>JAHLMJ010000007.1:0-2554197 GCA_019915105.1 Strobilurus luchuensis | reverse complement strand
AACCCTACGTTTCTTCATCAACCAAGTACGAATAGGGCCAGAGTTTGCTGCTCCACTGTTTTGACCATTGAAAAGTTGTCCAAATTCAGGATACCGGGTAAAGACAGCTCTGGAGAAGAATAAGAGAAGAAATGAAAATATGATAAGCAGCACTTACTGGCGAAGTATGGAAGATGGTCCAGCACCCAAACCAGACATGAACCACCAACAAAAAGCCGGCAGAAGATTGTGAGTAGGACATTTGGAGATCTCGTAAGAGGGATGGCCTGTGTCAAAGATCTTGCGGTCTGGAATCCAACAACCAAAGCACAAGGACTGCTCCTTTTCATTGACCCGATTACCGCTGCGCCAGGTGAAGAATCCATTGACAAAGATTCTGTTATCGGTGGTCTTCCGACAGTCTTCTCCAAGATTTTCACGGTGAGACGATGCTGATACCTTGCGGCCAGGATCTGCAAGCCAACAACCAACACAGTTTACCCTGAAGAATTCATACATTTCCTTCAAGACCCCCGTGAGTCGCTCCAACTCCTGTATGCGTCGATTGTAAAGTTGAACATTCATCTGAACATTCATCGATGGGAGATTGAGTGGTCGAGCAAGTCGGGCACGAGCAGTGGGTGGCAAGTAGACCACCGGGGCAGAAGTAGGCTGCGGAGGTAGGGTTGCACCAGGGACATAAGGATCGACTAGATCGGTGGAGTGAAGAGTGGGAGGGAATTGTTTGCCGGCTACCAGATTATCAATGATGTCCTGGATAGTGATGTTGAGCTCGAAGGTCGGATCACAAATATCGCAGAGAAGAGCATTAGGAATCTCGTGACAGGTGAGACCTTGACCATTGAAGATTGAAGTGAGGTCAAAACGACGACAGACAGTGTCATTGTTCATCCACTCCACACTGCGTGCCTCGAAGCCATAGTCACCGGGAGGAGGGTCAGGATATTGCCTGCGAATGTCGTGAAGAATGAAGGTATAGCCAGGGAAGTGGAAACGTCCTGTCCGACCTGCGCCTTGGACAATAGAGAGCAGACCATGCATACAGCCTTCCATTAGTGCAACAGCTAGCCTTGGGTTGTCCATGCCCTGAATGAGTGTTGTGGTAGCTGCAATCCACTGCTTGACACCTTGAGCAAAGTCATACTCATCTTCGTAGCGATGAGGCCAGCCTGCAAAGGACATGCAACCAAGTTTGGCACCCACTGCCTTGCAATCTGCAGTTGTGGTTCCAAAGACAACACCCTGAGTGACTGGATTGTACCGATTGAGAATGCGAGTGGTGAATAAATCGACGAGTAGGCCAACAAGATTTGCGTCACGGGGAAGTGTCTCACTGTCGTAAGAAATGACTGCGTATCGAACGTTGGGCTGAAGGAGCGGTGCGCGGAGAACCCAGCTGGATTGGGACAATCTGGTTGATTGGCGGAAATAGTCCAAGTGTTCGACAGCAAGGGTGGCAGTTAAAAAGATCTTGGTGACCTTGGAGATCATGATCTTGTCGATTTTGCCAAACTCAGTTCGGAAGCTGGGCTCTGAGATGATCTGATGGGCTTCATCGCACATCCAAACTTTCCATCGCTTCTTGATCCGTTCTGTAAAGCTATACTCATATCACAGTTAGAGTGGAATAGCAAATATAAGAAAACAACTGACGTAGACCATTTGGAACTAGTGAAAGTCTCCAAAGGAACAAACCAGAGGGGTGCCTTGTCGTGTACCGGTTTCCAATTTGTGATGATGGATGACGACAACCTCTGAGCTTGAATACTCTTTGATGTTGAACGGCGGAGCTGCTCCTCCAGCAATGACTTGTTGGGTATGAGCACCACAATAGTGTGAGTGTCCCGACGGCTCCAGGCATAAATATTCCAAGCTAGCGACTTGCCAGCACCGGTAGGCAACACACCAATGAAATCCTGGTGTTCACTGAGAACAAGGAGAACCAAGAGATGCTGATAAGGTGAGCTCCATGTTGCATCAGGGCCTATCATGTGTTGCAAACCAGCAACAGCCTCGGCTTCGAGATCTGGCCCAAAATAAGTACACAACTGAGTTGCATCCTCTTCAGACAGTGATTGACGTCCATGTAGTGCACTGGCTAAGGCCATCGATATCTCTGCTTGAGTGCGAGGTTGAACAATGACCGGAGGCTGGGCTGGAATGACAGGGACAGTTATGGAAGCTGTGGCAGTGGCAGAGACAGCAGCTGGGAAAGGATCATTGTCATAGCTGACATCCATGTCTTGGACCTGTATAGCAATGAGTCAGCATTGAGATTTGAGAGTACACAGCCACCCAAAATTCTAGTAGAATTTTGGAGATTGAGTGACTTGTCACGTCACATGTCACCCAAAATTCTACTAGAATTCAGGCTGACATAAGCAAGTTTGCCATGTTCGCCGACATAAGCGAGCTAGACATACTTGCTGACATAACCAAAATTAAAGTACTCACCGAGGTGTCCATTGGTACATCCTGATAGACATTGGCTGCTGGTGGCTGGGAAACAATACCGGGCATGGTTGAAAGAGCAAACTGGGGAATTCCTGGTGCCGATCCCATATTGACAAGCTGAGCGGCAGTCATTGCATCACTGACATGCACCTGAATCGCCTCAGAGAGACCCTCCATCGCTTTTGCTATACCATCATCAACTGCAGCCTGGATAGTAGTGCGCATAGTCGCAAAGAATGCAGCCTGATCGAACAGAGGTGCTGCTGCGCCAGGAATTGGAGGAGCCGCTACAGTGGGATTGACAGCATCGTTGACAGCTCGAGACTTCTGACGGATGGGGAGAGCGACAGCGGGAACCTGGCCTGGGATCATGTCCCAGATACTGTGCCAAGCCTCTGAGGCAACACCAAACTTCAAAAGCTGGTCTGATGCCATTGCAGCTGAGCCCGACTCCTCAATAGCATAAAACCGTGCACGGATGTTGGAGGAGTGACCAGCCTGTTCTGCAAAGGTGTCATCCTGTCCCAAGAACTGCATGAGAGCATTGGTGCCAAAGAAGATCCGGGTGATTTCCACCGTGTGTTGGCGCCAAGTATGAACACCAATGTCGTAGCCAAGATGAGTATGGAAGGCAGTGCGGAAGAAGGAGCGGAACTGGTCATCATTGAGGCGCTTGTTGCCCTTCATGAAGAGATACGTGTCGTAACGCAGACCAAGCTCTGGACCGTAGAGAATGGTGGCAAGTCGGGACTCGGTAGGACGAATGTGAACCAAGTATGTCATCAGCAACCGGCTAAGTCTCTCGGGGAGCTTTAGAGGAATAAAGTCCTCGTACCCAACCTGAGTCTCAGTTTTTGCTCGACGGAGAGCCAACCAGAGTGCCTTGAACCCCAAAAAGATACCACGCCCCCGAGTCGCATTGCGAATGCGTACATCAGGGTATTGGCCTCCACGACTGAATTGGCTTGCCAGAGTTACAGCTGCAAGACCACAACGTAAACCAATATCGTTGAGCTTGTCCAAGGTCTCCTCGATAGCGGCCGGCGATTGATGAGGCGCATTTCCAGGAGCGTGAACAAACATACGCTGTTGTGGATCATTCACCAGCTTGTCGAAAAGATGATAAGTGGGCTCGAGCTCTCCACCAGTTGAGAGAAAGGAGTATCCAACCTCCTCCTCTGCCCAGTTGTCCACCTTATCCTGAGGGAAAGCGGTGAACAGCATAGCAGGATCGGGAAGGAGAGTTAGGATATCTTTCTCAATGCCATCGAGTAGAGTGCGGAAACGAGCTCGCAAGGTAGAGATATGAACCGAGCTGTCGTTGTAGGTGAAGGTATTGCAGTCATCCGAGACACGTGTGGTAGGCGGTTGGACAGAAGCATGGGCTAAATGGGAACAGAAGCGCTGATAGTCGCAGACAGCATTCCAGGAGCTCGGTGTGTTGGGTCCAAAGATAGGCATTCCAATGCGTAGCATAACACTAAGAATTTTGTTAACAATGACTCAAAATCAAAATAAGAACATACTTGTAAAGAGGTTCAGCTGTGGTCTTGGCCTCCTTGAGTCCTTGGTAACACCACGCCATGCGCATGATATATTTCATATGCGCAAAGAGCCCAGTGGTATTCTTCGGCTCCTTGTAGTTACCGTCATCGCGCAAGCACGTCAAGGGATAGTACATCTCCAAGATGTGTTCGTACTTGTTGGAGGTGGTGGAACGGCAAATGATGGGCCAGAGAAGCTCATGAAGAGCCTCACGAGCAGCAGCTAAGTCCACCGCATTGCGATCAACATCCAAGAGCTTGAGAAGGGCTTGGACATGTGCTACATCGAGAGGATGCCTTGGGGCTACACCGTGCGTGTCCTGAGCTAACAGCGCAACCAGCCGGGTAAGCTCAATAGCATAGTCTGGAACTTTGTCGTCTGAGAGAATATACATGACGTCTGACTTCTGGTCAGGGCTATTATTGCAACAGTTAGATTGAATCTTGATAGGACAAGGTTGGACTTACGGAGGACACTGTTCCATCAGCCGTCGGACACCCATATCAGTACCTCTGGCAAGGGAGCCAGTTTGCCGCAAATAGCTATAGACCACATCTCGAAGATTCCGAAGTGGGGAAGTGGCGTCCTCGTGTCCCGGAATCCAAGTAAGCTTGCGAAGCTTGGCAATCTCCTCGCGATTGTTAAGTTTATCTGCAAAGAGCTTGGACCAGCCAGTCATATCATCCCAGCGGTGAACATCATGCTGAGAGTCTGGACTAAGGACAAGATCGGGTTTAGCCGAGGGCTGAACGATATACCGATTGACTAGCTCAGAGAGCTTTGTCTGGTCTCTGGGCTTCAGAAATGTGTCGACGGCAAAGTAGTGAAGGCGAGGACGTGGGAAAAGGCTCTGGTAATCGTCAACCGGGACTATGACCTCCCCGGCACGCCGATCTCTGTGACTGAGAGAAGCATGTTTCCGAACAGACTCCCGGGTGGTCCCAATGAAATCGCACTCTGTACACCTGAAGGCGTCATGCTCTATAGTGATTCCTTGGACTGGAGGTCCAAACAAAGCAAGATGAGGGACTTGGGAGGGATCTGTGCAGAGTTTGGAAGATTGAATCAACTCATTGAGAGCCTCCTGACACTCTGGGAGCTTTGAGTCATGGATGTGTCCATTGGCATGCGAGTAGGCACCAGACGGAAGAACCGCCCATCCACATTTGAGACAGATGATGATTCGGAGTGTGGTATGAACGACGAGATTAGGAAGGAATTCGATTGGCCGGAGATAGTTGACATTCTCATCGAGTCGGAGACCGGTGGACTGAGAGGCATCCATGGGAGTATCTTCCTCAAGGCGATCCACATCCATACGATTATCAACATCACTACCTGAATCCTCAGGTGACGAGTTCAAAATGTAGATGTTCTCAGAAGCAACCATGGGGGTCGCAGGAGTAGAGCGAATGGGAAGTAGACAAAGAGGATTCAATGTAAGAGGGGAGGGTGCTTCCGAAGTCGATGGGGAAGGTGCAGCAGCTGAGTCACTAGTGTCAAATAAGGCACTGTGTTCCGGATAGGGGCGGTGACGGGATGCACTTCGAGAGGTGATGCGGTTAGTGCGAAGGGAAGGGGAGTCACTGGGAGAGTGAGCAGGCCGAGGAGCACGGATAGGAGACAGTCCCCGACCACGAAGGGCAGGGCTTAGACGAGAACCTATATGTCCAGGTGTTCTGCCAAAGGCACCGGGGGTATGAACACGAGATGGCGAGAGATTCAAAGGACTGGGTGAGGAGGGATGAGCAGGCGAAGGCCCAAAGAGACCACGAAGACCAGGCGAGGAGGCATCCGAGGAGACAGACACATCATCCTCATCCTTGTCAGATTGCGGGTGGGTAGGAAGTTGAGCCAGATATTCAATTCTCTGTTCGTCCGTGTATTTGGTCAGCGGACCACCGTGCTCCTTGTCAAAGTGTCTGCGGAACTTCTCCAAGGAATGGAAACGATCATTGCAGAATGTATCGGGGCATGTGAGCTCGCCGGACCGGGGGCTACGTTCCAAAATATGATGTTCGCCAGACCCTACAAAGCCATCAATAAGGATAGAATGATAAGATCAAAGATACATACTGATAGGAATTTCCGTAAAGACCAGATAGGAGGGATCATGCATGTCCCGCATGTGGCGAGTCAGCTGATCCTGGAAGCCGGCCTTGTCACAACCAGGGTGTTCGCATTTTTTCTTGCGACCTCTAGGACCTCCCCTAAAGCAGAGCTAATCAGAGAAAAAATAGAAAAAAAGATCCCTAAGACTCACATAATGAAGGCAGGAGTTGAGAGCAAAGTTGTCAAAAAGTGTCCCAAATAGGAAGGTGATGGTAGGTGATTAAAATGCAAATTATCCTGGGTCATCAATTTCCAGTTGCCAAATTGGTACAGTCATAATAAGTACAACACATTGCACAGCAACCAAAAAATTTAGTAGAAATCTGGGTAGCTGTGCAGACTCAACCTCAAATGGCAAAATGATAGATAGTAATAATGGTGAAAAGAGACTGTTATAAACTAATAATATAGTGTATAAACTATCATAATAAGTGCTGCTTTGACAAAGTTTTTTTTATGACAGCGGTAGGATGACGAGTTGGACCAGTATCCTACGTTAATGTTGCCATGCTGGGACTCCTTCAGGACATTGATATGTCCAATAAAAGCCTCTAGTCAAAATTTCAGGTGACGGGAAGGTGTCCTGCACCGGCATGGGCCTCCCGAGTACAACCCAGCTGAGTGTCATGTCAGTACGGCCCGCCCGGGGGTGATATGGACATGAAACCTTTTTTCCCACGCTTCTATGACTATACAAGGCCTGCAACAAAAGGAATTGGGTCACGGCAATGTCTGGTTCCAGAGATGGACCAGGCCGGCGCGGTGCCGGAGTATGGCTCAGTGCCTTGCGCCAATGTTGCCATGCCGGGACTTCTTCAGGACATTGATATGTCCAATAAAAGCCTCTAGTCAAAATTTCAGGTGACGGGAAGGTGTCCTGCACCGGCATGGGCCTCCCGAGTACAACCCAGCTGAGCGTCATGTCAGTACGGCCCGCCCGGGAGTGATATGAACATGAAACCTTTTTCCCCACGCTTCTATGACTATACAAGGCCTGCAACAAAAGGAATTGGGTCACGGCAATGTGTGGTTCCAGAGATGGATCAGGCCGGCGCGGTGCCGGAGTATGGCTCAGTGCCTTGCGCCAATGTTGCCATGCCGGGACTTCTTCAGGACCTTCATATGCCTAATAAAAGCCTCTAGTCAAAATTTCAGGTGACGGGAAGGTGTCCTGCACCGGCATGGGCCTCCCGAGTACAACCCAGCTGAGCGTCATGTCAGTACGGCCCACCCGGGAGTGATATGAACATGAAACCTTTTTCCCCACGCTTCTATGACTATACAAGGCCTGCAACAAAAGGAATTGGGTCACGGCAATGTGTGGTTCCAGAGATGGATCAGGCCGGCGCGGTGCCGGAGTATGGCTCAGTGCCTTGCGCCAATGTTGCCATGCCGGGACTTTTTCAGGACACTCATATGACCATCAAAAGCCTCTAGTCAAAATTTCAGGCGACGGGAAGGTGTCCTGCACCGGCATGGGCCTCCCGAGTACAGAGTGCACTCAGGCGTTGCGCCACTGTAAGCCGCCCGAGTACAGGATGACCCTGGGACCTTTTAACCCAATGTACCCCAACCCTAGGGACCCTGCAACAAGTGGAATCGGGTCCCCAGATAGTCTGGTTGCTGTGCTAGTGGGTGTGCTCTCCGTGCCCTATCCGGGCGTCGCGCCGTTGCCGGCCGTGCGTCGATGTTGCCGCCTAGCTCTTTTGGGACAGTGATCCCTGACCCTAAAAGAGCCCGCAACGATGTGTTCCGCGAGAATCAGAGGTGCAAACCGTACTTCGGATCGAAGTACGGGGACTTATAGGGATAGGATGTTTATATAGCCAATAGAAGCATATTATACATACATGTCGAGTGGCGTGGAGGTGCACTGCACTGGCAACAAGAGCCGGAACGGGTGCGGGAGCGAAGATGCTAACTTTGCCGGCCACCCAGACATTGTATCGACCCCAAGCCTTTTTCCCCACGCTTCTATAGATGTCTAGGACCGGCCCCAGAGAGATTTGGGTCCCGGCAATGTGTGGCTGCAAAGCTGGTCAATGCCGTCCCGGTCTCCCATGCAACTATGAGGCGTGCGCTTTGGGGGCCGGTCCGGGACTGATTGAGGATGTTTATATAGCCAATAGAAGCATATTATATATACATGTCGAGTGGCGTGGAGGTGCACTGCACTGGCAACAAGAGCCGGAACGGGTGCGGGAGCGAAGATGCTAACTTTGCCGGCCAACCAGACATCGTATTGACCCCAAACCTTTTTCCCCACACTCCCCCAACCCTAGAGGACTGGCCCCAAAAGGAATTAAGTGAATCAGATCACTGAGTGCGGAGCTGTAGTGGGCCCGCCTGGTGCGGTAGCGAAGAAGCAGCTGTAACTTGGGAACGGACGATGCGGCCGCCTAGCTATTTCGGGACAGTTATCTGTACCCTAAGGGGGCCCCGCCCCAAGTCCAACCGTGGGAAACGGAGGTGCTTCGTTAATTCGATTCGAATTAACAGGACTTATAGGGCTAGAACCGTTCACGGATGTTGGAGGAATGACCAGCCTGTGCTGCAAAGGTATCGTCCTGTCCCAGAAACTGCATGAGAGCATTGGTGCCAAAGAAAATCCGAGTGATTTCCACAGTATGTTGGCGCCAGGTATGCACACCAATGTCGTAGCCAAGATGGGTACGAAAGGAGGTTTGGAAGAAAGAGCGGAATTGATCATCATTGAGCCGGTGGTCACCCTTCATGAAGAGGTAGGTGTCGTAACGCAGACCAAGCTCTGGACCGTGAAGAATTGTGGCCAGCCTTGACTCGGTGGGACGAATATGGACCAGATACGTCACCAGCAATAAACCAAGTCTCCGTGGCAGTTTCATGGGAATGAAGTCCTCGTAACCAACCTGGGTCTCAGTCTTTGCTCGACGGAGAGCCAACCATGTCTCCATGAACCCTAGAAAGATGCCGCGCCCACGTGTAGCATTGCGGATGCGTACATCGGGATATTGGCCTCCTCGACCAAATTGGCTGGCTAAAGTCACAGCAGCAAAGCCACAACGTAAGCCAATATCGTTCAGCTTCAACATGTTCTCCTCAATAGCAGCGGGAGATTGATGAGGAGCGTTTCCAGGAGCGTGGATGAACATACGCTGGTCTGGATCGTTTATCATCTTGTCGAAAAGATCATAAGTGGGCTCGAGCTCTCCACCAAGTGAAAGAAACGAGTATCCAACCTCCTCTTCTGCCCAGTTCTCCACTTTGTCCTGCGGGAAAGCAGTGAACATCATAGCAGGATCGGGAAGGAGAGCACGGATATCTCTCTCAATGCCATCAAGGAGGTCGCGGAAGCGGGTTCGAAGGGTGGGAATGTGAACTGAGCTATCGTTGTAGGTGAACGTATTACAATCATCCGATACGCGTGTGGTGGGCGGTTGGACAGATGCGTGTGCCAAGTGGGAACAGAAGCGCTGATAGTCGCAGACAGCATTCCACGCACTTGGTGTATTGGGTCCAAAGATGGGCATACCAATACGAAGCATGACACTTTAAATCCTGTCAATGAAAGCTCAAGATTATGAAACTAACGTACTTGTAGAGAGGTTCATCTGTTCTCTTGGCCTCCTTGAGCCCTTCATAGCACCAGGCCATGCGCATGATATACTTCATATGTGCAAAAAGCCCGGTGGTGTTCTTTGGCTCCTTGTAGTTACCGTCCTCCCGTAAGCATGTCAAAGGGTAGTACATCTCCAAGATGTGTTCATACTTGTTGGAGGTGGTGGGACGGCAGATGATAGGCCAGAGGAGATTGTGGAGAGCCTCGCGAGTAGCATCCAGGTCTATGGCATTGCGATCTGCGGCCAGAAGTTTGAGGAGAGCTTGAATATGCGCTACATCGACAGGATGTCTCGGAGCTACACCATGAGTGTCCTGAGCAAGCAGTGTGACCAACCGAGTGAGCTCGATAGCGTAGTCTGGAACCTTGTCGTCAGAGAGGATATACATGACATCCGACTTCTGGTCAGGGCTATTATTGCAATAATCAGATTGAATGTCAATGAGATAAGGCTGAACTTACGGAGGACACTGCTCCATCAAGCGACGGACACCCATATCGGTACCTCTAGCGAGAGATCCAGTATGGCGCAAGTAGCTAAGGACCACATCCCGAAGATTGCGAAGCGGGGAAGTGGGATTGTCGTGTCCCGGAATGAAAGTAAGCTTGCGAAGTTTGTCGATCTCCTCGCGGTTGTTGAGTTTATCTGCAAAGAGCTTGGACCAGCCAGTCATATCGTCCCAGCGATGGACATCATGTTGAGAATCGGGACGGAGAACCAGGGCAGGAGCAGCGGAGGGCTGAACAATGTACCGATTGACTAGCTCAGAGAGCTTTGTCTGGTCCTTGGGCTTTTTGAAGATATCGACAGGAAAGTAGGCAATGTTTGGCTGCGGAAGGAGTGTCTGATAGTGCTCAATAGGAGTTAAAAGGTCCTTTGCGAGTAAACCCATATTGCGATGAGAGCGAGAGGCATGCACCTTGAAGCTCTCATAAGTGCCTGCAATGTGACCACACTCCTGACAGGCAAAGCCATTCTTCACAAGCTTGATACCTTGAACCGGTGGACCAAAAGGCGTAGGAGATTGTATCTCCGAGGCGGTTCGGCACAAGTTGGAGGACTCCACCAAATGCTCAAGATCCTCCTTGCATTGGGCAAGAGTCGAACCGTGAATGTGTCCATTGGCATGCTTCCACGCCCCTCCTGGCAAAACCGCATATCCACACTTGACACAAATGATAACGCGCAGTGCCATGTGGATGAAAAGGTTGGGAAGGAATTCGATTGGGCGGAGATAGTTGACGTTCTCATCAAGGGAAATACCAGTGGACTGAGACTCGTCCATAGGAGCATCATCCTCAAAGCGATCCACATCCATACGGCTATCAACATCACTACCTGAGTCCTCAGGTGAGGAGTTCAAGCTGTAGACATTCTCCAGAATGGCCGTAGGAGTAGCTGGCGTGGAACGGAGGGGGAATAAACGTAGTGGATTGAATGCCAAAGGCGACGGGGCTTCCGAAGTCGACGGGGGAGGAGCAGGGGCCGCATCGCTGGTGCTGAATAAGGCACTGCGCTCTGGATACGGGTGGTGACGAGATGCACTTCGTGATGTGATACGGTTGGCACGGAGTGACGGAGAGGCGCTGAGAGAGCCGGGGGACGGAGAAGAGTGTGCAGTGCGAACCGGAGACAGTGGACGGCCCCGAAGAGCAGGACCAAGATGAGCACCGATATGACCGGGCATCCTGCCAAAGGCACCAGGTGTATGAGGATGAGCAGGCGATGAACCGAAAAGACTACGAAGAAGAGCAGGAGATGAGGCCTGTGAGCTTGCCTCATCATCCTCCCCATCATCAGAGACGGGAGAGTTTGCGAGAGTGGCCAAGTATTGCTCCCTCTGGTCGTCCGAGTACTTGGTGATGAAACCAGGTTGATGGGTGGTGTCGAAATGCCGGCGGAGATGTTCAAAGTTCATGAACCGTTCGTTGCACAGATTGTCGGGACAAGTCAGTTGGCCAGTGATGAGGTTGCGTTCCAAAATACGATGACTGCCAGAGACTAAGGTCATGCAAATGATGAGTCCCTGACCCTATAAGTAATGGAAAATCAAGTACACACCGATGATAGGTTCCGTGAAGATGAGGTATGACGACTCATGGAGATTGCGGACATGGCGGGAAAGCCGATCCACAGTTACACTTTCGCCACAAAGATCACACTTCTTTTTGCGCGTCCTAATTGGGTTTGATCAGGAAACTATCAAGAAAAGTGAAGAAGAGACATACATTGAAGACACAGACGATGAGCTAAGATTTGTGAAAAATGTCCTAAATAGGAAGGTGGTGGTAAGAGGTTAAGATGCAAAATACCCTGGTCCACTGAAACAGGTTGCCATATTAGTCTGAATCATGTGACAAGTGCACAGCCACCCAAAATTCTAGTAGAATTTGGCTCAGCACAGCCACATGGATTTCTAGTAGAATTTTTGGTGGCTGTGCACCCATGGGAAATGTAACTGGTATTGGTATAGTCTTATTCTGGGCAAGTCTTAGGCATCTCTGATATTAAGATTTAGTATTTGCACTCACACTGCATCGGCAACAAGAGCTAGAACAGGTGCGGGAGCGAAGATGCTAACTTTGCCGGCCACCCAGGCATCGTAAAAACCCCAAACCTTTTTCCCCACACTTTTATTGATATCTAGGACCGGCCCCAGAAGGATTTGGGACCCGGCAACATGTGACTGCCAAGCTGGTCAATGCCGTCCCGGTCTCCCATGCAACTATGAGGCGTGCGCCTTGGGGGCCGGTCCGGGACTGATTGAGGATGTTTATATAGCCAATAGAAGCATATTATACATACATGTCGAGTGGCGTGGAGGTGCACTGCACTGGCAACAAGAGCCGGAACGGGTGCGGGAGCGAAGATGCTAACTTTGCCGGCCACCCAGACATTGTATCGACCCCAAGCCTTTTTCCCCACGCTTCTATAGATGTCTAGGACCGGCCCCAGAGAGATTTGGGTCCCGGCAATGTGTGGCTGCAAAGCTGGTCAATGCCGTCCCGGTCTCCCATGCAACTATGAGGCGTGCGCCTTGGGGGCCGGTCCGGGACTGATTGAGGATGTTTATATAGCCAATAGAAGCATATTATATATACATGTCGAGTGGCGTGGAGGTGCACTGCACTGGCAACAAGAGCCGGAACGGGTGCGGGAGCGAAGATGCTAACTTTGCCGGCCAACCAGACATCGTATTGACCCCAAACCTTTTTCCCCACACTCCCCCAACCCTAGAGGACTGGCCCCAAAAGGAATTAAGTGAATCAGATCACTGAGTGCGGAGCTGTAGTGGGCCCGCCTGGTGCGGTAGCGAAGAAGCAGCTGTAACTTGGGAACGGACGATGCGGCCGCCTAGCTATTTCGGGACAGTTATCTGTACCCTAAGGGGGCCCCGCCCCAAGTCCAACCGTGGGAAACGGAGGTGCTTCGTTAATTCGATTCGAATTAACAGGACTTATAGGGCTAGTGATGTTGAGCTCGAAGGTCGGATCACA
This sequence comes from Strobilurus luchuensis, assembly GCA_019915105.1. Classification (NCBI taxonomy): domain Eukaryota; kingdom Fungi; phylum Basidiomycota; class Agaricomycetes; order Agaricales; family Physalacriaceae; genus Strobilurus; species Strobilurus luchuensis. Next base: position 2,540,990 of record JAHLMJ010000007.1, on the reverse strand, counting down.
AATATCGCAGAGAAGAGCATTAGGAATCTCGCGACACTTGAGACCTTGACCATTGAAGATTGAAGTGAGGTCAAAACGACGACAGACAGTGTCATTGTTCATCCACTCCACACTGCGTGCCTCGAAGCCATAGTCACCAGGAGGAGGCTCAGGATATTGCCTGCGAATGTCGTGAAGAATGAAGGTATAGCCGGGGAAGTGGAAACGTCCTGTTCGACCTGCGCCTTGGACAATAGAGAGCAGACCATGCATACAGCCTTCCATTAGTGCAACGGCTAGCCTTGGGTTGTCCATGCCCTGAATGAGTGTTGTGGTAGCTGCAATCCACTGCTTGACACCTTGAGCAAAGTCATACTCATCTTCGTAGCGATGAGGCCAGCCTGCAAAAGACATGCAACCAAGTTTGGCACCCACTGCCTTGCAATCTGCGGTTGTGGTTCCAAAGACGACACCCTGAGTGACTGGATTGTACCGATTGAGAATGCGAGTGGTGAATAAATCAACGAGTAGGCCAACAAGATTTGCGTCACGGGGAAGTGTCTCGCTGTCGTAAGAAATGACTGCATAGCGAACGTTGGGCTGAAGGAGCGGTGCACGGAGAACCCAGCTGGATTGGGACAATCTGGTTGATTGGCGGAAATAGTCCAAGTGTTCGACAGCAAGGGTGGCAGTTAAAAAGATCTTGGTGACCTTGGAGATCATGATCTTGTCGATTTTGCCAAACTCAGTTCGGAAGCTGGGCTCTGAGATGATCTGGTGGGCTTCATCGCACATCCAAACTTTCCATCGCTTCTTGATCCGTTCTGTGAACCTACATTCATATCACAGTCAGAATGGAACAGCAAATATAATAAAACAACTGACGTAGACCATTTGGAACTAGTAAAAGTCTCCAAGGGAACAAACCACAGAGGTGCCTTGTCGTGTACCGGTTTCCAGTTTGTGATGATGGATGAGGACAACCTCTGAGCTTGAATACTCTTTGAGGTTGAACGGCGGAGCTGCTCTTCCAGCAATGACTTGTTGGGTATGAGCACCACAATAGTGTGAGTGTCCCGACGGCTCCAGGCATAAATATTCCAAGCGAGCGACTTGCCAGCACCGGTAGGCAACACACCAATAAAATCCTGGTGTTCACTGAGAACAAGGAGAACCAAGAGATGCTGATAAGGTGAACTCCATGTTGCATCAGGACCTATCATGTGTTGCAAACCAGCAACAGCCTCGGCTTCAAGATCTGGCCCAAAATAAGTACACAACTGAGTTGCATCCTCTTCAGACAGCGATTGACGTCCGTGTAGTGCACTGGCTAAGGCCATCGATATCTCTGCTTGAGTGCGAGGTTGAACGATGACCGGCGGCTGGGCTGGAATGACAGGGACAGTTAGGGAAGCTGTGGCAGTGGCAGAGACAGCAGCTGGGAAAGGATCATTGTCATAGCTGACATCCATATCTTGGATCTGTATAGCAATGAGTCAGCATTGGGATTTGAGAGTGCACAGCCACCCAAAATTCTAGTAGAATTTTGAAGATTGAGTGACTTGTCACGTCACATGTCACCCAAAATTCTACTAGAATTCAGGCTGACATAAGCAAGTTTGCCATGTTCGCCGACATAAGCGAGCTAGACATACTTGCTGACATAACCAAAATTGAAATACTCACCGAGGTGTCCATTGGTACATCCTGATAGACGTTGGCTGCTGGTGGCTGGGAAACAATACCGGGCAGGGTCGAAACAGCAAACTGAGGAATCCCTGGTGCCGATCCCATATTGACAAGCTGAGCGGCAGTCATTGCGTCACTGACATGCACCTGAATCGCCTCAGAGAGACCATCCATCGCTTTTGCTATACCATCATCAACTGCAGCCTGGATAGTGGTGCGCATAGTTGCAAAGAATGCAGCCTGATCGAACAGAGGTGCTGCTGCGCCAGGAATTGAAGGAGCTGCTACAGGAGGATTGACAGCATCATTGACAGCTCGAGACTTCTGACGGATGGGGAGAGCGACAGCGGGAACCTGGCCTGGGATCATGTCCCAGATACTGTGCCAAGCCTCTGAGGCAACACCAAACTTCAAAAGCTGGTCTGATGCCATTGCTGCTGAGCCCGACTCCTCAATAGCATAGAACCGTTCACGGATGTTGGAGGAATGACCAGCCTGTGCTGCAAAGGTATCGTCCTGTCCCAGAAACTGCATGAGAGCATTGGTGCCAAAGAAAATCCGAGTGATTTCCACAGTATGTTGGCGCCAGGTATGCACACCAATGTCGTAGCCAAGATGGGTACGAAAGGAGGTTTGGAAGAAAGAGCGGAATTGATCATCATTGAGCCGGTGGTCACCCTTCATGAAGAGGTAGGTGTCGTAACGCAGACCAAGCTCTGGACCGTGAAGAATTGTGGCCAGCCTTGACTCGGTGGGACGAATATGGACCAGATACGTCACCAGCAATAAACCAAGTCTCCGTGGCAGTTTCATGGGAATGAAGTCCTCGTAACCAACCTGGGTCTCAGTCTTTGCTCGACGGAGAGCCAACCATGTCTCCATGAACCCTAGAAAGATGCCGCGCCCACGTGTAGCATTGCGGATGCGTACATCGGGATATTGGCCTCCTCGACCAAATTGGCTGGCTAAAGTCACAGCAGCAAAGCCACAACGTAAGCCAATATCGTTCAGCTTCAACATGTTCTCCTCAATAGCAGCGGGAGATTGATGAGGAGCGTTTCCAGGAGCGTGGATGAACATACGCTGGTCTGGATCGTTTATCATCTTGTCGAAAAGATCATAAGTGGGCTCGAGCTCTCCACCAAGTGAAAGAAACGAGTATCCAACCTCCTCTTCTGCCCAGTTCTCCACTTTGTCCTGCGGGAAAGCAGTGAACATCATAGCAGGATCGGGAAGGAGAGCACGGATATCTCTCTCAATGCCATCAAGGAGGTCGCGGAAGCGGGTTCGAAGGGTGGGAATGTGAACTGAGCTATCGTTGTAGGTGAACGTATTACAATCATCCGATACGCGTGTGGTGGGCGGTTGGACAGATGCGTGTGCCAAGTGGGAACAGAAGCGCTGATAGTCGCAGACAGCATTCCACGCACTTGGTGTATTGGGTCCAAAGATGGGCATACCAATACGAAGCATGACACTTTAAATCCTGTCAATGAAAGCTCAAGATTATGAAACTAACGTACTTGTAGAGAGGTTCATCTGTTCTCTTGGCCTCCTTGAGCCCTTCATAGCACCAGGCCATGCGCATGATATACTTCATATGTGCAAAAAGCCCGGTGGTGTTCTTTGGCTCCTTGTAGTTACCGTCCTCCCGTAAGCATGTCAAAGGGTAGTACATCTCCAAGATGTGTTCATACTTGTTGGAGGTGGTGGGACGGCAGATGATAGGCCAGAGGAGATTGTGGAGAGCCTCGCGAGTAGCATCCAGGTCTATGGCATTGCGATCTGCGGCCAGAAGTTTGAGGAGAGCTTGAATATGCGCTACATCGACAGGATGTCTCGGAGCTACACCATGAGTGTCCTGAGCAAGCAGTGTGACCAACCGAGTGAGCTCGATAGCGTAGTCTGGAACCTTGTCGTCAGAGAGGATATACATGACATCCGACTTCTGGTCAGGGCTATTATTGCAATAATCAGATTGAATGTCAATGAGATAAGGCTGAACTTACGGAGGACACTGCTCCATCAAGCGACGGACACCCATATCGGTACCTCTAGCGAGAGATCCAGTATGGCGCAAGTAGCTAAGGACCACATCCCGAAGATTGCGAAGCGGGGAAGTGGGATTGTCGTGTCCCGGAATGAAAGTAAGCTTGCGAAGTTTGTCGATCTCCTCGCGGTTGTTGAGTTTATCTGCAAAGAGCTTGGACCAGCCAGTCATATCGTCCCAGCGATGGACATCATGTTGAGAATCGGGACGGAGAACCAGGGCAGGAGCAGCGGAGGGCTGAACAATGTACCGATTGACTAGCTCAGAGAGCTTTGTCTGGTCCTTGGGCTTTTTGAAGATATCGACAGGAAAGTAGGCAATGTTTGGCTGCGGAAGGAGTGTCTGATAGTGCTCAATAGGAGTTAAAAGGTCCTTTGCGAGTAAACCCATATTGCGATGAGAGCGAGAGGCATGCACCTTGAAGCTCTCATAAGTGCCTGCAATGTGACCACACTCCTGACAGGCAAAGCCATTCTTCACAAGCTTGATACCTTGAACCGGTGGACCAAAAGGCGTAGGAGATTGTATCTCCGAGGCGGTTCGGCACAAGTTGGAGGACTCCACCAAATGCTCAAGATCCTCCTTGCATTGGGCAAGAGTCGAACCGTGAATGTGTCCATTGGCATGCTTCCACGCCCCTCCTGGCAAAACCGCATATCCACACTTGACACAAATGATAACGCGCAGTGCCATGTGGATGAAAAGGTTGGGAAGGAATTCGATTGGGCGGAGATAGTTGACGTTCTCATCAAGGGAAATACCAGTGGACTGAGACTCGTCCATAGGAGCATCATCCTCAAAGCGATCCACATCCATACGGCTATCAACATCACTACCTGAGTCCTCAGGTGAGGAGTTCAAGCTGTAGACATTCTCCAGAATGGCCGTAGGAGTAGCTGGCGTGGAACGGAGGGGGAATAAACGTAGTGGATTGAATGCCAAAGGCGACGGGGCTTCCGAAGTCGACGGGGGAGGAGCAGGGGCCGCATCGCTGGTGCTGAATAAGGCACTGCGCTCTGGATACGGGTGGTGACGAGATGCACTTCGTGATGTGATACGGTTGGCACGGAGTGACGGAGAGGCGCTGAGAGAGCCGGGGGACGGAGAAGAGTGTGCAGTGCGAACCGGAGACAGTGGACGGCCCCGAAGAGCAGGACCAAGATGAGCACCGATATGACCGGGCATCCTGCCAAAGGCACCAGGTGTATGAGGATGAGCAGGCGATGAACCGAAAAGACTACGAAGAAGAGCAGGAGATGAGGCCTGTGAGCTTGCCTCATCATCCTCCCCATCATCAGAGACGGGAGAGTTTGCGAGAGTGGCCAAGTATTGCTCCCTCTGGTCGTCCGAGTACTTGGTGATGAAACCAGGTTGATGGGTGGTGTCGAAATGCCGGCGGAGATGTTCAAAGTTCATGAACCGTTCGTTGCACAGATTGTCGGGACAAGTCAGTTGGCCAGTGATGAGGTTGCGTTCCAAAATACGATGACTGCCAGAGACTAAGGTCATGCAAATGATGAGTCCCTGACCCTATAAGTAATGGAAAATCAAGTACACACCGATGATAGGTTCCGTGAAGATGAGGTATGACGACTCATGGAGATTGCGGACATGGCGGGAAAGCCGATCCACAGTTACACTTTCGCCACAAAGATCACACTTCTTTTTGCGCGTCCTAATTGGGTTTGATCAGGAAACTATCAAGAAAAGTGAAGAAGAGACATACATTGAAGACACAGACGATGAGCTAAGATTTGTGAAAAATGTCCTAAATAGGAAGGTGGTGGTAAGAGGTTAAGATGCAAAATACCCTGGTCCACTGAAACAGGTTGCCATATTAGTCTGAATCATGTGACAAGTGCACAGCCACCCAAAATTCTAGTAGAATTTGGCTCAGCACAGCCACATGGATTTCTAGTAGAATTTTTGGTGGCTGTGCACCCATGGGAAATGTAACTGGTATTGGTATAGTCTTATTCTGGGCAAGTCTTAGGCATCTCTGATATTAAGATTTAGTATTTGCACTCACACTGCATCGGCAACAAGAGCTAGAACAGGTGCGGGAGCGAAGATGCTAACTTTGCCGGCCACCCAGGCATCGTAAAAACCCCAAACCTTTTTCCCCACACTTTTATTGATATCTAGGACCGGCCCCAGAAGGATTTGGGACCCGGCAACATGTGACTGCCAAGCTGGTCAATGCCGTCCCGGTCTCCCATGCAACTATGAGGCGTGCGCCTTGGGGGCCGGTCCGGGACTGATTGAGGATGTTTATATAGCCAATAGAAGCATATTATACATACATGTCGAGTGGCGTGGAGGTGCACTGCACTGGCAACAAGAGCCGGAACGGGTGCGGGAGCGAAGATGCTAACTTTGCCGGCCACCCAGACATTGTATCGACCCCAAGCCTTTTTCCCCACGCTTCTATAGATGTCTAGGACCGGCCCCAGAGAGATTTGGGTCCCGGCAATGTGTGGCTGCAAAGCTGGTCAATGCCGTCCCGGTCTCCCATGCAACTATGAGGCGTGCGCTTTGGGGGCCGGTCCGGGACTGATTGAGGATGTTTATATAGCCAATAGAAGCATATTATATATACATGTCGAGTGGCGTGGAGGTGCACTGCACTGGCAACAAGAGCCGGAACGGGTGCGGGAGCGAAGATGCTAACTTTGCCGGCCAACCAGACATCGTATTGACCCCAAACCTTTTTCCCCACACTCCCCCAACCCTAGAGGACTGGCCCCAAAAGGAATTAAGTGAATCAGATCACTGAGTGCGGAGCTGTAGTGGGCCCGCCTGGTGCGGTAGCGAAGAAGCAGCTGTAACTTGGGAACGGACGATGCGGCCGCCTAGCTATTTCGGGACAGTTATCTGTACCCTAAGGGGGCCCCGCCCCAAGTCCAACCGTGGGAAACGGAGGTGCTTCGTTAATTCGATTCGAATTAACAGGACTTATAGGGCTAGTACTCGGTAGTAATAACAGTAAGCTATAAGTACTATTGGCAGGTGTAACACGGATTGCCGCAGACGGGATCAGAACAACTAAAATATACAGCTGAGCAGCCACAATGGTGTAGCGGTATAGCACGTAGCTGGCAACTGCTGAGGGACAGGTTCGATTCCTGGATGTGGCATGCATGATGTTCACCCGCTTTTTTCCTTACTGCAATATGTTAGGCGACTTGTCTTTTTCGTAGCGTTGGTAATACTTCAGGGATCAAATCTATTTATATTGCCCTTGGATCTTGGGTCAGTACCAATTCCCATGCACTGAGCATCAAAATAAATTTTTTATTTTCTCTAATTACTACATGGGAGTGAGTAAATAGGAATCAGTAGCTAATATACCTATTTTACAATACTCTGTGGCCCGGATCTCCTCCATAGTCTCCCAGCAGAACATGTCCCATACGGGTACAAATCTCTACAGATACAACAAACAACTGCAACCTGGCTAGAAACTCTACAAAAGTATGTGAAGGGAATAATATCCAAAAAGTATACTACTGTGACCTGGCTTGAACCTCTACATAGTTATACAAAAAGCGAATTACCAAAAAAAAAATACAACTGTAAGTCGTCTAGATACCGCACATAAATACACAACTCGAAAGCAGAAAACAAAGTACGACTAAAACGACCAAGAGATACGTTACATATTGTTACAAACATTGCGGCCCGCCCGGCCCCCCCCCTCCTCCCCCCGAAAGACCCCCCCCCCCCTCGAAGACGGCCCCCCCTGCTGACCCCCTAATCCAAAGTCACCTCCTGGTGGAGGGTGGGGTCGTCCCGAAACCACGCGTGCTGGGGACGTAGGTGGTCGGGAGTCCTCCTGTGAATCCGCCGAAGATTGGCGACGCTGGCGGGCTGGAAGTCGATGTCCCCCGCGGCGTAGTAATGGAGTGTGCCGCAGAGCCATCGCCCACCGTTGTACACGCGGATAGTGTAGTGGTTCCGCTCGGTGGGCGCGACGTGGGCACCGTGCCAGCCCGCCTCCATAATGATGAAGAAGGCGGCCGACGCGTCGCGGGGCGCGACGTACGCGTAGGAGGCGCCCAGGATGGTGGCGGCAACGGGCCCTCCCCACGGCGTCTCCGACTGCATGTCCTGTCGGAACGCGATGGACGACAGGCCGCCGTTTCCGAGGCGGTAGAAGAAGCGGGCGCCAGGCGGTGACGCGGGCGCGACGGGAGTGGGAACAACGACGCCGGGGGTGGGAACGGCGAGGTCGTCATCGGCGGGTGGTGCGGTAGCGGCAGGCGTCGCAGCTGCCAGCGCCGGAGTCGTCTCAGCGACGTCGGTGGTCGGCGCGCCAACAGTGGGCGGAGCGGCGCTGTCGGAAGCGGCGGCGGTGGCGGCGGGCTGCGTAGGCATGTTGAGCAGGACGGCGTGCTCCATGCAATTTCTTGATAGCAACAAGTACCGTAAGACGGTTGATTGTTGCACTGGAAAGCGTACGCGAGAGCGCGTTCGCCTTGACTAGGGCTTGATTACATAATCTCGGGCCCTTCCGAGATTATGTAATCTCGGGCATCCCAAGACTTACACTCTCCTGCCCGAGGACTGACGATGGCACGAGCTGGATACGCGGGATGGCAATACGTGCGACGGGCCAGGGACGATATCCTGCCGACAAAACAAGAGATGGGGAACAGGTCGAGGTAGGAGGACGGAGACATGCTGGGGGACTGGTTTCGCAGAACGAGGAGGGAGACGCACGGGGACTGATCGATGGGAACTAGTGGAGGCGTGTGATGGGTGAAAGGTAGACGCAGGGCTAGGGGTGAGGGCGCACAAGGTCTGAAGTAGAGGAGTGATGTGGATTCGTGTAGACGGCCAGAGCAAGGAGGCTTTCGTGGGCCTGCAGCTGATTAGTTGATAGAGATAGGACACTATGCGACGCAGATCAGTATTGGGGATGCCTGGTTCGGTGAAGAGTACGGCAAGGTGAACGGGGAAAGGTACAAGGTCCAGTTTTGTGCAGGTAAGGAGGTGGGTCAAGAAATGGCCCAGCAGACAGTGGCAGTAAACAAGCCATGGTGCTACGCAGGTACGTGGTTGTGAGAACATGAGCACGCCTTGGTGTGTGGTTTGCCGTAAGCTGAACGCTTCTGTAAGACAGATAGCGCGCTGACCGCCGTCAAAGACATAATTGTAAGCGTGGCCGCATTGCAATATCTGCTGTGGTGCGCACAGTCGGTGTGTATTGCGTGAATTGAGGATCTGTGGTGGTTGAAGGAAAGCAAGCGGTGATCATTATGTCATTTCAACATGATCGACACGATCAGCACGTGACATGTCAGCTCAGACGACATGTTCGGCAAATTCCGATACTAACATACAGATTCCGGGACTGCTTCACGATAATGAGAAATAACTTGGAATACAATATCACAGCCGCAAACTGGTTTCACTGTGGAATTTTCCACCCTTCCATTTGTGTTATGCTGATGCACGGGTATTGGATTCTGCTGACCAAAGACTGGCATGCCTTTCGGTTGTCATAGAATAGAATATCACATTGAAACAGACAGTCTAACTAGTCAGTCCACAGTATAACCCTACACATTCGGAATGCAAAAGACAGCTACGTAGGGAAACCCGCAAACATGCTACGAAACCTTTCAGATGATCCTGCGCTGCTCACAACCCTATGTAACAGGGTATAGGTATATGTGAAGGATGATGGCCCTCTCCTCGCCCCGCCTCGAGCGTCTGTCATCCCTGCTGGGGACGTGCTGGTGGGTACGGTTGTGTGAGCGACAATCCTCGCTACGGGAACGCTGGGGAGAATCCGCGTGATGGATATGGCGGTGAGAGTCCTCGCGATGGGCATGCGGGCGTGAGGCCTCCCGATGGGAGTGGCGTGAGGCCTCACGATGGGAGTGGCGTGAGGCCTCACGATGGGAGTGGCGTGAGGCCTCCCGATGGGAGTGGTGTGAGGCCTCCCGATGGGAGTGGCGTGAGTGATCGCTACGAGCATCCTCGCGAGGGAGTTGCCGGCGGGAGTCCTCGCTACGATCGTCAGCGTGATGGGAGTGGCGGCGAGAGTCCTCGCGATGGGAGTGGCGGTGTGAGTAATCACTACGAGGGTGCTCGTAGGCGGGCTGTTGCTGGCGCAAGTCATCGCCGCGAACATAGGCGGAATGGGATTGCCGGCGTGAGTCATCGCTACAGGCATCCTCGCGATAAGAGTGGCGAGGAGAGTCCTCGTTGTGCCGGTAGGTGTTGTGCCGGACTTTGGGGCGCCGCGACTCCACTCTGTAGGTATCAACTCTGGCGGGGTTGGTACGAACAACCTTGGGAGGGGCAGAGTATGAGGGCGTGGCTGGCCTGCTGGAGGCGTACACGGCGCGAGCGGAGCTGGACGGTGCCACCGGGACCCTGATGCGAGATGGGAGCGTCTGAACAGGGGAGGCGTGATGTTGGACAGACGAGTCTCCGGAATATCGATTGGGCGGGGTAAGTTGAGCAGGATAATGCGGAAATACAACATAACCATGGTAAAAAGAGGGCGACAGCGGACAATACTCGGCGTGGTCGGATGGAGATGGAGGAGAGGTCGAACGGGCTTGCATGTTTGGTCCGACTGGCTGTGCGCGGGCCGCTTGGGATGGCTGGTACTGGCTTATGCCATGCGTAGATGAGCACTGAGCGACAATGGGGGGTACAGAGGCGTATTGTTGGCGAGGACGTCTCCCGTGGCCTGGTAGGCGAGGGAAAGGCATATGCTGAACGGCGGGCTACAGTTGAAAATAGGCGTGACGGCGGGAGAATGTCTGACTGGGGGGGAGAGGTGGAGGTGCTGCATATCTGCGGAAGTTTGTTCTGACTTTATGCAATGATTGCGCCACATGAACCAAACAAAAGAAGCACACCCTTGTCTCAGAATCTGAGTCATGACGTACCGCCAACTGGAATGACGGAGAAACAGAAGCCTGTGCGATGAGTGGCTCAGTAATCAAGTATGACAGGCCCCCAGGGAAGAACGGCCCTACCGTGGCGACGGCGCCTCCAACGGGTAGCGAGCTGTGCAGGAGGTGGAGGCGAAGAGACAGCGATTGTGAGATCACGAAGCTGCGTGGGGGGAGCTGGCCTTATCACGTCAGTGATCACGGTGTACAAGTTCCTCAAATATCAGAGGTGGAGGAAGTAGGGTTAAAACGGGTAAGTGTGGCGCACTCTTTGCAAAATGTGCGTTTCCAAGTTAGTCAAAGGGCTCTGGGACTTTTGGAGGAGCGGGGGACGTACATGGATGCATCATATCTACTGACTTGTCGGTTCTTGTGACGGTCCTGTTGGAGTCATCCATGCACAAAGGGTATTCTCCATCATGTGCATGAGATAAAGAAGAGAAAAGCTGTAATTTTCATTGATGTGCAGCAAATACAAAAGAGGAGCTCTGGGGATCAAATAATGACAGAGGTTGACGGAGAAGGTGTACATGAGGCAGCAGTTGGTGAGAAGTGAAATCGTGGTAGGTTATCGTCCTCCGGTCTCGGATAAGTTGTCATCAGTCGTTGCGATACGGAATGCGACAGGGCATAGTGCTTGATATCCACGAACGTGACCCCAGCCTAACCCCACACGTTTGAGCGCGCTTGTTGCGTCTGGTATGTCATCAGAAAGTTAGGAGATTCAGAATCTAAAAGCGCCCGCGTCCCCCTTGCCCGCCTCGTCGTCGTCGTCTTCCGCACTCAAAATGCGCCTGACGGTCTCCTCATCCTCCATGTCGCGGAAATCTTCCACGTCCTTTGATACAACGTCATCCTTGTTTCCTATGTCCTCGTAATAGAGCGTTGCGTCCGCGTCGGCCACGTCGTGTTCCAGGACCGTCTCCTCGTCTTCCATGTCGCGGAATTCGTCTACGTCCTCTGATTCTACGTCATCCTTGGCTAGTTCGTCGTCGTGATAAAGCGTTGCGTCTGCGTCGGCCACGTCGTGTTCCATGACCGTCTCCTCATCTTCCATGTCGCTGTCTACCTCTTGTACGCCAAAACCGTGTACGTCTGTCGCATACGTGTCCACGTCATTGTCGTCCTCTACGTATACGTTGAAACCCTCGGTATGCCGCGGGTCGTTCAGCCAATCGTGCTGAGGGGGAGGCGATTCTACCCGACTGTAAGAGAAGAGATCCCAATCAATCTCTTCCGCGTCTTCATCTATCAGCCGGTTAATGACAGCCAGGGTGGACAAGTTCAAACAATGCTTACCTAGAAAGTTTAGAGGCTCCTCAATCTCTCGAGGATGCTGCAGGAGCGCGAAGAAGGCGTGTGCTACGAAATGAAAACGGAGAAGGTGGGCATTGGGGTCACTGTTGGGTCCGACAAGCCGTTGTGGAACAGCCAGCCACTGAGCATAGTGTTCCAGATCCTGGAACCAATCGACGGAGAATGCAAAGACATCTTCAAAGTGATCGCGGCCCTCTCGCGTGCTCAGCATGAAGTATGCCGCCCAAACATACATATAGCCAAAATCTGGGAATTCGTTGCAAGCCCACGAATGAGGCAGGAGGGTGTCGTGAGTGGAAATGGAGTTGGGGAGAAGGCAGGAAGGACATATGTGCTCATTTTGTTCAATGGCCGTGAAAAAAGCGACGTAGAGTCGCAAGAAGCGGTCGAAGCCGTGCATGTACGGGCAATCGTAGTCGGTGTGCCACCGCGCTTCTACAATACCCCTGGACAGGCAGCAGAAAACGCACACCCAATGACACATGAGGGACTTCACCCAGGCGACTCCTTCCTGCCTCATGCCTTTTACCGAGGTCATGATCCCCCCGAGATCATAAAAGCGTTCGGTGAAAAGGTTGTGCACTGGGAGTACATCTACATCTTGCAACGAAGCTACATTCTGCGGTCATAACCCAAACACAAAGGGGGAGGTGTGTACGCACGAAACAACACCCTCATCCGTCTCACTTGATTGCGGGTGTCCTGAATATACCAACACGAGATGTCGTCCGGTGCCACTGCGGCTAAAAATACGTTAGTACGAGACACATTCTATGAGGATGGCGCTCTTACGATTAGGTGGCGGCAATCGGTCGTAATAATCACCCCATCCATCTTCCGTAACTATAACCATGGTGCATACACTTTGAAGCGCACGGCGAAAAAGGCGAGTTGAGTTGGACGATTCAATGCCCTAGAGAGCGCGCGCTAACAGGGTGCCAGCTCAGATCAAGGTCATTGACTGGCACTCGATGCAATTTCCGCTTTGGCGGGACAAAGGCGGCGGCTGGGGCGTGCAAGCAGCGAGGACGGTGGTGGAAGCGAACAGACCTTGGCAGTGTGACGTTTCGAGACAGTGTGGGTGACGTACCCCGATCGGGGTGTACGCAATGACAGAGGTTGCAAAGAATGCCGAACTTGGCGAAATCTTCCAAAGAGTGCGGCGTAGGATCCACCAGCGACAAGGACGACTGGCGAGTAGCGGGCAAATAGAGGGAGTTCTGTGGCGTCGCCGAAATTCCCTTCTTAACCCGCGGTGGCAAAATCCAGAAGCTGGCACGTTGCCAAAGCCTCCCGTAAGACGGAAAGTAGGCTTTGGCATCTCCAGACATCCATCGTGGGGAGGTTTGACCAAGGACGTGGCTCTCAGGTTTTCGCCTGTCATGGGGGATGAGGACAAGAACCGCGTCACGCCCCTGCGACACGACGTAAAACTGGGCACGTGATTCGTCAGCTCAGTCGACAAGTTCGGCAACTTCCGATGAGAAAAATCCAGAAGCTGGCACGTTGCCAAAGCCTCCCGTAAGACGGAAAGTAGGCTTTGGCATCACCAGACATCCATCGTGGAGAGGTTTGACGAAGGACGTGGCTCTCAGGTTTTCGCCTGTCATGGGGGATGAGGACAAGAACCGCGTCACGCCCCTGCGACACGACGTAAAACTGGGCACGTGATTCGTCAGCTCAGTCGACAAGTTCGGCAACTTCCGATGAGATGGTCTACGCTCTAACTTGACGTGGGTATCAAAACTGGTACGAATTCAATTGAGGTACAAACAATACATAGGACAAACGTTGTCAAGAAATTCGGAGTTTAGACAATGACAGAGGTTGTGAATCAAGAGGAAGTGAGCGATGGGTGCAAGTTGTACGAAAAGGGTAAATACAGTGCGGTACGTGTTACAAGGTCGTGTGTAATGTGACTGGTGGTGCAGAACATTGTTATTAGGCAGGTTTGGGGGTCTTTGCAGAGCGAGTTGGAATTTTGTGTGGCGGTATCATTATGCCATGTGGGTATTGAGGACAGAAAAACGCGATCCATTTGGTTGGGACAGAGGTGCGGGTGGGAATTTGGTAGGGCAATCTGTAACCCTCGGGGCTGTTGGTAGGGTTCCTGATCGTATTGGCCGCGACTATGTGTCGAGCACCAGTAACTCCAACGGGCGTCACTCCTGCGGCGTCGGGGAGTTTGCGCAGACCTTTGTGTTTTGAACTTTCGGATGCCTGCCCCACATCTGGTTCACTGTCGCCCAGACTCAGGGACTGTTGTGCCGCGTCTTCCCTTGCCTTCCTGCGCATGCGCCTTTTGCCCTGTCTGTCGTAGAGAACTCCATCACGGTGCAACCCTGTGCACCATGTGGGTAAGGGTTTCTGTCAAGCAGCAAAGAGCAAGATTGCACACCATTTCCGTCCCCGATGTATGCTACGCTGTCCTTACAGCCCTCCTGGCCTTCGTTGAGCTGCGTGATGGCCAAGGGTGTCGACCATGTCACTGTACGCCGTGCGGAGTATTGCAGGGCACCGCTGCGTAGGATGCCCCGCCGCGCATCCCGGTTTTCCTTTCCTATCGAGGTGCAGCAAGGGGGATCAGTTCTCGCCGTTTATGATCCGACTATCGAACTACCCACGGACGGCTGGCATGAATGGACAAGGGCCTTGAGCAGACAGCAGTTCCAATTAATCGGAGACTGGTGCAGGCGAGGGATGATGGCCGTTGAGGTCTAAGTTACAGTTCCGTAGGTGCAGGTCTCACAAGTACATATCCCTACGTCATTGACCTCCCCCCGATCGCGAAGGCATGGATGCTTATGTCAGGAAAATGTATTATTTCATCTATTATCATTAATTGAACTCGGGAACAGAGCCGCGCGTATCTAGCGCAGCGCGCGTGGGTCCAGAGACATAACACTTCAACAAAGCATTTACAATACAACAACAAAGGGTTACACGGCCAAAGCGTATCCGTTACTAACAAAAACCTTCCAAATGATGTGATAAGCATACACGACGAAACCCTAGCTTTCTTTCTAACAAGAGCGTTCCATATGATTGATGATTAAGCATGCAGGAGAAAAGCAGTCCGTTCCTTCCATAGCAAGATACAAAAGCAGAGAAGAATAAAGAGGAAGAGCACGGGGCTACCCCATGTTTATAGCAAAGTTGAGAGGCCCTGCAAACACGTTGCGCTGGCGGAGAGCCCAGAAGGCCACGGTGACACAATGTAGGCGTAGAAGCCCGGTATCGGGAGCTCCCACCCATTCACCGTACGCGCCAATGTTCTCAAATACGTTCGGATCCACGTTCAACCCTTTGAGAATGTGTTCGCGACCCTCTTCAGTCGCGTATGCGGCCCATACGCCAAACGCTACAAGTTTTCTCAAACCACCGTCCCCCGAGCCGCCATCCTCCGTGCACCCAGACTTGTTGCCAGGATAGTGGCCGGAGTGCTCGCTGGGAAAGTAACAACCCCAACAAATGGTGTTGTCACGAGTCTTCACCTGGGTGACCTGGAATCGATTGATGGAGGCTCGAGCATCTTGGCACCGGCAAGGAGAATCATCGGTGTGGTAGACGGCGATGTCTGTCCCCGCCCCGCCACTGCAAACCCAACAGATGTCCTTACTGCAGAGTGGTAGTAGAATGGAGCGCAACGCGGACATCATTTCCGTGGTGTTCCTTCCCCATGTGTCGTAGCCAACAAGCATGCGGAGGTGCGGCAGCAGAGCATGTTTTGGAAGGGAAACTTGTCGAAACTGGGGGCGGGGAAGTGGAGCAAGTGGAGGGATATGGAAGTTAACGGGCAACAGGAAACCACGCGTGGGCCTTCGCGATGACTGCAGTTCCTCGCCTACCGCGACAGTGGATGCTTGGGAAGGCATTGCACCAGGAGGATATCGAGGCAGGGAGGTTAAAGATCCCAGCATAGGTCCTGGCGAAGTACCCATTTCGCGACTTGGCTGGCGCCATGCGTTCACCAGCTCTGACCCGTCGTCCGCGTTAGATCTACCGTTTCCGAATTCCTTGGCGGGCGGGATGTACGGTGCGATCCCGGCAGCAGGTTCTGAAAAAAAGAAGTCAATAGGTGCCCACCCAAACTCTTCGAACGTATTACCTTTCTTTTTCGGAGTGATGGAGGGTGTAGCGTCGAATGTATGACCCCCTTCGTCTTCAGACTGCTTCTTCCTCTTCTTGGAGGTGTGGGTCCCTGCTCGCGTTGGTTAATACTCGTGTTTCCTTGTCTGCGACGGTGCACGTACCTGATGACCGGACAGTGACGTCCCTCGTGTGCTTCTGTTGGTTGGAAAGCGCCCTCTGGGAGCCGTGGCGAGTCGGTTGTAGGGGTGGGTGTGATGAAGGCTGGGACGCCCGGAACAAAGATGGCGAGCGGGCTCTGTGGGAGCCTGTACGAGATACTTCCTGGGTATCAGGGTCGGTCTCGTGAAGATGAGCGTGCTCCTCCGACGCGACTTCTGCGATTGAGTTGGACGTGGATCGCAGCCAAGAGCTAACGATGGGAATAAGGTCCTGCTCAGACAGGTCGGCAAATGCAGGGTGTGACGAGTGAGCGAGAATGCTGGACAAGGTGCGGATTAGTCGCGCCTCTTCTCGGAGATCCGTCGACGCGTGCTCTGGAGTGAGGTCGCGTCGGAATGGAGGGTTGGTTGCCATGCGATGAGCGGCGGAGCTGATTCCCGTGTCACTGTTAACAGTGTCCGACAGGATCATGCTCGTCTACTGCAAGGTTGCGCGGCCTCCGGTTGCCTGTCGTAGTGGGAGAGAGGAGGGGGGGGGGATCAAAATCTCTTAATTAAAAGGGCGGAGTTACAATTTAGACGACCGCGGATCATTGATGGACATATAGGCAGGTTAGGTCGATGCTACCTACTACGACTACGTACTTGATGTCGTAGGCGGAAATGCGTCATCGAAGGCCAAAAGGAAACGTAGGTGGTTGGGTAGAACGTCGGCGGTATGGGTAGGTAGCCCTAACCAGGCAATGAAAGTTCTCGGTTCAGATGTCCACTTGCTTGATTCCGGAGCAAAGCGTTTCACCATAGGACTAAAGAAGTCCCTCCCGTCCCATACCAGCGTGAGAATGAGTGCGATAATTTCCACAAGGAGGTGAGGTCGTGGACATTTGGAAAAATCCAGGTTATCTGATGCCGTGTGCTTTGCATGATTGCAAGGCGCCTCAAAGGTTATCCAACACCCATAGCAGACGGGCCAGTGTACGTTTGGGCTGAATTTTACGGTTCTCAAGCTGCCACACGCTGTCGTGTAGCCTTTTATGTAGGGATGATCGCATGTGGCGGGGATGGTGTTGGGGTCCTGCGCAAAACGATTGATGAGCCAGCACTGCGGACAATTGAACTCGCAGGCTCGCTCAACCATGCGCTGAATACGCATCATCTGCCGCTGGCCTACAGCAAGTTGCTCATTGAGCTTTTGTGCATGTGTTGTAGCAGTAACGACGGCGCCGTCTTCGTAGGGCGCGTCGAGTTGAATGGGCTGCAGTGTGAGGGTAGAGGCATCCTGAAGATATGTAAGACAAGTCCTATGTTAGTTTGTTACTTTGAGCACACACCTCCATCATCCGAAGACAGTTATCGCAATACTCGCCACAGAGGGCAGCACACGAGTGTTGCTCCCGATCAAAGATACCCAATATCAGACGCCGGCAATCGTTTGTGTCAACATACATGACAGCCTCCCTGTCTGCGAGGTGCAGGTCCTCCTCCGTCGCCTTGTGCCTGAACCGAGGGTATGACAGCACATAGCAAATACAGGGTTCATCATCTCGACCTCCACGTCCGGACTCCTGGATATATCTCATAAGCGATGGCATCCCTAAGTGGAGCACACATCGAACGCGGGGGTGATCGATTCCAATTCCGAATGCCAACGTGCACACCATCCATGCCCAGCGCGGATTCGACGACTCCATCCACTCCTGATGTAGGTAACGCTTGGCCCTTTTGTTGCGTGCTTCATCGGTAGGGTCAAGGGAGGCGTGGTAGTAGGGGAAACCGAGTCGCGATGCTAGCGCTTCTACGTCTGCCTTTGTTTGACAGTAGATCAGGCCCTTTTGGCCAGGAGCAAGTTTGACCGACTTTGCCAACTCTTGGACACGCGCAACAGCTTTCTCAATGGCCGTGTACTTTTCCACCCGATAGACAATGTTCGTACGCGCAGTATTCATTCGTATGACTCGAAGTAGGCGCCGATCGAGCATTAGTATGTCACAGAGTCGCGGTTCGGTGCGTGGCAACATCGTCGCAGTGAGGAAGAAGAGGGGAACATTCAGCGCAGTGAGGTAATGGAAGTATTCGAATGTCTTCCGATATCCTGATACGCATAGCTCGTGTGCCTCGTCGAGAACTATGGCATGCAAGCGGGAACCCAGGCACCTCATATACTCTTTGAAGTCGTGACTGTTCACATGATGCGCGGATGCAACCATCAGAGAGCAATTGGGGGGAGGAAGATTGTCCCAGCGGTCATCCCAACACGCTGCGACGATGCCAGGCACTTCTTTCACCCGACGATACAGGTCCTGTGTGGAGGAGATCATTGGGGTGATGGCAACTATTGTCTTCTTCACATTCAGTACGGAGGCTGCGAGAATAACTCCCGTCTTTCCGCCACCTGTCGGACTGACAAACAAAGTGTAACCTGGTTGGCCGTCGGAGAGGAGTTGAAGCATCTCTGCTTGCTGGGGTGACTTGAACGCCAGCTCCTGAATGTGTGGATGTAACCGCTTCATGGCAAGGATGAGCTTAGGATGTACGGCAACGGGAGGGAAGGCATTGGGGAGAGAGGGAAGCCCAGTGCGGTCGCGGAGTTGGTTGGATATGGCTTCGATTGCCAGGCGCGACTCAACGCCAACCGACTTGGTGATTCGCTCCTGCATATCCTCGGTTGCACTCTGAATCTCTTGTCGCACAACAGGCCCAATGTCAAGTGTGTACGTCTCCGGCATTGACGGTCCAGCCTAACTCTTGTCATTAACCGCATTCCCTCCGTGTCAATGCCACCTACCGTGTCCTGCGACTCTCTACTAGCCCAAGCCGGTGCCACACCCAGTACAATGTGGACCAAACAGCTCACACGCTGATTCTGCGCAATATTTGCCGGCGCCATGTCTTTCGGGGCGTTATGGTCAATGGCGTAATTATGATTCGAGGTTGTGGTGGAGTGACCGGTCTGCGCATCCAGCATTCCCTGCGCAGCAACATATGCGTCGTAGTCACCAAAGTTGCACCCTATTTTCTCCTTCAGGAATGCATCGTAGAATTGACGAAAGGCGCGTAACCCCATGGGAAGCCTCAGTGCTTCCATATTGCTCTTTTTCAATGTTACGGTAAACGCATCACTGTCCATTACTTCGCCCGACTGCACATACATATAGGTGGCGTAGTTGTCCCCAAATGCCTTATACCTCGGAATTTGAGTGGATGCCGCCGTAAGCAATTGGGAGACAAAAGGAAAGATGACACCGTATACGACAATCATAAGTCGAGATATGCAGGGAGCAGGGCTCCGTGCAATTGGCCTTCCGAAGCCGTGGTGACTGCGTTGTTTCCGGTAGCCTGTGATCACAGTCACCAGATCATTGAGAACGAGGAGGGCACGACTTCCATTGGAATCGTTACAATATCGTAGCCCTTGACATTCTGTCCCACGGGCTGTGCCACCACTGGTCAGCGTGACACCATAGAAGATTTGCTCGACTATCGAGTCGAGCAGTTCAAGCATTTCCTCGATAGGCCCTAAGCGTGTGTTAGGTCCGGTTACAATTCAACACTAGTGTAAGCAACACACCACTCTTGAAGACAACTTTGCAATCCACCGTTTCAAAGTACTTTGTGCCACGGCAAAAGTAACGCAAAAGAGAGTCCCGGAAGCGACCAAGCTCGTTCCGAGAATCGGTCAGAAAGCTATAGCCGTTCTCCACATTCCGCGGACTGTCCATGAACCACTGATCACAGTTCGCCGGTCGACTATCCAGTCGCCGATCGATCAACGCGAAAAGCTCGCTTGTATCCATGCCGTCACAGAACTTGTGAATGAGTTCCTCCAACCGGACAGCTACGTCGAAGGCTGCCTGTTTAACGCGCAAAACGGGTATCGGGTTGGTGTCAAAGCTGAGTATAGTTTTTGAGGCGTCCCACATAATGCGAGGTATACCGGCTACTTGGCGTGCGAGTGCGGAAAACAATTTTTGATACTGTCGTAAGCAGGTAAAGGTGGACTTCTTCCCATCGGTCAACCAACGTTCAATGAAGTTGAAGTACACCTCTAGATCATCATCACCTAACCCGGCGACCTGGAGACGTTGGATCTCTGCACACGCCGTAGCACGAAAGCACCATTGCATCTGACTGATGGTGGGAGTGATGTGGACAGGGGAAAGAAAGTGCCCTTCCTCATCACGCACACATGTGGCGAGGAGGAAACGCGAGTAGGGACACAGGCGGTCATCGCGGAGGAATTCGAGGCTGGGATAAGAGAGGGAACGCCAGATAAAGTTGTGGATGCTATCACGTATGACGACAGTGTCCTTGGACCGTAGAGCGTCCAGAAGCAATTCCATCGCGGTAAGAACTTCAACATGCAGCGGAACTTCGAATCCGGGAACGGGTGACCAGTGGGTCCGAATGAGGAAGGATAAGAATTTACCCATGTGGGTAGCATAGGCTTTCACAGTCGAAGCTAGTTGATTCGGATGAAAAGGAGGGCCCTCCAAATCCCTGTAATATCATTGATTGTCTGCTTGCAAATATGGGGGAAGCGCCTGACCTTATGGAGTCTGACGCGATGTGTCGCAGCACAATCAGGGAAAGACGGTTGATTTCCGTTGATGTGGCGTCATAGTAGGACACCACTTCCTTTGTCAGAAGCTCGAGGTCAGGCTCCTCGTGCGGCTTGTAAACAGTTCGTCTTAGCAGCACCTTGTCCACCTTGTGTACTTGTGCCAACCAGCTCGTACGTGAGAGTGCATCATCCACCAGACGAGTATCGCCAGGCTCGCTGAACAACGGATCCCGTTTGCCGTATCCGTTAGCCTCTGCCTTGGCGACAATTGCCTCAAACGTGTCGTCATGACACGCCTGTTCCTCACTCTGCACCGCAAAATATTCCGTACCGTGCCCTCGGAACCCTACAACTTGTTGATAACTTTGCCCGCCCTTGATCAGGCGTTCCTCCTCTGGCGTCTGTAGATGTAACGCGAGATGTTTGCGGACGGCTCGTGTATCTGGCCCTGGAAAAACACGCCAATTCTCCGTACATCCAGAAGTAACACACCGATAACCTTCTCTGAAGATTGTAACGAAGGGAATGGCAGGGATGGGACGTTCTGGAAACGGCAGCGGCTGGTCCCCTTTGAGTGTTTCTACGGCAGATTGGAATTGGGCTGGTTCGGGCATCTTCAAACCCTTCTGTCGATGGTTCGAAGAACGATGACCATGAGCGTGTTCGGCAACAACAAAAGCTCTGCAGTCAATACATATGAGTCTGTGGTAGTTTGGGTCAACCATGAAGCTCTGTTCTAGGAGGAAGAGTGCAGCAATGTCCGCCGCGCTGTACTCCTCTGGTATGGGGTCAGGATGACCACCTTCGTACAATGTGCCGTGAAGCTGTTCTTCCGCACGAGTGGTCCCCTCTTCTGCCTGATCTCCACTTGAAGGGCGATCGACCACCATGCCTTCGACCGTGGACACCGCCCCTGGGACGTCACCCGAGATGGCATCGTGCGCCTGCGGTGATTCAGTGTCCTGTGCGCCATCGACATCCATTGCGTCGTCAGGAAATGTCATGTGATCGTTCAGTGGAGGATCGGGAGGGGGGTAGGGAGGTGGGAGTTTGCTGGGGCCACGATACGCGGAACGCTCAGGGTCAAGATGGCTGTTGGGTCCACAGTGCGGTTGGCTGGAAACAATCTTCCTCATTCTTTCACGGTTCTGCCGTGAGTGCAACGGATCGCCACAGAAGCAATCATAAAGACCAGTCAATCCATTTCTTGGCAATTTGTGTTGGTCTGCAAGATTTGTTGTTAGATTGTGTAAGGTGGCATGTTGGTACGCCTTACCCTTCCCAACCGTGTATGAAATCGGAGAGTCCTGGTGACAAGCCTTATCGTGTGCGTCGAAGGTAGTGTCATACCAGCCGATGAGACAGTACGTCTTGGAGCACCTGCGACGTTTTAACGTTGACAGCCCAGACTTTGAGGACATACATACGCCTTTTTTGGAGGCATCGCGGACCTCTGCAAATGGCACTTGTATCTTCTCCCGGGATTGTACTTCGATTAATCGAATGCACAATGTGGCGGTAAAGGTGAGGATGGCCAGAAGCCAGAGAACACCTGTCGAAAAAAGGGTGGCAGGCGATTAGTCATGCCCATGTGCAAATCAGAATATACGTCATTACGCTTTAAGGGAGTATCTGAAAACCAGCTGATAAGGAAGGTCCAAATCCAGGATACACGGTAATATTGGAGTGTTAGAATACATGGTAGGTTGACTAATGATACATGACCGTAACGACGAATGCAAGCACAAGAGGCGATCAGAAAGTCAGAGTTTGGGAAGGAAGAACTACGGAAGGGTGGTCTCCGCACTGTCGCCTTCTGCCCGGATCTTCTTCAGTGGCGGTTGTTCATTGACCTCCGTGTCAACATCGTTACTGTCGCCAACACTGTGTTGACGCTTGAGGAGATGTGGCGCAATTGACGATGAGCCGGCGGGCGCTGATCCACCAGAAGCTGAGTTGTTGTGTACTCGTATTTCCCCATCATCCATGTCGACCACGGACAGGTCGGCTGACTCTTCCTGGAGTTGTGAGCGATGCACCTCAACAGGTGGTAGCTCGCCGGCCGGAAGTTCCTCCCGGTCACCTTGCAGCCCTTGAACGCCTCCCCCCTGGTCTCGTGACACATCGCCGCCAGGACCTTGCTCGTCGTGAAAGACTGGCGCTCCCTGCGCTTCATTGCCCTTGAGCTCGACGGATGGCACATCTCCTTTCCCAGGTTCTTCGTCCGATGCGTGGGGCTCAACCACCTCTTCCTCGGGATCGCCCTTGTTGTGGGATGCGACGTTGGAAACGGATCCATCCCCTTGCGAGTGTGAGACGACCTCCTCTTCGCCGGGATCCACATCCATTCCTGATGCGTCGTTGGACACAGATTGATTCTGGCTCGAGTTTGTGTCCCCTTCCTCGTCGCTTGGTGGGAAAAAGTCGTGGGCAAACATGCGCCGACTTGGCACTCCGTCGGACTGCTTGACCTGAGTGGGCGCTTTGATCGATTTCTTGGCCTTGGAGCGCATCTGTGAGCTTGTTTAATGATACATGCATGGAAAAGGAGAAAGAAATGCACGCACAAGTTGCAGGCGCAGTTCCTGTGCGATTTCTTCCAAGGTTTTCGCCGGTGCGCTGACAATGACGGTCTCGGCATTTGGATCGTCGTCGTCCGACTCCTCTTCCAACTCTTCTTCAGAGTCTGACATGGCCACGTCCCCGTCGTTGGCACCTTCACCCCTTCCCTCCTGCTTGACAAGGACGAGGACATGACCTGCGTAATAAGGGAAGAGGTCGGCATTTTCGTCGATAGTCGAGCGTATGGGGGGTAGCGGTATGTCGCAAAGTCCAAATGCGGGCACGACGACGTTTTGCCAGACCTCTGTAAATGTGCGGAGGAGGGCGCGCGGTTGTAGGGCAGGGTCGCCGATCGGGGTCGAACTCTTCTTGTCTGTAGGCGGGAAGGTTTTGTATTTTTTCCCGCACAGCGCGAGGACATGGTAGAGCCTGGAGGTGTATTCGAAGACCATGTTGGAAAGTGGATCGCCCAAGTCGGTGGAAAAGGAGGGAGCAGGCACCAATTCAATGGCGTAGGTCTCACGGAACTCCTGGATGAAGTGCTGGAATATGTGGACAGCGACGGAAATCTCCACTTCGACCAGTACGTAGTCCTCGGGTTTCAGGATCATCGTCGCGGAGACCATGGCCAAACCTAGGTGTATGATCTCCATGAGCTCATCATACCTTGTGGCAAGGGGCTGGTTGTGCTCCCGGCGGCCTAGAAAATGTCAGATGGTTTGTAGTACAGCGACGTGAGGTGCTTACGCCTTGGCTGGGTCCAAAAGATAAGAAACCGTGCGTATAGCGCCCAGGCGTCAACATGACTCGCGTTGGTGATGCTAGTATCCAAAACGTACGTCAAGATGAGCCCGACGAGAGCGTCTGGCATGATGGATCGGTTGAGGAAGTGCATGCCACGCATTGCCGTGTCCCTTATGTTCAGCGTGCAGTGATCGACCATTGGTTTCATGATGCTGCAGGTCGTGTTAAGTGCGAAACGCTGATCAGGCAGCGAATACTTACAGATAGTCGCCTGCCTGCATGAGCACGACGTCCTTGTGTACGATGTTGGAGGGGCTGTTGCGCGCATCCTCGTCTTGGGCGTAGAAGTTGACCACTTTGAAGACATCTTGGATACGGAACGCGTGTGTTTGCGTCCCCCAGAGTTTGTAGCCTTCGACGCACTTTATGACGGTGCCCAATCCGTGGGCGTCAAAGTGCATGAGGCTATCTGTGCCCTGCGCACCGGCTAGATGCCACATGCTCCAGTCGTACGGGGAATTCACCGTGGCACCCGCGAACCACGATTCAGTCTCGACTAAGACCATCCAACTTTCGTCAATATCCCTATAGGGAGGTTCAGTAAACGTCGTTGGAATGGCGTGAAGCTGCGTACCACACCCAACTCGGTAGGAAGTCTAAGTCATGGTAGACGACAGGTGGTTGTGGGATGTCGATGCAGTTGAGGAAAAGACCTTGCTGGCCGAGAGCTAGTTCGTGTAGGACTTCTCGCAGGGTCATGTGGAGATGATAGCTTCCTTCGTTGAGATCCCTGGACAACGGTACTACGTCTGGATTAACATTTGCTCGGGCGGTGAAGTGATCGAAGGACCTACATGTGGCGTCCCTTCCTACTTTGTCCAAGTCCACCCATGCTTCGAACAGCTCTGCCGTCAGAGGGCGTGCGCGATGCTTATGACGACGGTCCATGATGAAGGTCAGCTTGTTCGGGTTGCGGTCAGAGCACGCGCTTTGAAACATCTCCCTGACGGGCAAGTTCAGCCAATCGATGCGCCAGTGTGCGGTGACTAAGCGGCCGGCTGGTTGCTCATCGCTCATGAACTTGGAGAAGCGGGACATGAGGAAGTCACCCTAAGAGTGAGCGTCATTCGAGCTGTTAAAACGCCCAAATTTGAACATACCAGGCCTCGGAGATGTCCTACGGAGAACGTGGTTGGCGTTGACGTCCTCCAATCCCAAATTTCGAAGGTGAGTCTGGAATGAGCTCTCTGTTCAAGGCGTTAGGGAGGGAGCGTACAATAACAAGCGTAGGGGGGGCATACCTTACGATGGTCGTTCCTCCCAAATCGCGAAGGAACAAGCACTGGCGCTGGTGCAGGCGCTGCCGCTGCCGCTGCGGCGTTTGAAGGAGCCGGCTTGGGCTGGTACGCTTGACTGACGCGGGCCAGTGTTATACGTTTGCCATAGTCAACCTCAGCCTGTCGCTGTTCGGCCGTCATATCCGCTAACTTCATTTTCGAGGAGGGAGATTCGGGTGAGGCATGGTTTGCGTCGCCCGGGCCTACTTCCGGCGAGTGAGCAGCAATGACCTCGTCGATGGCTTTCTTGCCGCCAGTCTTGGAGACGATGGCGGTCTCCTCCTCTTCCTCCTCTTCCTCCTCTTCCTCCTCTTCCTCCTCTTCCTCCGACGTCTGCTCTTCGACCTTCTTCGCCTTTCCCTTCTTCGCCTTTCCCTTCTTCCCTTTTCCCTTCTTCCCTTTTCCCTTCTTCCCTTTTCCCTTCTTCTCTTCCGCGGTCTTCTTCCCTTTACCCTTCTTCTCTTTTCCAGCCGACTTCTCCTCTTTACTTGCATCGATGTCTACCGGAGTAGTCGACGGTGGCTCCAAAAGTTTGTCATGGAGGCGAGTGGAGTACCGGCGGGCTGGGCTTTCCGGTGTTATGTCCGGCTGCGAAGCGGATTGGCTGGCGGTTGGCGGAGGGTTTTCGGCGGTGGGTGGTGACCCCGACACATCACCAAAACCATCGTCGCCGACATTGCCATAGAAAATCGCTGGAGGGTCAGGAGCGGTTTCGCCGGCAGGAGAGACAGCGGGGTTATCCACCGGAGGGGGAGCGTTGGGCGGTGGGGCTGCGGTGGGTGTTGGGGCTACATTGGGTGTTGGGGCTACGGCGGGTGTTGGGGCGGCGTTGGGCGGTGGGGCTGCGGTGGGTTTGGGGACGGCGGCCACAGTGACTTCTTCAAGGGCCCTGCTTTTGAGGTCCTCGACCCAATGTCCATAAGGGGGGTGGTCTACGGCGATGATCTTCTCCAACTGTGTGGCCAACGTCAGGAGCGAAGTCGCGACGCCGGCGCCCCTGAATGCAACATCGAATACAGCTTTGAAACATGCCCGCTCTGCGTCGTTGAGCGGTGCCGGGGTGTTGCTTCGGAGCCGCTGCAGCCGATCCCCGAGCTGTGTTTGCGAGTGGGTCAGTACGGTCGCGAGATGAAAAGATCGTGTGCTACCTGCATCGAATGTATTGGTGTGACGACGTTCTTGGCTAGCTTGTGGACTACCAAGTACATAGGGGAGACGGCGATGAACATGCCAAATTTGCGGACGTCGAGCTGCTCTTGCGCCAGGACTAGTTGGAGCAGCGATTCATCGACTCTGTTAAGAGTCAGGCGTGAAGACCGTCTGCGTGACTAATGTACGCACCCCGATGAAACAGGATGTTCTTCATGGTACTGGGAGCTCCAATGAGAACGGAGCATGAGCAAAGGGGTAAGGTGGAAACTTACTACGAGCAGCCGCAGCTGCTCCGCATAATAGGCGATGCGAGCCATGTAATTGGCGCCAACCAGGAGCTCGTGAGCGAGTTCAAACCCTTGCTTGATGGCGATCCTTCCGTCGACCGTGGAACCGACTACCTGTTGCAACTGACGTGTTGACAAGGCCTTCCGGAGGGACGACATGTTGAAGAGGAAGTTCTGGCAAGTGTCGACAGGTTCGCCGAAGATTTTGAATATGTGTTCTGAGGCGGTGACCATCGTCGTAGGCCAGGAGCGGGGACCAGAGAGGGGAAAGATTACGCGCGCGTTTCGAAGTATATGCGTATCGATGTAGTGTAGCGCGTGCAAACGCCAGACGTAGCGTCGGGTTGCGGTGACAATGGGGGAGCGGGCCTGCGTGGACTCGAAGTCAACGATTGACAATGCCATGTATGTGGGGCCGAAGTTAGCCATCTCATTCACTGTATATCCAAGAGCCGCAGCGCATGCCTGTGGACGCGTAAAGATATCGAACAAGAAAATAGGGCAAGATGATTGACCTTGAGTTGCTTGTGGCCATCCTCCGTTGCCTCGCCGTCAGCGTCGGATGGCTGTGAGGGACCCGCTGGGTTATGTTCAATGGCGCGAGAGCCCAAAGAACTACCAATAAAGGTGGTACTCTGGAAGAGAGGGTGGCGCAGGTACGGCGCCAGGGCGGGAACTTCGATTTCCAATCCGCGGTTCATGAGTGTGTTGCTCATAATGTCGGTGGTGGTCACACGGTGGGGTGCGGTTTGGACAGGGCGGGGCGACAGAGAGCTGGCGACCTGGTTGACTGGCGCTTGGCGCGTTCGATGGGGGTGGAAATTCGTGGAGAAGGACTGAGTATCTGTAAGACAGATTCCTCGAGTCGAGCTGCGGCGAATAAACGCGTAAAGTCGAACCGCGGTGGGAGGTTCACGTCCGTGTGAGACAATGGTGGTACGGAGGAGAGTGGGAAAGTCCGATTGTTAGTCATAGACCCGGGAGCGGCATTAGCCGAACTTGTCAGCTCGGTCGACGAATCACGTGATACACCAAACCAAAGTCGCACCGTGATCGTATCGCCCTAGTAATAGTATTGAAGGCCATCGGCTGTGATTGGGTTTGTACTTGCTCAACAAGGGTAATAAAAATGAAATAGGGCACCAGACGTTGACTCCCTCCTCAAGCTGGATAATGACATGGTGGTTGATTGTTGTATGAAAGGTTGGGTAGGATTACCAGGTTACATAGGAAGGTATACAGAGGCAAAATTGACTCCGATTCAACGGTAACTTACGCAAACTTGCTCTCAGTAAAAGATAATCAGACCTCACATTCAACCGCCACCAAGGTAAACGCAAATGGTCGTAGCCCTGGTAGTCACCGTAAGAAGATTTGCAGTAAGCCAAAGTCGGGTCAAGGCGAAGTACTAGTGAATGTAGGTGAGCTCGAATCACGCTGGTGGACTTTGCGGTGTGTATACAGTCTGACGACGTATCACACCGGGGCATCGAGGCTTCAAATTGACCCAGCAAGGCATGTACAAGACTTGCGACAGAGTTCTACTGGCATACCATGTGATGTGCTCATGAATTCATGGAATACCGTAATACAGAGGCAATGGACGTGGTGAGATTAGGTTCGGTTTCTACGATATTGTGCAGGTTTATGTACATAAAGTACGAAGAGGTACGACAACCCCCCCCCTACTACTACCAGAACAGGGATAACAATTTAAACAAGGCAGTCTTCGAAGACGAAAGCTAGTAGCGAAATAGGCGAGGAAGAAAGCTAACGATATTGTTGGAGAAGCTCGCGAAGGACAATATAGTCGTCGCAGAATGGATGACAATCAATGTCCAGAGCCTCGGCGAGGAGTCGAGCGACGTTGGTCGCGGAAGAATGAACTGAGATAGATTAGAAGACGTATGGTAGGAGAACGACGACTCACAGAGCGTAGAGAGGCAACGTAGTTGCCCAGAGTCGCAAACGCCCATGGCCTCGAAGGCAGGGGCCCACTCAGGGCGATGTATCAGAATGAGGGCCAGACCGACTTCGCCACGGCCCGTTACGGGAGGTTCGTACGAATGAGAGGGAGGGGTGGCACAGCCGGTGGCAAGATCTAGTAAGAGATGAGATGTGGGAGAAAAAGGAAAAGGAAGTCGAACGCACGGAAAGCAGAAGAAGGAGCCTCGCCATACCGTTCGACAATGAGAGAAAAGATGCCGGAGTGGATGTCTATATGGAGAGTTATGAAAGCGACTAAGAGGAGGAGATACAAACGAACCATCCAGGGCATCTTTGATGGCAATCTCCTGAACATCGGTGAGACCTTTGAGAAGGTCGCGAATGGTGGAACGGGCGCGGCGCGCAGGCGCAGAAGGATTAGAGGAGAGCGCAATCATCCGGTGGGGACAATTAGGCAAATGACACACGGTTGTAGTGAACGGGGAGAGGAAGAAGCGGTAAGCGGCGCTTAAGTAGGCGACTGGCGCGTGGCGTGTTCGATGGGGGTGGAAATTCGTGGAGAAGGACTGAGTATCTGTAAGACAGATTCCTCGAGTCGAGCTACGGCGAATAAACGTGTAAAGTCGAACCGCGGTGGGAGGTTCACGTCCGTGTGAGACAATGGTGGTACGGAGGAGAGTGGGAAAGTCCGATTGTTAGTCATAGACCCGGGAGCGGCATTAGCCGAACTTGTCAGCTCGGTCGACAAATCACGTGATACACCAAACCAAAGTCGCACCGTGATCGTATCGCCCTAGTAATAGTATTGAAGGCCATCGGCTGTGATTGGGTTTGTACTTGCTCAACAAGGGTAATAAAAATGAAATAGGGCACCAGACGTTGACTCCTTCCTCAAGCTGGATAATGACATGGTGGTTGATTGTTGTATGAAAGGTTGGGTAGGATTACCAGGTTACATAGGAAGGTATACAGAGGCAAAATTGACTCCGATTCAACGGTAACTTACGCAAACTTGCTCTCAGTAAAAGATAATCAGACCTCACATTCAACCGCCACCAAGGTAAACGCAAATGGTCGTAGCCCTGGTAGTCACCGTAAGAAGATTTGCAGTAAGCCGAAGTCGGGTCAAGGCGAAGTACTAGTGAATGTAGGAGATCTCGAATCACGCTTAAACAACTGATAGCGAGCACGGCCGTCTGAATGCCCGGCTCACAGTCCCTGAGAGTTGGTCGAGAGGCACAGAAGAACACGTAGGCACCTTGACAGGAGTTGTTGGTTCAGAAGCTCAAGGCGTATTTCGAGGTGGGACACCGTATAAATAAGTCAGATATATTGGTCGTTGTATAAGATTCTAACCTAAATATGTAGTCCGTAAGAGATTGTATGAAGATTTCGTACAAAGTTCGCTTCACAACAGCAAGCGTCCATGCTGCTCCTCAATTTGGAGCAACTCTCTCTCCCAGAGGTCGTTTGCACGATCAGTGAGCTTCTTGATGTTGCGGCCGTACCTCATCTTCCTGTCCCAGGTCGATTTGTTGTACAGCGTAATATCCCCCCGGTCATACTGGCGTCTGATGTCCATGTACTTGGCTTCACTGTCAATGGACCAGTAGTAGACGGCTAGGCCGGACACCCGCCAGCTGTCGGGACATGGGTAAAACGACATTCGCTGATTCAATGAGCTGGACACCGCTACAAGTACGTGTGAGAATAGAATGGACGTCAATCTGACATAACGTACCTGGAGTGTTGTAGGCCCCACAAAGAATGAATTCCTCTGTTGGCGTCAGTCGCGCTACATGAACGTAAGACCCGTCGTTAAGCTGTATCGGCGCCTCTTCTCTGCAAGAACTGGGTGGCCCATTCGCCACCAGATACGTCCCCATGTGATGTCGTGCTTGCCTCGCAAGCATCCCACCGCTTGCTAGAGCGAGAGGCCCACGCTCACTCTGAACAAAATCCAAGACGATCCTGTTGTAATCGGCCCAGTCTTCAGCCTTTGGGACGTAATTGGCCGGGCGAAACTCCAGGGAACGACAAGATGATCGTGAGTGGGCAGAACTTTGTGAATCTTGCTGCACGGCTCCGTGAATGTAGAAATTGAATTCAATGCCCTGGTCTGCAAGCGCAACACAAATTTCACCAAGATTGCGGGTTCCACCGCCAGCCAAGGGATTGAGGTTGAGCAAGTAGCCTACGGCGAGAGGAGTGGAGACGGCTAGTTCGTATTCATTGTCCAAAACCTGGCTACCCGCGGGTCGTACAAGATAGATTGCCGGCGGATCTTGGACATGTGCGTGTTTGACAATGCGCCACGAGACGGTGAGCGGTTTGGTGACCTCCCCGATGGCAACGTGAACTTGCCCATGGTCCTTGGTGAGAAAGTGCTGCAAGCGGGCTTGGGTTTCGCTGGTCACATTATGCCCCCAGGGCGCAAGATTGCTGTAACCGAGCAGTTTCAAGATGGCAGGGAATGATGGTTGGTCCAACGCATAGCTGGAGAGATATTCCGTGTCGATGTAACCGTACATCTTCCGAGCAATATCGAGAACCTCCGGTTGGGTGATGTGGTCCCGATGGAGATTACTGTCATCCAGCGGGTCACTCGTGGTGTTGTCGAGGGGGGAAGCGGGGGAACTTGGGGGTGGGGGAGTTGTGGGCCGGGCCAGAGGGATTTCAACCGGTGGCAACAACGGTTCGGTATTTGACAATTGCGTTGCGGGGAAGTCGTCGGGTGGCTCCTCATCGTCACTGTAGTACATTTCGTTGGCAAGATCAGCAGGAGGAACGTAGTCCAGCGGGAAATATATGTCGAAGTGATTGGATAAGGGGTCAAAATGTACGTGCTCGAAGAAGTACGCCAATCCCCACTGTTCGTCTTCGGCCCACTCACGCCGAGTGAGTAAGACCCGCTTCCAGGCGGAGCCATCATGCCTCCACTCAAAGACCGTTCCACTCTTGGGAGGTCTTTTCTCCCGCTGCCACCGGTCCAGTCTAGCCAGACGACGTTGGGTTTCCACGGGCGATTGACCTACGAGCTGTTTGGCGATTCGCAACTCGCGCTTGGCGAACCAGTCCTCCGGAGTAAGGCAATTCGCAGCTGGCATTGGTGGTGGGTTGGTCGCGTCTGCGGGAGTGTGGGACGAGCGTTGAGCGTTGTAACCGCGGTCGGGTGTGTTCATGTAAGCAGGAAGGTACGGTTGGCGAGCTTGGGTGTGTCTACTTGTGGAGGCGTGGGGGGAATCTTCAGTGGCGATGGGAGAGACAAGTCCTGCGACGGCTGAGTGCACACGTGCGGACGGATTACTTGGCCTACGCCGTGCTCCACCTGACCGAAAAGCGTCGACTTCTTCTGGGACAAAGGAGACGTATGATGGGTTTGTCGCCATGCGCAGAATTTCCACGCCAGCACCGGGGTAAAAGGGCAAGTAGTGCTTTGGAGCGCGATCAGGGCGAGCCCCCAGCTGAGCAACCGAGATGCCGGCTTTTCCCCACATGTCAAGGTCAGAGATCTCCGTGAGCAAACCCCAATCGATGAAAAGGGGTACGTGAAATTCTTCGCGGAGGAACCGAAGTAATGGAAGGTAGTCAGGAATCCATTCCCTCGCCAGCACGTACGCCCCATTCCGCACCTCATCCCAGCTTGGGTGCACAAAAGGACTATACCACAGTCTGTGGAGAAACGCGAACGACGCGCCGGAGGCTTCCTCGACAGAGGCCAACCATTCCATGTGAAGGAGACGGTCGTTCGACCGTCGGCCGTACTCGGCCTTCCGCATGTGAAACGCAACGAGGCCAAAGAGGGGTACAAATGCATCGCGGGCCCGACCAATCCACTCCTGCGCGTCGTCAATGCTACCAAAATCCTTGTCGTAGCCGTATTGGGCCGGCCAAGGCCAGGATTCGAAAAGCGTAGGTAGGTGTGGCTGCTCGTCCTGCGTCATAACATGGAGGTGTTTCCAAATGCGCCGAAGCCGATCTTCCAACTGTCGCCAGACGGTGGTGTAGCGGCGTTGTAGGCAGTACCGTACGACGCGTCCGCTCCTGAATTTCTTGACGGTGAGGGGGAAGCGGCCTCGTCGGTGAGAGAGGCATTGTGTATCGTTCAGCGCAGAGAAGGGGGGATCGAACAGGCATAGCGCCAGGTACATGTGTTTCGCATGAATGTACGACAGGGTCCCAAGTCGTTCGGTGCCGTTCGGAGTGTGCGGTTGCAACATGCGCCGTAAAGGTATAGACGCGGGAACGTCGCTGTCGAGACAAACATATACGCGCATGCCACACTGGACTAGGAGGTTTTCTGGCCCCATGGCATTGGCCTAGCAATGATTTGAATGGGAAGGATGACAGTAACGCATTCAAGCTTACGGAGGGCACCCCGAAAATTCCAGCAGCCCCGTCATCTTCCCCCTCCTCGTATTTGTCTTCTTCGTGTATGATTCGTTCATAGGACTGTATTCGCGTAGAGTTAGTTCCGGAAGGAGTGATGACTTGACCACGTACTGCGCCGGTCGGCAAGACCTGAGGTGCCACTTTTTCTCCCGGAGGTAAAACAACGACATATTTAGACCGCAGGGGTCCGCCAGTTGGATGCCCGGTACTCATTGGGGCCGTCACCGAGGAAAGAGTAGAGTTAGGGTGGCGAAAGGGAAACTGTTTGGCGTTTGCGAGCGCGTCAGCACCGATTAATCAGTTTCTGGCGCGGGGGGTGGAAAGAGTAGGGTTGGAGTGGCACAGAGGGAGATGTTGAGCCTTTGCGAGCGCGTCAGCACCGATTAATCAGTTTCTGGCGCGGGCAGTGGTAAAGTGGACGTGATGGCAGGGATGATGCCTTGCAATAGACCGAGGTATGATCATGGGCCAATCATCAGCATACATTGATGCGCCGCATTAGGGGTGTTCAAAGTTGATCATTGTCCGGACAAAGGTCACTCGCCCCAGAGCGGAAGTCACGTCGCGCATGCGCGTCAGCCAGGCCCACTCCCGACCTGCCCCCGACGCACACCCGCCATTCAAATTACTACGAACTCTAGGAACAAATGCCCTTATAACTGACCATGAATTGAGGTCTGATTAGACATGAAATTAATCATCTACCTATACATATAATCACATTGTGTTAACCCATTGACGTTCATGTACCTGCCACGGGGTACAGTTTCGCAGTATGCCGCAACTGTGTGCCACGGGCGCGGGATTGTGGAGTGCACGGTAGTACAATACAGTACACAGGTTGTGACAGTAGGTCCCCAGACTTCCGAACATGTCAGTGGTCACATTCAAATTACCGAGCTCGCAACCCGCCACCCCCCCCCCACCCCACCCCACCCCCAGAAGAAAATTTTCGCCACCAATAACCCGGGACTCTAACCAACCCGGACCCCAACCTAACTGCTAACCAGCGCGCTAGGCGCGCGGGAGACACACACTCTAACTCGCCCCCAGATAAGAATATTCGCCACCAGCAACCCGGAACCCTAACCAACCCGAAACCGAACCTAACCGCTAACCAGCGCGCTACGCGCGCGGGAGACGACCGCCACCTCTGAGGCTCTTGTCGTAGACTCGGGATTTGCCGAACATGTCGACTGAGCTGACGAATCACGTGACGTGTTACGCTGGGGAGGTAGCCCTGCCCCGATCCCCTACAAGCACTGTGACCACAGACCCAACCAGACCTGACTCCCACATTAAATTACTAACGACGCACGGTTGACGAGCTTCAAGTCCCAGCGAACTACGCGCGCGGGCGCAAGCCGACTTGCCTTTCTGGGACCGTGGGAATGTGCACCCGGTCGCAGAACGTGAAGGTATCGTGGACCCGCCTCTATGTCGCATCAGGCTGATACCGGAAACCTCTCAAAAGATGTATAATACATCTATGCATGCTGTGGCGTAACGTTTCACGAATAGCAGGGCAACAGCATCCCGGAAAAACGAATCGACAGCCTAAGCAGGGTCATTTCCGGGAAAGATGGTTCAGACTCTGGACCCTGAAGGGGTAGGGGTCCAAGTGGCGAACGGGAAAATGTTGCCGGGTACTTAGGTAAGATTGCTGCGTCCGATGTCTGAAAGTGCGAGTGACGGGGGAGGCGAGTCAGGGCGATCTTCAGTGTGGCGCAATTAATTTCGCCGACGGCAGGGCCCTGGCAGACCGGCACGGACACGGGTCAGTGCCGGCCGATCCCTAACATGTCTCGAGGGAATGTCGGCGTCATTTCCGCCCCATCCGAGCACAGCTCGCGCACCTCCCACACAGCCATCCCGGTCACACGAGGTGCAGGGCGGGCCGTGTGACCCCCGATTACCAGGGTCTGTTCAGCTTGATCGGAGCGTGCGGGGACATGGATCTGATGTTCGGTAACTCAAATACAAGATTTGGGGGCTATCACATCAGCGGTTGCAGGGAGGCAAAGCGATCACGGGTACTACCCGGCTATAGTACCTATAGCCGGGTATGGATTTATTAGGAATGAGCGGCCGGGAGTCAGCTCGTGACGTTTCATAGCCTTCCCCATCCAGCCTTTGGGAGCGGCGTCCTTCCAAGGGGAAACACGGTGGAAGAAGTTGCGAAAGTCACCAAAAGCCATGTGGCCGGCCTGGTAGGAGAATCGCATGGAGAGATCGAGGAACTCCAGACATGCGCCCGTATATGAGCCAACGGCGGTTATGAAGGTGGCCCCGCTGTCACCCTCATCAGGATGAAGGGTCGTCGGTACCTTGTATCCAACGGCTCGCCCCAACCAAGGACCCTCGTCATCGTGAAAATAGCTCCCCGCCTTGAACTTTTTCAGTGCGTACCTATGCTGCGTCGGAAAGAATTCCTTGCAGATGGCGCTGGCAGTGGCAGTGATCGTAGTCGTACGCGAGATGAAGTTTTGCTGGCAGTGTTGGTGGGTGGCGCTCTTCACGGCGGAGGGGGTCATAGGCTGAGTACACCATGAGTAGGGTTAGGAAAGTATCGCTTCACTCACTGTGAGAGATCGCGCATGTCCCTTCTGGGGCCAACAGTGCATGATGTGATACACTGCAAGCCACTCGTCCGTACCATCGCTGAGTGGGTGAACGTGCGAATCGAAGTCATGGTAGTCCCGTCGGTGCCGTTTGCTTTCTGCAGTCATCGCCTCCGGGGTTGTGGTGCTAGCATAATTCTGGATAGCCGCCCAGAGACGCACGATGTCACGTAGCTGGACAATAAACCGTTAGTGACACATACGGCGCGATGGTGGAACTTACAGAGAGGCCGTCGGACTTGTACGCTTTCGGTGAAGCCGCCACAGCATCCGAAGTGACGTCAAAGCATGCCTTGAATTGGCGTAGGGTGAAACGACGACCAGGAGTCGTAGGGCGCAGACCGACATAGAGGAAAAGAAGGACGTTGTCGGAGGAATAGACCTTGGTTGTGAAGGGAACCGATGGCATGTTCGCAAACACCTTGTCGGCGGCGGCGTCGGCGGCGGCAAGCATAGCGGGGTGATTGGAAGGGGCCGCCGCCATGTATCGTGCGACCGGCGCAATGTGCTCGGCGTACGTGCGATCCGTGATCACGGTAAGCGCATACTTATGGATGTTCGCAATCGTGTCCTTGACATGCGATTGCGCGTCTCGTAGCAGGTTCGCATGGGGGGTGTATGAGTGAATGAGGGAGCGAGGCGGGCGGCAATGCTTGAGGAGGTATAGACGGTTGTGCGGGTCATAAGTCTCTGGCTGCGGAGAATAAGCAAGCGCCCATGGACGGCTACGAAAGCCCACAGATGACGCACCTTTACGAGATTGCCGTCATCCTGTCTTTCCGCATCGGCGTCCTCGAACGCGTTCCGTTTCGCATATGGCTTGCCCGGGGCGGCGCGCTGAAGGCGGGCGTGAGTGACGTCAGGCGTGCAGCAAGTAAAAAAAAAGGGAAGCTGCTTACCGGCGCAGACATTTTGCCCATGGTGACGGCAGGAAAGAATGCGGAAGAATAAAGTCCGCGCGGACGGCAGCGACCTCACGTGATTCTCGAGGCCGAGCGAAGCCGAACGAGCCCCGACGCCGACGCAGCCACACGTTCGCCCCACCCACCCATCGCGCCCCACCCACATTCATTGCTCTTTTATGTAGCACAAGCACTCCCACGTCAATTGACATTGGGTGCATCGGGCTGCATAAGCAGAGTGCGGATGATGGGGAGGTTGACGAGTGCGGAAGTGGTGCGGGGAGAGATGACGGTGACCGCGGAGAGGGCGGCATTCGGATCCTTTCCTACGCGTCGTGCGAGCCAGTGAGTGACACGTACTGAATTGCGGGCCTAGCAACACTGAAAGAAAGTTAGAACAGCACGCACCTGATACGGGTCGCGGTCCCACCAATCCACACGCGCCAATCCCCTCCCACTTCCTCCACCACCCTCCTACAACCTCCTACGCGCCATCCCGTCGCACTCCGGCGTTCAAGTCGTCCATCCGTCCTGCCCGCGCCATCATCCCTGGGCGAGCTCCGGTGAGCGTAGAGTCCTGCGGCCGTCCAGCTCCAGGAACGGCTCCAGCGTCCGCGATGGCGGGCCTGACGCGCCCGGCGCGGTCCAGATGCCATTGGATGGCACGGGAAGTCGAGCGTCCGTGGGCAGGAGGTGGTGGTAAGAGCGCAAGGACGATCCGGCCTGCGTGACCGTCTACACGTCAGCAGGCACGTGGTACGTTCAAGAATTACTTACCGTTGCTTTTACTGATCTTTTTTCAGTGCTAAAAGTCCCCCAAAGGCTACTGAATGGCCTTTGGAGTGACTTGCAAAAAAAACCTGGCACCCAAGTCATTGGATGCCAGGATGGGAGCTATCGTTCAGCAACGATAGCTCCCAGGCACAAGTCGCGGCAGGCACGCCAAATATAGCAGCGGCTGTGCCAGCGGCGACTTGTCTCTCGACCACGACTTGCTCACGCAAGTCGTGCGTCTCTCGCGCGACCCGGTACACGCCGCGCTACCGTCAGCGCGGTGTCGGTTGGGTTGGTTGCCGTGACAACCAACCCCAACTTGACGCGTAAGCCCCAGCCAAGATGGGCGGCGCGCATCCCAAGCCGGTCTTGGGCATGCTGGACGCTGACGACGCCCACGACGGGCTGGACGACCGAGCCGACGGCAGAATGATCCCCGCCGCGTGATGGATGGGAGCGCGTGGGGTATGCCGGGACTAGTGGGGTGCGCCGTCCGGAGACGGGCGCCCTAGCCAGGTACGTGTTTTCTTTGCGTATTTTTGTGGATACGCCAGTCTAGCACTGGCGTATCCGTCTGCATGGCTGATTGATCTGTAGATCCGGATCTACAGCTGCCGGGTAAGGCATCGGATGAGGCCATCAGGGTACTCGCCGTGTGCGTGTGCCGCTGGGCTCTCGACCACGACCTGCTTCAATGCAGGTCGTGTGTCCTTGCTCTCTTGCGCGCCGGTAGAGCGTGCCAGATGCAGCACTTACGCCAGTGCTGCCGCAACACGACGCGTAAGTCCCTGAGCAGCAGGGCAGCACGCAGCCCAAGCCGGTCTTGGGTCTGCTGGACGAGCACGACGCCCAAGACGAGCTGGACAACCGAGCCGTCGGCAGAACGATCCCCGCCGCGTGATGGATGGGAACGCGTGGGGTATGCCGGGATGACCTGGGCGCGCCGTCTGGAGACGGGCGCCCAACCAAGGTACGTGTTTTCCTTATCATTTCGACCGACGCGTTATTCCATTCCCTACCCACTCCCCGTCATCGCCCAGACCCCCCGCCCACGTAAACCATGCATCAGATAAGGGTCCTTATCTGATGTACGGTTTTCAAAGGCGAGCCGTCCAACACCGACGACGACGGCGACATCACTGTCAAAGTAACGAACACGGCGCTCCTTCTTGACAGCGAGTTCTATGCGCGCCAGGACGCCTCATACCCTGATAGGCGGATATCTTCACGGCGGTATGCACGCGTTATCCACGTACGTATATCCTTCCTCCCAACCTCTACCCTTCCAATCTCATACTCAGCACAGAATGTAGACAGGATCGTGATAGTAATTACCCGCCGGCCGATGACTCACGTGACTTCCCGCTGGAGGCAGGAAGGCTGCTACGCAACCAGGGGGTATTTGTGACAGAGAATATTTGAAATGTAAATAAAACTTGAAAGAAGTCCCCGATAAGATATATTCTACCCACCCCCCCAGCGTCGGTGGAGAGAGAAGATGGGTGATCAGTCCATCTTCTGTCGCCACCGCCGCTCCCAACCCCCCGACCCGCCGCCCAGAGCCATCCTCGAGTAGTAAATGCAACATCCTATAAAATCGTTGGCTGCAGGCAACACGACTACATGAGAGACGACTTAGCGAACATGCCATGCTGGGAGACCGACATTGAGTAACTCTGTGGCGTAAGGTCAGCTGGAAGGTTGATAATAGGGGTGGAAAAAAATAAACCGTTGGGAGACGGCCGTCAGCGAGGATGGCAGTATCGAAAAATATGGGTGCGGCTAAAAAAACCGGTTAGCATAATGACAGAACAGAAGGAAGAAGTACGTACGTTGGATGGAAAAAGTGAAAGCGACCGCGTCAGCAACAGGACGCAGGCGAAGACCAGTGCCAAAGATGTGCCACGTGAACGCGGGCAGATATGGGTGCCGCTGCGAAAATGGTCAGCATGATGTCAGATGAAGAGAAAAAGAAAGTACATACGCGGCCAGCACAGAGTCAACAGCTGTAGGAGAGCAAAAGATGGACTCTGTTGCACCATGCTCACAAGACGGCGTGCACCTAGCAAGTCGTCAAAACGGGACGGCGGTCCCTAGACTGCTAGAGCCCCACCCTACGGATGTATGTTCCTGGGCTAACGCGGTGTGCACCCCGCGCCAGCCTTTCCCACACAGAGCCGAGGGGCGGTACAATGTGTAGTTAGACCCGCAGTGCCGTCGCACCGGGATCCACACAAGGACCGTGCTGCTCACATGGTGGTAAGAAGTCAAGAGGGAAAAAAGCGCTGACCTGATTTATAAGCACGCAGTTTATTCTCCGCTGGCGATCGCGAACGATGCCGAACGAGCGCGGACGAGCGCGGACGGGGGGGCGCACCTTCGCCGGGGAGCTAGGCGGGTGGCGGGGAAGAAGACCGTTTGCTTTCTTGGAGGGCGCAGAACGCTCAATTGAGCGAACCACATACCCTCCAGAGAAGGTGTAGGTCGGGAACTCTGGTGAGGAGGTGGAGATGGCGTGGGGGCCGTTGGTGTGCGTGGAAGGGGGCAGGAGTGTGATGCTGGATCCTGGAGATGTGACAGGGTGGGTTGGAGGGGGAGAGATGAAGTGGAGAGCGGTGACGCCGGCGCGGGCGTGGTGGCGGGCCCTACGGCGCACCCGCCGTGCTGACGGCTCGGGCGAGGTGGGAACGGCTGGACTGCGGCGTGCAGTGCTGCGGCGGCACAGCAGTCGCGTCGATTCATGGCGGCGTCACAACAGTCGCGTCGATTCATGATGATGTGGGTGGGTGCCTCGTTGGAGGGCTTGCCCCGCGCGTAGATCCAGATCTACAGAAAGATTAGCAATGCCAACGGATACGCCAGTGCTAGACTGGCGTATCTCACAAAAATAACGCGAAAAAAACACGTACCTTTATTGAGCGCCCGTCTCCAGACGGCGCGCCCAGCAAATCCCGGCGTACCCCGCGCGCTCCCATCCATCACGCGGCGGGGGTTCGAATCGCCGTCGGCCTACGCGTCCAGCCCGTCCTGGGCATCGTCGTCGTCGTCCTGCAGACCCAAGGCCGGCTTGGGCTGCGTGCTGCCCTGCTGCCAAGGGGCTTACGCGTCATGTTGGGATTGGTTGCTAGGGCGACCAATCCCAACATCGCAGTGCTGGCGTAAGCACTGCGCCGAGTCGGTCGCGTCGGCGTGGAAGAGAGGAGGGACGCACGGCCTGTAGAGCAGGTCGTGGTCGAGAGTCAAGTGCTGTGCCTGGGGTACAGCCCCAGGCACAGCACTTGACGGATCGGCCGGATCGTGAGCCGCCGCCAAGGATCTCGATCCGCGTTCCGTCCATTCCTCCACACCCTGTGCGCGCCAACGGACGACGTTGACCGCGGATTGGATGGCAGACCGACGCCAGGCAACGTCATAGCCGCGGCCAACGCTAAGCCTGGCTCTGGACCGGTCAACGTCGCGCTGCTGACGCAGTGCTGTTCAACGATGACGGCGAGCGCGGACGACGTTAGCTTTCGACGTCGGACATTGGCGGGGTTTGGAGTAGGAAGGGGTGGGTGGGTGCATGTTGATGTGAGGGACGCCGACGCGCGCACAGCTGCGGGAACGCGCCGTGACATTTGGTGCGTGGTCCCTCCCTTTCCTCTCCTTGTTCAACGGTGCTAAAATTAAGCACCGCACCTCGTCGACTCCCGGCACACCCGCTACCGCATTCCGACGCTCATCTGAGCGTTCCCATCTCCCTTGCCGCAGACATCACTCTCCCATTCGCCATCAGTTCTAAACCCCGACCGCCACCACAACCAGCATAGGAGCGGCAACGACGTGCTGCGCCCTTAGTACTGGGAAGCGTATAGCGGCTGAAATACGCCGCCACATCTAGTGCGTGCTTTTTTACTCTTGTTTCTTACTCAACGGTGCTAATAACACAGGCTGCTCACGGAAGACTGCCTGCACGATCCAGTCCGTCATATGCAAGTCGATGCAACCCATTTCAATTGACGTGGGATTGCTCGGCTGCATATATGAATATGGATGCTGGAAACGAACGGATCAAATGAGGTGAACAAGATCAAACGACCATGAAGCAGAGCAAACGCGCTGATT
The DNA here is from genome assembly GCA_019915105.1 of Strobilurus luchuensis. Classification (NCBI taxonomy): domain Eukaryota; kingdom Fungi; phylum Basidiomycota; class Agaricomycetes; order Agaricales; family Physalacriaceae; genus Strobilurus; species Strobilurus luchuensis. The sequence goes on along the minus strand of JAHLMJ010000007.1, from coordinate 2,499,405 downwards.
CAAGTGGGCTGTGCCCTCAACGACCGTTCTCCCCAACACCAATGCGGTGAACATGTCATGGAATTATGTTCTAAAATGGAGCTAAGGTAAGAGTGTAAAGTATGTACGGATAAATAGCAATATTTAGGGGATAAAGAGGGAATCAAGATTTCTGGGTAGCTCTTGTCGGCATGAAAAACTTTAGATGTTGCACCAGTGGGATCAAGACAGGATCCACAGGTCTATCAGCAGCGTGGTTCCTTATCATGTATAGCATGATCTCTAGTGTTCTCTGAATGTCATCGTGGGGAAGCAACTGCCAGCCATTAGTAAACATAACGGGTAAGGACAAAATCTCACAGAATGAACGTGCTTTCGCGTGGCTTTTGTAGGCATCGAAGTGGGAACACTTGAGAGTTGAGGACGTGCCAGGTCCATCCACTGTGAAGTCGTTTTATCATGTCCTTGATGATGGTTGTATAGGTCAGCTGCAAGAAGGTGCAGCGCTCTGGGACTGAACAGCTCCTCCACCCATTCCACTGGCTCATCAATAGTGGTCGTTGGCCCAGGTGGATCAGGCGTAGCGCGTGGGTGGCGGCGGACCGGACGCCCTGGCCTCTGAGATCGAGAACTGTTCTGCCTGGTGGTTGGCGAACTGGGTATACCCTTAACACGGGGCGTGCGGTGGCGAGAACGCTGCTTGGATGAGCTCCCAACCTTCTTCTTGGCCAGTGACTCGTGAAACTGTCCCCAGTTAAAGCCTTCATCAGAAGTACTTGCAAGGTCAGGAGGTGGACTGCCGTCATGAGACACATAGGTAGCGGGAGGGGTTTTGTCCTCATGTTTATTTGGCTGAGGGGAAGTGGGTAACTCCGCCGGTGAATCATCAACATCCATAACCGACACCGTGGGGGATGGCTGAAGTGAAGAGGGGCCGGAGGGGGAGAAGACGGTTGTGGTAGTAGATGCCGCATAGGTGCCAGAGGTGGTTCGCTGTGCTTTAGTTATAAACAGCTTCGCAAGATCCAAACGAGGACCACTCTCGGTCTGGATAGATGTACGTAACTGTTTGGGCATCCCGTCAGCAGGAGCTATCTCTGGGAGTGGCGTAGAGGGATCAGGGGAGGGAGTGCGGGTTCCTAAATGGAGCGATGAGAGAGGCACTACATCCTGCCAGTCTGGGGATGGTGAGTGAACTATGAGAACGGCGTCAGCAGTGCCATAGAGAGTCAGAAAATAATTAAGAGTATATATAGTTGCATACAGAATGATAAATGACTAACATCGTCGTCGTTGAGCCAGAGGTGGTTCGTAGCCATCTTCCGATTCGATATCCCCTGGTGGTGAGTGAGCAAATGGAATGTGTACGGGAAGCAGACTTACGCTTTCGTTTATCGCACTCCGGCGGCTCGACATCCATCGCCTCATCTCTCTCCTCCTCATCATGCTCAACCTGCATTGTATTGACCACAGGCTCTTCACCACTGTCCAGACTCTGCATGTACATCTCCTCATCCAGATCCTGCCCGTCAACCGGAATGGCAGTGTCTACCGGGTCTTTGTGGAAGAAGTTAGCAGGGTCAAAAGTCCATTCTGCCCTCCATTTGACTGAGAACAAACGGTCAGTCTTGCTTAGATAGACGCTCAAGAGAAACATACATGGGTCAAGTATAAAGTCAACGCTACCAGTCTCCTGGAGGTGGTGGTCGAGATAGTACAGGAGGGTGTCCGGCGCGTTGACATGCTTGCCCGTGCGGTGGAAATCGTCAAGCAGCTGGTTGCCTAATTCCGGCGTAATGATGGACTTGGTGATGGCGAGGGCGTTCTCACTGAATACGAGCCCGCGGGGGAGGGGATGCGTGTCCCACTGCTCGAGGTTGGTAGGACGGAAGTAGTAGGGAGGCAGGGGTGGAGGCTTAGGCCAGCGATCATAGCTCTCCATGTATTGGCGCATGGCGTCCGGGTCGTCGTCAAAGCTGCTGGCCTCCTGCAAATCACCGTCAAACGGGTTGAGAGCTGCGGATCGAAGATTAGAAAAAAATTGCATTTGGAACTTGGAATTGGAGAAAGGGGAGCTTACAGGACGCGTCGGTAAAGTCCGACACCCCATGGAACGTTGTCAAAGGAGGCAGCATGCCGTCACCATCCGGCGAGAATGCAAGCCGTGGCGGGCGTTTTCGCAGCGGGCGGCGAGACATGCCCCCCCTAAAAATAGTCAGTAAACAAACGGACTCCCATCTGGTCCCATAAAGATTTACCTTCCGTTATGGTACCGTTACGGTAGTAGTCAAAAGTTAAGTTTGTTCGGATTCGTCCGGATTTGTCATGAAAGAAGTTGGATGACGACACGCTCGTTCGGACTCGTTCGGCATTGCTCCTATTGTCCGGCATGGTTTGTCAGCTGACCATCGATAGCGCTGTCTTGTTCTTTTGTCTACAACGACCAAGTGTCTGCACCGCGTTCTCTGCCCCCTTGGACTTTGTGAGTGTGTCTTGTGTTGACATGTGCACTATTGATGTTGCTCTTTTGGAACAGGTTTGCTGCAACATCTGGCCCTTCATTCTGAGAGATGCCGATCCCTACGTCTGGTCTTAACCGCCTCGCCCGCTGCGGCCACACTTGCGCCCATCCTCCTGATTCCGTGCTCACCGTATATATTGACGTGCATGCTGTCTTCCGCAAGCACATCAAGGCGGGTATGCATGGCTATTGTACACCCAACTGCCCTATGCATGGAAAGACGGGGGTTAACCAGCTTGTCACCGCCTCCGTTAGCGACATCAAACGTTTCTTCCGCGAGATTTATGATTCTCTCAACTCTTCTGTCACTGGCCCACGTCCAAATGCAGCCCGCGCCGCGTTTCTCACGGAGCTTAGATCGGATGAGCTTTGGAGGCCGTGGGTTGAGGCGGTCAACACACTGCCACACCACCCAAAGTCTGTCTTTAGTGACGGTCACTTCTGCAGGCACCACGGCGCCGACTGGGATGTAGACATCCACAACGAAAGGCCGTTCTTTCCAAAGGTTGTTGGGCCTGGGGAGCCACATCCACCCGCATTCGACATCTACAGTGCGGAACATGGAATTGATCCTTACATGCTGGCTCCTCCGGTAATACAACCGGCTCCTGGGCCATTCGGATATTCTGCTGCCTTGTCCGTTCCTCCCGCAGGCTATGTGCCGCCTCCTCCCCTTCCAGGAAATGCGCAACCTCCTGCGCTGCCATATTTGGGCTCTCCTACAGAGTATCAGCCCCCTCCACAGCAGGTGCTTCATGGCCAATCTGATCATCATACAACGGGTTCTCCAGAATCTCCATGTGAACAAGCGGGGGCTGGGCCCTCACACAACACCGTCTCCCCCTCCCGCTCACTGTCATATGCATCCTTATCCCAAGCACCCGCTGCTGAACCATCACCCAGCTCCCCCGTCGCCAGCCAAATACCAGACTTGGACAGCCCGGGTATGACGCAGGGGGAGCTTACACATCCTCCTCTTCCTGTTCGCTTCATTGACTCTGCCAACCGCACTGCATCCTTTCCACGCCATCCCCGTGCAGCCTTGCCCAAGACCATACTCTGGGGTGTATTTACCAGAAGCGGGTTACCTGACTTGTGGGACCAGGATTTTCCTCTGCGTGGAGCGGCTGGACAGAGTAGAATGACGTACTTCACCACCATTCATGCCGACCTCTCAGACCCTTTAGCACGCTCTTGGGATCAATATGTCCGCAGAGTACCATTCATGTGTCGACATGTGGCCTTTCTTGGTCCGTTGGAGAGAAACCTGGGTGAGGTTTATGGTGGTATGACCGTCGAGTACTATCTAGATGAATGGGTACGTGTGCCGGATAGTCAATGGAGACATTTTCTCACTCACAGTAAAGATCGAACTCTCCCGGCGTTTGTGGCTCAGAGGGGTGACTGTTATGTATGCGTCAACCGGTCCTCTGCTCTACTCGATAGCATCCCGGGACCCGGACGACAGGTTGTGGCAGATCGCCGAGAAGGCCGATATCATCATTCTCTCCACCAAACCGTTCAGTGGCGGCACTCCGTCTAATGGAGGTGATGATACTGTGGCGTTGGCAGGGGATTACGTGCTGAGGGTGCTGAAATCTCTTGACGAACTGTCCGAGCGTGGCAAGTTCATCTGGCCTCATCCGAACACGTATACCTTCGCCGCTCGGAAGTCTATCAACACGCACCTATACGGCGGGTCGATTGTTAATGCTGGTGGAGTTGCAGAGGCTCCCATCTTGGTAACTACAAAGGACAGCGGTGTTGAGATGTTGAAGAAGCGTTCTCACATCATCAAGAGAGATTGGAGTGCAGAGTACTCCAGCATTTTCATACCCAAGAGCTCGTTGAACAAGTCGGGGAAAGGAGCTCGAAAGGCAGAGGGAGATCCTATTCGCCGATTCAAGGAAGCATGGAAGGAGGTCGAGGCATCTGGCGGAAATCCTTTTGCGTCACAATTCTTCGCCATTCCTTACAACGACGCAATCATCAGTCTAGGAGAGGTCAGGGTCTTCTTCGCCAACGGCAAACTTGTGGATATGTTGCACACCATTCCTGGTCGACTGGATGCACCTTCCTGGGAAGTGCAGAGGGTCTCGGCATCCCGCACAGCTCCAATCAAGAACATAAAGTCAGTCCTGCTTCTTTGAGTCTGATCATCCAGTCTAAGATCCCCTAGATTACCGAAAGACTATTTGCCAGGCTTGGACCATGCACATGATCGTTCGTCTCGTTGGTTGAATGGCGTCACCGAGGACTCGGACGCCGCAGAGTCTAATATTCGCCAATTCGCAGCTCAGGTGTATGAGCGCCTGGTCAACATCGAAGCACGCTTGATCAGTCCGATGCATCAGACGTACCGCTTCTTCACCCGCATTGACATCGCTCTGGTTAGACTGGAGGAGGGCGAGATTCGTTTTGTCTTGAATGAGGTTCAGCCAGGACTGTGCGGTCTTTGGAGTGATGAGCCAGAGCTGTCCGATACGGTCGTCAACGCCCTCATTGTCGCGCTGGAAGATGGATGTTGGATGGATCCTCGTGAAGCATAGGCGGGGTTTTTTTTCTTTCATGCTCAGACATGTATTCTCATTGACAATATACTGTTATTTCCACGTATATACGTATATGTAAGGGTAGGTTGCTAAAGGGCGCTAAACGAGAACGAACAAGTGCGAACGAGCATCACCGTCAGGACGAGGTATGGGGAGGGCACGGCATGCAGAAGCGGGGGCGAGTGGCGGGGAGCAGCGCGGCGTTGAGCTGAGAAATGAGCGCACCGCGGAGTCTGCGGTGGGCGATGTGCGCATCATGGGCGGCTCCCTCTTGAAAGGGCTTACCCCGCGTATAGATCTAGATCTACACGTCAGTCCGGAGATATACGCCAGTAGTTAATCGTACACGAAAGAAGAGTGAAACAATAACATACCTTTGCTAGGCGCCCGCCACCTGGCGGCGCACCCCGACAGTTCCTGGCGCTGGCTACCTTCATGTTTATTTCTTGTTCACACATCTGAAAATTAGGCCGGCTTGCACACCGACTTCTTAGACGACCCACGACGCGTTCCGATAAATTTCTAGCCGCCTTCCTCACCGCCGCCGCCATCACCTCCCCTTTGCCGACTCACCCATGTTCGACCACGAGCTTATGCAATGCGAGGCAGCCCATGTCAATTGACGTGGGTTTGCTCGCCTGCATAACACAGCCAGATCGGAGGGAATGGCTGCAAACGGAAAGGGACGAGGACGGACGAGTACGCACAGGTCGAGACGAGTGCACCCCGCATTCATGCCTGAATGCGGGATGGGGGAGTTTCCAGTTTTCAAGGACTCCAATATACGTTTGCACCAAGTCCATCCACCACCTTTACCCTTACGAACGAGATGAAACGAGTATGAACGAGAGCGAACATGCGCGAAACGAGCGAACGAGTGTGAACGAGAGCGGAACGTGCGCGAACGAGGGCGAACGAGCTCAAAACCAGAGTCATACTCACTACCATACACCAGAATGGCGGTAATGGTATGTCACAATGCAATGCATACAACAGAAGTGCATCACTGCAATCTATGTATCCTTAGGGAGTACTACCAATTCATCGAGACTTTCCTCACTGCTGGCCTTCCCTTTTTTTTGCTGCCTGCCGTGCTATGTATTTCCATTTCCGCTCACGTATGGCTTTCTTTCAGCTCGAGTCAGACATGGTTTCTTCTTATCTGGGAAGTGAGTAAGAGTAAGATCATCATACACATGTCAGAAATCGGCAAAACTGACTTACCTTTCTGACCGCCGACTGCTAGAGTAGAGGAATTAGAGACAACCTGCTGGTTCTACCAGCTGACAGGCATAGGTCAGAAAAAAGATGCACATTATGTGACAAGTGCATACATACCAGTGTTGCCTGTTGTGTCTGCGAGAGCTAGAGCAGAGGATCTGTGTCAGCCAGCATTGATGATGGTAAGAGATAAAAAAAATGAAGCATATGGACACACACGTGCTTAAGAACATCTGATTAGTTACATGTGACCGGACCAAGGACCCCTAACAAGAACCAACAAGAATCAAGGAGAACCAACAAAAGCCAGCAAGAACCAACTATGGTAAATTACAACTCACTAAGATAGCTCACCAGGATAGTTACATATACTTCCACATGTGAGTGAGATAAATGAGAACCAGTGAGAACCAACGTAACCGAGCGAGACCCAACGAGACCCAACGAGACCCAGCGAGAACCAACGAGAACCAACGAGAATCAACGAAAGCCAGCAAGAGCCTACTATGGTCAATTACAACTCACTAAGATAGCTCACCAGGATAGTTACATATACTTCCACATGTTAGTGAGATAAATGAGAACCAGTGAGAACCAACGTAACCGAGCGAGACCCAACAAGACCCAACAAGACCCAGCGAGAACCACGAGACCCAGCGAGACCCAGCGAAAACCAAGGAGAACCAACGAGAACCAACGAGACTCAGCGAGAACCAACGAGAACCAACGAGAATCAACGAAAGCCAGCAAGAGCCTACTATGGTCAACCACAACTCACTAATATAGCTCATCAGGATAGTTACATCTAACAACGGGATTCCATATCCATATCCATGCTATACTTCCAACATGTGAGAGAGATAAATAAGAACCAGCGAGAACCAACATGACCGAGCGAGACTCAACGAGACCCAACGAGAACCAACGAGAACCAACGAGAACCAACGAGAGCCAACGAGACCCAGCGAGACCCAGCGAAAACCAAGGAGAACCAACGAAAGCCAGCAAGAACCAACTATGGTCAACCACAACTCACTAAGATAGCTCATCAGGGTAGTTATATGATTCCCTGTCCATATCCATGCTATACTTCCACATGTGAGAGAGATAAATGAGAACCACGAGAACCAACATGACTGAGCGAGACCCAACGAGACCCAGCGAGACCCAACGAGAACCAACGAGACCCAGCGAGACCCAGCGAGAACCAACGAGACCGAGCGAATCTCAACGAGACCCAACGAGACCCAACGAGATTCAACGGGACCCAACCACAACTCACTAAGATAGTGGTAGATATTGTCCAAAGTCATTTCCCAGCAATGAGACAGCTCTAATTGTGCCTCCCAATGTGTTTCATGTGACAAAAGTACGAGATGTGATGGTTCAATAAGATCATGCGCCACATAAAGATGGCCTCATATCTCCGTCAAAGTATAATAATATGGTCTGATATTTTGCACAGTAGTTTATATAGCCTATATCTACAACTTTCTCTCTTAGACTTTGTCTGTAATTTTTTTTTTTTTTGCTTCGTAGTATATGAGGAAGGGTAAATCACCCGCCGCCGGTCACACCGAATTCTGGTGAGTCGGACACCAGAATTCCACACTAAAAACTTGACACCCAAAGTCCACCACAGCTCACACATCACACAGACCACCCCCACAGCCGAGAGAATACCGTTTTCTTCACCCCCGAGACAATAACCCTGACCCCCTCACCTTTTTTAACCTTAACCGGAGGACAGCGAGAGTACCCAGACCTCTAACCTGTCTCGAAACCCGGCTCACACACCGCCGACACAGAAACACACCTTCCGAGAACACATCTCAACCGACGCACGCCCTGAAAATAAGCTGGATAGACAGAATAACAAGCACAGCATCATCTCGCATGGACACCCTCAGATGGTATCATCGAAAAGGCCTCTCCCTCCCGAATCACATTTCGAAACCCTCATCTCAATCGCATGCATCCTCGCCCCATGAGAACACGGCGAAAACTAGCCAGACAGCAAACTTGACAATCACCTGTCCGCTCTCGCACATAGGGTCATCAGAAAGCCCTCTTCATGCTGATTCTGAATATAAAACCCTCATCTCAATCGCGCACTCTGCCAGCCCCGAGAGACACGCGAAAACCAGCCGCACAGCAAAGTTAAAATATCCCTCGCTTGTTCCCGCACATAGTATCATCGGAAAGCCCTCTTTTTTTCTGAATCAGAATATGAGCCTCCCATCTCAATCGCGCTCATCCTCAGCCCGCAAGAGCACACAGAACACGCGCCGCACGGAAAAACAAAAAAGTCACACGGTGCTCTCGCAAGTGGCATCATCGCGCCCGCCCTGTGTTTTCTGAGTCTGGATATAAAACTCTCATCACCCTCGCAGCAAACTCGGGCCACAACAGCCCCATCTCAATCCACCGGCACACGCACCTCCCATCGACATGCCGGCAAGCACTCGCAGACAGACACCATGACCTCTGCTGTCATCACCCATTCTCGCACATACCACAGTCACAACTCACACACTCTTGATCTCGCTGTAAACATCGCGCAAGACCTTTGAACACATCACCCGCCGCCGTCACACCGAATTCTGGTGAGTCGGACACCAGAATTCCACACTAAAAACTTGACACCCAAAGTCCACCACAGCTCACACATCACACAGACCACCCCCACAGCCGAGAGAATACCGTTTTCTTCACCCCCGAGACAATAACCCTGACCCCCTCACCTTTTTTAACCTTAACCGGAGGACAGCGAGAGTACCCAGACCTCTAACCTGTCTCGAAACCCGGCTCACACACCGCCGACACAGAAACACACCTTCCGAGAACACATCTCAACCGACGCACGCCCTGAAAATAAGCTGGATAGACAGAATAACAAGCACAGCATCATCTCGCATGGACACCCTCAGATGGTATCATCGAAAAGGCCTCTCCCTCCCGAATCACATTTCGAAACCCTCATCTCAATCGCATGCATCCTCGCCCCATGAGAACACGGCGAAAACTAGCCAGACAGCAAACTTGACAATCACCCGTCCGCTCTCGCACATAGGGTCATCAGAAAGCCCTCTTCATGCTGATTCTGAATATAAAACCCTCATCTCAATCGCGCACTCTGCCAGCCCCCCGAGAGACACGCGAAAACCAGCCGCACAGCAAAGTTAAATATCCCTCGCTTGTTCCCGCACATAGTATCATCGGAAAGCCCTCTTTTTTCTGAATCAGAATATGAGCCTCCCATCTCAATCGCGCTCATCCTCAGCCCGCAAGAGCACACAGAACACGCGCCGCACGGGAAAAACAAAAAGTCACACGGTGCTCTCGCAAGTGGCATCATCGCGCCCGCCTGTGTTTTCTGAGTCTGGATATAAAACTCTCATCACCCTCGGCAGCAAACTCGGGCCACAACAGCCCCATCTCAATCCACCGGCACACGCACCTCCCATCGACATGCCCGGCAAGCACTCGCAGACAGACACCATGACCTCTGCTGTCATCACCCATTCTCGCACATACCACAGTCACAACTCACACACTCTTGATCTCGCTGTAAACATCGCGCAAGACCTTTGAACACATCACCCGCCGCCGGTCACACCGAATTCTGGTGAGTCGGACACCAGAATTCCACACTAAAAACTTGACACCCAAAGTCCACCACAGCTCACACATCACACAGACCACCCCCACAGCCGAGAGAATACCGTTTTCTTCACCCCGAGACAATAACCCTGACCCCCTCACCTTTTTTAACCTTAACCGGAGGACAGCGAGAGTACCCAGACCTCTAACCTGTCTCGAAACCCGGCTCACACACCGCCGACACAGAAACACACCTTCCGAGAACACATCTCAACCGACGCACGCCCTGAAAATAAGCTGGATAGACAGAATAACAAGCACAGCATCATCTCGCATGGACACCCTCAGATGGTATCATCGAAAAGGCCTCTCCCTCCCGAATCACATTTCGAAACCCTCATCTCAATCGCATGCATCCTCGCCCCATGAGAACACGGCGAAAACTAGCCAGACAGCAAACTTGACAATCACCCGTCCGCTCTCGCACATAGGGTCATCAGAAAGCCCTCTTCATGCTGATTCTGAATATAAAACCCTCATCTCAATCGCGCACTCTGCCAGCCCCCGAGAGACACGCGAAAACCAGCCGCACAGCAAAGTTAAATATCCCTCGCTTGTTCCCGCACATAGTATCATCGGAAAGCCCTCTTTTTTCTGAATCAGAATATGAGCCTCCCATCTCAATCGCGCTCATCCTCAGCCCGCAAGAGCACAACAGAACACGCGCCGCACGGGAAAAACAAAAAGTCACACACGGTGCTCTCGCAAGTGGCATCATCGCGCCCGCCTGTGTTTTCTGAGTCTGGATATAAAACTCTCATCACCCTCGGCAGCAAACTCGGGCCACAACAGCCCCATCTCAATCCACCGGCACACGCACCTCCCATCGACATGCCCGGCAAGCACTCGCAGACAGACACCATGACCTCTGCTGTCATCACCCATTCTCGCACATACCACAGTCACAACTCACACACTCTTGATCTCGCTGTAAACATCGCGCAAGACCTTTGAACACATCACCCGCCGCCGGTCACACCGAATTCTGGTGAGTCGGACACCAGAATTCCACACTAAAAACTTGACACCCAAAGTCCACCACAGCTCACACATCACACAGACCACCCCCACAGCCGAGAGAATACCGTTTTCTTCACCCCCGAGACAATAACCCTGACCCCCTCACCTTTTTTAACCTTAACCGGAGGACAGCGAGAGTACCCAGACCTCTAACCTGTCTCGAAACCCGGCTCACACACCGCCGCACGACACGCCACAGAAACACACACCTTCCGAGAACACATCTCAACCGACGCACGCCCTGAAAATAAGCTGGATAGACAGAATAACAAGCACAGCATCATCTCGCATGGACACCCTCAGATGGTATCATCGAAAAGGCCTCTCCCTCCCGAATCACATTTCGAAACCCTCATCTCAATCGCATGCATCCTCGCCCCATGAGAACACGGCGAAAACTAGCCAGACAGCAAACTTGACAATCACCCGTCCGCTCTCGCACATAGGGTCATCAGAAAGCCCTCTTCATGCTGATTCTGAATATAAAACCCTCATCTCAATCGCGCACTCTGCCAGCCCCCGAGAGACACGCGAAAACCAGCCGCACAGCAAAGTTAAATATCCCTCGCTTGTTCCCGCACATAGTATCATCGGAAAGCCCTCTTTTTTCTGAATCAGAATATGAGCCTCCCATCTCAATCGCGCTCATCCTCAGCCCGCAAGAGCACACAGAACACGCGCCGCACGGGAAAACAAAAAGTCACACGGTGCTCTCGCAAGTGGGCATCATCGCGCCCGCCCTGTGTTTTCTGAGTCTGGATATAAAACTCTCATCACCCTCGGCAGCAAACTCGGGCCACAACAGCCCCATCTCAATCCACCGGCACACCGCCTCCCATCGACATGCCCGGCAAGCACTCGCAGACAGACACCATGACCTCTGCTGTCATCACCCATTCTCGCACATACCACAGTCACAACTCACACACTCTTGATCTCGCTGTAAACATCGCGCAAGACCTTTGAACACATCACCCGCCGCCGGTCACACCGAATTCTGGTGAGTCGGACACCAGAATTCCACACTAAAAACTTGACACCCAAAGTCCACCACAGCTCACACATCACACAGACCACCCCCACAGCCGAGAGAATACCGTTTTCTTCACCCCCGAGACAATAACCCTGACCCCCTCACCTTTTTTAACCTTAACCGGAGGACAGCGAGAGTACCCAGACCTCTAACCTGTCTCGAAACCCGGCTCACACACCGCCGACACAGAAACACACCTTCCGAGAACACATCTCAACCGACGCACGCCCTGAAAATAAGCTGGATAGACAGAATAACAAGCACAGCATCATCTCGCATGGACACCCTCAGATGGTATCATCGAAAAGGCCTCTCCCTCCCGAATCACATTTCGAAACCCTCATCTCAATCGCATGCATCCTCGCCCCATGAGAACACGGCGAAAACTAGCCAGACAGCAAACTTGACAATCACCCGTCCGCTCTCGCACATAGGGTCATCAGAAAGCCCTCTTCATGCTGATTCTGAATATAAAACCCTCATCTCAATCGCGCACTCTGCCAGCCCCCGAGAGACACGCGAAAACCAGCCGCACAGCAAAGTTAAATATCCCTCGCTTGTTCCCGCACATAGTATCATCGGAAAGCCCTCTTTTTTCTGAATCAGAATATGAGCCTCCCATCTCAATCGCGCTCATCCTCAGCCCGCAAGAGCACACAGAACACGCGCCGCACGGGAAAAACAAAAAGTCACACGGTGCTCTCGCAAGTGGCATCATCGCGCCCGCCTGTGTTTTCTGAGTCTGGATATAAAACTCTCATCACCCTCGGCAGCAAACTCGGCCACAACAGCCCATCTCAATCCACCGGCACACGCACCTCCCATCGACATGCCCGGCAAGCACTCGCAGACAGACACCATGACCTCTGCTGTCATCACCCATTCTCGCACATACCACAGTCACAACTCACACACTCTTGATCTCGCTGTAAACATCGCGCAAGACCTTTGAACACATCACCCGCTGCCGGTCACACCGAATTCTGGTGAGTCGGACACCAGAATTCCACACTAAAAACTTGACACCCAAAGTCCACCACAGCTCACACATCACACAGACCACCCCCACAGCCGAGAGAATACCGTTTTCTTCACCCCCGAGACAATAACCCTGACCCCCTCACCTTTTTTAACCTTAACCGGAGGACAGCGAGAGTACCCAGACCTCTAACCTGTCTCGAAACCCGGCTCACACACCGCCGACACAGAAACACACCTTCCGAGAACACATCTCAACCGACGCACGCCCTGAAAATAAGCTGGATAGACAGAATAACAAGCACAGCATCATCTCGCATGGACACCCTCAGATGGTATCATCGAAAAGGCCTCTCCCTCCCGAATCACATTTCGAAACCCTCATCTCAATCGCATGCATCCTCGCCCCATGAGAACACGGCGAAAACTAGCCAGACAGCAAACTTGACAATCACCCGTCCGCTCTCGCACATAGGGTCATCAGAAAGCCCTCTTCATGCTGATTCTGAATATAAAACCCTCATCTCAATCGCGCACTCTGCCAGCCCCCGAGAGACACGCGAAAACCAGCCGCACAGCAAAGTTAAATATCCCTCGCTTGTTCCCGCACATAGTATCATCGGAAAGCCCTCTTTTTTCTGAATCAGAATATGAGCCTCCCATCTCAATCGCGCTCATCCTCAGCCCGCAAGAGCACACAGAACACGCGCCGCACGGGAAAAACAAAAAGTCACACGGTGCTCTCGCAAGTGGCATCATCGCGCCCGCCTGTGTTTTCTGAGTCTGGATATAAAACTCTCATCACCCTCGGCAGCAAACTCGGGCCACAACAGCCCCATCTCAATCCACCGGCACACGCACCTCCCATCGACATGCCCGGCAAGCACTCGCAGACAGACACCATGACCTCTGCTGTCATCACCCATTCTCGCACATACCACAGTCACAACTCACACACTCTTGATCTCGCTGTAAACATCGCGCAAGACCTTTGAACACATCACCCGCCGCCGGTCACACCGAATTCTGGTGAGTCGGACACCAGAATTCCACACTAAAAACTTGACACCCAAAGTCCACCACAGCTCACACATCACACAGACCACCCCCACAGCCGAGAGAATACCGTTTTCTTCACCCCCGAGACAATAACCCTGACCCCCTCACCTTTTTTAACCTTAACCGGAGGACAGCGAGAGTACCCAGACCTCTAACCTGTCTCGAAACCCGGCTCACACACCGCCGACACAGAAACACACCTTCCGAGAACACATCTCAACCGACGCACGCCCTGAAAATAAGCTGGATAGACAGAATAACAAGCACAGCATCATCTCGCATGGACACCCTCAGATGGTATCATCGAAAAGGCCTCTCCCTCCCGAATCACATTTCGAAACCCTCATCTCAATCGCATGCATCCTCGCCCCATGAGAACACGGCGAAAACTAGCCAGACAGCAAACTTGACAATCACCCGTCCGCTCTCGCACATAGGGTCATCAGAAAGCCCTCTTCATGCTGATTCTGAATATAAAACCCTCATCTCAATCGCGCACTCTGCCAGCCCCCGAGAGACACGCGAAAACCAGCCGCACAGCAAAGTTAAATATCCCTCGCTTGTTCCCGCACATAGTATCATCGGAAAGCCCTCTTTTTTCTGAATCAGAATATGAGCCTCCCATCTCAATCGCGCTCATCCTCAGCCCGCAAGAGCACACAGAACACGCGCCGCACGGGAAAAACAAAAAGTCACACGGTGCTCTCGCAAGTGGCATCATCGCGCCCGCCTGTGTTTTCTGAGTCTGGATATAAAACTCTCATCACCCTCGGCAGCAAACTCGGGCCACAACAGCCCCATCTCAATCCACCGGCACACGCACCTCCCATCGACATGCCCGGCAAGCACTCGCAGACAGACACCATGACCTCTGCTGTCATCACCCATTCTCGCACATACCACAGTCACAACTCACACACTCTTGATCTCGCTGTAAACATCGCGCAAGACCTTTGAACACATCACCCGCCGCCGGTCACACCGAATTCTGGTGAGTCGGACACCAGAATTCCACACTAAAAACTTGACACCCAAAGTCCACCACAGCTCACACATCACACAGACCACCCCCACAGCCGAGAGAATACCGTTTTCTTCACCCCCGAGACAATAACCCTGACCCCCTCACCTTTTTAACCTTAACCGAGGACAGCGAGAGTACCCAGACCTCTAACCTGTCTCGAAACCCGGCTCACACACCGCCGACACAGAAACACACCTTCCGAGAACACATCTCAACCGACGCACGCCCTGAAAATAAGCTGGATAGACAGAATAACAAGCACAGCATCATCTCGCATGGACACCCTCAGATGGTATCATCGAAAAGGCCTCTCCCTCCCGAATCACATTTCGAAACCCTCATCTCAATCGCATGCATCCTCGCCCCATGAGAACACGGCGAAAACTAGCCAGACAGCAAACTTGACAATCACCCGTCCGCTCTCGCACATAGGGTCATCAGAAAGCCCTCTTCATGCTGATTCTGAATATAAAACCCTCATCTCAATCGCGCACTCTGCCAGCCCCCGAGAGACACGCGAAAACCAGCCGCACAGCAAAGTTAAATATCCCTCGCTTGTTCCCGCACATAGTATCATCGGAAAGCCCTCTTTTTTCTGAATCAGAATATGAGCCTCCCATCTCAATCGCGCTCATCCTCAGCCCGCAAGAGCACACAGAACACGCGCCGCACGGGAAAAACAAAAAGTCACACGGTGCTCTCGCAAGTGGCATCATCGCGCCCGCCTGTGTTTTCTGAGTCTGGATATAAAACTCTCATCACCCTCGGCAGCAAACTCGGGCCACAACAGCCCCATCTCAATCCACCGGCACACGCACCTCCCATCGACATGCCCGGCAAGCACTCGCAGACAGACACCATGACCTCTGCTGTCATCACCCATTCTCGCACATACCACAGTCACAACTCACACACTCTTGATCTCGCTGTAAACATCGCGCAAGACCTTTGAACACATCACCCGCCGCCGGTCACACCGAATTCTGGTGAGTCGGACACCAGAATTCCACACTAAAAACTTGACACCCAAAGTCCACCACAGCTCACACATCACACAGACCACCCCCACAGCCGAGAGAATACCGTTTTCTTCACCCCCGAGACAATAACCCTGACCCCCTCACCTTTTTTAACCTTAACCGGAGGACAGCGAGAGTACCCAGACCTCTAACCTGTCTCGAAACCCGGCTCACACACCGCCGACACAGAAACACACCTTCCGAGAACACATCTCAACCGACGCACGCCCTGAAAATAAGCTGGATAGACAGAATAACAAGCACAGCATCATCTCGCATGGACACCCTCAGATGGTATCATCGAAAAGGCCTCTCCCTCCCGAATCACATTTCGAAACCCTCATCTCAATCGCATGCATCCTCGCCCCATGAGAACACGGCGAAAACTAGCCAGACAGCAAACTTGACAATCACCCGTCCGCTCTCGCACATAGGGTCATCAGAAAGCCCTCTTCATGCTGATTCTGAATATAAAACCCTCATCTCAATCGCGCACTCTGCCAGCCCCCGAGAGACACGCGAAAACCAGCCGCACAGCAAAGTTAAATATCCCTCGCTTGTTCCCGCACATAGTATCATCGGAAAGCCCTCTTTTTTCTGAATCAGAATATGAGCCTCCCATCTCAATCGCGCTCATCCTCAGCCCGCAAGAGCACACAGAACACGCGCCGCACGGGAAAAACAAAAAGTCACACGGTGCTCTCGCAAGTGGCATCATCGCGCCCGCCTGTGTTTTCTGAGTCTGGATATAAAACTCTCATCACCCTCGGCAGCAAACTCGGGCCACAACAGCCCCATCTCAATCCACCGGCACACGCACCTCCCATCGACATGCCCGGCAAGCACTCGCAGACAGACACCATGACCTCTGCTGTCATCACCCATTCTCGCACATACCACAGTCACAACTCACACACTCTTGATCTCGCTGTAAACATCGCGCAAGACCTTTGAACACATCACCCGCCGCCGGTCACACCGAATTCTGGTGAGTCGGACACCAGAATTCCACACTAAAAACTTGACACCCAAAGTCCACCACAGCTCACACATCACACAGACCACCCCCACAGCCGAGAGAATACCGTTTTCTTCACCCCCGAGACAATAACCCTGACCCCCTCACCTTTTTTAACCTTAACCGGAGGACAGCGAGAGTACCCAGACCTCTAACCTGTCTCGAAACCCGGCTCACACACCGCCGACACAGAAACACACCTTCCGAGAACACATCTCAACCGACGCACGCCCTGAAAATAAGCTGGATAGACAGAATAACAAGCACAGCATCATCTCGCATGGACACCCTCAGATGGTATCATCGAAAAGGCCTCTCCCTCCCGAATCACATTTCGAAACCCTCATCTCAATCGCATGCATCCTCGCCCCATGAGAACACGGCGAAAACTAGCCAGACAGCAAACTTGACAATCACCCGTCCGCTCTCGCACATAGGGTCATCAGAAAGCCCTCTTCATGCTGATTCTGAATATAAAACCCTCATCTCAATCGCGCACTCTGCCAGCCCCCGAGAGACACGCGAAAACCAGCCGCACAGCAAAGTTAAATATCCCTCGCTTGTTCCCGCACATAGTATCATCGGAAAGCCCTCTTTTTTCTGAATCAGAATATGAGCCTCCCATCTCAATCGCGCTCATCCTCAGCCCGCAAGAGCACACAGAACACGCGCCGCACGGGAAAAACAAAAAGTCACACGGTGCTCTCGCAAGTGGCATCATCGCGCCCGCCTGTGTTTTCTGAGTCTGGATATAAAACTCTCATCACCCTCGGCAGCAAACTCGGGCCACAACAGCCCCATCTCAATCCACCGGCACACGCACCTCCCATCGACATGCCCGGCAAGCACTCGCAGACAGACACCATGACCTCTGCTGTCATCACCCATTCTCGCACATACCACAGTCACAACTCACACACTCTTGATCTCGCTGTAAACATCGCGCAAGACCTTTGAACACATCACCCGCCGCCGGTCACACCGAATTCTGGTGAGTCGGACACCAGAATTCCACACTAAAAACTTGACACCCAAAGTCCACCACAGCTCACACATCACACAGACCACCCCCACAGCCGAGAGAATACCGTTTTCTTCACCCCCGAGACAATAACCCTGACCCCCTCACCTTTTTTAACCTTAACCGGAGGACAGCGAGAGTACCCAGACCTCTAACCTGTCTCGAAACCCGGCTCACACACCGCCGACACAGAAACACACCTTCCGAGAACACATCTCAACCGACGCACGCCCTGAAAATAAGCTGGATAGACAGAATAACAAGCACAGCATCATCTCGCATGGACACCCTCAGATGGTATCATCGAAAAGGCCTCTCCCTCCCGAATCACATTTCGAAACCCTCATCTCAATCGCATGCATCCTCGCCCCATGAGAACACGGCGAAAACTAGCCAGACAGCAAACTTGACAATCACCCGTCCGCTCTCGCACATAGGGTCATCAGAAAGCCCTCTTCATGCTGATTCTGAATATAAAACCCTCATCTCAATCGCGCACTCTGCCAGCCCCCGAGAGACACGCGAAAACCAGCCGCACAGCAAAGTTAAATATCCCTCGCTTGTTCCCGCACATAGTATCATCGGAAAGCCCTCTTTTTTCTGAATCAGAATATGAGCCTCCCATCTCAATCGCGCTCATCCTCAGCCCGCAAGAGCACACAGAACACGCGCCGCACGGGAAAAACAAAAAGTCACACGGTGCTCTCGCAAGTGGCATCATCGCGCCCGCCTGTGTTTTCTGAGTCTGGATATAAAACTCTCATCACCCTCGGCAGCAAACTCGGGCCACAACAGCCCCATCTCAATCCACCGGCACACGCACCTCCCATCGACATGCCCGGCAAGCACTCGCAGACAGACACCATGACCTCTGCTGTCATCACCCATTCTCGCACATACCACAGTCACAACTCACACACTCTTGATCTCGCTGTAAACATCGCGCAAGACCTTTGAACACATCACCCGCCGCCGGTCACACCGAATTCTGGTGAGTCGGACACCAGAATTCCACACTAAAAACTTGACACCCAAAGTCCACCACAGCTCACACATCACACAGACCACCCCCACAGCCGAGAGAATACCGTTTTCTTCACCCCCGAGACAATAACCCTGACCCCCTCACCTTTTTTAACCTTAACCGGAGGACAGCGAGAGTACCCAGACCTCTAACCTGTCTCGAAACCCGGCTCACACACCGCCGACACAGAAACACACCTTCCGAGAACACATCTCAACCGACGCACGCCCTGAAAATAAGCTGGATAGACAGAATAACAAGCACAGCATCATCTCGCATGGACACCCTCAGATGGTATCATCGAAAAGGCCTCTCCCTCCCGAATCACATTTCGAAACCCTCATCTCAATCGCATGCATCCTCGCCCCATGAGAACACGGCGAAAACTAGCCAGACAGCAAACTTGACAATCACCCGTCCGCTCTCGCACATAGGGTCATCAGAAAGCCCTCTTCATGCTGATTCTGAATATAAAACCCTCATCTCAATCGCGCACTCTGCCAGCCCCCGAGAGACACGCGAAAACCAGCCGCACAGCAAAGTTAAATATCCCTCGCTTGTTCCCGCACATAGTATCATCGGAAAGCCCTCTTTTTTCTGAATCAGAATATGAGCCTCCCATCTCAATCGCGCTCATCCTCAGCCCGCAAGAGCACACAGAACACGCGCCGCACGGGAAAAACAAAAAGTCACACGGTGCTCTCGCAAGTGGCATCATCGCGCCCGCCTGTGTTTTCTGAGTCTGGATATAAAACTCTCATCACCCTCGGCAGCAAACTCGGGCCACAACAGCCCCATCTCAATCCACCGGCACACGCACCTCCCATCGACATGCCCGGCAAGCACTCGCAGACAGACACCATGACCTCTGCTGTCATCACCCATTCTCGCACATACCACAGTCACAACTCACACACTCTTGATCTCGCTGTAAACATCGCGCAAGACCTTTGAACACATCACCCGCCGCCGGTCACACCGAATTCTGGTGAGTCGGACACCAGAATTCCACACTAAAAACTTGACACCCAAAGTCCACCACAGCTCACACATCACACAGACCACCCCCACAGCCGAGAGAATACCGTTTTCTTCACCCCCGAGACAATAACCCTGACCCCCTCACCTTTTTTAACCTTAACCGGAGGACAGCGAGAGTACCCAGACCTCTAACCTGTCTCGAAACCCGGCTCACACACCGCCGACACAGAAACACACCTTCCGAGAACACATCTCAACCGACGCACGCCCTGAAAATAAGCTGGATAGACAGAATAACAAGCACAGCATCATCTCGCATGGACACCCTCAGATGGTATCATCGAAAAGGCCTCTCCCTCCCGAATCACATTTCGAAACCCTCATCTCAATCGCATGCATCCTCGCCCCATGAGAACACGGCGAAAACTAGCCAGACAGCAAACTTGACAATCACCCGTCCGCTCTCGCACATAGGGTCATCAGAAAGCCCTCTTCATGCTGATTCTGAATATAAAACCCTCATCTCAATCGCGCACTCTGCCAGCCCCCGAGAGACACGCGAAAACCAGCCGCACAGCAAAGTTAAATATCCCTCGCTTGTTCCCGCACATAGTATCATCGGAAAGCCCTCTTTTTTCTGAATCAGAATATGAGCCTCCCATCTCAATCGCGCTCATCCTCAGCCCGCAAGAGCACACAGAACACGCGCCGCACGGGAAAAACAAAAAGTCACACGGTGCTCTCGCAAGTGGCATCATCGCGCCCGCCTGTGTTTTCTGAGTCTGGATATAAAACTCTCATCACCCTCGGCAGCAAACTCGGGCCACAACAGCCCCATCTCAATCCACCGGCACACGCACCTCCCATCGACATGCCCGGCAAGCACTCGCAGACAGACACCATGACCTCTGCTGTCATCACCCATTCTCGCACATACCACAGTCACAACTCACACACTCTTGATCTCGCTGTAAACATCGCGCAAGACCTTTGAACACATCACCCGCCGCCGGTCACACCGAATTCTGGTGAGTCGGACACCAGAATTCCACACTAAAAACTTGACACCCAAAGTCCACCACAGCTCACACATCACACAGACCACCCCCACAGCCGAGAGAATACCGTTTTCTTCACCCCCGAGACAATAACCCTGACCCCCTCACCTTTTTTAACCTTAACCGGAGGACAGCGAGAGTACCCAGACCTCTAACCTGTCTCGAAACCCGGCTCACACACCGCCGACACAGAAACACACCTTCCGAGAACACATCTCAACCGACGCACGCCCTGAAAATAAGCTGGATAGACAGAATAACAAGCACAGCATCATCTCGCATGGACACCCTCAGATGGTATCATCGAAAAGGCCTCTCCCTCCCGAATCACATTTCGAAACCCTCATCTCAATCGCATGCATCCTCGCCCCATGAGAACACGGCGAAAACTAGCCAGACAGCAAACTTGACAATCACCCGTCCGCTCTCGCACATAGGGTCATCAGAAAGCCCTCTTCATGCTGATTCTGAATATAAAACCCTCATCTCAATCGCGCACTCTGCCAGCCCCCGAGAGACACGCGAAAACCAGCCGCACAGCAAAGTTAAATATCCCTCGCTTGTTCCCGCACATAGTATCATCGGAAAGCCCTCTTTTTTCTGAATCAGAATATGAGCCTCCCATCTCAATCGCGCTCATCCTCAGCCCGCAAGAGCACACAGAACACGCGCCGCACGGGAAAAACAAAAAGTCACACGGTGCTCTCGCAAGTGGCATCATCGCGCCCGCCTGTGTTTTCTGAGTCTGGATATAAAACTCTCATCACCCTCGGCAGCAAACTCGGGCCACAACAGCCCCATCTCAATCCACCGGCACACGCACCTCCCATCGACATGCCCGGCAAGCACTCGCAGACAGACACCATGACCTCTGCTGTCATCACCCATTCTCGCACATACCACAGTCACAACTCACACACTCTTGATCTCGCTGTAAACATCGCGCAAGACCTTTGAACACATCACCCGCCGCCGGTCACCCCGAATTCTGGTGAGTCGGACACCAGAATTCCACGCTAAAAACTTGACACCCAAAGTCCACCACAGCTCACACATCACACAGACCACCCCCACAGCCGAGAGAATACCGTTTTCTTCACCCCCGAGACAATAACCCTGACCCCCTCACCTTTTTTAACCTTAACCGGAGGACAGCGAGAGTACCCAGACCTCTAACCTGTCTCGAAACCCGGCTTACACACCGCCGACACAGAAACACACCTTCCGAGAACACATCTCAACCGACGCACGCCCTGAAAATAAGCTGGATAGACAGAATAACAAGCACAGCATCATCTCGCATGGACACCCTCAGATGGTATCATCGAAAAGGCCTCTCCCTCCCGAATCACATTTCGAAACCCTCATCTCAATCGCATGCATCCTCGCCCCATGAGAACACAGCGAAAACTAGCCAGACAGCAAACTTGACAATCACCCGTCCGCTCTCGCACATAGGGTCATCAGAAAGCCCTCTTCATGCTGATTCTGAATATAAAACCCTCATCTCAATCGCGCACTCTGCCAGCCCCCGAGAGACACGCGAAAACCAGCCGCACAGCAAAGTTAAATATCCCTCGCTTGTTCCCGCACATAGTATCATCGGAAAGCCCTCTTTTTTCTGAATCAGAATATGAGCCTCCCATCTCAATCGCGCTCATCCTCAGCCCGCAAGAGCACACAGAACACGCGCCGCACGGGAAAAACAAAAAGTCACACGGTGCTCTCGCAAGTGGCATCATCGCGCCCGCCTGTGTTTTCTGAGTCTGGATATAAAACTCTCATCACCCTCGGCAGCAAACTCGGGCCACAACAGCCCCATCTCAATCCACCGGCACACGCACCTCCCATCGACATGCCCGGCAAGCACTCGCAGACAGACACCATGACCTCTGCTGTCATCACCCATTCTCGCACATACCACAGTCACAACTCACACACTCTTGATCTCGCTGTAAACATCGCGCAAGACCTTTGAACACATCACCCGCCGCCGGTCACACCGAATTCTGGTGAGTCGGACACCAGAATTCCACACTAAAAACTTGACACCCAAAGTCCACCACAGCTCACACATCACACAGACCACCCCCACAGCCGAGAGAATACCGTTTTCTTCACCCCCGAGACAATAACCCTGACCCCCTCACCTTTTTTAACCTTAACCGGAGGACAGCGAGAGTACCCAGACCTCTAACCTGTCTCGAAACCCGGCTTACACACCGCCGACACAGAAACACACCTTCCGAGAACACATCTCAACCGACGCACGCCCTGAAAATAAGCTGGATAGACAGAATAACAAGCACAGCATCATCTCGCATGGACACCCTCAGATGGTATCATCGAAAAGGCCTCTCCCTCCCGAATCACATTTCGAAACCCTCATCTCAATCGCATGCATCCTCGCCCCATGAGAACACGGCGAAAACTAGCCAGACAGCAAACTTGACAATCACCCGTCCGCTCTCGCACATAGGGTCATCAGAAAGCCCTCTTCATGCTGATTCTGAATATAAAACCCTCATCTCAATCGCGCACTCTGCCAGCCCCCGAGAGACACGCGAAAACCAGCCGCACAGCAAAGTTAAATATCCCTCGCTTGTTCCCGCACATAGTATCATCGGAAAGCCCTCTTTTTTCTGAATCAGAATATGAGCCTCCCATCTCAATCGCGCTCATCCTCAGCCCGCAAGAGCACACAGAACACGCGCCGCACGGGAAAAACAAAAAGTCACACGGTGCTCTCGCAAGTGGCATCATCGCGCCCGCCTGTGTTTTCTGAGTCTGGATATAAAACTCTCATCACCCTCGGCAGCAAACTCGGGCCACAACAGCCCCATCTCAATCCACCGGCACACGCACCTCCCATCGACATGCCCGGCAAGCACTCGCAGACAGACACCATGACCTCTGCTGTCATCACCCATTCTCGCACATACCACAGTCACAACTCACACACTCTTGATCTCGCTGTAAACATCGCGCAAGACCTTTGAACACATCACCCGCCGCCGGTCACACCGAATTCTGGTGAGTCGGACACCAGAATTCCACACTAAAAACTTGACACCCAAAGTCCACCACAGCTCACACATCACACAGACCACCCCCACAGCCGAGAGAATACCGTTTTCTTCACCCCCGAGACAATAACCCTGACCCCCTCACCTTTTTTAACCTTAACCGGAGGACAGCGAGAGTACCCAGACCTCTAACCTGTCTCGAAACCCGGCTCACACACCGCCGACACAGAAACACACCTTCCGAGAACACATCTCAACCGACGCACGCCCTGAAAATAAGCTGGATAGACAGAATAACAAGCACAGCATCATCTCGCATGGACACCCTCAGATGGTATCATCGAAAAGGCCTCTCCCTCCCGAATCACATTTCGAAACCCTCATCTCAATCGCATGCATCCTCGCCCCATGAGAACACGGCGAAAACTAGCCAGACAGCAAACTTGACAATCACCCGTCCGCTCTCGCACATAGGGTCATCAGAAAGCCCTCTTCATGCTGATTCTGAATATAAAACCCTCATCTCAATCGCGCACTCTGCCAGCCCCCGAGAGACACGCGAAAACCAGCCGCACAGCAAAGTTAAATATCCCTCGCTTGTTCCCGCACATAGTATCATCGGAAAGCCCTCTTTTTTCTGAATCAGAATATGAGCCTCCCATCTCAATCGCGCTCATCCTCAGCCCGCAAGAGCACACAGAACACGCGCCGCACGGGAAAAACAAAAAGTCACACGGTGCTCTCGCAAGTGGCATCATCGCGCCCGCCTGTGTTTTCTGAGTCTGGATATAAAACTCTCATCACCCTCGGCAGCAAACTCGGGCCACAACAGCCCCATCTCAATCCACCGGCACACGCACCTCCCATCGACATGCCCGGCAAGCACTCGCAGACAGACACCATGACCTCTGCTGTCATCACCCATTCTCGCACATACCACAGTCACAACTCACACACTCTTGATCTCGCTGTAAACATCGCGCAAGACCTTTGAACACATCACCCGCCGCCGGTCACACCGAATTCTGGTGAGTCGGACACCAGAATTCCACACTAAAAACTTGACACCCAAAGTCCACCACAGCTCACACATCACACAGACCACCCCCACAGCCGAGAGAATACCGTTTTCTTCACCCCCGAGACAATAACCCTGACCCCCTCACCTTTTTTAACCTTAACCGGAGGACAGCGAGAGTACCCAGACCTCTAACCTGTCTCGAAACCCGGCTCA
This sequence comes from Strobilurus luchuensis, assembly GCA_019915105.1. NCBI lineage: Eukaryota > Fungi > Basidiomycota > Agaricomycetes > Agaricales > Physalacriaceae > Strobilurus > Strobilurus luchuensis. Next base: position 2,473,974 of record JAHLMJ010000007.1, on the reverse strand, counting down.
CACACCGCCGACACAGAAACACACCTTCCGAGAACACATCTCAACCGACGCACGCCCTGAAAATAAGCTGGATAGACAGAATAACAAGCACAGCATCATCTCGCATGGACACCCTCAGATGGTATCATCGAAAAGGCCTCTCCCTCCCGAATCACATTTCGAAACCCTCATCTCAATCGCATGCATCCTCGCCCCATGAGAACACGGCGAAAACTAGCCAGACAGCAAACTTGACAATCACCCGTCCGCTCTCGCACATAGGGTCATCAGAAAGCCCTCTTCATGCTGATTCTGAATATAAAACCCTCATCTCAATCGCGCACTCTGCCAGCCCCCGAGAGACACGCGAAAACCAGCCGCACAGCAAAGTTAAATATCCCTCGCTTGTTCCCGCACATAGTATCATCGGAAAGCCCTCTTTTTTCTGAATCAGAATATGAGCCTCCCATCTCAATCGCGCTCATCCTCAGCCCGCAAGAGCACACAGAACACGCGCCGCACGGGAAAAACAAAAAGTCACACGGTGCTCTCGCAAGTGGCATCATCGCGCCCGCCTGTGTTTTCTGAGTCTGGATATAAAACTCTCATCACCCTCGGCAGCAAACTCGGGCCACAACAGCCCCATCTCAATCCACCGGCACACGCACCTCCCATCGACATGCCCGGCAAGCACTCGCAGACAGACACCATGACCTCTGCTGTCATCACCCATTCTCGCACATACCACAGTCACAACTCACACACTCTTGATCTCGCTGTAAACATCGCGCAAGACCTTTGAACACATCACCCGCCGCCGGTCACACCGAATTCTGGTGAGTCGGACACCAGAATTCCACACTAAAAACTTGACACCCAAAGTCCACCACAGCTCACACATCACACAGACCACCCCCACAGCCGAGAGAATACCGTTTTCTTCACCCCCGAGACAATAACCCTGACCCCCTCACCTTTTTTAACCTTAACCGGAGGACAGCGAGAGTACCCAGACCTCTAACCTGTCTCGAAACCCGGCTCACACACCGCCGACACAGAAACACACCTTCCGAGAACACATCTCAACCGACGCACGCCCTGAAAATAAGCTGGATAGACAGAATAACAAGCACAGCATCATCTCGCATGGACACCCTCAGATGGTATCATCGAAAAGGCCTCTCCCTCCCGAATCACATTTCGAAACCCTCATCTCAATCGCATGCATCCTCGCCCCATGAGAACACGGCGAAAACTAGCCAGACAGCAAACTTGACAATCACCCGTCCGCTCTCGCACATAGGGTCATCAGAAAGCCCTCTTCATGCTGATTCTGAATATAAAACCCTCATCTCAATCGCGCACTCTGCCAGCCCCCGAGAGACACGCGAAAACCAGCCGCACAGCAAAGTTAAATATCCCTCGCTTGTTCCCGCACATAGTATCATCGGAAAGCCCTCTTTTTTCTGAATCAGAATATGAGCCTCCCATCTCAATCGCGCTCATCCTCAGCCCGCAAGAGCACACAGAACACGCGCCGCACGGGAAAAACAAAAAGTCACACGGTGCTCTCGCAAGTGGCATCATCGCGCCCGCCTGTGTTTTCTGAGTCTGGATATAAAACTCTCATCACCCTCGGCAGCAAACTCGGGCCACAACAGCCCCATCTCAATCCACCGGCACACGCACCTCCCATCGACATGCCCGGCAAGCACTCGCAGACAGACACCATGACCTCTGCTGTCATCACCCATTCTCGCACATACCACAGTCACAACTCACACACTCTTGATCTCGCTGTAAACATCGCGCAAGACCTTTGAACACATCACCCGCCGCCGGTCACACCGAATTCTGGTGAGTCGGACACCAGAATTCCACACTAAAAACTTGACACCCAAAGTCCACCACAGCTCACACATCACACAGACCACCCCCACAGCCGAGAGAATACCGTTTTCTTCACCCCCGAGACAATAACCCTGACCCCCTCACCTTTTTTAACCTTAACCGGAGGACAGCGAGAGTACCCAGACCTCTAACCTGTCTCGAAACCCGGCTCACACACCGCCGACACAGAAACACACCTTCCGAGAACACATCTCAACCGACGCACGCCCTGAAAATAAGCTGGATAGACAGAATAACAAGCACAGCATCATCTCGCATGGACACCCTCAGATGGTATCATCGAAAAGGCCTCTCCCTCCCGAATCACATTTCGAAACCCTCATCTCAATCGCATGCATCCTCGCCCCATGAGAACACGGCGAAAACTAGCCAGACAGCAAACTTGACAATCACCCGTCCGCTCTCGCACATAGGGTCATCAGAAAGCCCTCTTCATGCTGATTCTGAATATAAAACCCTCATCTCAATCGCGCACTCTGCCAGCCCCCGAGAGACACGCGAAAACCAGCCGCACAGCAAAGTTAAATATCCCTCGCTTGTTCCCGCACATAGTATCATCGGAAAGCCCTCTTTTTTCTGAATCAGAATATGAGCCTCCCATCTCAATCGCGCTCATCCTCAGCCCGCAAGAGCACACAGAACACGCGCCGCACGGGAAAAACAAAAAGTCACACGGTGCTCTCGCAAGTGGCATCATCGCGCCCGCCTGTGTTTTCTGAGTCTGGATATAAAACTCTCATCACCCTCGGCAGCAAACTCGGGCCACAACAGCCCCATCTCAATCCACCGGCACACGCACCTCCCATCGACATGCCCGGCAAGCACTCGCAGACAGACACCATGACCTCTGCTGTCATCACCCATTCTCGCACATACCACAGTCACAACTCACACACTCTTGATCTCGCTGTAAACATCGCGCAAGACCTTTGAACACATCACCCGCCGCCGGTCACACCGAATTCTGGTGAGTCGGACACCAGAATTCCACACTAAAAACTTGACACCCAAAGTCCACCACAGCTCACACATCACACAGACCACCCCCACAGCCGAGAGAATACCGTTTTCTTCACCCCCGAGACAATAACCCTGACCCCCTCACCTTTTTTAACCTTAACCGGAGGACAGCGAGAGTACCCAGACCTCTAACCTGTCTCGAAACCCGGCTCACACACCGCCGACACAGAAACACACCTTCCGAGAACACATCTCAACCGACGCACGCCCTGAAAATAAGCTGGATAGACAGAATAACAAGCACAGCATCATCTCGCATGGACACCCTCAGATGGTATCATCGAAAAGGCCTCTCCCTCCCGAATCACATTTCAAAACCCTCATCTCAATCGCATGCATCCTCGCCCCATGAGAACACGGCGAAAACTAGCCAGACAGCAAACTTGACAATCACCCGTCCGCTCTCGCACATAGGGTCATCAGAAAGCCCTCTTCATGCTGATTCTGAATATAAAACCCTCATCTCAATCGCGCACTCTGCCAGCCCCCGAGAGACACGCGAAAACCAGCCGCACAGCAAAGTTAAATATCCCTCGCTTGTTCCCGCACATAGTATCATCGGAAAGCCCTCTTTTTTCTGAATCAGAATATGAGCCTCCCATCTCAATCGCGCTCATCCTCAGCCCGCAAGAGCACACAGAACACGCGCCGCACGGGAAAAACAAAAAGTCACACGGTGCTCTCGCAAGTGGCATCATCGCGCCCGCCTGTGTTTTCTGAGTCTGGATATAAAACTCTCATCACCCTCGGCAGCAAACTCGGGCCACAACAGCCCCATCTCAATCCACCGGCACACGCACCTCCCATCGACATGCCCGGCAAGCACTCGCAGACAGACACCATGACCTCTGCTGTCATCACCCATTCTCGCACATACCACAGTCACAACTCACACACTCTTGATCTCGCTGTAAACATCGCGCAAGACCTTTGAACACATCACCCGCCGCCGGTCACACCGAATTCTGGTGAGTCGGACACCAGAATTCCACACTAAAAACTTGACACCCAAAGTCCACCACAGCTCACACATCACACAGACCACCCCCACAGCCGAGAGAATACCGTTTTCTTCACCCCCGAGACAATAACCCTGACCCCCTCACCTTTTTTAACCTTAACCGGAGGACAGCGAGAGTACCCAGACCTCTAACCTGTCTCGAAACCCGGCTCACACACCGCCGACACAGAAACACACCTTCCGAGAACACATCTCAACCGACGCACGCCCTGAAAATAAGCTGGATAGACAGAATAACAAGCACAGCATCATCTCGCATGGACACCCTCAGATGGTATCATCGAAAAGGCCTCTCCCTCCCGAATCACATTTCGAAACCCTCATCTCAATCGCATGCATCCTCGCCCCATGAGAACACGGCGAAAACTAGCCAGACAGCAAACTTGACAATCACCCGTCCGCTCTCGCACATAGGGTCATCAGAAAGCCCTCTTCATGCTGATTCTGAATATAAAACCCTCATCTCAATCGCGCACTCTGCCAGCCCCCGAGAGACACGCGAAAACCAGCCGCACAGCAAAGTTAAATATCCCTCGCTTGTTCCCGCACATAGTATCATCGGCAAGCCCTCTTTTTTCTGAATCAGAATATGAGCCTCCCATCTCAATCGCGCTCATCCTCAGCCCGCAAGAGCACACAGAACACGCGCCGCACGGGAAAAACAAAAAGTCACACGGTGCTCTCGCAAGTGGCATCATCGCGCCCGCCTGTGTTTTCTGAGTCTGGATATAAAACTCTCATCACCCTCGGCAGCAAACTCGGGCCACAACAGCCCCATCTCAATCCACCGGCACACGCACCTCCCATCGACATGCCCGGCAAGCACTCGCAGACAGACACCATGACCTCTGCTGTCATCACCCATTCTCGCACATACCACAGTCACAACTCACACACTCTTGATCTCGCTGTAAACATCGCGCAAGACCTTTGAACACATCACCCGCCGCCGGTCACACCGAATTCTGGTGAGTCGGACACCAGAATTCCACACTAAAAACTTGACACCCAAAGTCCACCACAGCTCACACATCACACAGACCACCCCCACAGCCGAGAGAATACCGTTTTCTTCACCCCCGAGACAATAACCCTGACCCCCTCACCTTTTTTAACCTTAACCGGAGGACAGCGAGAGTACCCAGACCTCTAACCTGTCTCGAAACCCGGCTTACACACCGCCGACACAGAAACACACCTTCCGAGAACACATCTCAACCGACGCACGCCCTGAAAATAAGCTGGATAGACAGAATAACAAGCACAGCATCATCTCGCATGGACACCCTCAGATGGTATCATCGAAAAGGCCTCTCCCTCCCGAATCACATTTTGAAACCCTCATCTCAATCGCATGCATCCTCGCCCCATGAGAACACGGCGAAAACTAGCCAGACAGCAAACTTGACAATCACCCGTCCGCTCTCGCACATAGGGTCATCAGAAAGCCCTCTTCATGCTGATTCTGAATATAAAACCCTCATCTCAATCGCGCACTCTGCCAGCCCCCGAGAGACACGCGAAAACCAGCCGCACAGCAAAGTTAAATATCCCTCGCTTGTTCCCGCACATAGTATCATCGGAAAGCCCTCTTTTTTCTGAATCAGAATATGAGCCTCCCATCTCAATCGCGCTCATCCTCAGCCCGCAAGAGCACACAGAACACGCGCCGCACGGGAAAAACAAAAAGTCACACGGTGCTCTCGCAAGTGGCATCATCGCGCCCGCCTGTGTTTTCTGAGTCTGGATATAAAACTCTCATCACCCTCGGCAGCAAACTCGGGCCACAACAGCCCCATCTCAATCCACCGGCACACGCACCTCCCATCGACATGCCCGGCAAGCACTCGCAGACAGACACCATGACCTCTGCTGTCATCACCCATTCTCGCACATACCACAGTCACAACTCACACACTCTTGATCTCGCTGTAAACATCGCGCAAGACCTTTGAACACATCACCCGCCGCCGGTCACCCCGAATTCTGGTGAGTCGGACACCAGAATTCCACGCTAAAAACTTGACACCCAAAGTCCACCACAGCTCACACATCACACAGACCACCCCCACAGCCGAGAGAATACCGTTTTCTTCACCCCCGAGACAATAACCCTGACCCCCTCACCTTTTTTAACCTTAACCGGAGGACAGCGAGAGTACCCAGACCTCTAACCTGTCTCGAAACCCGGCTTACACACCGCCGACACAGAAACACACCTTCCGAGAACACATCTCAACCGACGCACGCCCTGAAAATAAGCTGGATAGACAGAATAACAAGCACAGCATCATCTCGCATGGACACCCTCAGATGGTATCATCGAAAAGGCCTCTCCCTCCCGAATCACATTTCGAAACCCTCATCTCAATCGCATGCATCCTCGCCCCATGAGAACACAGCGAAAACTAGCCAGACAGCAAACTTGACAATCACCCGTCCGCTCTCGCACATAGGGTCATCAGAAAGCCCTCTTCATGCTGATTCTGAATATAAAACCCTCATCTCAATCGCGCACTCTGCCAGCCCCCGAGAGACACGCGAAAACCAGCCGCACAGCAAAGTTAAATATCCCTCGCTTGTTCCCGCACATAGTATCATCGGAAAGCCCTCTTTTTTCTGAATCAGAATATGAGCCTCCCATCTCAATCGCGCTCATCCTCAGCCCGCAAGAGCACACAGAACACGCGCCGCACGGGAAAAACAAAAAGTCACACGGTGCTCTCGCAAGTGGCATCATCGCGCCCGCCTGTGTTTTCTGAGTCTGGATATAAAACTCTCATCACCCTCGGCAGCAAACTCGGGCCACAACAGCCCCATCTCAATCCACCGGCACACGCACCTCCCATCGACATGCCCGGCAAGCACTCGCAGACAGACACCATGACCTCTGCTGTCATCACCCATTCTCGCACATACCACAGTCACAACTCACACACTCTTGATCTCGCTGTAAACATCGCGCAAGACCTTTGAACACATCACCCGCCGCCGGTCACACCGAATTCTGGTGAGTCGGACACCAGAATTCCACACTAAAAACTTGACACCCAAAGTCCACCACAGCTCACACATCACACAGACCACCCCCACAGCCGAGAGAATACCGTTTTCTTCACCCCCGAGACAATAACCCTGACCCCCTCACCTTTTTTAACCTTAACCGGAGGACAGCGAGAGTACCCAGACCTCTAACCTGTCTCGAAACCCGGCTTACACACCGCCGACACAGAAACACACCTTCCGAGAACACATCTCAACCGACGCACGCCCTGAAAATAAGCTGGATAGACAGAATAACAAGCACAGCATCATCTCGCATGGACACCCTCAGATGGTATCATCGAAAAGGCCTCTCCCTCCCGAATCACATTTTGAAACCCTCATCTCAATCGCATGCATCCTCGCCCCATGAGAACACGGCGAAAACTAGCCAGACAGCAAACTTGACAATCACCCGTCCGCTCTCGCACATAGGGTCATCAGAAAGCCCTCTTCATGCTGATTCTGAATATAAAACCCTCATCTCAATCGCGCACTCTGCCAGCCCCCGAGAGACACGCGAAAACCAGCCGCACAGCAAAGTTAAATATCCCTCGCTTGTTCCCGCACATAGTATCATCGGAAAGCCCTCTTTTTTCTGAATCAGAATATGAGCCTCCCATCTCAATCGCGCTCATCCTCAGCCCGCAAGAGCACACAGAACACGCGCCGCACGGGAAAAACAAAAAGTCACACGGTGCTCTCGCAAGTGGCATCATCGCGCCCGCCTGTGTTTTCTGAGTCTGGATATAAAACTCTCATCACCCTCGGCAGCAAACTCGGGCCACAACAGCCCCATCTCAATCCACCGGCACACGCACCTCCCATCGACATGCCCGGCAAGCACTCGCAGACAGACACCATGACCTCTGCTGTCATCACCCATTCTCGCACATACCACAGTCACAACTCACACACTCTTGATCTCGCTGTAAACATCGCGCAAGACCTTTGAACACATCACCCGCCGCCGGTCACCCCGAATTCTGGTGAGTCGGACACCAGAATTCCACGCTAAAAACTTGACACCCAAAGTCCACCACAGCTCACACATCACACAGACCACCCCCACAGCCGAGAGAATACCGTTTTCTTCACCCCCGAGACAATAACCCTGACCCCCTCACCTTTTTTAACCTTAACCGGAGGACAGCGAGAGTACCCAGACCTCTAACCTGTCTCGAAACCCGGCTCACACACCGCCGACACAGAAACACACCTTCCGAGAACACATCTCAACCGACGCACGCCCTGAAAATAAGCTGGATAGACAGAATAACAAGCACAGCATCATCTCGCATGGACACCCTCAGATGGTATCATCGAAAAGGCCTCTCCCTCCCGAATCACATTTCGAAACCCTCATCTCAATCGCATGCATCCTCGCCCCATGAGAACACAGCGAAAACTAGCCAGACAGCAAACTTGACAATCACCCGTCCGCTCTCGCACATAGGGTCATCAGAAAGCCCTCTTCATGCTGATTCTGAATATAAAACCCTCATCTCAATCGCGCACTCTGCCAGCCCCCGAGAGACACGCGAAAACCAGCCGCACAGCAAAGTTAAATATCCCTCGCTTGTTCCCGCACATAGTATCATCGGAAAGCCCTCTTTTTTCTGAATCAGAATATGAGCCTCCCATCTCAATCGCGCTCATCCTCAGCCCGCAAGAGCACACAGAACACGCGCCGCACGGGAAAAACAAAAAGTCACACGGTGCTCTCGCAAGTGGCATCATCGCGCCCGCCTGTGTTTTCTGAGTCTGGATATAAAACTCTCATCACCCTCGGCAGCAAACTCGGGCCACAACAGCCCCATCTCAATCCACCGGCACACGCACCTCCCATCGACATGCCCGGCAAGCACTCGCAGACAGACACCATGACCTCTGCTGTCATCACCCATTCTCGCACATACCACAGTCACAACTCACACACTCTTGATCTCGCTGTAAACATCGCGCAAGACCTTTGAACACATCACCCGCCGCCGGTCACACCGAATTCTGGTGAGTCGGACACCAGAATTCCACACTAAAAACTTGACACCCAAAGTCCACCACAGCTCACACATCACACAGACCACCCCCACAGCCGAGAGAATACCGTTTTCTTCACCCCCGAGACAATAACCCTGACCCCCTCACCTTTTTTAACCTTAACCGGAGGACAGCGAGAGTACCCAGACCTCTAACCTGTCTCGAAACCCGGCTTACACACCGCCGACACAGAAACACACCTTCCGAGAACACATCTCAACCGACGCACGCCCTGAAAATAAGCTGGATAGACAGAATAACAAGCACAGCATCATCTCGCATGGACACCCTCAGATGGTATCATCGAAAAGGCCTCTCCCTCCCGAATCACATTTTGAAACCCTCATCTCAATCGCATGCATCCTCGCCCCATGAGAACACGGCGAAAACTAGCCAGACAGCAAACTTGACAATCACCCGTCCGCTCTCGCACATAGGGTCATCAGAAAGCCCTCTTCATGCTGATTCTGAATATAAAACCCTCATCTCAATCGCGCACTCTGCCAGCCCCCGAGAGACACGCGAAAACCAGCCGCACAGCAAAGTTAAATATCCCTCGCTTGTTCCCGCACATAGTATCATCGGAAAGCCCTCTTTTTTCTGAATCAGAATATGAGCCTCCCATCTCAATCGCGCTCATCCTCAGCCCGCAAGAGCACACAGAACACGCGCCGCACGGGAAAAACAAAAAGTCACACGGTGCTCTCGCAAGTGGCATCATCGCGCCCGCCTGTGTTTTCTGAGTCTGGATATAAAACTCTCATCACCCTCGGCAGCAAACTCGGGCCACAACAGCCCCATCTCAATCCACCGGCACACGCACCTCCCATCGACATGCCCGGCAAGCACTCGCAGACAGACACCATGACCTCTGCTGTCATCACCCATTCTCGCACATACCACAGTCACAACTCACACACTCTTGATCTCGCTGTAAACATCGCGCAAGACCTTTGAACACATCACCCGCCGCCGGTCACCCCGAATTCTGGTGAGTCGGACACCAGAATTCCACGCTAAAAACTTGACACCCAAAGTCCACCACAGCTCACACATCACACAGACCACCCCCACAGCCGAGAGAATACCGTTTTCTTCACCCCCGAGACAATAACCCTGACCCCCTCACCTTTTTTAACCTTAACCGGAGGACAGCGAGAGTACCCAGACCTCTAACCTGTCTCGAAACCCGGCTTACACACCGCCGACACAGAAACACACCTTCCGAGAACACATCTCAACCGACGCACGCCCTGAAAATAAGCTGGATAGACAGAATAACAAGCACAGCATCATCTCGCATGGACACCCTCAGATGGTATCATCGAAAAGGCCTCTCCCTCCCGAATCACATTTTGAAACCCTCATCTCAATCGCATGCATCCTCGCCCCATGAGAACACAGCGAAAACTAGCCAGACAGCAAACTTGACAATCACCCGTCCGCTCTCGCACATAGGGTCATCAGAAAGCCCTCTTCATGCTGATTCTGAATATAAAACCCTCATCTCAATCGCGCACTCTGCCAGCCCCCGAGAGACACGCGAAAACCAGCCGCACAGCAAAGTTAAATATCCCTCGCTTGTTCCCGCACATAGTATCATCGGAAAGCCCTCTTTTTTCTGAATCAGAATATGAGCCTCCCATCTCAATCGCGCTCATCCTCAGCCCGCAAGAGCACACAGAACACGCGCCGCACGGGAAAAACAAAAAGTCACACGGTGCTCTCGCAAGTGGCATCATCGCGCCCGCCTGTGTTTTCTGAGTCTGGATATAAAACTCTCATCACCCTCGGCAGCAAACTCGGGCCACAACAGCCCCATCTCAATCCACCGGCACACGCACCTCCCATCGACATGCCCGGCAAGCACTCGCAGACAGACACCATGACCTCTGCTGTCATCACCCATTCTCGCACATACCACAGTCACAACTCACACACTCTTGATCTCGCTGTAAACATCGCGCAAGACCTTTGAACACATCACCCGCCGCCGGTCACACCGAATTCTGGTGAGTCGGACACCAGAATTCCACACTAAAAACTTGACACCCAAAGTCCACCACAGCTCACACATCACACAGACCACCCCCACAGCCGAGAGAATACCGTTTTCTTCACCCCCGAGACAATAACCCTGACCCCCTCACCTTTTTTAACCTTAACCGGAGGACAGCGAGAGTACCCAGACCTCTAACCTGTCTCGAAACCCGGCTTACACACCGCCGACACAGAAACACACCTTCCGAGAACACATCTCAACCGACGCACGCCCTGAAAATAAGCTGGATAGACAGAATAACAAGCACAGCATCATCTCGCATGGACACCCTCAGATGGTATCATCGAAAAGGCCTCTCCCTCCCGAATCACATTTCGAAACCCTCATCTCAATCGCATGCATCCTCGCCCCATGAGAACACGGCGAAAACTAGCCAGACAGCAAACTTGACAATCACCCGTCCGCTCTCGCACATAGGGTCATCAGAAAGCCCTCTTCATGCTGATTCTGAATATAAAACCCTCATCTCAATCGCGCACTCTGCCAGCCCCCGAGAGACACGCGAAAACCAGCCGCACAGCAAAGTTAAATATCCCTCGCTTGTTCCCGCACATAGTATCATCGGAAAGCCCTCTTTTTTCTGAATCAGAATATGAGCCTCCCATCTCAATCGCGCTCATCCTCAGCCCGCAAGAGCACACAGAACACGCGCCGCACGGGAAAAACAAAAAGTCACACGGTGCTCTCGCAAGTGGCATCATCGCGCCCGCCTGTGTTTTCTGAGTCTGGATATAAAACTCTCATCACCCTCGGCAGCAAACTCGGGCCACAACAGCCCCATCTCAATCCACCGGCACACGCACCTCCCATCGACATGCCCGGCAAGCACTCGCAGACAGACACCATGACCTCTGCTGTCATCACCCATTCTCGCACATACCACAGTCACAACTCACACACTCTTGATCTCGCTGTAAACATCGCGCAAGACCTTTGAACACATCACCCGCCGCCGGTCACCCCGAATTCTGGTGAGTCGGACACCAGAATTCCACGCTAAAAACTTGACACCCAAAGTCCACCACAGCTCACACATCACACAGACCACCCCCACAGCCGAGAGAATACCGTTTTCTTCACCCCCGAGACAATAACCCTGACCCCCTCACCTTTTTTAACCTTAACCGGAGGACAGCGAGAGTACCCAGACCTCTAACCTGTCTCGAAACCCGGCTTACACACCGCCGACACAGAAACACACCTTCCGAGAACACATCTCAACCGACGCACGCCCTGAAAATAAGCTGGATAGACAGAATAACAAGCACAGCATCATCTCGCATGGACACCCTCAGATGGTATCATCGAAAAGGCCTCTCCCTCCCGAATCACATTTCGAAACCCTCATCTCAATCGCATGCATCCTCGCCCCATGAGAACACAGCGAAAACTAGCCAGACAGCAAACTTGACAATCACCCGTCCGCTCTCGCACATAGGGTCATCAGAAAGCCCTCTTCATGCTGATTCTGAATATAAAACCCTCATCTCAATCGCGCACTCTGCCAGCCCCCGAGAGACACGCGAAAACCAGCCGCACAGCAAAGTTAAATATCCCTCGCTTGTTCCCGCACATAGTATCATCGGAAAGCCCTCTTTTTTCTGAATCAGAATATGAGCCTCCCATCTCAATCGCGCTCATCCTCAGCCCGCAAGAGCACACAGAACACGCGCCGCACGGGAAAAACAAAAAGTCACACGGTGCTCTCGCAAGTGGCATCATCGCGCCCGCCTGTGTTTTCTGAGTCTGGATATAAAACTCTCATCACCCTCGGCAGCAAACTCGGGCCACAACAGCCCCATCTCAATCCACCGGCACACGCACCTCCCATCGACATGCCCGGCAAGCACTCGCAGACAGACACCATGACCTCTGCTGTCATCACCCATTCTCGCACATACCACAGTCACAACTCACACACTCTTGATCTCGCTGTAAACATCGCGCAAGACCTTTGAACACATCACCCGCCGCCGGTCACACCGAATTCTGGTGAGTCGGACACCAGAATTCCACACTAAAAACTTGACACCCAAAGTCCACCACAGCTCACACATCACACAGACCACCCCCACAGCCGAGAGAATACCGTTTTCTTCACCCCCGAGACAATAATCCTGACCCCCTCACCTTTTTTAACCTTAACCGGAGGACAGCGAGAGTACCCAGACCTCTAACCTGTCTCGAAACCCGGCTCACACACCGCCGACACAGAAACACACCTTCCGAGAACACATCTCAACCGACGCACGCCCTGAAAATAAGCTGGATAGACAGAATAACAAGCACAGCATCATCTCGCATGGACACCCTCAGATGGTATCATCGAAAAGGCCTCTCCCTCCCGAATCACATTTTGAAACCCTCATCTCAATCGCATGCATCCTCGCCCCATGAGAACACGGCGAAAACTAGCCAGACAGCAAACTTGACAATCACCCGTCCGCTCTCGCACATAGGGTCATCAGAAAGCCCTCTTCATGCTGATTCTGAATATAAAACCCTCATCTCAATCGCGCACTCTGCCAGCCCCCGAGAGACACGCGAAAACCAGCCGCACAGCAAAGTTAAATATCCCTCGCTTGTTCCCGCACATAGTATCATCGGAAAGCCCTCTTTTTTCTGAATCAGAATATGAGCCTCCCATCTCAATCGCGCTCATCCTCAGCCCGCAAGAGCACACAGAACACGCGCCGCACGGGAAAAACAAAAAGTCACACGGTGCTCTCGCAAGTGGCATCATCGCGCCCGCCTGTGTTTTCTGAGTCTGGATATAAAACTCTCATCACCCTCGGCAGCAAACTCGGGCCACAACAGCCCCATCTCAATCCACCGGCACACGCACCTCCCATCGACATGCCCGGCAAGCACTCGCAGACAGACACCATGACCTCTGCTGTCATCACCCATTCTCGCACATACCACAGTCACAACTCACACACTCTTGATCTCGCTGTAAACATCGCGCAAGACCTTTGAACACATCACCCGCCGCCGGTCACACCGAATTCTGGTGAGTCGGACACCAGAATTCCACACTAAAAACTTGACACCCAAAGTCCACCACAGCTCACACATCACACAGACCACCCCCACAGCCGAGAGAATACCGTTTTCTTCACCCCCGAGACAATAACCCTGACCCCCTCACCTTTTTTAACCTTAACCGGAGGACAGCGAGAGTACCCAGACCTCTAACCTGTCTCGAAACCCGGCTCACACACCGCCGACACAGAAACACACCTTCCGAGAACACATCTCAACCGACGCACGCCCTGAAAATAAGCTGGATAGACAGAATAACAAGCACAGCATCATCTCGCATGGACACCCTCAGATGGTATCATCGAAAAGGCCTCTCCCTCCCGAATCACATTTCGAAACCCTCATCTCAATCGCATGCATCCTCGCCCCATGAGAACACGGCGAAAACTAGCCAGACAGCAAACTTGACAATCACCCGTCCGCTCTCGCACATAGGGTCATCAGAAAGCCCTCTTCATGCTGATTCTGAATATAAAACCCTCATCTCAATCGCGCACTCTGCCAGCCCCCGAGAGACACGCAAAAACCAGCCGCACAGCAAAGTTAAATATCCCTCGCTTGTTCCCGCACATAGTATCATCGGAAAGCCCTCTTTTTTCTGAATCAGAATATGAGCCTCCCATCTCAATCGCGCTCATCCTCAGCCCGCAAGAGCACACAGAACACGCGCCGCACGGGAAAAACAAAAAGTCACACGGTGCTCTCGCAAGTGGCATCATCGCGCCCGCCTGTGTTTTCTGAGTCTGGATATAAAACTCTCATCACCCTCGGCAGCAAACTCGGGCCACAACAGCCCCATCTCAATCCACCGGCACACGCACCTCCCATCGACATGCCCGGCAAGCACTCGCAGACAGACACCATGACCTCTGCTGTCATCACCCATTCTCGCACATACCACAGTCACAACTCACACACTCTTGATCTCGCTGTAAACATCGCGCAAGACCTTTGAACACATCACCCGCCGCCGGTCACACCGAATTCTGGTGAGTCGGACACCAGAATTCCACACTAAAAACTTGACACCCAAAGTCCACCACAGCTCACACATCACACAGACCACCCCCACAGCCGAGAGAATACCGTTTTCTTCACCCCCGAGACAATAACCCTGACCCCCTCACCTTTTTTAACCTTAACCGGAGGACAGCGAGAGTACCCAGACCTCTAACCTGTCTCGAAACCCGGCTCACACACCGCCGACACAGAAACACACCTTCCGAGAACACATCTCAACCGACGCACGCCCTGAAAATAAGCTGGATAGACAGAATAACAAGCACAGCATCATCTCGCATGGACACCCTCAGATGGTATCATCGAAAAGGCCTCTCCCTCCCGAATCACATTTCGAAACCCTCATCTCAATCGCATGCATCCTCGCCCCATGAGAACACGGCGAAAACTAGCCAGACAGCAAACTTGACAATCACCCGTCCGCTCTCGCACATAGGGTCATCAGAAAGCCCTCTTCATGCTGATTCTGAATATAAAACCCTCATCTCAATCGCGCACTCTGCCAGCCCCCGAGAGACACGCGAAAACCAGCCGCACAGCAAAGTTAAATATCCCTCGCTTGTTCCCGCACATAGTATCATCGGAAAGCCCTCTTTTTTCTGAATCAGAATATGAGCCTCCCATCTCAATCGCGCTCATCCTCAGCCCGCAAGAGCACACAGAACACGCGCCGCACGGGAAAAACAAAAAGTCACACGGTGCTCTCGCAAGTGGCATCATCGCGCCCGCCTGTGTTTTCTGAGTCTGGATATAAAACTCTCATCACCCTCGGCAGCAAACTCGGGCCACAACAGCCCCATCTCAATCCACCGGCACACGCACCTCCCATCGACATGCCCGGCAAGCACTCGCAGACAGACACCATGACCTCTGCTGTCATCACCCATTCTCGCACATACCACAGTCACAACTCACACACTCTTGATCTCGCTGTAAACATCGCGCAAGACCTTTGAACACATCACCCGCCGCCGGTCACACCGAATTCTGGTGAGTCGGACACCAGAATTCCACACTAAAAACTTGACACCCAAAGTCCACCACAGCTCACACATCACACAGACCACCCCTACAGCCGAGAGAATACCGTTTTCTTCACCCCCGAGACAATAACCCTGACCCCCTCACCTTTTTTAACCTTAACCGGAGGACAGCGAGAGTACCCAGACCTCTAACCTGTCTCGAAACCCGGCTCACACACCGCCGACACAGAAACACACCTTCCGAGAACACATCTCAACCGACGCACGCCCTGAAAATAAGCTGGATAGACAGAATAACAAGCACAGCATCATCTCGCATGGACACCCTCAGATGGTATCATCGAAAAGGCCTCTCCCTCCCGAATCACATTTCGAAACCCTCATCTCAATCGCATGCATCCTCGCCCCATGAGAACACGGCGAAAACTAGCCAGACAGCAAACTTGACAATCACCCGTCCGCTCTCGCACATAGGGTCATCAGAAAGCCCTCTTCATGCTGATTCTGAATATAAAACCCTCATCTCAATCGCGCACTCTGCCAGCCCCCGAGAGACACGCGAAAACCAGCCGCACAGCAAAGTTAAATATCCCTCGCTTGTTCCCGCACATAGTATCATCGGAAAGCCCTCTTTTTTCTGAATCAGAATATGAGCCTCCCATCTCAATCGCGCTCATCCTCAGCCCGCAAGAGCACACAGAACACGCGCCGCACGGGAAAAACAAAAAGTCACACGGTGCTCTCACAAGTGGCATCATCGCGCCCGCCTGTGTTTTCTGAGTCTGGATATAAAACTCTCATCACCCTCGGCAGCAAACTCGGGCCACAACAGCCCCATCTCAATCCACCGGCACACGCACCTCCCATCGACATGCCCGGCAAGCACTCGCAGACAGACACCATGACCTCTGCTGTCATCACCCATTCTCGCACATACCACAGTCACAACTCACACACTCTTGATCTCGCTGTAAACATCGCGCAAGACCTTTGAACACATCACCCGCCGCCGGTCACACCGAATTCTGGTGAGTCGGACACCAGAATTCCACACTAAAAACTTGACACCCAAAGTCCACCACAGCTCACACATCACACAGACCACCCCCACAGCCGAGAGAATACCGTTTTCTTCACCCCCGAGACAATAACCCTGACCCCCTCACCTTTTTTAACCTTAACCGGAGGACAGCGAGAGTACCCAGACCTCTAACCTGTCTCGAAACCCGGCTCACACACCGCCGACACAGAAACACACCTTCCGAGAACACATCTCAACCGACGCACGCCCTGAAAATAAGCTGGATAGACAGAATAACAAGCACAGCATCATCTCGCATGGACACCCTCAGATGGTATCATCGAAAAGGCCTCTCCCTCCCGAATCACATTTCGAAACCCTCATCTCAATCGCATGCATCCTCGCCCCATGAGAACACGGCGAAAACTAGCCAGACAGCAAACTTGACAATCACCCGTCCGCTCTCGCACATAGGGTCATCAGAAAGCCCTCTTCATGCTGATTCTGAATATAAAACCCTCATCTCAATCGCGCACTCTGCCAGCCCCCGAGAGACACGCGAAAACCAGCCGCACAGCAAAGTTAAATATCCCTCGCTTGTTCCCGCACATAGTATCATCGGAAAGCCCTCTTTTTTCTGAATCAGAATATGAGCCTCCCATCTCAATCGCGCTCATCCTCAGCCCGCAAGAGCACACAGAACACGCGCCGCACGGGAAAAACAAAAAGTCACACGGTGCTCTCGCAAGTGGCATCATCGCCCTCACATATCCTCCAAAATTGGTCTGGTCAGCATCTGCACTCAAAAAAAAGTTACAAGTTCAATTCCTGTGTTGAGCAAACAGGCAACTATATGTTCTAGACAATCTTTGGGAAGAAACGAAGTCCTCGCTTCCAACGGCTCTCTCTGTCCTCCCAGTACTGCTCCTTTTCTGCCGCCGTGGCATTAGCAAGGCGTGCCTCTTCCGTCTGAAAACCATTTGCAACCCATCGAAAGAGACCGCCTGCGGTGTATTGTGTGATTGAATAACGCCGCTCGCCCGGTTGAATTGGACAGTTGGAGTGGACCACGATTGCTGATGGGATGAAGGTGGTACAACCAGGAGGAAACTCAATGATGAGTTTTAAGTCCCAGCATACAAGTTGACCACCAAGCTTGGGGTTATACGGGCCAAAGGGGGTGATGGCGCACCAGCCATCTGGCTTGTTGGCACTATCAGCATGGGGAAGGGTAACACTGACCGGACCACTGTTGACGGTCATACAGGAGAACACACTGTTGTCAAAGTTTCGACGGAGGTGGGGGTCCGACGCATGAAGCGTCTCCTGATGGGCGGCATACTCATTGTACATATCCGGATTATATGTTCGAAAGAGAGCTAACAAATGATGCGGTCAGTCAAGACTCATTTCGGAGAATAAGAAGATACAATTGACAAACCCCGACACACGTTGGAAGGCCCGATTGGCACGTAGACCCTCCATGTATTGTCGTACGGACTTTGAGAGACGGCGGTTTCCAGGCCGCTGCAATGAGTGCGTTAACAAAAAGAATGAGTGAATTAACAAAAATCCTCCAAAGAGGGGGAGCACTCACCATCTCGCCACCACCGTACGATACCCCGATCGCAGTTGCCGGAAAAGGCCCACGTTTGTGAAGCCGCTCCTTCTTTGAGAAGCGAACGTCCTTCTTACCAACCTCAATGGCGTCAACCACTTCTACCCCAACTTCATCACGCCATTGCTCACCATCTCGCGGGTGCCCCCCAATGACAATCATAAGGCGCCGGTGACGGTCAACAACGAGGATCGTGCCATCGCCGTTGTGGCCCAGGTAGCGGAATCCCATGTCTCTCTGCAAAGCGCCGGCGTCTCTTCGATCCGGAGGGGGTTTCCGCCGTTGGCCTCCAAACCCGGAGGAATTCACGGGGAGTGCGCCAATGTCAACATCCACCGTGGCGACTTTCTCCATGGCAGCAGCGCGGCGCTTCTTACAAACACTTTTTACCCCATCGCCGGTGGCATCCTGTACAAGACGACGCTTTGACGCGCGGCGCTGCTTGGAGCTGCGCGCTTGATGGTTGCGCGTGGGAGGGGGATTAGAGGCGGTGGCGTCGAGAGGGGGGGAGACGGATCGTGGGGGAAGGGGAGGGAGCGATGGGTGCCGCAAAGAAGAAGGCCCGGCAGAGGGGGGTGATGAGGAGTCAGGCGAGGGGGGGCAGTCCGATTGTGGAAGCTCGGACTATGCCAATACGCGTCAGTTAACAGCGTGAAGAGATGAAAAGACACGCACCGCATCTTCGTCAGACAATTCCTCACGGTCATCTGCTCCAGCAGGTGCTTCGAGATCGTCGTCCTGATCCGATGCGTCGTCCCCAGCCACGTCGAGTTCGGCAAAACGTAGACGGAGAAGATCCTCGACGTCGGCGTCAACGATAACAACTTCGCAGTCGGCGTACGGCGTGAAGATCTTCCCGGAGCGCGTCGTGCGCCCCATTCCTGAATGAAGAATGTCAGCATTGACTGGAAAGCAGAAGAAGCAAAAATAAAAACAGAGGTGGGAAAGGTCCCCACTCCGACGCGCCATGCAGTCGCGTCCCATGGTCGAGTCGTCGGGCACGACGAGCCGGAGTGGAGATGGGGGCGAAGGAGAAGAAAGAAAAGAAAAAAAAATGAAAGGCAAGCGTACCTTGACACAAATGCGCGGCAGCAAGGTGCACTGTTTGTTCTTGAGGTGGTGGTTAAGAGCAAGCTGGAACAACCGGGCAGTCAACAAATTTTAGACAAACATCATGTGGTGCGTGCAGGCACTTACCTTAGGGTGTCCGAATTTGCCGGCGCCCGCGGCAGCAAGTCTTGAGAGGGTGCGGGAGGCGTGCACCGCACGGTGGGCACGGTCCAAAGAAGAGCCAGCTAGCAGATAATGAAGACGGACGACGACGAGCAGCATGCCGTCATGGCGAATCCAGAGTCAAGAGTCTGGGTCGGCCCGACTTAGATTTGGACAGACCGAGACCTATGACATCATTGGTCTCACTCTCACTTCAACCACCACCATCCGGACGACGACGACGGCCATGCCGAACGCAGATGCGGATGACGGCTCGACGCCCGCCCCGACGACGGATGGGACATGGGCGGGGCCCGTCCATTGGTTTAGGGTGTGCCGCTTGGATGCGGGCGCCCATATCAGGTGCGTTCTTTTCCCGATATTCTACTTGGATACGCCAGTTGTTTTACGCCGGCGTATCCGTTTGATAAAGTGATTGATGGTTAGATCCGGATCTGCCACAGCAATAGCCCTCCAATGGGGCATATCTGCCCAGCGTGTGCCGCCTCGCTCCATTCGCCCGCACCCGCCATTCAGGTCGACGCGACCACAACTCCCAGCAAAGTCATCGATATGGCAGCGCGCCACCCACCGCGATGATGGACGGATTATGCGCGGGACCTGTCTCCGCAGCAGGACCGACCGCTTGGACGCAGGTGCCCAACTGCGGTGCGTCCGAGTCACCCGCCCACCAATTCCCGCCGCCAAACCGACCCTCACCCCGCGAAAACTGCGCAGGTGGTAAGGGTGCTTACCACCTGCACGGTTTTAACAGGCCGTCCATCAACGCCCGCGTATACCACACTGCACCGCGTCCGGAGTCCTGCACGCGCTCACGGCAGCCACTCCGATTCTCTTCATCACATTCTGCCTCCTTTCCCCCCACCACACCCCTTATCATGTAGCTACCTGCTGTTACTTTCAAATTATTTCAATGAAAATATATTTGTAACTGCCAAGAAACAAGAAATACAATTAAGCAGTAGGAATACAACAAGGAGGTGGTGCCGTAGCAGCGCCCCCAGAACCTCCACCTCCCCTGTCTCGCTGCTGCTGCTTTGAATCATCTCCGTCGCCGCGATCACCCGCCAATTAGTCCTCCTCATCATCCTCCTCCTCCTCCTCATCGGTGTCCTCCTTTTGCGACGACTTTTGCTGCTTTCCACGTCGCCCAGAGGCCGATGTGGAAGCCCGAGATAATCTTTAGTTTTTGTGGGTTAACAATTCTAGACCAAAAAAAAAACACATACTTGGCCTCCTTCTCTCGCTGACGACGCGCCCTCATATTTTCCCGATGCTTTGCCCGATACAGCTCACGGAGCACGGGGTCGGCGTTGATTTCTGCCCGATGCTTGGCCATCCCCGTCTGCGCTGCGCGGTTGCGATGAGCCTGGTATTGTGGATCACTGCTCTTCATTCGTGCTGCCCCCCTTGCCGTCGGGCCCCGCGGCGCACCTCGAATGCGTGGACGCCCCCTTCTACTGCCACCGGATGAGACGGCGGATGAGGCGGCGACTGCCTTCGTCGTGGTTCTCCTTGTCGATTTTTGCTGCGCGGCACGTACAGCTCGCACTGTTGCGGCGTTTGGCTGGAACCGACCACGGGCTGGGCCAAAGGGCAGTGGCGGGATTAGCGTGGATGATGGAGGAGGGCGGCGTGCTTCGTCTGCACTCATCTGCTCGTCACCGTCCCTGGTTTGGGCTGTTTCATCGTCGGTTGCGGCGGTGCTCGCTTGATACGACGACTCTGAGTCCTGGCCAGAGCTTGCCGTAGGGGAGATGCGCCGTCGCTTGCGCGTAGGACGTTGAGTGCCGTGTGACGATCCGTGGGAGGATGAAGATGGGGCGCGAGGTCGAATGAGGGAGTGCGTCGGCTGGCGGACACGCGGGCGCAGGCGACAAGATGTCCCAGCATCATCGGGCTCGGATGCGGCGGGGTCGACTGCAGGCAGGGCAGCAGGTGGTGGATGACGGCGGCGGTAGGCGACGAGGAGAGGTTCCTCATCGCTACTGGAGGAGTCGGAGGCGCTGACAGAGGAGTCGGAGGCGCTGACAGAAGTGGGCGCCACCGTAAGTTCAGGAGGTGTGGGGGATGCACCGTTAGATCGGCCCTCGAAGTTCCAAGGCGCGTCGTCAATGTCCCAGTCATCGTCGTCACTGGAATCGTACGCGACGAGCGGTTGCGCTGCCAGTGGAATGGGGGATGGGCTGCGGGGGCGGGGGATTCCGGTGAGCTGATCGCGTGCTATCATTTCGGGGTGATCTGGCCAGAGACCCGTATGCCGCATAGCGTACGCTATCTCGTACGCCAGAGCGCGGAAGTCATAATCGCGCGCCGAAGTAGCGCCCTGCTGATCGCTGCTGTACAAGAGGGCGGCCTCCCGCGCCGATTCAATGGTGAAGTATCGGTATACAGATTCGGTGCGCTTGTGTTGGCTATCGCCCGCGGACGCGTCCGGCATGCTTGGTGGTGATGGTTGAGAACAGAGAATGAGGAAGACCAAATTTGATCTCCGATCAGTATGACTAACACATTTCATAAGCGAGCATTGTTAACCCACATCACAACAAGACTGAGTTGGGACATGTTTCTGTTAACCCACATAATTGCAGAACTTATCCAATTAAATATCTCAAAGTCCATAAACCCTAGACATCATGCCGATGGCATATGCACATGTCAATTACCTTAAATGGATGAATTTCAAATTTGTATCATTTATAAGATCTAAAAAATCCCACGATTTGTTTTCTTGCTTCCTTTCTGCCCACATCGCCTCGCAACCATGTCGGACAACGCAAGCAAGATGGATACAAATCTCGATAGAAACAGACGCTCTCTCTCACTCATTGTATGTGATGCCACTTCTCTCTTTTTTGAATGCTACTCATCATACTCATAGTCGCAGCGGATGGAGTCCAGTGATGACACCTTAGTGAATTCGGGTCAGGTAATGTCCTCTCATAAGCATATTACTCGTGCTGTGCTGATATCATTGTCAAAGATCAATGAGGTATCAATGGAACTCTCCTCGGGTAGTGATGATGAGATGACGCCGAGTACTGCACCATCTCAGCAATCGCCTCTTCATCGTACGCGTCGTTATATTCATTTCCCAGTTGTCGTAGATTCTATGGGAGTGGTGAGTTCTTCATTACGCACTTTGTTCTCCAACCTCAATTGGACGTCTAGGCTGAGACGGGGTCGGACATCGAGAATAGCCGTGCGAATTCTGGTACCCTGACAACCGAAACGCATGCTGCAGTGTTTGCTTCGGACTTAATCATTCAACAAGGACTCAACGCGCAGGACGTCGACATGAATTCTGGTGTCCAGGACACCGGAATTCCCGGCAATGTGTCTGATCCAGAGATGCATGTTCAACAACAAGGACTTGGTATGCACGGCGACGAGGCTATGAATTCTGGTGTCCAGGACACTGGAATTCCAGGCAACACTGGGAGTTCTGGACAACTAGATCGATGCGAAGGGGATGTTGGGAGCGTCAGTGTGAATTCTGGTGTCCAGGACACTGGAATTCCAGGCAACACTGGGAGTTCTGGACAACTAGATCGATGTGAAGGGGATGTTGGGAGCGTCAGTGTGAATTCTGGTGTCCAGGACTCGGGAATTCCATTGGTAGAAGTTCAATCGGATCAAAATGTTATGGTTCGTCACTTACAAGTTTCTCGAGATACAGTACTGGTACTTATCTTTCTCAGGGCCCATCAGTACTCTCGACGAGTGACAAGTCGCAAAAGACAGTCATGGTGAGTTTTCAAATTATGATAAGTGACTGGAGTTTTTTGCTGAGTTCTCTATAGTCCAAAGAGTATGCGCTTCAAGTATTGTCAAACTTGGGTCTCAACTATACCGAGGAACTTGGAGGTGTCGTCTGTGATTGTCAGTGTTTTGTGGAATGGGGCAATCTCTGTAGTCATGTAAAGGGTCACCGCACAAACGTGAAAGTGAATCCTGCAGAGATCAATACAGCAATGGAGACACTGGGTGCTATCAAAGGAATGCCGGATATCTCAAAGATCACAGATGAAGTGAAGGGATTGCGCACCTATGAAGCATATCAATGTCCCCATTGTTCCAAGGTCTTGATCTCCGAGAAATCTATGATCGAACATGACCGAAAGATGCACCGACTTCTGAAAAAAGATCGTGAGCCATGGATACGATGCTGTGCTCAACGCCTGGATCGGCAGCAGCATAAATCATACTTTGCAGTCCAATCCAGCGGTGTTCGTGCTATTCGATCTGTTGAGGTTCTTGTTCGACATATGCAAGACAGCACAGAAAAAGAGCTGAAGGCCGCTGTAAATCCAGGCGAAGATAAACGTCGCATTCATCCTTTCCTCATCCGTACACAGTGGCCAGAAATGGTTGCTGCAGCGGGTGGTTCTGAAAAGGCACGAGCACTTGTTACATCGGATGATGACCTAGATTATATGCATAATCACTTGTACGAACTATTGGACAACGCCACAGCATTGATTGCTATGACTGACATCAATGTTTTGTGTCGTTTGCACTCGGAATATGACGGGGAAAGGATTAAGTAGGTGTTCATTATATGGAAAAGTCTCAAAACTCACAATTTATCAGGAACATACCTTTTGGAGCGCATCAGAATAGCGAGACTCTTCATGCCTATACAGCGCCAGTCTTCAAGCTATTGGTCATGATTTCAAAGACGGCTTCTACAGAAATTCCTGATGTCACCAAATTGTATGAGAACTATACTCGAGCTCACTTTGATGAGGATGGTCATACAGAGGAGGGTCGGGCCAAGACACTGCAATGTCTATATAAGCTGTTACGATACATCTGGACACGACCTTGGACACCTACTGCTGAAAACTTGTATCCAGACCCTACTCTACGTGCGCTGGCCTACTCAAAAGTACAAGTCAGCGGGGACTTTAGTGATGCCAAAAACACCACACCTGATCTGGCCAAGTTCACGCATGTCATGCGTCTGATCTTTCTGTATTCTATGCACTGTGATGTCAAAATTGAGGAGGAGGACAATCTTGAATCGGCCGCAGATACATTTCGTCCCTTCTTTCGCACAGATAAGCGATCTACGTTCAGTGATTTACGAAGTCTGCAACATTATGCTACCAAAGTTGCCATGTCGACACGCGGTGCACCTACCTGCACTTATCCAGACCCAGCAAATGTTGCTGTATTGCAATACAAAGGGACAACTTGTGACTTTGACAAACTCTCTATCATGGTCAGAAAACATGAAACTGTGTTGATACGCATGTTTGAAGAAGAAGTTTGTCTTGGACGTAAAAATGAGCTCAAATTTCCGAGTATGCAGGGATTTGCAGATGACCTCACCAATAATGCCTCTGGATACTTTTTTGGTGTTGATGAGCGCAATGATGTAGAATTTGGAAATTGCCGTACCAGTTATATGGAGATGATTCTCTCCTCAGAGCACTTACGCAAGTGCTTTCTTCGTGGCAAGGATTCCGTAACTGGTTTGCCATTGTGGAATCGACATGAACTTCATGAATGGCTTCGCAGTGTGCGAAAGTGGCTTCTTCATTTGTGTCTCCATGACGAATGCACTGCTGGTGCTCCTAAAAGAGGCAGTGAGCTGACAGCAATGATGTTTGCCAATTCGGAAACACGCTTACGAAATGTCTTCTGTATTGGTGGTGATGTCGTGCTCGCAGGTGCTTACTCAAAGACCACGGCTATGACAGGGCAGGATAAGCACATCATACACGCTCTTGATGGTGTGAGCGCTCACCTACTGGTCTCATATCTAGTGACTATCCTTCCATTTGTGCAATTTGCCGCAAGTCAAGTATATCCCGCAGTAACTCATGGACATATTCTTGCACTGTGGAAGACTCATCTGTTTGTTGACATGACACATCTGTTCACTACCGAAACTCTTTCAGAGGCATTGAAGAAGCTGACAGAGGAAGGAATGAGTGTCAAACTTGGAATTTCTGGTTTCCGTCAAGTCATAATCGCTTTTCAGCAAAATCTTTGTCGTGCACCACTCCGCAGATTTCACACTGTTGATCAATTTGCAACATTGGCAGCTGAGCAAGCGGGACATTCTGTTGGAGTTGAGCAGCAGCACTATGCAATAAGCGCACATTCTCTGGGCTCCTCGTCAGCGGCAGAAATCAATATGCAAGCGATCATTAGTCATACCTATCAGAGAGCTTTGGGAATTGCTCCAGGTGGTCTTGCTCTTAGCTATGATACCATTCGTCATGAACGTTTTGATACATTGATGGAGACTGGGGTGATTGAAAGATTCGAGCGACCTAGTGGTGTCTATGAGGATGACAGAGATGAGAAGCGACTAGTGAGCAAGATTGTGGATGGTTTGTGGAAAAAGATCACAACCGAGAATATGTTTGAATCACTTGCGGAGACAGTCTACACTGTATTACAAGCAGGATTTAAAAGTGAAGGTGTGTTTGTTACACGTGATCAGACTCTGATAACTCACTTTGATATAGATGTGCCGCAACCACAGCTGAAGAAGGCCAGTAGGTCTCCTAGCTTGGAGTACAAGTCATTATCAGGTATGTGTTTATCTCATGTTAGGATATACATGACAAACCTTCCATTCCAGACAGTGATATTGAGGAAGAGAGTGATTCAAGCAACAACTCGAGCCCAGAGTCAGATGAGGATGAGCCTATTTCCTCAGATGATTTTGATCCTATCAAGGAAGACACTGAGCCTATAGAGGAGGACAACGATACCTTTGAGACATTCGGAGAGGAGCTTCATGACAGTGACAGAACTGTGACCTGTAGCCACAAGCCACCAATTGTAGCCACACGAGAAATGCTTGACTGTCTTCGGCGACTGACAGGAAACCCAGTGGCTACTTGGAAGTCTGAGGGTCAGAACTGGATCACCGCACAAGCCTCGCAGGGCGGCTGTGATGTCATTGGAATTTTGCCGACAGGTGGTGGCAAAAGTTTAATCGCAATGATTCTCGCTACCTTGTCCCGGCAATTACATATTGTTATGGTTCCATTGGTTGTTCTTCTTCACGACTGGGAGCGCCGTCTCAAGGAGCACAATGTACCTTACGTTGTCTGGGAAGGTGATGTCTCCGGACAAAAGAGCATGCCACCAAACACATTCATTCTGCTTGTGACAGTCAATCACTATACGACACCAAAGTTTGAGGAATACTTAGACAAGTATGACACACCACGAGGTCGAATCGCTCGAATTGTGATTGACGAAGCGCAGTATTCGTTGACAAGCCCTGATTTCCGTCCCGAGCTCCGTGATCCATACCGGCTTCGACAGCGAGCAGTTCCAATACTGCTCCTATCTGCGACAATACCTCCAAAGTATCAATCTACCCTGGTTGAGTGGTGGGGCCTTTCTGAGCCTCATGTTGTTGTCCGTGAATCCACGGAGCGTAAGAACATGCTGTATGTTGTTAGGCAAGTCAAGTCAGATGACATGGTCAATGAAGCTGTGAGGGTAGTCAACACAGAGGAGCAAGATTACGACGAGCAAGATCGCACTATTGTTTACGTCAATACAAAAGTGGAGGGAGCCAATCTTGCCCAACAGCTAGGATGTGACTTCTATCATGGGAAGCTTAGTATTGTCGAGAGGAAGGGAATATACAAGCGTTGGATTGATGGTGACTGCAAGACCATTGTTGGCACATCAGCACTAAGTTCGGGTATTGACTATGCTCATGTTCGCCTGATTCTTCATTACGGAACGTCAGGAAGCTTGATTGGATACATACAAGAAACTGGTCGTGGAGGCCGTGATGATGACCCAGCAAAGAGTGTAATGCTGTGTAATGGAGGCAATGAGTGGATGGCCAAGAAAAAGACAGATCATGTCAAATACGATGGTCAGGAAGAGGCCAATCAGTATGCTGCTGCTCGGGTTGGTTGTCGCCGTCAGATGATCAATATATTCAACGATGGAATTCAGCGTGAATGCCGGGTAAGTTTCTTTTAGTCTTGTTCTAGAAAAATATGCTAACTCACCTATAGGATATGCCTGACTGTATTCTGTGTGACTTGTGTGCCGAGAAGGTCTGGCCAAGAGTTGTTGCCAAGAAGCTTCTGATGCGTGCTACACCGAAGAAACGATCCCCTCCGCAGGGTATCATGTCGGCTAGACGTTCAAGTGGACCGTTATCACAAGTTGAGGGGACACCTACTATGAATCCGACAACAGCTTTTGCAAATGCTGCTCGCATACAGCAGCAGAACCAAGCTCTGTTGAAGTCAACTCCGGCAACACCCTCACCTTTAGGTCGTGTCAATCAACGGAAACGTCCTCTCATCGATGATCCGCCATCTGAACAGCCACAATTGAAAAAGCGTCATCACAGTGACGAGAGCGAGTCTATCCCGCACGATATCCCTGGCATTGCATCAAGTCCTGTTGCACGTGCTTTTACCCGCAGCAATGAACGCACCAAACAGAAGGCACAAGATCCTTTCTGGGTAGCAGAGCTTGAAAACGGCTTGGCAATGTATCACGATGCGTGTGCATTGTGTACCGATAAGAAGGATCGAGTGGCTGCGCACCAAGGGGGGATTTTGCATTGTCCTCGTTTGCTCGAAGACTGTTCTGAAAATGGATATAAATGTCATCGTGACATGTACGTTGATGGCTGGCAGAAACGTTTACGCTATCCCAAGTTGATGCATTGGCGTGTTTGTTATTTTTGTCACGTTCCTCATGGTCCTCGTAATTGTTTCCATGAGACATTCGGGGCCAGTGGATGTGCTCATCGTGATGTTCTTCCGGCTATTGGATATATGATTTACTGGACGCCTCACTTGTTTGATGACGCATGCACGACCTTTGGCACAAGTGTTAACTGGAATACTTGGGAGGGATACTGTGATTGGATGACCATGACCACTTACGGTGGTTATCCTACGCATCTTGTGGCGTTATTCATCTGGTATGTTAACAGACATATGAGTTAAGTCGTACAGCAGTGAAGTAGATTGTTCTTGTACCTGATCGTCATAGTCCTATCTTGGCAATTTAACGATCATCTGATCATCAGATCAGTATAAATAGACGTGGGAATTTTTTTTCAGGCACAATTTCGAGGGTATAAGAGGTGAGAGAATGTTTTGTTTTTGGTTTCTTGTCTTTCCTTCTTCCCCCCATCTATCGATGGCCCCGGGTAAGACTGTTTCAGGTACACGGCCTCGACCCCTGAAATTTGTGACTACAGTACGTCAAAGGTTAGAGCTTGAAGGGAACTCACTGATTAACTCTTACTAGCGTCTTTCGAAGTCCAATATCCAAAAACAAAGTATGAAGGAGCTACCAAAACAGGCCACTGTAAGCACCAATGATCGTGTTCTTGTGTCTCTTGTGAATTCTGGTGTCCAGGACATAAGAATTCCACAAGTGAAGGCTATGGAGCCTGAAGTCATACCCGCTAGTCAAGACTCCAGTGTAAGTACTTCATAATGGCTTTCAGAAGATGAGTTTACTTATTTGGATGATTAGGAACACGCTGTGGCATCTGTGGATTCCAAGTTAGAAGTATTGCATTCCCCAAAGATGAGCAACTCTGAGAAGGCCCAAGCCAAAGTTCATGCTTTCTTAGCCCGTGTAAGTTCGCTTACTTAGTGTGGTATCGATGAAAGTCTGACATGATGTTCCAGTTGAACCGCGACGATACTTGGAATGATGAGTATAGTGAGCTTGCTGGTACTGCAGCAATTGAAGTTGAAAAGAGCCTACGTGCCAACTACCTTGGTCGAGGTCTATTCAAGGTTACCGACTTTCTCGATGTGAATCCATGGAATGCTCGCCGTCCCGAACAAGCTAGTATCAATGCAATGTTTCGTTCGACAAACTATGGACGCACCATCCAAAACTTGAGTGGAGACTGCGCTGTCAAGATTATCTGTACTACATTAGCTGTTGAGCATACCAGCTTGCAAGCCTCTGGTGCCGAGCCACTATCCATTATCAAGTGGACACCCGAAGCAAAGGAAAGCCCTCCTGCGCTGGCAGATGGTGGACATCGTCTGGCTATGCAACGTGAAAAGGTTATTGAACCAATGTATAGAAATCTGAAAGAGATCAATGATTATCTCGCTCGTGTGGAAGATGTAGAAGCCAAGAAGCTGTTGCTTGGTGGAAAGACGAAGCTTGAAAAGGAACTTGCTCAGAAAGAATATTGGGTCGCAGATGTCTACAATCGAGGTACGTGTTAGAATCTATTACTCACCGCTATACTGACATTCCAGTTTCAGAGGGCATCATACATGCTGAAGATAGTACTGCCCAAATCGTACGGCTCTGTGGGAATCTACGCATGTTTACTCAGCCCGACACAGAGGAGAATAAGCTTCTTACCTTGGTGAATCAACTAGCACGTCATAAACGTAGTGAAGTCGAGGAGAAATTGCCAATATTGAGTCAAGAAATCCTCAACCAGAAAATCAACCATCGGGCCTACGAGGTCACTCTCAACCCCCGTCTGATGGCCACTTTTGTTGATCTATCGTCGATGGAGTGGATCTTTGGGAATCCTACGTCATGGATGATTTTAACTCGTCTACGCTATGTAGCATCACACTCGGAAGCGGTAAGTCGGATTAATTGGTAGGTTATGAGATGGCTTAACATCAATTTAGATTTGGAGTGCAGTTGTAGAGTCCTGTCGCCGTCAATTGCGATGGTTATTCAGTCCACATGTGCTTGAACTTCCACACTTTGAAGAGTTTGAGAAAATGGATAAAGTTGCTCAAAAAGCGATACTTACAGCTGCACGCAACACATTTGATCTCCAAGCACCTACCGAACACATTCCTATCTCATTAATGGAGGCTGCTGATCAGGCATACAACCTTGCGATTGGTTCATCAAACTTTCATTACCTCTTTGGTGCTGATGCTGAGCGCCATCCAACTAGAGTTAAAACCTGGAAAGGGCTTCTGGAGGAATACATCAGTAGCTTCGAGACACTTCTCATTGAGGTCAAGGCCACCAACAGCTACATGGAGACCAGGGTCACCAAAGCTTTGCCCAACAGTCTTCGATTTCTGATGCTTACCAATGTAACACGTCGCGGGGGACATGTTTTTGGCATGAAACTGGCTACTGTTCCCCCTTTGCTTACTGCTGCCCTGTTACGCGACTTGAGCCATGTTCTATCACCAATAGATGAAAAAGATACAAGCGGAGTGTTAGCATGGAAGACCAGCTGGACGGCTGTAAGCTGAATACTCACATTATAAGTGTAATATACTGACTCTTCACAGTTGACTGGCTCTCAAGAGTGGCAAACCTTGTTCACGGTATCCAATGTGCGCTTAGCATATGGTGTTGTAGCTATGGGAAACCGTCATCAGCGATTTGCCTTGCAAGATCCAAAAGGTTCTTCGACAATTCCATTCCTACGTGCCGAAGTGTTTTTCCGCAACCGCCTTGGAGGATTCCTGGCACTCATGATCTCGGCTCGACGTCATCTAGCCAAGTATCATCTTGCAAAGCCTGTACCATTCAGTTCTCTTGAGAACTACAGTACAATACTTCATGACATCAACATCTCGAGGCTGTCAAAGGTGTTACAAGATGTTATAGCAGAGTGGCTTACGTTGGCCAGGAAGAATGTCATTCCCTCTCTGGCGGTGATGACCAGTCTTGATGTAGAGAGTCTGATCAAAAGAAAGAGAGTTCAGTTGACGTCCAAAGAGAGTGAATACGTAGAGCTAGCCTGGAAAATGCTAGCTTATTCGGAAGCCGAGTGGAAGTCGTATATGACCGATCGACATTATAAGTATCGGGAGCATTTGGTTCGCCATCTGTTCTATGCTCTTGTTCATTATGAATGGACACTTCATGCATTTAAGGATCCGTCTGCTTACCGCATGCGAATGGACTGGATCTCTGTTGCTCCAGCAGGCATAACGACTGCTGTCAAAACGTGGGATGGAAGTTTTGCTGCACCAGAGGGATGGCAAAGTAACCCCACAGAGGCGCGAGATCTATGTACTATGCAGGAGAATCACAGTCTTCGTGAAGAAATTCTTGTTGAACGGGAGTCAGAAAGCCTGAGAAAGTCACTGGTCAGGTCCTCGTTCACAAGTTACGAGTACACACGAGTGAAAGACAATGGGGAGACAGTGCAAGAGAAAGTGCTTGATGCTACGATAATTCACGGTCTAAATTTATTAGCAACAGTGGGTCAATTTGTTTATTCAACATCGTGAATTCACTCACCATAGTGACAGGGTCTTTTCAAAATGAAGTACATTAGACGGGAGAAGATGAAGAACGCCAACTTTCATGAAGAAGACTGTTCGGAACAGTGGGCTATTGAGAAAATGAAGGAACACGGTTTATGGCTTACCGACAGTACAAAGCCATCTGAAAGGGAGGCCCACTGGAAGGACTTTGTAGCCCGCTATATTGATGATGTCTTTGGTGTCGATGAGGGACAGAAGAAAGAAAGTGGTGGGCAGAAGCGCAAGACAGAAGATACTGGTGTGACCGATAGAGATGCTGGTATGTGAACTATTGTATGATTTAAACTGAAAGCTGATAAGTCATCAAAGAAGGAAAAAAGAGACGAACTTGAAAGTTAGGCCCAAGTGTGAGAGATGTCGAAAATAGTACCAACAAAGTTTGAGTTTTCGTAAGAGATCTAATAGTAAAAGTTCCGAAATTTGCAGTCTGCAAATGATGTGAGTTTCAGTCATTAGCAGAGTAAGAGCTGTGACTTAGGGTCAGAGTTTCCACATTGATCTTCAGAGATCGTTTGTTCGGCAGTACAAAAGGGTCAATTTTGTACAGTCAACCTTGCTGAACGTGAATGGATAGTGCGAGAATGAATATACAAGAATATGTATACATATGTAGAGCATTGATAAAACAAGATAGGTATGAGCGTGTGTAAAAGTAGGCAGCGGCAATGTCATTCTAAGTACTTTGGTTATGTAGACGCGGTTTCTTGGGTTGAGAACGATCATCGGGGCTCGGCCGGTTTGAACGCTTGCGTGACGCTGATGGTGAAGCACCGGCAGAAGCCTCACCGTCAGAAGAAGTGACTCTGGTTGTGGCATTTGCTGTTGAGACGGCTTTTGAGGTGCCGGCCAAGCCAAAAGCCAAGATGCTGTTCTTTCGTGCCAACTCCTGTTCCTGATTCTTGGCGAGCAGTTCAGCTTGCGCTGCACTATTATAGAATTTGGTGGCAAGGTCAGAAGCTCGAGTCGGTGTTTTGTTTGGTCTCTGTCTCCTTGTTCAAAACAATATGTGTATTAAACACCAATGTGACGGACCTTTGCTTTGACAGGTTGCTTGCCCCCAGTCGCTTGTATCGGGGTTGGTTTGACAAGTGACTGTTGCATATCAAGATAAAAAGTACATCCGAGGTAAGTATACTACCCACCTTTGTCTTGCGGAACTGCGTTGTGGTCTTCTCCGGTGGTGGGTTTGCCTTGATATGTTTTTGAGCTGATTGCATGTTGGTGTTACGTGGGGTAGGATTCGGCTCGGCAGGTGGCTATTCACACGCGCTCAATGTGACGTTCATGTAGGTGTGTATGTGACATACCTTGATGGGTTGCACATCGACAGCGTCTTGGATTGGTTTTGGCTTAGGGGGTGTCTTGTTTCCGAACTCAGTAGGTCGTTCATGCGATAAGTGATGCAACATACCTTGACTGGTTGTACGGCAGTAGTCTTTCCCGTTGGTTTTGGCTTAACGGGTGTCTGGCTTCTTGTCAAGATGGTTTCATGTGATATAAGAATGCAACAAACCTTTGCTGTGACCGGTTGTGGAACAGTAGTACCTTGAAAGGTTGGTGGTTTGGTGGATATAGCGGACGGTGATGATTTGGCAAGTGTTGCATCTTTTGCCAGTGTTGTCTTTGAGGATATTATGTTCGCCGGTGACGGAAGTGTTGAGACCTGTATCTCCACTGAGAAGACAATATAGTCAGAAGGATTATGCAACACACCATTGATTTGAGTGGTTCGTTATGAACAGTGGCTTGCGTTGGAGGAGATGAAGCATAGTTCGGGGCGCGGGTCTGTTCCATTAGTCTACGTGAGGTCAATTTGGGAGAGAAAGAGCGGTACCTTTGTCTTGCCCGAGCGCTTGACAAGAACGTCAATCATGACAACCTTTGAATGTGAGGTGTTGCTTCCGTCAAAGCGCTCCGAGGCTTGCGAGGAAGCGGTGTCGACATTCATAGGATCCTTGGGTATCGCCTGCCCAGACAACAGTGTGATTAGACCGGCATATGGTTCAAAGAGAACATCATCGTCGTGGAGAGTTGAGATCATGGAGGGAATGGAGCGAAGGTTCATGCCAAATGTTGTGGTGAGTTCTGGCCAGAGAGCATTGAATGACTTTTGAAGCGCGGGGCGTTGCAGGCTCTCCTTCTGCTCCTCGGTATCAAAGTTGTTGTACAACTCCCCCGAAAGCTCGAGGGCCCGATAAAGGCGGCGAAGAAACGAAACGACAAGGTTGGAAATAGCGTCCTTCAGATCAACATCCTCCGAGACATGTTCATCCGCAAGAGAGACCTGATAAAGCTCCCGGTGGCTCTGAATGAAGCGTCTGAGGATCTCGACAGCGACAGTAAGCTCAACCGAGACTAGTGCATAGTGTATCGGATCAAGAATAAGAGGTGCAGAGACGATGACCATGCCCAGTCGCAAAATCTCCATGAATTCATTATAGAGACTTGGGTTGGGATGGAGGATTGGCGACCGTTGATCTGGAAGAATTGAGTGAGTTTCTAAATTGGAATTGTTAACTCACCCGTTGGCTGAGTCCAGAAGATGACGAAGCGCGCATATAGTGCCCAAGCTTCGAGATGACTTGTATTCGTCAAACTCTTATCAAGAGTATAGGTGACGATGAGGCCAACAAGGGCATCATGCATGGAAGCTCGATTGAGAAAGTGCTTTCCACGCATTGCCGTAGGCTGAATATTGAGGGTATAGTGCGGCGTCAAGGGCTTCATAATCCTGCACAGCTGCATGAGTAAGTCATTATCGCTTTCATGTTCATGCTTACAGATAGTCTCCGCCCTGCATCACGACTGTGTCTGTGCTTTCGACGTTTCGCATAGCATTCTCTGCGTCGTCCGGATCATTGGTTTCATCGTCTGTTGCCCAGTGTCGAATGAGCCGAAAGATCTGCTTGTTTTCGAAGCAGAGTTGTTGCGTCAGCCACAGCTTCCATCCTTGCACGCAGAAGACAATGGTGCCCAGACCAGCCGTGTCCACGTGAATGCACGAGTCAGTACCTGCAGCACCAAGCAAGTGCCAGCCCGTCCATTGAGCTGGATCATGAACGACTGCCCCCTGAAAGAGTCGTGCTGTACCCTTCATGATGAGGCGTGACTCGTCGATATCACTAAAACAGATATCAGTAGGTGATTTCATGGGAAGAGCATAACACTTGCCCTATAGACCACGGAAGGAGATCATCGCTTCGTGCGGCAGGCTGAGGAATATCGATACAGTTTAAACACAAGCCCTCCGATCCGAGGGCAATCTCATGTAGTACGCTACTTATGGGCATATGGATATGGTAGTCGTCATCAGTCAAATCCCTTGTAAGCGGTACTGTGTGGTTTTAGTTGGGCAGAAAGCTTCATCGAATGACTTACAAGTGACGCTGCGTTTGACACTATCAATGTCGACAAAGGAAGCAAACAGGTCACGTGTGAGTGGACGTAGGCTTGACTGGCGCCGTGTAGAGGTCATGATAACTGTGAGATTATTGCTGTTTCTGGACGAACACGAAGCACTCATGCGCATATGAGAGTCCATGTCCCGCCACTTGGATAGAAAGTATGCTTCAACGAGCCCTGTCCGGACTCGGAGCTTACTCAACAGGTTGAAAAGACGGAGAGAGAGTATCTCAGCCTATGACGCATAAATAAAAGTGATATTGTGCATGTATTGAGACTTACGAGCTCTGTGAGTGGTCGAAAGGTGAGGAGAAGTTCGTTTTTAGAGCGGTGATCCCAAACAAGAACGCCGAGATCAGTGGTGACTCGCTGGCAAGAGATCAGTACAGTATAACATGAAGTAACTGTAAGCTTTACCTGCCGATGTGAGTCGTACCCCATATAAGGAGAGGGTGCGAGAGCAGTAGGGATGGCGGCAGTGCGTGTTTTCTGGCACTTGGAGAATAGCGCAGCTACATGTTGTAGGCCAAGGTTCTTTGAGCGCTCGAGTGCCGCTGTTCTCTCGTCCGGAGACATCTCGCTAAGATACAGTGTTTTGGATGGCGTTTCTGGAGCTGTATCTTTCTTCGAGGTCTCGGAAACAGTCTGTTTCGGATCAACACCGCTTGGGACAATCTTTTTAGAAGTACTCTCCGTCTTCTCGGCAGTCTTTATCTTGTCCTTCTTCTCATCGCTCTTCGTTTGATCCTTTTGCTTACCACCAGCAGTCTTCGGTTTCTTCTGAGCAGGTGGGGGGGAAGGAGAGGTGATAATTGGTGAAGGGGGAATGATAGCTTTGAGACGAAGGGATGCTCGAGGTGCAATCGACGACTCCGGTAGACTCGGATCAGGCTGAGCCCCAGAAGAATTGGGCAACGGATCAACATCATCATCGAGGTCAGTGCTCGCTCCGGGAACTGAGAGTTCCTTGGTGGAGGATTGGACGGCCGAAGCACTGTGGTCAGTGCCTTGGGGAGAGGATTGCCGAGCAGGAATGCCCGTGTTGGGGGGAGAGGTCTTATCAGACGACGAGACGGCTGACAGGCTGGCAGCTTGGAGATCGGTGATCCATGTGGTGTCGGCTGCGGATACATCTTTGAGAATGATCTGGAGCTCATCTGCAAGAGTGAATAGGGCTGTGGCGACCCCAACTCCATGAACGGCAACACTATACACAGCCTTGAAGCAGGCTTGTTCCGAACGTGCAGTGAGTGGAGGAGTAGTACCGCGTAGGCGCTGCAGCCGGTCTCCCAACTTGCATAGTTTGTGATGAGTATTGGTATCGATAAGAGTTTACATACGAAAGTCACCTGCAATGAGTGCGTCGTTGCAATGAGGCTTCGCCCAATGAACTCAACAACAAGAAACATGGGGGACACCGCGAGAAAGAGCGTAAATTTAAGCTCTTTCTTCTTGAGCGTGTCAGACTGTAGAATGAAATTCGAAACAGAGGCTTCCAGACTAGGTGGAGATGAGCTAAGAATGAAGATTTCACAAAAGAGCGACATACGTATCAACAACATAGTCCTCGAGGGGATACTGTAGACCGTGAATATGATTCCATGGTCATAGAATAAGCACTTACAACGAGTTTCCTCATTTCATCGGCAAAATACGCCAGTCGTACCATATATTGGGCACCAACCGTTGTCTGAAAGCCCATCTCATACCCTTGCTGGATGGCTACCCGACCAACGTCTTGAGAAGCAAGAGTTGTGACAGAACGGTGCTCAAGTGCAGCTCGTACGCTGGTCATGGACTTGAGAAAATTGGCAGAAGCCGAACGAATATCACCAAAAACATCGAATATGAGTTTGGCGTTTAGGGCAATCTTTTCGGGAAGGGCAGGCCGAACCAAGGGAAGAGGAACAACTGCAGGTGCATGTCCAAGGAGGTGTACACCAGTCAGGGCGAGTGCATGGAGACGCATAACAAAGAGACGGGTAGAAACATGAAAGGCGTCTTTGCCGGTGCTGGTCAAGGCGATCAATGACTGCGGAGTCTGAGATGGTTCAAACCGGCCAATGTCAACGGCGCCAGCAAGGACTGCAGCCATGCAAGCCTAATAACATGTCAAAGAGGCCGTAAGAAAATGTAGGGGTCACGTACATGATAGAATGTGGCTAGCTCCTTATCCTCAGGAGCACTGGATTCGACCGGTGGTGCTGCGAGAAATGTAGCACTTTGGAGAAATGGATGCCGAAGGTGAGGCCGCAGAGCTGGCAGGTATTCAGCAAAGGGCGGGAGATCTTCAGTGACCATTGGAAGATTTGAGCAAACGCTGGAAAACAAAGTAGTGTCAGGCGCGCTGAAATTCGAGAAATGTTTCAAAAACTGCTAACTCACGAGAACAAATGCTCTAGGAGGGAGACAGCAAGTAACAGCCTGAAAGTAGAGAGACTGGAGAACAATGTGGAATAACGATGAGCAGAAGATGGGAGTAGGAGAGTAAGAAGGAGCTGCTTAGACAATCGGATCCCACGGTAACATTCGGCAGTTCCCGAAGAAAGTGGACTGTCGACAAAATCATATGGGTTTGAATGGATGCAGGTCAGCAGTGTCTAGCATAAAGCAAGGTGACAAACAGCTACACGGAGACTTCTATATAATGCGAATGTCTTTGGTGTGTCACCCATTGGAGCGGGCAGTACATCTTGTCCGTCAAGCACAAAAGTGAGGAACCATTGTATATAGCTGCGTTGTATGAACACCGAATGGTGTTGATCAGACAGAGTTCAAAAAAATAGACTGCTAAGGCAGAGATCGGCGTCAGGTAGTGGGACAGACAATGAATAAAGAACGGCGCGCACATGGAGGTCCCAGCCCAGAGATGCATTCCGTGGTGCTGATTGGTGAGGTTGCAGAGGGAGCATGGGCGATTTTTGGTGCACCATGGTGGTGTGAGGCGACAGGGTATGGGGACGCTTGCCCGCATCAGCTGCCCTGAAAACTGCAGAGTTGATAAGTACCCTTATCAACTGGGCAGTTTTCAGAGGCGGTGGTCGAGAGATGGGCGTCAAATGAGGGCTTATCCTGCATGTAGTCAGAAATCTAAAGAAGGATTAGTGTATCATTCGTATTCGCCAGATCGAGACTGGCGTATGCGAAGCAAATGGAACGCATCTTTGATGGGGGCCCGTATCCGAACGGCGTGCCCACCCAGTGTGGCGCAGGACTTCCTCCACCGTCAACGCCGGCCTCCGTGAGCCTGTTGAAGGTGTTGTCGTCACCGTTGTCGAGCAGAGCCAAGTCCGGCTCGTGCTGCTCACTGCCCACATTGATGGGGCAGACGCGTCTATCGGTCAATCCCGAGCGCAGATCGAGATCTACAGATGAATCAGCGCGGCACACAGATACGCCAGTTCATATCTGGCGTATCTAACATACAGGATAAAAAATGAACGCACCTTTGATGGACGCCCGTATCCGAACGGCACGCCCACCCAGTCGAACGCACCCCGTGCCCGCCCATTCGCCATAATCCGTCGGCGATAGTGTCCAAGGGCCTGTTGGAGGCCTGGTCGGGGTTGGTAGCCTGCACAGCCAAGTCCGGCTTGGCGTGCTGACTGGCCATGACGGCGACGCGTCCGGCTCGGGACCAGAGACGTCTGGCTCAGGACCGCTGGCGCAGAGACGCGCGGCAAAGACCCTGCCGGTCTATGCCAAAGCCAGCCGCCAGCCATGGGAGAGGAAGGCATGTGGTGGTGGCAAGAGCTTGGCGGAAGGTACATGGCAGATGCCGAAGATGAGCGACCGTCCATGAAGTCACGTGCTGGTTCAACGCGTCATCGACGCACTTCGGGCTCTGACACTTTGCTCTCCAGCCACCACCACGCCAACGGCGACGCCGATCGTCACGGACCTTTCGACGGATGGAGCATGGGCACCGCGCATGGGCACCGAGCTGGACACCGAGCTGGACACCGGACTGGCCTGCATCCGCGGCGGGACGACTACGCGGGCGGTGCAGCGCGCACAT
The DNA here is from genome assembly GCA_019915105.1 of Strobilurus luchuensis. Lineage (NCBI taxonomy): Eukaryota > Fungi > Basidiomycota > Agaricomycetes > Agaricales > Physalacriaceae > Strobilurus > Strobilurus luchuensis. The sequence goes on along the minus strand of JAHLMJ010000007.1, from coordinate 2,434,308 downwards.
CTCCAGGACGCCTAGCTCTGTGCTGCCGACGCCGGACGACGGAGCGCATTGGTGCTCTTATGCAGGTCCGACTGCCTGCGCACGGCTGGACAGAGAGCCGGGCCGGCGCCCGCTCCAGGACCACCATACTGCGTGCCCCGCCCAACGACGCCGGTGAATGCGGGACGACGGATGATTCGGGGTCGAATTCCCGCGGGGATGAGGAATATGGGATTGGGAGAGGGTGCAGGCGGGTCAGTGAGGTGACGGTGCAGCAGGGAGGGACTGTACGCACCTGAACATTCGGTGCGTCTCCTTTTTGTTTTTCGTGGTTTTGCTTCACTGATTATTTTTCTAGGAGATGGTTCAACAATTCTATGGACGATACCCTACGGATTGCCATGTTCGTTCCCCCCTCGCCGCCCTCGGAGCCATCGCCATGACATGTACGACGATCTCCTCGCACCCGTTATGCAACGCGAATGCCACCCATGCCTGTTGGCGCGGGATGGCTCGTTTGGCATAAAAGTGCTGGTAAGCACACATGTCGTGGCTGGTGGACTTGGGGAGTGAGCTCGATGCTCGTCGTTCCTGCGCGGCCCGCAGCTGCACGATCGTGCCCTTTCCACAAGGCTGTGGAAACTTGACGATCCGGAGACCCTAACCCTACGATCATCCACACGTTGCCTCCTGCCACCACCACCGCTTCAACTACAATGGCTCGCGATGCAGGTAAGCAAACACCAATGGGCTTGGCTGTTTGTCGGATTGTTTTGACCTTGTAGATGTGTTTCTCGGGGTGGGCTTTGATCCTGGCGAGGATATGGATGGTGTATTGGAACATGGTGGTACCATGCAGGGATCGACTCATGAAGGTGGAGGAGCTGGGCGGGTCATGGCTTCAGGGCAATTGGAATTTGAGCCGCAGGACCACCAAGAGTCGGATGGGGACTCCGCAGAGAGCATGTCTGTGGAAGACGACGTCCAAGGTGTGTAACCGGGTCCAACTGCTGACTCGTTGATCACATGTGGGAATCCAGGCCTTGCAAGGAAGTCGGTGTCATCCCGATTGAGTGATGCGGACAGTGGCACGGAGTGCGATGCCAGTAGTGATGCTGAGTCGGGTAAGTACTGCTCTGCTTGCATGAGGGTAGCCGGACCTCACAGCTTGTAGATGTGGAGATGTGGCTGTCGACCCAAACCGAAAGACTTCAACAGGGGGAGGACACGGACGACGAAGAGGAAGACATAGATGAAGACATGGACAATGATGATGGTATGTGATTTGGCGAGTTTTGGTGCGTAACTGATGCTGGTACATATAGGGTTGGGAACAGATGATGTCAAAGGGAAGTCGCGTGCGCACATGATGGATCTCGAAGGTGAGGATCATCATCAGTACGATACTTATCTTGGATAATTGTGTATTGATTATTGTGTCTAGGAGAAGATGAACAGAGCTTCAACATGCGTCGCGAAGAGGAAGAAAGCTCCGAAGAAGAGGTCGTGAAGACAGGTGAGTTATCAAATATTATGTAGGGTGTGTTGTTCATGACGCGTTGCAGTATTCGCTACGCCTCATAGAATGAAGGGTCACAGAATGATTGTTGAGGATGAGGAAAGTGACAGCGTCGATGGTGAGTCATATAGATACATGTACATGGAGGTGCTAAAGATGTGCAGATGGCATGTTGGGCATAGAGACTGGCGGGGCTGAACGTGAAGAGGACTCCGAGCCGGAGCACTTGGAATGTGAGGGTGAGTGGTTGGTCTTTGTGCTCGGTCTGGTATTCATTCAATACCGTAGTATGGGATGACGCCGAGCTCGAAAAGTTGTTTGCAACTCCGACGGGCCTCCGTGTGCAAGGGATCTGGAATGATATGGGTGAGTCGTATGTGTGAGTCCGTGGTGAAGTGAGTGCTAATGTGCCTAGACATCTATGAAGGCAAGCTCGTGGATACGCGCCCATGGCTCAAGCCAGCTGGTAAGTTTACCGTCACACTATTACATTGTACCTTCGTACTGAGGTGTGTCAGGGTTCGGACCATCTTGTGGGAAAGATGGTCAAGCACAAATCGAGAAGGACACAGATGGAACGGACAAGAAGACGGATGATGGACAGCCCGTGTTCGTATACTATACGCGTGAGTCTGTGCCGATTTTGGTGGAAAAGGTACTGATGTTCATTGTTCAGCTAAAGTGACGCACAAGTTGTATGGGCGTGGTGAAGCTATAGAACCTGTCCATCCATCAATTGCTGGGATCAATGTTGAATGGGAAGCCAAGCTTCTTCGACATCACTGCCTACCTTCACGCCACCTTCCAAAGACCCTTCAGGGTGGGGCACCTATATCCAATCCCCCGTGGTTCGTGCCACATGCGGGTACTTTTGTACTGCATAAGGACGACCCAAGGTACCTACTGGGGCTGGTCTATATTGATCAATATGTGTTCAGTATAGCAGATGCGGAGAAGATCAGGCGAATGGCGAGTCCTGCCCATGAGGGTTTCGAGATCAAGAAGGGGTGTCTAGTGCGAAAGCCGCTGCCGGGCTTCATTGCTGTTGAATGGGGAATCCCATACGCTCGAGAGATCGATGCTGACGAGTATCGGGGTTTTCCCATGACGGTTCTCTGCGCACACAACCTGGCCACGATGCAAGCAGCGTTGACCAAGGCTCAGTTTGCTGACTTCGTCGCCACAGTCCGGCGCGCTATCGAGCTCATCTGGGGGAAGAGAGGTACCGAGCGCAATGATGATGGGGTCGAGGTGGAATACTTCGAGGAGGGGATTGCTCAGCTTGGTCTGCTTCCCAACCACCGTGCCAATCGGGGAAAGCGGAATGAGAAGCGCGATGCCCCGCGTACAACCATTCTGCCAAGTAAACCTCGTGCAGAAGTGGTCACAGCCAAACCTCCTGTTGCTGCGACCGAGATGGCGGGCGTCGATTCTGCTAGAATGGTGAAACCTACAGACCGCCGTCTCACAAAGGGCTGTGTTTCCTCGAGCATTGGTGCAACCGAGATCAATGGCGAGGGCAGTGGTCAGGTACACTCGGCCAGACAAAACTCCGATCCTTATTGTGTGGCTGTTGTTGGCGAGCTACATGTCATCTTGCAAAACTGGTACCAGACTCTGATGCCATTCGCTGTATCACGTCTCGAGTGGTCCAACACGCTTGTCCAGCAGCTTGATGTGAACTCTTTCTCACTGGGAGGGATGGGACCGGGGTCCGTGTCGGTTCAGACAAACCGGTCCAATACGAAGACAAGGTGGTCAAGCCTGCGTAATGTGGTGCTGGCAGCAGTTAAGCAGTCGAGGCTGACGACTGCTATTGGCATCCAAGGCGGGGATCACTTTGATAAACGCGATGCACGGACACCAGTTTCCATGATTTCCTTGGCGATGCGAATGAACAAGGAGACTTTCGAGGGCGTTGCTCCCGGAGGGTTTTCAACTCCTTTCGAAGGACTGTATCTAGCAGAGGCGGATCTGGTTATTTCCTGGATCTTCATAAACGGACGTATCTCATGCCATGCGGGTGAATCACCCGCAGAGATTGACGGTATCTTGGAGTCTCTTGAACATAGTCCTGCTACTGCACTGGCGCATAAGCTGTGGATCACTGCGGGAGAGCAGGGAGATGCGAACCGATGCGCCTTTGTCTCCTACACTGGCGAAAAGTCTCACAACCGCTCTATTGCTGTGTGCACCACGGCGCCTCCAGGCTTTGGCCATAATGGGAGGCAAGAGGCGCGTCTGGACTACCTTAGTCCCTACAGTGAAAATCCACATCTTCTTGGGGACCGGTACGCGCGCGAGCTTCGCTTTGCTACAGAGAATGCCTTGCTGTTCTACAACAGTAATGTGCTGGCCAACTTGGAGCAGCCCGTTTCGATCAAGCAACTTTTGAACTCGGTTCATCGGAGATTTGGCGGTAGCAGACAGGATGATTTCTCAATTGCAGATCTGTCTCTAGCAGAACTGACCAAGTATCGCGCTGTGAGTGCATGGATCTCAAACTTGGCAGACCAGAGAGTCCACTCGTTGACGACGCAGAGTATGCTGGAGATGAAAGAGAAGTTGGGACGACCGCAGACGATTGAAGTTGTGAAGCAGTCCAAGGGTGTGCTGCCTTCAGCAGTCATACCAACGGAGGGAGGAAGTGGTGTCGATGTCGCTGAGGATACTCAGTCGAGTGCGGAACCAGGCGAATTGAACGTTGGGAAGTTTACACAGGACCGTTGGGTGGTATGTCTTGTTCATATCAGTTTATTCACTTTCTGACATTGAATAGGGTCTGACACAGGAATTTGGCTTTCAGCCAGCGAATGAAGAGGAGGAGGTGAAATGGTTCACTGCTGCTGATGCAAGGCAAGTTATTCTCTCTTCGAGTGGCGCTCAAGTCTGATGAATCGTTATAGAAAGGCAACACTCCGGAGTACACTGCACGCTTATCTAGTCCAGACGCAATCATACTACCCTCCCTCTCTTCGTCTTCCGCTTGATTGGCATTGCAAGGATCATATCTTGGCAGCCGTGACGATGGGTGACGCGATGGTCGATAGTTTGGCCAAGTTGAACTCGATCACCTCCAACTTTGAGCGTCCCAGAGACACACTGGGTATTACCAAAGTCGGAGATGTGGCAGCCCGTTTGACTGAGGACCAAAGGGTTCAGGAGGAGTACTGGGATCACCAGCTTGGGTCGGCGGTCGAGGTAGACGATGGTACGCGTGAGAGTTGGACAGTGCAGCTTTTGGCGCGGTCAGTCACAGTGCTAGATCAGGATCTCCTGAGCGAGGCGAAGACAAGCTTGTTGGGAATCAAGTTTGGAGTCAATCGATTGCAAAGTCTGCATCTTATCAGCGTCTGGTGGACGTCGGGCAAGGAGGAAACCTTGCGTCCTTATGTTATGCGGTACATTGGCGCTCTGAAGCGGGTCTGTACACCAGGCGACAAGATTAGTGGTCTTCTGAGACTACTGTGGCATGTTTGGTTCGCTGTAGGGAGCTGGGTCGGAGGTCAGAAGGGAGTACTCACGCCCAGCGAGGAGCTTGGTTGAGCAGAGTTCATTGCGGGGACACCTTCCTTAGCATCGGTGTCTTTCACCAAACTACTGAAAGGACTTTATCTTGCTGCGACTTCTACGGCATCATCCCTTCCCTCGCTCAGCCTTACTGCATACCCAGATTTTCCAACCAAGCGCATCTCAAGTGGCAAGATCTGCGACCGTGTTGTGAATCTTCTAGCGGCAGTTTTTGAACAGGGAATCATTCTCCCAAAGTTACGGAAGCTGTACGGAGAGAACAGGGGGGATAAGACTCGGCAATACGTCCTACTGTTGGGGGAGCTTGTATCTCAGCTCACAACCTTGTTCAATAACGACAGTGTCCTCTATCTTGGACATGTCCAGGAGTTTCTTCTGGCGAACAGTACCTCGTTCTCTTTGGATTCCCGGTTGGACTCTATCATCTCCTATATGGCCAAGAAAGGCCTGCAGGATATGTTTCCTCCTCCTTCTCCTGAAACTTTGGCCAAAGCGACTGCTTTAGAGAAAGAGGTGAACCGTCTCTTGATGCAGATGGGTCGAAGGGGAGGAGGAGTGGTACATGCACGATCAGATGTGGATGAAGGTGCCGCAGGGCGGGCAAGGAAGCGGCCAAGGAGAGAGGGAGGAGTGTCACTCTTGCTGGGTGATGTGGAGCCCAGTCTGCCAAAGACAAAGCAAAAGTCAACAGGCGGACTGGCAAAGAAGAAGAAAGGGAAGAAGAGTAAGCGCAATGTAGTGGATCAGTCGGACGAGGACGAGGACGAGGACGAGGACGAGGAGAGGGTCAAGGAGACCGTTGTGCGTGATCTGGTCCATCCGCAGCTGTCGCGACCATTGGCCGAAGTTGCAGTCAACTTGCAGTGGGCGGGTATGATGATTCTGGAAGGCTTCCAGAACCAGACTCAGGGCACTTGCCGTATTCCCGAGCACAAGCGCTTCTTCGATGGTCAGCCTATGGTGCTGGGCAGTGTTGATAAGCATGCAAAAGAAGTCAATCCGGATCATCGTCTTCCTTTCCGCAGTCTCAACAACCTCACACAACTTTTGTTAACCCACTGGCCTTTGGGAACCAGTTTCACTGGTCGAGACGGCTTATCACAGCTCATGTCCTTCCATGGGTTTGGGATGGGTTACGGAACGAGGAACCATCTTGGGACTTTGCCCAGGCCATTCACGAAGGAGGGGCTTTTGCAGAGTCTGACGAGCGATCATGTTGATATGAATGCTTGGGGACAGACATGTGCACAGCTCTCCTGAACCACAAGAGCAAGAGCTTGGAGGAAAAGCTCGAGGGGGTACTGGAGAGATGAGCTGCAAGAAGGGTGGCTTGATTTCTTGAAGCGGTTTCATATGGATGGGGCAGATGTGACTCAGTGGGAGGGAACGCTGCCTACGATTGCCGACTTCGATAAGTTCTTCAAAGGAAACAGGAAGTTGGGATACTGTTTTGCCCAAGATACTCTTACTCGCCTGCAGATGATGAACTCGATGGTGTGTTTGGGTCTTTTAAAGTCACTTGGTGAGATGGAGATGGCACAGTGGGTTGGACAGCATGGCAAGGGAGCAAAGGACGGCCTGATTCGGTTGGGGTTCTATTGTGGAACGCCAGAGGATACGGCACTGGCATTTCGCATTGTGCATCGTTATTTTGATGCATCGTTGACCAAGGCAGAGAAGGACGCAGTGGATTTTGGCCCTTGGTCCACAGAGCATATCCTCTGCAAGGTCAAGCGATGGTTTAGAGTCGGTGAGCGGAAACCGTGGAAGCTGATGACGCAGATGTGGTATGAGGCTGTTCGAGGACAGTTTACAGAGTGGGCACCCTTGTCGGCAGAAAATCTTGCTATGTAGTGAGTGATTTCATGTTTCTATGATTCTATGGTATCTAACGTCAAAGCGTAGATTACGAATGACATGTTGTGGTGTAAATGAGAATTACCTTTTGTGGATGATGATCGATCGAGTGGAAATTGTGGATATACTTAAGGGCTATTCCGTAGTGCGACTCCTGTTTTCTTTCTTCCTTTTCCCCCACCACGATGAAGAATCCACCGCAAAAAGACAAGAGAAAAGTGAGTCCTCCAGATGCTCCACCTATGAGAATGTGTACGACGCAATATAGGAACGAGTCTGGGTGCCAAATTCCAGTCCTGTATGTCTGTGCATCAGCTCTTATAGGCCTGAGCTTACTGTGTCACAGCATCGTTCGGGCAGTGAGGATGCAGAGCTGTCCTCCATGGATGAGACAGTAAGTCTTCAGGCTGAGATGACTGATGGAGTGACTGACTTGTACTGTAGTCATCGGGGGCGAGCATTGCTCATAGCACTCCTGGCAAAAAGGTTGACGCTAGAAAAAAGGTACACTACCGAAACCTACCTACTTGGAGGATCCACTGACATGCTGCATGTAGACTGCTGGCCAGCAAGCAGCAACTGTAGCTATTGAGGTCATCGACATTCATGGAAGTGATTCAGTACGTTATTGAAACTATGTGTGGGTTAACATATCACTTATAAGTATAGGAGTCCGAAGGAGGCAACGCTAGTAATAATGTTATGCCAACCCCAATTATTATCAAGGCGGAGCCACTGGAGGATCAAGTCCCATCCCTTGAGGTTGCATCGAGTACACGCAAACGTGGTCCTGAGGAAGAAGTGTCTGAAAGAGACAATCTGTTGGTAAGTTGCAATGGTTTCTTCAATGATTTCTTGCTAATGTAGTTCAGACTCGGCAGTCGAAGAAGTTGAAGAAGAAAAAGACTTTGAGTAAAGAACAAGAGGTGTGCTCAAGTCAATTTATTTCATCCGATATCATTCAAGAATTGTGACTAAGGCATTGTCAATCTCGCATGCTAAAAGTGTATCAGAGAAAACCTCTGTGACGGTATGTGGTAGATTGAAATGATCAGGATGGTTGTACTGACTATATATTGTAGAGCGAGAATGAACTTGACGATGACCCCAACCTTGAGGTCGAGTCCGATGTTTCTGACAAGGAGACATTGATTGAGGACAGAACGCAGGTGTGTGTTCTTTTTCGTGCATCCGACTGCAATCTAAGTGAGTTGTCTAGATCAATGTTGTGCCCAAACGATCTCGACTGGATGAGGAAATGCATCGGGCTGCTCAAGCGATGGTTGCTGCGAAACTCAAGGTACGGTATTCAATCAACGACTGTGAATTGAGGTTAATGAGTCTATATACAGAATGAGGGGTCTAAGAAGGACTTGCCCAAGACAAAGACCAAAAAACGCAAGGTAGGAGATTGAATCCTTTCGAGAGCGTTACCTCAAGTGTTGTCAGAACAAAAGCAGTGCTGATGATTCAAGTGGCGATGAGGTTGCAGTTGTGTGTACATAACTAGTACCTAGCGAGTACTACTCTGACAATTGTGTTATCGTTTTAGCGTCATGAACGTAAGAGGTCAAAGAAGGTATGTTTAGAACGACTATTACAATGCTGGAATTTTGGTGACCAGGACACCAGAATTCCTCGACGAACAAGAGGCCGACACAAGAACTGAATAAAGACAAGGTATGTTGACGCTAGTCATCAATATGGAATTCTGGTGACCAGGACACAAGAATTCCCAAGCTAGACTTAATGGGTCGACTACAAATAAGAAATTCATTGGACCAAAGGATAGACTCGCGGTTTGACTTATATTACCTGTCACTGTTACTGTGTTTGATTATGTATACAGAAAAACAGCGACGAAGATATAACAGATGAAGATGATGATATACTTCGTGCACAACAAGAGGTATGTCAATGTAAAATGACTATCTCGATGCTAATAATATGTTCCAATAGGCTGTTGCAAGTGTTCAACTTCAACCGAAAGCAAAAAGACTAGGCAGTAAGCATGGAAAGGTCATGGATAAGGTATGTGATACAAATACTGTGGAACGCATCCTTACTCTGCTATTAGCTCAACAAGCTGGATGCACAAGACGCACTTCTTGATGCAGACTCTACGAGGGGCATCACTGAAGTTGCAGATGCTTGTTTTCTTGGCTATGGCAGAGTCAACTTTGGACTCAAGGCGCTCGATAAGAACACAAGAAAACTTCCCGAAACAGAGATGTCTCTGCGTATGGGACACTACAACTCTCGTGTCACGACGCCAGAAGGAAAAGAGCAACTCTGGGTAGTGATGAAAAAGGGCAAAAACATTGACCGTTTCAATCCACTACATAGAATCATCCTTATTGCCAGCGAGAAGAACATTGACATATCGTCCTTGTCGATGGATATCAGGCCTCAGTATCACCGCAATGTAGTTTGGCTCGGTAAAGGCAGAACGGATCTTGGCGATGGTCAACATCGCCTCCGAGTAATCTGGGAGAAACATAGACAACTACTGGACGATGAGCATGCTAGTATGGAAACTCTGTATACGTAGGCAAAAAAGGGTAGTGAGGTCGAGGAGGATATTACTGCCCGTATCAGGTTGATTGCGAAGGAAAGAGCTATTGGTGGCTATTGGGTCGTGAAGATCTACTCCCGAGGTATGTCTCGAATCTGAGAGTGCTCATTATATTTGATCACTGATTGTGATATGTAGAACGTATACAGGGTGACGTTCAAGCAAAAGCTATCAAAATGCATCTGGCGTCAAATGTTCAGCCTTTCAGAGTCGAAGAGGGTGATGACGCTACATTGCGTAACATTCTTGTGCAGCTCAACCATCTTCCTATGACTGCTACGCGTGCAGAGCAGCAATCGTGTCTTCAGCTGGTATATTCTCATATGCGTCCCCAATCCCAGGATCCAAGAGTCCCCAATGCTGTTTACACCAATCTGGATCTCATGCTTACGCTGAAGGATCTCTCAAACTACATCTATTATTGGGAAAAGCAAAGCACCGGTTTTCAAAAATGGGCAAAGGAGAGACATCTTTATGACATTGGGTTTCACACAACTCCGGTATGTTTATTTTACTTAATTTGCTATCAGTATTGATAATGAGTCAGCTATTTGGTGCTATGGTACGAACAGCGTTGATCACAACCCAGCTATTATGTTCACGGTACTCGAATCACTTCCTTCAAAAGAAGATTTCGAAAAGCTGTCGCATGAGGAGAAGGGTGTTCTCTTTGCAGATATATGGGTAGCGTTTGAGCTTATCCCTCACCGACAACGCTGTCTCATGCCCAACTGTATGCTTGACCGCTATAACGAGTTGTTCAAGGAGGAGTTGGAAGGAAATTTCCTCATGAGTCTAGGCCTCTCTATACGCTCAGACGAGGGAAGACTTGGGCCACTCGAGTTATTGCGGTGACTCACGCATTTATTGGGGAGATGGAGACCATACTGGCCAGGGAGCGGTCTCCATTGAGGGATCATGCAGACCTGGTGTCTTCTCTACGGCTGCGATGTTTCTATGTCTTCGAGACAAACCTGATGAAGGATACTTCGGACTCATCGCTTGTCGATCTCTCATGTCCTCTGCCAATTCTCACAAGAAGTGTCCTTCTAAACATTGTCCGTCTATTCTTGCCATCTGTTATCAAGGAGGAGAGCAAGGCATGGAAGAAGTTCTTTAGCACCGTGAGTTTTTGTCTACTTTTCTTTCTTGACATTATACTCACATGCTTAGGTTGCTGGTGTTGTTGAGTTTACAGTTGATTCCGTTCCTATCAGAGCAGAGTGGGAGCTCTTGGTTGATGCAGCGTGTCGCATGTATCCTGACACAGACCGTCCTGCTATGATAGCGTCCCTCGCTAAATGCTACCTCGAAGGTCTTCCCTACGGGATCAGCGAGGCAATTGATTGGTTGTCCCTTCAACCAGAGAACCAACGTGTCAAAAAGGGCGAAGGGACGAAGAAATCCTCAAAACGTACGTTGGGACCAGAGGACGAGGAACTCCGTAGCAAAATCGATGGCTTGCTAGGAAAAAATATGCGCCAGGTACCATTGCCTGCAGATCAGTGGACTCTTACCACTCAAGGCGCTGGGCTTGATGGAATAGAATATCCTCAGAACATAGCCAAGCTCAAGCTTGTCGTTGACATGCTCAAACAATCTGCCACGAAATGGTATTCACTGGAACTGGGACTAGGTCATCCACAACAACAACGTAAACGCTTAACAGCGCAAATCATGGATCTGATCTCGCGGCTTGATTGGTTTAATCAATTGCGCCTGCGTCCTGCAGTTGCCTTATTCTGCAACAATATCTATTCTACACTCTCTGGCCTAGCGACACATCAGGAAACCTACGAAGTGACTTGGGACGACTTTACATATGAGGATCCTGCTAAAGTTATGCGACTTGGCGATAGAACCCTTACTCGTCAGCGTATGGCTCGGGAGAAACGCAAAGACTTTTATGGCTTCATGCAGTCCTTGGACTCTCTCATCGACGGGGTCATGCCCATGCTAAATGAGTCTCATCATCTCACTGAAAGTATTGCCAATGCTCGAAAAGCGATGGCTATTGTACGTTTTATTTATCTCTCAAAGAATATATCTAATATAGTGGTAGGGCATATATGAGGTGATAGGTGCTCATGCAGCTATCATTGAGGAGCCACAAACTTCAGTAAAGGATTACGATCAACAATGGGCTGAAAGTGCTTTGGGCACTCTTGAAGGCTTTACCTTGAGGCGAGAGAGTGTGATGCCCAGTACTGTCTTGACCTATCTTGAACTGCAGGCTATGAATATACTGGAGGACACTCAGGATGAAAGGGTATGTCATTACCTAGGCTATCTGTATCTGACTAACGCAATAAGAAGGATATGACAAAGAAACCATCAGTATTACAACCGAGTAACAAGGAGGGAAGTGAAGACAGTGGTACACCACAACCTGCGGAGGTTGAGGAGGATGGATTCAACTTACAATCTGGGAATGACGACACAGACAAAGGTGCTGTTGATTTTGACTTTTGCTTGTTTCACAAGTTGACGGGCAAATATAAGTTTTACAGAAGAATAAAGAACAGGAAAATGGGCAAGATGCAAGTGGTACTGATATACCAGCTGATCCTAACCCTCCTTTCGTTGATGAGGAGGAACAACAAGATGAAGAGAACACGGAAGATCATGACAGTCCAACGGTAAGCAGTGGGTTAACATCAAAACAAAAGACTTATACATTTTTATAGACAAAGATTGACACAATGCTCAATGAGAAGGCAGATCAAATTCAAGTGACTCATGACTCGAGTGAGGATGAAATGGTACAAGATTTAGTAAGTCTGTGAATTTGCTTTGCTTTGAATGCATGATTAACGTTTTATAGGAGATTGAATTGACAAAAAGCATAGTCCCAGAAAAAGTCTCAGAGTCTCGGTATCCTGATGATGAGGTTGACTACGGATGGAGTGACTAGAGGATATTCAATGTTTGGTTGAAGTGATAGAGTTCTTGTATATACACGAGAAAGAATTCTGGTCAGGGTAAAATGATTTATAATGAAAAATGAACATGCCCTGATGATAGTAGCGTCAAAACTTGCTGGTGTAATATAAGATATGAGACAGATAATGATCAAAATGTGATGACAGAGTTCCCCATTGAGTGTAGCGTTAAATTATGTGGGTGAGGCAGGTCCTTCTTGACTCCGGATAAAGTTAGACATACAGGTAGAGAAAATTCCCTGATGAATTGAGCGTTAAATTCTGTGGGTCAGTTTGAAGTCTGTATCATCATATGAGAATAAATCAAAGGAATTCCCTAACAGGTTGAGCGTTAAATTATGTGAGTATGTATTTTGAGGATGATCTGTGTGGAAATTGAAAGCGAAATATCTAAAAGAATACAATTGGGTGATAAAAGTATGGACCATACTTGCGGCCGTAGATTAATAGATTCTGGAGAGTAGGAGAACGGCGAGCATCCTTTGTGAAATGGCGAGGTAGTTCAGAGTGATTGGCGGCTCCTATTCTAGGCTCATCCCTCTGGCAATGAGGGCATAAGGCCATAGCGCGACGAAGAGCTTTCAAAGGGGTGTTCAAAGTTCCAGGTAAGATACGGGGATCCTCTAACCACTCTGATTTAAGGTGAGTAGCCACCGCTTGGTCTTCAGGCATAGTAGAAGAACAGAATGAGATCAATGCGGCGGATGCAGTCTCATGAAGGGTGAGAAGCATCTGCAAGCGGAATCGATGTGTGCATCGATGAGAGGGTCGACAAGGAACTCCATCTGCCTGAAACAGAAGCGGACTGCTCTGCGTCACCAGAAGCGTCTCTCCGCATTCAGCTCCACACTCTGTGCCCCCGGGCTGTTCCCAATTGACACCGATGACCACTCGAGGAGTAAAAGTGGGAAGTCCATGTAGAAGACAAAGACAGTCAACGATGTGTTGGCCTTTCCAAGCATCCCAGTGGCTGCCAGCATCCATGTCAACATACGTTTTGTTGACGTACTGTCCAAATGTGTATACGGCTTTTTTAGCGGGATGAACGAATACGGCGAAGAAGTGAGCTCGGTAATGCACCAGTGTTGAAAGTAAATGAGCTTCAACATTGCTCGGGGGAGGTAACCTTTGGTTATAGGTCTGGATTTGGCCAAGGTCGGGAAGGGCACGGGAATAATGATACTCGAAAGGAATGTAGAGAGTAGTCAGGTCCGCAGGTGGATGACGTGAGCGTTGCAGGGTGAGGAATGTGTCGAGAGACATCTGGTCAATCCAAACGGCCGGTGCGTTGAACTGAAGGCTATCCAGAATACTAGCAAGAAGGTAGCCAGTAATTACTTCCGCCTCTACAGTTCATGTAAGTGAAGTTGTTGTGTCAGACTGAGAGGATGTCCTACCGTATGTACCAGCAGCTTGTTGATTTTGAGGGGCTCGGGCTTCATCCGACTCATCATCTGTTCTGGGTGGCCGAATGACGGGAGGTTGGTATTCCATGTCAACATCGTCGTCTTCTGAAGAAGAAGAAGAGGGGCTATGGCCGTGCAAGAGGTCTAGATTAAGTGGGGGCAATGGAAATTCTTCGTAGGGGTCAACTGGACTGGGACTTGGAGTGTCAAGGTTCAATGAGCCGAGGGGTGGAAGTGTGAATGATGCGAGGTATTCGCCTGCACTGGCTGGGCTCAAAGGTTCCGGTGGAGGGGGAGAGGGGGATGCTGTGTCAAGGTTCAATGAGTGGTGGTGGGCAATCGTCTGCTCTAGGCTGAGATTCCCACGGTCGCTCCTTCTGGTTCCCGTTGACACAGGCCGATAACTTCTGAACGCCGCGATAGAATTCCTTATTGTAGCAGTAGGGTACTCTTTGTTTAAGATGATTAATTGCTTCATCGAGCCAGATTTCTCTTGCATTGTCAGTAACTGGTCAAACTTGCACATTTGCTGCGGGATCCTGTACTCTTACGACACAAAATGAATCAAATAAAATTTCACTTCGATGAATCGACTTCAATGGTCATAATGTACGTTTCCGTCACCGAGACCTAGTGAATTCATTGAGTGGCAGCAGAGTTATCAGCTTGTCACGGCAGACACGGCTAAATCTGCGTGACACGGTGTGACAGAACGCGTCTTTCTTCCGCTCGTCGACGTACTGCGCGGAAGTACGCGTTATATACCCCCAACTCCCTTGCTTTACGCTCTGGCCCGCTTCGCTTTGCTTCTGCTTACCAAACCACGCTCTCTCTGACGACAAACTGACGGTTTCATGTTATTACTCACCAAAAACAAACACGATGGCACCCATTCGACAATCGAAGAAGGACCAGCAGGATCGCATGCGGGAGATGAACCGGAGGCATCAGGAGGAGAAGGAGAATGTGCAGACTGCTGAGGAGGACGAACTGTGCCCTCCACCTTCGCCACTAATAGCGGCAACTACACGATCACGAATGCAGAAGGAACTAGGAACTCTAAAAGCCGGACTTGCGGAGGCGGAGGCGAATGCTGGGCTGGATGCGAAGTTGATTTCTGGCCTAGAGAGGGACAAGACTACGCTGGAACAGAATCTATCGCGAACGAAAACACGACTTCAAGACACGCGACGTGATCTGCAAATGGCAAACCTTGGGAAGGATGCTTGGTATGAGAAGCTGCGTACTGCTAGGCGAAGGATATCACGCACCGACACGTCGACAAATAATCTCAAGACCTCTTTCCGTCTTCAAGCTGGAGAACTTGACGATGCGCGACGCGAAGCCGCCAACCTGACTGCCGAGATCCGACGACTCTGCTCCTCCATCGACGAACGCGATGCTATCATTAACCGCACCCGACACGACCTCACTGAGTCTCGTCGACTTGCTACGCGTCTCCGTACTAGGCTTACTCGTGCTCAAACAACGCAGCAAAAACTGAAGGTCTCTTTGACGACACTCAAAAAACTTTCGACCTGGAAGCTTGTACAGAAGGGGGTCTATACGCCGACCGCTCGTGCACTGGCTCGAAAGCTTGTCAAGTTCGGATGCTCCGAGGCTCGTGTTGGCGAGACTCTGATTGCGGTTGGTGAGGCGGCGGGCTTGAAGGTTGTGGGGAAGATGTCGCGTCGATTGGTTGGTTTAGCGGTGGTTGAGGGAGGAATCGCCGCCAAGCTTCAACTAGCGTATGAGATGTCCCGTGCGGAGGGTAAGCTATTATTTCTGATGTGGATCGCCATCTCATTTTTCTACAGCTATTGTCGCTAGCGGTGACGGAACCTCACATAAATCGGTCAACTACGAGTCCAACCACGTCACTCTTCGCGTACCAAATTATAAAGATCCTTCCCTTCCTGACGCGCCCGCTACTCGCATCTTTGCGATCTCTTCCACCTTGTCGCATGACTCAGAATCACAACTCCAGAATTGGAAGGACCGTCTCAATGATCTACTCGAGATCTTGAAGAGCAGTCCCTTTGCCCGTCGCTCCCACATTGTCCTGACCATCACCAAATTCCTGAAACTTCTGAAAGGCATGCATAGCGACCATGCTGCAGATCAGAAAAAGCTTGTCCGTCTTATCATCAGCTGGAAGGAGCAGATGATTCGCCTGGAACTTGGTTGGGAGCATCTCTTGAGCTTGCCAGAGGCGGAACTGGAGCTTCTGATGGCCGAAGTGACAGAGGCATGCATCGAGTCTGCCGGTGGGCGCACTGCGTGGGAGAAGCTGACGTCGGATGAGCGCATGACTCTCTCCAAGGCAGGGATGGATGCGCTGGCGCTTCGAGTTGGTCAGGATTGCTTTGAGAAGCTGTCAGCAGAGGAGAAACGCGAGATAGACCTCTTTTTCTGGGCTGGCTGCAGCATGCACAAGGAGCTCAATGCAGTTGTCGGAGGATACGCATGGTGTGCTCGGTTCTGGGGACTTCATGATCTGGAGCCACCTGTCATTCTTGCCAACAAGGATAACGACGCGACGATCAAATTGGCAGCTATGTCTGGTGGCGATTCCGAGGCAGCAGAGCGTGCTGTACGTGCCTCAACACGCGGAGCTGTGAAACTCACTCAGCTTGCTGGTGCTTACTTCCGGAATAAGGACGACAAGAAAGGCGCCCAGGACCAGTATCGCGACTGGTTCCAGCTTAGAACGACCGAGCCTGCTCAATTCCCCGATGTCAGTAACACGCGGTACCATTCTACCTGTCTTGCTTCCTGTCGACTTCTAAAGTTTCTCCAACTTCACCGCGAGTTCATGCTTGACATGCGCGACAAGAAGGGAAAATCTGTGTTCAATCATATGGAGGAGACAATCTACAAAGGTCTCAACGATCCTCATACTCTTTCCGATATGGCAGCCGGCGCTCTATTCTATCTGACTACTGGTGGACCGTACGCTGCTGCTATTCGGGGTCCCGGGATGGAAAAACTCAATATGCTCAAGCAAGGCCCTCTCCATATGCGACTTCTAGATCACATTCGTCGCCTGATAACCAACCCAACCTCTGTCTTCGGTACTGGCGCAGAAGAGCCGGGTGACGATCTGTATGAAAGTGCAGTCTTCGGGGCGACAAGTCATGGGTATTTCCTGGATGAAGACGCGTTTGAGGAGATCCTGACGCTCTATCGACGCGGAGAACTCCCTCACCTGATTCCCCTATTCACTACATTCCTTCAGGGTGCCCTTGAGACCCTGCTTCGCTTCACAGAGGAGTTCGCTGATGGAGGCATCATCTCGACAGCGACAAAAGCAGAGTTTGATCTGGTCTTCATGCCATGTACCAATGATGCAAACGAGGGACTTCTGGGCATGTGGCGACGCTGGGCACGCGAGCGAGCCACAACAATTGGCCATTTCCAGGATCACGCTATGTTTCATCGGAACGGGACCCAGGACTTCATGGACGCGATGTTGAACAAGCAGGACCACGAGTGGCTGAGGACTATGGCACGGATAGAAGACAAGAGTAAGAAGGAGGCAACCCGGCGTGTTGCTGTGGCTCAGAGTCTTCGGGCAAAAGCAGCTGCAAAGCGGGCGAAGGTAGCAGCAACTCTGGCGAAGAAGGAGAAGCGGAAGGCGGAACTGGCTCAGGTTGAGCTGGAATTCGACCGAGAGAAGATTGCAGTGATGAGGAAGACGGACCTCGAGAACCAGCTAGACGTTTGGCGTACAGTCATGAAGGGTGTGAAGAAGAAGAGCGAGGCCAAGAACCGGGGACCCAAGATTGATGAGCTGAACCGGGTCCTGGATATGTTTGAGGCGGAAAATCCGTCCGGAGTTGATGGTGATGGCGGCTCAAATGATAGGGAGGACGACACTGACAATTCTGACGATTCTGATGATGATATGAATGTAGATTAGAACAGCAACGCGTGTATGAACCGACACTTAGATAGCCACTCACTGTATATTATGTAGCACTTACGGAAATCAAACAGGACTTCAGTAACATCATTATATATATGTTCTAACATATTTCGCTTGTAAATGAAAACCCTGAATAGTGCGAACGAGCAAGAACGCGAAGGGATGGAGGTGGGTCAAGAATTTCCACGTGGTGGATGACTAACCGGATCGGGCCCTATCCGACGATTGCCCACCACCACAATGAGCCGAGAGGTGGGAGAGTGAATGATGCTAGGTAATCGCCTGCACTTGCTGGGCTCAGAGGTTCCGGTAGAGGGGGAGAGGGGGATGCTGTGTCGCCGCTTAAGAAATGAGGTATGGCAAGAGAAGGAAGTGTGGAAAACGATAGATCGTAGGCATCAAGTGAGTTTGGCTCCTCGTCTATGAGCATCGGGGATGGGGATCTGTCCTTCTCCATGATGGTAAGCGACAGGTACATGAAAATTTACTTGCTTCCCATTGGATCAGAACATATTGATCAGAACATATTATGTAATATTATCTAATTATTGAGTTTATTGTACTCCAACAGAAACCCGCTATCATTCGCCAAGTAGGAATATTCCTCTTGCTCTGCCGGTTTCGTCTTTGTGTTCCTGTGGGTTAGGCGTTTTGGGGTAATGGTGGCTCGACAGAAATAGTCATTGGGGAGCCACTTGTGCTTATCCTTGCCTGGCTGCAGTTGGTACTTTTCACCGCAGTGACTTCCCGAAACCTGACAGATGGCTGCTTCATCTATCAAGGGTGGTTTGATTAGCCCATAAATAAAACGTTAAGTCATATACGAACCAAGAATCATGGCAGCATCAACAACTTGTGGGTGTTCGGCACGGAAAAGCTCATATTGGCCAGTAACCTTTGCCAACGCTTCGAGCTCTTTGTCAAGCATTAATCTGCACATAAATATAAGTTTTGACAATTCTTACGTCGTACAAGTAAACACACCTCTGAAGTCCAGGGTAAGCCTCCTTTAGGGTATAGTACCACAGCCCCAGGAAGATAACGCCGCCTGGGACCTTGCGAAATTCAAGGATGTGCATCTTCCAGGCTGTATGTCTACTGAGGTCGGTCTTGAGGCCCTCGCGAATATCCGAAGATAACTGGTTCCATGCATCGTTGGAGACGAAGACGCTGAAAGTCAAGTTTGATATGTCAGACGACCATGCTTCGAGAGGAGAGTAGTATACGTACTCCATTCCGGGTTGCATCTTGAGCTGCCAGCCTTCACGGTGGATGGTGAATTTATCGATAGTAGGGTGATCTCCAAATTCCTCCCAGACCTGATCTAAAGGCCACGAATGCATGATTTTGAAAAAGAGGAAAGGAATGGCACATGTTCCCCAATTTCACAGCCTTATATCACGTCAACGTTTGGCAAGATTGTTGAATTCAAACAAATAATCTATTTAATTTTTGGGGCAATCTCGTCAGCCCCGAACCGAGTATGTCGTCCCCACCCTGCCGGCTTGCCTTCCAGCCGTTCATCCGTTTCTGACTTATTAAACATGACAAGAAAGACTCTTCCGGGAGTTAAATTGTGACGTTTCATAGCGTCGGCCATCCACCCACTTGCCTCTGCTGCCTGCCAAGCTGAAACACGGTGGAAAAAGTTGCCAAACTCACCAAAAGCCATGTGGCCAGGCTGGTAAGTGAAGCGAACCTCCAAGTTGTGGATTTCCAGACATCCCTCCAAATATGATCCAACAGCGGTTATGAAGGTGGTCCCACTGTCTCCCTCATCTGGATGAGTGGTAGTAGGAACCTTGTAACCAAGGGCTCGCCCAAGCCATGGCCCAACGTCATCTCCCAGATAGCAGCCAGCCTTGAATAGCTTCAGAGCCCGCTTGTGGTTCTTGGGGAAAAAGTGCTGGGAGATACAGCTCGCAATGACGGTGACAGGAATCGTACGTGTGAGAAAGGTTTGCTGGCACATCTGGTGTGTGGCGCTCCTCACTCCAGAGGGTGTCATAGGCTGAGTATTGAATAAATAGGATAGACAGTTAGAATACCACAAGTAACTCACTGTTTGCGCCCTGGCATGTCCCTTCATGGGCCAGCAATGCATAATATGATACACGCTGAGCCACTCGTCTGTGCTGTCGTCGACCGGATGCACATGGCTTGAAAAGCTTTGCCAGTCTTGTCGGTGGCGTTTGCTTTTCCCAGTCATAGGTTCTGGAGTGGTGGTACTCGCGTAACTCTGGATAGCCACCCAAAGCCGAGATATGTCCCGTAGCTGAACAGTCAAGCGTTAGCGAGACATACAGTCCAGATTATAGACTCACAGATAGGCCGTCATTGAGATATGTCATTTTTGATTGCACCACGGCATCTGCAGTGATGTCTGCACATGACTTGAATTCACTGAGGGTGAAGTGACGTCGGATAGTGAGTGGGCGGAGGCCGACATAGAGAAAGAGAAGAAAGAGAAGAACGCGGTCAGAGGAATAGATTAGGGTCGTGAAGGGGACCGATGGCATGTTCGCGAATGTCTGGTCAGCCGCGGCGTCAGCATCGGCTAGCATCGCAGCGTGCTTTGACGGAGCGGCGGCCATGTACCGGGCTACCGGCGCAATGTGTTGGGCGTGCGTGAGGTTGGTGGTGACGCGGAGCGCGTAGTTTTCGATATTGTGGATGAGGCGTGTCGCGTAGGACCGGGCGGTTTGCTCAAGGGTGTCCTCCGGAATGTATTCATGGATACGCGGTGGAGGAGGTCGGCAGTGCTTCAGCAGGTAGTGGCGGTCGTGCGGGTCGTAGTACTGAGGCTGTGAAATGTCAGTCCTGCTCATGACAAAGGCAACAGGAGCCCATAAATGACACACCTTTGAGGAATGAGCGTCGGGGTCAATGTCGGGCATGACGACGGCAGGAGAAGACAAGCGCAGATGGCCCCGATGAAACCAGAACCAACGTCACATGACGCCCGAACCGATCCCGAACGACTGCGAACGGTCCCGGACGAAGGTCACGTGACTCTCAACAGCCGGGCGTCCCTTGGTCCAACCAACATCACGTGACGCGCTGACCGAGCTCACTCAATCACACCATTTTTTTGTTATCCAGTGAATTTCGTTCAAGTACATTAATTGCAACGCTGCGAACCTCCCCCAGCGGCGAGAGCAAGAGATGATGGGTGATCAGGCCATCTTCTCTCACCACCGCCGCACCCAATCCTGCACCGTCCCACAGCGAATCGAGCGTCGAGCAACCTGTGAATAACGTTCAGAGTCGGCGAGCCAGATTAGCGAACGGCGGACTTAGGCAAGATGAATAACTGAGGAAAAATTGAGCTGCAGTAAGAAAGACAGAAAAAATGAACGTACGGCGGGGGTGGCAATATAAGGAGGTAGACAATGGCTCGCGAGGAGGAAAGTTGGCGCCGGAGAGGTCGGCAGAGCGGGGAAACGTAGCGGAACTGGAAAGGCCGGTCATCAACGATTCGGCAAAAAAAATGAGTAGCCACCGAACGGCGGCATGCGTGAGGGAGTAGGGCGCCGGCGAGGTCGGGCGAGTGGGAGTAGGGCGCCGGCGAGGTCGGGCGAGTGGGCGCTAGTGAAGAGTGGTGAGCGTGAGGGATACGAAAAAAAAGAAAAAGAAACGCAACTTCGGGATATTGCGCCAACGCTCTGAGATGCCCCCGCCCCCCAAAAAAGGTGGAATCCGTCCCGCCGAGCTCACAAAACGGCATGCAACTAGGTAGTCGTCAAAGCAGGACAGCGGTCCCTAGACTCCTAGAGCCCCGCCCGAGGATGTATGTTCCAGGGACGACGCGGTGTGCACCCCGCGCCGTCCGTTCCCACACAGAGCCGGATGGCGGTACAATGCGGAACCCGACCCGCAGCGCCGTCGCACTGGGGTCGACGCAAGGACCGTCGAGTTTACATGGCGGTAAGGAGACAAGAGGCAAAAAACCGATTGCGGGGTTTAAAAGCCAGCGAGCGAGATCACGTGGCCCGACCGGTCGATGGTTCGAGTCTCGAGGCCGCCAGAATATCCGGTGTGCCAGGCCGGGGCACTGGCGCATGGGGGGGGGTTTGCATTTCTTTCGTCTCGGGCGCGGAACGCTCAAGAGAGCGAGCCACATACCCTTGACGAACTGCTACGCCCGTCCCGTCGTCACCCGCCTTGGAAAACCCCGGAGTTGGTAAGCGCCGTTATCAACTGCGGAGTTTCGTGGGGCGGGGAGTCGGGGAGTGGGGCGGGGTGGTAGAAGTGGTGATGGGGGTGATGAGAGTGCGACGGGAGTGGTCCGGGGCGTTGCGATGTAGAGGAGGGTGGTACAGGGGTCCGGTGAGGGTACGGGGCAGCGCGAGGGGGGCGGGAGTGCGCAAGAGATGCGCGGGTACGCAAGGGTGGCGGTGAGGGAGAGTAGGGTGGGTGCCTCGTTGGAGGGCTTACCCCGTGTGTAGATCCAGATCTACACAGGCATGAGTACGTCAAACGGATACGCCAGCTCTAATCTGGCGTATCCAAGTGAAAAGAAAAAAAAACACACCTTGCAATGACGCCCGTACCCTGGCGGCGCGCCCAGCTTATCCCGACGGCCCCGCACGCTCCCATCCATCAGCGCGGCGGAGCATCGCTCCTGCGTCTGCGGCGTCGTCCAGCAGCCCGTGAAGGGCGTCGTCATCGGCGTACGGGCGTCGATGCGCGTCAACGCGGAAGAGCGTGGGGTGGGTGCCTCGTTGGAGGGCTTACCCTGCACGTAGATCCAGATCTACACAGAATTTAGTATTGCAAACGGATACGCCAGCACGAAACTGGCGTATCAGACGGTCAATAAAAAAACACACACCTTGGATAAGCGCCCGCCTCCAAGCGGCGCGCCCATCTCCTGCCCATCCTCCCCACCGTCCTCCCTGACGTCGGCGTCATCGTCCTGCGGCTCGGCGTCGTCGTCCACGGCCCGGATGTCCTGCTGCCCACAGCGGTGGTGGGGCTTACGCGCCGTGTTGGGGTTGGTTGCTACGGCAACCAACCCAGCGCAGCGCTGTCGTGAGCGCTGCCCTGCGTCCGTCGTGGCGGCCGGAAGAGAGGAGGGACACACGACTTGCATGGGCAAGTCGTGGTCGAGATCAAGTTGGCGATCGACGCGATGATGAGAACGCGTCAGTGACTCACGTGGCGTTGGATTGCTAAGCGCCGCGCAGAGCCTGGCATGCTCTGCCTCTCTACCACCACCTCCGCTGGACCCCAAGGACGACGACGGCCGCCTTCTACACAGGATGGGTACGCCACTCGCTCTAGGACACGATCCCGACGCCACGGTGACCCTACGCCGCCGCCGGCAACCCTACTCCCCGGATCTCGCCCAACGACATTGGCGAGCGCGGACGACGTGAGATTTCAACGCCGGACCTCGACGGAATCTGGAGCAGGAGGGTGTGGGAGGGTGTGGGAGGGTGCGGGTAGACAGGTGGGGACCTGTGTGGCGCGCAGCGGCGGGCATGCTGCGTGATTGCTGGTGAGTGATTCTCATCAGTCTTGTTGACATCCCCAGATGGTGGCAGCCGACAACGGCCTCCATTCTGACAGTATCCTGGTCTAGGATACTCTCACCCACGACGCCGACGCGACCGTCACCCCGACAACGCCCCACACGCCGCTGATCCCGGATCGAGCTCAACGACGACCCCGAGCGCGGACGACGTTGGATCTCGACGTCGTATATTGATGGGATGTGCTCTAGGGAGCTGGGAGAGGGGGCAAAGGGACGCCCGAGGCTGTGGGGCGAGTACTTGGGCGGGATCGCGCCGCCACATCCGGTGCGTCATTTTAGACTCTTTTATTGCATTTTTCAATGTTGTTCAAGTTACAGGCTCCTACTCAACGGCTCCCCGTACGACCTCTACTGCATCGCGGCTCCCTCCGCGCCGACTACTCTCCCGCCACCGCCGCCATCACTCACCCTCCGCCAACAGCCCCACATCCAACTCCGGCTTATGCAACGCGATGCGACCCATGTCAATTGACGTGGATTACTCGTCTGCATAAAGGATTCAGATGCTGGGGGTTGCGAGCAATGGGAGAGCATGGTCGCGATTGTAGGCTGCAAAATGAGCGATGCCGAACGGTGCCGGACGAGAACGGACGAGAACGGACGGACGATTGGTGACTTTGATGAAGACGTCACACTACTTTTTTCTCTTCCCGCCACCATGGCCGCCCTCGCGCTTGCTACATTTCATATCCGCATCGATCAAGTGGTCGAGCTGTCTGAGCGGATTCGCCTGCAGGCCCTCCATCTCATGTCCGATGCCCGATTCGCGCAAAACGGAGCTGGCGGGACGCGTTTTAAGGACCCATCGGCTGGAGATCCGGAGGCATCTACACCCGTCTTGGCAATCCTCCGCCGAGGCGCCCTATATGCAAGTCCTCAGTGATCACAAGTGCGCTATGTTTCCTAATCTTCATACAGCCGTTTCGAAATTCCGACTACATGAAATGGCTGCCGCGTTTGATCCAATTCGACAACCGCATCATGTACTCCACCAAGGATATCCAGGTGCTTGACTTGTGGCTAGATTCTGCCGCCGCAGATGCCGACACGGCTTCTCGCTTGAAATCTTGGTTTGCAGGCGGAGAACACTCACTCACGGATCTCACATTCCGTTACGTGAGCGAGGACCCGATGGAACTCATTCCATCGTTGTTGGTGGCTTTAGAGCAGGCGCCTTTCCTGATACGCCTCAGGATCCTTACACCCCATTCCGTGAGTACTGAAGCTCTGTTTTGGCCATGCTAATATATATCCGCAGAGATCGTACGGAACTTTCTTTCGTTCGCTGCGCTTCAAGCGCGCTTTGCATCTTCTCCCCCACATAGAGGAGCTGTCCCTGTCCTACGAGGGCCCTCTTTGCTGGCCGTCATTTGACGCAATGGCGGACTTTGACAACGACTACGATGATGACGACGAGTCCGACGACGAGTCCGACGAGTCGGAGTCGGAGTCTGAGTCCGAGTCCATCGACCAGTCTGGGACCGAGTCCTACGATTCTGGGACCGACAACGACTGGTCCGAATCGTCTGATGACGAAGAAAACGATACGGACGCTAGGCGTAGGGCGCTCGAACGCGAGGTGGATGCTCTTGAACGCGAGGCCATACGGTCAGCCATGCCTGAGCTCGATGGCTCCGAAGAGGACTGCGACGACGAGTTAGGCCCCTACGAATACAACGAGGAGCACTCATACCCAGTGGGGGAAAAAGAGTGGGATCAGATGGAGAAAGCTTACGCCGCTTGGATTGCTTCGCCGTCAATCATGTACGTCCATCTCGAACATGTCTGGGATGAGCTGGGGGAGGTTCCACATGATCCCAAGCACGGAAAAGTGCTAGGGCGAGCATTGAGCCTCAAGCGGACAGAAGAAGCGTACATTTGGAAAGAGGGGTGGGGCGGGAATGGGGAGGCTCCCTTTGGTGACCGCGATCACGCGAGTGTGATTGATGATGATGCTCCCCGAGGCTCGAATGTTATCACGTACCACTCAATTTAATGTTATGAATGGGGTTTTACTTATGCAAGTTCGGAGCAAATGCAGCAAGGGTGAATATTACTCGACGAGGTTCATTGAGGATGAGTGGACCAGTGCGGACGAACCCGAACGAGCGCGAACGAGGGCGAACGAGGGCGAACGAATGCGAACGAGGGCGAACGAATGCGAACGAATGCGAACAGGACCCTACGATTGCGACCGAGGTCCAACAAACCGGACAAGAACGACCAAGGCCTAATGCCACCTTCCGCTCTGAGCCGACGTGAGGCAAAAATGACAAGTCGCCCTGCTCATTACGGTAAGAAAGAAAAACGGAATTGAATATCATGCATGCCACAACCAGGAATCGAACCTGAGCCTCAGCACTTGTCAGTTGCGTGCTATACCATTACACCATTGTGGCTGCTAGACCTTGCATTTGATTTGCTCTGATCCCGTCTGCGACCACTCTTGTTACGCCTGCCAATAGTACTTATAGCTTACTATTGCTATCACTACATACTAAAAGTAAAAAGTCCGACTTAGATGACTCGGGGCGCTCTTTCACAAATCAACGCGCAACACTCTGTACAACTTGAACATCTATTGTTAATGGTACTCGTCGAGGATGGTGCGAAGAATGGTGACATTCTCCGAATCCTCGGAAATCTCAAGGGCCGTATTCAATAGGGAGGATATCGTCACGCTCGTCGCAGGCGAATGCACTGAGAAAGATGATCAATAGGGGGCTTATGAGAAAGGAGGATACATGCGGAGATTGGAAAGAATACGTAGCTCCGTCCCCGTGCAGATTCCCATCGCCTCGAAAGCAGGGGCCCAGATCATCCGTCCGCCCTCAACGAGCATCAATCCCACGTCGCCTTGGCCGGTAGTGGGCGGAATGGGTGGAAGGGGTTCTTGAGTAACGCAAAGATGGGCGCGACCTAATTGAAGGAGAGGTTAGCTGAGATACGAACAGAGACAAAATATACGAACGATATGCGACGTGGGGAGGCTGTCGGTAGAGTTTGCACAACATGTGGAATACCTCGAACCCTATGTCTGCTGGCATATTGAGATCAAGGGACTTGAGTGGAAAAGCACTTACCGTCACGCCAATGTTCAACAATAGGATCAAGTGTCGACTTGAGAGTTTGAATCAGTTCGCGAACTTCTTTTTGGGCGACGAGGACGGGGGCGAGAGGAGCTTGGGTCTCCAAAACAATAACGTCGGAGGACATGGTGGTCAAAGTAAGAAAAAGTTTAGCGAGGCTTCGAAAAGCTTAAGCAACTGATAGCGATCATGACCGTGTGAATGCTCGCTTCGACATATGAAAAGAAGGTCGTTGAAGACGATCATGGAAGCTTGTTTGCTCACTCTGATCTCTCCTACGTGGACATCAATGACAAACCAGATCTCGTCGTTCACGAAGATTGAACAAGCGTGAACGAGATTGAACGAGCGCGAACGAGATTGAACGAGTGCGAACGAGATTGAACGAGAGCGAACGAGATTGAACGAGCGCGAACGAGATTGAACGAGTGCGAACGAGCGCGAACGAGCGCGAACGAGGTCGAACGAATGCGAACGAGCGCGAACGAAGGCGAACGAGCTCAGCTCGGATGAATGTGAACGAGCTCTAATGATTGCAATCAGGGTCGAACAAAGCAAATGAGGTCAAATAAGAGCAAACGAGGTCCAACGAGGTCCAACGAGTTCGAACGAGTCCGCCGAACGAGTGCGAACAAGCGCGAACGAGTACGAACGAGTGCGAACGAGCGCGAACGAGGGCGAACGAGTGCGAACGCGCTCAAACCAGAGTCATACTGACCCCCCAAGCAGGGGGATGGCGTATTGGTACCTCACGCAGCGGGCAACTGCTGAGCCTTGGGTTCGATTCCCACTTGTGTGGCTACGTTGTGGCGGACCAAACCATCTACAATAAAAAGCGGGGCTAGCTCCAGTGGTAGTCTGTGGACGGTCTCACCTGGACGGTCTCACTGTCCACAGACTACCTCGGGACCTGGCACCGCTTTTTGATTACACAACTTAACGTAGGTGACAGGAGGTGCGACAAGTGCAGAGTATATGTTTGCACCAAGTCATCCACCATTGAACGAATGCGAACGAAGGCGAATGAGCGCAAACGAAGGTGAATAAGCGCAATCCGAAGGCGAACAAGCTCGAGCTTGAATGAATGTGAACAAGCTATCGAGGTCGAACAAAAGCAAATGAGCTCGAACGAGGCCGAACGTAAGCGCCCGAGGTTCAACAAACTGGGCAAGAACGATCAAGGCCTAATGCCACCTTCCGTTCTTAGTTCATTATGCGTTGTGAAGGAAAACTACCTCAACTGAGGTGAGCATTATGTTAGTGACACAAAAACGACAAGTGGCCCTATACATTACCGTAAGGAAAAAAGCGGGTGAATACCATGCATGCCACAACCAGGAATCGAACCTGAGCCTCGGCACTTATCAGCTGCGTGCTATACCATTACACCATTGTGGCTGCTTGAATCTAAATTTGATTTGTTCTGATCCCGTCTGCAACGACCCTTGTTACGCCTGCCAATAGTACTTATAGCTTACTCGTATTGAAAGGACTTGCATAGAGCAAGTCATGGTTCAAGTCAGAGTCCGGATCGATCAAGTACCGGATCCGGATGCATCATCGATTCACGTGACGGTTCAGGTAAGCGCGGCGCAGAGCCTGGCCATGCTCTGCTTCTCTACCACCACCTCCGCTGCACGCCAACGCCGACGACGGCCGCCGACCGCTCCCATCTCGCCGGGATGCTGGTCTCGCGGCCTGCCGTAGTCGAGACCGACGCGTCGCTGGGCCCCACGCCACCCCACACGCCGCTGATCCCGGATCCCGCCCAACGACGACGACACCGAGCGCGGACGACGTTGGATCTCGACCCCGGACATCGACGGGATGTGGGCTAGGATGTTGGCAGAGGGCGCTTAGGGACATCCGAGGCAGTGGACTGAGTACTGGGGCGGGATCGCGCCGCCACTTGTCGTGCGTGCTTTCTTTCAGTTCCAAATGTTGCTAATATTGAGCGCTGCTACTCGACAACTCCCTTGACAACTGGCAACGGATTCCAATGCCCATGTTGGCGTTCTCGCCTCTGTCACCACCATCATCTCTCCCCCATTCACTCCCAGGCCGCTACGTCAATTCCATCTTATGCATTGCGAGGCGGCTCATGTCAGTTGACGTGGGACTGCTCGCCGGCATAATGGAACAAGACACCCTTGTTCAGGGCATTGGCGAGAACAAAGGAACAAATACAAACAAGGGCGAACGAGCCCAACGAGGCCTGATGAACGCGAACGAGGTCAGTGCTGCCAAATGGTGCCGAACGAGAATGACCTCCAATGGCAAACAAACTCGAACGAGTGCGAACGAGCTCGAACGACTACGAACGAGCTCGAACGAGTGCGAACGAGTCTGAACGAGTCTGAACGACTACGAACGAGTCTGACCGAGCTTGAACGAGACCCTACGAATGCGAACGGGCTCGAACGGGCTCGAACGAGTCTGAACGAGTCTGAACGAGCTGGAACGGCTCTATGCTTCATGAATGCAACCTACCTCAACTGAGGTGAGCATTATGTTAGTGACCCTAAAAATGATCACTATAAGCTTAAATGAACACACATGAGCGGGGACGAACGAGAGCCAACGAGGACGAACGAGGCCCAACGAGGCCGAACGAGACCCAACGAGACCCACCCATAGCTCACTAGGATAGTTATATATATTCTCCAAAGTCATTTCCCAGTTATTAAACAGCTCTAATTGTGCCTTTCCAATGTGTTTCATGTGGCAGAAGTCCGTGATGTGATGGCGCAACATGATCGTGCGCCACAGACTAAAAGCCACCTCCTGCCCTCAAAGTATAATTATATGTTCTGATATTTTGCACAGTGCTTTATATGGTCTATATGTACAACTTTCCCTCCCAAAGTTGTTCTATAATTTTTATTTTTTTTGCTCCGTAGTATCTGAGGCAGGGTAAAAGCACCAAAAATCCATGAGCGTAGAAAGTGAGGTATTGTAAAGCACCAAAAATAGACCAGCGTACAAATTGGGGAGCCAGAAAATACCAGAATGTTGTGAGCGTAGAAAGTCGTGGATCACTTGTGCCGAATATAGTAAATTTAGCATGTACACACTATATCCCATCATGTATCATAGTGGTGAGCGTAGGTGGATAGGCCCGTGCGTTGCAGAGTCGGGGCCGGGACTGCCTGAGGACATTCATATGGCTAATAGAAGCATATTTTGCATACATGTCGAGTGACGGGAATGTGCACAGAAGCAGCCCCGGCTGCCGGTATGAGTGCGTACCTACAGATGTCAGCGGTGCCGGCCAACGGGACATCCTATGATCACGAAACCTTTTTCCCCCATTCACCCTGACCCTAGGGAACCTGCCCCAGATGGAATTGGGGCAATGAGATAAGTAGCTGTGATGCCGGAACAAGTGCTCCCGGTGCTTGAATGGAAGAAGCGCGGATATCTGCGCGAGGAGCGCGGAGTCGGCCTAGCTTTTTTGGAACAGTGACCCGGACCCTATTTAGCAGCCGACTCTGTGTGGGACCTGAGAATCGGAGGTGCAAACCGTACTTCGGATCGAAGTACGGGGACTTATAGGGATAGGCCCATTGCCCCCGCCGCCTGCCACACACACCGCTCCCACTCAGACCGCCCTAGGCGCTGTTGATCTCCGGATCCCGCCCAATGAGGGCGGCAAGCGTGGACCACGTAGGATTTCAACGCCGGTCTTCGACGGGATCACATGCATGGGCTTAAGAGAGGGTGCCGATGACCGCGTGAGGCGGGTGGGGAAGTACAGCGGCGGGAACGCGCCGCCACTTGTCGTGCGTGCTTTCTTTCAGTTCCAAATGTTGCTAATATTGAGCGCTGCTACTCGACAACTCCCTTGACAAGGCGAAGTGTTGAGACTTTGGGTATCATGCATGTCGAGCTGTTGATCACTAAAGAGTAGACAGGCTATTAAATTCAACGTTGTTTGACGGGGTACATGGTTCCGGAGAGTGAGGGACTACTAATATTCTTACAAAACTACCAGATCTCGTCGTTCACGAAGATTGAACAAGCGTGAACGAGATTGAACGAGCGCGAACGAGATTGAACGAGTGCGAACGAGATTGAACGAGCGCGAACGAGATTGAACGAGCGCGAACGAGATTGAACGAGTGCGAACGAGCGCGAACGAGGTCGAACGAATGCGAACGAGCGCGAACGAAGGCGAACGAGCTCAGCTCGAATGAATGTGAACGAGCTCTAATGATTGCAATCGGGGTCGAACAAAGCAAATGAGGTCAAATAAGAGCAAACGAGGTCCAACGAGGTCCAACGAGGTCCAACGAGTTCGAACGAGTCCGCCGAACGAGCGCGAACGAGTGCGAACGAGCGCGAACGAGTGCGAACGAGTGCGAACGAGCGCGAACGAGTGCGAACGAGTGCGAACGCGCTCAAACCAGAGTCATACTGACCACCCAAGCAGGGGGATGGCGTATTGGTACCTCACGCAGCGGGCAACTGCTGAGGCTTGGGTTCGATTCCCACTTGTGTGGCTACATTGTGGCGGACCAAACCATCTACAATAAAAAGCAGGGCTAGCTCCAGTGGTAGTCTGTGGACGGTCTCACCTGGACGGTCTCACTGTCCACAGACTACCTCGGGACCTGGCACCGCTTTTTGATTACACAACTTAACGTAGGTGACAGGAGGTGCGACAAGTGCAGAGTATATGTTTGCACCAAGTCATCCACCATTGAACGAATGCGAACGAAGGCGAATGAGCGCAAACGAAGGTGAATAAGCGCAAACCGAAGGCGAACAAGCTCGAGCTTGAATGAATGTGAACAAGCTATCGAGGTCGAACAAAAGCAAATGAGCTCGAACGAGGCCGAACGTAAGCGCCCGAGGTTCAACAAACTGGGCAAGAACGATCAAGGCCTAATGCCACCTTCCGTTCTTAGTTCATTATGCGTTGTGAAGGAAAACTACCTCAACTGAGGTGAGCATTATGTTAGTGACACAAAAACGACAAGTGGCCCTATACATTACCGTAAGGAAAAAAGCGGGTGAATACCATGCATGCCACAACCAGGAATCGAACCTGAGCCTCGGCACTTATCAGCTGCGTGCTATACCATTACACCATTGTGGCTGCTTGAATCTAAATTTGATTTGTTCTGATCCCGTCTGCAACGACCCTTGTTACGCCTGCCAATAGTACTTATAGCTTACTCGTATTGAAAGGACTTGCATAGAGCAAGTCATGGTTCAAGTCAGAGTCCGGATCGATCAAGTACCGGATCCGGATGCATCATCGATTCACGTGACGGTTCAGGTAAGCGCGGCGCAGAGCCTGGCCATGCTCTGCTTCTCTACCACCACCTCCGCTGCACGCCAACGCCGACGACGGCCGCCGACCGCTCCCATCTCGCCGGGATGCTGGTCTCGCGGCCTGCCGTAGTCGAGACCGACGCGTCGCTGGGCCCCACGCCACCCCACACGCCGCTGATCCCGGATCCCGCCCAACGACGACGACACCGAGCGCGGACGACGTTGGATCTCGACCCCGGACATCGACGGGATGTGGGCTAGGATGTTGGCAGAGGGCGCTTAGGGACATCCGAGGCAGTGGACTGAGTACTGGGGCGGGATCGCGCCGCCACTTGTCGTGCGTGCTTTCTTTCAGTTCCAAATGTTGCTAATATTGAGCGCTGCTACTCGACAACTCCCTTGACAACTGGCAACGGATTCCAATGCCCATGTTGGCGTTCTCGCCTCTGTCACCACCATCATCTCTCCCCCATTCACTCCCAGGCCGCTACGTCAATTCCATCTTATGCATTGCGAGGCGGCTCATGTCAGTTGACGTGGGACTGCTCGCCGGCATAATGGAACAAGACACCCTTGTTCAGGGCATTGGCGAGAACAAAGGAACAAATACAAACAAGGGCGAACGAGCCCAACGAGGCCTGATGAACGCGAACGAGGTCAGTGCTGCCAAATGGTGCCGAACGAGAATGACCTCCAATGGCAAACAAACTCGAACGAGTGCGAACGAGCTCGAACGACTACGAACGAGCTCGAACGAGTGCGAACGAGTCTGAACGAGTCTGAACGACTACGAACGAGTCTGACCGAGCTTGAACGAGACCCTACGAATGCGAACGGGCTCGAACGGGCTCGAACGAGTCTGAACGAGTCTGAACGAGCTGGAACGGCTCTATGCTTCATGAATGCAACCTACCTCAACTGAGGTGAGCATTATGTTAGTGACCCTAAAAATGATCACTATAAGCTTAAATGAACACACATGAGCGGGGACGAACGAGAGCCAACGAGGACGAACGAGGCCCAACGAGGCCGAACGAGACCCAACGAGACCCACCCATAGCTCACTAGGATAGTTATATATATTCTCCAAAGTCATTTCCCAGTTATTAAACAGCTCTAATTGTGCCTTTCCAATGTGTTTCATGTGGCAGAAGTCCGTGATGTGATGGCGCAACATGATCGTGCGCCACAGACTAAAAGCCACCTCCTGCCCTCAAAGTATAATTATATGTTCTGATATTTTGCACAGTGCTTTATATGGTCTATATGTACAACTTTCCCTCCCAAAGTTGTTCTATAATTTTTATTTTTTTTGCTCCGTAGTATCTGAGGCAGGGTAAAAGCACCAAAAATCCATGAGCGTAGAAAGTGAGGTATTGTAAAGCACCAAAAATAGACCAGCGTACAAATTGGGGAGCCAGAAAATACCAGAATGTTGTGAGCGTAGAAAGTCGTGGATCACTTGTGCCGAATATAGTAAATTTAGCATGTACACACTATATCCCATCATGTATCATAGTGGTGAGCGTAGGTGGATAGGCCCGTGCGTTGCAGAGTCGGGGCCGGGACTGCCTGAGGACATTCATATGGCTAATAGAAGCATATTTTGCATACATGTCGAGTGACGGGAATGTGCACAGAAGCAGCCCCGGCTGCCGGTATGAGTGCGTACCTACAGATGTCAGCGGTGCCGGCCAATGGGACATCCTATGATCACGAAACCTTTTTCCCCCATTCACCCTGACCCTAGGGAACCTGCCCCAGATGGAATTGGGGCAATGAGATAAGTAGCTGTGATGCCGGAACAAGTGCTCCCGGTGCTTGAATGGAAGAAGCGCGGATATCTGCGCGAGGAGCGCGGAGTCGGCCTAGCTTTTTTGGAACAGTGACCCGGACCCTATTTAGCAGCCGACTCTGTGTGGGACCTGAGAATCGGAGGTGCAAACCGTACTTCGGATCGAAGTACGGGGACTTATAGGGATAGACAAGAACATGACACTCAGAGTACTGAATTCGACCAGATGTTGATCATACCCGTCCGCCCGCGCAGTGGGCGAGAAGTACCCGTAGAGGATAACGAAGAACACGACCGCGCTCTGGTACACCCCGTCGATCATGTAGACCGCGTACCACTTGATCCCAAACCACTTTCCTTCGCGGCCGTACCTGCAGAAGCATGAGCCTGCGGTTCCCTTGCCTCGATCTAAATGACAGTTACTTGTACAACTCGGGTAGTGCCATCAACACGTCCGCGTCCACGATTCGGTCGAACAATCCAATCGCAATCACAGGTGCTATGGTCCAGAATGAATTCCAGAAGAGGAGGTACGTGTATTCGAAGACGCTGCGAGTGCATCAGTTCAGGAACGCGGAAGAAGGAAAACAATACACGCTAGTTTGAACTCCACCCACAATAGATCTGGAATCACCACAGCAC
This sequence comes from Strobilurus luchuensis, assembly GCA_019915105.1. Classification (NCBI taxonomy): domain Eukaryota; kingdom Fungi; phylum Basidiomycota; class Agaricomycetes; order Agaricales; family Physalacriaceae; genus Strobilurus; species Strobilurus luchuensis. The sequence goes on along the minus strand of JAHLMJ010000007.1, from coordinate 2,400,226 downwards.
GCCGATGCACACTATGTTCTTGTAAAAGAAGTTCAAGATCCTGGAGGAAGGGTGTAAGCTTCCTCAGCCTAAATTGGTGGTCAACACTGACATGTTTCCATTCCTCGCATAACTCCAGTGCCCATGCACGAGCATCAGCTTCTTCAAGAACCGGAACTGCGCAATCGCATAGTCGCTGGCGTTCACCGCTTGGAGACCTTCCTCGCCCGAGATACCAACACCGACGTCTGCAGCCTGCGTGGATGTCAGCAGTCGTCAACGAAGGCAAAGAAGGATACGTCGTTTGAAGAAATGAGGAAGCATTGACACATACCTGAATCATATCAACATCGTTCGCACCATCCCCAATCGCCAGCGTCATCGCACCCAACCCTTCTTTCACCATCCTCACCACCAGCGCCTTCTGCAGTGGCGACAACAAATCACACCCTCACAAAGCGTCGCCAGACGTAACAGAAGCGCCTTGTGTGAGGGATTCGAGAGAGCCTTCACGAGCGTGAGCGAGGGTGAACGACAAAGAGAATGAAAATAGTCACTCACCCCGCCTAACGCTGCCCCATCGATGACCAGCACAAATCCACCCGGCCTATCTCCATTCCCAGGGCCCACGATACTCGAGACACCTGTCGATACTCTCCTCAAAGGCAAGGGTGTCTCACTCGTACTCGGCCTGCCCTGTCCAAAGCTCCGTTGGCCACTCGCGTTCGTCCTCGATCTTGTCAGCCCTAATCCAGTCGAAATGCGCGAAAGACCAGTCGAAGTTCGGTTGAGTTTAGATTTCGTATTCTCTGCCGTACTCGGATCATCGAGAATACCCGATTCGGAGAAGAACTCCTCCACAGCGTTGACGAGCTGGTCATACACCGGCCTGGAGCCGCCTCGGACGACGATGAAGTTGGATTCCTTGCCGATGAGGTTCGTACTGGGGCCAATGGCTGGCGAAGATGTTAGCGACAACACTCGGAACGCACGGGTCTACTCACTAACAGCAGTCTCCAACTTGTCACCGGTCGCAGCCCACACCTTCACTCCTGCCCTCTTCAAGTCCCGAATTGTGTTCGGTACACCATCCTGCAATGAGTCTTCGATGGCGTTGGCACCCAATAGCGGCATATTCATCTCCAGCTCTGCACTAACGGGCTCGATACGCTCTTCGCGCTGTTCGAGAGCCACAGTCGCAGCGTGATACCGCTCCGACCAGGTAGCAAATTCCTCCTCTGATAACAATAATGTCAGTATCAAGCTAGAGACAGTAAGAAAGATGTACTCACCACTGAGACCCCTCCGGGCCAACGTCAATGTCCTCAACCCACCTCCAGCAAATTCACCAAGCGCCCTCTCCATCTCGCTCGTGTTTCTCCTTCTCGTAGACGCTCGAACACGACATTATCAGCACCCTTCATCAGCAGATACAATTTGCCTTCGTGTGTATTCTGGTCCGCGGCGGGGTGTTTCTCGTGTTCCTCAGCGACAGGTGACGAGTCGGTATCGTGAACGCCGTCAGACAGTCGGCGGACCACAACTCCCATCCTCTTCCTCTAACTCATGGACTCCAAGATGTTCACAAGCTCGTACCTCTCAACCTCTCCCCACGGCGTTGCCATCTCCAAAATCTCGCCTGAAGACCACTTGTTCCTTCCCTTGAACACCCAGCCAGCAACAGCAGCAGCACGGACCAACGCTGCCTCGTCCGAGCTCTGCGCCTTGTATGTGAACTTTCCCGTGGTGGGATGGACGGACGTCAAAAAGGTCTGGCAGAGGGCGAGTACGGAGAAAAAGCCATGTAGGACGCGTTGGTGGGAGGGCGTGGCAGAGGCAATGTCTTCCTGTAGAGCGGCAGATTGAAAAGGTGGATCCTCCGGTGGCGAAGCGGCGGCTGCCTGATTGACTGTCGAGGAGCTCGAGGAAGCACTTGAAGTAGTTGAGGCGGCGGCGGCGGGTGCAGGAGTAGACGGTATGGACTGTGAGTCGGCCGGAACGATAGGCGCAGCATCATCAACGTAGATCCGCCCACCGACACTCGCACCACGGAAGACCATCCGGTTTTGAGTTAACGTGTTCGTCTTGTCGCTGAAGACATACTCGATCTGGCCCAGATCATCACTCAGATTCCAGCTACGCGCCAGACACGCTTGCCCTCGCCCTTGCTCGTCCCAAGGCGAAGTAGATGAATGCGGCCTGACACGTTAGAACAAACACGATGGAGATGTAGAGCGAGAAGGGTACAATGTTCTGGAAAGTGACGAGGGCAAAAGCCCAGATGACGAGACCGTTGATAAATGGATTGTCGTCGGAGCGGTTATCGTCGTGAAGCCAAGGGGCGCCGCGAGGATAGTAGTGATGTTTCAAGGCAGAATCGACGATGGCGCAGGTGGCAGCCATACATCCCAGAAGGAGCAAGTTGATAAACCTAGGCCAAGTCAGCAAAACAAAGATGAGATGAACGGGACACGTACACTTGCGGATTCATCTGTCTCTCAAATTTGCTGCGTTCACTCGGCGTCTCGCCGCTGTTCAGAACAATCTTCGAGTCCTCGCCAGTCACCAACACCAGCCCGACGACCCAGCCTGTGTTCAGATAGTAATCATACGGCACAGAGTATACCGAGTCCAGCCAAAACGAACTGCTTTTGAATGGGAATCAGCCGCACATCAATGTTCGGGGGTGGATTATGACGATGTGCCGCGTCGGGATTCCAGAGTGCTGTCCTCGTATTGAAGCCAAGCAGAGACCAGGATAACGTATGGTTGCACATCGATGTTCTGTCGGAGCGCGCCACGGCTAGGCGACAGGTCTAATAAGTGCCCGTAGTGACTGGCGCCTGGTCAAGCCAAGAAGCATCAGCCCGGTGTAAATAATTGGCAAGCCGGGGCAACCGTCTCCTGGACATAATGCGGACGTAGACATGTGAGGCAGTCTAAGGGGTGTTGACCATAAGCGGAGAGGACGACCAGAATACACCATCACGCACCTCGATCCAATGCAAGTAGGCTTTGAGCGCGGCCTTGATAATGTCGCTATTGGACCTGCTTCGGTCTAGTATTGATACGCCAGCCAGCAAACAGGCTGTGCTAGAAGGCTAACAGACATGCAGATGGCCCTGTCATTCATGAAGGATTTCTGCACATTGCCGGAGGCCTAGCAGGGAATACGGTTGATTGCCAGAAGCCGAAGAAGGAGGGCAGGCGTGGGAGTAAGGAGGTCGCGTCAGCATACTCGAATACGGCGGCAGAGGGCAGCACTCCAATGAGGTCGGGCGGGCAAAATAATCGCGCCGAGAACAGCACGTCGTCCTTCGTCGTGGTCGTGGTCGTGGTCGGCGAGTAAGAGTGCAGACGGCACCCTGATTTGAGTTTGCGGAATGATGACGTCATCAAGCTCACTTGCTGCTTGACCACCGACAACAACTTCGACGCGTCCCGTTGACGCGCGCCGCCCTCCGCTCTGTCCTGCCAATGCACGCCCGCACGACTGTTTGCGCTCCGCAAGTGTACATTACGCAGAATCGGATAGCGATGAGGACTAACAGGAACCATATTGGTCGCGGCTTCCCCCTCGTTCGACTGACTGGCACCGTCTTCTCCAATTGAACGGGACTCTCGTCTTTGGGCGCATCCGCTAGGTGCGTATACCCATTATTTGCTCACTATGGTTCGCCTCAAACCTGCCCGGGAGATCCGCATCTTACTCGCCCAGTATTCGCCTTCGATCTCATGTGTGCCGCCGATTCGCCCTCAGATCCCACGGCCCGACCTGGTTTGTCCCTCCTCGTTATTGCTGCTTCTTGTCTGGTCTTGGATTGCCGCAACCCAATACGAATTTTGCCTTCCAACAGCGCGAAGAGTCGGCGACGAAGAAAAGAAACGCGTACGTGATGCGTCGGTGGGTCCATCACTCCCTTGTCTAACCAGTCACCGGCACGCTAAGACAGGAAACAATGTGACGTTGATTTTGCCCACACGCGCCATGGTCAGGCATGTCAGCTTTCTCGCGCTGTTTTCCCAGACCCTTTGCCCCGCGATCTTCAACACGATCCTCTTCTCCGCACCCCTTCTTTGCTTTCATCACCTCATCCTTTCGTCTCTCGCCCCGCTTTCTTGTCGCGTCTCGTCCCTCCAAGCTCCCTTCGTCCTCCCAATCTACCTAGTATATAGCATCCACTCCATCCGTGCATCTGGCCGCTTCCCGTGCCCTCTCCTCTGCTCTACGTAATGACTCCCGACAGGCTCATTCTCATAATCAAGCTTTCTGCTCTCAACCGCGACATTCGCTGGTTCACCAGCGACAGGCTTGATCGACACTTTTCCGTTACGAAATTGGCTTCTCCTCTGAGGTGCGTCGACGTATATTTCACGCCTTAGCATCATCCTGAGTTTTGACAGTGCGTTGCCGTCCCCACACTTCCTTTCCTTCTCACTCCGGATGTCGGTCAGTTGCAGTAGTCGCATGTAGCTACGAAGATTAGGTGCTCACTGCCCCAGACACGGGGAGTGCACTTGCCATGTCGGCGCCACAGGTTTTTTTGTGAGTGTGTTGCGGGATCACTTCGCGTCCTATACAAGCAAGCTGTCTAGTTTGTATCGTTACTGATGTCCCACTGTCATAGTGCTGTCATGAACGACATCGGACATGTTTCGTGTAGCGTATACATGTTTTCGACGACCCATTTTTGGGGCGACGCATTTCATTGTCACAATATGAGTGCTGTTCACGGCTTTGTCTGCGTAAGGTGCGACTGGACCGAACTGAGCAATGCGCGGATAGGTATCGGTATATATCGCTAGAAGCTATTCCATATCTATCTCTTCTCCTCGTCCCAGATGTTCCGGGTTATCTTGACAGATTGCCGATACAGTCTCGCCCCACCGCTCTCTGTTCTGTCTGACTGTGATTTGCTTCCTGCCGTGCTCTCAAGTGTTTATCTTGAATCGGCTTTATTCCGCGGGACAAATTTGCCGTCTTCATAACTCGCCAACTACTCATGACAAGGATGGATCGGATCGCCTCCACATTTGTTTCCCCATCATCACTATGGCCAACCTTGAGAACGCCCTGATCAATATTGCGAGTGCTGGAGCTTTCTATTGATGATCATTTGCGCATCATCTCCAGTCCCGTTGCCGATGTCTTCGTCCGCTCTGTCGAGAATCTCTTTCCCTCAAAGCCCCATTGCGCGTCGATTCGCGTCAACATCCGCGCCCACACGAGCATGCTTCCTATCACTTGTCTCCGTAACCTGAGCAATCTTGTCTTTTCGTGTCAGTAAGGTACGCGATGATCTCGTCGCTGGTGAACCTTGTGCGGTTGGGCTCCTCGGAATCGAGCGCCTGCGGTCAGACGCAGCCGGTTTTGAGGTGGGATAGTTGAGGTAGTATAGTACGGACTCGTGCTTGGACGAGTGGGTAAGTCATTAATAGTCACTATTGCGCAGTGAGCGATGTGTGCGCTCAGGCCGTCATGCTCCTGTATCTTGAGGGTCGGCTAGACTGCAGAGCCAAAGTGGGTGGATAGACGTCATCGTCACTAGCGAGATCTAGTGGAATAAAGGTTCCTATTGGGAGTCCGTATGTTACCTTACTGCCAAACGAGACCTCCAGGCCAGTGCGCCAGTGCCCATCAGGTGACGAAAACATTAACATTGCACAAAAGCGTAAAGTAGTTCAAGTACAGACATAGAATTAAATAGATACCCGTGTCATCCATACCGTGTTATCAATACCCGTGGCATCAAACCTTCTCTCGCACAAGATCGTCCTCATCCTCACACAGCCGCGAGCCGGGATTGATAAGGTCTACCTGCACACCTTCCCGCATGCTTGCTGTCCCCATGCTTGCGATCGTGGTAGTTTTCGGTGCAAAGTCAGGATAATTATCCAGGACACCGTCCGACTCGCTCGCGGTGTACGTGAAGTTGCGATCACAATGTGTACGCTGTAGACATACAAGCACGATTATCACCGTTGGGTAAATGTTCTGCGACATACTTATGAGCTATCCCGAAGAGTACATCGGAGGCAGAACGCACCGACACTTGTGCAATCACAGCCGCCATGATGTTGTAGCCGACCTGGCCATCGAACAAACCAGCAGTACCCATCAAATAGACAGCCTGAGAATCTCAGATACACTCGAATTGTGCGCACGAAATCAACCTACCCAGACGAGGCAGTAAAAGAGACCGGATTCAATGAACAGCGTTAAGATTTTTTCGACAGTGCTTTCCTTGGTGCTTCGGTCCTTGACGTGCAAATGGATATCTTTACGATGTAACCTATGATGGCGCTCGTCGTGAGTATGTATGACGAGGGAGAAAGTGGGCGCACCAAGCCTTATATGCAATGAGGAGAGTTGCACTGGCATTCAAAAAGAGCGTCGGAATCACAAGGGGAAGAATGAGGCCGCGATGAATGTTGGCTCCGAAGCTTTGGTCGTTGACAATCTTTCCGCTGAGCTGCTGATGTATGCCATAGCCGAGGTCGAACGCCTCTGCAGCTGTGATACCACTAATCAGCAGGAAAACGCGGAGGTCTCATTTGCAGACGCACCAAACATCAAGAAAAAGGTCGTACACAGGAAGATTACGACAGCCCGTTTACCATTCCATATCACCCAAGCGCGCCAGACGACAATTGCGTCGCTGAAGAGAAACTACAAGAAGGGTGTTCAAGCGGACTCTTACTTTCAAAAGCGAGCCACTGACTGCAAGTCGACTGAGTGAATTGAACGCTGTGGCAATGTTGTTGCGTTCACGCGCCAAGGACGCGGGGACACTGAGGGCGGGATTTGAGTCATACGGTAGCGTCTTGAGAACGTAAGTGAGCTGCAGGCCCCACTGCGTTGTCGCGGCTGAAAACATAACAAGGGTGGCTATAAGAAACATCCGGCGCCCCCTGGTCTTGACGCCGCCATAGCTGCAGAACCGGCATCAGCCTGAGAGGTAAGTCGACGCAGGAGTGGAGACCGACAGAAGTAAATAGATAGACTGGGACATTATGATGCAGTAAAACCCTGCGATGGCTTCAGCGTCCGCTCGAAAGCGCCGGATAGGGTGATGTTGTGCAATTCAAACGCACCGTAGAATAAGGATTCGAGCGCAATTATGAGCACGTCTTGGCGAATCGCTACCGCAGGGATCACTGCCATGTCAACGACTACGAGTAGGGTTGCAATGAGAGGGGATGATATTTGAATGCAGTTGCCTCGGCTCGGAGAAAGTTGCTTACATATATGGTGTCGCCCTACAGATCGGAATCTTGGGAAGAACACGAGCTGGTGCCGAGTCACGGTATCAAAGATATCGCAACATCGAAACAAATCCGCAACAATTTTGGTTCTCCGAAGACGACGCACGAAAAATGACTTGAGTCCCTGTATCACAGATGCCAGGCCTTGACATGTGCTCCAACGGCTCTACGTAGAAAGATCTCAGAGCGCGTTGTTGAGCGCTCACAAAGTAAAGACGCTCTCACGTTGCTGCACCAATGATGGCCCTGTTGATCATCATCTCAATTGTAGGAATTTAAGTGCGGCCCTGGTTCGGCCAAGATGAGAGAAGATGAAAGAGTAGTACTGCTCAGGACGAATGCAGCAAAGGTTAGAGATTGTGCGATCAATGGTCCTGACCTTTGCGCTGCATGATTGAGGGGGGCGGGACAAGCCGTGGCGGGACTTCCCGGGCCGTCCGTCGACGCGCTTGTTCACATTTCGTTCTCACGTCAAGACTCGATTAGAAATGGCCACTGGCTCCCACGAATCGATAGACCCACGGCGCGATCATTCAATTCGTGACGGCTTCTTCTGATAGCGCAGTTACTCGTGAGCACACAATCAGAATTGAAATGCCTTGACACTGTCGGGAGGTGCAACTCTTGACGCGACGCGAAGAAGCAGTTGGAAGTTCTAGATCTGGAATCCCTTATTTGAGTCAACCTTACCCACATTGTGCCAATCTTGACGGACGTTCTTGCCGCAGACCACACAGTCCAACGCCTATAGGCAGTTTAGAAGACTCGGAATGTTTTAAAACCTCGCGCAACTATCAGTTCCAAGTTCACCAAGATGTGATAGAACTTGATGATCGTCTTCAAATCTCGGACACTCCTAAAACGTTGACACAGCTCCAAGACGGTCGAAGCATTTGGTGTTCATCCTTGTGTTCATCTTACGATAACTCACTTCGATATGAATGCGAGGTTTCCTGCAATTCAGGTGTATGAACCTAGATCCTGAATCCTGATACGTGTACTAAGGCGGGGCGGGGTACTTTGTGGGAACTTTAGGCTTGCGGAATGAAGACGGGCTGACAGGAATCTGCACTCACGGGAGGGAGATAGAATCCTCTCATTGGACAACGTACATGGAACACACATGGGGTGGGCGATACTATTGGCATGTCATAATCGTCACTCGTGCGCGCAACACGACTCGGATTCTTGCATTCAGTCGCCAATCTTGTAGTCGTATGATACCAAGCGCATGGGGTTGAGACCTTTGTGGTATGGTCAGAGCCTCGAGGGCCCTGCTCGCTTTCTTCTTATATCGCCCGTGCCTAGAGGACCAAATCAAGGTCATTACCCAGACCTTGTCGGAAAGCTCTACACTGTCGCCTGCACAAACTTGTGGTGAGCATTACAGCCAAGTAGCGCGGAAGGTACTCACCCGGGGTCCGAGATGCTCATTTCCGACAAGGCAGACTCGAGAGCGACATCCTTTTCTCCTCCTATAGCACGGTGTCTTACCATTGGTGAAGCATGGTGGAAGCAATCTCAGACTAGCCCTTGACGACGACCATGTCGGTTCCCATTCATGCATGTAGCAATGTTGGGTGACATCCCGTACTTCACCGACGCTTGTTTAACCCTCGTCCAACAAGGGACCGATGGGACTTCACCCATAACGAGGAAGCGTCCAACGACTCCTGAACATGCATACTTCAACCTCGCTGTTCACTGTCTTTGCGACACTGTAATCAACGAACACGGCCATCAGGGGAACGATGCGTTTCCTGTCCCGTTAAGTATACGAGAAAACATCACCTCAGAGGACCAGGAGCTCGCCTGTCTTGCTTCGAGTCTACTCATGAGTAGACTGACGGCGCCACCTTACGAAGTGGCTTGGCACAAGCTTTGTGAGGTCAGTACTGGTAGTAAGGATGCTACACGGTCACCCAGCATTGAACCTTGCATCACCTTCGCCTTGAGCTTGTTCGTATCCTTCAGCACACACTCATCGTGCTAAGTAGCAACGCATCAGACAGACAATTTCGAGTATATGAACAATGAGCGAGCCTCACTTACGTTACCATTTGGCTGACGATTCTTTGTCCTCCTATGAGACTACCATTCCGAAGATCTTACATCTATGCCACGTCTCAGTATTCCCAAAGTGGCACCTTACATGCAATCCAGGTCAATCTCATTCCTATTATAAAGTCCATCTAAAATACAAGCTACGCAAATCAGTCCACCAATCCTATCTTACGAGACCCACTCACGAGAAAAGCCAGACTCAAGCATCGACCAAAACGCCCTCCGATGGACCTGCAACGGAACCATAAGTACACTCGGAAGCTACGAGGGACACCAACCCTTCTCCTTTTCCAACGCGCTTTCCCATCCCTCTGTGAACTCATCTGCATGTGTCGACGGATGCGCTATCGACGCAGCGATCTTCGGCCTGCCCTTGCTCCTCAAGTCTGCCTGCCAAGCGTCAACAACCATTGGTACTTGACTGTCAACACGCAAACGTTAGTTAGATCACCAGACATTTGATGTGGCCATACCCCGGCGCATACGTCCGCGCAAACATCGCCGCCTCCGGCGCCCTCTGCGTCTTCAGCAGCAGGTCTACACACGGCACAGCATCGCCCAGCTGGAACAGCGTTGCGAACGCCAAGTTGTTCTGCCCATTCTCCGCCGCACGCTCTGCTACGCTCTTCAAGCCTTCCCTATCGCCAATTGCCAATAGTAGGAGCATGAGAGCATTCAGGTCGCCGCCCTTCTCAAACGCTTCCCGGGCGAGGTCGAACCGCCACACTGCTAGAGCGCGGTCACCAAGAGATTTCCACTTCACTTCCGCCTCAACATCAGGTATGGACCGGGCAATCTCGAGTGCTGTGTCCAAGTCGTCCAGTTGCAAGGCGAGGTCAAACTTGTGATCAGGGTCAGTCGTCACCTCTAACGCTAGCTCCTTCAGGTCTATACAGTCACGTTAGCCCAAACTCTCTTCTCATTGCAAGGAAAGAGACAGGTTGTACCTCTTGCCTCCAGGAAGCGCGCTACCTTGTTGAGCTGGTCTTTGGGAATGGTGGGGAGAATCTCAGCCGCTGCGATCATATCATCACGAAGGACAGCAGTCTGATACTCAACGACGGTGAGCGAGAGTGAGTAGCCGTAGACATTGACATCCTTGTCAGCAAGGTAGACACGGTTGTGGGCGGGGATATAGCCAAGGAGGTAGAGGTCGGTTTCGAAGGGACTGATGGTGTACGATTCGGACCCGACAAAGTAACAGAGCCTTTTGGAGGCTGTCGTATAGATGAAGCAGTCCTCGACCCACTTGGCCGTCTTGACACTACAAAGCCGTCAGAAATTTGACCAGATGGAACTAAAAGTTTCACACCTGTCGGGAACCTCCGCAACGACATCAAACGCCTCCTCAACACCTTCGTCGCTTATATCCGCCCCCTCCTCGATCTTGGTGTTGTACGCGTCCCTGTCGAACCGCAGAATATAATACGAATCCGCGGCAGTGATAGCGACCAACGTCCCCGATCCCGACCAGAAGACGTTCTGTGCTTCGACATCGATGCGCCTCACAATCTCGCCCGTCTCCCAGTCCCAGAACATGACAAATCCAGGTCCGCGAGCTCCCAGCAGCGGCCCGCCGTGGATGCCATCGACAGAAAAGCTCCCAGCGCCCTTCAAGCCCGCCCCGCCGCGCTCACGGAAGTTCTTGAACACTTTGAGCTTGACCTTGTTCTCCAGTACGGCGTACGTGTTCGAATCCGTCGCCCACGCAAAGGAAAGACCCGATCCAAATGCCTTGTTGCGCCAGGCAAGGGCAGTGTAGGTGATGTACTCCCCATCACCGACGACGGTCACGAAACGACCATTCGGTGAGTGTATAAGCGCCGTTGCGAATATCTCGGTGGACCCGATCTCCTTGAGCGCAAGCGGCAGGCGCGCTCCGTCAGAGCTAGACGTAGACGCATCCTGTGTGATCATCTGCAAGTTGCCGGACATGACCTGCTGGTTGCGGGTGAAGACGAGCTTGCCAGAGGGGTCCATGCTGAAGGTGGGCTCGTCGCGGCCAAGTTTGATTACGACTGCTCCCTCGTCGAAGCCGACGGCAATCTCGTTGGCGTCCTTGCGGAGCCCGATGCACCAAGCGCGCTCGAGCGCGTAGCTGAGCGTGTTCTCGAGACGGTAGGTGCCGCTGTTCCAGAGCTTGACGGTGCCGTCCTCGCTGCCGGAGATGATGAGGGGTAGTCTGGGGTGGAATACAGCGAAGGAAACATTATTGGTGTGGCCCTCCATGGTCTGGACGCAGCTCTTGGAGAGGTAGTCCCAGACCTTGACAGTCTTGTCATCGCCGACGGTGACCAGGTAAGGTTTATCGGCACCCGGGTAGAAGTCGACGTAGTTGGTGCCCTTGTCGTGGACGTCCATCGTGAAGTTGGCCGTGGGTGAGCCAATAGACCACATCTTGACGGTGCGGTCGAGACCGGCGGAGGCGAACGTGTTGGGGTCCTTCGGATTGAAGGTGAGATTCATGATGAAGTGCGTGTGGCCCTCGTAGATCTGCCGTGCGCCATTCTCGTCAGCGACTCTCGCTCCTCCAAGCATCACTGTAACGTACCTGAATGTTTTTCCACCCCTTCTCCCAGTCCCATGCCCTGATCGTCATATCGTCGCTACCGGTGAGGACGATGCTGGCCGTCGGATGCACCGTCAGACACCGAATGTAGTCGGGGTGCGCCTCGAAGGCAGTGACCTTTTCATGGGTGTTGTAGTTATACACGCGCAGCTGAAAGTCGTCCGAGCCGGCAATGAACCAGTTCTTTCGCGCGATGAACTTGACGCAGCGCACGGGTACATCAGAGACCTCAAAGGTCTTGACCGTCGCGCCAGTCTCGTGGTTGTAGATGATGACAGTGCCGTTGTACAGGCCAGTGAGCACCCATGGCTCGGTCGGGTGGAAGTCGATGCCCTTGACCCGCTCCGACCGATGTAATTGTTTTTTCTGGCATTTGATCGTGAATTATATGCGCAGCTGTGAGAAAGGTGAAGCTCGTACATTCACCTCGAATAACATGGCGGCCGGCGGGATGATGAGGGAGGGAAAGACGTGTAGTCACACACGTCACGTCGGACGTGTCCCCGCCTTTCCTCGTTTAGGCAACAAATCGGGTGCGCTTGGCAATCTCACAGATGATTATTATTATTCCATATCAATTGTATCTGGAAACTAAGACTTATTGTAGCCATACTGCTGTCTTCGTCAATGACATACTGTTCTCGGAGCATGACTCGGTACAGTATGTCGTATATAGCTACCAAATTAATAGTATGGCACTCTGCTAGTTACTAGCATGTACCGACTCGACTTGCGACGGGGAGGCAGGAGCATCTCTAGCTTGTTGATCCTCACTTCAATCGATGCCTGTCGATGACTAGTCTCAATACGATGCAACATCGAAGTGTTGTGTACAGGCTACAATTGGGATTACTGGAGTATGAATGTGCGCCGCCGACATAGAACTGAGTCTGCCTCGACTATAATGGTAGCAGGCGATGCTGGTATTATGGTCAGACCACTGCCTCCACTACCTGGTGTGTTTCCTCACCTCATGTCTCATAGCACTCGACGTCTGTCCAATGCAAACATAGGACCAAAGACGGGAGCCAAAGGAGACGCGGACTTTCAGAGTCGGCGATTGGATAGAGAGCATGCTAGGTAAGTACGCTACAGCTGTGAATTTCGCAATCGTAATGGCGCCATAGAATCAAACGAAGCTCAGCTTCATTACCGATGTTCAATCAGGTATACGGGCCGTCGCGTTCAGAAAGGTGGGTAAGGATGTCTAAATGTCTACATAGATCGAGTCACCGCACGCGGTATACTGATTAGGAAGGACGGCCGACTGGAAGCTGATGCGGACGCTCTTCGTGAGTTTTGGTTCTGGGGGGCTCTGGTTGGCCTCCATGGGAGAATGTGTGGTGTCAGTCTGTGTATGGCATTCGGTCGTGATCGCCTGCTCAATGCATCTCGGAGTGTCCATACAGCGTCGATGTCCCATTGTTGGCGCCGCGACTGTCGTCAACCGCGCGAAGGCATGAGCAATGTAGAAAAATTGACGCTTTGTACGCACAGCTTTGTCGACTAGATGCACACCGGGGCGACATGCCCGCTACTCAACTACCAGGACTGAATCAGAACGCGGCAAGGCGTTGCCTAAGAATGCAAAACGGAAAAGCACCCCGGGTTGCTTGGGAGTAGACGACTCGATGTACGATAAGTAACACATAAGGATAGGATCGCGTCCGACCAAGATGAGTACTGCAACCTCCAGGGATGAGAGCGAGATAATGATACGCAGATATGTACATCGACAAGATGGTGTGCACAAGGCATCGACAGATAGGCAAGGTGAGCCGGTAGAAAGGAGCTGTAGTCGAGACGGGGAGACTTGTCCGCGTTAAAACATGCACTGGTTGTGCAACTAGGTCCTAGTGACAGCGGGAGTTTCAAGAGAGCACAGCCTGGGAAACAGTGGTCAGAGGAAGTGACGTCCATGGGCAGGCACAAGGGAACTGGGTGAGGCTCGCGACGAAGAGGTGGGCCAGAGGTGCAGATTTCAGGTCGATGGAGCGTACGACGATCGCAAAGCAAGCGGGGCTCACGAAAGCAAGCACCCGGAGGAGGCGGCAAAGGGTACCGTGGCAACAGTAGTATTCCGAGAGCTAAGTTAAGTACGTTTCGCCGGTGTTTGGGAAACGCTGATTGGTCAAACCACGTGGCATCCCTAACGAGTGGGAAGTGCCTCCCTGCTTTCACTTTACTTCTCTTCGTCATCGTCGTTGACGGCGAGCACGCACCAATTTCTTTGCCGGACATGGCGTCCACCACCACCTCGGCCATAGCAAGCGGCGACCTGGTTGACCTCGTGTCGTCATCGGGCTCGGCGACCATCTACCCATCGGACGACGCCATTCTCAGCGTCCTGCAGGCGCGGTTCCGTGCGGACCTACCGTACACGCGGGCGGGCGCTACGAGCCTCATCGTTGTTAACCCCTACAAAACTTTGGCCAACGTCAACAACATCTCTGCGAAGGAGTACGAGGAACGGTGCTACAAGGATACGAGCCTGCCCATGACCGTGGATACGCCCAAAGCGCTACAGCCGCATCTCTACGAGCTGGCGGCGCGAATGTATCTCGTCATGCGGAGGCGGAACGAGAGCCAGGCTCTGGTGTCGAGGTGCGTGCTCCCGTTCGTCGCTGTCCTAAACGGCACTAACACTCGTGGTCTGCAGAGGCATCACCGGCTCGGGCAAATCGTCGAGCATACGGCTCGTCATCAATCAGCTGCTGCGACTCTCGAGCCACTCCAACAAAGAGGGCAAGCTCGCTGACCAGGTCAAAGCCGTCTCCACCGTCCTCGACTCGTTTGGAAATGCAAAGACGCTCATGTCGCCCAACGCCTCCCGCCACATCCGCTACCTCGAGATGCACTTCAACGACCGCGGGCGCATTGCCTCCGCCAAGGTCCTCGCTTTTGGTCTCGACAAATCTCGCCTCAATCGCCTGGTCCATGAAGAACGTTCGTATCATATATTCTACCAGTTTCTAGCGGGCGCAACCACGACCGAACGGGACACCTTGAATATAGAGGATCCATCTGACTACGCTCTCCTCGCCTCCTCGGGCACCTACCGCCTTCCCTCTGGTCCTTTCAGCGACGATTCTATCGCCATGGGCGAGCTTAGGCAAGCCATGCGCTTGCTCGGCTTCAAGCCCAAGGCTATGTCATCCATCTTTGCCCTCATCATCGCCATCCTCGAGCTCGGCAACCTCCAATTTCTTGACGGCGACCAGCACGACTTTGCTGCCTACGTTGTCAACGCCCAGGTCCTCGACCACGTTTCCCGCCTCCTCGGCGTCAATGCCGAAGAGCTCTCCCAGACCCTCACCAACAAGACGAGCTATGTCCGCAAGGAGCTATACACTGTCCTCCTCAACGCCGAGCAGAGTGGCGTGCAGAGGGACAACTTCGTGCGCGACCTCTACGCGATCCTTTTCGCCTTCGTCGTCGAGACCGTCAACCACAAGCTTGCACCTAGCACAAAGGATGCCCCGCCCGCCAGCCAGATCGTCATTCTTGACCAGCCTGGTTTCCAGACGCGTGGGCCATCAGGGACTCAATCAATGTCGCTAGGTGGCCAAGCTCCCCTCATCGCCGCATACGGCACGAACGGCTTCGATGAGTTCTGCATAAACTTTGCGGAGGAGCTGTTGCATTCCTATGTGCAGCGGCATGTTTTCGAGGACAGTGTTGGTTATAACGGGCAGATGGTCGGTGATGGGATTGTGTTGCCGGCTATCGCGACGATGGACAATCTAGCGTGCGTCGAACTGTTGCGTGGCTCGCAGGTGGACGATAGGGTGCAGAGGAAACCGGCGGGTCTACTGGGCGTTGTCGGTAAGGCTTGTTCAGCGTTCAAGTCTGGCAAAGGCGACGAGCATAGGAACGAGGATTTGCACCAGGAACTGGCTAGCAAGTTCAGTGTTCATGCGTCTTTCGTTGCCAATCCGATTTCGGCTGGACAAGCGGATCGCCGCCTCTTCGGGATCAACCACTATGCGGGACAATGCTCGTATGACGTGTCACACTTTGTCGAGAGGGACGCGGACCTCTTGGACTCGGCCTTCGTGCCACTCTTGCGCAACTCGACCGAGGGCTTTGTCGCCAAGCTGTTCTCTGGCCCGTCCCTCGCGGCCGAAAAGCATCACCGCGATGACAATATCGTTGTTCAGGCGCAGGTTTCCTCCCTTCCACTCCGTACTCCCACTGCGATATCGTCGTACTCCACCCCACCCGAGGACTCTCCTGACTTGGACCGCGGCAAGACCTACCCCGTCACAACACAGGTCAACTTTGCCCTATCTCAGCTTCTTTCGACGATGGATAATGCGCGTCTGTGGAGTCTTTCATGTATTCGCCCGAACGACTCTGGCTCTTCCAACTCGTTTGACAAGCGGCGGGTCAAGGCGCAGATCCGGGCCCTGCTCCTACCCGACCTAGCGTCACGGCGAAGCGTGGAGTACATCGCCGACTATGAACAAGCAGAGTTCTGCGAGCGATACGTACCGACTATGCGCGGCTCAGAATCGGAGAGGATCACGCAGTGTGCCAGAGCCAACGGGTGGAAAGAGGGTCTAGATTACTCGCTGGGACACCGATCAATCTGGTTGGGCTATAATGCGTGGAAGATGGTCGAGGATCCGTTGAGGGCGCATGAGAAGGAGGCGCGGAGGATGATGGCAGAAGGCGGGATGGTGGATGATGAAGATGGGGGGAGTGTGGCGCCGGACGATAATGGGACGGAGTATACGCACCAGGACGGAACGGCTGGGGGTCAGGGCGGTGGGAGCGCGGAGGACTTCTTGCTGGCGAGGAGTGGAGATAGCGGGCAAGGGCAACAGTACGCGCAACCCTATGGACAAGGCGGGCTACACACGCCGGGCATGGGTGAATCGATGCGTGGGTTTGGGAATGTGCAGGAGGATGGGTGGAACGACTCGACGCAGTGGGACCAGAAGGAGAGTAGTCACGGGGATGTGCCGCCGTATTCGGATCGTGAGTGGTTTTTGCGTCTTCTTTACTCCTCGGGCTGATCGTTTGTTCAGGTGGAAAAGAGGGCAGTACCACCGGTCTCGTCGTCAAGGACGCGCCAAATGCTGTAGAGGAGGTCCCCACGTCTCGTACACGTCGTTGGTGGCTGTGGCTCGTATGGGGTTGTACGTGGCTTATTCCGAACTTTGCGCTGCGCGTCTTTGGCCGAATGAAGCGCCCCGACATACAGCTCGCGTGGCGCGAAAAACTCACCATATTCTGGCTCATCCTCCTCTTCAACGGCATCGTCATGTTCTACATTATCGAGTTCGGGAAATTGCTATGCCCGGACTTCGACAAGGCTTGGAACACGCGCGAGGTGGCGGAGCATACGGGCGACAGTGACTGGTGGGTGTCGGTGCAGGGAAAGGTGTATGACATGAGCAATTTTGTGCAGGGCGACCACAGCGATGTTTCTGGGTCAGCGAGCAATGGGCAGGACTCGCTTGAGGTGCTCGCTGGGACGGACATGACATATTACTTCCCAGTCCCACTGACGCTGGGGTGTCCTGGACTCGTTTCGGACACATCTCTCGCGATTGTGCCTGCGAACTTCTCAAATTTTGCACCAACGGCGGATCATACCTCCGGAAAGAACACGATCTATACGAGTAGCAAGTTGGCGAATTCGGATTGGTACACGGCGACGTTCCTGCCAAAGATGAAGAAGTACTACAAGGGGCCGCTCGTCTGGTCAAAATCGAACATCAAGGCGCAAGCTGAGGACGATGATACGAAGAAGTTCGTATATTTTGACTTTGCTTTGACGTCTACTAAGGTATTGCAGGATATGGGTCATCTACCAGAACAATATCTACGACCTGACGGACTACTTCAACACGCAGACGACGTTCTCGACCAATACGGATTACTCTTTCTTGTCCAGCGACGTGGAGGATGTCTTCAAGCAGCAGGCTGGGCAGGACGTTACCTCGGACCTGAACGACGTGTTCGATGCGATGAACTCGACCTACAAGGCGCAAAACATGAACTGTCTGAACAACGTGTTCTTCTGGGGCGAGGCGGACTTCCGGAAGACCGCTCGGTGCCAAGTCCAGAATTACATGTTGCTGATCTTTTCGGGCATCATGATGGGGTCAATGGGTATCAAGTGTGCGTCTCTTCACCGTCCTCTCAATCCGCCCCTGTCTGATGTTTTCGCTTTGACAGTCTTGGCGGCGCTGCAGCTTGGCCCGAAGCGCAATCCCGAGTTGCAAGACAAGTTCGTGTTGTGCCAGGTTCCTTGTTATACGGAGGGCGAAGAGTCACTTCGGCGAACGATTGACTCTCTGTCTGCACTCAACTACGATGACAAGCGGAAGCTCATCTTCATCATCTGCGACGGGAACATCATCGGGAGCGGGAACGATCGGACTACGCCTCGTATCGTGTTGGACATCCTTGGCGTGGATCCAAAGCTCGACCCGGAGCCGCTTCTCTTCAAGTCGGTCGGCGAGGCATCAAAAGCAATCAACTATGGCAAAGTCTACTCTGGTCTATATGAGTTTGAAGGGCATGTCGTTCCGTACGTTCTGAATGTTCCTTCCTACGAAGCTGGAGACAGTTTATAACGCGATTTAGGTACATGGTGGTCGTTAAGGTCGGCAAGCCAACGGAGCGGTCCAAGCCTGGCAATCGTGGCAAACGTGATAGCCAGATTCTGCTGATGCACTATCTGAATCGGGTGCACTTTGACGCCGCCATGTCGCCTCTGGAATTGGAGATCTATCATCAGATGCGGAATATCATCGGTATCGATCCGGCGTTTTACGAATATATCTTCACAGTGGATGCCGATACAGTTCGTGCCTGCCTCCTCCCTTGTGCTTGCGTGTTGACACCTTACTTGCAGACTGTGACGCCAGAATCTCTAAACAGACTAGTCGCATCGGCTTCAGATGACTCAAGTATCATCGGTATCTGTGGCGAGACTAAAGTCCAAAACGAGGATGCATCGTGGTGGACGATGATCCAGGTGTACGAGTACTACATCTCCCACCATCTCTCCAAAGCCTTCGAGAGTCTCTTCGGCTCTGTCACCTGTCTGCCCGGTTGTTTCAGCTTGTACCGCATACGAACAGCAGACAAGGGCCGGCCCATCATCATCTCGAATCGCATCATCGACGAGTACGCGGAACCGAATGTCGACACCCTCCACAAGAAGAATCTGTTTTCTCTTGGAGAGGATCGGTTCTTGACGACGCTGCTAATGAAGCACTTCCCCACGTTCAAAACCAAGTTCTGTGCGGACGCCATTGCACATACCATCGCTCCTGAGGCTTGGCGTGTGCTGTTCTCCCAACGTCGCCGGTGGATCAACTCTACTGTGCACAATCTTTGCGAGTTGGTCTTGCTCCCGGAGTTGTTTGGTTTCTGTTGTTTCTCGATGCGATTCTTTGTCTTCATTGATCTGTTGTCGACCGTTGTGAGTCTCCCCATCTTCGTTCCTTTTCTTTGACGCGATGATGACACCGACGATTCATAGATCCTACCGGCCACTGTCGTTTACGTGCGTATTCTTCGACTGCTCTTCTGTACTCATCTGACCTGCACTCCTATTAGTTGCTCTATCTCATCATTGTGGTCGCAACCGGGTCGAGTCCTTTCCCTGAAATTGCCATCATCATGTTGGCTGTCGTGTATGGTCTACAGGCAAGTCTGAAAAGCCTCATCTTGCACTCGTTACTGACGGTTTCATAGATGGTCATCTTTCTGCTGAAACGTGAATTCATGCTCATCGGTTGGATGGTCGTCTATATCCTGTCGTACGTCTGTTCCGCTCAGAGCCGAAAGGCGATTTAACGTTCTATTCCAGGTACCCCATCTACGGTTTCTTTTTGCCCGTCTACTCCTTCTGGTGTATGGACGAATTCAGCTGGGGTAACACCCGTCTTGTCGTCGGAGAAGGCAAGGAGAAGAAGGTTATCATCAACGAGGACGAGAAGTTTGACGAGTCCATGATACCCCTCAAGAAGTTCAGCGGTATGCCTATCTTTGAGATTGCTCCCGCGGTACTGACTTTCTTCTAGAGTACGAGGCAGAGGCCTGGGAAACGGGCTCAAGGCATTCGGATGACACTGGATACGACAGCAAATCTCGTTCACGCTCGCGTGCACCGTCTCCGCACGCGTACCAACAGGGTTCCCACACTGGCGACTACTACCGCGATACCAACCTGACCATGAACAATCGCTCGAATCCCAATGTCCGACAGCTTGGCAGTCAGCCATCAATCAGCAACATCTCGCAGCGCGCTGCCCAGCAGTCCCAGCTCGGAGGAATGCCTCAACTGCCGCAGATGCCGTTCGGAGGCTCTGCCGCGGGCTCGGATTATGGTCATGGCCCCATGCAACCCATGGGCGGTATGCAGTATCAACACTCTGGCGGGATGGGCATGCCTCCCATGGGATTCCAAAACACGGGTAGTGTCTACGGTATGATGACGCCGATGGGAACCGGAATGATGGGCATGAATCCTATGTTCACTGGCGGCAGCGTTCATTCTGGCAACTCCAACATGTTTGCGCCGCCGGTGATGCCTGGTGCGAGAGGTAATAGTGGCGACCAGAGGCCGATGTCTACGTTCTCCATGGCTACGACCGTGAATCCATTTGCGTCTGGGCCGAGTACTAATCCGGACCCGACAGACGAGGAGTTGGTCAACGCCTTGAGGAATTATCTGAGCACCCAGGACCTGATGACCGTCTCTAAGAAGTAAATCTCGCCTTTTCCTCACCGTACTAATTGTTCTAACTTGATTTCCTTTCTAGAACCGCACGCGAAGCCATCATGGCGCGTTACCCCATGGCGGACCTAGCATCCCGAAAGGACTTCCTTAATAAATCCATCGACGATATTTTGTCGGACTCATAGATCGACACTCACACTAGTTACCGCACACATAGCACGCTGGCATACATCGGACACTCTTACGACTTTCTCTCACACTCACATCGCTTTGCTCTGCACTGAACAGTTACTTTCCTTGATCGTGTAATGGACTACCCTTGGTGGACTATATATCTCGCTTATCATAGTTTTTCATGGATACGATATCATAATACTCAATGTTATACTGGGGTCGATTACAGCGAGGTGCAATGCTATGGAGAGGCTCCACAAAACTTTCCACTCAGGATTTCGCTCAGGGTCACTGCGCCCCACCGTGTCTGAACGCGTGAAAGCTCGCGTCGTGATCGCAATTTGTATCACATCCGGGTTCAAACACAACATTTACGACTACGGACACCTTCAGGCGCCTTTCGGGTGTCTTTCGGGACTTGAATGGAGGCGACAGCACACGAATTCTGACCAGATTGGTACGAGATCACGACTGCCCTGAGCAAAATCCTGAGTGGAAAGTTTTGTGGAGCCTCTCCATAGCATTGCACCTCGCTGTACCCTACGGTGAAATGGTACCGCAGTGTATTGTAATCGCGGTAGCATCATGGTCAAATTCGTTTATGCACGTTCATCGTTCATGCATGTGAGCTAAACTTTGACAAGAGAATCAAACGATGGGTCCCGGTGGCCCGCCAGAAAAGCTTCTAGGCGGGCGCGAATGTGTTCCGAAAGCGTACAACGTTCGGCACAGCCGCGGCGGTCCCGAGGTCATCGACTGATCATCTGTCATCAGGGCGCTTTTAATAGGCTCTCCATCTCCCTCCATCTCTGTCCCGACGCCTTTCCGCCTTCAATCTCCAACGACCCGCCCAATGTCCACTGCAACCACTACTCAAACTACCACGCCTGCTGGCAAAGCCAAGGGCTCACGCAAAAACAACCGCGGCCGCGGCGGCAACAGATCTAAAAACCAATCAGCCGCGACGCCGAGCGCTGGAGGAGCCGTCGTCGCCGACTCCAGCGCCGAGCAGAAGGCTGCCGTGTCTGTACTGCCTGTAGATGAGGCGGACGAGGAGGCGGTCTGCTGGATCTGCGCTGAACCCGTCAAATACTATTCCGTATCGCAGTGCAATCACCGCACCTGTCATGTCTGCGCCCTACGTCTACGCGCGTTGTACAAAAAGATGGACTGCACATTCTGCAAGGTGCGCTCTTGCCACCCGCCTGAACTGACACCGCTCATAACGCTTGCAGGAGGCACAGCCGACCGTCATTTTTACAACGTCGGAGGACGTGAACTACCAAGCGTATGAGCCAGAACAGATACCCTTCAAGGACGAGCGGCTGTCTATCATGTTTGAGACGAAAGAGATGATGGAGGATACGCTTATCCTGCTGCGCTTCAATTGTCCTGACGCTGATTGCGATTTCATTGCAAAGGGCTGGGCAGACCTGAAGTTGCATGTCAGGGCGACCCACAACAAGCTCATGTGGTAAGGGTCACGTTGGTCTATGATGCTATTATTGCTGAAGTTCTGGAAGTGATTTGTGCATCCGATCTAAGAAGGTCTTCGCGCATGAACATGCGCTGTACACCTTTGCACAGCTATGTGTCCATCTACCCTCTATGAACCACAACCATCGCATGAAAGGGCTTTCGGAGCAAGTAGAAGGAGGTATCCATCCTCTCTGCGAGTTTTGCCGGGAGTGCTTCTTCAGCGACGACGAACTCTTTGCTCACATGCGAGAACGACACGAAGAGTGTTTTCTTTGCAAAAGAAACGGCGTGCGGGACCAGTAGTGGGTAGCTCTTTTCTCGCCTGGAATCGTCTGCTTACTTGTCTGCAGTTTTCAGAATTACGAACGTTTAGAGAATCACTTCAATACGGCTCATCACCCATGTCTACAGGCGAATTGTCAAACTCAAAAATTCGTGGTATTCAACACACTCCTAGACCTTGGAGCACACATGGTCGATGAGCATGGTGCCGATATGTCTACGCGTGACAAGAAGGACGCTCGACGGGTAGCGGTGGAGTTCGAGGAGGTTCCAACACGTAGAGGCGGAAGAAGGGACCGCGAGCACGAACGAGAACCTCCTCCGCGACAACAGGCTCCGTCTGGACCTAGTCGGAGGAGAGAAGGCTTCGGCGCACACCTGACAACGAATGCTAATCCCAGCACTTCGTCGCTACCGACCTCGACTCCACAGAGCCGCAGGGCTTCGCCTTCCCCTACTCGCGAAGCTATAGACCCGGCCACTCTACAGTACGTTTGCTCGTCTTTCGCAAATTCTGATATTGACATCCCGTATTCTCAGAAAACATAACGCGTTCCTGGGCCGTTTGCAAAATTTCGCCACAAACCCCACGGCCGCCGTACCCGCAGTCAAAGCTGCGACTCGTGGCTACAGAGCGTCCGAGAGTAGCGCCAAGGACCTTATATCGACAATCTGGAACGTCGTGGATCGATCTCTTGAGCACACAGCTAGCCTCATAAACGCATTCGTCGATCTTCTTGACGAGGAGGAAAAGAAACAGGATGTATTGGCTTCCTGGAAGGGATTCGAACTCGAGGTAATGGGCCTATGTCAAGCTAGCAACACTTCTCATGTTTATCCCCACAGCAACGACAACAGTTTCCAGACTTGGTTCCAACAGCGGTGGGCGGTGGATATGCAGGTATCACGTCCGGACGAGTTTTAAACGCCAAGCATTCAACGGCTAGTCGTTCGGCCTCTCAAGTTCTGGATCGCGTCGCCCGTGCTGCGACGTCCGCCATCCCAGGAGCAGCTGGGCCTTCCACCTCCCAACAATCACCATCAGCAGTATCGAAATTCCCACCGCTTTCCTCCAGCTCTACGACGCCAGCATTCCGTCAGGTCCAGCATAAGACGCCGTGGTCTGCCAGTGCGAGCGGGAGTAACACACCCGCTATTCGCTCTGTACCTGCTATCAGCAGCGGCAATAATGCTCGTACTCGTGCTCCACCGCCGAAGTTGAACGACGCGGTCTTCCCTGGGTTACCCAGTGCGGCGCCGAAGGGACCTAAGCCGCAGATTGGTGGAAACGCCTCTTTGAGAAACATCTTGGGGAGTGGGGGTGCGCCGCCCTCTAGTGTTTGGAGAGCGGGTGGTGCCAGTGCTGACGCTGACGCTGACGGTGCGGGCGGCGGTGGAGACGAGCCAACAGCGACAGGCAGCAAGGGCAAAAAGGGCAAGGGAAAGCAGAAACAGACATTGTTCACACTGGGCAGCTTCCCGACATGATGGTGTGGATATCTGACGGCCTTGGTACGATACACTCTACTTTAACACTCACAACATACTAGACACAATACGATGTGGCTCGGTCTCGTGTGGCCTGCAGGTTGAATGTTATATGCTGTATATGCTCCGTCCCGTTGGCTCTAGTACGTCTACATGTGGCGTCGACGGGGATGGAATGAGACATGCTAGTAACGCGGGAGTGTCTCACTGAAGAGGTGGAGGGCCACTTACTCACGAAATGGCTTATTCCCGTGTCAAATACTAGTACCCAGGCGGCTCGTCAAACAGGCTAGGTACCATAGCAACTCGTTATTCTTCGTTGCAATATCGCTGTAGGCGACCTAGTAGAGGACTTTAGGAACCAGTCGGTTTGGGCTTTCAAGACCGTTGTACACCCGGTAGATACTACTAGAAATCTCTATCCACCATACATTCAAGCGACAACTCGAAACCACTGGCAGTTACAACTAAGTATCAAACTCGTACATGCTGTCTTGTACATCCTTTCTGATTGTTATGGACCCCTCGAGATTTCAGCGCACTTGATTTCCCAATAGCATATGAAAACAATGCATGGATAGTCTTCCGAGTTTGTGCGATTACGAGGGTGAGCTTGAGCCGGAACACGAGGAGGAGGAGGAGGAGGATAAACCTAAGGTGATGGATAACCAATAGGTGTTCGCGTCACGCGTGGCCCAATCACGCGCTCGCCGGCCCGCAGCTCACTCACCATGAGCAGTATCGTCTCCCCCCGTAGACCGACCTCCCACGGGCGACGCAGCGGGCAAAATTTTACAGGGCATCGCCTATCCTCAGACAACGCCCAGGGCAGTCAGTGAAACGTCACTGACTCCAGCAAATGATCATCTCTTGATAATTATTAACATACTTTGCAAGACATGCTATGCACAGCTTCGAGCAAACTGTAAGACCGTACTTCCCATCGGGACGCCTTGATGCTTCGCTTCGCCGCAGGGTGGTACCGCCCGACATCCGCATAGAAGTCCTCACACAAGTCCACAATGACCATATTGTTTTCACAACTCAAAAGAGCATTGAATCATCCTCTCAGCTCTGGTTCTCAACAATCTTCAACATAAGGTAGTGACTCTTCACAATGTTCAGTACAACCTCAGCCCCAAACAGCAAGTGTGGTTACACGACGGATCCACATGTGACACCATTCCGACAAACTGATGCAGCCTCTCCGCCCAAATGCAATTGGCTCTCCAAAGTACGAAGGCGGTACATAGGGCTTAGATATCCTCTGGCGACACTTGCAGGGGGACAAAGTTGTCTGACTATCATGGCCAGGCCATCCTCTTCAACCACATTCAGGACCAGAACTTTCAAGTGACTCTCCTCATGAGTGCAATATGCGAGTGGACATTGTCGTGATATGAGGGAAAACTCATGGACGGGAGGTGCCTATTATAAATTCAGAACAAGTGAGAAAGTGAGACAGAAGCACCACGTACGACTCAGCCTAGCGTCACAAAATAGCGCCACAACTTACAAGGTGGAACACTTCTAGGGGCTATGTCTTGGCACATGGAAATGACACATCCCGACCTAAAGGCGGGACCCAGCGGTCGGGCAAACAGTGTGGTACAGGGCGGGCGCGTGCCGAGAGCACAAGTAAAATGCGTCCCCGTCTCGCGAGCGAGAACACAATAACCTCACTCAAGAAACCATTGCTCAAGCGCATGCATTGGATGCAGACGGATAACGCGGGCTCGTTGTGTGCGACGACATCTTCCTCCAGGCTCGCCAGGATCGAGCTCCCCAGTCCTTGCTTTATGAGACCTCAACATTCATTATCCGCGTGCTCGCCATCGGTGCGACCTCGACGTTCTCAAGCCCCGTGCTGCAGCCTCGACAATCAAAATCCCCGCGGTCGCTATGCTCGAATGCGGACACGTAAACAACAGAAAGCACCAAACAGTGAGTGGATCCCCAAACTCGCTTGTGCGAAGAGAGCCGTGAAGACAGGAGGAAGGAGATCTATTCATCCAGACAACGAGAAGGAGAGCTCTTCATCCAGACGGGACATGCCAAAAAATCCATGGTCATGGATATGGACGTTGGGGCTCGCGGGCAGCCGGGCTCGCTTTTGCGAAAATAGGAGAGGGCTCGTGGGCAGCCGGGCTCGCTTTTGCGAAAACAGGAGAGGGCTCGTGGGCAGCCGGGCTCGCTTTTGCGAAAACAGGAGAGGGCTCGTGGGCAGCCGGGCTCGCTTTTGCGAAAACAGAAGAGGGCTCGTGGGCAGCCGGGCTCGCTTTTGCGAAAACAGAAGGGGCCCATGGGCGGCCGGGCTCGCTTTGTGAAAACAGCGCTCGTCTCGGGAGTAGCAGTTGGGAGCATAGTGTCAAGGCAGAGTAGCGTAGGGCAGGTGGTGGTGAAGGAAGCAAGCTCGGCGAGCGAACGACTCGATGGATACGTGGGTGGGTGGTGAGGGTGACGACGGCGATGGTATGGAGGGAGTGAATTACCTATAGGAGATGTGATCGATCACTACTCGATCAATCACAGCTTTTGCTTTTGCTTTCACATCCCTTTCATCTGTCCTTCCGCTTTTGCGCCTCGCTTGAACTCTGTGCATTCGGAATTTGACGAGGTCTCTTTGTCAGTACAACTCAAACGTATGGATCCTTCGGGAACGTGTTCATGAGCATTGGCGCCGCTGGCCACATACCTGCGCAAGAAATGCTTAGAGTCTCCTCAAATTGACCTCTTCATTCTGCTCATGACAACATTCAATCTTTCTGTCACGATCCTTGCCAACAGTGATACTGAATGCTTACGGTAGCACCCACAACGACCC
This sequence comes from Strobilurus luchuensis, assembly GCA_019915105.1. NCBI lineage: Eukaryota > Fungi > Basidiomycota > Agaricomycetes > Agaricales > Physalacriaceae > Strobilurus > Strobilurus luchuensis. The sequence goes on along the minus strand of JAHLMJ010000007.1, from coordinate 2,373,394 downwards.
ACCACTTCTTAAAAGCACGCTTGTCAAACGCCTTCGCCCCTGCAAATCAATACGTGCTAATATCACATACTGGACGACGGCTCTCTGGCTTGCTTGGAAATTCCTTCTTAATAGCACGAATGTCCCTCTCATCCTCTGCTACCACTCACTCTGTGTGCTATTATGGCTGGGTGTCTTTCAGTATCCCTCGACGATTTGATTATGTGCCAGGACGAACGTAGTGTCTTTCAAGAGGTCGAAACATAAAACTAGGACTGGTTAGCAATGTAGTGGAATTAACCCACTGAAGTCCAAGACCTCCAACCGAGCCGTCCTACGCGCTGCGAATCATACACTTCTTCGGAATGTCTTACAAGAACCCCCTCCACGCCCACTCCGTGCCCTCTTCCTCTCAGTCGTATTCCCTTGGAAGCGCATGCGCGCCCTCGAAGTTTGCTGCGCCGAACCGCCGCCGGGTTCCCCAGAAACCATTTTCACCCAAACATGGCACGCCACAGCATCCCCAACCTACTATCCACTTCGACTACCCGGGACATCAGTCTCAGGGGGTTCCTATGACAGTCTTTGGCGGTTCAGAGTCTCCTATTAGCGGGGCGCGGGACTTCGTCTTCAACAAGCGCGGTGTGACGCGGATCACTTTTCATATCATCGTTAGTCGTATACAATATACATCTGTATGTTGGTCTCACCTACTCCACAGTGGCCTGGATACCATCATGTTGAGTGGTACCGCTCTATCGAGATCAACACGAATAGCGGCCCAATGACCAGAGCTCAGCTCGGTCATGTCGTGGCTGGGCAATTCATGCGCTTCATCGAGGTACGTCTATTTTACCTTCTTGAACCTGATTCCATTGATTCACACTCCTCCTCCAGAAAACCCAATACGAAGCGATAAGCCCCCAAGACCGTCCATGGACGGTTGGAATCAACGGTATTCGATTGGAGAACCTCGTTCTCTTGTCTGTTTGGAATGCATATGAGAATTCGTGGCAGGCCGAAGTTGCTGTTGATTTTTAGTCCCGAATGGGTGTATCTATATCGTTATTCTTATCCCAGCTCTTTCTGGGCTATAATTACTGTACAAGCACTGAGCATAGTATATTCTAGTACTACGTTACCATACAAGATATCGTATATCAATGACCACTAACAATGAACACATCACCTTCTCAATTTCGGCCGGTTTGATCCTCCGAGGCTGTTTGGAGGCTCGAATCTTTGCGTCGCAGTCTAGTGATGCATCACATCATCTGCAGATATCTCTGCGGCGAACCCGACACGCCTTTGCCACTCCATCCTACAAATTCTTGTAGCCTCAGTCTCCCGCGCTGACCATCCTCGTAGGCGTTCATGTACGACACGAGTGCTTGCTCCCTAATTCCCGTCAATTTAGAGAGCTTCGCCAGATCTCCAACCCCATGCTTCTTGCTAACACCCGAGAGCGTCTGCGCACGGCCGTTGAACACCAACACTTCGGGAAAGACAAAGAAGCGATACGCCTTGGAAATAAAGCACACCCGGGGATCAACCACCGAGCACGTTGCGTTGAGCTTGGAAAGCTCGAGACCGATTCGTGGCGACGAATAGATGATTGGCAACTTTCGCGACGAATCCAGTCTTCCTTCTTGGGCTCAAGGAATCATGTACATGCTACCCTCATGAGCGCTACTAGTGACAGCGCCAATGTGTCCCGCCCAAATATCATCTATCAGCTCTTTGAGTCTTTCTGCTCCAGTGAGCTTCAAGATGCGATCCACCAGGAGCGATGGCCCCGAGACAACATTGCCTGTGGCTCGATCCCGAACGCTTCTCAGGAGGATACCACCGTAGACAGAACCAACAGAAGCTCCGGTAATTGCTCGCTCGGTATTTGCTGACTGGAAAGGTCACAGGCGTTAGAAATCTCCCGAAGGTCAAATCGAGGCCCTTGCGCGTCCCGCCTCGATATTCCGCGCTCCCAACCTTAACAACTGACCAGGCGCCATCCTTCGTTGAGTTTGGTGGACGATGGAAGTGCTTTTTGAGTGACCTGAATCAGAAGGTTTTCTCCCGAGTGACAGACGTATTAATGCCACTTACCAGTTGCCGGCAATTCTCTGTTCTTCGCTGCTATGCGTGAAGGAATCTTCAGAAAGTCGGACCGCCAGAAATAGAACTCAATCTCGAAAATTTCAAGATTGAACTCGTCACCAGACGGCTCTTGACAAGAAATCACGATCACGAAGCAGTGTGGCGGCTATCTGTTCGAAACGCCCTACTAGGTCGGCTTGTGCGCATACTTCGGATAGGTCCAGCAGTGACAAAAAATCAGTGTCGGTCGAGGATGAGTGCTCTGAAGAGGCTACATGATGTGTAGAGCGATGTGGAAAGGCGTACACAGGCGGCCTGTGTACGCCCTCCTTCCCGAAGCACAAGTAAGTAGTAATTCTGTTACATGACATGACACATGAGGAACAATGCTATACAGCAGAAACGCATTTGAACTAGGTACCCTCGAAGTTCATCAATGTTCAGGAATGCAAACTACCTTAATACAAACATCGCGAGTCAACCCCTTTGCTACCCTTCGAATGTGATCGACGCAGCTTGAGGGCGCCACCACAGCTAGCAATATACCTCCCCAGGGATTCAACTGGGTCAGGGCCTCAGCCAGCCTTTCCCATATACAAGGCTCAGAGCGAGGTTCTGAGTCTTCCGAGAATATGTACACCTGCAGCTCTTCCAACAACATCACACGAGCGTGGAGATTCTGCGGGAGTTTGATCGTCACATCTTCGAGAGCTGTGATATACCCTTGGAGCTCCTGTTCGCAGGTAAGATGCAGAACCACCTTGCGGACGTTATAGAACGGAAACTGCACTGGTGCAAATCTGATGCCTCCCGCGGTCAGGCCAATGACATGACGATGGTTATGCTGGACCTCCAGCGCGTGAAGCGGCGTGAAGCCAAGGGACGGATTCCTAGCAATGAAAGTGGGGCAAATAACGAGGGTTTCAGTACTCCTGAGGTCAAAGAGATCAAGGAGGGCATGATTGAATGGCGTAGGACATGATGCAATGTCGAGTCGTTTGAGGCGACCAGAGACGGACGGAGACGGTGACGTGGTATCATGAAATGCAAATGGGGTGTCAATGGTGAGCGGAGATACGACACTAAGCGATTCGAGCATCGGTAAGTTGGCGAGTACTCGGGGAAGTGCTTGAAGGTGTAGTACAGACGCAGCTTGAAGACGAAGGTGTTTGACTCCTGCGAGATGGGAGTACCCGCTGCTGGCACGTTCGTGGGTGAAGGTTGACCCTTCCATACCAATCGTCAAGGCGTGAACGGGAGATCCGCCACCAAACGTGATCTTCTCGACTCCGGCCATGCAGGCCATCGCGGCCTCAAAATGCTGCATTGTGGCAAGGCTGAGGTCCTTCACGATCAACTCATTCACCCATGGTCGTCTAGGACTGTCTCGAAATAATTCCAAAAAAGTCAAACAAGTCGCCGGATCTGGCGAATCGTAGACGACCTCGCGATCTGCGTATGAATTGTGCGCAGAGGGGGGAGGAGGAGGAAGAGAAGAGATCGACGAGGAAGGCTCCATGGTGAGATACAATCGGGTGAAGATATGTTTCCTGGCGCGTGGAAGCCAGGCTGATGAAACGAGCGTACAAGCTTGTAAGCCAGAAGGACGGGGCGGCAGCCAGTCGCCGTTCGAGTCCGATTCGAGAACAACGGTCGCCACAAAATCGATTATTAGGTCTATGAGCTCTCTTGGTAGACGACCGATAGGACTCGGATACTACAACGGATTGAATATGGCGTAGAGGATGGAAGTCTGGAGAAACCACTCACCGCAGATGTCATGAGAAACGAGGTACCTTATAGAATCGAACGACGTTGTGAGGAGTGTCAGGTATATATCCCAGTCGAAGTTGGCACTGTTTGGCTACGTTGCTAGCCACACGCCTCCATTGTCCGCTGATTATGGTAGGATAGCAAAACGAGAAGTCACACACGCCCACAAAGCAAGGAAGAAATGTGAAAAAGGCACTCTCTTCGTGCGCGAAACATGATGTGATTTCAGAGAGGTGGGTACCAAATCGTCTTTACGGGCGTGAAACACAAGATCGGATGAAGATAATCTTTGACGCAGCACTTCACGGAGGCGATCAGGCAGCCACCGCCGTGGCAGAGCATACATAAACTCCTGAGCGACCAGTGATGGGTCTCATCTGCAAAGCCATGTCTAGTCTCGGGACGAAGTAATTGGCAAAGACGGTAGCGGTAGGAAGAAGAACTGGCAGAGAGCCAGCAGTCAGCAAATGTGATATTATAGCGATGTGACGGTGCCAAGTGAAGTAAAACTAAAATGGCAATACAAAGCAATAGCAGTCCGTGCCCGGATCCCGTTCAGTGACAAATTGCGAAGATTTTGAGATCAGACTGAGACCAGAGGCGTCGCGGTCTCTGGCGCACAAAACGCCTCCGATGGGGCCGATATGCCCAAGTCAGATTCCGGTTGTGCAGAGTAGATCGGACATACGACTGACCTACGAGTATTACCTGCCTGCATTACTTAAAACTCGCAAATCAAGCACAAGTTCCCGACGAAACTCAGTCGATAACGGAACGTAGGCGGGTATACAACAAGATAATTACTTCCATGAGTTGGAATGGGGTAATGAGGTATTTGCTGGAACGCGCATTGCCAACTCAGTACAGTACGGTACACAAAATATTAGCGTAAACGTAATGTAAGAAATACCACGTAACCCAGCTACATCTAATCAAGGATGTAGCGAGTACGTAGAACCTTCCAAAAGCAAGGAGCGTTGATAGCGTAGTGAAGAGTCATCAGCCATGGGGATGAAAGGGTGAGGTGGGGTAAGTCACAGGAGGATAGACAGCATGAACGTCAAGAACTTGAACAACGATAGCAATGAAAGCTAGGATGGAAAACTGGTTGCGGGTATGATGTCGATAGCAAAATGGATCAAAAGCGGTAACGTATAACCAGGAAATGAGGGGTAATAAACCTGAGGGTGGAATGGAGGGTTTCCCGTTCAAGGAGTTCTCGGATTGAAAGTGAGTTTGCACTCCATCGCCGAGGGGAAGATGACCTAGCGAGAAGTCAGTGACCTCCAGATTCGCGAAGTCAATTGGACGTACGAAGCTGTCTTTGATTGCCATGCTCCTCTCGTTTGTCTCAGGAGGAGCAGCAATATCGAAGTTCCGGGCAACGGCAGCGACGACGACCCTCATCATGATCTGGGCCAGGTTCTGTCCACCACACACTCTTGACCCGGTGCCAAACGGCATGAAGTGCTGGTTCATGAGGGTCAATGACTCAGGGGTTGCTGAAGCAGACAACCAGCGATCAGGTAGAAAGGTATCTGGTGAGGGAAAGACAACTGGGTTGCGGTGCATGGTCCACGCCTGGGTGGCGACGACGGTCCCGGGAGGAAGAGCAAAGCCCATGAGATCGAACGATTCGTTGCCGGGTCCGAACTTGGAAATAGACGTTGGGACCACGCGTTCGAGAAGACTTGGCGCCGCAGAGTAAACGCGGAGGCCTGAAACGTTGTGCGTAAGCACACGACCAAGTTCAAAACGGTACTTGACGTACCTTCCTTGATGAACGCGTCGAGGTACGGAAGGTTTTGGAGCACTGAGATATCGGGAATAACACGAGGATCGACCATGGTTTCGTCAAGTTCAGCGTGAAGTTTCTTGGCGATGTCTGGGCGACGGCTGAGCTCCCAGAAGAAGTACGAGAGTGTGGTCGAAGTTGTGTCCGATCCAGCGATTCTGGATACGAAGTGAGGATGTGCGTACATAATGCGTGAACTCACCTACAGGTGACCCATGCATTCAGAGATGATGTCAGAGTCGGGCATCGCGTCCTTTGTCGAAGAATAGCGGTAGCTCATGAGACGGTGAAGCATTGGTTGCTTTTCACCCTCTTCCAGAGTTCCGGCGTTCATCTGCGCGCGAGTTTGGTACACACGGCCACTAACGAACTGATGATCGGAAGTGAGAAGAACGTTCCCAAATGAGAAAAAAGGGTTGAACCTCTGCCATGATTTTGTCCGAGTCACAAAGTTGACGCCAGCGTGCGTTGGGGAGCTTGCAGACAAAGTTCCAGGCCCAGGTAGGAACGGCGCTGCGCTAGATTACCGTCAAAGACGAGTGCAAGGGAATGTTCTGGCAGCATACCAGAATACCACGCTTGGGGAAGTCATGGATGGCCGTAGAGAGGGGATCTTCCGTGTTCAGAGCCCACTTGTGGACTGCGCCAAGGCGATAGCCGTAGGAGGTGGAAACGGCCACATCGACCATCAGGTTGCGGAAGAGTGCGAGACATTCGAGGGGCATCTTGCCATCCATGTTGTCGAGGTTCTGAAACAACGTCAGTTGATAGTAATGAAAGAGAGACTCGATGGCAGCGTACGTTGACAAGTTCGATGGTAGGATCGTGCATCTCAGGCTGGAACTTGGCTAGATTGGCCGGCACATAGTGAGGCGCATATCCCTTGCGACGCATGGAGTGGCCAGAGTGATTCAGAGTGGTCATTCTAAGCGACATGAGTGATGATGAGCGCATATATGCGCCAAAATACGTACGCGTGGTCGTTGTCATTTCTGGGAAAGGCGATATAGTCAAATGCGGGCTCAGCGCAAAAGGCGATATGGGCGACTTACGTGAGTAGGCTTTTGTAGTATGAACTCTTGTCAAATTTGTGGACGGAATAGACGCTTCGCATAGTGGAGAGGTCGTTGAAGACGATTTTGTTGGGGCCGACGCGGACAATGGGGCCGTACTGCTCAAAGAGCTGCTGGATGACCTTGCATTGTTCGAGGCGGAGGACGTGGTAGGTGAGCCACAGGTCGGAGACGGCGGCATACCAGGGACCGGGGATGGCGCTGAGAGGAGAGAGAAGGAGGTTGTAGACAATGGCAAAGGCGATGTACGCGGCGATGAGGGAGACGGTGGCGAGGGCGGCGCTGGCGTAGAGGGCGGAGGCAGAAAAGTCGAGGGAGTACATCGCGGGAGGCGGCGGCGGCGGGGGTGACCGATGGTGGAGGAAGGGAAGCAAGAAAGTGGGGCCGCTGCAGACGCATTCCGATCTTATATATCAGCCTGCTCTGCTGACCAACTGCAAATCTCATGTTGCTCGTCGAGAGCAAGAACGCGATCGAGTTCAGAGTCCGCCACCTTTGCCGCTTTCGGACGGCGGAGACTAAACTTGCCCAATGCGGCTGCCGCGCCCCTTCCCGGCTTCGACGCCACAGCTTCCCGGAGGATCGCCCGGCTGCTGTCTGGCTGTTCCACGCCAGACCTCCTTTCAGGAACGTCCAATCATTTCATCATGTCAATCCCCCGTCTTAGCGTCTTGTCAGTTTGGAATGGCGTGGAAACATCCTTTTGATTTACTTATGCATCCGAACGGCTCTTCTCGTTCTCTTCCGAATGGCCGAGCTACATGCACTCAGCCATTCCCTCCTTCCCAGCTGCACGGCGGCACCTTACCCCTTCTTGGCCTCCATTTGCCCGTCGCCGTCATCATTACTCTGCATTTCACAATCCAGCAAGTCAACTACCCCGTCTGTACATTGTCATATGCGGCGACGGACTAACGGCTTCCGAATACAGGCGATGGCAAACAAGCCTCGTCTTTGACATGTTTAGAAGTTCATTGGTCTAAATCATTCGCCATATAATTCTCCAATCCTGTTCAATCGCACTTTCGGTTCCTTCGGGCTTGTTGTACTCGCGCTAGTGCTCATCCTCCTCATTCATCCGTCTACTAGCCACGCCACACCTAGCGAGTCAATTGCTTGCGCTCAACACTGGCATCGGTGACGACTTGAGTGTGTCCAGATGCTACTGACGTTCTAGATCTTAGGAGACGACGACGAGACGTCTTTGACACTAAAGTTATAGTCTAATTCTATCTCTCGCAATTCCGATAATTGCTTCTTTTCTGATATCCGAGCGCAGGAAGACACCCGTCGTCGTCCCCAGAGATTCAATCATAGTGACCTGTTCGTTACAGTTTCAGGTTGTAACAGCGAACAAAAGATTTGTAAAAGTTGCACTATTGACTCGCCTGGTATCCACACACGAAGTCAATCACTTGCACCCGAGCAACGCATTTGGTCGGAGTCGGTCAAAAACCCGTTTGACTTGCGTGTCTCACATCAGCACGCCACGCCACTGTTGAGTCCATCTCAAGTGCGGTAGCCTCTGCAAATCAATATATGCAGTACCGAAGCACGAATTGGCAGGAGTAAGGGATTGCCACATTGTCTTATCATTCACGCTCTCCACCTTGCGGATAGCACAGACAGGAAACGAACGTGGTCAAAGACGTGCCTTGCACCAGAGCCACACGGACGTAAGCAGCAACTTAAACGCAGCACATCGACAACACGAGGACCTTCATCGCGATCTTACTCACGTCAACGCCATGGCCATGAGGCGGACTAATCCCCCGTTGGAGGACACGGAACAATTCGAACAATGTATTCGAAGTGTACGAGCGAGGGATCACGTCTACACCCTCCTCGTTTTCTTGCTAGCATATACCGAGCTTGTTGAGCCAGCGGACATTGACACTTGCACCTCGGAAATAGCTGCTAAAGGTGGTCATGGTCTCGCCAGACGCGCTTCTGCAGAATAACTGTCTTACCTTTCCTTCTTGACATGCAGTGCCAAACGGCACCGTGCTGTCACTCGGTTTTCAGTATAATCCCCTCGCTCGAACTGAACTGCGAATCTGCGGAAGGTCTGGAACGGAAGTGCATGGTACGAACACCTACTATACATCGCAAGATGCGGCTATTCTTGACTCAGCCGTACAACTCATAACGGCCACAGCACAAGTCCGCATAGAGTGATTAGCGAGAACTAGAGCGACGAAGGATCGTCGGGAGTACATCCTCCGGAAATCCCTTGCAAACGTCGCAAGGTGAGCGCGAAGGTCTACAAAGGAACAGTCGCAAGAGGACAGACAGCTTCCTAGACGTGAAGAAGAGGCGCAGCGCGGTGTATCCAAGCCGGAATGGGAGTGATGGGCATCAGGCATGCCTGATATGGATCTTGCTACTTCGTCGAGGGAGGAACGAACTGTCCGTCCATGATGGCATCCCGCGGCTGCGGTGACTGTAATCCCGAGGAAGTTTTGGAGCTTCATCGATGTGACGAGACACAGAAAATAGCAGCAGAGTGAGCCTCAAGAGTAGCCTGAGATTCTACGCGATGTAAAAGCGCGTAACCATATTGAACAATGAAGAATGATGGTGGATGAGGTCAAAGGTCCCGGCAGGTGCCGCTCAGGGCCACGCATAGAATGTAATTTTGATTTGACCAGGATTTGACCCGCCGCTTCGGCAACACAAGTACAACGTTCCTGAAAAACCTAGTCCAGGCGCCTTGGTTGATGTTCTAAGTAAGTTTGTTTGCCCAAGGCTTGATTGACGGTCACCAAGAAGATCTACAATACAACAGCAATACAGTACATAACGGCGAGCAGCGATCGACGCTGATGACTTCCACGCCACCACCGGAACACATGATAGTCTGTCAGGGACCAACAGACCCAGACTCGGGTCTCTTCTTTATAAACTCGTTGTATGTTGCGTCTAGAAAACACCGACGACTATCTTGCAAGCTGCAATTTTCGCCATGATTCGCTATGTCGTCTCTGCGATCCTTCTCCGTGCCGTTCTCCTTCACGCGCTCTATGCCCCGATCCGCGAATATGCTGGACAGAGCTTTTTCGATAGATGGGACTTCCCACAGGACATTGACGGCCTCCCTGGCTCCTTTGACAACACAACTTGGGGTGCGACAGGCCTGCTTTTCGGTTTTCGTATCGTCTCTGACACGCCGCATCTTCCCAGGGAATGCGACATTTGTCGACCGCTTGACAGCGGCATCGAGCCATCTAGCTTACATCAACGGGGCTGGGAACGCGGTCATGAGAGTCGACAATATCAGCGTTGTATCCCCTGACTCGAACGGACTGGCATATCGCAACACCGTGCGTCCCACATCTGTATCTGGTAGGATGTGCTCTGATAGAACACAACAAGATAGGTCAAAATCAAGTCCCAAGACACGTACCCTCTTGGAAGTCTGATCATCGCTGACATTATCCATATGCCATCTGGCTGCTCGGTGCGTTTGCAAGCGGATGCCAATTGACTCTAATTCTGAAACTTGACTCCATCTCTCGTTACACTAAGGTATGGCCGTCATTTTGGACTTTGGGCGGAACCGACGCATCGTGGCCCATGTTCGGCGAGATTGACATCATTGAAGGCGTCAACAAGCAGGCGAACAACCAAATGGCTCTACACACCAACATCTCTCAGTGTGTGCAATCGCCTGATGGTGTACAGGCCCAGATTGGACACACACTCAATACTGACTGTTCTGACCAAGCGGGAACAGTCGGCTGTCGCGTGACGGAGTCAAAACCCAATAGCTTTGGTGACGCGTTCAATGCTGCCGGCGGCGGAATTTTCGCGCTTCAGTTCGATGTGCAGGGGGCATACATTTGGTTCTGGAGTGTGAGCGACGACTGAGCTCAATTGACCTGACGCTGATGGCTCTCGGAAACAGAGAGCGGACATTCCAGCTTCCATATCGCTCGCCACATCGACTTCTACAATGGACACGGCGGATTGGGCTATGCCATCTGCTTCTTATCCGGCCTCGGGCTGCGACCTTCAACAGCTCTTCCTTCCGCAGAAGCTTATTTTTGATATCACTCTATGCGGCAGTTGGTCTGAAATCTATGCTTCAGTGGTTTTGAACTTGTCTTCTGACAGTTGCACAGGGCCGGCGTACCGTCTCTGTTTAGCGCTGATTGCACCGGTAACTGCGTAAGTCGTACTCATGTCGACATCTGCTCCTCTTCGATTGACACAGCATCTTCTGTATAGGTGACAGACTGGGTGCTAGGCCCGGGCACCGGGAAGTTCGACAACGCATATTTCGAGATCGCCTATGTCAGGACGTACACCGCTACCAACGCAACTACGTCTTCGACTACGACGAAGACAGCGACGGCGACGAGCACCGATCCCGTGATTAGCACGGAAAGCTCATCGTCTTCGACTGCTTCCCACTCTTCCACTACGACCTCGTCATCAGCGGCCGCTCCGCTCATGATCCCCTCTCTGTTTCTGTCTGTGTCTCTGTTGCTTACCTGGACATTCTACCTGTGATAGATCCGATACCCTCAAGATGAACGCCGATCATTGCTAAAATCTGTCAATTTGGGCACTCTTATCAGGCGTCGTTAGACACGCCTTGACAGAAGCTATTTCGTGGCTGTACTAAGTAGTCGTCACGATTTGCACTGCTATCGATCACCTCAAACTCAGATTATAATCCGGACCAGGCAAGTTGCGTTCGCTCTGTTATGTGCGATCTACGCTGCAAGCCATTTGTCATGCGTGTATATGCCAACCTGACTGCCTGAGTTTCATACTCAGATTCATCGCACGCACGTCGTCCCAAGGCCAAGTCATCACGATTCACTGGATTGTTTTGGAAGGGCATCATTGAGCTGTCACGGGATAATCAGACTTTCGTGCAGCTCGACGGTGCCAGGTTCTTTGGGAGCCCCTTCGTCGTCTTCCACACATGAGTACTACGCTTCTCGCAGAATTGATAAACGAGACAGTCATCTAGCCATGATTTGACATCCAGTCAAACATACCAAAAAATACACGCCTAGCTACCTTATCCCGGTATGGGCGTGTACGGTGTTGTAGTGCTAGGTGGATAGATCAGCGGTCCGGCGTCCATCATTTTCCAGAATGTAATGGTATGAGGCGTAGAAGTCCTTCCAGTTCATATAACAAAGCGCCCGGACGGCTTAGCCAAACCGGTCCAGAAAACCTCACCTCTTGGAGAGGCTGTTCTGAAACCAGGCTGACCTAACCTGTTTCCGTATACATCGTTGTCTGCCTTCTTATATGGATCTCGTGACTTCAACATTCCATGTCCGAACTCTCGTTTGCGCTTACTGCCAAGTTCGAGATAACTCCGCATATCTAATCATTGATCTTGTTATAGCCTGTGTCCTCTGGAGAACGCTACATTCGATGTGCAACAGATTTCAAGATATAATAAGGTGAACAAACAACTGGCATACTAAACCTGCAGCCCTTCCGTAGGTCCTGCGGCCGCCAACTAGGACGGAGCGCCGTTCAACTTGAGTCTTGATTCGTTGAGACGATCGTGCGCCGTGCGGCTTCAAGTTCTCTTCGTCGGTACCAAATGCGGATGAAAGGCAGCATCAAGAATAGCAAAGTTGTAGACATCACTCCGACAAACAGACGTGCGATAGAGTCCGCTTTGTGGTTTGACCTGGTAAAATGACATCGTGGTACCGAGATAGTTTCCTGGGCACAGTACAACGCCGTATCTTTTAGATAACGAAATCATTTGGCAACTTATTGGGCAAACTTGGCAAAGAAGGGTACGGTACTGACACAAAAGGAATGACGCCACATCTTCATGATAAGATCCTCCGTCTCGAGACTCTGAAGTTCTGATCCGCGTACCGCAATGCAGGCACATTGACGTTGACTTCATGATTATGCCTGAGAAGTCGTGGAACAAGTGACTTTATGCGCTAACCTGGCTATGGTCCACAGAGCTTTGCACATTGCCCAATGCCCACAGCAAGGCAAGACCATCCTAAATTGCAAGTGTCAAGAAGCAAAATGATAAATTCAAATCTCGAGATTGAGGTGCGCCGTGGCACAAGGCAAAACGTGAGCACCGCAGGACTCGAACCTACAACCTTTTGGTGCCGTTGAGCATCGAAGCCAAACGCGCTACCATTGCGCCAGGTACCCATGATTTAGGCTCTGGCAGTGTAAATACATCAGTATGAAAACCCAGAGGATGTCAAGAGTCACTCACCGACGTTACAACTTATTGCCACCCTTCGTTCTGTGGAGCTAGAAAACCGAGAACCAATATAATACAGGATGCAGATGTGTATGTAGGTATAGTACACGTAGATGAATTAAGGATATAAAAGGTCCATGCAAAGCGTTGAAATCATGATCATGTAAAGTGAGCCGGCACTCGTATGGCTCCTAGAGCGTTATATGGGAAGGGAAGAGCCAAAGACCACGGCCTCCAGAAGATTACCTGAAATGGAGAAATGTGAGAGTTGGTTGAGGGGTCGCCGCCCAAGGTGATGATCATCGCTCTGGGAACAGCGACTCGTATCCTTTGTCGGGCGAGTTTGGTGTATCATCGCCGTCAGCGTTGAACGGGATGGAGCTCGTCGTAAACTCTGCCCAGTTGGACATCATTGTATATCCGCCGCCCTCATCCCCAGGATCCGACGCGACATAAGGTGTCGGCGACGCTGTCAGCGCGGCGGTGAACATGAGGTTGGAGCCGTCGTCGAGATCAACGAGCGGTGGCGGTTGCGAATAAGTCTGAGATAGGGCCTGTGTCTGGCGCGACTGGGCGCGGAATGAGTAGTGCGGGGCACACTGAACTGACGAGGAGAAGAAGGTGTAGATGTAAAAGTTCGCGGGTGGCGTAGACGATGAATCGTGCCAGTACGCGGTGCCGGAAGGGTGTAAAATATGGGGGCGTGCAGGCCTGGTGTGGCTTTGCGGGATAAACATACCGTCTTCGGCCGTCTTGCAGGGTCTGTATCGCGTGCCGAGGGGATTACCGCTAGAAGGGTGGGTTAATTAATGAGGTTACTGATTGTGCTAGCTTACTCACCACATTGCACACCCAACGCCCTCGCGAACACACCCGCAGGCGCTGCGGACGAGCTTCGATACAGCAGCGCGGTCAAAGTAGGCGGCGTCGAGAGAGACAACGGCATCGGACGCGCGGGTCCTGGCGGTCCACACACCCATCCTGGTCCGCGGAGAGGCCTTCATATGCACCAGTGCTCCGCAGCCGTTGGAGCGACGCGGCCTTCTTGTCGTCGTCGACGCCGGCGCCGGATAGAGCGGGAATGGGGATGGAACATAGGCGTCGCCAGTGTCGCTGGGCTCGTACTCTTCCGAGCCGCCGCAGAAGAGGATATATTCCTTCGCCTCTTCGCGCTGCTGCTGCGACGAGCGCGACGGCGGCTCCTCCGGCTCCCAGCTCGGCGTCGTCTCTGTCATCGTCTGCGCCTGTACCGCCGTCCCGTGGGGGTCCAGCCGCATGGCGCCCCTGCGGCGCAAACGAGACGCCTCTCCCGTGCGGACCAGGTCAGACAGCACAATGCTGTCGTCGGCATCGACCTCGTTATCAGACACAACGGCGTTGGCCATGCTCTGCCTGTATATCTGTGGCATTGTCAGAGGAAAAAGACGCGGCAAAAGGGCATGGTGAGGGTTGGCAGCTGCATGGCTCTGACATAAGCAATGGCTGACATGCGCGCCGATCCTGCCGCCACTGGTGCCAAAATTGGCTCCTCCCGCCGTCAGCTGCGACATACGTCTTGCACGCCACCATCGCTGTTTCAAGCAGCCTGTTCTGTATCTTTTTCTCTTATCATATCCCGCTTTCTGAGACTTGAGCTCACTGAAGCTCTTCAGGCTCGCAGTCGTGAATGGGGATGGACTGGGAATGGAAGCGCAAAGTCAGGTAAAAATTCCAAGACATCCACATCGATAAGCGTGCTTAGTGCGCTACAATGCCAGCTAAGCCAGGGCAACCCAGGCCGGTAGGCAGTCACACGACTTCATCCTTGTGAACTTTGTGTTCGAGGAGAAACTACTTTCTCGCAGGAAACAGCAACCCGGACTGGAATAATGACAGCGGTATCAGTAGAATTGGGCGTGCGATCTTTCGTGAGTGCACGCGTCGTACATGCGGCCAGCGTATTTACGGTTGCCACTGCTAGGAGGTTTTATATAATGCTTCGAAGGGCTTTTCTCGGTGATGCGTCAAGCCATTGTGGCGCATTGAGGGTACATTACCCGTAAGTCCCCAGACGTGCTCCCAAATATAAAACACTGCCAGGTGTGCGGAGACAAGCAGCGCGGTAGCTGTGGGAGCAACATCGGAGTCAAGATGTATCTCTACAGTCTCATGAGAACCTCTGAAGCATGCATTTGCCTGCTGGTGCGCTAACATTTCCAGGTCGGACGGCTCAACATCCACGCGTTTCATAGAATGTACTCTATACACAGGCAAGGCCCGATCACACACACTGGACGATTGAGTTCTAGATGTCATGGCCTGAGAGACTGTGGCGTCCGTACTTCGAGTTCCAATCAGCTCACTGTCTGTACAGTCGTACGTATGCATGCATGTGAAATATGACATTCTGACAAGAGTGTGAGCGAATGTGACGCGTCTTCGCGATGGCCTCGGGATCGCCGTGGCAAAATGAAATGCCGCAGGTCAGGAACGACGCGATGTCCATGTAAACACTCGTTGTGCACCGTGTACATTGGGCTGTCGAGACACGACAGCTCGCGGGAGTTCGCATCCGTATCTGGAAACCAGCTTCCGAAAGACAAGTGAATCGGTTACTCGGACCGAAGCACTGATTCCCAGCTGTCCGTCAATAGCATACATGATATCGCCCGATACTTACTACTTACCGATAGTCGTAAGGTCGAATTGTTTGTCCAGTGTGTATCATAACCTAATCACATTCTCAATTGTAATTGCCTAGCTCTGCCGGGTCTTGACGTGAACGACGAGTGGGTTCAACCGTAGTTCATAGGCTGCATTTCCCTCGGACTCGACGCCTTCAAATACTCGGCATGTGGCTTGACAGCGTTGACTTGCATATTGGTAAAGATTAACCAATATACGTTGTATGTACTCTATGCTACTTAACGCGACCTTGTATGAGCGTTCTGACCCCTCATTTGGCCTGCTATGTGGCTCGCAATCCTCACCCTCATGGACTGGTCGGCTTGAAATGCAGGATTGATGCCGGCGGCAAAATGGCTCTGGGCGCAAAGATACCGGCGGCATTCCCAATTGGAACCGAAGTCTTTTTCTCTTGCCTTCATCTTGGTATTCAGCGCGCTAGGCGCAGAGTGCTCTCAGGACGACATGCGCGCCACGTTAATCCCACGGATGCGGTCAGTTTTTCAGGCCCGGGGCGCCGGGCGGGCAGCAGTCGTCGCCCAAGAGGTGCGGCAAAACAGCAGCGTCGCGAAGAAGGTCGAGTCGCAGGCCAATCAACCCCGGCCGCACAAGGTTCACCCAGGCTTGTTGATTGATTCGCGCCCAAGGGAATATAACTGGCGCCCGGAAGAGTCAGCGGTAGGGGAACAAGAGCTGGCCCGCCCGACACGAGACCAGCGCGCGGCAGAGCGGGAGGAGCCAGAAGCCACGTCGAAACCTGATAAACCGCCTGTGGACATTCGATACCGGCCAGCCGTCCGCCGCCCTGAGCCAGCTGTCGACCGCCCGCCCGAGCCAGCCGTCCGCCACCCCGAGCCGCCCCAAGTCACGCAGTGGACCGTGCACCCGCGCGCGCAGGAGATCGTCATGGAGACGCTGGAGCTCGGCCCGGCCAGCGGGATGCACTCGCGCTCGCTGTATGACGTGAGTCACGCTCTGCGCACGCCCTCCCCAGGCTGAGTTTCTGCAGGCCATCCTGGAGCGCTACCCGGACGAAACCGTCCCTCTCGAGACCACCACCCACGAGTGGCTCCTCAGATGCATTGGCATGCGCAATCACCTCCCCCCGCGCCCCGAACATCCGGTCAGGAGTATGAAATTCCTCAAGGTGAGTATTCCCCTGGTCCCCCGACCACACCTGAGCCCCTCCTTGTAGGCGGTTCTGATGCCCTCTCTCGTGAAACAAGGCCTCGTGGAGAAGGTGCAGGTCATCCGTGACAAGGGCGTCGTGTCCAAAGCGGAAGTGCGCGCAAAGAGAGCTCAGCAGTGGCTGGGGAACCCCGTCAGCGAAGCAAATCCAGACATCGACCTCGACCTCCCCGAGGGCGTGCAAGCACAGTACCGCTGGCGTATCGTCCCGGAGAGTCTGCGCCGGCATGTCGATATCAAGGCTGCGCTTGTGGGCGAGGTCTTCGAGCGCCCCGACCAGCGCCACTCTCGCTCTCATGACTACCCAGACTCCCCGCGACGCCGTGCTGGCCCCGACTCTGCTCTGGAGACTCGTCCATCGTTTGGTCTCAGCACAGCATCAGACACTCAACCTCACAGCTCTTCGCCCCTTTCAGACCACGGCTCGTACGTGCGGGGCGCGCCCAAGCCGAATTTGCGTCTACAAGGCCAAACTCAGTCCCACTACCAAGAGTGGAGCCCGGGCAGGTCTGACTACTACGTCTCGAAGTCTGTCGACGACCCGCGGCGCGATGCCGGCCCTGACCGTCGACCTCAATACAATGACACTCAGCCTCCCAGCTCTTCGCCCCCCTCAGACTACGGCTCCTACGTGCGGGGCGCGCCCACGCCGAACTTGCGTCTCCATGGCCAAACTCAGTCCCACTACCAAGAGCGGAGCCAAGGCAAGTCTGACCACTACGTCTCAAAGTCTGCTTCGCCTTCCCGATCCACTGTTCGTTCGACGGAGTAGCCGCCCCATCCGTCAAACGCGTCGTACGCGGCTCGGCGTATTGGGACAAGCAAAGGCAGGGAGGGTGGTGAGCTTGTTGGGTTGTAGATGTCGGTCCTCCATTCTGGCGCGTTTTGATTCGCCCCACGCAGAATTACCGTCATTACTAAACATCTTCGGCGGCACTACCTTCTTATCTACATGGCGTCTCCTGGGCTGTTTCGAGATACTTGCCCAACGTCGATGTTACGCAAGTGGCAGTCGCACATGCTGCCACCTCTATCGCGGTAGTTGTATCCATGGCACGAATAGATTGAATAGCAGCGTTCATCTATACTCTAGCAGAGGCCCTTGTACAATAGATGATACAATACGGCAAGGAAGTCACCCATCTGCTTCGAGTAATGTGCTCGACTTGCTACCAGACTGAAAGACACCCTGAGAGCATTATACGACACTCTCAAGGCGACGTCGTGAGACGCATTTCAGCTTAGGTGCTGTCCTTTGCAGTACACTTCAAAGGGCTATGAACCGGGAAATACAGATACACTTTATCCATGAGCGCGTAATGTGGCTCGCCGCCCACTTGAGCGTTAGGGCGGAAGCATATATCGACCGATAGCAGAATCGACCCTCCGATGAAGATGAGATGGAAAGTCCACTACGGGAGGATGAAGCTGTGGTACCACATCGATGAGAACACGATCCTCTGCACATTCAGCGCTGTACCAATGGATCAAGTAACTTCACGGCCGGGCGATCCAGAGGAATACGGATACGATGCAGCTACACGAAGGGATATTATATAGTCTGACACGGGAACACAGGCTAGACACGTTGTACTTGGTTCCCTCTTCCCTTTCCCTCAATCTTTGATGCGGCCCCAGATGCAGGAAGAACACCAAGTTCTGTACAGAGAGTATGTTACAAGGTACCACGATACCGCAATATACAATTCAGGCATAGACCTTTTCCTTGAACCCAGGCAAGATCGTCGCGTTTTGTAGGTCCGGACCCCTGTATCCCTTCTTCCGCTGCCATGCCTGCTTTGCAAATGTCCATTCTGCGTGAAACAGACTTGTGAGAACAAGTTCGAATGTCAGACGACACAGAGTCCCACCTTCCATAGTCGGCACCTTGTTGCCCGTACTCTCAAAGTCATTCTCAATGTACCCAGCACGCTGCAGGACGGGCGATTCCTTAGCCGTGGACAGCACGACATCGTTATGCGGACGCGAAAAGTACAGCAGTCCGAGACGGTCAACGTGACGTTGATCCTTTGGTGGAACGTGTACGCTGCAAGGATCATACATCCATGAGCCAGAGCTTCTGTACCGCCGACAACTTGAAGCAGAACTCACCGATGCACAGTGCTCTTCACGTACCCGCCCGTCAAGAACGACAGTGCATCACACGCGTTCACCGTGAGCGTCGCGTCCTGCGGCTTGACCCACTTCCACTCATTCGTGTCATGGTACCGGATCTGCAGCCCCGCCACAGGCTGCCTGAATAACAGTGTGAAACTTCCCAGGTCGGTGTGTCCGTACGACCACAGCCCGAGATCAAGCTTCTCTGTTTCTTCGGGGGTGTATTTGCTGTACTTCATGTAGCGAAGGTGATCCTGCTGGATCTTAGTACAAGGCAGGGAAGAAACATAGTGAATAGCGCACCTCGCTCTTGACCTGATACTTGTGAAGGTTGGTAAAGTAGTCTTCGGGGAGTTCAAGCGCGATGGCGAGGAGGACGAAAAGCGGGTCGAGGACTTCTGTGTGAAGCGCCTGTTGATGTCAATGTCTTTCTCGAGACTTATCATGATTGAAATCTGCACTCACTCGGGAAAACTCCTCTACCTCCTTGATGTTCTCGGTAACGACTGGAGGATGGACTTGAGGGAAGTCACCATTGAACTCTGTAAGAAAACAGTTGAGGGCCGTATTTGAGTCGATTAGAGGTACATACTAGGGATATTGTATATCTCTGTGCGATCTCTCAATCCAGACTCTGGGTTGATGCTGTTTCCCGACACTCGTTCAGACCGGCAGTACAAGCAAGCAGGAAAAGGGAACGTACACACGTCGTCCCGCCGGGATATAGCCATTGAACTTGCCGTTCTCTACAAACATGCAGTCAGCGCCTTATAACCAGACAAGGACTGAGTCGGCGCACCCAAACCCTCGGGTGTGTACTCGAGCTTCTCTTCGAGTGGGAGCTCATAGAACTGTTTACCCAGATGGAACTGCCTGTCTACGCGCTCCTGAGAGATGTTGAAGTTCTTCACATAGAAGAAGCCCTTTTCGCGGAGGGCTCCGATAAGCGTCTGCGCTAGCTTCGTGCGGCCATCTGGCGTGTCATACAAGCTGAGATCGACAGTGATGAGGTCCGCCCAGTCGAGTGGTTCCTACAGATTATGTGTGATGACGACTGGGATCGCCATGACAGTGGCAACATACCTTTGTCTCGGGGACGTAGTTGAATGAGCCGAATTCTGCGACCATGATTATTCCGTCGTGCTGGGGTTCTATGTCAAGATGCTTATCTGTGTGTGAATGTCGCTTACTTATATTCTGTAGTATCGACCATGTGTATAAGGTCATTGACCTCAGTATTGCGCATCGAGAAGCGCTGATTGCGTGCGCTACGCCAATGGGTCAGACAATGACGTGCTCGTAGCTGCGCTCTCGTGAGTGCAGACTGCCGTGACATTTGTAGACTGCAATCAGCGGCCGGAAAAAGAGTGAGTGGATCGTCATATGATTCGTGAGGCCTGGGGCCTGATGGCCAGATATACCCTCCTTTAAGATAGCGTGCGCCGAAGAGAGTAGCACTACAAGCTTGCCATTGTAGCAGGCCAAATCCATATAACGCGGCAGTGCTCGAATGCGTGGAGAAATCAGAATTGACAATAGATCAGTAATTGAGAAGACATTGGACAACGGCCCTGATAAACACGAGCAAAGAATTTCTCCGCGTGACGCGTTTGCTCTTTACATTCATACTTGCCCAGCCTTGCTGTTTAGTTTGCCAATGGTTCCTGGTCTGCGGTTTCCTCTCAAGCTTTGGAATTAGGTGTGTTCGATGTTCTGCTTGTTCTACTGGTAATATAACGTCGGTGAATTGTTTAGGTTTGACTATCCTTCCATTTGGCGTTCGCAACTTTTGCGACCATTCTTGCTTGACAGCGGTGCGTCGACCGCCGCAAAAGATTTGTCTCATGTTAATCGAATAATGCAGATGTCGTTCAACGCTCCGTTTCGTCCGAGTCAGCCAGAGGACATCGAGGTTTTATTGACAACAAACACGCCCCCCGACGATCTGCAAGCTGACTACGTCAGGGTTTCTGTCTCTTCGATTTCATACGAGTTGTCTCAAATAGACGCAAGCTTATCCGAACTGGAAACAGAGGCAAGAACCCTGAAGCAGCAGCGTCTTTCCTTACTTGCCTCGCGTGACCAGCACCGGAGCGTTCTATCTGTTGTTCGCCGCATACCACCGGAAGTTCTGAACGAGATTTTTGTCCATCTCGCCAGATCTGAACACTTTAACGCTTTGGCCGGCTCCCAGCGCGCCCTCGTCGGAGTCTGTCGGACGTGGCGTGCGGTAGCGCTGTCCAACGGCGCACTTTGGTCTAGCATCTATCTATTCATGGAAGGTGGTGGACCTCCCACCATGGAGGATGTCCATAACACATCTTTGGCGCTCAAACGCTCACGAGAGCACCCTCTCTTACTCCTGGTGGAGGATTCAGAAGGCGACTATGGACCAGGCGAGACCGAAATGCTGCAAATTCTCACCCTGCTGTTTGCACAATCACATCGCTGGCGGGTGGCGAACCTGCGGCTTTGCTACTTTGACGTAACCGGAAATCTTCTCTCGCTTCTAGCGGCTCCTCGCAATATGACGGCTCTGGAGGAGCTCACAATCGCATTCCCGTACGAGAGGCAAATTCCCCCCTTAAGTACTTTCAATGCATCGCCACGTCTTACCTCACTCGAATTCTCACACGGAGCATACTTTCTCGATCTTCCCTGGCACCAAATCAGTACTCTCACCCTTGGTCACGGGTACTGGAATCAGGACGCCCTGGATGATTATTTCGAAGTCCTCAGAAAGTGTACAGGTCTTCGTAACCTGTCCGTATACTCCTGGGGGGATTGCGAGGACGATCTGTTTCACCCAGAGGTGATTGTATTGCCCATAATGACTCTGGAAACCGCGTCCGAGTTCTTTGTCGAAGGCCTCACCACGCCGGCCTTGACGAGTATGAAGTTCCACGGGGAATTGGATCTTCTAGTGGACCTGATTGAGCGCTCAAATTGTTTCGATTCCCTAACACACCTTGAGTGTTCCAAAAGAGTTGTCGACACGCAGGACTCGCTTCTTCCTGTGCTACAATCGACGATAAATCTCGAGTCATTGAAGCTCTTTAGTCTCCAGTGGGGCCTGTGGTCGAACAGTTCCTCGTACGACTTGGAAGTCGTCGATATTGTCAACTCCCTCTCCGGACACACTTCCTTCCTTCCCAAACTGCGGTCCTTCCATGTTTCCGTCCAAAAGCATTGCACTCCCGGTATATGGCCATACTTTGGCCGTGAAGGCCGCCTGGTCGAGATGCTTCAGACCCGGCGTGAAGGCGTCCCGTCTCTCGAAACCTTTTCCATACGCGTACAGACGGTCGCATCGCTGTTACAGCAGCCCTTTGTGCGGCAGGAGGGATTGGAACAGTTTCACGTCCGCAACCCTTTTACCGCGGAAGAGCTCGATGGGCTGAACGCGCTCTACAAGGGGGGGCTGCAGCTTTGCCTTTGTATTTACGAAAATGAGGCTCATCCTCTAGTACTCATCGGGAAGAAGGACAGCTGAATGTAACTCGTACACAGCCTTATACATGATGGTTTATTGCCGGTACAGAAACTGCTTCTCTTGACCTTTCCGTAGCGCCACTAGACGCGCTTTGAGAATGCTTGAACTATATCTTTGAATTTGATAAGAGGTGTCTTAGTGGTATGCGCCGCATCGACATCACTCATCCACATTTGTCCCCATATCCCCAATCCTGTCGTGTCTCCTGATACTTGAGTGGCAGCATTGCTCATGATAACCACCAATACAGCCTCAAGGAGGACCGCATGTACCAAATCCGAAGGCTTGAAAACTCGACAGAAATCGTTCGTGAATACAAACCCTAATGGACGATGCACAGACTGTGATCATGGTGACCGCATGGCTAGAAAGCTGTAATTATGTTGTTGCGACGTACACTTATACTTCAAGACTAAACACCTTCACGACCACCCTCCCATCTCCCATGATTCTACTGTACCACTGGCGTCTCATGTTATCGTACGCATGTTGCTCCTCCCGTAGCGAATGCCTATTCTTCCCGCTCATCTGATGTGGAAGAAGCTCTGGGCAAGGCCGCAGATCGTTGCAGGATGCGCACCACCTGTCCTTCTTTGTTATAAATGATATTTCGGACTAGCGGTGGCGCGATCTGTCCGTGCTCGTCATAAAACACGTCGTGGCGTAATTGTCCCGGTGTACGGACAGGGCGAGGAGGTGGTGGTTTTAAGGAATATGACTCGGAGGAGGGCGGGTGATCTAGAGGTAGGTGGGCACGAGGGAGCGCGCTCCGAACATACGACTCCGGCCGGTCCACTCGCCGCCCTTCCTCGTCCCAGTAGGACGTCCCAACAAATTTGCGGCGGATTTTGCGTGAGGGATCATCACCATCGCCCTTACTCCACGGCTGCTCATTCCCCGTTGCAGCAATCGTCTCCCCCTGATCGTCAGGATGCACAGGTTCAGACGCGCCCAAGGCAGCGCCAATCGGACGACCTTCTTCGTCCCAATATACGTCCAGTGGATGTATTTGGCGACGCGCGGAAGAGTTGGAGCGCTCGAAACGAGGGTAAGGCGGCGAGGATGAAAACACGCGAAATGGTAGTATCCTCGGCTTTGTTTTGGTGAGGCAGACGGCGAGAAAACAAGTGGGCGTAGAGCGGTTCATAGGGTGAATTCCATGATATTGGCACTCGTCCGGAAGATAGTCAAGCAGGTGAGAGCAGGAGGATTGCCGTAGGGTGTGATGTGGTGGGCGGAGAGTGCTTTCCCACGTGGTCAAAGCCGCCGATTTTTAGTTATCGAACTCAGGGTCCGTACATCTCATCCAATACTTTCTTACTCACTTGAGGCGACGGAGTCAAAAGCCACGGCCTCACGCAATCCTAACAGCAGCCCTACACCTCTTCTAATCCTGAATTGAGACATCTGTTAGCCTTGCTCTTTCATCTCAACCATCCTCAACCAGAATGCGACATCGATCTACAGATGAACTGCTTTCAGAATCGCTCAAGTACCCGCGCAGCGTAGCCCTCACTTCCCGTATAGACCTTCGAGCTCTTCAACGAACCGTGTCTGAGGTCACTGGCTTACAATGCCGCGATCTACTCATAAAGACTGAAGGCAAGATTTCTTCTTCTCGCATGCAGAAGTACTTAACGACTGCACAGGAGGCTTCAATCGCGTATCAGTATTCCAGATTGCTTTGTGCCTCACGACTGATCAACATTCTTCAGATATACTTGGCCACGTGTGAAGGCGGCAAGGAGTTTGTGGTACGGGTCGCCTTCGAGACTGCCGATTTTACAGCCGGGATGAAGAAGATGGACTCCGAGGTTGGTTGTTTACATGCGTTCGCATCTCGTGAGTCTCAACACTCTATAGGTTGCGACAATGGCGTGGGTGGCGCAAAACACAGATATCCGTGTCCCTGAAGTTTTATACTACGACTCCTCCTCAAATTCAGTTGTCCGTGCGCCGTTTATGATTCTGGAAAAGGTCGGTAACAGCACGAACTCTGTCTCAATCACAACTCACAGCTCTAAAATTGACGGGCTCACCTTAGAGCGGGCTTGGCAGACGTCGAGCTTGAATGAGAAGATAATCACCGCCAAGGCACTTGCGAAGATTGTTGTTTCTCTCCTCCATACGCGATTCACGTCTGTTGGGAGCCTTTACCCGGCAGAAAACGGCCGGATTGTGCTTGGTCCCATGGTTCCTCCCTGCGTACCTTGGCTCTTTAGTCGAGACGAGTCTCAGGATAGAGGACCATGGTGCTCTGAGCGCGAATACTTCACCGCTTGTGTTTGCCGCGAACTGGAATGGACCCTCTCCCACAAAGCTGTGGTTGACGAGCGCTGCAAAGGGCAAGACCCGTCTATACTCGGAGCGAACTCTATCTTCGAAGGATACGTCTCTCACTATCGCCGTCTTCGGGACTCACTCGCAGAGACCTCCATTTTCGACAACTCTCTTCCTGCCACTCTTGGCCCGTTCGTCCTACGGCACCTCGATATCAGCACCACGAACGTCATTGTCGATCCGCACGACCCATCGCGCCTGACACTCATCGACTGGGAGTGTGCGCGGACATCGCCGTTCTGGGCTGTGGCCGAATTGCCACAGTTCTTGACAGCCCCAATTCCGGATAGAGATATACTTGCCGAAGCATTCCTCGCGGAATGTGAGGCGCTCATGCCAAGTGTCTTCAAGGCGGAGCGACATCGAGCACGCGAAAGGAACTTGCTCAACCTCGAGACGTTGTGTCAGCATAGAAGTACCTTGACGCCGAACTGTTCAAGCCTGTGTTTGACCACATTCTATCTCAGAACCTCTAGATGTTATCTCTTTTTGAAGTTTGCCACTGTGAGTATGTTGAGACGAGATAGGCAGCTCAAGAGTCTTACTGCCATGAACGACATCAAATTGCCAGTGGTGAGTGACTACGCAATGCACTGCTCGTCCTGAAAAGTGGGCACGGACGTCAACTGGATACTGCAGCTGTTAGTACAGCCTGAATCTATAACGGTCAGCCACTGAAGGGTTTTCGAATGAACTCGAACGAGTAGCGCTACACCACATAGGAGGTGTGATCTTGACGCTGCACGTACTACGAGCTCCGGTGTGGTATCAGGCACACTAACAACGACCCCGCCACTGCGGCTCTGACTGCGAAGTCAACCCCACTGCACTATAACTGATCTAGTAGTGTACTTGAAAACTCAAAAATCTACGCCACTCAGACGAACCTCAGCCGCTTGAGATAGCGAGCAATCGACGCTGACACTGATAATCATACTCGCTGTCATTACGTCTGTCGTCACCAGCTGTGCGACGTCAAGGAAACACCGCACCCGATACATAGGTTCACGTAGCCTAAGCCCATGTGGCGGCTAAGTCATGCGTCGCTCGACTGACGCCACCAATGATCTGAAGTGCTGCTTTGTCCGCTTCGCCTGTGATTCACATCGGTGGTGGATCTGAGAAAGGCCAGATACATCGGACGTTCTAGGGAGTTTTGGTATCATTCCGAACTCGAAAGATCGCGCTCATGATGGGGACATTCTTACGATAGAGTACAGCGTCATCCTGAACCGAGACATCATTCGTTTCCTAATAAGCATTCAATCTTTACGAAGCTCTTGATGAAAGGAGACCGACTTTTCTTAAGAATTGTCGGTGAACACCGGGATAAGATAAGATGGCAACTAATCTCATGTTTTCACTATGAATGTGCCCATACACAACTGGTCCTGCTCAGCTCGAGATGAACTCAAGTCCCAACTTAAGATCCTCTCATTTTCTCCTGTTCTGACTGGAGTGGGTTGAGTTTCAATTCAAACTCGAAACCCCAGTATTCTAGGTTTGTAGTGCATAATCAATATATTGATGGCTCTACCGCAAACACTGTACTACTGTGCACTTGAGTCAGCTAGAAGGCCAAGACACAAACTCCCAAATGCCCTTCGAGTCGCAAGGGCGAATTGGCGCCATGACAGCATCGGTCGAGACTGCGTGCGGTAGTCTCTAACAGCGAGTCGGGAGGCGGTGGACAGGTGGTGCGAAAGCGTGAGAGCAGAGAAGAAATAAGTTGACTACACTGAAGAATGGCCGGAGCTGTAGAGAACCAAGGAGCATTGTTGGTAGCCACAACATCCAAGGACCAAAGACGACTCACCGAGCGCCCAAGTTGTCTGCCACGCCAACCGGCCTCATCGCCGCGTCGAGTCTTGAGGACAAGAGCATGTACGTTGCTGAGTAGCGCCTGTTGTGGTCGATGGCCCGTCGCCGCGGTCATTGCGCAGTGGGTGGCGTCGCTATGGGTCATCCTTGTCGGGTGTGCTCGTCGATGTTGACAGGTGCATTGTTGTCCAAGAGAATGCGTCCGCTGCCGAAGAGCGCGTTGCCACCGTTGTTGTCACTGTCGTTGTCGTCGCTGTGCTGGTGGTTGAGGGAAAAGAGGCAAACGATTTGTCATATGGCAACGACCGCAACGTGTCGAGGCCCGTTTGATGTGCAAAGTGCACCCATGTCCGGGCCGCCGGATCGTCAGTCGCCTGTGCACTTTGCACATCAAACAAGCCCGGACATGCTGCCGTGTTTGATGGTTGACTAAGCCTTTGCTCTTTTCCTTCAACCACCACGACCGCGACGACCTGGCGACAGTGAGCTCCCTGACACCGCCCGACGACGGGCCCGCAATTCAGTAGCGACGAATCCATCGACGACGAGCTTGCCGCTCTCTCGCTGACATGGCTTAGCGAACCACCATGGCAACGACCACCACCACCATGATGCCTTCCGCGACAGCAGGCTTGCAATCTGGCAGCGACGACGCTATCAAACCTCCGTTGTACTTTTGCCGGCGCCGCGTCGCAAGCTCAAATTTTGAGATAGAGGACTCGGGGTGTTGCGAAGGACGGCTGGCACGACGTTGGGCAGGATTGGTTGGGTGCGTCGTTTTTTTTCCTCTCATGCCCGCCGTATCTGGTTGGCCAAATGTGGTCATCACAACGCATGTCAAGTGAGTTTTGGGTTTTTAGTCGATTCCATCCTATCTATTTTGGGTGCCGCTCATCGGCTGCTGCCTCCATCGCCCCCTACCAGCCCTCTCTCATGCTGACCAGATGACAGGTCTGGACCGTCTCATTGGAGCTGCACTCACGGTCGGTCCGGCTTTCAGATCCTCACGACGTGCTCAAGAACTTTGCCTTAACTCAAGTTCTGCTCAAGTAAGTCTTGACTCAAGTTGAACTTAAGTCGGGCTCAAGCGGGTAAGCTTCAGTCAAGATTAAATTCATCTTAAGTAGTGATTGTAGTAGATACAATGAAATATATACCGGTTTCCCAGTCCTACAAGCCAGATCTAAGCAGAGTGAAAACATAAGACAAGCTAATAGCTTATCTTATCCCGGTGTTTACCGACTTTTCTTAAGAAAAGTCTGTCATCTTTTTGGCTCTTGACATGTCGGCACGCTTCAATTAGATACGGGCGCTTGCTTCCTGTCTTCCAATGATAAGTAACAACAGGGTTTTACCGCGTCCTCTACCTGACCTGCACTCCCATGGCCACCTTCAATTTCGACGTTGCTGAGGTTATTGGCAAAATCACCGAGTTTATACAATTCCTGCGGACGGAGAACACCGCTAAAAAGAAAAAGATCAAAACCGCACATCTGCTCGTCTACAGCGCACTGTCCATACATCCTGCGCTCGACCAGATGCAATCGCCCACTGGCAACAAAAACGAGCTTGATTTCTACACGGAGCTCCCCTCCCCATGGATCTGTCGTTTGTACCGAAAGGTCGCCGGTGAGTATGTCCACCTTGTATCAGACAGCATGTCGACGGTACTCCAGACTCGAACAAGCATTTTAAGGATGCGGCGTTCTTGGGAGAAACAGGCATACGCGCAAGGATCATGATGCTCTTTATGTGGGTCATCGGGCACTGCCTGTCTCAAGATGCCATTGCAAGGCTTCTTTCTACAGTACTCGGGGAGGCTATGAGAAGAACGAACGAGAAACTGTCTGTGGAAGTTCTACTTCAACTCGACTTCGTGAATCCAGTCCTGGTGAGCTTGCGGAAAATGATCAAGAACAAGCTGCCCTTGCCCCAAGGTAAATTCTTACCTTTTACCGAGTACGTTTTGTGTTGAAGCGATACTCTTTAGATAAAAGACCTTTTGAGGGGCGGGTTTCAAGTGACGAGAAACTTATACGAAGCCCCGGGCTGTGGCCCAACACACTTCCGTCAAATGAAAGGTACAACTACGATGTATGCCACGATCCTGCCCGTCTACTCGCTGCTGTTCCCACAAGGCTTATCATTCCCGACACAAAGCTCACTCTCCTGCTCATACAATGGGTAACGAAGCACTTGTGTTTGGGCAGGATAGCTACATCTAACGATGACCGCGACGAGAACGCGTTTTGGAATGCAGCCTTCGCGTTGTAGCAGTGCGGTTCGGATCGCTCGTCGCCGCACGCTCACACGACGCGTTCACCACTGGCACAGCAGTTCTCAATTCAGGTTGGTTGGAAAGATTACGTCTATGCGATAGCTACGGTTTGAGAAGCAATGGAGCGTTTTGTTACCACATGGTTGTACGCGAATGGATCGGAATGTGTTATATTCGAGCGTAACTTGTATGCAGTAACCTTGCAGAGTTTGCAATGATGGAACACTTAAGACTTCACGATATTCGTACGGAATCGGCCGTCACGAACGAGATCGCTTGTGAAGGCAAGTACAATCTAGTACACCATCGCAGTCTGCGGGCATTGTAGCAAGGGAACCGGAGACTCATGGATCCCGAATTGGGAGGAACAGTAGCTGCATCATGAGACTGTCATGGTGTCACTGTGCGTCCGAATCATTTACGATGACATCAACTCGTACTGGACGAGGGTCAATATATCCATACCAAAGGGGACCCCGTCCTCGCCCGATGTCAACTCACATAAGTGAGCTTCCGGTGAATCTGTACCGTGCATACTTCGTGTCTTCGCAAATCCCATCCATATGTCATGATCAGCGCGTGCCAGTAAACTGAATGATGAATGGAGCGGTTGCTATTCTTCGCAAAGCCGCACTAGACGAGGATCAATATATCCATAACGGGACCCCTTCCCTTGCTAGTTGGTTTGCTATTCAACGACCACAGGATCTCTGTACTTTCCGCCTCATGGTCACGCATACGTCTACCAATAATCCTACCCAAGCTCCTCCTCCCATCACCGATGTGGCTGCCGAGCTTTTCAAGCTCATCACTGTGCTGAAGAGCGAAGCCTCCAAGAAAGAAAAGGAAAAATCTGCACAGCAGCTCGTCTATTGCGCGCTCTCCTGCCATCCGGTGCTCGTCCACACGCTGCCTGCGAATGACATCCTCGTCGATCTCGACTGGTCTTCCGAAAGGCGTGCTACGTTTCCCCGTAGCTTGTTGCGATCGTCCGGTGAGTACTGTACTGTAGTCTCTACATCATGTCCGCGTTACCGACGAGACTAGATCAAGAGGAGCATTTCCGCAACATGAGGAACTTGGGTGAAGTTGGCAAACGCGCAGAAGTCATGACGCTCCTCTTGTGGCTCATTGGGCACCGCCTGTCCTCAGATTCCGTCGCAAAGTTGCTTTCCGTCGCGCTCGGTGACGCAATGGCGACACTGAACAAAGATAGAGAGAGCGACAAACTGGAAACGGTGCTCGCCGAGCTCGACTTTGTCGGCTCAGTTCTGGTTAGCTTCCAGCAGATGTTCAAGAGGAGGTTGCCTTTGTCGTCAGGTGAATCAGTATGTGTCTAGAGGATCTTGTTTTCAATACTGATACTGCACAGACAAAAACCCTTGCGCTGGAAATGACTATCATGCCGAGGACGATCATAAAGATCTGCCATCCGAGCCAGAATGGGCTTACGCTGAGGAGCTTAAGGACAAGCGATACGAGTACGACGTTCGAAGTAACCCCGTCCTACTCCTTGGTCCTATGGACAAGCTCATCATCCCCCGAACGACGCTCACTCGTCTGCTCGTCCAGTACATATCACGCGATTTTGGAATCGGAAAGATCGTCTACGCTGCCGCAGACATCGATTCAAAGGCTTTGTGGAATGCAGGGCTGCCGGGTACCAGTGTGGGGCAACCGGATCCCGTCGTTTCCGGTTCTGGCCTTCAGGTTGCTGACGAGCCCGAGCCCGCTCGCAATCCCCAAGTTGCCCATGAAGTCACAGAGTCCGTTGCTCCTGATAGTGACCGCGGAGGAGAGGTCGGATCAGCTCCTGCCACTAGTGATGCGCGCGAGGAACCTTCTGCAGATCAGCCTCCCCACTCCTAGCCACATCGTAACGCAATGTGCATTACCTGCACGCTTTGAACCGACAACATGTATATTAGTAGATTATGTCCCGCTAACGGCGGGTTAGACGACAAAGTTGATGCCTGAACAGGTTTGTAAGCCAAAGTTGGTAGCGTAACGTCGAACGTAGGGTTGATGATGTCGTAGTTTCCCAAAATGTCCCGCTTACTGCGTGTTCCACAACAAAATTGATGCCTGAACAGTTTTGTAAGCCAAAGTTGGTAGCGTAACGTCGAACGTCGTAGTCTTTCCCAAAGTCCGTATCACTGTCACTCATGGCGCCAGTCGTCGCACCGTCTTATACGGCGTGCCTTGTTGTCCCGGGTCCTGACACGATGCTACGCATCCGCACGATGATTCTCCCAGTACTATACTGGTGTATCTGCGACAATGAGCCTAGGGCGCTTCAAGTACTCTGCTGTCGAGACGTACCTATGCGCTACCTATAAAATATCCCTCCAAATCTGAGAGGCTCGGTAGAATTTGGTCGCCGCGCCACACTTAAGTATCATCAGGACTCGGATGAAAAGTGGATACGGACGTCAACTGGATACTGCACGTGCTAGTACATCAGCCTGGATTCCAAACGGTTAGGCAAAGGGTTGTCGAATGAACTTTAACGGGTAGCATTAAACCACATAGGAAGTATGATCGCGACACTGCACGAGCTCCGGTGTAGTACCAGGCACACTAGCGACGGCCCCGCCACTGCGGCTTTGACTGCGAAGTCAACCCCAGCGCACTATCAGTAATCTATATGATAGACGATGAGCGCACAATGATTCCTAGTAGTGTACTTTTGTAACCCCAAAAATCTAGGCAACGACGAGCCTTGGCCGCTTCAGGTCCTCTTCCTGCGCTTTATCAGGAGAGTGCGGTCTCTTCTGTACGGCTGGAGCCTCTACCGCCTGTGCTTCCTGATCTACAACACAATCAATACACAAGAGAGACATGAGACTACTAACTGCTCACCTTGCTCCGGCTGAGGAGGGCGGAAGTATGGCTGCACGAGCCACGGCGGCAAAACGGGTATGCCCGTCGCTTCGTCGACTGTGATAAGGGGAGTGGAAGCCTGTCGTTCGAGCTCTTGCATCCTCACGCCCAACTCTGTTACGATGCGGACATACGCCTCCAGGCCGCCAGTCTCCTCCTTCCCTGGCTTGGGTGTACGTCTGACGCTGAGACCGTCGGCAAGCGGGTTGTCCTGCTCGTCATAGTCCTTCCACCACTCCCTCTTCACCGCGGCCCGCCCCAGCTTCTCCCTCAGATCCGTGGCCACCGTCAGCCCGGGGCGGAGGATCTTGAACAGGTGCCCCTTGATGCTCCCCACACCCGTCTTTGTCTTGAGTCCCTTGACAATGTCCAGATACTCCAACGCAATGGGGACGTGCGGGGGGTGTTGCGCGAGGAGGGTGGGGTGTGAGTATACCCGGGGGCGTGTCTCCGCCCCCACGGTCAGGGAGGTGGTGTCCCCCTCCCCCTCCACCTCCCTCTTGGCCACGGCTCTGAACAAAGTGGGATCATACAAGACCCCTTCCGCGGACATGACACCATCCGCACCCGTCTCCTCCAGACACCGCTGCACATCCCCCGCAAACAGAACATTCCCATTCGCGAACACCGGGACGCCAACGGCCGCCTTGACGGCCTTGATATGCGCATACGACGCCAGCCCGCTCGCCCCGCCGCGCATCTCCCGCCTCCGTCCATGGCACGTCAGCACCTGCGCCCCCGCGCGCTCGAGCATCTGCGCATACGCGACCGTCTTGTCCACGCTCTGGAAGACGCGGAACTTGGCCGTGACGGGCACGCGCAGCGCCAGGTGCAGAGTGTTGACCATGCGGTAGACGCCGGACCAGTCCTCCATCAGGAAGGCGCCGTACCCGCCCTTGCGCGCGATCTCCTGCGGGCAGCCGAGGTTCAGGTCGATGGCGTCGCAGTATGGCTCCAGGGCTTGTGCGGTCTTGAGGAGGGCGGGCAGGCTGTCCGACGAGGCGCACAGCTGCGTGACTAAGGGCCGGTCGTACTTCCCGCCTTCCTCGCCGCTCTCGATGTCAAAGTAGCGCGATCGATTCGCAGCGGAGGCGTGTTGGGTGTACATCTGCGATGCCGGTCAGCGCTCTCATCATCTTGGGGTTTGGGCAGCGACGCACTTTTGCGTTGATCATGGGCGTGTACACGAGCTCCGCGCCGTACCGCCTGCACAGCACCCTCCACGCCAGCTCGCTCTGGTCCACCATCGGCGCTACCACCAGCCTGGCTAAATATCACTACACTATCCGCCCAACGACTGACCGCACGCACCTCGGGCTCCCGACGCTCTTCCACCACTCCCATCCGCCCAGCTTCTCATGCTCCGGCGCCCCGCTCACTTCCTGCCATAGCCCCGGAGGAGGCAGCGTCTCCGATGCAGACAACTTCTGCGCCGCTGTCAAGCGCTTCTGTTGCGATGGCTGTTTGGAGGACGATGCCTCCGCGTTCGTGTTTGTGTTCGTGTGGTCTACAGCCATTTGTCCCGTCCAGAATCGGAGTCGGGAATGCAGCGTCGCCCGGAGGCGTCCAAGGAGCGAAATCGTGAAAGTTGAGACGAGAAAATACAGAATTACCAATTGGGGCAAGGGGAGGTGCCGCCGGCAGTTCAGGGCTATTGCTCGATGAAGGCTCTCTGCCTCTCTCTACGTTCCATGTTGCTATCATCGGTCTCAGCGTTAGAACTGGACCTTGAAATGCGTACGTATTACCTGACTTCCATGAACATCCTGCCAATTAGCATCAAAAGGTCAACTATCCTTTCGCGGTCCGAACATAGTATCTTACATTTTGCACCCAGCCTCGTTTGTCTGTCCTTCGCCTGTCGAACAACGCGGTCCGATATCTTCTCAGCTGCGCGCGCGCGCGGCTCTCTGGCTCTGTGCCTCGACTGTCTGTTTCTCAACTGTTGAACAGCGCGGCCCGATATCTTGCGTTGCTCTGGCTTCCATCTTTGATTGTATGTCTGTCTGTCGAACAGCGACCTTGCATCTTTGGGACTTCTCCCCTACATTGATGAGATTCTTGGGTCAGCTGCTGAATGTAAAAGCGGCACACATCTACTTCTTCATCGAGGTCTCGCCGCCCGAAACCCATCAATCATCGTGCAGAGCGTCAAAGAAATCCTCATGGCGTCCGAGCCGCGGCGCTCATGCATAAAACACGCACACTCTGTATGATACACTTACATCCCTCAAGGCTTGTCGCAATGCTGTTCACAATCAAACCACTGCAGCCTCTCCGCGTCTTTGTTCTCATTCAAGTTCTTGCCTTTGCCACTCGCGCCTTGGCTGCTCCCCGGCCCATGACAGTGTCTCCAGACAGTGCTATCAGTACGTTTACCTCTTCGCAGCCAGGAGAGAGATGACTGACCCATTCTGGACTAGGCGATTGTGACGATAGCCCTGGTGAGTTTGCCAGGCCTGCTTCTTGCCCGTGAGCAAGTCGACGGCGTCGGTGAGAGGTTTGACTTTTGTACCTATGTACAGCTCTGACTCCGTCAGGATAGCAAGCGAGCTTCGAGTTCATTCTCGTGTGACACTAGAGGATGTCAATTCTGTGCCACTGCAGAATATAGAGGCAACCGTTCTTGTTCATCATGTTGTGCATGAAGGCAAATGCCGAGGTCGATTCACAATTCTTATGCCATCGCAAGCGAGACTTATATGCGGTTTCTACCGTAGCTGCGCCAACTTGAAGCAGCGCATACGTAGCGTCACTGTCAAATGGCTGCCCGGAGGGCACATCCCTTGCCGTCATGTCGTTGTTTGATGTGGTCACTTCCGCTTTCTTCCGCGAGAGGAAAAGGTCCCGGATCGTGTGCGTGCGAGTCGTATCCGCGTCAGCTGCATCCTTTCGCCTTACCTCACACTGAGGTTTCAAACCGGAATTTGAATTCCATGCCTCCTTTGCACATATACTTGTAGTACGTGCGTCGGTGTTGAATTCACCCACAAATACTATCAGAACATATTACTTCAGTCAGCAACTACAAGCAAATTCGATCCCGTCTATAGAAAGGGTGTCGGGAAAGAGCTGAACACTATAAAGTCCGTCGGCATTTCGCCACGTCACATCACTACTTCAGTTCTCCAGCTGCCAGTGGCCGCGTGTCTAGTTCCGTGAGGTGCTTTTCGTGGATATGCCGAGTGTAAGCGATTGCAGCGCGCTTCCTGGCTTCTTTGTCATTAGTGTTTGTCGGGTAGTAGTCGACACGGAAGGATTCATCAGGCCCTGGGCAGTGAGGCATTGGACAGGTGAAGTACTTTTCCCCCCAAACTGTGACCTGCATCCGAGCATGAATAAGTACGAAGTTCTGAGGGAATAGTAGTACTTACTGGACGTGGAATACGAATGCAAGTTCGTTTATGTACCTTTTCCGTGTGAGCCTCCAGTGCTGGATAATTGGGCAGCAACAAGTCACAGCCATCAGTAGTACACATCCACCATGAAATATTCGTTGGGCGCTTGTCCTTCCGATAATCATCATAGTAGAAAACTTCCCGTCGCGCCGAGTCGTCTTCATTCAAGTATTGCCAGAGATCCGAACACTGTGGGAAGATATCAAGCAAGGTATGCTCCTCGCGGAAATGATCGGCGTGGGCTAATGTGCCAGTTTCCCACTCCAGCATTGGATCAAACTGCCACCAGTAGTTACAGATCATCAAAGGGCACCGGAGTGTGTCGTTGTTTTCTCCCCTCTAGGTGCAAATTCTAGAGTTAACAATGCGTCTCGCTTCGAATTTGGAGGCCGGGAGCTCACCGGAGTAGGTATCAGTACAGGACTTGCCAGACCGTGTATTTGCTTGCGATGTTCATCTAGTCCGAGTATCGTCCGTTCTTCAAGCAGTGTCGCGATCAGGTCTGCATCTAGATCTGGGGGCAACTCGTGCTTGCATATAGTGCACATAAAAAGGCCCTTTCCTCGCGCCAAGCAATCGAAGTAGTTAATTCTTGGCAGATCATCAGCTTGAAGGATTCGAGGATCACTGGTCAGAGGCGCGGCGCTTGAGTGCCTCTGCTGTTCGGAGGTCTCGAAATCCATGTAGAAACAATATGAGAGTGATGTAGGAGTGAAAGAGGGGAGTAGAGGATGTTATGCGGTAACTGAGAGGAGTAGAGCTGCTTATATAGTTACCTACCCTTTCCGGAACACAAAGACGTCTGTGTTGTGATTCCGAGCCTGAGCTCGTTTAAAACAGGCGGCTGTGCAGGCTTGTTTACTCAACACAGCCGTAGAAAAGTCCTCAGGGAGAATGTTCTCGATGTAAACATAAGGGACGCACAGCCAACTCCAACCGGGAACTGGGGCGCTGCGAG
This sequence comes from Strobilurus luchuensis, assembly GCA_019915105.1. Lineage (NCBI taxonomy): Eukaryota > Fungi > Basidiomycota > Agaricomycetes > Agaricales > Physalacriaceae > Strobilurus > Strobilurus luchuensis. Next base: position 2,337,325 of record JAHLMJ010000007.1, on the reverse strand, counting down.
TAACTTGTGCTTCCAGAGTGAGGATGTACATCCTCTGCAAAGTCATCAGGCAGCCGCTTACCAATACTGGGACCTCCAGACGCTCTCGCCACCAATTTTAGACAAGTGTCCCTCCAAATCGCCGCAAGAGTCGCTATAGAATCCCTATTCTACCAGCGACCGTCAGTGACGCCACGTGCTAATGTTCTGTTGTCTGAATCCTACAGCACCCATTGGACTTCTTGATTGTAAGCTATATGTCAGTCAAATTCACAGAGAGCCGATGCTCATTGGAGTCTGTACGTTTCTCTGAGTACTAAGTCGCGGATGGAAACCCGTCTAACCGCCCAAACCTAAACAGAGTCTTCCAGCGGCGGGAAGCGCCGGGAACAGCGAGGTCACGTAATCACACGTGGCACGACCACCACCTCTCTGAATCCCATCTTGTCATCGTTTCACTCAATTTGGTGTGTAGCGGGGAGAGAACCAAAAGGCAGTGGTGCGTTGTGTTACTTGCTTGGTACGCTGACTAACTGACTTGAACGATGACTAGCTACGGCGGTACTGGTACGCACACCGTACACGCTCTCATCCAGCTCTCGCGGAAGGGCGTACACGCAGACGTGTACGGATATGTTCACCTGCGCTCTCACTACCATTGCCAACTCGCTACCACCATCGCCGGGGTGCATCCCATCATCACCGTACATCCCATCCTCACCCCTCCTGGGAATCAATCCAAACACGCACCACCACGTATGCATCGAGTCCTTCGCTCGCCGATTCTCCCCACCTGCACCGATTTGCAACCCCTCCAACATCACCAGAAAACAAGCAATGTCGGACTCGTTCGCCGACCTGTGGGCATCGAGCGCGCCCGTCGCGAACAACGACCTTTACTTCGATACCGAATCATCACGAAGACCTTCTGTACCCTTCTGTTTCCGGCCCCCAAATCTCGGTTCTGGCTTCTTCAGCCGTGACTGGTCGCTGGCCATCTGCTCAGTCGCGAATGATAGTCCGAATCTGCCAATCAACGCAATCGAAGAGTGTGTCCACTTCGCGGCCCGATATCTTCGATTTCCTGGTTCTCAGATTCGACTGTCTCTACCTGAACTGTCGAACAACGCGGCCCAATATCTAGCGTATTTCGGCGTCCATCCGTGGTTGTCTGTCTATCTGTCTGTCTGTCGAACAGCGGACACGTCTTGGAAATCTCCGGTCTGGATTTCATGCGCCTTCTGGCTCTGTCTCTCTTCCAGCTGTTCATCTGTCTGTTTTGTGTCTTCTCCCTCTATCGAAGGAGGTCTTTGATAGATCTCACACGAGCAGCCGCATTCATTCATCAACTTCTCCAGCGAGGCCTCGCCGCCTGGAACGTTTCAGACTCTCATGGCGTCCGAGTAGCGGCTCCAGTGTCTGTGCTTATAAAGAGGCACACTCCATTGACAGTGCTAGACGAACATCATCCCTCGCAAATACCTCACAATGCTGTTCACAACCAACTCGCAGCTTCTCCAAATCATTCTCGTTCTTGGCGTTGTCACTTGCGCCCTAGCCGCTCCCGGGCCCATGACGGTGTCCCCAGACAGTTCCAGTATGTTCCTACCGGGAGCCTTGCGCAACATAAATGACTGACCTCAAATTCGATAGGCGATTGTGACGGTAGCTTCGATGGATTGGCTATGTCTACTGCTTGTCCGTGAGCAAGTGGACGGCGTCGGTGAGAGCTTTGGCTGTTGTACATATGTACCGCTCTGACCCCGTCTAAAGCGAGTTTAGCGTTCATATTGGTCTGGCGCTAGAGGATGTCAATTATGTGCCACTGCGGAATATATGAGCAACCGTTCAAGTTCACCAGGTCACGGTTGTGCATGAACGCAAAGGCCGAGGCTGATTCAAAATCCTCCCGCCATCAGAAAGCACACCGCCAGCGAGACTTACATGCGGTTTCTTTCGTAGCTGCGCCAACTTGAAGCAGCGCATACGTGGTATCACTTTCAAATGGCTGCCCGACGGGTTCTTCCCTCACCGTTATGTCGTTGTCTGATGGGTCACAGAGCGGATCTTACGCGGGAGAAAAAGGTCACGGATGTCCCGTACGAGTCGTATCGGCGTCAGCTGCATCCTTTCGCCTCACCTAGGCGTCAATTCCACGCCTCCCTTGCACATATACCGTAGTACGTGCGTCGTTTCCGAGACAAATAAGTCCTCGGTGGATTTGCATATGCTGAATGATTCATAGATACTACGAGGGTACAACGTCAACATCTGATTCCAGTCCAATCGACGACGCAAGCAAATACATAATCATTCCCCTCCCGTCTTCGGAGAGAGGTTGTCGGGAAAGAGCTTATGACTGTAAACTCCGTCGGCATTGCGCAACATCACACTACTTTGTCCTGCGGTGCCGGTCATTCTCATGAACTCCTTGCCTCCGGGGAGTTCCGGGTCCGAGAGGTGCTTTTCGTGGATGTGTCTGGCGTATGCGAGTGTAGCGCGCTTCGTACGCGTAGCCTCCGAGTCCTTGTCATCGGTGTTGATTGGACACTCGACGTTGAGGTCTTTGCTAGACCATTGACAGTCATGCATAGGACATGCAAAGTACTTCAAGTTCCCGTCCCCAAATTCACGGCGCTGCATACGGACATGAATCACATATGTAATCCAGAAGTCGAGTGGTAACTCACCGCAGGTGGGATTCTGAGACAGCTTTTTTCCATGTACCTCTTGCGTATGTGCTTCCATTGCTGCATAATCATCCAGCAGCTGATTGCAGCCTGGGGTAGTGCACAACCAAGGCGGGTCTTTCATTGGAGTTTGGTTGAAAGCCTCAAAGTAGTTTTCGAGAACATAACACTCCGGGTTAATATCACTCAAGGTGTGCTCCCCGCGAAAGTGATTCGCGTATGCTACTGCACTAGCATCCGGAGACATGCCGCCCGTGCGGGGTACCCACAGAATCTCCCGCGGGCAGCCACGTACAGGGCACAGGAGCAGTGTGTCGTTTTTTGTACACTATGTGCAAGCATGGGTGTCAAGACGAAGTCTCACTTCTATGGCAAGGACCAAGGGCTCACCGGAGCAGGTATAAGCACAGGACTTGTCAGACCGTGTACTTCCAGGAGATGTTTATCCGATTCAGCACTCGTTCGTGCTTCGGTCACGTTTGGATGCTCGCCGTGCTTGTCAATGCATATAGTGCACATGAAAAAGTCATCTTTCTGCGGCGAGCATTCGAAGTGATGAACCCATTGTGGGTGATTTTCGCCATCGCAGATTTCGGGCCAGCGGCCGTCCAAGTATCCAAGTTGATTCGTAGCGTTAGTACCACTAGTCGAAGCCGGGGCTTGGTTTGAGTAACTGTCCTCTGTAAAGCTCCATAGAGAGTCAATATGAAGAAGATAGAGTGCAAGATGTGATGAGAAAAGTCGAGCTGCTTATATAGTCACCTACTGATTTCCGGAACACAACGACTCCGTCCATATTGGGATTCCGAGCTTGCATCCCTACGAGCGTGAAACTGTGCGGTGTGGCTCACAGCCGTTAGGAAGGGCAATTACGATGTAGGCAAATGGGACGAAGAGCCGACTTCCGAGTCAATTGTGCAATGTGGCGCTGTGCAAAGTGAGAATATACAATTCCTGTGAGGTCAGACAGCCGCTTACTAGTACGTAGCCTCGGACGCTCACGCCAGCAATCGGAGCCTTGGTTTGGTCAAGTTGCTGAGCAGAGGAATGCCCCTTCATCCTACCGACTCTGAATTCTGCGCCACAATTCAAGTTCAACCTTCAAGCACCTTATCAGATGTTGGCGGTTCACAAGATGACTCGATCTCACCTCATTTTTGAGACTGAATATCGACTGACATTGGACGAGATTGAGTGAACATGTTGAGCTTGAGTCAATTCATTCATTAATACGTACATAGAGCAGGGGAGAATTACCTTGCAGTCATGGCCACGAATCCGGCTCGAGTCTACAAAGCCGAAGAAAAATAAAGGCGAGAGCCTGAGGAGGAAAGACAAGCAGACACACCTAGAGCCAGCGTCTGTCGAGCAGCACGGCGTTGCGCTATCCCGAGGGCAAAGACAGATTTGGCACCAAGGAGCAAAGTAGAGGAATGGTGTCAGCTCTGGCTCAATCATAGACACGTCCCAGTGTCTGTCCAAAATGACGGAAACGAGACAGACTGTAGCTTTCATTCGCAGCGGTAGACTGTAAGCCAGCAAGCTCATGTCCATAATGAGTCGGTCGTCCAAAAGAATCAGACGCCCGTAAACAAGCCGCCCAAACGGGAACAGCGGGCTCACGTAATCATGATCACACGTGGCACGACCGCAACCTGTTTCCCATCTTGTCATCGACAATCGATTTTTGGTGTGTGTTGTATTCCGACTCGGGTAGCGGCGGGGACCGAGAATCAGAAAGCGGTGGTGCGTTGTGCTGTGCTACCTTGCTTTTCTGCGTTGACTGACGAGGACGATGGCTAGTCAGACTCATAGGCGGGCTACTACTACTACTACCAGCACCCACGGATACACGCTCTCTCGCGGAAGGGCGTACACGCATACGTACACTTGCACTGTCACCACTGCCAACTCGCTACCACCAACACCATCGCCGTCGTCACCCTCACCACCCACCCACGTATCCATCGAGTCCTTCGCTCGCCGATTCTCTCCACCAGCCCCAGCCGCAGCCCCAGCACCCATCCGCAAGATGTCAGACTCGTTCGCAGACCTGTGGGCGTCGAGCGCGCCCGTCGCGAAGCCGAAGCCTATGGGCGCCGTTAACAACAACAACACCGCCAAAACCACTAGTCCTCGAGCGGGAACGGGAGGGAACAAGGGATACGACGCCTTTGCGATGTTAGCGGGGAGCGCGGGGAGCTCGCGCGCCGGGACGCCCCAGGCGCGGCTTAGTCCCAATCCTAATCCCAATCCCAATCCCAAACCTAGACCACCCAACGCCTCGCCCAAACCCAACACTACTACAGATGCCTTCGGCGACCTCCTTTCGGGAATCGGAGGATCGCAGAAGGACGCGGGGATGACGATCGCGGAGAGGGCGCGGATGGTCGAGGCGGCGCGGCAGAAACCCATTACCAACACGCATTCGAATAGCAATGGGGCATGGGCGGGGTTGGATTCGTTAGGCGGGCTGGGTTCGGGAGGAAAGGTTCAGGTACAGGAAGCGGAGGATGATTGGGGATTGGGCGATTTCGCTCCGGCACCTGCCGCGAGCGCGGCGTTGGTTGAAGAGGACGATTGGGGACTGGGCGATTTCGGGAGTGCGCCGAGCAAGGCTGTGGATCCTCCACGCGACGACGATGGATGGGGGATGGACGAGCTGCCAAAGAGGAGCAAGAACCTGTGGGACTACGACGGCGAGGATGATGAAGGTGGCAGGACGGACTCGCCGAGCCAGGAATTCGACTTTGGGAGCCGCGAGCTGTTGGATGACGGGGAGAGTCGACCGCCGAGCACGCGGCCCGCCACTCGTACACGCCCTCCCCGAACGGCATCACCACCTCCGCACGTGCTCGGGCAGCTCGTCGAGATGGGGTTCTCCATCGCACAGGCCAGGGAGGCGCTGGCAAAGACAGAGGGCGGCATGGACGTCGAGGCCGCCGTCGAGGGGCTGCTGGCGGGGGGTCAAGCAGGGAGGGAGGAGGCTCCCCCGATGCCGAGAAGGCCGCACCAGGCGAGGAGGCCGTCTGAGCAACGGCGGGGAGGCGATGAAGAGGGGGACGGCGGGGTGGACGTCAACAAGGTCCTCACGCAGGCTTCTGCCATCGGGCTGAGCCTGTTCAACAGGGCGGGCGCCGCGTTGAGGGAGGGCAGGGAGAGGGCGATGAAGGCCTACGCAGAGAGAGTCGCGGAGGAGGGGGATGGGGGTGGGAGGGGAGGAGCAGCACGGGGGAGGGGACGAGGAGGGACGGAAGGGAGGAGCGCGGGAGGGAGGCCAAAGTGGATGACCGAGCCGGAGGGTGGGTGGAAGGATGATGAGGAAGTCGTGCAGCCGAGGGAGGCGCCGCCGCCACCACGGCCAAGGGAGCCACCGCGGGAGAGGCCGCGCGAGCCAGACGTCGACCTCTTTGCCTCTGCGTACGTCTCGCCGTCGCGTCGTCGGCCTCCTCAACCCTCCTCTTCTTCTTCTTCTTCCCCCGCTCCCGTCCCCGCCCCCACACCACCTCAACCCAAACGCACCCCCCGCCCCACGCGCACGCTGCCCACCGCCACGCCCTCCGCCCTCTCCGCCTCCTCTGCTCTCAAAGCACGCGCCACCGCCGCATTCAAGCTCGGCCAGTTCGGGGACGCCGAGCGACTCTATGGCGAGGCGATGGACGTCCTCCCCGACGGCCATCTCGCGCGGGTCGTCCTACTGAACAACCGCAGTCTCGTGCGCATGCGCGAGGGGGGGCTCAAGGGCGCCGAGGAGGATGCGGGGGGTGTCATTGCCCTCATTGGGGAGGGGTGGGAGGCGCTGAGGGACCAGCTCAAGGGGGGCGGGGAAGAGTGGATGGCCATGGACGTTCAGGACCAGCTCGTCAAGGCCCACAAGCGGCGGGCGGAGGCGCTGGAGGGGAGGGAGCGGTGGGAGGACGCAAGGCGGGACTGGGAGCGCGTCGCGGGCATGGGCGGGCGGTGGGGCGCGGAGGGTGTTAGGGGCGTGGGGCGGTGTCGTGGGATGCTCGAGCCGAAACCCAAGCCCAAACCCAAGCCAGCTGCCCGTCCCAAGCCCAAGCCCACAGCCGCCGCCGGCCCAGCGCTGACATCCCACCTCGCCACCACCGCCCTCCTCGAAGCCGAAGACGCCCAGAAATCCCAGCTCAAGGATTCCGTCGACGCGCGCCTCGGCGCGTGGAAAGGCGGCAAGGAGACCAACATCCGCGCGTTGCTCGCCAGTGTCGACGACCTGTGGCCCGGCGCCGGCGGGGGGATGCACGAGCTCGTCAGCGACGCCGGTGTGAAGAAGGTGTACATGCGCGCTATTGCGCGGGTGCACCCTGATAAGCTCAACCCGGGCAACTCGACGCTCGAGCAGCGCATGCTGGCAAACGGCGTGTTTGGCGCGTTGAATGAGGCGTGGAACGCGTTTAGGAATTAGGGCTAGGGATTGTGTGGTTAGATTTTCTTTTGGAGTAGAGACATTTTTTCAATGGGACGTTCAAGATTCTCTGTGTGTTTCGTCCGGCCCCTCCGCAGTATGAGAGGTTGACGGTCGCGCGTGTACATGTCAAGTTAGATCGGGTGTTCGCTGTCCAAGTAGCGGGAGAGAGACAGCTTGGTGCTGCGCCTGATTGAGGTTGCGAAACACAAGTTCAAGTTACGTTTGCCTCGGAGTTGCCGGAACATTGAAGACACGCTCACAGGAAGGGTGACATATGTGGCGCATTTACTATCTATCAGCTACCTGGGTCCGGACAGTCAGAGTTGAATAAAATTGCTATATTGTGATTGACGCTCCTTCACTCCAATCCAATTAAAATGAGGAGATGACATTGATTCACGCCTCTGTGTGCAAGTTCAATGTAGACTGTAGTGCTTCGACGAAAGTTTCAAATGCCATGTCGGATTTTGTCTCAAGCTGGTCCGTTATAGAATCCATTATGATTATTCTCTTCGTGAAGACATGTAATCGGATGCATCCTATAGCTTTATGTTGGAATCCAACTCTGCCGGAACATCGAAGAGGTTGACGTTGGCGCATGTAAGTATCTGTCAAGCGGAATCAGGTGTTCATGCCTCCAGCTGTCCAAGTCGACTGCGGGAAATAGACAGCTTAGTACAAGGCCGTAATGAAAGTGCTGCGCCTACGTTGTGAGGCTCGGGAGCGAAACACAAAGCGGCACAAGGTACCGCGGACTGACAGGTCGATCACGCTACGTTACGCGCTAACCCCCATGATGCACTGCACTGCCCTGCGGATAGGGATGGGGATATGGATACGGATACTTAAAGACCTACCTCCACCACCATCACCACTCCCCACACCCTACCCCACACACTATGATCAAACTACCCGAAGGCGAAGACGACTCCGCACCCGCACCCGCGCCGCCCGTCTACACCATCACCGACTCCCACCAATCCCACGATACCCCGCCCCCCGCCTACTGCCCCAAGATCGGCAAGAAGAGCCTCACCGCTCCCTTAGTGACCGTCCCCGAGCTCCGCGCGCACCTGCGCCTCCTCCAGGCGTTCGCGGCGCTCAAGCAGCGCGTCGACGGCATGGACGGGCTGGGAGTGGAGAAGGAGAGGAACTGGCCGCTGTTCGTCGCGCTGGCTGTTGAGAGGTGTGTGTGTAGCCGGAGTTGAATGGATATGGGAGGCTGACGGTAGGGGGCAGGTTTGAGAAGTTCTGCTTGACGCTGCCTGAGGACGAGGACGCGGATGATGCGCTCGTTCCGCCGTTGGATGTCTTTATGGTGCGTTTAGCCGCCTTCTCTGATCCACATACCTTGCTCACTGGCACTTGTGTCCATTAGGTCTGGCATGCGTACCTGCTCAATCCCCAGTACGTCTCTCCCCACATATCTTGATTCGATTCGACTGACCGTTTCAGACGGTACGCCGAAGATGCAGATATCAGAGGCCCGATAAAGCGGTTGGCCAAGTCAGGCTTGAAGCTCGATGACCTGGTCCGTAGTCCTTCCGCCCTGCATTGTTTACCAACCAGACCCTCGCAGGAATCCATCGTGTCCACATTGACGGCACCCTCGCCGGACTCTACTCGCGAAGAGATATGGACAAAGAGGACCGACCTAGCCTTCGACCCATTCGAGTCCGCTAAGATCTTGAAGAACCATGTCATCACCTGTCCCAAATGCCTGTCCAAATCCAACGCTTGTGAGTTCCAAAGCCCAACGTCCCATGCACTGTTGACAACAACGTATCCGTGCACAGTGCTGCTAGACGAAAACGGCCGGGGGTACTTGCAGCAAGGATTCGCCGTCAGCTGCCCCACCTGCTCGTTGGCCATAACCAAAGGGACGCTGGCAATGCACAAGCTCGTCAAGGATCTCACAAACGACTCCATGGTCCTCCCGTACGCTTTGGCACCCCTTCTACATCATATTGCTCCTTTTCTGACTATCTTACCAGTGGCACATACCACGTCCCCGAATCGCCACCAGACGCGAAACGCGCGACGGACATCAAGACGCGCATCATGATGAGCAGCCTCCTCAGCAAGACGTTCGAGAAGCCCAAGAGCGGCGATACGCACGAGTGGCGGACGAGCCTCATGGAGTCGCTAGACTACTCGCTGCAGAAGCTCAGCGACGCGATGCAGGTGCACATGCGCGGGCGCAGGGCGCGCATGGTCGCGCGGATCATGACGGCGTACACGGACGATAGGGTGTGGTCGCTGGACTTGGTCGGCGCGGTGATTCGGCAAGAGTCGTTCGTGCACAAGATGGCGGATCTGCGGTGGACGACGTCTGACTTTATTGACGAAGCGGATGATAAGCTCCTGTTGCACGCCATCGCGCGGTATCATGCGTATGTGCCCGTTTTCCTGTCAAACCCCATGGATTGACACAGAATTCAGGTTCCTCGACCTCATGTCATCCTCCCCCGCATCCTTCTTCGTCCCCACCCTCGACATCGACCTCGCCTGGCACACGCACCAGCTGCGCTCCGCCAAGTACAACGCCGACTGCGTGTCCCACCTCAACCGCTACGTGGACCACAACGACCGCGTCGCCGAAGACCGCCTCTCCAACGCCTTCGACATCACCTGCCGCGCCTGGGCGGACCGCTTCCACGTCCGGTACGCGCACTGCGGCTGCCCCGCCCCAGGGGACAAGCTCGCCAAGCGCCTCACGCGGCTCATCCCCGCCGTCTCAAGCAAGCAGGCGCCCAACGAGCTCGTCCCCCCGCCCGACCTCCGCGCCGCCACGCACCCCAGCGACCACAACGCGGTCTACCCCTTCGCGCACGCGGCGGAGAGCGAGAAGGCGCGCGCGCGGCGCATGGAGAAGCGCGCAAAGCGGGAGAGGCGGGAGATGAATGGGGACCGGGACGCGGACGCGAGGGCGAGGCACGACCCGGCGTTCTTGGTGCCCATGCCGCTGTACTATGGATATGGCGTCGGACCGATGGCGATGGGCGGGTGTGTGGCGATGAACGGGCATGTCGTCGGTGCGGGCGGGGGCACGGCGGCTTGTGCGGCGGTGAGTGACAGTTCGGGCTCCTGCTGTAGTGCAGTTGTTGATGTGTTAATTCTGATAGGGCGTCGGAGGATGCGGTGGCGGGTGCGGTGGTGGTGGCGGATGCGGTGGCGGGTGTGGCGGGGCCGCAGGTGGGTGTGGCGGCGGTGGAGGAGGCGGTTGTGGGGGAGGTGGTGGCGGATGTGGAGGAGGTGGCGGCGGATGTGGAGGAGGTGGCGGGAACTGATACTCACGACATACACTAACAATAACTATGTTTCATTATGTATGTTGATTCTAGCTCAAGTATCTGTAACATATCTGTATATGAGTAGTATGTATGTAAAAATTGTAGTATTATCTAATGCTGGGCAGGACGGATTGTAAGACGCTCTACAGCTCAGGGTATGAAATGACATTAGCTGGCATCTGGATATCGTATCAGAGAGAAACTTCTCCACCAATTGAATGGTGGTCTTCTATCAGATTCATTATGTGCTTGACACAACATTACAGAAGCATAGTAAGTAGTAGGTACGCCACGACTTGGAGCTTAGAGACCTAAGCGGAGGCGGAATTGCAAGCGAAGAAGGCAGTTGACAGTATTCGAGAGCACGCGAAGCGATCATTAATTGAAGATTGACTTATTCTTTGCCATCTTCAACTCGTACAAAAGAGAAAGACGAGAGCATAGACTGCTCCAGCGTTCAGGAAGTATTATTTCAACGAATTCGAAATGCCGGCGTCCGCTGCCTACCAACTAAGAACGCTTTCTCCGCGTAAAAACCACTTCCAAGGGTGGCCTCGTCGTAACAAAATAGTCTTTGACACCTGCAGGCCACGCCTCAGAATCGAACCCCTCCTTGAATGCCACATCGAACTTCTGCATCAAAGCGCTCGTAAGCGCGAACATCTCCTGTAGTGCCAGCTGCTTCCCCACGCAATTCCTCGGGCCGTATGAGAAGGGAATGAACGCTTCCACGTTCAGTACATTCGTGCTCGGGTCCGACGACTCGTTCTTCTTCTTGAGCCATCTTTCGGGCACGAAGCGGTCTGGGCTTGGGGAGAAGTACGTCGAGTTGCGGTGGATCACATAAGGAGGCACGTAGACCGCTGTGCCTTCTGGGATGAAACTGGTAGAAGGGGATTCGATGCGCGAGAAGGAGAGATGAGAAGAGACACCCACTGGTTGGCCAGGACCCTTCCACCACACCCACGCCCCACAATTCTTTGTCCATTGCTCGGAATAGGTGGATAGAGTCGCAGCGTCTCGTTACTACGATTGAACGGTGCCAAAATCAACGTCACGTCGAAAGAAGTTAGATGTTTCTACGCACATGCATGCAGCCATGTACGGCAGCGTCACCGCCGACGCGCCAATCGCACACTCCGTCGTCGACAACACTTCATCCACCTCCTTCTGTAGACGCTCATAACACTGTCGATTGGTCAGGAGACAATGGAAGAGAGAACACATCGCAGCCGAGGTCGTATCGGAGCCGGCGATGACAGTGAGCATCCCCTCTGCGACGATTTCCTCGAAGGAAGGTTTGCGGTTCTCAGCTTCGAAGCCTTCTTCGTCCATCTGATCATAGGCCCATCCGTGAGCCGCCGTTATGTATGAGAGACGGAGAAGGGAATGTATGTACCAAATAATACCAAAGGTCTTTCCGTTTAGACGATGTCTGCTGTCGGCCCATGGCTTTCTGGGCGCCGTAGTTCGCCATTCGGCGGTGGTATTTTCCGAGTGCGGGGATGGACACGAAGGTTTTGTACAGCCAAGGAATTTGACAAAGAGCGAAATTCGCGCTGGATCGAAAGGCACGCATTAGCGGTGGCAGGCGCCCTATAGTGGCATGGGACTTACACGGCATAACGCTCAAGTAACTCCCAGAACCCGCCGTCATCCTTCCCATCTGACTGCATCATCTCTATCCCCCCGCCAAACCTGTGAGGAGGCTTAATTAAGAATTTGGTCGATGATGAAGCGAGATGAGAAAAGATCAAGGAACGAAAGTCAGAGAGTCATCTACGCACGCCATATCACCCATAAAGTCAAATCTAAAGGCATGGCAAAGTCAGCGAGCTTGAGCTAAGTGAACAAGACGGCCTCACGCAAAGAAATTCATCCAAGAAGCGAAACTCAGAGGCTGGTTTATGCGAATGTCAAGGCAGTCCACCAGCTGACTCGTCCGTTTCGAGAGGCTATCCTTGTATTCTTTCAGGGCAGGCGCACTGAGCCCCCGCGTCCATCGACGACGGCGTATATGGTGCTGCTCTCCGTTGGTGATGAGCAATGACCCATGCCCACCCTCGGGTATACGCGCAGTGTAGACTGTAGAGCAGATTTGTGAGCTTGCTCTACGGTAAGAAAAGTCTTAACCTTGGAAAGAACTTACAGGGAGATTTATCAAGCCCATTCGAGCCAAGGACGTCTTTGATAGACGCGATGTCAATGACTGAGATCTCGTTGGGCCCTGTGTGATAGAATGTCAGCCGAAACGGACAGAAGTGAGACTCAGGGACCCACCAGTGCGCACAATAGGTCCATATTCTTCATGAAGCTGTTTCAGACGAAGATGCTGCCTCCCACTATAAGCGACGTACACGCCCCACAGCTTCGTGAGTTTATTAACGCGCGGACCTGGGATTTTGGCGAGAGGATGAAGTGGTGAGAGACGATATACACACATCGATAGAACGATGGTGGTGAAGAAGACTGCATAAATCTGGGGAAGACCGACGTAGGGGTACGAAGGGTTGACAGCAACAGATAACAGCAAGGGTTGGACAAGTAATCCCGCGGCGGCGAATGAGGGACTAGTGGGCTCATAGTTTCTGAACCAGAGGTGGTTTACCTACACATCATTCATCAGTCTAAAGGTCCTTGCGCTAAGATATTAGTACACACGAGGGCGAGAGCGCCAGTCAGGAGATATATGTCGTGGGGAGCCATGTCGCGAGAGATCTCGTGTGTGGAATGGGGGTATAAACAGTCGGAAGCCGGGGCTGCGAAGCCCTCATATGCTATCCTGCTTCGGTCATGGCTCTGAAGAACCCCGATGCAATTTACACGAACACTGCAGGATAAGGACAAATCACTGGGTCCCCGTCCCCTTGAAGGCCGGCCTGTCGCCGAGAGGCTTCCAAAGGGAGGTGAGAATCGAAACTTGGAAGTCCAGAAAGACATTTGCTGAGGAAGATTATATTATGTACTATGAGGGACACAGACCATGGCCAACGGTAGGCAACTAATGACGCCGTTGGTGCGTGACACGAATCAGACGGGTTGTGGCTTCTTCGTGAGTTGTAGAATGATATTGAGACGCGCAAGGGCTGGAATACAGTAAGGAATAGGAAAGCAATGACATCTGCGAATCATTCAGACACCAAAACGCGGTACATGACTGCCACGCACCATTTGCACAACGGGCAACTAAACCGGCACCATGAGCTCCCCCCATGTCCGCACAGCCAACACGCCGCCAATGAACATTGATACGCCCGCCACTATGCTGATGTTCCCCGGCAATTTCTCCGGCGCCCAAACCTCCTCCCTCAAAAACCGCGAGAACGCGGACTCGTTCGGGTCCTGGCCGCGCCGCTGCACCTGGTTCTTGTTGATGTATGCGGGGCCGGAATTGGGGGGCGCTGCGCGACGAGCCATTGTGATTTAGGTGATGTTTTGTTTTGTTTCGGGGAGCGTGGTGGTTTTGGCAAAAAGTCAGAGGCACGAGTCGCCCGATTGGGGTAGTCTAAGCGGAGTTTGTACCTCGGCTGAGACGGCATCATACGTTTCGCTGACCCTCGCTACTTATACATGACCATGACGCCACACAACCTTCACACAACCCTACTTCGGGCACGACTCGGGATTCTCCCCGAGGATGAGAACTACCACCGCAGGCCCCATCGATCAGAAGCTTCTGCATACTCACGATGTCAGACGACTTAGCCATACGCTAACATATCGGCTTGGGAGTCAATGCGAATGAGTCTCCTTCATTGCGGCACTTTCATCGAAACGGAGCCAATGGGGTGTTCGTTTATTTTGTCCTTCTTGGTCTGATAGGGCGAGTGCAAGAGAAACGGCCAAGTCGCCCACCTGCTACCAAGACGTAAAGCGGACCCGCAGACTGAGCCGACGGGCGTCGGGCCTGATTCGCGTATTCGAAGATCTCTAGAAGATGCCGCCACATCACAGTCCAGACGTGGTCACAGCTTTCTTCCCCGCATCCTGTGCCTTTCAATGATGGGTATCAGCATCACGGCTGTAGAGCGTCTTTATCCTCTCTTCCACGACTATGGCGACCATCTCCTTCGATCTTGCTGCAATGGTTCGCGAAGTCTTCCAGCTCATCACCCAGCTCAGGAATGAGCGAACTGCTGAAAAAGAAAAGGCGAAAGCCGCACACTTGCTTGTCTATCGCGCACTCTCCCTCCATCCGGCTCTCGACCACATGCGGCCGCCAACAGGCATCCTAGCTGACGTTGATTGGTACACTGAGCTCCGTTCCACATTCAACACCGGTATATTCCGCAAACTTAGTAGGTATTGGCTGTTGTATATGAATTAGTGACACTGATCTACGCCACCAATTATAGGCCAGAACGAGCATTTCAAGCGAATGGCCCTGCTAGGAGACGCTGGCACACGCGCGAGAATTATGACACTCTTGCTATGGATCATTGGGCACCGCTTGTCCGAAGATTCCATTGCAAAACTTCTTTCTACAGCACTCGGCGATGCACTGAAACGACTGGGCGGCTCCGGCGCAGAAAATAATAGTCTGGAAACTGAGCTAGCTCAACTTGACTCTGTGAATCGAGTCCTCGTCAGCCTGCAAAAGATGATCAAGAGGAAGCTTCCTTTACCCCCAGGTAATTACGAATGACAGTACAGACCTAACATGCGATAGTACTCATATTGATCAGATAGAAATCCTTTCCAAGGTCCCGACTACACTGTTGAGGACGAAGACAAAGCTCTACCGCGCTCAGAACTCTG
This sequence comes from Strobilurus luchuensis, assembly GCA_019915105.1. Taxonomy (NCBI): domain Eukaryota; kingdom Fungi; phylum Basidiomycota; class Agaricomycetes; order Agaricales; family Physalacriaceae; genus Strobilurus; species Strobilurus luchuensis. The sequence continues at coordinate 2,322,179 of JAHLMJ010000007.1, read as the reverse complement.
GGGGTACGAGCTTCCGGAGGAGTTGCAGTACGAGTACGACGTGCGTCGGAACCCCGTCCTTCTTCTTCGTCCTCTTCCCAGCAAGGTTATCATCCCTCAGACCAAGCTGATCATGCTCCTTATACAATGGGCATCTAGCAATTTTGGACTGGGAAAGAAGGTGTATGCCGCTGAGGATGTAGATCAGGGTGCTTTCTGGAATGCAGACCCGCCAATCCACTTCCAGTCCCCCGACTAAATTTCGACCAGCTTTTCCCGTGGACCTCGGACGAAGAAGTGTCAGATGCGGATGATTTTGCTTTTGACATTCATGACGGCGTTTTCACTACACCGTACGAGATCTCGTGGGAGGACGATCCGACGGAAGATTGGATTCATTCCCGCTTTTGCTCGATCTATCCAGTACACGGATGGGCCCACAAGAGCTTCGTCCGTGTCCTGTTGTTCAACGATTTCTCCGCCTCTCAGTCTCTCCCAAGCGCGTCCCAGATTTCCACTGCGACACATGTAGCCGAGCATCTGTCACGGCGACTGCATAAAGATATCTTGTGGTATGCTGAGCAATTCATCATTGCCCGTTCATTACTGCATTGGCGCGAGAAATACGCTACCGATCCTTGGATCCCGCCTGCTTTCGAAGATGTACGCGATTTCATGATCAACCCAATACGTCTGTGCCCAGACGCTCCAGACATCCTCAATTTACCTCTCCTTGCTTTGTCTGCAAGTGCAGATGTTCCAAATGTTCTCCCTGAACTCGATACAAACGAGTGCACGTGCGGCGAATGCGCCCTCATTGGATCGCAGCTCCCCCGTAATCTAGAATCATTCCGTCACCAATACTTTCGCATCACATCCCCCCGCTCACAGCAGTGTGATGCCTTGAAGCGGACATGGGAGCCTGCGTTGACTCTCGCCGAGGAATGGCTGGAAGGTCTTGTTTCGAGGGTGGACTCGAACTTTTCCTTGTTCGCGTGGGCGGAGGAATCGAACCGCCGAATGGGTCCAGCCGTACTTGAGCTCGCAAACGAGCTGAATGTACGCGTTGGAGAAGAGTTATCGGATGTACAGCTTCTTCGCCTCATTGTCATGCTCAGCATCGTTGGGGATGAATTTCCTCCCGCTGTCCCAAAGTTGCCGGGACCTTTTGGGCTGGGCTACATTGCAGCAATGCCTTGGGCATCTGACAGAGAGGATTATCAAGCTCTGGATGAGGAAGGTGGCCCCGATCGCGTCTTATTTGTCAACGGAGGGTGGTTGCATGACACTATTGGTATCGACGGTGTCTCGCTTCTCCATCAAACTGAGGTATTGAGGATAGTGTATCGCCCAACCTCGCCAGGCAAGTTCTTTGCCATCTGCATGCCTAATTTCAGATCCGATGTGTCACTTTCACCACCAATTCATCCAGTCCCAGATACCGATGTTGGGTTGGTACCGGTGGCTTCCTCGTCTCGAGATTCACCAGCAAACGACATGACTCTGACCTTCGTTCTGAGCAACTGGAAATCCGACGGATTCCCTCTCCTTTCCGTATCCTCTTCTTTTCACGACACCGACTTCCAGGCTCCTCGCGGAGCTTTGGCAGCTTCAATACGCGTTGAACTTCTAGGTCGCGTGATAGAATCATTCTGGCGTCCCGACGTATGTCAAGGCTCCCCGTGTGAGCACAAATCCGCATGGGGTCGCGCGACGCACTGCTCGCCGACGGCTATAGACCTCATCAAGCAAATTCTACCGTTGGGTCCAGACATCGATACTGTTGAGTCAGGCGCACCCACTGGCGATTGGGTCGAACTCAACCTCGCTGCTTCCGAGAATAATCCTGAAATACACAGGCTTTTGCGGGACATGATGGAGAAGCACAGCAGACGATTAGCGCCGTTGATGAAGTCAGGATCTGTCCTGGAACGCATGAGGTCGTGCATTGTGAGATGCGGTCCAACAGAAGGTCCCGTGGACGCGATTGTCATACTGGCAGCCGCCTTGAGGAAAAAGGTTTATGTCTTGAATCACAGGTATGCTGTCGCACGTCATATTTATGAAGAGAGCTGACCTTTGTATTAGAGAGTGTTGGGAGTGTGCTTTGCGGCGGATGCGAGAGTTCGACAGGACTGTCGGAGTATCCGTTGGTACAAAGGGGGTCACAGCTTGCGACTTGTGCATGAGCGCCTTATGACAACCTCAAGAGACTTATTGTTCTCGTACTTGAATCATAGACGTCAAGTGCTATACATTGATAAAAAAAGACCTATACAAAGAACACAGAGCCAAGCGTAATTACCACAGACGAACAGTCATGCCATTGTCTCTCAGTCTGTTCAAACGGGTCAAAGTTCCCGTGTTGAGTTCCACGCCAAAGCGTTTACCCAGGACCACGGAGCGCAAGCATCGCACTGTCTTCGCATCAGCATTGCTCGCTCTGGATTCGACCATTTCCATAATCATCTCCTCCAGCCAATGCGCATCGTGATGCCCCCAAACCAGCTCGAGTCTCTTCAACTTCGGGAGTACAGAGCACCCCGAATTGGCCGTCAAGTTACGCAAAAGTGGTCCAGTTACCACCCTGGTGCCCCGTGCTTCTTGGATGCTCAACGTGCGCAACTTGGTTGTGTAGGAGAGTATGGCGAGGAGGTCTTCGTCCGTAAGACATGGGATGTTGTGCAATGCGAGTGACTTGAGGCTGCATTGACTGGTACGGAGGGCGGCAGTGAAAGAAGAGATGAACCAAGTCACAGCTTCGAGATCATGCACCTGGGTGTCAGACCGCGAGATGGTCAAGACAGTCAAGTGCGGAAATCTGAAGGAGTCGACGAATGTGTGCATCAGCCTCGGGATGCTCTTCATCGTCAAGGTCGTCGCTGTCAGGGGGACGGATGCACCTCCACCAAAAGGCGTGTCGAATGTACAATCCTGGTCGATGACCAGCTCCTTAAGATTGTCCGAAGAGCGCAGGGAGTTGTAGAGATTGGCATCGGAGAAGTCCCGAAGAACAATCGTCTGGAGAGTGTCCCACTGCACTTGAGATACGGAGGCGCATCGACCCCGCGGAGCGACAGTGTGGAGGCATGGCGCTCGGAGAAAGGCAGGAAACTGGGAGCGCTTTGTCGTAGGTTTGGTGACAATGTTCAAGGTCAAGGTACCGAGAATGGGAAGGCTTAAATCGAAGAGTGCCAATTCGGATGCTGAACATCGAACAGAGGCATTGGACCAACGATATGCCTCCTTGAAAAGGAGAAAAGCGCATCTGGAGCTTGAGCGGCTTGATAGACTGATGTATACGTCCAAGGGAGTATCCTTCGACAGATGAAGGTACCACCAGACAACCTCGACAGCCATGCCAGTTGAGACACGAGTCCATAGCTCGGGTAAGCGCTGAGAGATTGTGCGCCACCCACGGGATACAAGGCTGAGGCGTAAGGCAGTGAGTTGAAGATCATCGTTGATGGCCGCCCATTTGAAGATGGACGTCAAGATCGGAGTCGGCAGACGTGAGATGGGTGAAGGGGAGGGAAAGAGAATGGATGTGATGCTGACGGACGTGGAGCGGTGCTGTCTGACGCGTGTCGCAATCAACTCCTTCAACTCTCCCTTGGACGCTACATCACAGTCTCCGACTGGAGGTTGGACGGCAGCATTGGTCATGCAAGTAAGCGGCAGTTTGTGCATGGGGGCGTGAGCGCTGTACGACGTAAACAGGCCTCCGCAGAGAAGACATAGCGATCTTGGGGAATATTGTGAGCACGATATATACAACATATGGGTATCACGTACTGTGCAACCATTGCGCATACGACTGGGCGGAGCGAAGGTATGCTCGATTCTTACAACGGGGAAGAACTGGGCACAGCAGGCGCCTTCACGAAGGCCTCTTTATACAGGCCAGCCGAATCATTGATCGGTGTGGACTTGATCAACTTGGATAGACGCCTCCATTGTGAGCCACCTCCCGACGTGCAGGGTCATGACTAGTCCATTGTCCTCGTAGCATGCCACCTTCCCTAAGCAGTCAAGATAAAGGAAGAGCAAAGGGTCACAAAACCTCTCTTGAGCAGACAAGGCAAGCTCCCGCGGTTCCGAGCGCGCCGTTATACTGATGATAGGCGGAAGATACTGATCATCACTGAATGGCTATCCGAGTTGTGTGGATCGTCAGATTCAATTCGTGAGAAGGAGTTGAGAACGTGCGTGCTTACGTCGGGTCACTCCCAGGCCCTCCTCCGAGAGCCGCTATGCCCGATATTGGCATCCTGAGCATGGAGGGATGCCAGGAGCAGGCGTAAGCGAGTGGTTTCCTTGAGGGACTTCGCTACGAGACGATGTACTATGCGCTATTATTTGGGCGCGCAGAGTGACGCCTTTAAGGAGAGCATTGGCATCGGCATGGTGAAACGCGCTGCATAGCTTTACACTGGACTTTTGGGAGAGCGGGCACAGGACCCACCGCCGAACCGTCCAAATTTGCGTGGTGCTTTCTGGCAGGCGTAGGACGTCCCTTTGGAGCCCGACGGCCTGGGTGTGAAGTTATTTTCGGCCGTATCTGAGAAGACGCCCGTTGAACAGATAAGTACGATAGAGGGCTTGACCAAGGTTTGACAATCAGCAAGACACGTATTGAGGCAGGCACGGTCTTATTATGTAATCTCAGGTCCGACCCAAAGTAGCAATTTGCAAAACTTCTCCGTCGAGCCACTTTTTTCATGCGGTCATGATGTTTGCCTGTCGATCCTTCCTCTGCTGTGCGGGCAGCCCCGAGGACAGTGCGGGCGAGGACATTGACGAGAGTTCGCGACTTATACCGCCGACGCTGGAGGAAGACTCTCCGTGCGTGTCCATCTTCGCGTTTTCTGTCTGCTTGATGCTCATTTTGCACGTAAACAGACCTCCGACAACTGCGCTAGACTATGCCAAATACCAAGGTCGGCTCGGGACGATAGTGCGTGCAAAGGAAGGGTGAGTTACGTGTTGGATCATGCTTTCGACTTATCCTCATTGCGTTCTCTGCTACCTCGCAGGCGAATGGTGAACGTGAATGTCCTCGGCGGCCCATCCCACTCCGGCTATGGTGACTCCTCCAGTGGTGATTACTACGATCATGTCGACGGCAGGTCGATATCGCATGCATACCCAGAACACCACTTTCCCGACATCGACTCCCTCCGTGCCGGATCACGCTCCAGTTCGCGTTCATATCGATCTGTTGAGCGTGCCCCGCGGACACCCAGTATGGCTCTATCTGCACGACTGGTCAACATTGAGGATCTTGATGCCCCGCTGCAGCCATCAGATGAGGATACCAAGGCGAGTACACTGCCACGCTCCTGTTACGTGCTGACATTTCGTCTAGAGAGCGGTCCATGATCTCAGCTTGGCCGTGGGCTCCCTATCTCGCAGCTGGGACGACTGAATACATTTTCTGACGCATTTACCTCACCTTATACCGTGATTGTACTGTTTGATCTTTGCCTCGCCATCACTGCACATTGCTAGAACCTGCCATCTACCTCGCATATATCTTGTCTTCTTCTGACACCCCTTATTTGATCATTGCACGCACCATAGACATAGATACTCATTTCGCTTGTATACCAGACATTTCACGCTGTATCATATTCTGGACTCTCGCTCCTCGGGCCAGATCAGACTTCTCTCGAAAAGGCGATGATGATGATGATGAATTCCTATTTAACGTGGCGTTCAGGCCGTCGAGCGGCCTATGTGTCCACGGTACTGTTCTACTGCTAGCTATGTAACAGTAGGTAGTCAATGCAAAAATGACAGACAATGAGAAAAGAACACAGTGAGTAAAGGATAAAGGGCATGCCGGGGATTGTAAGAGACTCCTGTCGTGTAGATGAGTAAGTGAGCAATAAATGAGTGTCTACAAGTGAGAAAAGGGGTTGTTCGAGATGCGGGGAGGGTAGAAGGAGGGTTGGGCAGGGACTGGGGCAGCGGAGACATGACTTGGCTAGGCCAAGTCTGGTCGCTCGCCATAGTAGACCCCGGAAAGGGAATGCTCCAGATGGGCCCGGTTGATAATGGCCTGCCGCTGCGGGCAGTCCATTGATGTGGCCAGATGGGCACCGCCACAAGCATGGACAGCGCATCGAGTCACAATATGGGAACACTTCTTCATATCGGTGCAGGGCGACTTTGGTTTTGGGCAGTGGCAGTCCGATGTGGTGTGGGTGCCAGCACAGCGTCCACAAATGCTGGCACTTCTGCAATCACGGGCAAGATGGCCGAAACGGAAACAGTTGAAACACTGGGGAGGACGTGGTTGATATTTCTCGGTGTGGAGAATGCTACCATTGAGAGCAATTTTGTCGTATATGCAAATATCAGCTGATTCTTTGGTGGAGAAGTGCAGAACAAGGGAGGAGAATGGCTTGTGTGTGGAAGTACGGGAGATCCAATGAACACGCTCGACTTCAGACCGGAGGTCCTCCAGTCTTGAGCTGTTATCCGCAATGAGGGTATCCATGCCGGTGGGCCCCGTCGAACCAACCTCATCTGTGCTGTCTGAGGGAGGTGTGTAGCCAGAGAAGTCAAGTGTTGTGGGAACACGGTGGATAATGACTGGATAGGTTCGACGGTGGAGCATGAGAAGATTGGAAAAAGCGGGAAGCCAAGCTTGCGATGTGTCCCTTAATAGCTTTGGGTGGTCGGAATCGGTGAGCATGATGCAGATATCTCCGTTTCGGCGTTTGGCAACAGCACGCGCCTCAACTGTACCACTGAGATTTGATGGTAACAGTCGGGTGACAACCTCGTTGAACTGCCTCTGTATGACGCAACAAGAGGACGAGGTAAAGGCCGGCTTTTTGCGATCAAGAGGTGACAAGATTAGGTCACATGACGTGAGACGAGTGGCATGGTGGCGAACTGCTGGAACAGGGTGTGGAGGTGAAGGACTGATGTGGGAAGAAGTGGTGGAAGAAGTGGTAGAGGTTGGGTGGGACTCCTTGGTGGATTGGCTGATTTTCAGAATGTGTTGTTGGAGGTTATCGATTTGTGAGGCGAGCGATGAAAGGTTTTGGGTGATGTCATGAGTGGCATTGGCTGCGAGAAGCGAGATAGTTGAGCAGATTAGTTTCCAAGTGTCGATTGGGACAGAGCATGATTTAGCAGTGGTGGATTTTGGCAGCTGGACCCCATGTATGAGGTCGCGGAGGGTATCGATAGTGGGCCGGTCGAGTGGCACGGCACTTGATGGTGGTGGTCCCGGATCAAAAGGCATCTCTCGAAAAGGCTTCGTCTATAGTTGGGGACTAGGCTTCCTAGCCTCCTACCTACACGCACACGCGCCTAGTCGACATATAAATTACACTCAGGCTGAACCCAACATATCCAGTAAAGTGCCATGTGTATGATTGATGTGAGATCCTGTTGCATAAACACGTATCATGTACAGTATTGAGTATACCATACAAAACCGAGGTTGTCTACGCGCACCTTCGCCGGATCCACGCAGAAACTGTGTTCGGAACCGGGGACTGCCCTGTGATAGTCGCGTTTCGGATCATGCCGATCTTTGGCTGTCTAGATTCTAAGGCGAAGATGATGATCGAGTGCCAATCGAAAGGGAAGTGGCGCATTTGCCATGCACAGAGTACTGACCCATTCATGGACGTAAGAGTCTCGAGGATCGTTGCAGGCGAGGAGTAAAGATGTCCGCGCATCGTTACGCCCGTAAATCAAGCCCAAGCATGGCCAACCTCGGTAATCAAGTGTTCTGCACAAGGATTTCACGGACTTCGGAAGGGCGACAGATTGCTGACAATGGCTCAAGTGACTTGCTGACTGAGAGCCTCTCTGATGTTGAGATGAACCTCGCAAAAAGACGCGAAAATCGGTATTTGTTGGGTACCATGGGAAAAAACATCTCAAAAAGCGAGGACCCACAAGTCGCCGTTAGACACTTGAGGCAACTGACTCAGCAAATCAGAGCTGCATCTCTCTCCTTATGGGGACTCTTTCACCCACCGCGTCTCTCAGGCGACTTTCTCCTGTCTGTCGATGGGCTCGATAAGGCAAGAAATTCACGCCACGATGGTATATAAGGCAGTCGCGCCCAGGAGGTCATATCAGATCGGACTCTTCCTTCTACCACCACCACCACCCATCTCCCGCCATGGCCCCCAAAGTCGCTATCGTCATCTACTCCATGTACGGCCACATTGCCACCTGTACGTGCCTCTGCGCCCGTCGTTATCGCCCACAGCTGATATATCTTCCTTAGTGGCCGAGGCTGAAAAGAAGGGCATCGAAGCTGCCGGCGGTGCTGCCACGATCTATCAGTACGTCGTCCAACCTTTGTCTCATCCGTCGTCGCGCTCACCAGCAACAGGATTCCCGAAACCCTTCCCGAATCCGTGCTCACCGCCATGCACGCGCCTCCCAAGCCTGATTACCCCATCATCGACGCTGCCACCCTCGCCACCTTTGACGCCTTCCTCATTGGTATCCCGACGCGTTACGGTAACTTCCCCGGACAGTGGAAAGCGTTCTGGGACACCACTGGCGGGCTCTGGGCCTCTGGCGCTCTCGCCGGCAAGTACGCCGGTGTCTTCATCTCCACTGCCGGTCTTGGAGGCGGCCAGGAGTCGACCGCCATTGCTTCCATGTCCACCTTTGCTCACCACGGCATCGTCTACGTACCTCTCGGATACTCCCAGACCTTTGGTCAGCTCACCAGCTTGGAAGAAGCTCACGGAGGTATACCACAGCTCTTCCATTCTGCGTCATCCTCCGTCTGACAACATTCGCAGGTTCTCCTTGGGGTGCTGGAACCCTTGCCGGACCAACTGGCGCGCGCCAGCCCTCTGCTCTCGAGCTGGAAATTGCCACTGCTCAGGGAAAGCAGTTCTACGGTGTTGTCTCCAAGGTTTCCGCTTAGATCGACTAGAAAGAGGTACTCGAACAATCAATGGAATTTGTACAACATACGATGATGCAATTATTCGCTGTTCCTACGGAGTGTGGTCTCTTCTGGCAGGTTCTCGAGATAAGGACCCGCGATTCTGTTGGCAGGTTGCTTACTTCTATCTTTACTTCCGAATGAGTTCTATTCATAGGACACTATTCCTTGCCTCAGCGACGTGTCGTCGTGCTTGAATTTATCTCGGCAGCGCTGTCATTTCGTCAAGTCTTGTTGCCCCAGCCGCTAGTCTAGGCTTGGCTTTTGGGCTCCGACGTTCAGGTGTCGAGGTTGTGTTGCGAAAGTACATCAAGTCTAGGAGAAGTCGATGCGGCTTCGTCTAATCTATTCTCAGCGTCTGTCATCGCAATTGGCGTGCCTCACAAGGAGAAGCAACAATTTTATTCTTCGGACTGCTTGCTGTGGAGAGGTTTGTGGTCCAGGTTAGGGTGATGATTCTGCTCGCTGATTCGATGTGGCTACAGCGAATTCGTATGACTTCGAATTGGAACTGAGACGTCAGTCACATGAACATTCCGGTCTTCTTCCTTTCCTTTTTCTGGAGCCTGATTGCTCAGTGACACTGGCTTCGAGATCGGAATGGGAAAAGTCTTCCGTTTTGTTTATTCCTCGCCTCAATAATCGATCCTGGAGTGCAGGTGGCACCATGAAACCTCAGGTCTCTGCTTGCTACACAAGAGCCAGCAGTGCAACATTACCTGCATATTCACAAGCGTCTCATTCCTATATAGTGCACTAGCACACCATGCTTCGTGATGTAGCTTGACACTTCGCGTGACACTCTGTAGCTTCCCTCCTCTTCAACAGTCTTTAACCTCCCCTTGACGTTACACTCACTACTTTTGCAGAGAAAAGTCTGAGGAAGAGGTCGCCAACCAGCATGCACCATCGAAGGATGTTTGCGTTCGGATTACGATCGCGTTGATTGACGGGGATCTCGAAGTCGGAAGAACTGACAGTGATACAGTTCATGACAACGAAAGCGACGACATTCCCAGGCCTCGTTTCATTATCCTTTCTGGTGCTAGCCCAAAAACAGGTATTGGGAGTTCATTTCAGCATTTCCATGGTTCATCGATAGTCACTGAGGCTCGTCACAAGCCGGCGCTTATATGAAGTCTATTAAGCGCAAGACACCCTTCGTCCTAAACCACCACCATGACTGCGACCACACCCAAGACTCTTCAAATCATCAAGGACAAGGTTCGTAACTTCCAAGGCCTTGATTCAGTCTCGCGAACCCTCACAGGGAAATGAAGCCTTCAGGTATAAGGACTTCAGCACAGCCGTGGCGCTCTACACCCATGCCGCCCGCTTGGATTCTCAGAACCTCGTCTACGTGCTCAATCGATCTTTCGCCTATCTGAAACTTGAGAGGTGCGCTGATCACGACCAGACTCGCTCGACAGATAATCATACTCTGTCTTTCACAGATGGACCGAAGCCGTCAAGGATGCAAGCAGCGTCATATCGTCGTCTCCAGATCCCGCTCATCGTAGAAAAGCCCTTCATCGACGAGCGCTTGCGCACGCATCTTGTGGGAACGTCACAGATGCTCAGCATGGTGAAGCTTACCTTGACATCTCCGCGCAGCCTGCTGACCCATCTGATATCAGACGTTACAGCCTTGCTGGAAGCCGGTGGTACGCTGGCAGATGCCGCAGAGGTCACTACACGTCTGAACGAGGCAGCTTCCGATCTACTTCCAGCCAGCGGGCACCCAGCCGCTGAACAGAAGTTGAGCGCCGAAAACTCATCTTTTCCTTTCGAAATTCGTGACTCTCGGTCTGGTCTAGGGGAAGGCGCATTCTCTACGAAGCCGTTACATCGCGGTGAAATGATCCTCGCCGAAAAGCCGATTCTCAACTTTGAAGACGAGGAGGATGGTCCGACGCCATTCCAATTTGTCCAAGGTGTATCGCGACTGAAACCTTCTAGTCTCCTCGAAATCCTTTCCATGCGAAATTCGTTCCCTGACCGTGATGTTCTCGAAGGGTTATATGCCACCAATGCCTTTTCTGGTGGTGGCTTTTGCAGTGTTGCAGGCCAATTCAACCACTCGTGTCTTCCCAACGCACGCTATAGCTGGCACGCCAAGTCCGGACGAGAGAGGATCATTGTCTTGACAGACATTGCGGAAGGGAAAGAGATATTGGTGTCGTACATCATGGGGCGGAACAACTACGGTAGCACGCGCGATGAGCGTCGTGCGAGACTCCTCCGTGACCGAGGCTTCAACTGCAGCTGTGACCTCTGCACCTCAGACCCCGACATCATCAGGAGGAGCGACGAGCGGCGAAGGGAGCTCCTCCACCTCTGGGAAACCATCTCAAGCCCAGACCCGCATGTAACACTCCCTCTCTTCTCTCGTGCGATTGGACTTCTTCGGGAAGAGAAGTTCAGAATGGACATGGAAGACTTCGCATCAGACGCTGCCGAATTCTGCTCGATGTTTTCTGATTGGGAAGCAACGAGGGATTGGGCAAAAATTGCGTATGAAAATTGCAGAGATGAGTTTGGCGAGGATAGCGAGGATACCATCAAGGCGAAGGACATCTATCTGAACCCGGTGCGGAATCCAGTTCATCTGCAAGCGGGAACGATGTCGAGGACGAAGCTTGGGAGGTTTGATCGAGTCTGAGTAGAATACCTAGGATCCATGCAATGCTTTGAACCAATGTTTTTACACTTGCTATCGAAGGTCGCTCCCGTCGTTGACTATCCGCTGATATGGCCGCCTATACTGACTCGACCCCCAGGAGATAATTACTTGTAGTGGTGTCGCGAAACGATGACCTTGAGCTGAATCAGAGGTAGCGTGCCCATAGCAAATTGGGATTCAGTGATCCAAGTACATGGTTGCCGTAGGAGGGCGCCGTTGAGACATCGGATAGCCAAGGACGGTGATAACGCATTGATCCCAGCGGTCGAGAATAGTTAATACATCGCATTCGCGGCCTCGTGATACTCAAACACATGAGGCCGTGGTTTTGTATCGGGTCCAGCACTGAGCGCTGCGAATCCGATGCCTGAGAAGAAGAGACAGGCAGATTTTTTGATTTAACAAACAGCACCTTTGATCTTCGAAGCAATACGAGGGCGCACCTTTGACCATGCTCGCCACGTTGGCGGACAGACCAGCGTCGTGTGTCATGTTCCCTACCATATCTCTCCTCAGGCGTTCAGGAAGATCATCGCTAGGACTCCCAATACCGTCTCCGAGTCGTGAGATGACGATACAGATTCCTGTCATGGACGCGTATTCGGATATAGAGCGGGACAGAATTATGACCGGTCAGCGCTCAGCTGTCATCCACACATAATGTCGTCGTGCCCTCCGTGGTCACTGGGAAGTTTGGGGAATGGGGGTTCTCGGCATCCATGGCAATCACTCGACGTGAGAACGAGGTTGGACATCCGACAAGGTGCGCGCACTGCTTTTGCCTGAGACGCAGATTCACAGAGAGGAATCCAGAATACAACGACCGTGACAGTCTGGAGCCGGGGCCCGAAAATTTCGGATGGAACAAAAAGAGCGAGACCGCAGAGCCATCGGCAGTTACCGAGCGGCAGCAAATTCTGATTATGATTTCCAATAATCTCATCACGCGTTTTTGCGACTTGCCACAGTGCATCCATCATCTCCCGAAGCTGGCCCGTCCAATCCGCCATTCTCACGACCAAACTGCCTCCTAAACGCCTAGCCGCCAGCGAGCAGTGAAGGCGACGATGGCGCGGCACCCGTTCCACTGTCTCGCATACACCTTGCTTGTCGTCCCGCCGCTCCTGCTTACCGTCTACCTCCTCGCGGCGTTCCCCAGTCCACCCTCGCCACTTTATCTCTATCCATCTCTCGCAAGTCTTCCGAAGACATGCAAGTCATGGGAGATATACCCGGAGGACTATTACCCTGGCGGGGCATATGTTGATTTCCCGTATGGAAGAGTGCGTGTGGCGTGATTTGCAGCGATGCGCCAATCCTTTTCCAATCCTGACCACCCCTTTCTATAGGTGCGCTATTGGCTTATGGGACCGGACACGGGCAAAACGGTGCGCGGTCATGTAGATGGCTCGATCGTATGACTGATGTTCGGCGACAGATAATACTCATCCACGGCCTGTCAATCCCATCTCTCATCTGGAAAGATATAGCGCCGGAAATGGCCAACGAGGGATATCGCGTGCTCTTATATGGTGCGCCATCTCAAAACACGTTGTCCTATACTCACCGACAGCAGACTTGTACGGGCGCGGCTACTCGGACGCTCCTGATACGACCTACGATGCACGGCTCTACTCAACCCAACTCGCCTTACTCATGCAACACCTTGGATTGGAGAAGGCCATTGTTGCTGGTGTTTCCATGGTACGCCGCCGCCACCATGTCCTTCCGAGGGTTGTCTGACAAACTTTTAGGGCGGGGCCGTCGCAAGCGCCTTCATGGCCGACTTTCCTCAGCTCGTCGATGACAAACTTATCCTCATATCCTCAACCGGTCTTATTGAGGTATGAACCCTACGAGGTTCTACATGACATCAATTGACGAGCCTGAACTAGACCAGTGATCTGCCAAAGACCTTGAGGTTTATGTCTGCTCCAATCGTGCAAACGCTTACGTCTAGTGCACCTGTTCGAGTGCGTGCTTCCCTTGCCTTCGTTCTCTATCAGTTAGCTCATTCTCTTCCAGAATTTCATCAAAGCACTCACGGATGGTTCTCCCCCATCCTCCGACCCGCTACAGGAGATCGTTAGGATCCAATCTGCGCATCTACCAGGCTTCAACGCTGCCATTGGCTCTTCTTTGCGACATGGCCCCATTCGCGGTCTACAGCCTACCTTCGCGTCACCTACGTTCAACGGACGTAAGGTACTCATAATACATGGGACGAAGGACACGGTCGTCTCCTATAAACATGCATCACAAATTGCCGCGCTTCTCCCGAAGGGCGTAGAGCACCACCTCGTTACCGTCCCGGACGGCGGACACGACCTCACGATCAGCCATCCCGAGCTGGTGCTCGATGAGATGCGAACATTCTTGTCTTCATGAACTCCGCGGACTTGGGGCGCCTTATTATCGCCGTTATCTTCTTGTTGTCATACTCAATCTCTGCTGTTGTTCCACTGGTTGTATTCCCACACTCGATATACCGCTACACTACTACGATGCATCTTTACTCCTATCATAGCTACTACATGTATCATCGCTTGCTTCCTTCCTCGATAATTATCTATGCACACTACTATATTATGCTCAGGATTGTTGAGCGTACCTTACACTCCCTTGCACATTCGATATATTTTGTTCCCTCTCGATGTTACTACACCTCATTTCCCTCTCACATTGTTCGGATGTGTGGCGTTGGTGTCGAGTTAGCATTAGGTAGGTGTCAGTCTTTTTGGAGGCTACTTAGCCTCACCGCCATCTTCCAGGTGCTCGCGGTATATCCGGCTAAAATCTCGGTTTGTAAGTACAACAAGAACGTCTGAGGTAATTTTCGACAATGTGGTCTATCATGATTCCTGTTCGAATCAGGATATGTACGGATGGCGTAGAAATTCAGCTATGCTCGTACAGAGAGTTCGTCTCCCGTTTGTTCATAACCACGCCACTCCTTACATCGCACTTGACGCCTATCACAGGTCATTCAAGGCTCGCACAGATTGCCCGCTGTTTCATACGCTTCTCAACTTGTACCGTCCGCGCTAGCACTCTTGATGCTTACTAAATCCGCGGTCTCGATTTTGAGTGTGGGCGCTCCTCGGAAAGCCGGGCAATTCTTGAACTGAAGAGTGTATAAGCTCGAGAGGATACGCTTGTTGGAGAAGACCATCGAGTCAATCCTGCTAACCCATCAGCCAGCAGCCATCTCAAGGTATTGTGCTCAGTGTCCTTCTACTTCCATTTTCTCGATTCCCAAGCACATCGAAGACGATTTTTCACAAAGCCTAGAAACACCTCGAGGAGCACGCATGTCTTGATCGTCCGTGGGGGCGTCACTGGTTGGATGGTATGTATGATGATCAGTCGTTTCTTCGTGACCTTGTCCGAACTGCTGACTGTTCCCTCAGAATCCCAAGATCTCCGTGGCAAAGGCGACAATATGGCTCGAGGAACAATGAATGACCTCTCAGTGGTTCTGGGATGTGTGCTTGTTTTTACTGTATTGCTGTGACTCGTACCAAAATCACACTTCGAAGCTGAGCATCGCTCAGGCTCTCCAGCGAAAACACACTGAAATTCATACTGGACATTCTTGCCATTGCTAAACCTGCGCGCTCGTTGTAACAGTTGGTACAGGGATTGGAGAAGGCGAACTCTGATGCCTCTTGCAAAGGGTTTCTCCTGTGAATTCACTGACGTGAGAGTGCCCAGGGAGACGAGACGGATTGTTTACTCTGTCTAATCTTTACGCTTTCGGGCGTACGACGTATGTTTAACCAAACACCGTGATCTTAGACTATCAGTCGGGAATGATAATGCCAGAGATTGTACCAAAGAACAGAGCATTACTGGTCATCTCTACCAAGAGCTATATGTTGAAGACGACCATCAATGCAACGCATTCTACTCCGCATGTATCTAATCCGCTCCCTAACCAGCTTATATAGCGACAGATTTCGCTGTCGACCCATCGTCATAAAATGGATAGTCGTTATATCCACGCCTCACATCCCCTTTCAGATAGAAAGAGCTTCGGTCATACGGGTTCAACGGCAGATCCTCTTTCAACCGACGAACTAGGTCGGGCTGCGAAGTAACATCGTCAATCGTCCTGCCATTGCCTCCTTCAAGAGATGAATACTTACGTTCGAGATGAAATGCCGCCCAAACGCGATGATGTCGCCCTTCTTATCCGCGGCCTCTATGGCACCTTCCCTCGTGTACGCGCCTGCAGAGATGAGCGGCCGAGGCGCCCAGATGTCTCTAATGAAATCGTTGGACCATTCCTTGGGGTACGAGTCGCGCGTGATGCTGGCATCCACACGGGGCTCGACGACGTGGATGAAAGCCAGATCAGAGTGCCTCTCTTTGAGCTGCTCCACCACGTATGAAAAGGTCGGTTTGGGATCATCCATGCGCATGTCTAGTGGGGTTCATGGAATGAAGCCTCAGCGAAGAACACACGACGAACCTTGGAAGTCGTTCCATGGGCTGAGGCGGACGCCGGTTCGCTCTGCTCCGATGGCTTTGACGACGGCGTCGACGATCTCAAGCAAAAATCGCGAGCGGTTCTCAATGCTTCCACCGTATTGGTCCGTACGTTTGTTGCTGACGTCCTGGTTGAACTGGTCAATGAGGTATCCGTTAGCCCCGTGGACTTCAACACCTTGAGGGAGTGTCAGCCCTCAACAGCGATATAAAACAATATCTGCGTACCATCGAACCCAGCTTTGATAGCATTGACCGCAGCAGTAGCGAAATATACCACGTTCTCCTTGACTTCCTCGGTAGTGAGCTCGCGCGGTGTTTCGTCCTTCCCTGTCATTCTGATAGCAGACGGGGCTACATAGTCAATGGGAGGATCCTCAGCACGCCCAGACTCAGGGTCCGACGCCCGCCCGAACCCAAATAGCTGGGCGACGATGAAGCTGCCCTTTTTGTGAACGGCGTCAGTGACCTGACAAAAGTGGCGGCGGCGATTAAAATAGTAGGCGAGTCAGACGAAGAAGGGAACGCACGATCTTCCATGCATCGATCTGCTCTTGCGACCATATTCCCGGGGCGTGGTTCAAAGTCCCAGCCTTCGGCGCCACGACGATACCATCTGTCATGAGCAGCGTACCCGGTGAACAGGCGCGCTGACTGAAATGCTCCTTCACGATGTCGACATGTGGCACATGGGTTTTCTCCGTGTACTTGAAGCGTGTCAACGGCGCCAGCACAATTCGATGCTGCAACTGCATATTGCCAAGTTTGATCGGCTCGAAGAGTGCGGATGAGGAAGGCATGATGGGAAAGTGAGGATCTGGGTGATGATACGAACTCATTGATATAGCATGGTGCGAGATAATGTCCGCTGAATCATTAATTATAGCGGGCTGACTGATTCCTGTATCCTTGCATTATTCACAGATTATTCATCGGTCAGGATTTGAATAGGAGGGTAAAGTCAGCAGAGCCGATCAATGCGCATCGAATGTAGACGTACGATTGTTTACAGAGGGAATTCGATATCAGAACAGAGGCCGAGCGCTCAGGCAAGCACGTAGCATCAAGCTGAAGCATATAACGAACCGGAAAGGACAAGCGAACAGAATCCCCTGGAACGACTCTCCCTTGTCGCGAATTGCTCAAAGAGCAGCAAGACTCCAGATTCAGGTCAGCGTGATCCTCAAGACAACGGGACGCTCATGTATGCCCAGAAAAGAGCAATTTTGGGGGCCCTGCACTCGACACACGACTGTGTTGAGGGAATCAAGTCCATAGTCGACGGTGGTACCAGCAGGATGAAGCAGCCCTAAAGTCATCGCAGAAACGAGATTTCTTTTTTTTCGAAAGAAAGGGCCTTCCGGCCCTGGGAAGCTTCGCGTATTTTCGTTTGCCCAAGAGTGACGTGAACAAGTAGAAATAGGAGCGGAAACGGGGCGCTCAGATTTTCGTATCAAGAACAAGTCCTCCGAAGATTGAAAGCAAACAGTGGATGCAGGGGATGGCAGTTACATATCATGGAATTTCGGATCAAGGTGCTTCATATAAATACAGTTTGATGCACATGCTGCTAACAGTCATGATCAGCTCATGGTAAACGAAGGAAGAGAACATTGAACACCTTCTGGATTTCTCCTTCCTACTGGCGCCCGTGACTATCCTTCCCGGCAGGTCCCTCTTTTCCTCCGTCCTCCCCCTCCAGCTCGGGCACAGCGCCATACCTCTCCTTCGGCCCCTTTGCCTGGTATGGCTTGTCCTTGCTCATCGTCTTGTATCCAGTCTCCATGGCGCTCTTGGCGCCGACTTCACTGTACGGCCCGGACGGGTGTTCGTGTGGCCTTTGCACGTTCTGCGAGTCGGGGTCAACGCGATGAATTTTTGAATCGGGCGGCGGAGTGGCGTCAACGTCTTTGGAGTACGAGTCGGACGAGTGCGAGTTGCCGACAACGCGCGAGGCGTGGAGGGTGCGAGCGAACGAGAGACGCGACGATTGGGTGAGTGTGCGGCTGAACATGGTTGCAGAAGTGTGTGTTTGGTGCTAGTGGCTTCGAGTCGTCGGCAGTGCGTGTTGGTGGTAGAAGAGCGGGTGTAAAAACTGCGAGAAGAGGCGGCACTCGCGTAAGCTGTGGCGTGAGCCTTTACCCCGCATACGTCACACGCCTCGTCATCTGACACCATCCACGGTGACGCATCGCGTCTTGTTCATCGCGCCCGGCGTCCGCAGGCCGCTCACTGTCAGTGGCCTAAACACTTCTCGCGGTGCTCGGGTATACTCAGCGCACAGTCATGCCAAGCCCTACCTCCTCGATCCCATTCTTCCCTTACCAGCTCTTCTTTCTTTACCTCGAGCCCATATCCGCGCTGGCAGGTGCATACTATGCCGCCCTCCGGCCAGCTGATTACCTGCGAGACCTCTCTCTCGCCTCCTCCGTAAAGCCCATTGTCGCAACCACGAAGCAGACCAACATGGCCCTCGCCCAGCTATCCAACCTCTACGTCCTCTTTGCACTCAACGAGCATCTCGTTCTGTCTTCTGCCGCATCATTGACGACGTGGCGTAGTCTGCTCTTTGTGCTGCTCGTGGCCGACTTTGGACACCTGGCGTCCATGGCGCCGTTGGGAGGCGACGTGTTTTGGAAGGTATGGGAGTGGAATGCCATGTGTTGGGGCAGCGTTGGGTTTGTCTACTTGGGTGCCAGTCTGAGGATAGCCTTTCTACTTGGCTTGGGGATGACTGGTACGAAGAAGAAGAGATCGTAGGATTCGTAAATGTAAGTTCTTGATTTCCTTGTTCCTGTCGTCACCTTCCGATTTGACAAGACAATGCCAGAGTCGTAGAACGATCTTGAATTTCCTGCCCTTGTACAAGATATGAATGCCGAATGCGACTTCATCGCACGCACTTGTCCACAAGCGGAGATGTCTTGGTGGCTTACAAGACGACGTTGGATATATTTAGTTGATTCCTAGCATTGAATCCTCGTGGCAGGTTCACTCACCAGAAAGTCAGATCAATGGGAAATCGCCTTAGGGTGGTCACTGTGTTCGAAACTGGACATACATTTTATGATAGAAAAATGAAAGCATGCAGAGGTTTACATGGTACATGATTGGTACATACAGAAGAAAGGGAAAGATAGATAGTATGTATGCACGAAACTCCTCACCGCTTCAGACACAGAACAACCGATGTCGTCAAGACACCCAGTAAGCCCCCAAGAGCCCCCACAACCGTCCAGCTGGTATACTCCTGGAACCGACGCTCAAGGAGCGCAGTGTTCGTCGTCGTAACGCCACGGAAGGAATATAGAACAAGACCAGCAATGAAGCCGATGATAGCATACGAAAGGAAAACAAGTGGGAGCGAGAACACGACATGTCGACGCTGCTACACGACAATCAGTGAACAGCCATTGAGTGAGCAAAAAAGCGTACCGAGATTATCATCATCCCCTCCCCTCCTAGAGCGGATATAGCCCTCTCAGCGTCTGCCTTGTACTTGAAAAGGGCGACAAGCGTAGACGCCATAGAAAAGGTAGAAAAGAGGACAGCGATGAGCCCTGCAACGCGCGCGACATTATCCAGCCCTGGCAAGGAAAGGAATGTCACCGATGCACTCAAAACGATAGCCGCCTTTTGCAAGCACTAAGGGCATAGCACGATATCATAGCGAATTAGGGACTTACCACAAGGCAGGTGCAGGCGCCGATGATGAGCATCGGCCCAGGACCACGGATACCAGCCTCCTCGTCCGCCCGATGGAAGTGGGATCGGTTGTAGAAGAGGTACGGGATCCCGAGGCAAAGGCAGGAGATAAAGAAGTCGACGATCACTTTGCGCACTGGGTGTCGGCGGGAAGGTACCGCGGGAGCGTTCGATGAGATCTTGGGCAGAGGCTTGTTGGGACGGAAGTTTATTTGACGCCATTGCACTGGCATACCATTAGATGGCAAAAATGACGGTGAAGACCTTGACGTACCCACTCGCAGAAGGATCCGCGCAATGATGCGAGTCTGAATGACGTCTTGCATGCCATGGTTCTCTGGAGAAAGGCTGTCAGACCGGAAAATTGCTTCACAGTAGATAGTGTCTCACCACCAGAGAATGAACGAAGAAGCGACATGAGCTCCTGGCATTCATCTTGAGAGAATGGAGCTGGTAAAGTCCTCTGCGAAGGCAACAGACGTTCTATCCAACATCAGGACCGTCTCAGGCAATCACAGAACGATGATAGAACGTACCAGTCCAAGCCCACGTCAAGACATCCATCGCTTCCGCCCTAACCTGCGCAGGTATCGTCTCATGCGCAGGATGAGACTCCATGAAGCACCAATACCGATACTCCATGTCCATAGCTTCAATGGCCCACATCAGCAAGTGCTCCCGAATCAGCAATTCAACTCACCATCTTCTGCGCCCTTGACCATGACCCTCGGCTCCCCTGGTCGCTCGTTCGACACTCTTCTCTTCCCATGATCAATCCACCACTCCTCCAACGCCATATCCCTCTTCTTGCCTTTACCCTTCTTCTCGCACAACCACAGTTCGAGTCCAACGGGTGCGCCGTCCTTGTAGTGCTCAAAGTAACCGGAAACCACAGAGAGCTTCTTGGCATTGCGCAGGTCGATGTCGGTGGTAACACGAAGGGTAGGGTGGACGTAGTAGAAAGTGGCATCTGGAAGAAGGTATTCAAGCCAGCCGAGCTCGTGGAGATGCGGGGCGGGTACGGCTTGGAGCGAAATTGGAGAGGTAGCCACGCGGGTGTTGTGTTGACGGGGTGTGTCGAGGTAAGAGCCATTCCCGTTCCCGCTGGTAGGGACGGCAAGTGAGCCTTTGGGCAGCAGAGGTCGAGTCTCGCTGCAAAAATACGTCAGTATAGATAAATGTATCTATAGAGCGTACACACTCAGTGTCTTGCGGTCCTAGAGCCCAACTTCGGACAGATGCATTAGTGCGAATGGATCTGATTATGTAGATAGTGAGACGTGAACTGCATGAAACTGATAGATTCGTACCGCTGAGCAATGACATCTTGCATCTGAGGGAATGGCATGATGACCACAGGCAGCTCCTCTTGCAATGTTTGCTCGCCGGGATTGGTCTGCGGTCTACAATGGTAGGTTAAGAAGCGAATGATCACAGAACATAAGTATGAACGCACTGAGGCATTGGGACAGGCAAGGCCCGGAAAACATTGTCCTCGCTTTGTGCAGGGACTTCCTCGCGAAGCTCAGGCCTGGGAGTGCCAATAGATCAGCAAATGAGGGTTAAGAAAAGATTGACGCGACATACTCAGGCATCGGCATGGGCATTGCTCTGATGATATTGTCTATTTCCGTTGGGTCGATGGTCACCGGCTCAATTGGATCAGCGAAAGGATCTTCTGCGTCATCATCGCGCTCAGGCAAACTACACAAGTTAAGCAACCGACAAAAATAGAGAAAAGAAAAACGAACTGGACAGAGGAGGCTTTCGCATCGCCATTTACACTATCGCCCTTGTATCCGAACTCAACACGATCGTCCAACTCGTCAGGGTTGTCCTCCAGACGATGGCTCGGTGCATCCCAAACCGACTGTGTCGGGCCGACGTCGTACGTTGGCATTGAGACTGGGGGAGACTCGGGCTCGGAGGGATGTGAGTTGGCTCTGAGTGTCGTTTGCGAAGACAGATATTCCTCTACTTCGGGTGAGACGAACTCGGCGTTGGCGGACGAGTTAGGCTGCACGTCAAAGTAAGACGTGACGCCTTCCATGGGCTCAGCGGCGGGAGGAAGGGGAGGAGACATGACGGAGTTGTCGTCTGGGATGGAGGCGGTCTCTACGGCTGCAGGATCGGTGAGAGCAGTCTCGACAGCATGGCTGCTGGGAGCATCGTGTTCTTCAGTGGCGACAGGGACCTTGTCTGCCTCAGACTGGGTGACGGTATACTTGACCTCAGCAGAGGCTGGTGCTTCTTCGAGGTAGGCCGGGGTCGGTTCCGCCACAGCTTCGACTGCAGCAGGAGGTGCCTCGACGAGATGCGAAACATCGTCTTCATCCTTAGGAATGCCCTCAACGGCCGAAGCGTCCTCGATGACAGGGATCTCCTGGGCGATGGAAGGTGGGCGACCTTCATCCGAGTGCATGTCGTCTGGTTCATCGTGAACGACTGCCTGTGAGAGACGGGAGGGACCTGCTGGACCAGCAGCAAGTGTCTCGGCAGCTTCTCTAGCTGGGGACTCTGCGATAGGGCTGGGAGCATGGTTTGCCTCCGGAGGAGGAGACGACTGAGTGATGAGCTGCGATGGAGCGTCGAGGTGCTTCACCGACCCGGAGTCGGAGTGAATTGAGGGAGTGGCTGGGCGAGTGATGGAGAGGATGGAGGACGTCCTACGCACTGCGTTGCCCATACGGGCGCGGAAGGACTTTGGAGAAGGAGTATTCATCGCGCTTCACCAGTGAGTGCGGGGCTGTACGAAGTAAAATGATTGGAATGAAGGCGAACGAAGGGTCCACGTTTGGCAGCAGCTTTAATACTTGCGGATGCAAGGTTTGCCTGGCGGTGACATCGAGGCGACCGCAGCGTGTTGGATAAGACCTCGATGACTGTAAATGAAGCTGGACACGTTTTCGACATACGCCGTGCCGCAACATCGTCGCACGTCGATCGCCAGCATGTACCAGATGGATGCCTTTGCAGCCCACGAGTCCAGACCCTGTTTCGCTTTGAGCCTGGTTTAGACGTGAATATGGCCCAGAGAGTGGATTGAAACGTAACGCGCCTCGCTGTTGCCGTGAGGCGGACAAGATTCCTCCGATTATCACATCCGCAGATTAACATGCTGTGCTGGCATGAAGATAGCGAGCAGGTTGTCTCATCTTCACCGCGACTCGTATACCCATCTCATGAAACATTTGGGCAGGAGTGTTCTAGGACATGGCTGTGGCATGCAGGTGTCGGGCGAGCGTAGCCAGAATTGGCTACGTGAGGGAAGAAAGCGGAGTTCGGATTGGCGGTTTCCCTGGACTTCGATCATCGTCATCCTGAACGGGAGACATTGCAGCAAGCTGCTTGAAGCTTGCTTCGCTTTGCCACAAGATCACAGCATCTCTGTGCGAACACTAGCGAGGACAATGGGAATGAATCTCTTGCAACAATGAACTCATTAAATCAAGAATTTGGTCTGCTCTCCCGGGCACAGTCTTTACAATTCCAATTGATACCTCATGTACTTCCGGATCTTATGTATGTACAACAATTCACGAGGTCCTGGATCCCACCGAGCCCATTGTAGCAACATTACGGTTCCTTTCGTAGGCCTTGGTTCTCAAACATTGAAGTTTTCGGTATTGGCTATAAGCTCTACGAAGACACGACATCGGTGCGTCTACTTGTTATGTCTTTGAGCGTGATTTTGTCTTTTTCGCTGAATAGAATAGTATACATAGGTACCTCAGCATAATTTCAATGTCGGCCAGGTACACACAATTTGCTCATGAATACAACAACACTCATACAGAGTCTACTCTTCCTTCAGCAGAGGTTCAGCTGCGCCCGGAACTCGTCCTTCATGCATTCTTCCTCATCGGGCTCTTCGATTAATGCGGGTATGGGTTTGTTCGCCAAAGGAGTCAGTCGGAACGCATGGCGGCGTTCGCCAGCAGCGTAATCCAAAGTCTGCGAGTGGTTCGTAACGCGCTGATCCCAGACCACGACAGTGCCAGCCTCGTATCGTACTCGGCACGAAAAATCCTGCCCACGGGTGATGTGATCAAACAAGAATTTGAGCAGCTAGAGTATTGAATCAGCACTGCAAAGCATATCGACGAAAGGCATGACATACGTATTCAGACTCTTCGCGGTCAAAGCCGACAATCTCCTTGGTGTAGACGGGATTAACATAGAGGGCCTTCTTCTTGGTCACAGGATGCACAATGACGACGGGGTGCGCGGTGCTGAGGACTTGGCGACGCAGGACGGCACCGCTTCCATTGTTTTTAAGCTCGGCAGCGGCACCGTCGTTGTTGGAGTGGATAGCCATGAGGCCGTCGAGGCGCTTGCGGAAACGGGGAGAGAGACGTTCATAAGCGCGAACTGAGCTGGACATGATGGTGTCACCACCGGCACCGGAAGGAGACTCGAGCATGCACAGGAAGCTCGTGCCTGGAGTTTGTGGTTCTGGGGACTGGAGATCAAGTCAGATTTATGAAGACACGAAGACATGATGATAGACTACTGACCTGGTCTGTGTGAAACTGGATGGGTGATTGCCTCGCCCAGGACTTGCGAACGCGAAGGTCACTGTAACGTTAGTCATTAGTAGTAATTCGGGATAGTAGGCCAGATGCTTACTCTTTGTGGTCGTAAATAATCATATGCTCGACGGGTCCATTTGCGGGATGAGGCGCCCAACCGTGAATGTGGAGAGGGCCGAAATGGCTAGAAATGACATGATCAGGACAACGCTACAGGCCTTCGAGGAAAGGAGCAACCTCGCGATCTTCTTCTGAGCCTCGAAGCCGATATCGGCAAACTTCTGGTCGCGGAAAACGAGACATCCACGCTCAGCGGCGAGTAACGCTAGTTCATCTAAACCCTCTGACGAAAGCTCGGAGATCTGTACGCCGAGAATTTCGGTTCCAACATGGGGACTTTCGTAGATTTAGACGTGCGTGAAACGATGAAACCGTCAATTATGACTGACCTGATATCCCAGAACTTGGTTGCCGTCTTGAAAAGGTTGGGCTTTGCTGGATCGGCGCGGTGGCCTGGGTCGAAATGTTCGAATTCACCGATGTCCTCGACCTTTTCGAGGGGATCGTAGAAGGCTGTAGGTCGATTCAAGATTCGCCCACATACTCAAACACATCACTTACGCATGTAATCTGGGTATAGAGGGGAGCCATCTGTGTTCACAGGACGTACAAGCTTAGCATCAAGTTCCGCGACCATATTGACCAAGATGTTGAGGCTAGAGGATTATCGAAGGATGAAGCGTCTCTCCAAGCTGCTTTGAGTTGCCGCCATAATAAAGGCAGGGTCCCTCCGTCCACCCGACCAGGGGGAGAGCGGTATCGGTCCGAGCCGACTATACTATCTGGATTTGTCCGATCTAGGAACCAAAATCAAAAACGCTTCCTGAACTATCGTCAGCTCCAGTCAGCCCCGTCGGCAGGAAAAGCTCGCGATAAGGTTTCCTTTATAGCAGTGAAGGCCACTGCCTAGTGCCTAGAGCTTTGGCACACTTGCTCTCCTATCCTCATTCGAGCGGATGATGACCAGTCCAGGCCATATCATCACGGTCGAGAGCGACGATTTTGACGACAAGGTCGTCCCGGCCGAGAGCGCCATCCTCGACATTCAAGCCGACGATGAGAGGGACTACGGAGAATACCTGTCTCTAAAGGTATGTGACTGAGCGGAACCAAAGTCCGAGTCTAAAGGCAGTTGACAGGCATACTATGATCTGAACGCCGACGAGCACAAGCGTCTTTTGAGAAAACGTGAGTTCTCTTGCATTCGTCTTCATGCAGTTTTAACTAAGCTCTTCTCAAGTTGACTTTCGTCTTCTTCCCATCCTATCCTTGCTATATCTCTTGTGTTCTCTCGACAGTGCGTCACCCTTTAGGGCCCTTTCTACCAATCCTTCCTCAACGTCTATCTTCCAGAGGCCAATGCTGGCAACGCAAAGCTATTTGGCTTCCTCGAAGAGTGCGAAACCTTCATTTCTCAACCTCGCCTTTGATTCACGTTCAATGCGTAGTGTTCCCATGACTGGCACCCAGTTTAATCTCGCGTTGACCTACTTTTTCTTCACGTATGGCGCATCCGAGCTTCCCTCCAACATCATGCTGCGACGCTTCGGCCCGAGGGTCTGGTTCCCAATCATCATCTGCACATGGGGTACGATCACAACCCTCACGTCCATCATCAACAACTATGGCTCCTTTATCGCCATTCGTCTCGCTCTTGGTGTCGCGTAAGTCGGGATTCGTGCCATCTCATCAGTCATACTGACCTATGTTCCAGCGAGGCTGGCATGTACCCCGGCGCCTACTTCATCCTGTCGTGCTGGTACCTGCCTCACGAGCTTCAGACACGCATGGGTATCTTCTATGGTGCCAATACACTGGCCGGAGCGTTCGGTGTACGTCTCTGCACACTCATGATGGCTCCTATCTGAGGCATATTTATTAGGGGGTGTTGGCGTATGGTATCGGCAATCTTGACTACCACCGCGGCTGGCGGGCATGGAGATGGCTCTTCTTGATAGGTCAGTCATTGTCAAACTCGGTCACTTGACGCCAGATTCACGCTCCTCAAGAGGGCTGCATTACCGTCATAGCGGGTCTCTTGACGTACTATGTATTACCCGACTTCCCCTACGCTTTCAAGCAGAGTTGGCTTGGTGGTCGCGAAGTTCGGTACATCTCTCTTCGCGCAAAGTACCACGCTGGACGCAACCCGCCTGATCTCAAGTTCAAATGGGCCGATGTCTTGGCTGCACTCAAGGATTGGAAGACATACACCATCATGTGCATGTTCTGGTGGGGAGGGTGCGTACTGTCGTTCTGAACTCGGACGTTCGACTGATAGTTCTCGCAGATCCGTGCCCACCTACTCGCTCTCTTATACCCTCCCGACCATGGTCAAGAACTTGGGCTACACCGCCGTCAGAGCCCAAGCGCTCACCACACCGCCTTACGTGTTTGCCACCATTGTGTGCGTGTCCGTCGCGCTGTGGTCCGATAAACACAAGTCTCGCATGAAGGCGATCATGTTCAGCTACTGCTTAGGCTTGTCTGGCATCATCATCTTGATGGTCTCGGTGCATTACCCCAACCTCTACGGTCTCAGCTACTTCGCGATATTCCTTGCAGCTGCTGGATACGCCGCCCAAGCGCCCGGTATCGGAGCGTGGATCTCTAACAACATCCCCTCGCCTACCAAACGTGCTGCTGCAATCGGTTTCATGATGGCCTGGGGATCTATTGGAGGTGGTTCCATCGGTTCCAACATCTACATCGCTGATCAGGTGCGTGATGCAATTGCTTTCTTGTATTCGCACTAACGAAATATTCGTCAGGCCCCAACTTATCCACTTGGCTTCGGTTTCTCCATCGGCGCGACTGTCATTGGTGCCATGATTCCTTGTATGCTCAATTGGTACCTACTTCGTCGCGAGAACATGAGGCGAGACCAGATGGACGAAATCGCTATCAAGGAGCAGTACACGCCTGAAGAGCTATCTGCTTTAGGAGAGTACTCGCCTCTCTTCAGGTATACATTGTAGAAGTTTCAAACTGGATTTTTAGACGCGACTTGTTTAATTTCGTGTGGCACCTTATACCATCTGTGAAGACTAGGTCATGACCTGTGTTTCAGCGCCATGTACAGCAAGGCTTGCTCGATCTCATTCGAGCGACACAACTCTAGGTACAAGATACAGTAACGATAGAATACAACAGATTAATACACACAGCAAGCAATAGATACCACGGCAAGAGTCGAACAGGCCTAACTTGCCATTGTCCCTGGCCATCCAGCGAGAGACCCATCCAATGTCCAGTCAAACCCTTCCTCTATGATAGCAGCAAAGATATCCCCTCCGCCCTGCTTATATCCACTCGCACCCTGTTCTCCTCGATCCCGCGTCGTCAGCGCCTCGAAAGTGTTCTGCACTATCTCTCGGTAATGGTCCGCAGGCGGGTGCGTCGCCGACAGATCAAATATGTTCGTCGCGAGCCGAATGAGCCGATACAAGACCGAAGCTTCACGCGGAGATGTGGTCGGAGGCGTTGGTCGATGATTTGGTATATGCAACGCGAGGATGTTGAGCTCATCTGTGGAAGCGGTTATAAATCAGGCGCGCGGGAAGGCGAGACCGAGCCTACCATCCACCACACCCCTTTCATACGCCAAAGCCAGAAACACGACGGCAAAAGCATGCGTCACCCAATATGCGTCGATGCTATATCGAAAACTTTTGAGCGCAGCGGTGTTGATGGGGAATGTCAAAGGCGGCGGCTGGCCTTGTTGTTCACTGGAGAAACAGTACAGCATAGCCGTAGCGGCTCCAACGCTGGTTCGCAAAGTCGCTGGGGTGGTACCCTGGAGATCATCATAGTTCCGCCCAAAGAAGGCAGGACCAAGGGAGACAGCATTGAGTCCAAGGCGATACCACTGAAGTTTCTATGAGGACAAAGGAAAACATGGGAAAGAATGCATACGTACCCGAAGGGCAGTGAAGGGCATTTGAGTGTTGAAATGTTCAAAAGTGCTGTTGGCTGGAGAAACGTTAGGGTCAAATGCGAAACGTAGGTGAAGAGCTTACCGAACACCACAGACCAGACACTAAATAAAGCATTTCAGTCAGTGGCATTTCCGAAGATGAGGAAGATGCTTACGATTCCCAATCATCCAATTCTGCATTTGCTTTCTGCAACGAGACAGGATCCACGGCCGATAATGACGCGTCCCCGCAAAACTTCATTGCTCTGTGGGCCACCGCCACCAGCTCGCACAAGCCAGCGACCTTGAGATCGTTTGATTCTGCAAGGGGGTTTGAGCCAAAAGCACGAGCAACTCGGGCAGCTGGGACTGGGTCGAGAGAAGCGGGAAGGCGAGCCGTCAAGGTAAGACTATACATCTGCGTCAGTACGAGTAACAGCAACGAAAGCGGACGTACTGATGGTCGATTGACAAGAGTGCCATCCAAACTCTCATATTTCGCATGTGCTCCTCAGTTACATCACTAGGAGAGTTGAACGGAGCTTCCACAGAGCGGTCAAGACCAAGGAAGGAGGCGACGCGAATGGCGAATCCGATGATCGACCACGCGCTGATATCATTGAACCGTCCACGAGGAGGAGAAGTTTTGCTTGAGAGGTCAAGTGGCATCCACTGGATATATATTAACAGAGATTGAACCGCTTCGAGGGTCATGTCGGCTGCAACGGGGCGGAGCAGAAGGGCCATGATACATTGGTCCAGGAGAGCAATGATATCGCCGTAACGGGGATGTAACCAATTTCGCGAGTTGTCGTTGGATCTGTAAGACATGAGAACACGAACATAGACATATAGAGCGTCATACAACTGGCAATTCCAATAACGAGCTCCCACGGAGCATATAGCGATGAACAAGAGAGGACAGGTTCGACGAACCGAAACGGAATCGTGTTGCGTGCGTCTGCTGAGCAGCGGGGCTTGAGTGTGGCAATGGAGGAAATATCTGGAACGCGTCAAGTACTGCACTAAGGCACAATGATTGGGACCGACATGTCAAAAAGCTTTTGACCCTCTTCTGCCGTCATGACACCTCTTGCGACTGGATCAAATGCTGCTGATGAGCATCGCGCGGTATGCGTCTTGGGAGACGCTATTGAACTGGCGGTGTACCGATCCCGTTGCTGGTTCTCAGAATAATCGCTATCATCCTCGGGCACGCTCGCTAGCGTCCTCAGCGTAGCGATAGGCGCTCCCAGTGAGACCCCATCCATGGAAAAGGGCTTTTTGAGAGGACGCGGTACATCTCCGAAGGAGGATGGAGAACCAGAGCTGGGCAGCCGTTAGAGATTGTCTCCGGTGATAGTCGACATTGCACACACCTGGCCGATTCAGCGCGCTGTGCGATACCCAAGGCACTCTCGAGAGATTCGAGTCGAGTGCGATGTTCCATCAACCTGTCGCGAATAAGCGTAGAATAGCTGCAGCACAGACCACACACTCTTTACGCATCTCCTCCATATGCCTTGCAGACGACCCCGACGGCGACGGGCCCAACGCCTCATATGGGTGGTAGCGTGGGCCTCTGAAGGAGCCCCCTTCCATCTTGAAGGAGCAGTCTTTGCCCGCTGTTCTGCACCGCTCGCACGGGCTGGTCGGGTTGTCCAGATCGCTATGGCATCGCTGTTTCCTGGACCGACACTGGAGGCAGGCGCGCGTAGACCGCCGTATCTTCGAACCCTGGTCCGGACTGTCCGCCATGAAAGATAGAGTGGCGGGGCAAAGTCGCGATTGCCAAAACGAGCCGCGTCCGCATGCTAATGGCTAGGGATGAGATGGACCGATTGGAGTCCGAGATAAGAGCGGGGCGTGGGAAGCGTATAGTTCCGCCGATGGCTTTGTGCCGATCACACCTTGACGCGTCGAATGCACAAGTCAAGTATTGTTCTTGGTAGACGACAGACAAACCATCTATGGTTGGTATGGAAAGTTCTCCGCCCAGTGCTCAGCGATCTCCTCTCGCGTTGCAAACCACACCCCCTCTTTGCTCTTGGCGTACTCGATAAACTTGCGTAGCCCAGCGATACGGGCGGGCCTTCCAACAATACGACAGTGCAGCCCCACGGACATCATCTTTGGGTGTCCACTCTCCCCTTCACGGTACAACTCGTCGAAGGCGGCAATGAGATAGGATGAAAAATCTTCTGGTGAAATGAAGGCTTGGTATCCAGCATTCTATGTTCATAGTTAGGCCTGCGTCGTGATGCCAGGGAGACAAGGCATACCTTGTAGTCGTTGGTATCAAGTGTGTACTATGACTGGTCAGTCCATCCATCGGACCATCGAGCAATGAGCTAACTGACCGGAATTATCAGCAGACCTTCGTGTCTCTCCCCACCTGGATAGGGTACCCTAAATAGAAAGCATCAGCCAGCTTCGTGGTTCGAGGAGCTACAGATTCGTACCAATGTGGCAGATCGTCACTGTAATCGTCGCTGTACCACTTTAGAGGTATCCCTTCCTCCTTGAACACGCGCGCCAGAAGCGCTCTCGATCTCGCACCCGCCTTGGTCGCCACCATGCCATAATACCATCCGCGTGGTGGACGGCCCGATGGCGCTGTAGACTTGATAGCTATAACACATCAAAGTTAATCTCACGCTGAGTAGGAGAGGCAAATGTACTACAGACCATTGATCGCCTTTCGTGCATTCTCCATCTCCTCCTCCTCCGTCCACTCGCTCCGATCCACCCACCGCCATCCATGGCTCCCAATCTCGTGTCCCGCCTCTTCCAGAGCCTTTGCTACGTCCGGATTTATCTCAAGCGCCTTACCGACGGCGAAGGAGGTGCAGTGGACATCGTACTCTGCGAAGAGACGTAGAATTCGCCAGACTCCCGCGCGGGATCCATACTGGCAAGAGCCATTCAAAGGCTGTTCATCCTGATGTACTGCATGTTACAAACCTCATAGAGCGATTCCATGTTCACATCTCGCTGTCCAATCATTGGTGTTTGACCAGGTCCCATCTATGATACCCAACTTCAGTCATTGAGCTGTTTCGACGAGAGCACTAACCTCGCTTGCCGCCGTCTCCGTAACATTATCACCATTGACGGGCGTAACCTCCGAGCCTTCCTCATAATTCAAAACAAGGTTGATCGCGATTTTCGCTCCGCCGGGCCACTGAGGATTCGGTGTGTCCGCACCGTACCCAATGAGGTCGCGCGGGCCGTATTCCGTCGAATTGGTCTGCATAGTGTTTATGAGGCGATGAACTGTCGACCGGTTGAAGACGTGGAAGCTGTTATACATTATGGCAGTGAATTATTTAGCGGAAGGAGATCGGACGAGCCGACCCGATGATAATGCGCTTATCATGGCCCGGTCATGACCGGTCCGATGACGCGATCGTTGGCGGAGAGTTCGCCACGGTCTGCCTCAGTACAGCGATATCGAGGGAGTACTTATTGGACAAAGCAACGAAGAGTGGGAGTAAATCCTCGAAACTATCCTTGACCGATCTCCGATGCCTCGCTCCTTGAAATCTGGGATATATGTCCCTCTATCAGTCTTCTTCACCGAAGATGATGAGCTTGGTATGTGCTTCCAAAACGGTGTGGAAATCTGACTGACTCGTAGGTAGACGTCGAGACTTACACCAAACACCTCCTTTGTACGCCACGCACGCTTTCCTTTGAAATCGCGGACTCAACTATTTCCCTTGCTAGACACGGCAAGAGCAGGCGTCATCCCAGTGATCAGCGGCTCGATGGGCGAGGCCGTTCACCTGGTACGCTGTTCACCAACCGACTCCTTCTTTACTGACCCTCGATAATCTGCCCCAGACACATGCTGAGCGCAGTCAGCTCATACGTGCCTCCCGCTCTGCCCTAGACGCTGCCGGCCTCACTGATATGCCCATCATGGCTGGTGTTGGTGCTGCGAGTACAAAGGAGACCATCCTGCTCGCGACCGAAGCCGCAGAGGCGGGTGCAGATCATGTCATCGTCATACCGCCTGGATACTACGCCGGAGCCATGATCGCGAACAACTTCGAGGCTACAAAGCAATAGTACGTCTGCCTTCTACAGCACCTATTCGACGCGTCTAATGTGATCACAAGCTTCATCGACGTCGCAGCTGGATCGCCCATACCTGTGTGAGCTCATAGTACTCAATCGACCTTCATCCTGCTCACCTGTAGAAAGGCTGATGTACAACTTCCCTGCGGTTACCGGAGGCATCGACATGACCAGCGATGTCGTTGAAGCCGTCGCAAGAGCCGCACCTAACATTTGCGGTATCAAGTTAACGTTCGTGCCCGCTTTCTATCCTGCAAGAGACGAGACCTGATGTTATGATAGGTGTGGCGCCGTTGGCAAGTTGACCCGAATCGCGAGCCTCACAAACAGCTCAGATTTCAAAAACGCCTACCCTAGGAAAGATCCATCTGCTCCGTACGTCACGGCTTCAAACTCATGTAGCAGTGGACGAAGGACTGACCTCTTTGTAGCTTCATCATTCTCGCTGGTTTCATTGATATACTCTTTCCTGCCGTGACCGCTGGTGCTGTTGGTTCTATTACTGGCGTCGCAAACTTTGCTCCTGTTCGTGACACTGCTCCAGCGTCTCATGAACATTAGCTGACATCTAACTAGCACGTCTGCCTCAAGCTCTGGAAACTCTGCTCAGCCGAGCCTTCGCTAGAATCGATGAAAGAAGCACAGTATTTGCAAGGCCTCGTTTCCAGAGCGGACTGGGCCGCAAACAGCGTTGGTGTGAGTTTCCCCTCTTTCATCCTCTTAATTCCAAATACTGACTCGCCCATAGGTTCCTGGAATGAAATACGCCCTGAGCAAGATATTTGGGTACTCCGCTACCCCTCGTCGGCCATTCCTGCCTACATCTGCAGCGATTGGCGACGCGTTCATTGCATCACCCGACATTGTCGCTGTTCTGGAGCTCGAGAAGCAACTGGCAGCTGCACAGTGAACACATGGCATGTAGGATCACAAGTTCTTCATCTTCATCAGATCTCAGCTTGTGACTTGATCATCGTTTTGTATACGTCCTCGGTCATGGTGTTCAATGAGAAAAATATAATCATTTCCATCTTAGAACGCATTAATCAGTGGGGCACACGTTGTCAGGTTCTTCGCGACCGTCCCGTCAGGAAGCCACCAAAAAATTCATCATCGCCTCCAGACACGCATCCGGATGACTTACAGTGATATCATGGTCACCATCCACCACGTCGGCCAGCTCTGACTTTGTACCATCCGGGAAAAGTGCTCTGATTTCCGCAACGCACTTGTATGGTACGGTCGCATCCTTGGTTCCCTGAATACATGTACAGGTAAGTAAGGTTCAAATACAATGCCACAGAGGATGGCATGACGCACATGAATGAGGAGGACCTTGCGCCCGCTGAACGCCGGTGAAGCGAAAAATTCATGCTGGTTTCGAAGGGGACCATATCTCAGTGAGAGAAGAAGAACGGTGGAATAGTGTGGGAGGTAGGCGCTCTGGAGTTGAACAATCTTCGAGAAAACAGATTAGACGACGAGAAACAAAGAAGGGTGCGTGAAAAAAAAACTTACCCGCTGCAATGGTTCGCTAGAAGGCACTGGTCGCCCTCGCCTCAAGTTCTATATATGCATTATCAGCTGGCAGAACAGTAGATAAGGCATCATAACGCAACTCGAACGATAGAGGACGCATGTAGCCTTTGTCCAAGACCCGAGGTGAGCAAACGAAGTCCTCGCGGTAGGATGGTAGGCTAAGTCGCAGATGTGAGCATCGTTTGCTGATAGGTGCCCGAGCAGTGACGAAGGTCGACATACAGGTAAAACTCCTGCGGACGAAATGAGGATGACTTTGTCCTCGACAAGGTGAGGAAACTGCGCTGTGAAGGCCGCGGCAATAGGTCCTCCCTGTCAGCTTTCCGGTCAGCAGATGACCATCGCTGTGGGAACACACTCGCCATCGAGAGACCGACAACGACAGCTTTCTCCCAGCGGACGTGTTGCATCAACAACGCCAGCTGGGTCGTGTATAGATTCACGTCGTAGTGAGATTCTGGGGCCTCCGAGTAACCTCTCCCGTACAGATCTGTAACAGGTCAGTCATGTCTTTGGTAGCTTGCTCTCAAGAAATGCTGACCAAAGAGCATAACGCGAAACCCGCTCTCAGCCAACTTTGGGGCGACGTCCTTGAAGACTATAGACGGAATTGAGAATCCGTGTATAAAAGTAATCTAACGGAGAAAGATCAGCATGTCATGACATGATCAACTAGTAAACGTCTTAGTACCTTTCGGCCGTTTTCTGGTCCGAATACCCAGTATCGCACCTACATCCGCAACACACTTACATAAAGGGGAAACAGAATAGCAAGGCAACTCACCCGTCCAAAGGGTAAGGAAACATAAGCGCCTCCAGGATATATGTCTTCGGGGTAGACTTCGTCGACTAGTGATCTCACTTCCTGCGGCAGATCGGCGATAGACGCTTTTGCCTGGAGGTGCGTGATAGCCATGGTCGACTTCAAGAGTGGGTATGCGAGGGCCAAGGAGGCGCACAGCACCGGTGCCAACGCGAAAAGGAATGGGTGAGAGTGTGAGACACCCCTCATGTCGCTAGTTGTGATGGTGAGAGAAGAAAGGCGAGTACACGAAAAAGGGAACTGCCACACGATCAGTCGGTCCGTTATAACATAAGAAGTTTCCGAAAGACGCCGGTAAGTGCCAAAATATCTTCTGCGTGCGGCCGAGGCCCCAACCGTCAACCATCCTAACACCCTGGGAGTCGTACCCAGAGTGACAGGATTTTGACATCGAGGATAGTTTCCCTTGTCATCGAGAGCGACTGATGTTTGCAAGACCCAGGGAGGCGCACAGAATCGGTGCCTGCGCTAGACGAAGATGTGACACACAGTCGGCACCCCCCTATGGTCATTGGTGAGCGAGGACACGAAAAAGCGGGACTGCCAAGATCAGTCGGTCCGTGATAATATGGAAAGACGCCGCGTAGACGCCAAGGCGATGTGCTGACACTTTCTGAACACGCGAGACCAGAAACCACTATGAATATATTCTCTGTGCTAGATATTCATGGCGCTTGCGTGCCGCCGAGATACAGACCAGTAGGGCGTCCTGCGACCCAGCATCCGCGCCAACTTGGGACACTGAGGAAACTGTGCCCTTGTCATCGAGAATGACCGATATTGTTGTATCGAGGAGCGGCTCTTCAAACGAAGTGGGGTCGGGGAAGATGTGTGTTCTGGAGAAAAGTCAGAGATATTCTGGAGAGGTGAGGAAAAGTGCAAACGAGTCAAAAACACCGAAGGACATGGGGAACGGAAGGTTCTGGATTTGGAGCGGTAATGACTCTTTTCGAGAGCAAATGGTACGCGTCGTGTCCTCGTTGTAAGTTGCTTTCGGTAACAAGGCTTGAGAAGGGACAATATTGAGTCGAAAGAGATACGAAACGCAAGAGAACTGACTATTTTTCAGTGCGGCGACCATTGCTATCAGGGTGGCGTCGAACACATTGCCATCGTAATTAATGCAGGTCGCGTCAACGTAGAGAACCCACACGCATTTGCCTGGATGGATACACAATGATTCTGGATCAATTAGTCCGGTCCTTTGGGAAGCAATCAGCGCAATATTGTCGCCAGAGAAAAGCGTACCGACGTAATCAAGACCTCGTTCAAGCGATCCGACAACACCTGCGCTTCTTCCGTGGGCGGGCCAGGCTTGAACTTCGGGGAGCAAATTGCGGGAAGATCAAGATTGGGCACTGCCAGCTGCCTCTATCAGATCCACTGCGTGTAAAGTCCGACGCAGCACTTACCTACGAAACCTTTGTTAGGTGCATCCAGCTCGGGCTCTGCTAGCTCGGCCTTGACACCGCATACGACGGTCGTGTCTCCCATACGCACAAGAGATGATCCGTTGGCGGTCGAGACAGACCCTGACGGGGGTCGTTGGTGTGAATGAATCCAGCACAAAAGTTCACATACCAACATTGACAGAGACGTCCCGCCACGCGTCGAGTTGGCGTCCATCTGGCCGCACGTTTTCCGCCACAAATCGCTCAAGGTACACGCGAGGGTGGAGACGCTGAAAGACAGCTGCCTTGAGAGTGTCTTGCTCTGATGAGAGGTTTGCCATTCTGGCAGTGAAGGGAAGAAAATACGAATTACCATTTTAGGCGGAGCGATCATTGACGGCAGATGCCGTATCTTCGCCCATTGCTAAAGTCTGAGCTGTACAGTGGATGTTTACTCAGTACTTGCATATACTTGGTCGTAGCGAGTATTGTAAGACACATCGGCGAGCGAGCTGTGGGAGTCGGTAGACTACCTGATTAGCGTCGGGAGTCCGTTTTCCAGAATACAATAAGTAAGGTGAGAACTCAATGGCCAAAAGAGCTGAATTTGCCGAGTAGATAACGAGTGGGAGATAATGGCAGGGCATCTTTGTGAAAAAATCCAACCCGGATGCCCCAATCCAAAAATCCTACTGCCGAAACGCTGAACCACATGATGACCCAGAGAAACCCAAGCCAACGAAACGAGCCTCGAACTCCAAGGCTATATGCTACGCGAATCACAAGCTGTTCCAAAGCTATTCCGAGTATCTGTAATATGAAGAATGGCGAGGACATCCCGATATTCTGGAATCCAGTCACCGAATCCCCAGCCATATGTATCGCACCCGAGACGGCGAAGCCTACGGACACACCCACCAGGTACTTGGCCCATGTGGGCCTCTTCAGCCCGAGCTTTCGGGATGCAAAGTCTCCCATGACTGTAACATTCTATTGGTATCATGAGCCAGAATGAATAGATATTAAAACGCGGCTTTACTAACACGAGTCATGAACTGGTGCCAAAACTTGCTGTATGTAGGCAGATGCATCAGAAGGCGGTCAAAAGCGGAGTTGAGTGTTCTCACGTCCAGAACCTACGGATTGTATACGCGTCTTTCAGGCTCCCAAACGGATCAGGCCAGTCCTTGGGCTGCGAGAATCCAGCGGCGACATGCAAGGCCGAGGCAAGGTAGTAAGGTAAACTAAGACCGCAATACGGATTGAGTGCAGGGACGAATATGTTCAGGCAACGTTGCCAGTATCCTTGCGAGGCGACCGATTCGGCATCGGTGTTTGTGAAGATGCGGGGGTGGTAGGACATATATGACTGTGCAGCATCCAGAAGTAGGAGACAACAAAGCACGCGTAGTAGACGCGTCCAGACGAATTTCCGCCGGGGATAATCCGCGCTTGGACATGCGTAGACGTGCTTCAGCTGACAACAATATCCTCCGTGAGCCCATCTCAAATGGAGGATAAGACGAAAAGGGCACACTTGGAAGTTCCACCCAATCCCTCGGACACTATGCATGACACATTCGCACCAGTATATCCGACGCCACAACCCGTAATTCGTGGGATCCATCTTGTCTGTATGATGTCGATATTCGCTTAGAGGGCTCGAGATGAGCAGGAGGTGCAGGGCTGTAAACCACTGGGTGGAAACTAGGATGCCAAGGTCATAGTCCCATAGAATATCCCCCCACGTTGAGCGCAGAGCATCGACGCTGACGTAGCTGAACCCGACGAAGAACAAGACGCGCCATATCCGCCCAAGATTAAGAGCGAGGACGATCGCCAGGAAAAAGTCGGGAAGGATCAAATGATACAAGACGTTGACTGGTCTAGCCATTCAAGCGGTCCAAGGAACGATATCCCAGACGTCGCGTCTTGTT
This sequence comes from Strobilurus luchuensis, assembly GCA_019915105.1. Classification (NCBI taxonomy): domain Eukaryota; kingdom Fungi; phylum Basidiomycota; class Agaricomycetes; order Agaricales; family Physalacriaceae; genus Strobilurus; species Strobilurus luchuensis. Next base: position 2,284,099 of record JAHLMJ010000007.1, on the reverse strand, counting down.
CGACAGTGGTCTAAAGATGGCGAACGATGTCTGGTGGCTCAATGGTGGCTTCGCGTGACAAGGAGGATTTTTTGGTGCCGATTCCAATTCGGGCCTCCACGACTGTCGGCATTTGCCGCTCATAGAGTTCACAGTGAGTCAGTGACAGACACACTAAGCATGCGCACCGGAACGCGAAGCGCTACATAAGTCGGCGTGTCCCTCTCCCCGCAGAATATTGAAAGGAGCTTTGGCCAGTGTACTTGCTTTGGCCCAGTGTACTTTCTGGGCAGCTCTATGATAATGGTTCAGTAACAAAGACGTTCGTTGGTGTACCCGAGGAACACTGCTACCATGTCTGCTCTGCAGTCAATTGTGAGGCAAGTTCTGGGACAGCATACGTATCACAGACCTCCACTCGAGCCATTACTCATGAGCCAGGGTCGTGGTTCCACTAAACCACCAGTTATCATTTCATTGATTGTGGCGAGCTGCGACAGTGCGAGACCAGGTGAAAAATTCCTACAGATGCATACAATAATGCACGGCAAATACTGCGGTGACCGCGGGCGCACGTTCAATCTTATTCTCCCTGTGGCCAAGATATGTCTCAAGATGAATGCTGTAGAGTGAGGCACCTATGTAGTGCGGCTGTCGTCTCGTGTGCCTAGATACAAGTACCACGTTTTTGATATGAAAGAAACCGTCAAAGCGTCAAGAAACTAACCCTGCATGAGTCAGAACTTCTGGCAGGGAGAGGCGAGATCCAGGTGACGCATCATCATCGATATCACAGATACTTGTCCGGCGCTGCTCCCCTTTTGGCACTCACCTCCTTAGAAAGCCCCGTACAGCCGACGCTGATAAGAAGTGCCTTATCGTCAAGTGTGTCGGGAGCCGCGGTGCGGTTCTGCGCCGTGGTGGACAGGGCTTCGTCTTCACGCTGTGACCACTTCGTTATAATTCATCTCGTGTGGCCGTAATACACCAACTTACGACAAGGCGATGCTGTACTTTGGTTATACTCTACATGTGATGCGCAGTTGCTTGGATGTCGCTATCTGAGTCGCGAGGAGTGTGTGTACTGGTTCAAACCTGAACTATTGATTTCTGGTTAGCTGTAAGCTTGACAGGGATCTAAGAAGAAATGGGGAGTCCATCGCACCACCGCTTACCTCACTGAAGCTTCCTGTAGGCGCCAACATCCATGTCACCCATGTGCTGTGGCGTCTACTAACACGTAGCTCATCAAGCACCTGCTGATGAAACCAGTGGTTGTGTCCCGCAGCCCGCTCTAGACCATCTACGCCACCTCAAGGCTCGCAAATGCAGTTCAACTGCCGGCGGGGGGAAAAGTCGAGTAGATATGTCCTGCTGAGAATGCCCGGCACCGTGACCAACATCCATAGGGTCTACTTACCCTTGATCTGGGATGAGGTATCGCCGGAGCTCAATGAGACAGGTGGAGGTACGGGAGAAGCCTGATGTTTCCTCCGCCTCGTCCGGTCGATTTCCCGAAGGAAGTGAGTTAGGACCGCTAGCTTGGCCAAGCGGCGTTATAGACACCATCTGGTGAATTCCTCGCTGATGGTATATACCTCATTGCGTTGTGCAGAATCCGCGACAAGTCAGGGAGCCTGCCCAATCGCTTTGGCCTGCACTTATCAAGGGAGCTGCGCGGCGTGTCGCGGAAAACACGAAGTATGGTCCTATGTCACAGTGCAATGTGCATTACAGATGTCAAAATCCGAGTAGACAGCGAGATGAAAGAAGTTTTCTACTGTACCTGCAGCGCGTGAATAGAAACAATACAAGACTTCGAGCCGCGCAAGTGATCTGGTTCGGCGTGGCGTTCCAGGGTTCCCTTCTCTCGCGGCCAGAGATGCGTCTTAGAAGAGGGATGAACCATAGCACGCCTTGCCTCCTCCGCCGAGTAGACCGGGCCGACATCGTATCGATGGTGAGTCTGATAGCGCGTTCCACGTGAAACTCAATTGGAATTACGAAGGGAAGAAGATGCACTTTGTACAGAATCTGTCCGATCGTGTCTCGCGCAGTGACGATAAAGTGCCAATAACGGACGCGCCGGAAGTGGTGTCTCCGAGATGACGACGTTATCATACTTGGCGGATACTAGTGTATAAGCTCCGGCCAAGGGCGCGTTGGCAAGACTGCCTGAGGTCAAGTCGATAAGAAGACGCGACCCAGGGAAGAGCGAGGGATAATGGGGACTCTGATCCTATCTCGGGATCAGAAGGCCTCCCGTATATTTACCACACAGATTCCGATGCGTGGTCTACGAATTGGTCGGGCTCTTCGAGGGCTGTCGAGGGCTGTTCATGCGGACGTTGTTGGGTGAGAAGATTTCAGCACGGACCCACTTCCGTAGCGTTTCGTTGCGTAAATTCGAAATGCGTTCCAAGGCAGCAATCGCGCAGTTTATGTAACAGTTTCTCCGTCTGGGAGATTGAGAGCAGAAGCACGAATGAATTGAATGCGTCACGATACAGATTGCTGTGATTGAATAACTAGGAGAAGTGCGTTAATACACCGGCGTAGGCCCTGTGACAGGATACGAAACGAACTGAGTTGGAAAAATAATGCTACAACTGGGCATGACGGAGACAAACGCGGGGATTGGATCATGAGCAGGGCAACGGCGACAACGGAAGGACTCGGTTCAGCACCAGTTTAAGTCTTGGGCCATCCGATTTAGTATCAGGGTGGTGAGAATTTCGGTGACGAAAAGCAGCCCAGCGGGCTTGATGGATAATGTCGCGTGATGCTCGTGTTCTGGATGGCTGAGCTCCCACACCGCCACTACGTTTCGGCCGTCCATACACTGTAGAGCATCAGCTCGCCAGACATCCAGGATTCGGTTTAGCCTGCTTACCTCCATCCGTTGGGGTGTAATTCTCCATTTATAAATCTTGCCGCTCTGTGATGTGAAATAGCGTGACCTGTGCGAAGTGAAACAAGGATAAGTCGGAGGGTGGTACGGAGGACGGGTTAGCGACCTACGAGCTCCCCTCTCGTTGCTGGCGCATGAGATACGCCATCGCGACGTTGACACGCGTGTTACCGTAGACAACGTACCCCGGAGAATTTCGAGGACCAAAGTAGAAATATGAGTTTGAGGGACCCATTATAGTTGGATGCTGCTGGCTCCATAGCGCCTCTCGAGTGAGCTTGATGATTAGGTTGGGGCTCTGAGATGCCTAGGGGAGGAGATCCGCGATGAGAGGGCGCAAACGGACGGAAGGAAGGACATGATTCACCAGGGATCTAAAGCAAACGTCAGACGTCAAAAGTCAAGCGGACGAAGGCGCTACGTGCAAAGTGAACGCCGATCGGCCCTCTGCGTCTTCATATCGTGCATTGAAGGGATCTGAGCCGTATTGGAGAAGAACTTGGGTGGTGGGCATGGCGGGAGGAAATGGAGGGAGATAAAGCAAAAGAAGGAAGCGCCGAGCCGCCGTGGCTAAGCATATTATTGTTTACGGCCTAGGTTTTACGACGGTTACTGTTTGCGAACAAAGAAGGTCCAAGATGAGATCCATATAACACCACGTGGCCAGGATATTGCTGCCAGTGCCTGCCAGTGCCGCGTGGGCCTCGCGTGGATCGTGCCTTATCCGTTTCAAACTGCACACAGATTCCAGAAGCAACAGCATTTCTCTGCATGCCGCTCACAGTTGCCTCAAGAAACACAAATGTGCGAGAGCGTTCAGGATAGCGAAGCAAACCGACGGAACAGATGGACTTAATGCTCATGATATCTCTGTCGGTAACGGGTCTAGGCCTGGATCAAATTCTACTCGTCGAGATAGCCATAGTCCCACCACCCGTTTCGGCAAAGACGCCCCGGGGGCCCGAAAGCATAACGGTATCGATGGGTGATTGCCTCCTACCAGTGAAGGACGGCTGGAAAGCGTTACTGAACTTTACTTTCATTGTAGACCGGCTACAGGTAGTAGACACGACCCACAAAGAACCCGACTGATGGACCACTGTATACTAATCATAGCTTGAGGACAGTGTCATGGTGAGCCGACGAGGGTCAACGGACCAAAGACACGATACCTTTCGGATGCATTAGCGCAAGAGTGGGTCAGAGTGCGAAGAGGTACCGGAGGATATCGAGCGTGGGACGAGGGCCTAATCATAGACTGGGGAGGCGTGAGCACTGGCTGGGATGAGCCGGCAGAGAGCAACTGACCATGTACGATGCCTTTGCAACGCGTCAGTGGGGAGTGGATCATATCTGGACCGCGAATACATACCGTAGAAGAGAGTCCAGACAAGCACGAAGGTGAAAGCGTTGTCCTGGCCGGGATTTATCATCTCTGAGACTCCGCGGGGGAAGTACTTGGAGGGAGATCCGCGGCAGTTTGTGGTGTGGATGCAGAAGGACGTGAAGAGCGTGGAGACCAGGAAGAGCGCAAAGCCGGCCCAGTTCTCGAGGCCGAGGATGCCTGCGACAGCGCCGGCAAAGCACGAGGAAAGAAACTTGACGGTGACCAGGGAGGAGTTGGCCTGCACATTGGGCGCGTAGATGAGCTGTGCGGCGGCCTCTGCCGACGTGGACATGGCAGACGAAAGAGGGTGCGTGGGAAACACGGGCCGACAGCTACATTTCTCTGTCCCACGCTGAGTCACGCTCGTACGGCTCGCAGGACCGGCGGACCCCTTCCAGATTGCCTCAGGCTCGAATCACCGTCAGTCATGGCTCTCAATCATGCAGCCTCGATGAGCACTGACAGCATTGATTTCAATTCCAGCCGACACCTCTCCAAGTACCCCCGCCACACCATGCAGGAGGGCCGCCAGATAAAAGTCGGCGTCCTGGGCGCAACCGGCACCGTCGGGCAGCGCTTTATCACCCTGCTAGCCGCCCATCCGTGGTTCGTGATAGACGCCCTCGGCGCCTCGTCGCGCTCGGCGAACAAGACATACCCCAAGGCCGTCAAATGGAAGCAGACCACCCCCATACCCGCCGTCGTGCGCGACACGGTCGTGGTCGAGTGTGTCCCCAAGCACTTTGCCAACTGTGCCATCGTCTTCTCCGGACTCGATGCCGAGGTTGCGGGCGACATTGGTGAGCATCCAGCTGTGCTGTTGATCCATCGCTCATCCGCGCAGAGGCCGCATTCAGATCGGCCGACCTCGCCGTCTTTTCCAATGCCAAAAATTTCCGCCGCGATCCCCATGTCCCGCTCATCGTCCCCCTCGTCAATGCGTCCCATCTCGCCATGATTCCCCAGCAGCAGTCGCTGCATTCGCCGCCGCTCAAAAAGGGATTCATCGTCACCAACGCCAACTGTTCGACTATGCTCATTCCCCTTCCCCTGCCCTCGCCCTCGCGTTCGGGCCCATTGAGTCGGCGGGCCCATCACCACCAGTCGCAGGCCCTAGTCGGGCATGCAGGCCGTCTCTGGTGCGGGCTCCGGAGTTTCCCTGGACATCATGGACAACATCGTTCCCTACATCGGCGGCGAAGAGGAGAAGATAGAGTGGGAGACCCTCAAAATTCTTGGTGGCATGGGCGAGGCAGATAACGGTCTCAAAACATTTGACATGCATGCCCGCCACCCGCTCCGCGTCTCTGCATCGTGTAATCGCGTGCCTGTTATCGATGGGCACACCGAATGCGTTTCTGTTCGCTTCGCTCGGAGACCTCCGCCCAGTCCTCAGCAGGTGCGCGAGGCCATGGCGGCGTTCAGCCCGGACGCACAAGCCCTCGGATGTCCCTCCGCACCGCGCCACACCATCGTCGTCCATGAGGAGCCAGATCGTCCTCAGCCCCGCCTCGATCGGTATTATCAGGACGGAGCTGGTGTCTCTGTGGGTCGTGTTCGACAGTGTCAAGTTCTCGACATCAAATTCGTCGTCCTCGCGAACAACGTCTCCATCGGTGCCGCCACCAGCAGTATCATAAATGCCGAGCTTGCTGTGCTCAAAGGCGTTGTTTCTGGATAGACACTAACTACTCACACGGGGATATACGTAGAAGAATATGACAATAATTGTAGTTTTACTTTACTCTATAGCGGTCTATCTATGATAATTGGATAGCTGTTGGATAGCTAGGTGCCGATATATTGTCATCGGGTCGTCGTAGTAACGGATATGTGCTATTCATTTACAAAGCCGTTCGGCCGTCCATTATGCAGGTTTACTACCAGCCACCTTATAGCCGTACTCTACATTCCTCCTGCCACCATGAATCGCCCTGCCTTCAATTTGTTGACCCTCGTCGGCCCAACTTTGCTGCAAGCACCCGTCCTTGCTTTAGACGTCTCATTCTCCTCAAAATTAATCTTCTTCTTCGGCTTTTCGTTGGTCACTTTGCTCGGTTTGTACTCGACAACCGGTGACAAGCTCCAGGACTACACCATCGGGAATGGGCTCTCGTCAAACTGGATCACTGCCCTTACTCTACTCTTCTTCGTCAACCCCATCAGAGAGTATAGACATCGAAGCGATACAAAGCCTCCAGCGGACTATAGCTTGGTGCACAGGGTGTATTGGTGTTTGTGTGTCATCTTCAGTGTGCGTGGTGTTGGGTGGAATTACCAGGTTGGTATCATTGAACTTGCGTTCAACAACTCTCACCGACGCGTCTACACTGGATAGTACCCACTTCCCCCCGCCACGAAACTCACCAAGAGACAGTTCACTAAGCGTCTCCTTCTCCGCATGATTTTGTGCTATCTCGTCATGGACGCAGGCCAGATTTACATCGTCCGCAATCCACTAATATTCTCCTCCTCCCCGTCACATCCCTTCCTGGCGCAACCATACCTATGGCGGTCTGTTTTCTTGTTCGGTACCGCTATCGTCATGTCATCAGGGGTCACCATGCAATATAGCGCTCTAGCCCTGGTGCACTGCTGTGTGCTGGGACTGTCAGAGCCGCAGGATTGGCCAGATGATTTTGGGAGTGTGTGGGAGGCCTATACGATCCGGAGATTTTGGGGGTAAGGTTACCCTACTCTGAGGCGTGATTGGGGGAGCTGAACAGGTTTGGGTCGAATAGGAAGACCTGGCATCAGATGTTTACCAGAGTGGGTGTTTGCTTCTCGTGAGCTTCTTCTTTCTGAAGGGCCGTGACAGAATGTGTCTATCATCGCCAAACGCACGACCAAGGCATTGGGACTTCGACGTGGGTCCTTCCTCGCCTACGTCACGATGCTATTCGTGGCGTTTGGCGTCTCTGGGTTGATGCACTCCGGCGGGGATGCTATGATGGCTTTCAGCCATACGGGCAAGTCCATGCCGTTCTTCATCCTCCAGCCAGTGGGTATCGTGCTTGAAGAGGTAGTCATCGCGGAAGCCAGACGCAGAGAGTTGCCTGGGACATACGGGAAGGCTATTGGCTTTGTATGGGTGGGAGTGTGGTTCAATCTCACGGCGGCGCAGTATATCAATAGAATGATCGAAGCTGGAACTTTGGATGTTGAGGCGCTGCCTTTTTCGCCTCTACGATTTACTTACCGATATCTTATATCAGCGGCATGATTCTCGAGTAGATTTGAGTGAACAAATGTCGTTAGCGGAACTACATGACCACACAAAAGACTACATGACAGTGGGATCCATACAAGCACGCTCTGCGTATTGCTCGTCTCGTACGATTGCTCAGCTTGATCTCACCCAAACACCGCATCACCATCGTTCTCGCTATCAAACCTAGCCTTGAGGCAATGAATCAAATCTTTAGAGAAATGTTGCTCAAACTATGCTACACAGAGATTGTATCATGGGACGCCTAGAGATACACCACCACCGCTATCACACCGCCACCTCACCTCAACTCTAGCGGCGGGACCCAGTCCGGCACCTTCCCCCACGTAAACTTCAGCGCCTTGAAGGCCTCTCTCGTCTCCTCCGATAGTTTGCTCATATAATCTGGCGGCAGCATCGAGTCATACGGCGTAGACCCCGGCTTGTACACCCCCGGCTTCAAACTAAAGTCCGGTCCAGTGGGGGACGTCATACTGACCGAAGGTTGCGAAGCCATGGGCGGGGCGCCGAATGCTGATTGTTGCTGAGTGGTGCCGAAGCTGGAAGGCCGGGAGGTGGTGCCAAATGCAGAGGGTTGAGCGGAACCGAACGCAGACGATTGGGGCTGTGATGTGCTCGTGCCAAAGGCGGAGGTTTGCGGCGCTGTGGAGAATGCGGAGGGCTGGGCGGATGTCGCCCCGAACGCGGACTGGCTGTTGGAATTTGCGGATGAAGGTTGGGCGCCGAAGGGAGAATTCGCCAAGGGGGCGAATGCAGATGTTTGCGGGGCAGCGGACCCAAAGGCGGAAGCTTGTGGTGCGGTTGACCCAAATGCTGATGTCTGGGTTGGTGCGGCAGTCCCAAAAGCTGATGTCTGCGCAGGTGCCCCAAACGCAGAAGTCTGTTGTTGTTGTTGTACAGGTATCCCGAACGCTCCTAGTACGGGCGCAGTCGTGGTGGTGTTCGTCGCATTACCCCCACTGAATGGGTTCGAACCGAAGGCCGATGCAGTATTATTCTGTTGACCGAAGGTTCCGCCGCCGCTGAAAGGTGATGCATTGCTGGTGGTGGTCTGTTGTCCAAACGGCGAATTAGCCAGAGGAGCGATGGTGGCAGCATTATTGTTAGCAGCCGCGGCGGCAGTGAAACTGGCCGGCTGGCTGGCGAATGCCGAGAATCCACTGCCGCCACCACTGGAGGTCGTAGCAGAGCCGAAAGCGCTCGTCCCTTTATTTGCATAGGCTGCAAAGGCGCCTGTGGCGGGCTTGATAACAGAAGACCCAGCGTTCTGTCCGAAGGCAGAGGGTTGGCCAAATGCAGACGTCGGTGCTGTGGCACCAAATGCAGATTTGGGAGCGTTCGTATTGCCAAACGCGGACGTTGGCGCCGTAGTGGCGAACGCGGACGTGGGGGCAGGAGTGGACCCAAAAGCACTCGTGGGAGCAGTCGCCCCGAAAGCAGATGTGGGAGCTGGAGTGCTGCCAAAGGCAGATGGTTGCCCGAAAGCCGACGTTTGTGTAGACTGTCCGAAGGTTGATGGTTGACCGAACGCAGAAACGGATGTCCCAGAGCTGCTACCAAAGGATGATTGACCGAACGCTGAAGAGGTGCTTGGGGTAGTGGTGGTATTGGCGAATGCGCCGCCCACTTGAGAGTTTTGCTGTGCACTTTGGAAGGCTTGTTGAGGGTTGGATTTGACGTTCTACGATAAAGGTGAGTTTTATCTTTGTTGACAGACGAGGCTGCAACGAGAACAAACATTATAGGTTTGATCTGCAGCTGCAATTTGCGTGTTCTCATAAGTCACCTAGACTCTGGTCAGTTTCTCTGCAGTCTTCGTCAAGGCAAAGGGCTTCACATAGTCAGCAACGTTGCCGGTCTTGATAGCTTGAAGCGCCCGGACGCGTAGTTCCTCAAATGATTGATCCAGTCCCGTCACGAGAAGGGGTTCATGCTTTGCAGGAGCGAAAGACGATAATGGCCACAAGGGTTTCTCGATGTGCAGCGTAACATCTCTCGTGATGGATTCTTGCCTGGCCACAGATCATCAACGAACCATAGAGTACAAGGGCCAGCAACGCACGTAAAGGGAAGAGAAGTATCGCTCTTCTTGGCGGTCGGAGTAGTTCCCCAGCTTGAATCTTAGATGAAGTTGCGTGAGCCAAGAACATGCGCGATGACGGCTGAACGCACTCCCAAATTGACCTTGCCCGTTGACGCCGTTCTTGGGGTGTTCATTGCGGCACTGGTCGCCAAATCTACACTGTCCCTTCACGAAAAATTGACAAATGGCCTGCAGAAGTTGAATACAGGACAGAGGGGGAATCAAATGCAACACACCATGATGGCCAAGACTAAGGCGGCTCGATCATTTTTGATCACGCGCGCGTCTTGGATCGCACCCACCACTTTCACTGCCAGCCACAGCACTCGATGAACACGCCCAAGCCGGACAGCAGCGCCACAACCCCGCAACCGCAGACCCCCCAGCCCGCTGTCCCGACCACCTACCCACAATGGCCCACTCGTTCGTCGCAACCCATTACGCCCCGAATTGACAGCGAATCCGCCTCTGTAGACATTCCCATTGATCCTGCCCTACAGCAGCAGACAACGGCGGCGACAACGACCGCAACACCGACAGCCACAGCGACCTCGGCGACGTACATCCGTTCGACTATGATGCTGTCTCACCGCTCAACTTTTGCGCAGGAGTTCGCCGTACCATCATTACCAGCCATACCAGTATTATGGCGGCTACCAGTATCAACACACTCAGCCGGCGCCTCAGCAGATCAGGCCAGTTCAGGTGGCCCCTGCACAGTCTGCCCAAGCTAGCACAAGCTCTGGTACAAATGCAGCAGACCAGTCCGATAGTGCGACGTTGAACGACGCCATTGCGAGCGCTGGTGTGGATCTACGGGTACGTCGTGTTATTCTGAGTCCAATCAAATCACAGCTAATCTCTGTCCAGGCTGAAGAAGAATCTCTCCAACAATCTCGCTCGAACCCAGTCTACCGCTCCGCCTACAACGAAGACCGTACTCGAAAACAAGCCACTAAACCCGCCTTCGACACTCACTTCCTGGGGACTACCATGCGCACTATATCCACGGAGCACAAAATCCGCAGCGTGCCAGAAGACTCGGTCAACTACATGGCCCTCGCCCTCCGCGCACGCCTGCAGGACCTCATCACGGCCATGATAGCCGCAGCGCATCACCGCACGGACACGCAGTTTGACCGCAGGCCGTCAACGTACGAGGACGGGCAGCCAATGTGGAGCATCGTACTGAGAAGCGATGTCGCAAAGCAGCTGGCGGCGATCGAAAAGGTGGAGAGGGAGGAGGAGACGCGCATACGAAGGGAAAGGAAGGAACGCGCGGACATGGCTGCAGCGCACGCAGCGGCGCTCGCTGCTCAGGCCGGTGCACCGAGTGGCGGTAACGGTGCTGACTCGGGCTTTGACGATGGAGAAGGGACAGGGAAGAAGCGGAAGAAGAAGGACGGGCCAGGCGTGACTGCGCGTAATATGTCGGAGGATGTGAGAAAGAAGATGTCGAATGCTGTTGCGAGTCAGGCGGCGGGGATTGGCGGCAAGTATTCGTGGATGACTTCTGCGAATGCTAGTGCGGCAGCAGGGCCGGTTAAACCCAAGCCTGCAGCGTCAACGCCGGCTGCGGCCTCGTCTCCAAATCCTGCAGCGACGACGACACCTGCCACGGGTGGATGGGCCAGGCCTTACCAGGCAACGAAGAAGCCAGTTACGCCTGCGCCAGCCTCGGTGGAGGAGGACAAACGACTTGCCGTGACTATGAGGGATGCCATGTTTGTTGTTGAGAAAGAGCGTGGACATGGAGGCGGACGTGGCGCTGCGAGAGGATGGACATAGTGAGACTTGGTACTCGTACTGCACAGACAGTATTCAGATTTTCGATTGTTTTACGCGAGATGGTATGCATGCCAAACTGACACTCTCAATGTACAATAACTCGGGCAGCTCTGCTTGCAACACCAAGCGTATATGTGGACAATGAAAAAGTCTGTCGAATATCAGTATCAAAGTGACCGTAATAATGGTGCCCGGAACAGGCAAAGCGGCTTGTTACTGCTGGTTAGAGTGGACGGGGCGGGACGGCATTTGCCTTTTTGGCAACTTGCCTCCTGATGTCATGTCGTCTTGCCTGCTCTAGAATACTCCCTCATGCAGGCCGCCTCCCTGCTAAACATACCGCCCAGCGGCGTCTGCTCTCAACACCCATCAACGACCCCGATGGCCTAGGGACCTACAGCATAATACTGCCCGACGAGCCGTTCATCTTTGGCGTATCGCACATGAGGCAGCGACTTGTACCGTCAAACATACCCCGCCCGCCATACGTCGAGGGCAGCAAGGAGATCAAGGGTAATGGCGTGATCGAGCTTGGTGGGATCGAGGAGGAGCGCGTTCGACGCGCCGCGGCGCTAGCGAGAAAGACGCGAGACTATGCGGAGTCGTTGGTCAAGGTGGGTCATTCTGTCGTGAATAATCCTGCTTGTCGGATTTGCTCATTTCAGAATGCAGGTCGGTGTAACAACGGATGAGATAGATGCTGCGGTACACGAGTATATCATTGCCCGTGGCGCATATCCTTCTCCCTTGCAGTATAATGGCTTCCCGAAGTCGATATGCACAAGCGTCAATAATGTCATTGCGCACGGCATCCCTGACTCTCGGCCGCTTGAGAGCGGCGACATCGTCAACATAGACGTTACCATCTATCTCGACGGATATCACGGCGACACCTCGCAGACGTTCCTTGTCGGCGACGTGGACCCACAAGGCCAGGCCCTCTGTGTCCTCACCACCAATGCCCTTCGCACGGGAGTTAGCGTCTGCGGACCCGGAAAGCACTTCAGAGATATCGGACGCGCAATACATGATCTTGTCAAAAAACCGTTTCGGGGCATGGACTTCTCAATATCGTCCCAGTTCACGGGACACGGCATTGGGAAGACGTTCCACACCCCGCCGTGGATTCTGCATACTTGGAACGAGGAACCAGAAGTCATGGTCCCGGGGCATTTGTTCACAATCGAGGTGATTGACCTCTTTCCATATTAGTGGAATTGATTTCTCATATTCATAGCCACCACTCGTTCATGGTTCGGATCCACGAGGGTGGATATTCCCAGATGGCTGGACCGCGAGTACAGAGGTTCGCGGTCCCTTCTTCAAAGATTCTGTCACTAATTGTCACATAGAATTGCGCTCGAAGCGCACAGGCGGAGCATATGGTACTTATCACGAAGAACGGCGCAGAGGTATTGACGTGACTGTACCTGAGTGCTCAACCAATACAACCCAAATTTCGTGTTCATAGCCATCCAAGGATACAGAGTGAGCAAAAACGTAGAGCCGCGCCAAGAAAGCCTTAGTCTCTTCGTGTTCGACGCCATGCAAAGCCTCTAATTCCCCTTTCCGTCTCAAATAGGATCAATAACAAGATAGAGCTCCTCTGGAACCCATACTGCTTTCGTGTGGATACTGGTGGCGCAGTGTCCTTTGTCCTGGAAATGGTCGATGTGTAGCCGCATTGCCGGCACCTTCGATTGAGACCATAAATGGCAACCGCAACGACGCTAGAGACAATACACAAACAATCCGGGAGCACGTAGGATTGACGCTGGCATTGTCTATATAAGCGAAGGCAGAATAACGTCCCCCAGCCTCAGTCTGCCGCGACAGGGTGTTTGCAACTGGAACTCTGCCAGACGAACACAAGGTCGTGGATTGCAGCATGTTTCCCATAAACCCTTTGCAACCGCTCAATGATGTAAGCCTTGATTCTTGACAACGTTGAACTCGTATTCACTTCAATGTCAGCGGAAAAAAATCAATAATCTCTGCGCGCTATCACTTCTACAGATGGTCGCAGTGCCTTACCCAGATCTTCGCAAGAAATGGGACGAGAATCGTGGAAGCTTGGGTCTCGTCTCCGAATACCCCAACGACGACCGTTTTGGCCCTAACAGAGCCCAAAAAGTGAGTCCAATGCCCTTAGGACACTACTGTCATTCTGATACTGTGCGAAGAGAGTGATCCGCGAGCTCCAGAAACACAATATCCTGGCCAAGGAGGACGAAACCCCGTCGTCCACCCATCACGTTGTTGATCGAGCCTCCGAAACCTGCCTTGTCCTCGCCCCGCACACCTAGCTCGCCAGTGTGGCGGCGTTTCAAGAACGTCGAAGCATCACCTCTGAGCCAAGACCTTGTACTTCGCAAACTTCCGCGCGCTCTCAATATGTCCCGCAACTTGACCCTCCCTTCGGTCAAGAAGCTCACGCCGTGACATGTGGTAGGCGTTCACCAAGCATGTCGTAGGTGCGGAAAGTCGTAACGATACCCTCAGTGATATGCGGTGTCAGTCAGTGCTGTGTCCAGACTGCGTCCGTAAGTACGATGTTAATTTGCGACGAACAGCGCGAATGCATGTACATAGTACTCCTTACTCGTGGCTCACAATGACAAAAGGTTAATATGCATACTGTACTATGGATACAATGAATATAAGGACTTGAATAGAGTACTCAAACAACAAGAATTACGCCACTGTCTAATGCGAGTTAGCACCCCTTCCTTGCCTGCTGACATAGCCCTCAATCATATTCATCATATTGCCGAGTCCCGTCTCCTCTGGCAACCACTCGCCGTTATTGACACAGAGCACCTTCATCTTCGGGTGGTATTGCAGATCCGGCAAAAGTTTGGGTGTGATCAAGAAGTATTGGCCGGAGTCTTCCTTGCAGGTTACACGAACCATGTTGTTATGGACGAGACGCTCTGCGCGTTGGTCCATGCCCTGTAGCAAGTCAGTGTCAGTGGTACACAGCTACAACCAAGATGAGACGAACTTGGTTAATCTCGTCGACGAGCGAGAACGGAGCGCGGGCCTGTTCCGTGAGACTCATAAGATAGAGGATCGTCGTCAACGAGCGTTCCTGCCGCGGATGTCAAGCACTTTCGAGTTGATGAGAATGGAACTTACCCCTCCGGATTGGCGTTGGCCGGTGAGCAACTGCAGCTTCTCGTCGTCACGAAACTTGACAAGAATGTCGATGGCCCACTTGTCGTAGTCGTCGTGAGGAGTAACACGAATTTCACCAGCACACCCAATCCCTATTGGACGAATTAGAGGCAGGTCTTTACACTGAGATGAAACATGTACCATCGAATGCCTCAGAGAACTTGGCCCCAATGGCATCGACGAGCTCACGGAGAGCGGGCTCCCAGTTGTCCTGGGACAGTTGAGTTTTTTTCGAACTCTAAAAGAGGCCGAATTGATTACCCTCGCTTTCTTGATGTTCTTGGCAACACGCTCTCGGTTGGCCTGCTTGGTCTCCAAGGTTCGCTCCAGGACTTCAATCTACGCCGTTCAAATCAGTCCCTTCTTATACTAGACACCAGCACACAACTCACATCGCGCTTCCGCTTCTCGTATTCCTCCATGACACCAGGGTTTGTGTTGAGAGTAATCTCAAGCTGTGCTTGCTGGCGCTCCAATTCATTCTCCAGCTCGTCGCTTGTCCTGAGATCGACACCCTCGGAAGAGGGGGGCGTGCTACCAGAAGCCTCTGCGGCCTTCAACTCAGCCTTGTACTGATTCTTCTTATTCGTTATGATTTGGTGCTGCTCTTTGATGGCCGGTTCAGCCTCGTCAATGGCGCGTCGACTGTCATCCAGAGCTTCCTTCGAATCCGTTTTGGACTGAACGAAGGCCTTGTCGACTATCGAGACGATGAACATGGGATCACTAATGTCTAAGAAAAAGATAAAGACCTTTGTTGAACGCCTGAACAGCATTCTCATATTTAACATCCTTCTCCGCACAGAGTCGTTTGAGAGCAGCTACGTTGGCGCCTACTTGTAGGTATTCGAGACCGATGCGAGTGGCGTCATTCTGGTCTTTGATAACGTCGCCAGCGAGGGTCTACAAGAATTTGAGACGGTCTGAAGAGCACATCACATATCACTTACACGATACTCCTTCACCATCGCAAGGCGTCGATTGCAGATCTTAGTCAATTGCGTTTTGAGCTTTTGACGATCCTGTTCGACGGACGGCGCAGCTTTCAACTGCTTGACGCTGGTTTCCTCGCGAGCTAGAAGGAAGTCAGGCTGAGTGCTGCTGACAACCTGGAACACGCACAAAGTTGCCCCTTGAGTTTGGTCTTGCGTTGCACTTCAGCCTCGATCTTCTTCTTCCGCTCCTTCAAGGCGTTCTGCGACCAGCCATGTGAGTGTAAGAACCTTTGTGGGTGATGAGCGCAGCTTCATACCGAGCGTTTGGCGAAGTCTGTATCCTCGGACTCCAAAACAGCCCACTGCTTTTGAAGTTTGGCCTCCTCCTCCTTGAAAACCGCCAAATCCACTTCCAGTTCTTTGAGCTCGCTATCAAGGCGTGCCTTGGCCTCCGGATCAACTGTGCGAGTTCACATGTCACCTTTTGCAAGCACAGAGAGCGGTAATCTTACCACTGGCGGTACTGAACGATCTTGCAGGTCGAAGAGCTCGTGTCATGTTTTGCGCCAGACGACGACCGTAGCGAGAGCGGGTAACCTGATTCATGGTAGATCCAGTGATGAAGTTAGCAGCTTCGCGTCTGGTGACAGCGTCCATAGCACGTTTAACATCGACGCGGTTGCCACCGACAGCCTGCGTAGTATTAACTCACAAATTTGCGCCGTATGAGAGAAAAGCACGTACCACACGATGCATGCTCAACTCGCACTGCAGGAACCATAGCAAGCCTTCTGGATATGTGACATAGTCGAGTACGTAGCCGTCGAAGCCTAATTCCGCAAGCTGGAGGATAGAAATCAGTGCCGGCTATGATGAGAAGAGGGATAGTATAACCTACCTCTTCTCTCGTGCACGGAGGGTCGATGATCATACCCGGCCTCTGTGGGCGATGCCAGGCAGTGACCCGAATTCTCCGACCGCAAACGGCGGTCGTGTCGTTGACGATTCTGTTGAACGTGTCATAGTCCTCCTTGCATTGGGTCACGAAAGTCTGGAGAACGCGCGTCAAGCATCAATCAGCAGCATGCCTGAAAGATACACAAACCAAGCTGTTGCTGCCAACGACCGTCTCCACGGCATCGGCATAAGATCTGTTCGTCACGGTGACAGATAGACAAGGCGGCTCGAAGACTTCCATTTTGAACTTATCCTTGTTCTGTCGGAGCCACACCACAGTTCGTGCTGTCTCATCGGCCCATTGCTGGAGCCTGTTGAGCTTCACATTCTCGACACTGTTGAGTTGTTGGATTCTAGAAAAATGTGTGAGCAAAGCTCTATAACACAACAGTCAAGATGAGGTGACTTACTCGCCGTGCTTGGACTGGATCTTGCGATCTTGGCGAGTTACGGATTCCACGACGTCCTTGATCTGCCCGTCCAATTGCGCTCTACGGTCAAGGACACCTTGCCTCTCTTTCCGAAGCTCCCTCTAGAAGCCATCGTCAGCATAACAAGGAGGTCGGAGGTGAAGTAATGCACCATCTCTTCGTTGACGACGTCATCGGATTCAACTTTGACATCCTTGGACAACTCGGCCTTGATCCTTTCGATTTTCTCCTCGCCGTTCTTGATCTTGGTGGCACGCCCCTTCTCTTCTTTCGCGAGGTTGTCTATCTTCATGCAAAGTTCCTCCGCATCCGCATCCTGTGAAAGTGGTCAATACCTTACCGAGAGGCGACGAAGCGAACTTGCCAGTTTCTCATTAGCCGTGATCTTGCTATTTATCTGCTTCATCCTGTCCTGGATGGAGCGCTTCAAGCGATCACGTTCCTTGTCAAGCTTGGAATGTTGGCGTTCGAGTTTCCTAGAGAACAGACCAGACAGACATAAGAAGATTACAACCCAACATGAAGAAGGACATACTCTTTGAAAGCGTGCGCTGGCGCGTTCTTCTCCCTTAGCGCCTTGACCCTTTCGTGTAGGCGGCGCTGCTCAATCTTGAGTTCAAAGTACTGGTCTCGGAGTTCGCTATAGTTCTGCACGGGAATCAAGACGTGCAACAGTTTGATCTGAAGATCATGATGAGACGACGCAGAGCCACGAGCAAAAAGTGACTACCTCCTCCTCGATCTTCCTGCGCTCCTTGTAGCGCTGCACGTCTCTCTCAATGGCTTCGTTTCTGTCACGCATTTGCTTGAGTTGTTCTATCTCCGTGTTGATTGTCTGCGAAGATGTTTGATGCTAGTTCAGCGCAGGGAAGTGAAGACGTACATCAAGGAGCTTCTTGAGTTCGGCGCCTTCCTCAATCAGGGTTTGGTGCCAGGCTTCAAGGTGCTCGTCGCCGGCGGCCCTTTGGGTCTCCCGCAAAAGTTCCTGTGGAGTCATCGCTGCGAATTCCGAGACCTTGTCTTGCGGAAGGAAGGAGCTAGAAGGGAGTATAAGGCTAAAACGACTGCCTCGCGGGAGACGAAAGCGTACCAAAGATTCCCCACTTGAACATTGAGAGCAGCCATTTGGTTGGAGACCTCCTTGCCGGTAGCACTGACGCCGTTGAGCGTGAAAGTCGAGGTCTTGGAATCGGCTTTCAGGAGACGGCGGATGACGAGGTTGCCCTTCCCTTTGGGACCTTTGAGTTCAATCTCGATGTAGCCATCTCTGGTGCCCTGCTTGACGAAGAGATTGACCTCGTTCGCGCGTCCTAACGTCTGTGGGTACAATAAATGTAAAGCGAGATACGATGCAAGAGAACCGCACAGATGGTGGCCAGTTGAGACCGATACAGATGGCGCAAGCGATAGTGCTCTTCCCAGTTCCATTCGGGCCGATGATCATGTTTAAATGCGCGCCCAAGCGAAATTCGACGAAATCGTAGGTGACGAAATTCTTCAGCTGAATTCGCACAATCGATCCGGGAATATAGCTGGAGGGACGTGTCAAATAGAGATAAATTAGGTGGCATGCGACGCACCCGTCCACGTCTCTGGGCAGCGTTTTAACGCGTTTTCCCGGCGCGTCTTCACCGGCCGCGCGGGAGTCACCATTGGTGTTGGCGCGAGCGCGTTTGCGACCCTTAGGAGAGCCACCATCCTCGTCGTCGTTCTCCTCATCTCTCTCAGCGTTGGACGCGCCATCACCCTCGTCGGCACCTGGCTCTCCATCTGCGCGTCGCTTGCCTTTGTCGCGTTTGGGCTCCTCCTTGACCTTGTTCTCCGCCTTGACTTTGACAGGCGTCATTTGCACGTTCCCAGAGTTGTTGCGGTCGACTGTGGGGTGGCCAGAACGCGCCATCCACGCGTGTGCTTGTGATTCAGGTGGTGGTGCGGATAAGGCAGTGGCTTCGGCAAGGTCAAGCATGTGCCGTAAATTGGGCGGCGCTTTAAGTTGAAAGTCCGCGACTACTCTCTGTGTACCTCTAGGCGCGAACAGTAGACGCTTGACACCAAATTCATCTTATGGACGCATGTATAAACTCGTCCGCGAGAAGTTCGAATGCTGCTCAAGAATCTGGAGAGAGTCAAACTCGTGAAACGAAACGACACAAACAAACACCCACAGGTCATTCTCGATCAGTTCTCGATCTACTACGAGTGAGACCGAGCTACAGGCTCGCCTTCGTTCGACTACATAGGACACCAATGACGGCCGACCACAAACGCGCAGGGTCTTCTTTAGATAGTAGCCGGGACACTCTCGAAGGCGCAACGTCCGAAGCACAAGCCTGCGTTGGACTGATTCAAGATGTTCCTGCCAATGCTCTCGTGCAACCACGCGAAACCAAGAGGCAACGGCTAGAGGTGGACACCTCAATGCCATTGCTTGAAGAATATGTACCTTCTGGAAGAACTCCCGCGTCGACATCGCCAATGTCTCAACCAGACTCCTTATTCGACGCAGATTTCCCCGACTGTGATCCTACACCCGCCATGTTTCTTGCCCCACCCATACCTGGGCTCTTCTACACCCCATCCTTACAACTTCCCGCAGAGCTGGCAGATGCCGCCGTCTCTCACTGCCTGGATACATACTTTACCGCACCCCATATCAACCAGATCATGCTCTTCTGTCGCGCCGGAACGACAGAATCCCCTCCAACGGGTCTACCGCCCATATTCTCAAACCTCCTTGAGACCCTCTCGGTCCTGCTAAAACCAACGCTACCTCCGGATATCCACACCCTGTTGTTCCCGAGTAACACGATACTTGCCCGTCAGGCTATCATAAACCGCTACGATCCAGGGGAAGGCATCACGGCCCATGTGGATTTATTGAATCGCTTTGGAGATGGGATTATCGGCGTCAGTCTGGGCAGTGGCTCCGTCATGCACTTCGCTTCCGTCGAGGGGGTTGACATGCACGATCTGTATCTTCCCGAGCGAAGCATCATCGTTTTGTCGGGGGATGCGCGCTACAAATGGAAACATGGGATCGAAAGGAAGAGGATAGATTTCGTGGAGTATGCTGATGCTGGGAGCGGGGAGGCAAAGGATTGCTTGGACCTACCTCCAGGTCAATGGCTCGAGAGGACAATGCGGTTGAGTGTTACCTTTCGGTGGTTACTTCCAGGAGCAGATATCCTATCTTGACGAGCTCCCTAAAATATATCCCGCTTTCTGTAATGGACTGATGAATGTGGAACATGCCGATGTAGCATCTCTTGCTGCTTCCCGAAATTCATTCGACTCATGAGAACTTCATTGTCTTTCCGCCAGATGAGATCGGATGTAAGGTTGGTCGAAGCGTACGTCTCTCATTGGGCTGACACAGCTTGCTCCCAGTAACGATGGGGCCATTCAGCGCCAGCGCTCGCTGCTGTTGTTTGCTGGGCGCCACTAGATGTAAAGACAAGTTAGGGAACGGCCAGCACGCCAAAAACCTTGACGCGAGATTCAAGGCGAAACTATAACATACAAGGTTACTATATACAGGTTCCAAGTGTGATCTACATGCTACGAGTACAGAGTTATACTACACTAAATGCTACAGGTCTGTTCTGACCGCTTGACAACATCAAAAACTTGGCCACAACAACTCGACATCCAACCCATTTTCGACGAAAGGCTGTACCATGGCCTGCCATGATCTACTGATAGCCATACGATGTAACCCGTCGACTGATATCCCGCAGTACTCGAGTCCGGATTCGTATCGCGCTTCCAAGAACTGCCGTACGGAGGCAATGTGTTCGTGATGTACCCAAAAGCGAAAGCTCTCCAGTGCAGGAACGGGATAACCCCCGACCAATCCTCTATAGGACAGGAAAAGGAGAGCGGAAGGTGGGATGCCCACCATGGGAGAAGTTGCAGTATCCTGCAACTGGAGGTCAACCAGTTCCACCTGCGTCGCGAGTATCTCCGTGATTGAATCGTGTATAGCGACATTACGCACGATGAGAGCCCTCAGTAGACATGCCGAACGTGCGAAGAATTCCACGTCATCATCCCTCGGCCATGTTAAGCCTGGCACAAGGCCGGGCTGGTAATCCAGATGCCTGAGGGCGGGCAAGGTAAGATAGTCCAAAATCTCCCTTCCGGGTTGGTCGCTGGCGAACTCAATGCAGAGCCGGGTGAGTCTATTATGTAGAACCATAGGAGAGGGTACGGAGTCAAAAATGACTTGTCGGATCGACAGGCCTTCTAAGGAAGGCGCATTTTGAATTAGATGGAGGAGGGCGGAAACGTATATGCTCCCTACAACGACGGTGCGTACATTTCCTAGCCTTCCGGGATCGACGCATGAGCCTAGATATGATGGACCCCACAATTCGATGCTTCTCAGCTGAACGAATGTGGACAGCAGATATCGACCCCAAGAGAGGTACGTCTGTTCCTGGTCGCCCAACTGGCAACACGGAAGCATGAGGACCAATGTCTCTGGCGCCCAGGCCTCGTGAAGCCTGACGTGTATGAGCCAACGGTGGAATGCAATCTTGAGTGTGAGCTGTCTGGCGCGAGGTATGAGGTCTGCGATGGTCTGAATGAGGTGTATGGAATCCTCGATGGTGAATCCCTCATCAGGGCATCCGGGGTAGGAGAACATCAGCCTTTCGATGGGTAAGGACCCTGAACGGGCTATCTGCGCGTGGAGATAGGCTCTGTAATCCTCGCGCCTCCGATGATCGAAGAAACGGGAAAAGTTGGTCGGTGCACAGACGCCCATCGTCGTCCAAAGCAGGGGGAAAAGAAGAGCGATGGAGCGCCATTTACGACAGATCTGCAAGAGGAGATTTTGGGAGCGTTTGATCAGGGAGATTTGGCTTTCTAGGCGGTCGGCGCTGTCCGGAAGATCCATGGCGTCCGATTGACACATATGAAAGTGATAGATAAATATTTCTTGTAGGATTGGGTCGGGGAGTAGGTTGACTAGGTGACTTTCCGGGGAGAGGCAGGGACGCGAAAGGGGAGAATGAGGAGTGGGATCGACAAGCATCTTTTGGGCCGAATCTGGGAGATCTTCGCTCAGTGAGCGTGCAAAACCGCGTCCGAGTCGATATCCGTCTTTAGCTGGATCCCGTGCTTTTCCTTTGGAGAAAGATTCTTCGTCATTAGCAGTCGTCATAGAGGGCGTATCCTGTCTGAACATGATTCTGCCAAGCAACAATGAACTCGAAGCGTAAAGATGCGAAGTGATGAAGAGATACCGTGAACAAAAGCAGAAATAGCAATAAATAGTGAACGAAGAGTCGCAAATGCACTGGACGATGGGCCCAGACGAGCCAGACCGCCCTTCCAGAGACGATGCTTGCCCTCTTGGGAGTCAATGCACTACAGCGATAAGATGTCCCCCCCTATCTTTTATCTCCAGCTAAATTACCTAATATTACTGCTTCGCTGGGTGACGAGCGAGAGAAATGGAATTTGTCTACACAAAGAACAACCGTAGATAAAAAGACAGTGGAGCAGAAACCATACAAGATGGCGTAAAGATGTAGGTAACACACGGAAAGCAAGGTATAAACATGAGAACATAAAAACCGTAGAATGACTGTGAAAGAAGAATCAACTTGTTTGAGGCCTGCCCGTCATATAACTGTCCACGGGGGCCCACCCGGCGCCATGAAACCTCCCGCCGATAGACTCCCTTTTCCAATACTATTCGCCAAACTCCTGCGTTTCTCCTCCCACTGCTTCAGCGCCTTCAACATCTGAATGATCTTGTCCCGCTTCCCCAACCGCACGTCATTGATGCTGACGCTCCCCATCTTGACATCGTTGTCTAACAAGAAGTCAAACAGCTTGAATAGCCCATCCAGCCTCTCATCGTTCCCATCCATTGGGAACGCAGAATCCGGCACGGGCGGAGACGAAGGGCGACCTTTGACCGACTCTGCGATCCTGAATAGTTCCAGTCCACCACAGATAGCACCAGACGTATCCGTGATGCGCAAATTGGCCGGTAGATGCGAATTCGCCCATTCAACGAGGGAGTCATCGATGGGTGAGGCAGGAGTCTACAAAGACGATACATAAGAACTGTGTTACAGGGCAACCAATCAATCACATACACCGGACACGGCAGAGCTCTTTCTCCGCGAGGGTCGTGGGGGAGGGGCCGACGTCCTAGGACTTTCCAGGAAGGATGCGCTGTCCAGCGACTGCTGACTGAAGAACGACTCCAGTCTACTTCGTTCTTCCTTCCCTTCACCGTCCGAAGGCAAGCCCATCAGCACCCGAGCGTCTCGGCTCGAAAGCTGATTGGGATTTTCACGACGAAGAGCTTTCTGTGTCGCTTCGCGAGCGGTAGGAGATGGCGGTCTAGGAGCTGGGTTCATCGCTTGCGCTACCATTAGCGGAATAGTCGGGATGTTGCATGACGAAATGACCGGTTCTGGAGACGAATCAGCGACCGGCAGATGCTACAAATGAACGACATCTTACGTGTGTAATCGCGAGCAATGGTCGCCTTCATGATAGCCTTCATCCACTCCCTGATGACCGACTTGTCATCAGAGCTGAAGAAGTGCATCTTGTCTTGCTCGTGCTCGATGCGGAATCCATACTTGCCCGGATTCACATTCTCGTCCACAGTAACTCGATAACCGATGATGTTGATGTATCCCTTAATCTTCGTTTGCTGCGAAGAGGGAGAAGAAAGTTAGCACAAGATGAACCTACAAAGTTACGACGAGCATACCGCTGGACTCTCGCTCTTTAGGCAATAGAGATGTGGACCCTTCAACACGAAGTACCGGTTCTTCCAACTGTTGTACCGATCACCACGTTTCCTCATCCAACCACTATGATCAGGCTTCCCAATCTGCTCGAGGATACTCTGGCCAGACTTTAGTGGGCTCGCAACATTCTTGTCGTCATGCGGTAGGGTGGGGCTGGTAGTAGTGCCGGGATACGACGAGGTTCTCTTCCTGAGAAGGTGCGGCTCCTTGTCCTTCACATCAGCAGCCCCAAGAGCATCCTTCGAAGATGCGGGAACAGACTGGCTCTTGTTCATCGCAGCGCCAGGCGTGGAAGGTCGGCCAGAGGACTTGCGTCCGCTGGTGCTGTACAGCCTTGGCAGATGGAAAGACGAAGACGAATTTTTTTCAGGAACGATGTCATCCCCACTATAATAATGATCACACGTATGAGCGCGAAGTCATGGCAGCGGGAAGCAAGAGTCTGGTGACTCACGAATACTTCGGTGGGGGCTTACGGCCCTTGCCAAGCGTGCCTCCAAAGGAGCCTCCAAACAGACTGAGCCTATCACTGTTCTTCCCAGCATCGAGACTTTTCTTCGCCCGCCCGTGTCGGGTCGCGCTAGACTCCTTCTCGTTAGTGTTTTGCTTCTTATCCTTGACCTCCTTCTCCTCCTCCTTGTTCTCGGCATGGACCAGTGACGTCGGAGAGACACTATCCTTGGTCGAATGGCGCGGAGAAGGAGCAGATCCAGAGGAGTCATAAGAGCGTTCGAACAGCTTGCGGCGCATGCTAGGATGGCGTGCGGCTTCTCCCTACCATGATCATTAGATGAAGAAGCTCTGGGGAGCTTGAGACTCACATCGCTAAGTGCTGCTCGGTCTTCTTCTGCTTCTTCAGGAATACCACCAACGGCCTTGACGGACACGTTGAGCGCACCGTCGCTAGGAGACAGAGACAGCTGAGTAGGGCGCGGCTTCTGCTAGATGCGTCAACATTGCGGGTGACCCGTCGTCCAATACTACGCACAGTGATAGTCCCAGTTGATCCTCCATTAAGCTCGGACTCTACAGCCGTGGATGTGACAGGCGAAGGCAAATCGCCCGCCGCGCTGTCCACGCTCAAGAGCGTCGACAAACCGTTCAACGATCCCTTCACCGAGCCAGGGTACGAGTGGTGAGATGTCTGACTTTGAGAGACGTTGCGAGAGTGGCCAAATGCAGCGCCATAGGAAAGGGGCGAATCATACAACGGGGCTTGACCACCACTGCTACCGCCAGCAGATATCATAGGTGAAGACGGCGATGGCAGACCGGGATGGTCAGAGTACACGATGGACGGAGGGCGGCGCAGGTCCGTGATGGCGTTGGCGATGCGTACGCGTTTGCCATACGCCACGATGCCAATCTCGGTCTTGAGGAGGTTCACGTCGAGTTCCAGAAGAACATCGCCAGTTATTTCTTGCTCTGTACACAATCAGATGAGTTTGTGAAATTTGGGAAAGAAGTGACACGCACCGGTGAATTTGTCGCAGACGTCTTCGTCAAAACCTTTGCTCTTGAGCCACTCGACGACATCATTCAATGTCCAATCAGACGGAGGTTTTTCCTTCCTGTCCGCTAAAGGTGATGCTACAGTCGTGGGAGCGGAAGTAGAGGTAGAGGATTCTGCAACATGGGATGTTGGAGACATGGTCGATGGAGGGCCAGAACTACTCCCATCGGATTTGTGCTGCTGCTGTGTCGAGTCGTGCACGAGAGCCGAATACTGGGGGCCCTCCATGAGCGGGGTGCTTGTGCGCTTCCCAGGGGGTGATTGGGGCATGGGAATGGATGCAGCTTGCGCAAGACTGGCTGAGGGTAATGACAAGTGTTTAGGCTCTGGCGGAGGTGAAGGAGCCGTCACATCAAGAGCTTCCCGAGGGAAGGTGGTGCGCGTCGCTGTGGCCGTCTGAGGTTCTGGAACGTCGGTGTCTGAGACTGATAGATTATTGGAGTACTCGGAGCCAATGTCAGTGATGTTCCTATCTTCTTCAGCGGGGTGTTGGGTGTCGGCAGGAGCTGTGTGCTCAGATTCCTCATCCTCCTCGGGTATATGCGAGTGACGCCTGAAGCCGGAAGGGCGAAGGTATGGCTCGTCTTCCTCGTCCTCACTTTCGTCGCTAAGCTCGACTTGTATTGGCGGAACGTAGGAGCGATTGCTGGTGGTGCGCGTCATGCCAATCATCTCGAGACGCTCGGCGTCGGCAAGAGCCTGCCTGGCCTTTTCTGCCAGCTTCTGTCGCGTCCGCTTGTGGTCCCGCTCGCCATGCTCAGACGCCCCATCATCACCGCTCATCTCAAAATCCGTGTCTGTCTCGTTCTCTGTGTCCAGACCGCCGCCAGTGCTAGCGAAGCTGAAACTCTTCGAATCTTCAGCATCGCTGAGACCGCCCCTTCCTTTGCCGAGCTGCTCGATCGCCTTCTGGACGTCGGTCATGGTGGCCTTCATGACCTCTCCGTTGGCGTTGGTTTCTTCGCCGTTCAGAAGGATAGCCGGAGCGGGGACTATGGGAGTTTGGTCGGGATGTGGCGTTGGCATTTCGTCGGAGGCAGAGGGATCGCTGGATGAGGCGACTGCCGGGGGAACGGATGAGGTGTAGCTCTGAGGGAATAGACCCGCCCTGCCAGCAAGATTGCGGCCCTTGAGAACGACGAGTGAATACTTGGTGTCATGATACGGACATAGAAAGAGGAATGGAGCAGAGTAGGATTATTGGTGGGTGCCACGTCTCACCGGAGCACCAGAGTTGCCAGACATCACGGTGTTCATGATTAACAGGCGGCATGTCTCGCCAAGAAGTATGTGGACGCTCACCTGCCACCAGCCATCGCCATATGCATCGTCCTTTTCTATGACCTCGATGCGCTCGCCAAGGCGAAAAGGCACCTCGTCGTCGTTCTCCGGGGTGAAGTCGTGCAGCGCATAGACGTATTCCGGCATCGAGAGACGTGCAACAGTAGTTGTAAGCCGAAAGAGAAAGAGAGCGGTTGGCAATTAAAGTCGGCCGATGTGGTCGGAGGATGTCGGTAGATAGATGTCAAGATGCGCTGGTGAGGGATGTCGCTGGCACCTGCCCGCCGAGTGGGCTCAAGTAGCTCGGCGTTGCGGAGATGATGAACGTTCCAGTCAAGCCGTGGCCCGCCATTTGCCGCATTGTCAGCCGCTTGGGCAATTCGGCCAAATTTCCCGCGACGTGACGGCAGGTCACCTCATTTCTCTCCTTCATTCAACACAATCAACACGGTCCAAATGGAAGGCTGCCGTGGCGTGTGTCCGGCTCACAGTCGCCTACGAACATACATACATTGAACTCATGCAGCAGAAAGTTCCAGTCTGTGGACGCGGCGATGGCAAGATGCGACGTCAATCTTACGGGAACCGAGGGAGCGTGGCGAGAATGCTGATTGTGCCTCCTTCTGGCGTTAGAAGGCATTCACTTTCTGGTGCGATGAAGGGACAGGACGGACATGGGATAGCCCAAATCCGGTCGCTATGCATGATTGGGCAAGATTGACGCTGTGAAGAGATGTATGGCATATGTCTCTTGTCGTTGAATCAATACTGACCATTCGCAAGATTGCTGGGTTGTCTCTGTTACCCCTTGATTTCTGTCAATAGTCAGTCCTCGTCCGACTCGAGGGAGCAAACAAGGCTGAAGCGAAGGTCGCCCTCGAGATACACAGAACGATTTCACCGCCCCGAATCCATCAAGAGCTATGGTTTTCATGCCCAATTTACGATTCTCTCGCTCGTGGTGGGAGTTGATAACTTGTCTATCACACCTGATAATATCGCATGGGAAAGGTCATGCTAAGTGCGCTTGACTTAGCGGGATTTACGGCTGCAACCTGACAATTTTGTCAGAGAACTGCCGACAAACGCCCGTCAATGAACGGTATGATCACCGAACAGGTGTGCGGACGCCGTTCACGGAAGCTTCTTTGTCATTGCTCTAGAACTCCATCACGATTTCCATCTCTCCAAACGTCTCATTCACCGCCTTATTTGCCGCAGCGGGGTCTAGCGCGCGCTGCAACCTCACTCTGACCAATACCTATGATTTCTCACAATGCCCCTCTCGTTTTTTCGTATTGAGGCGCCCTCGACGCCATGGTCCCTTCCAGTCATGCTCGCACCCTTCGACGCGCATTACTCGTAATGACAAGCATCGGCAGACGAGATGGACGTGTTTGATTTGAGGAATGTGTGGTGCAGACCGCATGCCTCCTTTGCAGCCGTCCCTTTTCGCTGTTTCCCAGATCCCAAGAACTACCCTCCTTTCTTCACTGGCTTCCCCGATATGAATGTCCAATCTCCACCCATTGCGCCTTATTTACACTCTGTGTGTCATGATTGCAGTTCACAATCCACACGGACACGTCAGACCCTATCTCTAGAAAGCATGGCGGCAACCTGGTGGTGACCATGAGGGCGGACACTGTCGATGTTAGGACTTCGTCGATGTCTGGCTGGTCGTCTTTCAACTCCTTTCGTGATTGAAATTGGCGTGAAACTCCGTGTTCCTTCCGACTTCGACTTTCAGCAGCAGAAGAGGGACCAGCGGCATGTCAGTGACAGGTAACAGAATCTCGTTCGGATGCGCGGTCTTAAACCTGGCGAAGACAGTCCTCCTCGTTCAACGGGATATTCGACAGGAATGTCGGTGTTGCAATGCCCTGGCGCGGATAGGACGACGAGAGTCTGTGTCCCAAGATCTCATGTCTCGTATTCGGGTTGGCGGAATGAGGTGCTTTCCTTCCTCGAGGACGATATGGACGTTCTCTCAGCTGTTAGCTGCGAATGGTCGACCAGGGTGACATACGGAGCCAAAGCACCGGGTGCTTTGGCTCCGTAAGACTTGTGCGGTACTGCAGAAGTGCATGCGTCGAAGGGCGGCGAAGGGGACGTCGGCAGGAAGGAGTTGTTTAGGATCAAATGACGCCAGGCGCTTGAACAGGAAAGAGGTTTCTGACTTCGACATGGATCGTCAAAGAAGCCTGTCATTTCGAGGCAGGTTCTATGCATGCAAGACGAGCATCGCTTTCGTGCGACGCTTCCGAACGGTAAAGTCTTGAATCGTGATTCTCGAGTACATGTGATCTTATGGCATTCTGTAGACCATTTGTCGTTACATTTTCTGGAAAGACTGTGGGTTTGGAGTTTGACTTCCGGAACGAATTCACGCATCACTGGAGGTCCTCTGTTGATGTTTATTGGGACGCAGCATCAGACGTACGTGGGTACCGACGGTATATCCCTGTGCAAGCTCTTTCTCGTTTGGCCTGCAGTTACGGGTGCTTCTACATACGGTCGCGTGGAAGCCAAGACTTGCGAACCAGAAGAAACGACCATTGATCAGAAAGTCCAGCGAGACGAGGCGGTTGTGCTCGAAAATATCGACTTCGAGTCCCTCGTCTATGAGCTTGCCGAGCCATATACTTGGCCGGCTGCGGCTATGTTGCACTTCCTATCCCCAAGAGCCCCCGAGAAAGTGTGTTCTCTGCGCAGTATCACGATCTGCTTGATTTGCTCAACAGCCCCCAGGCAGCGATTTGAAAGTCGCAGCAGAATGTCTGTTTCTTTGCTGTATTCGTCCAGGAATATCTTGGCGCCACGCCATTCTTCGTGATGCATGAAGTCCGGAGCAGTTTGCAGTGCCCGAAATCTTGCCGACGGTCAGGTTCGGAGGCGATTACAGGACTTGGCATCGTTGCTCCGGTCGGGTCAAGGATGCTCTACGCGGTCAGCAGGCATCTTTCTATCACCTGTGTAAATGACCGTAACACTGCTACTCGACTTTTCGGCAGCGATAGACGCTATGGATACCGCATTAGTGGCCTGGTGGGTTAGCGATGTGCTACAGAAGGAAGGACTAATCACAAAATGTGTTGTTCGGCAAGTACCCGATGACGAGGGATATATATAATGTGAGCGACTCTCTTGCTCCTTCGTCTTGAACTAACACATGCACATGCGCAGAAATGAAAGCTGATCGGATATCGTGTCCTGTGATCACTTCTCAGTGGTTCTGTACCGAGGCTTCGTTTCCAAAAGTACCGAGCAGTTCAGTCCAGGTTCTCGGAGGAAGGCAGTGGACTGGCAGTGGGTCATTCGTTACGCCATACGACATAACATTTCTTTCACGAGAAAAGCTCTGCGCCAAGTTTGGATGACGGATTGCTTTCAAGAAAGGTACCATTCCACGTGAACATCGCTCTGTATGTAGCATTGACACTACATTGACACTGGCAGTGTGCCATCGATCCTGTTCCTCTTCCTGAGTAATCGACGTGGCTGACTGTATCGCGGCCCTTCATCCCCGCTTGTCTGATCAAAAGGTTACATCTATCCGGGACTTCTCCGCACACCTAGCTAGACAAGAGCTCAGCCCGCAGGTGATTATCATCCGGTCTGACAGGCAATTTTATAGTCTTGATGGCCTTCCCCTGGCCTTCCCCGCAAGAGCCCGCAAGACACTCAGATGCGGCATATTCTTGGTTAATCTCAGTCTTGACTTATGGACAACCGAGCGTGCCCCTTTTATGTTCGTTTCCATTCCTTATGATGAACTGACGGGGTGAGGGCGGTCCACCATGTCCATGCCACTCCTCCCACAAATATATTCAGGGACACCACACAAGTGGCGCTCTCATGCGTCGCGGTGGTGGCTCGTTGGGCTCGCTGTCGCGACAATGTTCTCTTTCAGCCTCATTTCTTCCTCGCTGCAGTGGCCGTCGTATCGGCTTACCGATGTATGAGTCCTTCCTTTCGTTTCAAATCATCTTAGCATCTTCGACAGACTCCTCCAACAGAGCCTTATGCCATACCCACAACCGAGGGTCTCAGCGTGACTGAGATCCAGGAAATGGTCGCTACTACTCGTGGCTTTTTTGCGCAGGATTACAGTCTTGAACTAGGCTGGAACAACGTCGGTCACTTGAACACCGCTCCGATTCTGAACACTCACCTCGAGACTGCTGTAGATGCGATACATTCTGGAAGCAGCTTTTCTACAGGCGCAGATTCTGGAAAGGACTTTGATCATTCCCTCGTTCGTTTATGCGCGCGAGTGCATGTACGAAAAGTAGGCCTCCTTGAACACCTCTGCGTCCGGTCGGTTGATTGTTGATCCAGCCCTGTTTGCGCTGAATACCTACCTATGGTAAACAGAGGGTGGGTGGCCGCTATACATCCACTTTGGCCCTTCTTGATAGCAACGGTGAAACTTCAGTGATGCAGTTGGAAGTGATGAATGGCGCGAGCTTCCCTATGAGAAGCAAATGGCATGGCGTATTCCCATTGGTGTCATGATCAATGTCACCCACCTGCGCCAAGCGCATCCAGTCATCACGACTGCTGACTATCTTCGTCTGCACGGCCAGAACCCCGATGTCGAGGCCTCCAATGGCCACTGGACACGCGACCTCTATCATGTCCGGCCAAATCTTATCACTGACAGGATTCCTTCTCTGTCCGTCATCAGGAACGAGGTGTACGACCCAGAGGAGATTGTTCGTGTGAATGAGGTTTTGGACGACGACTCGGAAGCATCGCGAACCAGGTTTCCAGTGGCAGACAATCGAACACTTCAAGCGTTATATGCAGCACTCCCTCCCGGAAGACAAAAACTGGATTGGATACAGGCGCAGTCCGCCCTTGACATATGGGGCGATTTGGGATTGGAGAAAGCTGTCCGAGAGAATGGGTGGTGCATACTCTACACTTACGATGAAGTGTTCGTTGATCATTCATTTACTCACTTGCTCGCCAGTGTTCGCCCGAACTGACCCGCATGACAGGGCAAACTTGGACTACAACAAGGCTGTCGTTCTTCCAATACGGAAGGTTGCTCCACGATCAAGTCTTCGCGGTTTCAAGAACGACTTCGAACATCTCAATACAGACGTCGTCCTCCTTGAAGGCGCAGTACATTACGGACGTAAATCGGTATGACTGCAATCCCTTCCCTGTACAATGTACTCATGGGTGACTAAGGGTTCTATGTATTTCACTACCCGTGCTGCCCAAGACCGCTATACGAACAACGTCCTCTACGATTTCCAGCGCATCGACGCTGTACAAGCCCTCGCAATGAGGATTGTGCAGCGCATGTTCGATCTCAACAAAGGTCGTCTGTGGATGGCAGCCCACGTTCGCCGAGGCGATTGTGAGTGATTTTCTAGCTCGTCTAGTTCGTTGTTCTTCAAAATTCTTCCATCAGTCGTTCGCTACAATTGGGCCATGGAATCGACACCGCAAGCTCATATAAGTCGTGTCAAGCAATCTCTTGCCGAAGGACGCAATGTCCTCATACACTTGCAATTTTCTGACCAGTACGATGTTCCCAGAAATGAAACGGCGGACCTCGACGTCCGCCCTCGCGAACCGCCAGAGCCCTTCGACAGGCAAGTAACAAGTTGAAATTCTTCCATGACTGTCCCCCAGATCATTGACATCCTTGTATCTCAGATTTTATGTGGCTACAGATGAGCGAGATCCTGACGTTTTGGACATATTTCGGCGAGAGGGTGTGGTATTGATGGACGAGCTTTTGACCAATGAGGATGGTCGACTTTTTGGTAAAAGTCATGGTCCAAATGAGAAGGACTACTCTTGGGGATTGTTGCTCAGCGATGTTCGAGGCGTCGTCGAACAGGTAGTTTTGTCCGAGGCGGCATTCTTCTACGGACATGCTATGAGTTCGGTTCCTGGAGGAGTCTTAAACCTGCGGGCGGCTCGTGGAGCAGATCCAAGAACTGCGTGTATAAACTGAAATGATGCGCTTGTCATGGGATATACTGCGAATGACCAAAGCACTCAAAAATCGACGTGGGAAATTTCGGTACTCGTTGATTATCGCGACATGACTTGCAAATCCCATTATCACGACACACTTCAACGAGGAAACACTGTCGATACTGTACCGCCAGGTGAAAGGCTTGTCACTGTGCGTTGCCCGGGGCCCTTACGACGTATCATGATGTAGAACTTGAAGAAACGGAATTTCAGACGCATTGTGCATTACAGCGTCTGGTCCAGGTCTCCGACTTTAGAGACAGTTCATCGCGACACAGTAAAATCATGGCATCTGATTTTTTGATTACTGACCAGAGCTGAGCGCTGAGCGGGCGAGTAAACCTAGTTCGAATGTGGCCTGAATAGTAAATACTACGCCTGGATCATATGGCATTTTAGCACGTGCAATTTGTCCCGGTATAAGCACACTTGGGCGTGTCACGTCACTGATGGGCCGCCCAAGCGTTTCTTGCTCTTATGCCAGAGCTTTCTTTCCTTCCGCCATCCACTGCGGCCGAACGCGCTGGCGCGCTTGGACCCGAGCACTGGCGCCTGGACTCGAACGCCGGCGCGCGTACAGCCGAACGCTGGCGTGCGGCTGCCTCCAAACGCCGGCGTCTCCCCCACGACCTCTGGCGCCGCGCCTGCCTTCTGGGACCGGACTGCTGTCTGCCGCCCATATCCCTCTCCACGGCCGCCCCGCCAGCAGCACAGCCTTCCTCTTCTTCAGTCGTAGAACTGTGATTCATTTTGTATATGGATACCATACCAGCAAGTATACCAGCAACTAGAAATTTCTTAATGATATAACATCACCGTGTACACGTTCAATTGGGTGGGATGGACGAATGGAAGCCTGCCGGCACCTGTGATTGGAGCGAGGGCGTAAGGGTATCGAGCGCTGCCGTTGTGGTCAGAAGCGCGCCGGCACTTTCGATTCAAATGAGGGCGTAAAGATACCGCCCGCTGGCCGTTGAGGTCATTACGCCAGCAGATTCAGCGGGACATGGGCCAAGTAAGCCGGGCCTGCTAGCATTGTTTATTGACAGCCCAGCAGATCCACCATTATCCTAAATGACTGAAGGATCAGGAGCCATTCTTTCCAATCACACCGAGTATGGCACAGACTAACATATCATTGATACGGGGGAAACACGCTACTATGTAGGTACCTACAGCAGTAACCGTATATACGTGCTCTAGTCGGCGTACATGGCCGTCGTTCAACTCTACGTTCGATCTGTTGGTACGCACCCCACGGCAGTACAATCGCCACGGCGAGGTGTGCTGATGACGCGCAAGTGCCGTCGTAGCGTCAACCGCCAGGCGTTAACATGACAATGGCTGCATGAGAAAGTATGTTAGTTTTTGGTATGACACCATGGCCAGAAGCGAGCATCGACATACCTGCTGCAATGCGATGTAGACCGGACAGTAGGCGACATAGCATCCGCGAAGGAAGACATAGACGAAGTGATGCGCGCACCTGGAATTGGTTTCTCCAGCTTGTTGTCATCATGGGCATCTTCGCGCCTCCCGGTTTCGTATCGTCGTCCAAAGTCGCGCTCAGACATGTAAATATCTGAGATTGAAGCGTAGAGAGTGGCCAACCTATTAGAGCAAACATGGGCACGAAGTTGATGGCACACAGGAGACACATACCTGCAGCCTATTCATTCCCTGCGACCTGGTCCTCGTCTCCATCAGCACCACCACGCCTCGAGCTCCACGTCGTCTCGCGTCGTCCATGTTGCAAAATCTTGATCCCGGCCTGCAAGAGGCTGGCCACGTCGCGGGCATTCGAAGATGTGGGAGAGGGAAAGGGACATGATGGTGGTGAGAGGGAAAGAAATGTTGAGATGCCGACGCCAGGCCGGTTAGCGACGGGTGGCCGGTCAGCGCTGGCAGTGAGGTCAAGATCTGGAAGAGGGTCCGCAAGGTTACGCTAGCAGGCCACAGGCGGAGCGCCGGCAGATCTGTCGTTGACGCTCGCGTACCCAAGTAGAGTTGCTGGGAGACCTGTCCAGTTGTGCTGGCGCTCCAACCCTCACACTCTGGCAGTTGTGCTAGATACGCTGGCAGACTGGCTGACTACGCTGGCAGATACACTGGTTACGCTGGCGGAGTTACAAATTTCTGCTCGGCCCATATGGGCGGCCCATCAGTTCTACGGTCGGGACAATCTCAGCACGTGGCAGTGTTACTCGAAGGCATCGCCGCCGCTAGACTGGTTTCAGGGGAGGGGGTCATATCGACGTCTCCAGTTCGGCAACATTTTTGTGATCCGACGCACAAGCCGTCCTAAGCCGACCACAAGCCTTGCACAGCCCAAAGCTTCGATCGCGTCTTGTTGATCGTCTTCGTCGTCTTCAGCGCCGTTCATGGTCGCCGCATCGAAATTGAGCTTCGATAGCCCGGAGGGTGCCAAATACGTCAAAAAACTTCTCTCCACGGCTATCTCACATCCGTTACACGACTATATCATCGAGGGCCTCTGCAAAGCGGTGGATGGAAAGCACGTCATATCTGCCCTCTTGACGGGAGGCGGTAAGACGAGCTACATGTATGGCTTTATGAAGCTGCTCCACTCACTCTCTAAGCTTTCCGAGCCCTGCCCATTCGACATGAAGCCGATACCGGAAAATCCGCTCATGGTGGCAGTATTCCCGACAAAAGGCTTAGAGGAAGACATGGTGAGTAGTTGAATCTATACTTACATATCATCTAATGGCTACCCAGGAGAAGACCTTTCTCAGATACGGACTGAACGCGCTCGCCATCAATGAAGACACGCTCGCGGACTCTCCGGACTTATGGACCAAGGCAGCATCACCGGACCTCTCCATTCTCATCCTTTCCCCCGAGCAATTCAGCTCTAAATCTTACGATAATCTCCTGCATAATCCCTCTGTTCAGCCTCGATTCGTCGCCCTCAGCATTGACGAACTTCATCTTCTTTTGGACTGGGGAGCACCCGGTTTTCGAGAGTGCTACCGAGACGTCGGACTTGGCCTGGCACGAATGCCTGAGGGCGTAGTCATGTTTGGAGTAACTGCTACTCTTCCGGCTGGGAAAGAGACTCAGCAGATCGTCGATATCCTTGGCCTCAGGCCAGGTGAATTCTCTTTCTCGCGGCGTTCCAACATTCGACGCGACATTCGCCTCTGTGTCCGGGAACTTCGGCATGGCTTGGGAGGGTGGTCCTTTCCTGATCTCCGATGGATTGTAGGTGGTCGGCGGAAGACCATCGTGTACTGTGACACGATCTCGCTTGCCTTCCGCATCTTCGTAGATCTATGGTACACTATACCCGATGCAGACTCGGCATCGCGTAAATCACGCCTCCGCCTGTACTGCTCGCTATTCTCGAAGGCTCATAACGAGCAGACGCGCGTTCTCTTTGTGAACGATCCTGATTTACAGGTGATCTTCTCAACCGATGCCCTCAAAGTCGGGAACGACTTTCCAAATGTAGCGGATGCTGTCGTTCTCAACCCTGTCAATGTGAGCGATATCATTCAAAAGATTGGGCGTGCTGGACGAGATCCGGTCCTTGTATCGGATCCTCGAGGGATTGTCTACGTAACGAAAGCAATGTTGGCACACGCTCAAGATGTTCTCGATGGAAAGCCTCCCAAAAAGAGGAAGAAGAAGTCAGGGAGTAAGAGTGATGGGAATATGACCAAGGAGATGGCCAGGTTTCTTCTCGCGGAATGCTACATCCAGGAACTCAACATCCAGTACAACAATCCTGCCGTCGACCCTCCCTGTACATGCGAAACTTGCACTGCTACCCCACGCCCTCATCCTTCTATCTGTACCTGTAGCCGCTGCATGCCCGAGCCTCCTTTGCCCCCTCTCCGGCGCAAGACGCGCAAGACTTCCCATGTCGGCTACATTCCCAAAGCTCGCCAGCTCAACGCCGCAATGAAGTTGAAGGGCCGGGATCGATTGGAGAAACTTCGCTGGCGTCATTGGTTATCTTGCCAAAGCGCTGCTGGCCAGCACTTGCCTCCATCCGCCTTCCTCCCTGACCAGCTCATTGCCGACCTACTCAACAACTTCCACCATCTTACTAGCATCGACAAGCTTACATCCTTCATCGGAGATTACAAGTGGGCATCCGCACATGCGCAGGAAATCATGCAGGAAATTCTCGCGCTTGAGAGCGAATTTTGGCAGAAACAGGTCGACGTCCTTCTCAGCCCAGCCGCTCCGAGTGCAGGGGCCAGTCCAAGGCGTCGGTAAGCCCTGACTTGCATCGTCTTCTTCTATGCTAACGTTTGTTAGTGCTCGGGTCATTGTTGAGGATCCTGCCAATCCTCCTCCATCATACGACTCGTTCTGGACAAGTAATCGCCGCCATCCTGCAGTCACGGCACTTTGCAATACACACACAGTAACCGGGTCTCCAGAGACAGAACCAGCATCACCGAAACGGTCTCCTGCTCGAGCTCAGCCGTCTCATTCACAACCATCAGAGTCCTCGGCGGTAGAGTCAACTCGCTTGACAATCAAGATACCATCTTTGGCCAAGCGAAGGGCGACACTGACCCAAGCGCCAGACCTTCCTATTCCCTCGAGTCCGCAGAGACGTCGTCGCAGGATGGTCACCTCGCCAACCAGATCGGCTGCTACACCAAGTCCTTCAAAAATGCGGCGCTCAACGAGGTCCGGGGCTTTGGTTCGTACTCACAATCATTGACCTTCTCAGATACTGACATCAAGGACAGAGTTCAGAGAAAGAGAATCGAGTAGCCCGTTGATTTAATCGTCATCTACTGCCATATTGTATGTATCCCAATGGTTCTCTTCCTCTCCGCCAGCAAGGATGAAGTCCCCATAATCATCAGCTTCAAGACTATCATTCTCCTCGCCAAGCACATCAGTGTCGACGTCCATATCAAACTGACTTGATGGCCTCTGATATGAAACCTGGTTCTCTTCGAATTCATCCTCTTCGTCTTCACAGTCTGACTCACTTTCCATGTCACTGTTCATCTCCGTATCGCTCCCATCTGATAGTTCACCTCCCTGTGGACCTTCAGGCTCTGTCGATGAATCCGCCGGAATAGCAGGATCAACAAAGACTGTCTGTAGAAGAGCATCCATCGAGGCAGGTTGTGGGAAGCCGTCGGCCCGTAGACGTCTGATACGTGCAGTCTCTTTGGCCCATTGCTCGAGCTTCCCTTCCTGGAAACTCTTGACTCCGCGGCCAACATCGTCAAAACGGTTGCGCTCTTCATCGTTGCCAGAGTATGAACGGGTGGCTCGAAGAACGTGTACCATATTGGTTTCGTAATGATGCATGAGGCGCCGAAGCTCTGCCTCTGCCTCTGGCTTTTCGTGCTTTCCTGATCGATTCGCAAGTCCGAGGCCGCGATGGATGTGCTTCTTGCACTGCATAGTTCGATATGCGTTTGGTGCAATGATCTCAGCAACATGAGGTGAGTCAAATTCACCGTCGTAGTCGCCAAGCTGATCATAGAACTCGTCTTGGATCTGCTCCTGAAATAGATCTCCGCACTCGAAATGCGCTGGTAGTCCGGAAGCATTGACAATGTAGTTCTCGAAGAATACATCCTGGAGCTCAGGACTTGATTCGAGTTCGATGCTGCAGAACATCTCAAGGAGGTATGAGCTATACTTCTTGTGTGAAGACCCAGCAAATGACACCGTCAGCATCTGTGTTCAAGAAGTTAGCCTGGTAAGTCATTCTGCTGAATATGTGAATGACTTTCCTTCATGATCTCCCATAAACAGCCTACATCGCCGACCTTGACAGCCCTCTGTGCTTCCCGTGAAAGCATGACATCGTATATACAGCGTGTTGATCGAGCTAGAGTCTCGTCGCCTGCAAAGACGACCTCAGGCCCAGTTTTCTTCTTTCTCCCTTTCTGTGTGGTTTCGAATGCAGCTGATGTCTCATCGCGCTTTGGTGGTATCCACTGTGTACCAAGGTGAATCTCGAGGCCGTCAGGATACTGGTTGTGCATGGCATAATGAAACGATGCAGGACTGCCGTAAAGGCAGCGAAGGGTATGTGCATGCTTCTGGAGATCCTCAAACGATATCATTTGATTGCTGCTTGCCAGCTCATCGAAGTAAGTGCGTAGGCCTTTTTCAGCGTTCAATTCGACTCTAAGTGTCAATCAGTGCTTGATTACTAACGAAGTCTGCCGCAACGTACCGCCAACAGTCAAGCATCCGTGCTTGACAGTCTGTCTGCGCAAAGTCGTTATATTTATAAAACTCGACTTTTTGCAAGCTGGCCGGTGCCCTCAAGTTCAAGACGTTGGCACCGCGACCCATGGCAGCAGGATCTTTACTTGTGAGCGAGTCCCAGTGTACTTCGTAAATCCTACTGAGATCGGTCCACAGAGTGTGCCATGATTCGAGAATGGGCATCAGGAATTCAAGTCGGTCGAACTCTGCATCCTGAAACTGGAGATAGTTCATGAGCTGGACCAGACGCTCGAAGGACAGCCCATCTCCCCCTGCTATCAGAATTCGGCGCTTGAACTCGTCAGATGTAATTCCCATTGACTCGGCAAGTTTCCGGATTGCTTTGTTCATCTCCGCGGTTGATGTTTCGCTATAGGCTGTCGTGGGAAGTGTATAGAGCCTTGTTTTTCGGGTAGAGAGCTTTCGTTTGGTGCCTTTGGTGAGCTCTAGCTCCTTCAAGTCCGCGCGGTGGATGTCAAGTCGAGGCCCGACAAAGTCCACGAGTTCTTGGATCCACTGTATCTCGAGTGCATCATCGAGGAAGGTGTGATCGATCCTCTCCCAGAACTCATCGAAGGTGAGACTATTTCGCAGGTCTTTGCTGATGTAGTGACGACGAATGTCTATATCCAGTGCCACAGGTATGAAGGCCGCAAGCTCGAAAGCTGTTCCCGCCGTTCCAGTGATCATATGCGCATGGCGTCCAGCACGAACGTAGCGTGGTTTCGGGTACTTCTGCACATTGTCGAATCGAAGCATCAAGGCGCGGTTATGACAGCGATGGATTCCCTTTAAGGTTTGGCCGTCCTCGAGACCGAGCTTGCGAAAGAGACGAAGGACACTGTTGTAACTGACAGATCCTCCGATACGGCTCTCTAAGGACCACAGATACTTGTTTGCCGAGCATGAAAACATCAACAAGCCCTTTGTAAGAGCCAATAGATTGGCATTCTGATTTCGAGAGAACATTATGGAACTCAGGGCAAAGGTGGCCACCTGTAAGTCAAGTTCAGCTTGTGTTGCTAGATTATGAGCAAGAACTCACTATTTCGGGAGGTCGGTCTCCCTTTGGTTGTGCTCTAACTATCGGAGCAGCATCCTTTGCTCTACTGCGCCGATTTCGAGGCTGTGGGGCCGCCATATTGGTCAGAAACCTGAAGGCGAGCGGGGCGTGCTCCAGAAAGACGGCCTTTGCCCCTTCAATGGCTTCAGCACCGTATTCCTCACTGGCTATATCTCCAGCTTCGGTTGCAAAGCTATGCAGCCCGCTTTTCTTGTGTGTTGCTTTTCTAACCTCCTTTAGCAGCTGTTCCTCCGCCAGCTGGACCGCAAAGGTCGTCAATGCCGGTCGAGCAAACTTGAGATCCGTGTAGTGTGTTGTGGCGGAGAATAGCTCACGCCGTTCGTCGTGATTTGCTGGTGGCAGGCCCCACGGATTACGAGCCAGTTCCGCAAGGACTTGAGCCAGGGTGACCTTGCAATGTCCTGCCATGAATTTACTGACCATGTTGCGATGGGTCTGACCGCGCTTTATGATGCTGCCCTTGTCGTCCTTAAAATCGGATTGGAGTGTGTAGTAGAGGAAGTCGCCGTATGTCCAGCCGACACCTTGAATACATTTGCATATATGATCGGCCTTCTCTGTGATAGACATGGGTTTCCTTCGCGCATTGTCTGGACTAGGAGCACGGGGTGTAGATTTCGTAGAAGGACCTGCTTGAAATCTTGTAGGTGCAGGAGGATGCTGACTGGGAGGAGCGTAAGGCGTGGGTGTAGCCATGTATGGAAATGGACTGGGTGCTTGGGAGCCGCTGAGAGGTATGTGAGGGCCAAAGTACGCGTTGGATGGCCCCGCTGGTGTCATCGGAAATGGGCCCCTTGGAGTATATGGGGGATATGCGAGGTGGGGGAAGGAAGTGTGTGCTTGGATCTCTTCATCTTGACTGTCCGAGTCGTATTGCACTGCACTTGGTTCATTCATTGGCTGTAGTAAGAGTTGGAAGGAAGTCGATAAAGATTTCGCGGAGATTACATGATGTGTCACTAGATATTACTCATAAGCCGTACACGGCAATGCGGCCGGGATGTCAAAAATCTGATGAACGGGGGACGTCGATGTGGACCCCTCCCCTGGATCCAGGCTCTATACGAGGGAACGACTGTCTTCTCTCGTACTAGAGTCGGGTTAACCAGGCTACGCCGCCGCGCGTATTGATCCAGATCAATGCCCTTCTCCTTCTTATCTCGAGGCGCGTCGGGAGAGCAGCCCTAAAATGCATAGAAGACGCTTTTGTCGAGCGCCCTCGCACACGAGCTACTCGACGTTCATCGCCATTTGACCAGATCGTCTCGCAAAAATGCTTTCTCGGAAATGCCACCGAATTTGCCGTTCGTCCTCAATCCGGTTTGGCAGACTACAGATCCACCCGGGGAAGATGGTGCTACGACGACCCTCGATGTGGTTCTCTTGCGTACATCCTTCGCCACTTGGTATTCGAGTGGAACATGGCCCGGCTTGGCGCTCGCTCTCTCGAGAAATGCTGTGTTCTTTTCTAGAAACAAGGGAACAACGTCAACAAACGCCCATTGTTCCGTGAAACTGGCCACTTCGGTGGTGCTCTGTCCGGCTGCCTCTACCATGCTGCATGTATCTGCCTCGTGCTTGCAGGGCGATCTGTAAGTACAACTTGCGATGGTACGCGATAGAGAAGTATTCGCTTGGACCCACGACTGATGAATCCGCTTTTCGAGGTGCCCTGATCATCCTGCTCAGCGCCATCAAGGCAAAACGTCTCCAAATCGGGTACAAAGGAGAGAAGAGTATAAAAACAAATTCCACAACAACACCACGAGTTCAC
The DNA here is from genome assembly GCA_019915105.1 of Strobilurus luchuensis. Taxonomy (NCBI): domain Eukaryota; kingdom Fungi; phylum Basidiomycota; class Agaricomycetes; order Agaricales; family Physalacriaceae; genus Strobilurus; species Strobilurus luchuensis. The sequence goes on along the minus strand of JAHLMJ010000007.1, from coordinate 2,242,560 downwards.
CAAATTGGGATAGCTTCCAACCCCGATTTCTGTGTTATAACTTCGACTCTGACCACGATCAGTAGTCGCCATCTATCTCGTCTTCCCCTCCGATTTGAGCACTATCATGCCGGTTCGTGCATCTCTCTGTTTGATTGGTCGACAATACTCATGATCTTTCCAGAAAGCACGAACTGACAAGCAGCTGGTACGGCCGATCTCATCAGCGCCACCTACGAAGGGGGTCGAGAAGCCGGAGAAAATTCATATCTGCCAGTACGACTTCTGTCGCAGACCTTTCAGCCGCAGAGGTGATCTCAAGCGCCACGAAATTACTCATCTACCGAAGGCCGAGCAAGAGATGTAGTCAGTGTCTCGATAACGCTTATGATATTAGCAACGACTGATGATTCATCTAGCATGTTCAAGTGTCCGTTTTGCCCGTTCCAGAATCTACAAAGCCACAATGTTACCGTTCACGTCAATAAGCAGTGTGTAGACTCTCATCTCGACGATGAGCCTCGTTGTTGACCTAGCTTCGCAGTAAAGGCATCAAGATGTTTGTGTGCAAGGAATGCGACAAAGAATATGCCGATCCCGCGACTCTCACTCGCCACAAGGTGAAGCACCACGATTATGAACCACATCACACGCCCGAATATCGGAAGACAAAGAAAGTTGGACGAGCTAAGAAGTCCACTGCTGTTGACTCGGAGCCTGAAACCGTCTCATCGGAATCCGGTTTGGGAACAGATCACGCATACCACTCCCCATCGCCGGTGCATGACGATGGCCTGCCTTTGCTACCTTTCCAAGGCCTCACTTTGGCACGGAGACGCTCAGTTACCAGCTCGTCGCCCGACATAGATGAATCGTCGTCGGGAGGATCACCTTCCTCGAACTGTCCAGACGGCCGTCTGAAATTGGCATCCGTTGCAGACACTTCTCTTCCGGCGCTGTACTATAACCCATCACCATTCGTCTACCATCCAATGCCGCCTCGAACGATGTCTCCCCAGCCTCATCCGACCAAAGCCAGGTTTCAAGAACACTCCCACCGTGGCGCTTACCAATACAAGGAAGTGTCGCCTACTTCCACTGCGTCGGCAGTGTCATCCTCCCACGACCTCACTTGCAACAATGGGCCGCTGCTCACCTCGAGATTGGCGCCTTTGTATTCCTCACGGCGGAGCAGCTCGTTTGACCAGCGCGTTGTTTCTGATGTTGGACTCCGAGGATTCTCGTTGCGTCCTTCCAAACCAGGTCATCAAACGGATTCTAGAGGGTCCGATGAGTTCGGTGACTCAGACGAAGAGTTTGATGAGCTTTCCGAAGAGTAGACGACCGAAGTCGGCTGTCATGATGTACTCAGAAACTTGGGCGGGCCACAATCCGCTTCTGATGAACGAATCATGTGGCCACGCATAGGGCATGCCAGCTCTTGTCTACGTCTTTATCGTGACTATTCACTCTTGCTTTCTATATTTACTTGTCTTATCCAGTGTTCTCGTTCATTGCTCTGCCCCATGCTTTTACTTGTTTTTGTATGCCATCAACCGACGCAATACTCTTCATATGTACACAATATCACCTTGTTGCTCTTATTGCATAGATCTCCTCCTCCTACTGGCCACCATAATCTAGTAGGTTGGCCACCGATAGAGACAATGTGTGACTGTGGGTCCTCGTTATAATTGCGGTACTTGATACCCGGAGCCGGAATCACGCGCCAGACTCGTAATCAGTTCTTCTACTAGTGTACTAGCAGTAAGTAGTACCCTTACCCTCCCATCATGTCTGGCTCAGTCATCGCAGGAAATGCTCCCGTTGAGATCAAGGAGGTATTCTTGAAGCCCATGTCTCTCTTGCACATGTTTGTCGATGACGAGGAAACGCGTGCGTTTGGGTTTGGGCGGGCGGTCATGTCGGATCTTGTCGTGACGGAAGTGTCACTACTGAACAAGGCGGAGGAGCCCTCAAAAAGAGAGGCGCGTGTCGTGTGCTCATTGACCGTGAGCGAGGGTAAGTCATGGTATTGTGCAGGATCTCAGCTGTCAGCTCATAGAGTAGGGCAGAGGTATTAAATGGAGCTCATACAATGCACGGCGGATGCTCTGCTTTCCTCGTCGACGTGTCTGTATACTCTTTGCCCTATCCGTTTTTTCTGAAGAGTCATCAGGTGCTCGACTTTCCCCATAATTGCGTACCTGCTCGCATTTGAGGAATACCGTAACAATGTTTCACAATCGATCAACATGGTGTACCACTCTCCTGCTCTTCTGTGCGTATATTTCTACTTTGTCGCGTCCAGTACCTCATTAAAGTGCTGCACAGAAATGACGAACTCAACATTGTGAGCACGACCATGACCATGGGCGCCAAGTCAATGGTGGCGCGTTGTGAGGTCTGTACAACCTCAGGCTCCGAAATTACAGACAGATATATGACAGTACTGACTGGACACTAGATTTGGAACGCGACACGCAAACGTCTTGTTGCGTCAGGTATTCACGTCAAGATGGAACCGTCGCAATCCAAGCTATGAGCTGATAGCTTGTGCGTAATAGAAAACGACGCTACTGGTCTAGCCGATTGACATTAGACATGTTCTTTACTAGCAGTACAAAGCCAGATCATGCCTTGCTCAATCACAAGAGGAGCTGCACTACGAGATACCCATGTAAGTGGCCAGGAAAGCCATAAGGACTTGCCATTAGCGCCACGCTTGGGGTCATTGGTCAAATGTGTTCTTCCGCCCGGAAGTATCGCTTTTCTTCGTGCCTTTGTGCTGGCCTTCTTCAGCTTTTAATCTCACAGCTCACGCAGCGCAAATTGGAAGTCGAGAAAGAGGGCTGCCGAACAGGGTGTGGGCTGGCCGATCGCATATAACTGCTTTAAAACTTGGACGCCACGTCCAAGTGGATGGACCGCCGACCAGGTCCGCTCCCTCAAGGACAAGCTGTGCGTCTCTGCCATCCATAGCACTGTAGAAAATATCCGCTTAAAGCTGTAGCATTATCATACTCTACATTGTAATGTGTACAAAATCATCACGAACATCTCTTCTCTTCTCCACTCGGCCAAATCTAGTTGCAGTGCCAAATGGGATGTAATTTGCCACAGCCCCGGGACCGCCAACAGGCGAGTCCCAGATAGCTCTGAACAAAAAGGAAGATCCATCAGACATACGCTCGCCTCGCTGGCAAGACGCCCGAGCGGCTCGTACAAGCGCGCCCAGGTGAATCGCCAAACGTCCTCGAGACCCGCCGAAAGCAGGCCAAATTCTCTGTCGAGCGAGGGAGCGTGGAGGTCATCGACTGGATTTGAGAGATGCGGCATTTATAAAAATGCGAGACTCGGTCAGTTTCTATAGAATAGATCCTGTTCGAGTATGTATCTGAAGAACAACTAATGCTCGGGCGAAGTTTTTATAGGCCCGACGCGGTGGTCCGTGCGTGGGACAAGGTTGCCGTTTACGGTGTGGCGGTTTCAATTTGTGTTAGAGTCTATCTTACTCCGAAGTAAGATTTATTATTTTCTATCCGAAACACCACTTTTTGCTCTCTTTTCGCCGAACAATGCGTGATGTGTGACATGCTACAATTTGCACGACCTGAGCAAGCATTTCAGTTCTCCGACCTTGCCGTGATGTGACAGGACGGACTTTGGGTCGAAAGTGTCTTCTGCGCACTGCGAACGAACTGTGTCCAAGAGTCAGACACACCAAACAAATACGAGTGAAACCGAACGAACCTGAGTGTAAGTTCCGAACGAACATCACATTCCGAACGAAATGGGGTGTGTTTCGGATGCAAACATGGGTGTAATGTACCGAACGAACATCCGACAAACTCCGAACGAACATCAGTCATATCATTCCGAACGAACACAAGACTTGAGCGAGCTCGAACGATCCGGCAATAAGCCCGACCCCTTGATCGCCGGTGCCGTCATTGTGATTGCATGACGATCGCACTTATTTGCCCGCTGTCTCTTCTCTCTCACACCATCCGCCTCACATCATCCGCCACCTGACTTGCTGCTAGGCCCCCAGAGAGCTACGGATTGCCGGCGATTTGGATCTATGGGACAATGCATAGCTGGGATGGCATGTGGGTCAAGGAGCATTTGCCTAGCAACGGATGCGTAAGCCCCGCGGAAGGGCAGCACTTTGTATCACAATGGGAAGCCGTGAACACTGCTGGCAATGGGATGGGGTATCATCTTCTGGTGCGTCACCTCCTTTCCCATAGTCAATTAGCCTGACTGTGTGAGCTGCAGATCCATATATCTTCCTCGTGGCACCCTTTCGTGCACGGCTGAAGCCCCCTGCACCGTTGTGTGGGAGGACTCGTCGGGCACGACACGATTGACACTGGCGTGCATCATTGTACACGACTTCTCAGGCACATAATCAGGATTTGATATCTTATTGGGACCGCGAGTGATGTTGCATCTTCGTCCATCACTATCATGTCTCGATCCTCCTCCCACTCTGATGCCCGTTCACTTTCCCTTCCCATTCGGACCTCTGCCTCCAGATCAGGCTCCAGGGCCTCGCGCTCGTCGACCAACCAGCAAGCTCGTGATCTCTGTATAGCTCAATGTTGTGCCTCCCATTATCATCTCATCAATACTCCAATCAGTTCGCACCTACATTGCCCAGCCGACTGTCGCAAGCGATCTACACACCCTACAAGTCCTTACTGCTGAGAATGAGGCAGAAGTCCAGCTCAGAATCACGGCAGCCGCCCCGCTTTGTCAGAATTTTGATCATAATCGTCGTGTATGTCTCTTGCTGCTACTGTCACATCTTTATTCTAATCTAGGTGCCTTAGTGGACTGATTTCGTCAATGTGGGACTACGGCTAGCCTCAACTGATGCAGCAAACGGGAGCCGCACTCTGTTCGATGACCTGCGCACCAAGATTCGCCAGAATGACCCCCGCAAGGCAAAAGCGGATCATCAGACAAAGCGTCGAGTCGTATGTACTATGTGATCTTATGTGTAAGGTTCGCTCAGATGCTCTAGGTTCACGCCTTGGGGATGACACACAAAGCACTGTCTATCAGCAACATCATCAAGGAGTGCGGAGGTCTTGAGGCTGCACGCGAGCAGCTGGCCGTAAACCATGGTCTACAGCTCGTCGTCAGAGAGCGAGTTGAGGCCTCTGTGCACGGATATGTACGCTACCATCCGCTTGTTGAACGGGCCGAGGACTCGACCGATAAGCACACTTATATATGCGATGAAGCACATGGCTTCTACATTGTTGAGACAGATGTTTCCGCAGTTTTTGTTAGTCCTGTCAATGATGCTCAAGGTATGTTTCGCATTGCTATATCCACTGTTCTCATTGTGATGGTATAGAATATTCGATCGAGCTTGTTATCCTACGGGGCGTGCCAATGGACACTCCGGATGCAGAGAAATTTCTCAAACGTATTACCGACATCATAGTTGAGGCGTGTCATAACCGCCGTGACGTTCGTGTAAGTTCTGATGATCGTCCGCCAGACTGAACGGCACTAATACAGCTGCTATAGCCTTATCACCCGGGAAAAATGGTGCAGATTGGCTGGAATATGGGTGCTCGTGTGGCCAACGATCCTCGCCCTCGTGGACGAAGCACCTGGGCACGGCCAACTTGGGCTCCCCAACATGCTCGCATTCTTGGCTATGCGACTTCATTCACCAAAAAACTGACAGATGAAGCGAAAACACAGCAGGATACCAATCTCATTGGGGCAATGAGTATCTTATGGGCTCTTGTCCTTGCATACATTCCTCGTGACATCACTGATCCTGTTCGTGAAAAGCTCGAGGCTGAATATCCTTCAATGGGCACACATCATGTACCGCCTGGTCTGTCAACATCCCAGTTGGTCGGTGCTCTTTTCTGATAATCTGCTCCAGGTGCCGGCTATTCTCTCGAATTGGACGATGTCACCTTCCAGTTTTCGACTGCTTCTCGGGCTCCACCCGAAGGAATTGCTACTGCTGGATATGAGGCGTAAGAGACTGTACGATGGTGTTTCACAAGCATACTAACCTATATCTAGACACTCTCATGTTGACGAGGCATGGCTAAAGTGGGCTTTCGGCTGGACTGCTGCACGCTTTGTTCCCGAGGATTTTGATCTTCCAGCCGGGTATGGGTCGTCCTATGTGGACCTTGGTCTGAAAGTCGTCGTTCGCTCTGCAGCTGCCACTCTCACAGCCTTTCGGCCCGAGGCACTTCATGGAACGACTTATGCTGCTGGAGCGGTAAATTATGGACTTTCAATGACATCGACAAGGCGTGTTCGGGAGGGCTACGAGGCTCTCATTGCGAGTGGTTGTGGTGTAGAGTACCATATTCCCACCGATACTCATATAGAGAAGTAGTTTTGCTGTGGCGATCAAAAGTAGTGTCAGGAGGGTATACACGATTGAGGCCATCTAGCCACATACAGTGCAAAACTGGTAAAGTAATTATGGTGTAGTGGTCTAACGTGCTATCGGGCTGTGAGTAACGCTGATGCGCGATTCCGCGAGGTCACTAGTTCAATCCCCTGATGTGTCAACTGTAATTCTGGTAAGAAATCGTAGGTATTCTGTCGCGACTAGGGTGGCGAAGTATACCTCCCCCCGGTATGTTACCAGTTTCTTACTGACCCCACCCGACCCCCCAGGTATCGATACGGTAAGTTACCGTCCAATAGTCACATGAGCATTTCACGTGATGCTTGTGGCGCAATTTCCGCCAAGGTCATAAAAACACCAAATTTCTCTTTCTGCCGCACACAGAATGCTTACTTTTATCTGCTGCTGTATGATGTGTTGTAAGAGTACTCTATTCAGAACTTTGAGGCTCCGCTGCACCTCCTCAGGCCATCCCGCCCCATGCCGCCACGCCGTGCGCCTATCACGTGAAACGGTCACGTGGAGGTAAGTTACCTACCCTCCAGCGGCCGAGGTATCTTACCGGTAACTTACCGGTAAGAAACCGTCACAAACCGGTCCGGTACCGATACCTACCGTTTACTTCGCCACCCTAGTCGCGACCCATGCGGGTTTTGTTTTGACATTTTTTTGCTGCTCTCTGTTCTGTTTAAGAGTCGACTCTACAATTGAAATCTAGCTGTACTGGAGGTAGAGAAATATGGTGTTTTCTTCAGTGCAGCTAGTGGCACTCACAGCTGTCGGAGGTTCAATCGGAGATTCTAGCCAGGGCTCTGAACACGCGTTTGCCTTCCCTCTTCTTCACTACTATCATTTCATTTCTTTTCTGTCTCCTTTTCTGCATCTTTTGACTGCCAACATCACACTCGCTTATCTTTTCCTTTCTACTTCATGCCACCGGACTCACATTCGTCCCGTTTACGGAGGCATTCCCCCGCGGCTGGCCATCGCAGCTGTTCAAAGCCCCGTTCTCCTTCGCCGGCATACACCCAGGCTTGCAAGAAGCTTATTCCTACCAACGACTCCCGCCGAAGCTTTCGCTGCTGCCCATGCTTGGCATATGAAGGCGAGGATGGTGGACCATGTGAGGGCTGTGGCGATGGCGAGGACGATCATCCTCTAGTCGAGGTCGAGGTTGGCATTGGAGCTGAAGACATGAGAAGCAGTCCATCGCCACCACCCTCTGAGCAGCCCACTCTCGCTGTTCCGTCTGTCTCCCAGCCCCGCTCGGCTGCAGCCCATGGCTCATCCTCGAAAGCTCGGGGATCCTCGTTCGCTCTTCGCAAGTCCACAAAGTCTCAGGCCTCCACATCCCTATCGTCGCATTCTCTCTTGTCGTCCATGTCTTCCTCCTCGAAGCCTTCGGTTTCCGACATCCTCTCTACACAGCTCTCCTCCAAATCCAAAGCTATGCTGCATGCAGCTGGCCAGGAGCTCTCGAAGACTTTCAAGTCACAGCCAAAGGAGCCCTAGCTGTAGAATAAAGGCTTTCTCCCCAGGCTCTAGCCTGGGAAACCCTTTTCATGAATCCAGGAGTCAGCCTGGCTGAGGAAGGGTATGCCCGATATGCCCGACCCGCGGACCACTGCGTGGATACGCGGACAGCCACTCGGAGATCGGGCCGGTGGCCCAGCGCCTTGCCCGTCGCCACTCTCATCGTCGAGACGCCCGCTCGCCGCGCTCCGCCTCAGGGTCTTGCCACTTGCCACGCAACCCTGTCCAGCTTTCAACGGCACATCCACGGCACACCCACGGCTTGATCATCAATCCCTGCACCCATATCGGGGATTATCCGCCCTCCCGCCCGCTTGCCGGGCTCTTCCCGCCCTCCCGCCAATTTTGCCTATATTTACCGCCACTCACCGCCACACTGTGCGCTCATTCGAGCCCATTTTACTCCTGTCACGTCTGACAGCCCCAGCAGGAACCCTGCATCCTTCCGCTGCCTGCTTGCTCCTCCCGCCGGCGGCTTTTGCTCGGATCGCGCCCATTCCCCAGCTTGCCCGGGTCCCTCCTGCTGGATTGCTAGGATTCGCTCGCCTGTCCCGGAATGGCGTGAGATGTGAATAATTGTAGCATTTGCCATTCAATACACACACAAACCATTCTAGCGTCCTTTTGCCCAAATAGGAATTGTTCCCCGCCCCCTGCGATTTTGATACATACGGGCGCTGTACGTACTGTGCATCGATAGTCTGAAAAGAAAATTGACTTTTGTTGTATTTATCTACTCTACGCGTTATGCGCCTACGAATAAGCTGTAGCCAAAAAGATCGTATCCTCGCCCACCTCCGTGCTCGCAAAGAATATCGCTAAGTTCAACAACATGACGTCAGGCCGCGGCCCGGCATCCCGCTGGCCTCAACAACGTTCGAACATGGACGTCTTGCCTCGGCTTTATCGGTTATCGGAGTTCCAATCAACACTCTTGCTTGAACATCATCCGCTGCTACACCTGTGCTACACACAGCAACTGCAGGAACAGGTGTACACATTGCCGTAATCGAAGGTGTACACTTATTATATCCTACCTTTTCACTTGCGCATCACTCTTTCCTTTCTCGTATCGCCAACAGTCCCCTCAACATCCAATTCGCGTCGATAACCGCCTCCACCCATAATCTCCGACCTTCTGCCACCTTCTCTACGGATGCTCCCCACCACAATAAGCACGCGACGATGCTAAGCCACCCATTGGCGCCTCTGCATGCCAATGCTCCCCAGTCCATCCCATACGTGTCGCGCGACCACGCCCCATTTTCATCACGACATCTCCACGACGGCTGGAGCGAATCCCAATACGCCAAGTATTGCCTCTGAAATCGCTCAACCTCAGCCGGTAGGAGCGCTGGCATGTTTGGCTTCCTCGTCAATCGCCCTCCCGTAATCCAGCACTGAAGGGCTACTGGTCGCAGCGCCTTCGGCAGTCCACCCTTCGATACCTCAAAATTCCCTTCCATCTCGAAGAGAGCGAACCCGTCTAGCAGGATGCGCCACTCCGTTCCCAGCCTCTTCTCTTCAAGGAGAACCCAGGAACTCCGAAACCATGCCGGTGCCTTTTCAATGAGCGCCCGTTCGTCAGGTCCTAACGCGGATATTACGGGTTCCAGTCGTCGGGGCGCGGGGCGTCCTACACGTCGTTCTTCTCCAGGATCATCCGGATCAGATGCGCCAGGAGGACTGCACGAATCTCCAGGCATTGTCGCTCCAGGAGCCGGACCAACGCTAGATGCATGCGTCAAGGTAGGACTCTCCTTTTCCCTCGTCAACGTGTTTCCATCTGACGAATGTTCGTCAGGGTCGGACCCAGCGCCAGCTTGATTCAGAGGTGAGGGCGAGGATCTGGGAGCGTCGAACGATGTTGGTGTGGCGCCGACTGCACGCGTCGAGGTATGGGTTGTGGTAGGACTCTCCTTTTCCCTCATCAACATGTTTCCATCTGACAAATGTTCGTCAGGGTTGGACCCAGCGCCAGCTTGATTCGGAGGTGAGGGCGAGGATCTGGGAGTCGGAGGTGAGGGCGAGGAGGGCGAGGATCTGGGAACGTCAATCGAAGTTGGTGTGGCGCCGCTTGCGCCAGGTGCGACACCAGAGCGCCGAGTAGAGCGTCGAACCGGACCGTCTGGATTTCCCGAGTCTGCTTTCTTCCTCTTGGCCCTCGGCATCTGCACCTTCTTCGCGCCCGGCGCGTTCCACGGCAGCGCAGCGTGAATTTCCGCATTCAGATGCGCCATCATCTCCTTATTGCGAGCGATATTCCTCTCGCGATCGATTTCATACTGGCTCATGCCGACGCGTCGTTTCTTCTTGGCCCTGACCTCCCCGTCTCCCCCAGAGCTTCTTCGTTTTCCACTCTCCCCCGCCGTCTCAGATGTCTCTTCATCCGAATCCAATTCAGACTCATCACCATCATCGTCATCCTCTCCTTCACTTCCGTCCTCCTCGGCATCACTGTCAAAACCTCCGTCATCATCTGCGCGTGCTTGTTGTCTGACTTGTGCCTCCGTCCCCTCCTCATCAATCGCTTGTACGTCGCCAATGGATTGACCGTCGACGGCCGCAGTAATCGGCAGAGCAGGCGTAGGTTCGGTATCGGCAGCAGGGTTATGAGCGAAACCGGCGGTTGGACTAGATGTCGTACGCGGAGCTGTTACGGCGGGCAATAATGTTTGGCCATCACCAGGTGTTGTACCGGGTCCCCATGCTCGCTTGGCGGCTGCCTTCTCCGTCGCAGAAAATGCGGTATCGCACCACTTTAGAACGACCTCACGAAACTCGTTGAACGCGTCCGGCTTCCAATGGGGAACTGATACAGGGTTGACATCAAGATTTTTGCCAGAGGTTACCCTAGCCAACAAGGTTAGTACGGTTAACTATACCTGTCTGCTGGCGCCACACTTACGTCGTAACACCCATTCCCCCTTTCAACTTTGGCGTCGGGCCGGCGACCATCATAATCACATGTAGCCCCGTCGCCTCTCGTATACCATTGGCAATAGGCGCGACAAAACGCAAGAGGTTGCGAATACACCTGTGAGTGAATTTCTTTAGATGTGGCGTCGCGAATGGAACCATGACACTTACTCAGCGCGTTCCTCATAGGTCGTCACCATCGGACCCTTAAGCCTTTTGAGGTACTCTGCTTTCTTCGAGGTCGCCTCCTCCACCGCGGATTGCTCCCAATAGTCGCGGTCTTCCTGCGGCAGCTCCCTAAAAATATCGCGAGCCAATTTCGCTCGAAAGGCCTGGTTTACGACAGGCATATCCTCCGCACCGACGCCACCCTCCTCTAAGCCCGCAACAGCGCTCGCCAACTTCTCCTCAATCGCGGCCTCAACGACATCCAGGCCATCGTAATGCCACCACTGCTGGAATGCTTGACGCTTCTTCCCTGGTCGCGACAAGCCCGATAACTTTCCCATCAGCGCCGCGTAAGGATCCTCCAGAACGCCCGCTCTCGCGAGCACGCGCAGACGACACAACTTCTGGGCACGATACCGCAGGTACCTTTGAATGCGCTGTGGTGTGGAAGTATGCGCGTAAGTCTCTATTCTTGCTAGAAGGGTGGGGTGGATAAGACATAGACTTACGGACTTAAGAACGTCAATGCGCTTCCGTTTGGCAGCCATAGTTTCGTCGTCAAGGTCTTCAGGAATTGGGTCGGAGCTGGGATCGTAAGGACTGGTAGGTGTTTCCGGTTCTTCATGATCTTGCACAGTCCATGGGCAAAACCAGAAGTATTCCTTGTAGACGGCCGACAGGAAGCTCTTCTCCGCTACCGCGCCCGACTCCAGGGCATCGATGTACCCATCCACCTTTGCGTCCAGGAATACGGCCCGTGGTCCGACCGCCCAGCCCTTGAGCGAAAGTTTGTCGCTCTTGGACTTGTTCTTCTTGCCGGATTTTTTGCGCGCCATGACGGCTAGACGGTTGGCGAGAGAACGGTAGGCGGCGACAGCTGTGGCGACAGTTGGGTGCGGTACTATTGGATGCTTTGACCCCGGACGTCACACGTTCCAAGGAGAACATCTGCCACATTTGCAAATGGCATCTTAGGAAGTCCTCGACGAATTAGTGAGGTGAAATATGACCATGAGGTGAATCTCGCAACCCTTGCCACTGGAATATGGTATATTCCCGGTGATAGCCACATTTCACTATAGCATCTAAGAGGCCCATATGCACAGCCACATAGCCAACCATCCGGCCTACCTCAGCACTCTATGTGCCGCTGATGAACTGCCTAATATGGTAGGTGCATAATATGATAAACCTGCCAAGCAATAAAATTGTCCCAATGCGGAAGTAAATCTCAGTCCATGCAATTCACGCCACTGCCTCGGCCTCCCTCCAGATTGAGTGTGTATGACGCAATCTCATCAGAATAATGAACGAGCCTGGACGTCCCTGAACATATCTTGATTAGTAACAGGAAGTGGCGCCAATGTAATCTACATGCCTACAGCTATATCTACGTCCCTACAGCTATACTACATCACTACGATATCAATATGTATAGGAGAGCGGGCAGCCTCCAGCCCAGGTACAGTAGAGTGAGCCCCGTCAACCAGATCTCCGGCAACCGTTACAGCACCTCCCTCGACATCCTCTTCCTCATCCAGATCGTCGACTGCCCCAACGGAAAGACCCTGAATCTCGCCATCGTTCCACGGCATATGCTGGAAGTCGTCACCATCGTCGGCAACATCCCACAACGCAGTGAACGTCTCCCGGAGTTCCTTCTGGACTTCCGCTTGACGAAGAGCGTAGGCGCGCGATCCTTCCAAAAGTGCGGCATCTGTCGTGGTGCGCATCGCAGTCCGACCGATCCACCAAATCTCCTTCCATTTCAAGGTGACCCGTACTCGACGCATTTCTTCTTCAGCAAGACGTAGCTCTTCCGACCATCTCTGCACACGCGCCCGACTCTTCAACCATTCAGTCTTTCCTGAGGCGAGCAGCTCCGGGTCGCCATCACCCGATGCTCCTGGAGTCAGCCATATCCACGACATCGCGAAAGTTCCCTGGCCAAGCGGCAGGAGAACGTCCGGCTCGAAATCGGCACCCTGCAGAGAGACACAGTCCGCAGGCGTTAACTCCCGAAATTCGTTCGTCCAAGACGAGTCCAGCCCCTTCAGGGCAGCAAGTGCCTTCCTGCAAAAGAGGTACCGCTCTTGAGCCTCCTTCGAACGGTCAACCTGCCGCTGGATGAACGAAGCCGCGCGAGTTTTCTGAGTTTGGCCGAGGAGGTTTTTTTTTGGAGAATACATGGTAGCACCGGATAACCCTCTGGCTATCACGGACTTCCTCGAGCGCATCACGCAGCTGGGTCACCCGAAAATCAACCTCCAAGCACGCGAGCTCCTCCGAGCATGCTTTGGGACGTTCCGCCGCCGTGAAATCGGATGGGAGCCAAAGTACCTCGTCCTCCACATCAGAGTGGCCCGTCTCAGAGACACTCGCCTCTCTCGCTTTCAGCGGTGCACCCGGCATATAAGCTGACTGTATCCCACGCATATGACTGATACGTCGACGGAGAGAGACACGGCGGCGCTGGAGTTCGCTGGCTTCATGCGTGGTAAGTGGGCGTTTATCTTTCCCTTGGCGTTCACGGCGTATGGTCAACCTGCTCATGCACATCAGAAAGTAGAACAGGCGGATGATAGAAGAAAACGTACTGGATGTTTTTTATCTCTGAAGCGTATGCAAGGAATGCCGACGCCGTGGTATTGACCAGCCGCAATTCGCCGTTCTCCTGTCGTAGGCGCTCTTTCTCCGACATGCGCAGCTTGAGTTGCGCCTCAGTTTCGTCTAGAAAGGCAGTTGATATCAAGATAGCGGAAGACAATGTAAAGAGAACGTACGTTTGACAGTCACTCCGTATGGACTCGGTATGTTTCGTCTGTCTTTCTCCCAGGCCATGACCTCTGCCGTCCAATTCGCGACGGTGTCGTCCCCGGGGAGGATGTTGGTGAACATGGTGTGGACTTTGGTTTGGCGTTCCTTCTCGAAACGGGCTTGTTTTCGCTTCTTCAACAATGAGATCCCTATTGATAATCGATGAGCTGCCCAAGATAAATCATAAACTCGAGAAATCTCACCGAAACTAACATATTTGCACCAGTTCATGTAATGAAAATGATCGTCCAAAGTATCGTGACGGTGGCCGGGGCCCATTTCCTTGGTGCTCGCTGCGCACCCGTTCATGAAAGCCCAGATTCGCTCAACGCTCTCCCCATCGGTCCGCCCCATGCCGATGATCAAATTGAGCGAGTAGATCAACTGACACGCCAACTTGTGAGCGCGACAGTGCAACTTGGGAACGCCTGCGTCAATCGTAACGCTGCTTGGGATCCGGAGTGCCTCTGGTAGAAGTTTGAAACGATCGGGCATATTCTTCTCCCACTGACAAGCCACGTCGTACGAGAAAAAGATCTTCTTCTGTGTGACGGGCTGCAAGGCTGAGGCGAAGACATAGTCCGAATTACAGTATCTGAGAATTAAGTTGAGCCAGTCGTTCTATTCCTGAAAGTGATGGCAAGCTTACCGTTCGCCTTTCTGTAAGTCGCCGACACCTTGTCCCGCGACCATCTCGTGACGCGCACACGCAGACATTACCACGCCGGTAGCACGCAGCCCTGTCGCGTTCTTGGTCTCCGCATGAGCAAGCGTCTTGAAGCCGCTACATGTGCTGATCTGAGCATAGAACAGTGAGTATGTGACGAATAACATGTGAGCATGCAACGTACATCCGTTTGAGAGGCGTACTTTGCGATATGAGTCTTATACGCCGTCTCCTCGCAAAAGTAAGCCTTCCCTGTATGGAGGCCCGGGTCCGCGACGTCGTTCGACCGAAAGAGTGACTGGAGACGAAAGTTGGCGTCACCAGCTTGAATCTTCTGATACAAGAATCTAACGGTCAAGAACGTCAGTAGTGGAGAGTATTGTTGACCGAAATTCACTCACTCGTCTTCCTCGGACGCATTTCGCCAATCGGTGGGTAGATTGATGCCGGGGCAAGGGCACGCCGGACACGCCAACGCCAGCTCGCCAAGACCGATGTTTTTTGCGCCGTCATCCTCACACCCCTTGCCAGCTCGCCGAAGAAGTGCAAGGTGGCGATGCTGACGAACCATGCGTAGAAAGGCTTTGTATCGATCCTATACAAGGGGAGGGGTCATTAGTGGTTATAGCTTGCTTGCGGCTGCTAAACGTACCTTAGGAACATTCATACCAGTGGGATCGGTCAGATACGTGAGATGTTTATAATAGTCGTATGCGGACATCTTCCCTGCCAGTGTAAGCGCGTGGAATTGCTCGAGACACTGATTCGAAGCGACTGTGCGGGGATGTCGAATAGTCGCAGGGAAGAAGCCGGCTCGAAGCAGCTGTATACGACTTGGCTCTCTGCTTGGGCAGCCGCAAAAGTCAGCAGCGACTTTGTGAAGACCGTTGCCGTGGATGATGGTGAAGCCCTGATGGGCGGCAAGGGGAATAAGACACTGGCTGCCGTCCTCGTGTCCAAATTGAACGCGGAGACCAAGCGTGATCAGGGGAGACTTTACGAAGTGGGCCCCGGACCAAGACTTGCATGGGAAAGTCAGGCAATATACGACGCGTGCAAGTAAAGAGATACATACCATCACTGGATGACAAGGCAGCGACTCATGCCGCTCGAGGGTGCAAAGAGAACACTCCAAGCGAGTCGGGTGACATTCGACGCATCGGTAGAGCCCAGACACGTCAGAAAGCGAGGGCATCGGGACATCTTCATCATTAGAGGACGACCGTCCGCAGGGACATGCTGTACGAGGGTCGCCGCCGCGACCCTTTCTGCGGATGGTTTCATCGAGATACTCAGCACGATAGTCGGGCCGCCATTAGCGCCTACCCATCGATGAAGTTCTCGCATCTAAACATGCTATGAGTCGTCATGCGGTGCAGCCGGCCAATGAACAGATCTTACCTTGAGTGGGCGTGGAGCCAGAAAAGCACGTTGTCTGCGACATTTCACAACATCGTAGACGCGCGTAACGACCGGATGTTCGAGTCCAACGATCCTGGGAGTGTCAATCGGGTCATGTTCGAACGCATCGTCGGAATGAAAGGGTGATGGCTTCGCGGTACGTCCCACTCCGAGAACAGCTCCAGGACGTTGGTGTAGCTTCCCCTTGCTAGAAAGACGGTATGTCCGGGTAGGAACGACACTCGCCACCGGATTATGACGATGAATCTTGGCCTTGACTTTTGGTGGCATGGCAGGGAGGAAGGCGGACTAGAGAGGGATACGGGCGACTCGTGAAGGTTGGCGCGTGTTGACTGGAAAGGCGCCAAAGAGACGCGTGAAGGTTGACGTGAAGGTGTGACCTGCTCAGCACAACACCCCAAACCGAATCCCATTACGTCGCGAACTCTGCGATGTCCTTTAAAAGGACGCGATTTAGGATGATAACAGGACAACTCACCAGCTTCCCTTCTGTCACCAACATGCCCGTCTGTCTCTCGCTATATATCATCAACGCGACTGGTGAGAGTGATGGCGAGGGTGTAGATCATGTATGGGATAGGGCACGCAACGAGCAGCCGGCCATGTCGGTTTGTTTCATCAAAGCCTTGTGTCGCATTCTAAATAAGATATCAGAGCCGATATTATTCGATTCCATGCCGGACAGTACCAGGATCTCCTCGACGAGGTCGACTCCCTCACCCGAGTGATGGCGGGTGCGCCCACCTGGGGACGCGAGGATTATCTCCTCGGGTTTTTCAGACACTGGTTCCTTCTGTATCCAGAGGAGCGCGAGAAGCGCACCACTCGCTGCAAGGTATGGCGTCTCATTGAGTCCCCGAAGCCCATGTCAATCCTCACAACGACTCCATAGGAAATTACGCTCGCCTTGACGGCTCTAGTCCGTCGAAACTGCGCGAGTCGCCGCAAGGAGAGGAAGACGTGTCACAGGTTGGGGCTCGATTTCTGCAGGGCTGCCGTTCCGCTTGTGGAGGTGGTTGACGCCTTTGAGAAATGGGTGAGGGATGACTTTACACACCCAGCTGGCTACCCACTGTATTTGTGACGGTCTGACGCGTGCACTCTGTCTTTCTCCATAAAATGTCCATAAAATGAATATGTCCACCGTGTTGAATTCGAATGTCTTCTCTTCCTGACGCGATCCACCGCTTGAGAGGCCGCGGAAAAGGACGACGTGAAAGGGAAGCATGCGTCGGACAAAGGACGACGTGAAAGGGAAGCATGCGTGGGCGGTAGGCCGCGGACGTTGATGTGGTGGGCGGAGAAATTTGATTACAGTGAAGAGGGCCAATCGTGACCCTGCGACCCAGACGCGTCTGGACCGGTCTATGATTTAGTCACACATTATTTTCTGATCAGACGAAAGCCTGGAAAAGATATAGCGGAAACAATCGACGGAATACATGACAGTAAAGACAGACTACAACATTCACGGCACGGTAAAGACAGACTACAACGCGGTACAAGACTGGTACAAACTACAGAGCGCGAGAGCATCAAAACAACTTCAAGTAATCCCATCACTCATCATCATCATCATCAGGCTTCAGGTTGCCGAGCACCTTGTTGACCTGCTGCAGCGTCTCATCGGAGACAGCTGAGTGATGGCGCTTCTTGACAGGCGACGCACATCCATCAGAGGGCGACGGCGGGGTGCGAACGGCGAACTTGCGAGCCCCTGCCTTGGGGAGCCTCTTCCAATCTACGGCGCATTCATTGCGGCGCGCCTCCTTCGTCTCGAACTTCTTGTGAGAGGTGCAGCTGACGTCGTACGAGAAGAAGTTCCTCGGAATCTCGACACAGTCAAACTTGAGGGTCGAGCGCCTCTCTCCCTGGATGTTTGAAGAGCCGGCCTGACTGTGGAGGACCGTTTGAGTAAATATATCGAATCAAGGCTAAACTGCTTACGCTGGGCCACGGAGCGTACTGGGGCCACCGGCCGTACTGTACACTGAGTATCAGAGTCAAGTAAGTGACCAAAACAAACGAGACTTACTCCTGACTATCCTCTTTCTCGCTCCCGGAAACGGTGTCGAGCCCAGGGAAATTGTCGTTGTTGTCGTCACTTCTAATATGTCGGTCAGAAACAAGTAATGTAGACTGGAGAGAACTCACCCTTGATGCTGGAGCATCGGAGCCTTGGCCTTGGCGACTGCATTGATCCTTTGCAAGGCGTGTGTGAGACGAAATACAGAACGAAGATAAGTACACATACGACGCATAGCCTGCATTAGCCCTGCGATAGTTGTCGTCGGCAGTTGGGGAGAGGACGTCAATGAGAACGCGCTTCTTGGGCCTACGAGGAGTCGCCAAGACATTGTCCTCCTCCTCATCGAAGAGAGCGTGAACAACGGTGAGCGCCGTCTCGACATCACTGGGGATGAGTATGAGCGAGGCGCACGGATTCGAGCGCGAGACATACTTTTCCTCGCCGATGGAAGAGGTGCACGAGCCATCTCTGTAAGAAGAAGAGTCAGCAACATTCCAAGCCATCCAAACTAGAGCACGTACCGATCAGAGGAAGCAGCGTCAGACCTGAGGTCAACGACAGTAGGACCGGCAGCTGAGGAAGACAATGAGCCGGATTCGGGGGCCAGCGAGGCATGTCTCTCCTCCTGAGAGCTGAAGGCGGGAACGACAAGAGGGTTGACGCTGACAACGGGCATTGAGAGTTCGCCCGTCGCCCAGTCAACATGGGTGTCGACCCAGAGGTCTACGCGAGCACGAACGAGCTCGCGTTCCGGAAAAGGCGACCAGGCTTGCCACTTCATCCGTTTCTCGAGTTTCTATCCGTCATGACAGTGAGCAAACAGCAAACGGTCGGTAGGCTAAGATGCTTACCTTGCGTTCGAAGTGCCAACGCTCTTTGGTACGTTCCT
Source organism: Strobilurus luchuensis (assembly GCA_019915105.1). Taxonomy (NCBI): domain Eukaryota; kingdom Fungi; phylum Basidiomycota; class Agaricomycetes; order Agaricales; family Physalacriaceae; genus Strobilurus; species Strobilurus luchuensis. Next base: position 2,223,731 of record JAHLMJ010000007.1, on the reverse strand, counting down.
TGAGGCGGTGAGAGTCGCCATAGAGCTGATCGCACCAGAAGATGGCGAGCCGCTCCCTGAGAGAGCTGAGAGCAGCGGCGGGGAGCATACCACTGCGGATCCGCTTCTCGACGGCGAGTATGATGATGCCGTCGCGCGCAGCGCGCTTGGCCTGCCAGGTAGTCAAGTTGAGGTCGTCGGTGACCTGCTAGAGGCAAAGAACCGGTATCAGCGACGAACTATGATGGAGATGCGACTGACATGAAGAAGCTTGTTGGTCTTGCGAACATCGTCCTTGTCGACGGCCGGGCCTTTTTTGATTTTGCGAGGGGCGACATTGTGAGGGTTCGGCATTTTTGGTGCAGATGGGGGTTGGCAGAGAGAGAGTTGGGAGCGAGGGGGAAAGAGGGAAGGGGTTTTTATACAGAGCCTAGGAAGCTGTCAACCGGTTATGCCGTGGAATGCCACGGAGACAGACACTTACCTCAGAAGTGAAGAAAGAGAAGTCTCTTCGCCTCGTGTTCCTGACGCAGGCGAAGTCGACCGCCTTCTTCGAAGTGAGTGCAGAGGTCCTCGACCATGGATGTCGCGTCCTCCAGCGGGAGGAGGGTACGAACACCAAGTATGTACTCCTCGCAATCGTGGTAGTCGCGCTGGAGTGTGTGAAGTGCTGCGCGCGCATCCTCAAGGAGTTCCTGCATATGCGAGAGAGTCGATCTGAGATATTGTTCGGGTTCCGCGACGACGAGTACGCGCGAGTAGATATGGCGGGCATACTCCGGGCCAGGACGATGCATGAGTTTCTGAAAGGCGGTGACTGTTCTCGAAATGAATCCAAAGAGCGTTGCCCGATTCGCCTCGTCGCAAGTCTCATCATCGAGAAGGCTAAACATAGCTGTAAGCAAATGCTTGTCTGTTATACAAGGAACAAAGAAGCTGACCGTTGTCCCTCACGCAGCCAGTGCTGCCTCTCAAGCTTCTCCTTGTTGTACCGCCGCTGGTCTCGCCGGCGGCGGTTGACAACATCCCGATTCCTATGTCAATCATCAGATGTGAATGCAGCGGAGAAAACAGGAATCACTTGTCAAGCCACCGCTGTCCAGGACCTTCGTCGCGCTGGCCGGCTTGATGCGCCAGCTTGTGCAAAGCCCAGTTGGAGATGATGGAGATGGGGAGCTAGTTAGTCACGAACATTGTGACAGGTTGGATGCACTCTGACATCACAATGCCGATCGCGGCACACTTGCTATGGCGCGATGAGTCTGCCTGGCATAGGGAAGCAGGTCGATTTGAGCCTTCGGATAGCTCGGCTTATGATCTTACTTGGGAGGGCTTCAGAGTAGGGCGCACTTCAGGAAGCACCCCAAGAACACCACAAGTTGACCCAAACCCTCTATAAGGACTCTGAGCTGCTTGAGTCCAATACTTGCGCTCAACTGAAAAAATTCCAAAATAATTGAGTCGCTCGGAAAGAGTACCGGTGACATATAGAACTGTCACAAACTTATTTCTAGCATGCAACAAAGATAATTGGTCTATGGAGGACACTACGCGGAGTGATAATACCAGATCGCCTGAAGGCAGTAAGTTTCGACACGTGACCAGGAAGTTGCCGCGCAGTATATTCCGCCTCCTCATACTAATAGTCGACACTAGTATATCTTGTGATACCCAACAAAATCTCTGCACGGCTCTTTCAGCAGAAGCAAACGAGACAATATGATTGCCATGAGTGATAGCGTAACTGTACACCCGCGAACTCTACTTGGAACGGGCGCGCCGGCGGGCAAACAGTGTGCTCTGTGGCGGACTAGAGGCGTGGGAACTTGGCGTTGAGAGCCAAGTTCCCACGTAGGAACTCCGCGCCTCGGTCGTGTCCTCGGGCGTAACTCCGCGCCTTGGTCGTGTCCTCGGGCGATTCACCAATTCTTCACGAGAGTGCTACGTGTACTGGTCGTGCTTACGCGTTAAATTTACTAAATTCTACAGTTTCGGTGACTTCTACATGTTGACTTATGAACAAACGTGGGAGAAGGATACGATTTTAATTCAGAGTCGGAGTCGCGTAGATTTTACATAGATCGCATCACATAAATAAAGTACACGTATGGCCCAAGAGATTAGTACGCCGCATTGAGGGAGCCAGCGCCTGTAGAGTTGGCCGAGGGAAGTTGGAACTGGGCAAAAGTCAGCCCTTTTCCAGAAGAAAACCAGACAAAAGAAACTCACGCTAAGCGAGGGTGCCCGCAGTTCCAGAGGCGATGGCGGCATCCATCTGAGCGATGCCCTGATGAAGGGAGCCGACGCGGTTGAAGCTGGCGCCCCCGACACCGATCACGTAAGGGCTGACACTCGGCCTGTAGAAAGAAAGACGGGGAAGAGAGAAGCAGTTGAGTGTGGATCAACTAAAGAAGAGACGCGAAGCAGCTTACCATCCGGCAAAGACGCCGATCTTGAGTCCTCGGGTCGCCACATAGTACGGCGGGTTGGCGTTCGCCGCAGGCATCTCATAGGCGAAGCCATTGGAGACCGTCGTGAGTGTGAGCGCGGGAGCGGCGGCAGCGGCGGCAGCCACAGCAGCAGCAGCAGCCACAGCGTTAGCAGCAGCCACGGCGTTAGCAGATCCTGGGGCGGGGCCTGGACCGGCGGCAGCCGGGGTGACGGTGGCTGGAGCCACCATGGCTGGCATACCACCAGGAGGCGCCACAGAGACCGGTGCGGTGGCGGTGTCACTGCCGGCAACCGTAGCAGGCGCGGCGGGAGCAGGCGCGGCGGGAGCAGGCGCGGCTGGCACCTTCGGATTCAACAGAGTCAGGATTCTGGCGGAGTGCCAGACGTGGCTACGCTGCTCGGCATCCAGGTCAAGGTCCGCGAGCTTCTGGGCAAGTTCTGGGGAGGGCGAAGTCAGCATGCGCCCAGTCGAGGGAAGAAACAACGCGCTCACCGAGGACCGCGGTCGAAACGACAACGGGGGTTGCGACAGTGGACGGAGAGGAGATAGTGACCATGATGCAGAAGACGACTGGTGGCTGTAGGAGGAAGAGTTGGGTTGGGACGAAAAGAATCTAGCGGGGACCTTCTTATACAAACGGGAGTCGGCCATCTCCGCATAACTGTACAGACGCGTCAACCAGTTACTCACGTAGAAGCGAAGCGTTGACGGCGTACGTGAGTCAAGACAAGTCGGGACAGTACACGACCGACGACTTTGAGGACAAGTGAGCGATCATGGCGGCGCAAGGGGAAGAGACAATCTTGCCGTAAGTGGTTTGATGTCGGAAATCAACAGTGACATAACTGTGATGTTAGCTCAACGCCTTGGTCACCTCCCGCAATCACCACCGAGTACCTTACCGCCCTCAATGCATTCGCCCGAGCGAGCAACCGCAAGATGTGGATAACCGGGGAACGTCTGGAATGGCTACGTCGTGATTTTTTGCCGGATTACGCAGCGCAACGCCGTCTTCGAAACGCGACTGTCTTGACGGATATTTCCACCCGGGCGGTCAACGCTCTCTTCAAGCGTTACGACTGGCGTTGATGTGCAGTGTGATAAAGCGGCGTGTAATCACCACTATCTAACCAACAACAAATCTACTGGTGCTTGTGGTACAGAACGGTTGTCCTAATCGTGTGATCGGGGAACGGCTGGTTAAGGTAGCAGTGGACTGATACGTCCGTTTTGGTGCACGAATGCGGGTTGTTTTTGGGGGGGTTGTAAGCGAAGAGGATCTACGCGAAACACCTAATCGAATAAAGACTCAAAGCCGAACAGAGCTCGCCAGGAAGACGGGGACGCGAAGGCCGGGACCGCTCAAGGGTAGATGTTCTACAGTACTGGGGCGACCGAACGGACAACAGTGCACTGACTTGTTATCTGCGTTGATGCTAGCCTCGTGCACCAAACTTACTTCTCTACTTGGGTGTGACAGATCGTTCTTTTGAGCGTCGGTCAGATACCGTGGCCACAAGACGTTCTTCGGCTGCTTAACGTCGCACCAGTTCAGGCTAACTAGGCTTCACTTTCACAAGGCGGTTGTCTCTGGGGAGACGATTGCTTGCTACTTGGATCCGTGCGGTATCTCTGGGGAGAAGTCCGGGCTCACAGAAGTTAACTGGGTACTTGACGTCAAGGGACTGCGCACGATTCTTGTCTGCGGTTCTTGAGTATCTCGCCACTTAGGCGTCTTAGGAGACTTTGCTTTGCTTAGGTTCTTGGCTGCTTAAGGGTTTGGGTGGGCTTTCAAACGTGTTGAACTTCTTATTGGGCGCGAACCCGAGTCAGATTACTACAGAGGAATGCTTTGTGGGCTTTTCACTGCGGGGCACTAAACTACTGTACTCTACAGACGCGACGCTACTTATACACTCTACAGACTCACCCCGGTAAGCTACGTAACTACTCGACGGCTGGATACGGTCCGTACAAAACATGAGTCCCTACTCAGCCTGCACGGGCAAAGGTCACCAGACAGTTCCCGCCGGCGCATATGCCAGTTCCTCTACGTTCAGATGTTGCGTAGACCACCCATGGACTCCGAGAAGCAAGGCGCTGCGTGCTCAGATAGGCGTTCGCGTGTACTTTTACTTAACCGGGCGCTTACCGGCTTATCCAGCCTTTGCACCAGACTTGGGCGTGAGCCCATTCAATCGCGAGCTACCGCCAGTGCGCCTGCACTGAGATAGTCCGTGAACTCGAATGGTGACGCGCTGAAGCGTTGAGCAACTTATCTGGATGGCTGATACCACATGTAGTACATGAGGCGGGTCTTCGAGTCATAATCCATATGGATCGCGCCTCGCTGCCAGTTTCACATCAATCAGACGCGTCGACCGATGAAGGTGATTCTCTTGAGATAACCGCGAATCATCCCCGTTCGGGGTTTTGACACTGGTTTATTGTTATACGACTTTTGTCACAATGAACAATGTACCGTCCGCTTTTGGTAATGAACTCCGGAGGTTGTGAACCCCGCTTCGACTCATTCAATGCTGAGGATCATGTTGCGGCTGGTAGAGCGTCGTCGGAAGCGACGGCTGTTCATCCTTGATTCGGATGTTGCTTGTGTGGCGCAGTTACGCGTACAAGGTGAAAGGACCTCCTCAGAGGGGACAACTGGGTTTATGATATTCAGCCCTGGCTACTGTCGTTCTTTGACTAATAGTTACATGCTTGGAGTTCTCTCCTTGCCCTAGAGAGCGTCTCCGTGATGACCTTTGTAGCGTATCCAGCCTTGCTTCCGCTTGGCTCTTAGTTGCATATGGCTGTCTAGAAATCGCAAAATTCTGGATTTCTGGCCATGTAATCTCAACATGCATATCATCTCCCCTTAACTTGAATGATGTCGTCCGCGACATTCCCGGATAACCCTAAGTCCATTCTGATCCATCGTGTTACTCAGCCTTTCGTGCCGTTTTCACGATACCGATCGGTACATGTCTTCTTCATGTTTCTTATGTGTGACATCCGGCGCCTCAAGGCCTCCTCCGTCTACGGTTTATAAGGCGTTGACGAAGTACGAGACAGCATCCTACTTTCATCGGATATTCGTCTCATGGCTCCTTCTAAGCACTTCACCGGTCTTCGTCCTCTTGTTCCCACCGCCTTGCCACAGGTCAACGCTCAGCTGTTGCAGAATCGTGCCGCCTTGGTCACGAAGCTCAAGCCCCTGGTCTTGGAATCCGAAGTTCCCTCGAACGGGGCGCCCAGCTTGGCGAAGCTTTGGCCCGACCTTCAACAAGCTACTTGGAGGTTGTTGGCGACATCGACACTTCCTCGTTCGCTTCCCAACATACAACTGTTGGCCGAGAAGTTCGATGGTGTCGCTGGCGTTATCGCGGTACGTGGACTTGTTGTTCTTATTTATTTCGGCTGGTTAAGCCCTGCTTCAAGGCGGCGAACCCAACTCTCCAGAGCAAGGATCCAAACTTGGTTGTCCCCGATTGGATGCCAGCGGTCATCTGCGACCTTCGTTCGCTTCTTGGATACATCAGCGCTGAGTGTGGTGTCAGCCCTCACACTCCCGAGCTGAACCTTCCCAACCTCTTGAACCCGCTCCTACAGACTTGCACCAAGCGTGGCACGCTCGCCCCCGACTTGTATCTTGTCGAGGAGGGTCACCCCATGCATCCCAAGTTCAAGTACGCTGCTGTGGCTGCCAGCGCCCCCGCTACTGCACCTGTTACTCGTAGTAAGGGCAAGGGCAAGGCCAAGGTCGTCGTACGTGTTGTACTACTCAGCCGCCGAACTTTACTGACTGTTCTTATACTTTCTAGAAGAGCGCCGTGCTCATCGACGAGGTTCTGGAGGCCGTTGGTGATGGCACACTCCGTGCGGTGTCTTCAAACACCACCTTGCCCAAGGCCGTGGCGCCCGCGGAAGACATTGGTAACTTCTTCCAATTGACTCCTGGTTTTGACTGGGCTGAGGACGTCGAAGCTATGGACTCCGATTCCGGTGAGGATGAGTCCTCTGATGATGAGGTCGAAGTAAGCTTATGTCTACGCCCCAGTCAACTTTCTGATTCGCGAACTGCAGGAACTTTCGGTTGCTTCGGGCCCTTCCGCTAGTTCTGCGGCTCCGAAGGTATGTACTACTCAGCTGTCTTGCTTCTTCAGTCGGCTGACTTGTTCTTTTTAGGTGAAATACCTTCCGTTCGTTGAAGTGCCCGGCATGGACACTAACAACCGTCTTTTTATCAAGGCCATCCGTATCTTGGGGACAGCGAGTGGTTCTGGTTCTTCTGCTAGTACCTCCACCACGAGCACTGCGACCGAGGTCGAGCCGACTCCTGTCAAGCGCAAGGCGGCCGTGAACCTGGAAGGTTCTCGTCGCATGGCCAAAGCCCTTCGCCCATCGGTCTTCAACATCGAGCCAATCCTCTTGGACCAACTCAGCAACTGTTAGTGCCTCCCACTTGTTGGTGGTTGTTTCTGACATGCCTAAACAGCGTTCCAGCACGTCAATGGTTACAGCACCGCCATTTCCGCCATCGTGAAGCGCATGCACATCCTTAACAATGCGCCCGAGGTGACTGCTGCTTCTGCTGGTGTCATCGCCGCCGAACACTCCTACCGTCACGAACTGTCTGTGACGCTCAACCGTATTCACGGGGAGATACAGACCTTCCTGCGTACTCGCGATCTGTATCTGGGCGCCACAGATGCCCTGCTCTTCCCTGACCCTCGGTAGTTGCGCTGTGCTGGCGTTTTATCTTCTTGTTCTTGTGCTCGCGTGTAGCTACTAGGTAGAAAAACTTGTCATTCGTCGGACTAGTAGCCGGAGGTTTTCGTTTTTGTACATTTTTGGACATTTCTTTCCGTACAAAACATCTGTAGTTTTACGACCGTCCCCAATGTGACATAGACTTATTGCCAAGGGTTTAGTGTGAAACAACAGAAGCCTCGCGCCGGAACGGAACCCTTCTAGCCTCGCGGCCAGTCGTCAGTGGTGTTCCGTTGCTTATCCAGCCATCACGAATCCCTAAGTTACTCCGTTTGCTTCAGGTCTCCGTGACGGTACTACCCGTCTTAGATGTTCCTTTCATCTTATAAAAGGCGTGCCTTCGCCTCGTCTTGCTTCAGTACATCATGCCCACTCAGTACATCATTCCTTTCGCCGATCTTCGCTTGAAGAGCGTTCGCAACCTCACGGTCCGTCAGTCCGCTGAACGGGTCTTCGCTATCGAGGGCGAGTTCGCGCTTGCCAGTGCGCTGGACATCTTCCATCGATCCTTGAGGTTCCCCATCGTCGAACGTCAGAACAACGTTCTTGCGTTCGTCGATTGCTCGGTGGCGTTGGACCGCCCTGCCGTCGAGGATGGTCCTGATGCGATGAACGTCCCTCGTCTTCAACTCGGCTTCCTGGAGCGTCACGATGCTCCGACGGCTCGCTACATGGTACATGTCTTGGTGCGTGCCGACTACTTCTTATTCAGCCTTCATACTGATGGCTGGGTTATTGTTTGTCTAGCGCCGCTATGCTCGTCTTTGGCAGCATCCGGGACTGTTCCTTCCGGGATCCAAGGCGAATTTCTTCGTCATGTTTCTTACTTGTGTGGCGCAACTGCGCAAGTGGTTCACGGGTCCTCATCCCAAAAGCCTCGACGGTCAGAACGAGACCAATTTCCTGGCCCGTCCCTTCCTTGAGCCCTCGGTGTTCTTCCCCGATGTCCACAGGGAGATCTTGGACCATTTCTTGGTGAGTTCATCTTCGACGGTGTCCATGAATGGTCTGATGCTTGTTCAGCTCGAGTCTGTCTTGGGTTCTCACGAAGGCGTCTACGATTGTGTTCGTTGGCTGATTACGCCTCGTGAGGCTGACTGGCTGGCGACTATCGTTCCCGACCTGGGCGGCTTGCCTGGTCCGGTTCGCAAAGTCGTCACTTGGTGGCCTCTCTACCAAGCTTGTCACCCGGTTTTGTTCGTCAAACCGGACCCCGAAGTCTACCATCGCGACTTCAGCGTCCGGGAGAACATCCCATATCACATTCGTGAGTACGGCCCTCGGTGAGTCTTATCTGAGTTCCACCTTCTTGGCTGATTTGTCGTTTCTTATCAGCGCTGTTCCCGAGATTCCTGGTGTCTTTGAAGGCTTCTGGGAGATTCGTTGGGATCAGGCTGGCTTGTGGGAGTTCGAACAGCTTCAAGAAGTCATCGATGGGCTTGCGCCGGGTCTGGTGTCCGACTTCTTTACTCGTTTGTACGCGTTGGAACATCCGCCTCGTTTTGACTTCTACACCAGCTTGAACTACGTCGCTTAGTGTATCTGTCCCCTTAACTTGCATTTGTACTATGCCCTTAATCCATCTCTTTGCTTGTGTGCAGCGCTTACAATCTCACACTTAAGAGGGTTGAACTAAGATAAAATTTTTGTACAACGTCGACTAATAAGTCCCAGTAGATTATCTATATGACTGTCTACTTTCGCTTCTTTGACTTCGATCCGTATTGTCGGCGTGGTTTCTTGGTTGGAGGTGGAGTGTCTTCCTCCTCCGTCTCCTCTGCTTCCTCTTCTTCGTCATCGCTCTTGTCAGCCAAATCCCGTACCTTACGCGTCAACTTCGCCACCTGCAGCTTCAACTCTTCGAGCTCCTTGTTCGAAGTCGTGGCTGCAGCCTCAGCTCGAGGGGCGCGTTTGCGCGACGGACCGCGTGCTTCCTCGAAGGGAACGACCAGTTGTCCATCCACGAATGCTAGCCTGCACTTGTGGTTTTGTTTGACGCACCGGTCGCACTTGAGGATCCCTTCGCTCGTTTTGCGATTGCGGGTGACGTTCCGTTCCCGCTTGCAGTCGTGGAGATACCAGAAACACTCTGCGCATTTGAGAGGTTCCTCCTTGGTATACGGCGGGTTGCCGTGAGCGCGCGCGATGGTCTTTCCTGCTTTGACGCGTGGTACCTGACTCTCCTCGATGTGGAGAGTACTCGATGAGGCGACAGGCTGCTCGCGATCTTCTTCAGCCGCTGGGCGAGGTCGCTTTTGGCCAGCCACTGGGTTCGGCTGCTTAAGCGACTTGGGGGGTGCCCGCTTCTTCGTCTCCTTCTGCTTCTCCCCCTGCGTCTGCTTGGGCTTCTCCGGCGACGCTCGCGTACTCGCTGGCAGAACCATTCTCGGAGCCGGCGGTGGAGCTGGTGCAGGCACCTGGGTCGCGATTCGAGGGGACGCGGGTGGAGGTGTGAGAGGGGAGGGGCTTCTTGGTGGCGACGGGTGTGGTTCCATGTTCGCGTCGCCTTGCTCGTCGTAGTCGGGCGTCAACTCACGAGGGGTCAACGGTCGCCGAGGTTCTTCATCCTCGCCCTCGCTAGCGTACGGCGGAAGGGGCTCAGAATCTCCTCGTGTCGACATCGGCTTAGGACTGGCTAGCGGTGCGTTATCTTCGTGGACCACTGGCGGCGAAGGTATAGCTGGCGTCGCTTCCCGTGTCACTGGTGGCTCAACTGCTGCTGGCGGGGTTGGCTGAGTAACGGCAGCAGCCTGCACGGCTGCCGTTACCGGTGTCTGGGCAACCACCTCGATGCCCGCGGATGTACTGGCTGCTGGCGGTACTATCTTCGTCGACGCTTTTGACTGCTTTCGTCGACGCGCTGTAGTGGGCGACTCTGGAGGTGGCAGCTTCGTCTTCTTGAAGAATGGCGTTTGTGGAGGAGGTGAGGGAGGGGGGCTGGACGTCCTGGCTGGCGACGATGACTCCACGACGACGAACCGGTTATCTTGAATAACGAACTTCCGGTTCGTCTGCTCGTAGCGTAGCGCCGTGGTTCGTCCTTTGTCGAACTTCAGCCCCTGTACTCCCAAAACTCGCTTATCTTCGTTGTCCAAGGATAGCGCGCAACGCCACAAAGCGTCATCGAGCGTCTGCTGTGCGGACACCCGGAACGTTTCCCTGTCCACCACCACACCAAACAGTTCGAAGATACGGCCCCAGATTGGGTGTACCTTCTTGAACCGTTGGCTCGCACTCCACTTCGCGATGTCGATAGGAAGCTGTCCTGGTCGTCGCAGATAGAGAAGGGCCATCGCTTCACTGTACTGGAACCTCATTGCTGGCGGGAAGCTGTCCCGCATCCAGAACCTTAGCTCCGTCTGGTCCTGAGTGTAAACCAGCTTTTCCTTCGCGCGATCCATGCCCGGGAACTTCTTGAACACGAAGTGCACGAAGGTGTCGAAGCGAAATGGCTCCCAGAACACTCGCTCGATCATCCCCTGCTGGGGCATTCGCTGCAGACTGACCAGGCGGTTGCCCAACTCAGCCCACCACGAATACACCCTCGATGGTCGATCGGCAACGCGATAGCTGTTGAGCAGCAGGACCAGGCTGAATGGCTTCTCCCATATTCGCTCGATGAGCCCAGTCGTCAGCGTGATCCTGTACTCCAGTTTGACGTCGGTGCAGAAGACGAAGCCTCGCAGGTCGCGTCTCAAGTAGACCTGCGCGGCTCGGTCTCCATGCGACCACCTGTTGCCTGGCTCCGAATCGTCCTTCGATATCCAGTTTCGAAGTTCAAGCTGCTCGTATTCGGCGCCGAAGTTCTCACTGGACGTGGACGGTGCGGGGAGCTCGTCTACGGTGGGTTGTGCTTGCTGATACTGCTGTTTATCATTAACTGGGTTCATCTTACCACCCATTTAATGACATACCTTTCGCCTGCCCGCTGCTTTTGCTGGCCCTGATTGCCTGACCTGCATCTTGACTGTTCTCGCCTGTTTCTTCGTTAACAAGCTTGAACCTCATTGCCTGATTCTTGTCTGTACTGACCTTCCTCGGCTTCACCGCTTGTCTCGTCGTTACTTGCGCCTGTGGGTTGTCGATGTGCTGTTCATGACGCGTCACTTCAGGCCAAGTGTCTGCGGACTCTGGTGGCGGCGTAGGCGAGCCAGGGAGGAACAGCGGGTCGTGGACTTTGTAGTCTGGAGGCTCTGGTCCTTCCGTGTCCTCGTCCCACGGCACTTCGCGTAGCTTGCCCGGGAAGATGTTGTGACTGGTCTGTTTTGCTTATCTTAGTAACTGACTTGGCTGGTTTGCGCAGTCCACGTACCATGAAGTCCTTCGTCAACTGGAACGTTTCCCAGTACCATGGCTGCGGTACCCAGTTCTCATCGTACGCCTCCATCATTGCTTCATAGAAGGCGATATCCAGCTGCTTTAGCGTGTCGCCGGATGTCTTCTTGATTTCATGCCTGTGGCAGTAGGCCCAGGGCACGACTGTACCGAAGAATTCGTGGCGCGTGATGGCCAAGCGACCAAACCAGTTGTACAGCTTCTGCGGATAGTCGAGGAAGTGGTCCAGATAGTCAACGACCTCCTGGCTGGGCACATGCAGCGCGATTGGTGGCATGTTGGGCGCGTATCTGCCCAGCCCGTCGTACGTGTCGGTTCGCTGCGTCGTGGTGTCTTTGGACGGTCCTGCGATGTTCGACATGTTTGACGGCGGGTACGTGTGCGTAGCAGTGGCGGGAAAGAAAGAGTTTGTTCAACTCGAAATCTCCGTACTTAACTTGCCCTGAACGTAAAATCCGCTTAAGACCGTCTTCTTGATCTTCGCCCACAGCCTCCGCGTAGCGGCCTGTGCTTCTTCTACCCAGTATTGTGGCATATCTGTACAACACTTGGTCCCTAGCCTCACTGTGTTTGCCTCATACAATGCTGCCGATCTGCATTTTTCATTTTCCGAATACCCTTTTGTTCAGCTTTCGCATGGCTGAATAAGATTGATTCGAAAAATTCTCTGCTACATTATATGGTATTGGTACCCCATTCACTCTTTCTTTTCTTAGATGGTGTCCGCACCATCCTTGTGGTTACTGTGAATCAGTTTGAAGTGTAACGGACGCGTTTTGTGTCCTACAGACTCGTTCGTACCATTACGGTTGTTCGGCCCGGTTAGCTGGGTAGGCTGAGTAGTGGTTCGAACTTCGTCTGGGTGGTTCAAGACTTTTTCGCCAAGTCATTTACCACCTTTACAGCTCCCTCTTTGATTCTTTCTAGCCGTTCGAAGAACTTCTTTCCGAACGTACTCTTGTCTTTGCGCGAGTAGAAAGGGATTACTCTAAACTTCGCGACTTTGTCCCTTAGGACAGTTCCATCCAGCTCGCAGAGCACGTAGTTACCACGGGTCGTTCTAGCTATCACAGCGTACGGTCCCATAAAACGTTCCTTGAACTTAGCGTTTAGTTCTTTCTCGATGCGAGTGTTTCGAACGAGGACTAGGTCGCCCGTGTCGAAGGCATGTTCTGGCATGGAATTGATGTATTCATCTCTGTACTTTTCTGCAGCTCGTTTCTTCGCCATAGTGACCCTCTTTCGCATCTCCTTTACATCTTCCTTATGCTTGATGAGCTGTTTAGCACGGTACGCGATGAGGTCACTATGTGACACGATCTTATCTGGGGTGTCGATCAACCAGGTTACCTCCTCAATATCCAGCGGTAAGATAGGATCGCACCCAGTTACCGCATAGAATGGTGAGGTCCCAATCGACCTTTTAACGGTGATCCTTTCTGCCCACAACACTTCGTGCAAGTAGGCTGGCCAGGTTTCGGGGTCGCCTCGACACACTTTGAACAGTGACTGGCGGATGTCCCAATGGCCTCTTTCGACCTTTCCGTTTGCTTGCTTGTTATATGGGGTGATCAGGATGCCTATGACACCGTACTTTTCTTCGATGTGTCTTATTGCTTTCTTGATTGCTGGCCCGTTGTCGGTCACAATCTCCTTCAAGCATCCCCACCGACACAGGATGTCCTCGAAGATCCATTCTCCGAGTGTCTCTGCTGTTTCGTTGACCAATGCTCTCGCTTCAGGCCAGCCGGTGAGTCCACATCGTGCTACTGTTACAGCGTTGTAGTTCTTGTACTTCGCATTCTTATCTTTTGCACCTGAGTTAGGCATCTTAAACGTGTCAATGTATGCTCGCTCAAAGATGCCCGGCGTCGTTGTGATGACGGGCTCGATGTGAATGTTCTTCTTCTGTCTCTTTTGACAGAGTAGACATGTGCGTACATACCATTTCACGTCTGCCTCAAGTCCTGGCCACCAGAATCGCTTGCTAACCAGCCGTTGCACTGAGTACTGCCCTTTGTGGCCACTCTTGTCGTGTAACATTCTGACGACTCCCATTCTGTGGTGCTTCTGGAGAACTCTCTTATGTTCGCCGTCCTTATCCAGCCGATACAATCGACCGTTGCGCATGAAGAATTCTGACTTCCACCGCTCTAGTTGCGACTTTTCGAGGTTCGACAAGTGTTTTGACTGTGTTGTGCCGGTCTCGAGCAGCGTTGGTAACTCTGGTAGAAGTCGTTCCCATTGCTGCTCACGATCCGATCATCGACCGTCGGGGAAGGTGTCTGTTCCGACCCATTCCTCGACCTCTTCCATAGCCATAGCACATTGACGGAGGCCAGAGAGCTTCGTTCTCAAGTCGTCAGGCATTTCTAAACCTCCACTCGAAGTCACACTTTGCATGAATCCTGTTCGAGTGTCGATCTTGTCCTTAAAACTATCGAATTCCAGCGGCTCATCCTTCGCCGGAAGGTCCTCTGGCGCCTCGTATTCGAACGTTTGGAGTTCGTCAGCTTCTTCATCTGCTGGTTTCGGCACTACTTCGTCTTGGTCGGTCGCAGGGCGCCTACTTAGGCCATCCGGGCCATATACCTTGCCTGGTACATGAACTAGTGTGAAGTGATACATCAGTATCTCTTCGGCCCATCTCTGCAAGTTGGCGTTGGCCAGCGAGTCGACGTTCGACAACATTCCTTTTATGTACTTTGCATCAACTTCAATCTTCAACTTTCGGCATCCCAACAGGTAATACTTGCAGTATGCCAGCGCTCTATGCAGTCCGTACAGCTCTCGCTTGGCTTGCGAGTATCTAGCTTCACGGTCATTGAGTGTAATTGACATGAATTTCGCGAAGTACTGCTTCTTGGGATCGCCAGGATCGAATTGTGACAAGTAGAAACCGACGGCTTGATAAGAGGTGTCCACGGATAGTATGATTGGTGTCGACCACTCGTACCGTAACGGTTTCAACATTGGACAAGTTCGTATGGCCTCCTTAAGTGAGTCCATGCTCGCTTGCTCCGCTTCTTCCCATTGAAACTTAACCAGCCCTTTGGTCAGCCTAGTTAAGGCATATGCCTTCTTCGAGTAATCTTTCACGAATGCCCTGAAGATCCCTGCTGTCCCCAGGAATGAACGGACCTCAGTGAGGGTCTGACACGGTGGCCAGTCCGAAATCACTTTGACTCGATCTTCCGCGGGTTTTCGACCTTCATATGTACAGACATGTCCAACTACTACGATTTCTTCAGCACAGATGACCGCTTTGGTGCCCGAGAAAGTTCCTCCAGCGTACTTCATTCGTTGTATGATGCGCATCATGTTTGTACAATGCTCCCATACGAACCGTCTGATGCCAGGATTCTCGGGCAACGTCTCAAATGTACCGTCTGGCTGAATATACCTGCTCACCGGTCCCTTCACTGGTACATCGTCGATGTAGGGCCTCGTGAATGCTGGTATTTCATCCCTTAAGATGTATGTGACATCGTCATGAAAGATGGGGACGGAATTCGTCCAGCCCATGGGCAGTGTCCGTAATCTGAGCGCTCCGTACGGTGTCGAGAAAGTTGTCATGTCCCTCGACGCCGTAGCTAGCATCCGCTCGTCGTACCCGACATACAGATCCAGCGTTCCCCCACATGAGAGGCCCGCGAATGCTTCTGCTAGTTCTTCTGTAGCAGGGGGCAGTCCGGAGTGCGCGATGGTGACCGCGTTTAACGGTTCTAAACTGTGCACTAGTCGCAGTTTCTTGCCATCCTTCTTGACCACACAAAACCATCGCGAGCGATACGAGGAGTTCGATGGCTCATACACACCCGTGTCGATCTTGTGTTTGATGATCCTACATACTTCTTCATAGATGCCTGGCGGTATGGGGATGTTTCTGAGCACCCAAGGTGTATGCGGAATGACCGGCATATCAACAGGTGGGAAGTATCCCTCCTTGAAGCTCCCTTTCTCATCTTCCGACCAGGCAAATCCTTCATTCTGCAGACACATTACTTGGTCTACCAAGTTGCGTTCCGCCTCCCACAAGAACTTGCCAGCGTGATCAGCTTGTAACTGGGTTCTTCGTTCGGCTGTATAACGGCCGGTGGGCTGGAACTTGAACGGTAACTTCGACAGTTGGGGCATGCCCTTAAGTGGGTCCCCATGAATGTGCCTTTGAATGCGAAACTCTTCTGGTAGAGTTCCTAGGTGCGACTTTACTTTGAGGTGCACCGGTTTGTACTTCTTGGTAGCAAACACCCCTCGACGCCTTGATAAGCGTTCGGCTTCGAAGAACTTTTCTCGCGCTTCTCCCATGTAGTCCCTGGGCATCGTGACCGTGTAGTCGTTGAACATTTGACTGAGTCCAATCGGCACACCGTGAAACAGATTCATAGTGACTCGGGAGACATGTTCGTCCTCTTGAACATCTTCGGCGATTTCCTTCAAGTTAAACAGCTTTCGAAACCCAAAGACGCGACTGTCTTGGTGTGTCTCGATGGGGTGCTTACTTTCAGGCATCGGGACGGTGTAGTTCGCGTCCACTGGCACCGTATACGTGTACTTGTTGCGTAATGGCTTAACCAGCCTTTGCACTTTCGCAGCCGATTTCTTCAGGTAAAGGCTGGATAGCGCACCGCGGTCAAACGCTCCGTCCTCTTCTGCCGGGGTGTATGTTTCTTTGACGACGACATTGCCTCGGCTATCAGCTTCGAGAATGAGTACCACCTCTCCTTGTTCTTGCTTCAATTCCTTGAGCGGTTCTGAAAACCCGGCGGGGTATCGTGTGAACCTTGTGGTAGCAGATTCTTGGGCATTTGACCCCGTTTGTAGGTTGGGCAGGTCAATTTCTTGCCTGTCCCAGGGTCCTCTATCGTAGCGATCACATCACCATTCGCCGTTGAATGCAGACTGATCTCTGACACAACTTCGAATGGTCGTCCGAGCAGGACTTCGTACGCTGGATCCTTAAGAATGTGCAACTGGAGATAGTAGATGATCCCCTCGAAGTCGAACCGCACGTTCCTGGCCAGGCCAAGGGTCTGTGTTCGACTCTTATCCGCGCTCTCCATGGTTATGGTGAAACTTGGATCGTAGGAGATCCCCAATTCCAGCGCTGCCTTCAACGACATCGACGCGATCTGCGATCCCCCGTCGAGTAGACTCTCTTTTCGTCCACTCTTGTTGACCAGGGGCCACATTGTTCGCAAATCCGCGTTTTCAGGCGCCACATTCGATCGTGGTACATGATATGGACCCGTATAACCAGTTTGGTTGTAGAATTGCTCTACTGGGTCTTCAACTACGATAGCGCCTTCCGGCATGTGCGCTGTCTTTTCTGCTGTGACTTTGAATACAGCGTACGTCGGTGAAGCATCCTGTTGGAGGTTCACCTTCACGTTTTTGGCCTTCAGCGTATCGAGCAAGTTCTTCTGCCACGCGGTGTTAGTAGCCCGTAACGACTCAGGTAACAACGCCTTCCACATCTCCTCCCATTGTGGGTTGAGACGGAGCAGTTCTTTGAGCTTCGATTCACGCTTGTAGGACTTGGTTTTCTCTTTAATTTTATCAGGCAGAGTTGAATCTACCGCCTTCAGGTCAACTTTCTCCGGTTCAGGTTCTGGCTGGTTAAGGGCGTCTTTGAGTTCATCAAGTTCGTCCTCTTCCACTTCCGATTCTGATTCCGAAGCGTCTTCCGTCACTATCTTAGGTGGCTCCTCTGCAGGAGGTTGCGCTGGTTGAACAGGCGCGAACTTGACTCGTCGCGGAATCTCAACGACAACTCGGTCCTTCTTCCAGCTGGTACCAGGTCCTTTTTGAACTGGTACGTCCTTCGGCTGGTTAGGGACTTCTCGGGGACTGCTTCGTGTGCGTACAACGTTTTGGCTCTCCAGGTACTGGGATGTAGGTCCGAGTCCTCCTCTCATCGAGCCTAGTTGAAACCCTGTTGACCTCCGTTTCCCATCGCCGTCAAGAACACTACTTGACCGTCGTACGTGAAGTCATCCGGCGCGAAGTAGTCCTCTTCGTTGCCCATCGCGTTCTGCGCGCGAATGTTCTTGAGCTGTTCTTCCTTGAATCGACGAACGAACTCACTGGGCTTCACACCAGAGATTGCTTTGCGTGGTATCGATTTCCCATTCTTCAGGAAGAACCACCGCACGTTTTCTGGTTTGAATATCCAGCCTTCTTGTTCGTCCTTCTTACGCTGCTCACAGGTCTCGATGAAGTGGGCTGGGTCTTCACAATAGAAACACCCATCGTTCATGAAACCTCGAGTCCCCTGGTTGCCGTGACCCATCTGCATGCCTGGTCCCGGTCGAACCATGTCTGGTATACGGCTGCTTTGAATCGCCATGTTGTACATCGGTTGTGGATAGTAAGCAGCCGATGGTTCGGCTGTATAAGCCTGTTGGCGTGATTCTCGTTGGTTCTGCAGCACCAACTCAAGCAGTTTCTGGACCATGTTGGGCGTCTCGTTGAGCCGCTTCTCTTGTGCATTGATGGTGTCCCTGAAGCTAGCCAACAAGTTGTTCATATCCTGTAGATCTTCGAGTTTGACTTTCGTCGTCCCCGGGGGTAGCAAACTGCGCCCGAACTCGCTTTCCTCGATTTCGGTCTTCACTCCGGCGTACTGAATACCAGAATTGAAGTAGGTGCTAGTAGCCACGACCACTTCATCAATCGTGAAGGTGATTTTCTCCGGAGGCGGTTGTGCTTGCAACGCCTTCGTGCGGAGGCCGGTGAAGACAGCGTCCCAGACGACTGGCTTCAAGCATCCTCGAATGTGTTCCACTGCCGCTTTCTCCGTGATGTCCTCATTCTTCACTAGGTACTTCAGGATATGGACGACTTCTCGCTGACATGCCATCCAGCGCGTCTTCGTACCAGCCTTTTCTTCCTTGTATTCGGATATAGCGTCTCGCAAATCATGAATAGAGTACTTGATGTCGCCTGGACCCTTGCTATAGCTCGCGAGAACCGCCTTTCGGAACGCTTCCCACTCACCAGCGATGTACTCAGGCATCACGAACCATGCATCGCGATTATCTGCGCCGGCATACAGCGCAGCTAACTCGATTTTGGCCGCGTCATCCTCTATTTCATGGTTCGAGAACAACAACTCCATGTTTAAGAAGAAGTCGATGATACGACTCTTTTTGAAGACTGGCGCATTCTTGCTTTCTTGCTGGGGAATCCCCTTTTTCTTGATCAGGGTCTTCGTCTCGGGAGAGACGAACTTGTTCGGGTCTAACGTTCTCGGTGGCATGATGTCTGATAGTGTCACTGATCGTTCTTTGACTGGTGTTAATTGGGGTGAATCAGGTAGTGGTATACTCTCTGGTTCGGGTGAACTTGGCAGTGGTATTTCTCGCGGATCTTCGTTAAGGTCGGAGAAGAATTGACTGTCTGATTCGGGTTCTTCTTGCTTGATTTCAAAATCTAAGGTCGCGTTGTCTGAATCCGGAACTGGGGTCAAAGGACTTTCTGGTCGCTCTGATTCAGGTGGAGGAGACGGTGACTTTGGTTTCGCTTTCTTCTTGGGCTTTCTCTTGATTTCAACGTTCTTTCCAGCAAGTGCTTTGATGGCTCGCTCTTTGTCGGCTGGATAACCGTCTTTGAGTGATCCCGGAACGTGAGGTCTGGTTCTTAAAGTTCGCGCTGATGTACTTGGCGAACTTGGTGTAAACTGTTCGTCTTGAGAAGGTGTATATCGATCTGAATTTCGAGGCTTGGGTCTAGGTCTTCTAGCGTCCAGCCTGTGCTTTCAATTCGATGTCTTGTACTTGCGTTTGGAGATCGACAACAGCAACTGTACTGTGTTGTCAATGCTTAACCCCCCTCGCGGTGGGCTCCAAAATATGATGTGCAGTGTGATAAAGCGGCGTGTAATCACCACTATCTAACCAACAACAAATCTACTGGTGCTTGTGGTACAGAACGGTTGTCCTAATCGTGTGATCGGGGAACGGCTGGTTAAGGTAGCAGTGGACTGATACGTCCGTTTTGGTGCACGAATGCGGGTTGTTTTTGGGGGGGTTGTAAGCGAAGAGGATCTACGCGAAACACCTAATCGAATAAAGACTCAAAGCCGAACAGAGCTCGCCAGGAAGACGGGGACGCGAAGGCCGGGACCGCTCAAGGGTAGATGTTCTACAGTACTGGGGCGACCGAACGGACAACAGTGCACTGACTTGTTATCTGCGTTGATGCTAGCCTCGTGCACCAAACTTACTTCTCTACTTGGGTGTGACAGATCGTTCTTTTGAGCGTCGGTCAGATACCGTGGCCACAAGACGTTCTTCGGCTGCTTAACGTCGCACCAGTTCAGGCTAACTAGGCTTCACTTTCACAAGGCGGTTGTCTCTGGGGAGACGATTGCTTGCTACTTGGATCCGTGCGGTATCTCTGGGGAGAAGTCCGGGCTCACAGAAGTTAACTGGGTACTTGACGTCAAGGGACTGCGCACGATTCTTGTCTGCGGTTCTTGAGTATCTCGCCACTTAGGCGTCTTAGGAGACTTTGCTTTGCTTAGGTTCTTGGCTGCTTAAGGGTTTGGGTGGGCTTTCAAACGTGTTGAACTTCTTATTGGGCGCGAACCCGAGTCAGATTACTACAGAGGAATGCTTTGTGGGCTTTTCACTGCGGGGCACTAAACTACTGTACTCTACAGACGCGACGCTACTTATACACTCTACAGACTCACCCCGGTAAGCTACGTAACTACTCGACGGCTGGATACGGTCCGTACAAAACATGAGTCCCTACTCAGCCTGCACGGGCAAAGGTCACCAGACAGTTCCCGCCGGCGCATATGCCAGTTCCTCTACGTTCAGATGTTGCGTAGACCACCCATGGACTCCGAGAAGCAAGGCGCTGCGTGCTCAGATAGGCGTTCGCGTGTACTTTTACTTAACCGGGCGCTTACCGGCTTATCCAGCCTTTGCACCAGACTTGGGCGTGAGCCCATTCAATCGCGAGCTACCGCCAGTGCGCCTGCACTGAGATAGTCCGTGAACTCGAATGGTGACGCGCTGAAGCGTTGAGCAACTTATCTGGATGGCTGATACCACATGTAGTACATGAGGCGGGTCTTCGAGTCATAATCCATATGGATCGCGCCTCGCTGCCAGTTTCACATCAATCAGACGCGTCGACCGATGAAGGTGATTCTCTTGAGATAACCGCGAATCATCCCCGTTCGGGGTTTTGACACTGGTTTATTGTTATACGACTTTTGTCACAATGAACAATGTACCGTCCGCTTTTGGTAATGAACTCCGGAGGTTGTGAACCCCGCTTCGACTCATTCAATGCTGAGGATCATGTTGCGGCTGGTAGAGCGTCGTCGGAAGCGACGGCTGTTCATCCTTGATTCGGATGTTGCTTGTGTGGCGCAGTTACGCGTACAAGGTGAAAGGACCTCCTCAGAGGGGACAACTGGGTTTATGATATTCAGCCCTGGCTACTGTCGTTCTTTGACTAATAGTTACATGCTTGGAGTTCTCTCCTTGCCCTAGAGAGCGTCTCCGTGATGACCTTTGTAGCGTATCCAGCCTTGCTTCCGCTTGGCTCTTAGTTGCATATGGCTGTCTAGAAATCGCAAAATTCTGGATTTCTGGCCATGTAATCTCAACATGCATATCAGCGTAAACCTCTCAATGTGGATCCTGACGTGCCGTATGAGGTGGAGAAGGAGGTGTTGCGAGCTGAGGAGACTGAGGCTTATGGGCTGATCGTGGGCAGGATGCGAATCGTGCGTATGTTTACATTTGATATCTTCCCCAACTAACAACCTTGAAGGGGATCTCAAATCTACTCAACAAACTGTCAGACGGATCGGTGTCGGCACAAAAGCCCACAAAGAAGGCAACTACCACCATCAAGGACCCACTGCAGCTGCTTATTGCTCGGGCGTTAGGCGATGACGGAGGTGCGTTGCGGGGCGCCCATGGTTACCAGCTCTGGGCCGCGTCGAACCCTCTTGCTCTGGAAGATTGCAAGGCAGAGACAGACAAGCTCAGCCCAGATGCGCGGAATGGCTTTCGTTCGAAGTACTGGTCGCAGGCGTTCGCCAAAGAGCCTCAGAGCGTGCGAGACGCTTGGAACAAGAAGGCGGCGGATGCCGTAGCGGCCGCAAGAAAAGTACGCGACGAAACGATGGGCAAGACCGCCACTCCACTTCCCCCTGCGGAGGCTCAGGAGTACGCTGAGACAATCCTTTCTTTACCGCCACCCACTGACGCTATTTACAGCTTGATCGACCGTGTCATGATGGTTCTCCATCCCGTCCTCCAAACCTTCTCCAAGATGTCGGGAATGTACTTTAGTCTGATCATGGGTGGTAACGAGCCGCGCGACAACGGGCGTACCAACGTCATGAGGTACGCACACACTCTTCACCTCGCAATTCCAGCTGATGTCTGACTACGAACTAGTATGCATGTCGGCGAAACGAACGACCCAATTCCAACGACTTTCGCGACAGACACAGTGTTCTATCCAGCCTGGGAGAAGTGTTTCTCGGCGTGGTGTTCAAAGCAGTCCAGTACGTATTCTCTTCCATTTTTCAAGGTGACATGAGCTAATATTCCTTTGATAGCGCCTGAGATAGAGAAAGCTCGCGCTCTTCCAATCGGCAACGATGGAGAGTCTGTCGAGGACGCCCTTGCCCGAGCTCCTGGTGTGCGTGTTCGACGACTTATCGCCTCGGCGGATGGCCCGACCTGGTTGGTCGAAAACGGGTCAGGCTTCCCTGACACCATGATTGCGTTGAGCGACCTGCCAGTGGAGGTTGTCGGTGGTAGCAGGGAAACCGAGCCCAATTCTGAGAAGCTATCCCGGAGGCGACCGAAGAAGGATGGGGGAGATGGTGCCGCAGATGGCAAGGATGGTGAGAATGGGACGAAGAGAAAGGCGAAGGCGAGCAAGGACGAGCCGGCAAAAAAGAAGAAGAAGAAGACCGGGGCGGGCGGAGGAGCGGCTTTCGTCACTGACTCAGGGAATCGCACCAAGAAACGGGAGCAACTTCCAGCGACTCACCCCAACGAGGAGCAAACTCTCAGGATGATTGCCGACGCCCTCCAGCAAACAGTCGATCCTCCAACCCCAGCGGTCGCAGTCCCCCATCCACCAGTCGATAACCTTCCTCCCGTCATTCCGTTTGACCCCGACTTTCCTATCGATCCTGCTCTATTGCACCAGTCGGACCACCAACACACCATTTTGGCTATGCAGGTGGACGAGCATGATGCCGGTGCGATGGTTCCACCATGGACGGTTGGGGGTCCCAACGACGGCCACGACATGCGCTTTCCTGTACCCCGTCCGCCTCCGCCTCCGCCTCCGCCTCCGCCGCCTCCGCCGGCGCCTCCGCCGCGTGTGCCGCCCTCCCCAGAACCAGTTCAAGTGTCCTCCACTCCTGCACAGCCACACACTTTTCCTCCAACAATGTGTAATGACTCCGCCTCCGCCTCGCTGCCTGCGATCGGTGCAATTCTTCCTCCTGCGGTGCCATCTCCAGCCGTAGAGAAGGACGAGGTTTCTGCGCCGTCTCCTGTCGTAGACAAGGACAACGGCAACAATTCTTCCGGAAACTCCGAGGACGATACGTCAACGGAGAGCGACGACGACGACGACGACGAGGAGGAGGAGGAGGAGGAAGATGCTGGACTTCCGCCCATCAATCCGGGGCTGCTCGATGAGTCGGCATGGCCGACATGGTTCAAAGAAGCTCGCCAGTATCTCGAGTTTGACGGCAACCTTGGGGAGACACTGAAGGATGACGCGTGGATGGCTTGTTTAACTGCTTGGCTGCTCCTGGAGGCAAGGAATGACTTCCAGCAGCGCGGAGTCAACCTTGGCGCGAAGGGGCGGCCTGCTTGTGTCGGCACATGGATCCGATCCCGACGCGTACCCGAGTATGTCCATGACGAGAAGGGCACCTTTGACGAGTATGTTTCGGCCGTTTATACATGGTGGAGCGGGCTTCAACCGATGTGGCGGGGAGTTGCGGGCGTCAGTCGGCCTCTGGGTGTGAAGGATCGTGGGATGGGGCCCTGGGATCAGATGCGCGCTACCGGATTGAATGGGTATTTCTCATTCGTTGCTGCCTTGGCATGGTGGGGACGCTCAATTGATGGGATGACCTCGGCCAGACGGCGAGTGAAGGCGCGCGAGGATTGGGCTTGTGCGGTGGACGACGTCATTTGGGTCCTAACGGCAACAGCAAACTCGCCTCCGAAGGCGTAAAGAGCATCCACGGACGTCTTTATTTACTTTTGTCTTCCGTATATCTTCACACTATTTCTCAATATCTTGTACCTGATCTGCCTGCTTGTAAAACTTTTTCGCCACACATCCAAAATATACATGTATTTATTGTGAGCTGCAAACCTCTCATGATAATGTTTTGTCACTCAAAGCTTTGCTGATCATTTCCTTGAGAAACAATGAATAAGTTAGCAAGATCAGAGTTCTTGAAAGTGTTTGTCGGACTTGAACTTTTGTGGAAAGGTGTGGCCACGTGTCATGAGCCAAGGGAGGCCGGATACGGTCAGCGGCTGCACACGGCAAGCAGAATAAACAGTTTTTTGCAATATTCAATACTGCCCTGCCCTATCCGGAAATGCCGAGTCTTTTCTGGGGATGCCGGATCCTGGCATTTCCCGGGACCCGGATTCAAAAAATCGCCCGACCGTTTTAGGAAGTGGCTGTGCTCATGGCCTCAAAAATAGCATCTGAGGCCTGTGGCTCTCGCCACTTGTAGATACTATATTATAGGGACATCGCCTGAATCTCGGACTTACTAATTGTTATCGGACTAACCCTTTTGTTCCACAGAAAAGGCGGACTAACTGTAAATTGCAATACTTTGTTCCCCCTTGCGTCCGCGTATGTCGTCTCCTTCCCCGACCAGCGCCTCAGAACCCACTACACCGCATTCCGACGGTGTCATTCCCTTGGATCAAACGCCAACGTCGCCTGGGCATGACGAAGCTCACGCCATCGACCTGGAACAGCTCAAGACGCCAGTTGTCGCCAGTCGGCGATCCACCTCCTTCGTGCCGGATACGCCTACCTCCCCTGGGCATGACGGTCGTCATGCCATTTTCGTTGACTCCGACGCGGAGGAGGTCATCAAAATCAAAGCTGAGCCGCAGGACTCGGATGGCGCCATCTTGGCTCCGGAGGAGGTCATCAAAATCAAAGCTGAGCCGCAGGACTCGGATGGCGCCATCTTGGCTCCGGACAGCGACGAAGAAGATGAGGTCGAATTCGTCATCACTGCTGGTGAGTATCCGCTTGCTTGTAATCTGTTTTGTCCAAGCCTTTGTGATGACCCTCTGATCAGGCCTCAGTCTCACGGAGGGTGTTCTTGAAGCCTCGATCCCTTCCTCGTCGACTCCGGCTATTCCCACCGGGCCTGCTGTTGGTGATTGTCTCCGAGCTGTCCCCACCCAGCCCCTGCAGGTCAATGGTCGCTACACCAGCAAGAAATGGTGGATTGTTACCACTGGCTCCTATGTTGGTGTGTTTTCCAACCTGTACGTCTCTTCTTTAATCAAACAGCTCCATCTACTGACTTCTTATTTCAGAGCACTTGCCGATGGCGCTACCTTAGGCGTGAAGGGCTCCACCAAGTGGCGACTCACCAAGCCGCAACAAGAGGCGGTGGATGCATTCAATGACGCTCTCGCTGCCGGCCAAGTCAAAATTGTTTCTGTTCCTTGAGGTACGTAAGGTAACGTTCCTTCATCGACTATGCGTCATCATTGATTGATCGTTTTGGGCGACCTAGAATCTAGCCGAACATTTACCCCATTTCGACGTAGTGTACTGCATGTTCACTTAAATAGCAAGTCCCAATGGTGTAGTAATCAGTTTATCTCTGTCTATCATGCCAGTTGAGTTGCAGCGCCGTTCACCGCCCCTGATCGTACTTTTGTCCTCGGACGAAGAAGACAATCATCTCTGTCAAAGCGATGGTGAAACGGATAGTGACGGGTATCTTACCGCCGCTGAGGACTTTCCCGACTCCGATTTCGAAGGAGACGAGGAATTCTTCGCCTTCATCGCCAGTCTCTCTGATGAGGAGATCCTGCTGCGGACTCCAGGTCGGCATCATTGTTTGCAATTTGATACCGTTTGCTCAGTGTCAGACCTCTTGAACAGCTGCTACTAAGACGCCACCTTCTGCTGTTCCCGTTGCCAGTGATCCCACTGCGACCCAAAGCCTCGGTCGCGATAAGACTCTGTACACTTGGCTCAGCAAAGGCCAAGCGCAGGGTTTCCCTGATTGGTCTGTCTACCTCATGTTACCCTCTGCCCCGTGTGATCTGATGCCTACTGACTTTGTGCAGGTCCGCAGCTGCCACGGCGGCTCTACAGCATCCGGACTCCAAAGTTCGTGCGAGTCGAAAGAGGACCAAGCAACGCACTAGTTGTCCCAGAGTCATTGTCGTGTTCATTGGCTTGATCCCTGGTGTCTATGATACTTGGGCTTCGGCTTTGCCTCAGGTTCACAAGGTTGAAGGAGCCGTTTTCCTTGGATACGCGCGGCGGGCTGAGGCGGATCGGGCGTACCAGTATACTAAGGTGCGAGGATGGGTGTCTCGCGTGCTCAACGGCCGCCGCGTGACGCTCGATTGGCAAGCTCCGCACGCTGCAGCCACTATCTCACAGCCCTTTGGGACGCCCCTTAATATCGGCATTCCGAATAAGCGCTGGTATTGCGTTTATCGAGGATTGAGTCCAGGAGTGTATAGAACCTAGTTTGTTCTTTCATCTTCAACTTTCTCCGTCACGTCTAACTTGCTTGCAGCCTGGAATGCGCTATCAACACCGTGGGCATCAAGCGTGCGGTACATGAGTCCTTCGAGGGGTACGCCACGGCGCTCGACAAATTCAAGAAGGCAATCAGAAGGGGCGAAGTGGAAATCTTGCCGGTTCCTCGATAGTTACCGATACATACTTGTGCACATGCTTACGCGTCAAATTCTGTCAAATTCAAAGATATTTGTGATAACTTGCTCATGTCAGCTGAGATATTTCCAGTGTGTATTTTATTGAGAATTCTACAAACAGTTACTCGGGGTCCTGCCCGAACGACGTGCAGGAGAGCAACAACTCATCAACTGCATTCCGCAATGTACCTTTCTGCAGGTGTTCAAAGATGTCATCGAGGTACTCGACGAGGCACTTGTAGCGTGCGTCCGCCTCTAACGCCTCGTCCCAAAGTCCTCCCTCGGCGAGATTGAGTTTCACCATCTCCTTCTGATACTTCCTTATCTTCCGCTGGTGTTTTTTGATGTCATCGCGCACCAAATTCAAATATTTCACAGCGGCCGCTTGTTTGTCACCGTCCCCGAAAATGAGCTCGTGAACAGTGCCAGTCGCTACGGTCCAGGCATAATCACGAGTGCTCCCGGATGTCCGGTGGTCGAGCTCCTGTAACTCCTTGCGAATAGACTCGCGAAGTGTTACCTCCTCACTTTTGTATCATGAGTGTGAATATGAGTGAGTTGTCGCAACCGAAAGTTACATACCTATTGAGAGCGGGAGAAGCCCGTGGCGGATCGGCTTCCGTAGCTTCCTTCATCAGAGCGCGCCTAGCCCGTTGCGCGTATTGGCGCGCCTTACGCTGGCGAATGATTTCTTTGTTTCTACAAAAATGCTATGTCAGTTGGGGACAGCGAGCACTTGGAGACTTACTTCACTTCATAGCGTTTGCGGGTCTCTCTGGCGGCGGCAGCTCTCTCCTCTGGAGTATTGTAGAGCTTTGGACGCGCCATAACGAGCGATCGCCAACAATTGATGGTGGTGGTCACCAATCAAGTCCTCCATCAACATCAAAAGCTTGTAGCTTGAGGAGATTTACCCTATCAGAACCCATACTTACCCGATTGTATCCTCATTTAACCCGAGTGGTACAGCTGACTTGCGCTAACCGTCCTCGGGAGGGCGGGCACCAGGCTCGAATGTTAAAAGCTTGTATGATATGTTGATTGCCGTAGTGTATGACGCTCATCCAGGCATCTGGAGAAGGTAAGTCGCAAATCCTTTCTCGAACACATTTCGACAGAGATCCCAAACTTTTAACACATATGGGATCCCAACGCATACTACGATTCACCCGACTTTTTCGTTATAATTACCACTTTCAACCGTATAGTTACCTCGATCAACCTCACTGTAACCCACTAATTACCTGACGGTAACCTACTTTTTACCGTATGTATACTGCACAGTCGGTCCGCCGTTACCGTCATCAGGAGATGCCACATCAATATCTGCTCACCCGTCTTAGTCGATTGCCGCAGTTGCTGTCTGCAGCGACATGCACGGTATGCACGGTTGCCCTTGCACTGGATAGAGGTGCTCATTTATTCTTCACTCCAGTGGCAGCTCACTGTATTCACGACGTTTGTAGAGATGGTTAGGAAGGATTTGGTTCACACGGTCGCGAGTGCCGATGTATCCATTGTCAGCCTAAGTACACGAAAGCAATCCTATCTCATGATGCGAGACGCAAGTTGTTCTGAAGAAAGTCCACCATCTCGTCCGTGGAGTTAGACGAGCAGATCCTCCGCAGAAGTTCGTCTGGAGAAATGTAGCCTGGCGACTCCCGGGCACCTTCAGGAAGATCCCCCTGAGTCGCTCGCAGGAGCTCTTGAGTCGCGTCGCGCAAGCCGGGGAAGGCGATGAGGGCGGCAGCAATGTCGATATCCTCATCCACCGCAGCGTCATCCTCTCCGGCCCCTTCAGGCAAAGGTTCCTGAGCTTGAAAGCCAATCAGATGAGGAGGAGACCGGTCGACAATATGATACTCACCGTCCTCCTTCGAGACGTCTATGTACGACAGACCCATTCGCCTCACCTCGGCTGAACGTGCCTTGATCATTGTTTCCATT
The DNA here is from genome assembly GCA_019915105.1 of Strobilurus luchuensis. Classification (NCBI taxonomy): domain Eukaryota; kingdom Fungi; phylum Basidiomycota; class Agaricomycetes; order Agaricales; family Physalacriaceae; genus Strobilurus; species Strobilurus luchuensis. Next base: position 2,195,288 of record JAHLMJ010000007.1, on the reverse strand, counting down.
TCGGAGGGAGGGCAACCTGCGTGTGGAGTGAGTATGCAGGCGTATCAATCTGATGACATAGGCTCACGATCGTTCGGTTTGGCATCCTCAGGCCACCCAAAGAAACGAATGAGGCGGTACCAATTCTCGTCGCGCACCCTCATGCCCAATGCATGCCGAAAAAGTTTGCGAAACCCGGCCGAGGACAAGAGGCGGCGCAACTCTCTAACATCCTCAGCGTTGAGAATGCCGCATCGCTGCAGAATAGCCATAAGCCAGGGGGCGCCGGCTGTTTGAAGGTCGTCGAACAGCTCGGGGCTGATGACGATGTTGGGCGTTCCAAACATCGTCATAGGAAGGGCGCGTTTGCGACGCATGTGTTCGCAGATAGCACTGCCGCAACGGTCAATGGTTGGGAATATGGCGGACAAGAACGTACTCTTGGGCATGGCGACTGGGTCTGGAAGACGGAGGAGGCTTCGCAAAGAGGACCATTACAGAGGGAGGGAAAGGAGACGAAGCTCTCGTGTAGATAGATCCTCAAATCGAATATAAGAAGGGAGCTGTCGGACGAATAAGTGACACAATGGCCAATTCCATTTGGAACGGTAAAACTTGGCAAAATAACTAGGCGCTAGGTCCGCTCCGCCGCACAGACTGCACAGTCCAGACGCGTTCAACTGTTTCCCCATCCATCCTCTGAGCCAAGGGCCACGAGCGCTGCTGGTGGATGCAATGTGTGGTTTGTTTCAGGGGTTTGTGCCGCATGCGGCCAGAGGCGAACAAGAATTGCACTGTGATCGCGTCAGCAGCCCTTCTCAGACGTCAAAGAATAGCACTCACCGACGCGCCAATTGGTATCGACCACGATTGGGGGAATAGCGCCGAGGACGTGGCGGAACTCCTGCGCCACAATGCGCTGACGTTCGCGGAGGCGCGTGTTGCTCTGGGGCATTTTCAAGGAATGGAAGGCAATAGGCCAAAGAAGATCTCCGTTAAAACTTAAAAGTAGACATGTGTTCGCCTGAGACGTTTGCTTGGTATGATGGGGATAGAATACATTGATTGACTGACAAAGTGCAATATTGGAGGAATGGGGATACAATTTTCTCCATTGTCGTTGGCGGATGGCAGATCATATCGTCAGCATATTATTTCTGCTCGTTTGAAAATCAAACGCACCAGGTGGTACGTCCACGGCCCGCGAACTGCTGTCCCGTACCTTTGGTCGATATATTCTGGTTAGCTGAGAGCGGTGGATAGTTAGATAGCATGGAATATATCCGCACAAAGGATGCATTGATGAGTTACATGTCCAACGGGCGCGCGTACATTCCTAAGGCTGTCACGAGGCGGGCCGCCTCAGAACGATCCACCTCCAACGCGATCATCAATTGTCGTTCCCAGGAAACATCGTCCGCTGCCACGGCCAATGCCATGGTCACCAGGTCGTCAAAGGAGAAGACACCCATCTCGAAGAAGGCTGATTCCCAGTCCGGCCGGCCCAAACGTCCAAGGAACTTGATGACAGCTTGTCGGAGGAAATAAACTGGGGGACAGATACGGAATCCTTCCGGGATGGCTTTGCGGGGGATGTGCATAGGATGTCCTGCGTACAAGGGTGGAGGTGTTTCCGGATCTAAGCGTGGATCAGATTTGGCGGCGTGACACGTTTGAGTGGGAAACGCTGGACATACGGAAGTCATCTTCAATCCCCTCTCCAATAACATACTCCTCGCGCAGAGGTCTGGCTTGGCGGACCACTGTCTCAATTCGCCTGAAAAGAGGTTGAATGCTTTTGTAGTTGACCAATGTCGAAATTGCACGTACCAGCGGGCCATCGCACTGTTGAATGGATCACTGGACTCCGTTGAGCCGGAGGCGCCGATCAGAAGGCGGCGCATTTCCTGTGCTTTCGTAGCGAGGCGAGCATCCTTGGATGCCAGAGCGAGAGAGTACGGATGGCAATCAACGTAAGGACCACGTGTCCCGGTTTTGGACGATATGAGTGGCATAGATGATGGTGTTGCGGAGTCAAGAAGAAATGAACAGAGGGACATTTGAGCAGTTAGAACTCAATGTGGGCACTGGGCGACATAGTAATCAAAAACAAATTTGAGGAATTCGAATTTCGAAAAGGAACGTCAGTGTCAGATGGCGTCCCAGAATGTAGCGCAAAAACAAGTGCGCAACCGGGAGTCGAACCCAGGGTCTTCACTCCGCAAGAAATGACGTGCTCGTAACCGCTGCACCATTGCGGACGATATACTGTTCTGTGCAATGCGCTAGGTCCGTTTCTAAGAGTCTGCTCCAGTGTTGAGTAAACTAACCTGGCGCCCACTTGCTTCTTTCTGTCATGGTAGGAGAGGCCGATCAACAACCTCCCACGCAGTCAGCCTGGCACCAACGACGACGAACAGCCGAGGAACGACATGCCTTAAATGCTTGGGATGCAGCGGCTCGTGTAGCGAACGGTTTCGCTCCTGGTCCGGCACCATCTTTTCGTCCTTCGACTCGTGGTCCTCGGAGAGGTTCGGGAAGAGGCGGCGCGCCGGCTTCCTCGCCGACACTCTTACATCCTTCTTCCGCCGTCGTAGGTTGTCCACGCGGAGGCAGACCTCGCAAGTATGATTCCAACGTCGATATCTTGGACGGAACTCCTGCCCCATTACGCCACGGTCCAGGTATTCCAGGTCAGGACCTCGACCGGATCTTTACCTTGATTGGCGGGAGCGAGCGCCCGTCGCAGCGAATGTCCTCTCTGCCCCGGCGAAGCGAGCTTAACGTACCGGGTGTGCCGCGTCGCCCGCAGGTCAACGTTGAGCACGACGCGCTCACGGACAATTGGGATGACGACGCCGGACCTGCGGATGGACATGCGGATGAGGACGCGGCTATTAACGACGCGATGCCCTCTAGTCTCTTGGACGCTAACGGAGAGCTCGAAGATCCCGATGCCCCCAGCAAACGTTACCAGAGCTCGGTGTGTGATATCCCCTTATCTCCCCATGCTTCGTCCACTAACCTCATTCATACGTATAGGACGATCCCATGGGTGTTTGGCTGCCTCTCAAGCAGCTTTTTCTTGATGAGAGTATTCGGCGCCACGGTTTAGGCATGCGGACGCGATGCATCTCGTGCAAGGCGCACTTTCTGGACACCTCTCGACCAACACAGACAGAGACTGCCAACGATACATCTTTCTCGGAGGCCGGCCCTTCTTCCTCTACCTCAGACCCTCCATCGCCGGAGCAGACATCCCAGGCGCACTTCACGGCCAAACCCCGTCCACATGAAGCGACTTCGGCCTCTACGAACGCAGTGGATGCTCTGATTCGTTGCGAGACTTGCGGAGAATTCAGCGAGTGCGTTGCTTGCTGTCTTTGCCGGCACGAGCTTACACCGCTTCATATTGTCAAGGTTCGCGTCTTTTCCTTGGGTTTACTTTGTGATGTCAGGCTGACCGTTAGATTGCTGCAGATTTGGCGCGGGTCTGGACACTGGGAGGACACAACGCTCATGGATCTTGGCCTCATCGTGCAGGTCGGACACGCGATGGGTCACTGCGCGCATCCAACCGCTACAAGGAAGATCACTGTTATGCACAGCACGGGGATCCACCGTTTCCGTGCCGCGTTCTGCAATTGTGACCATGGAGACGGTCTCGAGCACTGGCAGCAGGCCTTTCGCGACGGTTGGTACCCAGCGACCACGAAACAGCCGCAGACCTTTGCGACAATCGAGGTTTTGAAGCTGTTTCGACTCCTCAACGTTGTTGCCAATGTCAACGTTCGGAACTTTGTTACGACATTGGAGCGGAAAAGCAACCCGCACGGAATTGAGTGGGTTCCGGATCGTTACAAGTCGTTCAGTCTGATGTCGCGCCAATGGTCGTATCTCCAGCGCCTGCGTCGTGCAGGTGTTGCGAACTCGGAAGGAGGGATTGCGGCCGCACAGTGGGGGATAGCCGCCGTTCGATGTTGGGCTTGTCCTTGGGAAGGCGTCAACCTGCCAGATGGGTGGCGCAACGTTTCGCCTGAGGAGCAGTAAGTCCAGAACTCTGAGAAATGGTTGCCTTCTCATCATTGACAGGTTTCTATACATCCTTTTCCTTGCTCTGGACGCCAATTTTCGTTTGAAAAATCGCTTGCGGAAGAAATCAGCAAACAAGGGCTACGTAATCCTGGGAGATGGGCTGGGATATCAAGTCCCCAACGACAGCTACCAAGATCATCTCAAGAATTATGTTTCCGAAGAGGATGTGAGTTCTTCTTATGCATATCGTTCCGATCTGACAAGTCTTAGATCAGTACTTGTGTGGCGTTTGCCGCACTCATGCAAAAAGACTCTCGCCTTTCGACAGGCCTGCGGGCGACCGGCGTCGCTGGCTGTATATGTTCTCGCCACGAACTCGTGCGTCCTTTGGGCTTGGGGGACCTCCCAAAGGGAGAACGGTACGTCGTCATCATTACATCGAACATGAATCTGATACAGTATTTTGCAGTTACGCCAGCGTGGACTACATCTTTTGGGCCTCTGTTCTTGGCGTTACTCTGATGTTCATACTTCTGTCCTACGATGTTGGGTGTCAGTGGCGCATTCACTTGGAAGATCGGAAGAAGCATCTACCCTCGGTGTTGAAACAGGATTCCGGGTTGAGCGCTCCCCCAGTCAAGGTTCGTGTCGGACTTCCGGTCTGGCACGGCGGCGTGCATGTTGAGAAATGTGCAACGGAGCACTCCCTGCGCTACAAGACCGGAGCAGGGATGACGGACGGCGAGTCGGTGGAGCGGGTTTGGTCCCTACTTAACCCGAAGGCGATGGCCACGAAAGAGATGCATGTCGATGGAAGACACGAAAACCTGGAAGAAGCTATCGACGCCCACAACTTCGATAAGCTCATGGGTTTAGGTAAGCGATTTTGTTCTTATGGTGTAAGAGAGAATTCTGACGTTCTGTAGGCAGTATCCTCGAACGCCGTTTGAAGGTGGCTATTGAGGAGAGGGACGAGCAGGTGGCGGCTTTCAAGGAGGCGTCCAGGTCACTCGATAACGAAGTCCGGGACGACTGGCGTGAGATGATCGACAACTGGCACAAGGAGGAAGACATGCCGACGAAGGAGCGTACGTGTCCTAACCCTTATATCTCCAAGTGGGAAAAAGGTCAGGCTTATCACAAATGAGAACGAGGCAAGACTCATATATTGTCGTGCAGGGGATATGACTCAAAAGGAGGTACAAGCGATGTTAGAGGCAGATGAGACCGCCGAAGCTCAACAGACGGCCGACGCAGTTGTCGAGGGCGGAGACATGGCGGACGACCTGGCAAGAGGATCGAGAAAGAAGAAGGGAGCTGCTCGAAAGACACGGAAGAGCGCAGCGGCCTTTATAAGAATTGGGCTTCAGTTAGAGCAAACGCAGTACGTGGCATGTTGATTGGTTGATGCCTTTCTTAACTAACGATTCAGACGTGGCATACATTGTATGATTGGCCGGCGCGTCAACCTGACACCTGGAAAGGAGGAGAAAGTCCAGGAACGGCGTACAGAGTTTTTCAAGTCGCTCGCACCATTCCGTGTGCTTCAGGCGACATTCATGCCGGTCGTTTCGGAGCTGATCTCTGAGCAAGAGGAGGAGCGACAGAGTTCCACCCAGCCCATCCTGGCAGAGAATATCGTCCTCTGGCTACCGTCACAAGTCCCCGCATCACGCCGGGACAGCTGTTCGCCCTCACTGTTTACGATGGAGGAAGCACTGCGCCGTGCCCAGTGCTACGAATCCCTCGACCGGCTTCGTCTCCGTCTCCACGCTCGCGCCCATTTGATCCGTTTTCGCAATAAGAACGCTACTGGGCAGAAGAAAACTTTACGCGCCAGGACACTGATTGACAGTATATCCGACCGAATTGACGCCATCGCTAAAAAGTATCGCGACGCTCAGGTGGCCCTGGTTCGGTTAGTGGGAGAGGAAAAAGCAGGTGTCTACAAGACTTTACATCCTGAGGACATAACAAGCCGCTGGGTGGAAGATTACAACGCAACGGCTGCTCGCCGTCTGACTCGCATCATGGGACGCGAGAGTCGTCTAGTACCCCGCGTGGATGGTGGCACGACACACGAGTACGACGAGGAAGTCAACGGCAGCGAGAAGCGCGGCGGTAGTCGCCGCAAGATATCCTGGATATGGACATCGATTGGCGCGCCGGACTCATCGGACGATGAGTATCTCCACGAATGTGAGTGATTGTGGCGCAATTTGTCATTCTCTGTCTGACGCAAATGTGATATAGCGGTGCGAATTGAATGGTGTAAGGCCTTTGCTCGCAAAAAGCGTTGGGCTGAGGAAGTGCGTCTTCTTGAGGAGGAGCAGCGGCGGGTGTTGGAAACGATGGACCATTTGAGTGGGTTATGGCGGGAGCGAGCTTCCGCAGCTGAAGGGGGCACGGCATTAGCGGAGGGGCGCCGAGCGTATGCTTTACGCCAGGACTCTTGGCTAATACGGCTTCGCGGGCGATTCACACAACAGTGGGCGCATCCTCGCGCTTCGGGAAAGCGCCGGATTCGAGATGACGAGCCTGGCAGTGTTGGCGCCGACACCGTGCCGAGTGAGAGCCGCGGAGCCGCCTGATGTGTAGGGACAATCTATGTATTAATAAGCACTTGTTATTCTAGAAGTGCGCGATGTAACTCAAACGGGAGGGAGGCGGGTGCCTGACAGCAACCGAGCGCCGGGAACAGCGACGAGGCACTCAGGCATGACATCAGACAGTGAGCACATGGTCGGAACGACCAGCCGGGCCCGCACGTGGTGCTCAATACAGTCAGGCTGTGAAGGCTTATTGCAGGCCTTCAGGCTGGGCCAGGCTAGCTCCTGTTGCGATGAATTGGGTTTTTGAGGCTAGCTCCGTAATATTAAGTAAAGGGTTACAGCCAGTGGTGGCCAAAGACCAACCCTCATGTTGCCTCGTCGTCGTCGAAGCCTGCCGAGGGGTCAAAGGGCAAGGGTTCAAAGGGAAAGAAGTAAGTCACATTTCCTCTTGCTTACCTGCTGGTCACTCAATCTGTCGCAGCAAATCTCGCCAGACCGAAAAGAAGACTGTCCGACTCGCTGGCATTGTTCTCAATCCTCGTGAATTGATTCGGGAGGTTTGTGTTCTACAACTGTGTTTCTATCGCATGTCACACTCATGCTGGTATAGCGAGGCCGAGGAGAACAGCTTTGTGCTCCTGGGGCAATTGATAAATCAATGATTGATTACCTCGCTGCTCTGAAGTTGGCTGTCTATGACAGTGCCAATGGCATTGAAGTTGACCTTTCTATGGATCACGAAGAGACTTCAGGATGGCTTCGCTCGCTCATCCCTGGTATGGAGGCTCTCTATGATAGGCATTCGCCACCCGATTCTGCTCCCTGGCGAGTGTACTATCAAGTTAACCGCAGCACTCTAGTCGCCCCGGCTTCTTTTCCTAGTAGTCGGGATATCTACGAGAAGAGGACCCTTTCTACCAAGCAATGGTGTCACCAAATTGCTTACTTGGGTACTGCTTTTCTTTCCTTCTGCTACTATCAGTGTCTAAACATCTGACTTAGTCTCTGAATCTACGATTACTTATGACGAGCTTTTTGCTGCTGTTGGCTCCCAGGTCGACAAGTTCAGACTTTATTGGGAAACTGTCGCAAATCAGCTCAATTGGTCCGATGGTATAGTTACTTTCGTCCCCTACTTCATATTTCTCTCACGGCATTCTCAAACAGATGCCGACAATGTGAGCGATACTGGTTCGCAACAGACTATTGGTGCAAAGCGAAAATTCTCTTCAGCTGACGACGACGATGGTCTGTTCGTTTGTCATCATCTGATTTGTGCTTACCTTCAGCACAGAAGATGTACAGCGCCGTCGCAAGTCTCTTCGGTCGAATAATGGCAAGAAAATTGAGAGTATGTCAATTGTCTATCTGTTCTCATGCATCCCAACCTCTTACATCAGACCCAGTCATCGAGATTGACGACAACAGCTCAATTTCTGACGAGGATGAGGTCGAGCAATCCTCGACCTCTGATGTCGACAATGCCGACAACGACGACTTCCAAGCTGTCGCCCGGGCCCTTCATCTTTCCTCGTCGCCAGTACCAGATGGGATCGACGATTACAACCCTTGGGATCGCACACGCAAATTTGTCCTCTAATTATGGGGCATAGATATGCATCTGCACATATACCCGTTTCGAATTGTATATGTTCCTACCTGCTTTTCGTCTTCCACCTTATGTTCTGCTTAATGTGTTGGCTTTGGATCATCCATGTCTTTTACGTTACACTTTCGTTAATATGTCTACTGAAGGACTTAATATCTGGACTCTCATACTATCATTTCCTTCGATATGCATATTATCTGTGATGTACTTACGTTGCTTCATGTCCGTTACTTACTTTTCAATATTTATATGATAGTAGTCACTCTGTTCAAATCGTCGTAACAGTGTGTAGTACAGTTGTCATTATTGAACTGCAGCTCGTATTTCCTCCATGATGTGATTATAGACATCTAATGCCTGTACCCACTGCACAGCACGTGGTCGCCAAATAGCATCTAGAAGTTCAACCCGTAATTCCCTGCCAGCTGCTCGTCCACTGCGAATATGATAGTACGCTGGATATACGCCATATTCCCATTCTTCGGGCTGTATTCCATAACCCGCGGGTATAATGTTGGCCTCCTGCACACCATGTAATGTGTCGGCAAAGAGTTGGTGGAGCTCGGGTGTCGTAAACGGGTTCAGGACACGGGGAACCTTAACAGGTGGCGCACTAAATTCTGCATCAAAGGCGGTTGGGATATCCTCCCACTCATCCAGATCTATATCGTCGTCATCCTCATGATCTAGAGTTTCTTCGTCAACTGTAAAATCATCGATTTCATCGTCTGACCGGTGTGTGCGGACAGTGCCTTCAACACCATATCCCTCTATGATTTCCGAAACATCGAGATCCTCGCAATCATCCTGTAGATCATCTGGGGTAGCATAAACTCCATTGATAAGCATTCCACGAAGAAGCATTTCCTATCACAATGTAAGTTGTGAACTGAACATAATTTATCACATACATTAGGCGATTGACCATGTGCTGCCCCCGAAATAGGTTTTGCATTCCATTCAACTTGAAATTGCCGGCAATCGGAGTTGATAGTTTCAAGAAAGAGAAAGTGAATGATCCATAAATGGTAGGGATTTGACCGCTGTAGACCATGAAGATCTTCAAGACGGAAAAGAAATGCACGCCATCGACGGCCGAACTGACGGCCAACTTCAACCCAAAGACGCTCAATACGTGTGTTGTGAGTGGACCTATAGCAGTAAGCCTGGTGATAAATTTATCATGAAAAGAGGACTTACGATCCCCAAATAAATGATGCACGGTTCAAGCCGCGTATCGTTAACATTAAAAGAGCAACACCCTTATTTTCCCCACCGCGATCTGCGCGCATACGGGATGGCATTGAATATTCATCAACTGCCTTCAAGAAAACCTCGAGAACTGTAGCTGCCCGGTTGTTATTGCTAGCCTGTAGTCCCGTAACCTGTATACATGTTTGAAAGTCGTTGGCAGTTATACGAGAATGATAACTCACCGCACGGGAATAACCATCAGCAAAGCCATGTATGACTATTCCCCACAAAATAAGCTTATGATGGCCATCCATATGCCACAGTGCATGTGGACGCTTGACTTCATAAATACGGCGCGGAAGTGCTTGATTTGCAGTATTCCGCATCGTGATACCAAGTCCATCTACCCGTCGGAGGGAAGCAAGAATTCGTGCCCGTTGCACTTGGATTCCATGTACAGTTCGAAGATGGCCAGTAACATACTGTATTCCTGAGCCAGGATTTGTCGTTCGATACGCCTTCACGATGTCGTCCAAATCACCGTCGCCGATATCGCTATACTTGAAATCAAGTGCATTCTCCCGTAGACGCTTCCGTAGGGTATCGACGCTGACCCTAAGATCCTTTGCAAATTGAGACCGACGAAACGCTTTATCGGGAGCATTAACGGCTTCGAGTAGATCAACATTGATCTCCTTTCGTGGTCGCCCTGGTCGGCCTGTATGGATAACAGTAATGGGCTGGGGCATATGAACATTGGCGTCATCGCTGAATGGAAAAAAGTCACTTCAACGATTTATATAAAGAAAGAGACATACCGTTCTTTAGTGCGTAGATGTGCTTCGGTTAACGCATTCATAAGACCTGTGAAGGCAATAGTTGCCTCATGGATCCATTCAAGAGGTACATGCTCTGCAGCAGCATACTGCTCAAAGGCAAGGAGAATGGGAAAGCAGGTTCCAGCAACTTTCTCAGCATGAATAGCTAGCCGAGCAGGATCTGCCTCCTCGCAGAGAAGCCGGGCTGCACGATCAAATGTCAATCGAAGTTCGGAATAGGCGCCATAGACATTCGTAGACCATGCCTGCTCGGGATAATCGGCAGAGAGAGGGAATATTGGTAGTGCAGGTAACATATAATCTGTCGACATGACGGAAGCAAGCAAGAATCAAGATCGCATGCGATTGGAAACTCGGTCCGGGACCTCCTGGATATATGTGACACTGTTTGGCTAAGGCATCTGTCAAGCTTTCCCTTCGCCCACATCATCATTTTCCTTCATTCGTTTTTGCTTCCTAGTTTCTCTCCCTCACTCCTACTATGGATATACCTCAGGCTTTACAGAAAGATATACCTATGCTTTCGAGTCAGCTCGTAGTCACACCTCAGCCCACCGAAGGAGCAGACTCGTCGCCCATAAAGCATCCCAAGTATTTCTTCGACAACGGAAATTTCTGTGTTCAGGTATGACATGACTGACATAATAATCAGAACTGACTGAGCTGGGTATGCCAGGTCGAGAATACCCTCTATAACATTCATTGGTCCCTCTTTTCTCATCGTATCGAACCTTGGCGAGACATGTTGAACCTTCCCACTCCTGACTCGGGAGCTGAAGGCAGCATTGCCAAGCCCATGGTTCTTCATGGCTTTACAGCTGGCGACTTCTCAGTTTATTGTCGTATGATTTATGATGTGTGAGCTCATTGTCTAGAACTCGCTGACTCCCCGACTAATCGTATCAGGGAATATCACATGTCCCCAGGGAAGAAGACAGATGTCGATTCAATGCTGGTTCTCCTTCGCCTTGCAGATGCATGGCACTGGGACGAGGCTAAGGCATATGCCATTCGCTGCATCAATCTTCTCGGAGTTCGGGATATCGATCCGTACCTCAAGCTTTTCCTGGGTCTTAGACACAACGAAAAGAAATGGGTCTCCTCGGCCTTGGAGTCCCTCTACATAAATGGTGCAAAACTCACTCGTCCCGAAGACAAGCCCCAATATGCTAGTTGGTTTTTTCCTTGTTGTTTTGATTAATGTGTCGAAGTCTAACCTATCGTCCCTAGGCCTCATTGGAGCTAGGACTCGAGAAGACATCGTCTGGATCCTTCAGGATGGTTCTCGCTTGATGGAACGCACCATCAATGAGCTCATCAACACGCCACCACGTCTTGCGAAGCCTGGCGATCTTGGTGATGACGACTGGGCTAACTCTCGCTGCAAGTCGCATGACAAATGTCTACGTGGTATTGCCAGTCAGTGGCGAGTTATTCGCCGAGAGCTCATCGCCCACAACGATGTGATCCGTGGGGAGTTTTCCTTATTTTATGCATTCCAGGGACATCTCGAGCGCTATCCCTTCAGTGCAATGGACCCACGATGCCGCATGGAACTGCTTCGCGATCTTTCGTCACGTGCCACAGGATTCTTCGAGGGCATCCTGGAAGCCATTACTTCAAAGCTGATGGCTCTCCAGAGCATTGTGTAACGAGTCGTCCTCATACTATGTCTTGCATTCTTTGTCCTCCGATCTTTGCACATCATACTTACTCATAAATTTAGTATCATAGTCACTCGTCTAATTTTGTCTTCTAGTCTTTCCCATCACACTTACTCGTACTATTTAGTATCATGGTCACTCATTTAATGGTATTTGCATTTGGTTGTTGATCTATTCCACTGGCTGGCATGGCATGAGTCATTGGTTCTTATGTTACATGTCATTTGGCACAAGTGCCACAGCAACGGCTCCCAGAAAGACTAGTCTGATCATTCGAAACTGACCGAGTATTTGTTCGGCACTTGCACCCATGTTCGTTCGAAACTGACCAAGTGCTTGTTCGGTACTCGCACCCGTGTTCGTTCGGTACTTGTACCTGTGTTCGTTCGGCAGGTGCACTTGAGTTCGCTTGTTTGAACAGATGTTTCGTGCAATAATTGAGGCTGGTGTTGCTCGTTCGGAGGGTTGTCTGCCATAGTTGTTCGAAATGCTGCTGTGTTTTTGGGGATGTTTGATGAGCTTGTTCGGAGTTGGACACAGTTCGTTCGCAGTGCGCAGAAGACACTTTCGACCCAAAGTCCGTCCTGTCACATCACGGCAAGGTCGGAGAACTGAAATGCTTGCTCAGGTCGTGCAACTTGTAGCATGTCACACATCACGCATTGTTCGGCGAAAAGAGAGCAAAAAGTGGTGTTTCGGTTAGAAAATAATAAATCTTACTTTGGAGTAAGATAAGAGTCAGGGATCGTGACGGAAGTGTCGCTACTGAACAAGACGCAACATTGACAGGCTAGTTAGGACGAGACAACAATTCAGCAGATTACGAGGCTGCTGTACGCGAGAGCTGCCCCTGAGAGCAAAAGGAAAGGACTGCGATTCCGCCGATTTGGTTGCGCCGCCGTCGCGCGCCCAAAAAGGAAGTCGCACCTTGCCCTCATCCACCGCGATTCCGAATAACGCCCACCAAACGGCAATGGCAACGGCGACCACCGCCCAGCGAATGCGCACCAGGCCGCAGCTCACACAGTCGGGAATTGGATTTGCTCCGACTCAGAAGGTGTCTGACTCTTAGGCCCATCTCCACCTTGCGAAAGAGATCACAACATTCGGTACCGACCAAGGCTCAGCCTGATTGTACCGCGCGCTTGTCTGCCTCCACGAGTCCGACCTCAAGCGTTCGACGAGATGGCAATGTCGCGTACGTTGAGTTTGGGCAGCCTTGTCTTACGCTGGTTCGAAGCTCATATTCAGATTCGTATCTAGAGAGGACCATGCGTCGCCACGGTTCTTGTATTGTCACCAGGTCTCGGCAACTACGTTAACTTCACTCCGATCACTATCGATCCATCTACCTATCTCTCCCCTTGCGTGCTCTGCCACCGCCCGCCATGACTCTTATCACAAATGTCAGCGAACCATGGTGGAAGTCGTCGACTGTGTACCAGATATACCCTGTCTCATTTCTCGACTCAAACGGAGACGGCTTTGGAGACCTCAATGGCATCAGCTCGAAGCTGGATTACTTGAAGGAGCTGGGCGTCGACATACTTTGGCTCTCCCCAATATACAAAAGTCCTTTGGCTGATATGGGCTATGACATGTCAGTCACTCGCGCTGTACGAAGGACGACACTGACATATTTGCAGAGCCGATTACCGCGCCATCGACCCGCGCTATGGATCTCTGGACGATTGGGACAACCTTCTCAAGGGCGTACATCAGCGCGACATGAAGCTCATGTAGGTGATTCTGCTCACCGACTCTTCGTCTTCTTATCCTTAGCAGGATGGACCTCGTCGTGAATCACACATCAGATGAAGTTCGTTAAATCCATTGACAACCCTTCGTTGACATTCATGGAACCCCACAGCACGAATGGTTCGTGCAATCTCGACGAAGTATACATGACCCGAAACGTGACTGGTACATCTGGCGTCCTGCGAAATACGACGCTGATGGTCAACGACATCCGCCAAACAATTGGAGATCTGTGTTCCAAGGTGTGCATATGCACCTTGAAATCCAGACACAAATAACACACCAATGATGCACCCTTCCCAGGCTCCGCATGGACCTACGACGAGGCTACCGACGAGTATTACCTCCACCTATACGTCGAGAAGCAGCCTGACCTCAATTGGGACAACCCTACTGTTCGAGATGCCGTATGGGATCTCATGCGGTTCTGGTTGGATCGTGGCTGCAACGGGTTTCGCATGGACGTCATCAACATCATCTCCAAGGTCGACGGTCTGCCTGACGCGCCTATCGTGGATGAAGAAGAAGAATTTCAGCCCGCTAGTATTCATTTTGCGAACGGCCCTCGAGTGCACCAATACATCCAAGAGATGCGCGAGAAGGTTTTGTCACGTATGTTTTCTTTTCATAACTCGGAGACATGTCTAATGAATGCTGTAGACTATGATCTTATCACAGTTGGCGAGACCCCGTTCACGCATTCGACGGAGGAGCTCGCAAGATATGTTTTACCTGCCAACAACGAGCTCAACATGGTCTTCCACTTTGAACTCATGGATTTAGACACGCCGAAATACGATGATGCAAGCCCGCTTGTGCACTACGACTGGAAACTTGCAGAGCTTCGCGATATCGTCAGCCGGTGGCAGGTCTTCAAACGCGATGAAGGCTTTTGGAATGCGTATGCGCCGTGACGCCTTGTCATGAAGATACTTCTCACTTATCATCTGCAGGGTGTTCATTGAGAACCACGACCACTCGCGTTCAGTCTCTCGTTTTGGTAACGACACCACTGACGTCCTGCGTACCGTATCCGCAAAGCTACTCGCAATCTTGGAGATCACTCAGAAAGGAACGTTGTACATCTACCAAGGGCAAGAACTGGCTATGAAGAATTTTCCGCGCAGCTGGGCGTTGCACGAGTACAAAGATGTGGCGACGCAGAATTATTGGGACCGGTTCGTGATTATTGCTCTCCATCTGGTGTAAACCAAATGTTCATGCAGGATTCTCGCTCGGCGGATGCAGGAACAGAAGAAGACGGTTGAGGAGGTAGATATGGAAGATGTCATGGACGGATTCCAGAAGAAGGCCAGAGATCATGCAAGGACACCGATGCAGGTAGGTCGGGGTCTGAAGTCATAGTCACACATTGATTAAAGCATGCATAGTGGGACTCGAGTGCGCATGGAGGCTTCACGAGCGGCACACCCTGGATGCGCGTCAACGATGACTATGAAAATTGGAATGCTTCTCTGCAACTTGACGATGAAGAAAGCGTTCTGGCATTCTGGAAGAAAGCGCTGGCTGTGCGAAAGCAGTACCCTTTACTAGTTCGTCGCTGAATCTCTCTCTTGCGCTTGCAAGTGACATGAACGCAGATCTTTGGTGAATTCGAACTCATATTGCCGGATCACCAGCAGGTATTAGGGTATCGGAGAACGGACGGTATCAAGGAGGCGTTGGTGTTGTTGAACTTCAGTGGCGCGCAGGCGCGGGTTACTCCGTCGGAGGTTGAACATGTGAAGCAATGGAAGTTTGTCTTTGGGAATTATTCCGTTGAGGATAGTGCGCTGTATGATTTGAGACCTTACGAGGGTAGAGTGTACGTCTCACTCTAAATGTAGGAATATACTTGGTAGACACAAAGACGCGGGCTTGATGATTCGACTATCAGAATACTACGTGTGTACTGGGACTTCGCAGAAGGTGTGCTTAACGGACGTAGTTCAAGCTCAAAGAGCCAACTTGACTTCTTTGCCACGGAACGATATGGACTGCACTAACCTGCGAGGTGATTCATTCAAGAACCTGGAGCATATGTGCTCGACATGATCATCAGGTCCACTGTCTATCACCGACAGTCTCGTCGGTTTTGAGTCAGTGAGTGCGAAGGGCCGCCGAAGGCTTGTTTTCTCACTTTACCCCATTTACCTCGGGGCATGGTCATGCATAGTATCTGCACTTCCTCGTGGATCATCTCTGGTCCCTCTCCAACGTCGATCTAGGTATCGTTGCGCACTGGTTCTGGAGTTTGTATGTTGCGCGCTATTTGAGCTCCACCTAATGTGAGGATCATAGTCGTCGGGTGATCAAAGACTTGTGCGAGCATGTCGGGTCTCTTGCTGCTCGACGTGATGTTCGAAGACATCAAAGCGGGGCTGCAGGAGTGCTAGAGTGCTATCAGATGATTGTATGATGTATGATGGGAACCACTGGGCGCCGTCCTCGTGGCGGAGTAGGCTAACGAATCTGGCCAAGGAGTTCATCAGTGAATCTCCAAAAGTCTGGGAGGGTATGACGAGTCTGAGAAAGTATGTAGGGTCTGGAGAAATTCTCCAGACTCTCCCCAGACTCTCTCAGACTCTCTGAATTTCTCTATACTTCTGTAATTTACAATTTCTGAGTCATAATCATACACGGGACTTGGACTACGATAGATGGGCATGGTTTATGTCTAAAATATCCCTGCTGTGCGGAGACATCCACTGATGAGGATGCAGGTGCCATGGTGGCTGCTGGCGACTTGGCAGAGAGGGAAAAATCACCAAGTCCATTTTGATCTGATGACGTGTTCGCACGTGCATGTTGATTTTTTCGGTTTCTTTCCTTCATACCCCCAATGTCCCTGCACCAGCCCGGTTGGCTACGCCGCAATGAGCAGACAACGACTCACGAGCACACTGCGACAGGATCTGTGAGGACGAGGACGAGCACACGAGGACGAGGACGAGCACACGAGGACGAGGACGAGCACCCGAAACTGGCGACGAGGACACGACGACGGCGACGAGGACGACTACCGCAACGAGGACAAGGACGAGCACGCGAAAACGGCCACGGCGACGAGGACACGACAGCGACACGACGACGACGACGACAAGGACGACCACCGCAACGAGGTCGAGGTTGAGCACGCGAAAACGGCGACGGCGATGAGGACACGACGACGGCGACGAGAACGCTCACCTCAACGAGGATCACGAGAGTGACGAGGACGAGGACCGCGAAGGACAATGCAACTGCGATACCAACAACGCTGCGATGGTGCAACGACAAGCTCTAGTATACGACATCCAGTACACGACAACGGCGAGGATGAGCACGAGGAGTATGACGACAATGGGTGAGTATGCATGAACTTACGATGGCACGACGCTGATTAGCAACCAAAGCTGCCATCACCACAGCGAGCGTCGCACACGACTGGGAGCTACAGTCTTATTTAAACTGCAGCTCAATAGTAGAACTAGTACAATTATGCACGTCTGTACTACTACTACCTGTTTGGAATAAAAATATCTTGTCATTCAATAATATTGCTTCGTCTGGAATTGGGATAGTATGGGAATCAGTGGGATGGTATGAGACGAGTCTGAATATGTGTCGAGTATAGCGTCAGACTCGGGGTTGTAATTTCAGGAGGCTCGGGTCTGTAGTCAGACCCGAGCATATGAGTCTGAGGAGTCTGTCACAGACTCCTCAGACTTTCGGGAATTCACTGATGTTGCTCTTATAGCCTACATGAGAGTGCGCCCGGTATACCCTTAGGAACGCCTGCTTGTTCTATTATCGTAAGTATTGACTGGAACACTCCAGGTATGAATTGCCGTGCGGCGTGTATTAACAGCACCTATAGTGTTAACGGACCGTGCCATCAACCCGCGAGCGCGCGCTGTGGCGCCTTTCTTCCGACCGCACCATCTAGATCTCGCCTCCAAAACGAGATCTTGTATTCCAGCACCGTTCCCTCTTCAACCTTGATGCGAACGTTCCGGTCATCACGTTGGTTCTCTATCTCGCTCGGAGAGCAATGCTTCGCGTGGAAGAACATGGAACCTGTATCCAGAATCCACGTCAATTGTGTAATCGTAGCAAGGTTCGCTGGACTGACAAGGCATCTTCGTGTAGCCCGACTCCAGTTTGATGGCCTGATTCACATCCTTCAAGACTACTAGCGCAGATCCATTGCCCGATACGCGCTTTATGTCCGTGAACATCACCATTCCAATCGTGCTCCAGTGCACGTCCTTCACGTTCTCGTCGTACGCCATGGCGGCGGGCGTCGCAAAGTTCTCCTGCGCATCTTCCCAAGTCACAGATGTGTAGTCGCCATTGGTGATGTTCTCCTCCACCTGCCTGATCGCGAAAGCATTATGTTCGATGTCTGCTCTGCTGTCGAGATTCGAGTAGGGAGTTAGAGACGCCGGCTTGTACCAGTAAATGGGTTCTTTCAGTAGGACATCTGTCAAGCGAGCCGCTTCAATGTCTTGCGCCTGCTTCCTTTTCTTGGTGTAGGAAGTCATAAGTACGAAGAGGTACGAAGCATGAGCGCGATGTTTGCTAGTAAGCGGGACCAAACACGGCTCACAGCCACTGATAGGATCTCCTTCTGGATTGAGGCGCTTGACGCCATTTGAAGCAATGCTCAGTCTGCTGCACCTTCCAAAGCAACGACAAGAGTTTAGTATCAATTGTGATCACGTCAGCTAGAGTGCCTCTGCCCTCATCTGCTCTTGTACAGCTCTCCCAGAAACTTGCGCCAAAGGACGAAGTAATTTCTGCTTGTAGCGGGATAAGAGAAACTAGTAGTTTCTCTTATCGTACTGAGGAAAGGCGAACAGGAAGGACCAAGAACTAAGTCTATGTATGACCTTGAGTCCGGTGTGTGACGTTCATCCCGAGCCTATAGATTCATGAGCATCGCAAGAAAATCTTTCAACATGCGACGAGAAGCTTACCACCAGAGTAGACCTTTCCATAGGCAACTTCCTGGAATTTATCGTACATGGCAAGGGTACCTGCGGCAGCTACAGCGCGAAGAACATTGGCACCGGCACCCTTCATGAGAGAGGTATAGCCCTCCTTGGCGATAATCTACAGACACTGTGAGCGTACGATCTGGATGTTGAGTAAAGAACCAGCCTGAGACCCGGCGTCCCACATAGATTTGTAGTTGACGCCAGAACCAGAAGTCATCATCATGCGGCGCCTGAGGTAGCGTCAGTGAAAGCTCGGAGCAGATTTTGGACAAACGGGCGTCTTGCCTGATAGTGTCCAGGGGATAGGCAACTGTACTAGCACCGACGGCGACACCCCATCCGAGCATGAAAGAGGCCAAGAAAGATCCCTGAAGGTTACCCACGAGCACCATAGGCTCTTTATAATGTAGTGCCTTAGTCAAACTCATTGTGCAGGTAAAGGTGAATGGGCTTACTCAAAGAGTCATAGCACCCAAAGTAAAATCCACGGTACACGATGATACCCGCGACCGACGGTACAAAGCCGCGATACAGCCCAGCAATTCCGTCGGCCTTGAGGGTCTGCTTATAGACGTCAATCATACCAGTAAACTGACGCGCACCTCCGCCTTTGGTGGATTTAGCATCGTTGGCCAGGCGGGTACGCGCATAGTCGAGAGAGTAGACAAAGATCATGGACGTGGCACCAGCAGCGGCACCTGAGGCAATGTTTCCAGCGAACCATTTTACGTAGCCGGCGTCCTTCTTGAAACCGAGAACGGTCTTGAAATAGTCCTCTAGTGAATGTTTCTTGTCAGTGAGACTTGATCAAGTTGACTGGGGCAATACACGTACTGAAGGCAAAGTTGAGCGCCTGGGTGGGAAAATATCGAATGATATTGGCGTTATTGCCGCGCCAGAAGGACGCCAGGCCTTCTTCAGCATAAGTGCGCTTGAATGCGTCACTGACACCTGTATATGGACGCTCAAGGCGGCCTTGCTTGATCTACATATATGAGTTACAAGAATCCATCAGTACGTTGCTGTCATACTATTCTCGATGCCTACCATTTCGTCCTGATTTTGGATGAGAAGCTTGACGCGCTCAATGGGTGCAGCGCCCGTCTTCGAGATGGACTGGGAGATGCGTCAGTAGTGTCACAAGAAGCGTAGTGACGCCTATGCATACAGCGGACACTCCTCCCATCAGGAAGTCGCCTGGAAAGTATGTTCAGATGGAGGCCAAGAGAGGATTGGATCGCTACCGACGCGTGAATTCCCCTGCGCTCTTCGTAGTCTTACCCTGCGACATTTGGAAAGAGAGGCTGGAGTTTCGAGAACTGAGTTGTGCTGTAGAATGAAAGTGTCGAAACAGTCCTCACATAGCTCTTTAAGTACCATCCTATGATACAATTCCCATGGGTAAATATGGGTGCCTTCCGACCCACACCGGGGAGGCAGGGTCGGAGGTGTGGAGGTCCTTTCGGAAGAAGTCGCCGCAGATACATCCTGTGAGTTCCGAAGTGCATGCACGCACAGAGCACTCCTCGGTCCAAACCGTGTCGCCTGGGTAGAGCAACGACATGGTGGAGCTGAATAGTGTGTTAGACCGTCATACACGTTTGGCAGATGGCCGAGCGCCACATGCCATAATTCGGCCACACGGACCCAAACTGCCCAATATCACCTACGGATCTGCTGCAACTGTAGTCGCTTACAGTGTTGAGAGCGGGACATCGTCTCGTGAGACTCAAGTCCTCTTACCTTGGCCACACGAAGGAGCACATACAAGAAGAACTTGAACATTCCTGCTTCGTGGTTGTGGTTGTCCTGAAGCGGTCAGACGGTAGATGTCATACCGAGCCATTTGAACCTCAAGCATCTTCACTCCGTAGGCGTGGTGCAGGCGCTCCGGCTTATAAGCGATTAAGAGCCCACATTAGGACGATCCAGCGAGTACCAGCTCCTTCCAGTCGGTGACCTTGATCATAGCGCGTCCATCGATAATGCCAGAGAGCCAAAACCCGTGAGATTAATAGCAACGCTAAGCCAACAGCCTGTCATCTTAGTCTATGTGTATTAGTTACAACACATCGCACCGTCGTGTGCCGAAAACCGTCCCAAATAAGATAAGCATACTATACAGTGTCAGTGTCATGATATTATCATAGTGCATCAAAGTTGATATGATGCGACGCGCGCCTCCGCTCGAGCTCGTCCTCTCTCTGGAATTGCACAGTTAAAAAGGGATATATTCGCAAAGAGCATAATGCGTACCTTCTCATTCAGATGCAGCACAAGGACGATAATCGCCAATAGGGCCGTGCCCACTACGACCGTCACCGTCACCCAAGGAATCCACTTCCCAGGCCTCAAGAACAGCTGTCTCTTCCACCCGTCCTCGCTAGGCGAGATCACTACCTTGCTATTGGGGATAACTCCTTCGAGGTTGATGTAGTGTGCCGCAGCATGGAGGGTGCTTCCGACAAAGAGGTTTTCGATGTAGTTATTTGTCCGACCTAGCCCAAAGAAAGCGTAGGGCGTCTGGAGAGATTGGTACGCGGTTTGAGGGAGCTGTCCGATTTGAGCAGCTGAGCGGCGCCCAGAGGTATCCAGGACTGTATATTTATATGAAGCGCCAGAGTATGATACCCCAAACGGCTGGATCTCAACATGAGAAAGATGCAGAAGTGATGTATCGACAGACATACATGATATTCTTCCTCCGTCCCATTCGCACCCTCTTGACGACACCAACCATTTCCGCACGCTCCGTTGAGTACAATGGCTTTGAGAAAGAATGCGTCGTAGAAGAAATTGTTCTGTACGAAGGTCACTTTCTCTGAGCCCGAACGTTGGACCATGACATCCAGAGTGCCGTCTTCGTCAATGTCCAGAAAGGCTACTCCTCGTGCATCAGAAATGACGGCCAGCGCATCGGCACCACTGTTCTCTAGCTCCCACCCGCGAGACGAGGACGACGAGGAGCAGCCCGCAACGCCGCGAGAGCATGAAACTGAGTACGCAAGACGTGGCGTTCCTGAGGTGA
Source organism: Strobilurus luchuensis (assembly GCA_019915105.1). Classification (NCBI taxonomy): domain Eukaryota; kingdom Fungi; phylum Basidiomycota; class Agaricomycetes; order Agaricales; family Physalacriaceae; genus Strobilurus; species Strobilurus luchuensis. The sequence continues at coordinate 2,173,648 of JAHLMJ010000007.1, read as the reverse complement.
TGAAGAGAAGGTCGGGGAATCCGTCCAGGTTGGCGTCGCCCAGTTTGATAGGGACGGGCAAAGCAGGCGAAACGCTCGTGTCCATAACCAGAAGGTCTCCGCCATCGTCGCCCACGAGATCAGAAACCTTAAAGTGCACAGTTTTGCTCAGATCGAAGCGGAACTTTGGATCCCGGACGCAAAGGTTCTCTGGGGAGCGACAGCCGCCTTTGACTGCGCTTTCCTCCGCACTGGCACAAAGAGGAAGCTGTTCGTTGTAGACGATGTTGATTTCACAGTCTTTTCCCAGACCTGTGGAGCGCGAGACATCGCGACAGGTAGGGAACACCATGTCTATGGTACCGTCTCGATCAACATCGGCGAACGAAATCGCCTGAACGCCTGAGGGCAACACATCATGTTGCGCGAGAGAGAAGCCGGCATCCTTGTTGTTGACCCATATCTGGAATGAACGCGTCGCGGATCCATTTTCGCAGACGAGAAAGACGTCGGCTAGACAATCTCCGTCAAGGTCAACAACCGCATTACTGTGGGGATTGGCGAGGGTGCAGTGCTGGTCTTCGAAAGATGGGTCCTTTCTGTGTCACGTCATCAGCATACCAGCGCGTTGAAGAGCAATGCGACGTACATGCTGAATAACGGACCTTTGCTAGAGGCGTTCCAGACGTTCTCCCATGCCTGAAGCTTCTCTGTCGAAGAGGAGGGGACACCAAGAAGATCAATCTTCAGGTCGCCGTCGAGGTCGATGGGTATGGGTTGTGCAAGTTTGGATGATTGGACTGTTAGAGGACTAGTTGTATCTGAACATGCCAATAAGCAAAGGCTCAACTTGAGAGAGGAGATACATACCGAATCCACCTCTGACCAAGGCAGGGTATACGATCATTTCCATCTCGCTGCTCGAAGAGGTGCTTGCGCTCATGACCAGGAGATCCAGCTTGCCGTTGTGGGTGAAATCGCCGGGAACAACATTGTAGATGTTGGTTGCATGCTTCAAAGAAGACGACTCCGCGAATTCAAAGGCCGCTGTTCCGCGAATAAGGAAGGCTCAAGCTAGCCAATGTAGACACGCACCGTGATCCCACAGATATACAATTAGCGTCTGCTGGTCTGACGCCAGCATTAGAATGTCCAAGCTGCCTTTGCCGTCAATATCTCCTCAGGCTCTTGGGAGAAAGATGGCAGCGCACAATTGGTCCCCGTTGAAGTCTCCGAATGCTACAGCCCGCTCCCCACTCACGATCCCTCTGGCGCCAGCGTCAACGAGCGAATTGCCGTGGAACCGCTCCTGTCCGAATGGCCATACCGCATGGCATAGAGTGGCCCGCAGAAGTAGAACAAGGTGGACCAGGAAAAGATGGAGGGCCAGGGGTGGCCATTTCATGATGATGGTTTTTGTCAAGTCAATGGTGCTCAATATGCGTGCCCGAATGCCTGTCAGCTGCGCGTGCACATAGGTGTTAACTATTTACAGATGCTTAGCCGACCTTAGCTCAGTTGGAAGAGCGCAAGACTGTAATGGTTACCACTTCATCTTGATGTCGCCTGTTCGAGCCAGGCAGGTCGGAATTGCGACGTAGGACCCTCTTTTTACAAGTTGAACCTTTGTCCTTTTATCTTTATTTCGAGTCTTGAGTCTTGACTAGGGGACTCTTGACTCCTTGAACCTTTATACTTTTGTCACTTATGAGCGTTAAACACTAAACTGGACTGACTCGAGTGAAACTCACTCATCGACAATCGACAATCGTGTGTATCTGCACTGTTCAGCCTACTCCCAGCACAAGATGCACACTCGCCACCAGGGAGATTAATGGCAGCAAGCGTCTAGAACCGTTGATCAAATCGCTATGTAGCTCTCAAATTTACCTCAGCCTCTGGAGTCCAAACTTCGCGCGCCACTACTGTAACAACGGTACCTGGTGGCAGCGGCGGATACTCCGGACTAAACAACAATAATTCGGGTCACGACAGGAAAACTTGGTACTACATATGACTTTAGCAATCAGTCACTTGAGTTTGACCTCCTTTGGCCGAGGCAATGTCAGTTGTTCTTGTTCAATTTCAAGAAAGCTTTTGTTAGATTTCAGTAAGACGTTGCTAGATGGTAGATATATGCACAAGAACGAAAACTACAACAGCCAAGATGCTCAACCAGACTCCGCCAACGCATGATAACTCGTCAATGTCAGCGTCACCCCACTCACATACCAAAATCTCATCTCCCCGCGCTTACTCTTCTTCTTCGGCTTCATATTCTTCTCATCGACCTCTTCAAGGTCATCCACACGCGCAATCTGCACAAACGACCCACCAATGCCCAAGCCCAGGGCCATGACTGCAGCTGTCTCCGTCTCCACCAAGATCGTGATATCGTCCGTCCACGGATTGTGCGGCTTGAGGTTTCCAGCGCCCGACACCGGGCCTTCCGCACCTTCGGCCAAGACAGCACCCATCGAGAGTTTGTGGATGGTCGGCGTGTTCACCGCTGGGTCGTGCCATGGACTGAGGACAACGCGCGTATAGCGCTGCTCCAGGTCCGCCTCCACTGCATCCGCACTAGGTCCCTTCGAGACAGCACTCTTCGGGGGAAGAGTCGTTGGGGGCGGTATGATCTGTGTAATACGGCGTGTGGATTGCTCGACGACGCCATGCGTGTGCGTGATTGGGAGAGCAGTTGCACCAAGGATGTGCATCAGGAATTCCGGCTCGGGAAGTTCCCAGTCGGTGTCTTCCCAAGGGTTTGAGATAGGTGGTAGACTGGTCGAAGCAGTCGCCCAGGAGCCCTCTTCAGCGCTTGGGCTGGTGGCCCATCCCGCGGTTTCAGCTCCTGCCCAGTCGGACGGTGTACCCCATGCAGTCGCAGGTGTAGGCTCAGTAGCAGGAGTAGCTGCAGAAGTCGATGACTCGGGCAGGTCAGCAATGGATGCGGACGTCAGTTCGGGAGGAGCGGCCTCCTCAGTCATTTCGACGTCGACATCCGAGGCCGTCTCAGGCAGCACAGTGGATGCACTGTCCGCCCTCGCCGCCGCCGCATCAAAGTCGTCTGGATAGTATACATCCGGCTTGATCTCGAAACAGTTCACGAGGGCCGAGTTAAAAGAGTCGGGGAGCATTTTCGGGATCTTGGACGTCAAAGGAAGTTCCGTGATAGCGACTTCGACAAGTTTGAGTGCACGCGTCAGCTTTCTCTCCTCGTCTGGCGAGAAGACATTGTTCTTGATCAGGTAGATGATAAAGAAGCGAACAAGGCGGGGAATGGAGAATATGTTACTGTCCGAGCTGTTGAACATGTCAAGAACGTTTGACGGGAAAAATAAGATTGCCCACTAGATGAGGCCTTGCTCGAACATGTAGGAGGAGAGGAAGACGGCGACACTTTTCTCGGGATCGTCGCAGAATGCATACAGCTTGTCGCCCTCGGCTCGCGCCGCGATCTGTTGGGTCAGCGTTCCAATGTCCTCTGGGGCCGTCCCAGGCTCTGCATCCGCAAAGTCATCGTCGTCGCCGTCATCATCGATCTCGTCGACTGCCTTTTTCTTTTGGTTGTGATCCTGAGGGGTATTAAGAATGCCAAGGTAGACTTGGAACTGGCAAGAGTGTCATCACATGGACGCGCAGAGCCCGTGGACGTAGCGCACCTTGTCCCATTGCTGGCGGATGGACGTGGATGATCCGGTCTCGTTCTCTTTGGGCCAGGTCCGGGAATTGGCATAGTCCTGCGCCGCCGCACGAACGCGATCGGTGATGAAGTGGTTCCTAACAGGTTCACTTGGCAATCCGCACGCAGGAGGAAGTTGGAGACAAACGGGTTATAACCGCCTGATTGGACATAACGCTCGAGGAGCTTCCAATCTTCGTGCCAGTCCACCCTGGCTGCACCCGCGCCTTTCTTGCCTTTACGCGTCGTCGGGTCTTTCCCTACCAAGTTATACTGATTGCTGTTCGACTTGCACCGATCCGTGGCATGCTGCGCCTTGTGACTCATGGGCACCGTTGGGATCCCGAGCGCATCTCGTTCAATCTGGTCCGACGTCTCCTTCAGGATTCCGGTTTCATGCCATTGTGCGAAGGGAATGATTGTGACACCTGGCGGAGGCCCAGCGGGAAACGGCGGAAAGCGCACTTCGGTTGCGCTCTGGACCGCAGCCATGATGGTTGGAAGAAGCTGTGCAGGCGCGCCACGAACGCTTAATCCTCGTCCGAAAACGGCAATGCCCTCTCCCACGCACGGACCACCGCGTCGGGCCTATAAAAACTTCGCCCGAGCATTGTTGTTTCTTCAGATACATACTCGAACAGGATCTATTCTATAGAAACTGACCGAGTCTCGCATTTTTATAAATGCCGCATCTCTCAAATCCAGTCGATGACTTCCACGCTCCCTCGCTCGACAGAGAATTTGGCCTTCTTCGGAAGGTCTCGAGGACGTTTGGCGATTCACCTGGGTGTGCTTGTATGAGCCGCTCGGGGGTCTCGCCAGCGAGGCGAGCGTATGTCTGATGGATTCTCTCTTTTGAGCAGAGCTATCTGGGACTCGCCTGTTGGCGGTCCCGGGGCTGTGGCAAATTTGCATCCTATCATGTTACTGGCTCGTCGAGAAGAGAAGAGAAGAGTCGTTCGTGATGGTTTTGTACACATGACAATGTAGAGTATGATAATATGTCAGAGCTTTGAGCGGATATTATTTACGGTGCTATGGATGGCAGAGACGTAAAGCTTGTCCTTCTCTCGGTCCCATATCTGCGCCACCGTAAGCCTGGGCTCCGGACGTGCTGGAATGAACGTACCTCACAGCGAGCAGTACGAATGCGGCCGTGTATGTAGACGGAGTGCGACAGGACGCGCAGTTTCGCGCCCATCTTTGCAGGCTGGTGCCATATCATGTTCAGTGATTGCGAGATGCCGGTCCCGTCTGCGCCGATGGCAGCCCCGAGGACGACGAGCGACGACACAGAGCACGGGTCGACAATGTAGGCCGCGCACGCGCCGTGCAGCGTGCCGTAGACGTTGCACATATCTGCATGCTGCTCGTCAGCGCTCATCAAGGCGGACACGCTCTGGCACTCACCCGCCTCGACGTCAATCTCGAACACCGTCTGCCCCTGCGCCGCCGCGCCGCGCGCGTCCTTGCCCCAGATGTTCATCTCGACGAGCCTGAGCCGCTGCCCGACCTCCGCGCCATACGACTCCTCCCGGGCGTTCACAAAGTACGCGAAGATATTGGCGCCGAGGCGCTTCTCCTCGTCGGAGACGTTGCCCTTGATCTGCGAGACGTCGACGTTGGCGGCGGCGGGGAGCGAGTGGAAGAACGAGGGAGCAGACATGGTCGGCGGTCCATCCACTTGGACGTGGCGTCCAAGTATTCAAGCAGTTATATGCGATCGGCCAGCCCACAAGCCTGTTCGGCAGCCCGCTTTCTCGACTTCCATGAGCTGCCAATGACTCAGAGTTCAGTCATTCCTTGTCTGTCAACGCTTGACTGCATGCCGTTGTAAGTCGACAGTGAGCAACATGCTGGGAAGAGAAGAGTCCTGGGAATAAACCTTGCATCGCATCAGTCACTTGGATTGCCTGGCACGGTTGGGTCACCGGTAAAACCACCGCAGAGAATGCGAACGGCATGTGTGGTGGCGTCCCCTGCACATCCCAATAAGCATCTCCGTTGCCAGATAGATACATGTAACGATGTGAAGTATCGTAAGGCATTCACAGGCGGGACGATGACTGCGCAGCCGAACATGAACTGTAAAGCATATAGACCGAGAGTAACACAAAGGGAAGTGACCTCTGCCCTGGACATGCGCGGCGAGTTTACTTCTTCCTTTTCCTCTTCTTCTGTGTCCCATCTTTGGGTTCCTCTGCCTTGCCCATAGCCTCTCGCCGAACCTTCAAGGGAACTTTCTCCCAATACAGCTCCTCCTGACGTCCTTGGACAATCTCCATCCGAAGCCTCGTCGTACCAGATGCACCGGTCCCGTCCAATCCCGTCACTTGGGTGATATCGCGTTCCTCGAACCAGGCAACCAACGTCGTCGCATGCTGCGGACTTGCGACGCGTAAATGACACTGGAGATATCGTATGAGACAAATAATCCAACGGAAGGATAGGATGAACATACAGTATCCATCCCCTTATTGAAATCAACATAGTCTATCCCGTTCGCCTCCGAGCCAAGAAACGCCTGGGAGAACAATGTTCGTAGTGTCGTCTTGTTCGTCCCCGGATGGACGTTCTTCACGAAGATGAGACAATCCGGTGGGAAGTCAGGCTGCGGCGTCGACGATCGAGCTCGAGCACGCTTGGCCGGTAGTTCCATGGGCGTTGCCTCTACTCCTGAACGCTCTGATGCACGTAGCGCATCCTGTCGGACCTTGAGAGGAACCTTATCCCAGTAAAGTACCTCCTGCCGTCCCTGGACAAGCTCCATCTCAATAGAAAGCTCCCCAGCTCCTCCGGCTCCGTCTAGACCCGTTGATTGAGCAATCCTGTGTTCACCGAACCAGGCGACTAACGTCCGTGCATCATGAGGATCTTTCAGGCGTAAATAGCACTGTAATCAGCCAGTATCAATACAAGAAGGCGTCAACTGTGATATATCAAAGACTTACGGTATCCATGCCCTTGATGAAATCCACATAGTCAATCTGACACCCCGCCTGCGAGAAGAGAGTGCGCAGAGTGGTCTTGTTCGTCTCGGGATGTACGTGCTTGACAGCTACGAGGCAGTTTGCTGGGAACGAAGCATCCAGAGGAGGTGACCGTAGCCGTTTCGAGGCGAGCCGCGGAGCATCATCGAAATCCTGTTGCGCAACGATCTGCTCTACCAGCTGAGCGCGATATACCAGATATTCGTCCTTGAGGGCGTCCCAGCGATGCTGTGAGATGCATCGCAGGCCGAACTTGGCCGCATCTTCAGCCTCCGTGGTTGAAGCCACCGATGTGTGAGAGGCCCGCTCCCAAGGCCAATCCTTCAGCAACTGGTCGACATCTTCCAAGTGCTGCAGTGTGACCAAGGCGAACGGCTTAGGCTTGGGTACGTCCCCCGGCTTGTCGAGATGATGTGGAAGGAAGGATATCCGCTGTATACGAGGGTCCGATGTTGGTCGGGAGATCAACGCATGCACGAAACGAAATATGCCATGCACTGAGACGTGTTGAACTGGGATGTTTTCCTGGGGTGTCAATTCAGAAGTCGCGCAATGAATGAAAGGGGAGACGTACGATGTAGACGGTTCGCTGTCTCCAATCATCGCGGGTAAAGGGTGGGGAATGGAGCGGCGACTTTCTGCGAATTTCGAACATGCCAGATTTCGAGGAGGTGCCATGGGCGTTCCAAGAGGACCAGACTGGTGCAGAGAGAACCATTCGAACTTCTAGGGTGTTTGTAGCATAACAACGGAGAGCCTTGGCGACGGGTGCCTCGAGCAAACCATGTGGCTGGAGTAGAGGAAGGAGGGGAATGACTGCAAGAGTCAGTCGCAATACCACGCGTAAAATCAAGAAACGTACATCCATCTTCCGAATCATCGATTTTCCGGCGAAGGTCTGGGTCAAGGAAGAGGGCATAGTCAGAGAGAGCAAGGGTGACCAAGGACGTGTAGTCCTGCTCCGAAAGGCGTGATTTTTCTGTTGTTTGTGGCTCTTGTGCAGGTGTGGAAAGCGGAGGCAAGCGCGATGATCCTGGTTGTAGCGCACGAGTTACCGACACAGGCTTGGATTTGGTCTTGACATTTCGTGGCACGAAAGGAAGAGACATGGCCTTCCACTGCGCCAGATTGGGTGCCGTATGCCGTTTCGTGGGAAGGCGGTCACGTGTGCCCTGTTCACCCGATTCGAAACCGAGAAGACTTAGACTTGCGTCCGATCACCAGCGTGCAGGCCATGCCTCAAGCGCCTTCGTAACGGATTCACGACTGCCAGCTGTCAACGAGTGCGTGTTGCCTTTGCTTCATGTCAAACCTCTTATCAGTGACGAACGCAGCATTCTACTGCTTTTTCGATGGGCACAACATCGTCCAAAGGCAGACATCAGACTGGATATGGATACAACAACTACCCTCCGCCACAGGCCTTCCAATACCCACGCGCTGCGAATCAATACCCAGTGTACCCCCAGCAGCCGTATCCGCAGCCATGGCCCCAGCAGGCCATCCCGCCTCCTCCCTTGCCGCAACTCTATCCACAGCCATTCCCGCAACCGGTCTTCTATCCACCGCAGCCGCAGGGCCAGCAGCCGATCGTATACGTAGAACGACGCCGCAGATCAAAGAAGAAATCCAGGCGACGCTCTTCCCGGCGGCCGCGTGAGTTTTTTTGCTACTTTCACTTGTTACTTTGCTCAAAATTGCGTTAGGACGAGAGTCGACCCCTACACCCCGTATGTTCGAGAAAGTCCCCTCAAAATTGGCATTGACCCAATCACAGCTTCACGCCCGCCAACTGGGGCGGATTACCGCTCAGCGCCAGATCACGCATCAACTTCTGGCCATGGTCATCGTCCAAGCACGCCAGTCATCCCAGACCTCTCTCGTGGCCACAGTCGCAGTCGCGCTGCCAGCTCGTCCAGCCATGCACCCCCCGTCATACCACGACGATCATCTGATCCGCGCCAGAGCCTTGACGCGCGCTTCAGGAGCTCTGTTCACTTCAACCAGGACAACCAGCTCCCAGAACCTCCCCGTGACGTCTACCAGAGTTCCCCACACCGACAAGTCCTCGACCTTCATACCACCGCAGCTCTCCTCACGGGTGCCATGAGCGACCGAATGCTGACCCAGGCGCAGTCGCGCAAGGGCTTGATGGGCTTCTTGCGCGGACGGAACAGGAAGCATCAGGACAGGACAGTCTATGTCCCTGTGCCCACTCAGCTTGGAGCGAATCCTTCCATCAGCGGTACTGCAGCTCTGGAGCGCCGAGCAGAGGAGCATGGACCCAGTGCGTCCAACCTTGGACATGCTTCGTCTTCGGGCCACCACGAATCCTACCCACGCTCTATGACACCCGTCCCCCCTCCAGGCGTGGTAGGTTCAGCCGCGCAGCAAGAACCAATCTTCTTCGGCGCGGGTCCCGATACAGTTTACCCAGAGTTCGAGCTTCACTCGGCCTACCCAGTGCTATACCAAGGCGAACGTTACCCCACCGCGTACCACCTCTTCGAAGCCCTCAAATACATGGACAGCCACCCTAACATCTCAAGGATCATTCGCGCAACCCGAGACGTCTCTGATATCTCCTCGATCGCGGCGGAACACCAGGCTTCCGAGCCGCCAAATTGGAGTGAAGTCGTCCTCGGGAAGCTCGAAGAGTGTCAGCGAGAGAAGTTCCTGCAGCATCCTAATTTGCAGCAAATGCTCATAGGCACTGGAAACCGCCAGTTGATCTATAAGCATAACGATCCATACTGGGGCGCGATCGTTAACGATGAGGGGCGCCTGGCCGGCGACAATCATATGGGGGAGTCGTTGATGAAAGTCAGAGCAGGACTGAACCGCGTCTAGTCTTTTCTAGCTCATGTTATGCTGCCATCTATATGCTCCCTCTGGGTCTGTTGCGATACCTTTCCCTTTCGTGTCAGTATCACCTCACGGTGGATACAAAGTTGACTGGATACCATCTTACTTACGTTTCTCGCTTTCTATGCACCGTACGACAATTCTTGTAAGCTATGCGTACTCATGTATATGTATACACATTGTTCAAGAATCTGGATATAGGATCAGAAATCAAGCTTGAGATATGGAGGATGTATATCGCGCCGAACCGGCCGCCCAGCCTTGTATTCCATGACCCAGTGGCCGTCGAGCCACCAGCGAAGATGATCAGGCCGGCTCAGGACCAATAGCCTGGCTACTGTAATTGTACATTAATGAATCCTGCAGCAATTGAGCGCCTGTACATCAAGGATTGATTAATTGATTGATCGGCGGGCCGTCGCGGATTCCCAGAGACCGTAGACGAAACTGTAGCTGCGCCACAATGATGGCACGTTGCCTCGGCTTGATCTATGACGACCATCGGATTGTGGACCGCACAAGATGAATCTCACTCTCTGCTCTCTTCACGTCGTTGCTCCGTCACAGTGATGGGCCATAGCACGTTGCCTCCCTTGAGGCTTGATCTCTGATGACCAGAGTCGGATTGTCAAGACGAATCTCAACTTCTGCCTCACGTCGTTGCTCCGCTGATGTCCCCTCTCTTTACTTTGTCTTCGCATTCTTCAGCTCACTTCCGTCTGGAGCCTACACTTGGCATGCGGAGCTCATCGAACACGCCATTGACAGGCCTCGTGTACAGGCTACAAAACATCAGGACCTATCTTGCTGATCCGAAGCGACTCCAACCCCCATACAAAACCTCAGTCACATCGATTCCAGGATCCGAACAGCCAACCGATGTACTCTTTTCCGGTTCCCCCCGCAGAGTACACGCTTTCTGCTTGGTCCGACTACCCTGAGGCTTCTGGATTATCGATGGACACCACCGACATGCCAATGGGCCCTCGAATGCAACGAGTGCACTGCATGGGAGGCTGTCACTCGGGTTTCAATGGGAGCAACTAGACCGCATGCCGTAACCTCGCGTACAGCCCAGCTGCCAACCTTAAATGCTGCCTCTGCAATACTCTTGACCGCCGCACCCCGCACCCCAGTTCTCCCACAAACTACCATTGATACCACATACGGTCCTCTCACCACACACTTCACCATGGGCTTCACCAATCATCGAGATCTACCCGGTCTGAAGACTATTGCTGTCTCTGCCTCGAAGCCCCGTCCCATACCAAACTCTTACTGGGCAACGCCGCTAGTGCTAGCCTGCGAGTTCCCATGGACACCCAAAGCGCCGTGCGATGCCAAGTGCAAACTTGATGCCCTCCTCGCCGCTGGTGTGCGGACTTTCATCGACCTGACCGAGTCTGGGGAGCTCATGTCATACACGCACGTCTTGTGTGCTCGCGCCGAGATGCAGGGCATCGACCCCACTACCATCGAGTACCATCGATTCCCCATACGTGATCGCTCCCTCCCCGAGAACGTCGGCTACATGTACCGCGTACTCGAGGTTCTCCGTGACAACCAAGACCGCGGGCGCATCGCCGCTGTTCATTGCCGTGGGGGAATTGGCAGGACAGGCATGGTCATTGGCTGCTGGCTCGTCCAGTCCCGCGTCGCAAAGAACGGCGAGGAGGCGCTGCAGATAATTGCGAAGGAATGGAGGACGGTGGAGAAGTGCAGGCGATATCCGCACAGTCCGGAGACGGGGCCGCAGTTTGAGTTTGTGAAGAGTTTCCCTGCGGGCGAGATATGATGCACGATGGGTGGCATACGACGAGGAGCGCAGAGCGCGCATTCCGTGATCGCAGCTACTTGACGCGACCATGATGTTGAGATGACCTCTGGGTGGGCGCGCCGTCATACACGAATAGAACATAATAAGGACGTGAGGTGAAATCTTTGATTAGAGGAGTTAGAGTCTAGATGTACGGATAACTTGCTGCAGTCTTTCTCCTGATGGATATACTACTCATACTGCTATTTCTTCGCCGCAGGTGAACAGCCTGAGTGTCATACAGGATGATGAACCTTGACTTGAAGTCCCTGATGTCGAATACAAGCAGGATTGAATGCGTGTATCAGGCGTGGCAGTTAGTCGCCTGGCCACCTTAACAGAAGCCGAAATGAACTTGTTCGCAGGTAGGATCACGCCTGCAGGCCTGCCAGTGGAGAGCTACCAGAAAGCAAACCACATTTTCTATTGGGTGAGGGAGTATGGAATACAACGAGTGACATGTGGTTCTCCTACTGAAAACGAGGGAGGATGGATCGTAGACCAATGTGGCGCAGTTGGCCGAAGTTCTGTGCTTCCTTGCATCGTGTACACCATCAAGCATCGATAACTTGACCCAAGACGGAGAGCTCAAAAAATGTACAGTGGCCAATAGGTACAACGCCATGATAAATCATAACTTAACTTGAAGACAAACTTCCGATTCGAGTTAAGTATTGTAATGCTGATTTCTAGTAAAACCTTCGGGGACTACTGATGTCCATAATCAAATCCGTCAATTGACGCCCGGCGGTACTCGTTGGCGAGCGCTCCAGTTCGCGCTCGAATGGAATGGGATTATGACCATACCTGAGATTATCAGTCAAATATACAGGCTTGATGAGGGCACCTAACGTACTCAGCTTCGAGTTGCCTAGCAAGCCTTTCGTTGCTTACGTTGGCCTGCTTGGTTTTGATGACAGCCATTTTGGACAGGATGGTGAGGATTTGCTTGAACATCAAGTACACGCCGGCGGGGTTGCCAAGCATTGCCTCGACCTTAGCACGCTCTGATCACGAACATCAACATAAATTGGTGACCGAACGATGACGGTTAAAAGAAGCTTACCGAAGAAGCCGTAGTCGGTTGGATCGTCCGAGAGTTCGGCGGCGTTCACCCACAGTATCCTGGTGTACTCGTATGTCTCCTCATTGTCTGGAAGGACGGCATACCAGCCGCCTCCAAACTGATCCCCGAGAAGCTTGGCCACCATGTGCATTTCGTTCTGCGACTTCATTGCCTCCGAGGCGACTTGCATTCTTTCTTGTACCCGCCGCTCTATTTCTCGTATCTCGGCGGGTGACTTGGACTTCGATGGGCCCCCTGGTTGCGCATTATGGCTCCCACCAAAGGAATGAGAAGACGAGTGATGTTGACTGTTGTTGTTGCTGCTGCTGCCTCGAGTGGTAGGAGTTGCCACTTTCGAGACAGTGGAGGGGGCACCAGGTGCAGATGAGACAATGCCGTGTTCTGTGCGAAGTTTTCTGACGCGCTACAAATAGTAATATGGGCCACAGGAAAAAAAAGGAGACACAATGTCTCACCTTCAGTGACACCTTCCCTACCCAACTTCGATTGTCTTCCAGCAGCTTTTTGTGTACCTTGTCCACTCCGAGCTGAGGGTCATGCTGATGGAGCTGGACGAGCGCAGTAAGGACGTCCTCTTCGAGGATCTCGTTGGTCATGGTTTGGTTGTCGATCTTTGTCGTCCCGTGGTGGCGGTAGTTGAAAGGAAGACCTATGTAGCCCCTGTCGCGCGCGAACGCGCTTTGGCAGATTTACATCCGATCACGAGTTTGCACGTGGCAATAGTGCCATTGGCATCGTGAGGCCGCCTGAGAGAGGGCCTCTCCCTGCGTATTGCGTGCCTATCGCGCACTATAGCAGAGCCTTGGAATGTATGTTTAGCCTGATGAGATTTGCAGCGTCCAAGCTCTTCAACACGCTGTAGCAATCTCATATACACAAGATTTTATTACTTTGCATGCATTAATGGGGTAGTGGTAACCTGGGTCGTTGCCATCCGAGTGTGATACTCGACCCGCCGGGGGTTCGATTCCCCCTTAATGCAATGGAAGAAAGAGTCCACAATTCACTTTTTTTCCTCAGAACCCCCATCGGCGAGCGCTCAGCGGACTGAGCGGAGTCAGCGGCGAGTGCCGCCCGGGGGGGGGGCCGGCGGTAGGGTCGTGGGGTAAACCTCCCGAGGCGGTACCATACCTGTTTGGTACCGACCCCGCCGCCCCGCCAGGTATGGAACCGGTTTGGAACCTGTTTGAAACCGGCACGTGCTGTATTCACGTGCTGCCGCCGCCCGCCTCCCGCCCCAATTCCCGCCATGGTCTAGTGGCCACAATTTGGTCTCAAAACTGATGTTTTTCCGTTTCTATGCTTTGAAAATGCCAAGGGGGAGCTCTCATAGTACATTTTTCTTACCTGTACAGTTTATAGGTCCTTTATACTCCATATTTTGCGCCACATACAACTCCCAAACCTGTCGCTGGCTCATCATATAAGTATGTCATGTGATAGGTTCCAAACCTACCCTCCTGGCTCTCCGAGGTTTGGAACCGGTTCCAAACCGGTTAGAGACCGAGTCAAACTGTTTTCGGGGGGAAACATAGGTTTCCCCCACGACCCTAGCCGGCGGCGGGCGCCCGCCCTCGATCGACGACGATGGCGGGCCAGGCCCGACGGCGGGTGCCGCAGCGGGCTGCAACTTTGGTAGTTCTGCCGGGGTTCAGAAGCGCCACAGGACCATCTTCGAGTCGGACACACGACGCACGTTCGCGATAGTCAACTCGAGCTCACTCTGGTGAACTTGGCCAAAAGGCTGTCTGACAGTTCGAGTTGGATCGACACCCCATGTCGACTGACCGTTGATACAACCGTCTGCTCAAAAGCCCAAGGGCTTCAGCTTGCAACCGTCCTGACGTCGGCGAGCTTTGCATTTGAAGCCTCGGACCTTGCCAAAGAGACCTTTGCAGAGGCAGCATGTATTACGAAAATCAGGCAGCTTTCTAACGTAAATGCAATAATATAGTACACGGTGATGAATGCAACGGTAAGCGAAAACAATGCAGCAAGCAAGCAGGTGGGTAGGTGGAATTTCGTCAAGCTACATACGCAAAAGTGTCCTTCTGTCCGTCGACACGCTCCATGTACTCCTTTTCCAGCAAGGTCTCTATCGCCTTCTTGATGTCGGGGATCTTGGGCGCAAAGCGCTGAGAGATCTGCGAGATAACCTCCTGGATGAGCGCCTGGTTTTTCATCGTCTTGCGCGCTTTCATGATACTGTGGGTCGATGAGATGAAGTGAAGGTTGACCGACAGGCGGTGCAGGTACTTACCGAACGATGGTGGCCTGAATGACATATTTCCTGTCCTCGTCGACAGCCTTAAGCACATCCGACGACTCGGCTTTGACCTCAGCCTTGATCGGCTGATTGAGGTTGACACGAATCTTCTTCGACTTGAATCCAGGGTTCAAGTCGTACTGATCCTTCTCCTCGTTGACCAATATCTTGGCCTTGACGAGTAGTGCCAGGACTTGCGAGAGGATGTCTGGGTTGATCGAGGTCGCCGCAACGAGCTCGTCCGTCGACAACGTGTCGTGCCTGTTATACTGAACCAAGACGGACATCTGATATGCGCTGGTCATCAGGATGTACTTTTGATTCAAGTAGTTCGTCCGCAACTCGTTCTTCGAGTAGTTCCATAGCCAGGTGAGTTTACGTCCAGAGTGCTTGCTTTGATAGTACTTCTGGAATCGCTCGTATGTGCTGACAATTTCGACGGGGATGGTAAAGTCGTGGTTAGGAGGGTTGAGCGGCCAGAAGTTCGTGCCAAGGACCATGATGCTGAAGTTGATCTCCATATCACTGTGATTCTGCTCCATTCGCTCTTTGAAAGAGTCCGTGAGATCCTTGCTGAGGCTCATATCTGTGAAGATACTCAGTTCAAGTGACATGGTGGAGCAAAAGGCTTACCGGTGAACATGCGCTGCAACTTGTTCGTGTACTCAAAACCGCAAGCCTCCTTCAGCTTGGAGATCATGCTGGCCTCTGCTTCGTCTGATGCGGATACGCCGTGGATGAGACGTTTCGACAACTTCGTTGTGTAGAAGGTCTGGAAGACATCCTTGTCTTCGAGGTATTTGAAGAGAATCATCTGCGAGCAAATCAACGGAGGAAGCTCAGATGAGTATATGAACCTACCACACGGTTGAGAGCACCCTCTAGATCCTCCTCCTCTGCCATCTTGTTCGTCTTCCGTAACAGCATATCAGCGTGCTTGGCGATAAGCTCTGGAGATTTCGTGGATGAAGTCCCAGTCGCACCGTTGCGGTTGACGAACTCCCTACACGCCTTATCCAAACTCGCAGCAAAGCCAGCCTCACTCTTGAAGCTACGCTGCACGGTCTCCGAGTTCTTTCGGTGGACTTCCAAAAGCGCATCGACGTAGATCTTGGGGTCCAGGTTGTCGACGGAGGCACCATCTCCGGCGATCTTGGATACGGCAGCCAAACCGGCCTGCTTGACGTGACCCTCGAAGCGCTTTCGCAGTGGCTCGAGGCCATCGGGGATACGGGCAAGAAGGGCATACATGCGCTGGAGATCCTCGTCCTGATCGTAGTCGAGCAGATTTTGGAACGAGTCCTGCATGAGTTGCGCGTGCTGGCGAATGAGGACGTCTTCACATTTGGCAATCAGATCCTTGCGGGTCTTCGTGTGCAGGTATCTCTCGACGCGGTCCTCCTCCTCCCGCAGACGTTCCTCCGCCTTCTTCAGGTACTCAGAAACAGTGTTCTCAGCAAGGAAGGCTTCTGACTCTTTTTTGTAGTAGAGCTCGGTGGCCTGGATGAAGGGCGTCTCGAAGTGCTCCTTGTAGACGTCAAGGCACTCCTTGTTCGGATCGGTGTTGTCAAGGCCCAGAGAGACAAATGACAGGACGACCTTCTTGACCAGACCCTGGTCTATCACGTCGCCGTTGCGCTGGCGCTCGATCAGTCGGAGGACAGCGCCGGCGAGTTTCGAGTTGTCTTTTTGTATGTGGACAAAAAACTGCGATTTCCATTGTGCCAGCGCGAGCTGAACAGATAGCAAGGTTCAAGCATGGACGGATAAGAAGCTGTAGCCACATACTGTGTAGACCTGATAGATATCTTTCTTGCCCTCATCCCGCTCACGCTTCACCCAGTATCGGTTGAGATATGTGAACAGTCGATTCAAGTAGTTGGCACCGGTGGTGTACCGAGTCCACTCTGCCGCGTAGTAGCGTAGTAGTTCCTCATCTTGTAATGAGGCAGCAGCCTGGCGGACGGTCAACGACGCGGCGTGCTTGGAGTGTCGCGGACTTACCTGCTTCATCGTCACAAAATGTACGGTGAAGTACTCGGTGAGCTTGTGGTAGAGATCAGATCCGACCAGATTGGCGCCTGCTGTGGCTCGGTCGTCAGCGCCGATGCGGGGGACGTTTTTGGGAACAAACCTCTGTTTCCGTCGGGCTTGGAGCCCATACCAGTCATCTTGGTCGATGTGCAGTAGTTGTAGACGGCGGTGTAGAGGTTCGTGTAGTTGGGAAACGTCAGGCCAGCCTCGAGATTGGTCATGATATGGTCGACGCCCGGGCTGAGGAACGCCCACGTCTCCGTCAAGTCAGCCGTGCGCGGCGGCACCTTGGCGAACTTGTCGTTCGATGACGAGGAGGCGGCGGTCGACATGGTGGTCGGGATGTCAGTGACTCAAAGGTAGAAAGGAAAGCAGCGGTGCCAGGCGCGGCACCGCCACTCGGCCCGGGACGCGGCGCAACTCGACCAAACAAGGCTTCACCTCCCTCCTTCAAGACGTGTTCTATCTTCTGTCTGTTTTGCGACTGAATGTCTGCTGAAATAGCGTTGATGGTATCGCAAGACCTCTATAGCATGCACACGCGAAACACGCGCTCTGGGGTCCCGCTGATGTCCTCGTTCTATGCGCTTCTGGTTATGTAACGAAAGCTTATACGAACTACGTCTTTAAGAAGTCGCAGATTCTTCCTTGTCGACCATGACTGCGAGGCAAGAAGTCCGTAATGTTCTCATTTTGGAATGCGACAGCATCTTGGAGTTGCTGGGGGCGATAAAAGGTAAGCCTCCTCTGAGAAGTTGCCGACCTCGTCTGGCATTTCCGGAATTGCTTATGTATCATCATACAGAATGGACACAAGGACACCTCGCTCTAAAGATTGTTCTCATACACTCTGATGCAAGCTTTCTGGGTCAGTTTCGATGTGTCTATCGATCATTGACACTACTTGACCATACTAGGCCGATGCTATACCCAACTGAGCCTCCTTATACGAACAGCATTGGACGACATTTCCAATGTTTTTACGACGACACCACTTCTGTTGGCTCATCTTCAAGATCTACTATCGGATGAGAACCTCGAAAACACGTTCCCGAGCCTCATCGTTGCATCTCGACATACACTTGTCACTCTACGTCGATATTGGCGAGCCCTAGCAACGAAGTCCAGCGATGTTAGGAATCTTCCGGGAATGACATTCTGCACGGATTCCTTGCGAGTCCTAAAGGATTTCCTTCTAGATGGTTCCGTCATTCTCCACTTTGTCGCTGAAGCACCTTCATCATGCCCATGCGTGTACGAATCAAGGTCATCGTATAGTGGTCCAAGATCGTTTCATGTTGTCTACTCTCCCGAGCGTTCTTCCCTACCCAGTATCATAACCTTCATCCTCCTTCTACGACACTCCCATGGATCCTTCATCGTGTTCGCTCCTCCGTCTGACCATCAGAGGCATTTCGACCTCCTCCTTCTATTAGGCGTTACAGTGGTACACTGCTCTCAGTCACGCTCCCACTCCTTCTTGGAGCCTGTGATATGGACTCTACGCGAGTACGAGTACGGCAGCACCCGCGCTGTCGTAAATCCGCGAAAGCTGGCCCGGTTCTGCGCCAATATCTATCTACGGCGTGATGAGGTTGACATACCCTATTCCAGAGCTTTTGTCCTCCTCCTGTCTCTCCTCAAATCTTACATTGATTTAGACTGGGATGTATTCATGAAAAGCTTGTTGTCCCTTCTCGAAAAGGTCCCAGGGGAATCTCGGCACTTCCAAAATCTCTGTAGCGAGTTGTACGTCCAAGGCGTCTATGCCGTTGATGCGTTCTCGCCCTCCCTCCTTGCGCCCGTCAGCCCACGGTCCAGATCTCTTCTTAGAGGAGAGCAGGTGACGCCAGTGGTGTGCCTCGTCTTGTGCCTTGCTACAGCACACGACTTGACTTTGAACCTCGGCCGGACTCTTTGCGAGATTGTACACACTGAGAGGAACACCCAGCATACCTTCGCGAACCTCTCCATTGCACGAGGAACGCCTACGTGGAGACAGTCTTGTCTCTTCATAGAAGAGGACGACAAGATAGACTCAGATGTGTTTGTAGCAACTTGGGTGCCTTCCTGGCTGTTGGACGCCGACCCCTACTCGATTATCGTCAACCTCCATGCAGGAAAGGAACAGATCTTCTCCAGCACCCTCGCGACCAAACAGCACGTCCTCGTCCTTCGCAGTTGGCCCACGTTTTCACATTCCCCGAGTCGTCACATTGATATCATTCGTACTTCAGCGCCTCGACCAAGTAGCGAGACATTCATGTTTTCCTTTGACAAGCGATGTCTGCGTATCTCCATAGTCGGGGTCAGAGTCAACTATATGGACGATCGGTCTTGTCAGCTCATCATGGACGGGGAAGGGGTATCCGTGAAGCAGGTGTCTCCGTTCGAGGTCGAGGTTGTTTTGGACAACGTTGCGCGTCTGGTCACTCTCCCCGCCGCAATCGATTCGAGTAAGGATGCGCTCTCGACCTGTGTTTGGCGTCAATCATGTTTTGTTGAGGTGTGCTCTATCGACCCATTTCGTTGATTGTTCTCAGTTCTGATTGGATGTTCTTCAGATACAGGCCAAGCCTCTGAGGGTTATCACGATTTCGTGAGAAGGCAGGCTAAAGTGTGGCATCGTCGGAATATTCGTTTTTGCTGTATTTTTGTTCAAGAGTCGCTTTCGCTTTCGCTGTATTATGTTCTACTGTTGTGCTAACAATTGATATCGACATGTATAGATTCAGATCCATGACTCGCACCAGTATCTCAGGAGAGAAGATATTCGATCTTCATCTTCTCCGCCGCTCCAACCACAGGAGGTCTCTGAGCTTTGTCCGTCAGCTTCCTCCTAGGTCTTCTCTTGACAGCACGCGAGAGCTTATCCGCGTTGCGAATGTCCAACGTCCAATAAGCACCACGCACAGACGAATGGTGGGCGTATATGGCCTTGAGGTTCACGTACAACGCTCGTAGGGAAAGCATGTGGCGGATTGAATCCTGGTGAAAGAGCTTTGAGCACAAACCTCCAGTAGCTGATACAGAAAGCCAAGCTTACCCTCCAGGTAGTACTGTCCAAATTACGATAATACGCGAAGCGTGTCGTGATGGCATCGCATATCTCGCTGAGAAGAGCTCTGTGTCCGTGAGAGCCGTATATTGCAAGCATAGTGAGCTCGTTGAGGGTATATGTAGGCCGACAGGATTCAGCAACGTTATCAGGGAGAGCATAGAGGTTGACAGCGAGGTAAGCGGGGATGGAGAATCGATCGCGCAGAAATTGTCCGGCGTCTGGAAAGTCCGAGGGGTTTACAGCAGCCTGTGAGAGTGGATTGACACGTCCAGCGGCGTATCTCCTGTGTGGAATGAGACCCTCACTATCGGAAGGGTGACGTCGGTACCACCGCGGCCTGGCAGCACAGATAGTATCCGACGAAGCGGGCTTGAACTGCGCGACAATGTACTCGTCGGGTGTACATCGACGCGTCAAGCCAGCAATGGGAGGATTATGGCATGTAAGAAATTGAGATTGTGGGCCTGCAAGAGTAAAGGCAGAGTTTTGACCCTGATAGAAAAGGATAATCAGATGCAACGGCAAACGCAACTGAAGGTGGCCAGTCCTACCAAATTGACGCGTCGCTTTTCGGCTTCGCCCTCGTCAGACTCTGTCAATATATGCTTCTTAGATGAAGACAACCTCGGAGCATAGTCGAGAGGGCGGTGCTATCAACAAGCATCAGTGAAGCTTTCGACGCGTCCACTCATGTATACGTACGTTATCGAGACGGAAACATGGAGAAGGCATTTCTGGGCGTGGCTATGAGTGCCGCCTACACCTCATCCCTCCCCCGCTTTTAAAGCTCTGGCATAGACGCTGTAGACAGCATCACCTATCGCTGTATATGGTTATTCGACTATTAGTCTCCTCTGACATCTTCCGGATCACTTCCGACGAATTGGGCCCGTGTCAGAGTCCTGAGTACTCCGCCAAAGTGGACCCACCGAAGATGTGCAAATGCTGTGCGAGTGGGGACGATGAATTGAGTTTCCGTTGATGGTAATATCTAGAGCTCTGGCATAGACGCTGCATCACCCACCGCTGTTTATGGCTATTCGAGGATTAGTCTCCTCTGGGCCGACCACTTCCGGTCCCGGCGATATGGACCCCTGCCAGTTGGATGAGCGGATGCGGTGTAAGTGGGAACGAGCGATTGAGTGTCCTATGAAGGTACTATCTACCATGCGCAAAGAGGCCTAGTTCTAATCAGCAAGGTGAGGTGTCGCCGATTTTCTAACTGTGGCGCGAACAGGCAGGCTAGCATTCGTACGAGTCCCAGAGTGGCTCCAGAAGTCGGCAGTGAGCGTAAACGGCCCACTAATCTAGTAAGCGAAGTCCCATACGAGTCGGTATGGATGGCAGGCCCAGACACAGTTTGCATGTGATAGTACGAGAGAAACCTTCAAAATTTAAACTTCGATCGGTGAATCAGGGCTGACGCTTGACTATCTACAGACAACGCTGCTATGTAATAGTGTCAATGCTCTCATTGATCAGCTAGCTACATGGGTACAGCATTTACACGTAGACAACGAATCAGTCAATTATGGTATATGATATATAGATACGCGCATAATAGATGAAGACGAAAAGAAAAAAGACAAGGAAAGTAAGGAGGTCCAAGGCCTCCGTAGCAAGATGCAATCGGTCCTTCGAATATCATGATCCCCGCTCTGCTTCATTCTTTATCGAACGGGACCAGCTCCGAGGTGCTCATTCCATACCGCTGGTAACGTCTTTAAGCGACTTTGTGCGCCTGCGATCAACGACAACAGAGACGGTGGAGAAGGAAACGTTCCTTCCATGCCCTGAGCTTCGCGTCGGAGACTGGGACGACCGCGCTGGCTTCAGTATGGGTGAAGTCGTTGCAGATGTGGGGAAGACTTTCGAGCTCGGAGTGGCGGGCGTCTTCTTCGTCCTTGGCCTGGATTTACGCTTTGGCTTGGACGCAGACGAGGCGGCGTCGTCAACATCCATATCGTCATCTTCCCCTTCTGAGACTGAGGGCTTGAAGGGCTTGTCTTCCGACTTTGTCTTTGCCCGCTTCTTTCTCGGTGCCCTGACTTTCGCAGCCTTGCCGACACTGGCTGACTCCGCGTCGTTTACCACCGTCGCGTCCTCCTCTTCTTCCTCCTGCTTTGCTGCAGACTGCGTTCGTTTACGCTTTGGGGTCTTCCGCCTCGACGTAACAGATCCAGACGACTCGGATGAGGACGATGGCGGTGGATGGTTGAAGCATCGCATCTGAGCACACGATGTGAGCTTGTCGTCATGCAGCGTAGAATCGGCACGGAAGCGGGCGCGTTTGAGGTCGGTCTGCAGGCGTGTCCGCGTCAGTCCGTATCCGGGTCTCCTGGGGAAAGAGGCGTACCGTGTGCTTGCCTTCGTAGCAGTAGCCATCCGGCGGACCCATGTCGCCATCGCCCTCCACGGTGTGCCCACAGCACCCGTACAAGGTCTCGTAGCCTGAGCCGCGCCCGACGCGTTCGACCACGGCGCTCTCGTCGTCGTGCGCAACGAGACAGCTGCGGTCCGTGTTTTCCACGTCAAAGTACGACTTGTGGCATCGCACGCAATGCAGCCTCGGCGGTGGCGCAAGTTGCGAAAAGAAGGTCGTTATCGAGGCGACGGTGTTGGGGGATGGAGGTGCTGTAGTCGATGACAGGCGCGTGAGAGTGTAGGTGTGCAGAGTCTGCGGTGGTATGGAGGATACAAGGGTGGCAAGCTCCTCCTTCGTCGTAGGGATCGATGCTGGAGGCGGCGGAGAGGGCGTGGCCGGCGGAACAGAGGGGGACTCAGTTGGGTCGGCTATCGCTGAGATGTCCCGTTGGCCGTCGACCGATGGCGACGGAGTGCGCAGCTGTTGCTCCGGCTGAGCTTTGCGCGAGAAAAAGCCAAAAACCATCGCGAAATAAGAGAAGGAGGTAGGAAATTGACAGATGGAAACCGAGAGCAAGCAGATAAATGCGTCAGTGGGGCAGGATTGGGTTTGGTTAGAGTTTCACACGGCACGCGTCCGGCACGTGTTTTGTACCTGTCGTATCGTGCAATCAGCGTGGCGTACAGCCAGACAGCCAGCATACAGCGTGGTGGGTGCAATTCGACATTGCAAAGATAGCGACGCAGCCAAATGTATGTAATGAACCCGCCAGTCTCAAGCCCTATAGTTTGCTCGTTTCATGCCACCTGCCCACATATAAAGCCTATAGAGTCAAACTCGATGTATTTAGGTAAATCGACCTAATGACGCCAACTGTGAATCTCTTCAGTGTCCACAAGGAAGGCATCAAGTATGCAAGAACGTTTCATCGATCTCGATATCAGACAAAATATACAATCATCTCTACCACAGGGATCATAGTCGCCGAGAGCGCGTCTTCGATGACGGTGTCAGGAATCTAAACCTTGGAGAATTGACAATTTGATCGCACGCTACACACAACAGCAAGACCGAAGATACTACTATACAGTGACAGAAGGCTCGATTTCGCCCAGAAGCATAGTGCCGTCCTTGCTGCCTGTGAGAATGACAGGCTCCTTGGGGTGAAAGTCAACGGACGTGACCGTTCCCTTGTGCCCCGGGAGCTGCATGGCGTGTCAGCAAACACCAGGAAAAGGGCGCAATATGTCTGCCCACCTTGTAGAGTATCTTGGCCTTTTCAACGTCCCATATACACACAGCTCTGTCTGCGCCTCCAACAGCGACGCGCAGACCACCGTCGTCTTTGCTCCACGCGCCGCGTAACAGAGTGTTCTCAAAGCCAGCAGGCGCGCCCTGGAGTACACGGTGTATACGCGTCGGTGAGGACGAGAAAGGGCGGATGTCGTGAATTATTGTCTGGGACGAGAAGGAGGGTGATAGAAGGAAGTTTCCGTTGGGCGAAAGGGCCAGAGAGGTGGGAGTATCGGTGTGGCCGGTGAGGGAGTACACTTGTTCACCTTTGCGGAAATCGTATACCTACGAAGGGTCAGCAACAAGGAGGGAAGTAGGTGAAAGAACGTACGTGTATCTCATTGTCTAGCGCACCGACATATAGATTAGTGCCATCGGCACCCCAGCACACGGATGTGACTGGACATCCTATTTCCAGAGAAGAGATGGCATTTTTGGTACCGTCTTCGCCTCCCTCCCATATTTTCACTGTTCCGTCGTCGGAGCCAGTAGCGACGAGCTCAGTCCCTGCGCCTCCTGCCATTGTGCGGTCAACACTGTTGATGATCTCGCGGTGGGCGCGGATTTTGCGCACGCGTTGGCCGGTGGTGACGTTGGTCAGACAAAGGGTATGGTCTGCAGCGACAGTGTAGAGAATGGGGGAGAAGAGGGACCACTGAAGATCTAATATGGGCGCCTTGGTGAGGTTGGACAGCAGCCCGTAGTTTGTATTCGGCGGGTACGTTCTCCATAGCGCTGTTCCCCATGTTAGACGGATTTCGGGGTAGACTGGGGGCACGCACAAACGCTTCTGTCTGCAGAACACGCCGCGATATTTTGCCCGCTTGGATCGAAGCGGCAAGATAGAATTTCGCCCTGGTTTACGTGTTCAGCAGGACGACGAACACGTCAAGGATATCCTGGTACGCACCGAATGGGCGCCAGCAAGGCTGACAATGGGTGCCTCGAGACTGCTGGTTCGTTTCACAGTCCGGATGAGGCCTTTTGAGCGGTCATCGCCGGCGGAAGAGATGGCAATCTGATTTGAAGGCGGCGGTGTTGCCCTTGCGCGCTTAATGAGCGTGCCGTCGTGCGGCGGGGAAGCGCCTCGTTTCGACATGGGTGAAGCAGGCCAAACTGGAAATCAAGGACAAGGGAACGCTCCTGCCAAGCATGTACAACTGTAGATTAGATTAGATTAGATTAGAAACGGTCGAACCTTTCAAGACTTCGACGACATCTACTGAATCAGCGTGCTTTAACGCCAATGAATCAGTCAAGCAAAGGTAAACTCTACTTCCAACTTGTGGTAACGGGTGCAAATTAAGGCTATAGCAACTACATTTGTACCTCGTCTGCCCTGTTTGCACATGAAGGTTAACTCGACTAGCTGAAGAGTTCACGAGGACTCAAACCAACCAGACCAACCAGACAGCCAGGAAGGAATGGGATCAGGTAGCTACAGTTCAGGGTACAATAGGTATTCGAGAGCATAGACAAGTAACAAGATGAGCAAATATTCACAGACGCAGAGATACATGGAGACTGGTTTTCCTACAACCACACTCACACAACTCACTCATCGGGATGGAATCCAGCCACCTCATCTGCCAACACATGATAGCTCGTCAAAGTTTCCATAACCTGCCGCGCGTACCAGTATCTCCCCGGCACCATCTGCACGAATGTCCCCGAAATGCCCATCCCCACCTTCACGGCCTCCACACTCTCAGTCTGGACGACTATGACGATGTCGTCTTTCCAAGGGTTGTGGCCCTCGCCTGCCGCGGAGTCTTCCTCGATAACGGGCGAGTTCACGCGCACATCGTCCCATGGGCTTAGAACGACCTGAGCAAACATGCGCTCCAGCTCGTCAGAGGACGACGGCACAGGCGGATGGATACCAGTGATTCGCCGTGTTGACGTCTCGACGACGCCTGTAGTGTGTGTTGACGCGAAGTCTTTGGGTAGTGGAACGAGTCTCTCAGAAATCGACCAGTCGGACGTGGACGCGGTCCAATCGATGCCCTCCTCGTCGGCCACAATGTCAATGCCTTTTTCCTTGAGGGACTTGGCGAAGTCCTGCTCCTCTGAGGTAATCGGCTTGAAACAGCGCGTAAATGAGGTGCCGAGAGGGCCTGGGACAGCTTTGGCGAGCTTAGCAGTGAGGGGGAGCTCATCAATGGCGGTGTCGACAATCTTGAGCGCGCGATTGAGCTCATCGGCGCGTCCGTCGAACACATCATTCCTGATCAGGTAGTTTAGGAAAAAGCGCAGAATTCGAGGGATAGCGAATAGGAAGCGGTCGGAACTGTGACACTCAGTGGTGAGCTGGAGAATCTTCGAGGACATAGAGGACATACTATATAAGACCCTGCTCAATCAGATACGACGAAAGAAAGACGGTGACAGCTTGTTCGGGGCGATCACAAAAGTCTGCGAGCCTTTCGCCTTTCTCTACATCGGCCCGCAGAAGAAGGTCCTGGATCTCTTCGTCGCTGCGTACGACGGTTGGTTTCTTTCCATAATTGGCGTAAGGGGGTCTTGACTTGAGTGGCTTCTTGAAGTTCTCTCCGCGAAAGTCGTCTTGGCGCGTGACATTGCGCTGTGCGTCCATGTTCGCATCGTCGTCAGAGATGGCGGCGTCGTCGTCACTACTATCCTCGCCTTCCTCCTTTCTGTTCCAGATAGGCATGTTCATGAGGGTGCCGATGTAGAGTTGGATCTATGCACGATGAGCGGCTACGCGCGAAGCAGATGCACCGGTATACCTGATCCCATTGTTCGCGTACAGACATCATGGCAGTCGGGTCAGATTCGCGTGGCCAGAAGCGGATGCGGGCAAAGTCTGCCGCAGCCGCCTGGACGCGCTGAGTGATGGGCAAGTTGCTGAGAAATATCAAAGGATGGGCATGAAGTCAGTGGCAAAATCTCGCACCGATTATAGCCACCCGGATGGAAATAAGTCTCTTGCTCTAACCAGTCTTCCTGCCACGCCTTCCTTGGCGCGCCGTTGGAGGTGTTATACCCACCTCGTCCACGTCCACGACCGCGGTAGCCGCCGCGGCCGCAGGATCGAGTGTACTGTGTCTGAGGCGCGTCGGCGTTTGGTTGAGGATCCCTTCCGACGGTGTCCGTTGACATGTAGGCTCCTTCATGGTCCTTGACAGCCGCAGCGCTGGACAGAGAAGAGTCCGTGCTCATGGTGGAAGGAAGAGAGAATGTAGCCCAATTGATAGGCGCTGAAAGAGCGAGACGGAGCCATGAAAGAAGCAATCGTGCACGTGGTAGACCTCTATTGTTGCAACCCTTGCCTGGTGGCCCTGGACCGATGGGCAATCAGGTTGTTTATTACTCTGCTACTGCCAGGCTACTGCTATTCATGATAGAGGTTTCTGGGCTCATTCCAACACACCCTCGCTTGAGGTAAAGATCTGTTTCAGCTTGACGAAGTCCTCATCTTTCAGGCTAGTTTTAGACTTGAGATAGCCCTCCGCGCCTCCGTACCTTTCTCGGATCGTCTTGATCGTGGCAAGCATGATTTCGGGGCTACAAGCAAGTAAACTCATAGATTGGGATCGCAAGTTGGATAATGACTGACCTAGAGCTACCCATAGCCAGGGTCCCTTCCGGATTCTCAGCATACGCAGGTTGCTTCTTGAGGTGTTCAATCAGAATTGACCTGACGGGTGCCAGACCATCGGTGGTCAACGAATAATCCTTTGCAACATCCTCGTCAGCCACCCCGAGGACCTGCGTGGGCGTCAAACCTGGGGACATAATTTGCATCGGATATTGTGCTCACCATGAGTAGAAGGGCGAAGAACAGTCCCGTTCGATCTTTTCCAGCTTTTGATGGAAGCCTCCAATTTAGTTATGATGTACGCAAGAAACAAAGAGCAATGTTCACCTGTGCAGTGTACAAGGCACTTCTCATCGGGCCTGTGGATGATGTGTCGGAAGATTGTATCGAAAGCTGAGGCACCAACAGTCAGAATTTGGTCGTACACGTCGACGAAGGTCTGGGAAAATATGCAGGTAAGGGTATACTGAACCGTGTCACGGATCAGGCTACTAACCTCGAGGGCGTTTGTTTGGAATGCTTTCAAACTGGATGGTACTCGTTCAGAAATATCGTGCATCGACCAATAGATTCGGATACTGACCGATTGGCCAAGGAAAGCGGGTCAAATCCTTCCACGGAAGCTGGGACTGGAACGATGGTCACCCCTTCTATCTCTGGGGTGATGCTCTTGTACGTGGCAATCTCAACCGGAGCGCGAAGATCAAACACCCATTGAACACCAAGAGCCACGAGTTGTTCCTTTCCCTTGTCAGTGATTCCGGAGATGTCGCCAGAGCGAAAGATCGTGCCCGGCTTCGTCACGGTGGACGGGGCGAATGTGGGGTATCCTCCAATGTGACGGACGTTGATGACTCCCTGTACCTGGACGAAGGGGGGCTGGGAGAGAACATCTGATGTAGGTGCTTCCTGTTGTGACATGATAGTAAGGCTTAAGATAGATGTCGTGGAACTTGATCTATATCATCTGAGTTGACTCGATGATGGAGAGCGTGAGACTGTTCGCCACAAGAGGTGGGGTCCGTGAAATGAGAGCGGAGTAGTCAAAAGCGTAAGAAGGTCGGCATTATAGACTTCGGCGAGTAGCGTTCCAGAATTATGTCAGAGAGCTCTGAGCTTCGGTGAGGAAACTGCCGCCTGTCAGATACTACTGCGAGCAAGTGGCGCAACAAGGGTCTTCGGATGTCAAGCGATGAGAGACCCGAAAACGTCCTCCTGAGAGAAGAAAGCAAGGGTGAATTGGCGCTGCAGGAAGACCATATACTCGTGTAAGTCTCAACATCAAAGAGAGACAATGCGCAAATATTATCCAGCCTCCAATGTAGGCGAGGTTCTGGAGCTGCACAGGACAGTCGTCGTCGAGGACGGACAGTCACCTATGGGCCGGCTAGATCCGAGCCAATAGTCGTAATCTGATATCGTTTTTCGATCGTTAATCAGCATGGCCGAGTCTGCATCTTGACTAGCTTCCACCACGTTCACGGTTTCTCCAATGTCCGGACCAAGCAACTTCCACACCGTCGATTCACCAGAGCATTTCCAGGCTCTCCTGTCCGAGGATCTCAACAGGGTCTCACTGCTCAACTTTTGGGCAGAATGGGCTGAGCCATGCAAGCAGATGAACGAGGTCGCGCTCGAGCTGGCGCGGAAATATCAGGGCCTGCTGGTCTTGCAGGTGTGGAACGCCATATATATGATATCTGCATCACCTCCTGAGCACATAGCACCCACTAGATTGAAGCAGAGGCACAACCAGACATCACTGAATCATTCGACATCGAAGCTGTTCCTTCTTTCCTCGTCTTACGCGGACATATCCTTCTAGAGAGGATAGCAGGCGCCGATGCGCCCGGTCTCACTGCTGCTATCGCGAAACACATAACACCGCCCACTACTCAGCCGCTGAGCAAGACTAGTCAGGCGCCTGCTGCACCAACGGGCAAACACGAATCACCGGAGGATCTGGACAAGCGCATGCGAGCTATCATGAATCAGAGCAAGGTGGTGCTCTTCATGAAAGGGAACCCGGCCACCCCACGGTGTGGTTTCTCCCGGCGTATCACCGCTTTGCTAGGGGAGCAGAATGTGGAATATACCACGTTTGATATCTTGGAGGACGAGGCTGTTAGACAAGGTCTGTTTTGGTTGCATTGTTATCTGGGTGTCGCTGACATGGATTATCACTATAGGTCTCAAGGCACTCAACAACTGGCCGACTTTCCCCCAACTCATCATCAACGGCGAGTTCGTAGGTGGTCTAGATATCGTTCAGGAAATGGTGGACAACGGTGAACTGGCGGAGCTGATTGCATAATTATCTTGTCCATGAGCGCTACATAAGTTGTACAATACAGTCTAATAGAACATGTCGTCGTATCGCGCATGGATCTCGCCATCCTGTTGTCACTCTTCGTCACCTGAAACAGCGGTATTCATATGCACGTTTGACCATCAACATTAGCATAACGTCCTGCTCAATGACAGTCCGAGAGGATTACAGTAGCGTCCACACACTGCTTCCAACTCACTTTCGACTAAACCAACTCCCACTCCCACTCCGACTCTTTGGGAAATTAAACCACTTGCCAAATTCCTCTTCTTCGACTTCGTCGTCGTCGTCAACCTCTTCTTCGTCCTTCTCCTCTGTCTGTTTCTTCCCACCAGCAGCCTGCGATTCCTCCCCGACCATACTAACATCACGCTCCAGAAATCCCTGGAGGTCGTCCACACCGCCCTCCAAGTCAAACTGAGAATCATACGCGCCACGCAACTGCGTCGCCGCATATACCGGCGCCTCCTCTTCCTCCTCGTCGGTATCGTCACCAGCTATGGACGAGAGGGACTTGGCAGGGGAGGCGATGTCGAGGTCTACATGGGGCTCGCTCTGTTGGCGTGCCTGGGGCAACTTGGAAGCCGTGCTTTGTTTCGAAGGCGATTTCGAAACACTGGCTCTGAATGGCACACGAGAAGGTGAGGGCTTCGATGGGCTATCCTTGGAAGGCGACGGAGTGGATTGCGCCTTGGACGGCGTGCGCTTCTTCGGCGAAGGCGTGCGTGCACTGCTCAACAGTTCTCTGAGGTCCGTCATCTTGCCGTCGCCGCCATCTTCATCGTCAATCCTAGCCCTCTTCGCCCGCAGGTTGGACTGGGGACTAAGAGATTGCTTGCTCTTTCCTTTCGCTAGGGCGACGGAGATGTCGGCAGAACTACCATCAACTACCAGAGGACTCGAGACCATCGCCATCGAGCTCCTGATGGGTTCTGGGCGACGTTTGTTGTTGTCTGGCGGCGTGGAAGTATCTAGGTTCGAAGGAAAAGAAGGCGGTAAGAACTGGTCTTCCGGAAGGGCGGCGATTGAGCCGGATGTACGAGGAGGTACGTTGGGTTTGGGAGAGGAAGTTCTGGACTTGGGGGAGCGTCTCGAAAGTAACGGTGGATCATTGAGCTTGGATTCTGGTTGGTTTGCAGCCGGAGAGGGCTTGTAAAAAGATTGTGTCCTGAGAGGGGAAGGATGCGGACCCCTATCGCTTGGACGAGAAGGCGTAACGTCTCTGTCTTTGTCCTTGGGATGAGCCGCCCGTACAGTCCTCTTTGAAGCGACGAATCCTAGTGGAGAGGGATCTTTAGGGTCGTATTCCTGAGTCCGCTGTTTCTTGGCACTCCTGCTGACAATTTCGACCTCGACTTTTCTTTTCCCCCTCCCTTTGGCCGGCGAGTTTGGCCCGCTGCCATTGCCACTCTCCGCTTCGACGCTCGCTTCGACATTGCGCACCCATCCATGAACCTTTGACACGACTTCCGTTCTTTTTCTGAGGTCGGCCCATTCTGCGTCGTCTTTTGGTAATTGTTCTGGCCAGCCGCCAGGCGGAGGAGGAATGGCAGGCGTCAGCGAAGTGTTCAGCCAGCTACACAAGTGTTGAGATGATACAAGCGAAGATAGAGAACATTGCGTACCGTGGGCCACCCAACGTGCTATGCAGCCTCAGAGTGCGCCCCAGCAGTGTCCAGCGCCCATCGGACGGGTCGTAGTTGCAAGTTTCCAAGATCGACTTGACGCGCTGTCGTAATTTCACTACATGCACCTCTTCTTCTTCTTCGTCGGCTGGGTCAGATTCGTCGGGGGATGCTAATCCGCTGGCTTGAATCGCGTCCCGGCGTAGTTCAAGAGCTGACAAGAACGATGCAGGTGTTTGTGGGCTGAGAGTGATTGTCGAGTCGGTCGACGAGTCGGCAAACGATTGGCGCAGGCGACTGCGTGGCGGCATGGCGGGCGTGGTTGTATAGTTGATGAAGAACAATATGCGAGAAAAGCACTTATGGTAGCATTCAAAGCAGCATGAAGGTAAGTTCAAAGTCAACGGTAAGAGACGTCACGCATCAGGACCAACATAGGGTCACTAGGCTGTCACTCGCCCGCGTTCGAATCCTGCTCAGGCCATCACTGTTTCATCAAGCTCGCTCGCTGCTCATTGCACAATGCACTACACTGAACATCCGCTCGAAACAAGACAAGAAGATCCGGATCTCAACGCGTTTAGTCTACGTCAGACATGCCCGGCAAGCTGACAAGTATGATGCCCCAACCATGCTAAGATTATGTGATTAGTCGCGCTGGGGGATTCACATTGAAGTGTTCCCCGGCAAATGGGAGATGCAGATTACCCCGGACGCGCGCATGTGAATACCAACCCGATCACCTGTTTGCTTAAATTCGTCACCCCGACCTCTGCCTTCTACCTCCACACCATGCCCTCCGCCGCACGAACCGCCCTCCTCGAACAGCGCCCCGACGACGTTGTCATCGTATGCGCCCTCCGCACCGCGATAACAAAGGTATGCCGCCGCCCTCCTCATCATCGTCACCGCCCGACTGACGCCGTCGCGTAGGCCAAGAAGGGCGGCTTCAAGGACACTCGTCCTGAAGAGCTGCTTGCCGGCGTCCTTCGTGCCGTGTACACTCGCGTCAACCTCGATCCCGCACTCATCGAGGACATTGCCGTCGGAAACGTCCTTCCTCCCTCGGGTGGTGCCTCTGCTGCACGCATGGCCGCGCTCGCTGCCGGCATACCCAACACGGCTGCCCTCAACACCGTAAATAGGCAATGCTCCAGTGGTCTCAGCGCTGTCAACCAGATTGCTAACGAGATAAGGACGGGTCAAATCGACATTGGCATTGGTGAGCCGCTTACGATGATACGCCCTACTCTCGTCGACTGACAATCCATGTCAGGCGCTGGCGTTGAATCCATGACATTTGGCTATGGTGCCGCTGCCATGGCTGACGGCTACTCCGAAGCTGTCTTGCAGAACCAAGAAGCCGCTGACTGCCTCCTTCCCATGGGCATCACCTCCGAGAACGTTGCTGAGGCCTTTGGTGTTACCCGCGCTGCCCAAGACGCATTTGCCGCAGAGTCCTTCCGTCGCGCCGCCGCCGCGTCAAAGGCCGGTAAATTCGTAGCCGAGATCGTCCCGCTCAAAGTCAAGGCTATCGACCCCAAGACCGAGAAAGAGACCGAAATCGTCGTTGACCGGGATGACGGCGTTCGAGAGGGGGTAACGGCGGAGAGCCTGGGCAAACTGAAACCCGCTTTCAAGAAGGACGGTAGCACACACGCTGGCAATGCATCCCAGGTCTCCGATGGCGCATCTGCCGTCATCTTGACGCGTCGCTCGCACGCTCAGAAACTCGGCCTGCCCATCATTGGAAAGTTCGTCGCCGCTTCAGCAGTTGGTGTGCCACCCAAGGTCATGGGTATTGGCCCGGCGTACGCCATTCCGCGTGTATTGGAGAAGACTGGGTTGTCCAAGGACGATATCGACTTCTGGGAGATCAACGAGGCGTTCGCGAGTCAGGCAGTATACAGCGTGCAGAAGCTTGGCCTGCCATTCGAAAAGGTGAACAAGCACGGTGGTGCCATTGCCATTGGACACCCTCTGGGAATGAGTGAGTTTCGTCGGTCATACGCTCTTGGATATGTGTCTAACATGATCTTTTTCTCTAGCTGGTGCCCGTCAAATTGCGACTGGCTTCAACATCGCAAAACAGTACAACGAGAAAGTCTTCGTGACGAGCATGTGTATCGGCTCGGGAATGGGCATGGCTAGTGTATTTGTCAGCGAACAGTAAATGTGCTCATCTATTCCACTGCATTTTTGTATGATTATTGGAATTGTAATGATAGCGAGTGAGACGAATGATACAGAAAATTCATCCATGAGCCAAGCCAGCAATAATGAATTGCTCTGCATTCAACCTGTCCTCCTCCGAGAAATGGAAAGACAGCTCCAGTCCCTCGTCTTGGAGAGCCTGCAGCAAGGTGTAATCGTCTATCCTCAGAGCGGGGAGTGCAGTGGCTGGAGATACTTTTCCCCCCCACGTCCTGGTATACGTGAAGCGAGCGGCGCGTAAACCAGCTTGGTGACGCGCAGAAAGCATTCGCACAAAGCCTCCGTCGAAAAAATTCCAAGGAAATACGTCCGTTGTGTAGATATCAAGCCTCTGGAGGTGTGGGACGTAAGCGCAAGTGACGGCGGTCTGCAGATCCTGTTTGTGCGGTTCACTACCGTGGCTCTCCTCCCCCAGGACATCTCGGACCTCCTCCAGGAGCAGACGCGGACTGGTGTTTTTCATGATAGGATCATCATCTATTAGATGCTGTAGGTGGAACTCTATGTCCAATTCCTTCAGGTATGGCGTGAGCCTGAGCATCCCGCGAAGGTGTTCAGCACCGTCACAGTTGATCATTCTGAGATAGGCGAGGCGACACTGGGAGTTCAAGAGTAGTCGTGTGATATCGGGGAATGGGTCGGAGATTGGTAGATCTTTTCGATTAATATATAGTCTGGAGAGGTTTGGAAGGGAAAGGTGCCGAAATTCATGGGTCTCGCGCGTCTCGAGCGAGGCAAGACTGTGGTGTACAGTAGGCACGTTGGGTGAGCTATTAACACTGAGTTGAGTGAACCCCTTGAGGGAGACGAGATTTGGATACATCGCGATGATGGAACACAGAGATAATACCTGACCTCCCGCTCCGATGTCTAATTCCTGAAGGCGACCGGCATTCAAGATAAGGCATGGTAGAGGAATGTCGAGGATGTCCAGCCTAGTTACGGGAGCAAGCTGGAATGCACGAATAGGGAGCGGAGTTCTAGTCAAGGACTGTCCATCGATCCATATGCCCAAGTGTCGCAGAAGCGGCAGTCTCTCTCGAAGAGATGACAGTGAATGGGCCAGCATAATGTGCATACCCACAAGTCGAGCCGACCTCCATTGAAGAGAGAATTCCATCAGGAGTGCGAGGACGTCACTGTACCGTTCGCCTAGCATTCTCCACCGACGATTCCGGGAATCCGAGTCTGTCCTCCATAACACAAAGTCTATGGGTTGCCCGCTGACCCTGTCAAGCACTATCTGCACTGGTGTAAGGTGACTCGAGATTTCTGCTGCTTGTTCAATGTCCAAGTCGAAGTTGGACCAAAAACGAGGACATGAGAGAGCTGTGGCGCGCCACCTACGACAGACGCGGCTAATGGTCCAGTGAGCGTCATCCGGATCGTAAACGTCTAAGCACGGGAGCCACAAGAAGATCTCGCGGAGAATTTCAGGAGGCAAGCGGCGGACTGTCGAAATGACAGCCAAGAGACTCTGCCGAACACGACGTTGGCGTTCAACCTCAGCGGAAATAGGGGTCTGCGAGACGACAGCGTCGCAGCGCCGGATCAGGTCCTCTGTTAACGTTCGTTCCTCTGCTGAGGGCTCATCGTTGGATCGCAAGAGGGTTTGAATCGCGTCAGGAAGAATGTCGAGGACGGAAGGCATCGAGGAAAAAGTCGAGTCTGGTTTCTGACAATTGTTGTTAGCACTTAAGTCCAACGAAGACAATCATGTGTGCCTACTTTCAATGAAGGCAGATACTAAGTAGATCGACTTTCTATCTCAGGGAAGATGGTGGCCAGATGTAAGTCTTAGTCTGGTATTTACGGCATGTACAGTACCCGAGTCACCCGTCCTGCTGCAAGGATCTGGTCCATGTATGCATTGATAGATAGTACTGTACTACTTACTGTCATGAAGATACATAAATACACGTCAAGTCTTGTGGTTAAGACTCGGGAGTCGGAGGAACTATCGTGAAAGTAGGAGGCTTTGGACCAAGTTGGGTGCGATGTATATCAACTACGGGGCGACTTTGTGCTGAAATGAGGGACAAACTCTCCGAGGACAGCAGACTCAGTGGTCGCATTGGTGGGCTTGAATCTCTCGATCCGGGCAGGGACTTGCTGTGGGAACTCGACCTCACCCGGCTATATTGCACAGGCCCAGCATCACTGCCATCTTCATCCTTTCCTGCGCCGCGCTTGATCCACCGACGGGGATCGTAGAACCGGATGATGTCCTGTAGAACTTTTCAGCAACGAGACGGAACGGTCTCGCCAACTTCCAAACCTTCTGCGTCCCGAAAGATAGCGCCCCCAATATCGGTACTGTGCAGGTCAGAAGCGGCTGGGAAGGGTTCTGTGTAGGACTTACGAGATGCGAGCAGGATGTTCCAGGAGGCTTTCGAGTTCTTTTCATGGGCCGCGATGTACGCAGCTAGAATCAAGGCAACGACAGGCATCGCCGTGAATATTGTCAGGCGAACTATCATCGAGACTGATGGACGATGGCCTTTATCTGTCTGTCTCTGGTAGGCGTACTCGCGGAGTGAGATCCAGTGCCGATAGAGGAAATGCGCGAGGGATACTGTGGATGTTGTTATCAGACATCGAGACCATTGTCCTAGAGACGAGGCCATTTACCTTCCAAGAGGATGCAGGTCGTCACCATTGGGAACGTCAGACAAAGCGTGACAATCAACCTGAGCACACATCAAAAATGAAATTTAGGCGAAACCCGTCGGACTCACTGGGCGTTGCTTTTGCTATGACAGAACATATGCGTTGAATCGCGTTCTATCTGATCGGCATCACCAATGAGCTGTGTGCACGATCAGCTTCAGGCGACTTCGGTGATCAACAGGTTAAGCGAAATTGTACGCACAAAGGCAGTTACGATGATCATGAGTACCCAGATGACCCATGGCATGATCAACATCTGTTACGCGATAAGCATCGACCATGGTAACCGAGACAGGTGAACGTACGAGGTCGCGGTATACGATGGAGGGATTGGAAGTCCCGAGAATGAGCACTCGGAAAGAGCAGTATGTCTGCACTCGAACGGGTCAGATAGTCGTCTCGCGAAGGAGAACATAAGTCAACGCACGTCCACAATGAAGGAAACGCCAGTACAGCCAACTCTGGACAAGTCTTGGCGTTAACATACGGTATGTGAGGAAGAGAGCAATGTCACGTACAGAACGGGAGAACTATAGACCAAAAGTGTCTGCAGCAGACATGTCCCGAAATGCGGATCCTTGCCAAACTGATTGTCGACGAGGAGAAGGTATGAAAAGGCGAAGACGAGCCAAGAGGTGACGAAGCTGAACCACGTCCGCGTCCTGTGTATACGCCGAGAGAACGTCGCCGGGACGAGAGTAAACAGAAGGGCGAAGAAGCCTAAGAAGGAGGCAGCGTTGTAAATGTGTACCGCTGTAAGTTCGGAGCTCCAGTCCCCACGCGGATCTGAATGAACATGAACTGCTGTATGGGAAGCGCTCAAGAGAGGGCTGACCCTCTATTTTCCAGGCTGGATAGTCCATAACCAGCGTTCGAGATGAAGGTAAGAGTGAGACAGAGGGATAGATGCTAGCGCCGATGGCAGTGATGAATGTTCAGTTTTGATGACAGCTGTGTGTGAGTTCGGGCGGCACTGCCAGGGGCAAACTTGAGGCGCCACCTATTCAGCATATATACGTATCAACATTCCCATGTACGAGCTGATTTCAATTGGGGCGTCAGATCGAATCACCGAGAAGGTGCTGTCCTGATCATTGCGTTTCGCGTCCGGTTATCCTGATG
The DNA here is from genome assembly GCA_019915105.1 of Strobilurus luchuensis. Lineage (NCBI taxonomy): Eukaryota > Fungi > Basidiomycota > Agaricomycetes > Agaricales > Physalacriaceae > Strobilurus > Strobilurus luchuensis. The sequence goes on along the minus strand of JAHLMJ010000007.1, from coordinate 2,136,688 downwards.
AAATCCCACTCAGTCAGTTTTGTATGGATACAAGTTATATTCGTTACGACGATAATCAGAACATCTGCACAACTATCTCAGCTCCCAATCGGCCTTCCCCCTGAAAGCCGTTGGTACAAGCGTGCGGGGCTTCATGGTATGCATGACAACCGTACAGAAACTCTAGAGCGCCATGACGAAGAGAAACAAGTGTTGACTCTCCGTTTAGAAGAGACGGGTGGGCTTGCCCATGGTGGTTTTGATGTGGAGAGACTTGACGTTCTGCCAGTTCTTCTTGAGGAGAGAGACCAAGAAGTTAATGCCTGATGGAAGGTCAGAGGATGGCTTGAGGGAGTGCGATGGATACATACTAAGCATGACGTTGGCGAGGACCTGGTCCTCAGTCATGTTGGCGTGGCCGACAGCGACACCCAAGCAGAGAACCTTCTTGAGCTGGAACTTGATGGTCGAGCGGACCTCATTGAGCTTGTTGGTGAGGTCCTCGGCGTGGGAGACGGGGGTGGGGAACTTGCCAGCTAGAGGCGTGTTAGAGCAAGACTAAGCGGTTTCAAATCAAGGTGGCGCACCCTTGGAGAGACCAGGACCCAAGAGACGAGGAATCTGCTTGATGAGGGTCTCGGACGCAAGGAAGGCGTCGTACTTCTTGGCCAACTTCTTGACGAGCTTCTTGTTCTTGTTGAGCCTGGCAGACGTCAGATTGAATCTCCGAGTAAGGGATCTGCTACACACTTCTTCAAGTCGTCAACGGACATGTACTCGAGCTCAATTTGCTTGGCACGATCGATGTCGGCGGCATCGGCGAGAATGCAGATAGACATGCGGGGACGGGGAACATTGGGGAGCCTGGACAGCGGTGATCAGCGTGGTGCGCATCGGGAAGAGCGGCGGGAGGCGCACTTGACGGTTCCGCTGAAACGCTTGTCGCGCTGGGGGTCGTAGTTCTTGAGGCCGATCTGGAGCTCGATGGTCTCGACGAAGTTGCGCTTCTTCTCGCCATTGGCCTCAACAAGGAGTTCCTTGACGGAGCCCCGCACGCTTGACACTGAGAGTTTGCTGCTGGAGGGACGTCAGACACGGTGGGCGCGAGGGCGGGCGGCGTCCTCACCTCATTTTTACTGGAAAGGTCAGTCACTGATTTGCTCTGCACGGAGCCGACTCGAGCGAAATAATTTCCTTCCCACGATCACGCTCAGCTGTATAGCTGTGACGGTCACCTCGGATGACGGGCCGTCAGTCCGGTTGTATGCGCCTCACTGCTTGATGCTCAGACATAGCGGGTAGAAGATCCAGAGGAGACCTCATTCAGTGAGGAGGTCAGTTTCAGTGGGAGAAGGCAACTTCTCACTTTCACCTCACCTTGTCCAGTGTTCTCATTGCCAGTGGTATACGGGCTATGGCCATTGTGGCAAACCCTGTAGACCCCAGATTGCGTGGGACGCCTACCTCTTAGCCAAATCTTTGTCTCGGTTAGTTCTTCAAGCTTTGAAACTCCGGCTCCCTTCCGACAGTTCCTGAAGCACACCGTGGATCGAACACACGAAGTGATATCAAACTATGACGCATCGACTCTGATCATCTGCCAGCGGCCCGCCAACGAACCCTACTTATCTCCCACCATCATGTCTGCGCAGGCACGTCAACTAGCATCCACCTTACTAGCACGCCCTGTCCCGCCACCTCTCAAGCCCACCTCCGTCTACGATGCATCTCTTACTTCCCAAATTGATGCTTTAACTGATCCCATCCCTGTTCGAAGCGCGCTTCACCTCCTGAACGATGATATCAAGCGCGCTCATGATCTCGCTCAAAGCGACGAGGACAATCTCACGAGCTGCTACGTCCATCAGCAGCTACACCGTCGCGAAGGTGACTATTGGAACTCGAAGGTTCGTTTTCTGCTCCGCAATAGTTGGATCTAACACCGCTGTAGTGGTGGCTCAGTAACGGGATGCGTGCCCCGCATCCCGTGCTGAACAAGATCCATGGCGGGGTGGTTCCTGGGAAGAACTTCGTCGATCTTTGTGAGAAGGTGGGGGCGGGACGATCTGCAGATGGCAAACTGGAAGATAAACAATGGGAGGAACTCACAGCAACGGTCGAGTACGCGTTGAACTCAGAGTCAGAGTGAACGAACTAGTATGTTCTGCTGTATCTATTGTACTCATATCTAAAGCTTAGGCGATCGCTTCTTGACCGCCTGTGTCGTGTGAACACCAGAGATGTACAACGCGTTCGTGGTCTTGTCGCGTAACTGCCAAAGAAGCAGTAATCAGATGAGGAGACACATCCCGTCCAGACCCATATTCTCACCTCACAGCTCGCCGACCGCAAGCGCCCATCCATGAAGATTGTTCTCGACACTATGCGCAGATGTGTTCCTCTGCGCGATTCGTTCAGCCCGATGACCTAACGGTGCAAATCCTCGGGACTCACTGTAGCACTGGGCGATGCCAAATCACGTTCATGGACTGGGACATGCCGGTACCATCTTTCCCCGTGGCTATACCTAACGAGACAAGCGGCGAGGAGGAGCACCTGCTTAGTGTCAGTCAAGCTCTCTGGGGTGAAGTCTCCCAACGCACGGATCTATCATGTACGCCGCGCATCCGCCATGCAGCGTGCCATAGACGTTGCACATCTCTGCCTCGTCGAATCAGTTACCGTGACCAAAGCGCTGTTCGGGCTATGCACCTGGGGACACCTCAATCTCACACATAGTCTCCGCCGACTGCTCGCCGAATATGTTCACCTCCACCAACCTCAAATTCCGCCCGATGCCATACCCGTACGACTTCGACGATCCGATAAAGTACGTGAGCACTTCCAAACTTTTCCGCTTCACGTCGTCTGTGGCGTTTCCTTGAATCTTGGCGATCTCGGTCGACATTGGCAGGCAGGGGAAGGACTAGCATGAGAATTACAAGTAATCCCTTCTTATAAGAGACCGTTATTCAACGCGAGGGCCATCTCGCCGTACGTACTCGAGCGTACCCGACTCCATCACGATACGCGGATAAATAGGTGGGGTGGGGGAGAATTGTTACGGTGTACCAAGAGCGTGATTGGCGGGCCCTGGAAGATGGGGGAAGGTGAGCTGAGGTGATACGTGAATTCCGGAGATCTGGAGTGATTGATATTTGATTGACTCTGGGTGTATTGCCAGTGTGGCGAGACTTGCGCGTCGGACGGAGGCATGAATTGTACAAAAGTCCGAACACTTAAACTTCCTTTCTTCCTTCCCGCACTCAAATGCACACAAGGGTATGACCACGGAGATGTCGAGTGAATGCTGTACGGTGTTGCAGCCCTACGCGGGACACCCTCGGGCCTGGGATATGGGCGGTGATGGTTTCAAAAAGGTGATATTCGGGTCGTCACGAAGTGGGCTAAGGAGGCAACAAATGATGCATTGAAAATCAACTACGATACAATTGAGATATGGGGACGGTAACAGACAGTCCGCCCTATAAGGTGGCGGGTCATCTTCTCAGTCCAGCCCCATCCGAGCGTTGATTAGACGCCGAATGAAATCGTAAATGTAGGCACATCACCAGAACCATTCAGCGTATGGACCGTAGTCCGAAGCCGTCCGGGCAGAAAGCGGCCAAAGAATGGGGAAGGACAGAGGGAGGACGACGAAAAAAGCAACGCAACTTGGTAATTTGCCACAGCCCCAAGACCGCCAACAGACAAGCCCCAGATAGCTCTGAACAAAAGAGAGAATCCATCAGACATACGCTCGCCTCGCTGGCAAGACCCCCGAGCGGCTCATACAAGCGCACCCAAGTGAATCGCCAAACGTCCTCGAGACCTTCCGAAGAAGGCCAAATTCTCTGTCGAGCGAGGGAGCGTGGAAGTCATCGACTGGATTTGAGAGATGCGGCATTTATAAAAATGCGAGACTCGGTCAGTTTCTATAGAATAGATCCTGTTCGAGTATGTATCTAAAGAAACAACAATGCTCGGGCGAAGTTTTTATAGGCCCGACGCGGTGGTCCGTGCGTGGGAGAGGGCATTGCCGTTTGCGGATGTGGCGTTCATCATTAAATGATCCCTTTCTTGATAGTTCAGGCCCTTGCGTCGTGGTGTCGTCTGTGATTTTTAAGTACTATCATAAGACTTCCTGAAGTCTGGGCAAAAACGATGGCTTGCCGGAATAAGCACCCCGAACTATGTGTGTGCCTATATATATAAAAGACGTACTTTGTATCGAGCGCGCGTGAGTGCGTCTGCTACAACCCAGAATCGCTTTGAGAAGGCTATAGTACCTGCATGTGGCCAAATGTTTTGTGTCCTTCCTAAGTACAATGTCGCCCACTGCACTTCGCACGTAAGTAAGCGTTGTACTAGTAAAGAATTGTAAGTTGGATTGAATTGCATGCTACAGACGAGATACGTTCAAGAAATACAGCGGTAGCTAGACTACAGTCAGACAGCCACTTCCATTTCGCGGGTGTCATAATGAACATCATTCCGAATCCGAGACACCCTCTACACCCTGGTCGCCCCTCAACCTTTCCACGTCACCATATGGAAACTTGTCCTTCATCCAGCGACCCTCCAGACAGTCCACTCTGCAAAGCCCACTCCCCGTCGCACTCGCCAACATCCCCGCACAACCCAGGCCATTACCGCTATTCCACGCCACGCGCTGAACTGCCACCTCGCGCGGCCACGCGCCCGTCTTGCTCGTCGGCGCAAGCTCAATGGGGAGGAAGCGCTCGAGCATGCGGAACTCGCCCGTCTTGCGGCTATAGTCGAGATGGTAGATTTTGTGGATCCAGAAAGGCACTGAGCCCCCGCGACGCGTCGAGCGAAGCATATTCGTGGTGCTCAACGCCCCGTCAGCGCAAGCCACGGCGAGTTGTGGGTGCATGTCGGAGGTGCTCACGGCCCAAACCGGTCCGCCGGGTTCGAGTAGAGTATGTCCACGTCCAAGCATACTGGGTGACGCGGAATAGGCCTTGACGATGTTTTCGTGGTCAATCGTAATGGGACCACCCGCATATGGAGAGAACATCATGGTGTTGATCACGTCTATGATGGGCTCAGCAATCTAACGTGCAGAGAGAAATTGTACCGGACCTCTGGTACGATTCATGACTGATCCACGTCCTTCCCGGATATCAGTCATGCACTCCATTCCATCGTAACCGCCACTAGCAATCACAGTGGGATTCGATCCAAGTGCCGGTGAACCAGACGATGTACACGGCGGCACCTTTATCCATGTGAGTGCACGAATGGCCGATTGATGTACTGGGATGTAATGCGTTGGGAGCATGTCAGAAATCATTGTGTTGCCTACATTGCGACCGATGAGCCAAAGGTCAAGAAGAGAGATTCAAACGCACCTGGAGCGTAATTCTTGAGAGCTGAAGCAAGGTTATAAACAGCGATGATGCCGTTCGTCGTCCCAATCGCAACGACTTCACTATTAGCCCAGTCGAAGGACCAGCACGCAGTCTCGACCATTTCTATCCGAATCACAGGTTCTGCTAGATGCACTGCACGAGAATGAGAATCAAGATTGACTCTGCAGCATTTGACTAACCATACACAGGTCCTGCATCGGCTTTGGGGCAGTCTGGGACGGAATACACCGAGAATGTTCCATCTTCGAATGTCCCTCCGACAAATCCGAGTCTTTTGGAGGTCTCGTCGTGAGCAGGCAAAGGACACCATTTCAGATCATAGGCTGGTCCCGACTCGATGCATAACACTGTGTCGCAGCTCATGCCCTCTGAGTTACAGGCCCATATTTGAATACACGCCAGTGCAGGTCTTGGCGCACGTACGCCAACGTCGGGAGCGTGATTCTTCGTTGGGAATGGTGCGACGGCAAGGTATTGCGTATAATTGCGGCCTAGGGATGGGAGAGCCTTGAGGTCCAAGGAAGCAAGTCCACGAGGATGGAATCTGACCTGCGCGTGCAGAAGGGTGAATGGGACACCAGTCAATACCCCAGGCAGGCGCTCCCGGATTAAATAGATGCGATTTGCTCTCAGGAATGAAATCGGCTGAGGTAGCTGAGAAAATGCAGGTCGGAGTGGATTGTGTACCCACAATTCTTGCGCGCGTCAAACATAGAGAACTGAACGCGTGCCTGCGCGTGATGCGGGCCAAGGAAACAGGTAGTCGGAGGGGGTGGTTTGAGTGTACCATCGTCGGCAGAAATGACATCTGAGGGCAGATACGGCGCAGCTTCACTATATACGTGCATGAGCTAGGGAAATACCGAGGAATGGACTACGACGAACGTTGATGTCAATAATCGAAATTCAGTGGACGTCTTCACGGTCGAGTACACAACTGGTCGGCGGTCTGCCTCCGTCTCGGCGCCGTCCTTGGCCTCCTTGAACCATGCTCTGTCCTCGGCGAGCTCCCATGCCGGCCCAGGCCCCACATTGTATCCCCACGCCTTATTCACGCGATCCGTCGTCTTGGCATCGTGCGTGAAACCCTTGGTCAACGTCGTACTGGTCTGGCCGAATGGCGTCGTTGGCTTCGATACCAATCTCTCGACGTCGTTCGTCGGCGAGAAAAGCGGGACAGCACGATGCCGGTGGTGCACGCTAGGCGTCGGCAACACATACATCTTCTGGCGCGTTCCGCCAGCCACCTTGGGACGCGGCGGTGCGGCGGCTTTTCTGGGCTTCGGCGCGAGCTTTGCTTTGGGAGTTGGCTTGACAGCTACGGGCTCATCGTCCACGTCCATATCGTCATCGTCGTCCGCGACGATGGCTGCGTCTTCATCATCATCATCGGCCTCACCATCTTTTCCTTCGTCGAGTGCGAAGTCGCTGCCGCTTGAACGATCGTCATCGTCGATGATGGGCGGGGCAGTCGGGGACGTCGCGCCATCTCCATCGTCTCCTGAGCTACTGGTGCTTCTACCAGCTAGAACGGCATAGTTGACTTGTGATTTCCGCGGTCGCAGGGTGCGCGCCATGAACGTGAAAGGGAACCCGTGTCAAACCCTAACCCTACCTGCACTCGGGCGTGAAATGCTTCAAAATGCTCCTGCGCTTCTCAACTACTGAGTTCCTCAAAAAGGGTATATCTATCGAGGAAGAGGATGATCGGAGAAATCTGATGATAAGCCATCCGGAATTCTGGTGAAGCAAGGCATGCAGCTTGTAGAGTCTTGACAAGCGCCTCCAGAGTTCAGCAATTGTGAAATAGGTAGTACTGAGACTGGTCCCCTTACTCCACAGGCTGTCAGGAGTCAGGACAGTGGACACAGGACGCAACTTTCAGCTGCTGAGTGAAGTAATAGGGCTGTGGAAAAAACTCCCATTTTTTACCGGAAGCCTTTTTTACCGGTATTTTACCGGTATTTTACTGTTATTTACCGGGAGGGCGGGAGAGGGTAGGTAAATTACCTACACGTGACCTTTTGACGTGGTAAGCGCGCGCCTCTTGAAGCTTGAGGCCTGAGGCTCTTCTGCTACCTTTATGTGGTGCGCAGTAGTATTTTGAGATGGCAGTGACCCAGCAGATAAGCTAGAAAAGCTACCACAGCATTTTGGGCCTGTGGGGTCTTGCATCTTGGCCCTGTTTGCGCGGCGGAAAGGCGGGCGGCGGGATCACGTGAATATATCACGTGCCGGTAAATTACAGTAAAATACGGTAACTTACCGCGCCTCCCGGTAGGGTGGCGAAGCAAACTGTAGGTATCGGTACCGGACCGGTTTGTGACGGTTTCTTACCGGTAAGTTACCGGTAAGATACCTCGACGGTTGGGAGGCAGGTAACTTACCTCCCACGTGATCAATTCACGTGATGGGCGCGCAGCGCGCCGCGCGGCGGGAAGGGGCGGGATGTCCTGGGGAGGTGCATCGGGGCCTTAGAAATCTGGGAATGACAGTCTCACAATACATCGGACAGAGTTAGCTATGTAGTTTGATTTTCAGGCATTCTGTGTGTGGCAGAAAGAAAATTTTTGTGTTTTTCTGACCTTGGCGGAAATTGCGCCACGGTCATCACGTGAAATGATCATGTGACTATGGGACAGTAAGATACCGTATCGATACCTGGGGAGTCCGGAGGGGTCAGTAAGAAACCGGTAACATACCGGGGGGGAGGTATACTTCGCCACCCTACCTCCCGGGCGGGGTAGGTAAAATACGGTAAGATACACCCTCCAGAACTTTTTTCCACAGCCCTAGTGAAGTAACAAGTTTGAACTGGACCACTGGCCCCGCGCTTGAATGTGCCAAAAACTTGAGCACCGCAGGACTCGAACCTACAACCTTTTGGTGCCATTCAGCGATCGAAGCCAAACGCGCTACCATTGCGCCAGGTACCCATAAACTTTATTAGCTGGGAGCGGACAGATCTAACGCACTTGTACGCGCAAGTCAAATCACGATCGCGCGAGAAACTTGGACTCAACCATCACCTCGAGGAACGTCTCCGCCTACATACCGCCAGTCCTGGGCCGACTTGCGTGTTTTGTATGTCTGTTTTGTTTGAAACTTCGCTAGGTGACCTCGTGATTGATCTTGAGGTCGAGGCGTGCCCGAAAACATGCGAGAATTTCCTGAAATTGTGTAAAGTGTACTACTACAACTTGAATGCCTTCTTCAACGGTGCGTTGCCTGTTTTTCGTCTCTTTACTTCCTTGCTCAACTCGTGGCAGTGTCGAAGGACTTCCTAGCCCAGACAGGCGACCCCTCCGCGACCGGCGCAGGAGGCGAGTCCGTCTGGTCCTACATCGCCTCGCAGGCCTCGGCCAAAGAACCGGTGGCCCGCTACTTCACCCCCGAGATCCTTCCCAGACTGAAGCACACGCACAAGGGCACCGTCTCCATGGCCGTCGCACCTTCTCTCCCCGGGCAGGAGAAAGGCGGCTGTGGCAGCCAGTTCTTTATCACCCTCGCCGACAACATCGAGTACCTCGACGGGAAGCACGCTGCATTCGGACATGTCGTCGAAGGTCTTGACACGCTCGACAAGCTGAACGACGTGTTCACTGACGACAAGGATCGCCCGCTCAAGGATGTTCGCATCCGACACGTCGTCATCCTGGGTTCGCTCTACTCGCTTGGGATAAATCGACAACGCTGATTTCTCCTGGCACAGATGACCCCTTCCCCGATCCTCCAGGCTTGCTAAAGCCCCCTGGTTCCCCGACCAGACCGCCTGACAATTCGACACGCATCGCAGAAGACGAAGACCCGCTATTCCAGCTGCCGGAAGAAGAGGAGGAGCGGATTCGACGCGAGAAGGCCGCTGCTGCGTCTGCGCTGACACTCGAGATGGTCGGAGATCTGCCCTTTGCAAACGTGCGGCCGCCTGAGAACGTGCTATTCGTCTGCAAGCTCAACCCAGTGACGCGGGACGAGGATCTGGAGCTCATATTCTCGCGGTTTGGCGTCATCATGAGCTGTCAAGTCATCCGCGACAAGAAGACGGGCGACTCGCTGCAATACGCCTTCATAGAGTTCGACAAGCGCGACGATGCCGAGCAGGTTTGTTCTGATGATTCTAAATCATCTCTCAGTTCTAATCATGTTCTAGGCATACTTCAAAATGCAGAACGTCTTGGTGGATGACAGGCGTATATGGGTCGACTTTTCACAGTCGGTGGCCAAGTCCAACACATCGTGGTCCAACGACATCAAACTTGGTGCAAAAGCGTCGCGCAGTTCTGGATATGGAGGACGCGATGATCTGGTGAAGACGTCCAAGTACAGAGAGAGCCATAGTGAACGAGCTGGTGGATATGGGATGGTGTTTGACGTTCCTTCCTCTGACAGCCGCAGAAGGAAAAGAAGTAGGAGCAGGGAGAAACGTCGTTCCCGCAGCCCGAGAGATCACCATCGAGATAGAGATAGAGATAGGAGGAGACGCGACTATTGATCGTGCTGTAGTCTTCAATCCTCGTCTGCCATCCACTTTTCCTACTAGTACTTGACAGTGTTCAAGTTTATTGTAATTATTGCAAGTTCACTACCACTGCAACTTTAGCACCATTGCAAGTCTACCACCAGTGCAAGATTATCACCATTGCAGGTGTTCGTTGTGGCCGTGAGAACAGTTGCATGCCGACGCCCAAGAGTCAAGACGCGGGTTATCGATGGGCGGCGGCTATCTTTCTGCTTCTGATCATCAAAGGCGCGGATGGTCGCTTCACATTTCTGCCATTGCGCATCTACACCACCATAAAGCCTGGCTGGGATAAACTCATCCTCTTACCACCATGTCGCCCCAGCTTGCTACCTTTGCTATACCCGAAATCAACAATGAGCCCATGGTAACTCGTCTCGGATCTCACCCGACGTTCCGCTCATCGCCGGACACAGAAACCGTACGCGCCAGGCTCTGCCGAGCGGGCGGGTCTGCAAGCGACGCTCGAGCAGATGCAGCAGGAGATGCCCTTCGAGGTGCCCTGTATCATCAACGGCAAGCCAGTGCGTATCGGCATCGCACCATACGCCCTAGATGCAAGCTGATTGCTCCTCAGGTCAAGACCGGCAAGCTTGCCAAACAGCCGCTCCCCCACGACCACGCCAACCACCTCTGCACCTACCACGAAGCGGATCCCGCCACCGTCAGCGCCGCCATTGATGGCGCGCTCGCAGCCAAGGGCGAATGGGAGAGCATGCCGTGGCCGGATCGCGCTGCGATATTCCTCAAGGCCGCCGATCTGGTCAGTGGCAAGTACCGCTACAAGCTCATGGCCGCGACGATGCTCGGCCAAGGCAAAAATGCATGGCAGGCTGAGATTGACGCTGCAGCGGAGGTAAGCTGCCTTTGCTGACCGGTGTGGCCTAACATTCATTGCCATCCAGCTCGCTGACTTTCTGCGCTTCGGCGTCAAATACGTGAGCGATCTGTACGCCCAGCAGCCCCCTCGCAACTCGCCCGGAGCTTGGAAGTACGTCTCACCCTGTTATCTCTTACCGATCACCACTTACCGCGCCTCAGCCGCATCGAGTATCGCGCCCTCGAGGGTTTCGTCCTCGCTGTGACCCCCTTCAACTTCACCGCCATCGGCGGCAACCTTGTCGGCGCGCCCTCGCTCGTCGGTAACGTTGTCGTCTGGAAGCCTTCGCCCGCCGCCACCTACTCCAACTACATCGTCCACCAAATCTTCACCGAAGCCGGTATGCCTCCCGGTGTCATTCAGTTCGTCCCCGGTCCTCCCCCAGAGGTTGTCGCGCAGGCAATCGCACACAAGAGCTTCGCCGCACTCCACTTTACCGGAAGCACCTTCATCTTCAGGAAGCTCTGGAAAGACATCGCTGCGAACCTGGACACCTACCGCGCGTACCCTCGTATCGTCGGTGAGACTGGCGGCAAGAACTTCCACTTGGTGCATAAATCGGCAGAGATCAAGAACGCTGTCCTGCAGACCATGCGCGGCGCGTTTGAGTACTCTGGACAGAAATGTTCAGCTCTGTCGCGTCTGTACGTGTCCTCATCGATATGGAACGGTGGCTTCAAGGATCTGCTACTCTCGGAGGTAGCCAACATCAAGGTCGGCAGTCAGCTTGACTGGTCCACCTTTATGGGTCCCGTAATGTTCGTCATTTTCCAGTCCGGTGAAAATGCGAGCCTGACCAATTTGCAGTGGACGACCCGCCTTTGACAAGATCACCAGTTACATCCAGAAGGCAAAGGATGCTGGTGGGGAGGTGCTGATCGGAGGAACTGGTGACGACTCCAAGGGATACTTTGTCCAGCCCACTGTCATCTTGTCGAAGGATCCTCGCTCGGTCACCCTTGTCGAGGAGATCTTCGGTCCTGTCCTTACGGTTGGTCAGCCACTGTTCACCGACGTTTCAGCTGCTCACTGCCATGCAGGTATTTGTCTTCGAAGATGACGACTACGAGAAGACCATTGACCTCATTGACTCGACATCCGAGTACGGTCTCACTGGTGCCATGTAAAGCCTTTTCCTCCCACTGCAATTACTGTCTGATAAATTTCGGCAGATTCGCCTCGGAGCGGAAGGCCCTCATACAAGCTGACAACAAGCTCCGCAATGCCGCTGGTAACGTCTACTACAACGAGAAGTGCACCGGCGCCGTTGTCGGCCAGCAGCCTTTCGGCGGCGCACGGGGAAGCGGCACCAACGACAAGGCTGGTAGCATCAGTATCTTCTACCGGTTCGTCAGCGCGAGGAGTATCAAGGAGAACTTCGTTGGTCTAGAGGACTTCAAGTATCCTTCTAACGCGGTTTAGTGCAATGACCAGATTGTGGTCTTGCACGGAGAAGAACAGAAAAGCCATGGTAGACTCTGTAAGGGAGGTACGCCATCAATGTATTACAGATGTACTTTCGGGTCATACTTGTTCGGAATGTCACTTCCGTCACCCAGCACTCGGTTGGAACTTGGACGGGAACCGAAGACGGTCCATTTTCGGGATATAGAGTGTTCAAGTGATGGGTCCAATGTATATGCAAGCTCACCCTGTTTGGAACACATGGGCCTGTTTGCCGACCGTTGACGTCTAATACCCCAGCGATCTGGCTATTCCCGGAAAATCTTGGCCTCAACCGCGTCAATTTCGGTGGGAACCCACCATGCCAATTGAATGTGATGATGATGCCATGGCGATGTATATAAGAGTTCTTGAACGACTCAGCCTAGCTCTCAAGGATCACCATGAAGTCAACATTACTTTCTGTGATTGCGGGCGCAGCAGTTGCCAATGCTCACTGTAAGCACAGAGATCATCGTTTTCTTCGAACACGACTTATCATGATCTCTCAGTTACGATGCAGTATATATGGCTCAACGGCGTGAGTCATCCCCATGTCGTACAGTGGCCAAGACTTTTCTAACTTCGTTCTAGGCGGACCAAGGCTATAACATCGACGTTCGGGTACCGCCGAACAACAACCCAGTCACCGATGTTACCTCGACAGACCTCACCTGCAACGTCAATGGGCTGAGCGGATCAGGTGTCGGAATTGCGACCGTCGCTGCTGGATCCAACATCACGTTCGTAGTAGCTATTCAATAACGATGCCTTGCGTGCTGAACTCTTTGACAGTCTCGAGTGGCACCAACACGCCGCCAGGACAGGCGAAGATGCGATTTCCGGAGGACACAAAGGACCCGTCCTTGTCTACGTCGCCAAGGCGCCATCGACGGCCGATGCTTTCAACGGCCAAGGATCAGTGTGGACCAAGGTTTACGAGTCTGGCTTATTGAACCCAAGCACTCAACAATGGGCTACCGATATCGTCAACGCCGACAACGGTGAGGATCCTCATACGTGTTTACGTCGATTTGTATTCAAGCGAAACTTTGCGTTGTGCAGGCCAGCATTCCTTCATTCTTCCCAAATCTCTGCCCTCAGGCGACTACCTCATCCGCGGTGAAATCGTGCGAAGAAGTCGGCAGTATTCCTTGCGTCTATCTGATAATTCGTGTGCACACAGATCGCATTACACGTTGCTTCTACGTACCCCGGTGCTCAGTTCTATATTGGTGTGTAATCCTGTGTTAAATCCGATGAGAGGTCGCGCTAACACAAATTATTATCAGGATGCGCCCAAGTGCGGGTCACCGGAGGAGGAAGTGCTTCTCCCCCGACCGTCTCTCTTCCTGGCGCTTACAAGAGCACCGATCCGGGCATCACTGTAAGAAACTCTCTATAGCGTATACGGTCTTGTTCTGAATGTCCTGGTACAGGTCAACATCTACAACAACCTCCAGAACTACACTATTCCGGGGCCCGCTGTGTGGTCTGGGTAAAGGACTGGTCAATATCTTCATGATCTGTATCATTTATCGAGCCGAATCAACAATCGCATTGTACATACATGCCTTGAACTCAGCATGTGCTTCCAGCAACTCTGAGGCGTCCCCATGCCAGGATTGCTGTCGCTGTCATCATCGTTCATCGCGAGGATAGCACACCGATGTTCGGAGTCAGACCATCACACAAAAGAGCCGTGGGTGAGTTTGCGCATCCAGGTCCGACTTGAGATAGACTACAAAGATAGCAAATGTGCATGAATTACAGTCAGTGTTTGGGCGTTGAGTGATGACTGACAATCGATCACTTCACAATGTTCACATGCACTGATGCACACATGGCATTTTGGCATCGGTCCGAACATTCATTGTCCTCATCCCACCAGGATCCGGAGCTGAATCTGTGTCAAAGCCACCGCTTCTTCAGATGCCTGAACGAGTCGACCGATATATAGTGAAATGATGCTGTATACGTCTTCTTCTGATGTCAAGGATCGCCTGACGTACTCCATCTGCGGTCCGAGCAGCTTCCCAGAGTCGAGCTGTGTGCGTCAGTAAACCCATGACGGTTCTTGGAATATCTTGTGACGATCTTTGGACCTTCTGCGCGCTTCTTATACTGGCGCTGCCTCGGTGGAAGGATGCAAGACGAGCCATGCACTTGCTGAACGCCCTTTTCTCGCTGACACTTCTCATTTCTGGGATAGTCGCGCGTCCGGTAAGTTGACCCTTACGCCAGACTTGACTGTCGAATTGCTGACCCCTTTGGAAGATTGATACGGACGCCAAAGTCGCTTATGGCTTTGTCTACTTCACGGGAGAACAATTCGCCGATGGTACGGAAAACATGGCCTTCCACTGAAGTTAATTGACAGTCAACGAAAATTTCGTAGGCGAGCAGATATACTTTGGTACGGCCGCCGCAAATTGTCTACACTCAATCCTGACCCCATGTAGCTGTTAGTCAAGGGGATTCTCCCGCGAATTGGACGCTTGTGAACGGTGGGACACCCGCCTTGAATTCGACCTTGGGCGACAAGGGTGTTCGTGATCCGTTCATTATTCAGCATCCCGACACCGGTGTTTTCTACGTTGTCGCCACCGACTTGAAGGTGTATGGAAGCGGCAAGTCCTGGGATTATCTCGGCCGACACGGCAGTTTGTCTTTGGCCATTTGGGAATCGCCAGACCTGGTCCATTGGTCTGATCAAAGGCTTGTTCAGGTCTCTCCTCCAACGGTAATGTGGCCGCTTCAAAATCTGTGTTCTCTCCTTGCTGGAGCTTTCGATAGGCTGGTATGTCGTGGGCTCCTGAAGCGACTTGGGATCCTGTCGCCCAGCATTTCGTCGTATATTGGTCAAGCAATCTGTTCGACGAGGCCGACACCAACCATACCGGCGCAACATACTCTCGCGAACTAGCTGCGAACACGACAGACTTCTTCACCTTCACCGAAGCGGAAGTCTGGATTGATCGGAATGACAGCAACATCGATACGACCGTCTGCTTGGATCCTATCACACAATATTATCATCGCTTCAGTAAAGCATTCGGAAAGACTGTTATACAAGAGAGATCGAAAACTCTTTTTGGAGAGTGGGAGGTGGTCTTCAATGGGGTGGGTTACGCAGAGTATGGCCAAGTCGAAGGACCGCTGTGCTTTGTCGATAACCTGGACGACACGCTCTTCCATGTTTGGGTGGACAATATTGCTGACTTGCCTGGCGAGACGACTGGCTATCTGCCTTTCCAAAGCAGTGAGCAGATTTTGGCGTCCCTTGTGAATGATTCAAGTCTGACGATGTTCTAGATAACATAAGTTCTGGTGTTTGGACCGACAGCGTCGGTTACAACTTGCCCCAAGATCCCCGACATGGCACAGTGATAGCTTTGACGGCAGAGTAAGATATTCTTGCTGTCTGGCTAAGAGTCACTCACCGGTTCTTTCTACAGGGAATGGTCTGCGCTGGCCTCTTACACAGCTCCGTAGTAGTTCGGTTCCCCACTTGTTGACGTAGTTAGACGCAAATCCAAAAATAATCATCGAAACTTGTGATCGTCCTTTTCTTTCTCCAGCCACCCCCATTTTGCGCGTCTCCCAGCGTATTGCTCGACGCGACCTCCTACTTGCGCGTACGCGCCCTGCATGAACATCACGTGACGAACATCACGTAGGTATCGGTCGCGTATCGCTCTTTCTTTTGATCAACGATGTCGACGGTTCTGCTCTCGCAGCACTCATCCAACCCATTTGAGGCGACCTCGTCTGACAACCACTACAAGCGCTCTGTCAACGCGGCGGGAAAGCGGCGGCTCGTCGCCACCTCCTCGGAGGACGATCTCGGGCTCCCGGCGTACTGGCAGCACGTCGGCACCGTCGTCCCAGACATACGCGACCACCAGGCGAAGAACTACGGCAGGAGGGCATCGGCAGTGACGGAGAGCATGGTCGTCCCCGCGCAGGACATGTACGTCGATCTGGACGAGGAAAGCGAGGACGAGCTGGCGGCGTGGAACGGGGTGGACGAGGAGGAGTCGACGTCGAGGGCGGACAGGGACGAGGAGGGCAGCGACGACGACGACGACGCGATGGACGAGGATGGGGACGAAACAATGGTCGGAGAGGCAGACGAGAGCGACATGGCTGGCGCCTCGGCGTCATCGTCAGACTACAACGAGGCGTTCCGCGGAGGCAAAGACGAGGACGAGTGCCGCGAAATCGAGGCAGAAATGCAGGACCTGCAGCAGTCCATACCTGACCTCTTGCAGAACTACAAGCTCGTCGGCCGCCTCGGCACCGGCACCTTCTCCTCCGTCTACAAGGCGGTGGATCGACATCACCAGAGCTGGGACAACCGTCCTTGGCTCGGCAGGCATCTCCCAGAATCATCCGCACACTTTCAGTCTGTTCCCCACTCCGGCAAAGGCAAATT
The DNA here is from genome assembly GCA_019915105.1 of Strobilurus luchuensis. Lineage (NCBI taxonomy): Eukaryota > Fungi > Basidiomycota > Agaricomycetes > Agaricales > Physalacriaceae > Strobilurus > Strobilurus luchuensis. The sequence goes on along the minus strand of JAHLMJ010000007.1, from coordinate 2,120,033 downwards.
CTACGTCGCCATCAAGCGCATATACGTGACAAGCAGTCCTGAACGCATACGAAACGAGCTCACCGTCATGGAGGATTGTCGCGGCTGCCGGCACGTCTCTCAAATCATCACTGCATTCCGCCAGGAGGACCAGGTCGTCGCCATAATGCCCTATCAGAAAAGCAAAGACTTTCGAGTATGTGAATTGACGCATACAATTTGACGCGACTCATCCTCGATAGGAGTTCTACGCGATCTTACCAATGGGTGGTGTCAAGGAGTATATGCGCTGCTTACTACGCGGTCTTCGCGACGTACATGCAAGAGGTGTCATTCATCGCGACCTCAAACCAGCCAACTTTCTCTATGATCCGCGCACTGGACATGGCACTATATGCGATTTTGGTCTTGCATCAGTAGGTGACCATCATGTACGCGGCCGAGCCATCTTCCTCACGCTCTCTTAGCGCGTTAATCTAGAGCGACCTTCTTTCTCCTCAGCTCATCGATGTCTGCATACACCTGCTTCCCGAAAGCATATACACGGTGCTCTCAGAACACGAAACGAATACGATCCAGACTATATTAAACAGAAGCAGCGCGAAGCTCGCGCCAAAGGTAATACACCATCCGAGAATGTTGGATATCCGCAACACGACGCTAGGTAAGAGCGCCAGATGGTACTCACTAAACCACCACTGACCGTTGGGGCACAGGCCACCATCAAAAGCTAATCGAGCTGGTACCCGTGGCTTTCGCGCCCCAGAGGTGCTCTTCAAGTGTAATGATCAGACTGGAGGTGACGCCTCTTTCCTACTAGGCCTCATCGCCAGAACCTAATCGTCTATCTCTCGACAGCGATTGACATCTGGTCTGTCGGCGTTATGCTATTACTTTTTCTCACCAGGAAATTCCCATTATTCAACGCTTCCGATGACACTGAAGCTCTCATGGAAATTGCTAGCATCATGGGCATGAAACGAATGGAAAAAGTTGCTACACTGCACAGTCAGTCGAATTTTCGAACGAACAACATGCAGCGTGTTGATTTCTTCCAGGCCGAACTTTCTCCACTAATGTGCCGTCCGTCACCTCCCAAGGCATGCCGTGGCGCGAATTCTGCTCCAAGCAGAACCCTGGGCTTAACGATCCGCCACAAGCTAAACCGCTATGGTTTCCACACGATAGCGTGTCCGTATCTGAGGAAGAACATCATGTAGATCTGGACAACGCGTTCGATCTGCTAGAAAAACTCATGCATCCAGAATCCATCCACCGCATAACCGCTCGAGATGCACTATATCATCCTTTTTTGCATGAAGAGCCCGGCGATGACGCGTTCTTCCCTCATCCGTTTGGCTTGGGCGCATGTGGTGCACTTCACGAGCGAAGCGACGACGGGGATCTCCTTGTGATGAAGGTCGTTGGGAATGAGAGGATGGTGCGCTATGTGGAGAGTGGCGAAGGCATTGCCATCGGAGATCAGCCTTGCGAGTTCCATTCAGACTAGTGCATCATCAGCAGTCGCTATGTCAAACGATCCTTTCCCGGTGTCCTCTTCGCCTCCCAGTTGTCCGCGGGACCTCGTATCGCTCATCCCCTTCGACACGCCGGCTTTGCTTGATCAACTAAACGTTACTTCATGTTGGATCTCTCCCCCCTCGAATGTCATTTCTCAACGAGGTCTCGCCAACAATTCGTAACTCTGGATGAAGGCAATAAACGCTAGAACGTACTTAAGGAGGTATTTGGGGTAAAGACGGGTAAGTAGACGCCGATCATGGTGAGGGAGATCTCCAGGGATCTCAGGCCACACACACCCATGCGCTTCTGTCAATACGCGTCTCTTCACAATCATAACAGACTAAGACCAGGCGCCATCATCGTCAAGGCAGTATACCGTTTCCATTACGCAATCTCTGAGCGAGAGGCACTCTGCAGCCTTCTTCGACAGTGGCAGTTTCCGCGGTCAATGTCACAAGATGACCACCCGTATCGTATCCGATGATAATACGTCAAATTGAATGCCGGAGCCGCTATGTGTGAAGCTAGTTGCGTTAGTCTCCCCCCTCTCTCTCAGCCTCTTACGAGGCTAAACTTTCCAAAATGTAAGAGAATGCTGTCAGTGTTGTCGGTCAACAATCCTAGCACACAGACGAGCATACAACAGAGTATTAACCGTCCAAAGGCCATTCGGCGTACCATGGGGGTCCTACTTTCGCAGTCTTCTGTGCCAGACGTTGAGAATGATCGGTCGTGGCGCTGTAATATACAGAGGCACTCCTTGATGACCGACATCAACCCATATATGATAGACTTGTTTATGTCTATAGTGTATGTTTCTTCAAACCAGCTGTCTCTGACTCAAACCCTCAATCAAAATCAGATGGCGGCACCCTATGCGGCACGAGACAAAGTCTCTCAACAAGTTGACATCATGATCCTACTCCGAGCTGAGCTCCCATGGTCCGCGGTCTCCAAAATGCGCGCTGCGTTTGAGAACTTCGGGCTACCGCGTATCCGACAACAGAGGGAGATCCTAACTTACTTTGGCAAATGCGTAAGTATCACGCGATTCTCTTTTTTGAATTGCGCTCCCGGTATCTGCGAGGACTTGCACACTTTCGAACGATGACGCAGACCACTGTCAGTTCCGAGACAACATCCAAATGGTTCCGCCTTCGGCGAGTAAACTCCACGGTGTTTTCATTTGGCCTCGCTGCGATGTAGGTGCCCAGTCATACACTAGTAATACCTCCCGACGACGGTATATAAGGGACCGCATCTCTCCCATAGTGGCCTAGCTTTTCATCCTTATGCTACTAGGATTGTTCCTCTCCCCTGAGCTTTCCATGAACAGCCATTTTCTCCCGTCTTATGTCCTTCTGGTCCCTACCATCCTCTTCTTTGTCTGGAAATACATTCAGAAAGCACCATTATTCCCCCTCCCACCTGGTCCGCGGCGCTGGCCGATCATAGGGAACTATCACCAGCTTCCGGTTGTGCACGCTTGGAAAACCTATGCTGAGTGGGCAAGGTGTATGGTATGTCCCTCCCCGTGTACTTATGTTGCTTGCTCCCGTCCACCTCTGAGAAGCGTTCTATCAGGTCCGGTCACATACCTACGTTTTTTCTCGAAGACCACCATCATTCTGAACACCGGCAAGGCCGCGACAGATCTACTAGAATCTCGTTCCTCCCTCTACTCTGATCGCCCAGTTTGGGTGATGGGTGCTCTTGCGGGACGCGAAAATAGCGCATTCCACATCTCATACGACCACCCCCGCTTTAGGTCATACCGCAGAATGCTGCACACTGGTCTCAACCATCGTGCCATCCAGAGTTACAGGCCGATACAAGAGGCAGAACTCAAGGCATTGCTACAGAATCTCATGCTCTCTCCAAAGAAGTTCATCTCGCACCTTCGAAGGTGAGCATTCTCAGCAATCTGAGCGGCTAGGATCTGTAAATATAAATCTTACTTAGGAACGCCGCTGGCGTTGTGCTCAAGGTTGCTTACGGATACGAAGTTTCGCCCGACAATGATCAGTTCATTGATCGGATTGAGAATTTCTTCACTGAGAACGAGAAGGTCCTCGGTCGTCCGTACCTTGTGGACTTCATCCCGTTTTGTGGGTCCTTCTTGATGGTCGCGGCTACTTAAGAGACCCTGACAAGACGATAGTGCGCTTCCTGCCCGAAGGACTTCCTTTCACCAACTTCAAGCGCGTCGCGCGTGAATACAAGTCTCTGAATGTCGAAGGATTGACGTACAACTGGGCGAAGAAACTCATTGTTCGTGGTCACGTTCTCTTCCCTTCCACAGTCTCCAATTCATTCTAGGCCTCGGGGAACTACCTGGATTCATTCGTCTCTCAGTTCCTTCAGAAGGATGAAGGAAAGTTGACGTCACCCGGCGAAGAAGAAGAAGAGGCGATTAAATGGTGCAGCGCCGCGTTATACCTTGGGGGAGCGGACACGGTGAGTAGACTAGTTTCCACCAATTCGTCCTCCGTGACTGACGCGTCCTGGCAGATTGTATCTGTGATGACTTCGTTCTTCTACTTGATGGCGACGTACCCCGACGTACAACAGCAAGCGCAAGCTGAAATCGAGAATGTCACTGGAACCGACCGTCTGCCTACCCTCGATGACCAAGACTCCATGCCATTCGTCGGTGCGCTAGTCAAGGAGATCATCCGCTGGGGTCCTGTCGCGCCCTTAGGTGATCATGACATTCCGTCAAGTTTCGACTGCTTAGCTCACATCTGGCTACAGGCTTGAGACACCGGGCGAAGGAAGATGATGTGTACGCAGGCTTCCACATCCCCAAGAATGCCACCATCATCGCAAATATATGGTACGCAGCGAGGGTGTTCTGGAAGAACGAAACACTCATCGTCTACCCGCAGGGGCATCACCCACGACCCACAGATGTATCCGGATCCTCATACATTCAAGCCAGCTCGTCATCTCGGCCCTTCCCCTGAAGCAGACCCATACAAGTTCGTATTTGGGTTCGGCCGCAGAGCATGCCCAGGTAGGTACCTGATGCTCTCAGTATTCACCCTGCTTTCACTCATGGCCGTGCAGGCGTGTATCTAGCGGAACTCTCACTGTTTCTCAACATATCCAATATCCTTGCAACGTTCAACATCAGCAAACCCAAAGATGCTTCAGGAAACGAAGTTGCGCCCGATTTGGACTGGACCAACGCGACAGTCACGTAGGTACCTTCCGCTACGCGTCTCCCAGCCAATGTACTGATTTTGCTACGCGTTCTTCAGGCATCTGAAACCATTTGACTGCACGATAACTCCTCGGTCGCCCCATGTTCTTTCATACATCATGGACTTATAGCATCAGACGGTCATTCAGGATTACATGTGTAGCACATTTCGATGATACCCTGTGGTGGATGTATTTTAGCCTTATTACTATTCTTAACACGATGCAAAATCTATATAGATAAATATGTGTGACGGACGAGTGCATGAGAACGAACTGAGGAACAGGCAATATGACTGTTAGTTCTGTCGGAAACCACCGCGCGCTGGCCTGGTGGGCCTAGTGGTTGCCGACGAGTCCTTCCGGGGTACCGTAGGTTCGCGAGGCGCAATGTTGAGCCCAGGAACCCCCTTCAGTCCCATTTTGCCAATAGTTTTAGCCTCAAGAGCAGGCGGCTTGGCATCCTGCCAGCCCAAGCAATTCATAACATACGAATTCGCCATCTCCACGACCTGCGCAGAAGACCAACTGGTGAACTTCCCCGCGCCCTTGTAGTATCCCAACCACGCCGAATACGCCCGCGCCTTGACATTCGGTTCGACCTTGCGCATTGCTTCTCTGACCTGTACTTCGTATTGCGCTGTTTCTGGGACTGCTGCGGCGGGGATCTTGATCCCTTTAAGCGACTTGTGTGTCAAGAAGGCGCTCTCAGCCTGGTCGAGGACGATCACCCCACGTCCTTCTGCACCCGCCCGAGCTGTGCGGCCGAGTCGGTGGATGTACTGGTCTCCGCTATCCGGGAGACCCATCTGGATGACGAGGGTAATACTACAAAGACGTCAGAGGCGGTCGAGCCAAGGAATGAGGCTGCACAAACCCAGGAAAGTCGACACCACGCGCGGCAACGTCAGAAGAGCACAGTATTCCACCTTGGGCAGTTCTGAAAGTATCGGAGATTTTGGTGCGCGCCGCTTGTGAAATGCGAGAGTGCAGCGCGGTCGCTTGCAAAGAGGGCGAGAGGGCGTTGAGGGTTTGAGTGGATACATCGACTTGACGAGCAGTGGGGAAGAATACGACGACTTTGGATTTGTCACCGAATGCGTCGCGGTCTTCTTCCAACAGGTGAAGAAGAATGGGAAGATGTTGCGGGAATGGGGCAATGATGTGGGTTTGGGACACTATGAGACGGTGTTGTTGAGTGCCCAGAATCAACAGACTGAGCCATTCGACATACCACGTTCGTGCGTCAATTCTTCGTTTTCGCCCACGGCTTTGATGAAACTGTAGTTGCCTTTTAGTTGCGACTCCATGAACTAAAAAACGGTGAGCGCCGGACATTCTATGGGCCTTCACAAGTACGCACATTCTTAACATTGTTGTCTATGGTCGCAGAGAAGAAAAGATTCTGACGACGAACATCCTCGGGCTTGGGTAGGAACCTAGCAATCTCGTCGAGCACAGGGCGGAAGCCAACATCCAGAAGTCGGTCCACTTCGTCCAGAACATAGCACTTGAGGTTCTTGAAATACTGATCCGCCCCCTCGTTCTTTAGTAGATCTTGCAGGCGTCCCGGGGTAGCGACCAGGATATCGCAGCCGGTACGAATACGGTTCATTTGGCCGGACTTACTGAGCAAGCATTGGCGGTCGAAGGCAGACAGAATACGGGAAAGACATACCCGACACCACCGAAGGCGCAGACCACGGACATGTTGTGTTTTTGTGCGAGAGGAATGGCTTCTGCTTCAATCTGCGCGGCCGCGTCAATGGGACTTGACCATAAGAGCAAAAATGAGCATACTTGTTGAGCCAATTCGCGCGTTGGGGCGAGAATCAAGGCAGAAATCGAGGTTCTCTGTTCTTTAGGGGTACTGGCAATTCGCTCGATTGCGGGAAGGAGGAAGGCCAAGGTTTTTCCTATGCAGAATTTTAGCTCGAGCCTTGCGCTTCGTGGGGAGCAAGCCAGACCTGTTCCAGTCCTGGCCTGAACCAAGAGATTCTGACCGGCAAGCGCGTGCTGGAGACAAGATTGTATGAATATTCCTATAGGTGAACTAGAATGGGGAACGCACGTCTAGGGTCAAAGCTACGCGAGGACAACGTCAGCCAATTCGTGTCGTCGGACCAATTCAACACACCTTGAACTTGTGTCATGAATCTGCAAGATTATGAACAGTCTGTCCGTCTCGCACAGCAGAAATGACGCACTCATGCTGAATCCCTGCCTTCGAGGCCCGTGATATGTCCAAACTCTGGAATGAGCGCTCCCCAATGTCCAAAGCGGGTGCAGTTGCTGCAATGCCGACTGGGGCGCTTGCAGTGATGTTGCGTCGTGCGTTGCGGTTGCGGTGGGCGGGCATGGCGGGAAGAGCGGAGGATGTGCGGGCGGCACGAAGGCAAGAGCGTGATAAGAGGTGAACAGAGCCGCGAATCTTCAACATAAGGAGTGCAACTTGAACGAAACAAGCAAAGCGGAAAAGAGGCGTAAAGGAAAAGAAAAAGCAGTTGTGACGCAGAGTCACACTCGCGTCGCGCGACGAACGCGTCATGATATTTGATTATGCAAGATGTAGTACTGATGTAGTTAACCCATCAACCGAGACATCTTCGGGCCCTACGCGCAGTGCTGTGGATCTGAGGAAGCCACGCGATGCATCCATTTGGAGTGCGACTACAGCAGCCTTCCCAGGATGTCGACGGCTCGGCGAACTGCTTATCAATTTGGTAGCGTCTTTTACCCTCCAGCACGACGTAACTCGGGACACTCGAATCTCTCGCAGTCGCGTTGACGGTCGCGACGTCATCACTTTTCACCTGCCTTGGACTAAGACAACGGGTCCTCTCGGTGGCGAGTGCATCCTGACTGCAACAAAGGACGATCTCTGACTAGTTTGGGCTCTAGAGAACCATTTCGGTATCAACCACTCACCGCCACTTTCCACTCCCATGTCCGCATACTGCGTCCCTCACTCCGCGCCCGAGATGCAGTGGTCTATCCTCACAAGATATGCTTTCCTAACCATGACGATAAATATGTGTGACGGACGAGTGCATGAGAACGAACTGAATGACTGTTAGTGCTGTCGGAAACCACCGCGCGTTGGCCTATTGGGCTTAGTGGTTGCCGACGAGTCCTTCCGGGCCATCGTAGGTTCGCGAGGCGCAATGTTGAGCCCAGTAACCCCTTCAGTCCCATTTGGCCAATAACCTAGCCTCAAGAACAGGCGGCTTGGCATCCTGCCAGCCCAAGCAATTCATCACGTACGAATTCGCCATCTTCACAACCTGCGCAGGAGACCACCTGGTGAACTTCCCCGCGCCCATGTAGTATCCCAACCACGCCGAAACGCCCGCGCCTTGACAGTCGATCTGACCTTGCGCATTGCTTCTTTCACCTGTGCTTCGTATTGCGCTTTTTCTGGGACTGGTGCGGCAGGGATCTTGATCCCTTTGAGAGGCTGTGTCTCAAGAAGCCCCTCTCAGCCTGGTCGAGGACGATCACCCCGGGTCCTTCTGCACCCGTTTAACATTGTTGTCTATGGTCGCAGAGAAGAAAAAAATTTGACGAGGAACATTTTCGGGCTTGGGTAGGTACCTAGCAATCTCGTCGAGCACAGGGCGGAAGCCAACATCCAGAAGCCGGTCCACTTCGTCTAGAACATAGCATTTGAGTTTCTTGAAATACTTACCCGCCCTCTCGTTCTTTAGGAGGTCTTGCAGGCGTCCTGGGATGGCGACGACGATATGGCAGCCGCTACGAATGCGGTTCATTTGGCCGGACTTACTGAGTAAGCATTGGCGGTCGAAAGCAGACAGGATGCGAGAAAGATATACCCGACACCACCGAAGGCGCAGACCACGGACATGTTGTGTTTTTGCGCGAGAGGAATGGCTTCTGCTTCAATCTGGGCGGCCGCGTCAATGGGACTGGAGCATAAGAGCAAAAATGAGTATACTTGTTGAGCCAGTGCGCGCGTTGGGGCGAGAATCAAGGCGGGATCCAGGTTCTTCCAGCTTCATGTGTACTGGCAATTCGCTCGATTGCGGGAAGGAGGAAGGCCAAGGTTTTTCCTATGAAGAGATTTCAGCTCAAGCCTCGTGCTTTGTTGCGAGCAAGCCAAACCTGTTCCAGTCCTGGCCTGGACCAAGAGATTCTGACCAGCAAGCGCGTGCTGGAGACCAGTTTGTGTCGATCATATCTCTCTGTGAACTAAAATGGGGAACGCACGTCTATGGTCAAAGCTACGCGAGGGCGATGTCAACCATTTCGTGTCGTCGCACCAAGTCAACACACCTTGAACCTGTGTCATGAACCTGCACAATAATCAACGGTCTGTCCGTCTCACACAGCAGAAATGGCGCACTCATGCTGAATCCCTGCCTTCGAGGCCTGTGATATGTCCAGACTCTGGAATGAGCGCTCCCCAATGTCCAAAGCCGGTGCAGTTGCTGCAATGCCGACTGGGGCGCTTGCAGTGGTGTTGCATCGTGCGTTGCGGTTGCGGTGGGCGGGCATGGCGGGAAAAGCGGATAATGTGCAGACGGCACGAAGACAAGAGCGTGATAAGGGGTGAGCAGAGCCGCAAATCTTCAACATAAGGAGTGCAACTTGAAGAAACAAGCAAAGCGTATAAGAGGCGTAAAGGAAAAGAAAGAGCAGTCGTGACGCAGAGTCAGTCATGATATCTAATTATGCAAGATGTACTGTCGTCTTTTCTTGCTGAGAGCTCTACGCTCAGTTAGCGTAGCTGGGAGACTAGTCGCGCAAATGTCTACAGTATCGTGCGCCACAACGCCAGACTGCCTGCTGTCTGGTCTCCATAACAGGGAATTGCCGACCACGGGCCGGAGTGTCCGCCACAATTGAGAGCCCCGATATGGGCACCGAGCATTTCTCATGTCGTTATTGTCTCGACCAGTGTTCGATTCGCCGTTCATGTGCCTTCAATACAACAATAAAGCCCAGTTGACACGCTTTCCACGCACGGTGTGAGTGAGAAACCGGCAAATGCAAGATATTCCTCCGCGGAGGCAGCCAGCAACGGTAATCGTGAGTGTCGCTCGCGGGCAACATGCGGGCACGCCTCGCGCTGGGCACGTTTCCGCCTTCTGATGGCGCGGCAGCTCCGACGCCTCGAGGCGAGCCTCACGTTTTGGGGTCGGCGTGATACTCGTTTCCCTGCATCTAATCTATAAAAGCCGGCTTCCCTCAGCCCAGGGCCCATCTCCCTCCAGCCATCTGCCATCCATCATCGCCAGCCGTCCGCGACGCCATGTCCACCTACACTGAGGAGATCATCGTCCGTTATCTCTCTTCACACCGTCGGCGCTGCCGGACTTAACGTCACTTTTTTTTTCGCAGCCTGGCGACATTGTTGCCGTCAACCATGGCATTGCTGGACGCAAGGAGGGCCTCGTTATTGGCTCCCACTACGACTACCTCGTACGTGCCTCCCACTTCTCCTCATCGCAGCACCTAACTCAATCTCGTCTCTAGGGCCGCCAGATCCTCGAAGTCCAGTTAGAGCACGAAGTGTACAACGCATGGTAAGCACGGCTTGCCTCTTGTGCTTTGCAACCTAACACCTCTGCGTCGCCAGGTACCCGTCCGTCACCCGCGTCAGGCGCACCATCTCCTACAACTACAACAAGCCACTCACCGTCGGCCCTACCCGCCGCACCGTCGAGCGCCGCGTCATCTGGTGATCACTCCACACCGCACACTTTTATCTCGGGCCTCCTAGACCACCTCGGGACTGTAACGGATTATTGCTTTCTCTGTCATATTATTGTACCATCTACCACGCTCCTACCACGAGGCAATGATTTGGAATGAACTCGACTTCACTATTTACCACCTCGACGGACGTCCTATTGCTCCTGCCTTGTCTGTTCCTGCCTCGTCAGATGTTAACATTCAAGATGCAATGACCTGCCAATACTTATGTGTGAACGTTGATGTGACTGATACATACAAATGAAAGCATATCCAATAATGTAAGCGACAATAAGTATGCAAGGGATACACGGTTATGATGAGTCCTTGGCTTCCGGCTTGTGGTTGTGCGGCGCGGAAGAGTGTATGTGCAAGGGAGCTAGCAATGCAGGTGCGGAAGACGACAGCGAGGAAGCGGAAGACGACAGCGAGGAAGGGATGATCTCGTCTTCGTCTTCCAGTCGATGGTGATGCCCGTTGGGGATGGACATAGGTCCAGACGAGGGCGGCGAGGCAGATTTGGCGCGCACACTGGCACTATCCGACGGCGTCGACCTGCGGCCGCGCCCTGCAGCCACGCTCCGCACAACCCGCGCACCGACCGGCGGGCTTGCCGACACGAAACTCTTCGTGTCGTCCACCTCGAGCGACCCCATGCTCGCGTTGCCGTTCATCATCGTCATCCGCATCAGCCTCTCAGGTTTCAGTGTCTCCTCTGAGCTTTCGGGGCTGGTCATCCCGACGCCGTACGCAACACCATTGCTGTAAGGATGTGGTGGAGGCGCAAGCGATACCGTCGCGCGCTCGTAGTAGAGCATGAACGCCCCCGACCCCTCCCTCAGCACACTCTCAATCCCACACTCCTCAACGCTAGAGTCCGAAATCCGTAACCAACCCGTCGACTCTGTGTCCTCCCAATCAAACGACAAGGCCGGTCCTTCTCTGTCCTCCTCCTTCACTGCCACTCGCTCTCTGATGATCAATCTCGGTGGTTTCCAGGTTTCCCGTGGTTTCCGTCTGTAGCAGATGTAGTGGCCAAAGGAATGCTGACCAAAGTGGCATACAACGGCAGCTAGACGATATAGAGTACGAGAATGTATATTCTCGTACGTCGCGGGAGTGGGGGTGCTCGAACGCGGAGGCAGAGGCGACGGCGTTGATAAGGATGACGTTGGTACAAGGGATAGACTCCCAGAGGTAGTGAAGGGTGTGAGGTCAAGTACTTCAGGGAATAATACCCGCACGTTATTCTTGGAGGTGTAATGAGAGTAGTGGACAGATCGATTGAGATGGAGAGCGAGGACCTGAGGGGGTCGGGCAATCATAGCCTGTTTAGTGGAATATTGGCTGAAGACCTTCTCCATGCGAAGGTCCTTGATATCCTCCTCGATGCGGCCTTCATCCAAAGCCGCTTTGACACGGGCTTCCATGCGTTTGACCTCTTTCAGTCGTCGCTTCTTGGAAGAAGATGGATTTGCGACCGCCGCTAGCTCGGCAACTTCCTGACCAAGTCGACGATGCGTGGCGAGCATGGAGCATTTACGACAGATGCAGTCGCGGAGGACCTCCAGACGGGTATAGTCCTCGAGGCACGCCTCCAGTGTACAACTTGCAGTGAGCCGCGGGACAGCCAGCTGCCAGTTGTCGAAAGCAAAGTGCATGACAGCCTCCGTGTACTGGCATATGGCACAGCTCCGCCTATTGGCGGTGAGACCGTCAAAGACACTCTTGCCGATCTCCTTGCTGGTATCGCCCTCCTGCGAGAAAGCATTGAGACCGCGATCGCGCAGACCCTCCTTGTCTACGGCGGTGGTTTCGTTCTTGATGCATTCGGATACCAGCTGGAACAGCTCCTGCGCGTCCTGGTGTTCACGCGAGTTGAAGAGCGAGTTGAAGCGTGCGGAGGACGGGGAGGAGAGGACGGCAATGAGCTCGACGGGGCGGATGGAGGAAGGGGCGGATTTGGGCGTGTTGAGTTCTGTGGCGTGGTGTCAGACGGATGGGCGGGAGAGGCAGACATGCGCACGGTGGAAGAGGTCCTGCAGGACGTCGATGACGGGCGTCGGGACATCGAGCTGCTCCGCCTTGGCGTGCACGGCGTCTATCTGGGGCTGGAGATAGGACAGTGATGACAGCGCCTGGGACAGAGATTGGCGATGAATGAAGACAGTGGTACGGCAATTCATTACCTGGATAGTGGAATTCATGAAGCAGTACGTCCCGGAAATGTTGACGAGCCCAGGATAGTATCCGTCCTCAACGCCGTCCTCTACAGCAACGGTGAGCAAGCCAGATGCAAAAAGCGGATCATGACCGCACCTCGCTTCACCACGTCAACCCGCTTCGACTTTTTGCTTTTCCGCTTCGAGTGGTGGTGGTGGTGGCTGGGAACAGGGCGCGGCTCGTTGTGGCCGTTCGAGAACCATGTCCAAGGCGCGGAGAACCCGAGGCTGTCCAGGCCCATGGAAATGGATGGGGCGCGTCGGGCAAAGGTGAAGACAGTGACCAGAAGGACGGGAAAGAGGAAGAGCACAAAGTACGGGAACACTTGCAGGAACAGATTCGACGAGGCCGCTCTTCGAATCAGGGTCTCCAAACCGGACATGGATGGTGGACAAACGAAGTCCGAGCTCGTGGCCAGAAAGGGCCGACTGCTTTGTAAGCAGAGGTGGCGTACAGCTCTGGAAGGACGTCGCCTCAATATTATGCGTGTAACTGTATAGCAATGTGCTATACTGCTATCCACGGCCTACCAGTCCATACGGCCTTGTGTAATGTCATATGAATCATCGTGGTAGTCATATACATGATACCACAAGATTTGACCTGGATTCAGATATCTCAACGAGCGATGAATCGCAGCTACAGTGATGCCTGTTCAAAGCAGCCATTGACATGTTTTAGGGAAATCGAGCAGTATAAGATGCTCTGTGAACTCTAGAGCTCAAGATTCTGACTTCAAGGTGAGGCTGAGTACTGATTGCCAAGTGTCAGCTACTGTAAGTAGTGAGATTGTGTACTTAGAAGTTAGTACTAAAGTGACAAGTCGAAGATTCCCGAATTCAAATACTGTGGCGCAATTGTATATGCTGGTGAGAAACAGTGCAAAAAGTGAGCGCCGCAGGACTCGAACCTACAACCTTTTGGTGCCATTCAGCGATCGAAGCCAAACGCGCTACCATTGCGCCAGGCACCCATGTACATGGCTTGCCGCCCACCTTTATATCGTTTTATCTTGACTTAACTCGGCGTCAATCGCATATGATTGATGATCGGGCACACTGCCTTGCTATCCTTCCCCCACCATGGCGCTCAACTGTGTAATGCTTGATGAACAGCGCAATCTCGTCCTTCTGAACAACGAGATAACCGTTATCAATGTCGATTCTGGTGCCGACATTGTGCTCAGAATACCCTCGGCCAAGACTACGAAGACGCTGAAGGCGTCGGGGCGTGTCTGGATCACAGATCAGAGGGTGCGTCGCCGCATCGCTGGCCTGACACTGAATTTCACCTCCCGAATAGCTGCTCTTTGTTGCCCCCGCCAAGTCATCTCTTGATTCCCTATCTATACCCCTCCACTCCATTCTCTCTACCAAGTTCGAGCAACCCACCTTCTCTGGGAATTATGTGCTCCTCGAGTTGCTTCCGACGCCGGATGGGGGTCTGACAACCGGCACCGAGCTCGAAATACGTCTGAAGAACCAGGCGGTGTTCCAGTTCGTTGCCCTGCTCGAGAAGACGAGGGAACGTGCGATATACATGAAGCGGGAGGCGGTGCAAGACGCATACGACGGGCCACGTACGTGCATAGTTCACTCCTCGGATCACCATTTACCTGTGTCTTCCAGCGCGCTACGATTCGCCGGCTGGGACGTCAGTCTTGCTTGAAACCTCCTCCACCGTGGTGCCGCCTCCATCTGGTGCACCTCCGGGTTATGATGCTTGATTTTCTGTATTGACTGTACGTGTGTGTGTAAGATCAACCGGACATTGTAACCAAACCTATCCCATTTCATCTGATGTTGTTTTCGATTCGGCCAAATATCTATTTAAGCGCCCGTTGCTCTCTGATTTATTGTTTCTTCAATTTCTGGGTCCGATTGGACTCAGACGCGTCCTGTGTATGCATAACCATGAAGGCGCAGGTGTTACTCGGTCGACACCTTATTCCTGGGTGTAATGCTGCATTTGAACGGCTTGATATGCCTGTTGAGTTAGTGAGTTCGACGAACATTGGATTTGCTGTGTCGCTCACGAAACCACCACGTTAGTCCATTCGACGAGAGGTTCATCGCCCTCTACTTTTCGGAGATCAAAGACCGCCAAAATACTCGCCATGTTCAAGAAGAGGGAAACTTCGGCAAAATGTTGGCCGGGACACACTCGTCGCCCGAATCCGAACGCGAACTTCAAGGGGTTTGGCTGAGGGTTCTCTCCTATGTGGCGGTTCGGGTCGAACACGAAAGGATCTGGATAGATGTTCGGGTCGTGCATGATCGCCCTTCAAATTGAGTTTTGGTGAGTGACTGGTGCTCGCGTGTGCGGAATGACACGAGCACTCACCAGATGTTTGGAATGATAGTAGCATCTTTAGGTATCCGATAGCCCATGTACTCATCTTCCTGAGTCACACAGTGTCGGATTGCTTCTCGTAGGTTGAGTTTCTTCGCGGAGACTGACTATGGTTGTAGGTACATGCCTTGCGGAGCCACAGGTCCCCATCGATTGATTTCCTTGATTATTGCCTGTAGGTAGGGCAGGCGGTCTCTGTCCTCAACGTTCGGTAGCCGATCCGTTCCAATAATCTCATCGATTTCTGCCTGCGCCTTACGCTGGACAGCCGGATGTGTCATCATCAAGTATACGAACGTTGTCATCGCGGAGACTGTCTGAATAAGCCCTTTGTGGGCTTCTTCGTATGCAGGAGGCAAAGGGCCAGTGCTTACCGTATCTGAGCCTCCGATGAACAGTGCTGTACTGCACCATTTGACGATATCGTCAAGCTCCTCTTCTCCGGCCTCCTTGCGTATCTTCGAGGACTCCTGACTATCGTGATCCAACAGTTTTGAGACAAATGACTGCGACGCAGCACGCCCTGTTCTCTGTGGCATGAAAGCCTCGTAAGGCTATAGTACAAAATCTGGAAGAAGAGCTAATCACGATGAGTTCCTTCGCCATCAGGTACGGTCTCTTGTCCGTGTTGTTCTTTATGAACTCTCGAGCGACGCGCTTGAAGTCTGCGACTCTGAACGGAAACCACTCGGGTACAAGTTTGACTACATGAGAGTGGGTTAGTGCGCGGCCGGTGCTGGGTACGAATGGAGCATTACGCCAAGGGAAAAAGTCCACCATGAAAGGTTTTGCGAATTGCCGTTCAGCGGAGAGCAGGGTACCTTCTACGTCGCGCAGCACTGTATCGTCTGTCCCGGTGACCATGTTTCCAAAGGTGATGTTTACGGTAGTTGCTCCGGCGTTTCTATACAGTTCGATTATCACGTCTGATCAACTTGAAGACACTGACCTCCTTAGATGGGCGATGAAAGCTTCCGGGGTCTTTCTCAGATTGTCTAGCAGTATACCTGTCTCTTCCTCCTGTACGGCTCTATAGGATTGCACAGCGCGAGGATTTAGACCGTAGTGGAGTAGACGACGGTATATCTTGAAGCGGGGATGACCAGTCGGCATATGGAATACAGCCATCCCTCGGCCACAGAGCTCAAACATCTCGGAATGGGGTCTGGATGAGTAGATGGACGAACGCCCCTCCAAGAGGTCCTGTACAGCCTCTGCGGTGTTCAGTATGATGATGTGTCGATTGATCATTCTAAGATACACGAGAGGCCCTGTCCGCAAGGTTCGTCAAAAGTTTTCCAGCACAACGTTCAAGGAAAGACCGACCGTATACGACCTTCCAATCCGTATACGTAACCCACGGCAGTTTGGGCAGTACAGTGTGCAGGTTCCCGCTGATGAGACTTCCCGGCGGACCCGGTGGCAAAGGTAGCCTTGCATACATGCGACCATAGCTCCAAAGGAGTACAATGAAAATGCCAGTGATCAAGAAGAAGAGATGCGAGGATTCCATGCTGTATGATGGTCGCAAGGTAAGTCCCCTGTCTATTCAGAAAGCATAATGATATTTCAGGTGAAGGCATCCTCCGCTAACATCGCATCGGTGAATTGGCTGATGTAATTCGAGGAGCTGAAGTCTCGTATTGGAAGAGAAGAGTAGATTGCAATGTTAGGTTCCATGAGAAATGAATGCATCCTGCGCTAGCAAAGTCGCATCTGCCTGTTGTATGTACGTGTCGGAGGTTATGGAAGACACCGTTGGATCAGTCGAGAGCCTCAGCATTACAGGTCGAGATCATGGGTGATATTCATAGTACTAGGCAGATCAGAAATCCGAAGGTTTGTAAAGGCGCACGACCGTAATCACCATATATTTGCTATGATGGTGGAGCCCTGTGGTATGCGATAGCGATAGCCCATGTAATCGTCGTCCATCAAAGCGCGGTGCTGGAGTAGACACGAAGAGGTGATTGTCAGAGGTGGCCTATCGGCGGGGTAGAAGCACTATCGCGTGTTATACTTTGAATGTTTGCAGAGTTTTGGCTGTTTGGGCAATCAGGATGCCGACACTGACGGTACCAGAGGGGACATGCTCAATGTTGCGCGACTGACAGCAAAGCACCAGAGTGATTGTTCCTACAGAGAAGTACTATACTTAACTGCGAGACCAACGAGTAGGATTCCGAACGAAGGCTGTCACTTATATACAGGTGTATTACATCGATCAATATGGTTTGAACTTGCGTGATGCTTTGAGCTTCTCGACCTGTGCTTTTGTGGTCTCCCAGTCCCGTTGGAGCTTCATGAGATCTGAGAGGGTAGGTCAGATATGTTCTCGGGGAAAACACTCAGAACTTACTGCTCCTCTGCTTCTCCGCTTTTTGGAACGCGTAGAACTCAGCCTTCTCCTTGGGTTCCTTCTTCCTCCTTCTCCCACTTGTGCTCGTCTCACCCGTCTGCTGGAACACTTTGCTCGCAACTGCGACGCCGCCTCCCATGGTTTGACCGTATGCGCCACCACGAGTAACGAGAGTGAAGCCGTCTTCGTCGACAATGGCTTCGCCCTTGCGGTATTTGGCTTTCTGCTTGGTTTTGGCTAATTCGAACTCGTAAAAATCCATAGCAGAGTCTGCATGTGCCCGAACAGCGTCTAATGGCGGTCGTAGAGATTGGTGTGCACTAAGATAGTGGCTAAGACCGACGGGTTCGTCGTCAAGAGTTGGCCATGGACGAGGTTTTGTCGGCGGAATGAGCGCTCGTTGTAGGGAGGAGGAGTCAAGAAACACGATGTGTGCGGATTGACCCGTCCGCCGTAGCTTCCGTAGCGCTTTGTGGGGAAGCGGGATGACAGTAGGAGCCTGAGGGGCCTTGGTTTTATTGAAACGTCGTCGTTTGGGTTGCGGCTGCTCTGCAGTGGGTTCCTCCTCTACCTCCACCATGTCTGCGTCGCTCTCCTCGCTATCACTCTCACTCTCCTCTGAAATTTTTACAACATCATCCAAGTCAAAGACAACCCGTTCCACGGTGCCCGAGGATTTGAACAGAGATGAGAGTTCTCGTACAGTCGCATCGGGCGGTACGTTGACGAGGAAGAGTGTTCGGCCTGGTGGCCAAGTTTGTACAGCGCCAGTCTTTCTGGAGCCTCGTGTGCACGTGCGTAGATGTAGTGTATGGCGGTAGGGGAGTAGGATATAGGGAATGTGACGAAGCCGGCGACGGTGGTGGAAGAAGACATCTTGAAGAAATTTTGATCGAACAGAAATTGATCGCAAACGTCCGGGCCGGTCTCCGTGGTACTGGTGAGTGATCTTGCTCTGATTGCAATCGCGAGCCTCAGCCTTCAGGATTCCTTGTTACTGACCAGGTGATGCACTGCACTGTAGCTTGACTGTGATACTATAGTTGAATGCTCTGCGCAGGGCTTGAATCTACTACCTCATCTCTTTCCCTACATTTCCAAACTCTAGGGGATTGAAGTCATCGCCAAGTTGCAACATCCAGCCCGGTTTCAGTCGCGCGCACCGAACAGGCTTACCATCTGCTTATTGCCCGCAGCATCAATAGAGAAAACATGGAGCTCACTCTTGACGCCGGCTACGGTGTCTTTGGTCAGTCGAGACGTTGGGCGGCGGTCTGTTCTCCCCCTGAGACTTATATATAATGACAAGATGAGCTACGTTCTGCCCATCGAGGGTGAGAGTGTTTGAAGTTTCTGCCTTCTGTGCAATCGAGGTCCCATGAAACTCTCGCTATGATTAATAGAAATTGCCTGCAGCGTCACGAATCCGACGCGCACAGTATAGCGTGAACAGTTTTGTGGTACACAAACATGGCAGCTGGAAATGGAGCCTATCTCTGTGAGAAGACACGTATTGAGGGATCAAGACGCGTGGATAACGCGTCGATGTGTTGTTTCACACTGCAACAATACGATGAACGGTGCACGCGGCACTGACTGGACGCTCATCAGATGCTGCAAAGTTCCCTACTGCCTCAGGTATTACGTCAGCACTCGGTCCCCTCCATGGTCCCTGGTCTGCTCTAACTTTCATCCTGCTGCCTTTCATCCTCCCCGCCGCCGCCGTGGCGGCCGTAAGCTCACCTGGACACGTGTCGCATCAGCTGTCCTCGACGACTGCCGACTCGCGCGCCATGCCGTCTCGCCGACCGTCGGCCGCAACAACGATACCAGCGTCGGCGTCCATCGCAAGCAACTCTCGTGCGCACAAGAGCCAGGACTCTAACTATGGCTTTAGCCAGTCGCACCACTCGCTCGGGAATCCCGCCATGCAGCAGCAGAAAATCGTGCAGGTCCTGGTCAATCGGCTGAAGAACAAGGTGCGCCTCTGCGAACCCCACTGCGCTGCATATAATTGACGCCACACAAGCTGCCGTGCCACTCTGGGACGACCTTGGATCGACTAGAGTCCGACAAGGCCACCCAGCAAGCGGTGGACGCCCTCGTGAAGCTATCCCACGACTCACTCGATACAATCGCTATGGCGCTCTGCGAGCTGGTTGAGCGACTTGGCAAGGTGCGCACAACGTGTCAAATGCTTCCATGCGTCTCTAATCCGCCTTCGGCAGCTAGAGGAGGGCGAGCTTACTCTTGAAGTCCTTCAATCGCAGCTTTTTGTCCTCAAAGTCCTGGCCACCGCCATGTCCTCTCGCTACCACCAGCCTCTCCGCTCCGGTTCCCAGGCGAGCACTCAAAGTCCAGGTTCTGCACCGGACTCCCCCATTCCCACCAGCTCCTCCAAATGGAGTCGCCAATCTTCATTCGATCACTCGCCAAGCTTGCACCTTGCAGAGCCCGCACCCATGGAAGACAATGTTGCACGCTATCTGCTCAGCGTCATGGTTCTTTTCCTCCGACAATCTGCTCATGCCGACGGTCCTTTGCTAATGGCGTCGCTGGACTCGTCGGACGTGAGTTTCCGCGACTTTGAGACCCTCCCGTCATTGTCAATATCCGAGCTCCTCGAATCCCAGGCCTCCATTTCCCAGCACTCAGGACTTCCCCGCGATCTGCGGTCTCATGCATCTTCCACGTCAGTCAAGTCGAGTAAACAAAGCGTCGCTTCAGTCACATCTCTGCTGAACAACACGACCTATGAACGTACTCCGATATCGATGATGAACTCCAAGCAATCCCTTAACGCGTTGATTGAAAGGTTCACGGGGAAAATCATCTTTCACATATCTGCTTCCAATTGGAACGTTGTGTTCTCTCGCGTCAGAGTCAAGATTCGGACACTGGCGCAGAATGACGGTGACATGGATAGCGTTGATCTCCAGCTGCTGTCGCACAGCGTGCTTGACAGACATCGCTTGATCCAGGTCCTCTCAGGTATGTTCGCAGCTGGGTTCCACTTTCAATGTGGCTGATCTTTGTGCACAGAGCTCTCCTCGCTGCTAGTGAGTATGACTGGGGAAACTCATGTAGCGTTCGCCAATCCACTTCGTCTGGCCATTTGGAACTGGATCAGTCATTTTCCCGAAGAGTACAACGACATTGTGCGCGGCAAGTCCAAGTTGGATGGCGCGCCAGAACGCGTGTTTGATCATCTATTTGCCCGCCTGAAGCTTGGTTCCGAAAGACAAATGTGGCCGGCCCTCACTGCCTTGTTATGTATCACGCCGGATCGCATCTCTCCCGACCTATACTCAGGCCAACGGAAAAAATCTCTGCGTTTCCTTGAAGAGATTCAGAAGCAGCTGCATGGCTCAGGCAAATACCAAGATGTGGGTGTGGTCGTCGCGTTGGACTTGTGTCGCGCAGCAATGTATATCACTCCAGAGCCTCACGATGACGCACCGTTGCGCTCCCTGGCAAGCGATATCGTGCATGAGATGAAGGTGACCCTCATCTCCCTGTAGACATGTATACCGGCGTATTAATCCTCTGACAGAGCGGCCTCTTTCAGTCGGCACACGCGGAAAAACCCTTCTGGGACTCTTCCACCGAAACACTGGATATATCGCTTTACGCTGAGGTCTTGGTCTGCCTCTATCGCTTCCTTTCTGCAGAGGAATCCCTCCTTATCTTTTCTTTGGCGATGGAGCCTGAGCGCTCTGACGCTGTGAAAACCTGTGTCCTCCGCGCTTGCAAGACGATAGTAGCGGAAGCATCAATCTTCCCCAGCCAACCAAAGCCTACGCTCCTTGCGCGCAAGATCTCTGCCCGTGTCGCTGAAATCTACAAGGTATTCTTCAAGCAATAGTATTGGCAATGGGCTCACTATTGGCCAGACCTTATGCGTGCGCAAATCTGAGGTGGATCAGTATGGAAGCATGAAGCGCAGTGCGAGTAGGCCGAAGGCGAAGAAGGTCTCTGATCATGGGCTTACTGACAGGGAGCTGATGGTGTTGGCAATTCTTGCCACGGCGCGCTCTGCGCCACAGTTTGCTGGTCCGTGGATGTTGGACGACGAGGAAAGGCAGCAGTGCATAGATGCCGCAGTGAGGCTTTGGGATGCCCCGTTCGATAACGCCATAAAGGTTTCCCTTGCGGTCAACTCACGTATGCTTACGGAAGGGTCGTTTGTGGTTGAGTATCACGACGATATGGATGAGACGAGAATAACGGCTTCTCTGTTCAATGCATTGTGTGTTTTCTCTACCGCCCCGAGAGTACCTCCCTGATGCTCACTGGTGACCATAGGCCTCTCACGACATTGGCTATTGCTTCCAATCTATTGACGTGCAGGGATGACATGTCGACGCAACGGCTATGGCTTCAGATGAACGTGGAACACTTGGCGCTGTTGATGCGATCACAGGTGCGGTTGCTTCTGCATTGTCTTTGCGAGGGTCTCATCTTTCCCCAGAACGAAGCCATTCACCAGATTCTGCTAAGCTCAGAACGAATACCATCTTTCCTCCTCTCAGAGATCGCTTTTCTGGTCACTCTGACATCTGCCGACAATGACGTATCGCAACTGGCAGCGCAGGGGCTTCGTCTGATATCCTTCGCAGAACGTCAAGCTGGTGCACCGTCCAATCCGTTGATGAGCAGCGAGGAACAATCGAAGCGTATTCCGGTATACGAGCAGTTGGGTGATCCTAAGATCATTGTTCATGGACGTATCTTGCATCAGAAACGTATACGAAAGCTTCTGCGGCTGACGCCGTTTTCCATCTCTATCGCTCTCGCGGTATGGGAGGAGTCTTACTGGCGCTGGAGAGGCTTGACTGAATTGGTGGCCGTCTCGACTTTTGACGATACCGTGATTCGCACTAGCGATGCCTCGAGCCTCCCCCAAGTAAGTGACCGATTCGTCCCGCTGAAGTTCATACTGAATGGGAACAGACTTCTCGTAGCCAGTGGCAAAACCTGACGCTTTTCTTGTCCGCTCTAGGAGGCGTGTGTCTCACGGAGCCAGGGAAAGTAGAATCGTTCGAGAAGGTTATTCCTGCCAAGTTTCTTCCCGATCAAATACGGGTCCGCGGCAATCATATACAAATGGTCCACATCTTCGTGAAGGACCTCACGCGCTTCTTGTGTCATGATGATCTGCAGATCAGAGAGACCGCCCGAGACGCCCTTGGTTCCGAACTAGATCCCAAACTCTATGGGCGACTGATCAATCACTTGGACGAGTGAGATTGAAATACTCATTCGAAAGCTTCACCCCAGCTTACACCTATTCTAGTGCCATAGATTCCATCAGTAGCGCGGCTATCTCGACTGACCGTGCCCGCTTGATCGGCGAGCAGGTATGGTCTCGTCCTCAGCCTGTTACGTTGACTCACGTCGTCGCTTTAGGCTATAGCCGTCTTGAAGTTGATGGTCGACAATCACCAGGACCGGATGGAAGAGATGTTGGGTGTCGATATTACGCCTACATTGCAATCTCTTGCTACCTTCCTCCAACGTTCTGAAGGCGGACCAGAATTGGCCAGGTTGAAGATCAAGTTTTGTACTCTGTGCGACAGTACGGCTGAACGACCCGATACGCTTACATTGAAGAAAGACAGTCATGCAAGACACGCCATTCTCAACATGATATCATC
The DNA here is from genome assembly GCA_019915105.1 of Strobilurus luchuensis. Classification (NCBI taxonomy): domain Eukaryota; kingdom Fungi; phylum Basidiomycota; class Agaricomycetes; order Agaricales; family Physalacriaceae; genus Strobilurus; species Strobilurus luchuensis. The sequence goes on along the minus strand of JAHLMJ010000007.1, from coordinate 2,097,020 downwards.
CTGGTTGAAGGTAGCCTCTCCTCGTCGCCCTTCCAGTTACTCGTTACTCATGGGGCTCAGCCGCACGACGACGATGGGGCCTTGCAAGCGGACTTGAACCTCGCGTGCTTGCGTACGACCGTGAAACTCCTGGATAGACTGGACTTCAAGGAGCAAGAGCCGACGAACGTCGCCGACGATGGCTCGCATTATGTCACTCGAGAGTTCTCAAAGTACTTCAAGATACTACACTTAGGCTTGGCAGTCAGCTGCCCTTCAGAAATTCCAGTGCGTGGCGCTGTTGTTCAAGACGTTTATGCCAAGTTGACGATTTGGTGATAGTCATCCGACAGTGTGTCCGACGTTGGCTCGATTCAAAAAGTAACTATCCTAACATATAATCGGGATGCACTGCTGACGACCGTGACGTTAGCGTATGAGGGCTTCCTTCAAGGAAGCAGAGGTCAGGGAGCTAGTCATCACTGGCCTCTCACACCTGGTCAGCTCGGATCCCGAAATCGGCTTGAAGCAGTGTCTTGTCCTGGCTTATGGCGATGACAACCGTTGTCGTGCAATCTTCGCCCACGTATTTGCCCGCGTCATCGGTCAAGGAGCTAAATTCGAGGCGCTAGACCAAGTCGAGACCACGGATCGTTACAAGCGACTGGCTGATGTGAGTCATTTTTTCGTCGGTACGCGTTCCCATCTGACAGTGGCATAGCTTGTCAAGGAGCCCAATGTAAGGATTCCCGAGTCGCAAATATCACTTGTCTAAATTCCCGATCAAGTTGGTCTTGGCTCAGGCAATTTGCGATACATGCCCGACGAACGAGATAGACACAATGGTCTCTGTTTTGTTGAACATATTCAACACTCGTACATCCCTGATGGCACTGCTGAAGTTCATGATCACCCGAGAAGTCACACAAACCGGTCTGTCCGTTCTTTCGATTCTGGGTTTCCTACTCATGATCGGCATAGAGAACGAGTCTTCGCTCTTCCGTAGCAACTCGATTTACAATCGTTTCCTCTCTGCCTTTGCAAAGATCCAAGGATACAATTATCTGCGACAGCTGATTCTGCCCATCGTCAAGTCCATGGCGGACTTGCCTGCAGGGCAAGGGTATGAACTCGATCCCTCGAAGGCCAACGGTCAGGACTTAGACCAAAACCAGTCAAACGTCCAGTTCCTTACCACAAAGTTTCTGGAATTGATCTTTGCTTCCCGTGCTGGCCTCCCTCCGTTCGTCTTATCTCTATCTACACTCACTTGACTCTGACAAAATTGCCCTGCAGTATGTTCCGTGAAGTTTGCTCGCATATCCATGACACTGTGTAAGTCTTAGCCAGTCTAGTACGGTTGACTGGAACTCAATATCTCGTCTAGCGAGAAGCGGTGGCCGACGCACAAAACTCTAAGATTGACGGCTGTGGGTGGCTTCCTTTTCCTAAGGTCAGATCGGGGCCACGGTCGACTGAATTCCATTCGATAACTGATTCTCTAGGTTCATATCGCCGGCGATAGTTGCACCAGAAACCATTGACATTGACCTCCCGAACGAGTCCTTGCGACGCGGCTTGATGATCATTGCCAAGATCATACAGAACCTGGCCAACAATGTCTTGTTTGGCAAGGAGCCTCATATGATGCGCCTGAACGATTATTTGGCAGAAAATATCGGCATTGTCACCGAGTTCTTCAGCATCATACTGGTCTGTGGACAGTTCGGACAATGTGACCATGATGCTGATCAATCTCAGAGGGAACATCTCGTCGAGGATGACCGCGATGAATGGATTGGTGGGCTTGGATCCGACGATACGGATGGCATTGTCATGCATCGATTCTTTGACAAACATGCAGACAAGATCGGCAAGGAGTTGCTAAGTATCTCCAAGCCCTCCGTCGATGCTGACGTTACCGGTGTCACCGGGAAGCGGACATGGGACAATTTGTGTACCCTCTTGGTGGATTTGGGCACACCACTGGAGCTACCGCGGTTGGCTTCACTGAACTCGAAATACTACCCGGAGTACTTGGATCTGCGTTCGCGGTGTGCCAATAGGTCGAGCGCCTCCGTCGAGCGCTTATTCCTTCCCATTAGAAGAAAGGTCTGTTCTAGATGCCACGTCTTCGCTGCTGTCAACTCATCATCGTCTAAAGGCGGATGCAGCAACCTCATTATTCTGCTACAAAGCCTGTGATATCGATGTCGAAACCATTGATCTTGAACTGTTGTTATCGTATATGTTCAAGGTACTCTCGTGACAATCCTTACTTGAACCCTACTGAACGCTATCTAGACCGTCGAGAACGAGGCAACCCCCTTCGACTTGATTCTTGACTGTACTGGCTTCAGTCCCAAGTGCATACTCCCACTCAGGTGGCTGAAGTACGCAGCGGAGATCGTACCCGCCGATTTTAGAGCGCGTCTTTCAACCACGTACATTCTGAACAATAATATGGAAGGCCAGAGGTACATGAAGCGTGTATTCAATTTCTGTGGTGGTCAGTCACAATCTCCTCCCAACCCTTGAGCAAGAGGGCTGACAAGTTTCTAGCTGTATTCGTCAGTCCGAGTATTCATCATGTCTCCTCAGTGGAAGCTCTCTTGGACCATATACCCGATCTTTTCATCGATGACTTGGGCTATGCAGGTACGTCCTCTCTTCTTCCTTTGTAGACGCCCTGTCTGATGAGATGTCAGCATCGCTCGAGCACGAAATGTGCGACGAAATCGACGAGGCAACGATCAAAGTGAGCGCATTGAACCCAAACCAGCCAGCAGTCATCCGTCTTGCCGTCTCTCATGTTCGTATTACCTGTGTAAGTCCATTTCTGTCACTGCTGGTATCGCTCGCTCAAGGTCTCCAGCTATCCCCTGGTGGCGCCGTTGAGATCATTCCAATGGCGGATATCAGTGACGCATATGTGACTGGGTTACGAGAGAAGAACGAGTTCATAATTCGTCGCAACAAACAAGGGACAACGCTGTATTTATCATCTCCATCAAACGACCACATAGTCAAGGTCCGTAGTGCCTTTTTCCTCTCAGTGACTCTCTAATCTTTTGCAGGGTATAAGAGCTGCCAAAGGTCGGATCGCTGAGAACCATACATCACTCAGTGATAGGTTCTCGCGATACTCGAATATCCCTGCTACTCTGCTGCATGTTGGTATGCTCAACGTCGATGCTTCAGACGAAGAAGTGAGGACGGCGGCCTATAAACTGCTGGGGGCTGTTTGTACATATCTCAACTACGACCAGAGTCTCATCGTTGCACCCGATGGTCAGTCGCAAGCTTAGCACTTTTTCGTTATAGCTCTCAACTGCCATAGCTGGATTCATACCTGGAGACCCGAGCGTCTTCGTTGTACAACTCAGCGAGAAGCTCGCCGAATTTGCCCCTCAGCTGACTCTCGACTTCATCTCGGAGGTAACTGCCGCCATGAAAATGGGCAAGTGCGCTGTGAGCCTGATTGGGCAGTCTCTCGGCTGTCTATATTACCTCTCGCCTTGGATCAAGAACCTGGCACATTTCGTCAACCCAACACACCCTCTATTCGACCGATCGGCAAGCAGACTGCGTGACACCATTCGCGGCCTGTCTGATCTTTCCATGTCGTATCCTGAGGTGGGCGGTCTGTAGACATTCGTGTGCTCGTCACTCATTGGTTCCAGCTTCGAAGTCCCATTCAGAGACATGTTTGGTCGCAAATAGGCTATTTGGATTCACCTGTTGCGGACATCGTCCTGGATGAATTGCTTCGAGGGGCAGTCGACTCGGGAGCTGGCACTTCTCGTTGCGAAGCGCACGCACACATCATAGCGTCGTTCTCCTCGATAGCTGTACGCGGCCGTCTATTTGCAAAGCTTAGAAAGGTTTGTCCCCGCCTAGCTAGTAACGGTCGTCTCTCATTGTGTTGTACAGGCAATCATAAAGGCGTCTCCGCGGCAGACCAGATCTCTGGTGGAAAGTCATAATTGGAATGAAGTTTCCACCCTCAGCCGAATATGTCTCATAGCTGGACATCAGACGAAACAACCCCTTCACAATCAACTATACATTCCGGAGGTGGTCCATTCGATCATGATGATAGCAGGACTTGGCGCAACCATTGTCCGAAAGTCGATATATGGCATAACCATCAACCTTCTGCAGTCACTGTTCATGGCTCGCACAGACGACTCTATACCCAACCCAGAGTTACTTGCCATAATGGCAGAAGTCGGCGAAGACAGTACCCTCGAGCTTTTCGGTCTCCGCCGAGCCACGACAACGAGCGAGTACACTAATTATGAACCCCTGCATGAGACCACGTTGATTGAGCACCACGAACGGCTTGCCAAACTATTGGTCCGAATCCTCGAAGCTGCTGCAGGGAGCAAAGGTACTTCCATTTTCCCGCGTGATTCCTCGCTTTCGCCTGACAGTAGCTCCAGGTCTTTTGAATGTGTGGCGCGCGCGATGGATGAGCTTGGTGACCTCCTCGGCGTTCCAGTATTCGGCCATGATTCAGATGCGGTCGTTCACTGTTCTCGGCGTCCTAGCCACATCCAGTCTTGATGACGACTTCTTGTACCAAGCACTGGTCGCCTTCTCTTCCTCGCTATCTATGATGGAAGCTCATGATACGCTGGCTGCAGTGGGCATTCTTCGAGCGCTATCCAAGCTGGTTCCAGGACTACCGGAAGACACTCGTTTTCTCCCGCACATGTTCTGGATGGGTGTTGCATTCCTCCAATGCGGCTATATGAATTTTTACGCCGAAGCTGCTCGTTTGATCCAGATCACATTGGAGGTCATGGACCAGCGAGACGCGTTCAGATTTACCCCGGTTGCGATCTATCTCTTGAATGCGCGCGCACATTTGGAAGAGGACTCGGTCGTCTTGGACCAGAACCTGGGGTTGTCATTTGACACGAACTTCACCTTCGCTCTTGCAGCAATCATTTTCAAGGGCATTCGGCGACCTGGCGGGATCAGTGAAGCTGCGGAGAACCTTTTACGGACTCTTCTTCGGGTGACTATGCGGTGGCGGGATCTGGAGGCTATACCTAACGGACATTCGGACTGTCTACATCCTGATGTGTTGGGCTACTTCCTCGCCCTTCTTCCATTGTCGACATCAGCAGAGAGTTACTGCCGCCTTTTGAAGGAGTGCCATGTCGACGACGTTTGGCTTCCAGATGCCGGTGCAGCCTCATTCGACGACGAGACGAATGTGCCGTCGCCGTCTGCTGTGTTCCTGGGTCTGCAGGATGATCAGACTTTGGCATTGTTCACCACATCGTTCATCTCTGCCATTCTCATAACTGCTCAAGGAGACGACACGGAGACACAGATACTGTACAGCATCTTGTCTGAAATCGCCACTATCTTTCCCGAAATCGTGTCTATGGCGTAAGTTGTCATTGGTCGCTCACTCACTCATAGAGCTGATGCCAAATTGAACAGTTACGAAAGCTTGCAAGACAGGATCAAGGACACATTCGCGAATTCCTCCAATGCATCCGTCATTCGATATGTATCTGATATCATTCGGGTGGCCTTACAAGACAGTTCTCGATGGAGCACGCGTGGTTCAGCCTCGACACTCAATACCGTGGACGAGGGTCCTGCACGTTTAGGGCATAATCATCTCAGCGCTCTTGATGAGTACGCAATGCCAGGACTAGGGAATCACTTCAAGTTCTTGCCACCCGCGGAGACTTTTAACATTGTTGTACCGCACCTGGTCAGGATAGTTGACGCCATTGCGCAGCCTAACGACAATCAATGATCTATCTTACCTGAACTCACCTGCACACACATATACTCTACACACTTATCTGTATTACACCTTTTTTCGAGCAAATGTCTATCTAGTAGTAGTACTTATGTATCAGGGCGATAGCACGTGCGAGTACGACCCTACCAGTGCAATTGCGCCATTTTGCGCAGATTTTGCGCAAGCTAACGTGCTCGACGCGGTCAGGAATGAAGACGAGCATCATTATCACACCGTTTTCGTCTTGTCTTGCATATTCCACCCTTGGTACATCTGCGCGAGCGATGCTCACCGAAGACCAGGCAACGTTGAGTTTCTGTCAATGATTGTTCGCTTAGTTGTCGGACGGGCAGTAGCTTTCAGTTTGCGCCGAACATTGAGCGCAAAAGTCGTACAAGCAGGTCGCGACGATGGCAGCACAAAGTCTCTTTTTTTGCAGACATCATCGGTGGGTCATGCCTGACCCGCTTATGTATCAGACGTGTTCATTCGGAATTGCACCTCTTATCGTCAGCAAACCCATGATCTCCTTAACGCTCGAAAACAACGGTAGCGTTGCTCGCGACCACCTCGCCTCTGAGCGTACATTTTTGGCATACACTCGTACCAGCCTTGTGCTTGCCTCCACTGGCGTTGCCCTAGTGCAGTTATTTAGCATATCGTCGTCCACGACGACGAGGGATAATGTGACAACATTCACGCCGACGGGGACGCTGATGCACCGCTATTCAAGACCGTTGGGGGCGACGACCGTGCTACTTGCTCTACTATTTCTCGTCGTCGGCATCACACGATATTTCAGCATCCAGAACAAGCTGACGGAGGGGGTGTTTCCCGTGGCACGCACTTGCATTGTTTGCCTTGCACTGGTCCTTGCCATCCTTATCGTGCTCCTATTTGCCATGATACTGGCGCGGAGCTAGCTCACGGTACGTCTTTGCTGTAAAATTCTCTCGAGGTCTCTGAATCTTCAATCAGCGTTCCATGTTACTCATTGCCTACTTTGATACTGGTGGATCACAACAATGTACACTTACATTCAATAGTGAGATATATCTTGCTGTGTATAGAAATTCTTGAATTGGAAACGACTTGCTATCCTACCCGGCTCGGGAGGACGGTGAAACTGTCTTGCTCGTAAAGGTGATATGTGCAGCCCAAATCCATGCCGTGTATGTGAGTCGCAAGTAACGTTAATGAAGCCTGAATGTCTTGTTATATACGAAGTAGCGGTTCGAATTGGCGGTCCGGATCGTGGTACCCACAAAATATGGTCTTGATCCACTGTTCTGAAACCCTGCGTTCCGAATATGTCCAGCTCAGCAGAGACCCCGTGCAATCCCGCGTCGCGTCTTGCGCATGGTGAAAACATATCTGAGAGAGCCTCGCTTTGTAGGTAAGGCGCACGCTTGACGAGCGCAGCTGATACGGCGCACGCGCCCCTCGGTCTCTGTGTTCCGGTTCCAGTCAACATCCAGACACATCTGATGACACAGAAGTGGATGTATAACCACTCGGAGATCCTGCATCGTCAAGTTTAACCAATCTGATCAATCAATACGTGAGCGGCCGCGAAGTACAAGTTCACTGTATTCGCCAAGAGTCATCATCAGCGCAAACCCGTGTGGAGGGCAAATTAAGCAGCTTTCTTTCTTTTCCAGCCGGAGGCACTACAACAGGCATGAGAATCTCGGTCCCAAGACCACCTGCCACGAATTCATGCAGCCTGCCTCTCCCGCGTCTTCCAGCGAAGTCGGTACAGTATAGATCAGTCGACCTTGAATGTTACTACGTACTAGTGCAACGCGATAAGTGTAATGTAACTCAATGACAGCATACAGTGCAATGCTCATACATAGAAGTCATTCTGCGAGGTTTCTTCATGACGGTTGTGGAAAGATACCGAGATTGGCGAACGCTTGGAACGGATTGAGAGATTCATATTGAAATTATCGGTAGTGCCAAGCCCACAGATTCAGCCTGAATGTCCAGGTATCGAAAATATGAGAGCGGAAAAGATCTGATGAGGAAAGTTAGAGAATGAGATGCACGAGAGGAAGTCAACCGTACGATGTCAGAGATCAGCCCGATAGTCCAAAGACCATTCATAATCTGCTGGTGAGCCTTCAGTACGTGAGGATCCTGGATGACACGCTCCGGTCCAAATAGTGGAGGTCGTGTCAACGCCATAGAGCCAGACCCATCCGAGCGGTAGAAATTTGCGGCGGCAGATATTGGTTTGGAGGTAGAAGCACTGTAGGTCCCATCCGGCTTGTTGCAAACGAAACCCATCTGATAATCGCGGTCTTTCAACGAAGAGCGCACAAAGTTCACGTAAGTTTCGGCCTCCTCGTCCACTTGTCGCAGCTCCCAGGAATGTAGCTGCACGGCATCGCGGCGAAATACCTGACTGCAGAATCCCTGGAACGCTGCGTACGTAGCAACTATTCCCGTATGGAATATGGGGACCATGATGACTCGATATGCGCGGTTGTGCATCGGGGGAGGGATGAAAATGATCATGAAGGCAACAGCAACGAATGATAAAATGAAACTTGCAATGCCTGTGATATACCTGAACCAAAGAACGAGTGTATGAACAACAGCGACTCAGAGTGATGTAGGTGCGCATACCAAAGGATTTGTTTCGGCAAGTTGATGTTCGGAAGGGAATAAGCGAGGAACCGTGGTAGAATGTCGTTTTCGAGAGCGAAATAGACTTCTTGATATACAGGTAAGAACTTGAAAAAACATGAGTTCATGCACGGAGACCGCGGTGTATAGGATTGACCAAGTCAGGATGACAGCTTGTCTCCAAAGCCTTGATGAGATTCTCGCGTCGGTCGGCGTCAAGGAGCAACTCCTTGGGAGATCCAGGAACAAGGAAGGTGGAGATTACATGCATACACTCCTGGCGGAGGGCAGGATCATTGAAAGTCGTGTCGATGTTAGAAGCAAGAGGGAGGGGCGAGATGGGAACGGGATCAGTGATGACTCCGCTTGAGAGCGTCGGTCTCTTCGAATGCCAAGACGTAGTAGTGGACGACAGAGAAGAGATGGATGCATTACGGACAGCAGATCCTGTTGACTTGCCGCCCCGATGTCGGTAGTCCTGGGAGTCTGTGAGCAAAGAACGGCGAAAACAGAAAGCGAGGTTTACATTGAACCAGACAATGAACTGCAGCTGCTCGATGGACATTTCCTGATTGTGCCATGAGCTGAAGATTATGCTCACAGCGCAATTTGGCCAAGGACTTACTCTGTACACCAGATATAGTTCGAAATCGGAGAGACTGCAAGTACGGTCAGTGGTCGATACTCGCTCTAGGTTAGAAGCGCAGCATACCTGATTGGACTACAGGTCTGTCCACTAAGGATTTGAGCTGAAGGGGGCGAGGTGATGAGCACATTGCTGTAGTAGACGCATGACTCACCGAGTGTGATCCCTGATAGGCGTCGAGCATTGAGTTTCGTCGCCCAAGGATGGAGAGACACCAGATAGTCCTTCGAAGGAGGCTTGCGCCGCCGCCGCCTTGGACCTGCGCGCTCGTCTTGGTCGTGAGTCCGTGCCATCATTCCGATTCCCACAAGAAGCGCGACGCTTTAATCTGGATGAAACCACGTGCGGGCAGGAGCAGGAAAGAGCTCATTCTGATAGGATGGGCTACAATCTTATATGTTCGACGAAGTCAAATCCCAGAATTCCCGATGCGGTAAGATGCGGTTTCCCGGACATGCACCTGTCCGATAGTCGCACCAGTCGTCATATCAAGGTACACTGCAGAGGGAGTAGCAAGTTGAAGCACTGGGTGACTGAGCCGCACCCAAAGTGCTGAAGATATTGGTATGGATCACCATCAAGCCACCAATTTTCGGTATCCACAAATCCGGTCTGACCCAGGGCAAAGGAATCGTGGTAAGTCTGGCTCAGCGCTGGGCGCTCGAGCGCTCAATAACTACTAAATAATTGCAAGGCTCCGCAGGGCTCCGAAATGAAATTGCGCTACCCTGCGTCTCCCTGCGTTGAGTTTGTTATCAAGCGTTACACTAGCGTTACGTGCAGGGCGGGCCGAGGCCCGACACACAACACCTCACAACACTGACAGCTGATGAATTGAGTCCCGGCTGAGCAGGCATGGACAGGGCATGGAATCGTCATGGTTACTGTCTATCACTCATAGAGGGTGATGATGTACAATACACAAAGATGCTCAAAACTACATGGGCTCGTCTTGGTTATTGTCTATGACTCAAAGTGAGTGATGATGTACAATCCACAAAAGATGCTCGATACATTCTAATAAAAATCCTGCCGTTGTGGTCGCTCCGTAAATCCCGACTCATCAACGCGCGGTGGACTGCCAAACAAGGTATGCGGACCTGAGAAGGACGGTGGTTCGTTCATCCCTGTCGTTGTCCAGTGCGAGAGACCTGGGATCGGAATGAAAGTATCGAACGAGCCCTGGGTCTGATTCAGATTCTTGACTTCCCTGGAATCGATGCTGGCTGCCCCATGAGATACACCTGATTCCGAGGATGCCACAGACGACGCTGCCGGCCCCAATCTGAAGTTCTGAACTTTTCGACTCAGAGCCTTGAGAACTGACTCTCGATCTGGCCACCTGCCCGCATCATCATCTCTTGTTGCAGTACTAGCACTTCCAGGCTGCAGCGACCCGCTGTCCTCTCCTTGTGCTATGAACGTAGAGTGAATGGAGGAGTCTGAGAGTCCACGACGCCGAATCTTGTGTTCGATCAAAGGACCCACAAAATCGGGCTCCTCAGGATCCTGGTCCAGCCGCGATGTATGTGACAAATCAAGTATAGCGTCCACATTCCTGGACATGCGCTTGGGATTCCGGGACATCGCTGCCGTTTGACGCGGCAAAGTTGGGGTAGAAGTCACAACGCTCTGAAGCGTGGATGGGGTCTTTGGTGGCCGATTTGAGACAACAACCCACGGGTCGGGAGTCGTTGGTCGAGGCGCACCAGCAAAGATGTTCATCACACTCTGCGCCGACGAGGTAGTCTGCCGGGCATCCGGATTCGATCGTAATGTATGGGCTGAGGAGGTGCTCGTGACGGCGCGCCCTACTCCGGCTCCAGAAAATTCGACATTGACTGTGGTGGCAGAGGCGGAAAGCGCCGGTCCCAATTTGGGTGCAAACCGAGGGGGACGCGCACCCGCCTTTGCGCTAAGTGACCGCGAGAGCGCCAACGAGCCTCGTTCTCCACCAGCGCGAACGTTGGAAGAGCCGAACAGTTTGGAGATTGGGGCCATCCATCCGCTGGCGGACGAGTTCGCATCCCCTTCACGGTCCTTCTCTTGCTGGACCTCTGACTTTGCGGGATCTAGCGCCATCTCGCTGACCTTTGGGGCAATTGTCGGGTCAAGGATAATCTCATTCAGCGTCACCCGCATCTGCCCCATCTCCGTGAAGATTTCGCGAAAGAGTTTGAATAGCGCACGCAGGTCTTTCCGGTTGCAAGTTGTGACTATCTTGTCATCCTCGAGGAGGGCTCTAAACTGTAGCCGCAGTCCCACAGCTTCAGACAGAATGCTGTTCACTGTGGAGCGAGAGAGGTGACCAACGTCGGCACCATGTAGGTGTTGTCGCTTCAAACGATTAGTCAAAGTGAACGCATCCGCCTGCGACAGCCTGGCCAAGAGCGCTACTACGCGCTCGATCAGTTGGGCCATATAAGACGTTGAAGTCGATGTTGATTCTGAGTAGCACGAGGACTCAGAACGCTGAGAATCCATGGGAGATGGACTAAGCAGGTTACGCTCGAGTATGTGATCCGTTTGAACGCCACGAGACCTGCTCAGAAGAAGGAGTGTTCTGTGACCTTTAGGTTCGGCTGCAACAGATTCCTGGTCTTCCTCGTCAAGGTCCATAGAATAGGCGGTATTTTGAGGATGGGCCTGAAGGTAATTGAGCGATATCCGTTTAGAACCAAGTCTAGACGGCGATGAAGGTCGAACATGGGACTCCGGGGTAAGACGAAGATCCTGAGTCACTTGTTAATGCAAACTTTGAACGATCAATGCACAAGCATACCGATGGTCGTGAGGATGTCCTCTCCACACTTGAACCTCGAGCTCGAACGGTAGGACGGCCAGCCATCTGCTCCCTCAAGACCGAGGAGGGCATACTTCCGGAATGAAAGTGATGTCTGAACGTCGGCGTTCGTGGCGTGCCAGCTAACGAGTTCATTGATCAACAATGTCAAGGAAGATAGGTGAGTTTCAGCATACCGCCAGAGCGAGTAGGAGGAGCGTTAGCACGGTATTCTTCAACCTCCTCTTGTAATGCATGTATTTCCTCCCGAGATTCTGCTAGAAAATGCTGCAGCTCCGCGGTATCACGTTTCAAAGCCTCATGATCATTCATTAGAGACTCGAGGACCTTGGTGAGCTCAGTTTGCTCTGATGCGATAGATGGACTGAGAGACCGCTGTAAAACCTCTAACTGAGACCGCGCATCCTGTAGTATTGACTCGGATGACTCCAGCCGGTGCAACCTCTTCTCGGCGAGGTCGTCCTGTAGACGCATTACGTCGGCCTGCAATCGAGCTGTCATGGATACGATGAGCACTGAGCCGGTAGCTTACGGTGAACACTGACCAGTCTTGTCCTTCAGAGCAGCAAAACGAGACTCGGCAACACGCGCCCGATGTGATTCAAAGTCCCGCTCTTGTTGCATGTCATCCCGCTCCTCCATGGCCGCCGAGAGGCGCGCCTCCCAGCCGACGGACCGAGCGTGATGGGTGGTGAGCCGCGATATGGTGGTCTTGGCATCTTGGAGCTCCTGTAGAATAGTCTTGTTGGACACCTCGGTGACCTCGTTGTTGACCAGAGCTTGTGTGAGGCGCTAGCGGCTCCATCAGCGGCGGTGCGACATCGACTCCATCGCTCACGCACCTTCTGCAACGCATCCCTCTCTCGGCCGAGCTGTCTTAGCCGTTTCTCCATTTCCTCCTGCGGCGTCAACTCATCGCTGTAGTCGAGTGCTTCGCTCCTCTGTCGGCGTTTCTATGAATATCAGCATGGTGCCATCATCTGGAGGAAAGTGGCCACACATGCCGTGTCACATATTGCTCGTGGCGCTGCAACAGAGCTTGTCCGACCTCTGCGCTGCACACTAAGCATCACTCGTCCGTAGCAGGAGGCAGGGCGTACGCACCGGCGCTGAGTATCAACCGGCTCTCCAATCTCGACTTCATGCTCAACCACGCCGTCATATTCTCGCAGTCATCCCGCCCACAACAGCATGTCAGCAGGGACGGAGGTTCGGGTGATGGAATGCGGGAGAAGTTGGCCAACGCGAGAGTGAGGTCGTCAATGGTGCTGGCGGCATTCGTCCCGGACTCAGACGGTGATTCTGGCGTAATCGGTCGAGACAGGCTCAGGGAATGCTTGCGGCGGCCAGACATGGAGAAAATCAAGAAGGAGGAGGAACGAGTGACAGCGAGAAGAGGAAGAAGGTATATGGCTAGTGGACGTTTCTGACGGACTGGAGATCCGCGCGATCACCAACGTCAAGCATGTGAACGTTCCTCGCAAGATTTGACTTTCACTACTGACTTCGGGCCTCACGATTCAAGACAACTTGGAATGGTCATGTCGCAAACAACAACATCTGGGGCATTACACTACGCTAGATGCGACTAACAGGTACAAGTACACAATAGGATATCTTACGGAGGCGCAGGAATCAATCAAATGTCGGAAAGGTTGCTCACAAGGCCTGCTCGGCCAGCAGCTCCTAATGCAGAGGCGTCTCCACCGCCGTCGTGGCTGATAGCAGCGGTGCCCGAGGGACCAGCCATTTGACCCACAATATCGCTCTGCAGCTGCATTGGCACAAACACAACCTTGCTGTTCGCCGACTTGGCCATTTGTTGCACTTCACCGTGGTCAGAACATGCTAGTGCACGAATAGCGGAAATGGATACGCACAAGCTTCGAGTTGACGAATCTGCATCGCAGCTGGCGATGCCAAAATGTCGGCCGCCTGCCTCATCAAGCGCGCAGAATCAACCTCCGCCCTGGCCGCGATGACCTTACTTTCACCAATACGCTTCTGTTGAGCGGCGCTACTCAAGCTAGCCGACACCTCGGGACTGAAAATGATATCCTTGATGAGGATACCCTCAATCGCCACGCCCCATTTGTCCGCAATGTCGCCGACAATTTCTGCAATCTCGAACGCTATGGCCTCACGCTCGGTGACGACAGACTGCACCGCGCGTGCACCGACGACGTGCCTCAGAGTCGTCTGTGCGCGCTCAATCAGAGCCTGGCGAAGATCCGTGATACCGAAGGCTGCTCGGTAAGGGTTGCAAATCTGGAAGTAAATGACCGAATCACTAGAATACGACCATGAGAAAAACGCGTAAGCGCAGTGGCCACGAGAACACATACATCTCGACATTGACATTGTCACGCGTACTGGAAGTATATTCTTGTCAGTATTGCCTTTCATAAAGGAAATTATGTAGGACGTACATAACCGTCTGTCGGCCAATGGGGCTGATCTGGATTTTGACATCGACGACGCGAAGCGATTCGGTGCAAACGTTGACCTGGACGAGGCCTGGATCGACAGACTTGTAGAACTGACCAAAGCGAGACACGAGACCGACAGAGCCTGTGAAACTAGCGTCAGGAATAGATCGAAACAGTGATTGCGCATGTGCTCGCCTTGCTGAACCTCGCGAAAGGGGTTGGGGCATGGGCAACAAGGGACGGCTCCCAAGAGACCGACGACAGATCCCAGGCATTGGAGCAGTGAGCCGTAAATACCGTGGGTGACCTACCAAACGCGCTCAGCATCTCAGCGGCTTTGGGGATTGACGCAGGAGCTCACCTCGCCAGTCCCGAGGTCCTGCGCATACGACGGCTGAACATGGGAAGGTAAGAGACTGTTGTTGGTATTCGGTATATAGACCAACCTGCATCTCGGACCTCTTCAGAGGCTGCACAGTGATCATTTGAGAATTGTCTTCCACGCCCTTGCCCAGCTTGCGTGGTCCAGCTGGCATCTCAGCTGTCACTGTAGTTTGTTAGTCTGCCTTTGAGCACCGAGGCGAAAAAGCCCACCGTGGGGGGCGTCGTGATCAACGACATTGCCTCGCGACGACGTTGAACCGGCTGGAGAGGCAGCGCGGTCCTTGCGGTCGATTCCGTTGTAGCTCATGGTGGAACGAGATGGGTATGGAAGGGCGGGCTATGCCGTGCGCTTTATATGGCCCACACGACGCGGTGGGATGAATACTAGGAGCGCAGCAACACAAACACAGCATTCAGGGGCGCGACCCACGCCTGCCTCGATCGGAGCCTGAATGGAGTATGTTCCGAGTGATTGGGATCTACGGCCAATCCGGGTGACTCCCACGACGCCAAAGTGGCGCATGGGCACTGGCAAGCGCCACAACATGGGTCAAGTCGGGTGCCTCTAGCTATGCATACTGCGCCATCACGGTGGTCGAATTCGAACGGCTGTCATCTACTTGTAGAAGTGGCGGAATCATGACGGATCTTAGACCTATCAGTCCACCATACTGAACCTAGAATGTTTACATAGACATGACGGGGCTTTAGAAGGCTATTGATACGACAACATGCGGAAGTCTTTCACTACGGTCCAACTGCGCACATTGGCCCATGCCAGTCAGCTGTCAAAGCCTGTCATGAACAGCTACACCTTTCTCAACCCTAATGAAGCAGTGAGTTCAATCGCGAATATTCTGGAGGTATGGTACATAATCGACAGCTTTGTTAAATGAAGTATAATAGCTACACACCCAAACTTGTGCCAAGCAACAACACGTACGTGATGGAGCTCGAAGTAGCTGTAACATCAGCCTCTTTCTTGTAGACTTGGTGAGCTCCAAGTTCCAAAGCCACGCATACAGACGTGAATGTAGAGGCGACGCGTTCTTGACGTCGTTCAGTCACCGATTACGGCCAACATGAACGGAAGAACTCCAAAGCATCGCACAAAATTGTATCAGTGGCGATAAGGCCTCGCTCGTGCCGCGACACCGGTGCGAATTTGTTCGGATGGCAAGCCGACGAGAACATTGCTATACTGTGCATCGGCCCACGCGATATGTTACTCAAGGCCCGAAAGAACCTAGCGGAGTAGATGAACGCTGAAAGTCGTTGACGATCTCATGTCGTAGCGAGAAGCGTCACGCTGAGATAAGCAAGGCGCACAGATACTGAAGAGAACGAACCATGACGGTAAGCCTTTGTATGCCCAAACAGCAAACCAGCGTCGCGGCTCTCCATAGAATTCGAAGTTGCGAAAGTCGAGGCACCTTGTTCGGGCCGAGACCCGAGCCGTCATGATTCGGCATATCCGGCACCTGCTCTCTCACCAAAACCACATTGACACCGCAGGATGGCTACTCGCGAAGGATGGTCGCGCAAGTACATCGACCCAAGAAAAGCCGAGAAGACATACCGCCCTCAGGCTGGTGTGCGTCTTGTCTCCCTTTTTGCCGCATGTCCCGCCGCTCTCTGACACCGCCAGTAGATGATGTCGGCCAGTCTAAAACGTGCCCGTGAGCCATTTAAGATACCCAACATCATAACCGGTATATGCCTGAGCGCATTTGCCGTCGGGGTCTATGCCTACTCTATCCGCGCTGTCAGGCAGGACGAGTTCGAAGATGTCGACGACGAGGCGCGGTCGAGAGTCCGTGATATGGAGCGCACGAGAGCCGCAGCGCTGTCGGTGCAAGAGGAGACGGATATCATGGAGGCTGCTATACGAAATGCGGTATCAAACAAACCATGAATTGTGCGTATCGTTCCCCTCATCTTTCGCAACGTGCTAAGTCATGGACAGATACCTTTCCCTTACGCTACTCTGCTATTCATCGTCCCCATATATATTGTTGCGACACTCTACCTCTCAGAATACCAGACACCTGCTGCGATAGAATCTCAAGCCTTTGTACTTCCGGCATCACCAACTTTCTTCTTCGCTGGATGGCTCTCGCACAATTAGGATCTCGCAGATTGCTTGAACACGACATTTCTTGCTTGAATTCGATTGATGTTTCCCTGCAGAGGGCCATGTGCGCTGACACTGACTTGCATCAATGTCCGTTCCCTTCGAGTTAGAGGACACTCTGCCCGGTTTCCCTCTCACATCGACACGGACCAGGTGGTTTATAGCGGCCCTTTTGGGAAACCACAAATTTGAGCAAGAGATCTATCCTCCGACACAACCTTACCAAGGTTTTCGACCAAGTGTGTTTTCCATGACAAGATGTTTGACTCATTCAATGGCAGAAGACTCGAAAGTTCTCTAGATGCTGCTTTCACATCGTGTAATATTCGCAGGGGATAGGTTTGTCTGCATTCAGCCACAGAGCCTCGCCTTCCGGGTTCCCGACCGCATAAGGAGGAACCAACCCGTTCATCCTCTAGAGCTTGGGCTAAAATTCGAGATGTTCAGCTTGCATTTTCGGGATACTAACACAGCGACCACTCACATCCTCGTTCGATATGGCGACTTCCCAATCAACACCACAGTTTTTGGTGAACGGTTGGATCACAAACTCGTACAACCCCATGAACCAGGCTTTCTGTCCGTCGCTGGCCATAATTAGCTGGGGACCTGACCTCGATGAAGGGGAACTTACGTAGAAGGCTGGCGCGCCAAGTGATTCACGACCACCCGGATAAATCGTCTGGTCTTCACTCCTCCGACGAAGTAGCTTTCTTCTTTCACGTCGACGAAGAGCACGACGACGAGGAAGGCAGCGATGGGGTTGGGCATCTTGTGAACATAGATGTTGGTCACGGCCGCCGCAAGCTTGGCTTTGTCCTCTTCACAATAAAAGTCAGGAGGAACGTAGAAGACGTGCAAAGGCATGTTGATCTTTCTAGACTGCTTTCTGAATATGTTGACTCTTTATACATGGTCGTATACCCGCCGCCCCAATATTTCTTGTCGTTCTTCGTCCCAGTGGTCGGCGTGAAATATACTAATCACCCTCGGTATTCGGTGAATGACCGAGGAAAGTCTGTCGTTTGATTGAAGTTGACACTGCTAAGTCCGTCATACTTATCAGTCAAAGCTTGCCGGATGACTGTCTTTCGGCTCGTTGTATTGTAGAGTACGGGAACTAAAGCCTGACTAAAGCTGAGCCACAGCGTACGCGACAATGCTGATTTGGACACGGGACCCTACGTAGCCAGGTCCAGATCGACCTGAAAGCTATGTGCGGCGGCGGATTTGGGTATAGGCTTCACTGGAGTACATCGAGTGTTAGAAACGAGGGCGACTGAAGAACGCGATATCTCAGACGCGTCCACAATGATTTTGTCAAGTTTGACAGCCTGAGCAAGATGAGTGCCTGGCGCCACGCGTCCAGGCGGGCGCGCAAATGCCGCGTTGTCGGATATATCGGGCAAATGCGCCATACGCCATCGCTTAGTCAGAAACCAATTTCTCTCTTCGACCGTCAATGCTGAAGTTGACGCGTTCTTCATGATATGCTTTCGACCAACCGCGGGCGACCTGCATTTTCAGTCATCTCACGTCGCCTTTCCACCCATGTGGTCGATACCGCGTCCGCCGACAACTCGACGACACTGGCGCGGCCAGCTCGATTCGAATCTTACACACTGCCAACCGACTTACGGCCACGAAAGGTTCTGTTAGGACCTCCTTCGTATGTTGGTCACTACTCCCGGCTTGGACCCGACAAACTCCACTGCGACGCGTCAATGTTACGAAAACTCAAGACGGACAATCTGGCCAAGCTGAACGGTCTAGAGATCCAGGACTCACTTTGCGAGTACAACCAGCAATTGAAGCAGGATCCCTATCTTTCTGCTCCGTATTATCACCAACACAAGCATGTCTACCAATTTCACGCTCTCGATGACATGTTGCATGCATGCTTGGAAAATGGTTCGCCATCTAGTTGGCGCCAGGCTGATGTCATTGCGCCGAGTGCCGCTTTGATTGGGTGCGCTTGTCTCTCCGAATATCACCGTCTTGCTAAAGTCACGTCGCAGCCTCCTTCGTAACGAAGGAACATTCAATGCGTCCTGCATCAATGGCAAGCTGTATTGGACGCAACAACGCCCCAAGCCCTCTGAGCGTCAACTGACACTTGACGCGTACCTCTCGTTAGTCTCCTTCTCATCTTGTACGACCGTCTGAAGCGCCATTATCCAGTGGCCCTGGCTTCATGCACACCGTCACACAGCTTGATGATTCAGAATCACTACCAGAAGACACCCAGAGTTTCTACACTATTCTCACACGCACTCTCGGAGGTTTGCGCTTGCTAACTGCTTCTTCGATTCATGCAGCACGGGGCTCGTAGCTTTTTCGTCATGGAGATATTCACTATTGACGCTTCATCAATTGACAGGTCGTTCCAATGATGTACCAAATGCCTATCTTGACATACGTTGCATAGAAGAGCCTTTCAACACAGAGTAGGCTACGCTCACATTGCAACTTGTGGGTCCAATCTCATCGCTCTTTAGAACTTTCCGAGCGGACGTCAAAAATTGGCATGTGCGGTGTCACCTCATGGGGATTCCCTCGATACTGCTTGGGTCTAGACATGGAAGTCGTCTGACGGCCGCACAATTCTTGAATATCGGCGACTTGAAACGGATACTCTCGACCACACAAAAGAAGTCTTGGGATATCTCGGACGTCTTTGATCGTGGGTTCAGTGTGTTATGCCAGATCAGGGATGTTCTGCAGGCCAAGGTCGATGATCGCTCGTATGGGAAGCTGACCCCCAGCGAGGACAGGGTGTGGCGTGTTCAGCTGAGGGGAGAGAACCACATGGGCTTCTACCTCCGTGAGATACGCAAAGGTTCAGAGGAATGGGAGGACCTGGGTTGTGACACTCGGACAAGGACTGGAATAGTCCCGAAGCATTTGCTTAGCTCCCTTTCGAACAAATCATTGTTGTAATCACGAGCGGCATGCAGGTTGGCTGATACAGTATCACTCTGAACAGACAGCGAATGCTGTGTCGGAATGAAGCTTCGGCAAAGGGACATCTTCAGCCGTGAGTATGTCAGTTCTGATCCGGGCTAACCGTCATGAGCGATTCTGACAGACAACACTCACGCGTGCAAGCGCTTAACCGTCTCTGATTAGATTCTTCCCGTAACCACGCTTCCATTCCCTACCACAATCATGTCCTACACGAACGACGCATTTGACGATCCTTCTCCCGACTATGACGCCGCCGTCACTAGAAGGTGAGTAGGATCTTTGAATCTGTACTATGATTACTGAAAAGCACGCTCTTCCAGCAACTCTTCCACGACTGGCTCATCCGGCTACCTAAGCCATTATCGATCCAACTCCACCGACGATTTTTCCTACGGGTACGTTCCGTGCTCTCTCCCTTCGAAGAACCCCATTCGACTCCAGGATTTAGTAACGATCTCATAAGGCGGACCGCACGACAATTGAACAACTCCGCATTATCCTCCAAACACGAACGCTACGAATATGCTTATAGCCTATTAGCAGGCGCTGCACAAATCCAATTTATCATTTCGTTCGCATCGCCCTCCTGCCTTCCAGAAACCCCTCTTGACCTCTTCCGTAGTGTCGAGTCAAATCATGGCAGCCCAACACCAGGCAAATATACTATCAGCCTTGGACTTAAGGTCGACAAAATGACGCGATCTCTCGGCGAGCCCACACAGCTCAAGCTCAACGTAGACCCTCGAAGGCTGAACTTTATCGTTTTGTGCGTGGACCATCTCATCACCGGCGGGCGCTGGCGCTGAAGAGTCACTCATGGTAATCATGCAGTCTGTTCCCGGGTAAGACTAGCCTCCCCATGGGCACGCTCTACTCGTATCGTGTCTGGCTGCGAGTGAACGACGTGGACCACCGTCTCTTCGGCCAGGACGACCTTTGGATTGCAAAGGACCCAGACTTTGGCTCCATTGCAGATGCGTCCTTTGCGCGGGTGAAAAGGATGCAATCGAGTTCGCAGGTATACGAGTCGACGGTAGGCCGGGCAAGAGTGCAGTTCATTGTGCGGTGCGTGGCCATTCCGTCAGATTCGAATCTCCGCTGAAGGCAGTACCCTTGCCAGGTGGTTCAGGGTCGCGGAGGACATGTACGACTACACGATGGAATATGACTGCAACGGGGTTGGCGCTATGCTATTCGAGGATCTGAGGCTCAAGGTGGAAGGGGATCCCAGGACGGTCACATTCCTCATATAGTGAGTCCCTTGGCATTGCAGACCATTCCCCTGATCTCTGATCAATCATAGCACGGTGCCAATGAAATCCCTGCCAATAGGCGCGTCGCATCGACTGCGGGTCTGGGTGAAGACGTTCTACGGCACATCCGACACCGCGTCCATCAACATCCCATTCAATGACTCGTACATCTACCAGCGGATATGGAAGTCCGATAACCTCAAAATCGGCGCCAGACTGGACTTCAATGCCCTTGGCAGCAAAATGATCATCGGCCATTCCTTGGGCGCACCGACGACGGTGACATCTGCCTCTGCCACCTCGAAGAGACGCGTCGGCCATCTGAGCCTGGTGCAGGACGTGAATGACCAAGTGGAAATTGGATAGGAGCGGGCTCTCCCCTTCTCTAGCAGTCAATGACATGTGTAACCGTACTTGTACTTGTACTTCTATGCTACTCACTAGGGCGGACTGCTTATGCTTCTCTCTATTTACTTACTCTACACTTGGGCTAATGTGGGCTTTTATGTGGCTACTTTCGAACTTAGTATACCTACTTGCACAGAAATTTGTAACAATATGTATTATGAACTGGGAGACTTTCGAGATGTTTGGTTTGCTGCGAGCGCTGATACGAAGTGCCCGACTTGAGTAGGTTGATTGATACCCATGATATGATTGGTTTTACAATACAACGATGTATTCTGCATCGACCTTGATTAATTAAACAATCACTTTGGCCGCGAGGAAGGCAGTCCACTCCTTCTCCCCCCAGCTTGACGAAATCTCGTTCGCGATGAGCCCGTCCCAAAGAACAGTGGGAGATACGTGGATACCATTCTGTCTCGAAAACTTGACTTGACAATCGTAAGGGACGCCGCCAAAGATAGATGAAACCAAAACTTACCGGTGTACTTCAAGTCATCCGTGACAGCAACGCCGCCGTTTGGGGAGGATTTCAAGGTGAGCAGATCCTTAAACTGAGACCCTGCGTTGTCAGACCAGAGACCCGGATCCAGAGAAGCCGCCAGAGAAGCAAGTTTCTCCCGAATTTGGAGTGGTGTCAGAGTCGACGTAGGAATATCAAAGTAATCGCCTTGTTGTTGGAACAACTACCCACGCATGATCAGCTTCGAGATTTCGAGATTGTCTTGTGGCTTACGGCAAGGGAGAATGGCCAAAATGCCTCCGGTGACACACGGGCGACCTAACAGCGATGGTTGACATAAGTGCAAGATGGAATGTATGTATCATGAGAGACTTACAGCGAGCGCAGCTTCGTGCGTGAATGTAGAAGACGCATGCCATGGCTGGACCTGGAGTCTGATGATGGCCTTGACTTTGCCGTCGTATTGGCCGCCTGGTGAGAACAAAGGTTTCAGGACTGTATCAATGGCCAACGCGATCTTTGCGCTGATAGATAGTCAGATAAGTCTTGATGAGGGCATCATGACAAGGCGGCATGCCTGAATGGGCAGACATAATCCACTAGATCGAGGTTGGACACAGATTGCAAGATGAGTAGATGGATAACCACGCACAGAAGATATCAAGGGTATGGGGAGCATCAGCGCGTCCAGCGACGATAAAAGGGCGTAGAGAAGGTTGGAGAGCCATGTTTGCTGACGATATGGTTGTGGATGGCGGTCGAGGCCAAGTTAAGTAGGCAGCCCTAAGGCGAGAATCACACAAGTGTGTGACGGTATGACGCAAGACGATTGACTTGTCAATATTCCGCCACAGCACCGAAAAACGCGCGATGCCGCTCGGGTTTCCTGTCGAATCGCGAAATTGACTCGGGTTACGGCTTCGTGATGTTTTACCAACGTTTCACGCGTTTCAATACCAAATGTTTGCGAATTTTGTGGAACCTGCCCACTAACTTTGAATATCAATGGAGTTGATAGTGGGTATCTATCGACTCCGCTGATACTCGAACCCGAAAGGTGGCGGCCACTCGTGTGCCCACGTCAGGATACCGCATCGAATTCTCACATCAGATTAGTACACGGAGTACTTTTGATACATAGTGCTTTGAATGACGCTCTACTGTTCGAAGATGCGGAACGGGGTCACAGAATTCCTTCTGTATCAGTGGTAGTATCCTCAAACCGTTCGAAAGGTAAGTATACGCGTCAACAGTCTGATCACCCCCTACTACGAGTCTCCATGCAGAAATCGCTGTTAAATCTCAGAACCCTCTTCAAGAGGTTCAGTGTAGACTTTTCGTTCCATGCCAAGTGTCGGCGACAAGTCACACTCAACGAAGCACAGGATGTCCCTGGGGCTGGCGTCAGAAGGACCGCAGAGCATGAGACAGCAGATATCACCGTCAGTCACGAATGATAGGTGTGGATAGAGTTGACCTTACGGCCGCCGTCACGTCTGAGGAGTGAGAGCACGAGAAGACAAGAATATGATGGAATAGATGTGAACAAAGCATATCGAAAGCGGAGGAAGGGTAAAAAGTTCAGCCGAGTCTTTCCTCGATACCATCCAGCGCGAAGATTGAGCGATTTTTGGTCTCCTTGACTCGTTCATCCTTGAGCATCCTGATCGCTGGTCAGAGCGTGATCATTGGACTTTGACAAGGGCGTACCTGGCGTCCATTCTGGCATCTTCACCTTCGACGCCGACGATGGCCTGTGGCGTCTTGGCCTCGATGACCTTGAGAGCAGGTAAATACACAGTTGACTGGATCAGAGAGTACGCACGTAGTGGTTATCACAGTGCGGGCAGTACTCATCGCTCTCCTCGTACGCCGTCATATCCTTCCTGAAGGCCTTCTTGCACTTTTTGCACATGAAGGCCATCTCCGTCGTTTTCGTGAGCTTATGGCTCTCCGACTCGGCGTGGCATTCGGGGCAGTCGAACCATTTCTTGCAGCAAGGCGCGCGGATGGCCACCTGGGCGTTTAGGACGTGTTTACTGCCAAAGAAAGGCGAGTTGGTCATCACAGATAGCAGGAGGGGAGGCGGGCGCGGATTCACTGAGAGCGGTGAAGCGCGGAGGAGGGGTGGAGACTGAGACTAACCACATATTCGTCGGATGGTCGTCAAATGGGTGTATCGATGTGGTGGATCGAGTGCAAGAGCGTTCGGCCCGAGCTCCGGTGCTTTCGGCCAAGTCCTCACCGGGATCGTTCACTTCACCGAAGATAATCATCAGCATGATCAGCTGTCCCCTCATGAAGCTGCACCGCGTCAAGATATAACGCCACTTATCAAGGAACTAACCCAAAGACTCAATACTAACGCATGAACCTGATGAGCCGCTTACGTCCCCGGGAAATTCTATATGGCTACGTGGCTAGAGAGAAGCTTACTCCTTCACTTCCTCTTCCGAGCAACCGAGTTGACCATGGAATCCCTGAATCCGATGCTCTACTTACTGCTTGGTGCTCTTGCTGCAGCTGCTTTCTACTGTGTGCGCTTGGCTCTCATACTTCCCCTCCCGCCCGGGCCAAAAGGCAGTCTGATCAGTGGAAACTTGCACAACATGCCGACAATTCTCCCTTGGCGAAAATTCAACGAATGGAAAACTGTCTATGGTAGTTCTCCGGACCCCTTCTTCCGTCGCAAAGAACTCATTCCGCTTGCCATAGGGCCAATCGTACACACTCGAATTTACAATAACCACACGATCATTCTCAACACAGCCCAAGCTGTTCAAGATCTCTTGGAAGGACGATCAGCCCTTTATTCGTCCAGACCTCACTCGCCAATGATTGAGCTATGTGGTCGGAAGCTCGCTGTCTTTCAGACACCGAGCGATCATCCCCGCTTCAAGATATATCGTCGGCTCCTCCACTATGGTCTGAACCCTCGCGCGACGCAGTCCTATCGAGGAATACAAGAGGCTGAAACGGGCATACTCTTGGACAATCTGAGGAAGAGTCCCCAGAACTTCATTTCCCACGTGAGAAGGTGAGAAGCCCGATGCAAGATATCTTTTGTCGACGTGCTCGAATCATTCTCTATCAGAAATGCTGGGGCAATGATCGTAAATATCTCTTACGGAC
Organism: Strobilurus luchuensis; assembly: GCA_019915105.1. Classification (NCBI taxonomy): domain Eukaryota; kingdom Fungi; phylum Basidiomycota; class Agaricomycetes; order Agaricales; family Physalacriaceae; genus Strobilurus; species Strobilurus luchuensis. Next base: position 2,072,018 of record JAHLMJ010000007.1, on the reverse strand, counting down.
ATATGGTTACCAGTGGCGATGACAGCATGCTGCGTAAAGTTCACGAGGCATTCCTTTTCACTGAACGGACTTTCTCCAAAGGTCCTTACGCGGTCGATTTCATTCCATGGTGTAGGTCTCCGCTCCAATGATCCCAACACCGTGACTGATTGTTTATGTTTTCGCCTTCCCAAGTGAGATTCCTTCCCGAATGGTTTCCCTTTGTAGAATTTTGGCGCGCTGTGCGTGAAACCAAGAGTCACGACGTATCATTGGAACCGTACATGATAGTGAAAGAGAGAATTGTTCGGCCTTCCTCGACTTTTTGCTCACCTGTGCCCTGATGACAGTTCTAGAAATCAGGCCAATACACCGAATCATTTGTGTCAAAATTGTCTGACAGCGACAGCGAAGAGGCATCGAAGATACACAGTGAAGTTGACGAAGAGGATTTTGACGATATTCTCAAGTGGTGCAGCGCAGCCCTGTATATTGGCGGGGCGGACACTGTAAGATTACCTTGTCACTGTTCGGAGTGCATACGAGACTGACGCCAAGAAAAACAGACTGTCTCTGCAATGACGACCTTCTTCTACCTGATGACAACACACCCCGAAATCCAACGCACAGCACAAGAGGAGATCGAAGAGGTTGTCGGAAAGGATCGTTTACCGACCTTGGATGACCGAGAGCATCTTCCATACGTTTTGGCACTCATCAAAGAAGTCAGCAGATGGGGGCCTGCAGTCCCGCAAGGTAGGTCTCTCAGTATACTCGTAAGACATGACAGTGATCTTGTCTTCTAACAAGGTCTTCGGCATTCTGTTCTGGAGGACGACGAATACATGGGATATCGTGTACCCAAAGGCGCAACCATTATAGGCAACATATGGTGAGCTACGTACTCATCTCACCCCTCCGCCAAATCGCGCTCACTCAACAACGAAGGGGAATCACGCATGACCCAGATCTCTATCCCGATCCTTTCGTATTCGACCCCACCCGCCACCTTGGTGCCAACCCTCAGCCCAATCCGTTCAAATTTGTCTTCGGCTTTGGGCGCCGCGTGTGTCCCGGGCAGCACTTTGCTGAAATGTCCCTCTTCTTGAATATCTCCAATATTCTGGCAACCTTCGACATAAGCCAGACGAAGGAGGAGCCGATTGAGGAATGGACTACGAATGTTGTCTCGTAAGTGTCAATCCTCTGCGGACAGAAACGAGGACTCAGAGCTTCTGCAGGCACTTGAAGGCGTTCAAGTGCAATATTGTACCGCGCACTAAGCATGTAGCCACTTCTTGAATGCAGGAGGAAATTGGAAGAAGATGTATGAGATGATGATGAGGCAAATGGATGTAACATAATACTGCATCGGTCAATGTTCAAAGGTTTATTATCGAACAGAACTTTAGCTCAGCCTTGTCTTCCCATGCTTGATCATAGGCCAGTCATAGGCACAGGTAGGCCTTGGGCTGCCTTGGGTAGGCCCTGGCAGCGGAATGCCTGGCGGTCAATCGTGATGCCATCAGAGACGGCACTCCGCGATCCCTTCGACAGTCGACTTTCCCATCTGGTACAGTAACTACGCTCCTTACCATTATCTGCAATGGCCCCAATTCGAACCGTGCGTCGTTCGCTCACAATACCAGCATGTCTTGATATGTGCTCCAGCAATGGACTCGGCTGGTTCGCTTTGTTGCCGCTGAAACGTCGCGCGTCCACATCGGTGAACCGGTCGACTCGACTCAGGACGTCGGCCTGGCGGTCTACGAAGGCAAACCTATCAAAGTCTACGAAATCATCGGCTCTGCCCTCGACCCTTCCTCCCAAGTTTCTGGGAACGTCCTCACTGTCAAGCAGCTCCTCACACCTCTATCTGGAGACGAAATCAAGGTCGTTAGATGTCTCGGCCTGAACTACTCCGACCACGCAGCAGAAGCCAAGATGGCTCTACCCAAGTAAGCACCCAGACGGTTGCGTTCTGTGTGGCATAACATCAACTCCTCAGATTTCCTATACTATTCTATAAACCTACTACGGCGCTCATCGGCCCTCTCGCGCCTGTGATATTACCTCGCGTTGCCCAACCACCAAAGGACAACCTCCCAGACTATGAGGTCGAATTCACAATCGTCATCGGCAAACCAGCCCGCGACGTTTCCGAAGCAGACGCGTTGGACTATGTCCTTGCGTACTCTGGAGCGAATGATGTGAGTCGGCTCGTTCCATCTCACGAGGCTAGAAACCAAGTACTGACGAGGTGCAGGTTTCCTTCCGGAAACATCAGCTTGCCGTGTCACAGTGGGGGTTCTCTAAGAGTTTCGACAACACAAATCCTTTCGGTCCTTGTCTGGTCGCAGCATCGAGTATTCCTGACCCGCAGAAGATTCCTCTGAAGTGTACAGTAAACGGTAACGTAGTGCAAGATGGGACTACGGCGTAAGTACACACGCCCAGTCCCGTAATTGCCATTGAAGACACGGCGTCACGCAGAGACCAAATCTTCAATGTCCGGCAAACAATCGCGTTCCTCTCCCAGGGAACGACCCTCCAGCCCGGCTCCATCATACTCACAGGGACACCAAAAGGCGTTGGATTCGTAAAGAATCCCCCGGTCTATCTGAAAGGCGGCGACAAAATGTCAGTCTGGGTTGGTGGCGGGGTTGGCACCTTGGTCAACGACGTTGTGGAGGAGCAATCGACCGTTGGGAAGGCGAAGCTGTAAATCAATGCGAAGGACAAATACGGTCGTCAAATATCATGTACACGAGTATCCTTCTCCTCGTCCTGTCAATTCAAGAAAGCCAGTTCACAGAAATCAAAACGATCTTGGGTACGCCAATTTACTTTGACTACTCCTGGCGCGATGACCACGGCATCTGAGTACTATCTCTTTCCCTCCGCCAAGTCTGGACAAAACAAGTGAAGCCTTCTCAACGAGGAATCCACCCCGATTCCCTGTCCTGAGCACGCCATGAAGGTGGTCTCCCAAAGAATGAGCGGACCTGAATTTGTCGAAGTTCGTCGCGGCGCAGTAGCAAGACTCCAGAATTCAAGTTTCAATCGTTCATTGTTCATCGTTGTTAAGCTCTAAAGTGTGTTCGTCAGTCCTGATCCCAAAGAGTCACTGAACAAGCCGTCGTGGCAGAGAAGGAATGTACGAGGGACGATGCCTCTGAACACCGAGTCCAGTCCGGAATGACTTCCACTTGCGTGAATGGATGTGTGGGTCAACAATGAGTGGAGCGTGCGTAGCAGGTAAGCGCTGTACGCGGTAAATATGATACAGTGTGAGATAAATACGTGTACAACCGTCGAGGATCACTCCTGGTAGGGATAGCTAAACTTGGGCTGGTCCTTGCGTCTCCAAAGCTTCTTCCTGCAACAAAGTAAGCGTTGCCAGGGTAGGCAGACGAAAGACGTACTTTTTCTTGGTTGGGAGATGTTCGGCAAATACTTCTATGCAGTGTTTGGCCTTGAATTCACGAATGAAGCGAGGATCCCTAGGAACATCAGATTACATGTTGCCAAAGTGAGTCGAGGAGGTCCTACCAGAGCTCGCTAGCGATGCCAAGGTCCTTGCAACATCTCATGAGTGCATTACTCTTGCACGCTTCAGTCGCAGTCGGAACGCCGCTAGGGTCAAAGTATTCCTGCTCGCCACGGGCGATAGCTACCAGTCTGGATAATGTCTGAGTATATAGCTTAGGTGAGCAGATAACAGGATACGGACCGTCCCTGGCAAACGAGGGCGTATTCTCGACTGACGATCTTGGGCCCGACATTTGTTTCCGTTCGTGGAGCAAGGCCCCAACCGCCGGGACCGAAAGCCTTGTTCATGATACGGCGATATTTTATTTCGGGAAGATAAATCATGCCGTCTGGGCTGGATAAGCAAAGAGTCGGTCAGCACAAGGGTGAGCACACACCAGGCTTCATCTCAATATCTAGCGGGTCGAGTGGTTCTTGCAGTACCTGCGCGACCTCGGGCGAAAAAGCCTCTACAGAGAGACCAAAGTAGCTCTTGGACCAGTCCGTATGGTTGTCGGCTGGGGGTGGGGCAGCCTCTGGCAGCGTTTCGTCCGATTTCGCAGGGGGGTCAGTCGAGTAGGCGCGGAGTCGGCCGACGAGTGTCCCGGTCGGCGTCCATCTCGGTGTACAGAGCGGCGCGCTCCTTGGTAGTCGCCGCAAAGAGCGCGACTGGGCAGCGAGCACGCTGCGAGCAAGGGTGGCCATGGTCGTCTCTGGCAAAAATGGGTACCGCCGTCACGTGGCGCATCGCGCAGAAGTGATGTGTCATCAGCGGGGCGAAATTCCAATTGCAATTTCAACTTGAACGTTGCTACCGACAACCACGAAAACGCTGTCCCTTCTCACAAAAGCTCACAAACACCGCTCATTTGATCACATTTTGCTCTGGAATTTCATGGACGACGACGAGCTCGCCTTGCTACGCAATTTGATCCAGGATGCTCTGGACGAGGTGTGCACAACATCTGACATCCAGGTTCGATGTTCTCAGCGATGACCACAGGTGTTAGCGCCTCGGTCTTCCTCAACAAGCAAAATGGCCGCCTTACGACGACTGGAGCGACGCCTAGCCGAGGCTGTGCAGGACTCGGACTCGAGGACGATCGACTCGTTCGTTGCCCTGCAGCACACATTCGAATGCAACAGTACGCTGTGGCCAACTCTACCGCTACCTCAACGGTGTGCTTACTGAACTGAACAGTCCCTTCGCGGCTTCTACCCTGGATCTCGACAGCTACCCAGCGTCTGGGCGGGAGCGGTGCGTAACGGCCTCCTGTTCCGCTACGATGCTAACTGAGCAATGCAGATAGTGAATTGGCTTTACAGCTTAGCGTAGCGCTCTCCCTTCTGCAGGGCATTACAATGCTACACGACTCATCCAAACAGTATCTTGGACGCAGATATTCCGTGCAAGTAAGGACTTACTTCACCCTTGAGAATACAGCGATTTACACTGGGCTAGATCATCATCGATCTCTTACTCGAATCCCGACATGTTCCTCAGGTGTCAGACACTTCGCCTCTGACATCCATCGTTCTCGACGCACTCCTGTGCATACTTGTTGACTCTCCATCTGCTTTACGCGTGTTTGAAGAGTGCAACGGTGTACAGGCGATCGTCAAGATTCTGAAACGAGCGGGCACACCGCGAGAAGTCAGGTTGGTCCTCACCCCGATCAACATGTCCAATAACTGAGAATCTTCGAAGAATGAAATGTCTGGAGTTTCTGTACTTTTATCTCTTGGACGAAGCCCCCACCCCCTCCTGGCGCGAAGTCGACACTGCCCCGACAACTCCCGTACAAAGCGTCCCATCCACGCCTATGCGGAAACCCAAGAAGCCGTACCTCAATGCTACACTAAGCCGCCCCATGTCTCGTTACGGCTCCTCGACCTACTCCACCTCCGACGGACAGTCCTCCCGCTCTACCTCCTCGAGCTCTGCCCGGTCGAACTCCTCCGGGTCTACTGCACCCTCCAGCATCGAAGGCTCTCCAAAGAAGCCTTCTCTCGCACTTTCTCCTCCCAAGTCGCCGCCGCCGCCAGGACCCAAGTACCTCCAGCCGAGGTCCTTACGAATGCTGAAGAAAGAACTTGACTTTGTGCCGCAGAGTCCACATAAGCCCCCTTCAAGACACGGCCCGAGCAAGAGTCTGTCCCACATTCAACACAAACCGACCCCGACGCCAACGCCAACGAGGCTGGCGTCGGCGGCGTACACGTTAGATGCACCCAAGTCGAAACCGCTGGGAACGCGGTCGACTGAAGAGAAGAAAGAGATTCTAGGAACAATGCTGGGAAATGTAGATGCGCTCGTAGAGGGTGTGCGGAAGGCGGGGATATGGGGACTTGCGAATTGAAATTTGTCGTTGGATTCTGTTGTCGATTTTGCTCTCCGTGATATGATTGTACGCCATCCTCGTTATTTGCTGTCATGAACTGTTTGATGTATTATACAGTCTCGTCGTTTTACAATGTGGATATCTTGCTTTGTTCTCTGCTGATAGCTTAGTGAGGGAAATGTGCCCTGATATCATCCTGGGGCTATTCTTGCGACCGGGCTGCTGACCAGACCAAGAATAGACTTGTATGTTCTCACTCACCTCATCGTCACTGGACCAACAATGAATGAGAAAGGCTAAGTCAGCAATGACAGTTGATATCCGAGGATAGTTCGTTTCAGGTATAAATCTGTCGAGACTGGCAAGCGCAAAGACAGTAGTACGCCCTGACCGAGCATCATGCCTCTCCACCGATTCTACGTTCCTCCCGGGCTCTACAGCGCCGCAGACAAGGCCGACCTCGCGAAGCGTATCACCGAATTGTACACAGTAATTCGCAAATCGGTGCCCGCCTTCTACGTCGTCATCCTCTTTTCCGAAGTGAACGAGGAGGACTTCTTCGTTGGAGGGAAGAGCACACAGAATCTTGTACGCATTGTCGTTCATCACCTGGCGCGTCACTTGGAAAGGTGAGTCTGTATGGACATGGAGGATGTCCAAGTGATATGGAGAATACTGTAGCGAACAAGCAAAGGCCGAGTTCATGAACTTGTACGAGGAGACGATCGCGCCTTTCACTAAAGATCGAGGAATTGACTGGGAGGTTTCGGTATCTAACGAGGATGTGAGTGCGCCGTGCTGTTCTTGAAGAGGTAGACTGACTGTTTACCGACAGCCCACGATGTGGAGGCAGAATGGGCTCATACCGCCGCATGCGATCGGAGATGTGGCCAATCAGATTTTGTGGATGAAGGAGAACAGGCCCGTTCCCTATGATTGAAGCTGAGCCTGTATCATGGCGGCTGGAATACGTCGAAGTGAGATTCAAGTGTACGTCTATATCGTAAGTCTGTGAAGTCTGTACCGTTGTACTCTCTAGCAATGCTCACTCTTCGGCAGTGTATGCGCTTGGAGAAAAGGGCCATGTCATGAATTAGCGAGGATATCAGCGCTCTTCACAAGAATAGGGGGATGTCTCTAGTATCTGACAATGATGCGTGATGTTCCCACTACGTTCTTGATAGCTGTGACGAGCTGCTTGTATGGTGGGGAAGTGCGAAGCACTCACCTAAGACACTCGGCTATCGCTCACGGGATTCGTCATGCCCACTCCTTCACCGAGCCTCGCTTTCTGAGATGGGGTGCTGTTGCATGGGAGCTGCTTCAATTAGATATACCGTGACACATGCTGTGGTTCACAGAACTGCTTCGTGTCTGTTCACATTGAATTGGATCTCGGGCTAGTGACAGGTTATCCAGAGCCGTGCTTCGTCAGGACTACTTGTGGGCCGACGCCATACGTTCACAGGCGCTTGAATATAATGTTGATGATACGCAAGGCGGCAAGGATCAGAGACTCACAAACATGCCCCTTCATCGCCTTTATGCCCCGAAAGACCTCTTCACGCATAGCCAGAATTCTGATATCGCCCAAGCTATCACAAATCTCTACCGCGGCCTTCCCCAATTTTATGTCGTAGTTCTCTTCGTCAATGTAAATGAGGAGGATTACTTCGTTGGTGGCAAGCCAAGGAAGGATTTTGTGCGAATACTGGTGCAGCATGCCGCAAGAAATTTCCAGACGTGGGTATTCCACCCAAACGTAGAGAATACAATTGACGTGACGCACATCTTTATAGGGAAGAAAGAAAGGTCGCGTTTCTGAACATGTACGACAAGGCGATCAAGCCGTTCATTGGGGATCGCGGTTTGGATTGGGATGTGAACATTTCTGAAGAGGACGTGAGTATATTGGCCGCTGAAAGGCGTATTAAACATCGTTGTACTGATGCGATACGTACTGAAGTCCAAGCTCTGGAGACTCGAGAGTGAATGGTATCTTCCCGCCACATGCAGTTGGCAACAAAGAGGTCGAAGACTTATGGTTTAGAGAAAACAGAGCTGTTCTTTAGTATTTACACGCTTTTATACAGCTTGGTCGAAGTAACGTTGACGCAGTTCAAACATGAGCGAATTAGTGCAGTATTCACCGTCCTCACGCACAGACTGAGCCAATCTGAGCTACTGCTAATAGTGCGTCAGGTATAGACATAAGATCAGACCAATTTTGCAGCGCGCATCGCCAGCGAGCAAGACGCTCACTCGCCTCACGAAAGCACGGCGAGCCAAGTGAAGTCTCCGTTGCCGCCATAACATGTCAAATAATCATCGTGTCCTCGAGTTGAATGTCCGTGTTTCTCTGTGCTCTGAACCTCCATTTGAGCAAACATTCTCCTTGCTTAGCAGCTTGGTTCACGAGACGCGACTAGGCACGGTGCTTCGCGATCGCCCGATCAGGATGCTCGGCGCCACATCGGCTACAAGGCCGAGGTTTGAAGAACCCTGAGGTATGAATGGCAACGGAGTGTTCTCTGAATACCGTTCATAGCCGCCAAGGGCTGACAATCTAGCGCGGGTCACTCAATTGAGCACTCGGACAGGGAGAGCCGAGGATGAGCATTCCTCGGGTAGCTTAGGAATGCTTGCTCAACCACCGAGCTCAGCCCGCAATCTATCTTTTGTGGGTACCCTTTAAAAGCAGAGACAGCACAAGCCAAAGGAGCCAGTACCAACCAATTACTCCACCTTGCTCACAACATCATGCCTCTCCACCGTTTCTACGTTCCTCCCGGCCTCTACACTGCCGAAGACAAGTCCAAGATTGCAGAGGCCGTCACCAAGATTTACACGCACATCTCCCACGAGCCTATCCCAGCATTCTACGTGGTCATCCTCTTCATTGACGTGAAGGAGGAGGACTACTTCGTTGGGGGGAAGAACACGCAGAACTTTGTCCGCATACTTGTCCATCATCTGGCTCGTCAGTTCGAGAAGTAAGCATCTCTCTTATTTTACCTTAAGGGACGGTGTTTCTGGACGCGTCTTTTTCAGCCAAGCGGACCCAAAAGCGTCAAAGATTTGGTTTATGAATGTCTACGAGGAGGCAATCAAACCGTTCACGAAGGATCGGGGATTGGATTGGGAGGTCGCAGTCTCCGACGAAGATGTGAGTGGCTTGATCTAAAATTGAAGAGTACTTACGAGGGGACCGTAATAGCCCCTGCTGTGGCGCGAGAACGGTTTGATTCCGCCTCATGCCATCGGGGATAAGGAGGCGGAGGATCTTTGGAAGAAGGAGAACAAGCCTATCCCATACAATGCGAAGATTTGAGAAACGGAGCGTCTACACTTACGGTCACGTAGTATACCGTGCAGTAACCTTGTAGATCTGAAAGTGACCAACGAGAGCTATATTCTGCGTACATCGACTCGGAGGGATTCGTATCTGAGCTCGGAAAACGTTTTAGTAGATTGACTCGTATAAGGTTTGGACTTCACGGTTTGGGGGTCCCGGACACAAGCGACTGGGAATACGGCATATGGTCACAGTTATTTTTGCTGAAGCCACGCACCAAACACGCGCGGGTCTGCATTGTTAGCGAGTATTGCCTGCGGAAGTACCGATTCTGCAGGCGTTACCACGCCGATGATACGCAAGCTGAAGACGGTGGGCAAGCTGGCTTCAGCCTCTCCGTAGTTGTTCGGTGCACCGCAGTTGTTGTATCATGAAACATGGGCCCTAACGGAAAAGCCGCCAGTTGATGGTCCAGAAGACAACAATCACACTACGTCATGATGTAAGAGGTCAGAGCCATTCCGGGAATTTGAAGGTCACAACTCAACGTTCACGGGGAGCTGGGCACGATGAGCTCGACACTGGGCACGCTGCTGCTGGCTGCCCTTCCCCTTCTCGCCGCTGCCGCCAGCCCCGCCAATATCTCCTTCACCGACTGCTTTGACGCCTCTGCCAATGTCTCCCGCAAAATCAACGTCGCCAATGTGTACGCACAGGTGTCCCACAGCGAGCAACTCGACTCGTACCTCGACCTTGTCCTCATCGCCGACTCGCCGCTGGATATCATCGGTCGCGCAGACCAGAGTCCCAATCTTGGTGTGTGGTCCGCTCTGTAAAAAAAGCACTGCGGCCCTAACGTTTGCCGCCCAAGCTACGCTGTTCACATCAACCTCCATCCTGACTCTCAGCGCGTGGTCCAACAGCTCGTATCTCTGCGACCAGATCCGCCCTCCCGACGCCGCCCTCTCCTCCAATGACACCGACGACGACGCCTATTGCCCGATTGCGGCGGGCCCGTTTGCCCTCTCTGCCCAGATCCCGTGGGGCAGCAACAGGGCGCTGACGACTCTTACGACACGCCTCCGAGCGGTCGATACATACAGCAACGAGCTGTTGTGCGTGGACATGGTCACTACTCCACTCGATCCACATTCCGACAATGTACCGTATGGCGACGCTGAGTTCATATTCTGGGGCACTGTCGCACTGGCCATCGCGTATTGGCTGGTTGTCGGCGTTGCGCGTATTGTCTCGGCTTGGAACCGTGGTATCAGTCGGCCCGGGAAAAGCTTGTGGGAACGGGTGCAGAGTGCGGGCTTTATTCTCGCAAGCGCAATGAGTGGTGAACGGTTTGCGAGCTCCCCCGCTTTGCTTCGCTTCTGTGCGTCAACACATGTCATCCACTGATAAACCTATTCACGATGTCCAAGGCACCCCGTCCATGCGGGACGTTATATTCCACACTCAGTGGTGTTCAGCTCTCGCAATGATCGCCGTGGAATGGCCACAGTTCATCTGTCAGCCTTCACACTTCTTTCACTTGCCAGCCTCTTACATCTTCGTAGATCCCCTTCTCACACAAACGTCATGGGCAACTCTTTCCTATAGTAGGCATCTTTCATTGTCAAGCGCACCTCTTCCACTAATGAACGCTCTCCAGATATCTCCATCACTTCTGGCTCCGATGAGCATCACTGGAATCCGTTGTTCACTCCTGATTTTGAGACACCCTCGGATTTTACGAGTCAACTCACTGACAAAAGCTCGGCTCTCTATCTCGATCCCAACGTTACGAATACTATATTCACTCTCCCACGTAATGCAACGAACGGGATGACCAGCTTCGCCTACTCTGTCGGTGTCAGACCGCAGGACCTCTTCGGCATTTGCCTCGTTGTCTTCCTTGGAATTGTTGCGGCCGCCATTGCGCTATCAACCGTCGTATGGCTCATCGACCACGTCGCCGGGTTCATCGGAGGACTCTTTGGCGGCCAATCGCACAACGGGCCGGGCATGACACGCTTAGGCGGCGCTCGTAGTTCAGCCTTCGGTAGCAAAGACTTGCTGGATAGTTCTGCAATCGCAGGCGCGACGGCGGAGGAAAACAAGTCGCTCAATGGGAAAGACTCCATGCTACCCATGATACGGCCGTCTTCCAAATTCGCGCTTTCTGGCTCCACAGAGCGCGGCATTACCTCGACGCGTAAACCTTGGTGGAGGTTCCGAAGCAGTATCAGCTCATTCCATGGGAGCATTCTGCATGGAAATCTCGTTCGCGTCCTCATTCTCTTCCACTTACCCATCACAATCTTTTCTGTGTACCAAATGACGTTAACCAGGGACATCGCATCAATGGCTTCAGTCGTGCTTGCTGGACTTTCCTTCGCCATCATATCCGTCATCATTCCCGCCTTCCTCGTTCTTCGTGTCCGCCTGACAACGACAAGCAAGTTGTACGACGAGACGAGGACCCTCCTTGGGCTAGGTCCGTTGTACAATCATTATCGGCATGGCTCCCAGATGTTCGCTGGACTCTTCTTTGCGACCAATGTCGCGTTTGGTTGCACGATTGGCGCAGGCCAAAAAAGCGGCACCGCCCAGGCCATTGTCATTCTCGTCGTCGAGGTTTTCTCAGCTTTGATAACCAGTATCTGGCTTCCTTGGGGGATAGGCGCTAGCATGGGGCTCATTAGCTTCTTGTTCTGTGTCGCCAGGATCGTCATCGCTGTTCTTCTGCTGATTTTAACCCCAGCAGTAAGTCTGCTTCGTCTTCGGCTTCAGAATCTATGACATATTTGCTTCTTCAGATCAGCATTGGCAGCGGAGCAGGCGGATGGGTTGCGTATGGTGTGCTCATCATACTTGCCCTGGTGTATCTCGCTCTGCTCCTCATGCTTATAGTCAAGCTTATTGAGGCCATTGTACGCATCTTAGGATTCGCCGGCTTCGATCAGAGCAAGCATGTCGTTGATACGGGTCTCTTTGGTGCCTGTGGACTGGCCGGATGCTGTGGTGATAACAAGAGGAGACGCCGTCCCAGAACGGACGCAAAGAGGACTCAGAAAGGAAAGGACAGCGTAAACTCACGATACCAGAGTACACAGCCCGGAAATCGGGATTCGGTCGCTTCGTCCTTCTTGGGGTCTCCTGTTCGTCCTGGGACTGGTAAAGGATCTGTGAACTCTGGTCCTCCGCCGTCCGTGCTCAAGCCTGAGCATGCGCTTCGTCCGTATAAGGAGGAGAGTGACGACGAGAATGGTTATATCATGGGAGCATGGCAGCCATTCCAAACCAGCACGGGCAAAGGATACGTCCCGGTGGAACCCTCCCCCAGTAGTCCCAAGCCAGCTGGATCCGGATTCTCGCGAGTTGGTGGTGGACGCGCCCATATCGACTCCCCCTATGCGATCAAGGCCGGTTCGACACAGACTTTCCCTTCTATTGGTCAACAGGCATCACAGTACAACGCCAGTGTCGGGTCCCTGAGGCGGGTCGACGACGATGAGGAAGATACTCCTTCCTTGTCTGCTATCAATGCTGTGCGTCAGCAAGAACATCAGCGTGATGATTCCCTCCCGCCTGGCGCGATGCCACCTTTCCACGTCCGAACTAAATCTCAAACCGCCATCATCGAGCATGCGGGAGCGTCGGCTGGGCCTTCGTCTTTCGCGATGACTGGTGCAGGGCCAACGCGATTTGGAAAGCAGGACCCTACTCCGCCGCCAAGCGCGTACAATTATAATACACCAGACGAGGATGGATCGGATGCAGACGCTCCCAAGAAAAAGCCATGGTATCACTTGCGTCGCCATCGACCACACAGCGGCAGCGACGGTAGTGCCTCCTCCCCGAATAAGCCTCCAGAGGAGCAAACACCGGAACCTGCAACGACACCTACTCCAGGGCGATCGTTTGTGGTCGTCAGAAAGCCGCAGCAATCGCCTGCGCGGACGCAGAAGCTGTCTTCGGCTTCAGCGCCTGGTGTAGGCACGTCACCATCGTCGCCAGGCCCGTCGCGGCAGTCCTACCCATCAGCCTATCCTCCCAACTCGGACAATGTATGAATAGTCTAACTTAGCAATCTTCCGGTTATTTAAGTGACTTCGTCATTTACATGGACTTACTAGCATATTGGGACCTTCTTCACGCCTCTCAGCGATTCGTGGATTTCTGTAGTCCTCTAGCCTAGCGATAGATTGCAGGATTTACTCGCTGTGTACACTAGTTAATCTTTGACATGATATACAATGTCTGTATGCTATCGTTACAAATTCACCTGTAATATATCCACACATGCTGTCTTGCGTGGATCTCCCGTAACCCCTGGAGCAGGAAAACCTATGCATCGTCGTCTGTGTCATCGTCCTCCGTTGTCGAGCCTCCAAGCCAAAAAACACGCCAGTCTCCCAGACCTTTCCGACACCACGCGTACATGCCCTGCTCCTGCTCCATCTTCGTTATCAGCTCGGACGACTCCAGGCTAGTGGAAGAGCCATATGACATGTCGCTAGCAGTTGAATACGAACGATTCAGCGGGTGATAGGGTGAATAATGGGGCTGGTCCCAATGTCCACCGACACAGAGGAAGCCCGTACTCCCCCCAGCGTCATCTTCCGCCCAAATGCTGTCGTCGGCTCGCTCCTTACCTTTTCCTTTCCCAATGAAGTTGAGTGATAACTCCTGCACTTCGATGCCGTGGTCGCCATACGATACCAGCTGCAGATACGGCGAGGGCCCATCGCCCACTTCGTTTGTACACACCCTAGCTGTGACACTGGCGGGAGCGGTTTTCCACAGGATGGCTCGCAGCGGCCGACAAACCCCTGCGCCGGTCGGCAGCGGACAGGGGAGAATATGGGTCTTTCGCCCGCGCGTAAGAACATACACCTTTTTTGTCGGTGGAGGGTGATGTCCTTCGGGCGACATTATGGGTATCTCGATTTGACTCAGGGGTATCCACTTTCCAAGGAGGGCACTCGCGTCAAAGGACATGCGCGACTTGCGCATGCTGACGGGGCTGGAAAAGTCGCGCGGATGATGTTTGTCCTGCCGCGGCGCCATCCCGTCGTCGAAGAGCTCGAATTCCCCGACTGCGGAGTCGGTGAGGCGGATCCAGCCCGCCTTTTTGTCGAAGACGACATAGAGGCTGAGTTGTGTGCCGTAGCTGAGGGCGCCAGAATGGGAGGTGACGACGCGTTCGCCACGCGTTGTACCCGTGCTGTCAGACCGTCGATGTGCATGCAACCGGGCAGGACCAGCGTCTGAAGGGCTTCGGGCGACATCGACTACCACCTGTTGAAAGAAGGAGATGCTGCGGGGTTGCATTGGGGTATAGAAGTCCTATATATATTGTATTAGACTCTCAAGGTACTGAGGCAGAGGTCGAAGCAAACCTTGAGGAACCGAAAGGCCCGTTCTCCCTTCGGCGTTTCGTAGAGTAGTATATTGGTTTTGGTCGAGACCGCCAACAGCCTACCACTCCGTGGATGGTTCGGGTCGCCATTGCTCCATAGCGCGTATGATAGCACGTTGGAACTGGCAAGACGTGAACCAGGCGATGCCAACGGTACAAAATCAAGCGCCCAACGTGATGGCAAATCATCGATGACATCCCAACTTGAGGCCGAATCATCAGAGTTATGTCGATTGGGCGATGGCGAGCGACTACTGCCAGGAGAACCAAAACCAGCATTGCTTATAGAAGCAGGAGAAAGGAGAGAGTTATAGGATGAAGACGGGTGGTTCTCGTGGGAGATATTACCGGTGGGCTGATCTATCCACGACTTTATGCTCCTCGCGAAACTGCCCTGCGGCCGATGTCCTTTCTTTTTGCTGTTGGGCGATGATTGCTGAGGCTGATTGCTTGGACGCGAGGACAAGTCTAGCGGCCGGGTGCCCTTCAAAATAAATAGATAAGTGATAGACGCCGTTACCTTGTTTGAATTGTACCTTTTGTGCGATGGTCCACTTGGCGAGACTTGTGAGACTTGCAAGATTGTACATGCGAAGTGTTCTTAGAGATTCCTCTTTGCTCAAAGGAGAGTCTGGTTCTGGCCCAACAAGAGCTAAGACAACACCCTGAGGAGAACCTTCTCCAGATTCTTCAACTTCGAGTAGAGACATCTGATATACACTGACAAGATTATTAACTTTGCGGATTGGATTACCAACACAAGCAGTGCAGACCTTTCTCCATACCATATTGGACGAGATACGGCTTCCTCTGGCCCATGTATTCTGATTCCAGCCTCAGTATCGGACCACTCTTGTGGATATGTATCGAGAACAGAGAGACCCTCGTCATGGCCAATAAGCAGTAACTTGCCACTGAGTAGGGGTAGGAGACAGCGGATAGGCGCGGTGGAATGGGGGAGGAAACGCGATCCAAAATGAGTGACCTTGAGATGGGAGGGCCTGAGTCTCTGAGTGACGGAAGTTAACGAGGGTGGCGGGGGCTCGAGCGGCGTCTCCGGTGGGGTCAGAGCGTAGTCATTGAGATCGTCGGTCCTAATCTGGAGCGCACTCAAGTGAAGCTGGTGCGGTGTGGGCGTCGCTGGCTCATTGACCAGAATAGGAATATCGCTGGGAGTGGGTACGTCCTAATCGCCGTTGAGCCAGGTGCACGGCCAGACCATGCCACTTACGATATCCTCAGCGCCCCAGCCGCGCTCCCGCCGTCGGCGACGCTCGTCGGGCGTGATGTCATTATAGCGTTCGGCGGCTCTGACGTTGCGGTCAGCGCCGGCCCGACAAGTCGACTGTGTGCGCACCGTTTCTCTATCCATCCGCGCCATCTCCCGAACCTAGTTTGCTACCTGTTAGTCGAGGAAGCCACTGCTGATGCGTGGACAAGCCTTGAATTCGGTCCATTCTGCGCGGCAAGATCGTCATAAGTGGGGAGCTCGTCGCCATCAGACTGCGGGCCTTGGTCCTGCTCAAGGGGGTACTGGGGCGCATCCATCGACGACGGTGAGAAAAGAAAGGGAATTAAATTACAAGTCGTGAAAGTCGAAAAGCAGTGTACAAATGTCAGGATCTGCCAGGCACGTGCCAATGATGCAGTGCTCGGCTCGTCCGAACCGGATCCCTACTAAGCCTTGTCCACACATCAATCAAGATGCCGTCGCATCCTCCCATATTCGTGGACCCAGGAGCGCAGCAGGGATGCATAGCCAGCAGTTATCCAGCCCTTCGGGTCATCATTGTCCAAGCGCCGACCGTCTTGCGACCATCTTAACGCCACACAACAATGATCGCCTTCAGGTTCGCGTTTACGGGTGTAAATGCCCACAGTTGCTGTTTCACAATCATCTTTGGTACTGAAAGGTCGGTCGACTACGTTCTCACGACGCTCATCTGTAGGACATCAAGCTTCAAGCATACAACCTCCTGCGCCACAAGTTCCAGCTCGTGTGGCGCGGCATCTTCTTGGCTCGGTGCACGATCGAGAGCCCGAAACTCACTCAGGGAGACTCAGGCTCTGCTTCAACTCTTGTTACTCCGGTTGGCTCATAAGCAAGTGGACGCTGGACAATACTTACTTACGTGTCCACTGTCCACTGTCTACTAAGCTTGGGTATCTCTGCAGCTTTCGTCGTGTCGTGACTGTCGTATACCGGTGAACGATGCTACACTTGTCTCACTGTGACAGCCTGCAATGTCGATGTCCCAGCTCCTTGATTGTATTAAAGCGATCTCTAGATGTATATTCGGTCTATCTTTGATTGATCAGAATGGTTTGTCGCTTCAAACACTCGGAAGGTGAAGGCAACTTCTTCGTGTGGTTCTGTTCCCGCCAGCTTTTGACGCATCTTGTCAAACTGGCAATGATTCCTTCACAAAGTCCGGTAGTCTCGTAAATCATCCTGTCTGGCGATGAAGAACTGTCGATCATCTCTCTCTGGGAAGAGGTCCTCTTGGGCGGAAGGGCGCCTGGCCCATATCGGCTTTTAACTAACACTCCTTCGGACTTGCTCAGGTCCAACGATATACAAAAGTTTGAATTCCTGTAGGTAAGCTCAAGCATAACACACAAAGTATTTACCACACCATCTTGTGTCGACTTACAAAGGAGTATGCGTTATTTATCAAGAAGCTTGCACATATGCTAATTCTTCGACGATTGATAGGGAACAGGCCTGTTCTCCTTCACCCAAAGATCTTGCGCCTCTTGATCCCCGGTGACATGCGGTGAAATCAAGCCGTTTGTGCGCCACAAGTCAGCCTACGGTGCACCCTGTGAGTACACTTCGAGCGACGAGGAAACGTAGTGAACACTCACATCGCCATCAGTAATCGCGACTTCCCAATCCAAGCCTCGATCCTTCGTGAATGGTTTGATTGCGTCCTCGTAGGTGTCTAAGAATTTGGCCTTGTGCGGTTTGGGGTCTGCGTGTCTATAGGGAAGAAATGAGTTGTTAGAGAAAAGATGTACTAGACTGCGTCATTTTACCTCGAGAACTGACGAGCCAAGTGATCCACAACGACGCGCACGAATTGCTTTGTTTTCTTTCCTCCCACAAAGTAATTCTCCTCCTTCACGTCGATGAAGATGACGACTACATAGAAGGCAGGGAGAGATATTTTGGTGTAAATCTCAGTGATAGCCTGTGCGATCTTTGCCTTGTCGTCGGCGGAGTAGAGGTCGGGAGGGACGTAGAAACGATGGAGAGGCATGCCAGTGATTATGATAAGGTTGCAGCTGGAGGGAATGGATAGATTGCTCTGATAGGGATCGTTCGTCCCCCGCTTCCTTTTATTCGTACAGGAGATACTGGTGTACTGCGAAATTCAACCGAGCCCGATGCTTGTGGGCTTCGGTCGAAGATAAGATGAGCAAGCGTGTCCTGTTACGCTTTGTGATAAGCTGAGCAAGCGTGTCCACTTACGCTGTGTGATGCCCGAAGCCAGCCCGAAGGATGACGAGGTAGCTCGGCCCACTCTCGCTATAGTGCTCAGGAGTACACTCACTTCTCCATGCTTGCTGCCTGTGAATACGTCGCTGTCATGTTGTTATGATTACCCCGTGGAATGCAAACTATCATCGCAAACAGTTGGGTCAGTGTCACGTCGAGTCCATCTTCCTCTGGTACACAATTCACCAGTTGTACGAGGTCCATGTCCATCATCTCTTCAGTACCCAAATGGGATAATATGCTCTAGCCTCAGTGTTCATGCATTGCCATTCTCGCATGATTGACCGCCGACAACTCGGGATGGGCTTTCCGCCATCCATGTCCCAATCGAGCCACACGCGAACCACAACATATCGTTCGCCGTCAGAATCGAAGTCGCATGCATGGGTGAAATGAGATGAGTGGTAGCCACCCTAGATTGAATGGTCTACCTTCTTGGTGCCGCTGCGCCAACTCTGAATCGAGGGAAACCATATAGTCTAGATCTTCTTCGGTATACATAAACACGTCGGTAAAGGGAGTACTGTAGTCCCGAACCTGTGCGCATGGGCGTGTTACGGAGATGGTGACACGGAGCACCATGAAAGATGTGATAGAGTGCTGGCCGAAGGGATGTATCACAAAGAGGATGACATTGAGACCCGGGTTCGCAATTGTTGAAAATTCACGAACAGCCAACGCTTCAGCGTCCAATCCTCAGCGAGACCGCGTATCCGTCATGAAGGAGCTCGGGGCATATATCAGTTTCTTGCCGAAAGTCAGACTGAACGTGACAATTGACCGCAAAGAAAGACATACTGTTTGAGAGAGGCTCGATGCGTGTAAAAACTAGTCAGCGTAAGGCGCAGGCTCTTCAGTGGTGAGTACAGTCTTGCGATAATAGTCGAAGTCGTCGACTATTTCGGATTTGGGCGATAACGCGGCACTTATTGAGAACGAGCGAACCAGACACCACCGTTATCCGCGTCATAGACAAGCGCCTGCAAGGAGAGAATAAGATATCTGTCTGGATTCAGGAGCCTATGCCTCACAGCAGAATTGAGGGATCCGGACAGTCATAGCCAGGACGAAAGAGATTCCTGTAAACAATGCCAAGCAACGCGTCTCAACTCTGACCCCATCCTCGATGGCGACGCGCTAGCTGTGTCCTACAATGTCTGAAAAACAGGCCGACGCAGAGACGGGCTGGGATCCCCAGCTCATGGATGCTATGCTCGCGCACGTCGAGCGCACTGACGTGCAGATCGACGACACCGTAGTCACAAACATCGTCCGCCTGGCGCAATATTTCTTGGCAGACTTCATCCCACACGGCCACGGCCTATGGCTCGCGCTCGATGACAAGATGGACCTAGTGCGCATTGCGATGCGGGGTGTCAGCGGGCTGGCAAGCGCTGTTGAGCGCAACAATGTCACTTTGTCTGACGAGACGATCAGTGTGCTGGTGCATGCGATGGCGGGGTTCAGTGCGGTGGTCTACACCTGGATGGACACGCTTCATGACGACGTGCGCGCACACGCGTCCCAGCTCTACATGGACACTATCAATAAGGTTGTCTTCCTCCTGCGCGTTCTTGGAGGACATTTCCCCAAGGACATTCCCCCAGCAGGGCATATCGCAAGACTCAGAAATCTTCTCTGCGGAAACGTGGAAGTTGCATCCAGTTCGTTGCCTCTCTTATACTCCCCCTTCTTCAGCTTATCTTTCCCGGGTCAGTCTTGCTCAATAAAACTGCATCTCATTCTTTCCCGATTTACTTTCATCTGAAAAGCGGCATTTGCTTTACAACAGAGAAGGATGTTCATGTGCGTCTCCCATATATATATCGCTTGCCGACGTGACTTACACCACGACAGCTGCAGGACAAGACCCAAGATATACACATGACGATGATCAAACTTGAGAGCTCGGGCGTTGCTTACAACTTCTTCGTCCAGATGCTAGAAATTTGGACCTCTTTCATCTCGTCGTCCTCCGCCGTTTCTTGGTACATCAAGGATTTTTCCTTCCAGATTGCCCAATACGCCAGAACGTTATTCGAGTATTTACTTGCCGAGTCTTGCTCCCTGGAGACTGCTCCTCGAGTTCGCCTCCTTGTCTCGACGTTGAGACATTCCATGCGGTTAGGAGATGTGATGGGTCTTCATCGGTCTGTTTTCGAGTGGAACTACACGCTCCTTCGGCATCGTCTGGATGGAACTGGCCAGTCTGGATGGGAACGCCTTGACGTATACTTGCAAGAGATCTTTCAGTCACAGGCCTTTGTTCCTCCCTCGCAGTACGATCTGCTCATTATCTTGATGACGTTGGAGAAATGTCCCAATCCAGCGGCAATCTCTGTTTGTCTTTTCTGCGACTCCTCGCTCCCGAGTCTTATTGATCTTGTAGAACGTATCGTTTTCCTTCGTCTACGCCGCGGCGCAACACGTCGATCTCCAATGTCTCTTGCTGGCTCAAGACCAAATGAAAAGGATCGATTTCGGCCCACGAAGCGCCGCTATCTCAGAACTCATTCAACAACGTTTTCACTCCCAATCCCTAGTGTCCTCGTCACCCTCCCAGGCACCGCCAGAGCAAGACTGGCGAACAATAGCCCGAGCAGCACTGCAGGATGTGCTCCTTCCAGAAGAGATCAATTGGATGGAGGATGACCAGAATCTTGACGACCAGCGATATGTACAACGGGTCCTCGATGACACGACGTCCAAATTGACCAGGCTTGTTTTTCGGAGTGTCGGTTGGAACTAAATGACTGACTCTGACTGTGCAGACGATCGAAATCAGCTGATTGGCGCCTGAATATGTTGCCGAAATTGCAGAAACTGTTATCGACCCTCCCAGCTATGCGGGTGTCAGCTTTGCCGCTGTATCAAGGCTTCATGAAAGTAATGCTTGGAGGCACTGATACAGAAGCAACGGCCGAAGTACGCAGGCAGGCCTTCAAATGCGCTGCCTATATCATTTCGAAGGACCTGTTCAATGCGGACGAAAACTCCGTCGATGTGTTCAAGGCGATCTTCTCTGGCCTGACCGATGTCAACAGAAGTGTAAGACTGGCCGCCGGGTACGTAGCGTCTTGGTCTCGAAAAACCATCTTCCCTTTTGACCTTGATCACATAGAGTTGCGCTGAAAGCTGTCATGACTTGTCTTTCGAGAAGTCCCAAGATGTCGACGCTTCTTATGGAGGAGCTTTTCGATCGGCTGCATGCGATTGTTGATGGTGCTACGCTTCCGTGCAAGGAGACTCTGACCATTAGTGTCGGGTCATGTGGGGAGTAAGCAAGATCGTCTGGTTTCCTTCGCTCAATCGCTCACCAGACACCAACTCCAGTGTCAAAGAAGCGCTTGCCTTTGTGTTGTGTTTCTTAGTGGCCCAACTTCGACGATCGAATCCCATCCTCAAAGCCGAAGCTGCGTGCCAGGTAGGCCAAAGTCCTTGCCGCAATGCATACTGTTGAAGCATGTTTCTAGATACTACAGCTCACAAAGCATTATCAAAAGAAATCCCCATGGCCGCTACTGAGCCCACATATGGAGCTGATTGCACCATACTTGCTGTTCCAGGAAAATCAAGTCTTGGTGGAAGCTTGCAAGCTGATGGGCGTAAGCCTTGCAGAATTCTTCGATCGCACTCGCCGCCATACACTTCCTCTCATCATGGCGAAGTGTGAGACATCACTTCTGAACCAAATGGCCGCCCAGGTTGAGAAGTCCCCCTCCGGGTTGATCATCGAAGAAATGCACAGCGTTCTCGGGCATATCTTCATGGTGGACAATGGGGCAAGCTATTCGAAAGCGTTGCAGTTTACGATCGACATCCTTGCCCGCCAGACGACTCAGGGTGAAGAAATCACCATCGCTTCCGTCGTGAAAGGCTTCATCAATCCGCTTCTCGGTTATCTGCTTGTTCGGATGGGAGACGAAAACAGCCAAGTTGTCCAAGCGGTATGTCGTTTCTTTGTGATGTTCACGAGATACCCATTCGTCCCAAGGCGCACGCTGGAATGAAGAGGGTTGCAAAGTCGTTGAACCCGCCTGTGGCTGCTGGACGATCGCAAACAACCCCAGATTTGGGTACCTTCCTGTTACCGTACATGCTCGCATTGATGACGTACCTAAACGATATGCTACAAGCCGTTCAAGGGAAAATCAGCATATCAAAAAAGCAGAAGGTTCTGCGCAGTTTGGGTGTCTTGATCAAGCTCATTGGGGTCAAGATCATCGCATACGCGCCTCAGGTCATTCGTTCGGAGGAGCCTGACAATGTGTCACTGATCCACGTCTCTTTAGATCATGGCGACCTTGCAAACGCATGTCACAGTTGAAGATGTGTCCGCCGTAACGCTGGAGGTTTGGTACGACTTCCTTCGCACACTGGCGCCAAACGACGCTTGGGCGTACTTTGGGACTACAAGTGCTACCATCGTTTACCTTTGGCCCTCGTTCTCTTCGGCATCGCGAACCGTAGCGACCAACTCGCTCGAGTACATGATAAATACGGCCGAACGGCATGTCAAAGACAGTCTCTGGGATGTCGTGGACTTCTCCCATATACGCGAGCTGGAGAAACTGAACCAGCAGCTGCAGGAACGGCGTGGCCAGCGTTCTCCGGATCAGATACTCTACAACATACTGGAAAGGGTGCAGTCACCAAACTACGTTATGACGATACAGAGTCTAGTGGACCTTAAAAAGTTCATGACCTCCCGCAAAGCGTTCATGTACGGTCTGACATCTGGCGACACTTTCGATCCTATTGTCGGTGAAATCGTGCTTGTGCTGTTCAATGCTGCGTCCCGGGACGGAGACGGCGCCGAATCCCTCCGGCTGTTGGTGTTCGAATGTTTCGGCATTCTAGGTGCCATTGATCCCGACCGATGCGATGTCCCATCCCACGATACTCAAGTTGTTTTGACGGCCAACCTTAGCACAGACGAAGAGTCATTCAGATTCGCACTTCATCTGATAACAGATCTCCTCGTCGGTGTCTTTCGGTCTACTAGTGATACCAAGTATCAGGGGCATCTGGCATATGGGATCCAAGAGCTGTTGAAATTCTGTGGATTCACGTCTTCCCTTCTTGACAGCGTCAAGGGAAGGCCTCCCCCGCAGAAGGTCCGCAGAAAATGGGCAGAACTTGAGAAGCACGTTCTGGAAACAGTAACGCCACTCCTGGAAGGTCGCTTTACAGTGAAGACTGCTCGAACTCCAGTTTTGGAGCATCCGCTATATCCTCATCAATCTACGTACAGAGATTGGATACAATTGTGGACAACGGACCTCATAACTCAGGTCACTGACCGGACGGCCAGCGCGATCTTCACGGTCTTACAACCTGCCGTCCACAACAATGATGTTGTCGTTGCGCATCACCTGCTTCCGCACCTTGTTCTCCATAACCTCATCTCCGGTACAGACGAAGTCGTGGACAACATCCGCATGGAATTTCTCACTGTCTTGGAGGACCAAGTCGATCCTAATAGTACCTCTTCTTCAGACAAGCGTCTCTTGAGTGCGCAGGTACGTGCGATCTTCGAACTAAGCAGAAGTCTCATTGCTGTCGCAGGCTGTTTTCATGCTTCTTGATCACTTGAACAAGTGGATTCGTAAAATTCGTCAAAGCACTACCAGGAATGACACCAGACGTAATCACTCGAATCGAAATGAAGTTGCTCTCATAAGAGTTGACTCGATTCTGAGCAGTATACACCACGATCTCATGGCCAATGCGGCGTTCAAATGCAGATCTTACGCACGTTCCCTGATGAATTTCGAACGTCAGATCGAAACGCTGCGACAATCTGACGCCAATCACCCTCGAATCCCAGAATCCTTCGAACGTCTGCATGAAATCTACGCCCACTTGGATGAGCCTGATGGAATGGAAGGGGTATCTGCAATGATCTTGTCGCCGTCATTGGAACTTCAGATTCGACAACACGAGAGCATGGGTCGATGGACGTCTGCGCAAAGTTGTTGGGAGGTTCGACTCCAACAAGCTCCAGATAACCTCGACTATCATTTGGGTCTATTGCGATGCCTTCGTAATCTGGGTCATTACGGTAAACCTCCACTACGTTTCTCTAACGTCTGCTCAAGCTATCTGCAGACACACTGGCGACTCATGTTCGTGGAGTCTTGACGCGTCATCCTGCATGGAGTTCTGCTCTTGCTGGGTTTCATGTTGAGAGCGCTTGGATGGTCTGTGCATGGGACGATGTACAGAAGATTGTCGATGTTCATCCTGGCCAAGAACCAGAACTCGTCATCGCGAGGGTATTGTTGGCAATTCGAGGTGGCGATGATGCCGCCGTCAAGAAAGCATTAACAGCGGCACGACTAGCCCTTGGCGCACCTATCATAGCTTCTGGAGGAGGCTATGAACGTTCATACGACAGCGTCCTTAACCTACATGTCACCCATGAACTGGAGGCTATTCGATCAGTTATGTTGGAAGCAGCGGGTCAAGCACCCTCTCAGAAACAAAGAGGTCGAGAGTTGTCGAGGTTATCGGACTCTCTCAACGCACGACTAGAAGCTACGCTCCCAACGTTCCGTACTCGCGAGCCCATTCTCAGCATGCGCCGAGTGGCTTTCCGCTTGTTGTAAGCATCTCCGTGCCGCCGTCGGTATATCATTCTGATACCAATACAGCCCGGAATCAAAGCACGCCTCTATCGAGACAGCGAATACATGGCTGGCTAGTGCTAAGATCGCTAGGAAGGCTGGTCAATGGCAGACGGCATATAGCGCTTTACTTCAGGCGAAACAAGGTCATGCGTCCTATCCGTTCATGGAGAGTTCGAAATTGACGAAGGCAAGTGGCGAACCTCTAAGGGCATTGCAAGAACTCGAAAACGCAATGCAAATTCTGGGGTTCATGCCTGAAGTTTTGGATCTTACCGGTGATGCAGATTGTCCTGATGTGAGAGTGGTAAAGGCTAAGGTCGGTTGCTGATACTGCTCATGAGGCGTCCACTGACGTGACACCATAGGCTCAATTGTTGCGAAGTCGGTGGAGCGGAGAGGCGCAACGCTATGAGGAGAAGCTGATTTGCGAGATGTTCTCGCAAGTGAGGTCGGCCAATCCTGAGTATGTCGTTTATCGCGTTCACGACGAAACGTATTCACCGTTGGGGCAGCTGGGAAAGTACCCAATTTCATTACGGACGTTATCAAGACGAGTGTTTCAGAGGCCTCGATTTAAGGGATCAGAACAATCCGAGGTCCTTTCTTTCGCAGTTTGGAGATTTATTCCTCATGATTCTATGCAGGGGAGTTCGCATGAATGTCATAACCATCCAATGCTTCACACAAGCCATGAAATACGGGTCAAAATACGTCTTTCACACCGTCCCACGCTTGCTCACCTTATGGTTCGCCGCGCACAAGATCTGTGTCAATGACATTGCCAAATTGCCAAGCGTAGAGAAGGTTGTGACAGTGGCCAGGGCGGAGAAAGAGAAGAAACACAAAGCTTATAAGGCATGCCACAACAAGGACACCTTTGATGCCCTGTCCGAGGCGAAAGCCGAGCTCCAGCGAGCGGAGTCCAAGGCGCAAGCTTTTCGCGATAGAATTGCCAATCATCCCAAATTCATGTCCTCCATGAAGGAAGCCATCACTGACGCCGTCAAGAAAGCACCTGCTTATCAAGTATGTCGTTACCCCAACTCCTCTGCAATAGCTTACCAAAATCAATCAGTGGTATACAGCCTTTCCGCAAATCACATCGCGAATCGGAGGCATCAAACACGATGATGTTTACAAGATCCTTCGCACCCTCATGATTCGCGTGCTGACTGAGTACCCAGCCCAGGCGATCTGGCTTTTCATTTCGGCTACGAAGTCTACCAACGACGAGAGGAAGAGACTCTCGAACGAGATTCTAACGTCCATGCTTGTACGTCTCACTTGTCGCCAAAGGTCTACACCGACATTCACACTCTGCGTAGGGTAAGACGAACACCCCCGGTCACGTCAAAGAGTATATTCTCGAGTGCAAGAATATGACCGACGAATTGCTCTCCATGTGTAATCACGACGCCAGCAGCCACACCCTGGATATGGCCCGGTCGTTCCCCGGTTTGAAGGCCTCTGCTCACCTCAAAGCCAAGACAATCATCCCATTACAAGAGTCGTTGACTGCGGCCTTGCCCCCTTCGTCGGCCAGCATTGATTCCAAGCACATTCCTTTCCCTGTGGAACCGCCCACCTTCATGGGTGCGTGACTCCTTCTGGCACGCTGACCGTTACTTTGTGCTTAAGCGCACGTAGAGTTCATGAATGAGATCACCGTCTTGAGCTCTCTAGCCAAGCCAAAGAAAATCACGGTTCGAGGCAGCAACGATCAAATTTACATGTTCCTCGGCAAGCCGAAGGACGACCTGAGGAAGGACGCCCGACTCATGGACTTCAACGGGATAATCAACAAGCTACTCAACTCTAACTCTGAGTCACGGCGGAGGCAGCTACGTACGTTTGTCTGTACAGTGTTGCGCCTATCTCACTGATATTGGGCTCTGTTAGATATCAGAACGTACGGGGTAGTGACCCTCAATGAAGAGTGTGGCTTCATCCAGTGGGTACCAAACACGGCTACCCTACGGCCAATCATCGCGAAGGCATACGCTGCTCAAGTAAGGACCATTCACTGTTGTCGCCGCATGACTTCTCATTAATGTCAAGCCTCCGTTCTCGATGCCCGCCATGACCAAAGAGTTGTCAGACGGAGACGTATTACAAAATTTCCGTAAGATTCTAGCTGCGTACGAGACTTCAGTCTATGTTGTCTGTCCCCGAACTCACAGTGTCTTCCGCTCAGGCACAAACCCGTCTTGAACAACTGGTTCCTGGAGACCTTCCCAGAACCAACCGCTTGGTTCGCCGTTCGCCTCAACTACGCTCGAACTGTAGCGGTCACGTCGATGGTTGGCTTTATTCTTGGCTTAGGGGATCGGCACTGCGAGAACATCCTTCTGGACGTCAACACGGGCGAAGTGGTGCATGTTGACTTCAATTGTCTCTTTGAGAAGGGCAAAACGCTAGAATTCGCCGAGCGAGTGCCGTTCAGGCTGACGCAGAACATCGTAAACGCGCTGGGCGTCACTGGGGTGGAAGGCGTCTTCCGGGTCTCATGCGAGCTCATCTTCGACATCCTGAAGAACAACAGAGATCCTCTCATGAGCGTCCTCGACGCGTTTATTCACGATCCGCTCGTCGAGTTCGCAGAAGACAAGCGTAAGCACGAAAAGGCTCAGAAGAAGGAGCTGGGCGGCAGGCACAACACGATCTCAGTCGAGGAGATCTCTAGGAATGCAGTGGAGGTCATTGACAAGAAGTTGAGGGGCATTTATGCAACGGGGAGCATCATTGAAAATCGAAAGAAGGAGATGTCGACAAAGAACCTGGTACAAGTGCTGATTCTAGAGGCGACGAATACTCTCAACCTTGTGAGTGGCCGCGTTGTTGGCATATTGCAAAGCTGACTATGCTCGTAGGCGCGAATGTACGCAGGATGGGCATCGTGGTATTGAGGAGGTTCATATCTTATAGTATTAGCATCATAGTCGTTAGTCCGCACGCTGTATTTTTATCACGCATTGCTCTTGGTCTCATTGTGAGTACTTGACAGTAACCACTGAATCTGTGCTCAGTCTGAAAAGCTGGCAGCAAGTCGAACAAGTAGAAACGAAGTTTGCCAAGTAGCCCATCTCCTAGATCCTGATGTTTTGGAAATGGTCATCGCACGACTTTTCGGGCTCCTTGCTGGCTGTACAGCGCGTGCGTTGGCATCATGGGAAATAGCGGGAGCCACATAGGTGACCGACCCTGTCTTCTGTTCCAGACCTAGGCGCTATCTAGGCATGGATCGACAGTGTTAATGTAGCGCGGTATCAGGACAGGGACAGCCTAGAATCTCATGCTATTCATGCTTTGGGAAAGCGGGCGACGATTGGAGAGAAGAATGGATTTGTTATTCTACAGATGATTTCTGAACACCATCTATGCGGTGGGCTTGCCCTGGACGTCCATTCCATCAGGAAGAGAAAAGATATGATGGAAGATATGAGACGCACAACCATGAGCTGAGCAATTCCGTACACAGTGTAGGCAGCGGTGAAAGCGAAGAGTCCTCGGAAGGCACCTAGACATGGCTGCATTGAGCATTCACTGCCAAGAACATAGCAGCAAAGCAAACAGACGGAGAGCGGCGGGCCTGTATGGGCCGGCTTTCACATACACATTGCGGGGGTCGTTCTAGCGGTTGACGGAATAAATCAGGAGTGTCGCGGCAGAGGGCGGGCAGCGCACCTGGTATTGGATCTGCCTCTCGATGATATCATATTTCTCTGGATGTAATTCAGCATTCAGGGAGGGCGGGGCAGGCAAGAGGCGCACTTTTGTAGATCGACATGGTGGCGGTTGCAGTCAGAGATGGAGGGGCGGATATTACCGGAAACGGGTTGGACGGCCCAAGTCTCGGGCCTCGGCCTCACCAGGCCCATCGGGCCGATCTTCCGCAGAATGCTCGTCGTGACGTGACTGCTCAAACTTGGACGCGACCATCATGGGCGACCGCGTCCGTGTTCGAGTAGGTCCCCTTCCTCTGACTAGAATGTTACCTAATTGATATAGGGCATAGCAATCCACCGGCCAATCATTTACGGAAACACAGCAATTCCTTTGACCGCCAAGGAGCGGGAGGCGCTGGACCCAACCAAGAAGGAACATACTCACCGCTGGACTGTCGCCGTTCGCAGTGCCGCCTCGAAGCCTGATTCGGACATTGTCGGCGGGGCAGATGAGATAGGAGGATACATCAAGAAAGTCGCCTTCAAACTCCACGAAACGTATGCGAACCCAAATCGAAGTATGTGGCGTTCATTGAAGGGTCACTGTCGTAAACTAAGGCTTTGCGAAAGCCATCGACTCTCCTCCATTTGAGGTTACCGAAACAGGGTAACTTTCACTATCTCTATCATCACATCACCATTGAGACCTTTCCAGCTGGGGTGAATTCGACATCCTCATTCGTATAACCTTCGTACAGGACTCGGGCGAAAAGGCCGCCTCTGTCTATCACCATCTCAAACTTCATCCATGGGCTGCCCCCGGCGAGCCAGAGATTCCCCCCATTGAGGAGGCCATCAAGCAGGGCCCAGTACATTCCTGGCAATACGACGAGATTGTTTTCAATGAGCCATTCAACACCTTCCTCGAGACACTCAAAGTCCACGCCCCCACTCCGCTCCCCAAGGTCAAGCGTCGGCCAGTGCCATTCCATACTGCGAACCCCGCTTCCCTCGAAGATGCCAAGGCGGGCGGGACACCAGAATTCAACCAAGTGATGGAGAGGGAGGAGGGGGAGAAGCTAGAGAAGGCGCGCGCGACCATGGTGGCAGAGACAGAAAAAGCGAGGGCATTGCTAGCTGCGAGAGAGAAAGAGCTGCTGTTGCTCAAAAAGAGGGCAGGCGATTTATGAATGTACATTTATAGTGTTGTATCCTCTAGTGTATATGTACTGACCTCGAAACTTGCTTTGCTCCCCTGCAAATCAATCAATTTCCGTCCACTAGTGAGCCTGAGAGATCGTTGGCTGCTCCAAGGATGCTAGTGCGTCCTCCAAAGTCTGAATCTCGTCCAGCGGCCCTCCATCATCCCCCTCTTCGCCTATAATCATGAGATTCCTCCGTGCTGTGATCAGGTAATTCCGAAAACCATCGACGGGCGGCGCCCCCAGCAGACTCTGCAGCTCCCTCGCATCTTCTCCATGCCCACCTTCACTGGTCACGATCGCATTCCATGCCGTTTTAGCAAGCTCTAGAAGATGCATGCCTGTCACCAAGAGAGCAGCATTAGAGATAAGAAAGGTAGGAAGCGTGAATGAACCAGACCAATTTGTGGGTAGTTTTCCGGATAGATGAGTCTGTAAACATACAGCACAATCTCGCCCGTCACCAGAGCTTGTCCAAATGGTCCGTCATGCGACTCGTCACTGAATATCTTCGTCATTTTCGTCAGGAACTCCTCGTGGAAGATACACTTCAGCTCATCTGGGAGCTGACGTCTGCCCTCCAACAGGTCTGCACTGGTACAAGGCATGAATTCCTTCAGTCTCATGAGCACCGACTTCGTGTCGGACGGTGGAGCCGGAATGCCACGCATCATGTAATCCCCGGCTACGCCTGCGAGGAACTTGCATGATTGACACTCACACAAGAAGCCATAGGTATACCCCAGGGTTTCGACACGCTGTTGTATGAGCGCGGGATCGAGGTATGGTATGAAGATCTACAGTTTCAATCAAAGGCGCGCTCCTTGTTAAAGAGAAGCACAAAAACATACCTCTTCCCCTTCCGAAATCTCACTCAACGCAACGATCTCCATCCTGACCATCTTACCCTTCTCGATCATATACTTGGGTGCGGCATTCGGTACACAACTATGGTTGAAAACACGACTCGCAAGCGGAAACACTCCATGCGCGTACGTCGTCAGATGGCTATGCAGCGCGAAGTTATTCCTCCCGAACTGCTGATAAACTTGCGTCCAAAGCTCTCTCGGGGGTGGATTGGCGGATGGACAAGGCTCCGCTTTGGGGATCGCGGCGGAGGTATTGCGCATCATGGCTGTGAGAGCGACGAGTTCCGAACGAGGGTCTTCCATTCCGCTGGCTTGGTCTACGACAGCTAAGACGTGCGAGAGGAGGATCATGTCCATTTTCTCATGGGCGGGGAGTGCCTGGAAGGAGGCAGAGGCAGTCCAGCGGTTGTAGCTCTTGCACATCTTTTTATGAACGCGTTTCCAGTGTATTGTCTGACCTTAGAATTGTCTCTGAGCAACTGCACCAATCATCAGGGATTCCACCTACAATTCGCATCACAATAGTAATGACACGCGCATCCTTTGCATCGTTGAAGCGAAGCTGTTTTCGTGTGGCAATAGTCGCATCGCTTGCCCTTTTCTGGCGGTAGTAGCACGGTAGCGAAACCACCTACAGACAGAATAGTGCTGCCAGGAAAGAATTGACGCGTCGAAATGGCCCTGTCGCGCACGACGACTGGATCTTTGTCCGCAACGAGGCGTATGTTAGGCCCAGTCTCGATTATCGGAAGTACCATGATGAGGGTACAAAGCAAGAAGGTCGATCGCGACTGACACGGTAACGATATGTATGTTACAAGTGATCATGAGTGTTTGACAAGTAAGTGATTAGATAAACCATGGTAGCGTAGATGGTCCGATACACAGAAAGATCGTCTACTTTCTCCCCGCCCTCCTCTTCTCTCTCGATTTCTCTCTGATCATACCCTTCTCCTCCGCCCTTTCGCCTTCAATTGAGCCGAACACCTTTCTCATACTCTCGTTATACGCCCTATCCTTCTCCTTTTGTTTCTCCTGTTGCACGCTTGCCAAAAACTTGGCGTCTTTCCTCAACTCTCGTAAAGCGCCCTTCTTCTCCTTCTTGTACTGGTTCCGCAGCTTCGCTGCCTCGTTCCGTTCGTGATCGGGGTCCTGATGGCGGAGGTATGACGAGGATGTCGATTCGAATTTGGGTATGTAAGTTGGAATGGGGATGGGTTTGTGAGCTTGGAGAGCAAGAGGCTTGCGCGCTTGATGAGAGAATTTGAGAAGGCGTTTGATGGTGTCACGGACTGAGGAGAGTGTAGACTAAAGGATAACATTAGCAGAGACACATCATCCAAAAACAAAAGCCATACTTGAAGTGATTCGGGGAGTTTCTTCTGCTTCGAAATGTGCTTCAAAACTTCCGCGATCGGTTCATACAGCTCGATGAACCCATCGAGTGCCTTGTACAAATCGGCAAACCTTCCCAACAATTCAAGGGCGATTCGCAGGAGGCCGCTTCTTGAAGAACTAGAAACGTCGCCGTCTGACAAGACATCCAAGAGGTCGACCTTCTCCGGTGCCTCTATTTCCGGATCAACCTGCAGCGCCTTGCACAACTCCGAGCGGAAGTCAGGAGACGGGAATGACCCAGGCAGCGCACTGGCGTCTCTGTAGCCACTCGGAGCCAAGTGCAGCACCGTGTTCACCAGGAAGTTGATCACCTCAGGCACGAGGCGCTTCGACAGCTTCTCGTACTGCAAGAAGATCGACGAAATGAACAACCCGCTTGCGATATCGGCGGCCGACCGTATCCGTCCCAAGCCCATATAAGCGCCCATGAGCACCCTGGCAGGTGAGACCACAGCATGGTTCAGATCACTTGTGGACCAAGTGACGCCAACAATGCGTAGAAGGGTGAGTTCTGGTAGACCGGGCCAAGTCTTCGAATCCGGGTGTATGGCACCCTTGGACAGGCCGCGATTGAGGTTCTTGTGCATCAGGGTGAGTTTCTTGACGAAACATTCAGCTGACTGGACAGGGTATGATTTTGTGAGCGCGAATAGGTGAGGAAGGAGGGCAGATATTTGGGTAGCACGTGTAGCGGGTGGAGAGCAGAGATAGAGGATGTGGTCAACAAGGACGGAGGTGAGAACCTGGAAGAATGTGAGCTACAGATACAAGTATGAAGGAATCAACCAACCTGGAGCTTGGACTTGTTCTCCGGGGCGAGACTGGTATGATGCAGCTTCCGTATCCGTTCAACGACTGTGGGTACGTCGCTGTCATCTATCCCATCTATTATCTCCAAGAAGTCCCCGTGGGTCGAGGGGCAGTCGAAGGTGAACGGTAGTTCTTTCTTCTCGGGCGAAGGCTGAGCTCTCTTTGACTTTGAAAGCTTTACCGTCGTGAGCTCTTCTTGCTCTGAAACATCACCACCGAAGCCTTCTTCACCATCCTCTTGTTCGCTTTCGTCGTCTTCGCTCTCTCCATCTTCACTGCTGTCCTCTTCGTCGTCGTCGTTGTCCTCTTCCGAAAGGTGAATCTTCGACGCCTCACCCAACCCTGTTCCTATGCCCCCCCAGCCCTCTTCATCTTCATCCACGAAATCATCATCCAAATCATCCGCTGTTCTCTTTCTCTTGCCCTTCTTAGGCCGCTCATCCTCGTCGCTGTCACTGTCGTCATCCAATCCCTGCATACGTTTCTGACGCTTGCGCTCCGCCTTTTCCAGTGCGTCCTTCTCCTCCCGTGCAAGCTCCTCCTCTGTTTTCGTCCGATCAGTTGGTTTGGCGCGCTTGTCGAATGCTAGCTCTCGGACGTGTTGGTCATAGTTGGTATCCTGGGATACGAGATTTTTGAGCGGGTCGAGGGCAGGGGTTTCATTGATAGGCACGTCTTCTTGCGCCTCTGGAGGTAGAGTGGAAGTAGACGCGACTGGAGCATATATCAAGTCGCGTAGAGATGCAAATGCATCGTCCAATTCGTGCAAGACGCCGTCTTCCTTTTCGCGCTCCATTTGACGGAGAAGCTAAAGGGACAGAGTCAATAGAGGCACAGGTCAGAGAACTTGTTGAGGTGCCTTGTGTTCTTTGCTCTTCGCGATGACCTCAGCCATGACTTCGGCTTTCGACTTTTTTCTTGCTGGCTGTATACGTTCATGAGTCGAATGTGAAGTTGTGCGTGCCAGATACTGACTTCACCATCCTCGTTCCCGTCTTCTGCTTCGTCGTCGTCAAAGCCACCGAAATGAGTCTTGCCGACAATCTCTCTGTCAATGTTGCCTGTAGCAAACATTGAGATCGCGTAAGACAGTCAATGAACGTCCATACCCTGCTGCTCGTCATCCTCATCATCGTCAAGACCCATGCCAACATCGTCGAAGTCGTCCATCTTGGACAGACTCTGGCCATAGTGGGTCAAGTCGTCCTCGTCCTCGAGATTGAACGCAACGCCCTTCGACGCGCGTTGCCGTTCGCGCGTAAATCGCTCCAGCATGCGGTCCTCCAAGCTCATCGTCGGATCATTTTCACCGAAACGCCGATCGACAATCCCGCCCGCGCGATCTTTGTCCTGGAACTCCTTCAACAGGGTTTTTTTGCGCTGTCGACCGCAACATTAGCCAAATCTAAGAACTGGGCTACTCAGCGCACCTGCTCCAGTCCGGCTGCCTTGCTCTGTGCAGGCTTGCCCGTCACACCCTTGAGCTTCCGCCCGCCCACGTCATGCTTGAGCTTGGTGACTTTGGTGTCGAAGGGATTCAGCTTTTGGTGGATTTCAGCAAGCTTGCTTTCCCGTTTCGCTTTATCTTTTTCGTTGACGCTGTTTGACCGCTTCCGTTTAGTGCCTTGCTTGTTCCCTGTGATTCCGGCCTGGTTGAGGGCAGATTTGAGTTGGGAAAGCTGAGAGCCCTTCGCCATCGTGAACGGGGGACGACAAGTTTTTTTGGGCTAGCGGCAAATGATGCGGCAGATGCGGTCCGACCTCCGATCATAATATGTCCTCTCCGCCTCTGACCACTGCTGAAAGAAGTACTTTGCAGGCCTGTACTCATACATTGACATTGGGCCAGACTCTTCACCAGCAGGCTTACATTGAGGACAAAGCTACCACTGTAGTGAGAGAATGGAAGGTGGCCATACATTTGGACGACGTCAAAAGAAGTGACCTCTTGGGGAACATAGCGTTTCTCAGTATCATGTGTGGAGGACTCCTGTATTGAGAGACACATTATACAACAACAAGTCTACATACAACCAGCTGTGTGCTTGGGAATATAACGAACTCAGTAGTAAGTTCCCAGAGCGCGTCGAGACTCGTAATTTGCCGAAGTACACACAGGGCTGAAGTTTCAACGAGAAAGCACTAGGAAGTGACTTGGTGACTTGCTACTTGTTGGCTGACGCCACGTATTCGAATTTGAAAGGCACCTTTGAGACGTTATAATTGAGTATCGGACAATCATCGTCAAACGGAAAAGCCGAGCCTTACGACCTGCTCGCACCTGAAAATCTCAGGACGTCCTCCAATACAAAGTGCGCGTGGACCACCAAGTTGCCCGTTGATTCGGCGTCAAATGCGCAGATAGAGAAAGTACGCAAGGGCTGTGGGAGGTGGTGGTAAGGCGTCGGTGATTGCACGAAGAGGACATCAATGACTCACCGTCAAAGCAACATCCTAGGGTAGGACACACGTCAAAGCGTGGATCAGAGTGCACATGGGCCAGTGCACTTGTAATGGTATGCTTTGAGTGTCGTGTCATCTCGGAGTTTGAGCGCCGAGGTGAGAGGAGCAGTCGAGATAAGAGAGGACATGTGTAGCTTCGTTGACGACCTCATGCCAATCGGACACATCTGTAACGTCCTAGTCAACGTACAGGCAGTGCCCGTCAAGAGGTAGAACGCTGGAGACGGAACTTGGACGGGATAGACCTTGACGATGACGCTTACAGGGCAACCATCACTGGTCGGCAAGTTTGAGTTACTCCCGAGGTGAAGCCTGAGCGTGCCCTAGTGAAACATCGGTCGAGAAGACATCTGGTCCCGCTGTCCCAGCAACATTTCGTCTACCATGACATTGAATACGACAACAAACGCATGGAGCTGGCGGTGACCTGGGAGCAGTGCAAACAAGTGGGGCTGACAGTCGGAGAGACAAACTTTATTCCAATGGAGAATAGCGCTAGCATAGACCATTGTCAGTGGTGCGCAGGTGTTCAAAAGAAGGATCATCTAGATGAGAGTGTGATGGGAAGAATTGACGTCGCCCATTGAAAACGCAGGGAATGGTTTTAGGTGTAACTCTGGGCCTCGACCAGCAGGCACACGTCTCCAAGATGAATGGGGTGCGGCAGTACAAAGTCAGAAGCAGTTTGACGCCGCGCAGAGCATTGAGAGATAGTGGTCCATCAGGATGATTTGCAGTGAGTGAAATGGAGATCTTCAGACCGGCGAGCGCCGCCGAGCGGACTGTGTATATGGTGATTCCCGGTCGAGGCCGAATCCTCTCTGCCTCTGCTCTCATCTCAACGGAGACTCCTCAGTCCGCCACATACAGTTGTCTCTGATTCCATCCTCGTGCCGTCTCCTTACTGGTCACCACTCACCACGCGTATGATGCAGCCATATACTCACTACGTTTCTGCCGCTGGTTCAAGACCTCATTTTGCGAGGTGGTCACGACGCGAGGCACGATGAACAGTGTGCTCACAGTGCAGTGGTACTGGTTGTTGAATCATTCTCCATGGATCTGGCCCTGATAATAGGTGAGCAGCGTCTAGTGATAGAAAATCATTAGCTCATACTCTCCTTCCAGTATTCTCTGTGATGTTTTGGGTTGCGGCTGCCAATGCATCAGAAGATCCACCGCTGATCCTCCCCCGAGCCGAGCCCGCAGTCGTCCGATAATTCGTCATTCTCATGTGCAGCCGCGCAGTGGACTCAAGCAGTGCCTACTTATACCTGGCCGCCGCTGTGATTCGGAATGTTCATCCCTCGTCGACCACTATCACCTACCACGAGGATGGTTAGCGCCTATCCCAATGAAGTGCTTGCTCCGGCCAGAGATGGACTTGCTGTGCATATCGTTTCCATCCATGACACTGCGCTCAAAGTCTGCTACACGATATACGGAGAGGGGAACCTGTCTTCCGATGTCTTGGATCGTTATTACGAGCCTGGTGCCAGTGAGTTGCACTCTGTCTTTTATTCGGTCTTGACTGAAAGGGCACTCCAGCGTAGGTTCCCGTCATTACCACGTAAGACTCACTTCACAACCATCCGTTTAGGTACCAGAACCCCCTGGTGTCTACATCGACATGAACCGTTGTCCATAATATCTTCAAGTTCAGAAGGGAAATGCACGGCTTAGACATGCCAAGGCCGCTCGCTGCTCTTTGTAGACTTCTGCACTTGCAACCACCGAATTTCGTAAAGGATCCGCTCTTTCAAGTGCTGCGAGCATGGAACGACGTCGGGGCAATTAGTGAACACGAGAGTTTCGGTACGTTCCCACTCCATTCTACCCGCCTCACGGAAGCATCTAACACCCGGCGATAGACGGTCAGAAACAGGCTATAGTCGAACACACCCTCAATTTTCTCGTTCTTCCCGAGATTCATATCGATAGCAACCCTAGCGCCGCCTTTCTTTTCCCCACTGATTCTCAGAGACCACCGCACCACCAAGAGCACTGTCACCGTAATAAGAGCATGTCGTCGCCCAATTACCATCCTGGCAGTCCTTCCATTCATGTCCCCGGGACTCCATTGACCTTCACGTCGCCGCTCCACTTTCAGCTCAACGTTATCACACGACTTTCGTTCAACGAACAGGGCCGTATTACACACCACCGCGATTACTGGGATGTCAAGGACCTAATTGGGCTGATACCAGGCATGACGTTCACGCAATGGCTGGCCAGTAGAGTGGCCGCCAGGGCTCTGTCCTTCGTGTACAAGCTTTTACCGAAGAGCCAAGACGAGCGGGGTAACGATCCCTCGCCAGATCGCGTGACCCCCGACGTTCGTGGTCTCTTCACCGTCAACGGCACCCTCAAGGGTCCCCCACCTGCGTCCGCCCGTCGTTCGAAAGAACGAGCCGGTCAATGAACCCTTCCCGCATGTCCGTCAATGGTTCATGCCTCCGGCCGCATGGGTGGCAGTACAAACAGGGACCTACGGCATCATCGTAATCACCACAGCCTTTCCTGTATGCGTATTTTGTAAGACCTCTCGTTCTCATGCATGTCGAGTGGATTGAATCGTCACTCATGTTCTCGTGTCTTACAGGTTGGTTCCGTTCTACGTGGAATATGGTTCTCTTCCGCCAGTATCTCGTTCTTTGAACCCCATTCCGCATGACCAACAGACTATTGGAGATTAACTTTGTTTGACGAGATGAAGTCTTCCTATTCCCTCTCTTACATGCTGCTGGACATTTGATCTCTAGATCATCTACACTTGAACTGTATAGGGATGCTAAGCAACTTTTTGCAGGTCTAACAACATCCGTTTCGCCTTCTGTGTTTTGAGATTAGGAACGTGTTGGTTCACTCAGCTCTCCACTGAAGTAAGAAGGCGTCGTCACTGTCAGGTTCGTGATGCATACGCCGCATTTCCGAGGTTCCCGAGTGATGTCTCGACACCGGGTGAAAGAATTGTACGACGCGTGAATTTTGGTTGTTTAGCTCCAGTGAGGAGTAACTTTACTACAGGAATCCCTTCGTTATCAACAGCTGTTCCTCTGTATGTGCCTTGGCAAAGTTGAAGGCTCGGTGATTGCCCCCCGTCGGCCATATTTTTGCCGTCGCTGCTTGTCTAGGCTGTTCCTTGAGTGTATGTCGTCGGACATTTTCCCTCGCCTAACGTACAGACGAAATTGCACGACGTCACGCCCTTTAGATACTGGCTCCGCCGACGCCACTCTAGGCAGCTGGTGGAGTACAGACCTTCGCGAGTTCAAGCAGCTAATGAGCTGCTGTAAGTCGGCGAGCATGCGGTGCAAACCTCTAATCGAACTTTGCAGAAGACTGGACCCGTTCCATGCATTGTGGCGCACGTGCGCCTCTCCTCGGCCATTCTCGACAGGATTAGGCGCGAACTCAGCAAACCTTCGGTTGAGGGGCGTCAACCGATTACGCTGCGGATATGTTCCTTTCCGTGGCCTCCCTTCCCTGAGCCTCGCTAACCACACCCTTATTCCATACTCAATAACAACCAACCGAAGATTGACTGATTGTCCAAAATTCGCCTAGACTCCCCACCTATTAGCTTCACCGGATCATGTCTTTCGTTCTATGCACCCGGAACTGGAATGCTAATTCAGGCAAGCCTTTCCCTTCACCTCTTTTTCCGACGTCGACTAACGCCAAAAGTAAAGGTTTCAATCCTTCGACGCGGTATCACCTAAGGCGCCAAACCACTGCTCTGCACTTGTGCCCTCTACCGTGACGTTCGGAGGTGATCTAATTTACGAGGGCAAGTTCTGTCGAAAGCAGTTCTGTGGCCGCTCGACGTGTACAGAGCTCATGGTTCTCCCTTTGTGCCAACGCTCTACTATTCTATGTCTTACGGCCGGCATCAGCTGTCACCAGTTCAATTCATCCATATTGATCTCTGTCAGAGATTTGGCACTACACATCTAGGCTGTACGGCACTAATTTACTGCTGAGAGCAGTCCGGAGACTGGCGGGCACAGCCACAGCCCCGTCTTGTGCTGTACGTATTCCCGTTGTGTTTCCTCTGACGGTATTCTCGGAATGAATGGAGCGGACAGGTTCTCTGAGTCCTAGAATTGGGGCTTTGCGAATTGGTCCAATTGGTCCTGTAAGTGGCGTTTAACAAGTTACGTCTTAAAATACAGCATGGCTTACATGAGCGAACGGGTACACTAGCGTCACTACCTGTGAACTGGTCTCGCCTTTTCTAGACTAGACGACTCCCAGATGGCTCCTTGCTCTACGTGGCGTTCCGGTCATGCATTGCCTTGTCAGCAGCGAGGCATCTCAGGTCATGATGAGTTATCTGTTTGTGCATTGCTCACTGTGGACCTTCTTTCGTGTTGGTTCGAATACCAATCGCAATATTTGCACATCATTGACGTCTTATTCCCGGCCAGGTCACCACAAGAGCGGACGACCAGAGGAACAAGGGGTAATATATTTGTTTGGGTTTCTATTGAGCTCGGTATTTGGCCTCAACATGTCTTTAATAAGGACGGATGCTTTTGCAAGACCGCGTAAAGGTTCTTGATTAGGGCCATTGTCCCCACGACTCTGGCCTGTAGGACATATGGGCGAAAAGTATGAGCGGCAGGACGCCTGACTGCGCGCGTGCTTTGGTCTGTAACAGTCTTACTGTCCCGCAGTGCCTCCGAGCTCATGCTAGTGATCTTGGAAGCTATAGGGAACTAGACCACTACCAGAGGGATGTATACCGTAGGCCATTAGTCCGAGCCTCAGACCCTTCGTACTGTCCTTAGACTCTGAGGGCAGTACTACTGGTCATGTGGCACGAACCGGCTTCCCTCCTCCGAAAGGTTATGTACTCTCTGTGTATGCCTATCGTAACAGA
Organism: Strobilurus luchuensis; assembly: GCA_019915105.1. Taxonomy (NCBI): domain Eukaryota; kingdom Fungi; phylum Basidiomycota; class Agaricomycetes; order Agaricales; family Physalacriaceae; genus Strobilurus; species Strobilurus luchuensis. The sequence goes on along the minus strand of JAHLMJ010000007.1, from coordinate 2,032,032 downwards.
CTATCTCATTCTCCGAGCTTACGGGCACAGCTTCCAAGATTGACCATTCAAAGAACCTGTGTAGAAAAGTGTAGAGATAACAGTGGCTCGGATGCTGCAGAACTCGAATCTTCGCCACAGCACACCGCTGCTTGCTTAACGCTATCCGTGCCGATAACGGTCCAGTTGCGGTGAGTCCAGGCGCGGAGCTAGGATAGCATAAAATACTTGATCGCGGCCTCGATTGTAAGTTCATCCCACGGTATACATGAAACTCTCGCCTTCCCTGGGTTGAGATGCACATATCGAGACAGTGCACCGTGAAGCGCCACGTTACAGGAATATTCTGTACTCCATGCTTATGTACCTTACAGTGACCCCGAGAGTTGGTGACGTCAAACCTGTGGCCGCAAATATTTCAAGAGCTTTTCAGTTCCCCAAGGCCATTGCTCAGAATAGTGTCCGAGAATGACTTCTGTAGTCTTTGCTATTCATCATCATGTTTGGGTGCTGAGATCGAGATCTTGGTTTTGATGGTTTTCAGGCCTCAGCAGATACTGTGACTTCTGCAGCGACAGGGTGGTTCCCATCCCGGCGGTCTACGAAATACAAAAGCCGCAAAATAACATACGCGCTCAAGCGTCCCTGAATATCTACTAGACTGTCTATGGAAGTGGTACTCGTGTTAGTCGTACCCTGTTAATCCCCAAGGATCCAGCTGTGGATACCGCCCTCTTCACAAGCCACTTGCATTGAAATTGCAATCGAGACCGGGAAGACTAAGACCGACCCACTCGTGGACGGAGACGCATCGTGAGGCAACTTCGGAACCAGTTCAGCTAGTCAGTCAGCGAGGGGCAGCACCGTATCGTCGCTGGCGTCGTAGTTGGTCAACCTTGAGAGCGACTAGATCCTGGGGCGTCGAGTCCTAAATCGGTTCCAAGCACTACAACCGTTGGCATATGGAACTGAATGTCACCATTCGCGCTTCTCTGTTTATTTGAATTTATGGGTATTGCCGTGCTCGGTCCTGCTCGGTCTTAAGACTGCCCCGAGGCCTCTGGCTTTCCAACTGTTTCTGAACCATATCAGAACTAGATGGGGCTTAGTTGGATGTCCCCTTGGATAGTATGACTTCTTCGGGAGCCTTCTATGTCCTGAGGGATGCTCCATTGCTCACAGCTTCGCAGAAGACCCTGGATGCGCGAGTCATTCGGCGTGGCTTTGCGATGCGTGACCTGCAACTCAATATGCATCTGTAACGAGTAGTGAGTAGAGTGTGCGCGATGATCGATCTCAAGTCGCGTACACCGCGTTCTACCGCGTTGACCATGAAAACGTGATTCAACTATCTCTCTCTTGATCGTCAACGGATCAGTTGTATTGATTGATCTGATGGCTTCCGAATACCCTCACCCACTCAAGTCTTAGTACACTCGTTGACCAGGATGAAGGCCCAGCACGTTTCTCACTCACCCTCCGGACTCGGATTCCAGGCGCTCCATGATTGGGCTCAGGCTTGGGGCGACATCCACACCTCTTTTCATGGCCGCATCATCCGCCAAAGGACCTCACTCGCGGGCACTGCACACGCGCGGCCTTTCTGCCTGAGATCTTTCAGTCTCCAGAGCGTCCTTCTGGTCTAGGACAGTCCACTTTCCTAGTTCGTGTCCTTCCCCGTACACCCTGTGGCATTCATAGTACCGAGTCCAGAATTCCTGGCCGCAGAGTCGCCCTACCATCCCCTACGGCTTCAGTACTGCAGTGCCGATTATCCGTTATGTTGTTTGTGGACCGTATCGGGACACATCGAAGTCAATCAAAGTCGTTAGTAGTTACGGGGTCCTCCCGACTGGCCGAGCTTTGCCGAACGCCCCATACCCTAATATGTCCATGACGGACATAAGGGCGCTCTCTCTGATCTGGCAGGCGCATCAAGCCGTCCAGGTTCGTCGGGACAGAATCAATAATGACGGCGCTTAGCATCGATCTTGTACATATCATAGATCCCCAGGATCTTAACAGCGTCTACTGAATATGCGCTGCATCATGTCACAACCTTGCGCTGCCGACAAGTCCTCTCCTTCGGGAACCAACATCCACTGTAATTGTTACTATGCTTCATCTGATGTGCTGCAAGCAGGACCTCCGATGTGGCTGTGCACGCCACAAAAGTCGCAGCCACGTCTGTCTCATTCAAACCCGCTATTCTCCTAATTTGCGCTAGACGGTACATCTGAACCCTGTCATGTGTCGTTCGGTCGACCGAAGATCTACATGGATACGAAATTACAGCAGACCATTCCATTCCGCATTGACTTGATATCACCATCATTGATCGCGTCCTCGACCGTTTGTGTAGCCCTAGATCTGAAAAGCATCGCGACGCACAGCGATCTCTGCTTGACACTTGTCAAGATCAATGTTGCGCTTCACATGGTCTCTCTCAACCGTTCTCGAGGGCCCTTCAAGTCCAGATTCGACACTTCAACTACACTTCAATTGTAGTGACACTGGACATGGTGTCACACTCCGTACAATGCCAATGTCGCCTAATATTTCGCACCCACTGGATCATCACTGATAAGTCGTCACTCCTGGTATCCTCGGCGAGCCTTGATCTACAGGCGCCATCGTTTATCGCATCAGATCAACGGAAACGGAAGCATAATTGCACATCCTGTTGCAGATTTGAATCTACTAGGGCTCTCCTACCAAAGAGCGTCTTCTTCCATCAAACAAGCTAAGCAGCCCATCTGCTTGTAGCTGTGCTTTGCTTGAAAGTGTATTTCCAGCCCAAAGGATGTGTTCTGGAGCATGAATGCCTCGGACCGTTGAAGTTGGCCACAATGCGCTCGAACAAAGGTTCACTACTCTACATCAGAGCACTGACAGGCGTACTGACCTGTCTACTCTATAGTCCTTGCGCCTTTGAAACGCTGGAAGAGCACCACTCAACCCTGCATGGGAGCTATGGGCTCACTGCTCAGTAACAATGAGCAAGCTGATGAAAAAGTGTGTATCCCTCGTTCTTCTTGCCTTACCAGTGGTGAACCAGAACTGAGATTGGAAACTCAATTTCTCGATGAACTGTCGGATAATCGGATTGGCGAGTGATCCTCCTCCGAGTTACAGATACATCTCGAAGCTTCAAGGTCCGACAGCCTGAGTATCTTCGAGCCATACGAACAACCTAGCCCTCAGCTGCCTGGCTTCATCCCATTTGACAGGTGGTCGACATCATTGCTCCATGCTTTCCATGCTCAATTCGTCCGCTAGGTCTGACCAATCTCACTAAAGGTGTGGTCGGTCGGAAAAGCAGCGCTTGTGGACAAGATCAGCCTCTTGTGGAACGCTTGTTCGATTGGCGCGACAACACGATCGACGATATTCTGAATCCTGGGGAAACTGAATGGGTCATGCCTATCGCAGTGACAATGCAGTCCGCACTTTAGCAGCTCAAAACTCTCAACCCGTCTCCGCTGCGATTGGCACCACTAGTATCGATTGAGAGCCGGCGGCTAGCTCGAGAAACAGCGGGGGACGGTGAGTAGAGGATATCTACAACGGACAGCACCGATTGGATGCGCCTGCGCTCCGGTTCCCGGGTCATGACCGAAGTGACAGTCAGTACAGAACAGAAGTGGGTAAGCGCACCCAAGCGATGCGCCAATGCTCGGTGACTCAGTGGCCAATTTAGACACTTTTTTAACACAACCTGGCACCAGGACTGCTAACTCCAACGAGCTCACTGTCAGTGTCACGGTTACCTCGACTCCGACTCGGCAACCTAAGTTAATCTTATCCGGAGACCCGAGCCGCAACCTGAAATACGACAAGGCGACGGGTCCAGGAGAGGATAAAGGAGCAGGTAGTATCAGTATCCCCATTGTTCATTTACAGCTGCGTAGACTGTGACGGCCGCCGCAGTTCTTGTCTGACTGTGGTAGCATTACTGTTCCCGATTCTGGCAAAGGCTTTCTTATGAGCTCCTGAAATCTGATATTACAGCCCCAGGCCGTCTATCTTACTTCTTGCCTATCAGTCATTTAGGCGCACCTTCCAGGTACGTAGTAGTATACATTGATCTGAAGGCTCAAGGGCATGGGCTTATCGCCTCGACTGCGCCCGTGTGAACTCAGAGCTGACTCGCTTCTTAAGTGTTGAACAGGTCCGCCTTGACAAACGTCACAGAGGCGGCTCATCTTGAAGGACGACGAGACAGGACCACCGCCAATAGGGTTCCATCTTCGATGCCAAAATTGGTGAATTTGGCACTCGCCAATTTTTGAGATTTGGCCGAATTTGGCACGAAAAATCGGAGTTCCTGCAAGAAAGTTGTTTATGGCACATCTCGAATCGGACTTGTGAGGCGCTCGGTATTTTCAGCAGCAGGCGAGAGGTGCGCTGAGGTGAGTACATACCATGGCCGGGCCCACTGCTCCCGACACCTTAGAAATTTGGCACCTGAGCACTGTACTTGCGCCGAGGCAGGTATCATTTGGCCCTGGACGGCACTAGACTTAGGGTGTCAAAAGTGCACAGATTTGGCACTATGGATCGTAGCTCGGCCTCAAAATCAACGAAATTTGGCACTTTGGGATCGAAGATGGAACCCTATTGGCGGTGGTCCTGACGAGACCGTATACGTGACAGAAGACTGAGATCGACTCGCTACCACTCAATCTACCGCTCATCACTTTCCCACCGATACACCGACTCCGTGGTACTGAACATCTGTCTACTCATATCTCCAGAGATGTTCTCTCAGCATGAGTCTATACGTTGCCTCGCTGCCCTCGCAGACGTGACCACACATGGTTTTTCCGAGGCGAGATGTCAGTTAGGGTCTGCCGTCGGCATCAAGGCGGAAGACTGCGATGCTCAGTGCTTCATCCCGAACAACATATCAAGACCACATCCCGTCATCGTCTAATTGAGCGGTGCAAGGCGTGTGGAAACAGGGTGGCGATAACGCTAAGGTACGACGATATGACTCTACGAATGGTTGTATCTCATCGTCAATCATGAGGGCAGTGTTAAGTTCGCTCGATGTCAAGAAATGGAACAGAGGGATGCAATGCTAACCCTCTCGGTGCCATCGGGCATGTACTACTTCCCGGTAAGGAGATGTTCTTGTGCCTCTCTTTCTTGCACGGGTGTCACGGCTCGCATTCGGACACTGCTGTATGGTCTGTGTATGTATGGTCTATCGATGCGTCTGATCCTTAGCTCCCGCTGGTGAATCCTAAAACCGACGTGTATCTCATACCGATAGGCAAGTGTGATGTCCGGACCCACCCCACTGGCACAATACAACCACCTTGAGTCTCTTCTCGTCGGCCCTGTACTGTTGAGTTACAGGCTGTCATGAACTTACGAGAGCAATCCGGTGCGTAGACCCTCTATGGGAATAGCGTCAAGGCTGATCATGATACACTGGACGCTCTCTTTCTTGCAAACGCGCACTGACGAACTCGATGTGCAAGGACTCGTGCATCGAGGCCCACGCTCAATATATTGACTCCCCCGTCCTGGATGCATCATGGAGCCCTCTTTCATCTTGATAGAGTGTCAGCGAGTGAGTAAACGCTCCCCTGGTGGTACTATCTGGTACAATGCATTGAGAGAGTCAGATCCTTGGCAGTGAAGCGCTCAGCTGCTGCCCTATGCTCTTATCAAGACGATCTGCTACAAGCCTTTGACTCGAAATGAACTACTTCTGCTTTGCCAAAACAGATTGTGAGACGTCCAAACAAGATGTTCCATCTTGGCCCCCCGATGTGGATCAGTCAAGTCAAGTTTCTTTGGTCAAAGACGGCATCTACTCATGCCTCTCGCCGTGTGAGCTCCAGGTCCATTTTCGTCAGCCCCTCTCCACTCTTTGCGCAACTAAGTATCCCGATGATGAAGTGCGCCATCTCCCGATACCGCATGTGGGCCTTCTGGGACCTGGGTCATGGGGTTGCGGTTTTGACCATGGGCCCTGCTTGAAGAATCGTTCGAGCTTTTCGACCGCATGAGACCAGCATGGTGCGATCCCCTCAGTCTATTCAGGAAGGTGACGTGAAGCATACGGGCAGTCCGCTGTGGCGTCCAGTCATGCCGGAAGAAGTGGGAAAACCTCTCACATCAGCATGAGGTCTCGTCACTAGAAAGCGACAGACGGCTCATCGGCTGAAGAGTACAGATGAGAAGAGGAAGCACACATGTGTGGTGCATGGGTGTGGTCGCGAATCCCACAAGGACAGCAGTAGGCGCGTGTTTATTTGCTCTTCGTTCCGCCACTGATGGCCTCCCGATCGACGCTTCTGTTCACCCACCGTCATCAGTGCTTTATCTTAGGATACACACATCTGAACTGGAGCAGAGCTACCCTTTCTGCACACTCGACCCTCCTGACCGAGGTCGCCAGAGCGGCGTACTTGTGGCGTCAGGTCGCCTCTATCCCCGCCTCCGATTCCCAACTCCGTAATATGACTCTTCTAGGGGACTTATGTTGTCCACATATCCTGGTCCGTCATATAGCCTCCGATACCGTGCTTCTCAGCCAATATGGGCGCGTCTCACTTCCAGCTGTGCCTTCCACACGGCACAGCTTGTCAGATATCGAAGCCGTACGCGACGCGAACTTCTCTCGGCGCTTATGACTGACACAGACTCTGTCAATGGGATCATTGTATACCTGCGCATCTCGTCGCATATCCTTCGGCGTACGTAGTCTCCCGGGCACTCGCTTAAGCTGGATCGAAGCAGCGATTGTTATTCGAATATGGATTCTCACAGACAGTCGCTTACCGGTCTTCTCTCGGTGTGGCGTTGGCTGTGAGTCCAGCTGTGCACACCATCGTCATTCGGCGTCTTGGAACCTTCGTCCCATACCGCGTATGTATTGTCAGATACGCGCCGTGCCGTGGTACTAGTACGCGAGTTGGGCCCTTGCCCACTCCTTGCCCTCACCATTGCATAGTGAATACCTCCTGGCCGCGCGGCTGACCGCTTGTCAGGATCGAGCTTCCTGGATATGCCGAGCGATCACCGAAACCTTCCCCTCTTCCATGCAAGCTGGCCTCGTTCCCGTCTATTTTGTGTCTTGCTCGTATTATCGAGCAAGGGTGAAGAGGCTACGGGTCTGGAGGGTTGACGCTCGGAATTTTCCTTGGTGTGTCCGCGCTCCCACTCGCCTCCGTCCCTCGCGTCCCCCGAAGTCTACCCAGTATCGATATCCCGTTTCGTCATTCCTTTGTTGTGTGCGTATTCTTCTCAGTATGGACACTCGCATAGGATACCCTTTTGTCTCAATTGGAAGAGTACTTGTCCTATAGAGCTGTACCGGAGCACTTTCGTCGTGTTGTATCGTATTACGGAGTGAACTATATAGCCCGGTGCACGGAGAAGAAATCCCTGGAAGCCTTGAGACCGTCTTACACCAGATAAGGCTGCCTGAGTACGTACACTTGATAATAGTATTTCCGTTTGCATGCAGTCCTTTGTAGTCGCCGTCTGCACTTTCGTCACTAACGGAACGATGAGGCAACCTTGACTTGAAGACGAGCCATTTGAGTGGACAAAGGCAGGGCTGTTTGTGCCCTCCTGGCGCGATCGTGGTGAAATCGTGTAACCAGGTCGGCAAGTAATATTATTATGTACAAGGGGGATGACCGACACAATCTGCAGACCATATCCAAATACCGCCGGGATTTTCTGGTATGTCATCCACCGCGAGTCCTGTCGAAACGGAGGTGGACTCCAAAGACTGTCATTGTAACGGTTATTCAAGGACCAGGTGATGCAATTCAAAAGAACACTTGACAATGACATCGAACGCCACGAAGAAAGTTCAGTATCCATGGCGTATCCAAGACCCTAGCGATGTTTAGAGCCTTTCCATAATACTCGCCCCTCCCCCTCTCTTCGTAGGCCAGAGACGAAGAAGGTTTCCCAAGATTGCTGCAATTCAGAGTGACCAATAGTCCATACAGTCCTCCTTGTGATCTTCCGACCAATTAGCGAAACGAGGAACGTTCTGGAGAAAGTCCGTCCGACAAGCCCAGGGGGTTACCAGGGATTCGAAGACCCGATCCCGATTCCCGAATGGCGGGCTTATGTGTCAGAGCGTCAGGGAATGAGCGTATCTATTTCGCAAAGAGGCGGAGATTGAGGAACGATGCGAGGGACGCCAATAATTCGCTTGCACGAGAGAGCGATAGGGAGTAGTATTCTTCTTGGACGCCACATGACTGCAAAAGAATAGTACTCCTCATACGTGGAGATACACGTTTTCCGAGAACCCTGTGTGAGAATCCAGTTTCAGTGTCTGGAATAACGATGAGCAGAAATCGACGCGCTTGGGTCGATCGTGTTGAAATAACAAAGGTCTAGGATAAGGAGTCGCGGGCAACAAGCGCGACAGCTGCGCAAGGTGAGTTGGACGGAAGCAAATCCTAACCCAAAGTAGTTACCCGTCGCCACCATGTCATTCGAGCACGCGCCCATAACGAAAGGTATCCCGCCTCTGCCGCCCTCCCGACGTCGTTAACAACGCCCAGTGACCATCGTCGCGTACGCGTCGTCGACGCTGTTGACGTCGCTCTTTGACATGGACGTCTACCTCAACCTGCAGCTGGCCCTCCTCCGGAAACAGCCCTACCGTCTGCTGACGCACACGCTGTACACGTCGTCGACCCCGACGCTGCTGCCGCTGCTTGTGCTGCTCTCGTCGGTGGGCCCACCGCTGGAACGCCGCTTCGGGCCTCGCAAGTTTCTGTCGCTGCTGCTTCTGCTCTGGCTGCTGGGCCCGGCTGGCCTTGTTGGCGGACTGGTGTTCATCCACAGCGCCCTCGTTCCCCGTGCATACTCGTTCCGTGTCTTCGGACTGGCTCTGGGCGATGGCTGGACCCGCTGGCTGCTGCTGGCCTGGCTCGGGCGCGGCGTTGTGCCCGGCATCGCCTGCGGCGCGCTGTGGGCGTCCGACATCGGCGGCGTCAAGTCCTTTCGGATATCGGACACGCTGGCCGCAAACGTCGTGCAGCTGGCGGGGCGCACGGGTGGGGTACGGCGGGCGCGGGCGGCGCTGGGTGTGCGGGCCGAGTCGCAGACATAGACCACACGGAAATAAACAAATCGGAAAATAATGGAAAACGGGAATATCGCAAGTGTGTGACCCTGGCCCCTGGGTGTTTGGTGTCGGTTTCGGGAACGGGCGAATGCATGCGGGGGGTTTTGGGGTCCTGCCAGCCCAGGGCAGTGGGCAGATTGCTTTCCCCGATCTGGCTGCCCAGGGAGTCTTCTCCATCCGGTTGTCGATCCCCTTTGGGGGGCCAGGACAAAAGGTTTAAGTATCGCCTACTCCTGCTCGACAAAGCCTAAGCTCATAGCTACGCCATGGACAGCAGCCTGATGTTCGAGTCTCCCCGCGACGAATACGCCTACCCTCCATATGGCACCTCCCCGCCATACTCCGGCAGCCTCCTCCAGGAGCTATACGACGAACGCCCGCACCACCACGCGCCGTACTACGCCGACGTCAAGCTGGAGGAACACCATACTCCTCTCGTACCCTCACACCACTACCTCCCGCCCTCATCCTTCAACTATCCACCACCGCCACCCGCGTATTCGCTCTCGCCACACACCGGCCTCCCTGTCCAACACACAGATGACGCCGCGAGCAAAGAGACTCAGTACCTCCGTCGCCGCTGCTTCAACTGCCACACTACCGAGCCGCCTTCATGGCGTCGCTCCACCTTGAATCCCGGGAAGATTGTCTGCAACAAGTGCGGGCTCTACGAGCGCACTCATCTGCGTCCGCGGCCCCTTCGCTTTGACGAGCTACGGGCTGGGAACAAAGCGCGCAAAAGTGCCGCCAAAAAGATCCTCAAGAAGGATCCGTCGCGTAGCCCAAAGGATTGGGATGATTCGCGTAAGTTTCCAATGTTCTTTGCTACACGACGCGATACTTACGCCACACGCAGTATCTCTCTACTCGGGCACCTCTTCCTCATCCTCCTCCTCATATCCCTCGCCATACTCCAACACGCTACCTCTGCCTCATTCGCCTTCAGCTTCACCTCCACCTATCCGCCTGCCGGTAGCACCACTCCAGCAATCTTACCAGCCCTACTAGTGGCGCGTTCTCCGCTCGGTCCCCACTTACTTATGATATTTATTCTCTTTCGCGCTGTGACCTAGTTGTTGCTGTGATTTGTACCCGGATTGTACTACTATTTATGTTAGAAGCCACGTTGTACTACTAGATACGCAAAATACGCCCCCAAGCTGAGGCGATTGTACTTGTATTCTTTGGTCGGGCAACATGATTATTGTGTTTTTTGCGAACAATCCAGAGTCCATATCGTGTGACTTTCTAGCTCCAAGCGACACCGTGTACCTATGCAAGAGTAGCGACTATTGGATTATGACGCCACGCAGGGTTGAGAGCAAATATCGTGCGAAGTGCAGGGAGGCGAGACTCCGGGTGGGTGCACAAAAGTGTAACCGCGCCGCGGAGGCAGCGACTCTCGCTCCCTGACCTGAATACACCTTCCCTGACTTGCGTTAGTGTTATCCAAGCGAAATCCCATGTCTCCCTCCTGCCGTTATCCGGGTCACTTGCCAGCACCATGATATGAGGAAGCACGATGTACCACACCGTAACTTCCAGGTGGAAGCGGCGGGACTGTACCACTTGAAGCGATTACGGTTCACAAGTATGTACTCACGTAGAATGCACAAATGTGAATATGGAGAGGAGATGGAAGGGGTTGCGTATCCTCATGTCAACCAATGACGCTAGGTCGGTGCTCGGTATGGCGTTGAGTATCCATTCTCACAGCCTTCATTTGGAAACCTAAACGGCAGAGCTTTAATCAATGAACGAGAGAAACGGTTACCGTTGCCAGCAGGCACTCAGAGTATGAGACTCGTCGCTCGCCCTAGTATAAACACGGGAAATATTTACATTGACGGTCAGCGGATAGAAGGCTCTAGATGACGTGCAGTAGAACGTCGGAGGAATATATTTCTGGTTTCGTTCAGCGCATTCCCACCAAGTCTTTGGATTCTATACGGACTTTGCTCCGCTGGACTGTTGACGTCGCTACAATGCGGTTATCCTTCCGTGTCCGCCCCGGTAGAAGGGCGCGCGGGACGTACTTCTCTAGTACAATGATAGTGCCTGCGGACGAACTGGGGCTCCGGTGTTACCTCAGTCGAGCAACGTTGGATTGAGAACTTCAGGAGGTCAACGAAGTCGGTGGACTTTCCTTCCGCACTCAGAAGAGGCTGGTAAGTATCACTGCGATGCATCGCAGGAAAAGGGGAACGGACGCGGTCTGACTCCGTGTACCCTAGCCAGGTAACTTAATTGGCGGAAGTGCCTGCATCTAAATGTCAATGGGACTCACACTATGACTGGAATGGAGTCGCATTCGGGCAGTCGCAGTCAGACCATGAGCACCTGTGCTAGCGCCGCTGGTCTATGCACCTCTTCGTACAAATGTAGACTTGATTGTAATCTCCATAGTCAATGACTCGCCGGAGGGTGAAGTCCGTCTCGCTTCTTTGGCTTGTCACAGACCTGGGCGCGCTGGAATTCGTGGATGACCCTTACCGTCGCGCACCCGTATCAATCACCGCTAGGCAGATACTTGACTCACTTTAGATACGGAAACGTTAAGGGCACGAGGTTACCAACCAACGAATGCGGTTACTAGGACGGCAATGGGATCTTTCTTGATTGTATATGCACACGGAAAGGTGTCCAACTGCCAACCGCGAGGACGGGAATATCCAGCAATAGTGGAAGGGCAAAGCTGTATGGGGACCCGCTGGGGTCTAGTACCGTCGCAACCAATGAACACTTGGATAACATAAAGGCCGCCAGCATTTCTCAGTTCACGGGGTCTTCCAGACCATTCCGGACATGCCGTGCGAGTCCCTAGCGGGCCACGCGAAGCCGTAGAAGCAGTCTCGCGCGCGCAAGTTGCCGATGTATGAGTCCGTAAACGCTGAGAATGAAGAGCTAAGCGCCACCTTCATCTCATGAGGCAGATATTACTTGGGAATGGACTTACACCAAGTATCCACTTGACACACACAAAATTGGCGACAACAACGGAGTCGACACGTTCCCATGATTCCTACGGCAAAGAGAAACGAACGAGAAATGTACAGCCAACAAGGGCAGGTTTGAAGCGCGTGTAAGAGTTGCCAGTGCTACGAAGATATTGATTGAATCCCCGAGGTAGGAGACGACAATGACAAGTGAAGGCTGTGCTGGTCCGAGCCCATCATACGAGGACGCGTCGAGCAAAGGCACCGAACATTAAGACGGCCATGGGACCGAGTGAGAGAGTCCGCCGGCTCTTGAGGACTCGGAGAAGAGCTGTGCTACTCTCAGTTTCCCACACTTTCCGGCAGGAAGAAGTACGAGGATGAAACGAGCCACACGTACTACATCCAAACGGATTCCGAGGAAGGGTGAGTGACTGGATCAGAATCGTTACACCAAGTGACAGATATCAAAGGCGAAGAGACGCTATTGAGGGCGGCCATACGAAGGCCAGGCGACGATCCCGACTAGGGTGGGCGGGTGCTTAGATCACCGACCGAGATACAGGCCCATGTAAGAGGGGCGGTGCCTATGATGATCCCGAAGTCAGAGTCGGCGATGACTACGAACTTGAAGAGTAAAAAGTACAAAGATACGTACCGAATAACGTAACACAAGGCAGTCGCAGGTCCCGTTATGCGGATCGCGGATGATCTCAATGATACATTGCCAGCACCTCCCTCGAGAAGCCTTCAAAGAGTGAGTTTGGTATCAACATACCACCTGTAATCGTTTCAATACCGTCAGCATCGAGGGAGTAAACATCAAGCCGACCGTTGGAGTGGCAAAGATAGTCGATTGGACACTTGAGTTTGAGGATCCCGGAGATTGCGCTGTCAAAAGCAGGAGGCAGTGTATGCACCACGAATGCACCAAGTATTGCAGACACGCGTGCTTCACCTTAAGGGACTGACGTTAACGTTGTACGCCTTCTAGTTTGCTACTGAAACGCTCCTTGGACAGATTTACGCTGCCTCGAAATCTAAGCGATGGATGTCAAACCATCGTGTTTCCTAAGGTGGAGGAATAAGCGATTGCAAGACCCCAGGAGCACACTGTTTTGATGGTCCTCAGGACAGAGGAATAGACGCCGGATACGAAGTAAATGAAAAGCCTCCGCGCGATGAGAAGCACTATGAAAAGCAGCCTTGGTGGCAGTGTCATCGCCTGAACGCTGGATCAGTCATTAGCCTGGGCACTGTCTTCGATGTTTGTGCTCCGGAGTAAATCTTCGGCTATTGACGAAGATGTCCTCTGGGAAAGCAACTATCGTAACACACGTTGTCGTTGACGCCAGGATATTTGACGCCCGGCGCTACCACTGTGGCTCGGGGGTGAGATTCCAACGCACTGATCTGAATTGGCCGTACCGGAGTCTGCTATTTCTTCAATTCAAAGACCAACTTTATCGTAAACGGCCTGAATGACATTCGTCCTGGGCTACATTGCAGCGGGTAACTCAATGAGTATGCAGAGACATAATATTGTCCGCGAACGAAGGTACACAGAGACGTGCATTTTACTCCTCTTCGGCTGTACCCGTGGCGGCCTGATCTTCCTCCGCCTCTTCTTCGCCGGTGAAGGTGGACATGGGCACGCTGTACAGACGAATGACGGGCTAGGTGTGGGTAGTCAGTCATGTTGAGCAAGAAGAAGGCAATGAGATCTGCACACCTTGTTCGGGTCCTTCACCAAGACGTACTTGCCCTCCCTCATTTTCATACATACGTCAACCACACTCCTCACAATACCCCAACCATTGCTCACGCTGACACCGAGCTGTCCAGCGAATTCGGCCGGACGCATACTGGCCGTGCTGAGGACGACATGCCTGGTGTTGTCCCTGGGGTTGGCTCGCGACACATAACCAATCTTCATGGCCTCCGCACCAGCTAGCATGGCCTGGACAGTCCATTTTGCCAGCTTGCACGAGTTGTTCTTCATCTCCGTCGCGACCACAGCACCACGCTGACTGTCGAGCTTGGTCCGCCAGTCGGGAGCGCCTCCAGAGCCCGGTGCACGGGGGTCGAATTCGTTAAGAGCCCGGATGGTGACGAGACCCTTGGTCTGCGGGACGAACGCGTCAACTTCAGTACGAACACAGACACGAACGTCCTCGTCCTCCGTGACTCCGAGATCATAGACACGGTAGCGATATGCGCACGAAGCAAGAGGCTCGCCCTCCTCCTCGCCTCCGTAGAATGGATTAGCATGCTCCATCTCGAGCGGCGGGGCACTCTCCATGACGCTCTGGAAGCCGAAGTTTTGGTTCACGTAAGTAGCCTCGAGGGACAAGCTGGTGAGGCCGTTGATGCCTTCGCCGGGCATAGGAGGGTCTGCGGCGTTCTCGTTGACGGTGATACTGTCGAACGGACCGCCATCACGCTTATCGAGATAGAGAGCGTTGGCTGTACGCGTGATGACAATATCCCAGGGATAAACGGAGCGTGGCGCTGTCATAAGGACAGACAGGATGGCATCGGTGGTGTAGATGTTGGCGACGTTGGATTGGGCCAGCGAGGCGATGACGGGGTCGTCGGAGGTGGTGGGATTGTATTTTAGTCGGTCAACGAGCTGCAGAGGTCGTTCTGTTTTTGTGGATATCCTGTCGTAGGTCTTGTCGTACGCATAGAGACGGCCATAAGTCGAGCTAGATATCGAGTTGTGATAAGAGAATCATGATTTCTTTGAGAGAGTTGGGCGCACATATCCTCGGGCTCATCCACTTGGAGCCGTAGCTTGGACAATCGATGGAACTCGATTTCCTCGAGCATGTTCCATGACGGCGAGATAACAACGCTGGCTTCGCGAGCACGGGCATTCTGAATGAACAGTTAGCTATCAGATGCAAGACAGACTTGGAATAGATTGACCTTGTCCCAATCTCTCCATCCACGGCGGCCACCTCGCTGCTGTGCGCCGCCGCGCCCACCGTGGCTTTGAGCGCCGCCCCTGTTGTTGTAGTTGGCACCGCCACGGCCGCCGTGCATGCCACGTCCTCGGCTGGAAACGCCCCTCCGCACGGCGCCTCCACGTCCGGTGTTATCCACCACCGAGAAACTCGCCTCGTCCTCGACATGGAAGTACGCAAACGATCCGGTTCCACTGCCATACACCTCTCTCTTTCCTCCTCCTCCTCCTCCGCCGCCGTGGGCAGCCGATGTCGACGTCGTGCTTGTGGTATTCCAGTCTGCGATCCTGCCAAGCTTGTCTGATTTACTGTATGGCGCGTATGGGATCGATGAGGGAGACGGCAGCGACGCCGGCGGGCCCCATGGCGAGTCGGGCGCGTCGTTGATGGGGGGTAGCGTGAATGATATCGGCGTAGACGTCGACATTGGCGGGATCACTGAAGCCTTCACGCGATGGATTAGATGGCCTTTTTTCAATCGTGGGAAGCCTGCTCAGTGCTTAGTAAGCGGCCGACTGAATGTTCTCCTCGTCCCACATTGCGCTGTATGCCCTTGACCGAGCTGCTAGGCAATCCACTGCGAGCTTGGAACTTTCTTGGGTATCCGGGGGTCCCGCTTACTGCTCTGAGTTAACGTGGCGCACGTCCCTCTATTGGCCCTTCCATGGATGTATATCCATCTCAACTCACAAAGTCCGAAGCTAATGTTACTGTCGAATTCTCTTATGCGTCGGACTATCTCAAAATCTCCTGAACGTCTATCGGAGCCGCTCTCTTCCGCTGCGCCTCTTACCACACGACTGTCGTCATCCTATTCTACGATGAATCTTTCATCGCGTCAAACACGGCTCCTCAACAGAACCGGCGCGGTTTCAGCGCGCTACATGCTAATGCGCATACTAGCTGTGTCATTCGAAACTTCAATAGCGTTTACTTACTCGCTATCCGACCGTACGCGCCTTTCCTTATCTCTTGCGGAACTATGTTGAAAGCCGGCAGTACTTTGCCTGAACTGGTCGTTATTCTGTCCATCGCGCGGGCGATTCCTGTTTCTGTCCTAGTGTGAACAGCCTCACATACAACGTTTGCTCTTGTGCCGCCCCGTTACATAGTCAGTATACCCGTCAATCCAGTCCATTCTTGTTGCTAAATAACAAGATACTGTTGCAGTGCCTGCTTGATACCCGCTGCTTGCTTTTTTGTTGGTCTCAATGTCCTCCTTGAGGCACCGTGCCGCCTCACCTCTGTCTGATCTCTGCCTGTGGCAATCACTGGCAGTAGAATTTTCGCAGTGTTGCAGAGCCATACACTTACTTACTTGCCATGAACCCTTTGAACGTCAAGACGTCAAACTAGAAACTATAACCCCCGTCACTCGATGTTCCTGGTAAAATCAGGACCAGAGACTTCCTGTCCAGGTTGTACCGATAATACATCAGCATCATATCACCCAATTGAGGGAGGCAGGTCCTCGAATGAATAGCACTTTGCAGTGATTTAACCTCTTGATCTGAATCAACGACGTCGCTCAGTGATGCCTCGAGGTGATCCTTGTCCTGGGGGCCTCCTCTGGCTCCAGGTTTCAATCCTCAACTCGGGAACATGTTGACATGTTCGTGTTTTGATAGTACAGCTGGTGCCTTCCAGAGAAAACGCCGAGGCGTGAACATGCCGCCCGTAATTATAGCAGTAAGTTTAGAGAGAACGTACAGAACCGAGACGTGTCACCGTCAGACGAGTGCCGAGGCGCTGATGAGCACTGGATGAGCAGGCTGCAGGTCAGACGCGCGAGTGATGAGTGGCCGAAAAAGGCAACTCGGCGCTTACTCCCAACTTCCACGACCAACATCAAGTTGCATCGGCGCGGCCGGCTGTAAGGCGCGTAAGGAACAGGTCTAAACTATGAAGTTTGTCACTTCTTGCATTCTTGAAAGCTCCCAATCATCTTATGTCGTTCTCTTCGTCAGTGTCGTCCGTGAAATCAACAAAATCAATGAAGCCGAGCTTGCCTTGGGTGTCACTGGCTCGTGGCATGATGAATACAAGGACTCCGCTTATGTCTTTGTTGGAGGACTGAACACTGAGCTGACCGAGGGTGATGTTATAACCATTATGTCGCAGTACGTTCCTCACAATTTCCAGCCTACTATCGCTCATATTCACCCAGGTATGGCGAAATAGCTAACATCAACCTCCCTCGCTCCAAAGAGACAGGCGCCCCGCGCGGATTTGCTTTCGTTATGTACCAAGACCAACGCTCGACTGTTTTAGCTGTCGACAACCTGAACGGCGCATCTGTCCTCGGCCGCACGCTCCGAGTTGATCATGTCAAGAACTACAAGCAGGGTCGGGAGAAGAACGACGACGGCGAGTGGGTGGACAAGGATGACGAGGAGATGAATGCGCTTCCACAGATGCAGGGCGGCGACAGAGACGATCATAGTGACAGCGATGAAGAGAGCGACGACGGGATCGATCCGGATGACCCCATGGCGGGATACCTGCGGACCAAGCGTGCAGAGGAAAAGACGAAGCAGAAGAAAAAGAAAGAAAAGGGCAAAAGCAAACACGAGGGCGAGACGAAGGAGGAGCGGCGCGCGAGGAAGAAGGCCAAGAAGGAGAAGAAGGCGAGGAAAGAGAAGGGAAAGACAGACGGAGTACGTGCTGCTGAAGCGCTTTTGGCGAAATTCGGCCGTGATGGACCAAGTCCGCCTGCGAAAAGACGGCGGGACGATTCGTATGACCGAGATCCAGACACTGCTCGGCGGCGACGCGATGACTCCTCACCTCCCAGGCGCCGCGCTGATTCCCGGTCTCCTTCAGTGCGCCAACGACGCGATGATTCTCGTCCCCCTCGGCGGGAAGATGACCGTTGCCGCGATCATAGTCCTCCAATCAGAAGACCAAACGATGTACCTTCCGCTCGGGGTTCGAGGGACGATTTTCCTGGTCCTACGCGTCGCAGTCGTTATGACTCCCCACCTCGGAGGAGAGATGAGTCTCCGCCACCAAGGGGAGACTTTTCAAATGAGCCACCTCCACGTAGAGGGTTCTCTGATCATCCTCCTCCTGCTCGTCGGCCTAGAGATTAACTCCTGTTGACGTAGGCTGTTGGCTCAATTACTTTTCGTCGTTCGTCGCGGAGTTCTATGGACCAAACAAGATTTCATTGGTTGCCCAAAGAGCCATGGTGTGTCCTCAAATGTATTCGTGCAGGCGGCATCTGCCATCAACGACGCCGTCTTGGGTCTGGTGCCCAAGGCTGACAAAGTTGGGACCTTGCACTTGCACTTTGGCGAACATAGAAAGCTCACACGAGCATTGAGTTTCATCATACTTGATAAGACCCTGCATATTCGTACCAACATCATCTTTAGATCCTTTCTTCATGGACGTGGGCCTCCAGACTCCAGACACACTCTCGCAAATTTTGAAATTGACATAACCCTTCGCATGCGGGCGCACGTCACTCCTGCATATGCAAGACCCCGCTAGACCACTGCCCGAATCTTACTGAGGCGGCATTTTCCAGTATCATAGGTTGGCAACCTTACCGAACTCCCTTGTGGGCACATTCTTCATGTCGTACATGTCTTCAACTCGCATGGACGTGCCAACGCAATTGCAACCGCGGAGCTTCATGAGCACATTTGAGCGCTTTGACATGCATGACTGGCATCGAAGTTGGCTCCTCAGTTTGTTACCAAACGTCAGACGCATACCTACACCAATGGCACCGGGGCATCTCCCAAAAGGTGCATGCAGGGTATGGAAGCGAGTACGAGATACGATACTCGTGCGGCGCGGAAGACAGTTTGACAGACGACTAGTATCAAGTCCCGTTCTCGTTCAAGACTTTGATCATGTCCATCACGTACAGTGCGGGATTCGTGCCCCAGTCCCGTCTGTTCCTTGACCCGGATGTGCTGCTATGTATGAAGTAGATGGAAGAGGCTCCGAAGAGCCAATCGCCATATTGGAGAGATGTTGGTACCTTGACGATACGTATAGCAAGGAACTTCTTCATCTCCAACTCAATCACTCCTTCAAACATATCTGGCCTCTCGCACCGAATATACCGATAAGCAGTAGCTTCTTCCGACTTCCAAGTGTTTTCTGAACATGTCTTCTTAACATCCTTCTCACTCCGTAACTCCGAGTGTAGGCAATCTCCGCAAGTCGTGATAGCTTTCTCCGTACGGCGTACGCCATCTGTGTGGCCTCCGTCCATTATGTATACACGCGATGAATATTGCAGATCTCACCCGGGCTGATGTCCGACGGATGGGTTTCGCGGGCGTTCATCCGATATCTGAGCACTTACAATGATGGCAGCTACTTAGAACACGCATGGCGATCGACTGAGTTGGAAGCTCATCTGGAAAACTGCAGAGTCGGCAAGCACAAAGGGTGTAATTAGGTTCTCGATATTGTCACCCCACTCAAGAGAGTACTTTGGAAGACTTTCCGGGGGACCCAGGACCGAGAAGAGTGAGACGATCGAGCTGAGCCTAAGAGATATCATCGACAACGAATTCGTGTGTTCGCCTAGTCTTGTCTCTTGCTGAGGCTTGAACAAGTAAGGACGGAAGCTGGTAGTTCAATTACTCCTTATTGATAGGGAATCACAGAGCTAATTCATTGGCGGCCATGAGATGCAGAACCGCTGACTCCAGTGGTCCTGAATTTCCATTCACCGTGACCACTCATACAGGCAAAGAGTGGGTAATCCGTCGGAAGGTAAAGTGCAATCGTTTCGCATGCCTGAGGTTTACAAATTACAAGCGACATGTTTGAGGTATCAGCAGAGCTAACGAACAGGCCAGCATTGTCCCCGTTCGATATCTCGGCGATAGAGAAGCAAAACCTGTCAGCTGCTCCAAAAGCTATCAATGGTTTTGGGAAAAACGATGTGCAATATTGAGTACAGTCAACGTATCACCCACTGGAGGTATCATATGAGGGCGTATGCACACACAAAGGGGGTCTGATACGATGTTCTTCCTCCGCAGAGTGAAACAAATCAGGCGTCAGATGAGCAAGGATTGATACTGAGCGCCTTTTAATCATGTTTGTGAATGACCTTGAATGAAACAGCGAGAGAGTCAATCAGCGGGAGGCGAGAAGGCAGAGAGCGCGAGATAATACTATAAGCCAAAAACCAAGCGCCAAACGAAGACGCTGGCAAGCACCAACAAGCAGCCGCATCGGGACCTGTCGGGACACTATTCAGGGCGTGTCACTGTCACTCCTCGTGCTATCCGCCTCAGGACCACCGCCAATAGGGTTCCATCTTCGATCCCAAAGTGCCAAATTTCGTTGATTTTGAGGCCGAACTACGATCCATAGTGCCAAATCTATGCACTTTTGACACCCTAAGTCTAGTGCCGTCCAGGGCCAAATGATACCTGCCTCGGCGCAAGTACAGTGCTAAGGTGCCAAATTTCTAAGGTGTCGGGAGCAGTGGGCCCGGCCATGGTATGTACTCACCTCAACGCACCTCTCGCCTACTGCTGAAAATACCGAGCGCCCTACAAGTCCGATTCGAGATGTGCCAAAAACAACTTTCTTGCAGGAACTCCGATTTTTCGTGCCAAATTCGAACAAATCTGAAAAATCGGTGAGTGCCAAATTCACCAATTTTGGCATCGAAGATGGAACCCTATTGGCGGTGGTCCTTCCGCCTCCCGCGCCTTCGCGAACTCCCCGCGCTCTCGGACGCACGCTGGCTTGTCATCTGGGCTGTCGCCCCTGCGGCGATGAATCACTTGCCGCTACTGTACACTTGTTCTAGGGAGCTTTGACCCTCCTTCTTTGTTCATGGTGTTTCTTTTCTCCCCAACACGAGGAGAGATTCTGAGCTGATACTACATACACGGACCACGGCGCGCGAACACAACAACAAACGGGCTTCTTCCAATCAAATTTCTGCAATCTCTCAATATAGGCGTCATTGGGCAGGCCGACGACGATGCGATTCCCTCGACTCGAGGATCCCTCGATATCCTTTTGAAATCTTCTTCTGCGAGATCAGCTACCCGTCTCTAGCCATCGAAAGAGTGTCTCTTGCAAGTGCCTCTGATATTTGCCGTACCACTCCAGGAGAGAATAGGTACTTTGAGGTACGGAAAGGACAAGGAGCCTGTCATGGTACATGTGATCACACGACCTGTACTGGTACAGAAGCATCCAAGCAAGTAGCCTCGTTCTATCTTGCCCAGTTCAGCGATTTTCTGAATATATACATCAATTGATGGCGAAATGGGGCCATCGTGTTCACAGGGACTCGGGAGTTGCATTGTTGCCAGTGGGTTTGGGAGATCTGATTCAGTCCAGCTCATTGATATGTCAAGAGTTGTGATTCGTGCTCGGGGACTTGTCTGCCATGGCATGTCAATTTCATAGACACTCTCATCCTATAACGTTACTGATGTATACGCTTGAACTCCCGTCGGTTATAACTGTTCCTCTGTCGCTTGGATGCAAAACCACGAGAGAAAACCAGGCCGCAATGACGCATGTCAACGATCCAAGTGGTTCGGTGGTCCAGCTTGGCTTGCATGTCGCTGGTGCTACCGACGGCACTGACTGGCACGCAAGTCTACAACAGCGCCACCTCTGCGGTCAACGACTCAACGTAAGTAACGATTATCTTTTGCATTGCAAGTCGGAAACCAACGTCCTGCTTCAGTTCGCCTCATTGGGTCGTCTGAGTCTTGCTACGGTAATCTGGAATCCCTGGAGCGACAATTACACTGTGGTACTCATGAGAAAAAACACAATATCGCCAGTGGTAAGTTGAGACGTCGACGCGTCAATGAACATCAGTATAGACGGCGACTCGAGAGGTCATGAGAGTGGTGACAATGTCATCAACATGCTGATTTCCGTTCTTAGTCTAATCATGAATTCACGGACTGCACGGAATTTGGACTGGAACTCAAATATCGTTCGTTGCTTTTGGTTGGATGTTTGTTGTATCGACTTTCGCTTCGACAGCTACTCATGCTTACTTTTGTAACCGTTCAGAACACCCTCTGGTGCGTACACTTGGTCTGCCGTTACCTTGACCCCAACACATATCGCTCCCCGTAACAATTGATGTTTGGTCTGTTGTCGGGTCTTGTTGACGTCGAGACTGAACATAAGTAGGATTCGCGGAGCTGTGAATTTCGATAAGAATGATCGACAAGTTCAAATTTGAAATGAGGCCAACGTCGTCTTTCAAGCCAACATCAAACCATGAGTAACAGCTCTGACTGCGTTCTCTCCGACTCTCCAGTCAAAGAGGTTCCACTTGGCGATACACAGTAGAATCCCGCATACTCACGCGAGCAAGTGTAAGCCTATTACCACGCCCTGGTACCTGACTTGGCTGTGCCTGAACTTCGCCCTTGCCTCTTGTTTTCAACTCGTTCTTGCTTTGAAGCCCTTGTCACTCTTTCATCATGCTGTCTTTACCCTCAATACTCTTTATTGGACTTCTTGGTGCCAGTGCTTGCTACGCTGAACACTTTGTCCGGTCCACTTCCCATCATTTGTCCGTCAAGAAACCCACGGACAGTAATCAGGCGGGGAAGCGGGCGACATTTACGTGGTTCGTCGATGGCCTGTGAGTGCTACAATTGCCTCTCTCTGTATGTTATGACTCACAGGAAGGGCAGAGGAGCATGTGGCGGAACCAATCTTGCCTCGGATTTTGTATGCGCCTCGTTTGTTGTCTGTGTGGTCATAATGCTCATTCTTTCTGCTCAGATCGTGGCTCTCCCTGCTCCAGTAAGCCGCGAGCAATTGAATTACTGTACGCATCTAAACTGAGTGCATCTTATGCTGTAGGACTGGGATGATGGTGCTCATTGTTACAAAACGATCACCATAACAATCGGTGACAAGTCTACCCAAGCTCAGATCACGGATGAGGTACGCTTGGCGGTCCTCGAGTGTAGCCTCACGCTAACCGATGAAAGTGTATGGGGTGCGCTTCGGGTAATCTGGACTTCTCACAAGGTCTCTTCGAATACTTTTCCGACATCCACGCCGACACTCTCGAAGGGTCATGGGTCTATGGAAGCGGCTCGGACGATGCAACTACAACACAGGAATCTAGTGTTTATCAGGCACCGACGTCGACAACCACAAGAACACACAAGTCAAAGACCACCACCTCCACGAGTTCCACACCAGCGTCTACTTATACCCCTTCCGCGTCAACAAGCAGTGTTGCACCTTCTTCCCCAACGTGTAAGTCAGTCTCAGTCGGTCGAAAGTGCACGCGAGTCTTGACTGCTTGTGACAGCCACTAAGACGGCATCGTCTAGCTGGATCCCATCCTCGACTGCTGCGCCCAGTTCATCCGCACCAGCTTCGTCGCCTGAATCCGCATCAGCGGCGGCTTCTACCCCCGCTGTCGAAGTGCTTGTGACACTCAATACCCTGATAGTCCAGCTCGCCAACCTTGCTCTAGCTGGGAAGCATGCCTGAGAATATACCATTCATTTCCTCCATTCAGACAGGTCATCCAAAGCGTGGGACTTCCTGGTGAAATTGCGTTGTATCTGTAGTTTCAACGGCTAAAGAACACTTCGGGACAAATGTTTAGTTCGTCTGCAAAAATATGCATTGCTTCAGTCTTATCTTCAACGTCTTTGAGTCTCGACCTATTTGCAGATTCGGGCGTTCGACACCCACTGCGTCTCTACTGATGACATTACCGTAGGGAGCGCGTCCACCACTGCCACCCCTGTTGATGAGGCCAGGGTATGCTTGACCTGGCTACCACTACAGATGCATCTGAGGGTGTGCACCGGCTTCTAAGATACATGACGGCGTTCAGTATGGATGATACGACGACTATCTCTTTACCGGAATAATGCTAGGCGCCCCACCACCCACTACCAGTACTACATCTGTCTCAACGCGCCCAGTATTAGTACGTGTTCGATGTTTGACCTCGGGCATTTTTGGGCTCCCAGCGTTATTGCCTTTGCCAACTACATTGTCCCTATACATTCCAATTGATCCATCTCACGCGCGCCTTCCAGCCACCAAGCACAGCTCCTCGGTCTTTTCGGCAGCGGGCTCATCTGTCTCGACTTGAAGTCACAAGAGTGCTCATCAGCATCTACGTCTACATCAGCATTGAAATCTCCGCATCGTCTTCGGACTCATCTCCGTCGGAGGCGAAGGATACCGGTGTCATTGCCAGCCAGCCTCGACGCCGCAATACTTCAGCTGGCAGAAGCTGTGCTGCACATAACTAGTGATCTATCTTTTGTGTATGAGTGTTGAATGCCCAGCTTAGGTATACATGTTTGGTCAACAAAAGACGGTTTATGTCAGTGGGCCATGGCGCGAAGACTTACATTCGCGCGGCCCGGGTTCCGCACCAATCACGTGGTTGTGTCTCCGTCATCACGGAACACAATAGCAAGCCACCGAGTTCTGACTTCCGACCAAGTGGTCCTTGTAAACCTACCTTCACCATCTCTTTCTGCGTTGTGGCGCTTTTGTGACCACCGGCTCTACGATGACAGAGACAACGTGAGGCTGTTTCTCCTGCGTTTATATGTCTTTTTACGATGATTGTGTGACCAGCTATCTTGGCGTAACATCGCCCATTTCAACGAAAGAGTCGGACGAGAGAGAGAAGGAGGTCACAGTGACACTTATGGAGGAGCTGCATCGGCAAAATACTTTTGAAACAGAAGAAGAGGCGCGAACAAGGTAAGCAGCAAATTCTGTGGCTTCTTTTGGACTCGCATCCTTTCCCTGCGCCTCTTTTGGAGCCCGGGCAACAATTCTGGCTTTGCTGCACTTCCTTCGTGGGCTGTTGCTGGACAGGAGGACGCCGGACGATAGTCAAATGATATGAGCGATGGCTGATTATGGGTGTTACTAGAGAGATTGTGCTGGGACGTATGGATGCGCTCGTCAAAAGCTTCGTGCGGAAGGTGTCGCTGGAGCGGGGCCTTTCGGAGGCAGCAGCCAACGCTGCGGGTGGCAAGATCTTCACATTCGGCTCGTACAGACTCGGCGTGCACGGACCCGCCTCTGATATCGATACACTTTGTGTCGTACCGAAACATGTATCTCGGGAAGACTTTTTCGAAAAGTTTGAACCCATGCTGAAAGAGCTCGAGGGGGCTACGGATGTGGCGGTGCGTACTTGACTCGGAGTGTCGCGCCGAGGGCTGGCTTGAATGTTGTCGACAGGGAATTCCCGAGGCATATGTGCCCATAATAACAGCGAACATCTGTGGCATTCCCATAGACTTTTTGATGGCTCGACTCGCGCTATCCTCGATACCTGACGATCTCACCCTACAAGATGACAATCTCCTGCGAAACCTCGATGAACGCTGTGTACGAAGTTTGAACGGTCTGGATCACAACTACATCCGCCGCCGGTCCCACACTGATATGTCCTCCCCCAGGTTCCCGAGTTGTTAACGAGATCCTTCGTTTGGTTCCCAATATCGCTGTCTTCCGAGATTCATTGCGCTGTATAAAACTCTGGGCTACTCGTAGGGTTCCCATGCATGCTTTCTGTCCGGCCTTCTAACTTCGCTTCGAAGGGAGAGCAATATACTCCAACGTAAATGGTTTCTTTGGAGGTGTTGCCTGGGCCATCGTTGTTGCCCGTGTATGCCAGCTATATCCGAATGCTGTGGCCGGCGCCATTGTTAGCCGATTTTTCGTAATCATGCATCGGTGGTGCGCGCAATCTTCTCCTTGACACCTCTTCATGCATGTTCAATGCTGAACAACAGGTCATGGCCGCAACCTGTACTATTGAAACAAATTGAAGAAGGGCCACTACAAGTGAAAGTCTGGAATCCCAAGGTGCGTATCAATTTGTGTTCGGTGACTAGGTCGTCTGGACACTCCGATAGCTGTATCCTGCGGACCGCTCCCACCGAATGCCCATCATCACCCCCGCCTACCCTGCAATGTGTGCAACTCACAACGTGACAAGCTCGACGCAACAAATAACCATCGAAGAATTCAAACGCGGTATCACAAATGCTCTCCCGCTAGCCCAACTACTGACGCGTTGCTTAGGTTCTGAGATCGTGGACAAGGTCATCATTGGATCGTCGAACTGGTCGGAGCTCTTCAAGAAGCACGATTTCTTCCACAAGTATCGATATTATCTCCAGGTCATAGCATCGACAGGAACTGCCGACCTGCAGATCAAATGGTGCTGTCTCTCCGATGATCGCTCGCTAAACGATATCCTGATATCTACTGTGCTTCAGGGCTGGCACTGTCGAATCGAAACTGCGACAACTGGTAATGAAGCTGGAGTACGTTGACTCACTGATATTGGCACATCCTTTCGTCAAGGGCTTTGATCGTGTCACATATTGTCTGTCTGATGAAGAGATGCGTCTTGTCGCCCAAGGGGACATCTCTGAAGCAGTAGGAAAGAGGACCAAGGAAAGCATCGAAGGCAAGGAAGGTGCAAGCACCGTATACTCAACGTCGTTCTATATCGGCCTTCAAATCGAAGCGAAACAACGTGATTCATACATTGCCTGAGGAGATCGAAGCAACTAACTTGACTTTCTGAAGCTGGTGCTACAGGCCCTAGGCGCCTCGATATATCATATCCTACAACGGAATTTACGAAACTCGTCAAGATGTGGGAAAAGTTCGACGAATCAACAATGGGAATTGTCGTTCGTCATATAAAGAAGTAAGGCAACAACTCTTGTCTTCGAGTGGGCCAACTGATGGTCTTTCAGTTCGGGACTTCCGGACGATGTTTTCGATCCAGGTGAACGCCAGCCGAAGCCGGCCCAAAAGCGCACGAAGGTACGTCTCGCTCTCCTTGCGCGTTCTGCCAAATGACATTGCCCACCAAGGGACCGGGAAAGTCGAGTCATACTTCCCCCGACATGCCTAACAAGAAGATCAAAACGTTGGTTTCCTCTCAATCTTGGCCGGAACTCCAGGACGGAAACATTGACAATATATCTACAGGTCCTCGTCGACATCGACACAACATCCGCCTCAAACTGAACTGAACAATTCGCACTCAAATGGCATAACACCCGTTCTGACAACGCCTGTTCCAGCACCGTATATATCCCAGGAGACTCACCTTGCAGTACCGGTCACTACTGGGGCTCCATAGTCTTGGGTGTCGAATCAACCTTCTCGATCGGAAGGACATGGCGCTACCTTGGGGCGACTGCTTGCAATTCAGCGTTGCCTTTGGAACTCAACGATGCATTTCTTTCACAGGGGCCGAGGATAACTGTCGCTGCCAGTGTCAAGCTTGATAACCAAACGCCCAAAAATCGTAATGGTAAACGGTCTCGTCGATGTCGGCAATGGATATATATCATTCTGCGTACCTACGGATTGCTTGCTTCGTCGCCTTTTCATTTCTGGTATACTCTATTAGTTCTTCACCGCTTTTACGTTTTGAGACATGAAGCGTGTATTGTATATTAGATCACTATAAATTCATGTTCAACTCGCGGTCATGATGTCCAATGGGGAACGCAAATAGGTGACGTTAGGTGTTATGGTCAGAGTACCCGTTTCCTTTGTTCTGCGCGCCACAAAACGGTCCGGGGGTGAACGAAATGAAGCTCTACGAGGTCTAGTTTCAAGGAGAAGCTCTTAGGTACACCCTTCATGCCTCCGCTGTGGCGAACAGCGCTCGTGTGAAGGTTGCTTGGTATCAGCTTGACAGAAATCAGGCTGGCAGTGGCAGTGCGAGGCGCTTCTGAACTTCAATCTGCCAGCCTTGGATGAACTTCGAACCACCAAAGGTGATAGATACGCCGCACGAATGGAGAGGATTGGGATGTCGTCAAGGCGGCGTACACAGCTGGCTAGCGTGTATGTCACGCACGCGTTGAAACGAGAGCTGAGAGACAGGTCGATGTATTCTTGGAAGACGTGGAGAAGCTTCTGTGTACCCCCGAACACCGCTGCGTCACCTTCCCAAGGGGTGCCTTTTCAACAGGCTCATTACTTGTATGGGTGAGGCGAGCTATACATGCTTTACGACATGGGCACAGGCGGGGGCATATACAGTATGCCAAAACGTAGACATGTAGAGATCTATTTCTCCGGGAGTTGTTCATAGCCACATGCAAGCGCGATGCGATTGGCTCACAATGCGGGTAATATTGAACAGAACAGATTGGGGTTGAACCTCGTTGAACGTTGTCAGAGATTCATCGAAGTTGTTGGATCTTGATGAGGTACCCACCCATCAGGATGCCTTCGGCCAACAGACTCTGAGGGCCAGGATGCAAAGCGGGGTCGCCTCCATCACCATCACACCTTTCGCCGATAGCGGTCTTCAATTCCGTAGAAGGCCGAGCGTTCCATCCTGGCGCAAAAAGCAAGTTTCGAGATAGTCATACCTCGGTCAAAGTGGCGGTGGCTAAGCGCGGAGACGATATGCTGAAGGGTCTGTCCCAACCATGAGGATACCAAATTTGACAGACGGATCTCGGAGACGGTGTGCAACCCCGCAGTTCAAAGGAGCAAAGGACTTAAGCGGAAACTTGCGACCACTGCTGAGCTGGAAACTCACTCCAATGCTTTGAGACTCAAATTGACTAAAGGCGTATACATCTAACTTATCGAATATGTCAGTCAGGGACACACGAAGAAGCTGCCCAATCCCGCGCCTAACGCGATATTGCTTCTTCCGAGCCGCTCTGTCATTAGAGTCTCTAGAAATCCGGTTTAGAATTCATACGCATACGCTGAGATAAGTAACACTTTGTCCGGAATGGTCTGGCCTGGTGACATACGAACTTCTTGGTTCAAACCCTCTCCTCCCCCAGCGAGGTTGGAGGTCCGACGTCAGCGCTGGCACTATGCACGGTATAGGCTTGGCCTCGCCGTTCCTAGCAAGAACTTCGGACACAGAGAAATAAGCGCTCCAAGGCAAGGTGAAACGTGGGCCTTGGGTCTATGCTGGGCTCCCGTCCGCGGAGAGGTTGTCAAGTGCGGGGCGAGTGATAGAGATGATACACTGAGACTCGGTAGCGCGATGTCACCCAGTCGAACAGATGTTGACTTGCACAGTCCTGCAAACAGGTCGCGAGGATTTTCTCATACACGTCAAACAAAAACCCAGTGACCAGAGTCCAGGATTTGATCACCTAGGTATGATAATCGCGGATCGGGGGTACACAGGACGTATATGGTATCTCGTGCCAGTTTCATTGAGGGCATGCTCTCTCTCAGAAGGTCCCTGTTAACCTGATATCCTTGATAGACGCGCCCACTGAGACTGTGAAGGTGCCCGTTGGCTGTATCCACGATTGACTCGGCACATCCCAAAAACTAGAAGAAGGGTTAGCGAGACCCAATGGAAAGCTTGAAGCAAGACCAGACCTCATCTCTCGTTGACTAATAGTCATCGACACGCTGGCACTAGCTCCTGCCGCCAAGTCTATGTCGTCGAATCCCCGGAGAACCATCTTGGGTTCTCCGGCGCTGGCGGGGAAACTGAGGTACAGTTGGGGGATCTCGGTGCCAGCAACAGTCCCAGCATTCTTCACGATGAATGTAACTACTCGGGAGGTGCCAGAAGTGGCAATGGAGAGTGCGGAATAAGAGAAGGTGGTGTAAGAAAGACCGTAGCCAAACTCAAAATGGGGCGCAATGGCCTGCTGGTCCATGTAACGGTAATCAATGAATAGGCCTTCGGAATAGTTGATCTAGACAGTCATTAGCGGGCAACGATAGACGCAATGCTGAAACTAACGTCGGGAAACCCGAGACTATTGTAAACGATAGTCGTTCCATAGTCGGCTTCGTTCTTGGAAGTTTCATCGTAAGTTAGCTTAAGACTTGAACAAAATGAGCAACCGCACAGATGAGATGCTGAAGGGCAATCTTCCACTTGGGTTGACTGCGCCCCAAAGAACGTCAACTAGGCTAGGACCAGTTTGCTCACCCGGCGCCCCGTGATAGACGAGCGCCGTGATGTTAGGATGAGTAGACCAGTTCAGATCCACTGGCCCTACAGAATGTATGACCACGACCGTATTGGAGCAGACGGCAGCAACGTCTTCGATCTGAGTTGAGACACATTAACATTCTGGAATGGCAGTCTCTTTCAAAGGATGCGACGTACCAGACTTCCACCCTTGTACCATAAGGCGAGGTCGTTTCGATCGCCCATATTACCTACAACTGTATCGTAGAAACCCAGCTCACCGCTCATTCTGAGGAACAATGAGATCAGTTTCACCGTTTATCCGAACTGAATAGTACACTAACGCATTTGCAAAGACCAAACAAAGGTCCTTTCCCTTGGCGGCAGCTGGACCCGCGGTCAAGTCGTTTGAAAGAACAGATGTGATCGTGGCTGAACTCCCCACAAAGGCCGTAATCGCGTCGATAGGTGGGACGATGAAACCGAGATAATTGGTACCGGAACCCCACCTAAAGCATGCCAAAAGCCGTTCAACGAAGAACACGGAGAAAGTACCAGGTAAGCAACTCACCCGACACTCATTGTCCCATCGTTACACTCTCCCAGATCGTTACAAGACAGATTGGGCAGCTTCGCGTCTTGCCCAATGACCGCAATGGTTTTGATGTTGGATTGCGCCACAGGCAACCCTTTCAATGTGAGCCCAGCTAAGCGGTTAACATTCGTCTCTGGTCAGCTGCAGCTCAGATTGCTATGCACAAGCACTAACCAGAGTCCACAGTACGGTTATTTTTGAGGAGCACCGCCGACTTTGCACCGATTTCCC
This sequence comes from Strobilurus luchuensis, assembly GCA_019915105.1. Lineage (NCBI taxonomy): Eukaryota > Fungi > Basidiomycota > Agaricomycetes > Agaricales > Physalacriaceae > Strobilurus > Strobilurus luchuensis. Next base: position 2,001,284 of record JAHLMJ010000007.1, on the reverse strand, counting down.
GCACAAGAGCCGTATGGTTCGCTGAGCGCACAGAGACGCCCAAGTTGAGACTTCCAGACCCGTCAGAGTGTTGCGCGTCGAAGTTAATGGCTGGGTAGCCCTGTAAAATAGAACTAAGAATCGTCTGGACAAGTAAAAAAAGACAGACGAATGGGTCTCACCGAGTCTTGTCCAAGACGTAAGAATGATGCAAGCACGCGCTGAGCCATTTCGTTCAGCCGCTAGGAGGAACGCGTTATTCTCGCCCAGACCGGGTTTGTAGGTATCGCAGCACCTACAGCTTGTGTGACGTCGCCGCTATTCACAGCATTCTTGAGCCCATTATTACCATATACGCCACCACCTGATCAATTTGAACATTAGGCGTTTCTGGAGACGAAAAGGAATCTACATACCTATGACAATGTAATCGCCCGGTTGTTCCATGTCGAGGCCAGCATTGGCATTGTCCTCTGCGCTGTCATGTGTGGCTCCCCAGTCAGATACGACGTATCCTGAGTTCGGAGTAGATACGAGAAGGTCAGGTAGACTGGCTGAAATAGCGCACCCTCAAAGCCTGCAGTCCGCAAGAGATTCAAAAGGGGACCATTATGGCACGAGGAAGTATCATTAAAGCGGTTGTACGCGCACATGACAGAGGTCACGCCAGCCTGGGCCAACGTCCATCAGTTAATGAAGTGGGAAGCATGAGTGACGAGAGCCTACGTCGATGCTCCGCAAAAATGGCCAGAGGTAAAGCTCGTGAGTTGTCCGGTCACCGATGTTGGCGCTGAGACCATATCTGACAGACGGAATGTAAGGTTAGACAATTGTTGTCTTTCAGACATGTGCATAGGAACATACCTCCAGTGTTCCTGGTTGTTCGCAAGGAAATGCTTCGCGCAGGCCTGGACTCCTACACTCTGGACTCCCGTGATTGTCTCGAAAGCGCCTTCACCGTTGAGATACGGGTCAGGTCCAAAACTACGAAATGAATGAGTTCGCAGGAAACGGTGCACACGACCAGCGAGTTACCTTTCCCAGGCTCTGCCGGCCTTGGGGTTTCTCATCTAGATGTGTGGAGTCAGTGGGGATATACGGAAGGTCTGGGATGCGCTCACGATATCCATTGCTGGGCCGAGGAATACGCTGTTTCCACGCGTCAGATTGGCAATGAAGAGGAGAGGGACGCGTTCCGTACTGAACGCCTTTGCCGCGAAACTCTTCGGCAAGCGCTACGCCTCTGACACGCATGAGGCGGCGGCTGAACGTCGCGGCCGTGCTTATCCCTGTGGGAAATCCCGTAACGTTCTTGGTCAGTCGTACGCCGGCAGGTCCGTCTTGGAAACAGATCGGTGGAATGGTCAGGTTGGTGGTGGAGAGCTTGAATGAACGCGAAGGCGGAGTGATATTCCCCACGCAACGGCCTGGATCAATGAGCTGCATGAGACGGGGCAGTGAAAGAGAGGACGCACTGCTGAATTGGCCGACACCAATGACGAGTCCAAGTTTCTCAGTTTCTGTCATGAGCGCGACTGCCTCGGCGGCCAAGGCGTAGGATTCGTTCCATGTTCCTGTGGAAACAGGTGAGTTTGAGCGCGATGAGCTGTAAGCAGCGCGTACGGAGGGTGAACGCGCTGCTGCTGCCAGCGACGAATAGAGCGCCAAAGGCCCATGCGATACGCACCATCTTGGGGACAAGAAGTAAAAGGGAATGGTCTTTGTCGTTGACAGAATTTCCATGTGGCGGTTACATATCACCTGGAGAAGGAAGATCAGAAAAGGGACGCTTGGCGGGAAAGCGAAGCACCCTGTTTGGTTTACTTGGCCCTCGCAGAGCACGCGTCTTTATGGACAGGAGAGCTGACACTGAGCTGACCTGCTAGCCCAGGAGTGCTGCGGGTTCCTGGCATGGAAAGGCACAGCAAGCAAGCCTGAGCAGCCATGGCCTGCCGGGGCGTCGTCGGGAAAAGGCGCAGCGCGAGAGGCTCCCAGAGCGTATACTACTACGAACTTCACGAGAGGTCAAAGTATTTTATTCCAGTGAATGAGTTGTAAGCGCTCCGCGGGAGACACCACATATGGCGACGAGCCGTATTCAGCTCTCTGCAGTTGACAGTCAGCATCGGATGCTGTTTCTTCTGATGACAATGGTTAACGTTATGGCAGATCTCTTCGAGACATCTCGCAGCACTCAGATTGGAGCTGATAGGATATACCTAACGCCATTCACGATTATGGCACATTGACCCTACATATCGTGGTCAAACGATGAGTAGAAAGAGGAACTGAGAAGACAAGGGTATTTAGAGTAATACCACGACGAGATCAATCAAAGGTGATGCCTGTCGAGAGACGTATGTATGTATATGTATTATGTAGGCAAGCACATCCATCTTCATTCAAAGAAGTACAAAACGGATGTTGAACAACAGAAACCCTAATCCAACGTGTATGGATACCATCGAGATTCAACAGCAAGATCAACACAGACAAAACATGACCAGCTAAAGACACAGTATGTAGTACAATACCGCTATATATGTAAGTACAGTCCTATATGATACAGTCCATTCCTGACATACAATCGCACGCGTTACAACACTCAAGGCTCCTTTAGACATAAGCCAATGTCGCGAACGTTCCAACGGCGCCAACGACAACTCCACCGGCCGCCTGCCTGAAACCACTTCCTTTCCCCGTCACGATGTTCTTCGCGTTGTTTTCAATCGTCTCGTACAGCTTCTGCGTAGCCCTGGCATCCCTTCCCACAACCAAAAGCTGCTCCTCGTCCTCTGTCTCGAGTTTCGTGATGAAGCGACGCGTATGGTATCCGTTTTTGAGCGCCTCTGTCTCGATGGCACTCATATCCGCCTTGGGGATGATATAGGTCTTGGCGCTGTCGTATTGCGCGTCGAGCGAGCTCATGAAGCTATTACGCTCGATGTTGGACATGGTGGTGGTGCGAGAGAGGGGTCTGGGCGTGGCAGGAGATCCTTGGTGGTTGAGATTGGGCGTGGAGTGGATGGGGTCGTCGTCAAGGTCGGTAGACTGCGTGGATTGGGAAGATTGAGACGACTGAGAGGATGGGGACCATTCATTCCCCGAATCGCTGTAATAAGCACAGATAGGCGGCGGTTCGGACGTGGAGGATGCCCGAGACGCAGTAGATGCCTGGCTGCTGCTTGGCGAAGGCGTATTGAGCGTGCAGGGCATGAGCTGCTTGACCTTCTTGGGCGTCTTGGGCTTCGCAATGGCAGCCTTGAGTGCCTCCTGCCAGTGCACAACCTTCTTCGCCTTCAACTCCTCGTCATCCGGATCCCGTTCGCCGAGCTTCACGGCGAGCGCATTGAGTATCTCGTTGTCACTGCTATCGATAGACGCGAGACTTTCGGCAGACGGAAGGGCGGGTGGCACCTGAGACTGGCGACGGCGTTGACGCACCGCTGCCTTGGTGTCTTCAAGCTCCCATGCGGTCTCGGGCTGAGCAGATTGTCCACGCACTGGGGAGGCCAGCTTCATCGAGTTCAGGGCGTTACTCAACGTATTGGCCTCTGTCGCTGTATCTTTGCTGTCGGGACAGCCTGAGCGCGGGTGACCGCGTTTTGGACGGCCGCACAGCGAGCAGTGGGGCGGCTTGCGCGTCGGAGTGGAGGTAGGGGTCGTCTGCGCCGACGACGGCTTGTTGGGGGACGATCTGAGAGTTGGAGGCATGCTGAGTGGCGTTGCTGGATGTGGTAAAGTCGTTATAAGGAAGCCTGCTTTTGTTCTCGGGTCACGCGACGATAGTCGCTAAAGAGAGCGGGTCGTTTCAGGTTTATTGTTCGATAAGTAAACCCGGCGTCGTGACTCAGTAGATCGTGAGCGAGCTGAGGAAAGCGAGGGTAATTGGGGTAAGAGGATAAGATGTATCGATGCCCCGGATTAGGCATGTACACCGGGTTGCAGGTGAATCGTGATTCGTGATCGAGGTTGCCGATCGTTCTCAAAGAGGAAATACGCGCCTCTCCTTCTACCAGAATCATAATGCCTGGCGACATACCCCAGATCCGCGTTGTCGTCCGCCTGCCGCACAACCGTCCCGAAAATCCGCCCGATGAGCCGCCTTCTGTGAGTACGTGATCTGGACGCCGACGCCGCACACGGAGTTGATTCTTACCCAGATAGAATGGACGCCTGAAAAGGCCGACATACTGTGGAAAGTCATCGAGAAATCACGTACCAGGGACAGCGTCAAAACGGACTGTGTGTTCTGCCCTACCTTTTAGGCCGCTCAGCGACTGACTGGGCTTAGGGAAATCGCTGGCGGAACGTCTGGATGTTCCTCTACCGTATCTGCTGTACCGAGTCCATGCCAGGTTCCAGGAGGAGCTCAGAGGACTCAGCAATATTCCCGGCATTGTCACACCGTCAACATCGCCGTCTGCAGGCAAAGATGACTTCCCCTTCGCAGATGGGCCGCCGCAGAGCGTCGCGGGGCGTGCTGCCAGCAGAATGGCGGGCAGCATTCACCTATCCGGCTCTGGAGGACGTAATTCGACACCCCTTGGGATACGTGCACGTCTCAGCTCCCTAGGCGCTAACTCACCACGTCCCAAACGAACCTCGTCTTCTTCCACGCTGACGCTACAGGGTGGCCCTGCCTTTCGGTCGGCTCTCCCATTGCGTCCACCAACACCATCGTCTTCAGAGGGAAGCACTGACTCGGAGGAAGAGGAAATGGACAGGCAGGAAGAAGCTGAGCGCCAGAACGAAGAACAGGCGCATCTGGAGAAGCAGCTCAAGGAGCTGCAGATACGCATGTCCGCGGATGCATTGGGTCTGGTAAGCAGGAAGGGTAAAGGTGTTGACCGCGGGCGCGTTTCTTCGCCGCTGTCCAATTCAATCGGGGGTGGCGCGTATTCAAATCGTAGTGGGAGCCAGAGCTTGTCGAGCACGAGCTCACCGCAGGGTTCTATTCCAGACATACCTTCGCCTTTGCCGGAGAGCCAGCCACAATCGCCAACGCGTCGAAGCCCTCCTGCTACGTCGCCAAAGAACGTGCTGAGTCAGTCGCATCAGCGGCGATATACCAACTTGGACGGATGGAGCGAGCAAGGCAGCAGTCATGGTTCACGCGCTTCCAGCTCTGGATTTAGTGACCTTGCAAGTGGTAGGCGAGCCGTCGTGTCTGTATCCGTGTCTAACCAGATACCTGTAGATGCAAGCGTCTCTGCGTCGGATTTGGCCAGTGCTTTGGAATCAAACATAAGAGGAGGGACGCGTTTGTAAGTTGCTGTCGTATCTCCTCTAGTTTTTCTTTGTCATTGATTTTTAGTTCTACATTTGCACGGAGTCGTCTGCATCGGTAGCCATGCTTGTACAATATCTTTATAAAGGTTTCGGAAGGAATAGATGCACTGCCAGGGTACATGTTAGTGTGAACAATGAAATCAAGTACAATACCATCCACAAAATGTACTGCAAACGTAGTATACACGCGTCGCGCTGACGCGTCTCTCGAGACTGAATCATTATGTCCGTACCGGGCCCGCCATTCTGCATGCTATGCCGGGAACACGGCAACCTTTCCCTTGACCATCACGATTTCCCGACCATTCTGGGTGCATCCACCGCCCACCAACATCCGCCATGCAGCTAACCTTCGTGAACGACATGGGCCAATCGTTCGTCGTCGAGATTGACCCGAACATGGAACTCGAGAATGTGACCGCACTGCTCGAGGTGGATGTATGTGTTCTTGCCCGTATTCCTCGTCTGGCTGGCTTCATGCATGGTCATCTAGTCGGGGATACCGCAATCCGACCAGATCCTGGTGTACGAAGGCCGCCAGTTGACGGATCCGAAAGCTACGATGGTGCAATTGGGAGTGGCGGACAATGCAATGCTGTTGGTGAGCAGACGCCAGGCCCGGGCGCCACAGCAGCAGCAGTCACAAATGGGCGGAGGGTGCGTACTTGTAGTGTATCGACCGGGCTACCTTGACGGGAAAGGGAAACAGCCAGGACGAAGAAACTATGCGGCTACGAATCCTCGGCGATCCCAATCTCATGCAACAGCTGAGAGACGTGCGTCGGCCTCCCGCCTCCCCCGGTGTCCTCTGATCAGCTCTCCCAGACCCAACCCGACCTCGCCGCCGCCATCAACGACCCCGCACGCTTCCGCCAGTTCATGCAACAGACAGCGGAACGGCGGTACGAGGCGGACCTCGAGCGTCAGCGCGAGATTGCCAAGCTCAACGACGACCCGTTCGACGTCGAGGCGCAGCGCAAGATTGAGGAGCTCATCCGGCGCGAGGCCGTGGAGGAGAACATGGCACACGCACTGGAGTATTCGCCTGAAAGCTTTGGCAGGGTGACCATGCTTTAGTGCGTCTTCCCCCTCGTCGTTGTACAAGGACTGACGCGGCTTGGAAGTATACCTGTAGAAGTCAACGGATACAAACTAAAGGCATTTGTTGACAGTGGTGCACAGATGACGATCAGTGAGTTGTATGTCCTCTGCGATGCCTCCCCGACATTGAACGCGTCTTAGTGAGTCCTGATTGTGCGGAAAAGTGCAAGTGAGTCGTTCACATTCCTGTATTCATATCTCTTATCTCCTCTCCAGCATAATGCGCCTGGTGGACAATCGCTTCGCAGGCATCGCCCGCGGCGCCGGAGAGGCCAAGATTCTGGGCAAAGTTCACAGCGCGCAGCTCAAAGTTGCAGATCTCTATCTCCCTTGCTCATTCTCTGTCATGGAGGTAAACTTTCTTCTCTTTCCCCCTCTAATCCGGTCTGACAGAGGGCATGAATAGTCACGCGACGTGGACCTGCTGTTCGGGCTAGACATGCTCAAGGCGCACCAGGCATGCATCGATCTGGAGAAGAACGTCCTGCGGATAAAGGGGCGCGAGGTGCGCTTCCTGTCGGAGCATGAACTGCCCGCACAGGCCAACGCGGAGGCTGCCTTGGCTGATACCCGATCGCACGCGTCGACGAGCAATGCCCCCATGCCTGCCACGCAGTCTACCCCTCAGGCGACGCCGTCCTCAAGACATCCCGAACAACATATCAAAACTCTCATGGATCTTGGCGCTGACCGCCAGACTGCCATCAGCACCCTGGATGCAGCCAGTGGAAATATCGACGTCGCTGCATCCCTCTTGTTCTCAATGTAATTGGCCGACTGCGGAAGAATATAAATGACGATCCATGGTTATTGTACAGTGCTAGAGATGTAAGTAAAATACAACAGACAAAAAACTGAATATCTATACAACAGTGATACAACCTGAGAGCAAAGACCCGAAAGTTCCTGCCAGATTAGATTAAGGTAACTCTTGTGCGAACCAGTCCTCCGCGCCAGTTGTGCATGCCCGCCGAGCGATGATGCGACCAATCGCCCTGCATGCGCGAGAATGCGTCCTGAATATGCTCAGGTTGAATAGCGGTACGCGCCTCGGGCGGTGGAAGGAACAAGGAGTTGACGGGGAGTGTGTATTCGTCCAGATCAGGCGAGTCTTCGCGTCGCCTTTTCTCGGCGGAGCCGCCTATGCTGTTGGCCTTGCGTTTACCCATGAGAGGCGACGTGTATTCGTCAAGAAGATACGCCTCTTCCAAGGACTTTTTGACGGACAGACCAGCGAGGGTGAGAGAGCGGACCATTTCGAAAGCAAGAAATCCGACAATATCGACAGTGTCGTCGTTCGCCTTCAAATCGAGGTGTGGAGGAAGGTTGAGAAATTCACGAAAACGTTTCGCTGTGGGCTGTGAATACAAGAGTGACCTGGGGAGAAGGGACAAGGCATACCCTTGCGATAGGTGAATGAAGCCTGTCGACAGTCGGAGTAGTGCTGATACTCTTCTCGTGTCATTTGTCGCGTCGCGTCATCAGCTTCCTACATTATTGTCAGACATACAACAAACTTATAGCAGTCATTTCACTTGCCTTGAGTCGTTGAATGGACGCTTCGTGGGCTTCAATATCATCTTCATCTTCTTCGCCGTCCGAGTCGTGCCCGCTTCTCTTCAAGACCTCCGAGTACATCGTAGTAATTTCCCAAGGCAGCTTTATTCTTATCCGGTGCGCCTTTGCCGTCAGCTTGTCTGGTGAATGTCAGTGCAGTGCACGATCGCGGTGGCTGTTGACGTACCATCTGCACCATCTTCCAAGGTCTCTACTTCGACCCCGCCTCCGCCATCGCCTCCAGAGTCCTTAGCGTGTTTACGGACGTCTTTCCATGAGAGATAGGTCCGCAATCGGTTGACCTTGGCGCGGTCGTGGCGGATGAGAAATATGAGGTCCTCCGCGGTTAGATATCGTGCCCCTCTTCTTACAGCCAATGCTCGAGCTTGGACAATCTGGAAAGTGTTAATTCGTACCAAAGACAAATTTTGCTTGACTTGCTAGTTCTATAAGTTGTCCGCGAACAATATCTTCAACAAGATTGACAGTATCCATGTGCGGCTCTTGCACTTCCCCAAAGACGAACATCTGCATCATTTGAGTCAGCGGAAGGATGAAAGAGTATAGTTCCTACCATTTGTGATATTTCCTGCGTATATTTGTACTCCCTGACCGTGAGCGACATGGCGAGCAGAGACAAAGATGAGGGTCAGAGCAAAGGTCGGTAATTACCAAATAAGGAAATACGCTCAAGTTCGTCCTCGCCCAGCTCGCTCAGGCATCATGAGTGAGACACTGTCGGTAAAAGAGCTACATATGTACGATACAGCTGGAGACATCCGCCGTATTCAAACAGAATTGTGTGGTAGAAATTCTCCTCTCTACATCTTTGGAGATTTACATTGCAAGCATTCCGGGCATGAGGATAAGCGTGTACACAGTATACTGATAATTAGTCAAAGAGATAGTAGTTGAGCGTCTAAGTATACGATGAGTATATGATAAAATGAGAAAGACGACGACGAACCTGTCCAAATAAGAGCCCGGGCCAGAAGTCATCCAGACCAGCTTCCTCAATGTTGGCGCCGAACAGCGACTCGGACTGATCCTCGGGAGGGAAGACTTCATCTTTAGTGTCCTGGACACTCCTGGTTTTCTTCTGGACAACCTGGAGTGTAACCTCTGACTTGGCCTCCACTTTGGGGTGCTTCTCGTCCCACAACCGCAAGTGCTCCTCATAGGAGATATACCGGACGTTTTCTTCGTCGTCCTCTTCCTCGCCAACTTCAACTTCTTCTTCATCGTCCAGGCCGTCATAGTACCCTGGGTGGTAAGCGGCGGGTGTGTGCCACCTCGGTGGCGCGTCTTCTTCGTCATCAGAAGGAGATGGAGATGGAAAGGGAGAGCCTGCAGGTGGGGATGAGGCGAAGCCATTGGATGCAGAGTCGTCGTTATCGTCGTCGTCGTCGTCTCCGTCGGTTTCCAACTCGGAGGTCGTGCTGGAGTTGTCTGACTGTCCATCCTCATCTTCAGAGGTGTCCCCTGGAGTCGGAGAATGAACGGAGGTATACTCATGATCATCGGAAGTTTGTTCGGATGTCTCGTCGGCACCATAGAGATCCTGGTTGCATAAGTTGTCCTCCTCGTCCTTCACACTGGGAATCAAGTCACCAAACACCGCTACCTCTGCAGACCGCAGTTCCTCCTCCAGCTGGTCAAGGAAGATATCCTCCAGCTCTCCAAGGACGATACAATCGGAGACCTCGTCGTCGTCGTCCCATTGCTCCGAGCTCCCGCAACTGAGCGTATCCGAGCCAAGATAGTCCCCATCTTCTTCGTCCTCGTCAGGCATCCGCACATATCGCAAAGGGTATCGATACGTCTGGGAAACAGAGTGGTACGGCATGTCCCATATTTCATCCGGGAGTTCCTCATCATCCTCGTCCGTCGCGTCAGCCCAGTCCGCGAACACGGCCTGGATGATATGGTACTCGATTCCCTGGCAAATATCCCGATGCGCGACCCACTCCAGTAGGCTGAACGGATGCTCGAATAGAATCCTTTGGTTGCACCCGGCACAGCGTACGCGATCGGCGCGCACGGAGGAGCGGGCAATCCATGGTTCAGAAATGAGGATGTCGCGACGTTTGTGAACGGGAACGTCACAAGGGGCATCGGAGTGGGAGAACTTTTTGGTGATGAAGAATATGGAGTCGTAGATGTACTCTTCCTGTAGACGAATGGTCCACTTGAAGGTTTCAAGTTGTTGGCGGGTGAGATTTTGAGTTGGCATGTTGGTGATGGAGGCGGGCATTTGGCGAGTGAACACTCTAGCGGATTTTGGTCAGTTCATGACAGAAGGGATATAAGCTGACGTATAGACATACCGGTCAATCTGGAGGAAGATACGTTCGACGACCAAATCAAAACGTTTCGGTTCCACCGTTATGAAGATGACCGATGTCTGGTGATGTACACTCGGTATGATAGCCTGATAGCGAGCGCAAGAGTCGAGATAGTTGCGACCGAGTTGAGATTTAGACGGAGGCATGTTGCTAGTACGGACAGAGTCGCTCTGGAGTTATGAACTGAGCAGAGAGAGCAGGCGGAATTTATGCTGGCCTGCACGTGGGCGTGGATGGTCCTTGCCATTGTGAATCGACGAGGACCCTGATGTGGCCCGTATTGTTCGCCTAGTACGGCCAATTAGAGAAGGTGGTGTTGGCGGTACGAAGTTGCTACCCTTTTTGCAGGCCACGTGAGGATACCGACTTGGAATGATGATGATAATGGTGCATTAACATTACTAGCACTCCTGGCATGAGCCGCTGGTACCAGTATCTTGACTACACCCCAAGTAACGCTAGCAGCCAGTTCATGATGGGAGCAACAGAGGGAGTGAGTCCCATGAGCACAAGAATAACCTAGCAGAAGCATTTTCGATGCCGGGCGGCGGGACCACAGAGAGAGCCGTCGCAAGTCGGGTGGCGTTCAAAATCAAAATAGGAAATGCGATCGAGTTCTCCAAAAGTACCGGACCGGACATCCGCATCTTGGCAAAAAAATATCACGTCGATGGAATCCACCATACAAGATCCATTCGTGTTACAGTCCTACTCGACTTCGCGGCGGTTTCAAAGAGCAAAGGCGCTTGTTTACGCGTCCCATGCATCAGCGTCCACTAGTGCCGACGGCTTTGTCACTGTAGCAGCCCAGGGAGACGGTGTACACATTCTCGATGTATGTCTTCTGTCTTCGTGTGTCAGTCTGTCTAATCTATCCATCCAGGTGTCTACACTGCATCCAGTCATATCACATACGCTTGGTCCCTCTACGACCTTTTCGTGCTCGCCAATAACACGGTGTAATACCGAGGACTATACAACATGCGCGGTCATTGCCTCTGCTCCTGATCTGCCACGGAACGAGGAAAACCACACAATATGGTCATGGAAAGATACGACGGTTGCCACCGGTAGCAAAAAAACTGTGACAGTACGTCTACGTCTATCTCTATATCAATTCAAGCTCACGAGTTCTAGCTGCCGCACGAAATACATTCAATACACCATCAAGCGCAACAATTGATTGCAGTCGCTACCAATGGCTCTGTGATACTTCTTGACCACGAACTTGCCATTCAGAGAACGCACGAGGCTGTTTCTACAGATTCTACCGTTACTCGAGCATTTTGTTTTCCCAGCACGGACTGCACCTTCTCAAGCAGTGGAATAGCATGCCTTGTTCTGACGGAATCCTCAAAGAACTCCAATCACGTACGAGTTCTGTCCGTCGCGGCAGATAAGTCCTTGAGCGATCTGGGGACATGTCCATTACCAGCTGTAATGTATTGGCCTTCTTCCAATGTATTTTGCTCATGTCAGTCAACTAGGACATTTGCGATGTGTCCTGTAACGCCTCTGGCTACTTGACCGTTGTTTGTACGTCCGTTCTGCGTCGAATCTCTCCCTCATCTGAAGGCTATCTACAGCACGCACAAACGAGTTGTACTCCTATCAACTTAAAACTCCTTCTTCGAGCACCCTCATCGAGCTGTCTACCGTATCTCCACCAGTTCCCGTGACCTCCCTCTCTGCCCTCTCCCTCCTCTCACTCCATTCCTCCTTCGTATTGTTATGCGGGCTGTTCCAGCGAAAGATTACTCTGCTCATATGGGACATGCGATTTTCCGTTGTACTGGCATCACACAGCCTGGACGTACCGGAAGGTTCTGGAACGGACTTATCTCTTACTCTTGTGGCCTCCGCTAGACACTCGTCCTCCGAAGCGATCTTGGTCGTTACGCCTTCTCCTGTCTCTGCAGATGTCAAGTTACCTGCGAGGTCAAGCATCTTTGTCGCACCTCTCGTTGTGCCATCTTCGTCCACGATCGCTGCTGCTATGGGACGAGCAGCTGCCACGGCTCCTTGGCTAAAGGCGCCCATGTCGTCCCCGATTAGTCAGTTGGATGCGCCTCAACAAAAGCTCTTGAAGGAGATGCGTTCAGCTATGGAGCAGCGTAGACCACAGAGTGCTAGTCAAGCCTTCTTTGCATGGGTAAAACACGACAAGAAGAACACTGTCCGGGTACGTATTCGTGCTTTCATACGATTGAAATGCTGAACGGTCGTTCATAGACAGCTTACGGGCATGCGTTTGTGAAGGAGCTCCTTGTCGTGACCCTCCAGCCAGCCAAACCGGCGAACTTCCCATACTCATCAGACGTGGTTCGGCATCTATTAGAACTTGGGGTTGTTAGTGCTAGCATGGTCGATAGCGGGTATCTCAGCCTCCTTCGAATGAGGAATGATTGGGTACTTGTTCTCCACTTTATCACGCGTATGTTGCACTCACGCCTTCGCGAAATAGACCTCTATCCGCATATCTCTCAAGAAGGTTACTGATCTTCTAGAAGTCGAAATCATCGACTGCCTTCGACACGTCGTGGGACGCGAAACACCTTCAGATGCCATGGAGGTTGATAGTGTGACGCCCGACGCCCCGACGTTGCCCGAATTCCTACGACTGTGCGTTGGTTATACTTGCTCTCCCGTAGCACTTCGAACGGCCCTACGCCGATGCTTGCCCGAGGCGTCGGACATTGTCCGCGTGTTGGAAGTCTTGGATCTCTGGCTCGGGCAGTGGTCCGGCCGGGAGTTGACTCTGCTGCCCAACAAAAGGGCTCTGGAACAGAACACGGCGGGAGTGTATGTTGTGAGCCCCTCGGCATCGTCGCTGTCTTCGTCGAAGAGTAGCGATCTTCCGTCTGTCAACGAGGTACTCGTCGTCGTACCGTCGATCCTACCGTCACTCTGACCTGTCCTCCAGATTGTGACCTTTGTCCAAGCTATCATGGACTCGTCCTTGTTGGCATTATTACAGCATCCACCTGCCCACCGCCTCCTTCGCCATCTTTCGTGGAAGATCGAAAGCGAAATACGCGCCGTTGACGAAACGGAACAGCTTCGTGGCTCCCTTGAGACATTCGTGAAGGCGCAGATCAAAACTCTTAAGGCAAGCGAGCACGGGAAGGAGGAGTTGGCGGACTGGCGACAGCGGAGCAAGATAGCCCATGAACAGGCGGCGGGTGCTATCGGGGTGTATCAGATTGAAAGGCTCGTGCTATGATGAATTCCAGCTGTATTCTTAGTCTGTGCGTATGCTTCTTGTCTCTCGGTGAGACGGTTGCTTCGTAAGGTTTTCCTGGTCCGGCAAGCTTCACCTTTTCTTGGACAAATCCATTTGAAAGAATCCCATCTCAGATCTTCCTACGAAATATCGATCCACCCTTTCATCTCGTCGTAGAGGAGAGAAAGATCTTCGTACAATCGTTGCTGGACCGAGCCTCTGCCAGTGAAGCACGTTCAATAGCTGCCTTCAAGTATGTGTATTAATGTACTATGGTCACATAGTGAACCGTGTCCTAAGTACGTTGTTGGAACTGATCCGTTTCGACGAACTGAGCGATCAAGTACGAAAATCTACGTATGCTTTCGACCTTTTGATTTTTGCAAGACCTCTGGGCTATCGAGAAAACCACCCGCTTCCAAAGCGTTTCGAGCAGCCTGATTGATATGCTTGAAGCGGTCAGGGCCAAGATGTACGCCTCCAAAATATCTGGTCACGACAACAAGGACATTATTGACCTCCTGCTCAGTGATCGACAAGATTCAGCATCCAAACCGGAAGGTATACAGTGCACGCACAAGTATTTGAAGCAAGTGAGCTAGGCGACCTCCAGCAGCGGTTTCTCCGTCGTCGTCGTTGTCTGGAATATCGTCAATGTTGAGTGCGTTCTCTCTTTTTTCAGTACCTTGGTGAAGTATATTTCCAGCCTGACATCGCCATGCATTGATGATAGGATGTGCTGCACGCGCGATTCGTTTGTCCGCTGATAAGTGGGCAAGAACAAGGGGTACCTGGGCGTTTCGTGGATCGGAGGGTCAGACCAATGGAACTTCGGGGAGCGGCTGACCTCGTCTGGATTTCGTATCGCGCAAGCTCTCCCCACGAACGCGCTCTTGCGGTCAGTTATCGGCTCAGCCTCAAATATGCGGATGCCAGCTGGCAGGGCGAGGCCATCATGGGACGACGAGGCTGTGTTGTGAGGACACACCTCCAAAGTGTTGGAGAGACGCGTATCTTGTGAGATGGCGGCTGGGTCTGATGAAACTGGTATAGGGTGGCTGACTATGTGTTCCTTTTCGTCTTCGCGCAGAAGTTTCCCGGCCTGGTCGGTGCTTAGATGGTCCTGATACCATTCTACGCAGCGATCGAGGACATTTTGAAGGCCATCGAATACACAGACAAGATCAGGGGACCACTCCACGCCGTTCACAGAAATGAAGGTTTTCAAAACGGAGCCAAAGAGGTTCGAGTCAGCGCCGTACGGGCCAATGTACCGCGAGAGTAGTTGGAGCTGAGGTGGTACAGATTCTGGATAGGATGGAGACAGAGACACGAGAACCTTGACGGAAACCTCGTCATGTGGAGGAGGGAAACTTGAACTTGAGTCAATTTGCTCTGTTCGCAATCACTTGAACTCACTTCAACGAAACTTCGTATCTCACTGTGCCATCATGGGGGGCCCTGTTGGGTTTCCCATCTGGCTGCCAGGCCCGTATACAGTCTGACCCGTATATGGATTCAAGGACTGTATCTGACTATTAGAAAGGCGGGCTTGCTGGACACTGTACTTGCCTTCGAGCTCGGACGCGACCGCGTCCCTGCTTGGCTGGGATTGGAGCTCGCTTATGAGCTCGGCGACAGTCATGGAGCGGAGAAACGGTAGCAAGTGCCAATTTCTAAGAGGTTGCTGATCAAAAGCGGTCGATCACTGATTTGAATTGAAGACGGGTGTCACGGGATCCTGGCCACATCATGGATCGTCTCTCTCAGGTTTCCTTCTCCACTTCACCTCTAAACCGCGATGAAGCGCACCAGGGAAACACGGCTCGCCGACGAGGCGGGACCTAGCTCGGGACGACGCGCAAAGCGGTCAAAGATACAGGCATGCACCTCTTGCAGGAAACACAAGACCCGCTGCGAGATTCTGGACGGCTTCGACAGCACAGTCCGCTGCCACAGGTGCAAAGTACTCAATGCTTCCTGCTCGTATGAGGGTATGGACAGGGCCCTTTTTGCCACCGACAAGTCCCCATCCCCCAGTGGCTTGGACACCGCGGCCGCGACCGGAGAGCGCGTAGGTCCTGACGGCGGCGCGTCGGGACGCGATCCTGATTCGAGCTTGCTCGCGGAGCCATTCCCGAGGGCTGACTTCATGTGGTCGTTTGTCCCTCAGGCGCTCGACTGGTCTGCTCCTATGCAAGCCATTCAAGAGCTTTGCAAGCAAACGACCTCCGAAGAAGAGCCTATGTTGCACGTCATGAACGACCAGTTCCTCAATGACATCTTGGCACAGCCGGAGATTGATGAACATCTCGCCAAGTACGTCCTCACTCGCTTGGCGGTTCATGATCCGGGCTGATTAAATGTGTACTCATTCAGTTTCAATGCCAAGTACGCGCCCTGGACGAATTTCTCCATGATACACGAGGGCCCAACTCCGTTCCTTGACTTGGTGTGCTGTAACATCTCCTGTCGCTATCTCGACGTTTCTACGCGCGCCACTGTTGCTCCCCGTCTACGAAAGCTTACGGAAGATAAGGTCGCTCGCATGGTCTTCAATCCCCTCATGTTCGAGTCTCTCGAAACCATTCAAGCACTCATTATTCTTTCCCTATGGGCTCCCATTGGCGGACCCTCTTACAAGGGCGGATGCGATGGCAAAATGCTGATCAGCATGGCGGTCAGTATGGCCATGAATATGCGCCTCAACGAAGCCTCTGCTCTGGCAAAGGGTCTGCGTGACCATGTCCTTCCCGATACGCCTCGTAACAGCCAGCTCGATTACGAAGTTGAGATGAACAAGGCGCGACTGGTGATATTGTTCTTTCCGGAACTGCAGGAGTATCTTGTTGACCCATCCTACAGTGGATAGTGCTGGCCAATACAGAGTCGATGTGCGTGATGGGCCTTTCTGCATATCACGCCTTGGTGTTGAATCTCTATCATCAGGCTCTGTTTGGGTAGCGGACGTAAACCGTTATCGCGCCGCTCGCATGCGGACATTGACCTCATACAGATCACATCGCCAACGACAGTATTGCAGGGCCGGGATCTCCGGATACGACTGCTTGCTGAGACCTACAATGTCGCGGAAAACGGCTTGAACATCCGCTTGACAAAT
Source organism: Strobilurus luchuensis (assembly GCA_019915105.1). Taxonomy (NCBI): domain Eukaryota; kingdom Fungi; phylum Basidiomycota; class Agaricomycetes; order Agaricales; family Physalacriaceae; genus Strobilurus; species Strobilurus luchuensis. The sequence continues at coordinate 1,984,666 of JAHLMJ010000007.1, read as the reverse complement.
CGCGAGAATATCGATACCTGGTATACCAACGTCTCATCTGTGCTCGCATCCATGGATAGATTGTCTCGCTTAATACTCCCACTCTCGGGTAAGAGCCCCTCCCTGCTTTTTTGTGTGCTGTCTCATTCAACTTTTGACAGTCGTCCTTGACCACGATAAGTTCTATTACCATATGCTCCATACCATCCTACTATCCTGTCGACTTCTGGTTCTATACCAGGCCGTCTTCCACGCCCGACAAGTCGTCCGGGACGAGAACAACAACACCCATTCTAATTGGTTCATGGCGATTCAGCCCCACGGTTTGAATGCCATTGTGACATGGGCTAAGGAGGTCCTTCAACTCGCCGAGGCTCTTCTTGTGTCTGTGCTTCAAACGGACTACTCACTACTGGCGACGTCGCCAGACACTGTCTTCATGATGATTGGACTTGCAGCCGGACTGATCGTCGAAGTGAAATTCTTGGTTGCCAATAGATTCGGGAGTGAGCTTCTTGGGTCAGGCGATAAGCTGCTGGGTCAAACAATAAAAGCACTGCTGCAGTGTAGCTTTTCCGATGACCATGTTGCTTGTCGTTGCGCACAGGTCATTCACTCCATGCTGGGAGCCTGGCAGAGCAAAAGACACGCGCCAGTAGCTCTTCCGACAATCATACCTCAACAGGCCTCTCCAATGGCCTTCACACCTCGTTCTGACGCTTCTTCGTCATCGGTACACTCTCCCTCTCTGGAGCCGTCAATAGCGAACATACCGCCATATATGGACGACGCATCGTCCACTGTGCCCATGCACGATGCCAGCAACGATTTTGAAGGACAGCAGGCCTTCTACGATCAGGAGCTTTGGTCACATTTCTTTGGTGCCGACTCTTTGGAGTATCTCACGGTACCCCAACAGTCTCCAGATGGGCGACAGGTGTTTGCGGTTGACTTATAGCCTCGAATAGTTCTCATACAACTATTGACGATCGACGGGCGGTGTGGTGAGACACCGGCTGCCAATTCTGCTCAAGTAACATATATACTTCTTTTTATCTTACATAGTACAGACTAGTTGTAGGTCGAATGTATCGATCATAATGTCAGGCGAATCGACGAATATCGGACGATGAGTCATCGTTTCCGTTCTTGATCACTTACCATCATGGACACTGGATGCCAGAAAACACGCGTCGCCGTCCTCACAGGCAACTCAGTCTCACCCCTTGCGTATATCACACTGAATGAGAGCTTGTGGCAGTCAGCGACACGGCGGCTACAGATAACAATTTGGACATCTCTGGTCCGACGATAATAGAACTTCTGAGGGAGGCCAATTTCTCGTGTGAGGCACACACCATAGTAGCGGACGATATCCCACAGATTAGGAAGGCAATCAATCTCTGGTCCTATAGCGGCGAGGTGGATCTCATTTTCACGACTGGGGGCACTGGCTTTGGCGTCCGAGACAAAACACCAGAGGTGAAATCACAACGCACGCCATCTCCGATGCTGATTATAAGCTCGATTTAGGCTGTAGGTCCTCTTCTTCAACGACAAGCGTCCGGATTGGTTCATCTTCTGTTATCTTCGTCTTTGAATCACACACCGTTGGCTTCGCTATCACGACCAGTTGCTGGTACGCTCGAGAACACACTGATCGTTACTCTACCTGGGAGCGTCAAGGCTGTCAAGGAAAATCTCCAGGCTCTTTTGCAAGGTGATATCATAAACCATGCTGTCGATCTTATGAAGGGCGGCTCTGGGAAGGAGATTCACTCTTCGCTGAATGCTTCTACGGCGTCGGTCTCGGCGCATCAGCATGTTCACCAGAATCATCACCATCATGACCATGCTCACGCTCATGGGCATCATATTCCTCAACCACGAACGGCGCAAATACTTTCTCACGATCCACAAGCTCCAGGTCCGTATGGTATTGCTGCACTGTAGATGTTGAACGACACCGAATCATTGGTAGTGACTGCTAGACATCGCGTCTCTCCGTATCCATTGGTGTCCCTCGAAGAAGGGTTGAACAAGATAGCAAGCACCGTTGTGCACCTTGAGCAAGTGACACATACGGTTAGCTAAATCTTCAGCTGTCACTCCTGCATATTCATCAGCATGTACTAAGGTTACACCCTCTCTATATGGACACGTGTTAGCTGAAGACGTCTACGCATCCTTCAACATTCCGCCTACTGCCACGACCAGCGTCGATGGATATGCTATATCAAGTCGATCGCACTTGTCTCTGAAAGTTTCCAGTAGTGTTGATGCTTCTGCAGCTTCTGCACCGAAAGCCAAGGACGACACGTACACCGTCTTGACATCAAAGACTCACGATCATAGTTCCCCCCTTCCAGAGGGCACTGTCTATCGAATCAATACTGGTGGTCCACTCCCATTTGGAACTGATGCTGTGATCATGGTCGAAGACACGCAAATTGTTGCAGAATCCGAGGACGAAGAGGTCGCTATCAAGCTTCTTGCCGATGTCGATCCAGCGGAAAATGTTCGAGCTCCCGGGTCAGACGTCAAGACTGGTGACTTGGTCATGCCGAAAGGTACAAGGATAGTCAGCGCCGGTGGGGAAGTCGGAACGTTGGCGTTTGTTGGACGAAAAGAGGTATGGCTCTCGAACGCTCTCGCCCATTGAGGCTTGAGCCAATGATTTCTATGTAGGTCAAAGTCTATAAGAAGCCAATCGTGGCTGTCTTCAGCACAGGTAACGAGATTGTAGATTTGCAAGCCCCGTCACCTCGACACGGCGATTCGTCGTGGGGTGGGATATGGGACACCAATCGACCATCACTGCAAGCGGCTCTTGAAGGGCTGGGTTACGAGGTAGCGGACCTTGGGATTGTGGCCGACCAGTCAGGATTTTGTTGACTTGAGATCAACTGAATCTCACTTAGGGCTTTCAGAATCGAGGAACATGTCCAAGTCATCTCGAATGCCCTCGAACAAGCGGACATTGTCATTTCGACGGGGGGCACATCCATGGGTCCGTCTGATCTTCTCAAGCCAGTCATCGAACGCCACTTTGAAGGGACAATCCATCTCGGGCGCGTCTCCATAAAACCTGGGAAACCCACGACCTTTGCAACCATTCCTTGGAACGGTGTGGACAAGCCGATATTCGCGTTACCCGGCAATCCTGCATCTGCGCTCGTCACATTCCATGTGTTCGTCCTGCCTGCGCTACGCAGGCTCGGCGGATGGCCGGATGAAGCGTGCCAGTATCCGCGTGTACATGTTCAGGCGAGCACACTGCTCCTCGATGTTGCCTGGGTGTCTGCTAACCTGCATTGCAAAATGATAGTTGCATAATACGATGGCGCTCGATCCCAGGACAGAATTCCATCGTGTGATCATTCGCGCAGGAAAGAATGGGCTGATAGCGCAAAGCACAGGTGGACAACGGTCTAGCCGAGCGGCCAGTATGAGTGGGGCCAATGGGTTGGTGATATTGCCTCAACGAAAATCGGATGGTCCGGCTATAATCGAGGCAGGAAGTCACATCGAAGCAATGTTGATAGGCGAGATACAAGTGTGAAATGTCCATGGTATATTCTAAGTCTATGCCTTCGTCTCCTTCCTTGGTTTCTCTTCTTCCACAACCGTCTCTGTCTCCGAACTCGCAGATGGAGAAGCGCCCACGATATATCTGCCAGGCCAAAAGGGGAGGTATATAAGTATGGCAAGGAACAGCGGAAGGGTGTCCAATGCGTAAAAGAATGCCTCGGTGGTGGCCAGATGACCTGCGTATCCTTGCGAGAGTTCAATTGTTCGATACACTGAACGGATCTTCTGGAGAGTCAGCGCGGAACTAGTCACAGAGGGAGAATTAGACAGACCAGAATTCCAATACAGCTGATCAGCAATGCGCCGGCTAATGATCTCCAATCATGATACCACGGTAAGTGTCGATCCTTGATGAAGGTTTCTGGCTCATGCTGATAGATCCGAGACACGAATGTAAGGAATATGCAGGTGAACACAAAGAAGGAGACCAGCTGGAGAGCCAAGCCCGCAAGAAACACCTGCGAGCGCTTGTCAGCTCTACTTCTTCCTACTTACAAAGGCTGGACTTACTCTTGAGCCAACTATTGCGAGGCTGCCATCCTTTGCTGAGATAGAAAGAGAACCCCCAGCAGCCTACAGCCCAAAGATGTGAGAAGATTCTTGTCACGAACATCCTTGTATAGAAGTACCTGAACTAGGAAAGTCGTTATGTCGGACGATATGAAGACAATCGTTATCTTCCGAGGTTGTACTAGAAGGTATTTGTCCCCGTTCAGATGTCGAGCTAAGCGTCCGAGGAGCACGTAGTTGGCGGCTATGAATGCGCACGGCTAGTGGCGTCAAACAGGGAAAGATGATGGTCAAGTCCTTGACTCACCGAAAGCACAACGAAGAGATACTCCAAGATATAGATCCCTTTGGACTCGGGATGCACAGATAGACCGAAGCGCATAGCTATACCAAAGGCAAAGGCTTCAAAGCAGAGATTAGGGCCGGGACTAGAAAATTGTATCGGACACGCACTGTAGGCGCCAATGGTCATAGAGAGCATCCATTTGGCACCCCACTTCCACATGCTCCAACTCTGTCCCAGCGCCACAATTATCACGAGGGCTACATTCGCGTTAGTTTGTGTGTTGGACGCGAGATGGCGAACCTACCGAACGCGATGCCAGTCAGCACATTAGAGGCAATATATCGCAGGGGGTTATAGGGATCGTTCGCTGGATCCGCGAAGGGATCTGCCGGGCGAGGATATTCGCTGCTGTCCTTGGCGAGAACGAGACCAGGGAGGACGAGAAATAGACCGAGCAATGTCTGAGCAGAGAACATGACAGCACAGAGCAAAGGAGTCTATCGGTCATCTCGGTTGAGACTGGCGAGGAGATCATGACATTTCAAATTCAAGTTGCAATTAGCAATTCCGCCCCAAGCACGTGGTGCAAGGCAGTACCTCGCACCCGCGTACTTATGTGTTCGATTTTCAAGATTCAAAGCTTTACTAGCTTCACTATCGACTCTTGTTCAACGAATTCAATGCTCGGGGTGATTGCTCTACCAACTTCTGCGGGCCGATCCATTCGAGGTACATATATAACTACAGTTCCACCTTTATACGATGGTGCCACTCTGCACTCTTCCTCATCTCCTCCAGCGAAGAAGCCTGCAGCTTACCATCCGCATCAAACGTCTCAGCAAATGAATACGCGAAAGGCAGCGGCGTTTCGGGAATACAGGTGAATTCCTGCTTCACACCGTAGTCATCAAAAGTGAACGGGATAGATGGGTCCGTGGGGATGTTCAGCAAGATCGCGTTACTCGACTCCATCGAGACGTCGTGATCAAAGTAGTTCAGAGGAGCGAGGAGAAAACTGACAGGGACTCTATGTCAACGATGTATCAGCCGATATACAGAACTGAACATTCACCTCGAGGTAGCGAGATTGGTCTTGGTGTTCGGAGAATCTTCTGCCTGCGGCTGAAACCCACCGTGAATTGGGGTGTTCATATTTCAGGGAGTAAGACAATGCGTACCAAATGGTGCATGCCGACATTAATCCAGGCAACCAAGTCTTCCTGCGTGAGATTCTCTCCATCAAAGAATTTATGGAAGTCGACCATTGGAACGCCCGGGAGGTTCATGTTCCACATACAGCTTGAGGTCGGTTCGGTTTCCTTGCGCTTGGATACAGCCAGATTGTAGCGAGCCCAGTTCGCGTTATTCAGAAGGCGCTTCGATCCTACGACAGTCTTGAATAACATTAGAGACACGCCACTTCTTCGAACAAATATCGATGTACATTGTGAATTGGCGAGAAGCCAGGATGAATGGCGTAGCCTCGTGGATTTCCCCAGGCGTTCTTGCTTTCAGTATTGACGATGGAATAGCCACCTTGAAAGTTGGCAGGATACTTGAGAAGAGCATCGTCCTCGTTGTCGATGTACTTCTTGGTGATCTTCTGTTGCAAAACGGTCTTGCCCCAATCGTCGTCGAACCATGGCTGTTCGACCTCTTCTTGCACCGTCGTCGTTTCCAAGAGTGAGTTCTTTGTGCCGTCAATATCAAAGTCAACTCTGGGCCAGTCATGAGTAAAAAATCGGAAAAGTGAGAAACCCTCAAAACTCACTTGAAGTTGATGACATGATCGTGAAGGTTCCCCACTTGAGGCCAGGTCAGTATGGTAATTGAGGCTTTGGAGCAGTCTCACTCGTGGTATCCCGAATCCGACCGCCATAGCCTTCTTGTCTCGGCTCCCAGTACCCACCTTGCAGGTAGCCAGACGCGGATATGCGGACTTCGATGGTGCCGTCCAGGTGGAAAATGTAGTCGAACTACAGACAATATCATTAGAACGCGGCAAACTCAGGCGGGCCGCGTACCACTGTAGACTATGTGTGAGCTATTCTGATTACATACAGCAGCTTTGAGCACTTACAGTAGTCGTAGCTTCAAACATGGCATGTAAACGTGTATCAAACACCGGAACGGGGGGTACCACTCACTTGCCGACCGTGCTTATACTCCTGACTGTTAGCACGTAGCCTTTCACAGCGCCAAATTCGCCCTGCATATAGCCTGTATGCCTCGTGATAGGTCTTCCAGTGTCCTGTTCAAAGACACAGATGGCCCTCTTCCGAGAAATGCTCCCCATGCTTGAGAACGTTGTTGCAGGCAGGTACACAGCCTCGTGAGGACAATCATAGCCGGGCAGCATGTCGCGAACGGCGTTCCCCATTCCGAAATAGCGATCCAACCAAGCAGTCGTGGTCTGCATTGGATCGTTACCGCCTACGGAGGGACGTTGAGTATGTCAGACTTGTACAAGAAACGGCGGATATAGACCGTATTGTGCAATCGCTTCTTGTGGCGCGAGCTGGCACCATAGCATCAGCAAAGAGTGCAAAGGAAAGAGAGAACACAAACCTGGTAGATGATGCGCTCACCCTTGAAAGCAATGTTCCAAAGGTTCATACCCATGTCTCTGTCGAACCCAAGATACATGCTCCAACCCATCCAGCTCACGAACTGGCGGGCTTTGTCAACACGGAACCGCAAGCCAGCGAAGGAGACGGAGCGCGGTCCTGGCAGGTTGTCAAGATCGCGTTGAGCACCCACACGCTTTCGTGTAGTCCAGGAGTAATCGGCCTTTTCGTCGTCCGGTCTACTGGGTATGCGTATGAGGGTACCGTTTTTGAACGCGGAAAGGAAATCCTCAGTCGAGTCGAATACTTGATGGTTGTATACGATCTGAAATTGTCTCAAGATGTGGAGCGAACAGCAACATGAGGGCGGCAGACCTTCAAGACTTTCCAGTGGGAAGGGTCGGTTCCACTCATGTCGACATACTGGAAGAAGTCTACGGGGTGCAACCACGGCCCCGCGACGTTGCGCTTCCAATTGAGCCACATGCGTCGGAAGCTACCATCGAAACTGAAAGGTCCAGAGGCTCCAGTGATGAGTGTATCATTTGGTAAGCCTTTCGCGACACCGTTGAAGAGTTCCTGTGTTGTCGCGACAATGAATTTGAGGTCTTCACACATGAGGAAGTACACACCATGAAGACTTCTTCGTATTGACCCGCGAATGAAGATACCAGGGTGGACAGCTCAGAGCCGGTAACATATCCGGCGGCGTGGAAAGGAATGTCATCGCGGTGGTACATATCCGTCAGAGGTTTGATGGTCGTGTTAAAATCTATGGGTAGAGGCCCGACCAAGTAGTCTTTGATGACTGGCACCGATCCATGGTGTATGGTGACTCTAGCATATTTATCGGGAGGAGGCACGGTAGTAGGGGACTCCAAGTATGCCAACGCGTCGGCCTTTGGTGGATAATAGACCTCGATCATGAAGATAACATTGTCAGATAGCCTCGAGCCCGCTGCACGCGTCAGATTCAGGTCCCTTTCCGGCGCTTCGAGCCATGATTGAATAGCGGTGGTCTCTGGCACGGTCAGAGACGCCCAAATGTTGACCGGAGCAGGTGGTTCAACGGCAGGTGGAAGCGGAGAAGCGCATTGCTTCAGAGCTTTATTAGAGTCGTTGAGAGTCGAAAATGTAACAGGATCCCCGGGAAAAACCTCGCTGAGGAAACTGGGGTGGACTGATACCACCAGAGATGCAATGATGATAGTCACAAGACAACCTGCAAGACCCCACCGTCGACGGCGATTGTGTTGGACCGGACGAGCGCCATCACCCTCTGGCAGAGGCTCGTACTTTGCACTGTCGAACATGAGAGAACCGCGTTGAAGGTTCTGACTCTGATGACTATCTTTATACTCTGGAGACTGTGATAAGGTCCACTTTATCGTTATCTGCGCAGGGCAGAATGAGTCAAATTAGCCGCCGGCCTGCATGCACGTAACACAGGCAGATGGCAACGTCAAAACAGGCTTAGACGACGGTCAGTAAGAGAATAGGCCTACAAGAAGTACAGTGGAAAGTTGTAATCAATCGTATCTTGAGCCTCTTCGTGGGGGTGGGGAACGGGAGCGGGAGCGGGAAGGTGAGCGGCCGTCGCGGCCACCACCGCGACCACCGCGTCTGCCCCAGCCACCACGCGCTGGAGGAGAATAGCGACGAGGTGGAGGTATGCGGTTGTCCTGGTCCGCGTCTCTGTCGTTGACCGCTGCGCCTCCACCGCCTCGTCCACCACGACCGCGCGGGCGGTCCCCATTCGACTCGCCACGCCAGTGACCTCCGCCGCGACCCAGAGCTGGAGCAGAAGGGCCGACAGTACCAGACCAGCCACTGTCGCCTCTCACCGGCCCGGTCTTCCAGCCAGTATTGGCACCTGCAGCAGTTCTTGGCATCTCGCTAGGTGCAGTCACATTTTTGGGAAGGAAGACGGCTACGAGAAGGTAGTCGCCGGGAACGAGCCGCAGCTCATCGAGCGTGCGCTCTTCCCGCTCCCGGTCGGTGGTCTCGCGTGCAGGAGCCTCGTCGTCCTCCAGCAGACGCGGCGCTGTGCTCGAGAGAGAGCCCGGTTCGCCCAGGATGTCCCGCGAGTAGACTTGGCCCAGCTCCTTTTGTGCGTAGCGGCCTTTGTTCGTCGAGTCGGCATATACGGTGCGGAAAGAAAAGCGGGCCAGTGGGTGTCGGTATTCTGCTATATGTGGTGCCGTGTCCCGAATTGTGGTCAGAACTTCCCTCAACGTGGCGTCCTTCCTGCAGATATGAGCACCGTATGGATTTCCGAGATAGACAATTCTCACCAAGTGAATATCTGTTGCTCATCTGTTGTCGGTAGAGGCCCGTCCTCGAATTGTTGTAACCGATGAAAAGCGCCGACTTTGATGAAAGTCCGTATGAGAAAGGGTGCCGTCTACGATGTAATGAGTATAGCGATGGATTTCTGACGCGTATGCCAACCTTTTCGCGGGTTGAAGCTGAATGTTCACCGTCGTCCATGGCTGCGAGAAGTCAACTCGCAATGTGTCTGGTGTTCACACTTTGGACAGCGAAGACTGGGATCAGCGGACAATAAATCTGGATTACCAATTTCAGAATGAGGCTCTGGTCGTTCAAGCCTTCAAGGTCGTTCAACTTGAACTTGTTACACTTGTTCATAAGAGCCAAGAAATATTTGTAAAGTAAAGGGTACGTTGAGCGCTTCCTGGAGCAAGGGTGCAAGGGTGACACAGCGCAGATGACGATGCCCAAGAAAGCCACAATGAACTTGCACGCTACTCCTGGCAGAAGAGCATTCGGACGCTTCCCAATGCCATCATGTTGAGGGGTTGGGGGCGTTAACATGATAGCTGTTATTCATATTGTAGACGAGCCCGTTGGGATAAAGTCGGCACTTGCAGCCCTCTTGTATCTTTCCCTTGCGAGGCCGCACGAAGCCCACCGATGCTGAGCGCAAGATTACCTGCTGCTGACCTGAGGCGTTCAAGTAGGGTTGAGCGTGTAGGATTTGAAGGGACATCTGACTCGCGAAGGCATGGAAGAGTACAAACAAGACATCATCGTTAGATCCTACAAGGAGACATAACAATACCCATTATATAGAACCATACATACTCTAGATGCTACTTCTTGGTTTTCCTCTTCGTGCCCCTTGAGCTTGGGGCAGGCGAGGCTGTAACGGATGTGGTTACTGCCTCTGGTGTAGGCGCGACTGCAGCGACCGAAGCCGGCGGCTTGGTTGCAGGCTTCTTCTTTTGGCCAGCTGGTTTCTTGTGCATGAATCCAATGAGGAACGACGCGACTGTGCCCGACACGATGAGGAGGACGAATTTGGGGATTCGAACCATGACGTTGTAGAATTTGGTCATGTAGACGGCGAAGTACTCCATCAAATACTCGCTATTCGCGCATCAGCTTTCACGGATTGGGTCAAGTTCACGTCAGACACGTACCGGTCGCCTCCGGGCGCGTAAGCAGACGTCCAAGGTGGAGTGACCTGCCATCCGTCGGCGAGCAGAAAGTCGCGGACGGCGCCATCACGCATGCGGAGGTTCTGGGGTCGGTAGAAGCGCAGGGTCTGGCCGCGGTCCTTGAGGACGACAATGAAGGGTGCCTGCCATACGACCCACTTCGTGGTCAGGTACGTGACATTGAAATAGTCGATACGTCCCCAGCGGACGTGGGGGAGGTCGCCAGCAATGACGGTGCGGTTGAAAGCATCGTCGTATGCCTCGTCGACAAACCTGGAGACGCCGTCCTGGCGTCCGCTGGTAGCAGAGCTGGGAGACAAGACTGATGAGCAGGAGCAAGAGCATACAAGCGATCGAGAACGAACATGCAGATAACCCAAACGCGGTCAGCGGCCTCCTCGTCGGACAGGGGCTCGTTGACAATCAGGTCAAGGTAGTTGTCGTCCGTGATAAGAGGAATGCGCTTATCCCAGGGCGTCTCCTGCGCCTGCTCAAGCCGTTCCGTGATGTTGACGCCAAAGCTTTGGAAGAGGCGCTGGCTGGTCTGTGACTTGAGATATGTATTCATGTCGAACAGACTGAGCAGGTCCAACTGGGTGGGTGCTGGCGGCGGCGGCGGCGGAGAAGGAGGCGCACGTTCCGCTGCGCCGTCACTGCCCTCCGACTCGAATGTACTGTCGCCCTGGATGGGCACAGCGGTCGGCGCGGCGCGTTTGCCCGGCTGCCAGCCCTCGGAGAAGTACTGGGCGCGGGCGACGGACGCAGCAGCGAGCAGGCAGGCCGACCACGAAAACTTCATGGTGATGGATGGGAACAAAAGCCGTTATCGGAGCAGATGGCGCGGTGGACATTGACCCGATCAGGACATTTCCACGCTAGCATCTCTGCATACGCCACAGCCTCGTATGCCCTGTTCCTTGCGCGCAACGTGACCAGCCGCCACCACCACGATGCGCAACACCGCTCCCTGGCATGCGCTCGTGGCGCTCCTGTTCTCCGCCTGCGCCCACGCTGCCCCGACAGACAGTGCGCCGTCCGCTTATCCCGACAAATGTCCATAAACCTGATGCATTCCAGTACCCTCCGCCGCCTCGTTCTACGTGCCAGCCCTGCCAGACATCCACCAGGACCCGGACCACCCACTCAGAATCTTTGCCGGCCACATCTCGTCTGACCCGTTCGCGAAGAACGCAGCCGACACCGACGTCACCGCCCATCTCTATTTCGTTCTCGTCAAGAACCGCCGCACCGCCGACCGCGAGCGTGTGATATTCTGGTTCAACGTACGAGCCGCCCCTCTGGCAGAGGAATGTTCGGAAACCTAACGTGCCTTGCAGGGTGGTCCAGGATGCTCGTCGTTCGATGGACTGATGATGGAAAATGGCCCGTGGCGCATGGACGGCAAGGGCGGCTTCACGACGCAAGAGGGCGGATGGGAAGAGTACACGACCATGGTATACAGTGCGCATCCATCGCTCTCTGTAGTCCCCAGCCCGCTTACCGTCACGCAGTCGACCAGCCCGCAGGCACAGGATTTTCATACACTAGCACGGACAAGTTTGTACACGACTTTACGCAGGCATCCGACCAATTCCTCACCTTCCTGCGTAACTTCTACAAGATATTCCCCGAATATGAACACGTAGATGTACGTACACCGCATCAGTCACGGACGCGTCTCATCTCCCGCCATAGACATATCTAGCCGGCGAAAGTTACGCAGGGCAATACATCCCCTTCTTTGCCGACGCCCTCCTCAACTCCAAAGTTGCACCGCTTAAGGGCGTTGCTATTGGAAACGGATGGATAGATGCACGCGCTCAATATCCTTCTTATATTGACTACCTTGTCAAAGTCGGCATCCTCGAAGAAAATACTGATGTAGGTGGCCCCGTCAAACATCAACTCGTGATTCTCAAGTGTTCTTCTCAGTATTGGAAGGAGGCCAGAGCAAAAACTGACGAATGTGTCCAAGTCATGAAGGGTATCACCGACAGGGAGCCGGTCAACGTCGAAAAGTGCGAAGGGTTACTCTACGACGTGACAGAGGTTCGCCGAAAAGTGTCAGTCCATCCTCGTATGGTTACATTCGTTGCTGACATGCTCCGCAGGACCAACAATCAGGAAATGTGCATGAATATTTACGACATACGCCTTGACGACACGTATCCAGCCTGTGGAATGAACTGGCCTCCAGACATCAAGCCGGTAACGACATATCTCGACGTAGGTTTCTATATGTCTTTCTGTCGACTCGAGTACTGAATAACTCACAGCGGGATGACGTCGTCCGCGCCCTTCATGCCCAGGACCATTCTGCCAAGTGGATTGAATGCCGCGGGCGCGTACACTCCGAGCTCAGGGAAAAGACGCTCAACTCCAGCATAACCGTCCTACCATCGGTGATAGAGCGTATACCTGTACTGATCTTTGCGGGAGACCAAGATGTGATCTGCAATTATGTCGGGCTGGAGGCTATGATCGCCACTATGTCGTGGAATGGCGAGAAAGGTCTCGGAGTCAGTGGCATCAACTTCTCGTGTGACATAGAGCTGACCGAATGCAGACCGTGCAAACGCAATCGTGGTCGGTAAACGAGAAATCAGCCGGTACGTGGGTCGAGTCCAGGAATCTGACTTACGCAAAGGTTTGTCGATCTCAATGTCAAATTTCCAAGCTCATCTCAGCTCAGATATTCGACTCATCGCATATGGTTCCCTTCGATGTGCCCCATGTCGCTCACGATATGATGCTGCGATTCATGGGCGTGGATTTCTCCCAAATCTTCGAAGGCTCTGCACGTATACCTAGCGCAGTGGGCGATAAAACCAAACCACAATACACTGATGTTGCGGATATCGCAGTTCCGACATCGACCAAGTCGCCGCAACAGGACAAGGCAATGTGGGAAGGTTAGTCCATGCTCATTGCAGATCGTATCGGCACTAACTTGAAACAGCCTACTACAACGCTGGTTCTGCCGCTCTAGTGCTAGTCGTGCTGGCGCTCTTCATTGGTCTCTTCGTGTGCTGGCGCGTGCGTAGGCGGAAGAGCATGCGGCTCCCCATGAACAACAAGGAGGAGAGCGTTCCCTTGAATTCATCTGTGGCGAATTTCCAAGATGAAGATAACTATCTGAGAACGAACTCTGCTAGTCCGGTTGGCAGGCCGAGGGCGCCGAGCGTCAAGGGGAAGGAGAGGGCCCTGAGGTCACCGTCGCCTCAACCGCCGATATTCGATGTGGGCGATAGCGACGAGGAGGAGTATGAGCGGAGATGATAGATGGAGGTATATATAAGTCATTGTGGATTCTGTATCTTAGGAACCAGGAGTTGGTCATTAATTCTCTCGTCTGTTATGTCATTCTGTCAAGAGCGTCGTAGCGCGAATGAGGTCTGAGATCTGACGGCGCGTATAAGCTTGAAAACCCTAACCCTATCACGATTTCCGATTCTCTCTCGAACCACCATCGCAGCGCGCGATGTCGCGACTGTCACGCGCCAATCTTCAGGCGCGCGACTCGGTCTTCAATACTCGACCAGAGGTCTTCCGCGGGGACATCCAAGCAATATGCCCACCGAATCTCATTGACTGCGTCAGAGCTTTGGAGGACTGCTGCGAAGAGGTGTGTCGTCAGCCTTCCGTCTATTTCTTATCTCAAGTGTACGCTTTTCTGTAGGCACAGGAAGCTGAGCAACTCCTTCGGAACGGAACTTTTGACTACCCACGGATGACCAAGGTGCTGAAGAACGAACGGGTACGCGTTGATCACTACATGGTGGGTCGATCGACTTGACATTCGATTCCAGGACTTCTTGCTCGTCAACGAAGGTCTGGTGAAGACCTACAAAGCGGACCTCATTGACGAGATCGAACCGGCCGTCAATGAGCTCATCGAGAAGGCGAGCCAAGGATTGAAGCAGCTGAAGCGCAAGGAAGCGCAATTGCAGAATAAAGTGCGTCCGCTTATCTGTATGCGTTGAGTGGTGCTCATACATCGGTGCCCAGGCGGAGGCACTCAAGTCGTTACCGCAAAAGCCAGCCTCAGGGACCATGGCCCAATACAAGCTGGATCAACGCAAGCTTCACACCCTCACTAGACAGAAGGAACGTCTGCAGAGTGAGCTGGCGTCCTTGGAGGTGGAGGTCAAAGCCTTGGTAAGTCGGTTACCAGCCGTACCTTTCTTGCCATCCAATTTGCAACAGGAAGCGAAATCGGCTCGTGCATGATCTCCGGGATTTCTCGAATGGTGCTCCTCAAGTATGAAATGAAAGGGCTTCCGCTACGAGGAGTTACTTATCGTGAGCGTTGGCTGGGGCCGCCCAATCTTCGACATAAGGACACAGCGCCCGGTGGAGGAGGTGTGGTCAAGGTGGTATTTGATGAGCGTCGTGATACATGTAGATTGCGCGATGCCGAAGGATTTGCAGCATATTACAGAGGAAAGGATCTCTCCGAGTCGAGTGTAACACCTTGTCCCATCTTGTGAAACGACGGAACAAGGACTGTGCTTGATCATTCAGAGATGCAAAGCGTAGTCCGCTTTCATTGGGCACTTGGCCGGATGAACCTTCAGCGATCGGCTTCCTAAACCGTACTTTCTTCTTATCGGCTTCCTAAACCGTACTTTCTTCTTCCTCTCACTCACTCGACACCCAACAATCTTCAACCTGACTGAGACCCAACATAGTTGTCCAGATGAAGGATTTGACAGATCAAGCGCGTGTCAGAGATAATCAGCGTCGCTCGAGGGAGAGAAGGCGGGAATATGTTGCATCGTTGGAGGCACGCCTTGCAGCATACGAGAAGGAGGGCGTTCAGGTGCGCGTTCGCTATGCATACTTGCGACTCTTTCTCTGATGGTCTGGAGCGATAGGCGAACGTCAAGCTACAACAAACAGCAAGAGCAGTATTCGAGGAGAACCTCACTTTGCGAAAGTTATTGACTCGGGCTGGCGTGTCGGACGACGAGGTCGTCGCAGCCCTTGCCGATCCATCGTCCCTCAAGCCGCGCTGCTCTAACCCAACAAGTTCACGGTGTACAACAAGACAGGAGTTGGCAACACCAATGGCGAGTGGATCACAGCATTACTCCGACTCCGACTCGCTCCCTGCCTTGGTCGAGGCATCTACACCCCCTTCTCACTTTACCCCGTGTCTACACCCTGATATACCAAACGTTATTAGCATGCCCACTCCCAGCAATCCCGACGTGCTTCTCTGTAACGCCGTCTACTTTCCAGCTCCCACTGCAGAGGAAGTCCTTTCGCGCTCCTTTACATCGTGCAAAGTGGCCTTTGACTTGCTCCAGACGATGAACAAGAGTCGCGTCGCCCAACTAGACCTTTTGGATTTCTCTCTTTACTGGCTATGGGCTGGTTTCAGATCGCCACTCGGCGATCCTACGGGCTGTTGCGTCGTGGATAACGAAGTACTTTCTAAAGCGGTGGAAAAACTACTGGGTACCTGAAGGACGAGCACTATGACTGTGTTGGTTTGTCCACTGGTTCGTTAGCCTCTTCGCCGACTGACAAGCACCGAAACATATAGTTTTCTGGTATCCGTGACGGTCTAGTCCGACCCATGTTCATTATAGCAGTGGCCTGTTCTGTATGAATGACACGCTCCATGAACACCGTTCGTCTTGGTATAAGCAGTGACATGCCATGCTGACCGTCCTCAAGACCGACAAGTTCGCCTTCATCCGAGAGTTTACTGTGATCTTAGGGACCGGCGGTCGACTCGCTCTGATTTGTGATATTCACGGAAAGCAACTTTCTCAGAGCACGTCCAGCACATGACCATCATGTCGTGTGCGTTCCAATTGCCAGTCCACCTGGATTCACAAGCAGTAAAAAATGGATGCTGGCGAAGGTTCCGGTGAGTATCTGAACCTCATTGAGGCGAACAATAACCAACTGATGAGTAAAAAGGGCATTGCATTCGTCGACGAGAGGTTGAAGGACCCGAACATCCATGAGTCGGAGGCTGCTTCTCGAACCTATGGCCTGTACCCTCAGGCATGGTGCCGGCTTATATGGCTTTCGGCATTAGGTACCAATTCCATGCGCAAATCCAACGAGCATCGATGAAGTGCTTTCCACAAGCTCACAGAAGAGATCGTGCGTTCAACGACAAGCAGTTATACAGTGACGCACAAAATTGAGGCTATTCTGATCATTCCTTTCATTAATGTATCAGACATACTAGTCATCGTAGTCCGCGTCCTCCTCCTCCTCATCTATTTCGACGATCGGCTGTGACTTCCGCGGCCTTAACGTCCGCGTGCTGGCAGAGACTGGAACAGGGATCTTGGCCACCCTCGGTCGCTTCAACGGAGAAGCCTTTTTCACGACTTCATCCAACTCGGAGTCAGAATCGGGGTCGAGCGCAGAACCGTTTCCTCGTTTCCTCTTCCTTGCGGGCGCCTTTCCTTTCTTCTTGGTACTTGCAGCCTTGCTGGGCGCCTTCGATGGAGCTTTTGACCTCTTCGGTAGGGTCAACGTCAACTTCTTCTGCGGGGAAGGCTCAGCCTCTGCCTCCGCCCCCGTCGCGCCGTGCGACTCTGATTGAGCTGCCATGTCTGCCATGGATTTAGGCTGAAGACTGGATCCTTCAATCTGGACGGGTGGGAGCTCCGCGTCAACATCCATCATTCTCGCATCATCCAACTCCATCGTCTCCAAATCATAAGTGATATCCTCTTCAACTGGGTCGACTTCAAGTTGAGAGGCAGAAGGTATAGGGTGGTCGGAGGCGGTGTCTGCCGGTTGGAACTGCAGTTTCGGTAACCGAAACTTCTTCACCACGTCGTCTGCGCCAGTGATAAACCCTCCATGGCCGCCATGGAATGCATCGACTTCTTCTTCTACAGCACCATCTTGAGGTTTGGCGTCTCCGTTCGTCAAGAGGCGTTCGACATCTCCGTCTGCAACCGGCGGAGCGTCCCCATTACGATTCGGCAACTCAGTTCTTCCATCCTTCACATACTGCACCTGCAACCTCTGCCGTATCCGCAGACCGTGAATGAGTCGGCTCCATTGCTTGATAGCTTTCTCCTTTCGTTTCTTCTGAGCTTTCTGCGCGGCATCCCGCTCGGATTCCCAATATGCCTTGAAGAGCGATCAGCTATGATGTTCATCGCAATGACAGAAAGAGCTCACATCCAGCAAAAGCTGCTCATTCTCAGTTGCTATGACCACTCCCTTGACCACCGGGAATGCACGTCGCTTCTTGAATTCAAAACCAGTCTGATAGACGCGATAAACGATTGTAGCCATGATATAGAATAGCACGTACAATCGCCTCAGCATAGTTGATACCTAGCTTTTTGGCAATTTTCCCAACACCCTTATCTGTAAGTCATCAGTAAGGTCATTCAAAACCAATGAATGCAAAGCAACGTACGTGGAACATGTACTCCACCGCTCGGCAACATAGACGGAACATACAAATCGATGTTTCCGAAATCATTCTTTGGAATGACACCCTGTAAATGCGTCAGGATGTCGTTTCTCTACCCGGTCCGCCCGAAGAATGGCAAGCACGTACATCGACAATTGGAGGAGGAACGTACAGCTCCGTCTGGAAGTGCGCGTACAGACCTTGTGTCATCTCCTCCTCTACATAGCCAGGTCCCTCTATCTCGCGTTGCCTCTCCCTTCTCCCCTCAACTTCCCTCATCCTTCCCACAGTACTGGCTCTCAACTTTCCCATCTTGAGTGCTGCCTCTCCGACTTTGACAACCCGCCCCTCGGTGCGCATCCACGTCTCGGCACTCTTCAGAGTAACAACACAGGAGCGCGGGTATACAGGTTCCCCTCGAAAAGTTCCAAGCTCGGGTGTTTCGGGAGGAGCAGGATGTAGGACTTCGCTTTGTTTGAGATGACGCGAGAGCACATACACGGGATGGTCCTTGAACCCGGCCAACGTAGTTGGCATACCCTCTCTATGCTGGGCGAGCTCCATCTCTGCATCTTCTACGTCGTCTCTGTGCTGTTCGTCATATATAAGTGGCAACTGGCAAGCTAGAGCATATTTGCATACCAATCTATATGGTCTAGTGACCGAAGCTACCACCCGCTGCCACCATTCCGCTCTCAGCTTTCCTCCACCGCCCACCCCTTGTACTTTGGCAACTTTGGACGTGTATTGTTTCGCATATTTCCGAGTAACGTCGCGTGCATATCCATCCTCCTCGAATGCAAGTACGTAGAGCAAGCGATTTTCTTTACTGGAAGGCAACGGATCGAACACGTTCATCTTGTTGACCGTGGCCCGAAGAGGGTCCACAGGTATCCAACGTCCATCCGGGCGAGAAAAGACTTCGGTCCAGAACACGGGCGCAGAAGTGAGAGGGTCTGTGCGATTGATGTCATGAGAACAAACCTCGAGAGTTAGAAAACGACGGAAAGACTGACCTTCCTTGCGGACAGGTTTCGCCTTGCGCCCCAGTACTTGTCCTTTACTCTTGGACTTTCTAAGATTGATGACTGGCTTAGCCCGTTCCTTGCCTTTCGCCTTGTCGCTTTTTACCGCGGGAGCACCGTCTGACGTCTGCCCATGACCACCTTCGGTTACAGCCTTACTCGACGATGCGACAGGCATTTCAACATCCACTGCCTTTTTCTTCCCTTTGTCCTTCTGACGTTTATCAGGAGGTTTTGGTTTGCCCACACTCGATTTCCAAGGCAGACTCTGCAGACTGACGACGAGCCGCGCAGGTAACCCCAATCCCCGGCAGAGTGCCGTAAAAAGTTGAGCGCTGGTATCGCGCGACCCCTTCTGCATAACCGTATGCTTCATAAGACTTTTGGGTGTTCGGATGAGCTCCCCCTCATCTTCCAATATATCCTCTGGATCCTCGTAATTGCCTAGACGGCTTTGTACGCTGTCGAATGTCCGATTCCTGATATGACCCTCTGGTAAGACCTCGAAGAAGCTTTCTGTCCACCACGCGACGAGATTGTTGAGCCCAGCCTCGAACATGCGCCCTCGTCTAGTTTGATCTGGGATGCGCGACTTGTGGATCATGGCGAACGCAGTTTGGAGAGGCATGGGAGTGAGGGAGATGAGTCTGGCCTAACTCGGTCATCATATGAGAGAAGGAGAGTGTAGAGACACATACATGCAAGAGCTCGTCATTCAACCAAGTGTTTCTTGCTCGAGCGTTGGCGGTCAGACAGAGGGTATGAAACTTATGCGAGTCAATGCGTAGAATGCGTTCAGCAGGCGATATCCCGCGAGGCTGGGTCTTTTTCCTGAAGAGATTGCATGAGTTTCTAAGAAACGAGGGAACGAGTAATACGGACTTCACGTCCAATATTCGGTCAGATTGCTGGATTGTTATCTCGAGTTCTTGCGGCTGTTCGATGGTGACTTCTTCCCAGTCACTCCCGTCTTCTTCCACTTCGTTGTCGACATCATCGTTGAGAACACGTTGAGCGGGGTCGTCGTCGTTGTCGTCGTTCATTAAGAATAAATAATTTATGGTGATGGTCAACAGTCAAAATCGGTTCCGCACGATTTGTCACTTTCCAAACACGAAACGTCATTCCACGTGATCATTCAAGCTTACATCATGCATGATCATTGCCGACAAAGTTTTGAGTTTTCCTGGACAGTTGATGGATTTCAGCACTCAGTGACTCTCTTTGTGGGCACTCGTTCTGCACAGAATGCCGACGGAACGAGCCATAGAGCAAAGAGTACTTACAGATCCTCTGTACCTTACTTATCTAGACACGCGATTTTGCCGTCGGCCCTCCCCATGGCGGACTTGGAAGAACAGATTACGACTATCTTATCTCAGGCAGCCATGCACGCGGGCTTTGCTCCGCCTCTTTCCCCTGCGCTCCTTCTTCTTCTCCCACCATCATGGAGACTCAGGAGAAACTCCCCCAGCCCATTGGCGCTGCCCAACCACTCAACTCAAAGTGCAAGTGCAAATCCAAGTGGAGGCTCTTGATATGCAGTGTCATGGCCGCATGCATCTTTCTCCTACCGCATGCGAAGATGCCTTTCAAATCTAGCCGACACGCTCTTGTTGAAGGCGCCATGTGTCCGCAGGTCGGCCCAGTGTATCCCTCCTCGAATGCCGAGATGTACAAGAATATGAGCACGATCATAAGTACTCCCCAGTTCGAGAAGCAGGCTATTGAGTGGTTGTCGGGTGCTGTACGTGTCCCGTGAGTACCTGCAATTTAACCCATCGACTCAGTGCAATGGAGACTAATATTCAACAGTACAGAGTCTTACGATGGCATGGGCCCCGTTGGCGAGGACCCCCGTTGGGAAGCAATGGGACCGTTCCACGACTATCTCTTGGGCGCGTTTCCACAGGTGCACGTTACGCTTTCACTTCAGAAGGTCAACACCTACGCGTTGCTCTACGAATGGACTGGTAGCGACGCTTCCTTGAAGCCAATGCTGCTTGCCGCTCATCAAGGTACTTCGTAATCTGTCTTTGCTGATCCACTCAAGTCTGACTCAAGTCAACTTGCATAGATGTCGTCCCCGTCCACCCTGACACCGTCTCCGAGTGGACACATCCTCCCTACTCAGGCTACTACGACGGCGAGCGCATTTGGGGCCGCGGGTCGTCAGACGACAAGAGCGGCCTCATCGGTATTCTGTAGGTCCAGAGCTTACATCCACTCTCTTGGCTAAACTTGCATAGCTCTGCGATTGAGACGCTCATCGAGCAAGGATTCAAGCCTACCCGAACTGTTGTCCTCGCATGTATGTGCTTTGCCCCAGTGAACACAATACGTCCTAACCCGTCATCAAATTATAGTCGGTGATGATGAAGAAGTATCGGGGCCTCAAGTATGTCCACAAGAACATGTGTATGTCCTTGTAAATGCTAAACTGTCTAACAGGGCGCTGCATATCTTGCTGAAGCAATGCTTGCACGCTACGGCGAAGGCGCATTTGCCTTTGTCGTTGACGAAGGTGGCGGATTCTCTGAAACTTATGGGACCGCGTTCGCCACTCCAGGAATCGCAGAGAAAGGCTATCTGGATACGCGTATCGACATTGCCGCACCGGGTGGTCACTCTAGCGTCCCGCCTGCCCACACAGTGACGTTCTTCTTCTTTTCTTTGTACAGCACGCTCACAAAGGCATAGAGCATTGGCATGCTTGCCGCTCTCTTGGTCGAGATGGAAAAGAATCCCTACCCTCTTCAACTGTCGGAGGAGGACGTGCTGTACTCTTCACTGCAGTGCTTCGCAGCCCATGGCGCTTCTATCCCTCACAAGCTGAGGCATGCCATTGAGAAGGGCAATCTGAAGAAGATCGAGGATATCTTATTCGTCGAGCCCGCTTATGCTTCACTTGTCAGGACGACGCAGGCAATTGACATGATCGGTGGCGGCGTGAAGACAAATGCGCTTCCTGAACAGGCCTATGCTCTCGTCAACCACCGCATCTCTACCAGGAGGTAAGTAACCCATCAAGATGTATGCTTCATCTCACTCATTTCACCAGCTCTGTTGCTGAGACCACTGCACGTGATACTGCCACTCTCACCGATTTGGCCAAATCTTTCGACTTGACCTTCACCGCGTTCGGCGAAAGTATCTATTCCCCAAAGACGCCAAAGGGAAGCCTTGCGTTGAGCATGGCGTTCAATCACTCTTTGGAGCCCGCCCCGCGTACGCCTACTTCGGAAGGAAGCAAGCCCTGGGAGCTGCTCAGCGGTACCATCAAGGCGACATTCCAGTCCCACCGTGCGGGAGCTGATGAGGAAGGAGATGAGATCGTTGTTAGCCCGGGTATGCCCACGGGCAACACTGGTTCGCAATTCCACATTGACTCTGTTGCTTTAAATTTTTAATGCCACGACAGATACCAAATATTACTGGGGACTATCCGATCACATTTTCCGCTACAACCACAAGAACTCATTTGGCGCTGTAAACAGGCTCGGCGGTGTACACACCGTTAACGAAAGTCTGTTCATTTCTCCGTACCGCGTCAATCAGCAACTCATAATGACATTATTGCAGATATCGAAGTGGATGCATTCATGGAGATGATTCGCTTCTTCACACTGTTGGTTTTGAACACCGACGAGAGCTCTTTGTAGGTTGCAGAATGCCACATTGTATGTAGGGATGGTCTCTGTAATCAAACGAGGAATAGCGTTTCCCATCTTGTTTAACCTTCACCTTTGTCTCCTGCTTCAACTTGTTCGATCTGACAGCCGATAGGTTCCATACTGAGACAAAACGCCACAGTCTATCACCCATCTCGTTCAGGAAAGCGTCCGTCTCGAGGAATACTTTGACATTATTATGTATCCTGTGCTATACTGGCTTTGGTCCCGCATAGCATGCATGAATAATATCGCACGACGTATGTGCGTCGACGCCGAAGGAGCAGACTGAGACTATGGTTTTGATTAGGCTACTCACTCAGTATTGTATTTTTGAATCTTACACTGCGCTACTGATAGTGAATCGACCCTTTGAGAATCAAATGCTTGAGAACCTTTGCCGGTAAGGTAACCGGATCAGCCATCTTCCCCAATGACTTCCATGTTCTCTTATATCCGTGAACACCAATATGTCCAAACGCTTGGCGCGACGGTGGCAGGCGCATACATTACGCGGAATTATCTCGTTGGACGCCTCGAGGACACCAGGGCCTCAATCGAAAGGGAAAGAGCAGCTCGGGACTCGTGCGTGACGCGTTTCCCCGCTCATCGCCATACTCACCGCCGCCCAGCCTAAAGAAACGCTTTAGGCAGACCCACGATGAGACGGGATATATGGTCATGGCCCTGCTACCCACACTGGCCGACCAGATATCGGAGGGCATGAACGTCGAAGCCATCATTGAGGAAATGCGCTCCATGAAATCCACCGCCAGTCTGGAATCTTCGACGATGAGCCTAGCATCATCCACAGGCAGTCTGGCATCATCAGTCTCCTCATCTTCGAGTCTGTCCTCCGCCCCGTCGCCACCGAAATCCAAAGCAACAATGTGGCACTCAATCAAAATTCTCACCATTACACGACTCCTTACCACCATCTATTCGTCCACCCTCCTATCCCTATTGACACTTACCCAACTCACTCTTCTGTCGCGGCAACGGTATGTTACGTCTGTGTATCAGCAATGCCGGGACGAACGGCTGCAGGAAAGCATGGACGAACAACTCTCTATCACTTCTCTGCTTCTAAACGGCGGCCAAGGCTTGGATGACCTCATGTCTGGCAACACGGATTCATTATTCTCTGACTTAGAGACTGGCTCTCAGGAAGATGACGGCGCCTTCCTGACTCTGAGCTGGTGGATACTTCACGAAGGGTGGCGAGACGTGGCACGTCGCGTGCGTTCTGCCGTAGACGAGGTTCTCGGTACGACATCCTTACGAGAAGAGCTGTCACCTACAGATCTCTTCATCAAAATAAAGCAAATCCGAAGACGAATAGAGAAGGGTACCTCGTTCGAGGATGCATTGTTACCCTCCACAAACGATATGACGATTTACGTCCTCAATCAAGGCGGCTTTGCGGACGCACCCCCCTCCCCACTTGTACCGGCATCCATACACGAATCAGAGATATCTGACTCCGATTTCTCGTTGCTCGACTCCGCATCACAATACTCTCTACCCGAATCGTCACCTTATCCAGACTTCCCGCGAAATCCACCCATACCACTTCCCGAACCACTCGTGCCCTTACTCGCGGAGACACGCGCCTTATTCGCGTCTCCGGATTGGAGCGCAGTACTGAAAGCTTCCCTGGACGTGGCAATAACCATATGGGAAGGAGATGCGTTAAGCGCTTGGAAGGACAATGGAAAGGTCGAAGAACCCAGGCAGACGTTCGCGACGTTACTACCTTCACTTGCACGCTGGAACGTCATGACTATTCCGAGCCCTCTGGTAGATGTGAGTATGACTTCTCCGTGCTTCTGTCTGCTTCCTGAACTTTTTCCAGGGAGTTTTGTCTACTCAGGAGCCCATGGCACTCAGCGCGGTCCTCTTTGGACGTTTCGAGGACCAGGTTGGCGAGCGCTGATGCGCACTGGGACGGAATTCCTCGTTCAGGACTGATGTATATATCTGTATCTTGGCCACAGTCCCTTGATTTGTCATGCCTTCGACCTTCCAACGACGAACAAGTTGGGCCAACTCGATGTTCATTGTCCGTCGACGACCGAAACTATTGTCCTCGACCGTCGGAGTTCAAGTCCGTTCAATTTCGTCCTGACTCTCCGGATCCGGTTCGCTGTGTTCGAAGTCTGTAATCCGGAGTTGACTGACAGTCTTAGTCTAGTCCACTGTTGAGTAGATCTGAGAAGAGAGGGATACCGTATTCCAGTCAGTATTGCAAAATATGACCTGTAGTATCACTGGGTGTTGGGACGGTTCTCTCGCGGTTCCTGGGATCACAACCGACTGCGAAAGCAACTGCACAATGCGAAAATTTTGACTGTCTGACTATTGCAACACTGCATACTGCTTCTTCAGAGCCAAAGGCTGAACCGACGGTATGCAGTGACCGTGTTCAGTTCTTGGGAGCTTGGAGGGCCAATAGAGGGTCTGGTGAAAGACGGTAACATACCATGACGGTCCAGGGAGGTTTACTTTGTTACTCTGATACTCTCGCTCAGCACCAATTCAAAATTGGAGTGTCGAATCTCGATTCTCGAAATTGTTCAATGTTCATTTTTGACGTGTACACAATACGACATCAGTGACTGGACCAAAAAGTGACCACCGCAGGACTCGAACCTACAACCTTTTGGTGCCATTCAGCGATCGAAGCCAAACGCGCTACCATTGCGCCAGGTAGCCATACAGGTAGGTTACGCCACACTTATATAGTTCGCTAAAATTAAATATGTTAAAGTAGAAGTACTTATGACCATGAAGGCT
Source organism: Strobilurus luchuensis (assembly GCA_019915105.1). NCBI lineage: Eukaryota > Fungi > Basidiomycota > Agaricomycetes > Agaricales > Physalacriaceae > Strobilurus > Strobilurus luchuensis. Next base: position 1,959,375 of record JAHLMJ010000007.1, on the reverse strand, counting down.
CTTAGAGTCTTACTCGAAAGGACTACTCAAGTACTGTTGGAGCATCACGAAAACATGCCAGGCTGTCCTAGCAGACGAGGCCTCGCCGCAAACAAGTACATTTATGAAGGGCGCCTGTCTGTAAGTTCCTCCCATGTACCATTTTTGACGTGTTGTGCCAATCTCTGCACTTCGTCCTTTGTCATCGGTGCCCTGCCAAACCCATTCGTCACGCGTATGAACTTTTTCTCCTCCTTCGTGTACTTCCTTCCATTTCCCTCGTTCCTGTAAGGATACCACCCAAAGTGCTCAACAATGGGGTAATGTGCAGCGTACAACCTGAATATCCAGAAGAAGAACTCTGCAAACGTGTTGGGCGGACCCCTTGCCTCCTCCATGGAGGTGATCATTTGCGCAAAAAGGGCCACATCCTTGAGGTCCTTTTCCTGTGTGTCCCTTCCAGGATCTCTCTTCCCCGAATAAGCTTCCACCTCTTTCCGCATTGTAGCCAGATTGTGGTCGATCAACGTGTGATCTTCGATGTCCTCAGAGTGAATGAATGGCGTATAGAGGAGGAAGCGGCGGAACATGGCGTCCTCGAACGAGTAGCCCAGCTGCATCCAGCGGGTCGTGTCATCAGGAAACGCGCCCTTTGCAAGCAGGGCCTTGACGAACTGCTTGACGATGACGTCAAAATATCCATACACCCAGCCTATATCCATGCCATGGCTATGGAGCCGGCGAGGAGCTTGATCCACGAGAAGGATGAGCGCTAGAACACGTTCGGGATAGTGGGGATCGTTGATTGGGGGTAGGAGGCGCGTCAAGTCTGGCACAGTGGGACGAAGGGTGCTCAGCGGCTTCAGCGCCCTAAAGTGGACTGTGTCGAAGACCTGGGGATTGTTGTCTGGTTCTCCAAGCATCAAGAACTTCGCGGCGAACGCGACATCCACTGGACCAGTCCATGGATATGTATAGTCCAGAACTTCTTTGAGTAACGCGGGTGTCAAGATTTTGGACAAGTCCACTGGCGCCTCTGAAGCCATATGGATTCAGCTGCAGGTGGGGCTGTAAGATGTAGCAAGGGAGTGGGACAGCAAGCTGGTGGCTGTGTAAGGCTATGTGCCAGCCATACTCATGATACTGGCCCGACGAGCCCGCGAAACCCTCTATGACTCTGAGCGTCTAGTAGAGCAGCACTGGCAGCAAGAATAGTTGCCAAATGTGCAAACTTGGTTTGTAGTGAGTTGTGCAGCTCTCTCAGCATTGCTGCATGCAAAGCTGCATCTGTAGTCTCTATGAACGTCGATGGATCACTATGCTCTAGAGGTACTATTTCCACATCTAAACAAAGTCCATGAGCGCGATATCATGCTCCCTTACAAGGCACATCCTTCCACGGAATCCGTCGAAAACAATGTCGTAGAATGTCGATTCCAGTTCACTCTCTGGGGTGTTCAGATCCTCTACTGCCATCTCGGTGTCTGTGCCGTCGATCCGCAACAGTCCGAATGTCGTTGGGGCCAAGCACACCCCGCGGATACGACCATTCTTGCACTGCGCAACGTGGATGTTGTATCCTGGTTTGAATGCATGATAGAGGCCATCAGAAAAGGCGACGGTGCCGTTTGAGAGAAGGTGGACGTCAAAGAATCGCATCCCTTGTGTGGGAGTCGTTACGGCGTTGGCTAGTAAGCGCATCCCATCCTCGAGGCAGCTCACGAGAGAGGTCTCGGTGAACCCTCCGGCTGATTTGCCTGTGTGAGTGCTGGCTAGGAGAGGTATTCCGTCAGGCCTGACACCGATATCGGGTAATGGGAACGCTTCGAACGTCGTGTGTCGCCGTGCGATGTACATCAGGAAGATGTGGGTTTCGGTTATGATATAGTCTATCTGGAATATGCGCTCTTCTCCTTGTAATGCCTGCAAGAATTGAGCAGAGCCGGGGATACGCAACGAGAGATGCGCACCGGAACATACACGGGAACCTCGTATGTATGTTGTGTCGATATATGGAACAGAACGGCATTGAATGTGTTCTTGGACGAGTCTCGGTTGCATCCGTGTACTAACCATCCTCCAGTAATTTTGGCAAATCCTGACATGGACCTTCCTATTGGAACATCTGCTAACCGATGCAGTTTCCTCCCCGTAAAGTCTATACGCCATATCCGACTAACGCAGAGATTAGAGAGACAACATCAGGAGATAGGGAGTGCGTACATTGTATAGAGTGGAGAGCGCGTCGAAGCAACAGCAGAGATATAAGAAACATCCGAGGGATGATCAGTGTTGCCGCGGTAGTAGGTGAAAGTAGCGTCCGTCTCTCCAGAGCCCAAAATGACTTGATCCCAAGGTTCCGCGTCCAGATCATAGAACACAAACGAGGAACGCGATCCAACCATGAGATATCTGCCATGGTACAGCTTGATGGTCTCGCTTGGTGTCTTGTTTGGGTTGGACGAGAGGATACGTTTGCGTGCAATGGTCGGTTGCGGCGAATTCCAGTTGCGGTCCAACTTTATGGACCGAAGAACGTACTTTTCCAGCTCTTCAGAGGAGGAGTCGGGGGGTGCACAGTCCCGGAGGAAGCTGGTGGAATTCCGGTATGCATTTGACCAAACGGTTCGCTGGTGACTAATGTGGAAGAATGTTTTCGAGACCTTAGTGATTATTAGTTGAAGGTGGACACCGCGTAGATGCATTTTGGGTTCACCTGTCTGACCCGAAGAATAGTGAGAGGATCTAGGACGGAAAACACCGCGTAGAGAATATCTTCGGGCAAGTCGCTGATGATGGTCATGATCAGAGATCAGATCCACGTGCTTATCAACCCTTTTGAGTGCACCGTCATCCTCTCGGTCTGACCTTTCTGAACAAATCTTGTTATATCGTCTACTACGGTGGCGGGCATATCAAAAGTTCCAAATCCAGGATAGCGCTCGTCTAGAAATGCTCCAGAGCGCCTCTAGCTATTCAAAAGCAGACAGCTGGCTACCTAGTCCACCGAGTGGCACCCTGTGCATCCATGACACTATGCGTATAGGTGTCGCGTCTGCGACAGTTCTGTGGGCTGCCTACGCTGCTGACTTTGCTTGGCCTACGATACTCCTAGTCCTCTTTGGCTTCGTTGCAGTATACGCGCTATTGTCGCGATATATCATAGGCCCGGCGACCAGCTCTATTAGTACTCCCGTGTCATTCCTCATCCATGCTTTCCGCAAAGCCAGGGAATCACAATTTCAAGCACAAGTATGTCTGCAGCTCTATAATCGGTATTCTTCTTGTTGCCTGATCGTTTGCCAGGCCATATGTGGACCACTCAAAGACATTCCCGACGAGTTAGTTCTTGAGATCCTGTCCTATCTCTCAGTCGAGGAAATCTATCCCTTCGCGTTGGTCAACCGTCGCGTAAACAGCATCGGCATGAGCCATGCCCTAGGGATTCTAGTGCAATCTCAGGAGCAGAAACAGTCAAACAAGACTACGCCTGCTACAACGTCTTTCGGTAGCGCGTCAGACCTCGAGGGGTTATGCTTTGGTGACAAATACGGCACCCTCCCCTTCCCCGCTCTTCGGTACATCAGGCTCGCCTTCTCGATGATGCACGACCAGCCATCCTACCTCTCATTCCGATACTCTTTCGAAAGACGGATGCAGATGCGTGAGACTCTTCTCTACCTTCGCACGATAAACCGCTGCGAAATGGTCTATATCGCGTTTGACAACTGCTTATTCCGCGAATCACGCGCCAGCACGGCAGACACTGAGATCTTCTTGTCTATTTGCAAGGAGCTGAGCCGTTTGGGCTGTAACTCGTTCCGCCTAGACGGGCTTCCTGACCTTGGGGAATGCGCGGCGAACTCGGATGACGTCAAGAAGGCGCTTCTCAGTGTCCCTCTACGCTCTCTTGGCAGCCTTAATTGTTCAAACAGCTTCGCCTGCTTTGAAAGTTCTGGCTGTGCGGGCCGGTCAGATTGCTCCAACGCGTCTCAATGTGCCGATGCTGTCTCCCGTCAGTGGTTACGCTCTTGGACCATCGACTCGTGCAATAGCTCAGCCAAGCTTAGGCACCTCGACCTTGATGCAGCTGATGCAGAGCTCATACTTCCACACATCAGCATCCCCCAGCTCGAGGACTTGGCACTCTGGGCTTCAAATAAATCTTCATCCTGGACCAGCGATCCGTTTGTTCTCAACCGGCATCCCAATATCAGGGATCTGACTATCTCGTTCGCGAAGAATGACGAGATCGCTACTATCCCGTTGAAACCTCTCAGGAAGCTCAACAGCCTCAGCCTGGACATATCATGGGTACAGTTCTTTCTGGCAGTCCCTGAGACAGTGCCTTGTATTGCAAACCTATTACTGGGTTCAGTAAATCGACGTGGCGACCTAGCAGCACAGGAGCTCGATACCCTGCCCGATTTGCTTCGCATCGTTGCACTGCATAGAACTGTCAAAAACCTCCGGCTTCCATCGTGGCGCGTAACACGACATCCCCAATGGCTACGAGCACACTCACACAATCCCGTTACCCTACCCAATGTGGAACGTCTATACATATGCGCCGCCTGTGCGTACCCCGACGCCAAGGAGCTCTTGCTGGGGTTCATGGCGCCATTTCCAGCCGTCAGGCACGTAGATTTTTGGACGTGGAACTCCACAAATCTCTGTGTCAACGAAAAGGAATTAGCAGAGGAGCTGGTCCATGAATTTTCCTTGATCGAATGGATTCAGTTCGGAGTACATTCAGCGTATCGGAGGTTCAGATGCTCATGCGGGTAAGTGCAAGCTAAATTTTGCCTTTTTGTTACTGAAAACATGCGCAGAGCCCATCACGCCACACAGGTTGACAACAGTGGCAAAGCAATGGTTGAAATAAAGTGTGAGTAATTCGAGATGGACCCAAACAAGAAAGAGCAACGACGACAGGATTTATGGAGTACATAACGAAATCTAAGAGGTATATATGGATGTATAAAATGGAATGCAGATGCGATGGTAACGATTCATGGTCTATGCTTGGATTCTTCTCTCTCCTCGTTCTTCTAAATTCTGATGGCGGTTTGTCTATATGTGTCAAAGGGCCCAGCAACACCCTCAAGATGCTTCTGGGAGACCGCAGCGAGGAGCAACTGGAAAGGCATGTAGTAGTCGGGCGTTGTCCAGAGGAATCCGCGTCCGTACTGGGCGCCGATCTTGTCGTAGTCGACTATAACAGGGTTATATAACAGTGTCTTGGCGAGTGATGACAGGACAGACCTTGCAAGCTATGGCGCAGATCCAACAAGGTCTTGGTAACATCGGTAAGGATAACGTCAACATTCCACCTGATGGCCTAACATGGTATAGTCGGTTTCCGTTCTGAGTTGTCCTGTGGCCTGACACTTACCTCCATCATATGTTCTGGCCTGTTCACAGTCCATACCATGATCTCCTTGTTCGCGGCCTTGCACTCTTCCCTGAATCTATGGGCGGGATTGATTGGAACCCGCTCTACTTCACGAAGGACATGACCTACTTCTGGCCGGCAGCCGATGCAAGAACACTGAACCTCACCGAGAAGACATGGCAGTCGTCCCAGAAATACTCGCGGGAGACTTTGAGACTCTCTCCGATGTGAGAGCGTCTGCAGTACGGAAGATACGTCTTGGCGGGGCCGAGGAAACGCGGGTGCCAGAGGCCTAGGAGAATCCTTGGAGCGAGAACGGTTTCCCAGCCGGAATGAACCGAGATAACCTCGTTGAGGAGCTTGAAGAGCTTCTCGGGGTCGTTCTGGGGCTTGACATCAACGTTGAATTTCACGTGCTGATTTTCAGGCTATAGAGTTGGGACGGACGTCAGTCGCTCGTTGACACGGGCAGTGATTGGTCCCCACCTTCATTAGCAAGGCAATGGTCTCCGCGAACGTTGGTATTGATTGAACGGGCGTCTTCACGGTACGAACGTGCTCCATCCCACCTTCGCCGTACCAATTGCGTTCTTTGATTCTGCCTGCGAAAATGGTCGCATGCCGTCTTCGTGTCGAGAAAGGGATGTCGTACCTGAAGAATTTGTCGTCCTGCGAAGATCTGGGTTCCGACGAGTCAGCAGAGGGCAAGAGGGGGATCACCGAAGCAGATAGCTGACCTGGGTCATGGAACATGAGGACGACGTTATCCAACGAAACGTGGACGTCTGTCGACGGAGGTTACGGGAAAACACGAAGGGGACGGCTGCGAAATACCGCTCTCGATGCCTTCAGCCCCATCCTTGATGGCAGCCTCAAAGCTGGCGAGCGTGTTCTCTGGAAAGGCGGCGGAGGCCTGTGGGTGGCAGATTAGTGGGTGAGCGTTGACGCCGTTGGCGCCCTCGGGGACAACATACTCCACGGTGACCCCAGCATTCTGCACAGCGGTGAGCAACGCCATGAATGACGGACAGACAGGCGGGACGGCGGGCTCACCAGGAAAGCGTCTAGTGGTGGACATGATGGTTCGCAGTTGAAAGGCAAAGCGAGGGAGCAGAAAGCGGGAGCGCAGGGGTCTTATACGCAAAAGCATCGTAGCGTTTATGTACGCGAGTGCAATCTGTGCCGACCCCAATTGCCTGGGCTATTTCTGTATTTCCCCATCTGGCCGGGAACGTGGCTCGACGCCTCCTGGCTTGCAGACACGACCTCAACTTTGGGAACGCACATGCGCACTTATAAATACGCTGGCAGTGCTCGCTGCTCACCCAATACAGTCTACGGCGACTGATGATCCAACGCAGAAGAGTCAACGTACTCGATACTCAATCTGATTCTCCACTCCGTCAAGTCTGTGTTTTTACCCCATGCGGACCGCCATCACGCAAGATAACCCTCTCCTCCAGCTCCTTCATCTCTCTCTTAAGTACCTAGCAGGGTTATTCTCTACGAGTCACGACAGCGGGTGTTTTGGGCAACATCTGACTTGTCGGCGGACTTATTCTAGGCACACCTGATGAACTCGGCTTTTCACGTTTGCATCCTGGAAACATTAGACACTGACGGGACATTTCGCGCTCCTTACTCCTTCCCCGGATTACCCTGTCTCCCCGCACGCAGCCTGATATGGTTGCGGGTATTATTTCGAAGGCTTTTGAGCAGGTGATGTTGCTCTCGAGTCCATGTTCTCTTGTTCATTTGGCCAGCATCCCTGTTGTCGTCGAACGGTTGTTAAGTATCTGATGCCCGAAGAGCACGTCTGATTGGCGACTATCCAGCTGCCGGGCCTGTACCAGAAGAATGGCTAATGAACCCGAAGAACGCCCTCGATATACCGCCACTGCGACGCGTTTTCTGACTCCAGTGTGGCGTAAAATACCTCCACTCATCAAAGCAAGCCTTAGGCTTGCCTCCAAGGTCTCCTTTTCATTCCTATCTTAAACAAGGATTCTCTAGCGGTTAAGTAATACAGGACTTTGCATTTGTACACACACAAACTCCGGTCGCCTCATGTTCTTCGAAATCTCAGCCTGTAAATTGACAACATGGACAAAAATTCTGCAGCTCGGGAACCATGTCAACATACTTTCCAGCTAGTAGGTCAAGAGATATCAACTTATGCTCGGTTTCACTTGAGGGCTTTGATGAGGCATGAATGAATGAGACTACGATGGAGGCGCCTTACTGAAGTATCTCCACAACTCCCTCCCCCGACGAAGCTGTGAGATAATTACACCTGAAAACAACTGCCACGCTCTTATCTAGCAGATAGGAAAGATACCCTGCCCCTCAAGAGCAATTTCTGAATTTAGAACGCGCGAGAATTTGCGTCGCAGCTCATCAGCCACCAGACGCTCTCGATTGCGAGTCACCGAATGAGGAGTACGCACGTTCGAAACATATATTCCTTGCGTTCAGAATGGCCGGCGCATGCTGGCATGTGTCACAAAGCGCTGCAAAGCACACAGTCAGCTTCAATTGTCAGCAGAACCCGACTTTCTGAAACTTAGTTCACGACCTCCAGTGCTTCAGAAAAATAAACGATTCTCAAAGGCCTGATTACCGATTGTTCCCCCATGGTCTGCATCGCTACGGCCAGCTCGAAGGGAAACTAGCCAGCGCCGGTGAAGGACGGGCCTGGTGGGTACCAAATGGCAGCGGACGGCCACTCAAGTTTTCATCGAACATGCGATGGTCTGACACTGATTGATTCAGTGAGCTCCGCGACCAAACGATACAGATGTGCGTACGCCATGGCCCTCTCACGTAGGCCGTCCAACTAGAACCATCTCATCATCTTCCTCGTCAGTCCCATTCTCGCTTGCCTTCCTTCCTGTCTGCAGCGATTCGGCTGCGGGTATATCTTCAACAACCGTTGGCTGTTGATGTGAGTCGACCGGGATAGAATCGGATGTAGTCGACTCCTCGACTTTCGAGTCCGCTGATGGAAGTTTACGAGAAATTTCACGCAGAGTCTCGAGCATCTGATTTCGGACCTTGAGGACAAGGTCGGAGCAATCGTCGGTTTTGAGTCCTACAGTGCTGACGGGCGGTAGAACTGGAAAGCGCGTCAGCATGAGCAGAGAGGATATGATCCGCAGATGGCAAATTGACGCGTCGCATGATGGCCGCAATGGGTATATGAAGGCTTGCCATCGTGACGGATGGAGGAATCGTGTGCGTGAAACGCGGAATAATCCCAGACATATACACGCGCCACGGAAAATGACCACACTATCAAGAAAATCACACACACCTTTAACCTTAATGGTACCTTTGCCAAAGTGCCCAAAGTGGTAGAGCCAATGGTAATTCTCGACAACGACGGGGAGGACAGGGATGCCTGCCTGGATGGCGAGATGAAAGCCGCCCTTCTTTAGAGGTAGCATATCGTTCTCTGGGGACAAGTGCCGTGTGCCCTCTGGGAACATCCAGAGCGAAATTTGCTTGTTCTTTATGGTCTCGCCTGCGGCTTTTAGCGAGCGGACAGCGCGAGCGTTGTTCCCTCTGTTGACAAATATGGCCCCGGACATCATCATGAAGGGACCCATTGGCGCAAATCGTAGCGACCCTTTGGCCATGATGGACGTGCGCTTGGGCATTACTCTGAGCTGTGTATGGGTACCGGCGAACAGGACGAAGAGAGGTAGATACGCACCGTCCCACTACAAGGATATCGAGGACAGACTGGTGATTGCACATAAGGACAACGGGGCCCTGGACGTGCTCCATTCCTTCCACATCGATTTGGATGTCCATGAGGTTGCTGGAGAGAAAGTAGAAGGAGCGGGCTATGACATAGTTGACATTGTATCGGTAGCCAGAGACGCTCATGACGGCAGCGATAGCGACGCCCCATGTCGCGATGAAGGTGAGGGTGCTCATGTACATGACCACCCGTACACAGTAGCGGGCGGCGGGCGACACGGCCGTGATGGACCGTATGATGACAATGGGCAGCGAGACATAGGCAATGGGCCGGATAAGGGCTGCGAAAAACGACATGGTGGCGGTGCGGAGGGAAGAGCGGACAGAGCGCCAGACACGCTCACGGCTCCAGGAAGAGCTGGGACGGAAGCTCGGCCCGCGCTGGAAAACCAGGCCACGTTGCCCTGGGCGGCGATACCGCATATGGAAAGCGACGCGGCCCGACATACGAGCCGGCCGGCATTTCTGTCTCTTGGCGTCTGCCCATCATGAGCGCAAGTCCCCCACCACCACCACCGGGTCCTCTTGGTAACAAATGGGCAACAGTGAGCCCTGCGCGTAGCTGAGCGTTTGCTAGAAGAAACTACCCAGGTACACAGCGAGGTCACCGAGAAACTGGCCGATTTGAACTTGCAAGACGCACCCTCGACGTCAACACCGACAGAGCAATCCCGAACCACTGACCCACTGCAGGTGGCGGCTCAGGCATATCCATGGATGTACATGAACTCAACATTGGACGCTTGCTTCAAGGAAGCAGAGGCAACAGCCTCGGTGCGCTCCACAGCCTCTCGATTGGTACTCACCTCTCACTCACCCTGATACTTGTAGAAAGACATTGAGTCAAAGTCCAAGACACTGGAAACTGCAGAATCTGAGCCAACCGACCAGCCTGTTCGCGTTGAAGCAGAACGTCCAATCGAATTCTGTGACGAGTTATCCTCCGATCAAGTGTGTCGCGTCCTCTCGATCTTCGCGTCGTCTAATATCATATTTAGTTCTCGAAGGACGCTCCAAAAGTTATGCAGTCTTTCTTGGCTCACGGAGAAGCCTGCTCCGCCGTCGAACTCGAAGCATTGAAGATTGCAGGCAAAGAATTCGATACCAGCGATGAATCTGACTTGGATCATCCCATGGACTCATTCAATACCATGTTGGACAGACTAGGTATCCTGATCACTGCAATCTGCACGACTCATGGTCTAACTCCTGTGCAGAATCTCTGCAGCATGAAGCACAAACCCTACACGAAGCAATAACCCAACTCCTCTCAATCAACCCATACGCGTCGTTTGAGGGCAGCTCGGAAGCTACCGTCGCGCGCACAACCATGGTTCCACTATTCGGGTCGTGTCTACCGACACTCAAAGGCCGTACGGCAAATATTGCGCTGGCTCTGCAGCTTGTTGAAGGCGCAAAGGAGAGATACGCCATGGATGTCCACCTGGCCAGTCTTGAGTTTGATGACGATGAGTCCGGCGTCAGTGAAGGCGCGTTTTCTGCCTCGGGAGAGTCGGAAGGCAAGAATTCCGAGTCGTCGACGTGATCTTACGGATGTCATTTCTTGTTGATACCCTGGAATCAGACGCTCTCTTCCTGGCTGGAGGGAGATTGCCTCTTGTCATGTATCGCCTTCTTACTTCCACAAAATCTAGTCGACATCGACGAAGGTAGTGTATGTGGCGTCTCATCCCTAGCCTGTTCATTTGGTAGGCCGTGATTGCACAGACCTCCGGAGTGCATCTCCGGCGCATCTCCTAGAGCCGACAGAAACGTTTACGCCTCTCTTCCATTGGAATTCACGTTGTTTCCGTGCCACAACCCATGGGATGTTTGCGTTTCTTCTACCTCACATGACCTCAAGGTGTCGATCCGCAGAGATTGGAGGTTCAGCTGTCGTACTGGTATTCGGTTTTGCTGTTGTTGGACATATCACCGCTTTGACAGGCTGTGCCAAACCAAGGTAGAAACTCTGACAGTAATCCTGCTTTCTCCACGCGCTCGTTCTGAATCTCTGTTAATCTCGTCACAGTGGTCGGTCCAGCAGTCGCTGGTCTATGGAAAGCATCATCCTCGCATCCATTGTTCTTGCGGGACGTGTCCGATTCGTAGCGCTGTAGCGGTCAGTCGCTCGTGCGGGTTTACTCAGACTTATTCTCCTTGACGACTGGTAATCAGTTCCACTATCGTATCTTCGCGCTCTTCGTGACTGGAATCCTTCCCTGGTCATGCTGTCCAAGCTTCACTGCTAAGTCCCCTAAGTTAGTCTCCTAATGCCAGTGTGCGTATCTTCATTCGCGACTCCAACGATCATGCAACAGAGTAGATCTGGACGCTTTGGCGAAATTCACTCCAATCTCACACGCCGATAACGCTCAAGGAGATTTCGAAGTTTCAGCGGTAGTATCTCCGTATCACCTGGAGGGATCAAGTACTGCGAGAACTGCTCCGCAAGCACAGAACCCTTCAGGATTGCATATCGGAAAGCATAGCTCACAAATTGGCGTTGTAGACTTTGGGCTTAACAACGCTGGAGGTCTGAGCTACGGAGTAGGTATGGTGATACATGACTCGGAGTCAAGAGAGAGCCGCTGACGGCTATGGCAGTGGCGTAACGGACCCAAAAGGCTAGAGTGACCATGAGAGAGTGCCGAGAGCTGTACCGAGACTGTGGCGTTCTGCCGGCCCGGGTCGTGGATAGCACTGATGGGGAACTTTGCTTGGCTGCGACGCGTCAGATGGCCTACGCAGTGCTTCGAATGGACCGAGTCGATAGTGATTTAGTAAGACCCGGGAAGCTATCTCTGACTCATGAGAGCCATCTATCACGAGCTATGAAGGTATCGTCCCGAAAGAGAGTGGGTGCCACACGGATATGACAGAAGATGCTAGCGAGTCTGTTTGAGTCATTTCTCTGAATTGATTCACAAGATCGCTTGACAATCGTGGCTCAGGAAGTCAACAAATGAGGAAGGATGAACAGAGATGAATAGAACATTAGATGCAGAGCAGTAGTGACGTTTTGTTTTTTTCCGTATCGTTTATGTCACGAGGCACGATCAAAGCATGCGTACAAAGCGCACAGCTTGTCTGTTTACCACCACCACCAACCACTGTCTGGCCTCCCAGGCCAGCCAGTCTGACTCACCTACCCTTGCCCCGCGGCTCCTTTTTCCAAACTTCTGACTTATATATATCCAATCCATCTTTCACAATGTCGTCCAATTACGCAGCAGCTCCACCGCGGAGGACACACCGGAAGCGCATCTCTGCCCTTCGCCTGTCCTCAGACACGACGGCCACCCTTCCAGAGTACATCTCCCCCACCCACTGGCAACGTACGGAGCCCGGCATACCCTCTGATTTGCCACCAGACTATCCAGACAGTGCGGAGGAGGCCGACGAGGACACTGACGACGAACACACACTCATTTATTCACCCCACCTGCTATCGCGTCCATCACCTTCTCCTCGTCGTAGCAGACGCCCCCAGACTCACAGGAAGAAGTTGTCTATCAGCCCACCTTCCACGGATACATTTCTGGACTCTCTCCTGGAGCGCAGTGTGCATGCCTTAGAGCTTTCAAACGCCCTGCTACAACAATCATCTATGTCGACCCCATCTCTACCTCTTATTAGGAATTCATTGCCAGAGGCGTCCTTTTCCAGAGACCCTTCCCTTTCCCGAGGTTTTTCCTCTCGACTGCAGGACAGGCATGATGATTGGGCAGAGGACCTGGAGGAAATCAGTAGAGGCGTCGATAGGCTGTTGGAGGACGGGAGCGGCCGTAGACGGACCAGTGGAGACTCGTCGCGCTCAGAGGGCAGCATAAGCATGAGTCTGCCAACTTCGACGTCCCCAGTGATGCATAAGCACATGCAACAGCGCCGTCGACCGTCTTTGGATCTACGGGAAGCGTCTACGAGCTCAAGTATGTCTCACCAGCCACAGCTGCGTTATCAGGCGACTGGGCGAGATCGTCTGGTCGCGCCTGCTCCGCGCGCGATGACCCAGTACGTCGCGAGCAACGCTGACCTCGGAACTATCACATTGCCCTCTACGTTAGGCCTACGGTCAGCCCCTTCGGCCCACTCTACCTTACCAGCACCGCCGCCTCCACCATCTTCCACCCGTGCTTACAACATGCTCTCCTCGTTTGTGAACGCACAAGCAGGTTCATCTTCTTCATCTCCCTCATCGTCGCGCGGATCCTCCTTCCTCTCGAGACGAAGCTCTAGCACTAGTACAGAACGTGGCGTGAAGACGCCTGAGACCATGCGCTCAAGATCGTCGGCCATGACGATGCGTTCGCGGTCCCAAACTCCGAAGCCCATTCCCACTATCGAAGAGTGTTCGCCGTCCTCATCCTCGTCTTCTGACGACTGTCGTGCAAAGATGACCGTCAAGAGCCTACGCAAGATTCTGGACGAGCTTCCGCAACCTCCGCCTCCACCAGTCGTTCCACTCTCTCATCGTTTCCCCATCTCCCCTCCAACGCCCCCTGAAGCCAGCACATCCAACGCCACTGCGTCAATCTCTCGGCTCTTCACGAAGGGCACGCATTCCTCTTCTGCGCGTCCGCCGTCGCCGCCACGGCAGAGTGTATTGAAGCCACCCACACCTTCCAGCTCGGGTCGCTCCACGCCAAAGCGCATAAGCTTCGCAGAGCTTCCTGAGGCCCACCAGAGCACAACCGGCAAGTTCAAGAAGAAGAAGAAGAAACGGAGTGGGAAGCAGAAGGAGGAGCCGACTAGCTGGTGGATGAGTTGGCTCACCAGCGGCGTCTCGGTCAACGAAGAGCGGATGGAGGATCGGATACAGCGTGGATGGGGTGGGCCCACGACACGTATGGATGATTGGTCGATTTGAGGTGGCACAGACATGATGCCATTATGATTAACATTTATCATATTGCTACGATACCATCACGTTTTTGTCGTGTTTTGCATACTATCTATCACGTTGTGTATCCATTATCTTTGCTTTTCATGAGAAAACTTTACGAGCATCTTTTTCATTGTATCTGAGCCTATCACTGTCTCATCGTCCAAAGCATCATCGGAGCATGGCGGACGTGACGTGATTCAAATTTCGCAAGAATTTAAGAAGACTGCTTTGGACATAGAACATGTGCATGAAGGATTGAAACGAGTGCAAGATGGACTACATCATTTGACAATACAACAACACAACAGAAGCTATGAGCTACGGGTATGTCTAGCGCAATACGAGGCGGGTTATATACAAGGAGAGAAATGCGCAAGGTAAACACAGAAAAGTTCAACAACAACAAAATGCTACTACATAGTACTCCGAGTCCACTACAAGCTTCAGGGTCCATGAAAGCAATGACACCACCTATCAGAAAACGACCTTCCATCAGATCACAACGCCATCCAGGCAAGCAGGCCAGCCACAACACTAAGGGCACCAGACACGCCCAGGGAGACGGCACCGTTACTGGCGGAGGCAGACGCCGCGGTGGACGAGGTGCTAGAAGCTGAGCCCGATGAACCCCCCGAGCTAGATGGAGAGGTTGCCGTAGCAGAGGCGCTGGTGGGCGAGACGGAGGAGGTACTAAGCATGCCGAGAAGCAATGAACATCTGTCTCGGTAGGCGTACGTAATAAGACGGGTGCTACTCACGAGTCGCAACTGCTGTCAGTGGCGTTACACGCCGCCGCGACGGAGAATCCCGACGACTGAGCGTATACATCGCTGTCGTTCCCAATATTGGTGAATTGGTAGACATAGCTGCTGCTGCAAGGCGAGTTAGCAACCGGAACGTTGTCAACGCCACAAGGGACGCTTACTTACTTGACGGGAATGGCGGGCAGCTCGAGAGTAATAGCGTCCAACGACGCGTTTACATTGTTGGCAATGGCGTAACGGGTGTTGAAGATGTCCTTAAAGATGAAGATGTTGAAGTTGGGGTCGCCGCTCTTGCTCGTCCAGGTGATGGTCGTGTTGGACGATGAATGGATGGTCGCCGTGGGCGTGTTTACTTGGAGCGCTAACGCGGACGCAGCAAGGGAGAGGGCGGCAAGAGCAAGCATTTTGTTGTTTTCTGCGGGTATGAGTCGTTGAAAGAACGTCGTGGAGGGAAGCAAGTCGCGTGAGAGAGCTTTTTGAAGGCCCGAGCAGGGATCGGGTGGATAAGAATGATGATCGACTCAGGATCAGTGCCATGATTCCCTTTCATGGCCACGACAGTTACTTCGCAGATATTCCGTGTAAATGCCGCTGCTATTTCGACAGCTTGAATAGTTCGGGTTGGATGTAGGTACATGCAGTCGTGAAAGCAGAGTAATGAACAGTATGGAAATAGTCAACAGAAGCTATGCATGTCAAAGAAGCGGGCGCAGTAAGTAAAGTTCGGTCGACGGTATGATAACTATAAATGTACGTGTACATCGTAGTCCATGCGGCTATGGGAAGGTAGTCCAATGTAAGAGGAAGTATTGTTTTTTGTCGTGAAATGAGCCTAGAGAGTCAGCCATACCAACAGGCCAGCAATTAAGCCGGCAGCTGGCGACGACGCGAGACCGACCGCCGCATTTGAGCCAGAACTAGTAGATCCGCTGGGAGCGCTACCGGATGTAGTGCTACTGGAGCCGCCAACAGAGGATCCAGATTTAGAGCTGGACGTTCCCGTGGCACTCCCGGAGCTGACGGGGGAAGTCGCGGTGCTAAACCAAGATTTAGCCATATAGAACGAGGTCGAGAGTGAAATAGGTCACGCACGAAGTTCCGCTCGTGGCGGTGGAAGTTCCACTCCCAGTGACAGTGCCACTTCCAGAGACAGTTTCACTCCCACTACTAGTCGAAGCGGAGGTGGAAGTGGATGACACAGACGAGGAAATTGCATCTTCGACAGAGAATGATGATGTCTGCGTGAAGATGTCGTTGATGTTCGTAATGTTGACGAAGTCAATCGTATAACCAGACCTGAAACACCACGTCTGCCCGTCAGTCCACCAATCCACGGCCACAGCAGGTAAGACTTACCCGGCAGGGATCACACCCAAGTTGACCGTCAGAGTATTCAACGAGGGCTGTATATTGTTGGCAATAGCGAACTGGTGGTTGAAAACAGTGTTGATGAGCTCTATGCTGAAGACGGGGTCGCTAGGCGAACTGGTCCAGTTGATGGTGATAGGGGAGGACGAGCGCACAGTGTCCGTAGGGGTCTGGACATCGAGTGCAAACGCAGTAGCAACAAGAGAGAGGACAGCGACACGGAGGGCGAACATCGTGTGATGCACAGGTGACTGGCTCGAGGTCGTGGAAGAACAACGGGAAACGTTGACATGGTCATTTTGTATTCGCTATTTATGTGCCCGACCAAGATGTGGGAATGCTGTACGTCATTGCACTGTCAATTGCTCCGTGTTCGCCAGGTGTTTGCGCAGTTCCAGATCTTTCCAACGTTCTTGCGTCGCCGCCTTGGGAACCCGTCGTCTGGCTGAAGGTCCGAGCCCATGACCAAAGTCCCAATTCGAGCATGCGACGTTGATACTAGTAGGCCCGGTGGAGTCATGCTCCTGGCATCGGTCGGAATGAGAAGGAGATTGAATCGTGTATTTCAAGACCAGACGGGTCGAAAGCATCATAATTCATCAGAGTCGACTGTCGGCATCAAGCATTCACGTACACGACCCCAAGACTTTGACTGTTGGCCGCTCCCTGTCCAGTTCGTTGCCATTGGGCTTGAAGCGGATGCATGTGTCGAGACAATTGCAAAGAATACATCTCGAGCAGCTCTTGATGATGCCATTCATGAGCGCTCGTAACGGAAGGCCTGAGAAACTATGCGAAGAGGCGAAAGCCTCGGCCGCCTTTACTCCAAAAGTCCGTTTGAAGCCTGACCGCAGCGGGTCATGAAAGCCGCGGGGGTGCCAGCAGCCTCAAATACAGTTATCGTATCGTGTATATTCGGGTTCCTCGAGGACGTCGGACGTCGATGGTAGGCTTCCTGACAGTCGGCATGCGTGCTGCAAGTTTCAATCAGTATAGGGCGGCAAGGAGGTCATACACGTCGAGCAGTCTGCGGCGAGGTCCTTGTAGGCCAAAACCGTTACAACTGACAGAGATGAAACCTTTGTTTCACTGGGTCACCCAAGGCCGCCAGGATCCCCGAACTAGTGACCTCGGGAGTGTGATAACCAAATGTGACATATAAATTCGGAGGGGTATTTGCATCGGGCGCTCAGAGACGCGCTCAGAGACTCCTCCATTCCGCAGGCACGGGGTGACATCAAGAATGTTCCCTATGTTGGTGGGTACAGCAAGGGTGGCGGAGTTCGATATCCTCCAGTTATGTTTGGCTGTTCTGAAGGTTTGCGACATATGCTAGTTCGGTTTTATTTTCGTTGCCAAGTTTGTGGTGTTAATGGCAGTAATGCGGCTGCAACACGGCGCCCTTCCTCTGCTAACAAATTGTAGGTGGAACATGCATTTCTCTGCGCTATGTCAGAATGACGAGAATGTTACGCGTTGGATGACAGACCGTGTCCATTGCATCGACCTGTATACCCAGACCATTGAGATACGTTCGAATGGCAGGCGGAGGCTGCGAGAGCCTGACTCCAGTGCCCAGAAGCAGAATTTCTGTGGCGGTGAGTGAGCACGCGGATGCGGATGCGTTATAACCAGCGCTGACCAGGTTTGGGTGAGACGAGATCAAAGATGTGAAAGTGCTCTTTGCCCCAGCCATCCCATAGCTTCTGCGGCACGTCCCACAGAAAGACCTCGCCTTCCAGAAAGATGCAGGAGGACGAGATCATGAGCCCGTCCGCGAGCTGGAGGCCGTTCGGTTTGATTGTGCGGACCTGGACGGGCGGCGGCGTGTCGTCGGCGAGCATGTTGGTCAGGCCATGCCATTTCTTGCCTTCGAGGCGCCTGGCAGACGCATGGAGCGGGCGCTGGAGCACACTGCGCGAGAGAGCAGCGCGGCGGAGACAGTTCATGGTCAAGAGCAGTCCCGTGACGTCACTCGAATGCTGCTCGCACGTGGCCGCCCACTGATCTTTTTTTCGACGCTCATCTCCTTCCCGGCCACACACAATGCTGCCCTCTCAGCTTTCCCAGAAAGCCGCCAAAAAGTCGAAATCAAAGGCCGCGCAGGGCAAGCCGACACCGGTCGAGCCGGCGAGCGAGGAGAGCGAGATTGAACTTTCGATACATGGTCTTTCGTCTGAAGATGAGGACTCTTCTGACGACGACGACGACCTCGACGGCGATGCACCGCCGGTCGACGTCTCGAAGCTGCCCACAATTGCCAAGGATGATGCGACGGTGAAGCGCAAGCTGGAAAAGGCCAAAATGAAGCGAACACAGGTGTGTTGTCCCAATGCTTAGACTGTCCAGGCTGATAACAAGTCTTAGCACGAGGAACGCGGCGTTATATATCTTGGTCGTCTACCACACGGTTTCTACGAAGATCAGCTGAAAGCCTACTTCACTCAATTCGGCAATGTAACTCGTCTACGAGTCTCTCGGAATAAGAGGGTACGCTTTGTCCCTCAGGCTCCTACCATGTCTCACAAACAAAACTTAGACCGGAGCATCGAAACACTACGGATTCCTCGAATTCGACTCTGCTTCCGTAGCCCAAATCGTGTCTGAAACCATGGACAACTACCTACTCATGGGCCACATCCTTCGCTGCAAAGTGATACCAAAAGATGAAGTGCACCCCCAGCTTTGGGTGGGGAGCAATCGGAAGTGGCGAGTCGTACCCAAGGACCGTCTAGTACGTCTGCAACACAACAAGGTCCGTCATTCCATTTCCCTCAATCCTGTGTCTGATATTTTCATAGACGCGGACGGAGGAGCACCAAGCCGATGTTGCTAGTCGGCTAATAAACCGGCAAAACCAGAGGAAAAGAAAGATAGAGGCCGCTGGGATAAATTACAACTTTGACGCTGTGGCATATGTGAGTTTCTGTCCTGCGTTCTTCCATCGTGTCTAATTGTCGTACAGAAAAAGCCAACAATCGCAAAAGTATGATAGACGGTCCTTTCCTTGTAACTCTGTATTCTTCCCAAACATAGGTTTCCATTCAGCTGGTTCAGTCTGCTCTGTTCTCGTGCGGCACACATGTTCACTCAGCGATGGACCATTCATACTGCATAGACATCGACTCGTTTCAAATGGTCCACTGCTCTTCTCAGTCGCAGGTCGTCATTCGGTTAGCAACCGACCTTCCATGGTGAATTGGTACACTTCGTGGCTCCCGAGTTGACTGGCACTTCGGAAGTCTCTGACGTGACTGCTTGTCGGCAAGAACTACTTCTATCCCTGCGCTCGAGCTTACGGTGGCATACACCTTATAGCGCATAGCACCAGGTGATTGAAACGTCTCTGATTAGTACTCTCCAGCTCTTCAGCCCAAGTCTTCTCTCATTTCTCGCTTTCGTCGTACCTCATATCCTCCCTGGTCCGAGCACCTCAAGCACATGATGGGCATGGGTTTGCCTTCCCGTGAAGCTCGCGCGTGTGTCGTGTATTATCAATTAGATAGTCTGTCATTAGCCTCTCCGTCGCTATTCTCAACGGTGGTTCCATGGCATGAGCTCGGCCGCTTTGAAGCTTTTGAGAATCAATCCAAGCACTGTTATTGTACCTGATTGCATCCTGACGATCAACTCTGTGCTTACTTCCCACCATTGAAGAGGAATCGACCAACCGAGATCATCTCAATTCATTGGCCGGTTCAGGATCGTGTTACGTTCCTGCCACCGTCGGGCGACATATCGTACGATAATGTTGAAATCTTTAGCGGAATAGAGATTCCTTCAATCGACACTTACACCACTCCTCATCAACTCCTTGATTAAAGATGTCCTCGCCTTCACGGCCCATCATAGTTGTCACAGGCGCGAATAGGTAAATTGTCGCCCACTAGTCCTGTTTTCTCCTCCGTACTCAGCCTACCACAGCGGCGTCGGATACGCAATCTGCGAGCGGCTTCTACATCAGCTTTCCTATGCAACCCCGCCCGATCTTGAGTTGCTCGGCATACCAACTAGCTCGCAGACACCGCTAAACACGATACCGCTCCCATGCGAAGGTCTCACCATCATCATGGCCTGCAGGAGCCTTCAACGCGCCGAAACCGCGAGAAGAGCCTTATATGCAAGCTTGGATGCACACATCCAGGGCCGTACGGAACGCGAACGGAGCATAGACGAACATGCAGAGACATTCCGGCTCAATCTCAAGATTGATATATGCCTTGTCGACTTGGGAAGCGTGCGCAGCGTTTTCGAGTTCGCAGACCGCGTCTCGAGCAGGTGCGTACCCCGACAAGGTCGTTTACGAGTGGCTGATGCTCATGTTCCCTTCCAGCTACCCATACCTCTCGCATCTGATCTTCAATGCCGGGTTTGCTAATTATGACAGGATTGACTGGTGGTTGTTCATGCGACAAGTCTTGACGGACCCGCTCAACATCACTGTGAGGCCGATATACAACACATCCTTGACTGGTCAACGTAGCGATGATGGGCTTGGCTTGATATTCCAGTCGAATTTGTTTTCGCACTACGTTATGGCAAGTCGCCCCTCCTCGCCGCGTCGGATTGGTATGCTCACAATCAAGACAGTTTCGTGCTTTGAGACCAGTGCTGAAGTATCCTCATGGCTCCCGAGTTATCTGGACCAGTTCCATGAACGCCTTCTCAACTGGGTTCGACGTGAACGATTGGCAGTTGATCGAAGCACGACGGCCGTATGAGCTTGTCAAGTTTGAGATACAGCTACTCGCCGCAGTGCTCGACGAAGAGGCTCTACGAACGCCTCAGGCTCCTCGCCATCTCGTGATACACCCAGGTATCTGCACCACTCAGATATCGGCCGCCCTCTTGAATCCTATCACTGGGCCTCTTCATAACCCAGTCAACTATCTCGTACGTTTTTCCCTCGCAAAACATGACAATATGAAATTGATGAATATGTAGAGCCGCTGGCTTGGCTTCAAGTACATCCTCGTCTGGCCATACTTGTCTGCAGTGTCAGCTATATCTTCCATGCTTACGCCGCTTTCCGCTATTCCTTTTTTTCGGTCCAACGAGTACTCTCCAAAGATATTCGAAGCGATGAATAACCGCTGGGGTCGACCTAGGGCCGAGGTTACCGATATAACATTTTGGCCGGAATACGAGAAGGACGCGCACGAATTGTC
Source organism: Strobilurus luchuensis (assembly GCA_019915105.1). Classification (NCBI taxonomy): domain Eukaryota; kingdom Fungi; phylum Basidiomycota; class Agaricomycetes; order Agaricales; family Physalacriaceae; genus Strobilurus; species Strobilurus luchuensis. The sequence goes on along the minus strand of JAHLMJ010000007.1, from coordinate 1,938,048 downwards.
AGAACGGTGTGGAGAACTTTATGATGAGTTCCTCCGAGACGTTCGACCGTAATTGGGGTGTCAAAGAATCGAGATTTGTAAATCCTCTAGTAGGCTACAATGCGCGCAACTAGTTTCGGCCTTGCCGCTACGGAAAGGGTCCATGATACTGAAGCTCAATGGTGTCTACTGTCGCAGGCTTAGAAGGTGTGACAGTTGGAGAAAGCGTCTATCGAGCTCGACAGAGATGGGAATGCACATAGCTCATAAGGATACTCAGCGAGACGTTGTTATTCAGAGTTGACCCGTAGAAAGCCAAGAAGATTGCGGCGTGCTTTCGCAAAAGTATAGGTACACATCGCAATGAACGATACTACCCCCAAAGAACCAAATTTGATCATTGCTGCTGGAAAAAGACAGCTGTATACGCTGGTACCACAAAGTTGCTGTTCTTCGCAATGCTTATCGTCGTCTGCAAGAGCCGTGAGTCAAACAGCACAAGTAACACTGACATCAAGAAAACAAGATGGGAACCCACCTGCCACTTTGCCACGCCTGCGGCTCCACCAAAGTGGCGGAGGAAGTACTGACCGGAAGGAATGTTTGAGATAGCGAGGTTAATGGGGACAACATCCTTGTTGACGATGACCATTGTCACCTTCTTACCGTCGGACGTGCTGGCGTAGACACCGAGGGTGCTCGAATAGTTCCAAGACATGTTCACTTGAACACTCTTGCTGCCAAAGTATGTTCCATTTCTGTATAAATGAGGTTCGTTTGACATGGCGGCTATGATGATTGCGGGAAGATGCACATACCCTCGGTAAAGCCAGTACGCCAGCCCAATGGGACCCATCTGGTCGGGCTGCGACCAGTAAGTAGCCTGATCCAGGCCATATACACCGAAGATGCCGAGCGAGTCGACTGTGACGAGGCCTCCAGTAATGTCAGTATCGTCGGTCGACGACCATTCTGAGACGGAGAGCTTAGTGCCAGGATAGAATGTCTGGATGAGTTGTTGCATGCGCGGAATGAGCCAGACAGCGTTCGGGTTTGGCTCAGACCACTGAGCAGGCACGGAAGTCCCGATCCATGATTCGTCGACGTAGCCCGGATCTGCAAGGGCTCACCGTCAGGTATGCAACTGGGACGACGATACAAGACCTACCCCACCACGACCGAGTCATTCTGAGCCTCAAGGCCTTTGCAGCTGCATCGTTGGCACTTGTGTCTGCCGCGAAATAGTAATGTATGTCGAGGTAATCGAGGAGACGCGTCCCGGCTTTAGTCGAGGCGTTGTTCATCTGGGTCAGGAACCATGGGAGGAAGTCTTGATTGTTGTGAGCAGCGTTGTCGGAGTAGCCAATCTCGCTCGTCCAGTCTGACATGGAGAAGAATCGTCAAGAGAAGGTAAACCATGGGGAGTGACTTACAAAACCACCAAGCGCAGGTAGAAGGCGCAGCGACTTCGACATTGGGCAGAGTCTTTTTGGCCATTGACGCGGTGGCTATGACACGTGCAAGCTCTTCGTCGAAGCCCATCGGCTCAGGGTGCATATCCTGATGGGTGTTTGACGCGATTTCAATCTCATTGTCGACTACATTGAGTTAGCTGATTGAGTACACTTCTGTTGAACTGCAGACGAAGTGTAGACGACTCGCCTGTGACAATGTCTGGCTTAACCGGCATCGCCTCGAGCATTGCCGCTGCCATGGAGGTGTCCCATGGGGTGTACACATTGCTTTGTGGCGGTGGCGTGACCCAGGATCCATTTGGGAAGAGTCCATCACCAGCATCGCTATTATAAGGATCGTAGGCTTGTTGGTCTGCGTTGGCAGTTGAGATATCAGTCAAAATGCATAGAAGGACCTACCAGAATAGACTGTACGAGGGTAAGAGTACGATGTGCTGTCCTTCGCGACCCAGTCGAGGCTATGCACAGAATAAATCGGTCATTTAACAATTGTCGCAGAACAAGTTGTAGACATACGCGGGAATTGTGAAGAGACTTTTGCTACCTGCCTCAGAGACAAATTGCAGGAAAGGGTCCGCTAGTGGAGAGGCGATGCGATTCTCAAAGTACCAGTCGTTGCCTGCATTCGTGAAGGTGCCATTTGGATTGTAAGCCGTGACGGCGTTGCCGCCCCAGCGGCTCACCGTGACGCCCAAAAGTTTGATATAATTCGCATCCGTAGGAAAATTGACGCCGTATATCTGTGGGGAGATACTTTTCGTGTTGGCAATGATGATGGTGCCATATTGAACTGCAGGGATGGTGTAGTTGAACGTAGCATCGGCGCCAGCCGTAATGACAAGGGAGCCAGCAGATAGCGGTTCAGACAGGGTGAAATACGTGATTGTCTGCGAGGGAGTGTCCGGGGGAGAGTAGGTGGCTGATTTGTTCAGTGTTACACCTTCATCATTGAGCGTGACCGAGAGCTGAGAGAAGTCGACAGCTCCTTGAGAGGTGACGGCCAGCAAGTTGTTCGCCATGGGCTCGGCGGAAAGGAACAATGGCGTCACGATGATTTCTGACCAAATGAGGAAAGGCAATCCTTGTCAATGTAAAAGCACGTACCGTCAAGGAGTACAATGTTTGTAATGAAGTATACAGCCCCGTTCCCCCCACCTTGAAAGTTGATACGGTCCCCTACCAGGAGAGACCTATCAAGTCAAATGCTTCAGTATGCCAGTGGTACAGCTACGCACAAGAGTCAGTGGCGAGAACGCCCTTGTTGCCAGGCAAGTTGCTGAAATCCACCGTGATTGTCGTGAAGGCGGTTTCAGTGACAGAGGTGCTCATAGAAGACAAGGGAAAAGATGCCGACGTGTCAGAGCTCGTGGTGACTGACAAGTAGAGCGAAACATCTGGTTGTGCGCCGGAAATATCGAACCGGAGGCCAGCATAGTTGTTGTCGAAAGCGGTCTCGGCCACTGTGGAAAGAGCTCCGTAGGCCGTCGTGTTGACGGAGATGGCCTCTACGCCTCCTGGGCCGGCAGTGGAGGCAAAGTCAAGCGTGGAAGACCACGACCAGTTCTCCCAACCAGATGCGAGGTTGCCGCTACCTGGCGCATAGATGGTGACATCGGCAGCAGCGAGAACCGCGAGGAAGAGCAGGACAACTGCTCCAGAGATCATGTCGAATGACAGCATCCCTCTGAGTAGCGAAGAGTCGAAGCAGGAAAGCTTTTGAACAAGAAGTCCGGACCGCGATTAGAGCATCAGAGTCATTTCTCCGTGTCTAAAAGCGACCAATCACGGGAGACTCATGTAGAACACTTCGTGTATGGCGTCGTGAGCTGGATGCCACTTGTTCCCGAACTTTATCCTGAACTAGCCACGAGTAGCGACAAGGCACAACACTTGAACACCGTCGAACCAAACGTGCTATCGTGACATCAAAGAGCAATAAAGGCCCCGCAGCAGGTCAAGGTAGCTTAAGTCTCTTCATGCGACGATTTGATACCCGAGACAAACCCGTAGGTCGCTAATTGGAGAAACATCGTTGATACCTGAAGAGCGAGACGGCGTGTAGCACAGATATCTGGTTCTTGCAATTCGTCTGATGGTTCCCTTGAGAAGGTCCTCAGAAGGAAGCCTTTCAACGGCTATAGAGGGGGATGGGCATGGCAGGGCGATTGGAAAGGCGTGCACCATATCAGCCAAATATAGGGTCGAAAGGGCTTCCAAAAAGCATGCCAGTATCAATTCTCTCAAGCATTTGAAACGATGCAGTCAGGTTTCACGATCCTAAACAAAGCTCTTTGAGTAAGACAAATAAACGAGGAGAAGGGAAAGGAAGAGGGAATTTTGTCTCATTCATGCATGGCCCATCATACTGTAAGGCACATACAGTATGCAGTGTGCAAGTAGAAGCAAAAATTCGCAGGCGAAGCCAGAGAGGTCAACGAGACAACACAATATGCAATACGAACATGCCGAGCCGATTGAGAAGCCAGGATGTAGAAAGATCACGTACGACGCGTAAGGTGGTACTGGGAGGTAGTCGACCTCACCATGTGCGAGTGCGAGGGGGGGTACACACGCTGATGGTGTTCTTCATCGTCGTTCATGCACGCAAGGATCCTGACCGCACTTGGCCCTCATTTGGTCTGAACGCGAAGGCGGTGGACCGTGGTCATGGTTCGGGTGCAACTCGTTCGGGAAAACGCCGAGGTCCGGGCGTCCGGTCCGAGACAAAACTAAACGTTCTCTTATTTTCCTACTGGTACACTGACGAGTAGTACCACAGTAGTACTTAGCTGAATCTTCATACGGCATCCAGTGCTAAACGAGCGTCGCGCTCGTATTCATCCGCTCATTGCGCCTTACCCAGTCTCAGATCGTCCTAACTGTACTCCTCAATAAGTAATAAAGGCTATATTTGACGTTGAACAACGTTCACGCAGCGAAATGAGAAGACTACGCCATGACGATCCAATGATATATCAAAGAGGTCGCGCTCATCTAATTGTGCAGCAAGAGAAAGTCGAGGGGAGCACATAAAATACATCTTCCTAGAAATAATGATAAATTTCACTGTCACCGAAGGATCGCGCCTTGTGTGCTATTCCTGACGTCCTTGAGAAACTTGGAGAGTTCTGTGCCGCCGGTCCCCCTCAAAGGCGCCTCCGCCAGCTCCCGCTCGGTCTTCCTCCGCGCCGCTGGACTAATGATATACGTCGTCACGATGATGATGTGCGAATCCCTGAACGACTTCAAGGACCCGACCGCCGCGTTATACGCCTCCTGCAGCTTCGCATCTCCGCGATTCATGACCATCTCCCTCAACGGCCGCGGATTCGCAACGAGGTGGTTGATGAAATTCCGGTGGTGGCGCGGCATATACACCTGCATGCGCTCGAGGAACGACTTTGTCCTCTCCGCCCCACCCGTTATCGCATTGGAGTGAGAGTACTGCGCCACGCCGAGAAAGATATCCAAGGCGTGAACAAGCGAGCTCTGCCCCGCACTGGGGCCAGACAGCTCTGACGGATACGGGCACCCACTCTCCTCCAAGCCCTCAAACACCCAGGGCTTGTCCTCCCTGCCGCGAAACCACGGCCGGATCTCGTCGTAGAACACAAGCGGGTCGCACCGCTCCCGGACCTTCATGAGCAGGACTTTGAGCTCGTCGATGACCGTCGCCATCTCGTGGAGGTATCGCGTGATACGCCTCACGGCAATATCGTCTCCAACGAACGCCTCGTCCATGGTGGACCGCATGATCTCAAGAGCATCAACCCCCCGGAGCTCGATGCGCGCAGAAGTGAGGTAGAACTCTTGCTCGTCGATTGTGCCGGTGAATGTGGTCTGCGACCGAAGCTGGTCGTCAGCCTGGCGTTCCCAGTTGTACAAGACATCGTCCGAGTACGTGAGAACAGGTGGAAGCTGCAGGTGACGCGACACCTGAAGGAGCGGTATCGTTATAGGACGCGGGATGAGAATGGATGTCTCAGACGGCGTAGGTGGGAGCGAGTGTACATAGAAGTGCATCACCCACGCGAGGACGTGGTGTGCGCGCCGCAAAAGCACCTCCGAGTTGACAAGATCCGTGATGGGGAGGACCGGGAGCTATGTGAATCCGCGATGAACACCGGCGACGCGCTGCCAGGTAATGATTACCCACCAGCCGAACCCCAGCCCGCCACCGCTCTGAATCCTCTTTTGCCACGTCAGGAAGATCCGGCTTGACACCAAGCTGCAGTCTTAGTCGCTGTGCATCGTCCAGTAGGGCCTCCCATGGCTCCCAGGCTGCAGGAAGCCGCGCAGGGGGCGGGTGGGGAGGCATGAACCCGGTTCGGTTGTCGACGTCGAAGTCGTGTGCAGCCAGAGTGGTGGTATCAATAGCGCCTGGCACGACAGAGCTCGTCGGGCGCTGCAACCCAAGAAAATGGTCCATAGGTAGTCCTGCCATCTTTTCGTATGGAATGGTGAAAGTGGAAAGTGGAAATCCGCAAAGCCGATGTCTGATTATATACCGCGATGAGTAATGTCAGATGTCGCAATTTCGGTCGCGGCTAGCCTGGGCAACGGTGCCCCACGTCCACGATTAATCAGAAAGTGTGTATCTTTCGGGCAGCAAGAGGTGTTCACGAAAGAAAGACCGAAAACAACCCCTTTTTTCAGATCGATGGACGGCAACCCGGCGGCCACATGGCGAGTTCCACCCGGACCATGTTCGTGTCTACAGACCAGGGATGTTAGTGAAAAGATCCTACTGGATGTTGTTGGTAACAAGCAAGATGATCATGAAACTGTTGAGGGCGATAAGGCGATTGACGTTGTTGACGTTCATCTCCGAAGTGGCTGTGCATGGCACAGCAGTAATCTTATCTCACAGCCACTAGCGTCCTGAGGTTGCATAGCAGTGGTAAAGCTGGCATGAAATAATGTAGTATTCACTCAGACGCGGCGGACTTCGTTCGATACATTCCAATCCAGATGCTTGGCAATTGACATTTCACTTTACACTACTGATGATTGATAATATACAATGTTGCAATGACTTCTCGTCCATGATCAAGGTGCCTCTATGCATTCTTCTTTTGCAGCAATTCCTCCTCCTCTTGTTGAATCTGCGCATCGATCTTTGCTCCCCTGGAGGGCTCGTTCCCGTGAGACTTTGCCGGTGCCAAAGGATCAGTATTGTGTTCTTCTTGCTTTTCCTGCTTCTTGGCTTCCGCAAAAGCAGCGGATGTGTTGGCATGGGTCCGCTGGTCTCTGACAAGACGTCAGCATATAGGTTGGCAATGTGGCAGTGTTGACGACGTACTTGGAGTCTAGCAGATCGTGTGCATTGCGCTGACCGCCCTGGCCAATTGTGGCGTCGTTGTTGTGGTGCTGACCTACGTCGGTCTTGTTGGGCCTGAGAACGTGTTTAGTGACGGGCGAGAGGTTAGCAGAATAGAGGCCTCACCGTTGCTCATTGGCCTCGTGGATCTGGGCGTTTCCGACGTTCGATTGCATGGCGGCTTTTTGCAGAGAGATTGAGATGTTGATGAGAGTTGGGGATTTTGGATAACATTTCTGGGAAGAGACTTCTTATATACTTGCAGCGACTTGGCTTGGAGTATTGGCGTCGTGCATGACGCTGTCGACGTCAGACGGGGACTTCGATCACTTGGAGGTCCATGCAGGTCCTTCTTTCCAAGCATGATCTCACTTCAGAAATGCTTTTCTTACACTACAAGAGCAATACAAATACATAACTGCAGTGATCCAAGAGTAACAATGAATACATGTGATGGTTAGCTGGAAATGACAGGAGTGGCTAGTTCCCTTGTGATGCTTGAAGGTACTTCTTAACCTCGACATCAACATCGTACAGATGAGTCGGATTAATCCAAAGAAGCCACGAGGTTGGCAAGACGCCTGAAGAGCAACAGCTTGAGTTAGAAGCACCGGAGAAAGAGCAGAGACTCACATATGAGCCACAGGAACAAGTCTCGAAGCTTAGCTCTGAACCACGATATCTGCCGCTTGCCATCGCCCTGACGCTTACCCATGTCTAGAATCTTCTTCACTCGGGGGATGCGAATCGTCTCGTAAGCATCGCAGACTTTGTCCAGAGCGTCCGAGAGAGTCTTCTCGTCGGCCACTCCCTCGGGCGGGACATGCAGTCCCAGCAGCAAGCCGACCGTCTGGGCGTCCTCTAAAGCCTGGGATGCGCCCTGTCCGCTATCCGGGGTCAGCGTATGTGCAGCGTCGCCCATCAAGACAATCCTTTTCCTGGTGGAAGTCCACGACGGAAGACGTTCCGTTTGGTATCGCGGCAGAACAAGCCATTTATTGTACGGATCACGGTGGGAAGAGGCGGAGGAACACGCAGAGTCGATGATTTCTTGGAATGTGATTCCCCAGGGGGACTTCCAGCCATGGAATTTGCTGCTGAGAAGCGTATGCAGGTAATCGATAGGTGGTTTGCGTTCGGGCGGCGTGTCAACTGCGTAGGTAGACCACCACATAACTTGTTGCTTGTCCGGCGGGGAAGAGGATGGGAGTGTGAGGGAGTAGCCGAAGAAGCCATTTCGACTGAAGGTCATTGCTGCCTGGTCAAGTTGTATTCCATGCTGGAGGTTGGAGGACAGTGACGCGAGTGGAATGAAGCCACCAATGGCCGTTAGACCGCTACAAATTTGGTAAATACAAGTCGAGGACAGCAAGCCTCGCACTCACTCGTATTTCGCGGGGTACGCGTCCTTGCCGAACAAGGCCTGCCTGCACACACTTCGTACACCGTCTGCCCCGATGACCAGGTCGCATTCCTCCACGTGGCCGTCCTCGAAGACGACGGACGCACCGCCTTCGCTCTCCCGGACCTCTACAGCCCTCTTGTTCCACTCGACAACACCGTCCGGTACCTCCAAGAGGAGGCTCTGGTGGACAACTGCGCGCGACATCATGATCCTGTCGCCTGCGCCGCCCATGCGTCCCAGCGTCGTCCCGTTGTCGTTGCGCACGGTGAAGAACGTTGTGGTGTAGCCATGCTCGTAGAGGTATACAAGCGAGCGGGGGCTGATAGCTCTGAGTACTCTGAGGCCATTCGGCACGATGCCAAGGCCGCCGCCGATGACAGAGGTGGTGTCAAGAGAGCTTGCCTGGGCTTCGTATACCTTGACGGTAGCTGTGGGGAGGTATGTCCGGAGAGAATGGTACGTGGCCAGCCCGCCAATGCCGCCGCCGATGATGATGACCTTCATGGCTGTACTGAAGCAGGCAAATTTGTTAGGGATCTACTATACATTACGTGGTCCTGGACAGCTTGAGAGTGTTGCGGCCTGCTTCGTATACAAGATGGTTGACTGGTCCATGCTGTTGATGACCCGACTTGTTAGTTGACAGACTGTGAGAAGCGCGCAGCCAGCAGGCGCAGCTACACGTTCAGCTCAGGGCCGTCATCTGTGCCGAACTACTCCCGCCAACTTCATCCGGGACCATCATGACAGAGAGCGACGTTGCCAATCGCTGGCTATTGAAAGCTGAGCCTGACACTCGCATTGTCAAGGGAAAGGATGTCAAGGTCAGCAGTTCCTGAACTTTGTTTGAATTCGGGCGACAACTCCTCCAGTTCAGTGTGGATGACTTCGAAACTGTTCAGGTCTCTCCTTGGGAGGGCGTACGCAACTACGAGGCTCGAAATCTCATGAAGGAAATGAAAGCGGGCGACAAGGTGCATTTGTCTGGTTCAGGAATGTTGCCAATCATGTACGATCTGAACTTGTCATACAGGCCTTATTCTATCATTCGAATTGTAAAAACCCTGGTCAACCTGTTCCTTAAATGGGTTTTCACGCTGATGATCTTGCTGTATTAGGGATTGCAGCCTTTGCAGAGGTCATTCAATAACTTGCTTGGGTTCTCCCATCTTATCCAACAACGCACTTTCAGGTGGCCAGAGAAGCATATGCTGACTGTACGTCACGGTGTCACAGTGTTATATTCGTCGACCTTCTATTCATATTTGTTTACAGACACTGCCTGGGACTCGTACGTGTTACCTCTCTGATTTGTGCAGCTTACCAACGAACATCTCCAGGTCCCATCCATACTTTGATGCAGTATGTCCCGCCCTCCTATGGAGACGAGGATACAGAGCTCATTGCCATGTAGAAATCAAACGAATCTGCACCCAAGTGGTTCATGGTCGATCTGAAATTCGTATCACGAACCGCGAACTTCGTTCCTCTGAATATACTGAAATGGATAGCCTCTTCGGTCGAGCTTCCAGAGCAGGTCTCTTATATCGGCGACAACGGCCAGAAAGCCTTGAAGAGTGAGTCGTCGATGTCTGTGATTGCCAGCTGGATCCTCGTCATGACAGAGTCCCAGACATGGATCTTGTAACGCGCGGCCGATTGAGCGTACAGCGCGTCACGGACGAAGCGTGGAGTGCTATCGTTCTCCTCGCAGAGAAGGGTGGCTGGACAGACGATGACATGAAGCCTCCTCGGAAGACGAAGAAAACTGCTTCTTCGGGTAAGAAAGCAACCCTCAAGAAGCCTCAAGCCAGGAAGAGAGCGAGGATGAGCGAAGATGATGACAACGATGAGGGAGAGGAATCAGAGGAGGTGATGCCTACACCTAAGAAGAGACGGGCACCAACGACATGATTACTAGTAGAGAACTTGTACATCTCAATGTGAGTAAGTTCGCACAAGGCTTTCTTTGTGTGATTGATACCTTCGGGATAAATATGTGTCTCATCCTCTGAAGGCCCACTCGGGACATTCTGGGCTCAGTCTCAATTCCAGAGTAATCATCCTTGGTGTATACCACACGCAGGTCCCATCGTGTCTTCAGCATTTCTTGGCGCGGCGAGACAGTAGACTGTCAAAAGTGATCAGTCATTACCGAGCCGTGGATCATCGATTCATCAGGGGGTCAAATTGATTGCGACGTTCCTTCCGCCATGATCACTGGGAGTCCACGGTTCCCTTTGCTTCCCTGGTTGCCTGTGGCTGCGATACCCATACTTGGGCACCTTGAGATATTGACCGTCCGTCACCCGTCGTATTTGACAACGGAAGGATTGCTATTCTGAGTTCCCCATCTTCATTTCGTGGAATTGCCGTTTAGCCCGTGAGGGAACTGATCATGCCCGGGGCCAGTATAGACTTGGTATAAAGCCGACTCGCACTTTGACAAGCGTGGATGCGCACCCAGTTTTCCTTGACAGCGCTACCATATGGCTTTTCACCAGAGTATTGGTCCGTCCTGCAGTGTACATCTGTACTCTATGAACATACTCGCTCATCGTGCCACTGCATATAGATCTTGGTGTGCGTGATACCAACAAAGACACGAGTTTTTATGGCTATGTACCCGACAGAGCAACAGCCATCGTTTTCCTCACGTTGTTCACCTTATCGACGTGTACGTGCACTGCTCTCACCATCGATTAGTTTGACTCACAGCCTCACAGTGGCACATGTTGGACAAGGCGTTTTCTACAAAACGTGGTGGTTACACTTCACTGCGGTGTTCTGTGGGATTCTCGAGGTTCTAGGCTGGGTTGCACGTTTGTGGTCAACTTATAACCCAGGTTTAGCATCGCCATATGAGATGCAGTACGTATCATTATCCGAATGTGAATGCTTCGTCAAGTTCGTTAAACTCACCGCACTTTTAGATTGACATGTACCATCCTTGCACCAACTCCGCTCCTTGCCGCAAATTTTGTTATTATGGAGCACCTTATCATTCGACTAGGCTCGGGATATAGTCGACTGAGCCCCAAGTGGTACCTCATCGTGTTCTGTTGTTGCGATGTCATATCACTGGTCATACAAGCTGTTGGGGGTGGCTCGGCTGCCACAGCTGTAGCGACGAACGGTGACCCGACTCAGGGAGGGCATATTATGCTCGCCGGTATTGCGTTTCAAATGGGTGCGTCTCGGGTCTCCTTCGAATTGCTACTGCCGTGGCTGAACGTAACTGGGCAGTCACCATCACGGTGTACGCGCTGTGCGCAGCTGAGTTCTTTCTTCGATATGTACTAGACAGGCCCATACCTGGACGCGACTTGACGCGGTGTCTGTATACCACCAAGCTTCGCCTGCTGAGTGGTGCGTTGGTCTTCTCCACATTATGCTTGTTTATTCGGTTGGTCCCGCGTTTCAAACTCTCGATTGAAGCTTCTAATGTACCATACTACAGAGCCGTGTACCGGACCATTGAACTGGCGGATGGTTGGACGGGAAGAATTATAGAAACTCAAGTCTACTTCAGTACGTTTCCTTACACGATTACTCACAACCAAGTCTGATCATTGCGGAAAGATGTTTTGGATGGCGCGATGGTCATCCTTGCAATCTACACTATGAACATACTGCATCCTGGAATGCTTCTGAAGGTGGAGCCTAGCAAAAATGAGCACGATGAGAAGGAAAAGGCAGGCGAAGCGGCTAGTCCTCCCTCGGAGGATTCCTCGACTGCCACCCCAACAAATTGATCACTTGTGATAGACTAAGACTGGTGGTATAATCCTCTACGACTCAGATTATAACCTGGACAATTGTATGAGTTTGTAGCCTGTTGTAACGCTGTGAAATTCACTGCACTGTATCGCGAAGCACCGCATACTGACCAGCAACGTTCGCCATGCCAAACCTGCCAACAGTCGTCAATGAAGGGTATTGTTCAATCTATTGTTCCTGTAAGCCTGGACCCACAGGGATCACGGAAGGGCATACTTACGCTACTTGTAATCGATGCGTCATGACAATCAAGCGTGTCCCCACGTGTAGTGGAGGTTGCCGTCGATGGACATAAAGTGCGCGGGGTGCCCTGTCCAAGACGTCCACGACGACCATGCAGACAGACTCTCCCGCCGTTCCTGACATGAGCGTTCCCGACGCTCTGCTCAAAGGGACTGATCTGCTGAAAGTGTCGGAGAAGAAGGAGAAACGGACACTGTTCCGCATCGATGCCGACCAAGGGCAGATCATGTACGGGTCCAGCAAGACCGGGCAGAGTACGTGGCATCTGGCTCGGCCTTGCATTTCGTTGATGGTTCTGCAGTTCCCATTGAAGCTATCAAGGAGATCCGGGCTGGTCCCGAGGCGACATACTACCGCGCGCAGTTCAAGCTCTCTGAGACCATGGACAGCCGTTGGATCACCATCATCTACATTCTCGATGGAACGTACAAGACTATGCACCTGGTCGCGGACACTGTCGAACTGTACAATACCTGGCTCACGACCCTCAGACGACTGCACGCTATACGGCAGGGTCTCATGACCGGACTGGGGAACATCGAACTGAGAGACACCGTCTGGGAAAGGCAGTACTGGAAGGGCGCTGACAAAGGCGGCGACTCGAAACTAGATTTTCTGGAGGTCGAAGGGCTATGCAAGCGGCTCAGTGTACGCCTTACTGACGCGGATCTGAAGAAAGCTTTCCAAGTTAGTGGCTTCCCTGAGTCCATCTTATTCTATTCACCTTCGTTCTCTCTCAGGAAGCAGACAAAGACAAGCTTGGCTATCTCGACTTTGAAGGCTTCAGGCGTTTCGTCAAGCTTATCAAACGGAGACCAGACCTTGAGAAGATCTACAGTAGCCTTGGAAAGATAGATCTTGCGACATTCTCCAAATTTCTACATGATACCCAGAAGGTACATCGGCCAGTCATATTGATGTGTGATTACTGTTGACCACATCGTCGTAGTCCACATCGGATGCCCAGACCATTTTCTCGAAATACTCCCCGAACGAGGCGGTGATGTCCGTGGACGGATTCTCCGCGTTCTTGATGTCCAATGACAACAGCGCTTTTTCTGAGTTACACGACCCGATCTGGCAGGACATGTCGCGACCCATGTCCGAATACTACGTATCCTCATCCCATAACACATACCTTGTCGGTCATCAGCTCGTCGGCGTCAGTACCATTGAGGGCTACATTCGTGCGCTTCTTCACAGCTGTCGGAGTGTGGAAAGTGAGTCGTCATTGGTACTGTGTATCTTGACCAAATACCTGATATGTGCTTCTACAGTGGACATATACGACGGCGAGAATGGAGAACCTCTTGTATATCATGGCAAAACGCTGACTTCGGCCGTATCTGTGCGCGACTTATGCGCAGCCATCGCCAAATACGCGTTCGTGACTTCTCCGTACGCTATCATCATCTCGGCCGAAGTGCATTGCGGTATTGAGCAGCAGGATGCCATTGTCGATATCATGGTGAAGGCATTCGGCGATAAGCTGATCCAGGCTCCTGTGGAAGGCCGCCCCGAGCTCAAAGAGTTACCCAGTCCCAACGACCTCAAGGGCAAGATCCTCTTGAAGGTAAACCAATCTCATGGCTACTCTTCTCACGTCTGACATCTTGTCTAGGCGAAAAACCTCATGGTGACAGAGAAAATGGCGAAGGAAAAGGCCTTGTCTGCTGACGCCAAGATTGAGGTGACGAACCCGAATACTTCGTCCGAATCTGATTCCTCTGCATCGAGTATTCTCGACTCGATCAAGGACAAATGGCGTAGTGCCCGGAAGAAGGAGAAGAAGAAGAAGAAGGAGAAGGGGCCCCCCATGTCAATTTCCTTGGCCACTCTCCTTGTGTACACCGTTGGAGTCAAGTGCCTCGGCTTGACCGGATCTCAGATCTACGCTCCGGAACATATCTTCTCGCTTTCTGAAAGCAGAGCTGCGCGTGAAGCTGGTAAAGAAATGGTCGTGCATTGTCAATCTCATATGGTCCGGGTGTATCCCAAGGGCACACGAGTCAACTCTACGAACTACCAACCGCAGGTGTATTGGGCTATGGGCGCACAAGTCGTCGCGATCAACTGGCAAACTTTCGGTGAGGATGTTCGCCAACAAAAGCTACTGACTGGCTGATACCGCTCTGAAGACCTGGGCTACATGATTAATCAAGCGATGTTCCAGCGAAATGGCCGATGCGGATACATTCTCAAACCGGACGCACTCCGCCCAGGCGGCGAGCAATTATTGGAAGCACGCACGAAGCATCGGTTGGAGCTCACGGTCAGTCCTCTCGGTGAATTCTTCTAATCTGCTACTCACGTAGCAAGTAAAGATCATCTCCGCTCAACAACTTCCTCGCGCCAAAAACAAGAGCACCGGCGAGGAGATAATTGAGAGGTCCACCATTGACCCTTTGGTTCACGTCGCGCTGCATATTCCCGACTGGATGGCATCGCCTGCCTCTGATAGCAAGAGCAACGACCCTATTACGAAGGTCTCTGACGAGACCAAGGAAGTGAAGAATAATGGCTTCAACCCCGTGTGGAACCATGTCATGAAATTGCCCTTCGAGTGCGTCGGGGGTATGACGGACCTGATCTTCATGGAGGTCTCTGTCAGGGATCACGGAGAGTACGAGGGAGCCGTGGCGAAGTACTGCATCCCTCTGGGTAGACTGGGAAGAGGGTTCAGATACCTGCCACTGCACGATGAGCAGATGTCGCAATATCTGTTTGCGACGCTATTCGTGAAGGTGGATCTGGTGGATCTGTGATACACCTGGCGTCAATTTACATGATCGTGAACTGGACATTTATTACAGACACTTTGTCCCGAGGAAACAGCACTACCCATTTACACATATGTACACGTAGTTAACAAGGAGCATCTTAGCATTAGGAAATCATCATTTGGATCTTGCTCGAGGTAGCTGGTACCTGCCGTTGCGGGTAAGGTGGACAGTTACGGAGTGTAGTACAGTGACCATTCAGATTCACTCACTACGTGTAATTCAGAGGTCTGGGTACCTCGTCGCCAACCTCTGACTCGCTCGCTCCCAGCGTTTCCATCAGATCTTTCCGCCCAAACATAACAGCAGTCTCAACAGCACTGGGCTTGCCCAATCTTGGGTCCGCGCCGCCCTCCATCAGGGCCTTCACGAGTTCGCCATAGTCCTTGAACACTGCGCCGGCTATGATACTCTGTCCACGATCGTTGAGGCTATTGACGTTCGCGCCAAGAGCGATGAGCTCTTTCGCGAGCGACGTGTGCCCAGAATAGGACGCAAGCATGAGTAGGGTGTTCCCATCTGGATTTGTCATGTTCACAGGGAGGCCCGCATTGACGGCAGCGACCAGGAGTTCTGCATCCCCGTTGCGGGCAGCATCGAACATCCGATGCGCAAAGTCGATGGTGGATTGGGGAAGAGCCATTACTGGCGAAGATCACTGACGTCAGGCCTCTCAGTAATCAGCCGAATCGGGGTCCGCGCTACTCTGGCGCTACTCGACGCGTTCTTTGCTCTTAGTTACGAGTGGAGGCCTTTGGTAGTCATGTCAACGTTGCACTGGTGAGACGCGTCGAGCATGCGTCGGAAGGGTGGGCTAAACACCGATCAGGCTCGCGCACGCCTTGTAGTTTGTGCATGGAACCAACGAATCGTCCAGCAATTGGCTCGATCTTGCTGCACATTTTGCGACCATCGTCACGAGAGGATACCGTCTCGTAGAGCAAATCTCACGCCGGTGAGTCAAGTAGTCGTCGAGAACTGGAACATGAATCATGGCTCCATACAGGGAGAAAAGCCATGTAGTTGAGCGGCGAAGTCAACGTCAGAGCCACCATGGTAACTCATGACGACACATTCCTTTTCCCTCTCACTGAATAGCCATCAATATCTGACTAGAAGATAAAACGAGCGAGAGAGTCCCGACGACCGCAGAGGTCACCGTAACGATGCCCACATAGTAGACACACCAAAGTCGTCCACATATACTCGAGATACTTGGGACGCGACATAAGAGGCAAAGAATTCTCTAATGCGCACTGAGAGGCCATAGGCGTTTTCCTCGTCACGAGCTCTTGACCGATACTTACGAATATCTGGGCTAGTCAGTCCGGCCTCCAGTCTACGCTTAGCACCGATGTCTAGACACGGTGGTTATCTAGTACTCCTCATGATTAACCTGTAGACTGTAGGCGAGAGTGAGCGAACATAGCAGCCATTTTGAACGAAATGGGCTCACCCTTCAAGGCTGAGGTAGGACTGGCTATCCACTGAGCGCTGCTATGGGTGGTAGACGGGAGGAAATGGATAGATTACAATGCAGTACAAGTCTATCTCTGGACACCTGTATAGATGGGTTTCTCAACTTCGTGGATCGGCTTCTTGCCCTCTGGTGTTCCGGGTATCGTCTTCAACAAGCCCTGCAGACAGCGTGAACAGCGCGAATAAAGCAGAGAGAGAGAGCGTACCAGCTTCTCAAACATGCACGAATTGAGAGTACGTTCCTGCTTGCGGCACATGTAGTAGTCCTGCGAGAAGAGATGAGCGGCTGCTGCCTGGTGAGTGAAATGGTGGTGCACATGGTTGTTCTTCTCCAGGCAAGTCCAATGTGTCTTGAATTGCTCGCCACAGTTCTCCCGCATTTTAGTGATCCTGTTTCGAGTCCGTTGTCAGAGGGTATGTCCAGCGTTGGGTGGTGCAACACACAAGTCTGTTGCGCAACGCGTCACTTTGCGCCCCTCCTTCAAGCAGTGTGCTGGGTCTCGGTTCTCCGCCTTGCAGAGCATGAAATCCTCTGCCGCCGTCGTCGTCAATGACAGCAAACATCGGGGAAGCTAGACGCACCATTGTACTCCTTGCAATAAGCTCCAATGAAGAAGGCGGCGCTCTTCAGCGGTGCGCTCGTTGCGCCGAGCTCGTCGACGCGGGGAATGGGCGGTGAAACATCGCTCTGAGAGTCGCTCATCGTCGTCGTCGGGATTGAGGCCGGGTAGAATAGCGGAGTCCGAAAGTTGGCCGCTTGCGGCTCTTGATGGCCGACGAACGGCCTTCGCCACTTTCCTCCACTTCCCCATGGTAGGTCTCAGTGAAACCCAGGAATGGACGCGTTTTAACCGCGCTGTAGCCTCCCAAAGCACCCCCGAAAATCTACCAGATCCTTGTCAGATCCCACAAATTGACTATCTTCCTAACACGCGCGCCAAATTCTACCGTACAAGAGCTCAAAGAGGAGGCTCAATCAGCCATGGCTTCCGATGTTGTCTCTGAGGCAGATATACCCTCAGCATCCTTTGAGGTCTGCAAGCTTGTAGCCAGCAAAGGCTCCTCTAAATACGAGATTCTGGACGACTCGAAAGAAATCAGAGACTGTGGGATAGGACCTTGGGAAGTGTTGTACTTGCGCTTCAAAGATCCTGAGACTGGTAAGCGTTGACTCAATGTAACAGTGAACAAATCACAGAAGCCTTTCTAGGCGAACTGTTGAACGTTGATTATACTCCCCTTCCAAACTTCGATGAGGAGGAGCCGCAGATTGAAACACCTACAAAAGGCAAACGAAAGGCTACTGATGCTGACTGACGCTGTGAAGTTTCTGCTAAGTATAGTGTATATCCTTGCTGTAGGTCCGCGTATCAATCTGTGTTGGTTCGGTTTCTTGACGACTGTAATCATAGCTCTGTCATATACAGCACCACTTCCATCTTCGACAGGCCCCGGGGTTTGTGCTCTGCAGTGCTTCGCTTATCCGGTGAGCCTGATAAGCGCTGGGCATCACTGGGTTTGAGCCACGCGCAATTTCCGTCGGTCCGTCTACCAATACGCTAACACTAGAGTCAGCGGCAAAGCAGTACAAGGAAACGGAAGGCTCATCCGGCTGTGTCCAGCTGTCCCTTCTGGGCCACGTCCAATATCTACTGAAAACAAGCAGAACATGAAAAAAAAACCACTGGTGAGGTTCGGCCCCCGTCTACTCGACCAACCAAGATACCATTTTATTCTCGGTCAATGCGGCCGTGGGGATGCCTAGCGATGGTCATTAGTAGAGCGGTGTTCACAAGCAGGCGCCGGGCGTGGACCGCATCACCGAGAATTCCAGCTTATGCACGTCTCGGATGTCAAGATGGACAGTGTACAAATTTGTGCTGTCCCTGTGAAGAGCACTAACATGACTCTTCGCGCAATGATCGACCAACAGAGCCTGTTTCCTGAGTTCGCTACCCTTGTTCTGCTTGTGGACAATGTGTCCTTGTTCCCTCTGTGGACATTAGTCGACCGATGAAACATTCGTCCAATCAAAGAATAACATTGAAGAGAAACACATAGCAAGTACACAGCAAGCAAGGCAAGAACACACGGAAGATGATATATAGAGGTGATGTTACAGATTGATTGTTCCCGACTGCTTCTTCTTTTCACTGCTCGTACAGAGCCTGTTCCCGGCCAGACATGGTCTTCGTCGCCCACAGTATGAATCCTATCAGGACTACGAACCCTCCCATGGCTCCTGCAAAAGCTAGCTGCACCCAAGTCGCCATCCGCGGCTGGGCATGCATCAGCTCCGCATCGCTCGCAAGCGTCCCCGACATGCGCTCTCCCCCAAATTCGGACGCAGCCCAAGACTCGCGAGGCCTCGCACGTCGCCTCTGAGACATCGGACGAGTGGAGATCTGAGTGGTAGCTCGCCTCGTGCGTGCACGACCACCAGCGTTGGACAGCGAATCATTATACGCCACCATCTCGGATGGGCAGATCCGCGGGTTGCCCCGATGGCCTTCCATGGGCATGCCGCAATGACGGCACTGAGGTTTCTTGCGCCCGCTGGAGAGCGTCGAAGGCGTGGGCGTGGGCGTGGCTGACATCTGGGAGACGTAAGATGGGCAGGTCGATGAGTGTGCGTTCACAAAATGCGGACATTACTAGTAGAGCATAACTTACTGGAGTGGCGATTAAGCGCCGAGAGAGAGCTTGATTGAGAGATAGCGAGGACCAGAGCCGTAGATGGTGGTTTGATCCTGAAGGTTCGCTCTGGTTCGCCAGTCAAGAAGCTTCACAGGGCCAAGAAAGTAGCACGGCAACGTGATCCATCACTATGGCACACAGTGGTTCAGGAGATAGTGAGCTCCGGGATGCGAAAGTAGAGCATCTACATACAAGGGACTCCGAAGTCAAGCCACGCCGTCCCATATGTCTTCCAAGCAGTGCCTTTGTTCCCAAAGTCAAACAAGGGCAGTCAGCTGCAGTATGCATGTCTATCTCGGGATGAACAGGCCATTCATGCAGATGGATTACAGATAGATTGGTAGCAGTAGCTATCAGAGATTCGTTAGGACAGCGCGGTGGGCAGTCCCCTATGGCGTGGAGGACTCAGGCAGGATTCAGAGGCGAATTCAGAACAAGCAGAAAGACAAACCAAGTCGGCCAAAAGTCGGCAGTCGGAACGGATGTCATCACGTCACATGACGTCTGCGCGTTCTTCCGAGTCGACTACTCCGGGTAGGACCAATGCTCTTGCTGCCTAGCTACGCCATTCGTCTCGGACCACTGAATACCTAGACGTGGACATACTCTTCTCGTGCTATTTGCTCAAACTCGCGTGTAAATCGCAACATCTGGGCTCCCTGGAGTAATCGAGGCACTGCAGCGTTCGCTGTTCGACTTCTGGCTAGCTTCATTCCAAAATGTTCGCTGCTGTCAAACCTTCTTTCGCTCGCCATAGCAGACGATACCTAGTTTCTGCTGATCACTCTATCTATTACTCGGAGTCTTTGAATCCCTACTTCAATCTTTCATTCGAGGACTGGTACGACACTTCGTCGTGAACTTAGTCTCGCAATGCTCAGACTTTCACAGGTTGTTTCGCAAAAAATCACCCGAGACGCCGTTGCTCTTCATTTACCGCGATGATCCATGCGTGGTCATTGGAAGGCACCAAAATCCCTGGAAAGAAATTAACTTGCCCGCCTTGCACGAAAGAGGAATACCCTTCATACGACGGAGGAGCGGGGGCGGAACTGTCTATCATGTAATTAAAACCACCTCTCGCTTACTACTCTATTGAAGTATGCACATAAGGATTTGGGTAACACCAATTTCTCCATACATATGCCTCGTACATCTTTCGACCGCAGCGCAACTGGAGATATTCTTTTACGTGCCGTCCAGGGACTTCATATAAACGCGGAGCTGAACGAACGGAATGACTTGTGTGTCGAAGGAGACAAGATACGTCCATCCTTTTCGTTTTGACTTAAAGCTCATGAAGAGATACGTTTCGGGCTCAGCGTACAAAATGGTGCATAGGCGGGCGTATCATCATGGTACCATGTTGATATCGACGCATCTTGATACCTTGGGCGACTTACTACGGACTGATAAAGTGAGCAATCTGCTCGAGGTCTGCGGGGGTGAATCGTTGCATCCGTTAGAGCCACTACGTTGGCTTTCGATAATGCTGACACTGAGATAAACAGGCCACGATGACTACGAAGAGTGTTGCGTCAGTACGCTCTCCAGTCTGTAATCTCCAGCAACACGACCCCTCCATCACGCACGAAATTTTCGCCCAGGCGGTCATCAACTCCTTTCGTCATACGTTTTCAGATGTCTGTGTGTCCCCGTCCGCTGCCTCAAGGCTATCAGGTTGACCGGAAGTAACAGGAAAGTCCGCTCCGACGTGTCGAAGAGAGCGAGGACGAAAACGACGACATCAGAGAGGGAATGGCCGAGCTATCAGTACGTTTCCGTTCCCTAGCATTATCATCATCGCCTGACCACATACAGACTTGGGAGTGGTCTTACGGACAAACTCCAGAATTCTCTTATCACGTACGGCGATCCTTCGGATGGGGCGATGTTGTACGTCCCCGGATGCTCTGACTCAGCAGCTAGCCTGAAGTTTCTTTAGGAGGCGACAATTCACTCCAAGCACGGTGTGATTCTGAGCTGTCAGATTCCGCAGTTTCCGACTGTGGCAGCGTCGTTCGAAGGGACGCGTTATGGCATGGAAAGTGAGGCAGTACCGCAAGGCGAGCGAGAGGAAGAGGTCAGGCGCTGGATGTTGGACGTGATGGCGAATTGATGAAGAGCGATCATGCACTACTTAGTACTACTACTGGTAAGTAGTGACCAAATAACTGATCCACAAAGCAAAGCTGCTTCTTCGGCTAACGATAACTGCGACATGCAGTGCTGCTGAGCAATAGAATTGTGCTGCTATCACGTACTGGACATAGAAAAGTTTGGTTGTCTTCTGTCGTGCTTATTCAGAATTAGTTGTAGTGTTTGACAACAACACCGCAGACGATCTCTTCCTCAACACCTTTGGCCTTGCCTTCAGTCAGAACAGTCTTCCCATAAGACCCCACGCGGCCTTTCCTCCACTGTTGCATCGTTGGGTAAGGCATCCCTGGCTTGACGAGATGCTTGATGCCAACGCGCTGGAGGACAGGGCTCTCCGTATGCGGACGCAACTCCACGTCATCATCCGCATAGCTGAAGTAGAAGACACCTAGTCTATCGATATTGCGCTGGTCCTCGGGTGGTTGGATGACACGGTGACGCGTAGGAGGATAGTACCCGCCGCACAAAAAGTCAATTCCGTCACCAGCGTTCACGACCTGCGGGGACTCAGACTCAATGTCTCAGTGGACTGAGTCGAAGGGAAGACCAACCAAGGCGTTGTCAATATGCTTGACCCATCTCCATTTACCATCGGGTGATAGAATCTGTAGTCCGCCGACTGGTTGTGACCACAAGACCGTCACACAACCGATATCTGTTTCGTAAGAAAAGGAGACGGCATGTTGGCTAGCAGATCAACTTACCATGATGACCTTTCAGCCACACGTTTTTCGTTTTCTCTTCTTCTTCCTTTGACCTGTTATAGCTACTCGAACGGTCAATTGGGCACCTCGAGCCGAGATTCACACGAGGGCATACTATTTCATAAAACGCACTGAAACCTCATGTCAACAAATTGCATCTAGCCAAAACACATACTGACCTGAAGATTCACCGCGGACATCGAACTGATGTTGATTTACCAAAGTTTCTTCAGGCAGCTCCAAGCCCCGTGCCAGAAGACTGCGAGTGTACGTTGAGCGCGAGAGTTCAGTGAACCCGAGAAGTACCAGCTGACCGAAGAATCGGATGGACGATGTTCATGTGATTATAACGAACAAAATCATCGATGAGGTTTGTGTATGGACGAATGACTTTGGGATGCTCCTGTTCAAAAACCATTTTGTTGACTGCACGGAAGACGTTAGGGCGCGCGGGAAGGCGCATAACAGCTCACTAACTGTTGTAGTGCTCGATCTGGTCGCGAATGCCATTGGTGATAACCTGGCATGAGCGTCAGAGGTGGAGTCGACCGAGGTGTCTTGTTTACCCATGTCTGCTTCGGCTTATAGCCTTCGTAAATGTCAGGGGACTTGCTTTCGTATCTCTTCTTCTCCGCTTCCTCAACGTCGTCGAAGGTCATGTTGGCAATAGAGAATATTTGACGCGTCTGAATCACCAAATCAGTGCTTGAAAAAGAGAGAGCAAGGAGGATGTCCGATTACCTGCTCAGGAGAGTATCCATGATTAACGACGTAGAAGAATCTGGGAGATCTTGTCAGAATGAACTAAGAAATTTGCGTTCTGTCCCCGACCCTTGCTCGTGCATGGCGCGAGATACCTGCTCTGTCAACTTGACTCGACCTTCCTCAGTCGAGGCCAAAGATAAGTCGATGATGGCTAGATCCGCATAGTCCACTAGCGCATGTCCGACGTTCGTAAGAGAATTGACCCTTCCAGGACGAGCACGCACAATTCTCCTGTGAGGCAGGAGGGAAGTCATAGAGGGGTGGATCAGGCAACGGCGCCGTGAAGAATAGATTGTAAAGCGTGCTCAAAAGATAAGAGGCCATAGCTGGGGAGATGTCTAACCCTTCAATTTGTTGCAGACCTTATAAGCAGCACGGAGAAGCTGATTGAAAGGGGATTTCTGGTCATGATAAGCTGATACGAGAATCAACGTCGCCTTAGACTTGATGCAGTATTACTCTTCCAGCTAGAGACCAACCCTCAATTCTAAACGTACAACGGGATACCGAGGGAGTTCCGCGCTTGAGGTATAGCCTCCGAAAGGAAGAGAGATAAGGCCTTAAAATGAAAAAGGTTTCCTGAAGGAGATTTGCGAAATTTCGAACACCCATGGCATTGTCTTCGCTGGAACCGTGACATGGCATGGGAAAGTAGCAGTGAAGGGCGATAGATTACAGTCCCAATTGAGGGTTGTTTGCGGTTGCCTGTGGTCTCCTTGTTGGTTCGTCCTGGATAGCGCAGAAGTCAGCACAATCATTCAGGTTGACTTCGCGCAGCTCCGTACAGTCTGTCCACGCGCATGACCCATCAGCATCTTATCCCGCTTGATCATCATCTCATCCCAGGAGTCTATGCCATAGCGAGGCGGCTGCGACACGGTGAGACTGGGTCATTCCGGAGAGCAGGCACCGGGTACCAACCTTCCACAAGTTCTGCGACCGCGTCGTCGTGTTGAGCAGAGTCCCGCCCACGCCGAACATGACGGTCACGAGTGCTGTATCAAGCAAGGCGTCCAATTAGTCGATGTACATTGTCCGAGAGAGCGGTGTTACCGAAAGGAAGAAGCGCTTCCCAGGGAACTGGCATGGCAGTTTCGGTCAAGAATCAATTTGCTCCTGTTTGTACAGCAGCTTCTCGTTCGAAAGCCTCAGGTTCAGATTATAGTGTTATTGGCGAATAACGGAAACTACAGTACGAGCATTCTGGTGTATATAGCGATATAGCATCTGTTCAATGTCCATGCGCAATGCGTACGGCGACGTAGTTCGAGGGAAATCCGATAGCTTATTACATCCTCGGCATTCCCAAAAAAATCTCCTCGAGAGAGTGACTCAATTGATCAACGTCTGTCCCAAAGCCATCATGAACGGGGAAGAGAGCAGATGCCTGAGGATGTGAGTTGGAGGAAGATCCAACGGGAATATGTTGATTCTGTTGTCCCGTAATTTGCGAATACTCCAACAGGAATCCAGCTGGAACGTATTCCAGGTTGGCAGGAGAGCTGAAGGAGGCAGAGGGTACTTCCAGGTTGGATTGAGTTTCTTCCACCAAGTCGGAACGATACGGGGAATACGAGCGATCGGTATAGCTCGTTTCAAAGCTGGGGTAGAGGGAAGAGGCGACCGGGTAGGGCGAGTAGGAAGTAGGTGGAGAGGGATGATCTGGTATTGATTGGTACTGCTGTCCAGAATCAGCACTCAACAACGAATCACCACCAAGAGCATATTCCAAGGAAGAGCTGGAAATAAGGGGGGGAGTTTGCATGTTGTTGTTTAGATGGCCCATCTCGAGTTCAGAAGGATTGCGATAGGCATCTCGCGAGAGAGCCATTTGCGGATGGGAAGCCGAAGGGGGAATCATTGAATGATTCGAGCAAACACTTTCGGGCGACTGTTGCAAATCCGAATATCGAGTCAAGGGACTAGCACCCTGATCCGAATAGGCATACGGTGACAGTAATTGGGACGTCTGGAATGTCACCACCTTGCTTCGTTCGTGAATGGATGGAGATGACAAGCGGCGCCTTTGCACGCTCAGCGAGTGATTATGGGGTATCGTTGAGCTATCGGGATATAGTGGGAACAAACCGTCTGCCAGAAGATACTGCTCAGAACCTGTAGATGTACCATTCGACGAAGTCACCGAGCCCGGCGAGGAGGTGGGCGGTGAATGAGACCTTGCAGGAGTTTCGCCGAGAAGATATGACGAAGCCGAGCGTCGCCTAAGCTGACGCGTATCCGACGGTCTTGTCCCGCGTAAGTGAGAGGATGCAAGAGTTTCGCTTCCGCATGGCATGCAGGAGAGAGGCTCCTCCACGGGGAAACTACTGCCGCTGGATGGCGATGGACCAGTAGGAGCTGTTGTATCTTTTTGGTTGAAAAATCTTTCCCTGCGCTGCATCGAGGAAAGTGAGTGTTTGATGGATGCCAACGCTGCATATGACGCACAACTGAAAAACCCGCTTTATATATCTTGTTCGTAGGGTCTGTAGAAGTTTGCGTAAGTAAGGATGCTGTAAGAGGCACGGCAGCTTTCACTCACTTTGCTTGAAGCTCTTGTGGCCCTTGGAGGAGGGAACTTTCGTCATTTCGAGTGGTATAGGAGGGGTAGACTAGTAGTATGGACCTACACTCATCCTGAGTGCAGTATTTAACGATCACCATGACTCGACACGCAGATGCAACGAGGTTCATGTCAACAGATCCGGCTCGTGTAGCTCCAGCTTTGTGAATTCGTCCCCACTGACGAAACCAGATGGAGGCGGTGAAGAACGCCTAGGTGACGCCAGGTCTCGATCACCGATCTCATTATGAGTTCGGTCACGTGCCGATCATCATCGTGTATAGCGGCGGCAGCCGAAAGACAGGGGCAGGAGCCCTTGTCGCGCGCCTTTCATCTGCATGTCTCGACGATGAAACCAAGCTTCCGTTAGATAGTGTTTTTCACGTATAATAGCTTGCACCACAAGACTTGAGCATAAAACAGTTACCTGATCTGATCCGGCTGGCCGATAGAGGCCGGGAATCTACCAGATGAGGAACTCTACCAATTAGCGACAACTGGGTTCCAATGGAATTGCTGTACTCAGGGCTAGCAGCATTGCCTTCAGGAGTTAGGCACGTAGTAAATTGATTGAGAGGTATCCGTGTGTCATTCTGTCGAATATCAGAACTGCCTGAGTCTGTGGCGCATATTTTCATGCATAGCATATGGAAGCGCAAAGACGTAAAGATCGAGTCACTTCCATCAACAAGACTTCATCCGCAACTATCAGACCCTTCTAAAGTCTTACAATTCTTCTGGCCCTGGAAGTGTCGCTGTTCTACGTATACCGACACCGCAAACTAATTCAACCTGACGCCTCCGCCCCAACGGTTCGAGAATGATGGAAAGCGCGCCTAATAGACCTGTTGACCAGTACGCACGTTCGGATAATTCTATGAGCCGATAAGACAGCGGGGGCGTTGTACGGGATACGTCCAGACTTGATGACATAGCTCTCTTGTACACAGGTTGCTACTCTAGTATGGGGTCTAAGGCTCCGTTATAGATGTTAGCTTCTCTCTCAGATCTGATCTATGTTTGTTTGTAGTAGTGTCCTGTCGTGACTCATGTCTAAATTGGATGCTGCGCCACACAGCGCACGGACCAAGCACGCCTTCATTTGGCGCGTGAATAGCTCAAGGCATACGAAGCTCCCACTGAATGTCATGATCCTTGGTTCCGAGCGTCTAAGGCACTTTCCTGAGAAACGTTCAGGCGTCATGGATACAGCAACTTGAAGGAAAGCCTCGTGTATCAGACGCGACACCCAGGCTCGTACGCAACATAGAAGTTCAACTGCTCTTGATAGATTGTGCTAATGATGTGCCGGGGTCAAACAGACGCTACGTTATGTGCGATAAGACCCTGCCCCAACACACCAAGCGCGCATGGCAGTACGTAGGATATATACAAGATGTGGTCTTGTCCATGATATGTGTGTATGCTGTGTTGTAGGTAGATAGCGGAGATAGCAAATTAAGAGCAGAAAAGTCTAGATGAATATCACGAGATGTTACTTTGCCTTGGATGTGGCGGTATTTCTGACGGAGGCGCGGGTCTGGAGCGGAGGCTGTTTCGAGGTAGCGGTGAGTCCACGAGCCGGTCTCCCAGCTGTTCGAGCGGTAGTAATGACTCGTCTTTTCTTCACCACAGGCTGAGTCGGTTCGTTGGTGCTGCTCGAACCGGTGCTATCTCCTCCGCTATTGCCGTCATCCGAAACAGTGGCAGACGACGCTTCCGAAAGAGTCATTCCAGCTCTCCTAGTTGGATCCGCTGCCACCTTCGGTCTAATGAGAGGACGCTTTACAACAGGACGCTTTTTCACGGGGGATGCACGCGTCCGAGTGACGCGTTTCTTCTCAGGAGAGAAACTCCGCGGAAGAGGACGTTTGGGAATACGGGACGGAAGCGTGGGCTGAGATTCAATGGTTTCGGATGACGATATTTCGGTGTCCATCGGTGTAGGCAGAGAAGATTGATGATCGTCAACTAACATGTATGTAGTAGAAAAGATATTATTTGGCGTGAGGGATGAGGAGGATGTTTCATGAGAGAAAGGAAGGGTAGACAAAGGAGACGTGAGGCTAGATGGCGATGGGAAGGTGCCGAGATGACGAGCGGGAGTTCGTAAGGTTTTGTCAAAATCGTCTTCATCGTCATCAATGTCTGCGTCACTCACAGAGGAATCACCGTCCAGCGGCATGGGGAAACCTTCGCGAGAGGTCTGGTTGTGAACCCGGGATTGAGTGCTGTCGCTCAAGGTTTCAGCGAGGCCAGGGTTCAATGGCACTCGCGACTTCAGGAGCGACTCGTCAAAAACCCGCACGGGCATCACTGAAGCTTCGTCCTCGTCGGCCTCTGGAATAGGCATGACTGGAGGGGCCGATGACCGTTGTGATGATGAAAGTACATTGGATTGAATGACGGGCGTAGGCGGATAAGCCGAAGGGAATGGTGGGTATTTCCGCCACTCCTCGGAGTGTATTTCATCGTAAGAATGGGTTGGCGGATGCCAGATCTGGTACTGCAAAGTGGCTGAAACACTGGACCCAGCGCTTGGAGCAGTCGGATCCGGCAATGAGGCAGGAAGTGCAGCTATTCCAGAACGGATATGAGGTTCCTGGGTGCTAGTTGCCTCATAGATACTGGTATCGACTGCAGCGCGTGTTGCTCTGGATTCAACATAGTAGGGATCCGCGTTTGTCGTAATGGATGGTGGAGGAGCAAACGAGACATAATGATCATCAGGCCGCAGTGACGCAGTGGGAAATCGACCATCGAACTTGAGCCAAGGAATCCAGGAAGCAATGGTGCGGATGGGAAACGATGCGACGAGGAAGAGGACATCGCCGAACATGCGAATCAGGTCCAAGATCGCATCCAACGTTGCAGTGTACGGTTTGAGAAGCGGGCGAATGACATGAAGGTAGATGGGTTCGGCGCCCTGTGGTGGTAATCAATCAAACATGAGGATGCATCGGAATGATATGCTACTCACCCTTGCCCGAGTCAATAGAAAGAACAGAAGCACCATACACTTCACCTCGTCGTAGAAGGGTATCAAGATGGATACCAGTATCTCGATGTTGCGTTCGTAGACGAGAAGACAACACTGGGAAAACATGAGCACCATGGTCAGACGCGAGGACCGCGGACGTCGTACCCAGACTATCCACACGGCGAGGCAACCCTTCATGTCTCGTTTGCGTTTTGCCAACGCATTCCGACTGGGCTGGCCGCTGGTGCGCGCCGAGCGGGAGGGCGGCGGCGCCTTCAGCGTCTTGAAGGTGTCGAAGATATTCTGAAAGAGCAGGCCGAGGCGGAGCGCATGGACAAAGACAGGCATTGGTTCTGGCGTAGGCTTTTAGTCAGCCCCAGACGGCGTAACCAAACCAGGAGCTGGGCTGTCGGCTGAGAAGGAGAGAGAATAGATCGACGGGTTCTGCGGCGAACGGTGTGGCTGACTGTCAAATGCGAACAGGTTCGAATCAAGTGACGTCGCGGCCACGTGTCGTTCGTGTATGGACTTGCTTGGCTTCTGCTTCATCATAGAACGAAATGAATGATGGTGATCTATAAGTAAAACATCGTGTACAGATAGATCAGTCGCAAATACAAAACTAATTCAAAGACGTCGAGGCCTGAACAACCAACAGACTCGCAGCAGATCCATCGGCCACAACAGCAGCACCCACATTGCCCAGAGTCTTGGACACGCTAGAACCAGTGTGGAAACCCTTCTCCGCAACTATCTTAGCCAGCTCTGGGGCGTAGTTCTCAGCTGCCAATCTTCTCGACCGTCCAGTGACAACAATTACGCCGCCAGCAGACTGTGTAATCTCGCTGCTGAGCATGTCCAAGGCGGTGTGCAGCGGTTGGAACACCTCTTGTTTGTTGAACGTGATCCTCGACAGCGCTGAAAGCACTTCGGGACTGTGGACCGAGGTCTCGCGCGTGTATCGGTACCAGGCAAGGTTGTCGGCGGTGGTGGACGCAAGACGCGTCTCCGTGTTGGGCGCTCCGTACACAGTGTCGGCAGCGGCCAGCGTCTACAGCAAGAAGTCAATTAATGCCATAACAGACTGTATGCGCGACTTACATGCTGCACCTGATATCTGGTACCAGGATTCGAGAGATCAGCAGCAGCCTGTGGCTTCTCGACGTCCACACTACTCGTGCGTGTCAACGGCGAATCAGACTTCGTGAGCCACACCACAGTGGCCTTGACGTTGGGGTTGATACAGAGCTGTACCAAGAAGGACAAAGCCAACCGATCGTCAGGTCCTCCAAAGAAGGGCAGGAAGAGCTGCTGAGGGCCAACGTTGAGACTGCATCCCCGGTCCACAAAGAGCGCCACATCCGTAGGGCAATCCAAGAATACCCGGCGGATGAACTCGGAGTAGACAACGGAGCTTGTCTGATCCTGGGTCGTCGATTTGTTGAAGATGCCATCGAAGGGATTACGTGCGCCAGTAATTCTATCACTGTCCTCTTCCACAGTAGCGCTCGGTCCACGAGACCAAGGCAGGATCACCATCTCAGTTCCGGATTCAGTGACGTGACGTGAGATGGCAGCCGGGAACTCCTCGTAGGGAATGACCGAAAGGACAGCTGCGATGATGAACTTGTTCAACTGGCCAAAGGTGCGGAAAATGGAGATGATGGAATCGCTCTGGAGCAGGGAGGCTGATTCCGTCGACTTGAGCACAGCAGATGTACGGTTGGTCAGTTCGATGAGGCGGAACGCATCAATGGATATTCTGGGTGATATCGGAGGCGTTTCAGCGCCCTTTTCGTTGCCTGAAATCACCGACAAAGTCTCGGAAGTGGGCTGCGATGTAAAGTGCAGCAGCTGAGACAAAGTCATAGCCGCAGGAAGCTGCTCGAGCTTGTCCAACACGACCGCAAATCGCGTTTTGATGGCCTGGCCGTTCGTAGACCGACGGGTCACGGCCGCCTCTGCATCATCAACAGCCGGAACATGTTTGACAGGATTGGCCGAGACGCGGTACTTGGCGGGGTAGAACAGCAAGGTCAAGGGAGTCGTCATGAAGGTCAGGATGATGGCATGGACGACGAACATGGAGAACACACGGGTGTCCAATATGCCAGCCTGTAGGCCGACGTTCAGGACGATAAGTTCCACCAACCTGAATTTATCATGAGCAGATGTCAGCGTCGAAAAAGGCAACCAACCCTTTACAACTCATAAGAGCACCGATTGCGCCAGATTCGCGCCAGTTAAACCCGTTGGTTATCGCGGCCGCACTGCAAGCAAGGAACTTTGAAGAGAATGCCACAGTGCAGATGAGAATGGTATAGCCCCATGTTACTCCGTTGTCGAGTAGACCGAGGTTAGTCTTCAAGCCAGAAAGTGTGAAGTACTGTTGATCATTAGTAAGTTTGCTCGATGATTCAGGATGTCCGAGCTTACCAATGGCAATAGCAAGATAGACACAAGATCCTCGATCTTCTCGACCAGAGAGACTACAGGCAAACACAGTGAGATCGACGCGCATTAGTATATTGCGGAACACCTTACTTGCGAAACCATTCTCATGTGGAATTATCAACCCGGCCAAGAATCCGCCTTTGAAGATCAGACATCAGAACTTGTTGCAGGGAATGGAGGGTAGACACACCAAAGATGGCGTGAACGCCGATGATATCAGTGAAAAATGCGGAAATGAAAACAATCATCAAGGTCACAGTCATCACCAGGGCAGTTGGGGAGCCTTGTTCCAGACTCCCGGTTCGACGGCACAGCCAGAGATAGCACCACTGTACGGGATAGAGTAAGAAGATAACGTAGCCAACGCTGCAGAGGAGGACGTAGAGCGCGACCACCCCCGTAGATGCATTGACGAGGGCGACGGTCAATGCAAGCAGAATCCATCCTACAACATCATTCCCGACACCGGCGGACAGTACTACAACGCCGACGGTGGTATCAAGAAGTTTGAGTTCCGTGAGGATGCGGCAAAGAACAGGGAACGCGGTGATTCCAACAGCGACGGCTGTGAAGAGGACGAAATATCCAAAGTTGACGCTTGGATCGATGAACTCTCGATAAACGCCAACGCCCAGTGCTGCGCCAAGACCGAGAGGAAGCACAAGACCTGCAATCGAGACTATGATAGATGCCCTAACATTCCTCTTCATCAAACTTGTGTCGATTTCGAGGCCCACAAGAAAAAGGAACAGAATGAGCCCAATGGTTGCAGTCAGATTTAGCAATGGCATGGCCGCGTCTAGGCCGTCGGTCAGCTACACCGTCGACCCCGTGAGGATGTATCACAAACCTGGAAAGATGTTCTCTCTGAAACCTGGAATGCGCCCCATGACGGTCGGGCCAAGAAGAACGCCCCCGATTACCTCTGCGATCACTCGAGGCTGGCGCATCTTACTGAAGACGAGGGAGAGGAATTGGGTCATGGCGATGATGACAACTGCATGTATGTTGGTTGAGCTCGAGGCTGCCGTGAATTGCTGCAACTACGTGCCTACTTGGAGAACCCAAAGGCGAATGGGATCTGCTGAGTTGTACTTGGCTGGGTTATCGCCAGTCAAAATGCCGCCCTACGCACGCAGCTCAGATGCTGCACGAAACAGGAGGAGGGAAACTCACTTGTTCAGCAGCGGCTCTGCCCAAGAGGCTGCGCACGACGCGCGTAAGATCGCTCATCCTTGCGAGTTGAGAGGAGACGCTGAAGATGGGAACAGGAACGTTTACATTGAGCGTTTATATGCATTATGTACCCCGCACAGGGTCGCTCTTTGATCATCAAGACATAATGATATGAGGTCCGAGAAAATCACACAAACACGTGCATGCTCGTTGCAAGCTTGATTACGACGGCATCCCGTCCAAACGATCCCAGTTGGAGCCATGACTGCACACATTTAGGGAAGTGGACGCTGATGGACGTATCAACTGAGGTAACGTATTATGATACAAATCTACTGTTACAAGGACGGAAAGCGGACGGAGCTTGAGCAGCATTCCCACTACGAATCAGAACTGCATCCGCGGCAACCTGGTACAATGAGTTATGCGCCACAATGTCATCAGAGTACTTACCGCAATGGACGCATTCTACAACGGTGCCTGAACGGACCTGCGCCTTAGGAACACGGCATATACAAGTAGAACCTTGATAATTCATATCCTACAGAAGACAGCAGATTAGCACAGCGTCACCTGTTGTTCGTAGATTTGAGGTATAGTCACCCTGGTCTGGATACAGCGTATACAACAAAGCTTCTCGTAGCCTGTCTTTTTCCATTTGGCGATCAAACTGGACGACCATCAGCATTGTGTGTGGCGCGTCAAGCGGGCAACGCACTTGGCATCCGCGTATCCTTCCTTCAATAGCCAGTCATAGAGTTCCTTGGAGATGGCCTCTCGCTTGTAGTAGAGCTCGTAGATGTAGCGAGACCTCGTGTGTGATATGCGCATGATGGGCCACAGCGATTCTGCCCGTCGCTTGCCCTCGTGGGACTCGTTCTCGGCGTCGCGCATCTTCTTGGCGTAGTCATCGAGGACCTGTGGGAGAGCACATAAGCCACCAGTGCAGCCACAAAGCAACGCCTACAGACCGCCTCAATTTCCTCGTAGCCCTCTGGCGGTTGCTTCGTCCTCGTCGTCTTGATTTTTGGCATCGTCGTGGTCGACAGCAGAGGCCCAATTACAAGCACACAGGTGCACAGCCACGTACCTTTCTTTCGCGGACCGGATGTGCCGAACTTGTCTTGAACCGGACTTGACTCACTTCCAAGAACATCACATCTACAATGGCACGCCCGCGCCATGCGCACCCTTGCACGGTTGTAATTAAGCTAGGTCCGTCCCTGTGCCAGTCTTGCAGGTAGACTGTCCACGAACTGGCCTGTCGCAGGCTCATCGTCCATCGTCCATGAGAAGACCCACCAACCGCTACTCTCCACCCTGTCATCCGTGGTCGAAACCGTCGTAGATCTACGAAGCCAGGGACACAAAGTTGTTCTGGTCAGCTCTGGCGCCATCGCAGTTGGTCTACAACGCATGAATTTGCCCAGTCGACCCAAGAGCCTGTCCGGCAAACAGGTGTGTTTCTTGCTGACTTGACGCCAATTCTTATTTGACCAGTCGTTCTGCAGGCATTAGCAGCCATTGGTCAAGGAAGATTGATAGGTCTTTGGGACAATTTGTTCCGACATTTGGGACAACCGATCGCGCAAGTGCTTCTGACCCGTGGAGATATCGCCGATGTACTTTCCTTTGCCTCGCCGGTCATCTCGACACTTACGTTCATACTAGCGTACGCGCTATCTGAATGCTGTGAACACTCTAAAAGAACTTCTCTCGATGGGTGTCGTGCCCATCGTCAATGAAAATGACACTGTGTCCGTCAGCGTGAGTGATAGTCATCCTTGAGTTCACGACAGGTCTCCATCTCCGCGTAGGAAATAAAATTCGGCGACAACGACACACTTTCCGCTATCACGTCCTCTATGATTCATGCCGATTACCTGTTTCTGTTAACGGATGTTGATGGGCTATATACCTCAAATCCACGGAAAGACCCCAGCGCAACACACATCGATACTGTCACCTCCATAGCCGCCATCCGTCAACAAGGTTTGTGGTTTGCACATCTGACGTCAAGTAGCTCATCGCGGATCAGTAAGCACTACTACTCTCGGATCCAGTCTTGGTACAGGCGGAATGGAAACAAAGATTATTGCAGCAGAAATTGCTACAGGTGCCGGCGTAACAACTATTGTGGCGTCCAGCAAAAGTCCACAAGATATATTTGGTATCATCGAGTACCACAACTCGCTACGAACATCCTCTCCTGGAACGCCCGCCGAACCAGGCGGTCCTGAGCCTATAGCGCCCTCTCCATCTCCACTACCTCGCCCTCCTCACACTGTCTTCATGCCCTCTCCCATGCCGATGCGCGACCTCAAGGCATGGACAAGTCATACCCTTTTCCCATCAGGCAGCGTCATCATTGATTCTGGCGCACATCACGTTCTTTCCCAGAGACAATCTGGCGGTCGACTCCTGGCGGCCGGTGTAGTGGCTGTCATTGGTGCATTTGCTTCAGGACAGGCTGTGCGGATCGTTATCCTCAAGAACGCAGACCCTCGTGATGAAGAGCACGTTGGTGAATCAACGATACAATCGCTAGGCTCTACTAGGCCTGGCACGCCAAGTATCATGGCCGCCTCGTCTGTCTCGTCCTCGGTGGCGTCTCTGGAGCCACTGTCCAGATCAGACTCATCAACTGCGCTAACGGACCATCTCATGGGCAAGACGCTACCTCCTCTGCCGGAAGGCGAGCCCATCTCCGGAAGCACCGCCTCGTCTTATGACGAGACTGATGTTATCGAGGTCGGCCGTGGTTTGGCCAACTACAACTCAGCGCAGATCACGAAAATCAAGGGTCTGAACAGGTAAGCGCGACATCTCTTCTCGGAGCAGGTATTGACGAATAATCGCACTTGTTAGCTCCTATATACCACAGCTGTTGGGCTATGCTGACTCGGAGTATGTCGTAGAAAACATCACCATTCGTGTACCGCCGTGATTGTAATCTAGTCTACCCAGCGCTTCAAGCGAAGCGCTGGGTATACGGCATCTTTACAGAACGTTTGTGAGGCCAGCCAATGGGTACTGCTTCGCCATCAAATGACGTTAGTGGCTGTAGTCATTATTTGTGCCAAACACGACATGATTTTGCAAATTTTGGATCGCTCACCTGCAGATCTTGTTATAAAACCACCATCACCTCTCCAGTCTTCTCT
This sequence comes from Strobilurus luchuensis, assembly GCA_019915105.1. Lineage (NCBI taxonomy): Eukaryota > Fungi > Basidiomycota > Agaricomycetes > Agaricales > Physalacriaceae > Strobilurus > Strobilurus luchuensis. The sequence continues at coordinate 1,902,924 of JAHLMJ010000007.1, read as the reverse complement.
TTATGCCCTAGCGCTGCTAGCGCCGTCTTTCTTTCACTATGTATCACAACAATTCTATTCGGATCATGACCGGTGCGTCTACATCGTCTACATTGCGCTGTAGCGGCTCACAGTATGCATGTTGGCAGGGAATAGCCACCCCGAGCTCGCCCAAGCCGTGGCCGAGCGGTGAGCTGCTGCTTCACATCTGTTGCACGCACACAGCGGTCCCGAGACCCGTGATTTATCGATGATACCTAGGCTGAATGTCCCCCTCGTCCCGTGCTCCGTCAAAAAGTTCTCCAACGGCGAGATCAACCTCAAAATCTCCGAGTCTGTGCGCGACGAGGATGTCTTCATCATCCAATCTGGTTGCAGCGACGTCAACGATAACCTCATGGAGCTCCTCATCCTCATCTCTGCATGCAAGACCGCCTCCGCACGTCGGATCACGGCCGTCATCCCCTGCTTCCCGTACGCTCGCATGGACAAAAAGGACAAGAGCCGCGCTCCCATCACGGCCAAGCTTGTCGCCAACATGCTCGTCGTTGCCGGCTGTGACCATGTTATTACCATGGACCTCCACGCTAGCCAGATCCAAGGGTTCTTCGATATTCCCGTCGACAATCTCTGGTCTGAACCCCTCATGCTCGCCTATATCAAGCGCCAGATTGTCGGCTGGCAAAATGGCATCATCGTCAGTCCGGATGCAGGCGGCGCGAAGAGGTCCGCTTGTTCCTTCCGAGTCCCTGAACCAGTATTGATGTTTAGCAGAGTGACGGCCATCGCCGATAAACTCGGGGTAGAGTTTGCTCTCATTCACCGGAAACGGGACGGGAAGGCGCAGGACGCTCCGGAGCGGATGGAGATCCTCGTTGGCGATGTCAAGGACAAGGTACCGCAGTCTGTAAACTTGTCCGGTCAAAATCTCATCTGGCCTCCAGGTTGCTATCCTCGTAGACGACATGATAGACACGGGCGTGACACTAAGCCTCGCTGCCAAGACTTTGAAGGAGAAAGGCGCAAAGTCTGTGCATGCACTCATTTCACATGGTAGGGCCGTCTTTCCACCATCTGCTGTTGAATCTCAATATTCCATAAAGGCCTTCTATCCGAACTCAATCTATCGCTCGTCGAGCAGCTGCCAATAGAAGAGCTTGTCGTGACAAATACGATACCCCAGCACCAGCACCAGAGTCAATGCTCCAAGCTCGTGACAATCGACGTGAGCGCCACGATAGCGGAAAGCATACGCCGAACACACAATGGAGAGAGTATCAGCTTACTATTTGGAGAGTGGGCGGAAACAGGAACAGTCGCGGTGCTCTAGGAACACGTTCAACTATCACCTCTGTCGGACAGACCGGCGTTGTAAACTCCACGGGGCATAGGAGGATTTTTTGTAAACATGAAGGAGCAAAAGAAGTTATACATTGTACAGCTACCATCATCGAAACATGTCAAACACTGGTGCAACTCGTGGAGCTCCGATGAAAAGTATACTACATAGATGTTATTGTATCTTGAAGCCTAATGCACTTGCGCACATGTCGTGCACCTCGTCTGAATCATGAAGCTTGTAGGATCTTCAAATGCGCCATCCCGCATGCTCCTCTCTCCCAGTCACGAATCAGTCTATATTTTCTATCTTGCCCACAGCCTTCCACAGCGCAAACCGACTTCTGTTTCACGACGGCCACAGGAATTTCAGTCAAAACACCTGGAGGAACAGCAAACGCAAGTGACATGGCGGGTGTTGCTCCTTCAACAATCATACCGTCTTTTGGGGGGCGCGAAGTCGACACCCAGCGGTACATTGTTGGTATTTCAGGCGCTGGAGGAGCAGCCAGAGGTTCTTCGACGTCCATTTCTTCTTCTCCGCTATCTGCTTTTGACGGTTCCAGCTTCGGCGTAGCGCCACCTGTACCGGTCCCTGTACGTTTCGCACGAGGACGTGACTGCTTCTTGAGAAGTCGGTTGATGGTTTCTGCCTGTAGAGGGATTGAGAAACAAGGATAATGGAGACCGAGGTGCTCAAGACCTTTTCATCTTGGAGTTTCTTCTCGGTCATGTTCTTGCGCTTTCGTGCGGTTTCTTCTCGTCGAAGGGCCAACTCACTTTCATTGAGCTGCTTCTTTCGACTCTGTCTGCCAGCCGGTGCCGCATCACCCGCTAAGAGGACATGAGCGACAACGCACTAGATCATGAAGACTTTTGATTGTCCACATACTCAAGGAGACATGAGTTGTGTCACCAGCATTAGCCAGTGCGGCCTGCCTGCTGGTAAGACGCTTATTAGGACTCGCTTGAGTAGACTCTTCGGAGATAGACATGTCATCGTCAGACACTTCATCTTCCGAGCTCTCGAGATATTCTGGGAAGGAACAATTATTTATGAATTGGCTGATGGAACTCGACAGGTATATACCAACGACTTTCCGCGAGCGCCCAGAAGTCCTCTTGGATGGACTGACCTGGCGGTATTCCTCTGGCACCGGCGTGGCTGTGTTGGACGTCGAGCTTGCGGGGACGATGGGCAGTTTCAGTTTGATTTTGAGACGCGACCCGCTGGCAATCTGAGCTGGTGGTTCTGATTCGTTACTGAGCTCGTCATCTTCTGGGTCTCCGTCCTCATCAATGTCCATATCCTAGGTGTGCATCAGCATCCTCCACACATTGGATAGCACGACTACGCACAGATTGTGCTTCGTCTTCTTCGTCCTGCAGAGTGGTTACATTGATTCGCGCTGTCTCCCCTCCCTCGTCCTCCTCGTCCTCTTCCTCAAGTTCGCCATCATCACCTTCCTCTTCATCAGCGGAGTCGGGGTCATCTTCCAATTCCTTCTCGTCTTCACCTTCGTCTTCGCTTTCGATTGTTGGTTTGTTGTCGTTGTCGGAGGCGTCGGCGGCGGCTGGTGAAAGTACAATGCCACGGGCTCCGCGTCCTCCTCTAGTAGTTTTTGGCGCCATTAGACCAACAGTCGGTGCTTGACGTGTACCAGGTTAGGAGTGTGATGGGTGAGAACAAGTTGAGAAACAGCCTGTTGACAATGCCGGCGGCTATTCACGCGGGGCAACATGATCGGGACATGGTTGCTTTGATTTCTGAAAGGCGAATGGACTGCGTTACAATGTGGCCAAAATAAATAAGCTCATGAATGTCTCATATCCTTCATACAAGCTCCCTTTGAAAGTACCATACTACAGACGTATGTGGACATTGCTACATACTTATAGTAACAATCTCCAAACCATAAAACCCTGTCCACCATAATTACCGCATGCTGACTTTTCAATCGAGGTCCTGTATCTGGACTTTAATGGCGCCCTGCTTGGGATCTGCCGCCACCTGGAACGCTGCCATAGCATCCTCTAGCTTGAATCGATGAGTTATGAGAGGCTTCACGTCGATTATCCCTTCCGAAATCAAGCGGATCGCCTTGGGGTACTTCATAGATGCGTCAGTTATTTAGCGAACTGGCGAACCACGGCAACAAACCTGGTCGACGTAACGGTTGATGAACTTCAGCGTGATCTCATTCAAGCTAAGGTGCATGAACGGGTACTGCGGATATCATTGAGACCTTATCTGACAAGCGCACGATTGGACTCACTGTCTGAGGGCTCTTTCCTACACCAATGACCAACAAAGTCCCACCAAACTTGATGGACTACGCGATGGTTAGCATCTATCTGACACAGAATGGGAAAACATACGTATGCAGCTGTACTGATGCTTCCCTCGAAGCCAGTGCATTCCAGCGCGACCTTGACCTTCAGACCTGCCGCCTCTTTGATCTTCATCGCTTGGACTTCTGGACTGAGTGCAGGATCCACCAATACAGTGCGGACATTAGGGACAAGAGCTTTCGCAGTATCCAATCGGTTCTGGAAGAGATCTGTGATAACAATGGGTGCAGCACCTGCTGCGCGAGCGGATAAGAGAGCGGCGAGTCCGATTGGACCAGCACCACTGGCAGTAGCCTTTAGCTTGTCATCAGTTAAAAGGGGTGGAGGGCGTACCATATAAGAGCAGGCTCCCCTAATCTCAGTCCAGAGGCTTCCAGACCGGATAGGGCGACAGTAAGTGGCTCGCACAACGCGCCTTCTTCGTAAGACATGTTGTCCGGGATGCGGTGTAACCAGTCGGCGGGATGAACATGCCAGCGCGTCAAAGTGCCTAACATATTGTCAATCGATGAGTCTTGTTGCGATGCCAGATCCAAAATTACGCACCATGGTAGGGTGGCGCGGACAAGAACACGACATTAGGACATCCGTTATACTTTCCAGTCCGGCATTGTTCGCATGATGGCTTGAAGCAAGGAATACCGACCTCAATCGCAACACGATCGCCTGCAACCGAGATAAGCAATCAATCAGAGAATATCCTGTACAGGCGTCGAGTCTGAACTTACCAACTTTCCATTCTGTGACTCCCTCTCCAAGCTCGACGACTTCTCCAGCAGACTCGTGACCAGACCCGCACTGTATCATACACATGAGAAAAGAAAGAAAGACGAGAGCCATCGAGGAGACTGACCTCATCCGTCACAATCATGTCTCCAATCCTTCCATGACGCCAAAAGTGAATATCGCTCCTACATCGAGTCAGACGGTTGAGCTAGCCACCTCTAGCACTGAAACTTACCCGCAAATGCCAGTTGCTCGGACGTGCAACAAAACCTGCCCGGGGCCCGGTTTGGGGCGAGGCTTCTCGACGAGGTTTATCTCCCTTTTCTCGTTGTAAAACGCAGCGATGTTGGCATCCTTTGAAGATGGCTTGTCGTTGGGTCCGAGCACCTTGAAGTCAGGCGAGTCGTTGACCAGCTTAGGGTCGTAGAGTTTGTGGTTGTGGTTGCAAGCCATGATGATGGGAAAGTAGGCGAGGGAGGGACAGCGGGCATCAGATATTGCAAGACGTTGTTTATATCAGTGCGGGGTCAGGGGATGACATTCTTTATTTCGAATGGATGTCAGATGCTCGGAGGCGGACATACCGCCGAACGTAATGGAAGACATCGCAGCTCGTACGAAGGTTGCGCATATGGTCCGTCATGGTCATTCACTTGATGGATCCCTTTGAAGAATCTAGGCGTCAGAAGTGTCAGTACAAGAAGGGTGCAAGACTGGAATACGCGAAGGTGATAGCCCATGTTTCCGACGCCCCGGCTCTATGAAACACCTTAGTTCCTCCTCCGAGAAATAGAGCCGCATAGGCACGAGTCTGTCATTGAGCAGAAGGAGAGGAGATAACATAGGCAAGATACGGCCCGCTCCGTCAGGAGGAGCGGATGCCGATGAAGCATGACATCCAGCGAGATCCGAATAATTGTGGCGTTGGAAGGAATCGTCCGTGAATTATTTGAACATGGTACAACAAATCCTAGATGGTACAGATGTTAGCAGTAGAAGTCAAGCCTTAGGGACCGTGGCCATTGCCGTTCACTCGGGGCAGAGGTGGCATAGGAGGAACTTCAGAATCCATCGGCGAATCTGCTCCTTCATCGTCATCTTCCTCAGCCATCAACTCGGCAGCGCGCTGTGAACCAGAGTGAGACGATAGTCAGTTTCGAAGTGAGATGCAGTTACCTTCATAGCCTCAGCCTCGTTAGAGTAGTGCCGTCCTCTGGCACGCACGAATGCAGCGTGTTTGGCAGCAGCTGAGAATCGGTGAATTACTACATCATTGACGCGGTGGAAATGTGCGCACTTTCCTCGTCCATCTCTTCGCCGAACTCGACTTCTCCGCCAAGATCACGCTCATCGGCGCGGATTCCAGACCGCGCCTCGTCCGGCAAGTTGAAGCTAGTGCTTCGGCTGGACGTGGTGCTCGCAGATCGGCCCGATACTGAGGCGGACGGGCGACCGCTACTAGAGACGGAGGTGCGGCGGGAGGATGGGCCCGACGTGTCGGCGCCGGTGGGAGAGACGGATCGGATGGAGCTGGCAGAGCGGGTCGGTGAGTCGGGGAAGCGCCCATTCAGGTCAAAGTCGGGAATGTCTGGTGTGGCGCTGATAGGTCAGAGGCGAATAGCTAACGACGGCAAGGGCACTAACCGCCTTCGACCTCGTCAGTCTCGGCATTGTAGCGCACATAAGGCGTCTTTGGCTCGGTGATCTTCATGAGACTGTCTTTCTGGATCTCCGTCAGGGCAAGGTTGGCCTCGTCCCACTGCAGACTGCTACAAAGTGGCTGAGCGGCACGTTGGATCGACTTAAGCAACAGGTCCTCACTGTCCCTGTCCTTGACCTTGAGGCGCATTCTTGAGAATGCCCTTTGGCTTTGGATTCGAGGCAGATGGTGGCAGCGGTGGCACCGACGTCGCATCTGCGCCGGCGTCAGAGTGTGTGGCAGCCATGGTAAGTAGAGCAGTGGCGGTGGCGGTCGACGTGTCGTAGTGTAGTGGAGCAGATGAGAGCAGCAGCTGAAGACGACTCCCAAAAAGGAAAGCAACACCGCGACGCTGCCACACTGCATCAGCCGTCAGTTTTGTCGGTCTGAGGTGTATATTAACAATATGGTATGTGTAGGAACGTGAGTGGTGTACATAGAAGCTGCTAATCGACAACATGTACGTGCGATTCCGTCTCATGTAGATCCCACACTTCCTGAAGGTTTTCCTTCTTGTCGTGCATTCTCCGCCCAGTCCAGTCTTCCTCTCCCACTCTATCCGCCCAATCATCATTGTCACCCCACGAGCTGTCCCAGTCTTCTACAGGCTCTGCTACCTTCACAGGAGGAGGGGCAGAGGCAGGTGCGGGAGAATTGACGACAGGCTCCGCCGTTCGTCGTATATGTAGAGGAGCAGGAGGCTGTTTCTTCTTCTTGATCATCTTGGCTTCGCGGATGGGGGGAGGAGGTATTGATGACATCGAAGACTCCGAGGTTATGCTGCTCGACAGGCTAGGCGGGTATGCATGCATCTGATGTGCCTGGGGCGAACTGGACCCAGAGGATTTCGGTTCTATCGCTAGCGGAGTGATTGAACCAGATGACTTGTCCGCTGAGCGCGAGCGGGCATGATTATGGGGAGATGGAGGAGTGACCGGTCTTGGGTTCTCAATGTCGTGGCGTTGAGGGCCAATTTCGCCATCATCTTCGTCGTCAGATGGAGCTCCAAATAATGGTTCGCGGTCGAGATCGTCATGTGCGTCCACGTCTAGAGATAGGGTTGGTGGCTCTGAGGCTTTGACAATCGAGTCTATGAGCCAGAACTGTGTAACGTTCATTATGATGGGGAAAACGCCCATAGTGCTAGATAACGTATGATTAGCTTGCTCAATCAGAAGTAAGGATTCACCGTACAAGATCACTTGCAGCGCGTCGCCTGATCCCGTTTGGGTCCAACTCAAAAGCCATGCGCCAATCACAAAGAGGCCGGGGAATACGGCCAGCAGCCCAAGGACGAGAAGCTTCATGGTCGTCAGAGCGACGACGTAGAGAGCTGCCTGCTTGACCCAGAATACCAGTGACGGCGGTTTGCCGTAGACACCAGATTCAAAGCCCTCGAAATGGAACTTGTCGGTGCAGAGATATGCGAGAACATGAAGAATAATGTACAGGATGGCGACACCTGCAACCTTGAGCGAATGTTTCGACGAATGGCAAGCGGCATACCCAGTGTGGTGTCTACCAGGATGTTGAAAAAGTAGAACACGCAAGCATTCTCGTCTGAATGCTGCGACACAAGATCCGAGACAAGGACGTTAACGCCGTGGACGAACATTTGGCCAATGACCTGCTTCGAGACGTCAAATAGCCTGCAACGGGTCGGTCAACTGAGCTCGATAAGACGGTAGGTTACACACCATATCCGCCAAGGTCGTTTGGTGTGCTCTCTATGCCTTTTGTAGACAAGAGACAGTATCACGAATACGCCCATAAGTGCTTGGACAATCTACGAAAGCCTATAAGGAATAGCGCATGGTCTGGGAGGCGACTAACGAGGGCAGTCGGGCCCAACAGCTGGCATGAATGCTTGTCGACATCGGGGTAGTCGTCCAGAAGGTCGGCAAATCCGCCGCCTGTTCGAGTGGGCTCAGTGATGGATGCCGACATGACGAGGGACAGGGGGAAAGAGAGCTGAAGTGCCGCTGAGTCCAAAGTACGTAAACCCTAACCCAAGCTCCCGGCTCCTCCAAGATCAACGGGCTCAATTGCAAAGGACTATCTACCACGTTCATCAGCACACATGGAGGGATTGGGCGCGCGAGGGCACCAGATCGAGCGACAGTACCAAACACGCGCCGTCACGACATCGAGGATCATCAAACGTCTATACGCCGACGCTTGACATGCTTTCTGTGATACTACTTGCGAACATTGTGACCGGCTTATTGATATTTATACAGCAACGACGCATATCAAAGTACTACTGGTGATCATAGCGGAGATTCGAGGAGAAGTCTGTTCAAAGTTTCCATCGCTTCCTTCCTATACGTATCCTCTGTGATGTTCAGCGGCACATCACCATCATTAAACGACAACATTTTTGGCGACTCGACTGTCCACTTTGGCCACACAACATCATTGCCGCCATTTGGATCCAAAGTGGCGACGAAGCGTATGAGATAGGGTTGCATATCACCACCTACGGCGTAGCTATTGAAGACGAGGTCGGTGGTGTGGAAGGATCCGAGGATTGGGACGCTCTTTTGTCGATTGTGACCTATAGCAAAAGATGTATCAATGGGAGGCTCACAAAGGATCAACGTGGCGCTCACTGTATGAGTAGATGTCCTGCTTTCCGTCCATTCCAGAGAAAAAGAACCTCCGAGGAGCCTGGAAGACGTAGTCTCCCAGTAGGGATGCGAGTCGCTTGTACTGAGGCGTAAGCGCGTTGTCGTTTGCAGTGCCGAATGGAGAGCCTTCAGCAGGTATGTTTGGATACATCCTCATCAAGAGATCGATGTTAGGCTCTGAAAGGGCTGGAAACAAGGTGGTCTGCATGTATTCCTTCATGGTCTCATTGGTTGTGATATTGCGCTGCGACAGAGAGAACAAGGTGCCTTCGTCGTCGCAATTACCTGAGGAGGAATGTGTGTCAGTACGTGCAGCCTAAGCACAAGTCTCACGTACCGCTGACGACTGGCACCCTGGCGATTTTGCCTTTGCGAACAAGTTGATACATATCTTCGAGAAACAGAATACCGTCCGTTCGCGGTACGTATGCAAGACTGAGCGCCTAGACGATGTGTGAGTTGGCGACACATCGACGATCATCCACGTACTTGATAACCGAACAATGCTGGAGACCTATCAACCGCTGCCTTGAGAATATCGTAGGGCAAAGCACGAAGGCATGCAAGAGTATCCGACGAGCCCCTGCAACCGGTGCCATCTACAATGGCGTCGTAATCTGGGAGACAAAGCTCATCAGCATAGGCATGGCAGGTTCTGCGCATTGAGCCGTACAGGGTTGCCCATTCTCTATGCTTCCCTGGGGAATCGGTGCCCCAGATTGCATGAAGCCAGCGCGGAACAGCCCTTCAGTGTCACCACCATTGATGAGCATCTGACAAGCAACAGAAATCGCGCCTGCAGATTCGCCCCAACTAGATGGCAAGTCCTCAGTGACCCTTCACATATCCCATGAATGTCTTACATCGTCACCTTGGTAGGATCGCCTCCAAATGCGTGAATGTATTTTTGTATCCAACGGAGGGCTAACCGCTCTGAGGGCCATGTTAGTCTGGTACAAGCTAAATGCACTCGTTGAAAGGCGTACGGTCATATAGTCCAAGATTTCCCACCCCGGCCTCTTTGACTTCCTTGCCTGGTAAGAATCCGAAGGCTAAAGTCGCTCTCAGTCTTGAATAATGGGATCATCGAGTGGAATGCATACCGGATACGCGATAGTTCATCGAGACATAGATGACGGGCTGTCCCATCTCAATGGAGCGTTCGACGACGACGCTACCATTGAACGACTCCGTCGCTCCCATCTCGAAGCCACCTTCCAGACATCAGAACACCATAAGAGAGAATAGCACAGAAAGAGTACCGCCATAGATCCACTATCAGAGTGCAGTCAGTTGAGCTGGCCTAATTTACAAGTCAACGTTTCAGGCTTACTGCTAACACTGGCAATTTGCTGGAGGTTTCGGTCAAGTTGGGCGTAATAACATTGATACTCAAGCCTGGGGAGCGACATGAAGTGTGTGCAGGCAAACGCAGCTAGACAAGATACTCACAATCCTCATCTTCCACGAGGACTGCATCGGAGCCAGCCAGATATTTCAGAGTCTCGGGCGGGAGGCCAGTAACATTCGGGGAGCTAAGTTGTTGTGGACAAGCCGGCCCAAAAGCGATCGCATTGATTGCGCCGGTATACGCGTCTACTGGTTCAGGATGATTGAAGCGAAGGTTTCCGATCCTATAGTCTTGTCAGCCGCCAGACTCGACTACGCGTCGAACGAGTGTAGCAGACTCACGGTGGCTTCCCATACGGTATCCCAAGAAATTGGTGCACCGCGCCCGAGGACACCCCGGTCACTAGTGCATTGTCCAGAGTCACCACAGGAGACTGCAGCATCGATGCCGCTTGTAGAAGCAAGGGGAGTTGTGACACCATTTTGCCAGGAAGATGTCGTTGAGTGAAAGACTTGGTTGACTGGAACAATTTTATAACCTCTCCGTTGCGGCTAGAGCGGAAAGGACTGCAGGGATCTGCCTGGAATATGTCGTCGAGTGAGAGACTTGGTTGATCGGAACAGCTTATAACCTCTCCGTCGCGGCTGGGGCGGAAAGAACTGCAGTGATTTGCCTGGGATATGTCGTCGATTGAAAGACTTGGTTGATTGTAACAGCTTTATATCCTCTCCGTTGCGCCTGGGGCGGAAAGGACCGCAGTGACCCTCATGCACTGATGAATGCAGTGCGCAAAAGACCGGCGCCAGAATTTGACCTGCGAACATTCAGCATCGGCGTATATTCAGATGAAGAGCGGCAACACTTGCGCCCCACAGCTTGTATTGTTTCGTCCAGTACTCGGTGCAGTCTGAGGTATTGAGACGCAGGGAAAGGGATATCACACGATGATGCGGCTGGCGACCATTGCCCATAGAAGGTATGGCTGCACCGACGAGACGTGCTTGTCGTGCTACAATATATCCGAATGGTGTCGTACGGTGTCCTGAATGTTGCTAGATTAGCGAGCGACAAGTAGCGTGATCGAGGAAATCACCGTGGCTTGTTTGTGGAGGAGAAATAAGCAGCCGTGCGCTGAATGGAACGAGTGTGGTGGGCCGTGAATGTGTCGCGCCAGTGGGGCAAATGTGTATCAGACTTGAGTTGTATACAAACTTTCCAAGCCTAGCAGCGAGCCCTAAGCTGTGGTGGATGTGTCCTCTTCCCCCATCCATCAAGCCTATCGTTGCATTCGTTGACGCCATGTAAGTATGGGTGTCCATTTTGTGCTTATGGTGTGCAGAAGAGTGGCAACCAGTGACGTTTTGCGCAGATCAGGCAAGTGCCCTGTTGCCATTTGCGGGCGTCGCACATACACTTACACACTTCCACGACTACCACGCACGTCGTCCGACAATGAGCTTCTTTGGAGGCCGAAACTCGAGCTCGCAGCCGTCGCGCTCGTCGTCGCCGTACAGTCGCGTGCCCGACAATGCCACGCCATCATTGCCTCCCAGAGGCGCCATGCGGCCACCGCCCCAGTCAGCGCAATACCATACCCCGCCAAACGGTTACAACGATCCATCCAGCGCGCTGTTTGAGAAGCGCAGCTATGACCGCAGGGTGCCGCCACCCCGTTCAGGCTCAACGTACGTGTCATTGGCCGACACATAACATGCGCTCACCTTGCACAGCTTTGGTGTCGTAGGATGCCCTAGCGATGCCCTCGCCCTCACCAACTGTCTGGTCGCCCATCCATCCGACTTCTCCAACGGACAGCACGTACTCGTCAAGGGTGTCTTTGCTGTAACTCTGATGTACGTCCTCGTCTGGGCTGATCCCTCCAGAGCTTAATCCAGGACAGACACGACGACACTGGCAAGATACAACCTGGTACCATTGGTGCAGGCGCCACCCACCGCCAATGGATGCAGCTCTCCATCCAAGGCGACCAGGTCACCGTTGAACCCCTCCCAAGCCAGCCCCATCCTTCCGCGCCATCCTTCCTGCAATCCGTTGACATGGAAATCAGCTTCAACCGCCGCGGACAGGATCTCGCTGAACAGTTCTCTGCAGACGATATCGCCAAACACCTTGGCCGCTGTTTCGGCGGCATCATCCTCTCCTCTGATCTCACCATCGCCTTCGAATACCACGGCATTGTCTTCAAGGGAAAGATCACTGGTGTCTCTACCCTAGATTTGGCCGACGAGCAGCGACGAGGAAGCGGTGGTGGCGGACAGCGCCCAGCAATGTATCATTCTATGGGCGTAGTCATGGAGAAGACCGATTTCAACATCATGAAGGGCGCTGATAGCACCGTCAAGCTCAAATCCAGCGCCAAGAAGGCTCCTCCAAACGCGATTCTCGCGCCCAATTTCAAGTTCCAGGACATGGGTATCGGTGGTCTCGATACAGAGTTCAGCGAGATCTTCCGTCGCGCGTTCGCATCGCGTGTCTTCCCACCGGCGCTTGTAGAGAAACTTGGCATCGATCACGTCAAGGGTATCTTGCTTCACGGTCCTCCGGGAACGGGAAAGACCCTGATTGCACGTCAAATTGGGAAAATGCTAAACGCACGCGAGCCCAAAATCGTGAATGGTCCCGAAATTCTCAGCAAATTCGTTGGTGCATCTGAAGAGAACATCCGAAAGTTGTTTGCGGACGCGGAGAAAGAGGTACTTACTACATTTGCATTATCACGTTCTTCCCTTCTGACGAGTTGTTCAGTATAAGGAGAAGGGCGACGAGAGTGGCCTACATATCATCATCTTCGATGAGTTGGATGCCATATTCAAGCAGCGTGGGTCAACAAACAGTGGGACTGGCGTTGGAGATACTGTTGTCAATCAGCTGCTGTCGAAGGTCATTCCTTTCCGCCCATTATCATCATGATGCTAATTTTCTTCTGTAGATGGATGGTGTCGACCAATTGAACAACATCCTCATCATTGGTATGACCAACCGGAAAGACATGATTGACGAGGCGCTTCTTCGTCCCGGCCGTCTCGAAGTTCACATGGAAATCTCACTACCTGACGAGAAAGGCCGTTTCCAAATCCTCAACATCCACACCAGCAAGATGCGCACCAACGGCGTCATGGACTCTGACGTTGATCTGATCGAACTCGCTGCGCTGACGAAGAACTTTTCTGGTGCTGAGATTGGCGGTCTCATCAAGAGCGCGACGAGTTTCGCGTTCAATCGACATGTGAAGGTTGGCACAATGGCTGGCATTGGCGATGATGTAGAAAATCTGAGGGTGAATCGGGGAGATTTCATGCATGCTCTCGACGAGGTGCATCCCGCGTTCGGTGTTTCCGAGGAAGAGCTGCAACAGGTCATCCAAAATGGAATCATACACTTTGACGGCATCATTGAGGTATACATTTACTTGAAGAGGTCCTCCTCAGTGACCCTAATATATGCACGCAGGAAATACTTCACTCTGGTCAACTATTCGTCGAGCAAGTCCGGACATCAACAAGGACACCACTCGTCAGTGTTCTGCTGCATGGCCCCACCGGCTCAGGCAAAACGGCGCTGGCTGCATCCATCGCACAAGCGTCGCAATTCCCCTTCATTAAACTCATCACGCCAGATAACATGGTTGGCTTCACAGAAACTGCCAAGGTGTCGGCAATAACCAAAATCTTTGCGGACAGCTATAAGAGTCCTTTGAGTGTGATTGTCGTAGATAGCTTAGAACGTCTCTTAGGTCTGTTCCTCCACGATAAGTGATAACCACCCGTACTCATTTGCCTTTCAGATTGGACGCCAATCGGACCTAGATTCTCCAACGCCGTTCTCCAAGCGTTACTCGTTCTTCTGGCTCGCCGACCACCGAAGGTATGCTTAGTCAACTCAGCCAAAGGCTGGACTAGCTGACACTTACTCGTAGGGCCGCCGTCTTCTCGTCATAACCACTACCTCCCTCCGACCCATACTCACAGAACTCGGCCTCTCGGATACATTCGACTCCGAGCTTCGCGTACCACCCATCTCAAATCTCACTGCCCTGGAGTTCGTCCTCAGAGAGGTCGAGTTGTTCCGTACGTCAGATGAAAGGCGGAACGCGATGCGGATGTTGGAAGATGCCGGGTTCGCATCGCGTCCCGAGGATGAGGTGGCTTCCAAGCTGCATATTGGTATCAAGAAGCTCTTGAGTGTTATAGAGATGGCGCGGCAAGAGCCGGAGAACGTTGCGGAGAGGCTTACTGGTGGTTTGATGGGGCTGGGAATGTGATGGAATAGCATATGTGATCTGAACGACTGTAATATATACGTGTACATAGCCTACCTGGGAAATTCTGAATACCTACATGCGAAACTGCCCCTCGCAATTGTACGAGTATAGAGCAGCGAAAACATGTTACTCTCCACAAAGAGTTCCCCCTTGCTAAGGCCGATCCTGAATCATATAATCAAGAACATCTACATATACATCAAATATATGGAACAACAGAAGGCATGTACAGACGTGGAAGATCGTAAGAAGGCGCCTCTAGAGGCAGATTAGACCAGGAAGGCGGGTAGAAAGTACAGACATATGTTAGTAAGGATGATTGACAGATTAGGTCTTGAGGCCGAAGTAGAGACCAAGTGCGAGTGCGAGGACGACGACGACAAGGACACAGAGCCAGAAACACATCCACCGCTTCCGACGGGCGCTTGCAGCTGTGGAGAATGTCAAGATAGTCTCCGGTCAGTGTGTGGTGAGCGGGCGTACCATGTCTGACCGCGGTCTCTGTCGCTTCCAAACCCTTCTCCGTATTAACATTGACATCCTGCGCCGTAGTGTCAATATCCTTGATGACCTGGTCTTGTTGTTCAACGAGTACAGCCATCTGAAGGATGTTGTTGAGGCGCCAAGGATATACGGGGAAAAGAACACACGTCGTTGAAGAGTTGAGCTAGCTCCGCCAGAGTCTGCTCCATTTGAGCAAGCTCTTGCTGTCGAGTCTGGACTTCACGATAGGCCGCTCGAGCCTCTCCATAAGAAGACGATAGGACAGCGTCAGCGAAAATCTGGGTCCCAGATGAGCTGTGATCCATGACTTGCTGCACTTCTGCATCTGTGGCATCCGGTTTTACTAGAAGGGGGAAGTAAGTGTGGTGATTTCGACACGGACATAATAAGCAGAACCCACCGATCCTGAACTGCCTTCCGACGCGTTGTTTGGATTTGTGCGCGAAATCCTGCTCTATACGCCGATATTCCTGGATGGAATCCATGAACTTGGACTTGACCAGCTTGATCTATACTCGTATTATGAGCGGTCCGCAGCGTTCTGACCGATGAGCACAACCCACCTGGTTTGCCCTCATTTCATCGTTGCGTTCGCTCGCGAGACGAGATATCTTGTCTCGAATTGCATTAGAGAGCGTGCGGGTCTCAAGCGAGGCCCGTTCCAGTTCGTTGTTCAGTGCATCGTCAGATGACGTGTGGCTCAAAGATCGCGTATGAAGTGAAGAGATCAGCCGGATGTTATTGTTGAGATGCTCGATCGACTCTTGCAAACTTGAAATCTGAGAAGAAACGATGAGACAAGGCTGCAACAGACAGGCAGTCCACGAACCTCGTTGAGAAAATCACCGCGGGTCGGCCCATAACCGTTCCCGTTTCCGTTCACAGCCAAGTTACTGAGCTCATGGCTTTGCTGGCGGTGCGCCTGTCAAGAAGGCTGTTACGAAAGTACGGAGGGAAGGCGCAGTTCAACATACACGATAGGCGGCGAGGCGGTCAGGTTGGGACATGGTCGTCGCGGTAAGCGTTGGCTGGAACTAGCCGCTGCCGCCTTTGACATCTTTGTGCTGACGAAGTGAGGTAAAGACTTTGAATTGAAGGTGTGCCTGCTTATGTTACTGTAAGAAGATACGGAGATGACTTATTGGACTCCCACAACACCCGGCACCGACGGTAGATCGACCCTTGTATGCGGGCGTTGGGAGACCTCGACCGAAGCGATCTTTAACCATCAATCCTGCTAGAAACACCACTGCAACTTATTATGCCTGGGGCGCGTGTTAGAGACAGTCAGAGTACCAGAGCGAGTCTATAACTCCGGTACATACCTCTCAGCGGTCGATTTCGACGCAGTAGCGCCTTTCCTGACCCCTGCGTGGATAATACACTCCCAGTGATTGCGATGCCCCCAGCGCCCGCCCATGCTGTCCAAAAGCTCTGCGACATATGCCTGCTGATAGCTTGGCTAATCATATGGAACCGTCCTCATGGACTGTAGAAGGAAAACGGGGCGGAACGTCAGATAGACCATTGACAAGAAGCCCGTCGTCGCAGCGGCTACGCTCAGGCTGCTCATCGTGTCGGTGAACACTGAACAAGGGTAATAAATTCCTTGGCAAAGTCCGGATCACTGAGCCGACCACGTGCTGCCGACAAGCCTTCTCCTCTCACCAGCCTCTCAGTGGTCTCACCTCCATCCCCTGCTCTTCGTTAATGGGACATCGCCATTAAATGCTCTCTGTCAGCCATCGAAGGCTCCGCTTACTTGCATATACCCTTGGAGTGGTGGTTGTCGGCATCACCTACGCTTTCTACCTATATGAACCACACATAGAACTCGCATTTTACGACCGGGATTGGGTCCATCAGGAATTGGAGGTCACCGCGCCCTTGGCTGGCTGCTTTGACCCCTCCAGAGTCAGCGCTGACTACGATGTCTCCAAATACCTATATGGCCCCAAACAGAACGAAGTACAAGCTGGAATGCAGCTTCGCATGGGACTGGACTGTTATGACCTTGCTGGCACCATTCGAGCGTCCGTACCCCCTACTCTCCAGTCACCAATTCCCGCCAACGAACGCGTACACTTTCATACGTACTGGAGGAACGACCTAGCGCCTTTCGGTCCCCGCCAGGAGTACATGCTCAAGTCCTTCTTTGCGACACAGAATGTCGACACGTCGCGTCTTATTCTTTGGTCCAACGGAGAGCTTGGACACAATGCGATCTTACAGACATACATGCGACGCTACCCTGACGCGTTTGCCCTGAGAGTTGTCGACATTCCGAGCTTGGCCGTTGGCACAGAGCTCGAAGGCAGTCCTTTGCTACAGAGGCAGGACAAGAAGGCATGGGTCGATGGAGACCTCATTCGTCTTCTTCTTCTATGGAACTTCGGCGGCGTATGGGTTGACATGGACTCGCTCCTTACTCGAGATCTTCATCCTCTCCTCGAACACGAGTTTGTTACACAATGGGATTGTTACGGTACGAACGCCTTGTTTCACGATTACGAACTCACATTGACTCTTGGGCGCAGACAAATTATATCAGCCATTCAACGGCGCTCTCATGCGTTTTCGCCGACACTCCCCGTACCTGTGCGAGGCATTCCATGTCATGGCCACCTCTACTCCACCCCGTGCAGATTCCACCGACTGGGGCTCGATTCTATATCTCAAACTGTGGCGGCGTCTCGTCGCTGGCTCCATACCGCCGTTCAAGATTCTGCCATTCTGTTTCAGCGACGGACGCTCTTGTAGGCTCGACAACAGGCTTCCTGATCCGTTTGTGCCAGATGACCCTCAGGGCAAGTGGACGATGGGGCTTGGCATGGAGGAAGGGGGACCTTTGGATAAGGTCCTGGGCAACATTTTTGGCGTACATCTCCACAATCAGTGGGACAAGGAGTTCCCAGAGGGCGGATGGGTTGATAGGCTGCTGCTGAGGCGATACGAGGCGAAGCTGAGCTGACCTTCCGATGCCAAGGCAATTCCCATGCTCCGGGATGGCCGTGGACAGTTGGCCAGTACGTTCCTCCAGTGTTCATCTTTTCGAGAGTCTGTTCAAAGCAGGGTCATGACTGGGAACGGTATCCAACGAGCATTGGCAGGTTGTTCCTGCAGATACATGGATACCAAGATACCCTCCACAGCCCATCTATCGATCCTGGCGGCCCATCATACACTCCATACACGACGTCGCGTATAAGGCAATTACAACGAATTTTTCTACGCTTCCTCTTGACCTAGCTACCATTTGTTCAGACATAATATCAACTTGTCTTTGGTCTACCACAAGCGGACCACAAGTACCAGACAAGTACTACTCGCAGTCGTCAAAGTGAATCTCGGTCAAGGATATGGTGTTTGATGCAATTGATGAGATAACCGGCCGCCTTTTTCAGATGAGGTGCGCATGCCGAGCTACTGAGTATGTATCAACAGGTAAAGACGTGGCATGTGTAGTTGTCGTGCTACAGAGTCTGCCAAGGCAAGATTGCTTGAGTAATTGTCCAGGCACTTCTCGGGACGGAACAGCCGTACATAATAGCGCTGATGAGATTGATGTCGAGCAAGGAAGATTGAAGTGCGGGCGGCAGACATCTCGTGGAACATTGGAAGCAGACAGACGGAAACTGTGAAGCTAAAGGATAGCAGTTGATCCAGATAATTCAGTCAGCTGAAGACCTGCAAGGTGCAGGGCAGCTTGAAAGTCTGAACGACAGCGGACCTGGGTATGACCAATATAGCCGAGGCTCAGCGCGTCTGTGTCAGCGCGGCCAGTGTGTCTTGCTTTCTACCTCTCTCCTGATACAGCGTTTTTCTGCCCGCATGGCCAGATATCCCGCTCGGTGAGATCCTGCGTCGAGCACTGGACTTGCCTGCTTACCACCATGTTCCCGCCGTTCTGCAGGTCGGCGTCGTTCATCATTACGCTCGTTGCAATTCTCTCCAACTCTGCGCTTGCCATCCAAGTCCTCGCAGCCTCACGCTCAATCAAATGGGAGCCCGAATTCGAGTTTGACTCGTCCAATGACACCTGGCGGGTCGACGGTATCAAGGTCGTCTGGGGCCTGTTGCTCGCCTATTTTATGTCTGCAGCGGCTGTCGGTGCTGTCGGTTTCGTAGGCGTCGTAAAGGTGCGCATGCCGCTCGCCAGCCATGGACCATACCGCTGACGACAGCGACAGAGCAAGCTGGCCTTTGTACGCTTCTACAGGGATTATTCCATCGCCGACTTTGCCTTCTGTGCCTTTGCCACAGTGGCTACTGCATATGGCGCTTTCCTCAGCACGACCCGGACGGGCGTCTGCGACGAGATGTCCAGGCAGCCGGAGCTCCTCCGCAACATGGCCGACATGGGACTCAGCGTCGAAAACTGCGAGCATTGGTTCGAGCGTGCTGTCATGGCATTTGTCGCTTTCATGGTCGTTGTCCTCGTTGTCCGCGTACGTACCCGCTTCTCACGCTGATCAATTATATTGATATGCCCCCAGCTGCATTGCCTGTTTGCCGTTTCCAACTACTACTCTCATGTCTCCCGTCGCAGTGTGCTCCCCACCCATGGCCGCAGTCTTTCCAGACAAGATTCTCTGCAGCGAATATTCATCCTTCCACGCTCGCACACCAATTCCGACCCATCGTCCCCCACTATCTACGCCCCTATTCCCCTCGGCGAGCTAACACCCGAGCTTCGCCAGTCGGCCATGGAGGCCTGGGTAAAGCGATCGGATTCGCGCCATAGCCGTCACAAGTCGACTACTGGTCGGATATCACTTCCAGTTGTGCCAAACGAGGAGCTTACACCCCCTCCTCTGTACAGCGAAGTGAAGGCATAAAGGCGTAGAAGCTTGTATGATGATGTCGTTATTTATCTCTCTCTTCTGCAGGCATCTATTTCTTGCTATCAGTACAGGCCTACATCTCCTCTTCATGTTGTACAATGTTAGCATTCCTATATCCCAGCGAATCCTGATTTACTCTCGTTAATAATGGCATTCTCTCTCAAGAGTACACCAACGCGTACTGACCGACTACGGTCATGGAACGTGAGCTAAATTACACGGGGTAGGCGTGTCACAAGGTTCATCAGGAAAACACTCCCGAGGTAATTCTTCGAGAATTAGGTCGAAATGCCACGTATTTTGGTAATTCGTCAGTTTACCACCTTTTGTGAAAATACTACAGTTATCCTGGACCATCGACAGTCCTTTTGAATTATTCACAACTTACGATGACATTTCCTATGTTTCTTGTTCATCTGACACCTACTACTCCCGGAGGCAACCGTGGTTTCAGACCGAAACAACCACTACACCACCAATTTTGTGAGATGTACAAGCGATGTCTCCGATGTAATGTGAATAGAACAATGTGAACGCCTGTTCAGATAATGCTTATTCGATAGCGTGCAAATATTGCTCCGTAGATGTACCTTGCATGTGATGATGACGTGTTTGCCATGCCTTGGGAACATCGCGGCGACATTCCTCTTCACGTCGCACCGATGTACTCACTGGACTTGGGCAAATCCATTCGCTGCCATGCTTGTCGCTTCTGCTTGTCAACATCATGGACTCCCAAGAAGACTGCCTCACGGATCCCGGCTACTACGGTACCCAATCTGACGACAAGAGCCTGGCATCGCTGTCGCAGGACAGTCAGCTCTTTCGTCAGCTCTTTCGCGAGGAGACAGTTCAACCTTTCGAGCATGCTCTTGCTGTGGCAGTCCGGCCATTGATGGACAAGCTACAAGAGACAAGCGGGCAGTTGCAGCATCTATTCCCTCTTGGTCCTACGGTACGTATTCTGGAAATATCATGCATTCATATCAATGACTAGCGGATCAGCCCACCACTCTCGAGTCTGCTGATGGGCACAAGCCAATTTGCTCCAAACGTCTTGCGGGCCTATTGGCAGATGCATTCTCCAGACCATCGGAGTCCCTGAGCATTGCGCGTGCAGCGAGCGACGAGTCCTCCGAAACGGAATCAGAGCCTGAAGAGGGTGAAGAGGTGAGCTGTTAATGGATCTCTGTGTCCGTCTTGAATTTATGGTCTCACTTAGGGCCAGAAGTATGGCACAATCCTCAAGGTTCTTGACACACCGGAGTCTGGCCGCAACAAGGAGTGGGCTCTCAAGCGCCTCGATCTTTACTCGCACTTGGAATCGGAGCTCTCTCGGGAGCGTGTCAATGAGATTCGGGCTGAAGAGGCGCTTGCCAAGCTCGCCATCGAGCAGGAGAGAATTCGCGCCAGGATAGCACAGGTTCGCTTTGTTACACATACCCAAAAGAGTCGGGTCGCTCGTCTTATAGATGCTCGCGATGCCCTGAAGCGCCACATCAAGGCAGTAGGTCTACGATCCATCAAATAGTTAGAACCGTAGATAGGCTATACAGTGTAGCAGCTTGATTGTGTGATACGAGCTTTCTATGATAATACTGTTTATCTTCCTACATGCGACAATTCTTCTCCCATGCCCTCTTCGAAGCCTTGGGCCTCAACCGCTGTGCCTTGGCCTTGTTTTCGCTTGGCTCGGGTTTCCTTTGCTTTGGCTTGGGTTGCGGCTCGCTTCAGAGGTCCCGATACCTGTAATTCGCCTGCTAACTTCCGATGGAATGCCTTTCGATCGCGATAGAGATGGGTGGGTGCCCAAAGAATCCGAGGAAGGACTTCTCGGATGAGATGAGCGTTATGTAGAGCATGCATGTTCAGATGGAAGTGATCGTCCTCCTTGTGGATGATGCATTGCACGGTTCTGTCGGTCTCTTCACGCTCCTGCATCTGTTTGCGAGACGAGTCCCCAATGACACAGCCGTGCATGACACAGTCATGCTGCGCATTGAAATCAAACAGGATGTCCTCGAATGAGACTTGAGCCTCGTTATTGGAAGGCACATAACAACATACCTGACCAGAGGTAACTCGTATGTCTGCCGGCGTCGTGCGAATGAGCGATGGCATACCCAGTCGAGCATCGCGTTCGTTTGCAACGGCAAACTTCTCGATGAGTATGGCTGTATCACTCAGCGTCTTTGAAGTTCGTGTCAGGATTTTCATGATGCGACCCGGGAATATGGTCTGCATGTTCAAGCACTGTCAGTATGATGCGTGTAACAAGGCATCGACACATACATTGGTTGGACTCGACTCTTTACAGAATACCCAAGACCCCACTCGACAGAGGTCGCGCGCTTGAGACACAACGATGGTGCCAAGATCCCAAGTTACCCCGTCGATCTGGAAGTGCGCGGGTACACACTGGTCAGTGTGAATGCCATCCGTATGTGTTCGCCAGGCTGCCGTTCCTCGCTTCTTCTTTGGCGCTAATTTTACGAAACCTTGGCGAGATGAGCAGATATCGGACATCTCGCAGTTGTTCTGCCTACCAGGTTTGATATCATCATGATTCACCCAACCAAGACGCCGCTGCAGCTCCGCATTGCTCTTCAGAAAAGCTGGAACTCGAGCACCAGCTTGAACATATTGACCAGAATCCTCATCCCTCCAGTAACCGCCGCTGACCATGTGTTTGAAGCGCTCCATCCCTCCCAACGCAATGGCAATATCTCGACTAGGAGCCAGGTGGTTCGAGAGGATGCTGCACTGTCGAAAGATTGCGTTAAAACATTCGAAAATCTCTGTTGCAAAAATCACAGCGGGTCCAAAACGGCGGATGTCCTCGGGAAGGTGAACCAGTACGTGTAGCTTCGTTTTAGTGAGGATTCGTCTCGGATCCACTGCCGCCCAGGCATCGAGTACGTTATCGATGAGAATGGCCAGATCAGACTACCAAAACTCAGTAGCGCCTGGGATCGTCATAATGAAGTACATACCAGATACTGTTCCATATTCCGGATCTCAGGCATCCAGAGCATTGCCCCGAGCTCACCAGTACACTTCCAGAGACGAAACATATCCGGTGAGCACATGTCATGAAGGTGGAAGACACCGAGCTGTTGCAGAATCTTGAAATGTTTCCCAATAAGCGAGTTTTTATACTGAATCAGGTATGCCGAACGCAGAGGTGGCAAGGTAAGGCCAGAAGTAGATGATGATTGCAGGCGAACTGCAAAAGTCTCATCCTGAAGCTTGGTCCATGTCTTGTTCGTCGAATGCCAGACGTACTTGTCGTTACCGAGTAGGTATGTGTGAAGAATTTCGCCCGGTGTGTCCTGATGCGGATCGATACCTGAGCATACCAAATGTCAGAGGTTGGAGTGCGCAAGGACGGGACACTTACCGCGGAGAGCCAGAAGAATATTAAAGTGAACGCCAGGACGTATATCATCCTTGTTCGGTAGGTCAATGATTGGTCCGTCGGCATTTGAGTCAGCAGGCTGTTCAAGCAACCACTTCCAGAGATCCTGTGCGATGTCCAGTGTAGCGGCTTCGATCAATTCCTTCCTACCTTCGCGAGTCATTCGCGAATTCAGCCGTGCATCGCGAGTCTGCGGATTCTTCAACGTCTCCTCATGACGAACTTTGGCCTTGGCCAGCAGCTTCTCGACCCAGCTCTGCGCGATCTTATCCTTCACCCCGGAGACGGTGGCTGCACTCTTTACGCCCTCGCCATTCCCTTGACACGCCAACCAAAGCTGCCACCGAATTGCTTGTATGGTTTGGTCGCAGGTCCTTGGCTCCCCTGGCTGATACAGTGCCTCGTACCCGTTTTCGGTTTCTTTGCTTTCATCAGGTCCTCCGGTAAGATCCTTTCGACAGTTGAGAGCGGCGTTCACGCCTAGATGCGAGGATGTTTCAGACTGCTGAGGGTTATCGGCAGGAAGCATGTGAGGGTCAATCTGAAAGAGTATCTCTTGCTTCAATTCACAGTCGTACGCTGGATGCCAGCGATTCTCGGCACTACATATCGATGTGAGCTAAATTCGACAAGGATGACTATGCACTCACAAGTCTTCAGCCAATGCAACAAACTGCTCGGATGATGTTGCGAAAGACGACGTTGAGCAGAATCGGACAAAATACTCCTGTGAGAGCTTCTCGTGAGGGAGATTGGCATTTGTCGCATAGATGTTTGTATGAGCATTGTATTGCTTGCTGACATTACCAGACACGTCGTCACTCCATGGAGTTATTCGAATGCGAAACATAGGTCGGCCACAGGAAATCTCGCGGAGTTTGTTCTTCTCGAAGAAGTACGACGGAGAATATGCTACAAAGATACAGTCGGCAGTCTGCGATGAATTCTGACCTAAGACAGTGGCAAAGCTTACCTGATATGACTTTAGTTGACCAAGTCGGATCCATCATGATATCAAGGAGATTCCGTGAGAGGTCCGTCGCCCGGATACGTCGAGATCGCCCGGTATGAACTGTAAAGTGGTTTTGAGAAGTATCGACCTCCAAGACGTCAACATAGACTTGGTTCTGAACAGTTATCCACCGTAACAGTCCCACGTAGCTTCCGTCTTTAAGCTGTGCGAGTTCCTTCACGTAGAAATGACGGTGGTGATTCATCGCGGACGACCAGTCTGCCCACATTGGCGAAAGCTCGTCCAGATTGATCTCATCGACCCACTTAGCTGCCTGCCATGTCTGTGAGACTCGTTTTATTATCTCAGGATAGATATTGATGTGTTTTCGAACGAGTGGATTGGCCCAGTCCTGGATCGAGTAAATATCTGTTCTGTCGTGTAGGCGAAATATGCATACCATGGCAAAGAGCTGTGCTGGATGATTCATGTAGAAGTGATTCCCTTGGGATGATACATGGTGTCGAGGAAGGAGACCAAACTTCTTTGACAACAGATTCTGAAGTCTTCGTGTTGCTGAAAACGTCGGGACATCCGGTGTTCCGCACTCCCGCATAACCCAGAGAATGGTCTTGAGCTGGTCATCAGACAAACGTTGACGCGGCTGATTGTCAAGCATATCGATTAGAAAGGCCTGCACATAATGTAATTATGAGAATGTGAGCGAGAGAGTGAGACGTAATCACCTGTTTGGATGGGTACGGCCACCACGGCGAACTCTTCTCAGGCTCTTGATCCATCACGGCATCGTCTTCTTCTTCGTGTTCAGTCATGTCTGTACAAGCGTAAGTATTGCCCATATCAACACACAAGACGAGTCAACATACTCAACATCTCAATTTCGTTGCTTAGCTGGCCGATCGAATCCTCGAGAACATCGTTTGTATCCGGTGACACGTCTTTGTCAAGACCTCCCTCCGAGTCAAAGCATCCAAAGACGGTGTGTCCTTGCATGAGCGATAGCTGTTTGAACTGACTATGGACTCTCTGCTTCAAGGTCTCGTCTCCTTGTCCTGGATCGATGCCCGCAGTGAACTGGATCGCGTCACCCTTGCGGTTCAGAAATGTACCATCACGGGGATCGACCATAAAGTCCTGGAAGAACTGCATACTGGCAGATGGCTCCTCATCTGACGAATCAGAGGGCAGAAGAGATGCACCGGGATCGGTTAATGGAACGAACTGGATCGGACGCGCCATCTGCGAGAGTGTATAGATCGATTCAGGTGGCGCAGCGGTATCCGCCTTTGCAATCTCGAGGTTATCCCGGTGAGCCTTTCCACTCAAGTGACGAGACTTCCCAGTTTTCTTGAACGACGTCTCGCAGACATGGCAGTACAGCTTTGTACGGTCGTCATGATCTGTTTCCAGAGCTGTTCGCAATTAGTGAAGATGTATTGGGACAGCGAGGTGAGGACTTACGATTCTCCCATCTTGACGGTGGCATGGTTGGTCTGTATTCAGGGTTGAATGTGATGAAACTACTCATGGCAACAGATCGGGCAGACTTCAAAAACTTTTCTCCTCTAACCGTCACCACTCGCTAATTTTCGCTCATTTTTGCCATGTCTTTCGACGACAGTCTCAGCGATGACGAGAACCTTCTCAACAGCTCTCCCATCATTGGTTCAGCGGACCTTCCAGGTCTGAACAGTGATACAGAACAGGGAGCAGGCGCCATGGGACAAGACCAGATGCAAGAAAGTAATACGCTTTCTAGTGTTGGGCAAGTTGACCTCTCGGGACTTCTCCCAGCTGACCTTGGGACCACTGTACCGCCTGCCGGACAGGACTTCTCTCAGCTTGCCCAGCTTGTTGCCGCTGAGCATCGTCTCACCGCCGAGCACCGTCAGGCTCTTCTGGCCTTGGCTTCGGTATGAATCTCATTCTCTCCATGTCCGTCTTTGCTTTGCTCATCTTTGCTGTGTTCCAGACCACCCAGATGGAGTGTGCATTCATTTGGCTTGGCGGCTTTGTTCTTTCTATCCAGGAAGCCCTGGCTCGCATTCAGCCACCGGAAGCTTCGTACAAGCTGACCTCTGCTGTGAAAGTGGGTACATACCCTCTGATCAACTGCTACTTACCAGTTCACCAGAATGCGATTGAGTTGGAGGCCATTACGGTCTTCCTCAGCGACAAGACCGGCGCATACAAGACGTGGCCGAACAAGAAAGTTCTTGTACGTCCTTGTTGTACCCTTTCACCGCTGTCACTAACACTATGACTGTCAGAGCACCATCAAACGTGACCATCTTTCCTCCTCACAAGCCAAAGACAAGGCTGTCATCACGACGGTGAAAGGCCAGATTGGGGACAAGTTTATACACTTCCGGAACGACACCAAGGAGAAGGTCTGTGACTTGAGAAACCATAACAGGCGTACCGCGTACTCATTCATCACAGCTCAGTTCCTCGATGGGCGCCTTTAATGCAGCCACCAAGAAGTTTGAGGGTGCCTCCGTCGATGTCTATGACCTGACGGAGAGCATCATTCGTGTGGTGTGCGGTCGCAACTTTACCTTCAACATCAGCCTCCAGCTTGTTGCTCGTGTCGCGTATCTTGTGCGTATTGGTCGCTTCCGCTGTTCACACATCTGGGCTCATTCACCTGTACAGCGAAGCGTCTATGCTACCGAGGCAAAGAAGACTGTCAATGGCGCGGTCCCTGCCAACTTCTGGAACACTGTCGACGAGGCTCTTGAGAAACTTCGCAAGGATAAGGAGCAGGACCCCATTAGGGTCTCAAGGTATGTACTCTGCCGAACCGTCACAGCTCTGGTTACTCAGACTGGACCCGTTTAGAGTTCTGCTCCGGTACCTTGAAAAGGATATCCAGCGTTACGGTAACGAGAAGACCGCCGCACACGTTGATGCCCTGCGAGCTCAAGTACCCGCTCCCGAGGCGTGATTCCGAACACATTACATCTATGATTCGTTCTTCTCATTGACAGCCGCCAGTCTTTACCGTGTTCCTTCGTATAGTAGTCAGTTTGATAATCATTCAGCCTCATAGTAATTACCTCCTCCGTGAAATACACTGCTCTTTGCTTATTCTACCGTGCTGAGAATCTGGGAACCAGCTCGAATGAGTAGATGTGGCGTCAGTATGCCGGTGCAAAGCCGGGGCACGTTCTGGCACAGCCATTAACATATGTTGCAACAGTATGACTTGTTCTATGTAGGCAACATCACATCGCGATGTAGCTGCCACAGGTCATCAAAAGAGATGCTCACGAGTTATGCACAAATATTGCCGCGACATTCCGGCGATCGAAATTTGACATCGCCATTGGAATGACGAAATATTATTCTTTCTACATCGCCATCACATTCTGTATAAACGGCGGTGTAGCACAACAGGTCTTCAATTGCAAAGCACTACATAGCAACAGGACACAACATATAATGTGTGATTGAGATAGAATTGTATGTAGCATAGCCATGAGACATGATGTAAGCAAAAACAGACCGGTACATATGTGTCGGTTTCAAGAGCAGAGATAGTAAAATCTGTCTCGAGAAGGGCTGGCAGTGGCAATGGCAGTGAGCATAGATGTCGTGTTGTAACGTTGCAACTGTCTCGGCACTTCGCACCATCGAGACCAGTCCGTCATTGATCTGGACGATAGTAAGATCCGCGATGGCTTCTGGGTCGCATCTAGGTTGCTGTCGGGGCTCCAGTCTAGGCAAGTCTCGGCGGAGACATGGCTGTCAGCAGTCCTCGTCCTTGGCACTAGATCCGTGGCGGATGACATAGCAGGTCAAGCGTCGAGCGTCGAGCGTCGAGCGTCGAAGGCATGGGCGTAGTCATAAGTATGGGTCCTTACCATCGGGGGGTACACTGCCAGTGACCCAGTCGAGTGAGTATACATATTATGGAGAGGTGGTGCGGTTGTGGTCGTGTGTATCGTCGGTATGAACCAGGTGGGCGAGATCACAGAGCGAGTGGGGCAGAGATCGTGCTGGTAGTGATTGTGGCGTGGCAGGGCGTGAGCCAGTATCTGTGAGTGGAAGTTCTTGATGCTGCACATTGTACGGTGACGGTGAGCTGCTGTGCAGCCGAAGGGGTCGCTGTGGTGGTGGAACGAAGAAGACATGTTTTGTGTTGATCCGTGTTGACGGGCGACTAAGTAAATGAACATGCACGTGATGGGACGCTGCCGACGGCAGAGCGGGCTTGTCGTTTCCAACTTACCGTCAACAGCGAGCGCCGACAGAGCCAAGACGCGGATAATGATATGCACTGCCCGCAACCTGAGCTCTCTCATACGCATCTGTGACTCCCTGAGACCGTGATCAATACTCAGGCTCATAAGTACCTATGTAGGCATGATAACTTAGCATGTGGCGTACCTATTCCCTCTACCACAGTGCCACATGTGTTCCTCTTCTATTGCAGTCTGCACCAGGCAAGCTAAACCATATGGAAAGTCACAAAATATGCTGCATATTGGTGAGCAAGCAACCGGTCCAACTCAGACAAAGGTCTCTCGGACCTCTCCGAATATGTTCAGTCGTCTCGTATGCTGAAGTTGTAGCCGAGGGCCTCCCCTCAACTGAGCCCGTACTTCGATAGCAATGTGCACCCGAACACATTATTACTATCAATGTACCGGACCCCAACTGAGTTCGAACTCAGGGGCCGGTGGACAGCGAGTCAAGATAAATACCAACTTCAAGCAGCTGATGTTGCATGCATTGCTGTTAGCCTGCCTTTGTGTAAACTTTTGGGTATTGTACGAACATCCCACGGGGACTTCAAGAATATCCAGAAATTCTGACATAATTCTATCAATGAAGCCGGTTATCGCCCTTAGTCTGATTTACGACAAATTTCTATATAATTTCCTTCAGATTAGCACGGGAGGGTTTTCCTGATGTTTGTAGATCACTGCGCCACATTCTACAGTTGTCGGAAGAGATGGCGCCTTCGGGCGCCGGGCGGAGATAAGGCGAAAGGTATCGCTTTCAAAGGAGCTAGTGCGAGGGCGTGTTTTGTTGATCGTTGTGTATGAGTCTAAAAGCTAGCATAGGGTGTCAATATGTTGTGATTCGTAACACACTATGTCAACTTGTAATCGGAAAGTTCACACTGAGAAAGTGACAATCTAGTCGTTGAATTCTGGACACTCATTCACTGCCACGGCAAAGTCAGGTAAATTTGGAGACACGCGATTCTGAGGAAATGAGCACGGTGACCTCCATCGGCAAACATCGTTTCGCCTGCCGAGTCATTCGAATGGCCACCTCCAGATTGGCCTCAACGTCGAGACCTTGGAGCAGCAGTATATAATCATCAAAGCACGGAGGGTAGCGTTGATGACGGTGGCAAGATTCACGCCAAGAAGTGCTTGTCAGTATGTCATTTCTCCGAGTCAAAACTGAGATAGGAATGGACTGAATGGTACTCGGAGACTTACCGTTCAGCTTGTCAATCCACACGGATCGGTCGGCAGGCAGGCAGAACGTAATTTAATTGACGGAGAAGATGCGCCACACATGATGCCAATAAACACAGGTCCAGACTGAGATCTGTTGAATAGTTTTAGCAGTCGAGATAGACGCGTGACTAGATCGTGCAGCAGCGCAGAGGACTTCTCAGTACCGTTACCTGCGCCCAGAAAGACTAATCTAGGACGAGGGGTACCACAGCAAGCTCCAGACCGTGGGGACCAGCTGGAGATCATCAATCCGAGGACCGCGCCAAACGCAAGGCCATCATCATCGAGGCATGAGCAGGGTCTGAGAAAGCCAATACCTGAGTAGTATGGCGGCCTATTACGACTCAGACTCGAGTTTAAATGCTACTCTTGAGTGATTGCGAGTGCGCTGGATCAAGGCGGACACGAGAACCCTTGAATACCGAGGCGAAACGGCAAGATAGTAGATGTCCAGGCATGAGACGTGGCTAAGGTTACGCGTGTGCAAGCCGCGAGTCAACGTAGGTCCAGACTTGTTTCGGCAAAGAGTGAGAAATATTATGATAGGCCAGGGAGACCGTGAGTGGGACTGGAGAAGGTGTCATAATGTAGTCCTCGCGCGACAGGGGGACGGTACGGAGAGACAGCCAATGTCCAACACGGCAAGGACGATGTACCAATAGGAGAAAGCAGGGGAATACGCGTCTGATTGGACGACGGGCGCAGTTGAGTATGAGAGGCTGCGTTTGCCGGAGCGAGGTGTCCAGACCAGATTCAGTTCGCCAGGTGAGAGGCACGAGGATGGCCAATCGCGTCGAGCATGGCATTGCACGCGGCAACCGGAGATGCAGGACTGAGAACGGAACGGCAAGATTATCCGACAGATCCAGAGGACCAGATGGACGGCAATCGCGCGCACTGAGCCGCAAAATGGGACGGCCAAAACAGCGTGCTCAGCCCAGACACGTCCAGTCTGCCAGAACGGCCAGGCAGGGCCAGCGCAAGGAGATAACTGAGCAGCGATCTCGGTGTTACGGATTTGCGATTGCTGTCACGCAGACTGGGCAAGTCGAGACCGCGAGCGAGTCTTTTCCTAATGCGGCAGGGTGGGTGGAGTCCGCCATTGAATTTTTAGAGTTGATGCTTTCTCAGAACGCACTGTTATATCCCTTCTTGCCCACGATCCGCATTGTCTGCTGCTCGCCGACGCCCTCGCCATCTCACCGTCGCCGCCAGCGGTCGCGGACGTCCGAGCACTGCGCGCATTACCCCGACCCGCATCTCGGCTCGCACACTCTCTGGCGCAGCGAAAACGCCCTGGTCCGTTGTCCAGCTTGAAGCAATCGCCTGCTCGAGGTCTGCCTCGCATCGCCTCGCCGACGCCACATCTCGTGTGCCCCGCCGTCGGCAGCTACTCTCGGCATGGCGCGCCCGCGATCACCTTCACCTGAGCCAGCAGATGCTATCGCGCTGCTGAAGCGCCTGAAAACAACCCACCCGAACGGGGCTGCTGTGCCCAGCAACGAGCCAACCACTGCTTTCGCGCCAGAGGTCTTGGATCACTCGACTATCTCCAAGCTGCACCAGGAATATATCGACAACGGGCCATTCCACTACGCCCTCGTCGAGAAGCTCTTCCAGGATGAACTCCTCAAATCCGTCAAGGAAGAATGTCTCAGCGAGCTCAGCTTCACCGAAAAAGAGACCGATATCTACAAAGTATATCTTGCATCCAGCACCCGTCTGTTCGTCGCTTTGACACGTATCTACAGGTGAACCAGACCGGTGATCTCGCGTCGCTCAACTATCTCTCGCAATCCCAGATATCACTCCTCCCCAATCTGCTCAAACTTCGCGACGCCCTCTACTCGCCCTCCTTCCGTGCGTTCATGCGCGCCGTGACAGGCTGCGGCCCACTCTCCGGCACCAAGCAGGACATGTCTGTCACCTCATACACGAAGGGCTGCCATCTACTCAATCACGACGACGTTATAGGAACCCGCCGTGTCTCGTACATCCTCTACATGCCCCTGCCGCACTACCAACTCTGGCAGAAGGACTGGGGAGGCGCCCTGGAACTGTACCCTGTCAAAGAGGGTGCGGACGGAAACCTGGAACCGGAGGCTATACCTAGCAAGGTTGTGCCCCCGAGCTGGAATCAATTCATCTTCTTTGAAGTACAGCCGGGCCGCAGCTTTCATTCAGTCGAAGAGGTCGTGGTTGGCGGCGAGGGCGAGGACGGCAGGGAGAGACTGAGTATCAGCGGATGGTTTCATGCCGCGCAGGAGGGCGAGGAGGGATACGAAGCACCCGACCCAAATGCAGAGTCGCTGAAGAGTTCCCGAGAACAGCTTGTGAGACTCATGTCTTGTCGGCCGTTCACCATCTTGTTGACTATCCGCTCTAGACTTCTACTTCGACTGACTTCAGACCGTATATTGATAGTCCGGCGGCATCGCCCGTGCCCGATGGCGTCCAGCCTCTGGACGACCAGCCACTCTCAGAAAAGCACACGGAGTTCCTATCCGAATACCTGAACCCCGTTTATCTGCAGCCCCGCACCATGAAAGCGCTCGCGACGCGCTTTGTGGAAGAATCTTCCCTTGAACTCCATTCCTTCCTCTCCAATGACCTTGCAGAGGCCCTCGAGCCGCGACTACGAGATCTTGACCTGAAAGATGGGCTAGGCCCTGATCGGGGCGGGCGTGTTCCTCCTCATACATCTGGAATATCATGTAGCTCTGATGACTCGAGTGCCTGGACGGTCCAAGGTCCCCCACATAAGTGGCGTTATTGCACCCTCGTGCACCCGACCCCAGGTCGACCTGCCACCTCCATAACTCCACTCTCCGCCCACCCATCGCCATCTGAGATTCTCCGGGTTCTGCAAGACGAGCTCTTCAGCTCGCCTGCTTTCCGTGAATGGATGGCCATTGTAACGCGTTTACTACCGTTAAGGCATCACGTCGAGGCGCGACGCTTCCGACCAGGTCTAGACTACACACTTGCGACTAGCGAGGAGAATGAAGCACGGTTGGACGTCGTACTCGGCTTAACGCCCACTGTCCTCGAAACCGAGAAGCAGGAGGAACATGGACGGAGAAGCCGGTCGGGAAAAGCAACAGAGTCTCAGCCTCGCGGTTGGTCAACTGGGACATGGGGCGGTTGGGAGGTTCGCATTGTTTCTAAAATCTCAATGATCTTTGCTGATTTTTTTCTATGAACTCAATCTAGTGTTACATGGCGCCTCACAACGAGGAGGACGATCCCGCTGTCTATCGTGCGGGGACTTACAAAAAGTCCGCTGTCCTCAATGGGACCAACGGCCATTCTGCTCAGGACGCATTGAGCGATGACTCTGCACCGACCAACGGGCATTCCGAGAGCACCGTTTCCCACAGCAGCCCGCCCGACGGCACTGACGCGGAGGAGGAGGATGTTGAAGCTGCATCGGACGAAGACGAGGAGGACAGCACTTTGTTGACTGTTCAACCGGGCTTCAATCGCCTGCTACTCGTTTTGCGAGATGAGCGAGTGATGCGATTTGTCAAATACGTCTCGGCGGCTGCGGATGGCTCGCGGTGGGATGTGTGTGCTGAATATGAGGTCGGCGTCGTACAGGAGGAGGCGATGGATGAGGATTGATTGCTCATCTGAATCTAATCTATACATTAAGGACCAAGATGCAGCTATCTTACTATTATTCGCCTAGCCACACACACACTTCGAGGCCCCTACCATACACAGCTTATTCCGTGCCACCTTTGTCTTCAAACCGCCATAAAAAGTTGATAATACCTCCCCCCACGTCTTTTGTATGAATCTTGTCAAGATAAAGATGATCAACGTATTTATTGGGACTAAATACTGCAATGGACTAGAATGTGATCTTTTTGGTATTCGTTGTGGATGTGGTAACGATGGCGGCAGACTGGCGCTGGGCTTGGGCCAGAGCTGCACCAGGACGTGGCCGATTTCTGGGTCCTTTCCCTGCGAATGTTGCGCCTGCATCACCACGGCGGACAAATGGCTTCTTCCTCCCTGCCTCGTGAGATGAAACGTCCTCCGCTACACCCTCAGCAGCTCCAGAAACTTCGGTCTGGACCTCAGACTCTGGCTGAACATCGCGCGACCGTCGTGGCGGCTTTCGCGTCCTGTCATTGGACCCACGCGCCCGGGGACCAGGATTAGTACCCTCGATCTTGGGTTTGGAGGCACCTCGCCGAACGGCATCCGCCGATGCGTATTCAACTTTCAGACTGCGCCCATCGAGGAAATGGTTCTTCACGTTGATAAGGGCAGACGTCGCGTGTTCTGTCGTGGCAAAATCGACGAAAGCGAACCTAGGAATTCGGTCAAATCGGGCCAGTGAATGTCAACCGCGTTCCGCTTACCCTTTACAAGCACCTGAATCCTCAAAAGTTCCCATTCTGACTTTGCGTATCCAAACCTCTTTGGTTTCAGGCTCAGCACCCTCCTTCTCTTTCCTTGGGTAACGATGAGCTTCGAACAGCTGTCGTATTGAATCCTCCGTAGTTTCAAAGCCAAGGTTTCCGAGAAAAAGGGTGGGTGCAGGAGGCTGCTTTTGAGCGCGCAAGATTTTTTGAGCGGTCTTGGAATGCGTTTTGGGTGCGGTGGGTTTGTCATCGTCAGCTCCTTGTACCGTCGGTGCCGCTGGTCGACCAGTAAAGTCATCGCCTGCACATATCAATATTGCGTTATATATCGACAAAAGAGTATTCACCGTCTTTGATGAGTAGTTTTCTTCCGAGAAGAGGGCGCTCCGACAGTGAGATCGCGGTTGCTTTGGCGTCTGGTGTGGCGAAATCGACGTAAGCGAAACTATTCGAAGACTGAGTTTTTGCCGCAGAAGCGTGTTTCTGACACGCACCCTCGACACTCTGCTGGCATGTTCGGCCGTGCAGAGGCCTTCATTGGCATATTTATTCTGGTGATTTCTCCTGCTCCATCGAAGAAAGTCCGCAGGGCATCCTCTGTTGTTTTGAAGGACATATTTCCGACCCATACAGAGTTCTGCCGCTTCGAAGTCACTTCCAGCTTCGGTTTCTTGGCTGGCCGAGAGTCTTCCTTCTTTTGCTTGCTTTCCTCTTTTTCTTTCTTCTTTTGCCGACGTTTTTCTGCATGCGACAAGACAGGAACCTTGGGTTCTTCTTCCTGTTCCGCCTCCGAATCGTTTGCGTCTGATTCGGCATCTGAGTTATCTGAGACGCTGGTAGATCTTTTCCGCTTTGCTGGAGACGACACAGGAGAGGCGCTGCGGCTGGAACTGCCTGACGAGGAAGAAGCGGACGACATCGTTGTGGGAGGAGGAGGAGGATTAGTTGCAAAGCCCAAAAAAGCGATGATCGAGCCATCAATTTCAGGCACGTAACTTAAGTTGTCTGTGAACTTCCACTTGAATACTGAACGTTGGAATAGTCATGCTAGCTATATAGTACAGAGATAAACGTCGCGTCTCTCGTCATATCATAACATCAGGGCACCAGCACTACAACTTTGAATCAGTCGCCTCATAGTGCTCGGAAGCTGCCAGATGCTCGTCTCTTGTCACGCCGGCTTTCTCGGTAAGCTCTCCAGCGACAAAAGTACCAGTGCGGAGTTGTTGCTCGGCGGCGTGACGGCTGTGGACCTTGTCATATCCAGAGCCGGGAACAAACAACGGGGCATCCTCGAATAACGCGTCCATCTCTGAATTATCGTGAGTCTCGAATAAGGTATGCGCAACGGGGAACTGACCTTCGAGACGGCGACCACTGGTTTCCGGGAAGAAGGCCCAGACAAAGAGAGCACTATACAATGTTGAGTAGTCGCCAGAAGGTAGAAATCCAAGTAATGTACTTAGTGTGGCCACAGATCGCAAACACAAGATCTTGGATCGAATGAGTGGAAGCGCCATCGACATGACCAAGTGCACCTACAATACTTCCATCCAATGGCAGCGAACGCCTTGGGGGTGACCTCGGCAATGAAACTGACAGCCTGAAGTTAGTATTGATCGAAGGACAGGCTGGACAGTGCTGACAAGTTGGAGATCCAGGACGAAGAACTAGTCACAGCTGTAGCCTTGGCACGCGTGCGTGTCGAGTAAATTTCGACGGGATACGCCCATGAAAGCGGTCCAATGCAGGCACTGAAGAAGAAGTTGAAGACCCAGGTCGTCACTGTCAGATAACGATCATTCGCAAATTATCCCGACACGGTAGTACGGAGGGTACGCACGGATGAAGATATAGTGAGCCTAATCGCGACAGCAATAATCACGTCAGAAAATGCGAAGAATGAAACACTTTCGGGTTACTTACAGCATTACTATAACGACTGTTAGTCTCCGACGTTGTAAGTCGAGGCGAAAGAAAACTCACTTGTGGACAGTGCCGGGATACCGCGCCATGAGGATTGAGCCCACAACAAAGGACAAGCCTGACACGATATTGCCAACGATAAGCGGGCGACGACGACCGATGGCATCGATCCAAAGAACACAGCAGGCCTCGCCGATGAGGGCAATGACACTGTTGATAGACTGGAAGAGCAGAATACGCTGAGATGAAAAGCCCATGGTGACGAAGATGGTGGTCGAGTAGTATTGAATGGCGCTGACACCCGTCATTTGCACAGAGAATTGCAGAATGTATCTGTGGCAGAACAGGTAAGTCAAGTCGCTACAATCGAGCTCATTTCCATACCCAAGTGCAAGTCGGCGGAAATTGCTGGGCACGGTAAAGAGCTCTCCCCACGATGCCTCTCCGATATGCTTAGACTTCTCGATGTCGTTCTTGATGTCTTCAATTTGAGCAACGACAAAAGTGTCGTTAATATCTCCATGAGCATGGAGACGTGCAAGAGACGCTTGGGCTGAGCAAATAGTTTGATCAAGAAGCACCTAAAGTAGTTGATATCGTACACACCTTCTTGCATACGTCCTTTCTCAGCGAGCCAACGAGGACTTGAACCGGCTGAGTACGAAGGCATATGAGGCACGTCAAATACTCACGATTCAGGGAACAACATGATGAAGGCCATGAGAGGAAGCGCGGGCACCATCTGAGCTCTACGTTAAAGCCCTGTAGTCGGCATCTTCGGAACCCAGCTCACCTGAATACCCAAGGGAATACGCCACTCGGCTGGTGTTCCTGCGACCGAGCTACTCTGGGCAGTGGCGTAGGTCTGTAGAGGGTAATGATGAGGGGAGGGGTAACTCAAAATGAATGTGAACATCACTGACCACCCAGGATGCAGTGAAAGCTGGATGGCCGAATCAGAAGCCG
Source organism: Strobilurus luchuensis (assembly GCA_019915105.1). Taxonomy (NCBI): domain Eukaryota; kingdom Fungi; phylum Basidiomycota; class Agaricomycetes; order Agaricales; family Physalacriaceae; genus Strobilurus; species Strobilurus luchuensis. Next base: position 1,866,080 of record JAHLMJ010000007.1, on the reverse strand, counting down.
CCACGCTCGAGAGGATTGTACGACGACATACCTCCAATACCCAACATGAACTGTTGCAGAGTAGTCAAACGACCGCGAATACTTGGATGGGCAATTTCGGCCTGATACAGAGGCGCCAAATCTGACATTATTCCGGCACCAAAACCTATATTCCTTCAATATGTGAACTGGCTCAGACGTGTCTGGAGACCGACCGGCAAAGAAACGACCCGCGAGCATCATGTCCATGTTCTGAGCACCGGTTTGTAGGGCGCCACCGAGACTTGGTGGGAATGAGAACGCGACCACGGTATAGACTCGTGAAAACGCACCTGTAGATGATAGCACCACACAGTATAGTGCGTCGTCGTCCGAGGAGGTCAGCCATATAGGCGACGGGAAACATGCCGAAGAAACTGAAAGCTACTATTAGAACGCAGTCGGACTGACGACTCAAACTAGAGCGTACCATCCAAGCACTATTCAAAGAAGAATAACACATCAGCAAGGCTTTTTCTCTTCCGGCCCAGCTGTTGAAACTCACCGAAGATACTGACTATGAGACCCCTCAAACCACTGTTGTCGAACCGCGATCCCATAACATCCTACCAGTTCGAATCAGCCAAAAGAAGACATTGAACTCATGAAGCATGGCATACTGCGAAGTCCTTGGCAGAGAGAACACCCGCAATCACACCAAGATCATACCCGAAGATGATACTCCCCAGACCTGTCCTGACGTGAGCAGACTCGTACAACAGCTTCGAGTACAAGGACCTACTGGCGAACAGTCCGCAGAGCCAAGTATAAACTTTCGGCGACAGCAAAGGCATGTTGGCTGGAGTCGCAAGGAACGCAAGAGAAGCTCGAAGTTCCCATGACTTTCTTCGCGCCTTTTATGTATCTGACTATGATGCGTGCCATTGTGGCTTCTTCCCGACAGCATAGCAGCCGGGCGGACCGCTGCACGCGACTAGGAAGGGTGTAGGTCATGCGACCGTTGTGTACCTGATGCGGTGCTAATGAAGGTTCCATTTGGTAGACTTGTCATCAGATGAGGAGAAGAGGGAACGGGATCGGACTTTTATTGGTGAAATCGTCGCCCATGCACTATGGCGAAGGAGAGGAGCCAGGAGGAGCCTACCATACATACCAGGGACTGGTCGCCCTGACGCTCAACACGTCTTTTGGGATGGTCCACTCAATATTAATGACTCAATTCGGTCGCATTCCCAGCTACCGCCTTGCCTGAGTGTTCCTAGGCTATTCCTGACCTTGTCGTGCGACGTGATCACAAGACAGAGTGTTCAACACATCGTGTCTGTGAGGCACGGTATAGAGACATGTTGTCAATCTCGTCTGTCAATATGGGAGTAAAGGTACAGATTCGTGATTTACTTCAGCTTGAATACCAGGACTGATAGAAATTTCAGACTTCCGCAGAACGATAGCGCAAAACTGGCGGCTCACCTTGGAAGGAGTGCTTCTTCAATAGGTACTCACCTTCCCAATTGATGGTTTTCTCCACGGTCTTCACACTTTCGCCTGAAAACCCGTTGGAGCATCCGAGCTGTTCGGCCCAGACCTCATAGACTTTGACTTGATTGTCGACGTCAGTGTGACGAGCAAAGACAAATGGTACGGTATAGTCCTCAGCATCGTGTCGGTTGACGATGGCGACTCGAATCTCCTTCACGTCCGCAGCGTATACAGCGCTGACATCAATGAACTTCGTCAACTTGCTGGATTTCTGCTCATATTTATCGAGTTGCTTGATCCATGTCGGAACAGTAGGACCATCATAGCTGGGAGAGTTGACGTGGACGTTCAAGGAGTCACCCCTCATAAGATTGGTGAAGAGATGCAAAGGGTAGTAGGTCGTCTGCGTGAGTTACTGACGTGAGGAAGATCCGGAATAGAAGAAACGTCGCCCACCTGTTTGAAGAGACCCTCGGGGGATGTAATGATCTGTGATGAACTATCAAGACAGAATCGACGATCATTGTTCAAAGACATACAGGAGAAATCACGTTGACAGACCTAAGGACTCGTTAGTTCCGTGATTCAAATAAGGACAGAGACACGACAAACTGGGCAATACAAGCAATCCTGACTATGTCGGCTTTGCGGACAAAAACGTTCAGCCAGGATGCCACTGCAATGGCGTCCGACAAATCGTAGTGTTCTTCTGCGCCCTTCTCTCCGGGAGCTGTGACCCGTCAGGTGCCATCAAAGCAGACGTTGGTACACAATTTACCTCGAATGGGATCCCTGGAAAAGATCGAGTGCGCTTAGTGCAAGGGCAGTATCTTAAGAGAAGACGGTCATACCAAACGTTCCATTCATCAAAGCATCTGGGCTGAATGTTAGTACAATGAACATCACGAATATGTGGACGCACACAGTGATATCTTTCTCTAGCCCCGCTTCGATCTTTGCGAGATCGATGAGGGACTTGGAGATGTCGAGAGCCTTCTCTGCCGCCGCCGCTGGACTCAAAGCGTTAGTCACTGCACGCCCGGCGAGACTCGAAGAAACTTACGTCCCATGACGTTCACTGCGTGCTTTCCCTCGCTGACAGTGTAGACTGAAAGAACATTCATGTGAGGAACTTGACCCAATTGACCGTAAGATAGATTCTCACTATGTATCGAATGATAGTCAATCACAGGCGCGAGTTTTCGAAGAGTTACACGATCCCAGTCAGCGAAACCGGTTTCTGACAAGAACTCAAAACGTTGACTGTGTGTGTGTGGCGGAAAAGATTACCTCCACAGGATATGAGTTGAATGGTGGGGTCCAATAGCTTCAAGGCCTTGGCCCACTGGTATGCCTTCTTAGCGTAATCCTGAGACTCCATTTGGCCCACTGGGATGGACATGAGCACGTTGCTGTTGAAACCATGATCGCAGGACAAACCTTGCCATGGGCCCCAGACTTCGTTTCCTGAAATCGCCAGATCAATAGGAAACGCCGGAAAGGAATAAGATACGAACCCAATGCCCAGTACTTGACGCCGTAAGGTTCCTCGTGACCGTTCTTGCGACGAAGGTTCGCGTAATATGTATTGGCAGAGCTGAGAGAGGGTGTGAGTTTCCCTTTGCTTGAGAGCAACGACTGCCGGTGAACCTGTTGCAGTATTCTACCCAGGCGAGGGCATCCTCCAAAGTTCCTGTACCCATGTTGAGGCAGATGTACGGTTCTGTCCCCAAGGCGCGACACCATTCAATGAATTCATCTGTACCAAATTGATTGCTTTCCTCGGAAAGCCAGGCGAGTTCCGGTCTGCGGGGACGCAACTCTTTTGGTCCAATTCCGTCTTGCCAGCGATAGCTACTGACGAAGTTACTGATGCTATGTATGAGATCGGGTAACGTTGATGAAAGCGATGAACGCGCACCCTCCAGGATAACGAACGATGGGGATCTTGAGCTCCTTGAGGGTATCCATGACGTCCAAACGGAAGCCAGTCTTGGGGTCGGAAAGACCGTTTGGATTTTCTGGTTCGTAGATGCCTCCGTAGATGCAACGGCCCATATGTTCAGTGAAGCCCGAGTAGATGCGGGGATCTACTGGCGCAATAACGCGTGCGGGATCGATGTGGATGGAAGTCATGGCGTGGGTCGACGATGAAGAGCAAGCAATACTGATAGCAGAGGCAGGCCTATCAACTGACCATGCAAGCTAAATACCTGCACTGTGCACGGGCCGGGTCCCGGGGCGAAGTCCATTCCGATTTGTCTGACAGTTTCCGTCCTCAAAGTTTAGACGGCAGCCTAACAACGTCTAAGTAAGTAATGGTTGCCGGAGAAAGATCCGTGTTCTGACCATCAGCGCTCGGTCCAAGGTGATCAGCAGATCGTCGGCACGCTGCGAGATTGGCGCACTTACTGTTTATGGTAAGTCAGATCATTTCTTGCTCTCCACCGTCACCTCCACAGGCAATGAAGCGCCCAAGCGACCCGCAACCCACTGGAAACCCAGAAGAGGCGCCTCCAAAGCGTAGGAAAGCTAGCCAGGCATGCGCCTCTTGCCGAAAACACAAGACGCGCTGCGAACTCCCAGAGAACATCATCGGGAACGAGCTGCTTCTCTGCCACCGCTGCAAAGTGCTCAATATCTCTTGCTCTTTTTCGACCACAAATATCATACACATCAATGGTGCCTCTGGCGGACCAGCCGCCGTCATAATTGACTCCCAATCTAGCGCAGCCTCAACGAGCACAGCCGCAGGCACCCCGCCGCTCAACGATCAGAACGACCTCGGTCTTCCGACAGACAGGCTCCCCGTCTGCGATTCGCCCTACGTCAGCTCTCGAAATTATACACGTCCGGTACAAAGTGCCCGCGAACTCATTGTTGAAGATCTCCTGCCATGCCCAGTTATACCATGGGGTCCAATGACTGTTCCCGGTCACTTTGACTGGACGCAGGCTCCCATATCGGCCGTAAGGGACTTGTCGGCCAGCTGGAGCATTCCCAGACCTAAGATACCCCGGCCGCCTGGCCACGAGAAGGACGAATATCTCTCGAATATCCTCAGCTCCACCCAGATCGCTCGGCTCATTGAAATGTCAGTCTTGTCTGATATCTGCTTGATGCTTAGTGACACACTCCTTATAGTTTCGAGGTCTGCTACGCTCCTTGGTTGTGCGAATCCCAATTGCCTAGAACGGAGCTGCTAGATCTGGTATCGTGTACCATAGCATCGCGGCATTTGGATACCTTGACCCAGCACTCCATCACCCCGCGTTTAGTAGGACTTTTGGAGCGCTCGTTTATTGACCAACTTCCCAATCTGTCTCCTACCACGGAGTCAGTACTAGCTCTCGTCATGCTGTGTCTATGGTCTCCCCTCCTACACGGTCGCGATCAAGAGAAGGAGCATCGAAACTCGACGCATCTCATGGCCTCTGCAGTCAGCATGGCAAACAAATTGCATCTCAGCGAAGCATTCACTAACGTCATGAACTGGAAGGATTTAAAAGAACACTTTCCTCATGAAATGAATACGATCATCACTCATGGTCGACTGGTGCGTGACGATCGTCCTTATCACAAATACATTGGCTCATCTTGCGCTTGACAGTGGGTTCTGCTATCGTCTGTGGACACTCTGTGCGTAGGTCTGTGTCAGCAAATCATCACTCATCGAACGCGCCCAGGTTGTGTTTGGGTACGAATCAACAGCCAAGTACAGACCGGGCAATGATAGACTACAAGCCTGTAGAGTTGTGTGGCTCGACAACCACTCAAGAGCGAGAGCACAACCTTCGCCTGAGCCTGCATGGCCAGCTGATGGACTTGGCCAGAGTTGAGACCAAGATCTCGCTTGCAGGGCCACACGATGTAACACATTTTTACGAAAGGATTGAAGAGTTGCTGAGTGGTTTGGATTGCCTCTGTACACCCTTGGCTCCTCTCACCAGTGAGTCGTGTTCTCTGACCTACCTGACGTGCAGTTGACCTACTTATCATCAGTCGTGTCCCAATACGATACGTTTCACGTTCAGATGCTCTTGCTCCAAAGTCATACTATCCGTCTTCTCACCACTCACCACGCCCTCCGTGAATTGCGAACCGTCCTTGAAGGGGACAAAAACCAGTCCTGGATAAGAACCAGATACCACGGCACAAGTATGGTAATGGTCTGGGGCCGGGACAGCATCAAAAACGCCCAGGCGGTCCTCGTGATTGTCCTCTCCATCCGCGACGACAAACTCCTCTCCGCCTGCCCAGACTGCATTTTCTCCATGATCACATTTGCCGCAACGTGGCTCATCATTACCAACTTCTCCATGCACCAGCTGAATTGCGCCCCACTTGGGGTCGCATGCGACAAACTCATCACCGCGACAATGGAATTGCTCTCAAGGCTGGCGTTGGGCCCGGAACATGTGTTGGCGAAATACTCGCATGTTATCGCGACACTGATGGAGGTTTGGAATCGACGCAAGTCGGACCCTCCTCCGCAAAGCGAGCCCCCTGCCAATGCGGATTCCGCGGCGGCTGATGCTGCTGCTGCTAGCACGACTGGTGAACCCCAGATGAACGAAGACCCAGCGCAAACTGCGGAAGTGGTACCCGACATTCCCGTGTACCAGTCCGAAGTCTCAGCTTGGGGCGCGTCCAACACAGATGTCTTTATGGACCCTTCCTTCTGGGCGTCTTTCATGGACAATATGGCCAATAATACTGCGGAATGGAGCTCGTAATTGAAAGTAGAACTCAATGTACAGGCGACTCGACAATGTACTGGCATAAACCACTACAGTGCGGCGGTTTAGGAGTTCATCTAGACCTTTGCCGCAGGCAAAGGTATGATCAAATACTATAATGAATTTACGGTATTGGCAGTGGATATGCGTGGGGAGGACTATGGGATTCAAGGACGTTCGACATCCGATGCAACCTCGGATCTTATCAGGTCTTGACAAGCCAGCTCAAGCGGTAATGACCATCAACTGACGAGAACCATAGCGAATCCAGAGAGGCTGAGAGCATTGCAAGGCACGCTACAGTACAGGCAGACGGTAAGACAAAAAAGGGGGGAAAGAAGGTGAACTATTGACACGCGCATCATGATTCGCACGTTCACACGTCGCGTTGATCTGGAAGGAAGACACGACGTAAAGCCGATATCTATCTAGCTTTTCAAAAGAATCTTGTTGAGTCCCGCAAGCGCAAATGATGCAGCATAGCTCCAACTTGCTCTGACAATACCATCTTGTAGTCGATTTGCATTAGTATCACCAAAGTTGGCGGCCGTGACCAAACTCGGACCATGAGATCAGGTGATATCATTACCACTTGTCCTCCGACTTCGATGAGCAGCGTACCTGCTGCAGCGACGAGCTTACGACTTGGAGCCAGTCATATCAACTGGACAGAGGCGCATGGGCGAACACTCGCCAAGGACTATCCCTTCGTCGATCTCATCAACGAAACACCGGACATGTTCGTTGCCCGCACTTATCTCCAATTCTTGTGGCTTCCCGAGGTTCGCCTAACTGTTTCTCTTGTTGAACTCTTCTCAAACACAGAACAGTCCATCATGCCATTATCTCTCCTCATACCGAGCCTCTTACGCGTGAATGTCGCGTCGTCTTCAACCGGCCCTCATCCTCTTCATGCCTTAATCGAGCCTCTTCTCCTCTCTGGCCGTGCATCGACCGACAAATACCGCGTAGAGCTTCCACAAGTCATTGATGACGGAGGCGGGGCGGCTGAAATCGAGGAGACCATGATGTGGTATGCGCTCAGCTACGAGAAGAACGACGCTGCCGAACTGAAGTCGCGACCGGGGACGAACGAATATACCGAGGAGATCTTGGCGGATGAGAAATGGCGCGCAAAGTGGTTTGAGCGCATGAGTCGCCGAGAGTAAGCTTTTCGCACGCAATCTATCGTTCCCTATGCCTGATTTCGTACAGGGTGGCCGTGCAACTACTGCTTCATATGTTCATCCTAACCTTGCCTGGTCTGCCCGAAACCTCTTCTCCCAAGAAGAGAAAACGATCAACGCGTAAAGAAGAGCCCACACGCGATGCAATGTCCATAGAAACTATCGAGGCTCGCGTACAGATTTACATGGACAAATTGTCCACCTGGCAACTCGTGCGGAGCTTGGAAAATCTTTCAGCTCCTTCCTCTACTGCACATAAGGACGAGGAGCACGACTGGGTTCAAAAGTTCTTCATCGAGGTTGTCGAGCCATAGTAAGTGTCCACGATCTACATACCTGGGTGCGTATTGGCTCATACACGACGTAGCTTCAAGCCAAATCTCTCAGACCACTGCTCTGCGCTTCATCTCAAGCTCTTCCCTTACTCTCATTCATTGTTCTCTGATGAGGAAGATGTGTCATCAGGCGCATCTCGTTCGCCTTCTCCCCTGCCCGAACCTCGAACCGAATCGCAGGCGGTCAATCGCCTTGCGCCAAAGAGACGAACTGTAGACATAACGCGCCAAACATCTCCTGCATTGACTGCCACGACGTCGAGAGACAGCAGAACCCTCGCCCGGTCTCGTTCTCGTTCGCTGTCAGTAGCTCTCAACCTGGAACGGGCCGAAAGTGTCGGTGCTCTGTCAAAGAAGCGCGTGCTGAACAGGGAGGTCAGTATGTCGCGCACATTCAAGGGCAAACCGAAGCCGCAAGAACAACCGGCTGTGCCAGAACGACGCTCATCCAGTCTAGCGCTGGAAAGGAAACAGGAGAGCCACAAGGATCTGGGAACGTTGTTAGTAGAGGCCACGCCAGTGAAACCCAAGCCGCGTCCTAATGGCTTGCGGCGGACCACTACCGTTCCAGCCCACTCGTTCATGTCGCAACAAAGTAACGATGACGAGGAGATTTGGGATCTACCCAGTAGTTCGCCAGATATCTTACTTCTGAGGGCATCTCCTGACGAAGATATGCTGCCGCCTTCACCAACCAAGAAACGCCGTAAATGACTATCTGTACTTCAACATGAATGTGACCTATCCAATCAATACATCTAACATCACCGACTTTGAAGCACTTCCCTGCGTTTACCATGTGCAGGATCGCACCATTCATCTCTGTGCAAGAAACAAACCAGGAAGGCGGTGAAACGGGCCTGTCCCTCGAACCTCGAGATTCTGTTATATTTCTTGCAGTCCATCACGAGCTTTACGACAGTCTACGTCGCGCTTTCTGATGAATGAGCACCGCGGCGTGATTCTTGCATACTGGAGCGAGGCTCCGGAAGCTTGACTGGCGCCTTCGTGGATTGTCCGGCACCGGCACATCTCACGCCACGCGGTCCGATGTACCATTGATACCGAAGATATGATTCCATACAGCTTCAGCACAGTCACTACGGAGAGTGGATTCTCATACAATGAACAAACAATTACATGTATAGTTACAGTGTTATCAGGACACAATGTACTGCTCGCCTGCAAGTGAGGAATAGGTGTAGTAAGTGTGAGGAACTAGTTTGTTACAAAAACGAAGGCGAAGTGTTCGTGCAGGTCCGCGAAGAGAATGGTAGAGTTTACAATCAGGATTACACCGCATAGAACACAACCCGCTTCTCCTCATCTTCAGAAACATCACCGTCGTTCGAGTCTGAGTCATCGTGGTTGCCTTCGAGGTCCGACATAGCGAATGGTCTGATGACTGAGGCCTGAGGACCCCCCTGAGGTTGCTGTTGCTGTTGAGGATCAACATCCTGTGGCAGTGGTGATGTCTGCTTGTTTCCTTCCCTTGAACTCGGAAGAGTTCGACCCGACGCAACTCTCGCAACTATCAGAGTCGGTGCGATGCCCTGAATAACACTGAGGTTCACCATTGGCACAAATAGTAATGATACACACCGTGACGGAGTCCAGGATGGGGAGCGGGTAAATGCTTGTAATGTCGTTTCGAACGAAGAACGCCAGAAACATGATGAGTGTCACGGAATAGAGCGCCGCCGACTGTATCACGATCTCGATAACACTTCGATACATCTTCGGACCATGGCTCCCATGCTTCTCCTTTGCGACAGTCCAGATACGGTAGACGATGAGAAGGGTGCATGTCAAGGTGGTTACAAATGACAGGGCAAAGAAGGGAATTCCCCAATTGACGCTACTTCCCCATGCCGAGATGCTCGCATCGGGTGCGTCCGTCAATAACATCTCTTGAAACAAGAACAGTCCGTTGAAAACTGCACGATCGCGTGGACTGAGTCAATGTCGAGCGGACGACTTCAGGGCGTAGCTTACTGGCACCGGTTATAGTGGTCAAAATCGGGAAGAGGACCACCTTCCAATTGCGACTCCAGATGGTCCAACACCTCCATACCTGGTGGATTCAGAGTCTGAATGCACACATAAACGCAACTAGTTTGGTACTCACAAGCACCGTGTCCGCGATGAAAGTGTTTAGTCCAAAAGTGAGACCACTCACTACCCACACCCAGAAGTAACGATCTTCAAGAAAAACATAAAACGTCTCCTCCGGAGAAGACGCAGCGACAACAAAGGCTTCGCGAATCCAATACCATCGCACTGCGAGGTGCGTAGTCGCAAACAGATACATCACGATGAGGACTCCGAGCATGAAGCCCCGTACTCGGCTGTATCTCATCAGGGCTTCGCTTTGTCTCAGACGTAGAAGGCTAACGTGAAGGACATGAAAATACCTGTTCGCCACAAAGCGACCAAGACTAGGGCGGTGTATATTCCTACAGAGTAGTCGTAAACGTATGTAAATTGGATAAGGAATCAATCGCTTACCATGGGTGAAAGCTTCGATGACCATGCAATTGAAGTAGCCATCGCGCCCAGAAAAAGTGAGCTTCTGCAGGTTAGGACTGTTAGGGTAGTCCGTCATGGCTGCAGCACGAAGAAGTGTGTTGGCGAAGGACACTAATGTGCTGACCTGTCTTTATGGCTCCGCTGGGTTGCTAAGAAGTCTCTTCACATATGGAAGATTTATCCTTCATGCAACGGGCATTCAATACCGAATCGAAGGATTAGGCAGCCAGAACAGAAGGTTACGGTGAAACAGAAGAGATGGCCAGAGAGAAAACTGGAAGATCTCATCCACCATAGAGTCCGGCGTGACGAGAAGACGAATTAAATGACGACCGGAACCCATGATCTTGTCCGAAGGAGGAGTGTCATGGAAACACCACGGATACTTATCCGGAGAGGGAGCGAGTGTTGGACATTCGCCGGTGCAAAGTCGCTCGAGAGTGCACGGCCAGCTCATATGAGCATCGTGGAGCTACAGTAGTAGTATGGCCCAGGCGGTGGCTTCTATGGTATGGAATTCGTGATAGACGAGTTTCCGGTGTAATTCCTGAGCATGTACAAGACATCCCAGCAATAGGTCCCTGCGTCCAGTGAGGCTCCCTGGGGCAAAACGGGCATTGTAATCATCCCATTGAGAGACTGCTGCACATACTTGATTCGGTACACCAATTGCGAGAAGCATGGCCTCGGCTTTCCGAGCGACTGTTTGCGACCGCGGACGGCCCCTTCGTTCGAGGTCAGCGCTCGTCGTTTGTCAGGAAATCTGGCTCAGTCAACTATTGCAGAGGCGAGATGAGAGGGAGTGAGGCAGGATAACATACAACATTGTAATTTGCTGAGGCTCCTTGCGCCCTTCCGCTCACTTTACGAGGATGCCTTGGGGACTATGTCAAAATCCGTTCAAGTAGGCTTTGTATCGTTGCGTAGGAGGCCGCAACACTGAGCGCAACTCTCAATCTCGCTAAACTCGAACCACTCTCAAGGACTTGATGACAGTCGATCAAGGTTCCGATTCAACACGCACACTTGATCGACTGTCATCAAGTGTTTTGAATGGGACTGGCTCGAGTCTACAATCTCGCCTCTCACACTCGGAAAGTAAATTGTCAGGCGAGAGGACGTCCTAGCCAAAGAGGGACGACGCCAGTCAGCGCCTTGCACATGTATCATTGGAGTCCAAGGGACAAGAAGAGTATGAGTCATCATGAGTATGAGTCATCATGTGAGGCGAAGGCAAAGAAGGACCTTAGATGGTCACAGCGGGAAACGGGGCGGCAGCTGGGGCATCTTGGAATTCTCATGCAGATGATACAGTCTCGACATTCTGGATCTTAAAGATAATTACACGACATACTGATATCGCATACATACATTGAACAAATCTATGCTACATTCATTGATACTCTACAGGTTTGCAAATGTGACAGTCCGGAGGTCGAAGTCCCGTTCTTTCTCGGTGATGTCTACAGTACATAGATTCGGGTCTATTCTGCCGTTGTTTGAGTTCTTGACTCATTTTGATTATGCTAGTACGCTCAAGAGCAACGCCATACGGATCTGATGTGATATGTGAGGGAAAGTCCAGGGATATGAGGTGGGAGACATACGAAGAGGCCATAGCGCATTTGACGGAAATAGACAGCGCGACGAGAATCGAAATCCACTTCTGGATCAATCTCTGTAGAACGTCGTGAGAAAAGTTGCAGAATTTGAGTGAAGAAGCGTACCATTGACTCGGGGAAGAGGATGCATGACAATCATCTCCTCCTTGGCCCGCGACAGCACCGAATGATCGACGCGGTAAGCGTCCTTGACACGGAGCCATTCCGCCTCGGATTCGAATCTCTCTTTCTGCACCCTAGTGACGTACAGGACATCGGTGTCCGACAAAACCTCCTCAAGAGTTTCGCAGATTGTGACATGGACACCAGCCTTACGAGCCGCCGATACAACACTCGAAGGCATCGCAAGGGAGGGCGGAGACACGAAATTGAGGCGGATGGAGTACAGGCAAAGTAAGGTCACCAAGCTGTGGACAGTGCGTCCATTCTTGAGGTCACCGAGGAGTGTGATCGTTTGCCCGTTGACCGTACCAAGTTCGGAACGAATGGTGTAAACATCTAGCAGAGCCTGCAAAACCATCAGTTACGGCTCGGTATATTGTCTAGAGAGAGCATACCTGCGTAGGGTGCTCACCAATCCCATCTCCAGCATTGATGATTGGGACAGGCGAAAACTTCGCCGCCAACTGCGCGCTACCTACGTCGGGATGGCGCAGAACAATAGCATCACCGTAGCACGACAGCGTCCGGATAGTGTCTGGCAATGATTCCCCTTTTAGGACAGAGGAAGTGTCGGCTGTGATCTGGACGACTTGCCCTCCGCATCGCTTCATGGCAGCATCGAAGGACGAGCTCGTCCTAGTGGAGGGTTCGTAGAATGCAGTGCATAACACTTTGCCTTTGAGGACGTCCAAAACACCGTTACGCTCCACCTGCAGACGCATTTCGTGCGCCAGAGAGAAGAGGTCGTACATGTCCTTTCGAGTCAATTGTTTGACCGAGAGAATATGACGGCGATGGAAGGAGGGGTGAGGAAGCAGATGAGAGAAGATGTTGAGTGCGGGTGGGCCTTGGATCGCCGAGTGAAGAGCGGGGCCCAGGTTCAATGATGCCATGCCAGTCAACGTCAAACCCTCTGTCCTTTCAATGGCGGGAGATCCCGCATGCACAGATGAAGAGTGGTTGATCGTCGCGCTGGATATCTCACGGCCGTGAGGAGACGATGTCAGAGCTCCATCCAAATATGAAGTTTGTCCATGCACGACGACCCTGTGGATAGCACCGGAAACAGAGCCGTGCTCCAAAGGCGACCAACAGTCGACCTTCTTCACGAACGCAGACTTGCGTCCGATGACAACCTCCACTTGCGTAGACGCTTGCTCCGGCAACCCGAATATGAGAATGGGATTGTCGTGCAAACGAAGGCGGATATCCTCGAGCTTGAGTCGGCCGTCGGTCACGGCAGTCAATAAGAGCGGTAGGGCCTCCTCAAGACCGGATTTCACTGATGCCAGATGGCCCGTCTGAACAGCAAGGAGGTACGGCGCGGCACCGACCGAGAAGACATCGATGCTATCGAGGTGCGACCACAATGCTTGTTGGTCTTCCGGGGAGGGCAGACACGTAGCCTGTGGATATTGCGAGGTGTTGAAGAAGAGAGAGTAGATCGAGACATCGCAGGTAACCTTGAGATGCTTCGCCTTGCTGAGGGTGATCAACAGGAGGTCATCATTCGTCAGGACATCGGTGACGTGAACGCTTCTGCTATGCAAGCTAGCTAGGAGCAGAATGGACGCCAGATCCGAGCCCTTTGCGTTGGTGACGATCGGCTTGTCGGAGGGCCACGATGTGAAATGAGACGCCAAATTGGACAACGAGTTGGGAGGACCGTCGATTTGGAAGGGAATGAACAGGGCCTTGGCGTCCGCCTGTAGCTCTTCGTCAACGCTCGTCACATTCTGAGACGACGCAGAGATGCTCAGAGCGAAGTTGCAGTGTGCACCACCCTTGATGTTGGCACGAGCGATGTCCAAAGTCGCGGCGTCGGTAATCGTACTCTTGAGATCGACAGGAATTACGAGGGCAGTCGTAAAACCGGCCGCGATGGAAGCCTCGGTGGCTTGAGCAAAGTCGTTGCTTCCTGGCTCCGTCAAGCCTGGTACGAAGGCCGCGACGTTCACCAAGCCAGGGAATGTGTGAGTTTCGTGCGAGCTTTTGGAGTCGATGGTGGAGACATTCAATGGAAGCCTGCGGACCAATGCTTCGGTGAGCATCTTGGCGTTCTTGACATTCGTGATGAGAGGAACAGCGAAGTCGACAGCCATCCGTCTGGTGTGGTATCCCTTGCTCGCGTAGCTGGCGGGCCGGCGGTAGTGATTCTTGGAAGGGAGGTTGATGTACATGTCGATGAGATTGTTGGCCAGATGTTGCGTCAAAGAGTACTCGGATTTCTGCTTGTCGCGATTGTCCTCTCCGAGAGTCTCGAGATACTAAGAAATGATCAGATTGAGAACGAGAAGGCAAGTGCGCATGAAACTTACCTTGCAAGGAACGTTGTGCTCCGTCAAAAAGTCTGCGGTACCGGAGGTGGCAAAAATGTTGTATCCCGCTGCGCTAAGCTTCTGTACGGACGGCAGAATCTCAAGCTTCTCGCGGTAGCTTCCGACAGAGAACAGAATGTTCTTCTTGGGAGGCACGATACCGGTGGAGATAAGGGCTTTGAGGTAAGCCTCATACTTGTCTCGACCGAAGCAAGCGACCTCTCCAGTCGACGCCATCTCCACTCCAAGGACTGGGTCAGCCCCAGAAAGTCGGCTGAAGCTGAACTGGGGAACTTTGACGCCAACATAATCAGCAGGCAACCCAAGGTCGGGGTATGCCTCGACGGGGAGATCAAGCATGACCTTCGTCGCCATCTCGATAGCGTCGACCCCAGTGACTTTCGAGACGAAGGGGAATGACCGGGCTGCCCGAAGGTTACATTCGATGACCTTGATTTCGTTGTTCTTCGCAATGAACTGTATGTTGAACGGCCCAGTGACGTTCAGCGCGTTCCCTATCTTCGCGGTTGCTTCCTCGATTTGGCGCACAGTCTGCGGATCAAGATCCTGGGGAGGGTGGATGAGGGTAGCGTCGCCAGAATGCACGCCAGCGTTCTCGACGTGCTCGGAGATATAGTGCATGACCATTTTACCGTCCTTCGCCACAGCGTCCATCTCGATCTCCTTGGCCTGCTCGATGTACTTAGTGATAACAACCGGGTGGTCGCGAGAGACGGCTGTGGCTTGCGTGAGGTAGTTCATCAAGTCGTCGGCCGTAGACACGACGTTCATCGCAGCACCGGATAGGACATATGAAGGGCGAACAAGCACAGGATATCCGACTGACTCGCAGAACGCATAGGCTTCGTCGTAGCTGCTGAGCTCTTTCCACGAGGGTTGGTCGACGCCTATCTCATCGAGAAGACGAGAGAACTTGTATCGGTTTTCGGCAGTGTCGATCATCTCGGGCGATGTCCCGTAGATCTTGACGTTCTCGCGATACAGCGGCAAGGCAATGTTGTTGGGCGTCTGTCCTCCCATGGACAAGATGACACCCCGGGAGTGTTCGACGTCGTAGATATCCAGGATCGTCTCGAGACTGATGTTCTCGAAGTAGAGCCTGTCGGCCTCGTCGTAGTCTGTACTGACAGTTTCGGGATTGTAGTTCACCATAACCGTAGGAAGGCCCTGGTCACGTAGAGTCCTAATAGCGCGAACAGCACACCAATCGAACTCCACGGAAGAGCCGATGCGGTACACTCCGGAACCCAACACCATAACGCCACGGTCACCGAAAGTTATGTCGTGTTCGACCGCGTTATAGGTCGTATAGAGGTAGTTAGTGAACGCAGGAAATTCGGCAGCGACAGTGTCGATTTGCTTGACGAACGGGGCGATACCCTTCTCCTTGCGCAGAGTTCGGACGGCCAATTCCGTTGAACCCAGGGAAAGGGCGAGTTGACGATCTGAGAAGCCAAGTTGTTTGGCACGTCGAAGGAGGTCCGGTGTCATTGTGGGAATTCCTTGCTTCCTAAGAGACAATTAGATGTCGAGCGGAAGAGAGTGACGCGTGAACTCTTACATGAGCAGGACCTCCATCTCGTAAATGTAGTACAGTTTGGTTAAGAACCACTTATCAATGTTGGTCATCTGCCAGACCTTGTCGACGCTGTAGCCTCGGTGGAAAGCGGTAGAGATGGCGAAGATGCGCTTGTCCGTGGGATTCACCAGTTCCTCGTCAATGTCTTCGACGTAATCATTCTAGAAAGAGTGAGCCGTTGAATGCGTCCTGACACCAGACGATGCGTACCTTGGCAAATCCAGCGAACTGGTCATCGATGGCCCTGATAGCCTTTTGGATAGTCTCCTCGAAAGTTCGGCCGATGCTCATGACCTCGCCAACACTCTTCATGCTGCTACTCAAGAGGCGGCTGACGCGATTGAACTTCTTCAAGTCCCAGCGTGGAATCTTGACGACAACATAATCCAAACTTGGCTCGAAGCAAGCGCTCGTCACCTTCGTGACGGAGTTCCTAATCTCGTTGAGAGGGATTCCAAGACCCAGCTTGGCGGCGATGAAAGCCAAGGGGTATCCGGTGGCTTTGGAGGCAAGCGCAGAGGATCGAGATAGACGAGCGTTGACCTTTAGAGGAAAATTAGATGTCGGCTTGTGCTAGAGAACAGTCAATTTACCTCGATAATGCAGTATTCTTGCGAGTTCGGGTTCAGAGCATACTGGATGTTACACTCGCCCACAACTCCAAGATGCCTGATGACGTTGACGGCAGTCGTTCGGAGCATGTTGTAATCCGCATCTGAGAGCGTCTGCGAAGGAGCGACTACGATAGAGTCTCCAGTATGGATGCCTAAAGGATCGAAGTTCTGCAAGAAGTGAGCTAAGCGGAAAATCGACAAGAGGAAGCTACGGACCTCCATGTTACAGACTGTGATGCAGTTGTCCCGGCAATCTCGGACGACCTCGTACTCTATCTCTTTCCAACCCTTCATGCTCTTCTCGACGAGAACTTGCGGACTGGTAGCGAAGGCCTTGCTGCAAAGGGCCTTCAGCTGCGCCTCGTTCTGAGCAAATCCGGAGCCGAGACCGCCGAGGGCGTATGCAGCACGAACGATGACCGGGAACCCGATACTCTTCGCAGCGGCAACTGCCTCTTCTTGATTGGTGGCAGTACTACTTTCGGCGCACTTCTCTCCAATCTCAGCCATGGCGCTCGCAAATAGCTGCCTATCCTCCGTCGTGATGATGGTATCAATCGGCGTCCCAAGAACCTGGACACCGAGCTCCGCAAACTCGTCCTTGAGCTTGATTCCGACATTGAGAGCGGTTTGACCACCGAAAGTCACGTAGATACCGTCTGGCTTTTCGTATTGGATGATCTTCCTGACGAACTCTGGGGTGACAGGGAGGAAGTAGACCTTGTCCGCCAGACCTTTGGAGGTGGCGATTGTGGCGATGTTGGGGTTCACCATGATCGTGTAGATCCCCTCCTCCTTCAAGGCTTTGATGGCCTGCGAGCCGGAGTAGTCGAACTCTCCCGCCTGACCAATGGAAAGACCGCCGGAGCCGAGGATGATGACCTTGCTGACGGTAGCGCGAGGGATGCGCATGTCGTTGTCCTCCTTCTTGCCGCCTGGCATCTTGATCGGGACCAGACCACTGGTGGCTACGCAGTCAGAGATGTTCTGGATGAAGACATCGAACAGGAATTCAGTGTCACGGGGACCAGGTGTAGATTCGGGATGGAACTGGACGGAGAAGAAGGGCTTATCCTCGCAGTAGACGCCCTCGTTACTCCCATCATTGGCGTTACGGAAGAGTTCCTTCCAGCCGGAGGGAAGACTAGGTGTGTCAACCTGGAAACCATGATTTTGACTGGTGATATAGCAGCGACCGGAGAGCGCGTCCGTGCACGGAATGTTATGACCGCGATTACCATACTTCATTTTAGACGTAGTGGCACCGGCGGCAAGGGAAAGCAGCTGGTGACCGAGACAGATACCGAAAATGGGTCTGTCAGCCTTTTGCATTGCCTTGGATAGGCGCTCTATCGTGGACGAGAGCATAGACGGGTCGCCGGGACCGTTGGAGACGAAGATGCCGTCGTAAGGCTCCGCTTCGGAGAGGAAGTCATAGTCCCATGGGACGACCTTGAGCTGAACACCACGGTTGATGAAGCATCGAATCTGGTTGAACTTCATGCCGACATCGATGGCGAGCACGCGAATGGGACGACCGCTAGGGTGTAGGCGGGGCGTGATGGTCGGTTCGTATAGACGTGGCTCCTTGATGGAGACGGCGGCGACGAGGTTTACTTGATTGGGGTCTGAGAAAGGAATGTCATAGTATTCGTCGCGCCAGTTGTCGGTGCTGGCAGCGTTAGGGGAAGATGCGCGCGAGGACGCCTGCGAAGGGTGCGCGTGGTTGATGGAGAGTCGCCGACCAAAGGCCGTCTCGGGTCTCTTGGCCAGGATCTTACCCAGCATGGATCCTTTCTCGCGGATCCTTTTGGTGAGCGCGCGCGTGTCGATGCCGTAAATAGCAGGAACGCCATTCTCCTTGAGCCAGTCACCGAACGAGGACTCGGCCAGGAAATGGCTGAAGTCCTTGGAGTAGTAGCCGATGACCACCGCTGCGACGTGGATGCGCGACGACTCGAAGGCGAGTGGAAGCGGGTCATCAGTGCGTTTCGGGACACCGTAGTTGCCGACGAGCGGGTAGGTCAAGATCAGGATCTGTCCCTCGTACGATGGATCGGTCAACGATTCCGTGTAGCCCACCATACCTGATGGAAAAAAGATGCTGAGCACAGTAAGCGAAAATTTTCCAACGGAGCATACCAGTCTGGAAAACGCATTCTCCAGCGATACTGGTGTTCTCAGCACCAAAGCTGATTCCTCTGAAGGCGGAGCCATCGCTGAGCTCGAGAACGGCGTCGGCGGAGGGCTTGAGGGTAGCTGTGGCTGGCGGCGTCGGGAGATGGATGGCGCTGGGGGTCCGGGACAACGCTGGGCGTGCGGCCATGGCTTTTTGGGTAAGGAAAGGTGAATTTATAGGTGGCTGGTCGTCGTCGTGGTCGTCTTCCTCTCCACTCGGACTTGGAGGGCGCTGCAGCAACTTCGAGTGGAGAGGAAGAGAAAAAGAAGAAAAGACAATTTTGGAACGCAATTAATTCGATTGCCACATGGCGATGGCATCATCGGATTCGATTCGATTAGATAGAGCGTAGATAGGGGTACACATTCCAGAAATCCCGCCACGGACCATTAATGAAGCCCTCGCGCATACTAAGTACAACTTCAAGCTCGGACAACAGCCAAAGTAAATTCAGGACTACAGTGTTGCTGGATTAACAAGATATTGGACCATCACAGACTTCTCCAAAACATGCGCGACAAACGGAACGTAGATCTGTCATGTCATCGGATGAATGGGCTATGCGACAGACTGATCCTGATGTTTTTTTTTTTTGGTGGACACGTTACAGCTGAAATCATATAATTACGGAAACGCGATTCTGTTTCCCGACTATGTGGCCGTATTTGGTCCGGACCCCAGAGCTACCGCGCCTGCTCACAAACATCTCGCACCACACTTACTGGTCCAGTTGAGCATGAAACAAGCCCGACAAATCATTAACGACAATTTAGACTACTAGATAGACGAATTATGTACAGTAATACGAGTGTAACGACAGTGTCATCAGACAGAAAAAGCAGAAGGTGTGTAGTCAAAAAGAGTCCTCAATGTCTCCCTCAGGTGAGGCGAAAGCATCACCCATAACAGGTGAGAACCCCGGGGGTACCGGAAACCAACCGTCTCGAGCCTCACAAAAGTACCACATCTCACGATCACGATCAGTCTGCTCTTCGACAGACCGCATACGAGGCCCATAGAACCGCTGTCGACCCCCATCAGAACCACGCCACTCAAAGGAGACCTTCTGGTGAGCTGGAGAGGGTGTAACATTCCGCTGTCCACTCCCCAAGCCATCATCAGACTCATCACGCTTGCGCTTTGCATCTGCACTCCTC
Source organism: Strobilurus luchuensis (assembly GCA_019915105.1). Lineage (NCBI taxonomy): Eukaryota > Fungi > Basidiomycota > Agaricomycetes > Agaricales > Physalacriaceae > Strobilurus > Strobilurus luchuensis. Next base: position 1,846,180 of record JAHLMJ010000007.1, on the reverse strand, counting down.
CACCACTTTGCTGCACCTTTTTTGAGGCGGATGATGTCTCCCTGGGCGACTCCAAGCTCGGCCAGCTGCGTGTTTTCGACATCAGGCAGGACATCGGGCCCAATACTCTGAAGGGCTAATGAAAACTCGAGATCTCGAGCATTGAGAACTCCGAGTTTCTCCTGAGCGTGTTTGAGGAAGCGAGGTAGCTTTGTGGGAGAATTGACAGGGGACGAGTCCAGCTGGAAGCCTGGAGTAGATTCGATGTGATTGCTGGTAGCAAGGTGGCGTCCTCGCGTAGGTGTTCCTGGCGTTACGGCAGATGATTGGCCGGGGAAAAGGGCCTTGACAATCGTTGCAAGATGGGCCAGCTCAGAGGCGGGAGCAGCACTGGGAGTGGTCGGAACAGTGGATACAGGCTTGGATGATGCAGCGTGAGAGGAACGGAAGAGATGAGAACGGTGGCTGGCAGGATCAAAAGCCTCGCAGTTCGGTGGAGCTTTGAGCGTAGCTTTGCCATCGAACTGTGTTATTACATTAGCAAATCTTCCAGTTGACCGATAGAGAGATGACTCACCATAGCGCGACACCATACATTCATCAGATGGGGCGTCAATGGGAGAGCAGTGCCATCAGGATAGATATATGTACATCCGATATCGTGATCGTTGGCGTACTCCTTCTGGAGCATGATGCGAAAACGAGCGAGACCTGCTTCTGTCTTGGAAAGACCGTCCGCCTTTACACTGTAAGTGTCGTTACGAAGAATCAATCGATTTGATGCATACCTCGTCATCTGGCTCTTCGCCATCTTCGTCACTGTCAGCACGACTAGCGTGTTCACCGGCCTCGCCACCAGTTGTGTGTCCACTGCGTTTCACCTGCCAATGACTCTTTACCTCCGATGAGCAAGAACGGAGGGTAAAGCACATACTTTGACCAAGTTCTGAAGCACAAGCTTCATATCCATGAAGATCGTTATCTTCTGAGGTGGGCGTTCGCGGTCCTGAAAATCCTTGACAAGGTCCATGTATTCCTCTACCGTGTCGATATTGATAGCATCAGTCTTCCGCCTGTTGTAGGTATTAGTGATCAGTGGACGCATGATAATGGATCAACATACATGTTTGGTGGTGCGAGAACTTTGACACCACAGATATGACCCTCCTTAGCCTTGTATCGGTCCTCGCCATGCTTGACAAGACTCGCATTGAGAAGATCGAAATAGTTTGTCGTCGTGGGGGAAAAAGAGTGTGTGATTTCCTTGGTTTTCGTCTGCTTTGTTTCCTTGGGTTTCGCTTTGGATCCGGACTTTGTGGGAGCCGTGGTATAGCAGACAAGCTGTACAGCGACGAGCATGGAAACGGGCTCGGCGGAAGGTCCTTCAGACTCGGAAGCGGGCTGAGACATCTGAGACAGTTGACGGAAGGACAGAAAAATAGCTCACTGCAGCCCCCTTTATGTATCTTTTTAGCGCCGTTGTTCCTGGCAACCCGCAATGTGCCGATAGCCTAAACGACATAGCCTGAAGCCTTCATGAAACCCCAGGCCATAGCAGCGGTGATATGCTGGCAGGCCTGGTCCAAGATACTGAGACCAAAATCATGCCAGTGCCGCCGGAGAAAGGCCTTGATCACGGAGAAGGCCTGCTCAATTGGATTGAGATCTGGCGAGTACGGTGGAAGGAACATCAACTTGCAGCCTGTAGCCAAGTGAGCCGAAGATTGTAGATCGAAAGAATAGGCTTACCGGCTTGGTCCTCGATCAACTCGCGTACCTCATCTGCATGATGTATATTGCAGTTATCGAGTACCAGAATGCTACGAGGGCCGGGATATGGGTTTGTCAAGGGTAGCTAGATCTGGATGAGTATCTGGTAGCAGTCAGGATATACAAACATACCACAAAGTCCTCAAGAAAGCGTATGAACTTCTCCGATGTCACAGAGCCCTCGATGATCTCGTACGTGATGATGCCTTCCATAGTCAGGATGGGGAGAATAGAGTAGCGCTGTCCACGGACAAAGTACCGTCGTTGGATGCATCGCTGCCCAATAAGAGACCACCCGTATCGACGACCTGATGTTTTCCGATTGCGAGCAGACTCGTCCACGAACATGAGTTGATTGGGGTTGGTGACAAGATCTCCGATGCGGATCATGAAGGCAGCACGGCGCATATCGTTCCGTTCGAGGGCATGCACAGATACAATCTTTCGAGAGAAATGTAGGCGGCGCAAAGTACGCAGGAGTGTGGCAATACTTGGTCGAATTCCACGCGATTCAAACAAACATTCTTGGATTTCATCGAGATAGATACAATGTCGGCGGTAAACAAGAGCACTGATGAAAGTGACATCCGTCGGAGTGAGATGGCGTGGTCGTCCGCTACGATGGGAATTGAGAGTGGAGACCTGTCCCGTGGTCCTGAAAAGACGTAACACCGTGTAAATCATACTTTTCTTGACTCCGAGAACGTCTTCTATGTCCTTGACACGATAACCCCGTCGATATAGGACAGGAACACGAGACTTGAGGTCGTTGGAGACCGAGCGGCGTGCCATGATCGTGGTCAGAGGGAGAGTGGTGGTTCCGGGGTCCGGACCAAATACGGCCACATAGTCGGGGCACAGAATCGTGTTTCCGTAATTATATGATTTCAGCTGTAATTGCATTACTACGTAGCAGCCAATACATACTATGGACCGTATATATTGTCGACTCTGTCGGCTCGTAGTAATCGTGTGAAGTGGCGGGACTCCCAACCCGTCTGTTCTTGAGCACCCCGAGGAAATGCGTTACGCACTCCAGTGTGGGACTCGGCATCGTGATATCCAGTACTGATCCTGATGTTCAACTGCAAGAAATGACGGTAGAGAGTGAAAATAGTCGATGATCTATGCTTTTGCCGCCTTCATCTCTTGCCTCCCTCCTAGTATTTCTTGAGCCCGAACAACATCGCCCCTCCTGGAGCATCAATATGCTGAGCAGCTGATGGCCTCCAGTACATCGTCCGCCAACATACTTATCATGTCTGAACCTTTACCCCGAGTCTGGTCATGCGAGTGATCCATGACATTATCCCCACATCCGAGCAACCCAGTACGCCGTCGCGTACACACGCGCTTCAGCGCGTTCGGTTCCGACAACTCCACACGTGATCTGAAGCTACTCTTCCACTGACCTGGACCATGGACAGTGCAGAATTCCATGCAGCCGTCTATGAGGCGGTGCGTATGATACCTCCAGGAAAGGTGACGACTTACGGTCAGTGTACAACGGAAGCCCCTAGTCGAGAATTGACGTTCTTCAAAGGTCACATCGCCAAACTGATCGGCATGCCGCGAAATTCGCGTCAGGTTGGGCAAGGTAGAGCACTCTTGACGCCGTCTTCACTAGTGTTCACAACATGTACTCTTTCAGCTCTGAAGTTTCTTGGGCCTGATCTCGATCCACCTGTCCCATGGCAGCGTGTCATATCCTCATCTGGCGCCATATCCTCTCGAGGACCGGGCACAGACGGAGCTCAGCGTCAGCGTCAAGCGCTCGAGGCAGAAGGAGTTGAAGTCAGTGACTCTATGAAAGTCAGCTTGAGGGCTTACGGCTGGTTCCCCGAGTCCTTACCGACTGAGAATTAGATTCATTTCGGTGTCATATTGCATCGAGCCAAGCAGCAAACCACAAAATGTACAAAAGAGAGGTAGTAAACACAAGACAGCCGAATCCCAAGGAGGTGCATACGATGACAAGATGGGTACTAAACTAATTGTACAGTAAGGTCAATGATAGCAAGAAAAGACATAAGTAAAGCTTATAATGTACAGTCAGTAATTGGCCTCCTCCTGCAGGCCAATCTGTTGACTCGCACTCCCCACCGCTGCAAGCTCTGCCTTCAGATCCGAGCGCTGCTTCTGCACCTTCTTCAAGCAATAATGCCGAACATTGTCCAGGACCACATTGCCACCTTTCTGTGCCCCACTATAGTCTCTGAACGCGGGGCTCTGGAAAACTTGTCGCTTTTGATTGTTGCTCAAGATGTTGAGTCCGTCCTCGATGGCGTTGAGCCGAGTCTGAATTGCGTATGTTAGACGGGCTTCCCTTCGGATCGATCCTCTCTTACCAATACAGCTTCGGGGAGAGTCTTATAGACAGTATTGAGATCCTCGCCGTCTTCGTAGTCGTATGGAAAACATGTTTGAGAGTCGAAGGAGCTCGGAATGGAAGGTGTCAAAGGACCAGACTGAGACGCGATGGTCGGTGTCTGCGCATATGCCGATGACTACGACTGCGTTAACATGGTCCTAATGGAATCCCGCATGAGGTGCTTACTGCCCGTGCGGCGTCATAATTTGACATCGGAGAAGGGGTGGACTATATTGTTGTCGGTGAGACGCGGAACTTCGGTGATGGCGAAGGACATACTTGGATGTTAGAAGCGCTGCTGATACTGTTTGCTCTCGAGTAGCCTTGGTTCGGAAAGGCCATTTGGTTGGAAGCATTTGAATAATCTGGACCGGACTGGCGTGCATTGGTGAGATAGGCAGGCATCGGTGACGTTCAATTTGAACCAGACCTGGATTCTGGAGCCGCTTGCGCCATTGTTTGCCATCAGCTGAGCATATTGGGCATTCGCGGGATACTGCTGATCTGTTGGCGAAAAGTTCTGCGAATCCTTGGAAGAATAGTGAGTCAAATCTTGAGGCGGTGGTTCAAAACCGGCCTACCCGGCGCACGCTCTGACTATTGGAAGGATATTGGGCATTGACGGCGCCCTGCGGCATGAAGTTTTGAGAGGATTCCTGTAGGCCCCATGAGTCGGTCTGCTGGTATGGCACCAAATCGTCAGGGAAGTAGAACCTACTCGACGCATGCCATGGGTCTGACCGTTTATCGCATATTGTTGATCAACTTGGGCATATCCTCTGGAGTCCTGGAAATTTAATTATAAACAAAATTTGTGCTTATGCGAAAATGACCAACCCTTCGCATGATCCCAGCACTATTGACATTTGAGAAACCCTGTGGACCGTTCGCCGGATATCCTTGATGAGGAAACGCCGAGACGCCACCAACTTGATCCACAGAGAAGTCTTGGTATGACCGAGGCTGCTGCGACGAGCGTGATGGATGCCCAGATTGTGACCAGACTTCTGGGGCTGACCCTGTATCGTAGTAGGGGTACCCAGCGCCTTCGCCGGTCTGAGGGTCCACGCGCCGGTGGCCGTCATAGAACTGTTGTGGGCCAAAGTCGTTTGGCATTCGCTGCGACATACGAGAGGACTGTATGTTCTGGCTCTGAGAATCCGAGTCAATATGACAGACGTCTTGCGGCGATAGAAGTCGAACCTGATTGGGATCGGCGCGCGCCGCGTGTTGGGAGAGAGAGTATGGGGGAGGTGGCCGAGAGTCGTATCCAGCAAAGTATTCGGGGCGCTGGTTGGCCTCTAGCGCGGAGGGAGTAAGATTCCTTTCGCCAGACGACAGTTGAGGGGTAAGGTCTTGCGGGTAGTTGGGATATATGCTAACATGAGTGTTTACTTGTATCGTATTGTATCCCGACGAACCGCCCTGTTTGTGCCAGATTCAGCGTTGTGATAAGCAAAGTAAGGAGGGTAGTGCGCACATGAGCCTGTGGGAGTGATGTAGCGGGCATACCGCTAGGAATGGCTCCCAGGGAGTCGTTGTATGAGCCGGCATAGTACGCATGTCCATTTTGTGCGTTGTGTTGGGCGGCGTGCAACGATCGCGCCGGTCCGCCTGGTGGGCCATAGCCTTGCAATTGGTTGATGGGTGGCGGCTGCAATAGGATGCCTGCTGAAGACGGACGCTGGGATTCGGCCATTTGAGAAAGAGCCGCGCAGAGCAAGATGAAAGGCGCACCGACGCTCCGCGCATCATCGCGCGCTCGTGAGGCATGCTAGGCATTCGCGGATACTGGCCTGGCGGCGGTGCGGGGTATCCGTTTGTCAGCGGCGGCGGTCTCGATGCATGTTGAGGATATCCTTGGACAAGTTTCGGAGGTGATGCGACAGTCCGAGACCTCTTAGTCCTTCCGTGCTCCTCGTCGTCGTCGTCGTCGCCTGCACGTCGTTTTGAAGGCTATCAAAATCAACGAAAGGCATGATCTAGCCAGGAAAGCGCCCACAGGTGTCAGAATGTCGTCGTCTTGTATGCTGTCCAACTCCTGCACACTGGCGGCAATCCGAGCTACAGCTAGTTTCGCAGCCTGTCTCGTCGTTTTCCTGGGCTCGGGCGGCGGGCCAGCAGGCGCGGCAGCGGGTTTGGCTCGTGGGGGCATCGTCAACGTCGAAAGCAAGAGGCACGGGGCAAAAACGCGTTTTAACGCGTCTAGGTCTGGCCCTGGCGGTAGCCGGACCCCTCATATCAATTGGCTATGCCGCCGACAAATTCCAGGCGCCTACTTAGTACAACTCCGGCCAGACTCCGCCCTTGTCCAAACTAACCTCACGAGGCCACTGCCAAGCCATAATGCCATTTGCCTTACTAGCTGTATGGGGATGAAAAAAAAAACTTTCACTGGAGGCATCTGGGAGGTATGCCATAATCTATATATCGCCAGCGTGTCACGATATCAGGCGAGGACTTGCAAGGAAGAGACAGAGTCCGAACTTGAAGGACACGAACCTTCTAGTGAACTAGTAGTAGTATGCGACAAGATAAGTTGAGTGAGAACGGTCAATCCATGAATAGCGTCCATCAGACCTCGATAAGCACGCTTTCTTGCAATGCCCCGCAATTCTGCATGGTGCCATTTGCGTGCGAGACATAGCATGCATACAGGCACCTTGGCCAATGTTTCCCCTCAACGCCACGATCACCGGTGGACTATTGGCGGCGCGGCCTCTACGGGTGTCTAGAGCCTAAGGTCGATAAGCACTGGCAGCGTTGCCTATCTGAGGAATTCGGAAGGAAAAGTCGATCCTCTATAATCACCTCTGAGTCATTTGTATCTGTCTGGACAACAAGGAGAGAGAGAGTCATTGGCCGTCAAAGCATAGAGCAGACCCAGGGGTAAGTTTAGAGGGACTTCAGACAAATTCTGAGCCATAGTTGAGGCGTCGTTTACGCTGCTATGAATGGTAGGTCCATGTGGACTTCAATGTTGATGTGCACAAAATTCAAACTTTAACTTGTTGATCAAACACAGTGGCTAGAACCGCAGTCAATCAGGTCCGAGTTCGGACATGCGATGATCTGCCAGTGAACTTTTCAAAAGACCTACATAGCTGATCATGAGGATGGGAACTGGGAACCTGGCGTTGAAGGGTAAGGCAATGAGGGACTGAGATAAGCCGATACGAAGCAAGGGACAAAATGAAGTGGGAAAGAATGGCATCGTCTACCTCCAATCTTTCATGAAAGGTTACATCCCTGCGTGGCATCCGTCAATCAACGTCAAGATACACATACTTGTTTGTGGTACATGAACATCACAGTAGAAGTCGGAATTGAAAGGTTGTAGACTTGATATGTTGCATGATCTCGGCGAACTGCACGCTGACTTACATACCTATGCAATGTCCTTGCGTCGCGAGCCGAGACCGGCGGGTCATTGTGACAGAAGATTGAGAACGACGAGACTAGCCTTGTCAAACGACCGCAACAATTGGAACGCAGCGTCCGACAGTACCACGAATTGGTCCCTTCTGGGATGCGTACGTCGTAATCGAAAAAGAGTTCGCGCACAGAGACCTGTTTGGATCATCTAGCCATTCCTCTCCGTCCCCGCTACACGCGACTGCGTTAGCGATCTACCTCATCATGGCCCCAAACGTTTCTTATCAAGTTCCTCTGTTGATCTCCGTCAAGACTCTGAACATTGAATAATGAACAAGCATCAGAGACTGGTGTCGACAAAATGATTATGGGGGCAACGCGCCTGTTCATGAGAGAGAAAACTGTTCAAAAAGAGAGACGCCAGAAAGCTCTTTGCTTTTTCCCACAGTTCCTGTGATTTTGCCTATCCAACGGGTGTAGGGGAAGTCAGCTTCTCCGGCGACAACCAAGTCTGTGTGTGCCGTGGCCTGGAGGACGCCTTCTTTGCCCATGTCGAATGTGATGGTGAATCCCGCTGGCTCGATGCCAGTAGGCGGCCAGACGGAAGCATCCTTGCCGCTTAGGCGGACTGCAAACGAACTCGTATCGCAGGTAGACGCGAGTGTCTTGCCGTTTTTTACAACATATCCGCTGACATGTTCGGCCCCTTGCGTGTCAACCGCGTCAAACCAGACGAGCGAATATGGACCCAGTGTGGCATGACCCCAAAGCCAAGAGCCTACATTCAATGCGAATGGCTGGTCGCTCCAGTTCTATGAATTCACCCTGTCAGTGAGATTCTTCCAGAAGGACACCAAAGCGGTACTTACTTTGTCGTGGTATCCTCTTCCGGTGAAATTGAGGACCTCACCCGCCACTTTGAAGTTAGCGTATGCCTCAGCATCCGGGACAGCATTTGCCCACCCTACGTGTGGGAGGAGCTTCATGTTCTGGCCAGCCTTGGCAGGTCCACATGGAAAATGAGCAGGTGCCAGCTGGGGGATCACGGAATCAGACTTCGCGCGTCGTTGAAGAGACGGTGAATAGTAAATACCGAATTGAGGTACAGGGATCCGTGAACCCCGACCTCAGGCGCGTTCACGACGACAAGATAGCGCGACATGTCGGGGGTGCCTGCGAAGGTCGCTGCTCCCTCCCATACTCCAGAGGCACCATTGGCGTCGGTAGTGACCACCGCAGAAGTAGATTCTGCGATGACCAGAGTGGTCGTGCCATTGGGGAAGGATGCCCAGATGTACACGGGCGTGACGATGTCCGATGGCACCAGAAAAGGGAACGCGACGGAAGTAGAGGTGAAAAATGTGACAACGACTGAGGACTTGTCGACGTTGGATACTGCGTCGAAATACCACCAGTCAAAGACCGTTTCATTTATAGGCTCCACCTTAGGTGCATCGAAACCATGAGCTTGGGATATGAATTGAGCGTGGCTGACTCCAGTTTGGACGTTGGCGGGTATCCGAGTCCTTTGGGTATGCACTGAGGCAAAGGTGACGGCGGGGAGGGCGAAAACGAATAGAGCAGAAGTCCACATCGTGAGTGAAGTGGGCGATGAGACTCATCATGGTTCGAGCAGGCTCTCTAGCTATAAAAAGGCCCGCGCGTCCAGGGACTAGCCGGAGAAGCGGCGGCGGCGAAGTTACATTCAACGTTGTATGGCTTCCATTCAGTAGATTAGTACGCCGTCGTACGGAAATGTACAAACCTGCCGACCGCCAAGTTTCAGGATGAGAATAACAGCCAAGCCACTGGCAGTCGGGTCGATCTGAGATGTCGAAGAACTGACACCATGAGCGACAAAAGAGAGACTGAGGGAACATGAAATCAGAGAGACGGACGGTATAAGGGGATCAGTGAGTCGTGACCAGTCACAACGTCGCGATCGCAAACTTGAGTCCGTCAAGCAAGTGCCGTCAAGATCCTTCATTCATTCCTTCATGCTCGACATCCTCCTTTGGGACAAGAACACCGCCATTCGAAAAGAAGAACTTTCGGACTGATTTGTCCTCAACTGCAAATAATGTTATTGAAGACTGAAAGCGTGCAGAACACGACAGGTGTACAAGAGTCTCAAGTCACTATGTACATCTCAAGTCACTATGTACATACCAACTTCATAATCCGATGTAGATGTAGATCACTTCCTGGAAAGACTCTTCGACTTCTTACCCGAAGCGTCTACGAGCACCGACTTTGGCCCTTTACGAGCCATCGCCCATAGGAAAACCAGAATGATGATACCGAACTGCAACCACATCCACACCTCCATCATGACCTTGGTCAAGCCTTGATGCGTCTCTGCAACCTGCGAACGATCGACAAACACTTCCATCGAGTTATCAGCATGCGCCACGGGTGAAGAGGCATCTTCGTCAAACGAGTCCTTCACAGGGGTGGAGGCCTGACTGGCTGAACGTTGGTGTCCCTGGAACTTCTCCACGACGCTATCAAACGCATCCGAGATACGCCGCGGCACAACGGGCTGAGTGAACACGAGTAACAGAGATTTCGGCCTGCGCTTTGCACGGGGTGTACGACCTCCCTTAGACTCGTCTGAGGCATCGCCCTCGCTTTCCGGCGCTGTTTGTTCGACTTCAGTCTGCGGCGACTCGACTGCTGCCGATAGCTCTGATGGCGCAGGCTCATCCAATCTCCTCTTACTCTTCCGCTTTACAGATGGTGCTAGCACAGAATCGGTGAAGCGCCCGTTTACCCAGCGGTTTGTTCGCGCCCGAACGGTCTGCGACATTCGCCGCTGACGTTCATAGTTCACGAGAGAGGGTGTGGATGGCGTCGGGGAACCGATGGAAGGTGACGCATCATCGACAACATCATCAGGTGTAGGCGGTTCGAGATTGAGCTGTAACCCAGTGGTTTTCATCTGCGGCGTCTTGTAGCCATTTTCGCGATGATAAGCTTCCATCTCGCTCGCGAACAGCGTACGGAAAGTCTGGGGAACATTATCTGGGGACTGAGGAGTGAGAGATGATGGGGCGGAGTATTCAGCAAGACCAAGACTGTAAAGGCTGGTGTTACGAAGGTGATGTAAAGGCGCGTGAAGGCTCCAATCATCACCTAGCTCATTTTGCAGAGTCGCTGGATAGAGTGGAGAAGGGGACATCTCCTGTGGCGGTGTTGAACATGTCGATGACGAGGAGAAATGTACGGATGATAGTCCAGGGGATTGAACGCCACCAATGCTGTCGGCGGAGTTCGAGTGTCCATGGTAGGGCGACTCGAAGGGGATTGAGAGACCCCTGGGTTTCCGTAAGGACGACGAAGTTGACACTCCGGAAGTTGAAGGCACCGGTGAGTCGAACAAGCCCATGACAGACTTGCGAGTCTTGTGCACTCCCGAATTGCCCAGGAACGTATCGTCCAGGAAGGGTCGCTTCGCGTCGCCCTCCAGCGTCTTTCTGAAACTTCTGAAACGGATAGTGGTGTCCTCGTTGGGCTTCAAAGGTGGGGTGGCCGGGTCGTCTGCCACGAACTCCATTCGAGGATCGTTCAGACAATCGTAGACCCTAGTCATATTCTCCGTCTCCCTCTGCACGGCTATAAGCTTGCTGGCAGTTTCGGCCTGTTGGTCCAAAATTTTAGCATTCGTATCCTCCAATTCGCGAATCTTGGACAAGAGCTGTGAAATGAGAGCAATCTCGGGTTCGGAAATTGGCATGGATGAAATTCCTGCAGCTAGAGGATGCTCTGGTGCTTCGTCGCCATCATCTGTCGAAGGAAAGGGGACTACATCGGGAGGAACACCGCTGGAAGTCATGTGAGGTGTTGCCTCCTGGGAGGACGATGTCAGAGGTTTGGGGGAGGATGCGGACTTGCTGAGGGGTTTGACCGGCGATCTCGAAAGAGGGCCACCAGGTGAGAAGTCCCTGATGATGGTCTCGTCCTCCTCATCTTCCTCCGTCTCTGCGCAAGATGGCATGCTTGGGCGACCGGTGCGGGCTTCTTGCTCGACCTGTCGCTTCAAAGCAACCTCCAGCGGCTTCATACGCTGTGCGTGTTCCTCGTATTCCTGACTCTTGAGCTGAGTCTTGTCAAGGTCGTCTCTCAACATCTGGATCTCCTTTTCCAGTTGCTTCAGCTTCCGCCGACCAGACAGCTCAGCGCTGGCAGATTCTGATTCGAGCTTTTCGAGCTTCTGGATGAGTTCTGCATTCTGGTCGGAGAGGAGGGCAAGATCGTCTGGGCAGATGGATATGCGACGAACGTGACGGTGACTGGAGGTAGCAGATGTCTGGACAGATGAGCTTCGAGACATGCTGTTCGAGTAGACTTGGGGAGACTGGGTGGAAGACAGAGTGACCTGAGAGGGACAAGGGGAACCGGCATTTGAGCGAGGGAAGCGGGCGAAGAATCCGGAATGTTTGGACTTGAGTGAGACGTTATCTTCGTACAGACTTTTGACAACAGCAGAGGCGTGATCAAGTTCTATACAGATCACTAAGACCTCGGAATGATACGAGCAGGCAGATGACATACCGCATTCTCGCTGTTTGATAACGCCGTCCGCTTTCAAAAGCAAGCTGGACAATTCCTCGCGTGACTTTTCGTGAAGCCGGTTCAAGCTATCTTCGTCAACGGCGTCAACAGTGTCAACAGAAGAGACTGAAAGCCTGGGCGAAGACACCTCACGCTCAATCCGCCGGTACGTAGCAGAGATAGGCGAGCCGAGGAGAGTGTCCATGGGGGAATTGCGATTGGTCAGAGACGGGAAGGCAAAGGAGTGTGCGTATGGCGGGGGTGGAGATGAGCGCTTTGCGGCCACAGTGTGCGAGCGGCGCAGCTGGGCAGGCGGGCGAGGGCGGGAAACAGGTGTCTCGGTGGATAGCATGATGATATGATGGTGGGGTTGTCTAACCGTGAAGCATCTAGTCCTTGCTCAGATGGGTACATCGAAAACGCACCTATATAGATTTGTTGGTGGAAGAGGTGTAGGAAATATATAATCGTGTCTTAGCGTCAGGCTGTGGGGCATCGTGAGCGTCGATGCCCATCGTACGATACGACGGGCTCGCTACTTACTGGGTCGTCAAATCGTGAGGGCGTGTCACTAGGAAGGAACAGCGAGCACTAAATAAATAGGTCTCGCTCACGCCCGACGAAAAGAGTTTGACGCTCAATAGTATGCGGGGTCAAGATGCATTCAATTTGCCCCGATCCGCAGAATGAATACATGTGAAATCAGGGTAGAGTCTACACGCGTTTCAGGTTCGCCATTTTGGGGAGGCTCGCGGACAAGCGACAGATGCCTCGAAGGTACGTACGGAGACCAGGTCACCGAGCATTTGGCCAAGATACGGAGCTTGCTTTCACCGAGACAACGCTTAGAAATTCATCTTCCACAGGAACTCTGAAACGATCCATCAAGCAGAGTACTTAGCGGAATCTGAACGCAATCATATCTACATACGATATCAGCGGTGAGTCCCAGGCGGTTCCCTCAGCGGATTATGTTAACATAGCGGGATACCTAATAGCCCGACCAGGACACCGAACCAACATAAGCACATACATGAATCAAAACAACACATGGGGCGTTCAAGTCGGCTTCGTACCGCAGAGCAAAGATTATGAACGTGTATAGTAGACGCTTTGAGGAGTATGCCCAGGAAAACCTGAGGCTATCGGGCGGCCCAGCTATAAGCATCAATGCGTACCAGTATAACTTACCTCGATAGACGCTGCACTACGCTGGTAATCTCAGTACGAGATATCTCCAAGCCCGAAAACGAGGATTGTCTGGATTCATGATCGACGTTTGGCAGTCGCTACCTGAATTCCATGTATCAGTATTACATAGCACATAAACTATACCTAGCATGTACAGTGACCCCATCAACATATGATACAGTCGCCCTCTGGCTTAGCCAGCCGCACTTCCAAGCGAGCTTTCAGAGTCCCATCCGTCTGAAGGTAAAGAGAACCTTCATGCTGCAGCGCCTCGTCAACCGCGACGGTAATGGACTGAAAGGGTCGAAGCTCCATAAGACTCTTCAATCTCGTCGATATCGGTGTTGTCGAGCTCCGCGATTGCACAAGCAGTTGCGAGTCAACGTACGTCGGTGCGCTCTGTTCGGATATTCTCAACTTGACACACCACTGACCCCGCCTGACACTCCCACTGCTGCCAACTTCATCATGTGTAGCCGTGGAAAACACCAAGGTCCACAATCTGCCACGCGCGATGAATTCCAATGGAATCTTTGAGCCCATATGCATGCGCTTTTGGAAGAGAGGGATTTCGATGTCTAATGCAAAGGCGGCTTGGCCGGGGGATGCCGTTACCGAAAGCCTGTCCGACTTTCCAGCGGTGAGAATCATGGAATCACTTCCTGAGGGTGGATGGAGGTAAGGTTGCAGACGCGCAAATAGGCCTTGGTTGGAGGTGACTAAGCAGGCTGCACGGACGTCGGATGCAGCGTTACTGCTGAGGGGATGTGCAAAACCGAAGAGAGAGGTGATCAGGGGATCATCAGGCTGGTCTTCGGATGGAGGGTGGTTAATGATAGCCCAATAGAGTGGTGTGTGACCTTCAATGGACTTCTCTTGGAGGAGAGATGACAGTGAGACGGAGTGTTTTCTACAGGCATCTGCACAGCTGTCGAGAACGGCACTCGGGGACGCAGTAGCGGATGGTTTGACCAAGTCGCGAACGAGAGCAGTGACTGTAGCTTTCACTTCACGCGAGGGTCCTGTGGTCCACCATCCTGATAGTCCCGAGGTAAGACTGCCTGCGAAGGATGATGATGACGAGGGCGCTTGATTGCCGCCAAATCCCGTGAAGGATCCACCAGCCGGAGAAGAAGGCGTGGACGGGCCCGGCGCGCGCTTGACATCTCGAGGTGGTGGTGCAGATGACGACGGACCCGCTACGTCCTCGTAGGACGGCGGAGCATCCGAAGGGGTGGGAGCGTCGGGAAGAGAGTCTTTCTGAATCATCGACGAGAGTGTGTTTCCTAGTAGTCCTGGTCAAGTTGTATACATGTATAAAGGCAGGCTGCGGAAGGATGCGAATGTCATCGGCACAGCTTTGAAAGGTGATTCACCGCACAGCTTTGCGTACCTGAGGGCAGTCTAGAGATTCAGTACAGCAGCAGCAGATAGTAGATTGTGTGGCAGACTCGCAGTCAACGTGCGACGACGTGACTGGGTAAGCAAGGTGATCGAAGCGGACTCGAACACTGAAGCAGGCACAAACACCGCCACATAGGGCGGACCTCTCCCTCTGACCATCATCCAAAAGTCGCTGGTCGATCCCGGCTTTCCGTTTCTGCCTTTGACCGCCATGGACGACGATTACGCCGATCTTCTGGGCTCCAGCTCAATGCCCGTCCGACACGACGTCGCCAACCGGCTGTCATTGACTAAGATGTTCGGCATGACCATACTGGGAGTCGTCCTTGGAATGGTCGTATATTTCGCGGCGATTGTGGGCTGGAATTACTACAGAACGCATCGGGAAAAGTCCTACAAACTGTGCGTTTTCCTCTGCTCCCAATTTCTTTTTTGACGCGGTATAAAGATCAATGCGACGACGCCATGGCATCCCCGACTCCGACCATCGCCCCTTCAATGTGGCCTACGCTGCTGCACTGCGCGCCCGTCAAGGACGGGAGAAACCCACTCCGAGACAGTCTCTGATAGAGCCCCGTCCAGTACAACAAACGCCGCAAGAGCAGACTCTTCGTCAGCGTCCAGGTGCGTATCTTGTCCCCGCTTTGAGCTTGTGTCGACTCTTTCATTAGTCGAACAAGCCCGCAGCGCAAGCGAGACCGCCCCGTGGCCAGGCTCCACCCGCTTCCCCGGTCAGTATGCCACCATGTCTTCCATCGCCACCTCTCGCCCTTCTTTGTCTGTGGTCAGTTCTCACCCGTAAGATGATTTACTGCTCACTGTTCGCTATGCATGAATGACACTTGACGCCTAGATCGAGAGTCACGTTCGCGGACGGCCTGGACACCAGTGCCTCCCCCATTCCAAATCCCCAGCCTACCCGCAGGAAAAGTATGGGGTCCATTCAGCCTGCAAGCAAGCATCAGTTGGAAGACGAAGGATACACTACGGACAACACGAAAAAGACACGTATCGAGGGTGACGAGCTCATTGACGGAGACGAGGACCCAGCCTGGCTTGACGTTTCATCCAGGGCGTCGCGCAGTTCCAAGCGCGTGAACGTGGAAGTTGAGGATGACGACGGCGTACTTTCAGCTCGTGCCCGCGAAAAGCGGCCCCGCAATAACTCGAATGATTCAACGCTTTCTGATGATGATATGATGATCGACTACCAGGAACTCGCGCCTCAGTCGGCTTCGACTCTTCGTGGTAAAAAGCGTGAACGCGTGGATTCTGGCTCTGTTCTTGGCCCAGGTGATGCACTGGAGGCAGATGTGAAAAGGGAAAAGAAGAGGCGGAATAAGAGGCGGTCGGACGTGAGTCCGGCCAGCTCTCGGGGACGTAAGCGCGACCGTGATCTTGAGGACGAGATTGAAGAGGAGGCCGATGAAACTTCTCCTCAAGTGGCGCGGAAGAAGAGAGGAAAGCGCGCACAGAAAGAACAGCAAGCGGACCTCTCCATGGATATCACACCAGAGAAAAAGCACGTTCGCGAAATCGGCGAGGAGTGGGAGAGCAACGGTGTTCAGTACAAAATCGGCCTCAATGGAGAGCGCCTTCGTAAGGCCTTTGTCAAGAAAACTTCCAAAGTGCCTATGGTAAGCTTTCAGACTTTCACGCACGTCACAACATTACTCAGATCACGGAAAGCCGACAGACTCTATGCACCCGGATCGTGATTCCGCTTTGGACGTTTTTGTTGAACAATGGCTGACTGAGGAAGGCTACAAAGAAATGCGTGCCGAACGTCGCCTACCTCATCAAGACACAACACCGCCTAAGACGGAGCCCTCGACGCCTACATCTGAAATTCCTGTATGTGCTCTATATTCTATATCGTTGGACAATCATTGACAGTTTAACAGGAATCACCTTTGGATGCTCCTCGTCCCGGCAAGCATCTCTTGTGGGACACTACTTCAGGCACCCGTCTATCCAACCTCGTAGATCCTTTCTCAGCATCAGCACCCCAAACTCCCAAGACCGCGCCAATTCGACGCTCTGTGGTAACGGCTGTCGGCCTCCAGCCCACTGCCTTCCCCAGGCGGATAGCCAGTAATCTCGGGTCCAGCATCAGTGCTCCTGGCTCTCCTGGACTCGGCGATAGCACCAGTTCTCTCGGTATTGGCAGTCCACGACCACTGAGAGGTTACTCGAAATGGGAAAAACAGGATCTCGAGGCCAAAGCGATGTCGAAGATTCGGGAGGCTAACCAGAAGAAGAAGGAAGAACTGGACAGGTTGGAACAAGAGAAGAAGGACAAGCTCAAGGCGACAATGCCAACCCTCCAAGCCGCTCCAACAGTCCCTGTGATCACTTTAACAGAGGACAAGACGGCGGCGCCCTCGACGTCGGCCAGTACACCATCGAATCTCTTCGCTCCGCCTAAACCTAGTCCTCTTGCCTTGGCATCGCCTCTCGGCGGTGGTGAAGCCCACAAGTCTGCAAGTAATCCCCTCTTTGCCAAACCCGCTGCTCCATCAGCCTCGCCACAACCTGCGGCGACGTCTACTCCCGCTTTGTCTAAACCTGGCGGTGTTCCCAATTTCTTCGCCTCTTCTTCTTCTGCAACGCCAGGTAGTTCCGCTCCAACACCGGCGCCGAAGCCTGCTGGCGTACCCAATTTCTTCTCCTCCAACCCTTCCTCCCAGCCCACACCGCAGGTGCCTGCTTCTGGTCTCGGCACGGGATTCGCGACGTCTGCCGCGCCGCCTACACCTGCCAATCCGGCTCCAGAGGCTTCCAATGCCGCTCCTTCAAACGTGTTCAACTTCACTCAAGCTAAGCCTGCAAACCCCACCATGCATGCACCGACAGCCTCCCAGCCTCCTCCCTCAGCCGCCCCTGGAGGATCTTTGGCGTCCAGGCTTGGTCCGAGTAGTGGAGCTACCGCTCCGCCAGCACAGTTCCCCTTCGGCACTACGCCTTCTGACAAGAAGCCTGACACCACAAATTCTCAGTTCAAGTTCGCCGCACCTAAATCTAACCTATCGCAGACTCAGCCAGCTGCGTCATCTGCGAAGGCACCGGAGAAGCCCTCTGACATCGTGCAGCCTACATTCAATTTTACGGACGCCTTGAAAGCTGCTGAGAAGAAGGAGAGTTCGCCTGCTGAGAAGAAGGAAAGCTCGTCTGCTGCCGGGAGTTCATCAGCAAAGCCTACTGGTTTCTCAGCTCCAGCGTTCAATTTTGGGGGCCCGACAGCGGCACCTCCTGCATTCGGCGCTAAAGCGACTGGGGCTCCGGCGTCAATCTCGTTCGGTACGGCTGCCCCAGCATCTTCGTCCGGTCCTTCTGTCTCTGCCGCATCACCAGCTCCAACACTTGCTTTTGGTGCTCGGCCGAACAACGCGGCAGCATCTACCCCTGCCGCATCAACACCGGCAACGACGCCAAGCTTCTTCGGCGGCGGCGCACCTTCTACATTTGGCGGCTTCGGTGCCAAGACTGCATCGTCAAATCCTGGAGCGCCTACCGCCGCAAAGGATGGCGACCAGCCCAAGACAGACACCAGTGTATTCGGCAATAACACGACCACGAAAGGGAGCGCGTTTGGATCAGGATCTGGGGAGGTGAAATCGAGCTTCGCGTTCAATGCACCAGGGCCTAGTGCGTTTGGGGGAGGCAACAAGGATACCAGCAAGCCTGCATTTGGCAGCGGGTCATCGACGCCTGGGCCGTCCTCGAGTTTCGGGACCAGTGGGTTATTCGGGGCTGCGGAGAAGGGGAAGGGGAAGGAGGCAGAGTCGAAGCCCGCGGCCACGTTTGGTAGTGGCGGGGGATTCGGTGCTAGTAGCAGCGGCTTTGGCACAAGTGGCGCGTTCGGCGCCAAGGAGGGTGGCCAACAGACATCTGTGTTTGGGACAACAGGTTCCACGCCCAGTGCATTCGGAACACCCAGCACTGGAGCTGGCGCCTTTGGCTCCGCCCCCGGGAAGAGTACGTTCGGTGGGTTTGGCAACGCTGGCACCTCTACTTTCGGTGCAACAGCTACCGCGAAACCAGCAGAGGGTGACTCTGCGGCGCCCGCGAAGAGTCCGTTCGCATTTGGCGCGAAACCTGCGGATGGCTCAGCAGCACCGACGACGTTCATGTTTGGCCAACCGGCCTCGACCCCCGCCAGCAATCCGTTCGGAGCGAAGCCGGCTGAAAGTACGTTTGCATTTGGCGGTACCTCTGGATCTAGTAGTAATCCGTTTGGAAAAACGTCCTAGTAATTTGATACATTAGTCACATTCTCCACCAGGACTGTCGATATAATGCAGCGTGTTGGTCGATGTACAACGTGTAAGTAGAACCCGCATGCAACCATCTTGATGGAACGATGAAACGGATTTACCGTTACTTGTGAAGTTTACCGACCTGCACAGGCCCCAGGGCGGGGGCACGCCGGGAGGTGCCGTTGCTGGTCCGTGCGGGACCGGCAGGTATAAAATGCTAAAATTTCCTGCGCGTACCCTTGATCTCGTTCGTCTTCCACATGAATACACGCCTCGTAAATCCGGTTCGTTTCGACAGTCTGAGTGCTAATATCTTCCTATCCACACACAAATGCCTAGAGACATTGCTGACGGTGCTTTCGTCTCTATACTTGTGCAGTGGCAGATGTACTTAGATGCCTGGTCCACGCTTGAAACGCCAGATACTTTATGTACGCTTACGATGGCCATTCGAGTACTAAGCCGCGCATACATTACCACAATAAAATGCCTCTTTTCTTGCCGATAAAATTGGAGTTGTCTGATACGCTGGGGCGGGCTCAATTCCCCCTTATAGCTTGCATGGCCCTAGGCCTGGGAAAGAGTATTTGTATATAAAGTCGCGCGGCATCCATATTCTCTTGATCCCCTTGCTCATCCCATCCCGCCTTCCCTCCCATCATCATGTCCGGAAAACTCGTCAGCTTCGAGGAGCTCAAGAAGCACAACACCAAGGACGATGTCTACCTCCTCATCAGCGGAAAGGGCGAGTCCTGCAGCCAATCACAGCCGCGGCTTTTCAGCTAACATACGGCGTACAGTGTACGACGTGACAAAGTTCCTCGACGAAGTAGGCGACGGCGCCGACGAGCTCGCACTGTGCTGACCACGGTTTCCTAGCATCCGGGAGGCGACGAGGTCATTCTGGCGGAAGTCTGTGAGTGGATCGCGTGCGCTGCGTGAGACTCTGCACCTGACATGGCACCACAGGCCAGGATGCGACCGAGGGCTTCGAGGACGTCGGCCACTCCGACGAGGCGCGCGCGCTGTTGGAGCCCATGTACGTCGGTGACTTTGATAAGGACAGCGTACGTGGCCATTACCAAACAGCTCCTGTTTCGTCGGCTCACGCTCGCACAGGGCTTGGACCTCAAGTCGAATGCTGCTGCTGCACAGGCAACACGGGTGGCCGGTGCAGTCGAGCAGGGATCAAAGTACGTCTGCCCCGCCGTCTCGCGCCCGCGGCAGCTCACGTTTGTCCTAGCTTGATGTACTTTGTGCCCCTCGGACTCCTGGGCGCCTACTTTGGATGGAGGTTTTACACGACTGGTACCCTTTAGATTGCACCACCTCGTCTTGCTTTCCTACAATCTATTCCGTAATTATCCGACGGTCCTCGCTCTGCTGCTCTCAATGCCACCACCGCTTCCCGGTCTTCGGTCGTCCGAGCATTCCGCCTCTAATCATGCCGTGCAATCCTTACACAACCTTGACATGAAACCCTTGCAATCTTCGGGACAGACCATATATCCCGTCGCTTAGCGTTCTGCAATCACACCACCTATCACGGCCTCGGGTCGTCTTTTCGGTCCTGTAAATCACGTTCTTCAGCCATCCCGTGCGAGCACCGATCACCTCGGTACCATCATCTTGCGAGCTGCTGCCCAGCCGGCCCTTGAGAGAAACTTTGCCCTGCCTTTGCCCTTGTCCTTGTCAGACACTCCACTTAAACTGAGACTAACCATTCGCGTACCATTAGAACCGCCCATAGTCCCTAGCTTCTCTGCTAGATTCTCTGGAGCTCATCAGGAATCCATGGTGGCTCCAGAGTCTCGTTCCCTTTTTTGAAGTGTGGGCCCTTCTGCTACTTACTGACTATGACCACACAAATGCTCAACAGGTTGCCACAATGTTTCCTTCGTTTGGACCTTGATGATATTGAGAGCTCGTTCTTGTGCGCCTATGATTGTGGCGGTATGCTCGATCCATTGTCCATGGAAAGAGCGATCTCCTGGACTTGAAGTAGAGTTTCTGCCTTCGTTACATTCTTATGGACCCAGTGACCTCATTCCAACTCCCTCCGTTACATACTTTGTAAGTGGGTGTGAAGCGAATATCACAGAATACCAACAATGTGATGGGTCCGGACTTCCAGCCCTTGTCAGAGGCTCGTCTCTTTGCGACGGACTATACATCCATACTGAACACGAGTCGAGGAGTCTCATGGTTGGCGAAGTAGGTGAATGTGCATTGTCCTCCGTCAGTTGCTAACACATGGTCAAGCATATAGCAGACATGAAAAACATGATTGACTTGGTACATTCCAATTGATAATTTCTCCTTGCACTACATTTACCTCTACACATTTGCTTTCTGCCAAGCTTCCATCACAGCCTCTGCACACTGAAGCGGGCCGACTATCCAGCCCGCCACAGTCTGGAGAAACCATGCAGGATAATTGGGTGCTCACACTTCCACCTCCAGTTTCTTCAGACCCTCTTTCGCTGCCTCGTTGCGCGCGCGCTTCTTCGTGATGCCTCTGCCTCTACCCAAAAGCTCCCCGTCGACGATGACGGTGACATACCAGATGGGCGTATTCTTCATGCCCTTCAGCACATCCGGGTCGATCTGGACGTCCGGGCCATCCTCCGGGTTCGTGGTGGAATATTTCCATTCGACTTGGCGGCTGCTCTTTTGCAGGTGCTGGTTGAATAGACCGAGGTAGCCGGTGTCATTGAGGTCGAGGTTGGCGGTATCGGTGTTCATGTCTGTGTGGGCAAGAGGCACACGCGAGGAAAGATGGCATCGACTGGCGGCGGGAAGAGATGCGCAGTGCTGACCGCGAACTATGTTGTATGCGTGATGAACATATGGGCGGAAGAGCTTGAACAGCCATTCCTCGACGGCGGGGAGTCCTTGATCTTGCTCGAGACCTCCAACGAAAGCCTGTTGGTACGTTGAAACGATGCATCCTTCATGCCAGGGTCCTTACCTCGAATACGTCGGCTAGATGGTAGGAATTGATTAGTCTACTGGGCATTCAAGAGGAGAGATTGACGGAAGAACGTACCCTGTACATTTGTCGAAGCCTTGAGAGTCAGAGCCTGAGCGTGGTGCAGCCTCAGCTTGTCAGGTAGATTGTACTTGGCAGAACTTGGAATCAGGAAAAAATGAGCACACCAACAACAGCGGAACATGGACTGCAACTGACATGTCCGCCAATGTGGCGTTCCCCACGATCGAAGCACGGATTTTCTATCGATCGCGTCAAAATCGGCCTCGTCGGATTTACGGAGGACGAGGTTATTATACTTACGGTGGCGGGCCCGACGCGCAGGCCGGGGTACATCTCGAGCATCAGTTTCGTGACTACGAGGCCCAGAACACTATCGCCAAGATGTTCCAATCTGTGGGATGTCGTGAGCGACGCCGAAGGGGGATCAAGAACGATCAGGAGCGCACTTTTCGTTATCCGGACTCAAGTCGTCAAGAGGGTCCTCGAATATGTGCGTAGGACGTCCGAAAAAGCTGCGATGCGTGAAGACTTCCAAGTATATTTTGCTGGACTGAATGGTAGGCAGCGGAGGAAGGTTGCAGTTGTTTTCTCCAAGATCAGGTCTGACCAAAGCCGAGTGAATCGTGAGAGCCCTTTTGCATCTCCTTGACAGTACTGACCTGAGAGCCATGCCTTCAGTGGGAAAAGATGAGGGGAAGAAAGAGAGGGACACACGTCCCACATTCAAAGTCAGATTCGTCCTTTTAGGCAATCCCTGAGTCCATCGTCGCGCATAGTGACCCCGCTCAAAAGTTCGCACTGTCACTGACAATGACATAGGTTGGCGCGGAGTACAGTGATTGATTTGCAGGGAAGGCATCACATGGATTGTCCGTCGAGCAGACCACCCCGTTGGGGTCAACACTTCCGGACTAGCGCTGGACTATAGAAACTCAGAGATGTGGCCGAGATAGGAAGATATCACCCTCTGGCGCGGAAAGATGAACAAATTTACTCTGACTAGATATCAGGAAACACAGAAATGTATAGCGTTGCTGGATCATGCAGTTTCCTCCGACGCAAGTATTGTCTCCGCCTTCTAAAATTCAATTATCATCAGTTACCCGTTAACATGGCGTAACATTTGAACTCAGCTTACCCCTTGCTTCGCTTGTGCTTTCATCGTAAAGTAATCCTTGTGTAACCCACACTCCGTCTTTTCGCGCCCTGCCCATCGACCCGCACGTTCATCTTGGCCTTCTCCGACCTTGACGGTGCTGTGCCAGTCACCGACACTTCGATAGCCCTGGTCCAGCAGTTTGTTCCGCGGGACATTGTTGTCCGTGATGTGCCATTCTACCATGTCGAACGGCCATGCGAAGAGGGGATTTAGCTTGAGAAGACCGGTGGAATCGACTTCCAGAGGCTGCAGCGAGGCCCGATCAGCGCCTTGGGAGGCTCGTCGTCCAGTAATGACAGACTTGACACCCAGCTCCTCGTATGCCCTTCGCGCGGGTTCAACCTGGATGGGTAGATCAGAGATCAACTCGCAAGATAGACTCAAAGAATGATCACCTTTACAGTGAAATCATACTTGTCTTCGTCTCTCTCCCACAGCTTCTCCCCATGCTTGGCTTCGAATTCTTCCACAGTGCTGCACCCTTCTGGTTTGTACACGTGTATTGGGACGCCGTACGTCCTCTTCACGTCTTCCACTAGCTCGTACGTCTCCTTGAAGTGATACAGCGTGTCAAGGAATATAAGGGGAGGCGGAGTTTTGGTGAGTTTTGACAGCATATCGATCGCGACCAGTCCCGTGAGCCCGAACGCGGTTGTTTGGTACAATCCAGGAAGATAGTCGAGTGCCCATTGTAGAATCTCTTCGGCAGTGAGGTCTTTGAGATATGCGTTGATGAGGGCAAGATCCTCCGCCGAGACAGGCAGCGAGAGGGGTTTGGACAGATGTGATAGACTAGACGACATGGGTGAACGAACGCAAGACGGATTCTTTGTAAAAACTGACAGAGCTTTGCTTGCTGATGAACGATCGCGGTGGAAATGAATTCGTGCAAATGACGTGCGCCGGGAAGTCGGAGCGATGTGCCGTACACCGCCACCTCCGTAAACGTTGGCAGTAAACACCGATCGCGTATTTCGCCCTATTTCTCCAGGTTGATGTACAGTGAGTATGCATATGTATGCAAAGAATAGTAAGACACGCTACATCTCATCGAATCAGCTCAAGATCTACCGCTGATACTTGTGAGGTAACAGCGGCTTCCAACGTGCAGCATTGATATTGCATGTCACAATCACCTCTCCAAGATGTACACATCAGGCTATGTATATTCTAATCCTCCCGTTTCGGGTTATTCTACGCGAAGTTGCGCGTTGTCCGACTCTCAGAAAGCAGATGGAGGGTTGTGCAGCTGTCTAACTGATGTCTAGATTCCCTCGTCTCAGTAGGTTGAACGCCGGTTTCGAGTTCTTGGGCCACCACTCTCCCATACACTCCCTGAATGGTTCGCTTCGAATCCCGCCCTCCGTATATGACGCTACATGAGACCGTACGCTCTTGACTGATGATGAACCAACCAGTAGCAGCTCGCAACTAGTATCAAGATATTGATATCATGATTGACGACCCCAGTCCGAAATATATGACAGTCTTAGTGTGGTGGCATCGTCGTCCCTGTAGACGCCCATGGTGCGGAAGTGCCCGCCCAAGGCGCCTGTGTGGTAGCCCGAGCCCAGGGTGCCTGCGTAGCCCTTGCTGCGGGCGCTGCAGACTGCCACGGCGCCTGTGTCGTGATCGGCGCTACACTCACTGGCACATCATCGCTCGACACATCCCATTCCAACAGACCATCCAATGGAATGTGCTGCACCACGACCCGTTTTCCCAGCACTTCCGCCTTCGGTTCGGTGACCATCAGGCACGGGCAGGATACGAAAAGATGCACACAAACTTACCTCGTACATCTTAAACAGTCCGCTGTTCACCTTGCCCCAATTTGGCACCCCCACGGCTATGGAATGCAACTGTGACGAATGCTCGTGGAACGGGCCTGTCTTCACCTGCCGTATCCTCTCGATGGCCATGAAGTACAAGTTCGTCTTCGGCAAGGGGTGTCTGAGAACAGCGTTGACCGGGATCTCGTCCTGATCTCTAAGCTGCGCGCTTCCGAAGATGTATGGGAGGAAGCACGAATCGTCCAGGCCCCACACGCCATGGCTCCCAGCGGGCTCGAGAGAGTAGGTATCCTGGAGGCGCCAGCACAGACGTAGATATCGGGGAAACACACGCAGTACGACCTCGCGTTCCTCCTCTGGATTAGAATCAAGATATCTCAGAAGTGTCAGGCAGAGGAGAAATAGTGCGAAGGACGTCTCGTGTCCTGTTCCATAGTCCATCCGTAGGAAGGAGCCGAATGAGGTGAGAAAGTAGGGACGGATATGGGGTATAGCGGGGTGGTAACGATCGGGAAGACGCGTCTGAAGAAGTGTATCTGTTTCCTGTGAACAGAGAATAAGTGAGGGCTGGATAGCAAAGCAATTACACCAACATCTTCGAGTCTTTGTCCCCAAGTCCGAAAGGCCAGGTTCCCGAATCGCTGAGGCGTTTCCTGAGGTGGGATTGCGTCGATCCAGCTGTCTAGTTCATCGAGAAGAGATAGAAGACCTAGGACCGCCTTCAACGCTCGCATATTGACGAGTCAGGCCGAGAAAGTGTATGATACCTTGTTTTCGCTCTGCTCCTGCAGAGGCAGGTAAAAGCCTGCAACAGCTTCGCTGAGTCGGCGAAGATACAGAGCATAGTCTTTGTATCCCCGCGTGCTTTTCCAAGTGTTTACGTCGTCTTCTGAGTGTATCAACTGTTTTGGAAGGCCAAGACTGGACAGATCCTGGAGGGAAATGGCGCGAAGGCCAATCAGCTGTTGTCGTTGCATTGAAAGAGTGATCGGTCAGTGACGTCACCCGAGTACGCCACAAGTTGAAGTAGCAGCAACTCTATGCTCGTGTCAGGAGATGCTACCACCTGAGCTGCATTGTTCTCAACATACACGTTCACGCGACTTGGTTTCAATAACAACAGCGAAGACAGATACCTAAACGTGTGATCATGAACCAATTATATGCTACAGTGTGGGATATAGTGATAGTAGAGTCTAGGATGGCGGTATCTAAAGTGTCCGTTACACGGCCTGCGCTGCCCGCCGCGCCTCCGCTGACGGGACCTGCTTGAGATGTGCTTCGTCTTGTACGCGATCCCGTTCCTGCTGCTCCAGAATGTCCCGCCATGAGTGGTCTTCGACCGGTTTCGTTACATGATGCGCCTTGAAGGCAGCAGCGCCAAGGATGAGACCGATGGTCAGTGCCTGCGCCCACATACGCGCTTGTACGATTTTCTGGGGCGTTGTTTGCAGCCTGGGAAGAGTTGAGTATAGTTAGGAGCAGAAGGTAGGCAGACGTACTTGTCCCGCGCGATGATGGTACCGGCTACACCGATACTGGTCACCCAACCGCCGAGGATGACAGTGTATTCATGTCGGCTGGCCCAGTCGGCAAACTTGTCCTTGGTGCTCATCGCCTCCCACGCCTGCTCCGCTTTCGCTTCCTGGTCGTTGAGGAGATGCACACCAGCGTCCTTCCTGAGAGAGAGTCAGCGTCAACGCTTGTCATTGCGACTGGTAAAGGCGTACCACTGCGATCGGTCATACTCGATACCGCGACGTTCAGCTTGGATGGCGAAGCCAGGTGCGATGCAAACAATGACGCCGAGTGCCTTGAGCGAGGCGGGCATGGCGCGGTAGATGGGTAGGCGCTTGTACATGAGGTATGAAGCGGGAAAGCCGATGGCGGCACCGACGATGGCGCCCTCGATACCACCGCGGAGAGTGGCGGCATCGTGTGCGGCGAGTTGCTCGGGGGTCAGGTCAAGCTAGGCGGTCGTCGGGTGAGCCTGGGCGATGCAGTCGAACAGGCGATTTACCTTCATGTTGTTGGAGGATGTGGGGCAGAGAAGGAAATTGGTATGACGCTGGGCGAGCAAGGTACTTTTATATCGCCGCTGCTTGAGAATGCCTGCGGCGAGGATCGGTAAGAGTGATTTCATCGGGCTCATACTTGGACACCATCCACGTGGCCCGGGCAATATCGCGGGCTCCATATGTCCGAGTACATCCGCTGACCGCGTCCCTCACGCGTACTTGGCGTCTTTAGGACTTTGTCTCAGTCTGGCGCGACTTTGAGCAGTTTCTTTCTCCTTGCGCGAACAACTCTGCCCATAGCTATATTCTGCGTCAAACTCAATTGCTCACCTTGTCAACGCGCCTTACCCCGCCCCGACGATGTCAGGGCTCGGATTAACATTGGCCAGCCAATGACACTGGGTGTACTTGGTAGCATGCACACTCCCGTCCATGTCCGTCATAGTTCGTTCCAGCTCCTCAGAAACCAGCCACTGTCGCTAGTCTGAGAATATCCTGGCAGTGTATCTTCACATCCATAAGCAGAACATGGGGTACGAGGAATACCGTATGTTCCGCCGGCTGAGGGATCGGCGGTCAACGACAACTGAATGGGAATTCACGCATGGTAGGAATGCATCTCATTTTCTGTGCATTCTTACCTGCGGAATCACTCACTGACATCTGTGCCACGTCCTGGCCGCTCACCGATTGGTTGGTCGACGCTGAATCAATTCCTTCATAAACCGGCAGACCTCGCCTAGATCCTGTCAAACCCGCAGAGTCGGTCTGCGTCCAATCATACACCTCGAATTCATCCAATGGCGCAATTCGATGGCAATACCTCGTATATACCATTCATTTTTCTACCTCTCCTAGTTCGTCGAAATGCATGCCATTCATGAGATACAAGATGCTACCTACTGACTACATAAAGATACGGTAATGTCTGGAAATAAAAGCAAGATGAGAAGGAAAACACGGTACACTACGATGTAAGCCACTGGAAACAATCGGAAAACAGGTATAGCAGACAAGACACGAAGGAGAGAAGGCGCGGGGACGAAGACCTCAGAAATGGTCCACGGTAAACGTCCACGCGCCTTCCTTGATGTCGAAACTCTCAAAGTGCGTGTCGTCCATGTTCCGCAGACGCCTCAGGTGCTTGATGGCAAGCGGGTGCTTCTCGTCCTTGATAGGCTCACGGGTCGCCTTGTCCGCCACCCAGCAGCGCTTCAATATGATTCGCGCCCGCACATTCAGCCCCGAGCCCGGCGGCGGCTTGTCAACGTCATCGCTGTCGGGGTACACACAGCATTCCCGGTGGTCGAAGCGAATCACCTCCCCAAACAAGGAAGTCAGCTTCGCCAGCCCGGTCAGGTCGACCGGCTCGAGGAAGTGAATTTCTCCGTAGCCTATGCGCCCCACGACAAGGTCCTTGAATGAGGAAAGCTGGTCGTAACCACAGCCCCGAAGGACGTTCATGTCAGGTTTCACCCAGTAGTCGCCGTCCTGCAAGGACGCGGGGTCGTCTTCTGCGGTGAAGCGGTTCGGGGTAGACTGCTGTCGAGGAACAGGGGTGGGCGTGGTGGGAGGAAGGTTCTGTGCTGCCTTGGCACGCTCCTCCGCCTCCTTCTCGCGCTGTGCAATGCTCAGAGCCGGAGTAAAAACGACCTTGCCACCGCGGATGGGGGAGGGCGTGCCCGACTTCATGAACAACTCCGTCGGCTCGACTTTCTTATCGAATATCAGCTTCTTGACACTCTTCTTGTTGCCGCTGCCCAGCGCTGGGCTTCCGCTACGACCAAGTAACGAATCGGTAGGCTTCATATCGGGGGTTTTCGTTATGGATAGTCCATGCGGGGTACCGTTGGTGAACGAAAACCTCATGGCGCTATCCGACAATGATGGCGAGGAACCAAATCCGCGAAGCCTCGAGCCAGAGAGGGACGAGGAGCCGTTGACCGTCGAAGATCGGTTAGGCGTGATTCGTGTCGGGACATCAACGAAGAAATTCAGCTTTTTCGTGTCAGCTTCGGGGGCTTGGGCAACGGAAGATAGCAGGGAGAAGATGGGTACGTTATTCGTCGCGATCGGCTGTGAGATGGAGGCGGTCAGAGTCCCTTGAGCGCCAGTATTCGCATTGGACGCATTGAACCCGCCACCACCAAACAGTGAATTTTGGGGTTGTGTGTTTGTACCAGGAGGTTTGTTTCCGAACAATGAACCACCAAAGCCTGTGGACTGATTGTTGTTGTTCGCGTTTGGCGTGGACCCAAAGATACTGGTGCCCTGAGCAGGGTTCGACTGTTGCTGCTGAGGCTGCTGCTGGAATGTCGACCCAAACAACGACTGGGTAGGCTGTTTGTTGCCAAACAGGGGATTCGGGGCTGCCTGTTGTTGCTGGTTATTGTTCTGACCAAAAATGCCGCCACCGCCACCAAAGAGACCACCACCAGTGCCAGCATTTGTCGTGTTCTGATTGGTATTAGTGGACCCAAAGACTGGAGGAGGGAGAAATAAGGAGACACGTCAAGATCGGAGAGCCAGATACGTACTTGAAGGAGCGGGCTGTTGTTGTTGCTGTTGCTGATTGTTGTTCTGCCCAAAGGCACCAAAGATTCCCCCAGTCGCTGGCTGACTCGGCTGGGTCTGGTTGTTGTTACTCCCAAAAATGCCGGCACCAGTGCCGCCAGCTCCGAAGGCGCCGGTGGTATTCGTAGTCTGCGCTGGCTGACCAAAGACGCTCTTGTTCGCATCTACGGGGGCAAAAATGTCAACACAAGTGCTTGAGAGAAGCGAAAGTCGTACTGTTTGCAAATGCGTTGAGGCCAGTATTGTTGGTGTTGGTTTGACCAAAGGCGCTGGTCTGCTGTGGCTGTTGATTAGTGCTTTGGCCGAAGACATTGTTGGAAGTTCCAGTGTTGCCAAATGCGCTGGTTGCACCGCTTCCAAATGAACCGAAGGCAGGCGCAGGCTTGGCCGCGGTGTTGCCAAAGGCCGATGCACCACCAAAGGCGCTGGTTGTCGGCTGCTGCTGCTGCTGCTGATTGTTCTGCCCAAATGAGCCAAAGGCAGACTGTTGTTGAGGTTGAGCCGCCGGTTGGCCGAAGACGCTGGTTCCGGTGGGGGCGCCAAAAGCGCTAGTGGTGTTTTGCGGCTGCTGTGGTTGCCCAAAGGAGCCAAAGGCTCCTGCAGCAGGTGTGGTGGAGCCAAAAGCCGACTGCTGAGGTTGAGTAGTGCCGAAAGCGCCGCCGCCACCGAAAGTCGACTGGCCAAATGCGCCACCTGTGCTTGCAGTCTTGCGGTTCTGGGCGTAGTCTTGGACACGCAATTCCTGGAAGGTCGTGTCAGTGGCGTCCAAGTGTTGTGACTAAAGAAGGTACAGACCTCGAAGGAGGTTCCTCGGTAGGCCGGCATTGCGGTTATGCATTGATAATGACTGCTGGTGGTCCCGCCGGTCTCTTTGTCAACGAAGACGGTGTAGGCAGGGTTTGCAGTTCCAGTGGTGACTACGGGGACGGGAGCGTCTGTGCCTGAGAAAACAATGAGGTTATGTTGAGGACCGTGAGACGAGCTTGAGACCTGTGTTAGCCCCAAAGCCGGTGGCTGGCTGGGCGCCAAAGGCGCTGGTGGTGCCCGTGTTGCCAAACGCGCTGGTGCCAGCGTTGGTGTTGCCGAAAGCACTGGTCGTGTTGGCGGTGTTAGCCTGGCCAAACGCGCCTCCGGATCCGAAAGCGCTTGTGCCGCCACCGCTGAACGCGCCGAATCCCGTGGCAGGCTTGACTGCGCCAAAGGCAGAGGTGCTCGCAGTATTTTGGGGGGTTGAAAACGCGCCTGGAGAGGAGTTGTAGATGGATAATAGGAAAAAGATGATTGCGCACCAAATCCGCCTGTCGTACCGGTGTTTCCGCTTCCAAACATGGGGTTCACTGCTGGCTGCTGCTGCTGGGGAGTCTGCCCAAATGCTCCGCCACTGCCAAATGCTGGAACAGAGTAAGTTAACGAAACGATGCGGCAGATCAACTTTTGCACACACCTGACTGTCCTCCGAAACCTGACGGTTGGCCAAAGACGGATCCTGCTGGCTGCTGTTGCTGGGCATTGGCGTTGTTGTTAGCCCAGCTCGACTGTATGTTGCTGCCGAACATAGCGACAGCGAGAATGACAACGACGAGGTGAAAAGCAGAGCAGCGTACCCAAACTGTGACTTTGACTCCCCGCTGCCTCAAACTTCAAGGTCCGACAGCAGAACAAGGGGAGGCCGCTTCGGCACGAATGACCTCGGTCCCGAGGCGGTCGACGAGGCTGACCAGACTTGATTCAGCGCAAGCTTAAGTTGTATTGTATTAATTGCAAGGCTTGTGGGACGCCCGCCACCCGTCAAAATCCCGACACAAGGCGGGAGTAATTGCCCGATTCGGCATCCCGACTTGATCCCGTGACGCATCGAAAATCGGCAAGTCCGATCAATAATTTTCTGCTTGTTCACCAGTTCGCCATGCCGCACCCGGAGGCGTCGCGGAAGCCGACCTTCAACACGCTCGAAAGGGAGAGGGCGTTCCGCCATCCTCCGGCGAAGGGCTCGACGTACAAAATACTCAACGAGTTTGTCACTCCGCATATCGAGTCCTTCAATGCGCTGTTCGACGACTCTGGTCTGCCTGTGGGCGACGGCGACGGCAAGGGCATAATATCTCTCGGTATACGCGACATCGGCGAAAAGGTCGTCTTCGATGGCAGCGGCAGACCTGGACTGGACGGCGGAACGGCGGGCTGGGGAAACCGCATGCGAAGTGCGTCTGTTCATCTCATATGAACATCCATTTTGACCCAGCATCAAGTATGGA
Source organism: Strobilurus luchuensis (assembly GCA_019915105.1). NCBI lineage: Eukaryota > Fungi > Basidiomycota > Agaricomycetes > Agaricales > Physalacriaceae > Strobilurus > Strobilurus luchuensis. Next base: position 1,814,483 of record JAHLMJ010000007.1, on the reverse strand, counting down.
TCGAGGGTTTTTCAATAGCACGTCCTGTTGTCGCTGACAGAGCTGGCAAAGTGGCCGATACTAGGGTCTTCCCGACCGAGGCATGTTTTAAGCAGTTGATAATCATGTTCACTAACAATTTCCATTCCAGGCTCGAGAACGCTTAACATCGTATCGCGGTCGCATGACTGTCAAACTATGCTGGACAGACAACAATGGTCAGAAGCATGAAATGCCCAAGGACTGTGGCCTCGTACCAATCATGGTTCGCGTGAGTGCACGTTTAGATCATACATCCAAAGCAACGTCTAAATGATTCCAGTCGGCACGGTGCAACCTTCGTGCCATGTCTTCCGCCGACCTCGTGAAACGTCACGAAGAGCCAGAAGAGTTTGGTGGATATTTCGTGATAAACGGAAACGAACGTCTCATTCGCTACCTCATCCTTCCCCGCCGAAATCATGTCATCTCCCTCATACGTCCTTCCTTCTCTAACCGAGGTCCCTCCTATACAGAATACGCTGTTCAAATACGCGGTGTACGTCCTGACCAGACCAGCGCAACCAACACCCTGCACTACCTCGCCAACGGAAGCGCCATGTTCCGCTTCAGCTGGCGAAAGCAGGAATACGTTATACCTATCATGCTCATCCTCAAGGCCCTTGTCGACGCGTCTGACAAGGAAATCTTCCAGGGCCTCATGATGGAGGACTACGACAACACGTTCTTGACCGGTCGCGTCGAACTCTTACTTCGCAGCTTCAAAACTTACACCATGAGAACTGGTGAACAATGTCTTGAGTATCTTGGTGACAAGTTCAGAGTCGTTCTTGGGCTCCCTGAAGACGTGACCAACGGTGCAGCAGGTGCATGGCTCCTTCGCAAGATGGTTCTTGTACATCTGGAGTCGCCGAGAGACAAATTCCGCATGTTGATGTCAGTTCATCGATTGTCTTTTTTGTTTCGAGATGACTGACGTTGTCTTTAGATTCATGTTACGGAAACTCTATGCTCTCGTGTCAAAGTCTTGTTGCGCTGATAATCCCGATTCACCTCAACATCAGGAAGTCCTCCTCCCTGGAACCCTCTATGGTATGATCATCAAGGAGCGAATAGAAGAAGGTTTGAACAACATTCGCGCCAGTATCGCTGCCGACGTGAGAAACGGTGTAGTTGTCGATTTCAACGATAGTACGCGTTTTCTCCAATATGCCTGCCCTGATCTCAAAACATGCAAATAGAGCGGTATTTCCAGAAGATAGTCAGTCGCGTCAACTTTGATATTGGCGCACGGCTATCCAACTTCCTGGCGACTGGAAATCTAGTTTCGCCCACCGGTCTTGACCTACAACAAGCATCTGGCTTCACAATCGTTGCGGAAAAGCTGAACTGGCAACGATACATCAGTCACTTCAGATGTATACATCGTGGTGCTTTCTTCGCAGAGCTGAAGACCACGACCGTCCGAAAACTTTTACCAGAAGCTTGGGGTACATGAAATTCTCTCGCAGAGAATCTACCTATTGATCCATTGTTTGTAGGCTTCTTATGTCCCGTCCACACGCCTGATGGATCCCCCTGTGGTCTACTCAACCATCTCTCCCGCACCTGCCGCATCGTGACCCACCCCCTACACACAAAAAACATCCCTCCGCTTCTCACTGCCCATGGCATGACCCAAGCGTTTGCCTCCTCTGTTGACGGCCGGCGCAACATCTGCGTTCAGCTGGACGGTCGTATTGTCGGGTGGGCTTCCCCTGCCGTAGCAGTCCAGCTCGCCAAAAACCTGCGCATATGGAAGACCGAAGGCCACCGGGACGTCCCCATGGACTTGGAGATTGGTCTCGTTTTGGAGTCAAATGGAGGACAATATCCCGGCCTGTTCTTGTTTGCGTCGAGGTCGCGGATGATGCGGCCGGTCAAGTACTTGCTCAATGGGCGGGACGACCAGGTTGGCTCTTTCGAACAAGTCTACATGAACATCGCATGCACACCCGAGGAAATAGACGTCGATGTGTCCACCCACGTCGAGCACAACCCGACGAATTTCTTGTCTATCTTGGCTAATCTGACACCTTTCTCCGATTTCAATCAAAGTCCTCGTAACATCTACCAATGTCAGGTAAGACTTGATGGTCATACATCCTTGACTCGCCTACTCATATCCTTGCAGATGGGTAAACAGACTATGGGTACACCAGCAACTGCTCTCCGCCATCGTACGGATAACAAGCTCTATCGCCTACAGAGCGGACAGAGTCCTGTCGTTCGACCCGAACTGCACAACACCTACGCCATGGACTCGTTCCCCAATGGCACCAACGCCATCGTCGCCGTCATATCTTACACAGGATACGACATGGAAGACGCCATGATCCTCAACAAGTCCGCTCATGAGCGTGGATTCGGTTATGGCACGGTCTACAAATCTCAGATAATCGATCTCAAGGACATGCGCGGCGCGTCCAAGTCAACATCTACGCCTACGTTACACTTTGGTTTGGGTCGCGATATCCCCACAACCGGCGATAAGGCGCACTTCTGTACAAACTTCCTGAACGCAGATGGACTTCCGTATGTCGGAGGACGCCTTGCCCCCGGAGACCCCATCGCGGCGTACGTTGACGATGTTACCAAGCGCACTAAATTCGTCAAGTACAAGGGCGATGAAACTGCATATGTTGATGTTGTTCGCATGATAGGTACGGCAACCACTTTTGTTGATCTGAGATGTGATTCAACGGATATTTAGGGAATGACAACGGCGACGGCGAGCTGCAGAAAGTACATGTCACATTGCGGATAACGCGTGCGCCCGTCATTGGGGACAAGTTTTCGTCGCGACATGGACAGAAAGGTGTCTGCTCGCAGAAATGGCCCGCCGTTGATATGCCGTTCAGCGAGAGTGGAATGCAGCCTGATGTGATTATCAACCCCCACGCCTTCCCGAGTCGTATGACAATCGGCATGTTAGTCGAGAGTATGGCTGGGAAAGCGGGTGCCATGCATGGCTTAGCCCAGGATGCGACCCCGTTCAGGTCAGTAATTTTCTTTGCTTCTGCATTCATTGCAAGTGTTTCATAGTGCTTACAACTTTGTATCGGGGGACCTAGATTCACCGAAAAAGATACCGCCATTGATTACTTTGGTGAACAATTGCTCGCGGCTGGATACAATTATTATGGAAATGAACCCATGTATTCTGGTATCACCGGACAGGAGTTCGCTGCTGATATCTACCTCGGCGTTGTATACTATCAACGGCTGCGACACATGGTGTTGGACAAGTTCCAAGTGCGTACAACTGGGCTCGTGGACCCTTTGACGCGCCAGCCTGTCAAGGTCAGATTAATGAGTCTTCTCCTGGAAGCACGCGTACGAACTCATTCCATTTAGGGACGAAAACGTGCGGGTGGTATTCGATTCGGAGAGATGGAACGTGATGCCCTTATTGCTCACGGAACATCGTTCCTTCTACAAGACAGATTGATGAACTGTTCCGACTACTCAACGGCGTGGGTCTGCAGGACGTGCGGAAGCCTCATTTCTTTGGGATACGATGATATCAGTATGGGCGAGCTTTCACTCACGACGGGATCGCTTAAGCCGACTGGACCAGGCGGGGAGTACTGCCGTGTTTGTAGGGCAGCAGCGGAAGAGGAGGACGAGGCCTCTAGACGTGCTCTGGCCACCGGTCAACACTTACAGAAGCCTCAAGCTGATGTTAGAGTGACCATCCCTTCTCAAAACGTACTCAACCAGCCATCGAAAGGTGGTAACCTCGATGTCGTTGCAGTACCTTACGTCTTCCGCTATCTCTGTGCGGAGCTTGCATCGATGGGTATCGCTGTCGCACTTGACGTGGCCTAACTCTACATTTGTATATCCATTTTCATATCGCGCATTCGAGTCGCTTTTTCATATTGTATTGTAGTATAAAAAAGGCAGGTTGAACGAACTTCTAAGAGCCTCTCGAACTTCTTAACGTAAAATATAAGCCCTGTGCCGTTTTCTTGTGTAGACCAAATTCTCACCTTTAAGCTCGATTGAGTACCGAAGGCTAAAGATGAAGAACCCAAAAGACTCAGCAGACCACTCCGGGAAAAGGGCATTCAGTGATCGACTTCTGTATGATTATATGGACCTGGATGTAGCATGTAAAGATAAATAAACGAGAAGTGCATACGAGGATCCATCTGTAGCTTTGGAACAAGAAGCAAATATAAGTATACCGATAAATTCACATCGACGAGGTATCCGAATCCGTGTTGTGTATAATGTAAGTAATGAAGTTGAAGGGAAGAAGTTCATTGTGCAGCGACCCCGACCGCAGTATTGTTATGCTTTTGCCCTGCTCTTTCATCAGCCACAGGGGTACGAGGCGCAGCAACGTCGAGAATGGGTTTGGCGAATTTCCTAGAACTGTGTTTCTTTTTGCGAAGAGGCGGCCCATCGGGAGCAGACTCGGAGCCCAGTAGGTATTCTACCAACATCTGTTCCAATGCAATGTCGGAGGCGCCCGAATCATGCACAAGCACATCGGATGGGGATGGAGAGGGGTAGGGGACGTCGATGTCAACGACATTGGACTCGACAGGCACACCCGACTTGGCAAGGAACATGTCGAGAATGATCCTGCATTCATCCGCAGATGTAGCCTTGGCCATGAGACGCTGCATGTCTTGGAAGTTGGCATGGGTCGGCTCGACAAGAGGTGGTGCAGTCTGAGGAGCAGGGATGGGAGTATCCACGATAACGGACGCTTGAGTTTTACGCGCAGTGTCCCGCTGGCTACTGGATACCTTTTCGATAGGCGAGATAGGTCTCGCAGCCGATACTTTCTCAGCGACAGGTACAGGATCAGGACCCTCTGACTTGAGATGGCTGAGTTGTGATAACGCCGGCGACGGACGCGTGCGTGGTGAGGCGACATGAGGGGTATGCCCATAAGTTTGAGCCTTGACAGGAGGAGCGGGTGTAGTCGCCGCGTACTCCGTCGGTGGCGACTCCCGCCTAGGAGTAGGTATTCCATCGGCAACGAATGGCTTGCGAGCACGGGAGGCCGACAAGGAATATTCCATGGTGACCGGCTCCTCCTCTTGAGATGGTGAAGCCGGTGGAGAGATAGGAGGAGGACGTGGCAGAGAATACGTGGGCAAGTGACTGCTGGACGTCTTGCTCTGTAGAATGGACGAAGCTTGACTGGGTTGCCGACGAAGAGAGCGTGGAGAATCTTCCGAAGATTGACGAGCCCTTTCGGTGTTTCCCAGTGACAGTTTAGAGATCATCCTCTGGAGTCTTCCACCGCTCTTAGGCTTCTCGTTTTCCACAAAAGAAACTGATGACGACGGGGGATTCGCTAAGTACTCCGGGGGTCCTTCGTTCAAGAATTCGAGCAGCTCGCGTTGCGCCTTGGAAACCTTCGGAGTGTTGTTGGAGGCTGAGCTCGAGGCCTTCGATGGAGCGGTGTAGCTGGTTGGCCCTGTGGATGGCGGTCCCGCATCCAGAAAGCTCATCAATTCTCTCGTAGTCGTCGACACTTTGGGAGCACGCTTGGAAGGCGCGGAAGTGGGCTTCGACGGCTCATCTTCCATTTGTTCGTCGTCTGAACCAGCCATCACGGCATCTAGATCCAGGGACTCCCGGTTGACCTGCTTGCGACGGATCTTCTGGGGGAAAGGATCAGCGTCAAATCCCTTCGAGCCCCCTCTCCAATCACGGTTCTGCGCCATGGGTACTTGTGGTACTGCTGGATGGGAAGGTGGGAGTGGAGGAGCACCGGATGTCGATGTCTTGGAGGGCTTCCTCAGCAAGCGGGATGTCGAGGCCGTGGACTGAGAGCGTGAGCGTGTGGTAATGGGTGTGACGGATGCGCCGTGAATGGTGTTGGGAGTAGAGGGAGGCTGAAAATGATTTGCTCTCTGCTGTACGGGACGTTCGTCGACCTCTGTTATAGAGTCTACGTGTGTAACAGAGGGACGTCGAGAGTTCGCTCCAGGCTGATTGAGAGGAGGGACCTCAGGAGTGGAAGGGGGGAGACGGCGATCGATGCGTTGTCCCTTTTCTTGTTTGTACACCTACCATGCAGGAGAAAATGAGCATGGCATTGCCGTGACAGGAGAAACGCAAAGCCTACCTCCATAGTCCGCAGTCTGTCCGGAGTCAATGACACTTTCATAGTGGAAGTTGAACGCATCAAATCGTCGAATTCCTGCAGCGATGCGTCCTAGGTTACATATGACAGCAGTCAGGATATAGGTCATGAGCAGTTAATTTTGAGGGGCTCACGTCGTCGTCTAATGACTCTCGATTGTAGGCAGCCCAAGACTGCTGGGTGTCCTCGCTGAGGGCGGACTCGGAACGTTGCAGGCTTGTCTGTGATGTGTCGGAAGACAACCTGCTGGTGGTTGTTATAAACTTTTTCATGGACCGGGCCTTATCCAGGGACGTCCGAGAGCCTGATGGGGTATGTGTAATTGATGAGGTCTCGTTCATCGAGGGGCGGGAGCCGTTCTCCTTGTCTTGGTATGGCGACGAAGTACGCGACGCTGACATGGAAAGCTTGTCGCTCTTTGACAGAGATTTACTCCGGCGTGGCCTTGTCATTTTCGACGCTTCCTCAATCTGAGAATAGACTGTTTTCGGGCGATCAGACGGCCTGACTGTGCCAAACAAAGCGGTGCATACCTTTCATGGATTTGAACAGGCCGTATATGGCATCGTCTTCGCACAGAGCGACGAACAAATCTTGGGAGTTTGCATTTTGGCGACTCGAGTCGCGCGAAACTACCCGAGCGACACTGGTTAGTAGGTGCCTTGATGTACGGTCAGAATGATGGTGATGGGGAAGTATATTGCGCGCACTCGCATATGGACCTGCCGAGAATAGACGTGAAAACACGTCGCATGAGGAAAGGATTCAAGACTCACTCGAGAATCGTCGTCATGTAAATTGCGGCGAGATTGAGAAGGGTGGACGAAGGCGGGTGTAGATGCGTGTTAGCCATTTGTTCCTCGAGAAGACTTTCAGCGTCGCTCTCGTTCAAGGTCGAGTATGCCTGGCATTTCAGTCGCAACAACTGGATCGGATCAGCGTCGGAAGAGAGGGTGGAGACGCTGCGGCGACGCACCTCAAATGTCCAATCCAGGTCAAAACTGTCCTTGTCGTCCTCGTCCGTCCGCCTCCCTTTTGCCTGGTGTTCCATGTAGTTCTTGAGCTCGAGCTCCGCATCCAACAACGCTTCCTTGCCAAGCGTCGTCGGCAGCACCGCCAGCAAGCCCGCGCGCAACTTCTCCTTGGTCAGCGACTGCGCCGTCCTAAGCACATTGTACAAAAATTCGTCCAGAAGCACGTTGATGGAATTCAACGCCTCCACTCGAAGCTTGATGGGCCGAATATCGGACAGAATAACGTCGGCCGAGTGCGAGGATAAGTAGGATGGCCCGGCTAGGACACTCTAGTCAGCGCCGTGAGCAGAACGAGAGAGATGACCATTCACTGGGCGTCGCAAAAGCAGACATGATGGAGGAAGCCAGCAGATGTTCGAAGCGGTGATCATACATACTGCACCCGCATTGGGCATTCCACGTAACTGCACGTCTGGAAATGTTTATTTTCCAAGATAAGATCTTGACGGGACAACATAATTACATATCGAAACTACACGCTTATTACGCGCCGACGTTGTGACGACGGGATCACGAAGCCACCCGTTCCCTCTACTGACAAGTTACAGCCAAAGGCTATCAAGATGTCACCCACACCCACACCTCACAAATGCTCAGCCTGAGCTTCCCCCGCTGCAGTCGCAGCTTCCATCTGACTGTGTTCCTCCGCTTCTTCGCGCTTCACCCTCGTCATCAGTTCCTTCCCTGGCCACAGAACTAGCCCCTCGTGGAAGTGGTTCGTTACCATGGAAGACTGGAGGTCCGGCATATCATCCAAGGCCACGCCTTCCGACGGATATTCTGAGCCGCGCGGCCGCTCCGCTAGATAATCATACTTGCGCATGTTGCGAAGCTCAGCCCCCATAGGCATGGACCCGATCTTTTGGCCCTTTCGCAATTGCAGATCCACCTCACCGAATATGTTCTTCAGCACCTGTAACGCCTCACATCAATCACCTGCATCATTCGCTGATGTCCGACAACTCACCCATGGACCCAAGGTGGCGTGTCGTGATGCTTCTATCGGGTGCTGGATGATTGATCTGTGCACGGAGCGATACGAAGGAACCACACTGGGTACGTTGGGCAGGTCAACAGGGGACACCTGTATCACCGGGTTACCTGAAGGCTTCAGCTCATCATTCCGGTGGTATGCCAGAGAGTGATTGATACACGAGCGAGCGTCCGGATTGCGTGTGCCGCATTCTGCAACATGGCGACCGGTCTTGTGAGTAGGCAGATATTCAATAGAATCTATGCTTACCACTATAGGGACATAGCAACGGCTTGAGTGCATGCGACGCCACATGTATCTTCCACTCTCGTAGCGTTGCTGGAGTCTCCTCCTTGCAACCGGGCCACAGACACGATAACGACGCCTATTGAATCATCAGTACTCATGTCCAGAGTCTCGTCCATATGACTGACCGAGTCCGACACATCCCCGTGAAGGAGGAGATGTTGATATAGCCGTTCTGAGCTATTCAAGACGCTGTCGCATCCGCGCCACCTACATGGCCTCGTATTCAGCCTTGAGTGGATAATGTTCAATTCCTCTTCCTCCTCGTCGTCTAGATACCAACTGCGAGTTAATGAAAGACATATCAACTGGAAGTCTTACACACCTCCAGATGAGATCCCAAGGCTAGTATGTATTTCTGTATCCAACAATCATCAGATTCCATTTGTGCATAAGGAATACAGCTAACCAAGCTTGGTCAATGTCTTCACCTCCTCTTCCTCAATCTCTTCTATCTCGTCAACAACATCCACTAGATCGTCGGCCGGTTGAATCGCATCCTGATCAGACAATCTCTTCCGTAGTTCCAGATCTTTCCTAACCCACTCGGGAGTGGGCGGCAACTCAACCTGGACACGTCTCCTGCCCAATGATTTTGCGGAGGATGTTCCGGCAGATTCACTAGTCGGTTCGATTTGGTGCGGTGAGGGTGAGGGAAGGAAAAGAGGTGATGCAGTGTCGCCCTTAGCTGGGGACGGAGTCAATATCTGAGCTTTTGTCGTCAACGACGTAGTTGCCTGCGTGGGACTCCGCACAGCAAAGGGTTTGTACGAGTTTTTGGTAGTTGCTGTACTGGAGCTACCTGAGACTCGTGATGATGAGGAGGCCACTGCACTTTGATTGGATGCTGTATCACTGGCTTGTTTCTTGACCGTGGCCGGACGTGAGAGCGATGCCGTGATTGCATCGCCCAGCGACGAGCTAGCATTACCGTTCGATGGCTGCGAAGCGCTGGTGTGCGAATTTGTAGGCATACTTCGGGCAGGTTGAGAAGCTGTGGTCAAACCAGAGGTGCCAGTCGGGAGCGAAGCGGAAGTGTATGGCGGGACCATCGTCTCCTTGGCAGGAGTGATGGGAAGAGTGGGCACGAGTTGTCGATAGGGATTGAATGATTTGGCTGGGTCATATAAGGCTGATAGGTCGCTATATGACAGCTGTGCCGTTGAGACGCCTGTAGGGAAAGCGGACGCCATATTCACAAACTTTATGGGCCCGTTGAAAAGACCACTTCCAACCACTGGCCTAGGGGTAGATCGTGTGGAACTAGCATTACTTGTACCGTCATCCAGCGCGCGTTTCTTCCCTTTGGGCCCTTCGGCCTCACTCGAGCTATCTTCTCTCTCCTCCCTGGGACGTTTTAGATTTCGGATAATGTCATTGGCCAAAGTCTTCATATTGGGCATTCGGTCCAGCTTCGATGGTGAAGTCAGAAGGCTAGAAGAGGATGCCGACGAGGCAGAAACCTCAACTGTGGCAGCCAATGATGTTGATGGTACTGCGGGCTTTGGAGGAGGGAGAGGCTGAGGATTTGGGATATCTTGAGCCGGCACCTTTTGTCCCATGGATACTGACTCTTTATCGTTGGTCGGTGGAGGTTGTTGTGTTGTTGGCACACTAGAAGAAGGTGCCTTGTTGAGCGGCGAGTTTCGACTGCTCTGCCTGTCCTTCTCCAGGATCGCGTTGGCCATAGGCCCTAGAGTTGATGGAATTTTCATCGACGCAACAGGTGTGTTTTGCGAGATCGGTGGCTCATGTCGGTTTCCCTCTGGATGTGGCACATAGGCAATACCATCGTTAGAGTCCTTCCTCACGAGGGGTTCACTGACTGCCATCACTCTGGTACCGTTTTGTCCGCGTATGATGGTGGCCATTGCGTCCGGATTGCCTGTCCATGTACAATGAGTCGTAAGGTTGGCAGTGATTTAGGAAGGAATTTGCCTGGTGACGGATTTGGAGAGTTCGCCTGAACCCCATTCAAAGAAGTGCGGACGGGCAGATACAGCTTCGGGATGGGCGCAGCTGGAGTTCCCCTTGCCGAGGCGGTGGTGTTGATTCCTACCGGAGTATGAGCAAGTATACGCCGAGTTCACAAGAAACATACTTTGACCAGGATGTGGAGCGGCCTGTTGTTGGTTGTTGATCATAAGGTCATTGGTGTTCACGGTAGTGGCTTGAGTATTGTGGCGGGATCGGTGAGGTAGGGCTGGGGTGGGCTGGATAACTGTGCGTGAGGTCGGCGTCGAAACACGAGACAAATCAGGCGCGTACAGGGAAGGGTACTGACGCGGGCATAGGTGTTGTTGCAGAGGCGGAGTAGAACTGTGTGGGAGCCGTGTATCCGTTGAGCGGACGAGGTTGTGTCTTCAACACGCGTAAGACATCGTCAATCACAAGCGTTCGAAGACGCACCGATGGTGATGGTGATGGAGACACTTCCTGTATTCTCGAGGTCGATGCGGCTGGCAGTGCATAATTTTGCGGTCGAAAAGAGGTCTCGTTGTAGTTAATCAAGTTGGCTCCGTAGGGCTGGTGTGGCGGTTGCGGTGGGTGCATCAAGCGGGGCTGCTGCTGCGGTAGATCATTCGTCGCCGAGCATATATAGCTGCCAGATTGAGCGCGAGCAGGATAATTGAGATGTGCGACACATACTCGTTCGCCGCCTGAGGCGAGCCAAAAATTGACTCGAGATGATGCCTGTCGTACCGGTTAGCATCGCCTACGCCACAGTCCATGCGAGACGTACCGCGCCGTCTGTCCCGCAAGCACCTGATCCTTGAGCCGCTTGAGCTCTGCCAGATTCAGTTGCTGCTCCCAAGCGTCGATTGTCTGCCGGGCACGCGCCAGTTTCTCTCTTTCGTCAAAGAACTCGCCATACGTTCTGTGTTGAGGAAAGGTAATCTCGCGCCCCATGTTGTTGTTGGACATTGCCGACGACGAGCTGACCGTCGCTGGTAAGACTCAAGAGGTGTTTATCTGACTAAGCATCTGTCGGCAATCCTGCCGAACGGCGCAGATTATAATTAAGACCCACAACTTCACAAGTTTTGGCCTGGATTGTAGTTCAATCGGGGGTCCCGCCTCCTGCACTCGTTGCGAGATTATCAAAGAATTAACATGGACATATTCTGGTTTTTTACCCAGACAGCTGGCAGAGTATTGTCTGAGTATTGCCAACCAGACTCGAGGCTCAGCGCTCAGCGCTCAGGCCTCAGGGCGAGATATCGATCATATCATAATCCAGCAAGATTCAGTAGACCTTACCGGGGTCCGGTGTCTGCCTTTGTCTGTTCCTCCATGTTCTCAGGACGCTGTCTGTCGCGTTTGTCGCGTCCTACACGCTCCTTCGCGTCGATTGCTCCCACAAATGTCAGCCCGTTTCTTGTATTCGATAGGCGCACGAAACAATTGCAAAAAGATCGCGCGGCGTCCAAGTCTGACGGCGCCGACAGTCGAACAGTCGATTACATCCGCAATGAGGTGGCTGACCGTATGCTGGAACGGTTTGAGGTGGGCACAACGAAAATTCAGCGAGTAATCCTCACCTCGATGCCAGGATATCAAACGCAAATTCGGGACCATCGTTGATCTTGGCTCGGGACCAGGTCATTTTACAAGGTTGTTAAGTCCGGAAAACGTCCGTAAAGTTATTATGGTTGAATCGAGTGGTATAGTGCAAGAGTTCGCTTTCCACGCAATGAGATGCTAATGTCGTCTCAGAGAAGCTCTTGCATCGTGACCCCGTCAACACTTTCGAAGGTCTCGCATCTGCTGATCGAATGCCTTCGCATTGAGCTGACATTCGCACAGTCGCCGTCGAGAGAGTGAACAGAGACGAGGAAGAATTACTCCAGATTATTGAGCCAAATACGCTTGACGGAGTCGTTTCTTGTCTGAGCCTACAGTGGATCAACGACCTGCCAGGTAAGACTCTTCCCCGCCTGATTTCGCCTCTGAAACATACAAGGCATGCTCGTGCAAATAAACAAAGCACTCAAACCCGACGCACTATTTCTTGGTGCAATGTTCGGTGGTGAGACCTTGTTCGAAATTCGGTGAGTTCCACTCCCAAAATCTTGCATCTATGCAAACCCTTCCTCAGAACGGCATTACAACTTGCACAAACCGACCGCGAAGGCGGCATATCTCCACATGTTTCACCGATGACAGGTCAACTTCCAGAATCTATCTCTACCGAGCAGTCTACTGACGAGTCACAGACACTCGCGATATCTCCAACCTCCTAGGACGCGCCGGATTCACCATGCTTACAGTTGACATAGACGAAATCCAGGTGTCGTATCCTTCAATGTGGGAACTGATGGATGACTTGCGCGACATGGGAGAAAGTAATGCTGTTATTGGGAGGTGTGTTCTGCTCGTGTACAACCAGAGACTTGCTCAACATCGTCCAGACAATCTTTCCTCCATCGAGATACACTGGCTGCTGCTTCCGCAATCTACAAAGGTACGCAACTGTAACACTTTCTAAAGACCTGTTGACCACTTTGACCTAGAGCTGCATGGCAAAGAAGATGGCAGTATTCCTGCAACGTTTCAAGTCATATTTATGGTCTGTTTTGCGGTTGATTTTCTGCCTCAACGTTCTCACTCGAGCATAGATTGGTTGGAAGCCGGATCCCACCCAGGTGAAAGCAGACAAAAAGTCGACTTTAAACCACGCGATATGAGCACTGTATGCATGTCTCTGACTAAAAATACCCTTCAACTTCTGGCTTCTTCTGGGCGCCTGGTGGCGTGACATCAGATACGCGGAGTCCGAGTCGATGCCTATTCAAGGCTTCATTCAGTCTTGTCATCAGGTCTTGCCTCGCTCCGTCTCGCGTGAAGCTCGACTTTCTGTAGGGTCCCGTCTGCAGTCGATGACTCTACATTGACTTCTCGACCTTCGCCCAAACGGCGCCTTTGTTGATGGGCGTCATCTGCACTGTTCTTTAGGCGCCATTGGCAATGCTTCCTGTTGGTAACAACACCCGTCCGCTCTCTAACCTTGTTCCAGCCGTATCACGATCCTCCTTTCGCCCGCTTCACAACACACACCCGGCGACGCCTATGCAACGTGATGGCAACGTGTAGTTATATGTAGGCGACGTGGTCTCGCTACAGCTTCTACCTTCCTCCGCTCTTGCCAGCATGTCGTTCTATTCCGCTCCGCGGCAGTAAGTCTCTGGCCAATCATGAGAATTAACTCATTGATGTCTCGGTAGACCATCACAGATATACGCTGCCAGCGCTGTACCGTCTTCGTCTTCGAGTCGGACAGAAACTCGTACCTTGGCCGCACTGAACAAAGCCAACCTCGAAAGACTAGAAAGAGAGCGATGGAGTCCCCTTAGCTATTCTTCGCATGCAACTTCTTCCCTCGGTTCTCTTTCCTCAGTCGATTACTACACTCGACATCCTGGATCGCCCTATGCCTCGTCGGACTACTCCGCCCCATCCCATGACTCTACCACGCACCATCCACGCAAAAGGGGGAGGTCGATGACACCTCGGAACAGGTACTCTGCGCAGACGCCCGTTTCCTCACCCGTTCCACCCGTACCTGTGCCACCTCTGCCCAGTCTGGACCGACCTTCCCCAGTACCCAGTGCTTTAGGCTCAGGAGAGTATAGGCAGGGACCAATGGGAACTCCTGCTCCCACACCGGTCCCGCTGCCCCCTCTTCCTATCTTCGGTCCTCCAGTGGTTCCTTCTGCGAACACCTATTCTCCACGCCAGATCTATAAGGACCCCAGAGAGAGCATCACCACCGTCAGGATCATGCGATCCGACGATGGATCGCACAGTCATACTCCCGTTGGCCGGCCATTGTCGTTCTACCGAGACAAACAGCCGTACGACGACCCGGATTCTGACCTCGATTCTGACTCGGGCTCAGGATCAGGAAGCGACTACTCCAGCTGGAGTGCGTCGACGTTGAGCTCGATATCGGAGTATGGCATGGACCATGACTCTTATTATGACGGCGATTACGATGATAACTCGGACGAGTCGACACTGTATGAGTCTTTTTCGAGCGATGGTTATGCTGACCTGTAGTTATAAGAGCTACGTTATGATATACTTCTTATTTGACAGTTGGGATCTCAGTATAAGTATCAACAAAGCTCGTAGCAATTGTTACGGCTGTCGTTTCACAGCCTCGCGGCATCAGCGCAGCATCCTGCCTGATGATCAACTGCGAAAGGAAGGCTCAGACGTCAAGTGGTGAAATGGACGAGTCCTCCCCGACGGCAGAAGAGAATATATATTAGTTCTGCAGGTCAAGCTACACTGGCGCCAATGTCCAATAATGATATTGCCAACTGAGTATGTACTTACAAGAATCGCAGTCAGGCTTAAAGTAGGGTCCATCAGATTTGATCTGCCTCCTTCATGGTTGCCAACTGCAGATAATTGTTGTGTTGCCTCTTTCTCTCTTTCTCTCCCCGTCGTTCTTGTAGAACGAATTGGGCTCTTATTCCTTCTGCGCAGGACGCTCTTTTCATGACGCTCTTTTTCATGCAATCCCTTCTGGCGACCATCTTTCTTCTCTTCCTCTTGTTCTTACAGCCAGCATTCTCACAACCGGTTGGACGTGTTCTACCGAGCTTCTCGAACACAGCAAAACGGACTGGCTACACACTCCCGATACAGCGCAATTCACGGCGCGTCAAGCGTAACGACGTCTCCGGACAAGTGGGTCTGGGTGACAACTCTGACCTGTACGTGCATTCGGACTCCTCGTCTCCTCGTTGGACCTTAAGAGGACCAACTACGTCTTAGCTTGTACACTGTGCCCATTGCACTGGGGGAAGATGCGACCGCGGTGCATCTAGGTTCGTCCCTCTCACTTGGTTGCGTTCAGCGCTTACCACGGTACTACAGACACCGGCTCCAGCGACCTTTGGGTGATAACAGACGCATGTACTGGCGGAACATGTTCTAGCGCGACTGCGGCGCGTCACGACTCCTCTACGATCAACAAGACTGGGTCCACCGTCACCATGAACTACGGCGATTCAACGACAGGGACATCGGCCTCGGGTCCCATTGCATACGATACCGCTAACCTGGCCGGCGTCTCCATCCTTTCGCAGACGTTCGGCGCCGTCAACACTACCACCAACACAGTCGTCAAGTACGGAGCGGCAGGTATCCTTGGACTTGGGTTTCCCAGCGGGAGCAAAGTTCAGGAAGCCCTTGTGACAGATAACTTTGGCCCGATTGATGACACTGCCGACTTTGTGCGCGCGACGGAGGCGTATGGACCTTTGCTTGCTAGGATGGCTATGACCAATGAGCTGGAGGCGCCGATGTTCGCGATCGCGCTTCAGAGAGACACAATCGACATTGGAGGGCAAAATGGCATGTTGACGATTGGGAAACTGCCTGATGGTGTTCAAGAGTCCGATTTGACGTGGGCTCCTGTTCGGTTGTATGCTCCTGCTGACGGAGGTATGCGAGCACCATCGTTTGCTCCCGACGAAGTGGGTACCGGTACCACTTTGGAATGTGTATTCACTGACTGATTTGCCTCCGTCAGATTTATCCTTTGTGAGTTCATTGGGTGTCTTCCCTATAGCTACAGAGATATTGATCGTATTTCTACAGTCGTTGGGAAATCGTCATTGAAGGAGTTTTCCTCGATGGCAAAAGACTGGCCGATTCAACAGAGGCTGTTTCTGGCGGCGTCAACAACAGCGTAGTATCGGCTCTGATAGATACTGTAAGTGCCGACAACATCATTTCAGCTCTGCTCCTTCTCATTCTCGATTACCATAGGGCAACTCTCTGCTTCGTGGCCCTTCCGATGTTGTAAACAACGTTCTTTCATCGGTCTCTTCTACGTATAATCCCTCGTCGGCGAATCCTATAGCAGTCGTCCCGTGCGCAACTCCTCATGTCATCTCCTTCCAAATTGCTGGCAAGGTGAGAATAACCCACGTCTTGCTCTGAGAATGCCATTCCAACAGACCATGTCAGCAATTCCCGATTGATCCCCGCGACTTTATCGGCGCTGAAAAGTCGGGCGACGCGACCAACTGCGTCGCGGATAATCTGGTGTCTACGGATGCACCGAGTCTAGGAACATTGTTTCGCTGGAGTCTAGGGGATCCCTTTTTCAAGTCGTGCGTAATATCTTTCTGCTCCATTCACAATGTTCAGTTTTTGATCAGTAACCTTGTCGTCTTCCATTACGGTAACTTGACGCATCCCTCTGTCGATCCACCACGCGTGGGCATCATGTCAGTGGTACCAGCCAATGCCACATCAGAGCTCAAGGATGCTGTCGACGATGCGAATGACAATGGTGGAAACTTCGCATGTACGAATGTCCTCCGTATAATTTCTTTACGTGCGCTCACGCCGCCCATAGCCACAATTCAGGTAGCGCCAACGTCTGAAGCGGCAGACGCCACAGTGACTGTTTCCTTCATTCCTGAAACCACGACGGATAGCACACAATCTAGCGCATTTACTGCGTTAGCTTCAACCTCAGCGTCTTCAGCGGAACTGGGAGCAGCGACCCAGGGTGTTCCGTCGAGCATCTCGGACGCGGCGGGCAACTCTGCTTTTAGGATGATGGGATTGGACAGGACTATCACGCATCTGGTTCTCGCTATTATACTCATCGTGTTGATCTAATGAAGTCGTAATGTAGTCATAAACAGGGAACAGGGGTGTTATATTTCTTTCTACTAGACGTGACGGTCCAGGAAAACCGCTTAGAGCAATGGTACAAACGCTCGAAGTACACAGCACAAAGCACAAGACGGTATCAAGAAAGTTTGAGGATAGTTAAAATGCCCTTCCTTGTCCAGGACCGCTCGCAGATGCTTCCACAGGTCATATGGTAGACGACTGTAAGTCAGTAGAGACAGCGGAAACGTCGATGGGGGCCGACAGGTTTTCTGAATCGACCGGCCGTTGAGGTGACGAGTTCCCAGAACTACTAGTACTTGTACAATGGACTTGAGTGAATGCCCGCTAGTCCTCCAAGAAGCTTAAAATGCTCTTCGCTGCATCGAACTACTCCCAGTGACGCTAAGTCGATAACAGTCGATCGAGTACTAGTAGGCAGCACTGATCTGGTCGGTGTGGTCGTCTATGAATGCGACGAGCTTCTGTCCGCAATCGTTGGAGCGCCCTGTAGGTATCATTATTCTCTCTCAAAGTTCCAGAGAACAGAGTCGCGTCCTTGCGGAATGTTTAATGAAGCTTGAAGCTTAATCCACGCGTTACCGGTCCGAAGTCGGGTTACGCCGATAAGCGTACCCCTCACATGTGGCGCACCACGCTTTCCGGACGACCACCATCATGGCGGCAAAGACTGCGCTCTCCATGGCTGCTGTCCTCATCACTCCCTTCGACACTGCTCTCTTTGCTGACGACTCGTGTCTGTCTGCCAGCTTCTATGGAAACTACCGGGACGGCGAAACCTGGAAGAGCGTGTTGCTTCCGGAGTCAGCGTGTCTCGACGCCTGGACAGTGTCATCAGATAACTCCGCCCAGTCCGCCTCCATTGTCGCCGTACAACCGGGCATCCAGCAGCTCGTATGGGTGGAGGAGCAAGCGATAGACCAACAACTCAGGGCGCAATCTCGTTCGTTCAGGAACGAATTCGACAGTTTCCTCGAGCGACTATCACAGCACTACGACGTCAGCGCTGAAGACGACGTGCAATACGCCGTGACCGCCCAGGACACGTCGTACGATCTCCTCCATCGCTCGGAGACAGCGGCCCTGCTTTCCGTTAGCCCCGACCAAGCGCGCATTATCGACACCATCGTGCCCCGCTTTTGGAAGTCCACATTGTTGCCCAAGGAACCTGTGCAATATGTTCCCGTCACTTCCGCTGCCTCCGCCCGCGTCCGGGATGTCCTCTCAACCCTCCAATTCGACCCCGTCATTGCCGCCGTCGTTAATAGTATCTCCCTTGACCAAATCCAGAACGACATCCGTTTCTTGACCGGAGAAGACGGCAAGTCAGGCATCGAGTCCCGCCATTCCTTTGCAGACGGATCCAGGACCGCCGCAGCATGGCTCAAGGATCGCATCGAGGATACCGGTGCTGTCTGTACACTCAAACCTTTCCTGGCTGGATTTGCACCGAATGTTGTGTGGTACGTTGTGCATTTTGCCTCTGTCTACGCGCCAATGTCAACAACTTCGTAATCCTTCAGCCGATATGCTGCAGTCGAGGAAACTAGCGAGACCGTTCTGATCAGTGCTCACTACGACAGCCGAGGCTCCTTCGGAAGCACTCGTGCTCCTGGTGGAGATGACGATGGCTCCGGTACCACTGGAATTCTCAACATTGCTCGTACAATTGGTGCCAAAGGTATCAAGTTCCACTCCAACGTCGAGCTTGTCCTCTTTGCTGGAGAGGAGCAGGGATTATTGGGCTCACGGGCGTATTCGCGTACGTTTCTCCACAGCGCACGCTCTTACGATTCGCTGACCCTCTCCAGGCGAGCTCCGAGCAGCCAATGCCAACCTGACCCTTGTCATCCAGGCCGATATGACTGCCTATCATCATCCTGATGAACCAGCCCAGCTCGGACTGCCCTTGACGTGAGCTTTCAGTACATTCTGAGTCTCCGCGTATTTAATCATTTTCCACAGTATCGGAAGCTCTGACGTCGCAGACCTCGTCAAGAATATTGCGTCCATCTATAGCCCAGAATTAGTTGTCGGTTACACAGCTGTCTGTATCTGATCTATGTGTACTGCGATTATTGTGCTAACGCTGCCATCATCCACAGGCATGTTGTAGTGACCACCAGGTGAGTTAAGTCTTTTTCAATACTCCAGCTTCTCATTGCATCTAGTCCTTCCACGAACAGGGATTCCCTGCCACTCAAGTCTTCGAGAGAGCAGGACCTAGTATGTTCATCGCAGCTCCTCACCGTCTCATCTAACTACAGTCAAATCAGTCATTGATCCCATGTATCACAACAGCGGTGACCTGAGTGAACGTGTCGGGTACGATTTCGAGCAGCTCAAGTCCATCGCAAAGGTCCAGGTACTCGTTCTTCCATTCTAGGATTTTGCTGGTATTCTAATTGTGAATGCTAGTTTGCGACTGTCCTCCACGTTGTTGGTTTCAACGTTACGAAGTAGACTCACCTACTGACATATATATTATCTACCCACCTTCACACGCAACTATGCAATGGGAAGATTCATAGACGCCTACTCTTTAGCTGATTCGAGCACTATCCAGTCCTGTGAAAGGACCTCGTAGTTGTCTGTCAACATGTAGACGTGTCTCTCGCCACCATGTGTACAATTCTTCAGACTCCACGTCCCGTTCTCTCGTAAGGCCTGCCATGCCCAAAAACCCTGCTCGTCCCGTCCAAGGCCAAGATGCCACTGTCCCACTCGAGCCAACCATGACTCACCGTTGCGGCTCTTCACGAAAAGATAGTCGCTGTCAGTTTCGTCCCTCCAGATCTCCTCGTACGCGGTCATCATTCCCGTATCGGGATTGACCATCTCGCCACACTCGAGTGTTCTTCCATCAGGAAGAAGACGGTTTATGCCGCTGTCCTCTACACCCGCGGGATCCTTGAGGGCAAGATTTCTCTTGTAAGCTGCCGCGCCATCGTATAGAACCCACTTGATGTTCACTCACAAGAGTACGGGAATCAATCAAATGTGTAAACCGGGTTATGTTGGGCTTTTCTTCACTTCATTATCTCAGTTGAGCTCTGGATTGTAGTGGGAAGGAATCATTGCACCTGTCGAACGATAACCCGCGAAGGCCCAATCCAGCTCTTGCGTTCCCTTGATGAAGCGAACGTCCAGGAAGAAGTTGGTCTGACGGCCGGTCAGCACCACTGTATCCGTAGGCTCGCCATGTGCATCCATTGACCAGCGTATGGAATCGCGGTACGATATGGAGGACATCGATTCGACTGATGGCGGCTCAGAAGGAAGGCGCGTGGCGGATCAATCGGCCGACCTTGGGTGGTATTCAGCCTCCGTACTGAGCAATTTAAGATAAGTTCAAGGATAGTTATTAGTACTAGTTGGTAGTGTATACGTAGTCAAGGGAGGGCCATGCACATCTCAACAGTCATCTTCAAAAATAGGCGCGCGTACAGCATCCACGAGGATGTTGTCGTAGTCACCGCCGACTTCCCAGATACCGAAGCCGGCGAGCTGATTGTCCACGATGAATTGACCTTTGGCCCCGAAAGCCTCGGCGTTGTCAAAGGAGATCATGACTTGTGTAGTCTCATTGTACACATATGGCTAGATGATTGTCAGAGATTTGACAACAATAGTTAGGTCATGGAGAGCGTACCGTCTGTGTGCAGTCGTCGTAGATGTATGGGACACCTTCAATCGGGTTGCCGTCAGTGTCCAAATAAGACTGCCCAATCAGTTCCGCAAAGGTGATGACACCTCCTTGCTGCTCGAAGACACCGCAAGCGTCGACGGCGGGAGGATCATCCCATGCACCACCGACAGGGTACGCGCTAGCGTTGAAAGGAGCATACAGCTCGAGGGTGTCGGTTCCGTTGATGAACGCATCGGTCGGGATGACAGAGAAAGAGTGTCCATAGGCGGCGAGCCCGAGGACGATCTGTGACCTAGGCATGCCAGCAGCAGTCCAAGCATCCACGCCGTAGACAGCGGAGCCCTGCTGGTCGTCTTCAGGAGCGCAGGTGTCGTTCAGTGCGGCGTTTGGACCAACGGAGGCACTCCATGGGCCCCACAGGTCGTAGTTCATCATCATAATGAAGTCGAGATATTCCGCAAAAGCAGACACATCGGAAGAGGGATCACCATCCGCATCCATGAAGGGGCTGATAGCAGTGGCGGCGGAAACGGTGATTTCAGCTCCTATTGGATCGCTGCGAAGTTCCTTCAAGAACGCCAGAAAGTTGGCAGTGTCGTTGGTGCTGATGGTGTTACATCCAAGACCTTGGTTGTTTGGGTACTCCCAGCTGAGGACCTCGATGAGTCTAGTGAGCGAAGAACCGACGAAATGCGTACTCAAAGTTTACACCATCCAGATCATACTGCTTCACGAATGATATGACGGTTTCCACGAATGCGGTTCTGTTCTCAGGCGAGACTGCGGTGGAGAAGAACCGCGAGCCAGTCCATCCACCAATGGCAATGTGGGCCTCAACATTCTGTTTGGCCATATGAGCAGGCAAGTCGCGGCGACATATCGGAATCACGTACATTCGCGTGTGCGGCAGCTACAAAGTCAGGCAATACCGTGGGTTCGGATCCATTCAAGGACAGCTGGTAGACATCTTCGGTGGTTTCTCTGTTTCAAAAGTCAATTGTCGCGTAAGTCAGCACGCGGGACACAAACTCACGCGAACGAATAGATCATCGAGTTGTATTTCGACCATGTCACGGACGACACGGGGAATCCCTCTGTTGCGTGCCATCCAGCAAAGTAGCCAGTCGCGATTGGTACATTGGAGTGACGTGATGTCTTCCTCTTGGCTGCGCCGGTGTGGGCGAGGCAAGCAAGACCGAATATTAGAGGGAAAATGATCATGATGGTAGGAGGAAAGAATAGCGCGACGAAGCACCAACTTTATACCTTTATACCTCATGGCATTAGTGATCCATTGTCTCCTTAGTTTCCAGGACATGTGCGGGACCTCGTCCGTGTTTCGACGAGTGATCATCGGTCACCGCTGGAGTGGCCCGAGTGAACGAATCACGCGTGTCGCGAGAAATGCTCGAGAAGGATGATGATGGATCGGTTGAACCTCTAACTACCCCTTCAAACTGTCTTCGCTACTAGAGCCGGGTTTCCAGGCTATAACTACATATAAAAAGAAGTAACGCTACCGTGGACACGGTAGAAACGTGACGGATGCCTGCCAGAACATCACGAGTTCGGTGACTGTCATCACGCGGCGATGATTCATCGACCGATCGAGTAAATTTCCTTTCGCGTCCACACCCACTCTGCCCGCTCTCTCGAACTGCTCCCACTCTGGCGTGACAACGACCACAGAGTGCGCGCACTTTCTGGCTCGGACTCACGTATAATGCACAATCGATTGCTATTTTACCGGTGCGTCCTCTATTCCGCTTCTCTTCTCTGTAACTTAAGTTTCTGTCATTCAGATACAACTTGTTCTGCTTCGACATTGCTTCGCTCGGCCGCGACGAGCGCGCTCGCCAATGAACGTTGTCCCCGGGATGCAGATCTGGCTCGGACACGACCCGAGGTGAGTTCAGTCTGTGTCTCATGATCAATAGACTGACGTCGGCCAGCGCTTCATGTGAGTCGTCTGATTACGCCACTGACTGGGACTTCGGACACAGCTCGCTCTTCCACGCTCACTCGCCACACTCTCTCCTTGAACGCCCTGTGAAGCAAGCGCTGTAATGCCATGCCCGGACACGCCGCCTCTTCTATCGTGGTCGTCATCACCTGGGTGAAAAATGGCCGCATCCACTTCGCGCGCATCTTCAGCAACATGGACGGCACCGGAACTCATGTGAATTCTTGCTTCTTACCTCTATTGAGCTTCTCTGCTGACGGGCTCTTAGGACAAAACACACTCGCTGGCTTATTGATCTAGCACGTTCTCATCCCGAATTATGGCCTTACAAGAATCAACGAACCGGCGCACTGACCAGGCTCAGCATCTCCCATGTATGCAAGCCCGCCTTGGTGCAGACTCTCGTTGCCGCTTGTTACCCAAGAAGTGATGTAACGCGGCCCTCGAACTGCTCAACGCCCGCCGTATGTTTCACTCTTGCATACCCTGACCCATGCTTACAGACCTTTCACTCTGATGCAGTCGAGTCCGATGTTCATGGCGGGCCAGTCGATTGTATGTAGCTCCCAACTTCCTGTCCTACGTAGATTGACCGTTTTCACTTCACAGTCTCTCAAAGTCTACATACGGGACGAATTGAGCGTGAACTACGTTCGCAACGTCTCTGTAACATTTGACATTCCAGTCCATGATGTCTCAGGCTGTGCTGCCAATGAATGTCGTGTCGAGGTGCGCAGGCTTCTACAGGCCGTTTGCTCATATGTCCAGCAATATCACAATTCCGTCGGTATGCGCTCAATTCTCATTCTGCGGATGTGACTTACTGTATGTTGCAGGCAGTGACATCCGCATCGCTGTCCCCGACCGTCGCGAGCCTGAATACATGGAATATCTCGGCCAAGGACCCGCTCTCGCTATTGATTCAGTCGAGGTGGCATTTCCGACACTCATCGTTCGACCGTCGAACGGATTGAAACTGCAACTCGAAATGGTATCGCAGGTCCTCTAGTGATCACCGTGCTCATCTGACCTTGGCCTCACAGAATACACCTACTCTCAACCTCAGCAACATACCAGTTTCCAGTACGTGTCTCCAACATAGGCACCTTGTCATCGACTTATTGATCATTGTATCAGATTCACCCGTCATGTCCACTAACAAGCCGCTAGCAATTGCTCGTCAACGCGGTCAAGTGGACAGTCTTTGGCTTCGCGAGCAAATCAGCGCAATGGATGGGTATGCAGCTTTTTGCAAGCTGCGAGCTCATGTCGTGCCAAATGCTCAGATACCGGCATACTGGGGTTTTGTCGCCAACGTTGTTGAAAGGTTTTGTGATACCAGTAACCCTGAGACGGTATGATCCTGCCAATTTGTTTCTGTCCTTCTTTTCAACACACTCTCAGCAGCGGATCATCTGTCGTACTACAATTTCGGATGCCCTTGGTATAGGTTCGACGTGGCTTCGCGAGATGCAAGACGGCCATAACCTGCTTCGCGCTCATGAGGGCGATGCGAGACTTCGCCAACGCTTGGCTGACACGGAGAATTGTGGAGGGAGCAAAGGTATGCTAGAGTTCCTACGCCGCTTGTAGTCTTGTTTCTTTTTTGTAGTGTACTTTGACACCGCCGTAGAGTACGATGTTTTTGAGGCTGAGACATCCTTCTTGATTTACAAGCGTTTGTCACAAAGCTATCTCACATCATCTTTGAGGTAAATGGAATATGATTGAAGGTACTCAGAAGATGTGCACACTTGGCGGGTAGCGATTCAGGAAAAAATATAATCAGTACTATTCGACATCGTGAAGGGGTTGGTTTTCAGCAGTACACTATGAAGATCACACCCTTGATGCGAGTACGGTCGCGTGAGCGACGCATACGATGCATCGAGCTGTGCCGCAGAGAGAATTTGGCGACGCGGGTGGAGATGAGTTGGCGATGGGAACGACAATGCTGACAATCGCGGCATGTGTTCAAATCTTGTCAGAATTGCAGGATAAGATGCAAAGAGAAATATACCAGATTGGCTGGTATGTCCACGAACGTCCATCCAATCTCAACGCCCAATAGACTGTGCGCACCGCAGGCAGTCGCATCTGGAGATCTCTATCAAGCTGAGTGAACTGAGTAATCCGCTCTCGATGCGAGTAGTACGGTCGCGCGAGCAATGCATACGATGCATCGAGCACACCCCGCCGAGGAGTAGTTGGCCATGCAGAGAGCCTTTAGGATCTTGTCTGAAGAATGGGAAAGATGAGCCACGCGCTCATGGAGTGAAGGAGATGGCGGGAGATTGGGCTCGTAACACCCTTTCAATTCGTCGGGACGCGGATTGCTCAAGGGAGCAGTCAACATACCCACAGCGAATAGGCTCAGAGAGTGATATGGAGGGATGCAGGCAGAGACGCTGACAGTCCTAGTGTTGGCGTGCAGGTGTAGGCGCCTCGAGGGGTTCAACGGTGCATAGTGGGTTGTGCCGGTGAGGTGTGCCGCAAGGGACGATGCGGAGACGCGCCCAACAACGTTGACAACGGTAATGGGAACTGCGAAACGTCCAGTCGTCGTTAAGCATGTACAGTAAGACAGAATCAGAACATACACCTGATTTCCAGATCCTTCTAACGGTGTGCTGCCGCAGGTAGTCGCATCTACGGGGCTGTGGGCTCTGGAATCCCGATCTTGATCTATCAACAGTGGGCTGCCTGCATTGGCAGGGCTTACGCGTGGGCCAACCGTCCGTGTGGTCCAGATGACGGCTGACGCGCGCGGAGGTATGCTAGCATCATCCACAGCTATCGTGAGCCGTGGCCTGTCTGTCCGGGGTCGGCAAGCATCGCGAGCGGAAGACTAAGCGATAGACAAAGCCCCAGGCAAGAGCCTGAGGCTGGATGGCACGTTGTCGTGACGCGCCATCGCGGCAAGAGGCAAAAGAACGACGAAGCTTGATTTGATGTAGATGACTCATCGAGTCATTCTTCGTTGTTTACTGCCAACACGCACAAGTCACGACTATCGCGTTTGACGCGTTGTTGACTGCTGATGGGGTATAAAAGGTGCGTTGCTTACTTTCCCTTCTTCCTCAGACCGCAGCAAGAGGGCTGACAGCAGACGCTGCAGCTCTAGGCATTTACACCGGCTCGGTCTCATGGGCAGCTCATAGCGCCTAAAGCAGTTCGCTGCAGCACTCGTGCACAGTTACCGTTCCTCTCAGCACCCACCAAGCCAAGTTGAGGCAGTCTGACGCGTGCTGAGCTTGGATATCGCGAACGACTGCCTCGAATGGCATCTGGGCGCAGTCAAGCTATTCCGACCACCACACTTGACGTGTCGTTGACATGCACATTTTCATTACCGCCACCATTTCGGGACAGACAGGCGAGCCTTGGGTGCCCAGGACGTTCAAGCTGCCGTCGCCATGCCTTGGAGCAGCCGTTGTGCTTGGGCCCATTTGGCGGAGCTACCCTCACTGAGAACCGCCGCCATCCTCCACCGTCGCCACCTTCTTGCTGTTGATTTTCCGTCTTCATAGTCAGGACCTTTACGCATTTACGCCGGCGTTATCCCCTTCGTCATGCGCTCGTCTCGCTAGTATGCATGCCCATTTGCCGTCACCACCTCATTATTGCATACATGCTTCTACGGCAACAAAGAGATATCCGTGCTCTGCGCCCATTTCATCACTCATCTTTTTGCCTGCCCGGAAAACCCCCCCAGCGTCGAGTCCTTCCGCTGCCAAGCTTCCCCATTTCATCGCGTATGCTTTCCATCGGACTAAACTCCATACCTCCGTCACCTTCGCCGCCTTAACATTGCTTCAGCGTCTGAAAGCTCGCTTCCCCACTGCTTGGGGGTCTTCTGGCCACCGACTCTTCCTCTCTGCTTTCATGATTGCTTCTAAAGTGATATGCGACGACACATACTCCAACAAGTCCGGGACCATCGTCGGTCAAGGCATGTTCAACCTGCGAGAGGTGAATCAGATGGAGTGCGAGATGTGCTCGTACCTCGATTGAGAACTCACCGACGACTATACGCTGCTGCAGGATTTCGAGAAGATGATTAGGAACGACTTCCGCGCGGACGGCCGTACACGACGTACTCTCTGCACACCGTATCGAAACGCGCCAAGCGCGCCGCCGAATCGGAATCTGCAACTCCGTACATCCTTCACTTGCATACAGTTTCAATGTACACCAAAATTCATTTGCTATATATCTGTGGTAGACTACATGCATGCTGCACTATACTATCAATGCTAATCTTCTGAGTACCTGTCTTTCGCTGAGATTCTGAGTCTCTCGCGATCTGGAGAGCGGTGATAAACGTCTTTGCTGTGGCATATTTCTTCGGAACATACTGTTCACGAAGAAAGCTCAAGGCTCGGTCCACGTCCCATCCGTCAAGCTTGATGAGAGCCTCAATGAGATTGACAGCCTTCATGCGTCTTGAAAGCTCTGTTCGCATCTTCCCTTGGCCTTTCCGCCATCGAGACTTCCACGTCAACTCGAGCTCCCGCACCGAAAGACCTCCATCTATCCCTTCGGTGTATTCGCGCCAGATATCAGAGATGGATATGCTGAGATTATTAGGCGGAAGGTAGAACTCGTAACACGGGATCCATTCTTTCTCGGCCTCATCCCAGGTGAATTCGTGTTTCCGCAGGCGGGACGGTAGGTACAGCGTCTCCAATTCTTGAGCACGGTTCTGTTGGGAGGCACGGACTCGAGGGTCATGGGAGAGCGGAAAGCCTTCTGACTGTGCGGTAGGCATATCGGGGCTCGCAGGAGCAGTCTCATCCGCATGGACAGTGACATTGGTGGTCGTGGGAAGAGGAGGAGTGGCAGTGGAGATTGCAGTACTTGTAGAGCAAGCGTGCTGTGCAACATCAAGATCAATTAGCGGGATTGAGAAGTCAATAACTTGAATCTTACCTTCTGACGCTTTGACTGGTTCTCCGTCGCTTCGGGCAGAAGCTTACGCTTCAGCGCAGGGGTTCCCGTTCCCAAACACATTGACTCGATAAGTGCTCCGTGCTCTGCCACCTGATCACGAAGGCGCCGCGTCTCCGTATTGTGGGTGCCCAGGATAGATTGAAACATCGAGGCAATATCTTTCGGTAGATTTTTCAACTGAAGCTCAGCAGTGATCGTCGACTCCCGAAGAATCTTGTTTGATTGGATTGCGAATGAGTGAAAGAGGGGACTGTTAAATGGGTCGTATGTCCAGAGCGGACACTGCGGGTACTTGATGAACAGTACTGCGGCATCTTGAAGAATGACTGTGCGAAGATATGTCAACAGCTGAAGAAAGAGGCGAAGACGATGGTCTTCGCCGCGAGTAGGACCATAGTTCGCTTTTTGCTCCTCAAGCTTGGCGAGTTCATCTTCTACCCAAGGAAAGATGAGACGGCTGATGGATGGTGGAACATCTGAGCACAGGATGAGAGCCCAGATGACCTGATACCAAACTGAATCAACATACCTAGTGAACCCCGAGTCAGATTGTAGGAATTCTGATTTCGGCCGTTCCAGCCAGCCATTGCAAGCATCGCATCGACGGGTAGTCCCTTCATGTAGCGAGGTGCGGCGCCAGCGCGCATTGTCGTCCATTCACCGAGTTTCGTCGTTCCCTCGTGTGAGGCACCACCAGCAGTTGCCATCTCTCCAACATAATGCCGGCCAGCATGCGTTATTTTCTTACAGTCGACACTGGCCTCATCGTGAATGGCTTTGAACCGACTATATTGGTCTATAGAACACAATGTCAGCCATCATGACAGAGGAGAGAACATGGGGACTCACTTTCATACGACATCGGTTCCGTATCACCCTTACCCCCGGGAAACAGGGCCAGTTTGTACCAATTCCGTCTACCAAAGGCCCCGAAGTCAGGTTCCACAGAAAAGTCCGGTGTTGGGCGTTGTGCAAGATGAAAGTATCCAAAAAGATAGAAACCAAGCCCCCCGAAGAAGCAGATCTCAGGAATACGATGCCGCATACCGCCATGACGCTCTGTGAGGCCTAGAGCGTTTGTCTTGCCCTGATTCGCAATGGCCACCAACGTCTGGGAAAATTAGCTCTCCAACAGAATGAAATGCTTAGATAGACCTACTGGAGCTTGTACGTCGTACCCGACATCGATTAACTTTGTCTGAACGAGCTCGAGGTCTGACAGTTGGATTTCTCTGGAACTGTCTCCTCTGAGGGCCGTTTGAGCACTGAGCAGGATCATTGACCGATCGCGGAGGGCCGTAGCTAGCTGGCGTCTCGAGATGCGATGTGGCAATTTTGCTTGATCCCCCTCGAAAGCATAGATTGGCCGCATAGATACAGCAATGAGCTCTTGCTCAGTATACGTATCTAGAGTTCAACGTCAGTATCTCTATGTTCAGAACAAAGATAGCATACCCTGAGACGTTCCAAGCGCCTTGGTTTCATGTGCGTCATCAACGCGCTGCGGTCGTTGTGCCTTGGCTTGCTTCTCGAACATGCTAATACGAGGATCCGAACGGAGTGGCACCTTTGCCTCGGGACAGTCGTACTCAGGGCGATGAAGATTCTCCTTTCGGAAGTCCTCAAGCGCATTGATATTGAGCTCAATGACCTTATCGCCAACAAGCGTGTTATCGAGTTCGACACCAGTAAAACCTTGCCGCTAAGGCGGTGTCAGTTACCTTGGAGTCTGGGATAGCAAGACACATACCTTCTTTCGCCGGCTTTCATACTCCAGCCAAGCAGCAACCCGCGCCACGGTGACAGGCTCTGCATCTAATAGTGGCTGATTGTTAAGAAGACGCTGCTCTCTGTCCCTCTCCCAATATGCGAAGTAGTTCTTGACGGAGCGCTCGTAGTTCGTCTTGGTCCCTTTAGCTTGCCGCAGTGACTTTTGAGTATCCAGGCGATGTTGATGTGTACGAGCCTCAAGCGCGGCATAGGCGTCGATCTCTTTGGAGTTCGATGAGGCCAAAAGGGTAGGGGCTGCAGAGTTGATATCAGTGTCATTCGACGACGGTGAGATGGCGGCAGGGGCGGGTGTTCGGATGTGGGCAGCAGGTGATTGAATCTGGGGATCATAGTTTGCGCCTAGAGTCGGACGAGCTGTCAGCGTATACAACTCTGTACGATCGGTCCCAAAAGCATGCAGCTCTACAGGCGTTGATGAGATAGTGGTGGTGGGGATGCTGATAGCGTTGGAAGTGGGATGAAGCTGCCAGTCCGTTGCTGGAGTGGATAACATCTGCTCTAGCTTGATCACCTTTGTGAGATGCGGCGCGTCAGAGCTGGAGGAATGTGGAGGACGAAAGCTGCTTTGAGCGGCCCTTTTCTGACTCTTGAATCGAATTGCGGCGGGTGATTTTGACGGCCGTGCATTTGAGCGCGTCCTTTGGCGTGTGCCTTGTTCTGTCGATGCCATTGTTCTTCTGTGTGGACTGGCCCGTTAAAGTGCGTCAGTGAATTTTCCAATGCAGGACACAAAAGGGACGCACCAGTAGTCAAATTCCAAACCAAATGCAACCTGCTTCCGGCTGCTTGAGTTGTAGCGGCGCACTCAGACTAGTTGAGGAGATGTAGGGGATGCAAAAGGCGGGATCAGATTGTGTGAGAAGAATTACAGTCCATGTCATCAGGAAGAGCGGCATGCGCTGCGAAGTACCAGCCATAGCGCTTGACGGGGTCCCCACGGACATGACGGTGCTAACGATCGACCGACAATGGTCTGCATGTTGCCGGTTGTGCCGTGCGTGGATCATCCTAATCGGGAACATAATGGCAAACCGCGCATATGCAAGCAGAAACGTTACTACGGCTGCGAGAAACGTTACCACCGCCGTTACGGCCGCAGGTGGTAACACTCATATATGTACTACATACCCGCCCGGATCCCTGTCTACTGATGGTAAATACGTCATACTGCTCTATCTACATCGCTATCTCCTCGGATCCCCCTATTGCAAGCTATTGCACCGCTCAAGTCAGGCTCGAGTCTCTGTAAGTGTAACTTACCGTGGATTACACGGACAAGTGGATGAGTTGTGTTGCCGACAGAGCCTTAGTCTTGCTTACCATACGGCTACATCCACCCTAAAAGGGAACCCGTCTGTAGCCGTCTGGGAGCCAATCAGCCAAATAGCCGGGATACTGACTTCGGGAAAACCCGAAGTCACCATCACTTTTGTCGACGTACTGTGGTCTTCAAAATGCATCTATGCCATAGTCTTTACTGAGTGTATACTCTCTTATTGATGTAATTAGCACTTGAGAAAGCACAAAACAGCAAAATGCAGGACAAAGTGTCTTTAAATCTAGGTCTCTTGTTTGCGTGATGTTACTGAGCCCAACGCCGAATCGGGAAGAGACAGTGAAGAGACTGATCTCTGCCAAACGGCACCATTGCGTCGACTTGCATGAGCCAAATTTTAGCTTCTCTGTTGCTATATATCGCATTGGCATTGGTCAATAAGCATTTTTTCATGCCAAAGTATGGTTGTATTTTGTGGACACTACTGTACAGACGTGCATGAAAAGTGACAGTGACTTCGGGTTTTCCCGAAGTCATTTTTAGTTGCAGACCAGTTTTAGGATTCTGAATCTGACAGTTACTTCAGGGCAAAATACTCGATCACAGCCATGTGGCTTGTGGCTGTGCCTCGCGTGGCCGCACAAAAACGTTAATCTGCTAAGTACTTGAGTAGGCGCTACTCATAGAGACCAGCGTCTTGGTGGTATTCTCCGAGGAACTTGTGCCGAATTGGGCCCGGAGGTGAAGAGTACCACAAGTTCCTGACACTGGGAGGCGCAGCCCAGGCGACCAGGGTTATGGACGGGAGTTGAAACACCTGGCTGCAGCTAGATTCAGAACACTGCCGACGGTCTACGAGCGATGACCACGGTGCCGTCCGTCGGTCTCGTCGGACTTGGCAAAGCGTGCCCAGAGAAGGACTAGATGCGCTACTTGAGATGCGCTACAACTGAGGATGTTTGGAGCAGCGTGTACTAACGTGGGCCATTGCTACAGGGAGTTGATAGATATTATGAAGCCTGACTGCTAAATTACATAGGATGAAAAACATGGGTCACTGTGACAACCCAGATAAGAGGCGTCTCATCCCTCTCCTCCTCCGCCTCGTTACCCTCCAGCAATATACAAAGAGAAGCATACTAAGCCTCTACAGATACGAGGTTCGTTTTACCCGATTTCTCGACCACCGCTACTTTCTGCTTGGCAAGAGAGGCGCGCACAGGATGAGGGTCCTGGACAGAGTCAGCATCGTCAAGAAGTACGAGGGGATTACGCTCACGTCGAATATTTCATTTAGCTCCTCCCTGCAAGGCGAATCGGGTCGGTAAGCGGCAGCAAGTAGTTAGCAGAAACGATGACTTACAATGTCCGCCCTTTGGTCTCGACAGCACAGAAGTAGATGACTACACACTCGAAGAGGTCCCACGCAATATATACAATGTAGTACTGAAGACGAGACGATTGGTTGTAGTTGCGCTCAAATTGTGGAATGGACGCCACACACCTTCCACTTGATATTTTGAAGGGCAATGGGGCCGGCATAGGTATTAACGAAACTGGCTGCGCTCACAGCTAAGGAGTACCTGGCATGAGAAAGTCAGTGACTAGCATCAATGCCAATGAATCTCGACTCACATGGCCATACCCTTAGCACTGAAAGAAAGAAATAGCAAGGTTAGCTCGCGTGACTCGTCGGAGAGACCAGTAACTCACCGAGTATTGTAAGCGAGACACTCTGAAGGATATAGAGCCTGCAGTGGTGTGTATGCGAAGCTGTAGACAAATCCGAAGAGGACTACATATGCCGAACCGGTCAAATGGAGGAGAGCAGGGCGAAGGTGAAGACTCACAGATGAAAGCAATTGCAGCATTGGCTCCTGCAGGGTTACTACCCTCAGCGCCCCATTTCGCAGTGCACCCTACGATTTTCGGTCAATATTTATGTACACAGATACTGAGGTAGATGTCCCACCAGTCACGACTGCCAGCATCCCAGCGGAAGTCAAGGTGCCGTAGAGCCATACCGTTCGTCTTCCCACTCGGTCCGTGAGCGATGTCCCGATGAGAGCACCGCATGCAGAAACCAAGGTGTTGATGAAGTTCAGAACGAGGCGCCGATCCTGAGTGTTGGCGCCAGCGTTCTTGAAAAGAATCGTCAAGAAGTACCTATCTCACAGTCAGAGCATGAACAGCGACGCTTGCTGTGAGACTAACCCAAGTCCGTTTCCAGACCATTGTCCAAAGAATCCCATGAGGAGCATCATGAACGTGCGATAACGAGCATTCCGCGTGTTGACAAGCTCAGAGTAGTCCCACCTGTACAAAATCTCGTGCGTAAGAGGAGGAAAAGACGCTCATTGATTGCGTACCATCTCTTGTCAGACGCATCCAACTCAATCGCCTCCTCGAATTCTCTCATCTCAAGGGCGACCAAAGGCGCATTCGCATCCCCATTGCCGTGGTACTTTACGAGGATTGCCCTGGCCTGTTCTGTCTTGCCGGTGGCCATCAACCAACGAGGAGACTAGGCACTGGGTCAGACTGTGTTTGCGTGACTTGATAGGTCGTACCTCTGGAAGGAGCCAGACGAAAATGGCGAGAATACCGGCAGGTACAAGCTGGATGGCCAAGGGTGCGCGGAACGATCTCGTGCTGCTCATACGACCAGTGGCGATGGTTAATCCAGCTTGGGACCTGTCAGCGCTGAGATATCGAACAGAGGGATGAGCTTACTGCAAAGGATGGAGCCGGTGTAGTAGAAAGCTATCAAATGGTTTGAAAGGCATGTTGGGAGCTACATGGAATAGTACGCACTGTTATACCTAGAAAAAAAGGTTAGAAGAACATCGTCAAACCAGCCACTGCTGAGCTTACAATCCAGTCAGACGACCACGCCACTGAGGTGGAGACATCTCTACAACATAGGCCGGGGCAGCGGTGGTCGTGATTGAAACTCCAAAGCCAAGAACGAACCGACCGCCAAGTAGGTAGTGCTGGTTTTTCGCGACCGTGACGACAATTGCGCCTGTGACTTCATCAGCAGCTGGAGATTACGTTCACCATATCCATAGCTACCTATGATGATAATCATAGACCCCAAAAACTGTGTGATATTTGATTAGCTCTAGGGAAGAAATCTCAAAGTGCAAGACATACCATGCCTCCGCGACGCCCGAACCTGTCCGTTACAGGTCCAGCAACAACGACACCCACAATCTGACCTACCCCAACCATCAGAGAACGAATGTCACCGAAATGACAAACCGCGTACCAATGGAATACTACATCGCAAACAAAGTGAGCATCTCACCATTCAAGGATTGTTGAATGACTCACAATGCCGAAAATCAGAGCCGTCACCGTGCCTACACCTCCTCCTGCATCCTTCCCGTCAATGTTGAAGTAATCCAGATATTGCCTGAATGAGCCATCAGCGGAAAGGTCTGATATTGCACCGGAAGACATACTGCATCCCGTTCACAGCGCTCATGACTATTCATGCCCGCCAATCAGTGTCGGAAACGGACCAGAAAAGTGAAGTTCGCGTACCTTGCCCATCGAAACCATTGGCCATGCTCCCCATGAACGCGACGAGCAGACACGCGAACAGCCGGAACGACGCGAGACTGTTCGCTTTGAGAGGTGGCCCAGTCGATAACGCCAACGCGAGGTCGGCGTTGGTCACCTCGAGAATCTTGGCGCCCCCTGGCGGAGGTGCATGTTGCACCTCGGGAAGCTTCTCATCATCTTGCGACTCGGTGTGATGCTTGTCTTGCGATCCGGACATGGCAGCGAAAGAAAGATGAAGTCAATCCTTGTACGAGTCGGAGCGTGTGTGCTCTTATAAACCGAGTGTATATGCTTATTGATGGACCTTAATAGACCGGGGCCAGCTGATGTGCAGTCTTCTGACCCAGCTGATTGCAAATTACCGGAACTGG
Organism: Strobilurus luchuensis; assembly: GCA_019915105.1. Taxonomy (NCBI): domain Eukaryota; kingdom Fungi; phylum Basidiomycota; class Agaricomycetes; order Agaricales; family Physalacriaceae; genus Strobilurus; species Strobilurus luchuensis. Next base: position 1,779,800 of record JAHLMJ010000007.1, on the reverse strand, counting down.
CTATTGAGTCCGTTGAATGGCTGGAAAAAGGCCCATATAGAATCCAGCCAACAGTAGGCCACAAGATGGCGAATATCCATAGCCTGGAAACGAGTCGAATTGGGGCCAATGACCCGCGGGCGACACGCCGCGGAGGCGGTACCAGACCTACGAAGCAAAGGGCTAGTGGTTGAACCACAAATGTCCGCACAGAATGGAGAGGCCACGAACAAGCGGTGGACGGCACTATCTCGGGTTTTCCAAAAGCAACCCCATATGCACAGTGAAGCGCGATGGGAAAGTGAGAGGGTCATTTGACAACTTTCGGAATGAACTTCAATACACTTTCCGCGGTTTCGCCGACTCTCAGAGCTAGGCGTTGACAAGATCTACGTTTTCAGATCTTCAGAGACAAGACCACAGGCGAAGATTCCATCAGGATTGCGGCGATGCACACAGAAGAACTTCTCACAGGCGGGCAGGTAGGGGGTTCAATGCAGAAAGGTTTGCCGAATGCGCAGTGATATTTTCGTGTTCCATGATCCACCTACAGTAACGCGTCTTGGCGTAGAACCTGACATTATTGGTCGTTAGTCCTTACAGGGTCTGTAGAGGATCCGGGCCCTAAGGCGTGAGGCCTGAGACTCAGACAGGGAGATATCTCGGAGGTGGCAGAGGGGGCGGCGGAGTGGTGACAGCTGTTGACGGCCTCAGGCGGACCTTGGCGGTCGCGAACCGGACAGTAATTCTTGACCTAGATTGAACATCATTATGCAATTCTACATGTCCGGGATAACACAGCCGCGAGAAAGAATCCAAGGTCTAGCGAGGGCACAGATCTGTGGTGTCAAACTCTGGAGAGACCACGATAGATTTGGAGCTGTTGCACCATTAGACGATTCGACTTGCATGGTAAGTGAACAAATACGTTGTCATCAGCTGTTGAATATTCTCGAGTGCTGGAGGTCGTGACGGGTAGCCAATATCTCGCCGAGTGGCCAGGTATTGGCTGGGCCGTGGGTGATTTCATTGAATGTCTTATCTTCAAAATCAACCGTTCCAGTTCTGAGTTCCCAGCAGTGTTCTGTCTCAGCTGCGACCAGAGGACGGACGAGATGGAGCAAGACTTGTTGTGAACTGTAGGGGCCGATATCATTCAAGCGTACAGATGCCGACAGAAGGCCTCTTGCGTGGAGAAACAAATGAAGGTAGCAAGCTCGCTCTTGAACTCGTGTTATCGAACGGCAGCAAACATAGACAGGTGAGAATACCTAAAGTTAGATCCAAAGCAGCAGTCAACACTCCCCAGCACGTCGGTAGATGTCCACTTGTCTGCTCTCGTCTGACCATCGTCTTGAAGTCTGAGAAGAACATGGCCGTTCTGCGCTGGATCACCGAGGACGATGAAGGATGCGAAGCCGGCAGAGCAAAGGCCTTGGTATACAGTGTGAGCAGAGCGACGCCCTGCGCCTTGGACGCTCGGCGGGCGACGTGATTGAGCGTCATCGAGTCGTAGAGCGCTTCGAGGGCGACGAGATCCGCCATGAACGCCGCTGAGTCCGCGCCGTTCCCGCTCCGATAGCGAGCCATCAGTCGGTGGGCATCGGCCACGAAAGGCAGGGCACTGCGGCCATACGATGCCAAGCTGTCGCGGATGAAGGCGGTCACATCGCCGCCGCTGCCGAAGCCGTGCTTCATGTACGACTCCAGGCCCGACGAGGCGACGAACGAGCCAGTCGGCAGGTTGCTGTCGGCAAGCAGGAGCAGGATATACGTCTCGTCGTCGCTGTGCATCGAGCTCGAGATGGCCGTCGACGATCAGCCGGGAAATTCACGTGCGGGCTGACAGACGATCTCTCCTTTTCCAGCGACCATCACTACTCCATCTATGTCAGCCAGAGCAGCGAGGGCGCTCCTCGTCGCCGCGCCGCGCCAGCAACGGCGGCCTGCCTCCCGCCATCTGTCGACACTGGCCTCGACGTCGCGATCACAATCTAACCACGGCCGAGGAAAGGCTCCTAGCACGACGCTCGCCGGTGGCTCCGCCTCTGCGAGCGTCGCAGAGCAGGAAGTGCTTGCCTCTGGGGCACGGGCCATGGCTCAGTCGTCGACGTCGGTGTCTGCCCCGCAGTCCGAGCCAGGCAAGCCAAGCCTTCATTGTTCTGTCCTACCCAAGCCAATCGGACCTGCTAGAGCACTATCCGCCCTTGGACCAGTATCATCGTTTGATTGCGTCTGGCAGTCTGCGCGGCGACGACCATCAGACGCGTATAATACAGAAATTACAGGACCTCCACGATAAACTAACATCATATACCCCGCCTCAGGTACCCGACCCTTCTGCGTCGACATCATTGGTGCGCACCGCCCCACCTGCGCAGGCATGACCCCTCAGACTCTCCCTAGATATCCCGTTGGTTTTCGCGAAATGACACCGTGCCTTCTGCACCTCCAGAGGACGTCCCACTTGGTCTATACCTCTATGGCGACGTCGGAACTGGCAAGACCATGCTGATGGATCTCTTCTACAGCACCCTACCACCTCATGTAAAGCGAAAGCGACGTGTTCACTTTCATGCCTTCATGATTGATGTGCACAAGCGCTTGCATGCTGCCAAGGCCGCCATGGGCCACAAAGGTGGCGACCCTATAATTCCTGTCGCTCGTGACCTTGCCAGCGAAGCATACGTGCTCTGCTTCGACGAGTTCCAGGTTGGTCCAACTTTTCTAGGAGTATAGGTTCAATGACCTAGATCGCCCTCATCATGATAGGTGACTGACATTGCTGATGCGATGATTCTGCGACGCCTGCTTGAAAACCTACTGGCTTACGGCGGCGTCTGTATCATCACCTCTAATCGACACCCGGACGATTTGTACAAGAACGGCATACAGCGCTCGAGCTTTCTGCCTGCTATCGAGTTATTAAAGACGCGATTCGAGGTGACAGACCTTGATTCTGGCACAGACTATAGACGTATACCCCGCGCATTATCCAAGGTCTACTTCGATCCTCTTACGCCCTCGAATGCGCTGGAAATCAATAAGATATTCAACTCGTTCACCTCTGATGAAGAGGTGGTGCGTAACAGACCGCTGAAGATCTGGGGTCGGACACTCAAGGTCCCAGAAAGCACCACCCGGGTTGCTAGATTCCGCTTTGACGATCTGTGTGGGCAGCCACTGAGCGCTGCTGACTACTTAGAAGTGACAAAGACATTCGCCACTGTCTTTCTGATCGATGTCCCCAAGATGGGTCTGGATAGTAAGGACAAGGTATGGTTCGACCGTCACTGACAACCAGCCCCTTTAAACTGCTGTTATAGGCGCGTAGGTTCATCACCTTCATAGATGCTTGCTACGAGAGCAAGGTGCGCGTGTCTGTCATGCCTACATTGCAAGTCCTTATCGATCATCTTAGACGAAGCTTTTTGTCACCTCCGAGGTGCCAATTTACAAAGTCTTCTCAGACGACAGCGACGAGAAGACCGGTCCTCCGTCTGAACATTTGAGGAATGCCATGGACGATATGGTATATTCCATGTTTTGCATGGTTCTTTTCTTCGAAAGTCACGACCATTGCAGGGACTCGCCGAAGATATTGGCTCGAGTGCGATCTTTACGGGAGAGGAGGAGATTTTTGCGTTCGCTAGGGCTTGTTCTCGTTTGGTGCAGATGGGGAGCAAAGAATGGGCTGAGACCTCTGGTCGTTAATCTGGTCGGCCGATACATCTAGTGCTTATAGTAATACTTGCATATATGATATATCTACTGAAGCGTTTCCGTGACCGCAAGCCGCGATGCGGCGGTCATGGTTGAGAAAGGTCTTCCCCTTCAGATGAAAGAAAGATCGCTGAAAGATGCACGGGACGGAGACCTCGAACCAAAGGCGCGTCCGCGGGTCGAACGGGAGTTGCGCGCAAAAGGCCCATGGAGTGTCCATGAGTCGCAGTGGACTCTGAGTACCGTCAAGGCGATGCTGGATTCTCTCTGTTGGTTCGTTGACAATGACGACTTGAGGCTCGTCGAAGAGTAGGAGACACTCGCTGCAGACTGGGGTTCCCTATCCTCTGTCAAGACTCAGTCAAATCATACGCACCGAGACAATATCTGCACACTCCATCCTTCATTTGCTCAGGCCTGTCCTTTGCGACCTGACACATTCAAACGTGAGTTGAGTACATATGAGTACCTGGCCGAGGATAGACCAAGACCACGAAACCATGCACCAACCGAATTACTCAGTAAACGGTGTATGCTTCTCTCCGTGCTCACTGTTTGTACCCAAAGTTTTCATTTCGAATGAGCATCAAGCATGCAATACATGTGTTTTGCCACTACGCGTATCCAGCAGTCGCTCTTCATTTCCACTCTGCCAACCACGTGTGCATACTGGCCAAGGCTTCCTTTTGGAGTGACCCAATCGTAGGATCCGTAGCTCCTCTTGCGGCAGATAGATCGGAGCAGTGGAAGCCGTCAGATTCCACTATAGGCTGACTGCTCGTGCTTGCAACGTTAACTCCCTCTGCCGACATTGTGGCTTCCCTCCAAGGATCTCCTGCAACGAGTATGAGCTTAATAGAGCCTCTCAAGGGGAATGTCACGGACTTAGCCCAGTAGCGAAGAAAAGACGGTCCACGTCCACCTTGAAGCCAGCGTAGGCGGTGTTTACATGTTGAACATTAGGCAAAGGCGTTTTCGACTGGAAGGCGCCCTCAAACATATATGTGCATTGTCGCTAGGTTATTAATTCGTCAGAGCATGGACACTGTGTTCAGAATGTGCGTACTGGGTCGTATCCAGTGTTAAGGTTGACGAGGCGTGTAACCAGCGGCTTTATGTTGACGTTTAGCGGGGGTCCGTCCTGAGGCGCGAGATGAGGGCTGTGTTCTTCGCCTTGTTGGTCTCGGACATTACCTGATAGAAGCCAACTTCATTGCATCTAGTGAAATATATCAGCCACCGAGCTGGGCCCATAGCACCGCGACCTTACACAATCCAAAACCACGATCGGCCTGCGTTATCGACTGCAGTGTCAGTATAGTAATCTTGTGTTGGATCGTATGTCCCGAGACAGTCTCTGCCAGTGAGGTATGAGCTAGGAGGACAAAGTTTGCTCGGACTGACTTACACTGGATCAAGGGTGCCGCAAACTAGAAGAAACTCAGCCTACTGCTCGCAATTGAAGAGAAGGATGATACGTACTAAGCGCATAGTATATATCCCTGAAGTATGCGCCCCATGCTGCAAGGGCAGTATCCAGGCCGAAGCCTTCCGCCGGGGCAACAACTCCATTCTGCACTTCCAAGGCGTCACAGAAATTGTAGAACTGAGCATGAGGACCGGAGTTGGTTTGCATGGATTGCCAGTCCCACAAGTTGTTACGAACTGAATGGGAATAGTCAGCGTCAATGATTCAAGACTACTTGGAATGGAGCAAACTTACGAGCACCCGCGATATCATCAAGGTGAGTCATTGACTCTAGACCGAAGGTGGCCTTGAGCTGGTTGATAGCAGTTGTGTTCTGCCCAGTGAAAACCTGGTCAAAGTGGGCGATGACCGCGGCGACGTCGGCTGAGCAGTTGGCAGGCATGTTCTGACGAATGGGCTCGAAGTATTTCCAGAAATCGCTGTCTCTAGTGCGTGAGCATACAGCGTCGCGCTGAGTGTCATGAGTGACATACGTGATGGCTTCAACGACCGCAGACGAGGCATATCCAGCCCAGAACACACCGGGTTTGCTGAACTCAATGTCAGTGATCCGTAAGATTAGACAATGATAGTTCAATCACTTGACCATCGTCCAACTTGTCAAAGCACCTATGAGATTGCATAAATGAGGAGCTGAATGAGAGCAGTAGCATTATGCTCGAACCGGAATAGCTGCCTCCGATGAGAATCCACGGAGCTTTGTCAGGGCTTACGTTCGCGCCGTTTGGCATTGGGAGAACAACGTTCTTGGCGAAATACTCGAGGTCGTCAATGGCTTGTTGGATAGTGTGAAACTGGAGGCTCTGCACAGACAGGTCAGGGTACGGATTACTGAGTCCGTAGTAACGATGCTCCAGGACGATGGTGGCGCCATTCTCTTGTTGCGCAATAAGACCATTGATGGTCAGGTTGGTGAGATAGCCCGTGTAGGCTAAGAAGAAGGTTGAGTCGTAAAGCTTGGGTGTTAGCACAGTCACATACGTGCCGCGTTAGCCTCTCCTGGAGTCATGAAGATGATGGGGCCGCCTTGGGACAGGGTATCATCAGCATTGGATGGCGACACATGGTGTTGTAAGTATCACCCTCTTGATAGAACTCCCAAGTGTGCCAGTAACGCTGCTGGAAGGTTCCTTTCGAAGGATCGGTGTGGTCGATAAGCTGGTCAAAGTAGTAAGTCGTGTTTAACGGCGGGAGGGCCGCGGAAACGCTGCTACGAAGACCTTCGGCGCGTAGCGCTTCGGGGATCTCGACGATAGGCAGGAGAGGCATGGGAGGCACATTGGCGTGGATACGTCCGTCTGGGATGACCGCGTTGACCACAGAAAGGGACAGCGACAAGAGTGAAGCCACAGCAAAGCGCAAGGAAGTCATCTCGATGGTCTGCTTGGAGTGGGAGTGGGCGCGCTGGCTGGACATCTACCTAAAGATTCCATCCAACTAAATAGTAATCCATTAGGTTGCTTGATGAAGAAGCAGGGTCGCTTCGAAACATGTGGTTTCCGTAGAGCCCGCGAGGATAGCATACGTACGCGTGATGAAGAAGGGAGAAGCGCAATGACCGACTGACGGGTCTTTTGTTAGCTTGAATACGTCGCGGGGAGACTGGCCACCGATTGAAAAGCTTTCAGACGGCCAGACTGTTCAAGACATGGGTCGAGGCTGCAGCGTGCATTCAGGCTGCAGCTGGTACGCTGCGATGTCCAATCTCCACTTTGACGGACGGAGGGCTGGATGGAGACGTGTGAGTTCTCAACCACCGAGTAACATCAGGCAGAAGTCAGATGAGGCCGCGGCGAGTCTCAAAATAGGACGCGCAGAGAAATAGTGTCCATATGAAGTGCGAGCTGCCAGTGTTTTCGGCCCGCAGACGTCCGCGAGATGGTGTGCAGATAACGGTCCTTTCAATCGAGAAAGGATTACATAAGTAGGACGACAAGAGGCGAGCGCCGTTTCGGGCGGCATCCTGCCATATTGGGACCAACCATCTTCGAATAATGACATCCAGTGTCCCTTTTCGCATCCACCGACCCCGCCTCCCACATGAGCCCACAAAAGCGCGAGAGATCGTCGTCGCTGTCGTCGCTGTCGTCTGCAACGACGCCGCCCCCATCCAGGCGCAAGAGAGGTCCGTCCCACCCCGACCAAGCAGCACCATGGCTCAATCATTTCTCAGCCAAAGCCGAAACCAGAGAGTGTCCCATATGTGATGAATATATACCCGTGCGACTACTGGACAAACACGCCGCGTTCGAGGCGCAACGCGTCGACAAGATCATCGAGAGCATCGGGTCGACCGAGGTCCTGCTGGACGACGTCGAGGAAGGGTACGCGCTCACATGATTCTCCTGTTGTCTCCTGACCATAGCTCCAGTAATCCCCGCCGTCGCTCAGCTGTGCGTGCCAACAAGTCCTTTTCCGCAACTCCCCATGACCCAACTTCAACCCAAACGACAAAGACACTCTCCTCGATCAAGAGAAACAGAAAGAAGCGCTATGCTGGGTTGAGGGAAATGACGAGGGAGATTGAAGAGGGCTTCACGCCCCGCGCTGGGCCCAGTCGGCATAGCTTGGTCTGTCCTGTCTGTTTGAGCACAGTGTCCGGCGACCAAGACGTCTTGGATGCCCATGTCGATGCATGTCTGGCCGACGAGTCGAGAAAGATGGAAGAGGAGCGGCAGAGATTAGAGACACTTCGTCGGGAGCAGGAAGAGGTCGAATGGGATGATGCCGAGGAAACTATCGTCGGAAATGTCAGAGGTCCGTCGCCGCCATTGGTTCCTCTTCCTCGAGTGTCCTCTAAGCATCTTCAGGCACGGGCTTCCATACTCGAGATCGCAATGAACAAGACATCGAAGAGGAAATAGACGTCGACGGCGATGACGAGGCGTTCGGCCGCGCTCAGTTCACAGAGGGCGATATACTGTCGCTGACGCCGCCAGATCCTGTACCACAAGACCTTGAAATAGACATTGAGAACGACGACGATCAAGTCGACACCACGCTACGAGAATTGGTCGCCGCAGGCAAGGTGTGGAAAGGAAAAGAGCGGGACACGGCAGATACCCTTGACGCCGTTAAGGCGAAGATGGTCGAGGTGATGGGAATAGGCGATGCAGACAGAATGGATCTTGCCGTTCGCTCCGCCAAAAAGTCAGGAAGTAAGAGCGCCACGATCGCAGCGCTGGAGGAGAAAGTGAGGTTCCTGGTAAGTCCTCCATTATTTCATATCGTACTCTGAATGTCATGGCTCATCTGGTTACAGGAAGCCACCCGAGTATCTTCGACGACCTCACTCTTATGTCGAATCTGCCTGGACCCGTACAACGAGCCCACCGTCTCAACTGGATGCTGGCATACGTGCTGCCGTGAGTGCTGGCTACGCTGTCTGGGCTCTACGAAATTATGCCCTATATGCAAACGCATCACCGGAGCAACAGACCTGCGGCGCGTGTATTTGTAGACTAGCTGTGTCGCGTGAATTCCTGATTGATTCTTGTATATAGTAACATTGTATCGTACACCATATATCCGCTCACATCATCTTCCTGTAGCCTTGGGTTATAGCTTCACCCAAATACATATTCACAACGTCTTCAGTTTCTTTTCAGCAAAATAATGTTGCCTTTTCTCCAGATCTAGAAGCAAGGTAAGCAGCGAGTTATTGGAAGAGTGAATGAACTCTTACCGTGTGCCCACATCGCCGCCCCAATCCTGTTGGACACCGTAAACAGGATACCAAGGATTGGAACTCCCTCTAGCAATGCCGCGGAAAAGCCAAATGCTAATGACATGAGAATCCCAGCCTGGCCATGGAGGCTTGACAACTCACCGCGATAGTCCCACTTGTGTTCCTCCATGAATACGTCAACCTGTTCTGGAGTCATCTTTTTGGCCTCAAAGTACCGACGGTGCAAATTGCGCGCTGTTCCAAGACCTTTGAACCAGGCAGAGATCACTATACCAACGAATGGGATGAAGGCCACTGGTGTGAGCAAAACTGGTGGGTAGATGCTTAGACGTATTCGAGCCAGACATTTCAGAGGATGACTCTCTTACCCTTCTTGACTACGAAAGCAGTGAACCAGCTCCCGAATAGCTTGTCCATCCATGCCTTCTGCACAACAGGAGGGATATCCCATTCCTCGACGTAGGGCTGCCAGAAGTCGGGACCTTTACCGCGCGATGCAACAGTCTGGTCGTAAGCGCGGTAGCGGGCTAGCCGCACATTGCGAAGGAGGAAGAAATTGAGGATCGCGGTCGCCTGCGATGCGACAAAGACAAAGGTGGCGTCTCCGGAATACTGAGTTCGTATAGCAGTGCCTCAGGACTTGCAACTTACAAGTGTAGACGTTGAAGGGCATCTTGTAGCCGAACAATGTGTCGTGCGATAGTCCAGTGACCCGTGGAGAGCTGAAAAGCTGAGAATCGCCTACACATCTGCGAGACAGATCGCTTACTTTGACATGAAGAATTCGACAAACTTGCGCTGCAGACTGAATGTGGACACCCCCTGCGTATGAAGGCTATGTTATGACATGTTCATCTCACAGTTCCTAGTCGTACCCAGACGATGGCAATAATACCGCCACGTTGAGTGCCGTGCTTGCATTTGTCCCAGACAGGTTTATATATCGTCTTGTCCGTGAAGAGCCTGTAGACACCGACCACGATATAAGATGGAGGGAATTCCATGCGCGTTGCGGCCCGGGCGAGGTTACTTGGAATGTCTTTGGGCCTATCGGCCTCAAAGATGGAATCCTGGGCCTCGGGGCCGGCGACCGTTATTGACATTGTCCTGTCAGATGGTGGAAGGAAGGAAAGAGTGTGTTGCTGCGTAGCTCAGGCTGTGTTACTTTTCGCGTGTCGTCACCGCCACGTGAGCATGCCTGTGCGCACAGGAATTTGAAATTGCAGTTCCTCCGAGGCCCTGCCGACAATCTACGCGTCGCGTGTCCAAAGATTGAAGTTGGGTAGGTTGCATCGGCACAATGCAATAGGATCACCAAGTTCATTATCAGGTAAGTATCAAAATCGAAAGCGTAATCTAAGTGTTACAACAACAAAAACATCAAGGACATGTTTCTAAATCTCATTCAAGTTCAAGTTACCGTCGTTCAACACCTAGACCGCCGGTCGTACTTCCGTCATTCCTGCCTCCCTCGCCCTTTCAGTTGTGTAAGTATCACGAACCTTGCCGACAGCCATGTAAGACACGACAGCAGAGGTCGCGGCAAAGAGGAAAGCGAACCACGGGATGATTGCGAACCAGAGAACTATAGCAGAGTGAGTTTATATAGGAAGATCACTGGAGAGGCACTTACTGTAGTCGATGTGTTTGTACCAAGGGCTCACACCGAGTGACTTTGCCGTTGCCAGTAGGGCAGAGTAGGGAAGCTCCTGACCATCGGCAGTCCAGCCCCAGATCCGCACGCGTTTGTTGGCCACTGCATTCGACACAGGGATTTGGCATGCGAAAAGCGCGATTGTAAGGAATGCGAAGATGCCGCCCTGTATCTTCAATGCCTGCCTGGTCGAGCCGTTGGGGACAAAGAGTCCAATAAGGGCAGCGACGGAGAATAGGCAGATGATTACACAAAACACTTCAGATGCGATTGCGGGGTGTACGACATCTGCAGTATCGTGATGATGAGATCTAGAAGAATGTCGATGAGGATAGACGTACTGTTTGTGACTAGGCGCAGCGTGATTCCGAGAGGTGCAACTGAGCGACGCAAGTACGATTTGAGTCTGTTCTGTTTGACAACGGTGTTGAGACCGATTGAGAGGCTAGCAGCTCCCCATGCGAACGCCATGGCGTACGAGGCTAATCTGACTGCGAATAGGGGTGCACGGGCCATTCTGGAGCGTGAGGAAGAAGGTAAACTGAATCTGCACGCCTGAGATCGAGGATGAACACAGTCGAAGACTGAATGATACCGCCCATAACGGCAAACTTCTTATATCGCAGCAAGATGAGGGTCAATGGTTGTAGCGCTTAGACGAGGAGCTCTGGACAGAAGCTAGAGGTGGTCGAGAAGATGGAGGCGGGTGACGCCGTTAGTTGAGTGTCATTTTGATTGTCTCGTTTGACAGGGTGTTGAAGGGAGACGGCTTCGACAAGGCAGCAGTGGGGCAAATCAAGTTGCATTGCCTAGTGGAATCATCAAAACTTCTTGTGCATCTCACCAGGTGATCACCGCAGGCTGTCAATACAAAAGACGGCTTTCGCGCTTTGGGGAGCAGCGGTGAATGTCAAAATGGCGCCGGAGCCGAGCCAGAATGGGTCTGGGCTGGAAAGCGGGAGTCGCGACGGGCCTAATATTGTATGACCAGAGTGCCAAGACTCGAATCAACGAGGTTTGAAGACATTTGACCCGCTTGGGTGCTATGATAGACGATGGCTGCTAAATCGCGTAGAGGTGCCCTTCATTGGTGCGAGTGACTCCAGACAGATGATGAGGCCGTCCACACCCTCCTTGGAGTCGAGGGTGAAAATGGAAAGTACGTCATCTTCAACAGTGTAGACTTTCAAATTTGAGGAGGCGTCTCTGCGAGAGTTGTACCCAGTGCTCAAGCTGTCAGTATACATCGGCCCACCATCGGCCAGCTCGCCGCATGATTGCCGAACGCCCGTTTTCGCCCGAAAAAGCATGCAAGTGAAGAGTTTAAAATACATTCCACAACGATGTGCTATATCTACAAAAATGGCACATTCCTCATTTCACCAGCCGCTAATAGATCCTCGTCGAAGTCCTCCTCAGCAGCTTCTTCATGCATCTGCCCACTTCCCTCCCCGTCATATTCCTGATTTTCCTCTTCAACGTCGTCAATCTCGAAATGCATATCATCCAGCGCCCCAGGAATGCTGCTCATACTCCTTGTCCGCTCCCTCTTGCGCCTGCCCGCGGTCCCGACATCATCCACCTCTGATTCAGATTCGGATTCCGCATAAGCGAATGACGATGTGGACATCGAGTCGGGGCTGGCACTCCTTCGACTAGCCGATGACGATCCCGAGAACCCAAGTGTACTGCTCAGTCTCTCGAACGAAGACATTTGGCGCAGCTGCTGACTTCGCTCTCCTTCGCCCACTGGTGAAGTGTCGCGAGGTGTAGACGCATTGAATTTGGAGACATTATTCGCCTGCCGACTACCCATCAAGCTGAAGTTCCTCAGACGAGCCAAGCCGCTCGTGTTGGATATATCAGAGCGAGCACTGAGGGCTGGCGAGGGAGGGGACAGGTCCGGAAGTGGGAACTCCTGTATGGGTGTCTTCCAGTAGTTGAAGTCGGTAAACTCTGGGGTCCACTTGCGATGTATGGGCGGGAACATTTGGTCAACAAGGTCGGTCATGTGAATGTACCTGTTCAAGCGTTAGACGGTAATCCACGAACTTTAGGAACGCACTTACGATGATTTATATCCAGCCAACTCCAAGAGCTCGAGCTTCACCTCACCCGTTGAGTCGATGGTGAAAATCCTCGAACTTGGAACATTGACGCTCCGGTACGATAGGGCATCGGTGATGCGATTACCGAATCCTGCATAGAAAGGATTCTTAGCTGACTCGCCAAAGAGACGTTGGATATCTCGCAAGCACGCCATCTTAAAGACCTCGGGCTTGCGCATGATGACCTCCCTTCAATGACGATTAGTGTGCTGATTTGGGGAATTGTTTGGGCGAACTTGCCTGTGAAGAGACGCCATTAGTCGATCGGGACTCATGATAACAGGACCTTCAGGTAGCTGATGGTCGTTCTGCTTGATGTTCTTGAGATAGTCCCTTGTCGCGTCCGCCTGACCGATAGCCCTAGAAGTAAGATAGAGAATCTTGTATCCGTTTCGACATATATCAGTGTAAAGCTTGGCAACTCCAGAATGGGTCCAGTCGCGTCCGACTAGTGCATAGATGTGACCTAACGCGTCAGACCTGAGACAGATTAGCTTTTTTGTCTACAGCCGCCAGTTTCAACTCACTTCGTAATGGTGCCATCAATGTCAGATATCAGCACGCGATCGGTAGACTCCCACACAAAGATTCTGGCAGTACAAGCGACAGCACCGGTCATTGACAGTGAGAAAGTTATTGTATTGGACCCCGGTTTCAACTTGAGTGTTTTCTATAGGTCTCGTCAATGACTGTATACTAGAAATAAGTCAATACCGAACGTACTAGTTGATCCGACGTCAAACGAAGGGTTTTGGCAAACTTTTTCCCTTTCGGGGCGGATTCGGGTTTCCCTGTCGGTGTCTCGTCCTGTGCTGGCTCATTGACAGGCGTAGAGGGAAGCGCAGGAGCAGAGCCTGTCGGAGGCAAGTCTCTGAGCCGCGGAGGCCGTGGTGGGGTACCCTACAATCTGTGAGCTTCAAGAAGACAAATCACAACAGGCTGAATTGGCGTACCTGATTCTCACTGGCCAAGGGTACCGAAGTCGACTCCTTCAACGACGGTCTTTCAGATTGCTTCGCGTTATTTCTCCGACTGCGACTCCACCATTGTACCCAAGAGGAAGACGTCGGAGGCTTGCCGGGCTCAGGAGTATCGACCTCTGGCGCGTCTTCGGCTTCTTCTCCTCCAGACTTTGCTCCCTCCTCTTCCTCGGCGAAAGGAGAAGAAGGACGCGTCGGAATACCTGCTTCGCGTTGTTTGAGGTAATCCGAGCGCCACAAAGTGAGTGCCTTGAAGAGTGGTGACTCATCGGTTTGGCGTATGTATCTGTCATACAGGTAGGTCAACTGGTGCAACTGGGCGGATCTAGAACTTACTGCCCCTCCGACCATTTTATGACCAGTGAGGGATCATCAACGATCTGCTCATCGTCCAGTAAAGTGTTCAAGTCAATCTTCCCCGATTCAAAGAGCCTGTCAAATTCAAAGTCGTCCAGCCGGTTTGCTTCGAAAGACGTGGGTCCTTGATCTGCCCTGGTCTGCCGCCCTCGACGCTCGTCTTCACTGTGCATCAGACTCAATTCAAAATCAATCCGCCTTCCTTCAATTGAAACCCGGAACTTGGTTGGATCTGTCTGGTTTACGCTCAAGCGCCCACCAGCCCCATATTCTGTGTCGCGCTGATCGTCTCCTTCCTCCGATGATGGAAAGAGTTCCTTGCCCTTGCCCTTCCCTCTTGAGACGGGAGGAACGCTGCGACTTCGTCCTTCGATCTCCTCGACGGCCTCAAGATGATTGCCAATGGACTTTGATTTACTCTTGCCCCAGGTCATTGTATTGTCTTCGATCCTGCCACCTTTGCCGAATGTCGCCTTCATAGGGGAAGGCTGAGGGAAAGCGCCCCATTCCCACGAGTATTCCTGCTGGGGTCCGATGGTCAGCGGCGGAAGAGAATGTGAAGGGGCGGCGTCAGCTTCTTCGTGATCTGGTGGCGGTTCTGAAGTGGCACGCATGGCAGGGAATGTGTAGGAATTTGACGGGGAAGACGAACGTGACCGGCTAGGGGATGGAGTGCGTGAGGATTTTGGGCCAGGAGATGGGGTACGCGGTGGAGAGGGAGGTCGTGATGATGAGCTGGGGAATCCGATTCTCATTTCGTCCTCTTCATCTGACAAGACATCAGAATGACAGTAAAGTGAGATGACTGAAGCTAACCAAGAGGTTTCGACTGAGGCATTGCTGGAGATGCGCTTTGAGTATTTTGGCAATGAGTGGGTGTGCGGATACTCACAAGGAAAGTTGTAGTCATCGTTTGACTTAACAGTGTGATCCGAGCTTTCACGGTCGTGCTTTCCGCTGGCATGATATCCCTCCACGTCGTAGGCCATGTCTACCTCGCTGTCAGAGACGATGATTATATGGGACAAGAGTGGAACGTACTTTTCGTGTATTCGACATTTGGCGTATGATCCACATGCTTGCCGGCCTTGCTCAATACTTCATCGGCACGTTCGTTGAGCTCCCTTATAGTGGGGTCCTCTTCGGAGGGGCTTGTGAGATTCTCTTTATCATGAGGTGTCTGTTTCGCCTCTGATGACGCATTCAGATCGAGAAAGTCTGGCTGCGCCTTGGCCTCAGCGCTGTCGTCGGTTGGTTGCAGTAGCGGTGATGTGATGAGGTCTTCGGGGATGTCGTCGTCAGTCTCGAAGATGAAAAAGGCCTCGCCAGCCTCTCCGATCTTCATATTGAAAGGGATCGGATGCCCATTAACTAGGACAGTGACCTGTTCTACGCTTAGCGACGGCGGACACGGCATAAAGAATGGCGCACCTTCTTCTCCGATGGCCTAAGGACTTGCCATTTGCCGAAGCGGACGTGGAACGGTGAGCAGGCCAGCTCCGTGCCGCCGTTGTCCGCTGGACGCTGTACGACAATGACATCGATGGCGCCGGTCAGCGTAGAGGCGTTGATGGGCGGGAGCTCCTTGTAGTACTGGTATGGCGCACTGATAGCGCTCACTGCGCCGCGCAGGTAATTCATGGTGATGGGGAGAGGGAAACCCGGCAAACACGTGCTTGACGCGACTTTGGGGCGTCATCATCTATCATCCCGGTCGGCTAACTTCATACCGCCATGTCAATCCGGACAAGGTTAGGGCATGCCATTTGTTGCTGCTAAGTACCACCTCTCAATACAC
Organism: Strobilurus luchuensis; assembly: GCA_019915105.1. Taxonomy (NCBI): domain Eukaryota; kingdom Fungi; phylum Basidiomycota; class Agaricomycetes; order Agaricales; family Physalacriaceae; genus Strobilurus; species Strobilurus luchuensis. The sequence goes on along the minus strand of JAHLMJ010000007.1, from coordinate 1,764,024 downwards.
CGGCGATGAATGGACGCGACCGTGAAACTCAACCAAGAAATCTATATGTCTCCTTGCGACTCGAACTGAAAACTATCAGCCGACACTCAAGGCGCTAGCTGCTGATGGTGCGTGGAAGCAAGAGATGTGGTGACCAGAGCAGACTGCAGAGTTTGGATCAGGAAGCTGCTAGACTTTGAGGACATTCAGCTGCGCAGCATGTCTGAAGATCATCGTACGCATGCTCATCTTCAAACTTTGACGCGTCTTTCTCACTGTACAACTTCCTCTCACTCAGAACAGGAACGAATATTCTCGAGGTCTCATGTGCCCACCAAATCCTATTGGCTTCTGGCTGGTGAGTGACGTGGCGCAGGCAGACGTAGCCGTCTTGGCAAGAATGCAGCGTACTGCCAATGTTCAACGTGATCGCTACTCTCGACGACTGCCCTGAGCTTGTACAAGCAATGTTCCGACGAGCCTTGAAGCTCGCTACGTCGTGGACAAGAAGCAGACAAACCTTCAAGGACGTTCAGAAATGATGTTCATCGTGGTCACTGCCGTTGTTGAAGGATAGTTCTCTCCCTGTGGCCGTAGGATCGCCAGCTAAGTAATCACGTTGACCTTGTAATTTATCTAGTTCTAGCAAGGTGAATGTTGTCTCTAGTTGGTGATTTCATCCGAAGACTGAAGCCTGCTCCGACTCTGCGACGCGGCGATTGATATCGACCAATGGCACGAAGCTGCTAGCGGACTCATGCTCACTTGGCTAGTACCACAACATCTCATATAGGCGATGCAACTTCTTGAGCTGCGACCAGTGCATAGATGCGGACCCAGGCGCGTAGAATTGGATCCAGCGAACATGCCCACATAGTCACCTTCGGACCCGGACAAGATAAGACAGCTAAAGAAAGGGCTCAGCTGGTGAGGATTGCACTGCCTCATCCGAAGGCGTGCTCAATGCTGATCCAAGGTACGTCCACTGCAGTCGCCTACATGGCTGTGCACAGTGTACACAGCTCACTTCGGGCCGACACACATATTGTGATTGAGGTAATGATGGATCTTCCCTCTTTTGGATGTAATCTTGCGTCCCTCGGACTCAATTCACAGCCTCAGCTGTTGAATGGTTCCTCATAAGTGCAAGTTGTTATCCACAACTTTCTTTCTTCACCATCATCATCTTCATGTATCCCACTCAACAACCATATCATGATCAATTCAGCTTGTATCCCAGTGCGGGGACTCCTCGAGCTCCATCACCCGGGATGCCTCAGCCGAGCTTTGGATCAGTTCATGTACGTTGTGTTCTCGGCAGGATGTTCTGAATTACGGTCTGATATATGTGCAGGCAACCGAACCTCAGACCCCATCAAACTATGGCGTCAACGCGCCATCTATGCCAATGGCGATGACAGCGCCACAAATGCGCCACGATAATGTAACTAACGGATTCTTCTTGAGCGGGAGCCATCCCGCTGACAGATCCCGTCAGCCTCTTTTTGCAGACCAAATCGTGTACCTTGGTGCTATATGTCTAGGGCCTCATGTCACGTATCAAGCCGCCTTTGGTCCTGCCGACTATCTCGCGCTTGGTACCACCCCAGTCACGAAGGGGAAGTCGACTGCTTACGGGTCGAGGGTTGGCGCGGACGTCGCCGCCATCCAGGAAGCGACAGATGCGCTCATCTGCAAGAAGGGCCAGAGTCAGTACCTCCCATGACGCCACTTTGCGATCTTAAATTCTTCCAGTCGTCAAGACCCTGGCGCCTCTTACACCTATGCAAATAGAGTGTCTAAAGACGCAATATCAAAGCCTGGCGCTCGGAATCAACCTCCAAACCCTTCTAGACAGCAAGCTCTCGACCCTCGGCCTTGATAAGAATCTTAGGTTGGTCACACTTGGGGAGGCTTGACGGTGTACTGACCCAAACACCAGTGAACTCGTTCACGGGCTGCTACTGGGCCCACTACAGTGTGACGCGTGGATTGTACAGCAGGCTACAGAAGGCGCAGGGTACGCTAACAAGATGATTCTCTCAATGTTGCCCTCAGCTTACCTTCGGTCAGGACAAAAGAGGACCTAGTGACTGAGGTCCTGCTTGGTCGCAGCAACGAGGAAATGAGGATCCTGAAGTCGGTCTATCCGCAAGTTGCTGGTAAGAGTCTCGACTATGCCGTCGCACATGATCTCTCGTCGGACGTGTTACGCAGTGAGTATTTCCACACATGCAGGTAGACTCCGTCTCTCATTGTGACTTGCGCTAGTTTTCAATATGGCACTTGTCGCTCAACGACAAGAAGGACCAGAGTCGACGTCTGTCCAAGAGGACGTCGCGAGATTGTACGCCGCCACAAAGCGCGGAGCGCCATATCATGTAATTTGTCTATTCCCTGAAATATATTTGCCCGCCAGACTGATTCACCTCTGAAGGACGTATTCCGCAACGTAATTGTGCAAAGTTCACCAGCCCACCTCGCTGCAGTGTACGTTTTGTTTGAAGCAGACCTTGAATGATGGCCTAATGATCCTCTAGTTGGGAACTGTACCGCGCCCAACATGGTAGCTTGACCAAGTCCATCAAGAAGAAATTCACGGGTCATGAGCGCGACGCTTTGCTACACATTGTCACAGGAGTGAAGACGAAACGGAGCGGCATCTATGCCAAGCCGCACCATCAAGATCCTACCGTGTGGCGGGACATGAAAAACATCCACGCGGCTATGAAGGGCTTGGGCACTAAAGATGATCGGCTCATCGCTCGGTACGAGATTGAGCTCTGTCGACGAAGTTTGATGTTGATTTGCTGCTGATAGGATACTCCGTGCGTCCTGGAATCGTGGGCGGATGGAGATGATCAAAGCAGCATATGCAGAGAGATACGGGAAGAAACTTGAAGAACGTATCAAGAGCGAGACCAGCGGCGAATATCGCACACTGCTCTTGGCGCTGACTGGGACAACTTCATAGTGGTGTGTATACTAATAGGACTCGATGTACATATGCAGAGTAGTGTATAACAACGAGCGGCTGAGAAACGTCATTAACAGAAAGGCTTACTCCGACGTTATGATTTCTAACGGGTCTCAAGGTACCGTGTCAAAGCAACTCGACAGCAATTGCGATTACTATGATACAAAATATGTTTCTTCTTCTTTATCATCGTCCCAATAAGTTACGCATGATGATCCTACAATCCAGTGTTGCCCTTGCCACGGCTGTCGATGACGGCGCTGCCGCGCGAGGCGTTGGTGGTGCCAAAGGTGGAGTTCTTGACGCCGTCTGTGGACTGCAATCTGCCCTCCTGCAGGATCTTGGTGACAACGTCGACATCCTTGGAGGTGTCGAAGATGGTTTCGAGTTGCTGTTTGGAAGGTTTGCCGAGGATGCCCTGCGGGCCCTGGCCGGAGTGCAGTACGTCGAAGGCTGTAGAAGGTTAGATGACGCGATGCGGGCAATAGAAGGCTACTAACAGTCAACAACGCTGGCTAATGGGATGGTTCTGTTGGTAAATGTCAATCGATGAGAGTCACAGGGCGTCAAAGCGGGGTATTTACGTGTCTGCGAAAAGAGGCGTGTCTCAGCATCGGATTGGAGATCGGAGGGGAATGTGTACTCACCGCCTTCCTTCCATTTCTTGAACTGCACGGATGGGATGCGGTCAGTCATCAGGGCATCGGGATGGCATGCACACGACCGACCTCTTCTATGTCGACGATGACAACGAACTCGTCGGTGGACTGCGAGTCGGGCTTGTAGATGACTTTTCCGAGGGATTTGGCCATTGTGTGGGTGTTGGAGATTACTGGTGGTGGTTGAAGTGTGGTGGTGGTGATGGTCGAGAAAAGAAAGCAAAATGGACTTTATACCCGGATGCTGGATGACGTAGGCCAAGCTGGAGCGGGCGATGGCGTCACGCGACATCATGGGCCATGAGGCGCCCCGCGGCCAGACGTGCTCGCGGCTTCGAGCGAGTCAGAGCAGGTCACAATTTGTGTACACGGCGCCGACAACATGTCATTTGCTGCTACGGTATATGCTTCAGAGGATATGCACCCAGGTCCCTGTCAGCCTCTGCTTCCAACTCATACGGATCAAGTATTTGCGGCAGCCACACGTCCCAATCTTTCTTGCATTCCAACACGTTCCGGGACGCAGTGTTCAGCGACTTGGTATACTCCCAGTACTCGGGCAGCCACCCAGCCATCTCCCAGTCAAGGATGGCGGACACATTCCATCCATCTGCGGTATGCACGACCATGATGTTATGAGCAGAAAAGTCGTTGTGCGTCAGCACCATGCGATGACGCGTGGAGTGCACAACCTGTACGGACTGGGGAAAGGAACTGACAGGCTCGCTGCGTCTGAGCTGGGCATTCATATGGTCCTCGTCCCGGAAAGGTCCTGACAACTCGAAGCGTTTGTGCAGCCGGCCACAAAAGATGGGACCACCAATGACAGACGCGATTGTCGTGCAATCATCGGGTCGAGGAATAGACCTGAGTTGGTTCATGTACTGTCGCAATTGGGAGATAATCCTGGCCCTGTCTTCTGTGGAGATATCCCTCAAAACCAGGTCGAGGGCTGTCCCAGGCATACGTTCCATCACTAGGTAGCGCGATCTCACCATGGGAAACTGGAATAGAACCCGTGGGACTGGAATGGCGGTGTGTTGGCGAATTAGACGTGTCGTGGCTATGTCTGCGTGTATACTTCGCTGAATATCGAAGCGCTTGACATAGAATTTAGCGTCAAGCCCGAAGACTAGACAGAGTGAGACAAGATTCCTGTTGTAACTGTTTCGAGGCGCACATTCCCAACAAGATCCGACTGCATTGTGAACCCAGGACCTTGCGTAGTCAAAACATTGCGTATATTTGCGGTAGAGCCAGTAGATTCTGTGTTTCTTCATGAATCGAAGACGGTCGCGATTCAACCATGGCGGCCAATCTGTTCGGCGGTCGAAGGTCGGGGACATCAGATGCAAAGGTCAACTTCAAGTTACGATCGACTCACAATTGATCAGTCTTCCATGACACTTCCGAACGGTCCGAGCTCCGGCGGCCCAGTAACCTCAGTCAGGCTCGGCTCAACGAGAGGAGGAGCTCGTAGAAGCGCTTCAAAGGCATACCTACTGGATAGAGCGCATCAATGAGTGGTCCATGGCCAAGGACAGAGCTGATGGATGTTGTGGTGCATTGTGATTCGCCTTGGGGCAACTCTATCATGTATGCGTGTCCCAGAATGACCTCCGCTAATTTGCCTGTGTTGCATGCATACACAATGAGAATGCAGCCCGGAATGACGTGCATGTCGTATCAGAAGAGCGCCAGATGTCCCGTTTCCGCCAAGTATGAGGAGGTGCATTTTGTTCGAGGACACTCTGTTTGACCAATCTCATCCGCGAGCTGAAGGGACGATTCACTCACTTCAATCATTCACAACTTGGTACTCCTCCTCGCGGAGATGTTTGAGGAATCTGTAGTCATATGTTCGAGTCGAAAGAGTGTACGGTAAACAGGCCGCGTTCGAATCAATCATTCGTAGCTTCAATGCGCAGTCCAAACCAGTCCGGTATGGCATCCCAGGCCTCCGCCCTCATCTTGGCGCACTCTTCACTGAACGTAACCTTGCAGTAAAGGCACATTCCCAGGCCAACCTGCGCCTGTCCCGACGAAGCCTCAAAGTCCTCACGATCCAGCATCTCGACGGCTTGGGACATCATGAAGAGTGGATCGGCATCGCGTCCAGGAGCAACACCTCCGATGGCGCGTAGAAGATTGAGAGAGATGTAGTATAGCGCACGGGAGCAGTGGCCGGGGGTGATGCACCCAGCTGCAGGTGCGCGGCTGACAAGAATAAAGCGTGCCATGAACTGCTGCGCAAGTTCGCGACCACGAAGAACGCGGGCAAAGAGCGGAAGAGGGAGTTTCATTCGAATGCCATCAGAGGTCGTCCCTTGCAGTATCCTGCTGGGCCCGTATCGCGAAAGGTCATAGAATGCTGCTGGGAGGATAGCGCCGACACCGAGCTCCAGCGCCAGATGGATGATTGGGATGGGGTGCTGGCATGTGCGGCGTGGTACATATTGACCATCGGCGTCGATTGCCTCAAGCTCTCTGAAATCCCAAGCGTCCAGAGCAAGAGGATAATCGATTTCGAGACGGGAGATGCAACGATGACGAAGGGTTTCGACCAGGTACTTGGTTGACAGTCGAAGGACGCCGGCAACGACAGCAAAGTCGTTCTCGCGTGGATACTTAAAGTATCTGCCACAAGAGGTGAGTGCCGTCGGATGGGCAAACAATGAGCGAGACGCACAGTCCATCATAGAGCGCACGTAGGAAGTGATCCCAATCACTGTCCGAATCGCCATGCATCCGAACACTTGGGCATCCCTCGTACTCTTCAAGGGCATCGGGATGCAGCGGTAAGCCGAATAAACCCTCGAAGACCTCGGACTGGCGCGCGAGCTGGCCACGGTGGACCTTGAACGCGCTGTTTCCGGCGATGAGCACGATATTGCCATCCTTGAACCAGAAGGAGGAGCTGGGTGTGATGGCCACCATGTTTGCTCGTTGGGCACTGTTTGTTAAGGAATGTGAAGATAGTCGTAGCTGTGGTCGTGGAAGTTGTAAAGGAAGAAGCAAAGTTGAAGGCCACCGCCGCAATTTAGAAGACCTGCCGTGGCTTCGATCGCGACCAAATCGCCTGCCGGCATGTCTCGCAACGGTGAATGAGGCAACTCATGTCAAGTCGTTGCAGAGAATCTTTGTACACAATCATTTTGAGTCGCTAAGACGCGAGTTCGTAAAGTCTGCAGGTAGAGTTCAATGCGCGGTCCGACCCGTGAAATTGGTCTTCTGTTGGTAGTCACTCTTCCGCAGACAATGTCACGCATATTGGAGTGGACATGATTCTGCTACCTTCGTGAGATATGAATTTACGCGAGAAATTGAGACGTACCTTGGCTTCTGGGTGTCCTGGCAGTCTGACAGTAGTGACAGTGCAGAACAGAGTATTGGAGATCTCATGAGATCACAGAGTCTGAAGTCTGAGAAGCTTGTTGAATACTGGGTTCAGTTGAGCCAGCCGTGGACAAAGGTATTTATCTCGAATGAGTAAGTTGGGATGGAGGAGAGACCTTGAAGACCCGAGTCTAAGCAGGTTCGATGGCCGGACCGATGATCCGGCGTTTTCCTTCTCAGGAGCGAAAGTTTGAATAGTTCCTTGACCGCCACCTTAGCGCCTGTCCGACGTCCTGTCACATTCTTATTGTCTGGCAAGACTAGCAGGATCAATCTGCTTTGGTGGTGACCGCATATCAAACAACTGGTGCTATCCGAGTCTCAGTTACTATCATCTGCTGGGAATGGGCCCATAGCCTGCCTTCATCATGGCATCAAGGTTTCGTCCTAACGGTTGCCCAATGCAATGAAGGAAAGTCACACATCGTGTCTGACCTGTAGCAGGTTCATTTTTATGCCACGCCCTTGGAGTCAGCCTTGTATTTGGTGCCCTCTGATCTCCAGTGTCCTGAAACCAGATATTCTCTCGACGCCACACAATGGCACACATCCCCTGCTGCCTCATGGTCAACAGATGTGCAATGCCCTATTATAGATGCTCTAGGACTCAAAATGGCTGGGTCAAGCTCGGGTATGTGCACGGCCATCTGTCCGGTTGAAGGTGTTCACCAGCCTGAGCTCATGTTCTGGCCTCCAGATGGCTTTCAGGATCCCCACCGTCATTCAACCCTAGGCGAGGCTATCTCCAGCTTTTCTTCAGGCGTCACTTGCTGTGGTCGAATTCATAATGTTAATTGGTCTTGCATGCTCGTCCTTCCAAGTCAAAGCTCGTTGATGGCGCAACACGGCACTGGGGCCTCCCATCCAGGACTCTGGAGTCTGGATTCCCGAGAAGCCACGTATCTCTCTCCTGGACCGCCGTGTTCACTTTGACCTTCCTACGTATGTTACCAACAACAAAAGGGTCGGGAAAAAACCAGTTGCAGGGTCCTCGTCATCACGTGCATCACGATGGTTCGAATGAAATGAACTCTTAGCCTGGTTAACCCGACTCTAGTACGAGAGAAGACAGTCGTTCCCTCGTATAGAGCCTGGATCCAGGGGAGGGGTCCACATCGACGTCCCCCGTTCATCAGATTTTTGACATCCCGGCCGAATGCCGTGTGCGGCTCATGAGTAATAATCAGTGACACAGAACGCAATGTGCAAAATCCTTTCTTGACTCGTCACAAGTCCTCCTACGCCCGATGAATAGAGGAGTGCACTCGAATACAATTCAAGACACTGAGATGTAGAGACCCATGTATGCAATCCTTTTCTCTCCCTTGCACGCTCCATATACTCCACGGGTACCATATCTGGTAAAACAAGTAGACCATCCAATGCGCACTTGGTCCTCCCACATACGGATCCGTTGAAGCTCAATTTCGAGACAGCGACCGTTGACGGCGGCAAAGACATGAGCAAGACGCCATTGAACCTTTGGGCCAGCTTTGGGCTGTGATTGTGCACGGCTTGGGTCGGCTTGTGCTTCGGATCACGAAAATGTTGCCGAACTGGAGACGTCGATATGACCCCCTCCCCTGAAACCAGGCTAATGAACTCTCTGCTGCTCTGCCTTGCTCCTACCCTCAACAACAACTACTCAGTCTCACAAAACATTCTTCGCCACCATGCCCCCTCTATCGACATCATCCAAATTCAACGTTGCTGCTCAAAAGAAAGTGAACCTCCAAGTGACTAACGGCCAAGAGAACCCAGTACGTAGTCCTATCTATCTTGCCACTCATCTGTATTTTCATAACCAATCTACAGACCCCAAGGCCTCAAGGTCTTGCACTCCAACTCACCGTGGATGAGGTTGCAGATCTCTTGCAGCGCGGATTCGTACGTTCAATACACCTAGAGTTGCTCTTGACATGCCTTTGATGGTCTCACAGATATTGGGCCCCCAAGGACTGTCCCTTGACTCCGGAGCTGAACTAGCTCAATGGGATACCACCGCTAGCCCTGGCCAGAATGGTGGTCGTTCGTAGTCCCCATCAGTTCTTTTCCGCGTCGAGTCACGCTAGGACCTTTTTGACTACCTTGCACCCCCGTTCCTTGGTCTTTTGACGAGTCAATCTAGTTATTGTATTTGTATCGTACTTTCCGACCCGTATCCGCATCGCCAGCATGTATCAATCACCTCATATCATGAACCTCCAGTGGCAATTCTCACCGTGCAGCTGTACTCTCAAGGTTACACTGAGTACTACCAACCGACTCAGTCCCTCTGATATCAAACAAAAACTGTGTCATAGTCGTCAATGAAGGTCGTACCTTCGGCCAACTTTGACACTGTATATCAACCCAAGCCGGATTGCGATCACCCATCATCATCATCATCATCGTGGACCAACTCGGGTTTAACGGCCGACACTTCCTGTCATCGAACATCCACCACCTCCACCTCTCCACACATTCTAGCCGCCGTTCCTCGACGATTCGAGTCTTCAAAGCAAAGCTCTTCTTGCAAAGATGTATCCAGGTGCCCAGACGCGCCGTTCTTGGTCTATATTTTTGCCTTGCGTTCGAACGGCCCTGGTGTGCCTTCCAACGAAATTTCTCAACCTCTCATACAAATCTTCTACCCTTGCCGGGAGGAATGGTGTTTTCACTGCGAGCTGTACACACTTAGCTCATTTGGCCGGATCTGATGATAGCACGCGACAAGCGCGTCCCACTCATCAAGCAATGCCATGTTTCGTTTGGTGCTTTCAGACATTGTCCTCAGGCTTGTTTTCTTCGCCTTTGGATCAGCGACCCGAATAGCTCATTGTCAGCACTGAATGGGTGTCCGTGTGGCTTCTAGTGCTTGAGGAACAGCTGCTCGTTCCTCCGTGTTGACCATCGTTCTCATCTGTTCATGGTTCTCCAATTCTTGATCAACTTGTGGCAGCCAGCTCCTTTGTACTAGACGTCCTCAGTTGACTCGGACAACACGGCCCGCCTTATCACTCAAATTGATCAAGCACTCCGAGTCTCCGACTCACTGGCCACATGCTACTTTCGCACGTTCGACAGGAAGTGACGCCTATATAACCTCTTTCTTTGTTAGGAATGGCACCTCCTTTGCCAGTATACTCTCATGAAGCTCTTGATTGCTTCGACGTTGTGCGTGGCGCTGGCCCTTCAAGCCCACGCCGTACCCATGCGCATCAAGAGAGACGATGTAGCCGTAACACTTGACGGGCAGACCTTTATCAACAAGGGGATCGTCGGTTTTGGCGTGATACCCTCAGACTTCGTCGAGTCAACAGGAGACACAATGGGAGGTTTTGGAAGCGCTGCTACTATCAAGAGAGGAACTTGGCAGAAACTTTCCAATGGGAGTTACAGCGGAACGTTCGTCGTCCATCCGGACCGCGGCTATAACGTGTGGGCCACTGTTTCTTGTTCGAAATCTTCACTGGCACTTACGGAAATGTTGTAGCGTAACAGAAATTGACTCGTCAGCATGAGGTCGATTTCTGGCTCACTCCATACGAGGGTGATGATGACCTTTCGTACGACGATGCTACACAGACTCTCGTCTTGTCATACGCGCACACAACGTTGCAATACGAGCGTAATCATGCCAAGACTACTGGCCTGGACACGATCGGTATACGTCCAGCGATGGCAGGCTACCCAGCGGTGGCGTATGCCGATCCGCAAATGCCTGTCCCACTCTCCACTGACAGGTTGTCAATCGACGCTGAAGGGCTCGTTGGCAATGCCGATGGAACTTTCTGGATTAGCGACGAATATGGACCCTACATTTACCGCTTCAGTGCCGACGGAAACCTCATTCAAACCATACAGCCAGTCGAGGCGGTCCTCCCTTACGACTCGCAAGGAAGTCTCAACTTCACATCCGAAGTAGACCCGGCAACGGGGAGGGCAGGGAATCAGGGTTTCGAGGGTTTGAGCGTAGACCTCGAGAACCAGATATTGTACGCTATGTTGCAATCTGCCACCATACAGGACGGAGGAAACGACAAAACCACCTCTCGTTACACGCGCCTATTTGCGTACAATGTCTCTAATGATATCGTGGAGCGGCCGGCACTGCTGGGCGAGTGGGTGGTCCCTTTGCCAATCAGCAAGAAGGGCAAGACACGTGCTAGCAGCGAGATTCTCTTCCTGGGTGAAGGTATATTCCTGGCCTTGAGTAGAGATGGCGACGGTAAAGGTGGAGATGACCTCCAGTCGAGCTACAAGTTTGTCCTTGCAATCGATTCGAAGTTTGCTAATCTCATGTCGACAAATTCAATTCAGGCAGGCGGACCTCTTCTCCATTGTCAATGCCACCGATATCCATGGAAGCAAATTTGACGACCCCGCGAATCCCATCGCGCATAACGGCAAGCTTGACAAAAGTATCACGGCAGCAGAATACGTCTCTTTCATAGACTACCTGGACAATGACCAGCTCGCCCGCTTTGGTCTACAAAATGGTCGGTCTTGTCATAACTCTTGAGTTCTGAATGAACCTTGAGAACTTGCTCTAGGTGACAAAGACGATGAAACCCATATCGACGCCAAGTGGGAATCGCTTGCACTCGCACCAGTGAACGATGAAGATTCTCCTGACGACTACTTTCTGTTCACACTGGTTCGTACATTCTTTGCCGGGCTGCAAGTCTTGCTGAGCTTCTCCTCTCAGTCGGACAACGACTTCCTTACCACGAATGATTCCTCCCTCGGAGTTCCCTATGACGCTGGAGACAACGTCAACAATCAGTTTCTGGTGTTCAGAGTGACCTTGCCGGTAGTCTCGGCTTCTACATTGCAGGGGTAAACAACGACAAAAAAGCGAAGACGCTATAGAGGAGTGATGAATTCGATGGGGTGTATATCAGTTGGCAGAATTGACTTCCGACTTGTTTTCACCCCGTGTCTGAGCGAGGTATCTTGCGAAACTACTCGAGTACGACAGCCCTAAGCTCGAAGCCAAACATCGTTCCTGTCGGTGGCCTCAGCAAAGCAAGAGCGAGATGTTTTGTGCAGTGACACATCATTTGGTACTTTGAGTATGATTTATACTTGGTCTTTCATTATTACAATTCGCCGACCTTCTTAACACCAGCAACCACCCGTTCGTTCCTCCTCCAGAACTCGACCAGGATATCTGCTACACTCGTCGGGTCGTCTTCGTGTAGCATATGCCCAACACTGGGTACTACCATCATCTGGAATTTGCCTTGCATCTGTCCAATCATCAACTCTTTATCCAGACGGTCTGTTCCAGCCAGTATAAGCAGACGTGCTGTTCTGCATGCTAAGAAACGAGATGAAAGGCCCTCAAACCAGCCTGAAAGAGATGAGACTGCATTGACCTCGAGAACAGAAGTAATCATACTTCTCCAGTAAGGTGCAGTTGACCTCAACGGTGTCCGCCACACGTATGCAGGCACTAGAGAAGATTCCGATTCCGAAGGTTTGATGATGGTTGGTATCGAGACTCGGGCGGAATTGACGTTCCGTAAAGCCTTGGTGTTGAGATGCCATTCGACAGCTTCTTCTGGACTATCGAACCCGTCTGGCCGTGCGTTCAGTAGACTGTTCATGTGCGGCAATGCATCGAGAGCGGATCCTGCGAGGAGATAAGTGTCAGAAAGAAGCAGTGATCATGAGTGGCTTCAAACCTTCTACGACGTCCAGCACGACGATACCTGTGATGCGGTATTTGGCTTCGAGAAGGAGAGGACACGCGCGTACGAGAACGGAGCCGCCCATGCTGTGACCGATGAGCTGCAACGTTCAATAATCTCAGCCCGTTGGACTGAGCACACATACCAGTAACGTTGGTGCTTTAGCCGGATCAGGGAACAACTGCTTTATTACTTCCGTGAAATCTTGGACGAGCACGTCGATGGACAGATCCCCGTCATCCACTCCATTCGTTGGTACCGTCTTTCCTAGCAGAGTGTTTGAGCCCTACCGGACAGATAGCCGGTGTGGATCGGCCCACCATGTCGCCTTGCATCAACAGAAAGAACGCCACATTCGCCTTGGGTCATGTCGGTGATCTCTTTGGCCAAGCAGGCGAAGCTGAGACCAGAGTATCCTGCGCCATGGTGGCACGCCATGACGGTTCCTCCTTCAAATTTAGGTGGAGTGTAATATACGCGGCAGTCGAGTCCACGCGATGGCACATCGACCATTGCAGCGCTGGCGAAGAACGTGGAGGCCGAGATAGGTGCGTATGCAGGATTTGGCGCTGGTTTTGCTCTGTTGTTGGAATTCATCCTCGGCCTTGATAGCTGATTAGTCTACTGCAGCTCAAGAGATTCACTGAATCGCACAGACATTGCAGGCGGCCCGAGTCCGCGTCCTGGCAGAGATCCTAGGGAGTCGCCAGATTCTTCATCTTCATCTTCCTCGGCATCGTGTCCAGGTAACGTAGCAGGTAACTTGGCGAGCCGAGCACTCATTGCAGAACGGTAGAGATTGGACATGATGGTCAAAGGAATACAACAGCTCGGTGGAATCGGGCCGAAGATATTCATCAAGGCTAGCTCGGCGCGTGCTTCACCTTCGCACAGTCGCGGCGAAATTGCGACACGGTATACTCTCGGTGCTATGATCTCACCAGCCCTGGTACTTGGAAAGGTAGCTGACTCTTCGCCGCTCTTATGCTACTGCTAGTGCTCGCTGGGCAACAACGCGATTCTACTTTGACAGCTCGACCTCGCTCATGATCAGTGATTCCCTGACCATCTTGACCAAGAACTTCGCCTTGGTTTTGAACACGGAAGGCTCGTACGTGCGCCGATTCATGCTAGCCAGGTAACCGACCTTCTGTAATGAGCAGGACTCGATACAGAAAGTCCTGCTCATACTATAAGGAGGCCAGGTTATCGGGCTAGATTCATGCATCATGATTAGTAAACTTCACGGAAGTGGAACCGAGATCGTTCGCCCAAGCGCGTTGTACTTCGCATATAAAACGTGACTTCAAGAATGCAAACATTGCTGTATCCCTGTCATGTCCTCAAATCTCGTCGCTCTTATCATCGGTGCTGGCCAAAATGTTGGCTACTCTATTGCGGCAGCCCTAGCGCTTCAGAACTACAAAGTAGCTATCGGCTCCCGACATCCTAAAAACGACGGCGCCTCTGATTTCTATAGCTTCGCTGTGGATGTCACTCAACCTGATAGCGTGAAAACGGCGTTTCAGGCCGTTAGCAACGATCTCGGATCTACCAACGCTGTGGTCTTCAGCGGTAAGGGCGTCTTTACTACGAACGCGCATGAGGACTGAACTTCGGCGTCGAACAGCTTATGCGTTTGTTCCCGCGAACCCAGATGATCCGTTATCATTCTCCCTTGATGACTATGTACATGCATCCAATGTGGCCACGAGCTTCTATATTGCTGCCCAGGAAGCCCTAGCGTCGTTCCGTCTGCCAGTTCACGAGAACTCCCCCAAGACGTTCATCGTGACTGGAAGTTTGCTTCCCTTCATACCAGCCAGCGTGCGCCCCGCAAGCCTTGGCCTTGGCGTGCAGAAGCGTTTGGCAGCATACCTGATTGAGATCTTTTATAACGCTTATATCAAGGAGGGCATCCGGTACGCGTCTCGTGAGCTCTCATTCCCAGATCATATGACGGAAAGATTTCCTTGCAGATTTCACTACGCGCATCTTGTCTCTTTAAAAGGCTCTATTCCGCAACTCGATAAATCGGAACCCGACAACTTCTGGAAGAGCGGGCCTGCTCAAGCGAAGGCTTATTGGCACTTGATATCAGCGGAAGCTCCCGAACCATGGGACTATAGGTGCATTCAGCTCGGTCCGGGCTTCCTTCACTGCTTACTCTGTATGTTCGTAGATTCACATTCGATGGAAAGAAGTATGAACAGAAGTGAAAGCCGCACATGGACAAAATTATGGATCACAAAGACCAGGTTGACCTAATCAGCATGTTGCGAGCGTGTACAGGCCAGATTCAGAAGAACAATGGACAGGATAGGACAGATGTGCAACTACATCGCGATAATAGCACACTGCGTGTGATAATATCAAAGTGTGATCCGGCTTGAGGTTCGAATCTTTCATGATACCCTGATCCCTGAACACGCCTTGGCCTTTGGACAAGAAAGAGACTAGCGACAGACACGCGCAATGAGTCATCGCATGATTCGCATCATCGATCGCGCGATAGAGGATCCGGATTCACATCGCCTCGATGACTTCGGCTCTGACTCGACAAAGAGAACATTGCTGAGCAAGACCGTTTCCAAAGAAAGATCCGTACAATGCCCTGAGCCACGGTGGAGAAGATACGCATCCGTGAGTCAGCCAGATGCGCGTCTTTGTCAAAGGACCTCGGAACGTCAACATCGGCATCGGCGGTTCATCTTGGTGGTTCGCCAGCGCATTGGTTCGCCCCAGAGTCAGAGTCTGGGGACAAGGCACCCCGCCAGCACAGCCTCAGAGACGGAGGCTTTCCGAGGTATGCGTCATCCGGAAGGAGGATTGGCATGACGAATGCGTAATTTGTCATCAGTTTTCCATCTTGGTTCGGATGGATGAGAGTTTGCCGAGGAAGTCTTTCAGTCATCATACGCGTCGTTACGGCTGCTGGTAGAGCCGCAGGTTTTAACTAGGCGTGACTCAGATCTCACATATAGCTCATTGGGTTGACCTGTTAGCTATCTCGTTGGTGAGGACTGAGTAAATTGACAAATCGTACCACCCGTTATCGTCGAGGCGAGTAAAGGATAAGCTCAACTTTGCACTAGAGTTAAAAAAGGCATGGCTTTGGCCGCTGGGAAGACGTCTTGCGGGCCTTCTTTCTGCGATATGACCACATTAGGCTCGCAGAAAGAAAAAAGTGCAGAAGAAGAAGGGAGCTATAAAATGCTATTCCATGGACAACTAAGAAGCTGCAGGCAGCTAAATTCAAGCATTCAGCTCAACACGACGACAGCAAGAATCACACAGCTAACACGACGAGGAGCAGCAACAAGAGGCATAACGTTAGTGTAGAGGATCCGCTGTTCAGACCAGTCAAGTTCGTGCCTAAACTAGAAGCCACAGAACAGACGAGTGTAAGAATAAAGGTATACTTTCGATGAAATTTTGCTATATGGACAGAGACCTTGATTTGTGAGCTGAGACGGTTGCACTGGTTCACCGACCGACCGAGGTTGCCGTGAAACGCACTGTATATGGTGTAGACCGCTGCTGGTCTACTCCATAGGGTGGCAGATGAGCGTCTCCTTCTTACACACACAGGCAAGACGGTAGAGGTATAGCATGACAGACAAGTGGATCACAGTCGCCAGGCGCCAACGCGTCAAGTTTAGAATCGGATATGAGTGATAAGGCCCGGGGTACCCCATATCTTGCAAAGCAGCTGATCGAGATGGATGAGCAGCGATATGATGGGCCGGGATGGATTACCGAGAGAGCTGCACAAACCGTTACGTGACTGAATTGAGGAACGAAAGAAAGTCACGAACGTTAGTTTGTGTCTCTGTAGCTAAAATGTCCGCGAGGTATTATGTCGCTCCTGTCCGTAAGCAACATTTGGCCGTGTTTATCTGCCTCTTCCTGGCTCGGCTTCGCGGAATGCCGTCGTCCTCTTATCGTACACCTGCCTCAAGCCTTGAACGTCTCATTTATTCAACCAGCGCCGTGATCTACGATTGACAATGCCTCGACGTACTGGGGCCAAGACAGATACCATTGACGGCTATACAAAGACTGTCACGAGTCACCACAAAGAGAACGCAAGTCAACTTATACACCACAGTAACCTTCAATTCCTTCCCCACTACTGTACTTTCTGTGTTGCCAATGAGCTGTATCTACGTACTCATGCAATAACAATATCTATCCATTTATTTGCTCCGCTCACCAGTATGAATCCACCGTGTTTGATTGCTATCATGGCCCACCGGCATCTGATGCCATTACAGCTTCAATGTACTTACGACGTGTCCTACGTGCCGCTTGACTGTATTTCCCCATCCTCTTCCCACCGCCAGCTCAGAATCTCTTTCTGGTAGGCAAGAAAGTGAAGGACGCGGGCCACGGTTTGTGACACGCCGCTTGCCGGCCATACCCGCGTCATGGATGAGCAGCGATATGATGGGCCGGGATGGATTACCGAGAGAGCTGACTGATTGTATGATATGACATTCCGAGAATCGAGGCAGAAGAGACACGTTGCCGCGAGGAGTACGGCGCAAAGACGAATGTTCTCATGCACGCCAGAGAACGGAAAAACACCAGCGCAGCCAAGTGAACAGCAGAGGCTGCTACGCAGTAATAGCACATCGCGTGAACGGCACGGCTGTGAATGAAAGGGAGCTGTCAGAAGTGTGAGTCAAGGTGAGCCTGCGGACGAACCCAGGGTGGGCCGGCTCGGCTCGCGATTGGACACGGACTTAGTCCCCGGATAGCCGTGTCAGCCATCCTTTGACCAAGCACTATAAAGACCCGGTCAGTCGACATGCTGTCCCCAATCTCAGCCCAGCGCCACAATGCAGTCGGACATCTCCCGCATCCTGGATCCCTCCTACTACCACAAACACACCAGCCAGCCCCGCGTCTACTACGACCGCAAGGGCAACATGCATGATCCAGACTACCGCCACTTCCCGATCATGCCATCATCCTACGCCACATCGTCCAGCATGGACACTGAGCAGGAAGAACAATACGTGGACCCGTTCTCGCGCCCACGGGCAGCGAGCCGCACATCATTCTACCCATCGTCGTCCTCTTCATCCTCATCCTCATACTACTCCGCGCCGTCTCACGACGCAGGCAAGCTCAGAAAGAGCCGCAGAGTCTCGCTAGACTCGTACCAGGAGGACGAGGATGAGTCGGAGGAGGGCTACGACTCATGGGACGAAGAGGCCGAAGAGGCCGAACCAGAAACACAGACATCCAAGAAGCCGGAGATGTCGTGTTCAAAGGCGATGAAGCGCCAGCTCCAGACGCTGTCGTTCTCTTTGGGATATGGGGTATTTCGCGCGCGGCGCAGGGTCAGAAACGTCTTGAACCGCCATTGAGCGGCAGTATCATGTTCGCCACATACCCCGCCAGCATCTATACCTCATCGCATCCCACCAACATCGTCTATACCCATCACTGTATCTCTTCATGCATGTTCTTTACACTGTATCAGTACCGTCATAGGGACATTCTTCGCATTCTCAGTAGCATTACACGCTTTTCGACATGAATTTGAACATCTTCTACATGACATGAATCGTCCGATGTGTACAACAAGTTGAACTACAAAGCCACAGTGCGACTCAGCTGGACACGATCGAGGCATACCTTGTCGCAGTGTCAGCGATTCACCTGGCCGCAGCATCGCGCAGCAAACGAGTGCACGGTTCGGCCGCTCAGCAACTCCGCTGGCCTTCGTGAGAGGATAGGCATCGATAAGCCGTGCTGTGCGATTTCAAGAGTCTTGTCGGTCATCTCGTGCACTCGTATGATCCAGGGTGTTCGGACTTCGGTGTGGACACGCAGACCACTGAGGGTACAGTAAATTTCCAGAATGGTCGGAGAGAGAGGTCCTCAGACGAAAGCGCCAAAAACAGTCTGTCGGAAAATAATCGGGGTGTTTTCTGGAAGATTTGCGAATGGTGCATGAGCGTGTGTGAGAGGAAAAGACTGGAAAGAAACGGTCCGACAAAAACAAGAGTGGTTGTCTCATGTCATAGTGACCGGGACGCGCGAGTATTCCCCCGATGGATATCCCTTCGGAAAGCAAGGCCAAAATGACTTGATCAGACCTCAAGCTTCCGTCCAGCAGGTCAGCGTAGTAGAAGGGCCCATAGATTTGCCGAGAGGTACCACCAGCTGGGGAGCGAGTCAGACCCGTAGATTCGCCTTCCACTGGCACGCGGCTGGAGGGATCATGGACAGAAGGCCATTTGGGAGACATTGCGGTGCGATAGGCTCGACTAACCTTTCCTGAGAAGGATGTAGCACGTGTGCTCAGAACGAACCAGCTTGCAGAAGGGAGTGGGCTGTTAAAGCGTGTGTTCTGAGAAAATTGCAGCGGCCGCCGACAGCTACTCGGCTCAAAGCTGTAAGAAGAGAGACAGCTGCAGAGCTGGTCAGACGTCTTCGGCACCAGAGAAGACAGGGGAGGTAATTTAAGCCCGCAGTGCAGAGGCTCTGGAATGCATAACAGCGCGTAATGCTTCGACGATGAGTTCTGAGCATTGCAGGCTCGCATTCATTTATATAAGCGGTATTTCCGCTTCCGTTCTACAGCGGTTGTCAACAAATGTAAGACCGGTCGAGGAAAGAGCAATCTTACACATTTCGCCATTCGTAGACTTAGGTATGAATTTTTGGACCCGGTAATCTGAAGAAAAGGTGTGGCGGCATTTGCCGGATCGCGATGAGGTCAGTCGAATGGGTGACACATCTTGCTTCCGTACTGCTACCACGGTACTGAAACCCGCCTGGTCTTGAGTAAGATTACTCACAATTGTCCTCTAGGTGAGCCGACTGTCTGCGTGTTCGTGGCCAAGACTGAGTTCATCCAGTATCTGCTGCCAGCACGCAGGAACCTTTCTGTTCTGACGACTGTTCTGGCTTCATTGACGCGATCTGAGCTGCATTGTGAGCCGTAGACTGCGTCCAGGCCATTTCTCTTACCCAAGGAATATCTGACTAGAAACCAGCACCATGTCTTGCCCCTCCTGCCATGATATCGCTGCTGATATGCGACTGCACGCCGAGCTATATGCTTCTCGGTTCGTTCAACTGGAGACGACGAATGACCCACCAACAGACGCTGAACTTTCTGACATCAAAACTGGCATTCTTCCCCTCCTCAAACGTCACCTCCATCACCTTGAGTCGCATCCTTGCGATGTATCCTCATCCGAAGAGCAACAGAGAGCGGAGCTACAGACATTGATTTCGAAATACGAGCTGGCTTCCTCCTCACAGCGACTGATACCCACCGAGATTCTCTGGCAAATATTCCACGTATGCAGCGAATTCAAGGCGGAGTCCATCAGGCGGACTTCCAGGATCATGTCAGCTGGTCCGTCCAACATCTCCTGGCGACTCGCACAGGTGTGTAGACGCTGGCGTTCTGCGGCCTTGTCCTACGGCCCCATATGGTCATCATTCACTCTTCGTCTCGTCCCTACCTATGCAATCTCGCCTCATTCGCTAGCCATCTTGGAAACTGTCCTTGAACGCTCGGCACAGTCGCCATTGAAGATTGTACTAGAAACAATCAGCCCTACGTTGTTCCCTCTGCATCATTGGGACCGGAATGCGAACGCTATCCGGGCTCAAGCGAGGCTGGTCGAGCTGATATATGCTCAGTCACACCGGTGGCAAATCGTAACTCTGAACCTCGAGCAGGCGAGCGATATTGAGCACCTACTCCATTCCGTGCAAGGAAGACTGCCAATGCTGGAGAAACTTTCACTGTCGTTTGAACAAGAGCCTACTGACATTGACGTGCTTGACTCCTTTGCCGATTGCCCGCGCTTGAACGAGCTGTGTCTTCGGGGCATTCAAACAGTGCACACGATGACGTCCGCGTCATTGCCGTGGATGCAGATCACCAATCTTGCCATTACCACTCCCCATACACCCAGCCTTCCTGTGGCCCAGTTCGCTTCGTGTCTCTCCATACTGGAGAAGTGCACTGCCGCGAAGCGGTTCTCCTTCACGCAACATTGCTTTGGCAGGGATGCCACTTACATTGCAACGAATCCAGTCGTACTGCCCAGTCTTGAGGAGCTGAACACGACCGATCCCCTCATCTTCAACAACCTTTCCCTCCCCGCACTGCGCACTATAAAGGCCGGGTCGAAGTTCCGCGACTCCAATGCAGATCTCTTGGCCGCCATTGACGCGCTCATAGCTCGCTCGAATTGTGCAGAGAGTGTCGAGTGTATCGAGCTGACGGCGTTCCCAATTCGCGGGATCCTGCTCCAGATCCTCCAGAGGACGAACAATCTAGAGCATCTGTCGTTGAAGAGACTCTGTGACATTGACGACCAGTCCAAGACAGAGATAGGGATCATAACAAGGTTCATTGACTCCATGAAGGTATCGGAGGAGCTGCCTAACCTGAAGGACTTGTATGTGTCCGATAAGACTGAGGCAGTAAAGCGGACAAGGGTCTGGTAGTTTTCCAATATCCTCATCTTTCCTGATAGTGTGTACATTCAGCGAGTTCATAGTGCAGTCACCTGTAAGAGTAGACAATGTATCGTATTTGACTGCGAAGCGAATCGGTAGAATTCGAGGGTGGGGGATGTCCAACTAGATTGGTCTGAGTCATGGTGTGTTCTACAAGATAAGCACTTCAATAAGTATCGGATTGAATCACGAAAGTAGCGCTGTGATGTCGCAACGGAGGCGCCAAGGAAGCCTAGGAAAGTCCACACCGATCTAGAATCTCACAGACGCTGACAGAGACAACCCCTCAACGTTGCTCTGGTGTGTTATTGACAGAAATAGCTTGGAGGTAGCACACACCAAGAGTGAATATCGGGCAAAGTCGGCGGCTGTCAATGTGGCCCCAGGCCTGGAGAAGTTGAATATAGTTACTTGTATGGGTCCGTGACGTCCCTTTGATGGCCATATACTCGTGCTGTTTAGGGTCACGCCTTCCTTGGGGCTTGGGGATAGTGTGTACGTACAATGAGCATGAGAGCGCAGTGACGCGACGAAGAGTCTGTGGAAACCAGTGTGGCAGTATGACCACAGGAGCATATCCGGGACCCGGAAGCAAATGTGCTGATGGCGTGTCTAAAGGAAAAGATGGCGACAGATACACACGGATGCTACGGCCGAGAAATTTGGCGACAGATGTCGGCCATCGTAGAGTGCTCGGTCAGCCGTAGACATGAATAAGCCTGGAATATACATTGTATTCACGTCGGTGATACACCCTAATAAGTACAGCATGAAGTGGAAGGATATGATCGAAAAGAAAGAATTTTGTGGAGTGCCAGTCTAAACCGTTGAAGGATGGATAGTGCATGCATCTAGTGTGCCTCTGCGTGGGCTTTGTGGTCGTAGAGAGGACCCATGGGAGGCTGGGAAGAGATTGAGAAGGACGACCGTAGAAGGCGCGGAGACGTACGGGAGTGTTGCGTTCCCTGTGAAGAGAGTGAGCTGGGCGACACACAGGGATCAAGAGGGACGTACCACTTGGTGCCACCAGGGAAGAGGGGAGCTAGAGGACGCCGGTCAGGACCGAACAGGCGGTCGACGACGAACAACTCACAACGGTAGGGATCGGGGTGCTTGTCCGCGGCCAGCTTGGCCTCTGCCTGCTCCAGAAGGACTGCAAGAGCGCGCGGGTCCTGCACGTTGCTGTTTGCGGCGAAAAAGAGATGAGAAACGATGGGAATCGGATAAGAAAGCGCACACACCGGTTTGCGTCGAATTCGGCACGGATTTGCAGGGCCTGTGCCCGCCAAATCCGCCTGTCGATGGTCCAGTTGAGCTCGTTGACGAGCATGCGCTTGTAGAGCGACTTGACGTAGAGTCGGTGCGCGGCAGAGAAGGACGCAGACATGGTGGACGAGGGCAGAGGGAAGTTCTGGGCCCTGCACGATGGCGCCAAAAGGCCAGGCGGCACGTGCGCGGTCCGAGATGCCGCGCAGGGATGGAAAATATTTGCGGGTCCGATCACTCACCTCCCGCCACTCGCTGGCCATGGACGTCCACTCCCGCCACAGGCAGTACGACACCCGCGCGCCCAGGGCCGGCCCGCTGCAGCCGGCGCGACACAACATCGACGCCGCGCTGCCCCGCACTCCGCTCGCCGCGTACAGCGGCGGCGGCGGCAAGCAGCCGCAGACACACGCCGCGCCCCACGACGACCACGCCATGGCGCGGCGGCCCATCGCCACCAATGCGCGCGTCAAGCAGGACGAAAAGTACCGCAACGAGATGTACCTCTCCTTTGTCACCACCGCGCTCAACGAGAAAGCCCATGTCCGTCACACGATCGCTCGTCCATCCGCTTGCCCCGCTCACATTGCTGCACAGGGCCGCACCGACCGCTTCAACGACCTCGTCAACCAGTTCGACGCCAAGAGCGTCTACACGACGCCGCCGGCCCAGCTGCGATCGTTCATCCAGATGCTCTCGCATGTCGTCTCCCGCCTCGAACGCACGCACGCAGCCCTGGTCGAGGCGCTGGTCAGAATGCCCTGGACGATGCTCGACTCGTCCATCGTCAAGTCCTATACAGTCCTCATCGGCATGCTGCTGTCCGCCCGACCCGAGTATCTCTCCCTCGTGCTCGGCATGATCGCACAAGGATTCACCTTCCAGTCCGCCATCGAACGGCCCGACTCGGCCGACCCGCCCACGTCCTCTGTCCCCATAACCCGCCGCCTGGTGTACGACCGGCTGCATTACCTCCTGCGGCATCTCCTCACGCTCGTGCCGACACTCCCCTCCACCCTCATGCCACTCCTCGCCCGGAACTTTCCCCACAAGCGTCAAATTGTAGCTGCCCAGTCGACATACATCCGGAATCTCTTGCGCGTCTCAGGATACTGCCCAGAACTTGCCGAGAGAATACTATCGACCATTGTCGATCGCGCTATCCAGATAGACGTAAGTACTCCATCCACTGTAACTCACTCTTCTCTTATACTCTATTCACAAGGTCGAAATTCAAGTCGAGCTGGAGGAACTCGAGGATGAGGACGCTCAGCCGGACGTCATGTTCGAAATAGATCCCTTCGACACCCTCATAGGGCAGGAAGAGGAAGACTCAGACGATGATTCCGATCTTGAGGGAGACAACTTTAGTGACATATCCTCAGACGTGGATCTCGACGATTCTGGCCGTCCAGAGGCCGTCTTCACCAACGTGCGCCATATCCGAGCCATGGTGCAGAAACTAGATACGATACTATCATTGACGTTCGAGCATTTCACTCGAATAGCTCCGACTTCGGCATCTGCATCTTCATCCGCGCCCTCACCCTCCGCATTCTCATCACCTCTCCCTGAACTTCCGCCATTACCGCCTTTGCTAGAGGTGTTTACTCCTCTTGGATTCACAACTCCAACATCATCCCCGCCGCCACCGCCCATTTTCCCGGAATCGACATCGTTGCGTTCCTCCCCTGTACCCGAAATTTATCCACCGGCAGTGATATCACCACCGACCCTCCGCACCACATTCCACACCCTCCTTGCCTTCTTCGACCGCACCATTCTCCTCACCTTCAAATCGCGCTACACCCAATTCCTCATCTTCTGGTACACCTCACTCGATCCAGACTTTTCCGATGTCTTCCAGGGCATGCTCATAGAGCGTGCGCTCCTGGACCCTACCACCCCTGCTGTGACGCGTGCTGCCGCGGCGTCTTATATCGGCAGCTTCGTCAGTCGCGCACGGTTCGTGGAGCGGGAAGGCACGCGGCGCGTCGTAGGCGTTCTATGTGAGTGGCTGGCGGTGCATGTCGACGACGAGCAGGACGCCGAGGTGTTCTACGCCGTCTCGCAAGCTCTCTTCCTCATATTCTGCTTTCGGTGGCGGGACCTACAAGACGACGGCAAGTGGCTGCCTGCCCTGAGCATTGTACACGCCGTAGTACACTCCGTGCACGCCCCGCTCAAAGTGTGCTCGCAGAGCGTGGCCATGCAATTTGCACGGGTGGCGCATGTGACGGACTTTATGTATTGCTATCCTGCGCTGAAAGGCGCTGGGGGTGGGTCGTCGGAGCTCAACACGTTCTTCCCTTTCGATCCTTATAGGCTGCCAAAGTCGGGGCAGTACATACAGGATATTTATCGGGAATGGGGGGAAGTCGCTGTTGAGGAGGGAGACAGTGATGATGAGGAGGACGATGAGGAGGAAGAGGAAGAGGAAGAGGAGCCCGACGACGGGGGTATCCCAGTCATGAAGCGGTCAGAGACAGACGAGCTTGCGACGGGGTTGGGTGCGTCTTTAGGCGCCATGAGCATCAGTCCAATGAGACCCGTCATTCCGGTCATGTAAATGTCCGCTGTTCTGCTATAGTACTTATCGCATTTGTTGTCATCTTTACTACCCACCTGTAATCACCTATCCGGAGCATTAGCATTATTTCTCGACACTGACAGTGACAGCTTAGTCTTAGCTAGCGTTGTATCCTTGGGAATCGTCTAGCGGCGTGAAATGAGGCTTGGGTCATTCTGATTTCACATGCATGATCAGTCGCACCTACAATCAGTCAAAAGTGCGGAGGAGCAGCGCACGCGATCGCCGTGGCGTATATTAAATGCGTGAGAGATATTGGGCGTGGCTGGTCACACTCGAGCTCATGAAGCCATAAGCATCGCGGTCGTTATCAGCGCCACCATTGCCGTTCTGTCGGCGTCAGCAAGGCTGGTACGCTCTTCCGTGGTTCTCGAACAGCCACTCTTGATCTGCTCTTGATATAGTCAGTGGCGTGCCGTGTCGGAAGCAGGATCCAGGCTCTTATCTTGGCTTAAGTATGGTCTAAGTCTATCCAGACGTCTGACGGAGTTTTCTCTCAATTTGCCCAGCTTTTGAAAAGAGGAAGAAAAAATTGAAAGAGTAGGTTGTCATGCCTCAGAATGTGCAGCAGCAGCATAGCAGATTGCCCTCATCACCATTTGATGTCAAAGTTCAATACACCGGGGACCAACATTATGACATAAAGGCATTCTCAGTATCGTTTCAAGCTCGGGCTCAGGCTAAGGGCTCATTTGGCTGGAGATCGGGCTTCAAGGCTACGTTCAAACGGGGCCCCGTGCAGTGTCGGCAACCTCTGGATCTTTGGTGGATCTCGTCATGATAGCCATCGCACCGTTCGGGGACTATGTCTAGAGCCATGTCTGTACCAATAAGCTTGACCAGTGACTATTGCGACGCGCCACCACCGCCCCCATAACACAGTCATATGAGCTCTGCCCGTCACTGCCGCATTGATGCCTGCTCTGGCAGCATTTCCCATGCGCGTAGAGCAGCAAGAAATGTTCGTACATAAACTCAACACGAGTGAGTCTTGACTACGCGTTCCTGTGTTGTCCCGACTTTCTCTCCCTGCTCAGGCTATGTTTCATGACAAGTATGTACACATAATAGTCGCTCTCTTCCGTACCTTTCTCAGAACTGCATAGCAATAATTGACAAGTAGTGTACTTGCGTTTGAAAATTCATACCTCTGGAGATTCAACTGACTGCAATGAACCACTTGCATTTGATTGGGAGCGATAGACTTTGGCAGGTAATTCAGCAGTCGACTGCCTGTGCAACCTACCGACGAGCGGTACTGTACAGCGCTACTACGCGCGTGCTCCCAAGGCCTGAAGGGTCATAATAGGCCTGTAACAAGCCTATGAGAGGTGCCTTGCTATCTACATTTGGGTCTGCGGCACTCATTCGCGTTGACCTCAACAGCCTCTCGCACCTTCAATTACCATGCATTCTTCATGATCCTACCTACACCAACCTGCCGACCTTGCTCGCACTTTAGGCATGCACTCCATCCTGCGCCTCTGAAGAGGAATTGAACTTGAGCTCAGCAATATACTTACTTGTCGATTGTTTATGTCCGCGGGACTAAGAAATGAGATGTTTCAAGGCTGTAGGGCCCTTGTCCAATAATAAGCACAGTGATATTGTAACAGTCATGCGGCACGGTCCCCTTTGGGACAGCCGGAAGCAATCAACGTTCTAAGGGCCCTTATCTTTGACAGGCCCATATGTTAATCCAGACTTATGAAAACCATGTTCGACGAGATTGTGGGCGTTGATTTGCTCCACCATGTCCTCAGACACGACCAGCGAGCAGCCAAAGCCCATCCCTGCTCCCGGGACATCGAGACTCGGCGGAATCAAGACGTCCGTCTCCACTTTCAAAAGAAAGGTCACGACGCGCGACGGCTGGCTCGGCGACTATGACTATGCTTGGTGAGAATTTTTCTTTCCGTGAGCAATGTTGCAGTTCGGTTCTGACTCTGTGTATCTGAATGCCTCAGGCTTTGCATGCCAACCCTGCCCAGCGGAAGGCAGAAGCGCATGCCGCCCTTCTACGCGCTGGACCAGGAGCTACCATTAGTCTTGGCTATATCCAGCGGTTTCCAACATGCACTTGCCATGCTGGCTGGTCTCATCACTCCTCCCATCATCTTCGCTTCCGCACTGAGCTTGGATGCCTCGACTTCGGCCTACATGATCTCTTCCTCCTTGATTGGATGCGGTATGTGATCGTGTGAAAAGCGCAAGATCCAACATCCTCATGCTACCTCTAGGTCTTCTTAGTTTAGTCCAAATGTCACGTCTCCGGCTGGGTGGCGGGTATTATCTGGGAACCGGTCTCATCAGCGTTGTTGGTACAAGTTTCGCCACACTCAGCACGGCTAATTCCATATTTGATGCCATGTATGCGGATGGCACTTGCTCGTCCATAACCGCTGATGATGGCACCGTTACGCGTCTCGCCTGTCCTGACGCATACGGAAAACTCCTCGGGACTTCCTTAGTCTGCTCACTCCTTGAAATTTTCATGTCCTTCGTTCCACCGCGCAAACTCCAGCGTATCTTCCCTCCAATCGTTACTGGCACTGTCATTCTCCTCATTGGCGCTTCGCTTGTCGGCGACTCCGGAATCCTCAGCTGGGGTGGAGGATCAAATGATTGCTCAAGAGCAGGCACCACAGGGTTCTTTGCACTGTGCCCCAACATTGCCGCTCCTCGGCCTCTCCCGTATGCTAGCCTTATCCTACCATTCACTGGACCGTCTGACTATCTAACAGATGGGGCTCTCCCGAATTCATCGGCTTGGGTTTCCTGTCATTCATCTCCATTATTTTGACGGAGCTGTTCGGATCTCCCTTCCTGAAAAACATTAGTATCATTGTCGGCTTGGCCGTGGGTTGCATAGTTGCTGGAGGTGCTGGGTACATCGATGGCAGCAGCATTACCAGTGCTCCTGCTATCACTTTCCTATGGTTTGCCCTCTAACACCTTTCCAACGCACGTCGCGTCTCAACTCAGTTGTACTTAGGGTCCACACTTTTAAGATTGGCATCTATGGCCCAGCAGTGTTGCCTATGCTAGCGGTTTACAGTGAGTTGTCTGTCATGTTCAGTGATGTACGTCTTGCTCATTCATACCATAGTTTCTCTTGCAATGGAGGCTATTGGCGATATCACTGCTTCCGCTGAAGTTTCGAGGGTTGAAGTCGATGGACTCGAGTTTGACACGCGTATTCAAGGTGGCGTCCTAAGTGACGGTATCGGTGGATTGATATCAGCTCTCTTCACCGTCGCACCACTGTCTATATTTGCTCAGGTACGTTGGCCTTTCGTCTGTTTTCCTCGATTGCCTCAGGTTGGAACCCTCACTCAGAACAATGGAGTCATTGCCATAACACGATGTGCCAACCGCGCCGCTGGGCGCTGGTGCTGCGCTTTCCTCATCCTCTTCGGTGTCTTGGGCAAGATATCTGGAGTCTTTCTGGCCATTCCCAACCCCGTCCTTGGTGGCGTTACGACCTTCCTTTTCTCCACCGTCGCCGTTTCTGGTATCCGCGTCCTCTCCTACATCAAGTTCACACGCCGCGATCGCTTCATTCTTGCCGCTGCACTTTCATTCGGCCTGGGTGACCTCCTTGTCCCGACGATCTTCACGCACCTCTTCGATGGGGTCAAAAACCCGAGCTCCAGTCTCCAAGGATTCTTCGACTCTATCACGATCGTGTTATCGACACCTTGTGAGTCTTGATCTGACAGGGCCTTGGGATGAACCTGTCGCTAATGTCCCCCCTTAGTCCTCGCTGCTGGTCTCGTTGCATCAGTACTCAATATGATACTACCACAAGAGGGTGAAGCCATAGAGGACGATGTCAACGTCGAGCTTGCTGAAGTCGAGTCTCAGCATAAAAAGGAATACTCGTCGTAAATTAGTTTGCTGTTTCTACAGGTGTCATGCGGATGAGTCGTCATTCAATACAGGAGACGAAAGCTACATACGCATTCGCTGAATGACTTGGTGACTGGCGCTCGACGATGAGGCGGTCTGGTCGAGAGACGTCGAGTCTGCAGCCAGCCCTCAATTGTATTTCTGAGCGCCTGCGGGATGTTGTTACGGCTTGCCAAATCTGAGGTTCGACAATGACAAGGCAACACGCGGTCCTTTGGCTCGCAAAGTGAAGACCTGTGAACCTTCCCATCTAATCACTAGTTCTGAAGCTACCAAGGTTGTTCATGGTCATGGCAAGTCCGTTAAAAAAAGGTGGCGCACATGGCCAGGTCTGCCTCCAAGCCTTCGAGTTACTTGATGCATGTGTTCTTTCATTCAAGCCAGTCAAATATTCTGGTCCAGTGTAAATTAGCGGCCCGGAAGTAAAGGCATGTTTTCACATTGGTGAGTTAGTACGAGTCAGTAGTAATCTTGACTTCCACGGGACAACTGAGTTGATTGACAAAAGTTTGCGCCAAGGGCGGAATCGTGACAGAAGGGCGACTCCATCTTCTCGGGGGTAAATCGTTGAATGGGGGCATGGTGATGCTGTGCCTAAGGTCAAGTCAGACATAGATGAGAAATGGGGAGAGCACTGTGGGCAAGACATCTCGACTACATGCTTCGGAGACTTGGCATACCAAAGTGCATCAAACAACCCGATGTTCAATGTCTCTTGGCGCTCGCTGACTACAGTGGATTCTCAGTCAAATAACGTGCCATGGACCGATGATGCTAGCCCGAACTCCGATGTGGTCTTTGTACGATCCCCGAGACGAAGGCCGCCAGCCTTACTCAGGAGACAACCAGGCACTATGCAAAGCGCCATGTAAGTCCCCAAAGTTTTATGGTTCCTGGGAATCACCTTTCGAGGGCCCGACTATAAGATGTCACTCAGCAGGAAGAAGAAAATCACGCCCGCAAACATGTCCACACCCTTGAAATTATCCAGCCTGACGGAGTGGTCTCGGGTACACATCAAAGACGTGTTCGAGGCGCGTACCGCAGAAGCCTCGGAGAGCGCCATCGCCCGAACCTTCTCTGCTAATCTTGCAGGCAGCATGGTGAACGGCAGGCCCTTCACAGTCGACGACATGCCCGCCGCCGTCGCTGCCACGCGTGGCCTAGGGAAACCCAACTCTGGCTTGACAGTGCGCTGGCTGGAGACTGTCGAGGTCGCCAAGGATCCTACAACAAACAGGGTAAGGATTTTCGCTTCTTGGGATTCTGTCACAAGAGGTCTGAACATTCAGCAGGACGGCGTCTTTGGTGGAGTTTATACTATAAGCGGGATCTACAAGTCCCTGCCCAGCGGCGAGGTTGTCGAACACATACGCAGGAAGGCTGTGAACGTCCTGTAAGGCTTCTGTGTCAATTTGTCTGTCGTGTTGATCTGAGAGACTTGCCAGGATCAACTCCGAGTCTGACAATCTCGCCATCGACAGCCGACGCATCACCACCATTACCTTCGTGCAGAATGACTATCCTGTGGTTCCACAATGATTGTAGGGCTTGCAAGAGATTATTACGAGAGCCATGTTCCATGCGATGATCAGTCTTCATGTTAGATGTCAGTAGTATTACTAGGAGAGCCCTTTGTCTAGCGGGAAGCGCACGCTCGAGGATCGCGACCATAACTGATAAGAAAAAGCTTGAGCGCCGCGAACCAGAAAAGACAAGGATGATGTACGCGCTGGCCACCGCGTCCTGCTAGTTGATTTCTCCTGAGCTGATAACATATTCCCTGCACTGAGAGAATATCGCTTGCATTGGTGGCCATGAGCATCCGTCTGACTGGATAAGGTTCTGGACGGCATCCGAGGGCTTATTCGAGGGCAACGAGTCTAAAGTGGGAAAAGTGCCAGCAGCAGATGCACTGGACGTTTTTAGCGCGTTATTCAAGTACATAAACTGCAGACACGATGAGAGCCATATTTGGGCGGGCGATTAACGCGTCGGCACCGTTGATGGTCGCCGTTGGTCGGAAGAAGAGGGGACGGCCAATGCCGTCATCACTGCTCTTCACTCGGCGACTACGTACGACCTTGGCTGCCAATGCCAGAATACACCATCTCAGCGGGTTGGGGCTAAGAACGGCTGCTGCATAGGAGCAGTGATAGACGAGGCAGGGCATTGCCGACGACGAGCTTGGCGCGCCGCTGTTGAGCGGACCTAACTTTGTGGTGTGTACAAATTTCGTATAGCCTGACGTCGAGCAGTATATGAGCTTGCTGCCACTGGATGGACACGCGCGCGTTCCAGAACTCGCCTTCGCTGTCGCCCTCTTCCTGTTGAGCTCTCTGCTAGACGTCCGTGAGGCCGTGCTAAGAAGAGTTGTATGGCGAGACGATGTCGACTCGCTGGCTTGCTGGGAAAGAGACGCTCAATTCTATCGGGAGACGATCCGGACTGCAGTCGAACACAGGACGAAGGTCCCGCCGGTCCATCGCCGCGAAACAATTTGTCGTTGAAGAGGTTACTGAACTTGGCGTTGTTTCTGGCATCACTGTTGGCATCCGACAACAGAGTTACTTCAATGACGCATCTTCGTCCAGTCTGCGAGGTTTGGACCTTGGACATGTGAAGTCTCTGGCCATACATCGACCCCGGTGTCTGAGACGCGGTCGCATCTACCTGTAGGCGAGTTCTTCGCGGTCAAAGCATGGTCAAAGTGAAGCGTTCCCTCTGCGCGCCCTTCATGTCGGCATTGGCGGGCGACTAGTCTCGAGGCCAGACGTTCGCCAACAAGAGACGAATGACACTCGATCCAGTACTTGAACCGGACCGGCAATAACTGGTGTTGAGTCAACCAAAAGCTGCCTATGCTGATGGTATAGCTACCAAACCTCCGCGTTGACCTTCGTCTGACTTTTGATTTAGTAGTGTTACTCCGTCGTATTGACGGTCAGCGCCTGTTCATGTCTGGCTGTCATGGTTTTGCCGCAAAGAGCTGCGCACGATTGGCGGTGACCACAAACCAGTCAGTCACGCATCCATGGCAGCAATACGACCTGTCCCTCGCCATTCGGTCCCGGATTGAATCGGCCTTAACTCGGGAACGCTTTTCTACTCCCTACGAAGTCAGGCACTGCCGCCATACTGCTCTCTCTGTCAATACATACGCCGCAAGAAACATTGAAAGAAAAGCGAATACGAAGTACTCAATTGTGCGTGCCTTTTCGCTTATTGCTCGGCGTTCATACATTCTGATGCTGATGTTCCAGGGTTCCACTGGCCTCGAAGTGCGCCGCATCACATTGGGTTTCAGTGTCTCCATATCTCAGTCAGCGAAGGAGCATAAGATCGTATCTGTGGACTTGCAAGCGTCTATCTACCCTCTGTGGACCATAGAGGGTCCCTTGTTGATTCGCCGCGCATCAGTCGTATCACTTGTCCCAATTGATAGTCCTAGTAGCCAGATGACTCGCGTCCTAGGATCCAAGGGTGTATCGATAAACAAGGCTCGTAGGATCTTCCTCGGAAACGGTGAACATCGCCGGCAAGCAGCCATGGTTTACCCAGAATGACCGTATAAATAAGGATATTCCCTTCCTCAACAGGTTCGTGAGCAAGAAATCTCGACAAGTGAGATGTTATCTGTCTACTCTATTCTCCTTGCGGCAGCCACACTGGCGGGTGTGTCTGCACTCCCGAGCAACATCACCGACGTCAGTGCTCGATCTGGAACCCCGAGTAGCACCGGCACCGATGGTGGCTACTATTATTCGTTTTGGACTGACGGTGGTGCCGATGTGACATACACCAACAAGGGCGGAGGGGAGTACTCCGTGACATGGAGCGGGAGCGGCAACTTTGTCGGCGGGAAAGGTTGGAATCCCGGAGCTGCTAGGTGGGTGATAATCCTTCTTGCTATCCTCATATCCCAGCGGCTTGGCTAACTTAATTTCCAGGGCCATTTCTTTCACCGGGTCGTATAACCCCAACGGTAACAGCTACCTCTCCGTCTATGGATGGAGTACAAATCCCCTCATTGAGTACTACATCGTCGAGAACTTTGGCACGTACGACCCCTCGACGGGCACCACCCTAAAAGGCACTGTCACCTCCGACGGCTCGGTGTACAACATCTACCAAACTCAGCGCGTCAATGAGCCCTCGATCAATGGCACAGCAACGTTCTACCAGTACTGGTCCGTCCGCCAGAGCCACCGCAGCAGCGGTACTGTCACGACGTCAAACCACTTTAACGCGTGGGCGGCCTTGGGCATGTCGCTCGGAACCTTCAATTATCAGATCGTTGCGACGGAGGGGTATTATAGCAGTGGGTCGTCGGATATCACTGTTGGAACTGGCACCGCCTCCACCTCGACCGGTTCCGCCAGCTCGACCGGCACCGCCACGAGCTCAACTGCCTCGAGTTCACCTAGTGGCACAGTGCGTCGCATTCTTTCTCTGTGTCAAATTCGGTCAACTGACTCTTCTGTCGCGATGCAGTGCGGTGCGAAATATGCCCAGTGCGGCGGAACCGGCTGGTCTGGAGCTACATGTTGCGCCTCTGGTAGTACTTGCACGTACTCGAACGCGTATTATTCACAATGCTTGTGAAGTACGAGAGAGCCCTAATTTCAATACCTGGATGTACCGACTTATGTAGCCAACAACTAAATATTCCGTTATTACTTGCAATGTGTTGGCCGAAATCGTCTAAGAGTCGGAGCTCGACGAGCCCACATTATTTAAGATCTACATATCTTAAGTATTGAACATACTAGACGTTCACAAGGGTCCATCTTCTTCGTGTGCTCGCTTTACCGCGGTGGACCTATTCGGCTGTCCAGAAAACCAACTCGAGCCAGTCCTCTTCCTGCAGGAAAACATTCTCCACCTCCCACCTCTTTGTCAAGGTCGCATCACTTCGAATTCCCCTTCCTCTGTTTCCTGACAAATGGCGGCGGTGTTTTCTTCGCACTGATCATGCTCTCTGCCAGGATTGGTTCAACCGGCAGCGGAAACGGATACTCGGAGTCTGGGCGGTGTTCGACCCATTCAAGTTGTTCCAGATTAACGTTATCTGGGGGATGAGGGGTTGGGGAGAGTGGCTCCGGCGTGGAACCACGGAGGTTGGATGTGGGTGCTTGAGTAGTGGATATGACAATCATGAGGAACGAGCTCAAGGTCACGTATGATGGTAGTGGTGGTTATGGTGTAAGACGTGTGGCAACAAGCATGAGGCCTCGAAAACCCGTTCCGGTATCATATGCGGACTTCCTCTTGAAAGAGCGATGAGGTTCGAACATGGTGTTTCTCTTCAACAAAGACGTTGCAAGGATTGTTGATCAGCGTAAGCAGTTCTATTTCCAAATTCTGACATGGTATGCCTAGCGTGTAGACGACATAAGTATGTATCGTGGGCATGTCCGAGGAAAAGCAATGTACGAAAGCAAGATGAGAGTAACGGACAGACTAGGTACAGCATCTACAAAACGTAACAATCTCAAAACAATTGCTAGCAACATGAAGAACGATGCAACAGCAACTCAAAACAAGATAATATAAAAGATATCCAAAAAGCAGTGTTCCAACCAAAGAAACTAGAGCTGCGAGTTCACTGCGAAAGTCCGTCAGCCTAGATTCCTTCGAGAGCTGTAGGCAAAGGGCTGCTGAGCCGAACGTGAAGGCGGCCGCACATGAATGTCAGGAAGGTTCTCTTGGCTCAACATTGCAGGCCGAACTCGGGTCTTGACATCGGACGTGCTACCCTTGGTGGCGGGCCAGTTTGGTGGCGCGACTACTTTCCTCGTGGCAGTGGGCGGATTACGCGCGTTCAGATCCCGATTCTGTAACAATGCCAACGGGCGAAGACCGGTCTCCTTTGCATGAGACTCGATTCTTTTCAGTGGCCTGAGGGGCCGTACGGCCTGAACAAAGGATCGCATATTGATTACGGCAGATGAGGGTTCCCCGCCACGGACCGGGGACATGAAGGTGTCATCGTGAGACTTGATATAGACGACAGTCGGGCGCCGCTTCTCTGTGGGACGAGGAGCGATGACAGTCGGCAAGCGCGGTGCTTTGCCTCTTCTCTCCCGGTCACCGTGAACTGCAGCACGGGTGTTTCGGGGAGTACTCTCCGCCGTCGGTCCATCGCCATTCTCGATGTCCCTCATGAAGTCTATCCTATCAAAATTATTTGCGATCTCCCACAGAGTAGCGGTGGACGCGGCTATTCTGGAAGGTCGATCCAACTTGACAAACGAGCTGCGCGCCGTAACGACGTTATCGGGAACCTCTGAAGACAGTCCTCGGGTTCGAGCAATGAGGGTAGTTCCGAGCCTCGCATCTTGTAAGTCCTCTGGAGCAGCTAGAAGACCGCCTATCGTAGTAGGAAGTTGATTGGGGGCCGATTCAGCACCGAAAACGGTCATGCGACTGGCAATGTCAAGCTTGCCATGAGGCGTGTACTTGTTCTCAGAAGTAGGGTTGATGTCGTGAGTCAAGGACTGCACGCTACTCTTGCTGACTGACAAGCTTTCAGAAGTACAAATGAGTTTGTTATATACCAAATAATGATCATGGAAACCAACCTTAGCACACCTGAGCGCACTCTCCTATGGGCCTTCCAGCTCTTGGCAGTGGCGATCGCAGTCCTCGCAGACGTCGCTGTATTGGATCCATGAGACGATAAACCATCACCGCTTCCATGATCAAATCCTCTCATGGCCATCGTACGTGTCGCTGTCCTCGTGCCCTTGTCTCTCCTGCTCCGATTGCTTTCGATGATCTGCATGTCCTTTCCAAAAGTAAGGCCAGGAACAAGGATGGGCAGAACACCTGCGGTAAGAGCATCGATTTCGTTCAGACTGTCCACTTGGGCCGCCCCAAAAGTATGACCAGAGGAGTAGGATTTCCGATGTTTGACCAAGCGGGCAATCCGAACGCCAGGAGGAGTGGGGGGAAGAGGAAAGGAAGGCGGCGGACTTGGAGCATGCCCGCTGGTTCTATTGTGGTCCCCTGTTGGAGTCTGCGGGATGACTGAGGAGACCGAGCGGACCCTGAGATGGCTTCCTGACACGCGACGAATAGCAGAGGTCACCACCGCATCGATGTCAAAGTCAGCATCCTTACTGGTCTGGTCCTTCCCACGGGAGCCGATAGCCTTTCGAGGAGACGTAGAACCAACATGCAAAGTCCGCGCCAAGGTCGAGTAATGCCGCTGTGCAATCATGATCTGAGAGGCATAGGCCATGCTAGAGTCACCGGCGGATAAGCAGGAGCTGGCCTTCGAGTCATTACGAAGGCGTCCGAACTCTTCAGATGCCTCCGATTTGGGAGTACTCTGCGTCAAAACTTGGAGAGAGGCGTCCGAATCGTCCATCTGCAAGGAAATTGGGACCACAGGCTCCTCCTCGATGTCCTGTGGGGGCAGCACATAGAGTTTAGGGCGAGGAGCCAGCATCTCGAGAGCGCGACCCACTTTGCCTTTGCCCTTGACAGCATTTCCTCTAGCAACCCACACATCACCACTACGTTTTCCTTCAACCACAGTGACACTAGTGCTCGTACTGCTCTTATATCTACTGGACAACCTGGGAGCAGGTGCAGCTCCGATGCGCAAAAGAGCACCCATGGTCCCGGATGCATGTTGGTTGTGCACGTCAAAAAAGCCGTCAGTAATAGGAATCGGTGAACGTATGATGATGTTCAGAGCCAGGATTGGGGAGGATAAGGTGATTGAAAGAACAAGCGATATCGACGAGGCCAACGATGGGTTGGTACCCATCACAGTGTTGATCAAGAAAGGGTAAGAAAGGCACTACAGAAATCGTTGACATCGATCGAAAGGCAAAAGTGAAATAAAGAAGCGCACCAAAGGAATCCAAATGACGGACATCCAGGCAAGAGCTCGAAAGATAGAAATCTCCAAAGACGTCCCCGAGGTAGCAGCGAGAGCTGTAAGGCTCTTTTCACTGTCCCTTGTATACCCATACCCGCCAAGAACATGAGCTCTAGACAAAGCAGAAATTGCGGGTTTCGATGACTCTATTCTCGACGGAAGCGAGGTTGCCTGTGACTTGGCTGTGCTGCCCTTCTGGAAGGAGCGTTCCAGGTCATCCTCGCGGTGAGACTCAGAGAAGGACCACGCCGACATGGTCGAGGATGAGCCATTGGTAGAAGTCAGCCAGGAGTTCTGGGAATCCAACCGGGGACGTGCGTGTTCTGGACGGAGGGGCGGCGGAAACTCGCGTCCGAAGGACTCAAGATCACTCTGGGAAGTTGGCGTGGAAGGAAAAGAAGCCACCGAGGTAGGAGACTGTGGAATGAGAGAAAACGGAGGCAGTGGTGGGACGGGTGGAATGTCCGTGGTGGAAGGACCGAACGAAAACGATGATTTGGTTGAACGGCCACCGTTGCCTTGACTGACTGTCATGCCCGTGTGATGGGTAGAGAAAGACCATCCAGAGGTTGAATCGCGACGAGATGAACCGCCGGCCGTGGAGGTGATCCAGGAAGCGCCATCGCGGAGCGCTTCGATGTCTTCCGGGGCAAAGGATGGGCGCGGCTTCTCTTCAATCCGCCAGGTGTCATGATCCTCTACAATGAGTGCAGGCTGGCTACGTTTGATGATCAGGAGACTTCCAAGGAGGTAGCCGAAGGCGAGAGTGCTGAATACAGCCGTAGTAGATGAGTAGGCAATGAGCCCAGCAAAAAGTGTGGTAGCACCGGCACCTGATAGAATGCCAGCAATGGATGTAGAAGTGATAATGAGAAGAGCAGTAGGCGCTGCGAGCATCCAATGCCTGGTACCGAAAGAGACAGAACGTCCCGTGCGGACGTGTAGGAGGGTGATCGCGGCCAACATCAGAAGGCAGGTCTGTCTGAGAGTCATTGCCAGCCATAGGCGAACAGATGCAGCAGGGTCATGGGCTATTGCAAGTCCGTTGGGACCCCCGTTGGATTCCTGGATAATCTGCCAGAGACTGGTGGCGAGGGCCAGGACATCGAGGCCAGCAAGCCATAGGTGGCTGAAAGAGTGTTAGTGGCAGATTCGCAAGAGAGATGGTCGGTGGTCGTACCTCTTGTCAGCTAGAGACAACGAGCGAAAGTTGGGAAGACCGAATTCGGCCTGAAATGTCACCTCGTCGTCAGAGGAAAGCAGCGGAAGGGAGGAAGCACATACAGGGGAAACATGTCTACTGAATGGGTGCGGAGGAAGTACTGGGATCACGATGCGCAAGATGACAAAAGCAGAACATAGGAAGGAGAAGAGAGCAAGAGCGACGTAAGGAATGAGTGGAAGCATGATTTGATCGTAGAGAGAGCGTCGAGGCGTCGTGCGTGAGGGCGTAAGGCCTGAGTTGGATGTGGCTGCGTTGAGCGCGTGGGTGGTAAGCGTGGCGGAGTCGTTAGAGCCGTTGCCCAGGTTGAAGAGCTGGTTGAAGATGAACGTGGCGATAGAGCCTTTGTTTGGCCGTTTGAACCGAACATCGCATCATGTGATTGTGTCCGAGCTTGTTCTTGTCTAGACGCTTGAATCGCTGGCATTCTTAAATTTTGCGTCTTTTGTCAAGACGCGTCGTGGTTCGTGTCCAAGGGTCGCGCGTGGGAGGCCGGCATTTAAAACCGTCAGCTCCGTGCCTGCACAGCTCCTAACTCCATTTGAATTGACCTCATGGCACCAGTGGACTGTGGCGTCTTTACTGCTACCGCGCCCATCACTCAAGCTCAAGTCTAGCCTGTGCTGCTTGTCTGCTATCTTACCTTCTCCCTGGGCTTTCCGGCGATACTCAGCAACGACAGAGACTACGTTTCAATGACACACAGCCTTCTACCCTGATCGGGCTGTACGTGCAGTCCTTTCTCAAAGACTCAGGAAGCGTAAAGTAGGTGAGTCCTGTCTCTACGGCCCAGGGTCCAGCGCCTACCTGAAACTGAGCTCTTACGATATGTCTAATTCTTGCATCGTTGCGATCGATGCTTCATCTGACATCCCGCGTACTTCTCTCGCACGCCGTCTTGTGAGTCCTTGTGGGTCACTGCATAATGTATCGCACTCCGAGGTACTCATCTGCGCGTCATCATCGGTCATCTTCCATACCGTTGGAGTATGTGATGTGTACCCTGACCTTGGCAGTAGTCTGAGTCTCAGACAATAAAGCACACCGAGATTTGCCACAGATGGGAAGGAGCACATACGAGAAGTCGAGGACAACGACAAGAACAACGATTTCCACATCAAGAACATCTACCAAATGCTGTTCTTGTATTGTTGTTCTTGTCCCATTTGCGGCGATTGATCATAGTCAATTGTCCAAACATCATAGGACTCGGAGGCGTGAGTTCATAGTACCATCAGCATTTAGACGCCCAGCCTCCGATGGTACAGCTTTCCTTCTTCACTTTCTTCTTTCACTTTCTCCCTTTGACTTTGTCTCCTTCTCATCCTCTCCTGTTCCTTCTTTCTTCCGAGATGCAGTGTCGTTTCTTCTGCCAGTGCTCTCTTGTATTCTTATGCTTGCCCTTTGCCTGGGCGAAGTACACCAATATCACGGTCGACGATACGAGTAGTATGGTCAGCTACACAGGTGACGAGTGGGACTCGTTCACATCGAGCTTGGACTTGAGCGGGAGCCACCATTTGGGAAGTGATCCCAGTGCGTCTGCGACCTTCACCTTTACTGGTACGTATCTCCCCTGCCGTTGATGTCCATGACATCTCATCCATGATCAGGTGTTGCGGTATACTACGTTAGCGCCCTTTGGCCATATAGTGTGAACAGTACAATAACACTTGATGGCGCGGACCCGGAATTCCTCAATCTCACTGACCCCACCGCGTCGGCCACTGATGGTGGCTCGGCATCATCGTCGTACGCTGTCCACTGGGGCAGAACTGGTCTGACCAACACTACCCACGAGCTCGTACTATCCATGGCCACGGGTCAGGCGGGCATCTGGATTGTGGTTGACGGTTTCATGTGAGATTCACACTGATATCCTGGGTTTCCGGTAGTTCTGAAACGCGCACTTCAGCTATACCGTGGACGATGGGATCAATCCGGCGGCGAACACAACTACTACTACGTCGGCTAGCGCCCCAAATTCGAAATCAAACTCATCTAACATCACGGCGATTGCTGTGGGTGCCTCCGTAGGCGGCCTGGTCCTCCTCCTTGCGATCGGGCTTGCCGTGTTCTTTTGGCGGCGCCGTGCAGCACATCGTGAGGAAGAAGAGTCGTGGCTCCCTCCACCTGCACTGGGCGGTACACCACTTATGTCTCATGTCGAGCCGACACTGATGGGCAGTGCAAGACCCATTGCGCCGTCAGTGGTTTCAAGAAGCACCTTAGCGCCTAGTACCAGTGCCTCTTCCACATTCCCCCTTGTACACAACAGAACGGGTAGCATGATTAGTTCGGACGATTTCAATCCGTATGCGCTGGGCGACACCGCGTACGGGCCATCCACTACCACGGGTAGCAAAGATGTGGCGGGAGTTGGCGCCACAGGATCGCTGACGGTGATGAATCCCGCGGCTGAATCGTCATCACAAAGAAGCAACGGGATGCAGCATTACTTTGATGAGAAGCGCGCACAGACGTTGGCAGTAGCAAGCGAAGCAGTTCCGCCGCCCGCTTACACTCCTTCTGTCTCAACGGCATTTGACGAATCGTCTCAGAAAGCTACGACATCTCAGCAGCCGCTCTGAGCTTGGATATTTTGTGAGGTTTTTTCATCTGTACGGTTTACTTGTTATTGCTTTTGTTACCCGGATAAGCGACGGTCAGATTGTTGGACTTGTACTTATTGATATGTAGCTTTATGCACACCTTCAGCGATGCACAAGCACTATGATGCTTGCATGGTTGTCATACCACTCTGGGGAACGACTCTTGTGTATGTTGAGGTATCGCTTCCGCCTCTGCGCGTTTCGATAGATCGCCTCATACAAAGGGAGTCACACCATCGAACACGAACGTGGACCCAACTCTGAGTTTGAACAACAAGAAGATAAATCACGTCTATGTTGCGTTGGCGTACAGGTCACAGAATAATGATATCGTTCAGATTACTTGGCAAATTTGGTCCAACTGATTGATGTACGACGTCAGTCAAGCCTCATTCCAGGTGCAAGCGAAATAGGACTCACCGGCCGTACATCACACTGCCAGCCATCTTCGACACTGACGGAAACAGGGCGGTTTCAGCTGAAGTCTGATGCGCCGCAATCATTGCCAACGCAAATGTATTCCCCACTTTGGACTCCTTGACCGTCTTCCTCATATCCCTCTGAGTTTCTCTGAAAGCCTGCACGGGCATTCCCCTAGCAGTCGCCTTGAGCGTGGCCTCCCGTCGCTCGAAATGGGGTAATAGAGCATCACGCAAACGTTCGGCAGCCAAGGCAATGTCGCTGCCGGTCCAGGTATGCTCTTCTTCGAGAGGCAGTGTATTCGAATCACCAGGCGCGATGGCGAGCTGGTGTTCAAATTCCCTTACATAGGGAGGTATGCTGTTGCTCTCGTGTAGAGAGTTGAACAAAAAGAGGTCCGTGGTGGATCTGAGGTATGCCTTGATAAGCCAGGCGGCAAAACTGGCGTATTTCAAGAAGGCCTCCTGGTTCGCGGGCGCGACCGTTGGCGCCTTGGCGATGACACTCAAGAGTTGGCGTCGGATGACATTGTGCGTGATTATCACTTGTGCGACGGAGAGAACTATGATCTCTGCATCAGCATGAGAAGGTACACCAATACGATGCACGAACCATGTTCATCTTTGGTGTCGATTGACTTCGAGCTGATCTTGTTATGGTCGGGGATAA
This sequence comes from Strobilurus luchuensis, assembly GCA_019915105.1. Lineage (NCBI taxonomy): Eukaryota > Fungi > Basidiomycota > Agaricomycetes > Agaricales > Physalacriaceae > Strobilurus > Strobilurus luchuensis. The sequence goes on along the minus strand of JAHLMJ010000007.1, from coordinate 1,722,248 downwards.
TGATGGGCTCGACACCGGAGGAGACCAGGTCTTGAGAGTAACCGTATGCCATGCTAAGTATCCGTGAAGGAGGCGGGTAAAGGGCAGGTCAGAGCATGCTATCCGAAGTGAGCGTTCTTATAGAAATCCCATCGCGAAGGCGAGTATCTTTGGCCGGTATTGAGATGCCAAAATGGCTACTAACCCCACCAATGACTCCTTATCATGATGATGGACGTTTCAAGGGACCCAACGGCTGCCCGCAAAACCTTCAAGAATATAGCCATGGGACTCTGTAATAGTGTGGGAAATATCGTTGGCGCTTATACGAAAGGGACAAGAACAAGCCCATGGAGAGTATGATCCTGTGGCTAAACTAGAGAGCTTCGTCTGCTCAACGATGTCAGTCCGTCAACCAATATAGATCATACATTGCGGTCAGGTGGACTTTGAGAGAGAGCGTAGCGCTTCCACTTCATTGACCGAGCAGCGGACCGCCAATCTCTTTGCGCTTTTAGCAGCTGAAGCTGTCAGAGTAAGAGATGAGTCCGTCGGGTAATTTGGGCGGCGTTCAGCATTGTCTGTGATGCGGCTCATACTGACGGACAGTCTGTCTGTCAGGGTTATTCTCCTTCCAATCACGAAGAGCCCGCCGGCTGTTCGTCGGAATTGGCAGGGGGACCGAAGTGGTGTCCATTTCACGACACTGAGTTATGTGCAATGACTAACTTGAATACAGTAGACATCGGTGATGATTGTGGATGCTACCAAATGTATAGAGCAGCGAAACCGGAAGAAGGTGAGTCAAGAAGTATATCCATGTGTAAATTCAACCAGTACTCACAGCACTCAGCAGACCTGAGAGTCAATGGAACACAGCTATCGCGCTTCTCCATACATCTGAAAAGTGACCTCCAGCCGTGGTCATTGGAAGGTCCGTCATCATCATGAAGCCACTCACAACCGTCATGCCCCGAACTTCCCGCTCTCCATTCGGGCGTCAAGAAGAGGAATGACATAGTGATTCTCATCCGACCGGATACTTTCGAGGGCATCAAGATCGATAGCTCACTCGTTTCGGCAAATGCGAATCATGTTCGACCCACTGATCATGAGTTCGCTATAAAATCTGTGGCCTAGACGACTTCACTGTGCTTACTAGAATGGAAAGAATGGAGACACGAACAATCCAAAATCAATTCTCCAGAGATCGTCGAGACTGCTGCCTGGGAGAACAATGGCTAACCCATGAGACGCAGAAGAAACGGGTGGCGGGCAACACCGTTCCAAATCCCCGGCAAGGTGAGTTCGCCAAGGACAGCTTCTTCTATGAATGTTCCTAGCGTCTGTGCTGAGGCCCTTCTCCGTCCAATCGGACACCGACGTCTGGGCGTAGACGCATAGAGACAGGGAATATTACGAAACTCGAGGTGTGACCCAGGGAGCAGCATCGACCTTGTTCCGTAGTGGTCTCACGATGCATCGTAGAGTAAATTCAGTGCGAGACCAGAGCAATGTAATTCGCCCAGATATGATCGCAGAGTGCGCCACACATCACAAGTTGAAGAAAAGCATGCGGCCAAGAACATAAAACCCGATCATTTGAGACGAGCTCACAATCCAATTGTCTCGAATCCATAGAAGTAATCTCGAAGGTATCTTGAAGGTATCGCAGCCGATGCCGAGTTAGCCGAGGGGACGGTCTATGAGATCACTCAAGTTGCTGTTCTCAAGCCAGCCGAATGGGAGTAGAAGCGGTTCGATGCGGACACATCCTAGAATAGTCGTGGTGCAGCTGGACAAAGTCTAGCGCATGCGCAATCGCCACAAGAGAGCTTGTCCTCGATGAAACCGAAGTGTCGCATTCTGTCCTCCGAACTTTGTGTGGTTGATCGCTAGCACAGGCAAAGAGAGAAACCAGCAATATGTCGGCGATTCCTGGAGTCAGGTCCAATTGGCTGTTGGCTGCAGTCGAAGCCGAAAATACCGGTCTGACCTTGTATGTTGGATTTGGAGATGTTCTCGGCGAAGGTCTACGGTGCTGCGCCCGCTCCCAAAAGTTTTTGAAGAGCAAAATCTGTCTCTAGCCTCTCCCTGCCAGTATTGCAGACCCACTATCTTGCCGGAGGGTCGATTGAGAAAAATGAGCGTGTTGGGAGAAAGGACACAACAAATTGATGTAATCCAGGGCTGTCTCCAAGGTAAGGTACGCAAAGTTGTCCTCAAGCCGCCATGATTGAAGAGCTCGCGTTGCATCGATTTATCTCGCCTTGTCTTCCTATTCACGGGCCTGCGTCGATGGGTGTACAGCAATAAGGCATAACGTCAGCCGAACAGATGCCTACCACATCACGGAGGACACGACCTCGTCCATGGCCAACAACTTTGGAGAATATGCGCTTGGCAGAACGTTGGGGCAAGGAAGCTCAGCTACGGTGAAGCTGGCCACCCACAGGCTGTCGGGCAAGCAGGTCTGATCTGTTGTCTTGCTGCCGCCTCAATTGCTCACAGCTTCATCCAGTATGCAGTCAAGATAATCCCCCGCTCGGAGTCGGAAATCCATCCAACCAGGGAGATGCGTGCCATCCGCGAAGCGACCATCTCAACGCTGTTACACCATCCGCACATATGCAGTATGCTAGAGAACATCGTTGACCAGAATTATCACTATCTGGTCTTCGAATATGTCGAGAATAACATGCTCGACTATGTTATCGAACACGGGCGCTTGAAAGAGAGGGTGGCCCGCAAGTTTGCTCGCCAGATCAGGAGCGCATTGGATTATTGTCATCGCAATAACATTGTCCATCGAGGTTCGCTGTCCTTGTTACAATTCACATGGTCTTACTCACTGCCATACGCTCTTTCAGACCTCAAACTCGAGGACATCCTCATCTCGAGGGCGGGTGATATCAAGCTCATTGACTTTGGGCTCTCGAACGTCTACGAACCGAATGCCCATCTTTCCACAATGTGCGGTTCCGTCTTTGCCGCCCCTGAGATCCTCGACGCCCAGCCGTACAACGGTCCGAAAGTAGATGTATGGAACCTTGGTGTGCTGCTATACATCCTCGTTTGCGGCAGAGTGCCCTTCGACGACCGCACCATGCAAGGGCTGCGGGCCAAGATCAAGCGCGGGCGGGTGCGCTACCCAACTCACCTGAGTGCGTCCTGTAAAAGCCTCCTCCACTCCATGCTTGCCCCGGATCCCATGAAACGCGCGACTCTAACCGAAGTCCTCAATCATCCTTGGATGACGCATTTCTTTGACGGTCCACCCAAGAGCTACCTGCCCTACCGCGAGCCTTTGCGTGCTGGTGGACTTGACGATCGTATCATCCGGTATATGGAAGGGATTGACATATGCGCGGAGGATACAGGGGCCAAGCTGACTGAGGTCCTTCAATCGGGAGAGTACTTAGATGCTCTCCAGGAATGGGAACGACAGCCCAAAGTATACGGTTCTCCCTCCACCTCGAAATCTACCTTGGTTGCATCGCTCCATGGTGACAACAAGCAAGCTGGACTCATTTTTAAAGCACTGCCGAATCATCTATACCGTCTATTCTCAACCCTCCTCGTTTCTCTGCTTCCTCGCACCCAGTCGTCCTACAAGACTCCTTGCTCATTGCAAAAACCCCACCTCGACCCAACGAACGGATATCATCCTCTCATATCTATGTATCATCTCGTGCAGGAGAAGATGCAGAGAGAAGGGCTTTCTGAGCAGTCTTCGCACAACTTGTCAGAGGTGGAATCAGTGTGGATGGGATCAGTTCTCTGAATAGGTGTATGAACTGTAACTTTTTATTGGGCCAGAAATGATGCTGTTGAACTACAGACCCTGATGCAGTAAGTCTGGACACGCAGGAGCGCCCGAGATCTTTACTGTTTAGCTCATGTTCATGCTGGCCACTAGTAAAATCAACCAAGCAGAATAGTTCTCTATGCAACCACTATTCCATGAATATGGGACCCACGTTCGTAAATTACTCTATAGGCTATCATAGCTCTATGTCCAGACCGCTCGCTCAATTTAGCACTACACGGTTGGTATTGCTCCAGTTCTACACAACAACTGAGCTGGGAGAGGCATACACAAAGGAAGTCGACTCACTCTACTTGGCATCGTCGACATACACATTGGAAATACCATTCCTTGAAGAGCTCTTCTTGACGCTGTGAAACCGAATCCTTGATATCTATGTAGCTTATACATAACTCCTCGCCCTCCTCGACATCGCGAGCTGTGTAGAAGTCCATAGAGAGTCCTCGCCGTTCCTTGCGTAAATTGGGCGTGCAGTCTGAGATCGTATACTCTCAGCAAATGCGTAGAGTCGACCTCACTCAACGAACACACACCATGATTGAAATAAGATCCCCATGCGTACATTGCAAATCCAAACATCTCAGTGTCCCCTTCCATCTCATACATCCCAAAAACATTCCCTTGATCGCGCGCCAAGATTTGCCGAACCATCCCAAGAACATCGAATTCAAACTTGTGATTCTTCAGGGCCTCACACACGAACGTGCCGATGCGCAAAAAGGACGCCAATCCCTCCGGGTGTGCGCGGATGTACGCCAACTCGTTGTCCTGCAGATTGAGTAGATCCGACCACGTATCGGGATACCGACTTCGCCTGAGAATCCCCGAGATAACGAATCGCACTGTATCGAGTTCCAGTTCCGACAGAGACGTTGATAAGGTCAACGGGCCATTCCACGCGTCATCGATGGTCTGCTGCGTTGGCAGCGTCGGGATTGGGTCCACCGCCGGGGACTTTGCTGTCTTTTTCATTTGAGACAACCGTTCTACGACCTGATGAAGCGCCTCCTCTAGAGTTCCATGTTGTGAAAGCCATGCGTCCCGGCAAGACGGAGAGCAGAACCATACACCGGCAGGATCATGCTTGATGTTCCACGTGTTTCGGTTGGCATCGAAGGCGTAGGCGAGGCATTCTGCACAGACCTCTTTGCGGTACACGCGATAGATGACGGAGGCGTAAGGCGTGGCGGTGAGAATGAGCGTATCCTTGGGTAACGATTTCGCGGCAAACACTCCTCGACCACCGTAGCAAGTGGGCTGGATGCAGGCGAGAGATGGATCCATCTGGAATGGAATGGACACGCAAGGATGGGGAGGTGATTATCAAGGAGAGGGGACCATTGTATTTGATGATGATCGTCGTGATTGAGAAGTTTTCTCGGGACTTTTACTGCGACCGCCGGCAGATCAGAGTTCTCAGTTTGACCACGCCGCGTACACATTGATATTTGATACATCTATACCTTATATCTTGAAGCTGCCACTAATCTTACATATTGTTCCATTGTTACGCCAGATGGATACACCATTATATCGAGATATACACTACCGAAAAGTCCCTACAAACCACTACCACCCACGTCTTCTTCCACCCTTACCCCACTTCTCGATCAAAAAGCCCGTCAAGAACTCGTACACTTCCTGCCTAGCACCTCGTCTACTTATTCCATGATCACTGCGACCACCCTGGTAAGCATATGCACACAAGAAAGAGCAGATGGTAAGCCGCACCTGTCAGTAAACATCCTGAACCTGAACCCTCTAATTTTCTCCGCCGTGAACATGTCCAGTATATGCGCAGAATTCGCAAAGTGAACATTATCGTCTCCACTTCCGTGCGCGAGGAGATAGTCCACCTTGTCGAAAGCCGTCACGTTGGATATTGACGCGTTGATGTACCCGCCGGGGTTGAGGTCCGGAAGGTTCATATAGCGTTCAGTGTAGATTGAGTCTTGTAGACAAATGTTCAAAAAGATGGGACTAGTATCTGGATGAAGAGACTCACCATACAACTTCCAACTCGTCACAGGCGCCACACTCATAGCAAGTGTATGTATTCCTGCGTCAGCCTCGACAACCTTGGCAGCCATGAAGCCTCCGTAGCTCCAACCCCAGACTCCGATGCGACGAGGGTCGACATACGGCTTACCCGCCCACAGCCTAGCAGCAAAGACCTGGTCTTGTGTCTCGAAGAATCCGAGGTTACCCTTAACAGGTCTTCTGAGCGCCCGACCTTTCGCGCCGGTTCCTCGTCCGTCAACGATGACGACGATGTGTTCAAGAGAACAAGCGACAAAGTCTTCCCATTCACGTGTAAACTTGGTAGTCACCGTCTGACTGTTGGGTCCGCCGTACACTTTGAACAGAACAGCATATTTGGTGCGTCCAGAGTCGTCCATACGGGGAGGGCGAATTTCTTTGACGTTCAATTCTATAGAGACTGAGTTTGTATGCACAATGCGCCAGCTAATGATGCCTCACCGTAGCCCTCCTCGTTCAAGATAGTGGAATGGATGACTGTTGGTGCCTCGTATTCAGCGGTTACATTTGCGAGACGTTCATTATCCGTCAAGACATAGTTGAAATCGTCGTTTCCAGCTTGGATGACGCGCTGCCACGGAATGTCTGGTCCGTGATAACTGAGGAGGTAGAATCCGCCCTCCGGTGAGAAGTCGGTCGAGAAATATGCGGGCTCGGACGATAAGCTCAGTGGCACCATATCGGCAATCCTCACCCCAGCTGCCACCGGGAGTGCGACCGAGTACAGGTTTCTTTCAATTGACGTTGGTGCAGCTGCCTCGAAGTAGCTGCAACGGTTGTTAACGAAACTCTGGTACTATGAGGAATAACGTACACTAGACCCTTCTTCACATCAACGGCCTTGATACCTGAGCCAGACACCTCCCAAGAACCACTAGTTAGGAACAATGGCATGCTAGAGTTGGCGGGACTGAACAGAGCAATGTGGTTGTATCCTTCCTTGGTCGGTACAATGTCCAGGTATGCGGTATCACCACCAATGGCCCACGCCTTCGGTAAGGGGTAGACAGTCTGCATGGGTTCTACCCAACCGTCATCAGCCTCCTCACCATCTTTACCGAGCTTCCTCACAGTGACGCCCTCTGTCTTGCCGTCAGCCATGTCAAACAGAACTACACTTCCATTATCGGCATTTCTGTTCAGCTCTTTGAGCATGAGCTGCTCGTCTGCGACCCAAGCTACCTCCATGATGATGCTGTTGTTCAGAGTGTGGCGTCCCGACCAGTCGAGCTCAGAGCTCTTCCCGCTTGACAAATCAAACACATGGACCGAAACCAGAGGATTGTTGTATCCAGGTTTTGGGTAGCGCATCTTCACCTCCGTAGGGTATGGAATGACCGCGCTGCTGTTGTCTGTCGGGTTGTAGATCGGAAAGGAGAAGACATCGACAAGAGTTTCGTCAAAGCGAAGAAACGCGAGTTTGGTAGACGCGGGTGACCACCAGAGAGCGTAGTCAGCCGAGAAGATCTCTTCTTCGTAGACCCAGTCAGGAACACCGTGGAAGAGGGTTGCCGAGCCATCAGTGGTGATGCGAATAGGTGTGGCCGATGGTGAGGGCGAAGGAAGGATATACAGGTCATTGCCAGTTACGTATGCGAGGGACTGGCCAGTGGGAGACCAAGCGGCATAAGCGGTAGTAGGTGGCTGTGTGGGAGGGATGATTGGATGAGTCTGTTTCTCTGCAATGTTATGAATATAATAATTGCCGAAGCTTGACCATCTCCATTGCTGGAACGTCTGTTAAGTACAACTTGAACCCTGTTGGCCAGTCAAGTAAGTACCTTCTGTTGATTCGCTTTGACGAGGAGATACTCCATATCGGGAGAGAGCTTCCATTGGTAGAATGTAAGAGGGATACCAGACTCATCCTTGATGTCGCTGAGAGACACGAGTGTGGATGTCGTGTTTGTCTTCAGGTCGACAAGCTTGATAGCGTTGCCCTCAACAAGAGAAAATACCCCATCGCCGGCTGAGTGGAATCAGCCCATACTCAAGATGAGCATGTTTGTACACGCACCTTCGGGGACCCATGCCAGGCTCCTGTGCTCTGTGTAGAATGTACCATTGAAGATGTGATCCATAGTCATTTTCTTGTACCCGGGCAGTCGGTAGACCGTGCCGACATAACTGTGCGCCGCGAGGATACCAATGACGGCCGCCATGCCCATGAGCACGCACAGGGTGATGACGAGGAAGCGCAGTGAGGATGGTCGCTGAACGCACGCCCAAGTTCATTGTCGTGCCATCATCGCCAGAGACGCGTACGCACCTGTCTCGTCTGGAGAGGAAGCCCGTGTTCCACCCTGCTCGGCGTCAGAGGACTCGCGTGGTCCTTCGCGAGAAATGCCTCCTCCTCCTCATCGTCAGAGCTGGGTGCCTCGAAGGGCCCGTCGTCGTAGTACACCGATGGCTTCATGGTGCCGGTCAACCGTGTGCTCTCCGCAATAGTTTCGTCGTCGTCTTCCTGGTCTAGACGGTCATAATGGGCGGGCATCCTCTACGATCCCAAACGTCGTCGTTGCGCTTTACTGAAATGAGTACAGCCACGCGAGGTCGGTTGTTGACCGGTCCGGCCATCCGGCTATGACCGCTGAACGCTTCTGGCGACAGAACACTTCTCACAGCAAAACAGTTTATCGATAGCAAGAAAACATGTGTGCTCTACTCTGAAGGAATGTCCGTCAACATATACAAAGGCTTCACCATGTCGCAGGTCACGAAGAGTCCATCCTCCAACTCCGTTTTCTTTTCTACCTGGAAGATGCTGGGGCACGTGAAAGGCACTTCTGGGTCTGTAGGAGGCTCAGGCTGAGGCAAGTCGTCTCTCTTCATCGCTACAGTCCTTCGAGAGGTTTTCGAAAGTGCGGGACTGGTGTTGTACAAGTAGAACGGCTTTTCTTGATAGGAGGGCATCGTCTTGCGAAGAAATGTTCCATAACGTCCTTGAGGATCGCCGTAAGCTCGCTGGATGGATGAGACATGAGGCACAAGTTCGGAAACATCCTCGCTCTTCGGGTTGGTCTTCATAGCCCAGTCGACGGCGGTCTGAATGGTGCTGCCATATTTGGTTTTTCTTGACCAGACATCGAGTCCAACCTCTTCCCCAATCTTGGCAACAACCTGTAGGAGAATCCAGTCACTTTACACGACGACCAAGAGTGATAGTCGCTTACAATAAGGGCCTCTAGGTTGAAACAGCGATAATGGAAAGGTCGGGTGCGAACGGCTTCAAACGGTTGCTCTCCTGATGCAGCGATTTGGTCCTGGAAGGCCTCATTCATGAAGCTAGTTATGAGTGCCTTTGTGCCAGCAATGTCGCCTCCAGCAAGCTTCATAGCAGCCAACTGTGCGACTGTGAAAGTGCCGTGATTACTGCGGTCATAGTCAGGACGGCTACTGGGACACAAAAAAACGGGAAAGGACTGACTTCGGTCGGTTGAGTGCTTTCTTTCCAATGTCGCTGTTGCTACACCAGTCGCTGTACTCGGATATCCATCTCCTCATCTGCTGATCGAGGTCCTTCGTCAAAGATGGGTGATTGATCGCCTTGAGCAGCATGTAACCGTTCATCGTCTTGACGTTTCCTCGTCCGTCGACAAGCCCAGTAAACGTTCCTTGCTTCCCTTCCGGGCCTGGTCCTCGGACGACTTGTCCATACTTCATGTTCGGATTCATCGCTGTCTTAGAGTCCAGATAGAATGTATCCATAGCTTCGACAAGGCTAGAGACGAAACTATTGGAAGAGGTGTAGATGTAGGCCATCATGTTGTATATAATTTGCTGCGTGCTCTTGTTGATGGCGTCAGGCCCACGGAGAGTACGAACGTCGGGGTTAACTTGGCCATCACGAACAGCATACGGGCAGGTAGTCCAAGCTGGAGATACTCGTCTCAAAACGCTCTCTGCTCAATAAAGCAGGATGACTCACTCGCACTGGGCGCCACAGAGGTAGTCGGTGATGGAGTACATTTCTGCTGATTGCCTGTCTTGCTTTTGCTAGGCTTGGCGGCCGCTTGAGCAGGAGCATTTGTTCCGGCAACAGGATGAGAAGTGGTGCTGGAGCCTAGTGGGAGAGACGTGGACAAGGAGAGCGGCGCAGTCAAATCAGGGACAAGAGCTTCCGTTGCTTGAGGAGCAGAGTCAGACGAGGTCGTTGCTTGACGCTTCTTTCGAACCATGCGATGTCGACGGCGGGCAACTGAGCTAGAATTGTGTCGCCAGAAGTCGGCGAATGACTGGTCAGAGTAATTGTCTTGCCACGCAGAAGGGTCGTCATCAAAGTCGGAATCGCCAGTTTGATAATCGGGATGCCTGTTCTGAGCTGGTGTTGAGTCTTCATCGCCTTGATCAGATGTATCATTTTGATTGGGAGAGAAGTATTGGCGACCGGCGTCGCCACACCAGTTACAACAGGGCCAATGACTGGCGTTATAGTAAGAAAGCGGCCCTCATGCAGAGGACGTGGAAATCGGCTTACTACGGAGCCCAACTCAGATAATCGCGCGCGTTCCCGCTCGGTGGGGCCACGCCTTTTGAGTTGACGGCGGCTGAAGACGCATGAGTAGAGTAGATGTAACAAGGTCAAAACATACAATACGGGCCGCCCTTATTGGCAGCAGTGGCGCCGCGAATGATGGCGGCCTGCGCGGCCTGAGTCGAAGGATCTCGATGGGCATTGACCTGCGCCGCAAAGTACTTGACACTAACCCAGTCGGTAGGGTCGGCTGTGAAAGGCGTTACACATACTTGCAGACGTTGCTCGCTTCGACTCGCCTGAGGTTGAGGAGATCAATGCCGAAGCAATCGCCAAAGCTGTAACAGCGCGCGCCATTACGGTAACACAGAGCTAATAAGTAGCAAGAGAAAGCTGTTCAGGATCCTGCCTGGAGATATTGATAGCGATGTGCGTAAACGAGTGATGGTAGGATCGAAGGCGGGACGCGATCGAAAGTCACTCAAATTGTGACATATGAATGGAACGAAGTTAGGGGCCTAATCAAGAACAGGAATCGCCTCGAAACACTTGAGAGCGTACAGCATCAAGAAGGATATCATCGTAATCGCCTCCAGCCTCCCAAATAGCAAAACCAGCGAGCTGGTTGTCTACAATGAACTCTCCCTTGGCAGCAAAGGACCTCCCGTTGTCGAACGAGATCATGACATTTGTGGTTGTGTTGTAGACGAATGGCTGGAAGATGCATCATCAGTAGACTGCGGCTGGGTGACAGACTGAGGCATACCGTCTGCGAGCAAGTGTCATACACGTAGGGAATTCCATCAACGACGTGACCAGTATCGTCCAGATATCCTTCTGCAACTAGACCCCAGAAGTTGATGACTCCGCCGTAGTTCTGCTGAGCCCCGCACGCATCGACGCCGGGCTTATCGTCCCATGCATCCCCGGCAGGATGCAACGATGCGTTGAACTTGGCGTACAAAGCGAGGTCCACAGTGCCGTTTACGAACGCATCGGACGTCGAAACAGCAAAGGAGTGTCCATACGCAGGAAGCCCGAGCAAGATCTGCGACTTCGGAAAACCAGCACCGGTCCAGGCCTTGACAGCGGACACCGCTGAGCCCTGCTGGTTGGCTGGAGAAGCACAAGTATCGTTCAAGGGCGCGTCGGGTCCAACAGTGGCACTCCATGAGCCCCAGATGTCGTAATTCATGATGCCAATGTAGTCAAGATATTCGGCAAACTCTGATATATCCTCAGAAGGGCTGCCTGATGCGTTCTTGAAGGGAGAAATTGAGACAGCTGCGGACAAGGTGAGGTTGCACCCCAAGGGATGCTGTCTGAGCTCCTTCAAGAAGGCCAGGAAATTTGCAGTGTCGTTGACATTGATAGTGTTACAGCCCAGACCCTGGTTGTTGGGATACTCCCAGCTATGAAGCCAAATCAGCAAAGGGCAGGATTGGAAGTTAGATCACCTAACTCGAAATCGAGTCCATCAAGATCGTAATCCTCCGCGAATGATGTGACAGTGTTCACAAAAGCACTGCGATTCTCAGCAGAGCCCACGGCAGTGGACCAAAATCGCGACCCAGTCCAACCCCCGATGGATACTTTCGCCTCGACGCCCTGAGGAAGTCTCAAGTAATGAGCCAGATGGAATGGAGCTGTGTTAACGTACGTTCGCGTGAGCCGCGGAGACGAAATCGGGTAAGATGGCCGGCTGAGACGCGTTTAAAGATAGGACATTGACATCTTCGGTCGTCTCGCTGCGTGAGGCAGTCAGAATCAGCGTCACGGGTGCAGCGAACACGAGGGCTACTGACGCAAAAGCATAGGTCAAGGAGGTGTACTTGGACCAACTGATAGAGGACACCGGGAAACCCTCCGTAGCATGCCATCCTGCATACCACGCAGTCGCAACCTTGGAGTTGCTGTCGCGATGCCTCGCAGCGTGAGAGAGCGTGAGGGAGCAAAGTCCAATGAGTAGCAGAGGAAAGAACATGGTCAGTCGAAGAAGGAGAAGTAACCAGCAGGAAGAGAAGCGAATGAAACTCTGGCGTCCGAGCATGCCTTTATATGACCTCTCTCAATACAGACGGCCCGGACGGGTCATGCATGGCGCTGATAATCTGTGTTTCGCGTTTCGGAGAGGGCTGTCAGAAATGCCTCGAGAAGAGTTTCCGGTCAATTACTTAGCACAGGAATGAGTAGCCAAGTGAGCGGTGTGAATCGATGAGCGACCGAATGCATATAGGGAGCACACATATGTACTCGGTTGGGCTGAATGTTGGCTTGGAGACGACGTTCTTGGGACAGTTCAAGCCGTGGGAGGCAAGCGATTCGGGTAAGCAGGGGGGGGGGGGGGAGGGTTGAAGTGGACATGATCAACGCAGCTAGTATGTGATCCTATCGATGCGTGCTATCTGGTGAATGTACGCGCTTGACCGTCGGGCGGTCAAATGAGGATTCCAAAGACATCGGGTGGTGGTTCGACTGCAGGTTCAAGTTGGTTGCAAGTATGTAACCCGGGGTCGGACTCTGAGGGTGGCACTCCTGCTTGCAAGTTGTGTACATCCTCGTAGCGGGCGCGCGTCTGGCTTAGAGATACAAGGTGCTATACAATATGAAACAGTACATCATAATCAAACATGGAATTAGACCCGGTCACCTCACGATTCGTTGCGTACCCGTGCCACAATGGCAGCAATCACGCCGGGAGCATCATTAGATGGTACGTGCGCGTCAATGAGCTCCGTCAGGTCTATATCCGTATCCTCGATCCCACTGACATCCACGCTTGCCAGCTGACGCGTCCCGGGGTGAAATATGAGCTTGATAGCCATGATGCGAGGTTGGCGGTGCGGTAGATCGACCTTATATGACAGCCGGACCTCGTTGTCTGCACTAGCTTCCAAAAGCTCCAAGTTGAATATGGACTTGTGGACGGAAAGGGCTTGTGTGAACCTATCTCGCGTCAAGAGGACAAGTCAACTGCGATGTAGCGAGAGGGCGCACCAGTCATAGAGCGGCAGCCATTTGCCATCGTCAACCTCCACCTTGGCGAGCTTCTCGACTTCTGCGCACTCTATCCTCAGTCCTTCGGCTTCTATTGTGCCCAGCTTCACTTTGTCTTTGACCTGTTTCACATCTTCCCGCAGCCTCTTCAACTCATCGTCCAATTCGATCAGCTGCGCGTCGCCTTCATCCAGCTTCTGCTGGGCGGACTGTTCTGTAAGGCGGGGATGGGGGTGAGCCTGGCGAAGGCGGGAAAGGGCGAGCCGAGCATCGATTATCTTCTGCGACAAGGCGGCGGCTTCTGACGACGTCTGCTTCACGTTGATATAATCTATAACGCGTGTCAGTGTTGACTACGGTCGTGCCGCGACGCGACATACCTTTCTCGACTAGCGGTGCCAGCTCGCGAATCCTCCCTTGAACGTCGGCCAGACGCGCCTTGGCGTCCTTCAGTCTCTGCTTGCGCTCTTCATTCAACGACTGGAGATTTCTGTTGTCGTCCGCGGTGACTATGGGGGCATCATCGATGTTGCTAACGATGGATTTGACGTATTTGTCCTTGGCGTTCTGCTCCAGATACTGGAATTTCAGTTTGCGAAAGAAGCCCTGCAAGCCGCCAGTCAGTGCGAGAGTCGGGAAGGAGGATGCACGCACTATCTGCGTTGCCACATCTGCCGCGATGATGTTGGGATCCCTCAAATCCGTGTCCTGCAAGTCGAGCCCTTCGAATTCCTGCGTTTGAGCATTGTTGAGGTCGTCAATTTTGTGAACGAGTCGGATGTTGGCCTTCTCAAAGGCATCCTGGAAAGCCTGCGCCCTCGCCAACGTCGGGTCGTTGTCCATGATGGTTGTGGCAAAGGACGTGTTTGTCACGTGCGACGCGTCTAAGGATTTCCACGCACAGATTTGTTCAAAGTCCAAGCTCAAATTGTAGTGTCTAAGTACTTGAAAAAAATAGTTGTCGCCGCCACACAGAATTTGCTACTACATGATCCAACTTTTTCTACCGTAGTGATTTTGTTAAAGTCCCAGGATCGCCAAATGACAATCCCAGATAACTTCCAACAAAAATGGGGAGAATCCATCAGACATACGCTCGCCTCGCTGGCAAGACGCCCGAGCGGCTCATACAAGCGCGCCCAGGTGAATCGCCAAACGTCCTCGAGACCTTCTGAAGAAGGCCAAATTCTCTGTCGAGCGAGGGAGCGTGGAGGTCATCGACTGGATTTGAGAGATGCGGCATTTATAAAAATGCGAGACTCGGTCAGTTTCTATAGAATAGATCCTGTTCGAGTATGTATCTGAAGAACAGAGGATGTTGCGAGCGGGTCTATATACGGTTCTCGGGTGGTCTGTGCGCGGGAAAGTCATTGCTACTTTTGGCGACCGGCATGTCGGCGCTTATTTCATAGTTTGCCCAGCCTCAGCCTCAGGGCTTCAAATACGTCGCTGATTCTCAGCTGTAACGTTTCCTGGTTGAAGTGGAACTGTAGCTTGGCCTGGTGCGAGCTTCATCTAGCATAGGCGGCCAGCATGACAGTGGCTCAATTGCGCGGTCCAGTGTTTGCTTCCAATACACGATACAATTTCTTTCGATACGACGTGTACATGGACTTAGATATCCCACTGAATCAATACATGCTCCTCGCGCCAAGCGTCATTCCCCGTACAACAATCCTTCTCACAAGAGAAAATCATCGCCGTGCCCCAATCCATCCCATCACCTCCCTTCAGCGCCAATTCGACCGCTTTCCGTCGCTCATCATCAGTCATCTTCTTGAGCGAGGCATCCTGGTCTTTGTCCTTCAGGATGTTGATGAGGTTCGGCATGAGCTGGCACTCAAAGACGCGATTGGCACCACATGAAGGGCATCTCGGTATGTGTGTCGTGGAGTAGGTGCGTTTCGTGTTCCGGACAACCTTGAACTCGGCTTTTGTGACGGGGAGGTTTTCGGGGGGAGGCGGGGGGAATATGGTGTCGAAGGCGTCGCCTTGAGAAAAGGGGAGGGGAGTGCCGTTCAGGTCATACCGCACACACTGTTCCGGCTCGTACTCGACACGCTTTGAGAACTTTTCGAACACCTGGTCGATATCCAGCGAGTTTTCGTAGGCCTCTGCGGTCCATGGGGCGCCTTTTGAGTCTTTTCCGTCTTGTTCTGCGGCCAGGATCTCTTCGCCGGTGGGAACCTTGCGCTTGGGCTCCGGCGTTATGTACTCGGGCGAAGTGGAGAGATATTGCGCAGAATATCGCGGTGCTGCCGTCCACGGAGAGTCCTCCAAGGTTGCGGATGTGAGTGCGGTGATGAGCGATTGCTCTGAGGAGGTTGATTCGCTATCGGACTCGTCGTCGACGGCATCGTCCGTGGCGACTGCTTCCTCCTTGGGCACCGCAACCGGTTCTCCAAACACTTGGTCGCCGAAACCAAAGGGATTCGGGGCGGAGCCAGCACCCATCTGCATATCGTCGGCGAACATATCGAAAGGAATGGCAAGCAGCTTACCGAGAACGGATTGGCAGCAGGTGTCGATTTCGGCGGCAGCGGCTTTTTCGCGTCTTCACGCTCTTTGCGCTTAGCCAGCTTCTTCTCGAGTTTGGCAGCGTATTCGGCATTGAATCGCAATCCTCTCCAAGCGCGAATGCTGCGCGGACGTTGAGGCGAGATTGAATGACGACCAGAAAAATACACACCGAACTCACCTCCCGTCTTTTTTCTGGCATGCGGCGACAGCGCACCCCCAGACGTACAGCGCTCGGTCCATGGGACTGTCCTCAAACGGACACCACATTTGCACAAGCAATTCCATGGGTCGACTACATATCTTGCACTGCGACGAGGAGATGGATGGTTCAGGCGAGACGAGGAATGCCTTGGAAGAATAAATAGGTAGGTCATAGTACATGATATCGTACATACAGGGAGGCCCCCGATACGAGAGACGGCGGCATCTGCAAGATCGCCCGCGGTCGTTATAAGACCATCGGGCACCCCGAGCGTCACCGACGTCTCCACCTCGGCGAGCACTTCATCATCAGAATCGGACCAGTCATCGTCGTCTACGGGAGCCATGGCGTCTGGTAGGAGAATGGATAATCAGCATGATTTCTTGCGGAAGACAAGGATTGAGAAAAAAATCAGCTAAGCATGAATGGTATAATTTAGTAGTTATCGTCTCGTTCACCAACGACCAAAATACTTGGTCGCAGCGCTTCAGACTCGTCATCTAAAGAGGCTCATCCTGGAAGAGGGCAAGGAAAGACACTCACAAAGAGGCGGATGGTGGTCGGAGGTCAAGCGGTTTTCTTTTTTCGATCGCTGACACGCGATATTATACACGATTCGATCTCCATTTGGAATGGTCGTTCTGGCTCAGAGTCATCGCACTTGTGGTAAACCGTGTCCTGAGTGTCGTGAACTGTGAAGGTAGAGTTGGCGATGCATGGGCGCACTACCAGTCAAACGGCTTCTGTGGTGTGAATATGTCTTCGGCCCTCTGAGGGACGAATTCCAAAATTATATCGTATCTTGCGCTACCATGCGAGTCGGATGTATATCAAGTGTGTCTCGGGTTAGGGGCAAACAGCCTTTCCTTGCTTCCACCCAGTTTCACCTTACCTTCCACCCTCGCCGTGGTCCACGATGGGCTTGTGTGAGTCGGGCGCGCTAGACTTCACCAATGCGTGTACACGGGACACCTGGGCATCACTCCCTGCCGCGGCACTAGTCGTCGTGTTCTGCCTGCTCTCCTTACCAATCAAGCTCCCTGCGCGCGTGCGTAAGCTGGGCGAGCCGTTCAAGACGTTCCTAACGCTGCACGAAGCAGAGGCGCTCGATGTCCAAGACGAAAGGGAGACAGTAGAGGTGTCGGCGGTCGTGCCGCTCTGGAGGACCGTCGTATTCGCGCTCTTGGGCCTGGTCGAGGCGCTGGGCTGGGCTGGAGAGGGCTCGTACCGCATTGTCATTGCGTCCAACGACGTCTGGAGCATCGTCCGCCCGTTCCTCATTTCGCTGACATGGCTATACACCGTCGTGAGACCGGTCGCTTCCCCAACTGCGACGCCGCCGTACGATGTCTTCGTGTTATATATCCTCCATCTTGTCGGCGGTATTCTCATGCTTGGCGGCGCCATTTACAACTCGACGGTGTACGGTGTTCCACTCCCCCATGGAATCATTCTCGTTGGCTTGTATGCCAACCTTATCATCGTGGTTGCCCTGCTTGCTGTAGTCATGAGTATGCCTATCGGCGTGCCGAGCTCCCGCGTCAAAAAGAGCGACATCGTGAGTTCCCATCTTACATATCTTCTATGGTCTGTGCCTGAAAGTTCATTGACAGGGCAAAAATGTGTCTCCCGAGGACTATACCACCCTCTTCGGCTGGATTACATTTAGCTGGGTCTACCCTCTTGTCCAGAGCGGAAGGAACACGACTCTCAATGACGCCGATGTCTGGAGCCTCAGCCCGACCAACTCGTCACGGCCTTTGTTTATCAAGTTTAGCAGTGTTGTGTGCGTGTTCGTCCCTCTCGGCACATCTCCTTCTAACACGCCAACAGTCGCTCGAGCCTCCTCTGGAAACTATGGGCGACGAACTCGCATGATCTCATGCTTGATGCTGGTCTGACTGTCATAAGTGTCGTCTTCAACTATTCCGTCCCTCTCTTCATGAGGTACGTAGCCCACGAAGGTCATCTCACGCCATGGCTCATCCCTCGGTAGTCTGATCCTGACTGCCATTGACGGAAAAGGACGCACGGCCGAGGACACCACCCGCGCCTACATCTATGCCTTGCTCATGTTCGTTTGCACCGTTGCGAAAGCCGAAGCGGATGTGCAGCATCTGTGGTACGGTCGACGCGCAGCGACGCATATTCGGTCAGAGCTCATGGCCGCCATCTACGATAAGGCGCTCAAGCGCAAGGATTTCTCCGGCATAGTCGACAAGGGAGAGAAGAAAGACGACGCGCCCGTGAACGGGCCAAAGAGTGCTGAAGACAAGAAGAAGGAAGAGAAGGCGGACGACCCAAAGGCTGGTGCGGATGTGGGCAAGATTGTCAACCTTATGGCCGGCGATGCTAACAAGGTATGCGTGGACATCGTTGCTGTCTTTTACGTGCTCTTTCTCAGACGTGAATTGGTAGATCTCGATGATGGTCAGCGGAGCGTACTACATCTATGGTGCCCCACTAGAAATCGTTATTGGAAGCATCATGCTCTATCAGTTGCGCTCGCTCTCCTCTCCGTTCTTGGTGATCCAGCTTAACCCTTGTTCACAGACTCTTGGGCTGGTCCGCCTTCACCGGCTTTCTAGTTCTCCTTCTTGGATGGCCGCTTAACAGCTTGCTCTCGAAGCGCAGCGTGCGCATCCAGAAGGGCACCATGGCGGCAAGGGACAAGCGAATGGGTGTACTCAACGAGCTGATTGGAGCAGTGAGTCGATTCATCGGTAGGGAGAAGGCAAATGCTGATGCTCGTCCCTCCAAGGTCAAATTCATCAAGTTCTTTGCTTGGGAGAACAAGTGGATCGAGAAGGCCATGGATGCCAGGAATACAGAAATCAAGTGGATGGTGAAAGGTTTGCAGCCCCAATCTCATCATCGAGACTGATGTCCTGATTGCCACATACAGCACGTATCAACTCCATTCTTTTCTACATGCTCTGGAACAGCGCGCCGGTTTTGATCTCCATTGTCGCATTCTTCACGTATGTGATGCAAGGCAATGAGCTGACAATCAGCAAGGCATTCACGGTATGGTTCCATCTTACTACGTCGATATTTCCTGCTCACTGTTGAGAATCAGGCAATTTCGTTGTTCTCTATGATTCGGTATGTCAATGTGCTGGAGCCGATGGTTGTCTAATCACTGATGATTGCTCCAGTGTCCCATTGAACATCATTCCGATGTGGATCATTCAAATCCTTCAGGTAATGACTCTTGTTTAGTCTTCCCCACCTCGCGCTCTACTAAGCCATCTTGACAGACCGGAGTTGCCCTCAAGCGTATCGAAGTGTATCTCGGGGAGGACGAGGTTACTGAACAGGTTTCGTCTCTCAAGAAAGATGCCTCGGCGCCCATCCTCCTCGGACCTGACGAAGAAGGCTTTGGACTGCGAAATGCGACGTTGAAGTGGAATGAAGTAGAGCCCGAGAAGAAAGCCGGCGAAAGTAATCACGTCAAGAGCTCTTCCGCAGAGTCCGTCGGTACTGCGGATAGCGCGAGCACTATCGACATCGGTGCTGCTCACAATGGCAATGGTGACCACAAGTTCGAGTTGAAGGATGTCTCGGTTATGTTCCCCGACGGCGAGCTGTCCGTGATCACTGGTCCCACGGCCAGTGGGAAGACCGCGTTGCTCGTAAGGTTCCGAATATCTCTTCCGCCGGTTCGCTAACAATTACATGCAGATGGCCGTCCTCGGAGAAATGACACTCACCAGCGGAAACATCGTCATGTCCAAGGACACCTCCAGGATAGATGAATTCGGCAACATGCACGCGATCTCCTACGCTGCGCAATCACCATGGTTGCGACATGAAAGTATAAAGGCAAACATTCTCTTCGGATACCCGCTTGATGAGGCGAGATACCAGGCCGTCATAGAGGCTTGCGCTCTCCGTCCTGATCTGCAGGTCCTGGAGGATGGCGATGCTACGGAGATTGGCGCTAAGGGTGTTAGTTTGAGTGGAGGGCAAAAGGCTCGGGTTGCTCTTGCGAGAGCCGTCTATGCGAGGACCAAGTATGTGCTCCTTGACGATCCGTTGAGTGCTGTGGTGTGTATCACTTATCTATCTCGGTCTTTTCGTGGTCCTAATGGTTGCTGGGATGTAGGACAGTCACACCTCTCGCTTCCTGTTCGAGCGTCTGCTCATGGGTCCGCTCTTGAAGAACCGCACCGTCGTTCTCGTCACGCACCATGTCGAGTTGGTTCTTCCTGGAACACACTATCTCGTCAGGATGCTCGATGGACGGATTGACACTCAAGGCTTGGTAAAGGACCTTAGGGAGAAAGGTGTTCTCGAGGAGATTGCCCAAGACGAAGAGGCGGAAGCCCATGCCGAGGATCTGAAAAATGCAAAGGAGGCTGATCCTGAGGAGGAGGAGCAGGGCAAGGCTGCTGATGCAGATAAGAAGCCTCGAAAGTTGATCAAGGACGAACATCGGGAGACCGGCGGCGTCAAATGGAACATTTACAAGAAGTATCTCCAAGCGTCGTACGTGTCTACCGTCATTGCACGCTTATATGCTAACAATAGTTCTGGCAGCTCGTACATAATCTGGGTAATCCTACTGCTCCTCGTGTTTCTGAGTCAAGGTCTAGGTATCATCGAAAAGCTCTGGATCAAGGTTTGTTTCTTGTCCATGGTCTATATTCATACGACGGACCCTCATGTATTTGCTACTTGTAGGTCTGGGGTGAAGCGTATGGCGACTTCGAGGCCAGCTCATACTCGTTCAGGAGCTCTTTGGCGCACGATCAGGAGGTCATGACTGGCGCGTTCGCTCATGGAATGTATCATCATCACTCCAGTGTAGAGGGAGTGACCATGTCTGTCAACTCTCTGCCGGATGCCAGAGAGCATCCGCTCTTTTACGTCGGCATTTACGCCGCTATCGGCATGGGAAGTGCTTTCATCGGAGTAGCCTCATCAGCTACTCAATACACCGGCGCGCTGAGGGCTTCGAGAATTCTGTTCAAGTGCGTCTGCCTTCCGTTTGGGATACGGGGACTAGGTCTGATGCAGATGTTTTTATCAGGCAATTGCTGGTGACTGTGGTCCGTGCCACGTTCCGTTTCCACGATACGACTCCGCAGGGACGCATGCTGAACAGATTCGGAAAGGTATATCAATATCACCTTCCCCAAAAAGCAGCGTTGACGCTTGTGCTCTCAGGACATTGAGACTATCGACTCCTCCCTCGCCGGTTCAATGCAGGCTGTGAACTCATCTTTGGCAACCTTCTTCGTCTCGATCATCACCGTGGCGTATGTCAGGTTCAACCTAAACCTAGTAGCATGTACTGATCCGCCTTAGTGTCGTTTTCCCTGCCTTCCTCTTCCCAGCCGCTTGCCTTGGTTTCGTTTACAGAGAACTATCGATTGGTTACTTGAACACTGGGCGTGATCTACGCCGTATGGAAAGTAACTCTCGTTCACCAATCTTTTCGGACTTCGGAGAGTTGTTAGAAGGAATTGTTACCGTTCGTGCTTTCTCGGCGGAAAAGAGATTCATGGATGGTCTACATCAGAAGGTCGATATGACCACCAAGGTACGCGTGTCTCTGGCCTTGTTGCGAGTAGTCTGACAAGCTCCGCAGATGTGGTATGGATTTTGGATGACGAATAGGTGGCTTCTCTTGAACTTCGATGCCCTCGGTGCTGCAGTGAGTTTCCAAGTCAGATCTGCGTCATTGCAACGTGCTAACTTGTGCTCATAGGGCGTCCTCATTACTTGTCTGTTCTCCATCGGCATACTCAAGAACGACGCTGGTCTCGCTGGTCTTTGCATCACCAGTGCCCTAAGCTTCACCAACTCAGTCTACTGGGCGTGCCGATTCTGGACTGGTTTAGAGCTTGACCTCAAGTGTGTCCTCAACTCTAGTAGCGTCGCGAGCTCTACTCACCTTCTCACCTTCTCCATAGCTCTGTTGAACGTATTGTCGAGTATCTCGACCTTCCGCAAGAGCCTCCCGGCGTTATAGAAGACAATCGTCCCCCTGCGTATTGGCCGTCTAGCACAACCACGGGCAATATGATCACTGTGGAAAATCTGGTCGTCAAATACGCTCCCGAACTTCCAGCAGTTCTGCAGGACGTATCGTTCACTGTCAAGGCAGGGGAGAGAATTGGACTCTTGGGTCGTACAGGGTCCGGAAAGAGTACCCTGGCGATGAGTATCCTGCGCTTTGTCGATCCCTCCGAAGGACGCATCTTGATTGACGGTATCGACATCTCGAAGATCGGTATACACGATTTGAGAGAAAGATTGGTTTGTGGTCATGTTGTCTCACAAACAATGGTCTTACCCGGTTGCCTCGCAGACCTTTATTCCTCAAGACGCGACTCTTTTCTCTGGCACTCTGAGAGAGAATCTTGATCCCTTCAGTGCGTTCCATGTCTCAATGATTGCGGACAAAAGCTCATCACATGTGTAGACGACCACACCGACCAGGATTGCTGGGATGTGCTTTATCGAGTACAGATGGTCACGACCAGTCAAATGCCCTCTACGGCAACTACACCGGCAACGTCGCGACCTCCTTCTCCCCATGGTGTGCAGAGAGAGGAACCGGAGGGTTCGATCGCGGAGTCGGTCGCCACTGAGGTTGACGCCAGAACGACTGTGTCTCTCAACACGAAAGTCTCTCCTGGAGGCACGAATTTCTCCCAGGGTCAAAGACAGCTCATTGCCATGGCACGGGCATTGTTGCGGCGCAGCTCTATCATTGTCCTGGACGAAGCTACCAGCAGTATCGACTTCTCAACCGACGCAAAAATACAAAAGGCCATTCGCGACGAGTTTACGAACAGTTTGTTGTTGACAAGTGGGTATCTATTGTATACAGAACGACATAAACTGATCTCTATATAGTTGCTCATCGTTTACGGACGGTGATTGACTACGACCGCCTCATCGTTCTTGACAAGGGCAAGGTGGCCGAGTTTGATACGCCACTCAACCTGATCAAAAAAGAAGATGGTATTTTCCGAAATATGTGTCTCAAAAGTGGGACGTTCAATGAGCTGGAGGCTGCCGCGAAAGCTAAGGCCGACCGTGATGAGAAGTAGAATCATCACTATGATCTATTGACTATCTTGTTGCTTCTATTAGTATATCAGTGTAAGGTGTTGGAATGAGTGTGTGTGCTGCTATGTGACAATGATAATACCCTAGACAATCCTGTGCACAATGTACATTTTCTGGCATTCGTGCTTCTGAGATTTGACGGTCATCCAAGGGGCATGCGCACAGTCTCCTGACCATCCTGAGCCGGGAACGCTCTGACTCTGCCTAGTGTGCAACGTCCATTGAACCACTATGATTCGCTCGAACTCTCTGCTTCTTCTTCGTCTGTCTCCTCTTCGTCATCTTTGAGATTTTCCTCTACGGTTAGAGACATCCCGACACTTTTACAGTCCTCGAGCAAAGTCAGCATGATTTCTGGCTCTGGCCAATCCACGCCAAGCGACCAAAGTCGCCGAGAAACAGGCAACTGCCAGCGAGACCTCACCATTCGACTAAAGACCTCGGCATCGAAGTCCCAATCTCCCTCCAAGTCCAATTCGCGTAAGTGCGGGAACAAGACGCCCGCGGTCTTATCTTCACCGTCGAATGTCATTCTCTCTAGCATCTCATTTGTAAGTGCGTCAGCCCCGACGCAAGTGAGCCAGAGTTCCTCGATTGCCGGGGCCAGTGACGCCATTTGGTCCAGCTCTTTGGCTGTTATAGGCATTTTCGAAAGAGCTAGAATTTTCAACGAACAATTGGAGCGCTGTATCAGCCTTATGAGCGAAGGCATGACAAGGTGCTCTGGGTCAGCGTCGTCGTGAGACGTCGAGAGTTCTAACTGCATCAGAGTAGGAATGGTAAGGTGATCGAACAAAGGCGGTAGAGCGCAATAGGATCCTTCCATAACGTATACGAAAACTTTGAGGGCCGGAGGAGTAACAAAGACCAGTTCCTCGAGTGGCATATCGAGGTCCGCATCAAAATTGAGGGTCTGGAGTGTGGGTGCGCTGAGTAGAACACGGAGAATGTCTTCCGCCTTTGGTACCACCCAAGCGGTATTGCGGTAATGGTTTATCTGGTGCCATGGAAGCTGAAACTGCGCCTCCGACAGAACCTGCATGAAACGAACATCCTGAAGATGTGGTGCGTAAGCAAACGCGTCCACTGATGGAAGGTGCTCCTCGCCGATGTCATCCAGAGACGAAAAGGACGTCGGCATGATTGACATATTTCGGAGGGAATTCCAGGAGTACTTCAGAGGATGAAGCTGAGGGAAGGCAGCAGCCGGGAGGCATAAATGCAGATACTTGATTCGGTTGGAATAATGTAGAAGAGAAGAAAGTAGCTTCTCGGGGAACCCGTGAGAGACATCTCGGGGTGGGTCGTAGAATATCACAACAGAAAGAGGATATTGTCGAGAATACTCTAAATGCCGTGCGATCCTCCGACTGTCGTTGTAGTCCTTGGCATTGAATTGGTCAGCGTCAAGTATCGTGATGTACGACCACGCCTGAGAGCACGCCAGCAATGCGGACCGCCACGATTTCGAGACGCGCAGGATATTCCACAAAGAAAACGTAGGCCGCGTGATCTTGCAGATATTCACACCATCGTCGTCGACCTCCCATTCATAGGAAAGAGTTTCCACCGTGTGGATGAAGATCTCTTGAAGAACCTCCGTGGGCAGGCGCCGCACCGGGCTGAGAAGGTCCTCTCTCTCCTTGACAAACTCCCGGATCCGCCGCTGATGGGCATAAAGCTCTGCGGAGATGCTACTCATACGCGCCAGATGAACGACGGTCTGAGTGAACACGTCGTTGAGCAGGTCAATGCGGCTCTGAAGGTCTACGAGGCCCTTTTGAGCTTCCGAGATGACGCCCCGGATAGCCTTCGATTCTATGGCCAACGGGCAGTCGTTTGTACGCAGTAGACGGGCCATGTTGACATCGGAGACGTCTGGGCTGATGATCCGCTCTGAGTCCAAAGCATAATTACACGCCAAAGGTACCTGGTGGTTGGTACATGTACATCCTGCGCAAGGGATCCACATTGTCCGTGCTTGGTTGTGAATCTCAGCTGAGAGTTGCAAGCGACAAAGTACGTGTCTGAAAGTGTATCAGATTGCTCAAGAAATCCATAAACAAAAGTTCCATGTACAGACTCACGTTAATGAAGGAAACAGCCTCGGTTGTTCTTCGCGAGCGAGCGACACGTCGTGCAGGATTGACCACGAGAATACTGATACCGGTGAATGGGGCTAAAATGTGGGGACAATCGCCACTGGCAAATGAGAGTCGATGAACTGGGTTGGGGTCGTGATGGTGGGATGGTTCAAGTCCTGATTTAGTACAATAGAGATTGACGGATACCGTCCAAACCACCGGACCCCTTAGCAAAACATCTACCAAGCATTCCGAGTTTCCACCATTACGACTGAGACACTTCAGCTTTAGAAGAGGTGGGTGACACAGGGACACGACTATAATATGAAGCGTAATGTAAGATAAATTAAGCACGTCTCTATGACTACTTTTTCGATTGCGGAATCGACTTCTTGTACTCCTCCTCCAACTGCTTCTGTAACGACATGAGAGCCGGGGCGTGGTTCTTGGTAACGATGAGAAAACAAGGTCGATTAGGAAGAGAGGGAGGGCGGCCAACCTTGTATTCCATGCTGAACTCTCCCTTGCCCTGCGTCGCGCCACGGAGCTGGTTTGAGTATCCGAACATGTCGTTCAACGCAACCTCCGCCGTGCAAGTGAACTCGTCATCCCGTACTTCGCTATCCACGATATTGCCACGACGAGTCGTCAGACTGCCGATAACCACATCTGTGAAGGTGTTGTGAATTAGATTAGGAGGATGGCAATGGAGCAGCAGCGTACTTTGGAACTCCCCGGGAGCGACCACCTCGACGTTCATGATAGGCTCCAGAACGATCGGACGCGAGTTGTAATAGATCTCACGGAACGCGCCCATGGCTGCCATCCTGAACGCAAGTTCGGAGGAATCGACAGCGTGGTAAGCACCGTCCTCGAGTACAAATCGTACACCACCAATAGGGTTACCACTAAGGGTACCCTTCTCCAGAGCAGTCAAGAAACCCTGGAATCAATGTGAGCAGTGGAACATCAAAGACAGAGATCGAGATCCTACCTTCTCAACACCAGGAATGAACTGCGAGGGAATAACTCCACCGACAACCTTGTCGACGAATTCGACTGTGCCGTCA
The DNA here is from genome assembly GCA_019915105.1 of Strobilurus luchuensis. Lineage (NCBI taxonomy): Eukaryota > Fungi > Basidiomycota > Agaricomycetes > Agaricales > Physalacriaceae > Strobilurus > Strobilurus luchuensis. Next base: position 1,695,967 of record JAHLMJ010000007.1, on the reverse strand, counting down.
TTGGTGGGCTCGATGTAGCCCATGATACGGGCAAACTGTCCAGCACCACCGGTTTGCTTCTTGTGCGTGAAGCTGAAGGGAGCGCGTTCCGTGATGGTTTCCCGAAAGGCAACCTTAGGTTTGCCAGTCGAGCAAGCCACGTTGTATTCTCGTTTCATGCGTTCCACGTAGATTTCGAGATGAAGTTCGCCCATACCCGAAATGATGGTCTGGAGACTTTATGAACAGCGTGAGGGCAAACCCACTGAACAGAACATACCTCTTTGCTGAGAGAGTCCATGTGCACACGGAAAGTAGGATCTTCCTTCTTGAACCTATTCAGCGCTTTGGAAAAGTTGGGAGTTTCCTTTCCATCGAGTTTGAGAGCCAGTGAGATGACAGGCTCTGGAACGAACATGGATTCCTGCAGAAGGTTAGTGAGATTCCACACAGAACACGAAACGACAAACCATAGAGAAACTGGTGGTTCCATCAGTGAAGGTGTCACCGGAAGAGCACTCGACACCAAAGATGGCGCAGATCTCGCCGGGGCCGATAGAGTCGATGTCCTCCATTTCGTTACTGTGCATCCTGACGAGACGGGGGACCTTGACCCTTTTACCAGTACGCGCGTTGTAGATGACATTGGCGCGCTTCAAGGTTCCCTGGTACACGCGCATATAGGTGAGCTGACCAAATCGGCCTTCTTCCAGCTTGAAAGCCAGACCGACGAGGGGAGCATTGGCAGCCGGGTGCAAAGGCACGGGAGGAGCGTCGACCGGTTGTTCAATGTCATGGGCTACATTAGAGGCTTCCGAAGGATTTGGCAGGTAAGCACAGACACCGTCGAGAAGAGGCTGGACGGCGGTGTTCTTAACAGCTGAGCCCATGAAGACCGGAGAGAATTTGAGTCCGATGGTAGCGCGACGAACGGCATTCGCAAGCTGTTCATTGGTGGGAGTCTCGTCCATCATGACGAGATCGCCAATTTCCTCGTCGACGTCGGCAAGCGTTTCGATGAGTTCAGCGCGTTTCTGCTGAGCGAGCTCGAGTATATCGGCGGGAATCTCGTCTTTAACCACGACATCAATACTAGGAAGGAAATGAGTTGCAGAACTGAATGACGAGAGGGCGACTGACCCTTTGACACCCTCATTATAGATTGAACGCCAATGAACCAAGTCGACAACACCGCAGAATTCGCTCTCGACACCAATAGGGACCTGTACAGCAGCAGCAGACATACGAAGCTTGGACCGAATTTGGTTGACAATACGCCAAGGGTTAGCACCAGGTCTAGCAAATGGTAAGCTGACATGTCAGAAGTGACAACGCGTTACTAGCCTATCCATCTTGTTAACGAAGGAAATCCGCGGAACATTGTACCGTCTCATTTGCCGATCGACCGTAGTAGTTTGACTCTGTGCAAGGTGAGGGTGACATTCACGGTGGCTGGGAGTGTACATACCTGAACACCCGCAACAGCGCAGAGCACAAGAATAGCACCGTCCAGGACTCGCAGAGCCCGCTCTACTTCTATGGTAAAGTCCACATGCCCTGCGGAAGGTTAGGAATTGCAAACCATTGTCACACGTGTATATTCACCAGGTGTATCGATAATGTTGATAGCGTATGTTGCCTCTTCGCCCGAGATGGGCTCCTTTGTCTTCCAGTCACAGAACGTCGCCGCGCTCTGAATGGTGATACCCTTTTCGCGTTCGAGGTCCATGCTGTCCATCTTGGCGCCGACGTTGTCGCGTCCTCGGACCTAGGCGTCGGCCGTTCACGTCGTGTACGCAGAGAGGGCCACCAATACACACCTCATGAATGTCGCGAATCCTTCCGGTGTAGTACAGAATTCGTTCCGTCAGCGTCGTCTTGCCCGAGTCAATGTGCGCCGACACTCCAATATTCCGTTGGAGACGCAGGCGAGCGTGGTCCTGGTCGGTCAACGTGTGTCGAGCGTCCGGGGCAGGCGGCGGGGTGACTTCAGCCTCTGCATCGTCCTCCTTGAGTGCAGCCCCGGCCGATGCCCATCGTGCGGCAGAGGAGAAGATGGTGGCAAGCTGAGCCGACCTATACGAGCACGGCCGACCGAACGACCTGCTCAACAACATTTTGAATGGCGTCCTCGTCGTCGACAGCAACCCCGGGTTGCAACAAAAACTCGGAAAGGGCCATGCCGGCCGGGGCGGAGTCGAAATCGAGCCGGACATCCGGGCGGCGCAGGCGACACGTCCGTAACAACACACCATGGTGAGTCTCGCTGGACGACGTGTTGCATGGCGCTGAGCCGTGTTTTCGCAGGCGCCGACGTCCGTCTCCGACTCCGTCCCTATAGAGACGTCCCATGAGGACATGATAGTCAGTCTGCGCGCCTTCTCTCCGCTTTCCCGCACTCATCGCCGCCGTCCAGCATGATGCCCAACTCGACTACTACGGAAAGCGCCTCGCAACATGCTCGTCGGACCGCACCGTCAAGGTCTTTGACGTCGTCGATGGTGATGCGCAGCGGGCGGCGGGACACACACTGAAGGGGTCCGTGCTACTGCTTGTCCTGCTCGCTTTGCCCTGACTAGCTCGCTGCAGACACAGCGGCCCTGTGTGGCAGGTCGCCTGGGCGCACCCCAAGTACGGCAGCATACTCGCGTCGTGCTCGTACGACGGCAAGGTGCTCATCTGGAAGGAACAGCCGGGCCAAGCCGCGGCTGGCGGTGGATGGGCCAAGATAAAAGAGCACACTCTGCACACGGCGTCAGGTCTGCCCCACCCATGCCTCCGTCCGCCACCACTCACGTGTCCGCCCAGTCAACTCCGTGTCCTGGGCGCCCCATGAAATCGGCGCCATTCTCGCCTGCGCGTCCTCGGACGGCAAAGTCTCGGTGCTCTCCTTCAAAAGCGACGGCCAGTGGGACGCCGCCATGTTCCCCGCCCACGGCATCGGCTGCAACGCCGTCTCCTGGGCGCCGCCCCATCCGCCCGCGTCGCTCATCTCCCCACAATCAGCAACCACACCACCCATCAAGCGCTTCGCGTCCGCCGGATGCGACAACCTCGTCAAGATCTGGGGATACCGCGAGGACTCGCAGTCTTGGGTGGAGGAGGAGATTCTCGAGGGACACACTGACTGGGTTCGCGACGTTGCGTGGGCACCTAGCATCGGGCTTCCTCGCAGCTACATCGCCACTGCCTCTCAGGATCGTACCGTGCTCATCTGGACAAAAGACGGCGCCGGACCTTGGGTCAAGAACCAACTGTATCCTCCTCCAGCCCCGCAACAGGCCGGTGTAGCTCCAGCCAAGAGTTCTGGTCGCTTCGACGATGTTGTCTGGCGGGTATCATGGAGTTTGGCCGGCAATCTCCTCGCCGTCAGCTGTGGCGATGGAAAGGTTACCCTCTGGAAGGAAACCCTCAAGGGAGAGTGGGAATGTGTCACTGATATGGACAGTTGAGTTTGCATGTCATGGTTTGTATGTTATTCAATGGGATTATTCTTTCATCTGTCGTGTGCTCACGATGTACTTGAGACTTGCTCGCTCTAGGGAAAGAGTAGCAGCAAAGTCACATCCAAGAGCCATAGCTTGCTCAGCCAGCCCGATCAACAAGTCATGGGAGATTCGTCGAACGTGAATGTGTACTCGGCCTACTCATATTCATTGTTGTTGTAAATGGCCGTTTCTGCAATACTTTCTCCGCACTTCCTCCAAAAACGTGTTTGAGATGCGTCGGCGTCCAATGCGACATTGGAGACACCGCCTCTAATTCGACCCGACGAACATGCTTAAGACTGCAATTCCCTTGCCCAGATACTAGAACGAAGGCTGCCACCTACTTTTCGAAGGCGCAGCGTCGCAAGGTAGCCTTTGGGGGATGGAATGCTGCAGGGCGTGACGTGGATGCATAGTAGCTTCGTTGCAGGAGACCAGTAGTTGCCATCGGAATCTTCCGAGATGTTATGTAGTCCAGCATCAGGGCCAAATTCGGGGCCGCCAGAGTGATTCGCCTCTCCTCAGTCAGTGTTCTTCTCTCTCACCAGGTCAAAGAAGTCTTCACATGGCCAGCGCTAGCACCGCCGTTCCCCTTGAGCCTGACGCCCTCTATGTCGCCACTCAAACCATACTCGCTGATCCTGACTCCACTCTATCCGACTACTCACCATTGCTCACCGATGCCTGGCATTGGTCGTTCTTCATGACCGACCATCTCGGTTCCGTCACACAGCATCACTGGAATGTCATCCAGGGTGGCAATACGGAAGCATATACGCACGGCTGCCTGGCTCGTGTTCTCACTCGAGCCGACTCGAGATCATCGACCGACTCGAAAAGCTCCACAGCCCACAGTGTCTACGTAGTCTTCTTGAAAGTCAATGGGTGGGAACACCCAGGTCAGGATGTGCTTTGCGATGCTCTTGACGCGTTGTACAAGGCATACGAGGGAAAGCATTACAGCATTCTTCGCAGCCTCCCCACGGGAATGCGCAGCTGTCGGACATGGATCCTGGATGCTATCGTGCTGTTCATAGCCAAGGGATGGCTTTCTGGCCGTTCCTTCCCTTCTCAGGATGCTTCTGTGACCTGGGTCAACAGTGCAATTCAGAACGCGGTGAAGAAAGCGAGTGCAAATTCGACTCGCGAGTACCTTTGTCTGATCGACAGCTGGAATCTTGATGTCAATCGCTTCAAGCCTGTTGTCCTTGAGGTATAGATAGAGATTGTCTGTCGATTATGACTTGCCAGATCTGTGTAATTCATGTCAATGAAGGTATAGCAAAGTACGATAGTCACTGGCAAATGTCAACATGTACAAGGTAGCCATCGCTGCAAAACAAAGAAGTAATGTACTTAATGTATGATACTTATGTCGCTGAATCCGAATGGACGTCTGTTGCAGCAGGCCTGAAGATCATTCAGTGATATATTTCAAAGACACTGGTTAGCGCTCACCGATTCGTGAAATTGCGCTTGATTTTGCGACCTTTTCTAGCGCTGTACGGGCGACGTGGTATACCCTCCGGTTTATTTCTGCGTACCGGCTTATGCTTCTTCTTATCAGCGGGTGGTTCACCGTCGGGTAGAGTGAGTACATCGGCAGTAGTTCCTGCGTATTGCGAAAAAGCCTTGTCCAAGACATCTCGCGCCGACATGGTCAATTGAAGGCGCTCGCTTACAGCTACGAAGGATTACTCAATAAGGTGGTCAATCTCTGGAGAAGAAATAGTTACGAAGAGTCTCGTTACCGCTGTACATAGCTTGTAGACGGCGTTCCGCATTTTCGAGGACACTACGGGATATCAGTGTCGACGAGTGGAGAAGAAAGACTGGTATGTACGTCGGGTCCATGGTCTCTTCGCTAGTCATCACACTGATCACGTATTTCCAGTCGATAGGGTTGAGCCGATTCTGCAGACTGTCCGCACGGGCAGGAGTGTAGACAGCGATGACAGCCAAGAGGGATTCCAAGAAAGAGGAAGCGGCGAGGGAGACACTGGGGAGATACTCCGGCTCGTCCTCATCATCTTCGCGGTCCTCGATAGTTGACGACATCGCCACAATCTCGTCGTGTAATGTCCACTGCGGCTTTGGCACGTCGTTCAGCAGGAGGGGCCATTTCGTCCACGCAGCTCTTTGTTTCTGCTTCTTCCTCTCTGGGGAGGATGTTGGTGGTAGGGGAGAGCGGGAGCGGGGTCTCTTTCTTATTTGGCGAGGCGTGTGTGGACTTGTGCTCGGGCCCGGGGCAGGTGAGCTCGCGCGACTAGACATGGGCGAATAATCGTCCTCGCTGTCCGCAGCGGTGGAGAAGCGTTCCATAGAGTAGTTTTCTTTACGATGTATTGGTTCCAGATAGTAGTCTCTCCTTGTGTTCCCTTGATAGTGCTGAGATAGGTGCTTCGTCATGTCCATGGTACTCGTCGTCCGCAGAGCGCGTAGCAGAGAGTTGTATTCTGTCAACTCAGAGTGCAGTTCTGGCGCGATGCGCTTTTCCGTCGCCTTTCCTTTTCCCTTTGATTTTTCCATTCTGCACCTGAGAAACCGAGGTCAAAGATTGTAGATAGACCGCGAGTAGGAAAGTACTTGTGATGGATGTGATGGACGTGAATGCTCAGCCCAGTCTCAGTCTGAGTCTGCCAACACCAAAACTGATCGCCATGATGCCATCAGATTCAGGCTGGTCAGCTGGACTCACATCAATTGACTACCATGTACGTTGGCCTAGCTTCTTCTCATCCTCCACGACCATGGATCCCAATGATCCCCGCAGCTTCTGTATAAGGAGGGTGGCTCTCTCTACTGGCCGGGAATACCAATTCGTCGACCAAATACCCGCCCGTTACAATGAACACACGCCCACTCTGCTTTGCATCCATGGGTTTCCGGATCTCTGGCGAGCTTGTTTCACCGCTGGCTGCAGTATGGGTCACTTATATCTCGAACGGTCAGGTATGGCTGGCGCTACCAAATTGGACCCTGGGTTCGCAAAGGCTATCGTGTAATTGCGCCGAACATGCTAGGGTATGGCGCCACCGACAAGCCCGACTCTCCAGAGGAATATACTGCAAAGAAACTCTGTGCCGACCTGTTGGCCCTCCTGGAATTCTTGGGCATAGACAAACCTGTCAGGTTCTTCCTCGCTTCATTGAACGCGGAGAGTTGACAATGCCCCGGGCCATCAGGTGGTTATTGGTCATGATTGGGGTGCATGGATTGCAGCTCGCTTTGCTCTCTGGCATCCGGAACGGCTATCTTCCTTGGTTATGTCTGCTCATTTTCGTCTCCAACAAGGCCATCGCTCAAACAATGTCACCTGTAGCATGTCCGTACCGTTCACGCCTCCTTCGCCTGAATACATCCCCGTCGAGGAGATCGCGAAGAAGGTTCCAAAGCTCAGATATCAAGCATATTTCAACGACCCACAGTCTACGAGCAGAGTCGAACAACTCGTAATCAGTGTCCTTCATGTTTGCCTGCAACCCAGACTTACATGGCTATAGCTACCAGCCGTTTTGAAGATGGTCTGGTGCGTTCCGGGGACGAATGCAGGAGTCAAATTCTTTGAGCCGGAGATGTGGGCCCAAATCAATCCCCAAGAGCTGGACAAGGTTCCATTGATTTTGACAGCGGAGGTGAGGCAAAAATCACGATGTAATCTTGCGGAGGCCAGGCTTTATCCCACTTCAGGAATTTAGATACTACCATTCCGAAATGAAGAAGGGCATGAACGGGCCATTGAATTATTACCGAACGTATAAGCTTCGGCACGACGAGGAGAAGGGTGAGTCGCGTGTCTTGGTCTACGAGACGCCATGCTCAGCTTCGATACAGTGGCGGGATTACCCTCCCGTCTACGCGATGACTTGCCAGTTCTGTTCATGTGGGGGACTCGGGATCCGACGACGGTCCCCGCTGTCGTGTCCAATGCGCACAAATTCATAGCGCGTCTGCAGGATATCGCGTTGGAAGACAAAGGACACTTCATACAGATTGAGGCGAAGGAGGAGGTGACGCAGCAGGTGTTGAAATGGCTGGAGTCGTTATCAATCCAGCCGAGGATTGAAGGGGCAAAACTGTAAGGTAGTGTATAGTTCACACAGAATGCATGGAGCGTATTGGACTCAAAGTTCAGACTGTTTCGCTTGTCCGTCAGAATGGCTTGCTGCAACAAGGATTCACAATTGACTTGTGGTAACTGGCACTTTCTTGGCAATCCTAAAGACAGCTCACCGGTCACCCCATCGGAGCCTTCGGGCTGAAGCGCTGACTGATGAGTCGAAGTGATGACTCAACGAAAGTGATCAACAGTCCGGCAATTACCGCTTTTGTCGCTCTTTCAGTCACCACCAGGTGCAACGCCAGTGCAACTCCCAACCACACCCCGAAAACCGACTAACCTTCTTGTTTCGGCCTGCTCCTTCTGCATCTTAATCGCTTTACGAAACAAACTCTACTATTCCTCTCACCTTACACCAAATAATCGCTTTTTGCGCTTTGCCACCAGGTCAGCCTATCCTTTGCCCCGCCATTACACGGTGTGTTGACAGTTTTACAGTCAAGCATGCCCGTTGCTACCACTCCCTCTGTTTCTGGACCAACTCTGTCAAAGGCCAACGCTGTCAAACCATCGGGAAATGCGCAGGTCAAGAAGAAGAGGGTAGTCAGAAGGAGAGGTCGGGCTGCGCATGGGCTGGACAGTGACGACGAGATCGAGAGGGAGGTTGGGACGGACTCGGAGTCGGACGACGACTCGTACGCCTCGACGTCGTCCGAGGCGGAAACGGAGCCAACGTCTGAAAGACGTGCCCGCGTGCACACACCCATCAAGAGCCACAGTACGACCATCACCCAAACCAATGGCCAGCCTGGCCGTCACGACTCGTCCTTCTTTGCGTCGTCGGCCGCGGGCAGCTGGTCCGAAATGGTCGCCGACGAGACCCTCAACGGCGCCACCGACCTCCCCGTGATCGATTTCTCGGACCTCACCGATCAATCGCTCGCCGCCAAACCCAATCTGCGTGCGAAGAAAGCCAAGAAACCGATCCAAAAGGTCAAGCCTGCCACATCGCTTCCATCCCCTCCGCTCTCTGTCAACGAAGAGCACGAGGAGGAGTCAGCTCATCCCGCCACAGATCTGCCGCACTCACACGCACAGCCCTCGCAACCGCAGCCCAGACCGCAGAACAACTTTGTCAGGAGACCGCCCGGTCAGAGTGCACGTCAAGCCTATCAGACTCGACTTGAGTCAGATCCGTCCTATGTGCCCACCGTTGGAGAGTTCTGGGGTCACGATGACCGTCTGCTGGACAAGGATTTGCGTAGTCTCAGTGGCTGGTGGCGTGGCCGTTGGCAAGGGCGCGGTCGCGGCCGAGGCATGTTCGGCATGCGTGGTCGGGGTGGATTTGCGGGAGGCAGGAACACGTATCCTCTTCAGGGTGACGAGTCCACCGGTCTATCCTCTTCTGCACCTTCCCCACCACCTGTAGAGAAGGAATGGACTCACGATGGATTTGAGGAACTGAAGAAGGTGGAGGATAGTCATGAACAGCAACGGCTGGTGCGCGGTGGGCTTGGCTATCGTGGTCGTGGCATGGCTCCCATGCGCGGTCGGGGTGGGTTTGCACGCGGTGGCTTCGTGGGCTCACCTGCCCGTAGTATTCCCAGCACACTCCCCTCCGGCCGAATTTGGTACCCAATGAAGCCCGAACTGTCGTGGACCAAGCAGCACGAGGGTTTCCTATACGCTGATTCCAGTATGCGTGCACGCCGTGGCCGTGGTGCAGGATACCGCGTCAAACTTCCGGGCAGTCTTCCTCTGGTTATACGATCCCCCCTCAAAGCTATGCGGCAGCTTCCTGTCTCCAATCCCACTGCAACCTCAGCAGTGAGCGTCGCTGGTTCGGATTATGGCGATGTATCTGTTGTGGTCAAATTACCGTCTCCTGCAGCGACGAGCCAAGCTGCCGCTAGGTCGAAGGTGCAGGATGCTGTGATCACCGCTAAGGAGCCTACACTTGACGAGGTGTTCACCGTGCGACCCTCATTGGTGGTGGCTAAGCCAATTCCACTGCCAGACCCCTCGACATCCACACATCGGGCATCTGTTTCGCAAGCTGCGCCGTCCGTCGCCGTTCAACAGAAGCTCGAGCAGCTATCTGTCACAGCGAATAGCGATCAGGCTCGATGGTCACAAACCGAGGAAGCAGTGTTGCGCAAACCACCCACTGCAGAGGAGTCTCAACCTTCCTCGTCTTCAAGTGATTCGCGACCTATTTTGCCACCCCTGCAGACCAGCTTCACACCGCCGGCTCAACCTTCGCCGTACATGTCACCCTATGCGTACAATGTCGCTCTCCCACCAGGTATCGCTATGAACCCCATGGGGATGACATTCGAGGTTGCTACCGGCCGTCCCGTGTACATGCAAGCGCCCGCACCGCCAGTTTACAACCCCCATCATCGCATGATGCCGCCAACATTCGTTCCCGGACATATGCATCATCACTCCACTGCCTCTGGCGAGTTTGGACCTGCGCCGACCCCTCCCATGAGCTTTATTGATCCCTCGACGGGCATGCCAATATTCTCGTTCCCTCAGCCATCACGGATAGAGATCAGGGCGCCTGGCGAGGCTGGTTTGCCGACGAAGCCCGCTGTCTCTCGGACATCGTCGGGGCTGAGATCTACGGCCGCTGCCTTCGAACCCACCAAATCGGCTAGTGAGGCGCCACACTTCCATGACCAGGCATCGTATCCTTCTGGCGAGGCAGATGCAGCCGCCCAGGGGATGATGTACGCGCCGTATGGGCAATACTACTATCCTGATGCTTATGGCGGATACATGCCGTACATGGATATGTCTCAGATGCCGCAGTACGAGATATATCCCCAGGATCCCAACGCCATCCCGCAGGGGACTGTCTATTATTGATTTCTACATTTTTGGCTTGATTTCGTTACCTACAATCTTACTATCACAACATATCCACTATTGCACATGCTCTCGCTCCCGCTTTTTGTTTGCACACTGGACTGCCCCCTCTCTTTTGTCACCTGCAACTCGTTATAACCTACACATATTTACTTACACTCGAACCTCATCATGTAGTATGACTGTCTTGTTTTCCTCATGACTGATTTGTAGCCCTTTATTCTCATTTCAATTGACATGCCCTCCTCGAATCATTGCGACTGGTGTGATAGTTACAAGTGCAATCTCTCCCGCGACAAAGCACCTATCGGGCGTCTCTATCTCTTCCAAATAGAACTGGGAAACAATGTAAGTGTTGGTCGGTCGCCCCGTGGGGTTGAACGCTGATCGATGATCACGCACTTCGACTTGCCACTTGTTGCATTACTGACACCACGTCCGATGGCTTGTCCTCCTTCGGTCAGACCGTTTCCGATGCTGCTCACACCGAGGCCAGCACCGGATGTCGCGTCTTGAACACCTCTACCGAGGCCTTCGCCGACGTTGCCCACACCGTGACCTCCAATGGCCTTCCCAATCCCTTCCCCGATGCTTCCAACCCCGGTGGTGAGGCCTGCGCCCAGACTGTAGACACCCTGGCCCGCACCCTGTACACACCCTGACCGACCCCAGTCCCCACATCAGCGACAGCTTTCCCTGCACCAGAGACGGTCTTTCCGGCAGTTTCTTGGATGTTCGACATTACGCGTGGTGTTACTTGTTGTTATGACCTTACCTCCAGACAGTGCACCTTATATCTCTGAGATACGGCTTTGAGCGTTCTGACGTCGGTGGACCGTTGAATGGCTATGACGAGTCTGCTCCAATTCGCCGCTATCTGCGACGGTTCAAACGATTTTGGACTCGAAGTCTTGGCAGAGGGTCTCCAGCTGATGGTGGCCTCTGCTCTGTACCTAGGTACAGACTGTCAAGTGCAGGCTGCTGCCGTCAACTGCGCATCGAGTCTTTCCCGCGGGCTCCAAACCGACATCATCATCCATACTTAGCCTTCCAGGTTCCTCATGACAATGCACCAACGGTGCAGAAACGTCAGTTGAGTACCTTTGAATTGGTACCAAATTGGTACCACCTACGTCACAACTTCGCCATTGTGCATTGTATCTGAGAACTGCTATTTAACACTCAGCGCGACGAGCTGGAGCTCGAAGCAAACACTCCATCATGACATCCTATATGTCAAACGCTGGATCAGCACTCGGGAAGGGAGTGAACGATCTTGGAAACGGCGTCGGTGAAGTTGGCAAAGGCGTCGGCCAAGGCGTTGGTGAAGTTGGTAAGGGCTTAGGGCAGGGTGTCGGCGCAGTTGAGAAGGAGGTCTCCCAGGGCGCCACTGGACAGCCCGACTCGATACCTCCTCCATCGGATTCGCAACCGTCACAAGCCCAAACTTCGCCACAACAGAATATAGTGGCTGACTCTCAATCCGCTTTCGGGGGCATCGGCAAGGGCATTACTGGTGCTGGGAAGCAAGGAACCAATCTTCTAGGTAAAGGCTTCTCCAACGGTTTCCAAATCGCAGGCGACGTATCAAAGAACACGCTTGATTTGCAAAAGAACGTCGCGACAAGCATCGGGAGTGTAGGAGGAACGGCAGTCGATGTCGTTGTCGCGGTGAGTCTTTACGATCTCGAGTCCAGAATCTTCACGTTTACCGGTGTAACCCAGGCTGCTAGCGCCACTACCGGAGCTGTCTTCGACCCAATTGCTAACGGGCTAAAGGCTATCGAGGGCCTGGAAGGTCTCGGGGATGGCGTCGACCAGATCAATGGCTTGTCTACTCAAGCCCTACAAGGAGTAGCAGCCGCGACGAAAGAAGCTCTTGCCGTCGCTGGCAAACCTCCAACATTCTTCGATCCAGACGCCGATGGTGTCGTAAAGGTGTGCATTGAGTGTGTTGTACTCTTGTTGGTACTCATATTTTTCTAGTTTTCTGACACCCAGAAAGGATTTGTTCTCCTCGGATTGCCCGAAAAGCATGCCAAGATCGCGGCTTATGCACTTCATACAACTTTCAGGTGTGCTCTCTTCATGATAACTCGCTCTAAAAATCTCAAATCACGAATAGCTACTCTACCTCAGATAGTTGGAATCCCCAAGGCAGTGCTCTCTCAGCGGACATGCCTATCCACATCGACAAGCTGTCTCGGACTCGATGGGGTAAAAACTGGGGAACCTTCGAGCGTATGGATTGGGTCAGCGATACTGACGTTGAAACGTTTTTCGGCCTTCGACAACGAGAGAAGTGGTCAGAATACTGGACGGATATGTAAGCCGTTTTCAATCCCCCTCCTTGGTTGCTTCTCACATTTACCAGCAAATCATACTTTGGCACTGCGTTGCTCATCTTAGAATGGGGAACTACATGGCCATATGCGTTTGGACCTGCCTTCGATGCCGCCAGTCCTGTGGCTGGCCAGATCGGAACTATCATGCGCGTATGTACCGTTCAGAACTCTTTTATGTGACGAACTGCTGACGAGTCTCCAGACTGTGATCCTCCCAACAATCTACAAGAGCCATGAAAATGCCAAGACTGCAGACCCAACCCGAGGCGCAGGTGAAAAGCCTCCATTCCCGCCGAACCCCACGGCGTAAGGCCCCGCGTTGTAAGTGATATGATAATGTTCAGTAGTGTTTCCTGTATATTCCTATTGTACTGTAGTGTAAATGCCCTTGTTGCAGAATAATCACTTGTCTTGCTCATTCAATCATCCGTACTACTAGTACGCCTTAGCTTTGGTTTTAGGAGAGTTATCCCAAGGCCAGCTGGAGCTCTAGCTAAGAGCGAGAGCGAGTTAGACGATATAAGACATGTGTAGTTGGCTGGCTCAAGACGCGAGCATGGGCGCGAGCTGCTCGATTGCGTGAACAATGGAAGATGATCATGTAGACAAAGAACGCGCAAGACGTGGCCTTATCTTCTTCGCCTCTACACTGGCTTCAGAGAGCCTTACGATTAGACCATAGCGTTACTGGATGATACGTAGCATTCACAACAAGTGACGGACATCCAGATGAAGAATGAGTGCAATAAAGTATGAATTGCGGGACATAATAATATACACGGCGAGGGATGATCCACGCAGAAACTAGATAAACAAATGCGAAAAGAGAGGAACAACAAAAGAGCAATAACAGATATATGGTCGATGCTGCAGCGAGACATGAATATATGGGAAGAAGTAAGTATACGGGGGGCGAGTGAGAGCAAATATATAATTTATGTTAGTGATGTTGTGAACGAATAGGAATGATGGGACGAGCGATAATAAAAAAGAGTGGTGATGACACACGACGAATTTACTAGTCCTAAACAAATGAGAGCGGAGCGAAACGGAACCAAAAGAAGCCTTGTGTTGTTGAAGTGTAGTATGCGGATGGTTGGTCAAGAGTTACATCGGTGGTGATTGCGAGGGATGAGATTGCGTGTGAAATGAGGATGCGTATGATGGGTTGATATGCGTGCTGCAATCCATTTAGCCAGCACGCGTGGGTTCTATGTTGTGAACGCCGGGCGACAGTGCTCGTGGGATGTAATGATGCGAATGTTGTTCTTGTTGCGGGTCAGATAATGCCTGGTCGGGTATATTGGTATGCATGGGATTGGAGAGGCCGAACGGGGTGAAGGAGTTGCCCGTTGTATTCGACGATGTCAAGGCGTATCCGTATGGGTTCCCGCGCGAGGTGTTCGTGCCAGACGATCCTCCAAAAGGTATCGCAGAAGGAGACGTGGAGAAAAAGCGCGGTGGAGGGGAGGTGAGGAAGCTATGACTCGCAGAAGGAGGCGATCCAAGGGGAACGTCTCTGTTGACAAAACCGTCAGGCTGCGAAGTATACGTCGAACCCATTGACTGGAATGACGTCTGTGATTGCTGGTGCTGTAAAGATGAACCCGATCCCGTCGCGCTGGTAGGTGTTCGGATGCCCAAAGGATTCTTGCTGTATGACAGACGTATGCCTCCGGCTTTGACCAGACCATTCAGGTTATGCCCGTACAAGTCGTTCATGGCCTTGGCAGCGTAACCAACGTCCTCGAACTAGGGTGTACTCGGTGAGTGACAGGTATGACGGAACGCATGATGAGCTGACCTCCACGAAACACATGGGACCCGTGTTCTTCTGTTTGAATGACAAACGTCTGTAACCAGGTTGGGCGGAGAAGAGTTCTCGTAACGACTCCTCAAGGGTGTCAGGTGGGTACCCGAGAGGCATGGGGGATATCGGCAGATTTCCGACATACAACGTGTTGATCTGTACATTGAATCAGACGTCGCGGTACTCATCAAAGCATCACTAGACTCACAGGAGGATTCTGATCTACACCGTTTCTAGTACTACCTCCAGAACTTGCTCCAGACGCAGGAGAAGGTAACTGCGGCGACGTGTTACCTCTATGGGTACTGACAGCCAACCCATTCACAGCTCTAGACATTTCATCATCGGTGACCACATTGCCTGAACTTCTACCACTGTTCGAGCCGCTACTGGACGACCGTGAGTCAGCGGATGAGCGCTGGGTAGTAAAGGGTGGTGACGGCGACGTCGCGCGGGGCAGATCAAAAGGAACAGACCCAGACGACGAAGGATCTGTAGGCGAAGTCGACCGGTGGGAGGAAGGCCCATGATGAATAGGAATAGCAGAGCTAGCGCCTGATCTCGCTACAGAGTCCCATGGACCCATGTCTTCGTGCTGCTGGAACGAACTAAGGGACGAAAGTTGGTAGGAACTTGGCAGGCCCGAGTTTGCCTGCTCGTCGCCTGCCATCATAGCGGACATAGGGAATGCATGCCCAGAGGTGTTGGAAGTTTGCCTCGAGATCCCTTGAGGAACTGAGTAGAAAGCGTCATACGCCGTAGCGTTTCCAGGACGGAGACGAGCCATCTCCTTCTCCTGACGTCTACGCTCCCTGTCATCTTCTTCTCTCTCTCGTGGGCCACGGTGAGTTGTTCCAAGACCCATCGCGGTCAGAGCAGCAGCCTCCCGTTCACGCTTGCGTTCTTCTTCGTCTCGAGGGTCGCGAGGGAGTCCATTCGGGTTATTGTTGAGCTCGGGAATCTGGTACATGCGCATGTTTGGGAAATCGCGATCCCTGGGTTCCAGCGCATAGATGTCGTGAGCAGAAACATTATTCAACTGATGAAGGCTAGCCAGAGATGCTGCAGAAACACCCTGAAGTCCTGGGCTGATTGCGGAGCCAGCGGTAGGGTTCGCCAAGCCACCAGGAATCGGACCAACGCCACGCTTAGTGTGCAGGTTCTTCTTGGCCATCTCAGCTTTGAGGACTGCACCTTTCTCGATATCGACCCTTCGACCCTGAAGCTGATCTCGGGCTTGCACAGCCTCTTCGCGACTCCGAAATTTCGCGAATCCGATGATTTGTTTACGGGGTGGGACATTGATCCCGCCATTTCCACCAGTCAAGAACTGGCCCGTGGTATCATCAAGCGATGGAGCTGGCCATGATGACATGCCGTCCCGACCTCCGTCAACTACGACACCGCCCTGATTGACCGTGACGAGGTTATAGGGATCGTTGGAACCGTTGAAGTTCTGTGCGTACGTCGTGCCGGCAGCCCCACGAAGACCAGAAGAAGTTCCACTGGCAGTGAGGGCCCCGCCATACGAAGTGTACTCTTTGTTGGGGATCTTCAACGTCGCAGCTTCAAATCCGGACGAAAACGTGAACATGTTCTGGAATTCGCGTTCCTTGAAGATGAAAGATTAGTGTGAGGAATGATAGTGATGTAGCGATACCCACCTGCATGTCATCAGGAAAGCCAACGACAAATATCGTAGAGATGTCCTCCTGCGGGGGAGCCGATGTGGCTGGGCCACTCATCAACATAGCGGCGCCTGGAATTATGTTGGAGCCAGTTCCGCCGGGAGCGGCACCATTGGCGCCAGCTGGGATATGCGGGCCATAGGGCGTTTGTGAGGAAAAGCCGTTACTGAAGCCAGCATTGTAGCCATTGATCTGAGCGGCCTGGGAAGGCTGTGGGCCGAGCTTGTGTGACTGCATCATGGTCTGAGCGCTGTTCGCGAATTGATGCTCAGATAGGCTGTAGGACGGCTTATGAGCGCCGTTGACGGCGGGAGGGGATGCGCCAAAGTCGAAACTCGCGCGAGGGTCGAACGGGGGCATATGCGACTGCGTTGGCGATCCGATCTGCGAGGTATACAGATCGGAAGTGGGTTGGAAGTAACTGTGGTTGGCGTCCCGGAAAGAACCCGATGAGTTCAGGATAGAAGCGGAGGGGTGGTGACGCTGGCGAGTGTTGGTGGCGAATGTATTAAAAGAGGATCTATAGGACGTAGGAGGAGCCGCGTTGGACACCTTGGACGATGGCTGCTGCTTCTGGGAGTCGGAGTCGAGCAGATAGTCAGACGAGGGATGCGCCTGATTGTTGTGGCCCGTGGTTGTGTACATGCCGTTTTGAGAAGGATGGAGATTATACAGTGTTTCCTGGGATTGCATATGATGAAGCAGGGGATGAGAGCCGTTGTCGGGCGGCGAGTCAGAGCGGTGAATCATGGATTGTTGTGCGTGCATGAGCATGTGGTATGGGGCCGATGGAGAGCCCTCGGATGATGAGTTGGATGTAGAAGCGTACGAGCCTTGTGCTGGGTGCTCTGAGTCAGACGACGATGAGGTGGGCTCGGCGTCGGCCTGGGCGTCAAGAGAGTCGAGCAGCGACTTGTTGATGAAGTCTTCGTCTGTCCGACGGGGTGTGGATGGAAGAGCGGTGGAGGTGGACGCCAGGTTGGGCAACTGCTGCTGATTGGACAATGAGGGAAAAATGAGAGAAATTCAGCACATCAACAGCAGAGCGAGCAGAATGGGAGGGAAGGTGCAGAAGCAAGGGTAGGGTGACGCAGGGCAGCTATGGATACAGTGTGGGGGGCGGGCGTCAACGACAGGCGCGGGGTGAGGTGTGTTCGCGTCGCGTCGATGGCGAGCTATTTGGCAGGTATAATGCACGGCACAGCGGCGGGGAATGCGGTGAGCGGCGTGGGCACTGCGGTGGTCGACGACGACAAGTGCTTCGGGGACGTTGTCGACGGCGGCGGCGGGATGAGTCGGGGAAAGGGGGGTGAGCGATCGAAGAGGTGATGGTTGAAGGGAACGGACGAGGCCGAAAGAAGTGTGACTACCAATTTTGCCCTCCGATCCAGTCCCACGCCTTCCCACGCACTGACCACAAACGAACCTTATCACTCACGTGCCCCGGCATGTCGGCCCCTCCGCCAATCGGCGCTCTTCCTCGCCTCGGCCGACGCACGTACCTGATGGCCTTCAAGTTCCGCCCGCTGTTCTTGATCCAAATACCATTCACGCCTTGCTTTGTCAATTCGCTGCCTTGAGCCCACAGACCCAGCCTGTCAAGCACCTCCTGAGTATGTGTAAGCACAAGAGCAAGAAAACAGCCATACACATCCAGTCGCATTCTGTCAGTACCTCGCAGCTACAAAGATGCTGTCGACGTGAGGGCCAAAGGAAAAGAGCTGATTCTCAGAGTAAGCTCTCACATGTTGGACGCGCAGAGAGAATGTGACGGTCTGCAAGGGAGGAATCGGAGGCTGTGGGTAACAAAAACTCTTCTTTAGCATCTGCGCAACTAGCTGTGAACTAAATGGAACATCACGATGATTGCAAACATTGCCAAGAGATCACCGTGACTTCGTTACGCGTGGATCTGTCCGAGCGAACCAGCCAAGGTGAATTCATGCTATGAGTGTCTTGCCCAGTAAACGCGTGACGCCCTCCTTGTGATATTCTTCAACTGGAGACGCTGACGGAAGTCCATTATCTAGATGAAACCTAGGGTGAGTTTGAAGGAAGAGAAGTAACATATCTCATTCGGGCACCAATATGGTAGTCGCGCAGCTATTGTCGCATCAACGGAGATGAATTCTTGTGACATATTCATTGAGGTATGCAGATGGTAGACACATAGAGTTACAGCAAGACGGGTGAAAGAAACGTTAAAGTCTAAATCCCTAGGTCGCATCAGTAAATGGCCAGTGAGCGAGATGGACGAAGAAGCACACCAAAAATCCACACGTCCGAATTATAGAAGCTACTAAATAGATGCGTTATTGTCCGTCATGTCATGTCGTGGTGTATCAGAAGGTCCGAGTCTGAGCCGCGGTCGGCGCTATTGCCATGCTGCCCAGCCCTCGCCCCATGATGTGAAGAGCAAGCCAACCAATACCCATATGCCCACAGCATAGAGAACAGCGCCGATAAACCTCGTTCTCGCTCGACTATCAGCGAGTGAAACCGAATAATCGGAGTGGGGATCGTAGTACGCGTATGGCAGTTGAAGCTGCTGGGGCGGCGTGGGGCCAATATGGTACACCGACGGCGTATGGTGGGGGTTCTGGGGTGCAGGAGGAGTGAACATCGAGGGGTATGGCGCAGCAGAAAGAGTACTGGCTGAGCCACTCGGGTGCTGCTGTGGGTCCTGCCCACACGCGCCGCCAGCTGTGTACGGCGGCGGCGGGGAGGATAGAGGCGACTTGGACCCGGCTTCCGTCATAGAAAATCTGACAGGATCGTGGTGGTCACTGTGAAAGACCGACCGGCGAAAGGTTGAAAGGCTTTTGCCGCCCACGTGACGAATCTGTGCAGCATTCGACTCGATTCGGATTCATTCTAATTTCTGGCGCTGTCCAATTCCAGTGGGCCCCCATAGAGAAGACTGGCTCTGGACTCAAAACTGAGCTGACCTTGAGTGGGAATCAAGACGACCAGACGCTTGCCCAGAACAGTATTCAAATTGACCCTCAGTGCGAGTTGGCTCCACGCACACTCTTCCACACGTCAGTCATTGACCCTTGACTCACGCGTCGCATTGCCTCAGTCGGTTACATGATGACTCGGAAACGTGTGTATCACCCGTCTGATAAGTTGGACAATGTGGCGGCGCTATCAGAGTGGCTTGAGCTTGCACGCGGCTCCCTACATGTTCGTGTTATCACAGCCGGGCAGCGAGCCTAACGCTCAGTCTTCCCACAGGAGCTTGGATGATGTCCACTGAGCAAGCGGATCTTACACGAAACACGGATCTTATACAGACACGAACGTAAGGAAGACGCAAGTCTTTGCCCTCTAAACTTCTCCCGGTACAACCCGCTGAATCCAAGCCTTCAGATCGACCAGCTCCTCACTGGACGTGGAATGCGCTAGTCCTTGGTAAGTGTGGTATTCCAACCCTGACGTCGAGCCACTCTTGGCATCGGCGATTCCGAAACTCTTCAAGGCCTGTACACTTTCCAAGGACAACCGATGTGCGATGAGGGGATCATGACTTCCATGCGCAAGGAAGATTGGTAGGTCAAAGAGAGTCGAGTTGGCCAACTAGCATGCCGCATCAATAAGTAGCAAGTACCACCGACGCGAAAGTGGGCTTACGCTCTCGAATTTGCTCTTCAAGGGAAGGTAACAGCTCAAGGACGCGATACCAGCAAGCCTCTGGTCCAGGGTTAGACCGGTAAGCAGAGCCATCACACCACCTTGACTGAATCCACCCAGGATGATGCGCTTGGAGTCGATGCCAGTGGAAGATATCTCGGATTCAATCAGCTGCTTCAGCGATTTGGCGCTCTTGAGTAGACCATCTTCGTCCTCCGAGTCTTTGAATCCGAACGAGAGGATGTCATACCTACCGTGACCGTGTAAGATAGAGTGAATTTGGAAAAAGACACTTACCAGGAAGGCATCTCCATACCCCCGTTCGCAGTTACTGGCATCACTGGTCTACGATCGTCTCAACTAGGGTGATTGACGCGCACAGCTGATGGCTTACGCGTTGGGAAATACCCATTTGATGTGGCGCATTGCTGGGTCGCCTCTGAACATATCTGCGACCGGTTTCCAGCCGTTCCCGGAGTCGCCCAAGCCCTAGAATGTCCGTGAGCACGTAGCGAAGACATATGAAGTGCCTGTCGAACATGGACGAAGATGACAGTTGCTGAGTGGGCAGCCAGAGCAGGGACAGTTATGCACTTGAGAGGGCCAATGATTGAGGAGGCCATTCTTCGAACACTATAGACAGAATAGAGAACGGCAGTGATCAAGAGGGCGAAAAGCAGAGATGACGATTGCATCTGAACAAGTTGCCGCAACGGCCCGGGCTCAAGCATCTTGCACTGATCTTGCTCCCACACCATGTCCACTGCCGAAGGTCTTCCTGAAATCGAAAAGGATGAGGATATTGCGCCTGCGGCGCCATCGAAGAACTCGTTGAAAAGAGCGGCCAAAGCAGAGAGATTCGCAGCAAACAAAATCGAACGGCGCGCACGGGAGAAGGAGGCTCGAAAGGAGAAGAAACGGGCCAGGGCAGAGCAGATTGCAAACGGCGAGATCGACGAGGACGAAGAGGAAAGAAAGCGTCAGAAGAAGAAACCCAAGCTCGATTTCGGTGGGAGAGTGCTCGTCGACCTGGGTTTCGATGACAAGATGAGCGAAAAGGTACGTGCGCCTTGTCGTTCTTTCCGCAATCCCTTCCTTGAGTCATTTTCAACACAGGAAATCCAATCTCTGTGCTCTCAGCTCGCGTACACGTACAGTGCTAACCGACAGGCCGCATATCCATTTAACTTGCTGTTCTCTTCTCTCAACGGCCGCACCCTGACGCGACTAGAAAGCATCGGTGACGCCGCATACACGCGATGGACAAAAACAGATTGGTGGGAGGAGGCATACGACAAACTTTGGACTGAGTCTTCGGACGCAGAAGCGTCCGATGCTGTCAAGAAATCGGTCGTCTACCTGACTGCCGACACGGAGGACGAGCTCACGGAACTGCGACCAGAGGAGACGTATATAATAGGCGGTATAGTTGATCATAATCGATACAAAGTAAGTAGACGACTCTTTCCGGAATACCTCAATGATATTCATCATGCACCCTCAGAACCTCTGTCTCGACAAAGCGAAGGAGTCAGGTATTCGCACCGCCCGTCTCCCAATTGGGCGATATCTAGCCGACATGCCTACGCGCAAAGTCCTCACTGTAAACCAGGTGTTCGACATTATGTTGAAGTGGGTGGAAACGCGTGATTGGGAGCAAGCATTGTATGCTGTGATTCCTAAACGCAAGTTCCAAAATGGTGGAAAAGGCCCTGCTTCCACGGTCATAGTATCTGAGGTAGATTTGCTTAAGCAGGAGTCGGATGCAGGTGCGGCTGGGCAGACATCAGAGCCGGTCGAGGAGACATCATGACAGTTATGTGATACTAAAAACAGTAGTACGGCTTCATAGATGTTCACATTGACAGTCAACACAACATGCCTACCATAGGACACGCAGTCTAAATTACACGAGAGTATACTACACACGTAGATGTCTCTGTCGAGAGCGTAAAATCGTATCTCGTCATGATCTCCTTTATGGCAACAGAGTGTAGTAGAGACTTGTAACCGAATGGTGGCTGACGGGAGAACGTCGAATCGATCGAAATCATGATGGACTTGGGTAGGTGAATGGGGTCGAGGCTTTCCAAGGTTTGAATGACGGAGTCTACGAGCCTGTCCAACTCGTTTGCATCCCCAACAATCGACCGTAGAACGACCCGCAGAGTCGTAAGATTTGTGAGCATACGGAGGTTCACATGTGTACTGGCTGACAAGCAATTCTATGAGTTAGCTATATGTTCCGATAGAAAAGCCGGAGACTAACAAGGCTGAGAATGGACGTTCCGAGTTACTGTCGGAAGAGTGAGATGGCGAAGCGTCTTTGCGTTGCCAAGCAAGAGCCGTTCCACGCCTGCAGCGTCCATCTGCTCGAAACGGCACCAAGATATGCTCATGTCCAGCGAAACGAGTTGTTTACAACGAAGCTGCAGCCATTCAATAAGCTTCGAAGAATACTCACCACGTACGCAGAGGTGCGATACAGGGAGTAGTGGGAATGACGTTTGCCCATAGTGGGCGGTAGATGCAGGAAATACTGCGCAGCAATATGGAGCGATATCAACTGTGAGGCTTTGAAGCCGTGGAAAGCGAAGAGTGCATGAGAGGAACGTCGTGATATCGCGGACCATTTCTGTCTTGTTGAGACCAAAGACTGGATTCACAGCGTAATGGGACATGGAGTAGCGCAATGACAGCGTGGTCAGGTGGGAGACAAATCGAGGAAGCAGCAAGAGGAGGGGTCCTGCTCTCTCGCCTATGTCCACATCCCGGATATTCGCGCCCTTTATATGTAATATGTGAAGGACGCGGGTGTACGAGCTGATGCGTCCATGTTGTAAACTGAGATCGAAATGGATGAGGTGAATGTGAGGGGACAGTGTTTCATATGGAGAATGCAGTAGGTGGCAAAGCATGACAGCCCGACGAGGGGTTGTGACCCTTAGTCGAAGCTCTGTCCGACTTCGCGCTACCCACCCATAGCAAACAAGACTGCAGGACAAAAGCGTCCTCTCATCCATGCAATGCGAGAGTATGAGATCAAAGATTTCCTTCGGAAAGACGACGAATTGGAGGGGAAGAGCACTGTAGGTGGGTCTTCGAGTTCGAAGACGACGTGTCGTGGGATGTACCATTACTGCGTCGATAGCCATCTGTGCATGAAGAGTAGCGCCGCGTGACGACACTGCTACCCACGAAGACGCCTTGCGTATTGGGCCATTGCGCCTAATTCCGCGCGGGAGTCTGGGAACACGACAGCAGGACAGTGCGCGCCGCAGGCTGCTCGATAAGAGGCAGGAGCTGGTTATGACGACCGCAATCAGAGCCGCACCCATAAACGTCAAGAAGACAATCACGCCGGCGCATGAGCTTCCCGGCGAGCTGCACTCGCCTCGACAGGGCGCGAGTATGTCGCTGTGTGTGCTGTTATGGCAAGTCATAGAGGGATGCAGGAAGGGATGGATGGCGGTGTCGTCTGCCTTGCATCATGAGGAAAAAGGACTCGGAAGGGCTTCGGAATTTGCAGAGCCTTTCAGGAGCCGATTGACAGCTGTCCACGGCACTTAGCAGCACAGAGGGCGACCAAACCTGCGGAATTTGCAAGAAGTAACAACCCAAACCAAGGGACATCCGATCGCTGAGATCACGAAAACGTCAAGTCTATTTGATGTTGCTTACATTCCCTGGCTCTGAAACTTGAAAGAAAAACCGATGGTCTTTTGGCTCATCAAGTGTACAAAAATCCGAGCTCACAAAAATGTTGGTATGTACATTCATAGTCATTGACAGAACATAAGTTGGCATGACGGTCAGCAACAGGGACTCAGCAAGATTACAAGATTAATGAGTTTGATGAAAGTTCACGTGATCTTCGGAGTCGACCGAAATAAGCATTGCTTGATATTTCGCGAAAAGGCCCTGCGTCTACGCTGATAGTATCTGAGGTAGATCTGCTTAAGCAGGAGTCGGATGCAGGAGCGGATGGGCAGAGATCGGTGCCGGTGGAGGAGACATCATGACAGTTATGTGAAACTAAAGACAGTACCAGTCTTGGTAGTACGGCTTCCATAGATTATCCAGAGTCAACACAACGTGTCTACGTATACCATAGATCACGCAGTCTAAGCTACACGAGAATATACTACGCACGTAGATGTCTCTGTCAAGAGCGTGAACTCGAACCTCGTCAGGATCTCCTTCAGGGCAACAGAGTGTAAAGACTCGTGAACGTTGAATGATGGCTGACCGGAGAACGTCGAATCGATCGAAATAATGATGGACTTGGGTAGGTGAATGGGGTCGAGGCTTTCCAAGTTTTGAATGACAGAGTCCATAAGCCTGTCCAACTCGTTTGCAT
Organism: Strobilurus luchuensis; assembly: GCA_019915105.1. Classification (NCBI taxonomy): domain Eukaryota; kingdom Fungi; phylum Basidiomycota; class Agaricomycetes; order Agaricales; family Physalacriaceae; genus Strobilurus; species Strobilurus luchuensis. The sequence continues at coordinate 1,671,730 of JAHLMJ010000007.1, read as the reverse complement.
CCCCAAGATTCAACCGTAGATCGACCCGCAGAGTCGTAAGATTTGCAAGCGTTTGAAGGTTCACATGTGTACTGGCTGCTAAGCAAATTTATGACTTGGATACATGTCCCAATAGAAAAGATGGAGACTAACGAGGCTGGAAACTGGCGTTCTGAGTCACTGTCGGAAGGGTGAGATGGCGAAGCGTCTTCGCGTTGCCAAGCAAAAGCCGTTCCACGCCTGCAGCGTTCAACTGCTCGAAACGGCACCAAAATATGCTCATGTCCAGCGACACGAGTTGTTTACAGCGAAGCTGCAGCCATTCGATTAGCTTTGAAGAATACTCACCGCGTACGCAGAGGTGCGATACAGGGAGTAGTGGGAGTGGCGTTTGCCCATAGTGGGCGACAGATGCAGGGAATACTACGCAGCAATCTTGAGCGATATCAACTGTGAGGCTTTGAAGCCGTGGAAACCGAAGAGTGCTTGAGAGGAGCGTCGTGATATCACGAACCATTTCTGTCTTGCTGAGACCAAAGACTGCATTCACAGCGTGACTGGGCATGGAGTAGCGCAATGACAGCGTGGTTAGGTGAGAGGCATATCGAGGAAGAAGCAAGAGAAGGGGACCTGCTCTCTCGCCTATGCCTACATCCCGAATATTCGCGCCCTTTATATGTAATATGTGAAGGACGCGCGTGTACGAGCTGATGCGTCCATGTTGTAGACTGAGATCGAAATGGATGAGGTGAATGTGAGGGGACAGTGTTTCATATGGAGAATGCAGTAGGTGGCAAAGCATGACAGCCCGACGAGGGGTTGTGACCCTTAGTCGAAGCTCTGTCCGACTTCGCTCTACCCACCCATAGCAGACAAGACTGCACAACAGGAGCGTCCTTTCATCCATGCAATGTGAGAGTATGAGATCGAAGATTTCCTTCGGAAAAACGAATTGAAGGGGAAGAGCAGTGGAAGGGGGTCTTCGAGTTCGAAGACGTCGTGTCGTGGGATGTACCACCACTGCGTCGATAGCCATCTGTGCATGGAGAGTAGCGCCGCGTGACGACGCTGCTACCCAAGAAGACGCCTTGTCTATTGGGCCACTGCGGCTATTTCCACGCGGGAGTCTGGAAACACAACAGCAGCACAGAGCGCGCCACAGGCCGACCGATGAAAGGCAGATGCAGGCTGCGACAACCCCAATCAGAGCCACACCACACATAAACATCATGAAGAGAACCACGCCGGCGCATGAGCTTCCCGACCAGCTGCACTCGCCTCGACAGGGCCCGAATATGTCGCTGCTTGTGCTGTTGTGGCACGTCATTGGAGGGTTGCAGGGAGGTATGGATGGCGGTGTCGTCTGCCATGTATTTTAGGGATAACGGAAGGGATTGAATTCGCAGAGCCCTTTGTAAGCCGAATGATAGCTATGCACGGCACTTGACAGGACGGAGGGCGACCACCTGCTTCAGTGGACAGCGTGCACGATCTGATTGAGATCAATGTCATGAGGAAAGAAGTAACAACCCTAACCCAAGCCATCCATGCGACATGTCTTCGCTGTCCACTGTTCACTTTCGGGAATCTGACGACGAAGATGACGGCGACTACGCACCCTCACCCAGCAAAGGTTTTTCGTGCTGACAGGTCTCCCCAAGCTACCATAATGAAGTATGAACAGAGTCTGAATCATCCGGCGATGAGCGAGACAATAAACGCGCAAGGATCAGCTCTCCACCAGCCATTGAAGCGGAAGGTCTGAACGATAAGCTGCAAGTACTTTTGCTCACGTCCTGCTTTGGTATTTGACACGACTTCAGGAAGAGAGACGCGCTCTGGCAGTCATTCCAGGCATCCGCGGCGGCGCCTTTAAAGCCAACAGTCGCAACGACTGTGACTGTCAAGGTAGAAAAGAAGTATCGATATGCTGGCGAACTAATCACGTACACGTCCTTCGACTTGTTTCTCGTTCCGTGCCCTTACCCGTTAGCAGAGAAGTGGTTGAAGTACCTGAGAACTCTCCCGACGCGAACAAGTGGCCGAGATGGTCTGAGCCAGGCCCTTCAATGCTTGCCGGAAACCTCCCAAAGAAGAGGTCTGGCCCGCGCAAGGGAAAGCTGTCTGTCAACGACCTTCCAGAATTCACGTTCAAGGACAAGTCTAAATCAAAGTCCATACCGAGACCAAAAAAGTTGTCCACAGTGGAGATGTCTGCAATGCAGTGGCGCGCTCATATTGCTACCGCTGCTCCCAGTCTGAAGGATGAATTGGAGGCGAGTCGGAGAGCTGGCGGACATATTGAGAAGGCTGATTTTTTGGACCGAGTGCGAGAAAAGAAGGATGCTTTAGAGGCCAGCAAAGGCAGTAAGAGGAGAAGAACCTAATATACAAGCACCATAGGCACCGGTAATCACCCTGCGTCTACGACAATACAGTATACATAGCAACGTTTGATTGCACAAAGAGTTAGTGGCTACATATGTAGTTAGGTTGTCTATGATAGCGACCTGCTGAGTGACACATTCGGCATCGACACTTGACTGAGTTCTGTTTTCCGGAAGATGAGATTCCTACGGAAGTGGCAGCGAGACGAACGCACGACTAGAGTGACGAGCTCTGCATGATGCGTAGATCACAGTGTATGATTGGTGTGTGGAGGAGGGTATACATGTCTGCATGGTGATAACTAAGTGTTCTGTCATGATGAGGAAAATCCAGGAAAGCGTAAAGAGACACAATAAAATAAAAATAATCCCAAAATTAGACACTACCTCCTCACTTCTTCATCGCCCTCAATTGCGCCCTCAGCTGTCCATTCTCAGTCTGCATCGTGTTCAGCTCGTCAAGGAGCGCCACTTTTTGAGTTTGCTCAGACACGCTGATGGCCTCCAATCGCTCCTGCGCGTCTTTCAGCGCAGCTCTGGATTCCGTGAGTTGCGCCTCGAGCTGCTTCTTGATCATCTCTGGAGCGCTTGCGGCTTCTTCAGCTAGCGTCAGCGCCCTGGCACTCAAGGTGTTGTTGGCTTCCGTCAGCTGTCGGCATGTCTCGGCCTGCTCAGCGGCGAGACTTTCGATCTCTAACTTGTCAGCAGTAATCTTGTCGACACTATCCTGCAAGTCCCGGACCTGCTCCTCCCTGGGGGAGAAAAGTCAGTTGATGGTCAAGAATATGAGGCACGTCAAGACTTACATAGCGGCGTACTTAGCGTTCAGGCTCAGATTCCGGTCCTCCAGAGTTCGCACCTGCTTCTGATATGTTTCCAGAGCCGCGCTCCCTTCCTGTGCGAGTTTCTGTGCCCTGTCGGCATTCTTCTTGAGTAGGTCGTGCGCCTGGGCGAATCGTATCAGCCGCTCTATCAGCGAGCGATCGTCCGCGACGAGAGCTTGCACCCTGGCCGCAAATCCCTCAACCGTGAACGCCGCAGGATTGGGGCTAGATGGAGTCCCGTTAGACCCAGTACCATATAGCGCTTTGAGAGACCGAACGTCGAGGTCGGAGAGAGATTTCGAAACACCTGCTCCTGGAGAAGACGGTGTCGGCGACCCAGTCCGGAACTGTTTTTGGGCGTTGAACTTTGCGGCGCGCGCTTCGGGAGATGGAAGCATGGACCAAAGAGGATGTAAGACCGAAACGATCTTGGCAGCATCGCCAGTGAAACTCGAGGGAAACATTGGCGAAGGTATGATCGGCGCCAGAGGCATTGGGATGGAAGAGCGGACTACAACTTCGGGACGATCCTGAAAGCAGCTTAGCCTCTGTGATCTAGCATGCAAGAAACGTGATGATTGTGATTCACCTTCAGTTTCGAAGCCAACATCCGCGCCTCTTTGCGAGCATCCTCACGCTCACGGCGAGCCTCCTCCAACTCACGAATTAATGCTTCACGTTTCGCCACCTCCTCATCTAGCTCCCTTGTCAGAGACTCTACATCACCCTTCGAGCCAGAGTTCTCCAAATGTAGCCCAATCGATGTCAGCAGGGCCTTGAAAGACGTTTCCCGGCTGTACAGAGGGATATCGTACTTCTGAATAAGAGACTGAACTTTGCTGAGCCCTTCTTCAAGCTCCAGCGAAAGCTTCTGGAGAGCTGTGTCGTCCGCGACTTTCTGCCGGTCCATTTCCTCTTGAAGGCGCGCCAAATCCTCCAGCTTCTCATCTTCCAGTTGAGCCCGCTCTCTCTTCCATGAGAGACGCTCCTGCTCCAGATCAAGCTGGATACGGCGAATCTCTGCGTCAGAAGCTTGACCAGAAGTGGCTTCCAGAATGTTGAGCTTTGACTGCAGCTGAATGACACGTTCATCGTAGTCTCTTCGTTCCTGTTCCCATATCTTCTTCTCGTTCGACGCTTTGCTAGAGTCGGACTCCAGAGATTCGAGCTTTGACTGCAGCTGAGTGACGCGTTCATCGTAGTCTCTTCGTTCCTGTTCCCATATGTTTCTCTCGTCCGACGCTTGGCCAGAGTCGGACTCCAGTGATTCGAGCTTCATTTGCAACTGAGCGAAGCGTGTATCATGCTCTATTCGCTCCTGCTCCCATCTCCTCTTCTCGTCCAGCAACCCGTCGAAGTCGTTCTCCAGCTGTTCCATCTTGGGTATCTCCGCCTCCAACGCGGCAATGGTGTCCTGCGCAGTTTGGAGTTCGAATTCCATCATGGTCTCCACCTCCTGCTTCTCCAACCTGACCGAGGAGAGCTCTCTGGTCATCTCCGCCTGCTTCCTGCCGGCGGCTGCCAGTGATTCGGTGGCAGCCTTGAGCTTCTCCTCCAGTTGCTGGACAGCAGCCTCTGATGACCGTGGCAGTGCGGGTACGACCGCGTCGGCATGGCCTGCAAATAGATGGGCACCATCGAAGGGTGTAGATGGAGCGGTCGAAGTAACGGGACTGAGAGACGTGCTTCGGACAGGTGTTTCGTATCCAGAGTCACGATGGTGGTGGTGAGGGGCACCGTTGTCCTGCATACTAGCCTTCTTTTCCATTGACCGCACCGATAAGCTGAGGACGCCTGCACGATGCTCCAGCAAGCGTTTGTTGACCTCACCGGCACGCTCTGAAACTCTCCACCATTCCTTTTGGGCCGATTCGACACGTCGGTTGGCGGCGGCAACCTGCTCCTCTGTTTGTTTCGACATTTTCTTGTTCGAGGCGTTGACTTTGGCGAGGGATAGCGCGGCATCGCGTATCTTGGTCTCGAGAGTGAGCTTCTTCTGCATCGGTCCGAGCCTGGCTTGTAAAAGTTGGTGTTCCTGTTATATGTAAGCTGGAGTAATCTCGCGGACGCAGGCAGACAGATGCACCTTTTTCAAATCATCGACCTCCTCCGAGCTGAGTATCTCAAACTCTCGGCTATCGACGACTGCATCACTGGCAAGCAAGCTGAGCAACAGTTCATCCCGGATGTCTAGCCTGCTCGAGGAGCGTTTGTAGGACTTCTCGGACGACGCATTGACCGACTTGCGTGTCACTATTCTGCTCGGGATAGCGCGGGGAGAAGACGAAGGGCCGGCGACGGGCATACTGGTTGCCGGTAACGGTTTGTTCGAGGACGGCAGGGATGGTGATCCATTGAGAGACCGCGTCGAAGAGCGGGACGGCTCGTCGTCATGGACCGAGAACGAGGACTTCTGTCTGTCTTTCCTGAGAAATAGCGCTGCCGTTGTCGCTATAGGAGAAGTAGGGTTACTGGGCGAGCCGGTGGGAGACTGAGGTGGCCAAGTAGGATCGGATTTGAGAATGCCGTTGGTCTGTATGGGCGTGGGGGCTGGTGGCAATGGTTCGGTGCTGGTCACTGCGCCCAGAAAGCGCTTGACGCCGTTCATGTCGAGGCCCTGTCGAGGCCCGAGGGCGGGGGAATTACTTACTTGGGAATTGCAGTCCAAGTGGCAGAGTACTCGGGGGAGCAACCATCACTTGTCTCCCACCATGACGCCCTGAACCAAACAAGTCGAGTCCATATGGATTCCCTTGTCGAATATCGCTCACATCTTCACAACGTCTCTCTGGCAAGTATACATTCAAGCTGGGTGTTTTGGTTGGCTGAAAAGCAGTGACTGGACTGAGAATTCTGACTCTTGCATTCGAATTAAATAAATTCTGAAATGCCTCGACTTACTCAATCTTCCTCATTCCATCGTTATTTGGACTGATTCATTCTTTGACGGTAGCATTGTAGTACAACGACCAGAGTGCGAAGGAGACATCTAGTCCGTTGAATACTATTGTATGCTTAGCCTATGATTACTCGTGAATCCCTGGTTCTGTAAAATCGACGAGCTTCACGCTAGTAGGACGCTGAACATGGTTTATAATACTGATACTATCGATGCACTACAGCGGTGATTAGACATCAACCATACTCAAGGGCGAAGAGATAACATCGATAGCGTCACGCCTTTGTACAGGCAACCGGAGGTCAATTATGAAGTCATATACATACATAAGTGCTAAAAAATGTTGCGTGTTACATGATTACTGGAGTCATATTCTTGAGGAGGATAATCTGCCCACGCAGACAAAGAAAGAAGTATAACAATATGAAGCAAACCTAGATAGCAGTCCCGCATAACCCAGACTTGTGCATCATCTGGCTGACTGGCCGGAGTTCTGAATCGTTGACGGTCGGTACGACGCAAGAGAGAGAGGCTCCTGCCTCTTCTTGCCCAGGGATCGTATTGCCACAGGCATAGACCCTGGGAGTCCCTTCATGCGAGACGATCCGCTACTAGCTACAACGAACTATTTCAGTGGACAACCAACTCGACAAATCAATCAGCCCACCTTCTTCGTCCTCAGGAATGACTTCCCACCGCTTGATACTATCATCGTCGCTATCTTCATCACCAACCAGCATAGCCGAATCGAAGATCCGTTCCTTCCCCCGATACAAAAACTCGCCCCGTGTCTTGTTCCCATTGATCCACGATGCTCGATGACTAGGCGTGCCGGCAGCCAACGCTTTCATCATCTCGTCGTCGTGTAAATCAACCTCCTCATCCCGGCTCCTTGCACTAATCACTATGCCATTCTCCTCCGGCAAGCTCGAAGACACCGCCTGTGGCGAAGCAGGCAGCTCGAACGACGGCCCCCGTGAGTGACTTGCCCGCAAACTAGTACTCGTACTCGAGGGCGCCGCGAAGTCTTCCGGCGAAGCGGAAATCCGCAAAGGAGAGGGACGAGTCAAGGAGGAGGAGGTTCCAGGTTTCGTCGAAACCAGGGATGAAGAGCGCAAGGATCCTGCCACTTCCGGTCTCTGTTTGGAACGCGGTGACTGCTGTTCAACAAGCGGTAGTACCACGCCGCTTTCTTGTGGACGATCCATACCCGTTTCTTCTTCGATATCAAAGACCATTTCTGTGACCACATCAGAACAGAGACTCGTCTCGAAGAATCAAAGTTGCCCACCTTCAGAGTCATGAGCTGCCAGCTCATTCTCTTGATTAGAGGTGGTAGTATTGAGGTCGAATGTGACCTTCCTCTTCGGTTTGAGAGAAGTCGGAGTGGGCGGTGTATTATTCGACGATGTTGGCGGCGGACCGACCACGTGAGTTTGCCTCTCTTCCTTCCGCGGCTCCAAGGCAGCTTTCATACGCGCCATTTGCTCCTCTATGGCAAAATACCTGTGACTGGTAGCCATATCCAGCTCATCGTCAAGGTGCCTCTTGATTTCCAGAAGCGAGCCGCCATGGGTTGATGCCCGGTTTTCCGAATTCAAAAGAAGGGACGTAGCACTCCAAGAAGATGGCTGGCTAGACTTCTCGGCTTGTGGATGATGGAACCTGGAGGTGGCAAGTGACGCAGAGAGTGTGGAAACACGGGGCGTCTCTGGCGACACTCTCGGGGCGGTGATCGGGGCGGGAGTGAAATCTTGTACAGAGACAGCAGCAGAAGTTGCAGAAAGGCCAGATGGCTCCTTCCATGGCCGAGGTCTCAGCGAGACAGGTTTCCCCTCTTCCTCGGCTATTCGTAGACCGTCTCTGTAGACATGCATGAGGGTATGCACTTCAAGTTGGAGATCCCGTTCTCTCTCCGCTAGCTGTGCGATCTTGCCCTTCACAAAATCACTGATTTCTTGTTCCGCTTGCACGCGTAGGCGTTGAGATTGCGCGGATGCTATATTGGATAGACGGACAAAGACAGGATCTGTTGTAGCAGAGATTTTGCGAAACAAAGGTTCCATGTCGAGGTATTTGGGGGCGGGCTTCGTTGGGGATTGGGGTTCCAACGGCAAGGGTGGTGACGTGGGTAGCGAGTCTGGAACGAGCGGCGGCAGAACAAGAGAGAAGAGACTCGAGAACTGTGGCGACGATTCAAGACGCGCCACTTGTGCGTCAGTCTGCGTCGGCTTGTAAGCAAGGGTAACAAAGCAGGGTACGGCAGCTCATAGCTCACCAAAACGTCCTCGAACACCTCAATCCATCCTGAGGATGTTCGCAACACATCTTCCTCAACCCAACCAGCCTTGGGGATGACCGGTCCTTCTTGGGCAGCAAGCTTAGATGATATGACCTGGTGGACACGGTATACGAGGGTGCGGCAGATTAAGCAGGCCAGGGACATGAACTGAGCACATCGGTGGGTGCCTTCCATACTAGTCGCCTTGGACCGGATCCGCAAAGTGAGCTGAGGATGCGCCTGAGGCGTTTCTCAGCCTATCTGCCGCGAAAGACGAGCATTGCTACGCACAGCAGAGATTCCGTCCGCCTTGACATACACTTGCGTAAAGCCCGGTTCACCCGCCAGCTCCGGGGGCACAGCGCCAACGGGCTTGCTGGACCTGATCTGAACATTCAGACACTTACAGGCGTAGCGCGTCCGCTTCTTGGACGATTCAGCCGCCATGACGATGGGCGTTGCGGCGGGATGATGGACGTCAGAGTTGAACGAGTTAGAGCCAGATTCGGCAAACGGCCGATCCTGAGGTCGAGTAAGTACCTTTCAAACGTCGAGTCATCCCATGATCCTTGTCAGTGACGGGAACACGTACAGTTCTCTCAGCGCCCTAGCTTCATGACCGATGCACGGCAGTGCGATTTATGACTGCTTTATGAGCCAATGTCCCGACCCTTGCTTTGTTCTTCTACTTGAGTCCGAATTCTATCATTCATTGACAACCCTTCAAAGCGTTATGTTCACGGTCCGGGTGCAAAGCCGCAGTGTAGGATGACCCGCGGGTGAGATATCTGATATCTTGACATCCATGGCCACCAAACCACTGTGAACTGGCCCAAACCATTGCTACTGTATCAGAGATTCACTCAGGTGAGTGGCATTTCAGCAGCGAGGCACTGGCACGGACTTCTCAAGGGAGCCGCGTCTTCTGCCACGGCGAGCAACATCTACCGATGAGACACAAAATGTACAAATCTGATCAGCGCGAAAAGTCGAAGGCGTCTGGAATGTAAATCCCAGAACAGTGTTCGGTGCTGCGTACGCGTCGACAACTTTGACAGATGACACGTACAAGAGGTGAATGGAGTGTATGAAATTAAACGGTTTGATCATCGTAAGCTAGTAGTATGCATGCACCTCGAGGTGTGTGCCAAATTACCATCAATTCACTCCTGTAATCGAGTGACACTGTCCTCGACCTTCGACGCATCACCCTCGGGCTCGTTGGGTGTCGCCTCGCTCTTCGGGCTACTCTCCCTCGTACACCGCGGGCAATCACAAGCAAACTTCCATCCACGAGCTAACTCCATACGCCTTCGCCTCCTGCAGTCTTCAACTGACTCGCCCTCGTGTTGACTTACATCAACGAACGAAACTGTAATCTCGTCGCCTGCCTTCAAGTCCGTATTGGCAATGAGGTGTAGATCGGATGTTCCGCTGCTAAATGACGGCAGTGCAGTAGGTTCACAAGAATGATTGAGATAGGAGGAGAGGGTGTAGAACGCAGAGCCAACTTGACGTGATGTGCCATAGGGCGTGCGAGTGCGCTCTTGATCTTCAGGCCGCTCTGTAGATGGAGGCTGGTTGGGTGATATGATGTACGGTCAGTTTTATCGCTCGTTGAAGGACCCTTGTCATACCTTGTCATCCCGTCCGCCATCGAAGCAGACACCATAAGCGTTATAGGCCATTTTGCCGAGAAGGATGGTCATGCGTTCATCGTTGATGAATTGGTTCAGATCTGGCACAGCAGCACCGAGGACGGCGGCAAGCAGACTGCTGTCTTCGGTTACCGTCGCAACATCGATGTACCGCAAACGTTCAATGTGGTCTCCAAGACCATAGTCGTCGCTCTCCGTGTCAGTGTAAGTGCGGACATCCGACTTGGATGAAGCGAGGCCGGGAACGAGTTTCAGCGTTTCGGCGTGTATCTGACGAGCGACGCAGCGGCCGACGAGAAGCGGTGCAGCGGTGTTCTTTTTCAGCAAGTGGGCGACATATTCAGTCTGAGCTTTCCGACGCTGTTCAAGAACTTCCGGAGAGGGTGGGTCCATGGGTATCTCGGCTGGGAGAGGCCGCTCTGTACTGAAAAGAAGATTATGCGATTGTGATTTGCAATCGAGCTGGCATGCTTTGGAGCAGTATGTCTGGTCAAAAGGATCTTGAGGCGTTTTTATGGGGATCGAGGATTCGACGATGAGTCGGAGACAATGGGAGCAATAGTTTCCTGTCGGCCGGAGGTCTGCATCGAGAACTGCAGCGACTGGAAGTTCCTATACTAGAGTTGATCATATGTTCGCCCGATGAAACTATCAGACCAGCCTTGTAGATGAGGTCACCCTTCTTGAATTCCCTGTTGACCACGACAATCTTCTTCTGATTGCTGTCTTTAATCGAGACATTCATGCTTTTTGGTGGAAACGCGTCGTAATAACCTACACGTGTGAAGTCTTAGCGCTGGACTTTCATTGTCTTGGAGGCATCTCACCTGTAACCTTCTGGTGCATCTGAAGACACACGGAAGAGAGGGAAGAAAGGTGTATTAGAACATTTTGGATAATATGAGGCAGAGACAACGATGAATATGCGTGTGGGACGTGACGATACGGACTATTTGAGTGGAAGTGTAGGCAACGTTTACGAGGCTGGTGTGGCAGAGCCCGGATCTGTGACCTTATCCCACTCCTGAGACGAGGCTTCCGAAGGAGGCCCGCCTCTTACTGGACTTGATTCGTCGTCCAAGACATCCAATTGTGAATCACTACTCACATCCAGCTGGCTTAGTTGCAACACGAGCTGTGAGATCGCGTCAGCCTCTGTAAGATAGTAGAGGACCTCGTAGATACGCACCTTGAAGATGGGCTCCGGTACAGTTTTCTCATAGATCACCATTAGCTCAACGGGTGATGGATACACGCGGAGGGCTCTGAAGAAGGCGAGGGCAGCAGGAAGGTAGAAGGTGGCACCTGTGAATAGACATAAATGATAAGCACTGGGGCCGAGGCAGTTGGCTTGCCTTGGGCGGCGAGTTGTTCTCCGGTGGCCACCTGGGACATGAAGTAGTTCTCCCGTTCGGCCGGCGATATGGGCACGTCCTCCCGTTTCACCCGCTCCAGGGCATCGGCGAGCTCGTCGGCGGACACACCGGTGGAGGACCCGTCGAGCGAGGCCTGCGAAGACGCTATCTTGTCGACGCGTTTTTTCTCTTTGCCTGCAAGAGTTTGTCAATGGCGGAAACAACGAGGAGGAAGCGCGGCAACGAACGCAGCTTCTTCCTGAATGCGACATCGTTCCGTCGCTTGTAGTCAAAGTAGACGGCGTAGGCGACGAGGCCAGCGGCGACGGCGGCGGCGACGGAGAGCACAGTGGTTGCCCTTGAGCTCATCGTGGTGAGAACCAAACGAAAATTGCGGCTGCAGGACCGTGACTCGTGACGTATGCTTGCGGACCAGCTCGGGCCTCTGGGCCGAACAACTCGGTTGACTTGCTATTTTATCCGCTGCTCGCTGTGGCCTCCGTCTCCGGCGCCATGGATGGCGACGTCGCCGTCGCAAACGTCCCTCTGTCACTCATTGCCATTCCCGCCGAACTGGACCCCGTAACCGACGCCAAGTCGCCCCATGGCTCCCATTTGTCCTCCGTCGATATATCTACTTCCGTCTCTCCTTCATCATCGACGGATACGCCCCCTCACGACCCCATCTCCCATGATGACATGCACGCCTCTCTGGAGACGACAGAGACACCGGCCCAGAGCACATTAGTGGCTGCATCCGCGGGTGTGCCCCCAGAGCAAGTGGATGCGCAACCCTCTGCCGCCGGCCTCGACGACGGCGTGCTCGACGTCAGCGGCCAGGTGGAGCTCATGGACCAGCACTCGGCGACGGCGGCTGTTGCGGACGGCACGGTGACCATTGTGGAGGAGGGGCAAGACTGGCCGCAGGAGACCGAGTCGAACGAGATGAAGCGCGTCAAGGTGAGTTGCCATTCCCCTTCTTTCACCGTTCTGGGTGCCTGCGCGCTGTTTACCGGCGGCCCTCGACTTGATGCTCATCATACCAACGTCAACAGGTGTATCAGCTCATGGAGACCCGCTGGATAGATCGCGGAACCGCCTTCTGCTTTGGTCACTTCTCGCAGGACGGCGCCGAGGCTCTGCTCACCGCCCGCTCCGAGCGCAATTTCCAAGAGGTCGTGTTGACCACCACAATTCGGTCCAATGACGTCTATCAACGACAGCAGGGTAGGCCTGAAACAGCCCGCGTGCCGCTTCCGACACTGATGTTTGCGCGCAGAAACGCTCATCGTCTGGACCGAGCCGGACGGCGTCGACTATGCACTCAGCTTTCAAGAGCCTGATGGCTGCGCTGAGGTTTGGAACTTTATCCAAGAGGTGCAACGTCATATGAACACTGCAGGTGCGTGTTTACTGTCCGAGATCGTTGCTTGCTCCTGGATACCCACATGCATCACAGGCGAAGATCAGATATCTGGCATGGGCTCATCTTCCCCACTTGTAGGCTCAGAAGGCAGTTCACTGACTACAGCGAGCATCATCCGCACGGGCCATCTTCCAACTCCCCAATTGGGCAATATTTCTGACATCGAATCCTCCATCAAAAGCCTGACGCGAACCCAGAACGTCAAGGAACGAATATGCGAGTACATCCAACATGAGGTACGCACCGCCATTCAATTCGTCAATAGCGTGTACTCTATACGTTTGAAATACACATGGCCTGTCGTGCTAATATCCAGTACTATCTTAGGATTACATTAAACAAATGATCCTCGTCCTACACGCGGCTGAAGGCTCACAAAGCCTTAAAAATCTGCACGCGCTGTTCAGTCTAATGCTCACCATACGTAAGTGTCCCGTCCGTACAACCATGACACGTACTGACACCCACCTTTGCAGTCATGCTAAACGATCATAGTATGTATGAGCACATTCTGGAAGACGAGCTGTTCTTTGGGGTTGTGGGCATGCTGGAATGTATGTTATCTCTATGCTATGCTAATCCTCTATCATCTTAAGCAGTCTCTAGACGACCCAGAGTTTCCGACGCACAAGGCCAACTATCGAGAGTTCCTCACCCAAACGACGCACTTCCATGAACCCATAACCTTCCGTGACTCGGCTATTCAGCGGAAGATTCACCACACCTACCGCCTACAGTTCCTTAAAGATGTCGTTCTTGCCCGGGCTCTGGATGACTCGACCTTCAACGTGCTCAACTCGTGTATCATCTTCAACCAAATCGACATAATAACCCACATACAGCAAGATACTGTTTTTCTACGCCAGGTGGTTCGCTTGTATGTCGACGAGGATATTCTCAGTGGAGGTGGGATTCGGAAACCTGTCAATGCACCAGTGGAGGCACCAGCAGGTATGATCGGGGTGGATGTAGGGAGCAAGCCAGCAGGAAACGGAAGTGACAGCGATACAAAGCCCTCCTCCAGTCCAAAGCCAGCGAACGGTATCGAAACAGCACCTGCGGCTGATAGCGAGGCAGAGTTCTCGCATCGGTGCGAGGTTATCTTGCTTGTTCAGCAGCTGTGCGTTATGGGGAAGAATGTACAATTGCCGGCACGCATGGCACTGTTCCGATCTCTGGTCGACCGAGGGATCTTATTCGCGGTCCAATGGGCTCTCAGTCTTCCAGAGAAGGTGGAGTCTAACAAGGCCATCATCAGCTCGGGCGGGGAAGTGCTAGCTGCTTTACTAGACCACGACATCAACGGTGTGCGAGGCCATGTTCTCAAGCAGGTCGTTGCCCTTGAGAAGGAACGTGTGGCGGGAAAGAAGGGAGCCGAGAATGCGGAAACTATCCTTGAGATGGCGTGTAGGGTCATGGCTACGAGTAAGGATCTGGCGGTTCAAAGTCAAGTTGGAGATGCTTTGAAAGTATGGCTAGACTTGCCGCCGGAAATGGGCCTCGCTAGCGCGGGCTCTGAGGCACATGTGAGGACTCTCGGTCTCGATCATTTCATCATATCTGGCTCATGCAACTCGCTTGTAGCCTGCGAAAGCGCCTGTTCGTAAGGACGATCCTGGAACGGAGCGCTTCATGGAATATTTCTATAAGGAATGTGTGAGGACGCTCTTCACTCCCTTCAATGCCCTGCCCGAATGGAGAAATGGACCAGGTAAGTGTTATAGCTCACGCTCCTAGTCTATTTATTCATCAAGTCAATTTGTCATGTAGACCTTCTACCACTCACGCGGGAGGGAACCAATCAATATGTATATCTCTGCGATCTCTTGCATAATCTTGTGCATCAGCATCACTTCCGAAGTCACTTTTTCGTCATGTCGACCAGTGTCATGCTACGCATCCCCTCACTGTTCAAAGCACGGGATAAACATTTGCAGCATGGTATGTGCTAGTTCGTTATCGTGTCAATATCTCATCCTTGCGAAGCTGCCTTTCGGTTCTTCCGCCTCGTGCTCAAGCAGGGTAATCCCAACATGCTCGGTCAGGTCATGAAGTTTGATATCCTTAAACCGATACTGGACTTGACTTTGCGAGAATCACGGCGAGATAGTCTGCTAAGTTGCTCTTGTCAAGAATTCTTCCAACACATGATCAAGGTTGCTTCGTACTATCAAGGCTCGGGATTGTCATGCTCATCACCCTCCTTGCAGGAAAATCTGAAAGACATGATCAAGTTTTGCATGACCAAGCACGGGGAGGAAATCAAGATGCTCTCTCAAACACCGCTGGGTGCCAGTAGATTCCGCGACTTCATACAGAGATACGAACGAAATAACGAACCACCACCGGCAGAAGGGAAAGTAGACAAGTGCGTTTCTGACTTCGTGTAAGGGGATTCTACTCAAGTGTCGTTCCAATAGGCTTGAACACCGCGGATGGCCTAGCCAGGCTCGAACCCTTGAGGCTGAAGAAGAGGACTATTTCAATGCTGACGATGACGACGATCTCATCCCATCGATCAGTAGCCAGTCGTGGTCTCGAAACTCTCCGCTTCAAGGCCTCAAGCGCAAGCGGAGGACTGCGATACGCGGATCACCGAGAGGATTCTTCGCTTCCTCGGAGAGCTCTTCGCCACAAAGTCACTATGCCCCATATCGTGTCGTTGGCGTCAACCCACTTGTTGACTACGATGATGAGCCTGAAGGGGATGATGTGATAGGGCCCAAGCCCGCTGGAAGATTGTCGTCCTCTCCAGTGTCATCACCCAGGCAGGCGTCACTCAGTCCACCACTCGCACGTGTCGTTGAAGAGGATGAGGATGACGAAGACCGTCTACTGGAGGCACTCGTTCGTGATTCACAGTCGTCGCGACCAGAGTCACCCGCGCCAGGCATGATGGCATCCTTGGGTCCAATGAAACCGGGCGAAAAGCGTAGACGTTCGGACGACGATGACGACGACGAAATGCTCGCTCGGCTCACCAAATCCAAGAAGCAGGATCTCGGCGTGCAGAAGAAAGCCCTCGGTGGGTCAATAGCTGGCCGAACAAAAGTGGGAGACGATCCCCCCCAGAAGAAATTCCGAGTGAAAATTGGTTCGGTAGCTGCGAATATCTCGTCGGCGTTACCACCAAACCCGGCACCCTCAGAAACAGGTGCCAAGGATGGGGACACGGGCTAATGGGATTACATGTCGTTCTTGTTTATACACCTTTCGCTTCGTTACCTTCTATGTCGTATGCGCATGTATTCTTCTGTATTGTAGCCATATTGTTATGTTAGATACAGGCATCTGCTCGTGCACTGTATAGATTCAACGGACAAAGCAGCTTAGACTTGAAGCAACGGATATCAAATGTGAAGCATGTAGACTGTTGACTGACGCTCATCTCCAGATCAGTCAAGTATGAGGGCACCAAGCTAGTAGCTACTAGCTGACACTGACAGACAGCAAGTTCAACTGACCGACCTCTCACGGCACAGAAATGAGCGAGGACGCGCATCATTGAGCTCACAGAACAACTTCCAAGTCAAGTCATCCTAAACATCACCGTCTGATATGCTACTGCCCGCCTCTGGCCTTGGCAGTCTGAGTGTGAGCCTTGAGGCCTTGAGGCTTGGACGCGTGAATGGACCACGTGACATTGATGGCGACCTCGAGGCAAACGACTCAAAGGATTATTCCTTGCCATCCATTGGTATCCTTTTACAGCAACCATCACCACGCACAGAGCCATGTCTTCAACTGTGGCTGGAAGAAAGCGGAAGTCTGACGCGTCGTCGGGCCCAGCAGCCAAGAAGGCGCGTGTCATGGTCGATGCCATCCTTGCCGACACTGTCAACTATCCCGTCCCGGAGGATGAGGATGACGCACGCGAATCGCTCGTGGAACTTGCCAAGTACGCGCGAAGCCTCGAGGATCAGATTGCGGGTGGGCAACCACAGCCCAAGTCTGCCGACCAGGTAGAGGCAGCAGCCGAAAAGCTACGAATTGCAGCGCGAAGTGGTATCAAAAAGCAGATGACAGTAAGTCAGCTGCACGACCAGAACTGCATCATTTCTCAATAGTCGCGGCAGTGGAAACCATCTTGCAAGACTGGCGGCTCGCGATGGGCGTATGACGGCGTCTGTAATGACGCGGCTGTCTTTGGCGCCATGCTGCAACTTGACGGCCCACCTACCTTCAAGATGAAGAAGATGAGCGCCGAAGACTTCCAGGCCGTGATGGGTAGCATCAATGGAAGTGCGCGGTGTGTTGCTTTGACATGTCAGATGAGGGCCATCGGATGCTGATATCACCAAACAGGTACAATACACTTTACATGAGGGGCAACGTGAACATCCACTGGAAGCCGGACGAGGGCACCTTCAAGTTCAGCGGTACTCACGGCGTGTAATGATGTACTCATCAGATCATCACCTTGCTTCATTCAGTCCTCCCAGAAACAATGATACGGTTATGATACATATCAGTCAATGATGCGTCTTCTCCCGCCAGTCCCTGGGCCATCCGAAGGTCAGACTCTTATCTGTAGGTTCCATTGACGTGCTTGGACCTATCTGCCACGGCTGGGTCGGATCCTGTCTTGGCCTTGATGTATCCATCTTTCGGAAGTCCAAAATCGCTCGCCTTCTGTCTGGCCTCGTGCAGACGCTATCGTGCTTCAGTGACTGATCAATGCTTTAAGCTGCCGTCACGCCCTATTAAAGTCCATCCCCGTGTCCGTCCCAGAAACACTGCCCCCCCCACCCCACTTCAGCCGGTCCTACACAATAATCTTGTCATGTCTACCACCAAGTTGGATCCTGCTTGGAGACCTGACTTTCCAGAAGCAGTGCTTTTCGACGAGCGCACCTGGCTTAGCGGAACCATCCTGACTGGCGTAGGCTACGGCATCGTCCTCACGCTTACCTTCATGTGTCTGGCTACGCTCATTCCACGATGGTCTGTCAATTTGAACAAGTTCTGGATCGTCTATGTTTGCTGCGTCTTCACGTTCGCGACCATGTTCGTCGCTGGCGACTCGAGGATGGCTCAATTGAGCTTCATCGATTATCGTAATTATCCGGGCGGTCCTGGTAATTAGTTACATTTTTGCTTGTTTTTGATACTCAAGTATCTTTGCAGCTGGTTTCGAAGAGGATATGTTCTCTCTCCCCGTTTCAGAGATGGGGAACGTAGCATTCGTTCTTTCGAACTGGTTTGCCGATGCTGTCGTGGTCTGGCGCTGTCTCGTTGTCTACAAAGGTTCTTCAGTCCCTTGGTGGGCAATTGCCATCGTTCCCATCCTCACATATTTGACATCCTGGAGTGAGTGGGCGTGCAAAGCTTTTTGCGTTCGGGTCTGACAGCGATTCTGTACAGCACTTGGCCTGCTGTGGCTGATTCAGGTGTCTGCAACATCGCCATGGTCTGCGGACAGTAACATGATCAACTTCACGCAGCCATACTTCTGGACGAGCTTTTCGCTGAACATCACCATGACGGGCCTCATCATCCTCCGTCTGTTCGTCTACCGCATGCGCATTGGACGCGTCATGGGTGGGAAATATGGCAGGCAGTATACTTCGATCGCGAGTATGATCGTCGAGTCTGCCTTGCTATACACTGGCTTCCAGTTGGCATTCATAGTACCATTCGGTCTGAACACACCGACTCAGACTATATTCTTGCAACCCTTGAGCCAAGTCCAGGTTAGTTCAACAGTAGATCCGCACCTAGAACTTCCAATAGGCTGACTCGTGCGTTCGTCCAGGTCATTGCACCGCTGCTTATCATCTTCCGCGTCTCGTCGGGCCACGCCTGGACCAGCGATACAAGCAGCCGACTCTTCAGCTCAGCCCCTCCGGACATTGAAATGCGGAAGAACGTTCAGTTCCCGAGCAATTCGGAATCCTCCAGGGTACTACTATTGACTCTAGTCAGAACTGGAAGCTTGCTGACGCCCAATCACAGAACGGTACATTGATGTCTGCGAGCGGCCCCATGACCTTCGCCAAAGCAGATGGACTGACGAGCAATGGAAGTGTCGGATCCGTAGCATATTGAAGTGAAAGAGAATCCCGTATAACGCCACCTTCTGACTTGATGATCTGTCAATGAATGCCATATGTATTGCAACTGGCTTATCTTCTTATGATGTTCTGATAACCACCAGGTGAAGCAAAGCGGTCAAGACACCAGAAAGAGAAAGTTCGTGCATCCTGTCGATGTCAGTCTACGTTTATCGGCGAAGCTGGGAGCCTCATGTTCACGGACGTTCTCTGTCAGACCTGTTTCGCACCTTCTCATGTCTATGTATAACGGCTTCGCGCCTTCGAAGGATTCTGTGTTCACGAGACCTCGGGAAGACCCTCACTTATCCTTGCTGATACATGTAGTACTGTGACACCAATTGATTGGAACAACTTCTTCATGTATTCGCGCAGAATGTTCGTAACTGAGATGCATGGTACACAATTCAACGCTATGTATAGAGATACATGTTCGCCCTTGCAGATAAGTATGAACACCGCCTCTTTATGATGATCTTGATTTAATTCTCCAAGAAGCTTCGAACCACAGCGATGTACCTGTAAGCAATGCTCAACCAATACGACCCAGAGGGACCGGCGGACAGTCTTACCGCTCTGGTTCCTCGAATTGAGCCAAGTGGGTACTGTTCTGGAGCTCGACCCACTTGATCTTCGGGATCCCGGTAAACCACGGTAAAGCCGCGCTCTCTTGGACCTCGTCCAGTGGGGCACTGAGGAGGAGAGTAGGCGCGCGTATGTTCTTAACGATATCAACGACACTCCATCCAACCAACGTTCCGTTAAAGTTGAACTCTGACGGACCAAACCTACAGAACGTCAGTGATGTGATTTATTGCGCGGAGTGGCGATCGCAACAAACATGGTGTGATAGACTGTCGGGTTCGCTTCGACGGCCCCAAAGCTCTGTAGGAGTTCCTGTGGCCAGGGGTCCATGTCACAGATGTGCTTCTTGTAGAATTGGCCCATCCCGGCTTGGTATTCCGGGTCAGCGGTCGTCCCAGCCGCTTCGTGATTCCTGAGCGTCTTGACAAAGTCGGCGGGGAATTTGTTCAGCAGCGCGTTGGTCGATTCTTCGAACAAGGCGGTGGAGGCAGGCGCGTTGGCGATGATCAGCTTCCTCAGTCCAGCAGGAGTACGTGCGGCGGCATAATGGCCTGCAAGCATTCCTGCACAAAAGGGTTAGCAACACATTGGCTAGTAGAGAGAAACACGCGACTGACCTCCCCACGAGTGCCCGAGTAGATCGAATTCTTTGATGTCCAATTTGGCCAAGAGGTTGTCCAGCTCGTCCATGAAGAGTTCGGGTTTCCAGAACTCTTTGGGCGCGTCGTTTACGTGCGTCGAGGCGCCGTTACCAATTTGATCATAGAGTAGTACGGGAATTCTGCCGAGCGTCCTTGGTGAGCAGCGAAGCCCGATGGGAATAGGCGGTTTACATACCCGGCTTGCTCGTAGAATGCCTTGTTCGGGAGCATGCTGTCACGGTTAGGTCAAAACACGTCGCATGGATGCTGAGACTACTTGCTAGTGGTGGGTCATGCCAGGACCGCCATGCAGAGTGACGAGAGGCGTCTTTCCTGACTTGAGATCACCATAGATGAGATAGAAGGTCTCGTAAGTTTTGTCCTGGTAGGTGAAAGAGACAGTTCCGGTGATTGGGGAAGACATGGTCGTTGTGGATGAGCGCCTCGCACACGAGTTTATATACTCACGCGAGGGAAGAATCAATGATGAACGGATCTCAGAAGAAGCGCGATGGCCATTCGCTCGCGGCCTGATGCTGCACTAAGTATTGATGCTGATGGTGAGAGCACTGACTTGGTGCATTGAAGTAGCTCGGAAGATGATTGAGATCTTTCCGCCGATGACTGCTATCGCTTCGAGGATCAATGACAGATTTACACGCCTGCTGACACAGAAAGCCGACTGAACCGTGGACGAGTACGCAGAGATGGGCATGTCGCCTACGACGTGTGAATGTGCAACAGCAGTGTTTAGCCGAAGAGACATTCTGAGGACAACCGACGGTAAAGGACGTGCTGAGTAGTTTAGAGCGACCCGAGGTGAATCAAAGCTGTGTTTGACTTGTAGTGTGGCGTGAGATTAACACAGGTCTAGGCCGCGACGTTGCAGTCTGCCACAACCATGATTTCACGTTGGCCAGATAAGAAATACTCCAAGTGCTTGGATACGCTGCACCGGGACGGCGATAACGCCTAGACAGTGCGCACAAGCCTTGATTGCCGCTGTAAGTGTATGCTCCAAGGGTTGGAGCCGAGCTGGGAGCCTTAGTGGTTCAGCGAGACCGGCCGATGCCGCACTTGGACTCAGAGGACGCCTCAGGAAGGCTGCTCAGCGTCTGCAAACGTCAAGAAAAGTCTTGGCTCAGCGCGGCAAAAAGCTGCAAAAAGTCATGGCGACGAATGCGTGACAGAAGTCTATTGTGACTAACCCTTTGCCCAGATCACCAGATCACGTGCCAAACCCTCTGCCCACGTCGCTTTATTTCACTCCCCTTTTCTCTTCCACATCTTACCACCACCACCACAAACAGCCACCCGTAAGTCGCCGCCGCTGCTCACCGTCCAGCCCGCCGAGCTCATCACCGCCATCGCGCAGCGCACCACCACCACCACCACCCAGCCAACACAGTATGTCGCCGACGCGCACCCGACGCGTTCCAGCCGCTGACCGCAGCCACAGATGCCTGATTCCCGCGAAGACTCTGTCTACCTCGCCAAGCTCGCCGAGCAGGCGGAGCGCTACGAAGGTGCGCCTTTTCCGCGTCTTTTGTGCCCCATCGCATCCTTATCGCCATCGCAGAGATGGTCGAGAACATGAAGCGTGTGGCCTCGTCAGACCAGGAGCTCACCGTCGAGGAGCGCAATCTGCTATCCGTCGCGTACAAGAACGTCATCGGAGCCCGCCGTGCGTCGTGGAGAATCGTGTCCTCCATCGAGCAGAAGGAGGAGTCCAAGGGCAACGAGGCTCAGGTATCCATGATCAAGGGCTACAGGGAGAAGATCGAGAGCGAGCTGGCCAAGATCTGCGAAGACATCCTCGACGTGCTCGAGAAACACCTCATCCCCTCGGCCGCCTCTGGCGAGTCCAAGGTCTTCTACCACAAGATGTTAGTGCATTACGTCATCTCTTACCGCTCTCCTGACTTGGCGTCCACAGGATGGGCGACTACCACCGTTACCTCGCTGAGTTTGCCACCGGGGACAAGCGGAAAGACAGCGCCGACAAGTCTCTTGAAGCCTACAAGGCCGCCTCTGACGTTGCCGTTACTGAGCTCCCTCCTACACACCCCATCCGCCTCGGTCTGGCCCTCAACTTCTCCGTCTTCTACTACGAGATCCTCAACAGCCCCGACCGTGCTTGCCACCTTGCCAAGCAGGCCTTCGATGATGCCATCGCTGAGCTCGACACTCTATCAGAGGAGAGCTACAAGGACTCTACGCTTATCATGCAATTACTGCGGGATAACTTGACCCTCTGGACCTCAGACATGCAAGACTCTGGTGGGTGTTGACAACCTGCGTACTTCGTACCATTGAACTGACACAAACGAATCAGCAGATGCCAAGGAGGACACCGCTGAAGCACCCGCTGACGAGTAGACTTGTCGCCTCCTACATTTTGATCGCATCTCTTCCGACCGTTATGAACGTCGTGCTCCGCCATTTGCATTGCCCTCACGCCTCATCTGCATACTCTCACCGATGTCTATCTTATCCGTAGCCTCGATCCTTCTACTTGTCGTATTTCATTTGTGTCCGGTTAACTATTGGTGAAAGAAGAAACAATAAGTGATACAACCTTGTCATAATCTGAAGCTTGAAATTTTTGAGAACAATCGTGCCCCAACTAAGCCACTGAAGTGTGAAGCTTTGACCTGCCGCCATTCGCAACTTGACCTCATTCATCCATGTGGTCGTAATGCGACGCGCTCTCCGTCCAACTTTGCTTGGTCTCTTCTCATTGGCGTGCGTGCTTGCGTTCTATCTCGCAGCATTGCGTGTACAGGAATGTCTATCACCGCAAGGGTGTCGTATGTCGTGGATGTCGCCGTCGTATATACTGCAGCCAGACTTTAATTCGACGTGGACACCCCTGGCCCACCGGTATTCCCTCTGGCTCTACAGAGAAGTAGGCTGGGAGGGCAATGAGGTGCATGGTGTTGGCAAGTCAATGATACTGGATCTGACATTCTGTTAGATTCACGGACACCAACCTGTGCTTTTCATCCCCGGAAACGCTGGTTCGTCTCATCAAGTCAGGTCTATTGCTTCATCTGCAGTTCGGCAATTCTATGTCTCTCCGCAACGCGTAGCCCCAGAATTTCAAACAAGATCACTACGGCCAATCGACGTGTTCGCAGGCAAGTTGTTCGCAGTTCACATTCATCCTTATATTGAGCATATATCGTTAGTCGACTTCAACGAAGATCTCTCCGCCTTTCACGGGCCGACGATGGAAGCCCAAATACAATTCACATCCGACGCGGTGGCGTACATCCTGTCTCGTTATCCGCCTAAAACAACAATCATAATACTCGGCCATTCTATGGGCGGCGTTGTGGCAACCTCATTGCTCCCATCAGACCGAATTCGCGCCATAATCACCATGTCAACGCCACATACACTCCCTCCAGCGCGCTTCGACCACAGAATAGACCGAATATACGACGCGAACGCGGTCGTCCTGGAAAAGGACCCTACTCCGATCATGTCCTTGTGCGGGGGTGCAACGGACATGATGATACCCTCCGAGTCGTGCGTCTTGCAGAACGCAGAGTCGCCGTATCGGCGTACGGTGTTCTCGTCTGCGCTCGAGGGCGCATGGACCGGTGTGGGTCATCGCGAGATGGTTTGGTGCCATCAAGTCCGCTGGCGTGTGGCGCGGGCTGTTCTAGAACTGCAAGATACACACGTTGATGGGGGGACTACACTGGATCACTGGCTGAGAGATGGCACACGTCTCCCGCCAGTGAAGGACATGCCGCCATGCAAGGTACCTGCTGGGCAATTTGCAACGCTGGCACAAGACGAGCGGTTGGTACTGGACAGTCCGACAGGACGTGGGATGTATCTCCTTCCTGTGCGACAGGCTACCTCGAAGTTTACTTTGTACGTATCCGGGGGCTCTGTATCATCGGTGTCTCCGCACAAATCACTCCCTCTCGAAGTATCAATTTGGCTGTGCCGAAAATCCAGAGCTAGCATTGTCGATGATCTGGACTGCGAGTCTCTTCATGCTTCTACCCTCCGATTGGTACCGACACCGTTTCCGGGTCAGACATTTCCTGTTCCCGGAGAAGGGTCTGACGAGTCTGAGGGGGTTGTGTTCTTCGAAGCTGAACTATCGGCACCCGGGCACGACGAGACTCAATTTGTGGGTGTCAAATTGGAACGTGCAGAGGGTGATGGCTGGGTGGTCGGTGAGATGGCGAGTGAATCTGTGGCAGTACATCCTATCAGCACAATCGGTAAGAGAATGTCAAGTATTACCGAAGCGGTCCGACGTTAATTGTTCTCAGGTCTTTTGAGTGGCGGCAAAACCATAGAGCTACCGAGAACTAATGCGTTACACACAACGCTGAACCTTCCTAACTTATTGGCCAATGCACTTTTCGTGTATCGTATCAGGCGCGACTCGAACGCTACTTGTACAGGTGTCTATTTCAGCCCCTTGCTCTTCTCTTCCTTGTCCTGACCAGCGCCTTACAAGGGAAACATTTAGAGCCTCTCCTCTTACAATCTTCGCCTGGATCATCTGAAGTACACTACTTCCCATTCAATTTACCCCATTCGCAGGAGATACTACTTCACACACACCGCGCAGGCCCGTTCATAAGCTCACCTGGCCCTGCCTCGGGCATGCGTCTCGATTTCCTCTCGACCGATTGCTATCTTGGAAACATCCATCTCGAGATCGCATGGGTACCGACGATAGGTCGTTGGGCATCGAGATTTTTCACGAGCATCGTATGTTGGGCAGTGGGGATCGTATCCATCATGTTGTTCGACTTCTGGGAGGGTGGCGATATGAGTCAGCGATTTCTTTGCGTCCGTTCGTGGCCACATGTGCTCACCTAGTCTACAGGCGCCGCAAGGACCGTCGGGCAGTCGCTTGATCACTTCATTCGGCACCGTTTACCCGCTTTACTGGTGGCGGCTTTCTTGATAGGCTTCATTCCGGCTCCGGCTGATTTCTTTCTGGGCAATCGTGGCGAGCCGGTGTTAGCGATTATCGCCCCACTGCTGCTGACCATCGCAGCGGGTCTCGTCTGCTCGAGTGTTGCCCTTCTCAAGATTGTCTTATGGCCAGTCAGGTTCATTAGGAAGCGCTCACATGACATGTGAGTGCTTCATGTTTCTCCGGTCTAATTGGTGTCCTTACGTGGGTCGATGTAGACCAGGTCATGAAGTCCCCAGCCGAGGAACTTTCGTGTCGATGGCACTGATACTCCTAGTTGTCTTTCTGCTCGTTCCTTGGCAAGTTGCGTTTCTGGGCTGTTGGGCTGTACATTCAACGACATGTGCCTCAAATACGCGTCCTCAGCCCCGAACAGAGGATGTTCCACTCACAGATCAGAGTACTGAGAGGGAGACTGGCAAGCGTACCATTGAACTCTCTCGAGAGGCAGATTTCAACTGCAATTTACATCTACTTGTTTTCATGACTTGGTTACTGCCATTGGCGGCGCCGGTTCTTGTGGTTTGGATACGGACGCTCGTCACAGCTGGCTTCACCACACCCTTTGACGGCGACCACTTTGTCCTGAACGTCGCACCATTCCTGGTCCTTGTAGAGGCCAACTCACGAATAGCGAGCACGCACCTCTTCAGAAAAACGAGGTGAGCCTGGTCTGTCTTTCCACGTGTCTTGCTCATTCATTATCGTTTGCGCACCAGGTTCGAGAGATTCATCTCAGTTCGATGGGCCTTTGCTATCGTCGCCGCGATCGCATTTGCATTTGGCTCCAGGAAGGTCTACATGGTCTTTGATGCTGCCAGGTTATGCATCGGACTCTTTGTGTCGCTTCGCGTCGTCCCAAGTTATCTACGAGGCTCACAATAATCCGAGTATCATTTTGAGCTCGGAGGCGACGTCCACGAGATCTAAATCTCAGGCTGACGGTGATCGGGCTAGATCTCATCCGTCCCTGGGGTGATGCGAAGCTTGGGAACACAATTGCAACTCGCAAGTAATGTGTGTAAATTGATACCCATCGGTCGTAGCGAGGCGCAGAGACAACGGAATGACGGTCATGTTGGCTGCTTCGTTGTGTGAACTTTCCTAAGGTCGCCTTATGATGTCGTTTCGCGAGCATTTGGGAAACAGATCCTCAAGGACCCTGGTGTTCCGGGGTGGGTGGGTGCCTTTCGGAGGTTCGGAACCTTTGATGGAACAAGCCGAGCCGGCGTTTCCATGATGACTCTTGGCTATGCCGGCACGAATACATACAGTCACTTGCGACAATGTGCTGATGAGTGTTCTTTGAGTCGAAGCTGACCTACAGGGCGTAACTGGAGTAAGTGTGTGAGAATCGAAGACTGCAAGAAGACCCAGGAGTCCTTCTAGGGAATTGCCGCTCAATTAGTGGTTTCCAAATATAGAACGCCCGAACACGGAAGTGCTTGCTAAGTTTGTTGGAGGGGAAAAACAAGCGAATAATATGGGGAGCTGCGGCCATGAGTCTTGCGTGATCTGAGGTAAAAACGGGAGGTGTAGGACACTTCGTAGCAGAATTTCAGTCGGCCAAGATCGTCGCGGCAAACACCGCGGACCGTCGAAGGATTACTGCCCTATTCGAGCGAGTGACATGTGACACTCGCAGCCTTAACAAGCTCCCATCTTAACTGGAAACGCCTCGGGATAGCGTTGGACGGTCTCCAGACACTGCGCCCTCCCGCTTTCATGCACGGCAGCTCGTCCACCTCGACGCCGCCGCGCAAAGGCAAACCATCCAGCTTCACGACCCCGACCTCTGTTCCGCACATGCAGACTTCGTTCAGTAATCCCGCCACCAGCAATTTACCAGATCCCCCGGAAGCCACGTTCTACTCGTGCAGCAGCATTCCTGTCGAAGGCGCTATACCCAGCGAAGAGGAACCTCCGAAGATTGCTAAACCTCTTCACTCGGAACCTCCCGACCAGAAGAGGGCACCGCGAAAATCCAAAACGGAGGCCCTGGCAGCCCTGAAGGAGAACAATGTGCCACAGGCAATTGAACGCGACGACTCAGAGCCTCCAGATATTTTAGCGCAGCGTTACGAGAATGTTGCCCCCATTGCTGTTCCTCCCACTCTCGATCTCTCCACAGTCAGAACCACGGCTCCGAGGCACTACTCTCCGCCCAAGAACGTTTCTAGGCCCTTTGATCTCGAGGAGTGTCCCTCATATTACCCCACTGCCGAACAATTCAAGGACCCCATGGCCTACGTCAAATCGATCGCAGACGAGGCAAAACACTACGGTGTGTGCAAGATTGTACCTCCAGAAGGCTGGAAAATGCCCTTTGTAACAGATACTGAGGTTGGCATTCTGCTCTGGTGCTGCTGTCATAATTTCGATTCTGACGCCCATTTCCAGACTTTCCGCTTCAAGACTCGTTTGCAGCGCTTAAATTCAATAGAGGCTGCATCTAGGGCGAAGATCAATTTCTTGGAGCAGTTGTACCGCTTTCACAAGCAGCAGGGGAACCCTCGCGTTGTCGTGCCCACTATCAACCACAAACCGATGGATTTGTGGCTCCTCAAAAAAGAAGTCAACAAGATGGGTGGCTATGAAGTTGTACGTCAAGGTTTTTTTTATCATTGGTATCGTTTACCAATTATTCTACAGGTTGCTCGAGACAAGAAGTGGGCCGACTTAGGCCGGCTTTTGGGTTACCGTGGCATCCAAGGCCTCACCACTCAGATCAAGCAGTCCTACATGCGCATCATTCTGCCTTATGAGAGGTTCTGCGAGCAGAAACGGAACGGCGCTTTTACACCTTCGAAACCATTATCTTCTGCTGGCCTATTCAAAGCAGAGACTACAGACAACGTGCCCCCCATCAGCCCACTGACGCCGTCCAGTCCGTTGTCTGAACCCTCAGATTCCGAAGAAGACGAGGTTTCTCCCGCCAAAACACGCAGAAGTAAGAGGGTTGTTTCTCTGGATCTGACGTGTATGTTGCCATACCGCGGCTGGCATTGCATCTAACAAGTCGCAACAGCTGTCACGAAGAAATCCACCATCATTGCACCAAGCCCATCTGAGCTTCCAGCCGTCATACACGACAAAGTCAAGGTCAAATCAGCAACAGAGGTGCGGTCCACATTCGCAACCTCGTTCTTTACTAACCGCAAATCAGGCGCACTGTGAGATATGTTTCCGCGATAACGAAGGTACTCAAATGCTGCTTTGCGATGGCTGTGATTGCGGTACGATTGAGTTTCATGCTCCTTTGTTGCGCATCTGACAGTTGTTCAGGATACCACACGTTTTGTTTGACTCCGAAAGTGAAGGCTATACCGAAAGGCGCCTGGTATTGTCATGCGTGCCTGAGCGGTACTGGCCGCGATTTTGGATTCGATGAAGGAGACGAACACACACTATCCAGTTTTCAGGCAAGAGACCGAGAATTCCGGCGTTTCTGGTTTGAAACGCATCCTCCCCATCGTGACGAGGATGCCATGGACGAGGACAGCGACCCAACATTGACGCGCATCGGGAACCTACTACTCTCGGAGACAGACGTGGAGAAGGAGTTCTGGCGACTCGTCGAAAGTCCGAGCGAAACGGTCGAGATTGAGTACGGGGCTGATGTGCACTCATCTACTCACGGAAGGTAAGCTGATATTCCAGACGCTTTACGTCCACTGGCTGATACTCGAGGCCAGCGGGATGCCGTCTATCGAGTTGCACCCCCTAGATTCATATTCGAAGGATCCTTGGAATCTCAATAACATTCCTATCGTGTCTGACTCCCTCCTACGATTCATCAAGTCTGACATATCCGGCATGACCGTTCCTTGGACTTATGTGGGCATGACTTTCTCGACGTTCTGCTGGCACAACGAGGTATGCATCCTTCTTTCCGACCTTGCTATCTTCTAATGCTCATATACAGGATCACTACACATACAGCATTAACTTCAGTATGCTTTCATGTCTTTGCTTTGTCCTAAATCCTAACGATGAGTTTAGTGCATTGGGGTGAGACGAAGACTTGGTATGGGATACCAGGAGATGACGCGGAGAAGTTCGAAGCCGCTATGAAAAGCGAGGCTCCTGATCTCTTCGAAGCACAGCCAGACCTCTTGTTCCAACTGGTCACCCTGATGAATCCCGACCGCGTCAAGAAGGCCGGTGTTCGTGTCTACTCCTGCAATCAACGAGCGGGCGAATTTGTGATCACGTTCCCGAAATCATACCATGCTGGCTTCAATCATGGAGTGAGTGATCAAGTTTTCGAAGCGAAAGCTATCCTGATACGCTTTTGCTACGCAGTTGAATTTCAATGAAGCCGTGAATTTTGCATTACCAAACTGGCTACCGTACGGTCGCGACTGCGTGCAGAGATATCGCGAGCATTCCAAACTGCCCGTCTTCTCTCACGACGAGCTTATCATCACGATCACTCAGCAATCCCAGTCGATCAAGACAGCTATCTGGTACGTCAGTAGTTTCCACGAGACAGCATCTTTACTCATGGCTTGGTTCCCAGGCTCATTGACAGCCTGAAAGAAATGATGGAAAGGGAGATGAATGATCGCCAGAAAGCGCGTTCGTTAGGCTTGACCGAAGTTCTGGAGGAGGAAGATCGGCCAGAAGAGCAATATCAATGCGCCGTCTGCAAGGCCTTCTGCTATTTGTCTCAGGTCACGAGCAGTTGCACTACCCAGGTCGTTTGTGTTGACCATGCACATCTTCTATGCGACAAGCCAGAACACCACGGCTCGTACATGTTGCGTAAGCGCTTCTCCGACGAAGAGCTGCAAGACATAGAGTCCAAGGTCACCGAGCGCGCTGCTGTTCCTACGACTTGGCAAGCCAAGCTAGGTCGCCTTTTGTCCGACAGTGCCCGCCCTCCGCTTCGCTCCCTTCGCGCCCTTCTAGCCGAAGGAGATCGAATCAACTACTTCCTCCCCGAGCTCGGTCATCTACGCAAATGTGTTATCAAGGCAAATGAATGGGTGGACGAAGCGAATACCTTCATTGTGCGGAAACAGAGCCGCAAACGTTCACGACGCTCTCGCGGACGGGCTATCGAAGAAGAGGACAAGCCTGAACGAACACTCGACGACTTGTATGACGTCCTCAACAAGGTCGAACAGCTTGGCTTCGACTGTCCCGAAATCACCTCTCTCCAGAATCTCGCCAATCAGGCGGAGGACGTGAGAAAGCAGGCGAACACTCTGATTTCGACCGACAACGAAGGTGATTTCGAGTCAGACGACTTCATCGAGAAGTGCAAGCGTCTGCTCCTGGAGGGATCGTCTTTGAACGTCTTGCTGGAGGAATTGGTTCGGGTAGAGCACGTCGTGGAGAGGGTTTCTTTGACGAAAGAGCTGCAGGATATGCTCGACGATACCGATTCCCAGATGACCTTGGAGGAGGTTCGCCAGTTGCTCACTCGAACGCGTGCATGCAACATGCCCATCGACGACAAGTACGTCCAGCTACTGGAGCAGCGTCAGCAAGAGGGTAATAGCTGGGACGATCGCGCCAAGAACATCCTTGCTCAACCAATCAAAACCATCGAAGAACTCGATGCGTTTGCAGACTTGGACAGCAGTATTCCCATTGACCCTACTGTGCTCGACCGCCTCATGCAAGCTAGGGCCAAGGCCAAGGACTTCGAGAAGCAAGCTCTCGCCTGGCTCCAGCCCGAGACCGATGCTGCGAAGCCCCGCCCACAGGACGTCATGCGCCTTGTCTCGCGTGCTGAGAAGGACTTCAAGATCGTTGCCGTGGAAGAGCTCAAGGCCACTGCACAGATCGCCAATGATTTGGAGACTAGGTGCGACCAGGTTGTGCACAGGAAATACCGGAAATCTCCAAACGAGGACCTCTTCGCGACTCTGCAGCAGTGGCGCAAGTACACTCGCGACCATCTACATATGTTCAACCTTTCCTCCTTCGAGGCCCTAGAGTCTCAATTGGTCAGGCACGGTGAATGGCTGGAAGAACTGCCTTGGTGGTGTGCAGAGCATGGACGACCGGAAGGCCAGGAAGTGCTCAAGGATGTCTTGGAGTGCACACGACCTAACGACGACGTTCCGCCCGGCGACGAATTCTTCACTTGCATCTGCAACAACCCCGTCCGTCCGCCACCTGCAGGAGTGGTGTCAGATGCCGTTCAGTGCGACTACTGCTTCGCCCGTTTCCACGGCGAATGCGCAAAGAATGGTGGATCTTGTCCTTTCTGTGATCACCAGCATTGGAACGGAGAGATCAAGAAGGAACGAAATTGGCACTTCTGTTTCCTTCCTGACATTCTGGAACGTGCTCCGAACATCACCAGAACCTACTCCAACGACTATAAGAATTTGCAGACCATCATTCACCGTGTGGATCGCCTTTCCGCCTCTATAGGACAGTTCCTTTCCTACACTGCCCAACCCATCAACCAACGCCCGGATTTTATCCATCAAGTCCGACATTACATGCGAAAACTCTACAAGATACAATTCGCTGTCTCTCCCAACCCAGACGTTTCCTTTGGTTTGGATCTTGCTCAGCTACATCGCATCTTAGCCGGTCGTCCCCATGTCACACGCCCAGCTCGTAAACCCAAACGCCCAAAGTTCGTTTTCGGGCAGGATCTCGACAAAGATTGGTCTGACGGGACGCGGTGTATCTGTCGCGGACGGACTATGTACCTTCTCAACTATGCTACCGTGGAATGCGGAGGGTGCCTCCACCTCTACCACGCTGGTTGCGTGTTCTTCCCACAACAAGAAACCGCTGTCCGGATTGCATACACGTGTCCGCTGTGTTGCCTACGGAAGGGAACGAAATACACCTATGCTGAAGTGCGAGTTAAGCCAATGGGTGAGTCTTTGCTGCCGTGTATATGTTCATGCCATCAACAGTTCTCCAGTTGAAGCGGCGCCTCCCGTCGCACCAGAACTCTACGTCGACACTGACGCGATGCTCGAATCGTGCAGCAAGAAGATCATATACAAGAAGTTGCCGCCACCGTGGATGGCAACTCTGTTTGTCGAGCTTGCTCGTGTGACTTCCTCCGGTTGTTCAGATGCATTTGATTCTCCTCTGGCTCCTGATGCTGCCCTCCCTCCTCCCCCTGCTCGCTCCCCTCAAATATCCTCTCGTCTTCCTCCACCGCCCCGTCCATCTGTCAGTGCTGCGGGATCCCCTCCAGTTGCTGCCCATCCCCCTCCTCCCCCTTGGTCGAGATGGAGTAGTTCGAACAGTGTGTCTGCGGCGAGTCGTCCCGCTGCTCCCAGAATCAGCGACGGTGGCCACCCAGGAGACAAGATAGGCGGTCGAAAGCGGAAAGACTTGGACGGCGATGTTGACATGTCATCATCGACTTCTTTCAAGCGTCGCTCGCCTTTGCCTGAGCGGTCAGCCCCGACACAAACTACCCCAACTCTGCCCCCCATGCACCCCCACCCGGGGCACGTCCAGACCTTGTCGCCCTCTTTGGCGATGATCATGTCACCACCAGTGCCATACTCTCCTACATATGACACGTCGCGCTCAATACTTCGATAGATAGACATATGGTCTTTTTTCAAGGTTTCAAGCCAGGCTAACGTCTACATTTCTTTGTCTGTCAGGGGATCAGGATCGTGCTGCTCTATGCTCTCGTGTATTTATATGCTCCTCCCTATGTAATCTATATACATGTACTACTCCCTACTGAAGCAACATCGCTGTACTTTTTTCCAACACGCGTCTGACATGAATGATTGATGCAAATCACATATGGAAGGAAGAGCTCGAAATGTCCGCCACAAGCTTACAGAGTGTAGGGTAGACTACAGGTAAGTTAACGAAATGATAATGATATATATGATGACATGCTGTCCCGAGTTATGTGCTATGAGTAATCTAATTTCGAACCATGAACTTGTATGTTGAATAGCCTCCAATCAACGCGAATGCAGCAAGGCATGCAACAATGGACAGGAACCATGCATATCCCTGTGGAACGAAGCGATCAAAACCTGCTTGGTGAGGGTGAGAGAGCGAACTTACTGGGACACCTTCGCCCGGAACGTGAACATTCATTCCCCATAGACCTACACGGTCAACTAAGTCTGCTGTTCATTGATGAGAAAAAGAGGAATCACGCACCAGTCACCAAGTTCATGGGAATGAGCACCGTACCAAGCGCCGTCAGCTTCGACAGAACGTCGTTGATCTGGTTGTTCGCATCCGTCATCTCGATGGATATCTGAGCGAGGTAATTCGAGTGCGACCGCGAGAGGATCTTTTCATAATGATTCAGATTCTGTGTCATCGTGATAAGATGGTCTTGAATATCCGAGAGGTAGAGTCCCTTGGTTCATCGTCAACTCTACTCAAGACAGAAAAGTGGAGAGCGGGGACGTACGATATCAGAGGTTGGTGCCACCTGCCAATTTTCATTACATCGCTTAGCCAGGCCTTTGACTACATCGGCCTTATTGCCCATAAGCCTGAGGAGGCCCATGACTTTCTTCCGGCACGTTCCTATCCTGCGCAACATGTCGCTCTGCTCCGCCTCCTTGAGTATCAGCACAAGCTCGTCGATGCTGTCAACTTCATACTCGATACTCTGAATGAGCGGCCCAAACGCATCCGTTATGTCATCAATGAGTGCGTATGATATCCAGTCAGAGGTGACGCTAATGTAGTCCTTCAGCTGCTTGATACGACGCCGCACGTTCTGAGGATGTGGCGTGGGACGGAAATGGAACTACGGATATGAAGCTCAAGAATTTCAGCGAAAACACAAGGCGTGAAAACTAACCGATAATGTCCCTTCGCGAAACACGATGATGTACATGTTCAGTGGCTCAAGATGTGTTGGACTGTAAGGATCCTGGTCGAAGCTGCGAAAACAGACCAGATAGTAGTTACGGAAAAGCTCGATCTTTTCGCGAATTTCCTCCATTTGAATATCCTCAGTAGTCAGCGGATGGATTTTGAAGACCTGAAAGGAGTCAGAGTTGAGAGATGGATCAAGCATTGGCAATCACCCTGCTGAGCATCTTCATTTCCTCGTCGGTCGGACTCTGGACGTCTAACCACCAGGTGGATGCGTCAGAGTCGTCGGTCGGACCTCGAGATCCCTTCTCGTGAGGAAAGTACCCATTGGGCCGCTGAGGTATACGTGGATTAGCAAACATAGAAGGAGGATTGGGCGCGGCTGTTGACTTGAGGCCAGTAAAAAGGTCCTCAAATGTCTGCCCATCTGCTGGTAGCTCGCTGAGGCTGCGGGCATGGATGGTAGCCGAAAGCGCGTTCGAGTAGAAGGAGAAGCGATACGGTCGGTCGTGGCCCGTGTTGTGGGCGAAGACAGGCCCCGAGGTTGACTGGGCAGGAAGATCGTCAGTCGATGAGGAACCCGGTCCGCCGAACGCCATGTTCAGCCGACCAGGCAGAGAAGGAGGAAGGCTGCCATCGTTCCCCTCGAACAGAGCCAGCTTTTTGCCCCGGCCTTTGCGCATGCGTGGATTGGAGTTGCTTTGACTCAACTTGCGCTGACGCGAACGCGGTGAGGGGATGGTGAAGACGGAGGAGGGCCCGTCCATGGGGGGCGCCTCTACGGGCGGACTGCCCGCGCCGGAATCGCGGGACGGCGGGATGGAGAATTTCGTGCTGGGCGCGGTGATGCCGAGGTTTGTCTTCTCGACGACTGCAAAGTCCTCCATGGCCGCAAAGTCAAAGTGCGAGCGCGAAGCGTTGGCCTGGTAGGACGGCAGACCGAAGCCGGAGGTCGACGGCTGGTCGTGGGTGTCGCTGATAGACGCCAGCAGGGATGGGTCCTGTCCCGAGCGTATATGCCCCCTCAGGTCGACCAGTGACGGCTGGCGCTTGGGCGCCATCGGGTCGCGGTCGGCGAACTCGACCGTCGACAGCATGGGTGCATCTCCGCGGGCAATATGGATCTCGTTCTCCTCGTGCGGCGAGAGCGCCGAGATGGCGGTGGGCTGGAATGTCTCGACCGACGCGGAGGGCATTTCGTACGGCGAGGTGCCGGGCGATGCACTCACCGTCTCTCGCCGTGCTCGCGAAAGGTGCATGGCCATGTCCACGTCCATCGTCCGTTGCCGTTCCCTCATCTCTGGGTCATTAAGATCGTATGAGCGTACCAGCGTTGGCGAAAGTCGTGGTCGGTCATCGCTCGGGCTCGCGCTGTTCCGTCGCCGTATTGGAGACCCGCCCCGTATCGAGGTCGGCGAGGTCGATAGAATGGTGTCCCTCGGGGGCGAGCTCATCGTTCAGAACAATGTCGGGGACCACAACGACGTCAGGAAGCAAGATCGAGTAGCCGCACAGTACCCGGGCCTGCCAAGTTCGAGTCGTGGTATTTGACAATCTAGTTCAAAATATTATACTCAATGAATAACTTTACTACACCTGTATGTATCTAGTGAACATGATAAAGAAATGCGCGGACAACAACAAGTTATGAGCGGACAACAGAAAGGCAATCAAGCAGCAGCGCGACGATTTGTCCATGTCATGTACGGCTCCCTTGTAACATCGTAGTTATTACTCGTCTTTGTGCGTGCACTCCTTCGTGCCTCGGGAAGTCTGGCGTTGGTCTGAAGGTCCTTAACAAGACGTCAGAATTCAAACATCTCATCCAGACAAGACTAGACACCCACCGATGCTCGCTTACGAATACCAGCGGTAATGTGCGGTAGCCACTTCGTGATAGCGCTCTTGAGGTTGACCTCCCTGTGTCCCTTCGGGTTCAGCCAAGCAATGAACTCTTCCAGCTAAACGTATGCCCATCAGAACGACAAGAACAAAGAGCCTGAAGCTCAAACCCACCTCATCAATATCGGAAAACGCAGCCCATTCATTAGAAGCCAAGATCCCATCCTCGCCCTCCTCCTCCTTCCTCCTCGCCTCAACATCCTCCTCCGCCTGCCTCATGAACAGCAAATCCACATCCGTCTCACTCGGCCCCTGTATGAATATCCGCCCGGTCCCATATTGGCAGACACCCCCACTCCCAAGCAGCGCCGCCGAGCCCAGCCCATCAAACCACCACACACGATTATAGAACCGGTCGCGTCCCAACGGCTTCACCCGCACGCCGCCAAGCAGCTTCCGGAAGTCGCGCTCAATACCCTCCAGCCTCCGCTCGAGCTTGTTCACCTCCTCGTCCAACCGGCGGTGCTCAGCAATCGCCTGCTTGGTCGAGGCCTGTTTCGCCCTCGCCGCCTCGCGCTGCTTGGCCTGCGTCTGCATCTTCTGCCGCAGGTCCTTCTGACGCGTTGTCTTCTTGGACGTGGACGGTGAAGGGGAATCCGACGCAGCGTCAGAGGCACCCATCTCCGAGTCGCTGGGGTCCGCCATAGGAACATCCTCGTCAACAGGCGCTTCCTTCGTGTCAGGCAGTAAGCTATTCATCTCCTCAGTGCTAATGGAGTGTCAGAAATGCCGAGTCTAACCATTATTGAGAACTCACAATTGCTTCTTCGATCGATTCACCTCAATCTTTTCTTTGCGCAGAGCAGTCAGTTGCTCCTCGCAGCTCTCCATATGCGCGTGGATGGCTTTGCTGGTGATGGCGAGGTTCGTCATGAAGGACATGATGGCAATCCGGTCGGCCGGTGGTAGACTCGGGTACCGCTCGGCTGGGGTGGAAGGGACAGTGTATAGCGAAGGTGGCGGAGACCGCGATCCTGACGCTTCAGAAGAGGCGCCGTTCGCTTCGGCTGGTGCAGTGTCTTCGGGTGCAAATAAGAGTTTGGTGAGAATCTCTCGTAGTCTCGGGAAATTGGCAACAGTGGCGTGCTGGAAACCCAATTTAGCGACGGACATCCTGCAGCCAAAACAAGGAAAACATACATCTTTGAGACACCCCAAGAGCGCATCTTCCCAGCCCACTCGTCCCTCTGAGAAGCGAAGTGGGACGCGTTCCCAGTTGTTGCCTATGTCAGCCATGGCATTAATCAGCGCATCAATATCATTGCCCAACAGCTCGTTGTCATCAAGGTCCCGAGCCCGCAAGAGTGATAGAACAGCACTGTGGCGGTGAAATGGCACTGTCCGTAGATTGTAAATGAGCGTAGAGTGCACTTCGGCGAGGAGGGAGCAAGGCGGGTCATCAACAGCATGCCTTATCGCATGCTCAAACTCATCCAAAGTAAATGTCGAGAGGTGTAAAGGTTGCCTACGGGGTAGCATGAGACAACTGACAAGCGTGAAAAAGCGGACGTCGCGGTACTTACCCATAAACCACCAAAAAATTCCAACTCATGAGGAAGGCTTCGAAGACGCCAGGTGTCGAATTGAAGGGCAACGCCGTGCGACTGGGAATGGGCTTCTGCACCTTCATCCCGGCCTTCTTGTCCTTGTCGGTCAACTTGACGTCCAGATCCTCCGTCGGATAGCGAATAGGTTTCTTCTTTTTCTTCTCCGCCGCAATGCGCTCGGCCTCCTCCTTTGCAAGTCTCTGCTTCTCCGCTTTCTCGTGGGCTTCGCGCTCGCGCTTTTCAGCTAGGGATGTGGTGCATCAGCTGGAGCACAGGATACGCCGAAAAGAGCGACTGACCTCTCTCCTCTTGCGCAGGCGTCATTTTCTTCTGCTTCTTGGAAGGAGGTCCATCTTTGTCCTCCCACACCTTTTTCCGCTTGTCGATCTCGCCCTTCTTGATGGTTTCTACACCACGCCGCGTCTCCTCTGACATGTCCGAGTTGACGCCATACCGTCTCGCTATGGCAGGTTTGACTGTCCAAGGGGACGCGACAGCGGCATCGCGGTCGACACAGTCACGAATGAACCGGCGGAGGATAGATTTAGAGAAGGTTAATCGGTCGCGGCTTTGAAGATAGGTTAGAATGCGAGAGCATCTCACCATAACGACAGCGTACCTCATGAGATGACACGTAACTTCCATGAGACTACCGACGGACTCCTCCATTTTCGCCTTCTCCTGGGCGGACTTGGCCTTGTCGTGACTCTTGTCCTTTTCGGGCTCCAGGATCTGCACCCAGTAAAAGTAGCGGTCTGGAGGGTCGCTGTCGTTGAAGTCTTTGGCAGGCACCTTGAGATCTCCTGTGATCATGTGTGGCTCTTCGAGTTCAGGGCGAGGAGAGTCGGAGGAGTTGCGCGAGTCCTTGCGCGAATCTCTCGCGTCAACGTCGTTGTAGTACCTGGGTGTGTATACAGTCTCGACCATGCCGTAGAACCTGGACACTGGATGAGCAAATGTAGCGAGCGGAGAATAGAACAAAGGCGTACTTTTTGCCACCCAGATCCACGATGATCTCTGGGAATAGATATCAGTATGCACCAGTGCATGTGCTGCAGACGCGACGCACTTTCGCCCTTGAAATAGCGGTCCTTGAATCGCTCGTACACTGCTTCGACGAGATGGTCCAGACGGCCGACAACCTCTGTGGGACAAGTGATGGTAAGGAGATGCGCGAGAAGGACGCGACGCGACGGGACATACGCCATTGGACGGCCTTGAGGATCGCGGGCTTGAGCGGCGCAGAGAAGCGCGAGTGCAGAGTTCTCGCCTCCTGGCGTTCGCTGTCGAGGGCCTGGAAGTAGTCAAGACCACTCTTGCCGGTGACCTCGCACTGGAACTGCTTGAGGCGGTAGAAGGACATGCGGGCTGCGTAAGCCCTGGGCGGCGTGAGCACGGGCAGCGGGACAGAGAAACGGACACGCAACTCGTAGGACTCAAAGATCTCGCCGGTCTGTTTCAGCAGGAAAACGAGTTTCGTGGGATTGGAGGCGAGCGTGTCGAGGAGATCCTCGGATGGCTGGGTGAGCACGACCCGTTTGCGGCGGCAGGTGGGCATGGCGGCTGGGGCAGTGACGACAGGGAGCAAGCGGGCGGCAGATGCGGCTGGCGGCGCGGAGAACGGCGGGGACGGGGGAGGGCGAGTGCCCGGTGGGCGGCGCGACGAGTACGGGACAGCGGGGGCGGCGGCGGACGCAGTGGCGAGACGCAGGAAAACGGATGATGGGGGCGGCTGAGAAAGGGAGGGTCCGGCACAAGGTGGCTGGCCCACAGTTCCGTCTATCAATCTCTGCCACTGCCCTCTGCCTCTCTCGCCCGGCCTGCGACATCGCCTGCCCGCGCGCGTCCGCTCTGCCGCAGCCGTCCCGCTCGCCTGCTCGCCGTCGCATACCGTATCCGTGCTCCTTTCAGCGCGGCCTGCAGCTCAAAGTCTCGAATAGCCTTGTCTTTATGGCAGCAAGAGGGGCGTGACTCTGGTTTCTCACCACGACCCACACTGCCACTTTGGCACACACATGCGAGACGGTTCACTTCTGCTGGCTGTCTCTGACTGGGCCTGGGCCTCAACTAACATCTCTTCGTTGTGGCCAAGACGCGCCTCGCAAATTGCTGATCTTGTTGACCAAGTTGTGATCCAGCCAACCGCTCTCGGCTGGCCATACCGCACCTCAGATACGCCCCCGTTGTCTAATGGTTATGACGTCAGACTTCTACAGTTGTGGATCTGGAGGTTGCGGGTTCGAGTCCCGCCGGGGGTTGTAGATCACCAAGTTTACGACCTTTTTGGCCGGCGGGCTTAAGCTCCTCCTTTCTTGGCTCTTGGAAGTTTAGGGTGGCGAAGTTAGGCTTGGTCCTGCAACAATTCCGGCTGGAAAATCCGGACCCGGGTA
Organism: Strobilurus luchuensis; assembly: GCA_019915105.1. Taxonomy (NCBI): domain Eukaryota; kingdom Fungi; phylum Basidiomycota; class Agaricomycetes; order Agaricales; family Physalacriaceae; genus Strobilurus; species Strobilurus luchuensis. Next base: position 1,632,047 of record JAHLMJ010000007.1, on the reverse strand, counting down.
CGTTCGGAATTCCTCGATTTGGGGCGTGAGGTAGTCACGCGGCCACCGCGTACTCGCCGCGTGCATCGATTACAAGTTTCTCGTACTCTACTACATGCATGAGGCCCGAGAGCGACCTAGAAAAGCGACGCCAACTTGCAGTCACCATAGTCCTGACTGTGGTGTGCTATGTTGTCCTTGGAATTGCATCCTACCTCATGCCGTACTACTGGAAACTTGACTATCATTCCAGTGCATTATCCGGCTACGCATGGCTCCAGGAGCTGCTGACCGGGCATCCGGATCGTATACACACTGAACTTGGTGTGCAGAACCCAGTCAGCATTGACCATGATGGATAGAGTAAATGATAAAAGAGTGTGTGGGTAGATTAATGTAGATAGAAGAGGCTCTGCTCGACAGCTAGCACGTCGGCAATAGTGTAGCCTCACTTTGGTCAGGCTATGAGGTGATGACAGTCGATCACCATATAACGCCTGATCCCTCTTACGCCTCGTTACCCGGTAGCCCAAGATTCTCAAAATAGTTCATTCTCCGCTGGACTGCCGCTCCGGCCTAGGTCACATGATATACGCTAATGTTCACCGCACTGTAGTTTGCAGTGACAACTTAAGAGGCTCGAGCTTCAAGTTCTCATATGGAAGATTAGCCTATGTAGTGGCAATTATGCCCAAGTGAGAAGTGCAGCATACTCTTTGGATTGACAGTCTATAGAAGACAATAATCCAAGACAGCCTTCTTTGAGATGCTTACGATGTATTGTGGGAGTGACTCCAATTCGGATTTCAAAGCTCTTGGGACTGTTAAGCTGGAATCATGTGTTTGCGCTGCTTGTGTTGGCGCCACAACACACTGCATGAAACATACAATATTTATGCCGAAAATATGATAAAAAAATGTAAAATTTATTTAGCATTTTTTCACCTGAAAAAAAAATAAAAATATCATAAAGAAAGATGAAAATATGCTAAATATATTTGAATATACTAAAGTATAGTATATATTTAGCATATTTTTACTCAATTTTATCATATTTTTATCAATTTTGAAGTGAAAAAATGATGAAAATTTTTTACATTTTTTTATCATATTTCTGGCGTAAATATTGTATATTTCATGCAGTGACATTGCCAGCACTTGTATATTTCATGCAGTGACATTGCCAGCACTCGAGTACTCACCACATACGCCCTCCAAAAAGCTGACTCAGCGGGCCGTGGTCGGCAATACAGTGACGATCAGTGTAAATTTAGAATCTTGGGCTACCGGGTAAGGAACCGGAAGAGGTCCCAGGCTAGCAATGGTGGTGGGAATAGAGTGACTACCTCACGCCCCAAATCGAGGAATTCCGAACGTACCCGGGTCCGGATTTTCCAGCCGGAATTGTTGCAGGACCAAGCCTTAGGGTGGCGAAGTATACCTTCCCCTCGGTATGTTACCGGTATTTTACCGACCCCTCCGGACCCCTAAGGTATCGATACAGTAAGTTACCGTCCGATAGTCACATGCTCCATTCACATGATGTACGTGGCGCAATTTCCGCCAAGCTCACAAAAGCACAATGTTTTTGCTCCTACCACGAATAGACTGCCTGATTCTTGCATTTTATGACTGCTGCTGTGTAAGATCATTATGAAACCATCCTATCTGTATTACTAAGGCTCCGCCACACCTCTTCAAGCTATCCCGCCCCTTCCCGCCGCACCGTGCGCCCATCACGTGAAACAGTCACATGGAGGTAAGTTACCTACCTCCAGACCGTCAAGGTATCTTACCGGTAAGTTACTGGTAAGAAACCGTCGCAAACCAGTCGGGTACCGATACCTACCGTTTACTTTGCCATCCTAGGCGAAGTATACCTCCCCCTCAGTTTCTTACCAGTATTTTACTGACCCCTCCGGACCCCCCAGGTATCGATACGGTAAGTTACTGTCCGATAGTCACATGATTGACTCACGTGATGTCCGTAGCGCAATTTCCGCCAAGGTCACAAAGACACCAATTTCTTTTCTTTCTGCCGCACACAAAATGCCTGATTCTTGTATCCTGTGATAGCTGCTTCATAATTCAGTGTGAGACTGTCTTATTGAGATCTCTGAGGCCCCACTGCACCTCTCCAGGCTATTCTGCCTCTTTCCGCCGCACTGCGCGCCCATCACGTGAATAGGTCACGTGGAGGTAAGTTACCTACCTCCAGACCGTCGAGGTATCTTACCGGTAAGAAACCGGTAAGAAACCGTCACAAACCAGTCCGGTACCGATACCTATAGTTTACTTCGCCACCCTAGGTTTGGAACTGGTTTGAACCCTGTTCAGAACCGGCATGTGCTAAATCCACGTGATGCCGCCGCGCGCCTCCCGCCGCCAGTCCCGCCTCGGTTTCAAGGCTACACTTTGTTCTCAAGAATGGTTCTCTTCCACTTCTACATATGCTTATGAGATATTTTTGAGGGCTGTCACAGTAGCTTTTGTATCTCTTTGCACTGTATATAGGTCCTGTACATGATATTTTGCGCCACATACGCTTCTTCCGCCTCTCGCTGGCCATCGCGTGAAAATGTCATGTTACAGGTTCCAAACCTCCCCTCCCGAACGTCCGAGGTTTGGAACTGGTTCCATACCGGTTAATTACCGAGTCAAACTGTTTCCGGGGGGAAACTTAGGTTTCCCCCACGACCCTGAAGAACTTACTACTTAGCTCTAAGCTCTTGAGTCTTGAGTCTTGAGTACTTGAGTGCTTACTACTTACTAGTTGACTCTTCACTTTCGACTCTAGGCCGGCGGCGGCGCCGTGTCGCTGTGTTGGGTCTCGAGTCTCGACATCGTGGCGGGACTGTAACCGGCGCGCTGTCGATTTAACAGTAACCGGTAAGTTACTGTCCTAGTTCACTTTGTCACTCTAAATGCACAGGTTCAGATTTGCGAAATTCGTGTGACTGTTCACTTACAAGTCATCAAATCTAGTAAGCCCGCCAGTCTCGCGGTCCTACATGATAATCGCCCGCCTCCCGCCCAGAAGACTAACAAGATAATTCTTCAGTACGTTTTGGGCTTATGGCTTCTTCCTGATAGCAGTTTACAGCGACTTGCGAGGATGAGCTATAGCTACTTTCTTCTGTCAAAGTCTACTTGGCGTGCAGACATATTGGGGTTTGGGACCTAGCAAAGGCACCCGTGCATCATGACTCCATAGCTCAGTGGTAGAGCATGCGATTGCAGATCGCAGGGTCCCGTGTTCGAACCACGGTGGGGTCTTGTGTTTTGATTTTTGCTGCTCGGGAACTTGGAACATTCGACCGACGAAGTTGAACTGAGTAACTCAATTCAATTCACCGACGACCGCCAAAGTGATTCGTGGAATCTGGATCCTGGAATTGAGCGACTCCAATTGGACTCCAGCCTACCTTGTACCAAGCACATCCTGGAACCTGTCGCCAGTAGCTAATCACCGTCAGGAAGATGGTTTCGACGCTTTGTGTTTCCTCGAACATTCTTGCCGATCCTGGTCTTCGTGGCGCCTCTCATAGGTGCTCCTCGGCCGCCTCCAAAGCGGAAGATTACACCTCTGAGATTGATTATATAGGTCCTTGCCGCTTCGGGGGCCTTGTTCTGGACGTCTAGAGGATTGTTTGGTATCCGAATGTTTTTGATAATCTCGTGAATACACATTGTGCAAGCGTTCGTTTCCTGTATCAATGATGATTCTCGAGCAATTCCTCGTGAGCAGAACCGTCTTGCTCGAACCCAATCTCGCGTTTTTCAGGACACTCAGTCTGATGTCTGGTCATTCCATGTCACAACATCGTAAAACGGTCTATCATACAACGCAGAAGCATGGGGGCAACATTATCATACATTCGTCATGTCAGCCTCTTGCAATAGTCAGGATTCCCGACGGGATTGAGAGCCCAATTGGGCATGTCAACAACTCGACCGCCGGCACCGCCCACCTAGAGAACCGTCAGACTGCATTCCCCCTCGACAAAGAAACGACCACTTACAGCAAAACTGTAGACGAACACCATGACCTCAGTGCCTCCGTCAAGAGCAGCAGACATCAAGAAGTTGTACTTCCTAAACCATCCAGGGTGGTACTTGCGGATCCAGAACTGACTGAAGCAGCACAGCAAGAACGTGCAGAATATCGAGGAGTTGATCCCGCCAGCCAGAGCTCCAATTTGCACGCAGATCATTGGCGTGATGACTCCGTCGAAGTGGGCCTTGGGCCACTTGCGATGGGCAAGCCAGAACGGAATCGGGACGAGGAGGCCTATCAAGATAGACATGGGTATCATCTGTGCATCGTTCAGACTTATGTATGTAGTGACGACCAAGCGCATGAGTTGGCTTACCACGTAGCGTCCGGATGGGCTGTACAACTCCTTAGCAAGACCGCCCCAAGTAACGGCGTTGCTATACCAGAAAGGTGAGATATAAGCTCGCGTGCCGAAGAGTGGGACATACCTGTTGAAAGACTGAATACTAGCACCAGACCAGACGTTGGTGCCCTGGACACTAAGTAGAATTTCCCGGTTGGCAGAAACGACGATCTTCATGATGATGTAGTTGAGCATAGCTCCCACGACGGCCCCCAAGCTTTGCCTGATAGAGGTCAATAAATGCTTCAACAGATGATGAAGTCGTAAGCACGTGCATGGTAAAAGTAACGCGAGGCGGCAACTTGGTGTACTGGCCGATCTTGAGATCACGACACATCGAACGACCTTGTTCGGTGCTGTTGTAGGCGTACTGCGAACAACGCGTAAGTGATGAACGTATGGCGGGCAGCAGGACTCACCAACGTGAAGTACATGTTCGCGTGGGGCTTTCCGGGCACAAGGGCTGCTCCAAGCATCTACGAGCGAGGACGGGTGATCAGGAAACCATAGCCTGATTACTCGAGATTGCCCTTTCTCACCTGCGCAAAGTCCTCAGTCCCGGGAACGTAACTGGTGATAGCGGCACGTTAGGCAAAGGTGTTCCTTGAACGGAGGTCAAGATGTATAGCTCACCATAAGATTGCATACAACGTCGTTATGATCGGAAGAAAAATCGTAGCAAAGCCAACGGCGATGAAGAACGCCCACCTGTGAGGTATCAGAACATATACTCAGCGCTTAGATTTAGAACATACCAAGGAAGTTGCGCTTCTCCCGTGTAGTTGGTCGCCAATGCCATTGCGATAGAGGTCACGAACATAGCGACATACCACCACATGGGAACTTCGTTGTAAACCTTCATCTTCTCGTAGTGAGCTTCGGGAATGATCAGTCTGAGTCCCGAGGCTATCAACGCGAGCTTTGGGCATACCATCCTGAACGCCGCCTTTTTTGCTGTCCTTGATCGAATCCAAAACTTGCTTGCCGTTCCACAGAATCATGTGCGTAATGGTGGCACCAAAAGAAAGACTCGAGCCGATGGAGGCAATGACCTGCGTCGTCGCAAACCACGGAAGGCCTTGCTCGGCTAGCTTCGTCGCGTTGACAGTGTAATCGTCGTTGAGGATCAACGTCTGATCGTATTCCGTACCGTTTTCGTAGAAAAGGAGCTAGAGCGCAGGTCAACATTGAGAACACAGTTTTTTATACTACAACACAAACCTGCGACATGAATGGAAAGTTTTGCGCATTCCACACGTTATTGGCGTACGCGATGGAGAAACTCAGGCTAGGACATCCGTTTCAGACATTGAGAGCCAAGTTGGGAGAGATTTGACGCACATGCAAATCAGAACACCGAAGAACAGCGAGAGTTGGGTTTGGATCGGTTGGAAGAGAGCGCCGTAAGCGGAGCCTCCGGAACCGATATAGTTCCAATCGAGGCAAATGGAGAAGAGTCCAAGACCCTCATTGCCTGCCAAACAATGTAGATCCAGTCAAGGCAGGGATTGAAGAGACTTACCAGCAGCGCCGCCGAAGATTCGCGTAACCCAAGCGCTGTCCCGTCGGGCCAAACAGAAGATGGAGAAACCAGTCAGAAGAGGTGCGACATATTCGGGAATCCATTGCCAGAAGACTATCGGCAAAGTCAGTCGCAATTCGAGCGCTCGAATATCAGACTGGCATTCTTACATATGCAGATGAAGAGCGCCCAGAAGAATTTGATCCGTTTCTTCTGTAAGAAGTTGTCGGTGCTGCGGTGCAGGACATCGAACATTTGGATTGTGGGCATAACGTTGGGGAAGACGATGTATGTCGGGTAGACCAAGAACGAACGCATCATTCCTGGAGTTCGTCAGCGTACGATCACGAAGGGGAGAAATGAGAGCGTACCTGCCAGTCCATATCCAAGAAGCTGACTTCCCAAAAGTGTGAAGATCGCGATAGCAGGGTTTGGCTCGAATCCGTAGAACAAATCATCAGCTGAGAAGATACTGATAGCAAGGGCACCGTGCGTCGCAGCAGCAGACATGATAAGGATGCCAACGTGCTCCTTGATATTGAAAGGGCTAGGATTCATGAAACGCCAAAATGCATTGTCTGAGGTTTTCAGTATCGAGTGCCGATTTCCGGGGCCAGGAAGCACCTCCTGCAGCAAGCGACCAAGACCATACGCGGCTGTCTGCAGGAAAAGCTGCGAGACGTACACATACTGAGGACGGAAAGCCTGTGGACCATCCTCAGACAAACAAGAACCTAGACTATCGATGGATACCCACGAAGATTTGACTGAGCACAGCACCGAAACACGAGAGTCCAAGGGAACAGAACCAGAGACGGAACGTCCAGACAGGAAGCGTGGGGTCGTCGTCCAGAGAGATGAGACGAAGAGACCAATCTTCGGCAGTGTCTAGAAATCAGTCAGTTGACTGGGAGTGAGTATGGTGGCACTGATGGGTTTCTTTACCTATCGGGCGCTCTTTGCCATCTGAACCCAAGTCGATTTCCCGAACGTCCTCGAAGACATCGCCAGGGAAGAACTCCTTGGTGATGACCGTCTCGTTCCTGCCCTTCATCGAGGCCTTCTCGTCGTCGTACGAGTCATGACGACCCGGAGTCTTCTCGACTGTGGGGAGCGTATCGACGGCATCTGTCTGAGAAGACATGATTGTCTCGAAGAAGAGCGTCCTCGTCAACGACAGATGATGGCTGGTCCATATATATGGTCCTTCTCATGATAACGTATCTGGCCAAGGAGCACAAGGAACCCTCGCTGATAAGTTGGCAATCTTCGGGACTGAATCCGTAGAACGTATCAGCAGTTCCAGAATAGTTTCCTCGTGAATCTTATCGCATGTTGAACTATGTTGACCGGCCCAGAAGAAGCGCATGCTCACCAACAAAACGATATGCTTAAGTTCCACACACGCCTTCCATACAACTGACCCTCCGCCGAGTCCCGAGGCATGCCTGCACCATTAAAGGTTACGATTGATGGCGTTCATGGCTGTTTTTTCGGCTGGTCGATCTCGGGTATCAGCTCAGCGCTCCAAACTGAATGATATCAACTTCAAGCGCTCGGGTCACACCTACTGGGCGAGTGCGATTGGTTTCCACCCGTCCAGTCTATAATCCTTGTCACAACATTGGTACTTGCCTTAACTGGGCAACTTGCGGATCTCACTCTCTGCCTCTCGAGTCAGACTCGCAGGCGGCACGTATCTTGCAAGTTTTCAATAGTTGGTCCATCGACTACATCGCACGTTCTCAGCCAGAAAACAAATTTTACGCCCTAGATTGAGCGAGCCCAAGAGCAGAGAGACTATGATATAATACACGTACACAAGTGGCGACAGGATCACAGTCGAATAACCCCGTCTTCCGTCACGCCTGGCCTGTTAGAAGATTCAGCTGCGGAGGGACTGGTAGGCTTTGAGATAGCAGCAAGCTCCTCTCCTTCCTCCTCATCGTCATCTCCAACCAGGAATGGCTTTTGCTCCTCATTACCCGAGGAAGAAGGCGCAGCGAGATCCGCTGGTGGTGGGGATGGCTGCGGAGGAGCTTTGGAAGAATTCACTTGATTTTGATGGCTGAAAGGATTTGTGGACTGTGGGATGGCAGGTCGAGCAAATTGGTGACGCGGAGGTCGTATGAACCCGCCGACCTCTCCTCCATCAACGCCACTGTGATGACTGACGGGATTTGTCCTCGGTAAAGGATACTGTCCGGCCTGGCCACCTTCGTAGAACCCGCCCATCAAGTCTTTGAACCAGTCCAGAGCTTCCGAGGCATGGTAACGGAAGCCCTCTATGGAGAATGAGGGGATCTGATCCAATCCACGCAGGTTCAGAACGAAGCGATTGTAGAGAGTGCCCAGAGTCAGATAAGTCATAAGCAAGATGAATCCGCTGCAAGATAGGGTCAGTTCAGGCTGCATGGAAGAACTTCGGGGCCCACAGAACTACGAGGGTCACAAAAAATCCCCATGGACCGGAACGCGATCCTGTAGGACATGCGACCTGGAAATTCATTAATCGGCGATAGCTGGCTGTGGCGATGACCATGGGCCTACATGAGTCCTCCACTCGACGAAGAAAGAGCACGCTTCTTCGCCCAATGGTAGCTGCGCAACAAGCCGAGGTTGTCCGACAGAGAATACAGCAGTATCGCACACAAAGTCAATGATTGTGGATGCCTTGCCACCACCGCTAGGGCAGGTGGAACCACCCAGCATGTAGAGCTGGACCGATCCAGCAGCATACGCCAGAGTAGTGTTTGGTTGCCTGTCCGTATTTCAGCATGACTTCTGCCCTCTCAGCTTGGTTGCCGACACGTACCCGACGGAAAAATCACCGTGGCCTTTGCGTATGTAGCCTCCCACTTTGCTGGGATCGTCCAGGTCCCATGTCTCTGAGGTCACTGGTTTGCATATATTGAGCAAAAGCGGCGGGGTATCGCCGGAGGAAGTGGGTATGCTGTAGTCCTTGCTGTTGACGGCGTCGTTAGCCGCTATGATGAGGATAGCCGCGAGCACTCACCTTGCCTTCAGGGGCGTCAGGTCGTAGTAGTTGCCTTCAGTCGTGGTCACTGTGCACGCATTGTCTTCCTTGCTTGCGACCAGTGCCAGAAAGGGAAGCGCGGCAAGCAGGATATGCATTTCAACGTGGAAGCCTAAATTAGCCCAGTGATGCTGATTGGTTCCGCTCGGAATGCAGGGCCGTATCTCAATCCAAAAGAGGCGATGAACATTTGCGCAGTGGTATTTGTGAATAGGGAGGGATGTAAGGCTACAGACTCAGAGTATATGATGTGATATGTATGGAGAATACTAGTAATGTTGTCCACATAATGAAAGTGTGCAAGTAATATGACAAGAACGACGTCCGTCATCGAGGGAGCTGACCGACTTCTTCATGCTCTCCAAGCCTAATTCTCGTCCGAATGCCAAAATGATGTTGGATATCCGGCGGCGCCATAATCCAGAGTATCTCCATTCTCCTGTAGATCGACATTTCCACATATTTGAGTGCAGTGAAGGACCTCTCCCGGAGAAACTGAACAATGGCTTGGTCGGTGATCCCTCTGATACCCAGCATACGCAGGCTCTCCAGAGCCGGACAAGGCACTGCTCTTTTCCCGTCGTGCTGCTGGATCTTTGCAGAGAACGTGTACATGAAGTCATCCGTTAACTCCTGACACGAAGTGATGCGGAGGTGAGTGATGGCGGTGGCATGTTCGAGCATCCTTGTGAGCAAGTGCGCAGGAACGCGTTGGGCGGAGATCGTCAGGTGCTGTAGATACGGGGCGTGCTTGAGATTCGGTGTGAACGGGAGTCGACTGATGGCGTTCAGCGCAAACTTTGACGGTCTATACCAGCCACAATGAACATCCAGTCGTTGTAGGGATGGCATGAAAAGAGAGTCGAAGATGTGCTTCAGGTCCCAGCCGCCGATTGTCAAGACCGCAAAGAAGCGTAGGTTGGCGAGAATAGTGGCAGTCTGCGGGGATGCGTTGCCAGTGATATGCAACACACACGACCGCAGTTCGGGACACATCTTTGCGAGACGCAACACATCCTCTGCAGTGAACGTCATGGACTGTTTCTCGAACGAGGTGCGACGAGGCGAAGGTATCAACGTCTTCAAGGAAGTATCGGACATTCCAACCTCGGAGGTCAGTCCCTCGTGCCCAACAAAGAGCAACCTCACGTGCTTCAAGGTGGCGCCGAGAAAGTCAAAGATCGTCACATCAACTGGCGTGAGCGTCGGTCCGTCGATGGTCTCTACGAAGGAGAAAGATTCAAGGAACAGGACGTCCGAGGGCCGTAACTTCTGGAACGGCCGTAGCGAAATGGCGGGCGCCTCCAAGCTCATGGTCTGCCATTGCGAGGCAAAAGTCAACACCACGTCCATGATTGCCCAGATCGCCGCGCCTGAAGAAGAAGCCGATCCATGGTTCGTGCGGATGGTGATATGCAATGGCATGCGCTGGGCTGCCAGAAGCCACCTATGAACCATACCAGCCACGCCCATGATTCTGGCGTCATCCTCTTCGATGTCGACTGAGACGGTGATAGAGTTCCACAGCTCGGGATTTCGATAAGCGGCGCGATTCCACGAGCGACAAACTTGTGTGAAGAGGAGCGGGCCTTCGTTGGGATTGAGACGGGGTTGATTTGGAAGGGCGTAGTGGAAGATTTGCTGGACGACCTTATTCGGCAACATACGCGGCGTCCTTTGTGTCATGATGATGGTAAGGAAAGAAGAGAAATCAGAGTGGCCAACATGCGAGTGGCAGCGTGCTGGACAAAGACCATCGGCACAAGGGCCGTGACTTTGCAGCGCCTTTCCTTTTCGGAGAACAATAGACGTGATGGATAATTAGTATAGACAACAAAACAGTCCGTGATATTCTCTATGTTGCTGAATCGCAACGGAACAGCTGCAGGTCAGGTCATTATTGCCAGTCAAAAATCAATGATGCTGGACATACCTATCGCGCTTTTGCAGATTCTGCTCTACGGCTCTCTTGTGCTAGTATGGTGACTGCATTGACGGTGAGGGCAACGATTGAGGCAGATATGTATCCCAACATCAGGCCGTAAGCAGGAGTTAGCGGCCAGGCCTTCAATATGTTAGCATATTTCGACAGGAGAGGATGATGTATATGACACTTGCTTGCCATGGGCGATCCCAGTCAAGGGCAATAGGTATAGCTCCAAGCCAGCATCCAATCATAGCGCCGACAGATGGATAAACGATGGCTCTTTCCACTGGATTGCGTATTCTGAGATACTTGCATCAGCTCAGGTTGTCAAGGCCGACACAAAGATACTGACGAGAATTCTGCGAACAGTCTGGTCCAGGTCATCCTGACAATGGTAGCCTCCGTCGATCCAGAGTTTGGGGAGGGGATACCGTAAGCGTATGCCGGTGATAGTATGGCGACGATAGACAGAAGGAGTGATAACAAATAGGTGTGCAACCAGTGTCTGTGCTTTGCATGAGTGTCGGATGTCAACAAGTAGGAGTATCATACGAGGTAATGGGCGCTCCGAAGAGAATCATAACCGCAAAGAACACGAATGAGAACGCGAATGTCGCAATCCACGCGTTTTTGGTAGCCTTGAAGAGGTGAGGATACCGCTCCAGGACAAGGAAAGGACTCACCGAGAACTTTGACTCGTCGAGTTTGACTTTTTCTATGCGACGCGCCTCGTCGGTACCCTTCACGGAGTAGTCGATGAGCCAATCACGGATCCAGCCTCCCCACCACGACTGCAGCACGGCGACACCCAAGCACATTGACGCAACTGTCGCCTCTGGATTTGAGGTAAGCGCGGCCATGAACGGATGCTGTGGCCGGTCCAGAGAGCTAGTCTGCGTGTTGTCGCCACCGCGTGGATTATATAGCATCCTGGGGAAGAACAGCGCAGTGAAACCTAGCAGAGTGGTGTGAACGCCGACGATTGACGTGTACCGCGCAAATGGGAAGAAGGGAGCCTCTGCTTCGACATCGTTGGCGTATTGCTCGTCCTGCGCCGTCGCTTTCGAGCTTTTCGCTTTTCGTTTTGTCATGTTGACTGTGGTAATGACAGCAGCCTGGTGGGGGGTAGTGCTGCCGCGAGTCGAGGTGGAGTTCGCCTCGAGTCAAGGGACCGGGGTTAGCTCGACTCGGTCAGTCCGAGTTCACCTCGAGCTACCATCGAGGTCACCTCGAGCTCCATCAGTACCTGACAGCCGGCACAGCGGCACCACGCCTCTCGCACACTTGCCAAGTTGCGGTAACTATCGCACATTGAATTGCGACACCAGTAATACAACCTTCTTTCAGTAATCACAGCCTTTACCAGAAATTGAACGACCGTCGGATCGAAGCTATAACTTGATTATACATAGAATGTGTACTCTACTCGGATTATGAAGCTTTACTCTGCATGGTATTAACAATGTTCAAGAGCTCGTCAATCTGGCCGTGAGCCATCAAATGCTCTATCGTCTCCGGAGCTACCTCGGCACGTAAAAGATCCTCCTCGGTACTTACAAGGTCCCCAAAGAAGGAAAGGCGCTCATGGCGGTATATGTACTTGAGTATCTGCAGGATTTCCATGAGTAATGGCTTCATGGATGTTCGTCTCAGCGTGTCAGTCTCTTTGCTAGATGAAAAGACACGTTCACACGGAACTGCAGATGCTTGAGCAGGTAGAACATCCATTGCAAGACGGAAAAGCAGCGGGAAGGATGCTTGACGTTCCTGAAATCATACATGAGTTGGGAATCACTGAAAATGTAGATAACTTGTACCTCCCAGTACCGGAGAAGATCAAAGGACTCCAGCTCAGCCATTTTCCGCTCCAAAATTTCCAACGCCGTTGTCTCGGGATCGAGATCAGCACCGCCAACAAGACCCTCCTCCTCATAGCGCTTCATCTCATCTTCCACAATGTGTCGGTCTTCAATGGCTGCGGCCTGTTCGCGCTCTTCAGAAGTAAGATTCGCGGAGGCGTTCGGAAGCATGGGCAAAGATGCGCTCTTCCTGGGGCCCATCTGATAGAAACCAGCAAGGCCCGACCGTTGGGCTCGCGCTGCACTCGATGGAGTAGCAGATAGTGACGGCGCGGTAGCAGTACGTGCGGGAGTAGGAGGTCTCGATGCGGCTGGGGTCACGCTAGTCGACGGATGGGCTCGAGACGCGCGACGGAATGTTAGAAGCTGTGAAAGCAGTCAGTGACAGCACCTTCGTGCTTCTGATACTGCTGTACGTACCGAATCATACACGAAACCTTTGGCCGATTTAAAATCCTCATGGGACCAGTTTTGCTTGATCCACCACAATTTCATAGTAGGGTTCAGGACTGAAATATTTGTCATGAATTGAGACACGTCTACAGTCAAAGACATACCAATAGCAAGGTTGTAGATCTTAGCAGTCCGCGAGTAAGCAAGATACTCTTCTAGCTTGTTTATCGACGCATCGATAGCATGCTGAATCTTAGGCAGCTCTGCCTTTGCGTCTCGGAGCTTCTCAATAAGCTTTTCGTAAAGAGGAATCACGATCGAGAGTGTGGGCGTCTGTTCTGCGGAAACAAGCTCCTGCACGGCATGAGCATAGGCTAAGAAGCTTCGTATGTCACTGAGGACGTTGATCTGAACCTCCGTCAAGGCATGCTCAGCAAGGTCGTCGTGATGAGAGAGAAAGCGAGCTACAGGCTATATGAAGAGGGTCAGAGCATAGCAAGTATCAGAGAATCATTAGCGTACCATGTATAGAACCAGTACACGGTCAATCATCAAGAACGTCGAGGACCAGCGCGTATCGACATCTTTCAGAAGCTGCAGCAGTGCAAGCGGCTCCTCGTCGCCAGGTTCGCCCCAGCCGCCCGACGCGTTACCAGTAATGATGATCTCGCGTATCTCCTTCCGCCGTTGATCAGATGCCCTGCAAACCTGTACAAGCTTTCGCGCGACACTAACAACATCATCTGAAAGCGCTCTGGCATACTCCGGATCATCGCGAAGCTCAGCAGACTCGTCGAGCGGCAGTGCAAAAGCCGATTGCTGGAGATCGGGATCGGTAGGTAGCTCTGTCAGATGTTGGAGACCATGTTTGACCGCAATATTGACGACATGTGGAAAGCAGCTATAGCTCAGTCAGCATTGGGATCCTGAGTATTCAGTCAAAGAACAGACCGGATTCGGTTACCCTGGACATTGAAGGGTATATCCAGTTTTCCGAGTTCACGAGCCATAGCCTCCATGAGCGTGTTGTTGTTGCTAGCGTTGTCCAGTGTGATCATACCGATCTAGATGCAACATGATTAGTGAGTGCTCCCCAGTGATAACCAAGACTCGTACCTTTCCAATGCAGCCGATATCGCGTAGGACATCTAAGAAGACGGTGGCAATATTCTCACCAGTATGGCTAGTGTCCAGGCCTCGAAAGGCCACCAAGTCCGAGCGCAGCACAAGACGGCCAGATGGCAGTCGCATGATGTAATGTGCTGTGATAGCCATGTACGACTGGAGATTGGTGGCGGACCAGATGTCAGAGGTGAAAGAAATGCGCCCGATGGCATTGTTGACCCGTTCAAGCAAAGCCGTATACTCTCTATGGAACGTCTCAAAAATAAGGTCCGTAAGCTTTGTTCGGTGAGGTAAATTCTCCTGCGAAATGACCTTCTGGCCAAGGTAGAGAAGAAGGTCGCGAAGCTCGGGTGTGTCAACGACGTGAATGGACTAGAATTCCCGTAAGTGTGACTGTAGCGAATAGAGAACTCAAATGATTACCTGGTCATCAGCCGCTATCCATTTCACAAGCCGTTCATAGAAACCCGCGATGGTAAACTCTGGCATGGGCACTTCTTCGTTATCGCAGAGCTCCGGTACTTCATCGCCACGAAGCACGGTCTGGTGCCCCTTGAGTTGCATGCTCTTGACGATAGTTCGCCATAGAGCGCCGTGATCCTTCTCCAGATGCCTCCGGATCGCCTTCGTTTGTCCTTGAGTGTTTTTCCATGTTGAGACATCGTCCCTACAGAACAATCGTGTCAGTCAATGTGCAAAGAGTAAGTACAAAATTACTTACTTGCAGAGACGACAACCTAGATGGCTGAACGTCTTCGTTGACGGTCGCTCCAGGGACGTAGCTTCAGTTTCTGGCAACGAAGACGGCGGTGTATCGGAGTGAAGCCCGCGAACAAAGTACCAGACGTCGCTAGCTCCAGCGGTACGTGGGTTCTTGCTCTTGGGCCGAACTGCAGATGCGAAGCGTGTTCCTGTGGAAAAGGCACGTGGAACTGAGGAGACACTCTCAGAAATAGGCCCGACACCATATACAGGGACAGCGGGAGCTGCAGAGGCCGGAGTTGCTGTTTGGGAGTCCGGGAGCGGTCCCGACTGGGACGCGGTCGCGTTCACGCGTCGGCGCTGGCGCGGGGGGCCGGTGGTAGCAGTAGACGCGTTGCGAGCCCGAGAACGTTTGTTGCCAGAATTTGTCGAGTCTCGAAGTGGGTTTGCCGCCGATGACTGAGATGGGAAGGGAATAGACGATGGATGCTGCTGATACTGATGCTGATGCTGGTACTGTTGATGTTGTTGGTACTGATGGAAACGCTCCCACTCCCGACAATGCTGGTGATAAGCATCCCAAGATGGATATCCAGGAGGGGGCGGCTGAGTACTAGCGTGAGGAGGTTGGTGGACACAGGTACAGGGACTGCCTCCGCACGTTGGACAGGACGCCGGCATCGACATAACACGGCTTGAGGGAAATATGAGTATGAGGCATGATGACTCCGCCTCTTTATATTGCCCGACGCGAGTCGCGTCGCGTCGCTCGATCGTTTATCGTCCGACCAGTCGCTTTCAACAAAGGTTTCGGGGCACCGCCACCCAGGAACTCCTTAAATAGAGGGTGACCATCGGCCGACTCACGCACACTGTCCCCCGGTGTTGTAGCAGCAGAAAAAAAACTTGTATTGTTCGTCGGCGTCGTACTTGGTCGTAGTAAGAAGACAAGATTGGTAAGATCTCCGCCCCATCAGCCGTTTAGGTGCCGATAGACGGTGAGGTAAAGTCGAGGCAGGGAGCCATCAGAGACTCATCAACTCGACTGCCTGATTTGGGCATCGAGTCGAGTCACCCGAGTTGATGGCTCGAGTTTGCCTCGACTCGCGGCAGCACTAGTGGGGGGAGGAAAGGAAGCCGGGCCGTTGAGCCGAAGCTGCGATCCACGACGCACAGCGATCATGGTCAACCATGCAATGCAAGTAGCTACTGTATAGAGCCATTTTGCAGTTGATATAGCATGTATCCTTGTATCCTTGTATTGCATGCCTACAGTAAGTACCGAGTATTGCTTCATACCTCGAGGCCACTCGCTCTTTGGACCATCTTCCCTGGAATCCCTGGCTTTCATAAACGGTAAGATTGTCCAGATAGGTATACATATGTTATCCACGAGTCATACATACAGTCTGCTTAAGATAAAACTCGCAACAGCCCTGCATCAGTGCCGCTAGGCATGTATTTCTTACAGCTTGACCTGCGGAGTGATCTGTGTCGCATTGTATCTCGATCCACCGTCCAGCAGGATATGCACGCCGGTGATGTGCGACGAAGCGGGGGAGGCAAGAAATAGTGCAAGACCGGCCATATCTTGCGGGTAACCGTAGCGGCCTACATAAATGGAGTACCCGATGAGGAGGATGTGCGAGAAGAACGATGTAGCCTACCGGTGGGTTGGTTAGCTGCAAAGCCGTCTGAACCAACAGTTTTGAACCCATAGGCGGTCATTTTGCTTGGGAAAAGTCTACAAATCGGGCTATCAGGCAATAGTCGGTAGAGAGACATAGATGTCAAACATACCCAGGTAGGATTGCATTGACTCTGATGGATGAATGAGGATGTAGCAATTTATGAAGGTTTCGAATGAACTGACGTGACGTGCTTGGGTAGTAACTTCACCGCCAAAGAGGACGTTAGATGGTTCACAGCGGCTTTACTTGTATTATAGCTCCATGTTCCGTGGCCAGCAGCGCTAAGAGGTCCCTCGGTCTGCGGTTCAACAGAGGCAGTTGACGAGATGTTAATGACGCGCCCCGGGTCAAAGGCGTTGGCGTCTTTACAGAGCAAGTCCGTTAGACTGGGGATAGGGCATTAGATGGGATGCGGGCAAGCGGGCGCACATACCCCGCAGTCACTAGCATATACATGTCAGGGAAAAGACAACTCTGAAGGACTGAACAAGGCCTTACTATAGAAGATACTCTTCACGTTCACGTTGAACACGTTATCCCATCCCTTGGGTTCGTCAAAGTCGTCGTACGCCCCACCCCAAGTTATACCCGAGTTATTGACCAGCACATGGAGCTTCGATTCACGTTTCTTGAACTCCGCGATGATAGCGTTACAACCGGCTTTGCTCTAAGTCCCATCATCACATGCCAAGATTGTCCGGTAAGTGCGAGTGTGCGTACCCCGACGTTGCCGACAATATAATCAACCTTCATGACAGCGGTTTTCTGCAGGTCAGCGACGGCCTGTGGGGGGACGACGCCCTGAGTTCCTCATTCTCTTATGAAGTTACTAGCACGCACCTCTTGCAACTGTTTCTCCTTCCGTGCCGCAATGTAGACTTTCGCGCCGTTCTGAGCAAAGCCAGCGGCAAGCATCTTACCAATGCCTGATCCGCCGCCCGTTATAAGCACTATTCGGGCGGTATGAGCTACCAAGAATCGTGCTTTCGTGTGTCTGACCTATTTTGCCCTTGACATTATAGAGCGCCGGTATGGTCAAGTCTATTTGAATGAAATCAGAGATGATGAAGCAAAATTCACTGAACTTACTGTCAGTCATCGTAGTGTGCACTGTGCAAGATGGGACTCAGTCCCTGCTTGCGGGGCGCCATGATGGTGGGAACCAAGACCGGGCCGTTAGCCGAAGTGCAGTTGTTCGAGCGGCCTCGGCCGATGACGCTCTACTTCTCGCTGTCATGAGTACTCGCCTTTCCGCCGCCGAGGACTATGCATCGCTGGTCGATAAATATGACACCTGGATGTTTGACTGTGACGGCGTCCTGTGGCACGGCGACCGCTTAGAAGATGGCGCAATCGAGGTCCTACATCTCCTCCGGGAACGAAGTAGGTTCGTCCCATCTCAAAATGAAGATCTTTTACCGATATTTACAAGAAAAGACCGTTCTCTTCGTGACAAACAACGCTACTAAATCCAGGAAGAACTACCGCAAGAAGTTCGACCAGCTAGGAATAGAGGTTCACGTCGTAAGTTTATATCTATCCAGATGTCCATGATTTTCACCGTACGCGTTGTTTAGGACGAAATATATGGCTCCGCGTATGCCGCTGCTGTCTATATCTCATCTGTCATGAAGCTACCCAAAGACAAGAAGGTCTATGTCATTGGCATGAAAGGCCTCGAGGAGGAGCTTCGCGACGAAGGTGTCGACTTCATAGGCGGGACCGTAGGTCCAATTCATTCGCTCTCAAGATACCCGGTCTCATATAATGTATATTTAGGACCCTGCTGATGCTAGTTTGGAGCCATTCAGTCTTGAAAACTTCTCTCTGGACGAGGATGTCGCCGCCGTTGTATGCGGCTTAGACACCGCTATAAACTACACCAAGCTCTCCAAGGCTTTCCACTATTTGACGCGAGTCCCCGGCTGTGCGTTCCTTGCCACCAACACTGATAGCACATACCCGAGCGCCAATGGACTCCTTCCTGGCGCAGGGGCAATCAGTGCTCCCTTGAGGTTTGCTTTGGGCAAGGATCCTTTGAGCATTGGCAAGCCAGCGAGCACGATGTTGGACTGCATCAAGGCCAAGTAACTGAATATGCCATTTATGTGAACGCATACTAAATCGAAACAACAGAGTGAAATTTGACCCCGCACGCACCATCATGGTGGGCGATCGACTGAATACCGACATCCTGTTCGGCAAGAACGGTGGTATCTCGACTTTGCTTGTGCTGTCAGGTGAGTTACTCAGGACAAGTCATCGTGACACCCACTAACCTCGCGTTGTACAGGTATCACCCAGGAGAGCGAAATCTCTGGTCCCAACCCGTCAGAGATTGTACCCGACTTCGTCACGAAGTCTGTTGGTGATCTTCGTGCCGTTCAGGCGTGATATAGAGCTTGACGTAGAGAAGAGACTCCTAAGGTCTTTAGACGTGATACAAGTACAAGCAGAAATTTCAATAGAGGAAGGTACACTCAGTTGTACCCCCGTCACACTGAAAACAGACATATCAACAGCCTAAAGAATTAGACCAACACGCACCTGTCCCCAGCGAACTCATTGCTGTTGTGGACTCCAGCATCGGACGTGTCACGAGCCGTAGAAAGCTGCCGCCGTTTATGGAGAGAACGAGAAGTACATTCAATCTTCCGAAACACAACCAGATTATCCCACTGCTGTCGATGTTGACAATACACAGGTGCCAGGACCGTTTCCATGGCAGAGCCTGAGCACTGACGAGTAGAGGAGTTAAATCTCAAGACAATCGTGATCTGCTATAACTTCAAGGACTCATCGTCAGCCGTGACTGGTAGCGCTGGGAAACAAGAAGAACGCAAGGGTGTCCTGTTAGATACCGCCTCAGCCGTAGATGACATGAGTTATAAGTCATACATCTCAGAACGTCCTTCGTCTATGAGCGGCGACCTGCTCAACCCGAGAACAATCTCGTTGGCGCCCACGCTCGCAGGTGCAGTTTGTGCGCCACTCGAACGCCGCATGAATTTCGCAAGAACACACTGTGTGCTGCTCGTTCATTCTTGGTAGTAAACCGTCCCTCATCTTGGCTTCACCGTCTTTCGGGTTGTATCTGTGGCAAATCAAAATCGATGATAGGAGCATGAAGTATCCTAGAGATGTACATGATATAGGAACTATTTCAAAGCGTTTCTGTAGCGCAATCTAGGCACAATACCAACTAACCTCAAGAACTTCACAGACCTCAGGAAGGCAAGGTAAGTTACGTGCTGACCCAAAGTCTCGATATCGAAGTCAGGCTTGGTCATGGGCGTCTCAACCACATCGTTGCCGAAGAAATCGGCATCGTCGTCTTCAAAAGCAGGACGGGGAATATCACCGGAATCCTTGAGAGCACGATATCCCAATGTGAACATCTTGCGAAGACTCTCTATCCAAGTTAACATCACCACAAAATCCTCCGACAGACCGTCTGAGATTTGCGATGCGTAGGCTTCAAAGAAGGTCCTCTTCGTCGCGTAGAGCTCGGTCCATGTTTTCCTGGCATCGAACCAATGATGGTAGACTTGTTGCGCCGGTGTACGGAGTTTCAGTCCTGTCGCCTTCCGGACCTCGCCCTCTGGCAGGCCCTCGGTCGGCATGTCATATTCATGGTGGGATAGAACGATCACGAGAACGTAGAGCAGGGATTCCAGGTCATGGCGATAGAGATGGCGCACAGTCCCGCCACCATTATCCTCCAAAAGATCAAGAGCCATGAAGGGCGGGGTACCAGTACGCTGAAGGGAGGTCGAGGGAGACCCTTCTAAGAGATCCTTGAGGTACGAGGACAGGTCGAAATCGTTGAGAACACCGCAGATGTGCCCGGAGTCGTCGTAACGGAACATTATATTGCCCAGGCTTATATCGCGATGAAGAATCTGAGGATGATCGTAGAGCCATTTATGCGCTGTAACAACATTGTCAGGGGTGTTGACAACAAGAGGACAACGGGACAAACTTTGAAGAACATCCATAAAAACTTGAGCGACATCCTCCGCGCTAGTGAGCATCTCGATAGGATAGAGGAGCTCCTGTACGGTGATCCTCAGAGTACGAACTCGTACGCGAAGCAGCAATTGTTGACGTATTCGGCCTGATTCAGAAAATCTGCGACACGCGCGCGAGTGGAATCGCCATCCTCGCGGTCAACAGTTTCGGCATGGAGGAGGTGAGGAAGATGATTCAAGACCCAGTGTCGTTTGCCATCGGTGGACAGCTCCTCAGCCTTTGCTTTCGCAGCAAAAAGGAAGTTATCTTCGGCAGTGCGCGTCTCTCCTGGCCAGCTGGATTTGACGACGAGTTTCTTGCCGCGAAGTCCATCTGATTCGGAGGTTGCATGAACGACACAAGTGCCCCGTCCAATGATACCAGGTTGGTGACAAATTTGTTGCCCCAGTGTCAGAGCGATCTGGCCATCGTCGAGCCTGAGGAACATGCCAACGAAGAGATCGTCCGAAATCATATTTTTGACAGAGACGTCCGGATGATTTCGCTTTATCCGATTGTAATCCGTGAGGAAATTGCGGCTGTCGTCGAAGACCGAGAGCTGCCCGCGCTGTTATATGCCTTTCCGCGCTGGCCGAGTATGGGGTACAATGGGGGAGGAACAAAGACAGAGCATCAAATTGGAATTGATTGGGAAACGTCTGACCCTTATGTAACGCTCGTGATCGTGTTTGTACAGCTTTTGCCATGGTTGACCCGTCTCTAGTAGTAGTACGAGCGAAGACAATCGTTTACACGCCTACACAACAGCTCTTGCAGCCATGAGCATCGCTGATTAGTTCGGTGAGCAATGAAAGCAGGATGCTGGGTTCAAGAATAATCAGGTGGGATCGCGGATCGAACACGGGCACGTTGTCTGCCAGGCGATGGTGCCAGTCCGACGCCCACTTGCACTTGTACCGCGACGTCGCCGCCGCCGCCGACGTGAATCTCACGAAAATTGCTAGTCCATTGTATACTCGGTGCGTACTCGTTTTGCCACAGTTGTCTTGCGTCACTTACTCATGGCCGTCGGTACTTGAGCGCTCAAAAGCGGAGTGATGATGAGGGCCGGAGAACGGTCAGTCTTGCGTTTGCTCTGGGGGTATCAATTGGAATGCATTGAAGCCACAGAGATCCTGAGAAGGGTGCTCTAAACTCTCAGAGTCTCTTCACGTATTGTACGTTGACGCCAAGACGAGAATCTACGCTAATGGTTGCGACTTGTGCTGCAACTATGTATGTTGACTGGACCTCGGTGCTCAATGTGGCACGTAGAGAGGTAGATCATGAGATCTGAAAGTAGCAATATCTCAACGAAGTTCTTGCATACAATTGTGCCAATCCGTGTCACGGCGGATCGTGATAGCCTGCGCAGATGTGAAGGTGCGGCGTCAAGGCAGCGTCAATACCTGGCTCTGGACTGAGAGCCTCCGAACCGCACCGTCGAATAATAAGCGACATCTATCATATTGTGGGGCTATAGAATGCTGGCCGGTGTCGAGCCTCTAGACCTCCGGGGTAGAGAAACGGAGAGAGAGCAGATTTCTTCGGACCGGATCTCTCGGCCGATCAGTTATATACTGATCAGAAAAATTTGGACTCTACTTCCACACCCAGCTTTCAGACTTCACCTTCTACTTCAACCCCTTGTCAAACTCGCCATGTCTACAGACGTCCTAGGCAAAGGCCTTCTGCTCAAGGCCGACCCCATCGCTGCCATATTTCGCGACGAAGTCACCGCCACCCTGAAAACACTACCCCGCATCCCTCGACTCGTCGGGATCCTCGCTACCTCTTCCGCACCCAGTCACCAGTATGCAGAATTCACGCAGAAGCAGTGTCAGCAGCTGGGCTTTGACTTTGTGCTCAAGAAGGTCGGCGCGGCGCTGTCCCCGGACCTGGCAGAAGGCGAGGGCGTGGAGGAGGCTATCGTCGATTGCAACGAAGACGACGAAGTAGATGGCATCATGGTACGCCCTGCGCCACATCCATGGATGACTTTCCCATGTCCCTTAGGTCTATTACCCTATATTTGGGGTGACTCAGGTTTGCGCGCCGCACATAGAACTAAATCTGACTCTATATCAACGCTTTGTCTAGGACCATTACTTGCAACAGGTCTGTAGCGCGCTCTTCACTGGTTCCGCGTACTCATCCATCTCTAGATTGTGTCTCCACACAAGGACGTCGAAGGTCTCCATGTCAAATTCCACTACAATCTGTATCACAAGTCAGTACGGTTCCTTCGCGTTATACTCAAGATATTCAAGTACTCCAGCATCCGATTTATATCACCCATCACATTATCCCCGGTGACTGGACGACCTGCCACTCCTGATGGGGCCCCTCCGGCTGGACTGGTGAAATCCATCATTCCTTGCACACCTTTAGCCATTGTGAAATGCCTTGAGCACGTCGGTGTATACAACAAGATCCTCCCTTACGGCGACCGTGCATACGGCAAGACCATCACGGTCATCAACCGGTAAATACCTCGTTCTGACTCTTGGTCAACACGTGACGCGAGTCCTGTAGGTCCGAGGTGGTTGGACGGCCATTGGCCGCGCTGCTGGCAAATGATGGAGCACGAGTATTCTCTGTCGACATCGAGTCCATACAAGAGTACACCAGACGTCCTCGCGCGGCCTCAACCAAATACCTCCCGCACCATGCCGTACATCCTTGCAGCATGACGTTGCAGGAGTGTCTTGCCATCTCGGATGTGGTTGTCTCCGCGGTACCCAACGCGAAGTACAAAGTCAAGACGGAGTGGCTGAAGGAAGGCTGCGTGTGCCTCAACATTGCGGTCGAGAAAAACTTCGAGAAGGACGTGAGGGACAAGGTAAGCTCTGCACCTTGGCCTGTCTACGATGGCAGTCTGACAGCGCTAGGCATCTGTGTATGTTCCCGCCGTCGGAAAGATGACTATAATGATGCTATTGCGCAATCTGTAAGTGTCAAACTCCTGCTTGTTGACGTTTCTCGGTCTCACAACCTCAGGCTTCGTCTTCAACAATACAAAGAGGTGTAACAAAAGCTCTTGGAGTCATGCGGACTAGAAGAATAGCTAGAAGGGTGTATGATATAGATAGATGTAATTCAGACACGAAATACCTGTTGTCACTTGGGCTCGAAATACTTGCTGTCATCTGGGTTCGGATTCCTTCTGAGAAGCTCAGTTGAGCTGCCTTGCGCAGTCACGGGATGAGGATGGAGACTTGCTCGTGGCAGCCCTCGGCGGAGTAATTGTTCCGTGCGTTGAGAAAGCAATGTAGAGGGCGTTCTCTTTCACTTGCTACACATGATCATGACAGAGCGATGATGACGCTTGAGATGCCCGCCGCGTAGCACCTCGGCAACCAGTCAGCATTGTGTTTGTGAATTGACCTGAGTTTGCGGCACTTGTGATGAGGAGATACCACAGCGTTGCTTCGAAGCCACTCTGGAATGGCGTCCGTGAATGACTGTGACTGACCCTTGTGACTTCTACTTGTCATGCGGGTAGAGCACGATATTTCTCTCCCTCCCTCCGAGAGTTTCGACCTGGGTCTTCATGCCGAACATGTGTCAGGGATTGAGATGCTAGCAACTACAAGGCAGGCACTTCACACCGCAAGCCCTTCAAGTAAGTCTGCGAGCGTGTCAGCAGTCAGCATCACCGCTACGCAAACGCTGTCGCTCATAGATGAAATTTTGGTCGAGACTTTCCAACCGCGTTAGCAACCGGTACTGAAGCAATGTCCGAGTCGATGTCGGGTCCGATGGATTGCTGTATGGTGGACATAGTGGGAAATAATCCAAACCGTGGTGCTTTGTACATGTGCTCATAACTTTGGCTTTTTGTCTGGCTTTTTTGTGCAGCTTTGGGTCACTTCACAGTGTGGAATTGTGAGCTATGAGTTTGGCTTCACATGAGTTGCTGTAGTTCAGTTTTTGTGAGTCACTTCGGGCCTGCGCACCCCGCCCGCCCGCCAATTTGATCCCAATTGGGATGATTTATTATGTATTTATTTCACAGACCAAAAAACAGTCAGACATACCAAATCACCCTTTGCCGACGTGTCCGCCAGGCGCCCGTGTCGCTCTTGTGCTTTCGTGGGAACTTGGCAGCTACCCCCAAGTTCTCGCGCCCTCATCACTCCTCCGCTGGTCACTGTCACCGGACACCCGCCGCATACGCCGCCTTCACACCTAACAAACGACTAATGTGTCGAAATAGCATGCTGACCTCTTCAAATATCCTGTGCGTCAGACCTCCTCTATGTGGCCCATCTCTTGTGGCCCATCTCTCGAACCTCCCGCTCGCCTTTGATTGTCTCAGATACAACCTACCTGGTAAACTATGTGCTTACTCTTTGGACCTGACGGCGCATTATACAGCCTGTCCGACTTCTTTGATCGAGCTTCAACGGCTCTCGCCTTGGTGTGTGCCATCCTCGTCCCTCCGTGTCCGTGTCTGACTCTCGCCAGGCTGCTAGGCTCTAGGTAGCACTGAACGACGTCTCACTGGGTTTGGTGATCCCGCCAACATGTTACTCCTGCTTAACTTTGCCAAGCGCATCTGCTACCCATCACCCAGCTGCTGACCATGGGTCCTGTGGTACCTCTCTGCAGTCCTGCTCCTTGTCCCGCTATGCCTCAACAAGGACCTCTGCATAAAATCGTGCTCCGCCACACATTCTTGCAGTCTTACTACCATGGGCCATTGTCTCTGTTGTGTCCTACCTGAACCCTCACACCCGCACCTGCATTCATGCCTCGACGTCCTCTGCACACTTCCGGTACCTCTTCCGTTGCAGCGGTGCAGACAGTTGCACGCCGCTCATTCTCGGTCTCATTCCCAATCCAGCCAGCTTCAGCTCCAGTTGCCACTACCCATACTAGTATACCTTCACGCCCCATTGTCTCAAGCGCACCCAACCCCAGGTAGGACTTGAACACTTAGCACACGCCGCGCACGTCCGAGACGGCGGCAAGCATGCGGAGTGCAGCATATGTCACAAGGGTCTGGGTGTCACAGGTGTGCAATTCGAGGATAATGATGGAAAGGGTGCTGGTGTTGGGCGTGTCCAATCATGTAGTGATATAGACAGGATAGGTAGATGAATGCCCCAGGTCTGGGGTACATATACATTGGGAGCAGTCCTGCGCGTCCCATTCTGATTCTGTGTGGCGCTGTGAATCATGACACATGGCACTGATAATGACTTAAGTACTTAAGTACCACGGGATCTGTCCTGTTTTGGGTCGCATGTCCCGACAACGGCGCCTTGAAGTCCGTACTACGGCAATGAACTAGTAGAAGCCAGACTGTGAGCACAAGCCAGACTTTGAGCAAATGAGAAGCTGGACCAAAAAAAGCCAAACAGAAAGCCAGATTCATGAGTACAAGTACAAAGCACCACAGTTTGGATTATTTCCCACTATGTCCACCATATTGCTGACAGACCATGGTCGGCTACTCAGCCGTCCTCAGAAGTGGCAAGAGATTGTTTGTCGGCGAACAACCTGAGGGTGACGAGCTCGAGATGACGCTGGCGAATAGAAAGAGAGCCGCAAAGTACTCGGCGACGTACAGCCTTCCCCAATGGAAGTGATCCAGCGTTTAGCATGTGAGCACCACCGTCATTTGGGAAGGTGGGTTGCGGCAAGATTTATAACCATCCCTGAGGAGGCGGTGAACATTGACTATCATGAAGGCTCACCAGTCTTTTGACATTACACCTCCGTCTGGTATATGTCAGCTCGCTGACGGACAACGATGCCCGGAGTCGCGAGTAGGAGTGGCACCATAAGCAGTATATGTTTATTATCACCAGATAGACAGGATAGGCTGTAGATTAATTTCTGAGTGTCTTTAGTACAGGGAGGATCACCGTAGATGAGCCTTGGTAACGCCAGTGCGTCGAGCAGTGTTTCCAATGTGACCGCCCGATAGCGTCAGCACAGATCACTGGAAGTGAGCCTCGGTGATGTCTGTGAGTCGGGTGCCTTCGACTGGGGTTGAAGCCCCCGACGGAGGGAAACTAGGGGTCACAGGAGTGGCCATACCGCTACCTGACAAGTCGCTGGATAGGAAGCGTACGCGTTGTCGATGGAGCTGCGGGCAAGGATGAGCACCACGCCACAGTGTATTACGGCAGAGAGATAGGACTATACCTGAGGCAGTTTAGGGATGAGGACGAATACGAGCGCGCAGAGGTTAACGGCGAATAGCCAAGGATTGTAATTTGTGTAATGAGTGGATGCAAGGAAACTGGGACGGTGAGTGGATGCAGAGACAGCGGGCGGCACGACGTACAGCATGACGGGGACAGAAAACAGCCACTTCTTCGCGGGGGTGTATTGTGCGCCGTCGTCAATTTGCTCCCACAGGGTCAGATCGTCGTATGCTCCGCTACGCAAGTCTCCCTCGAATGGCATGCCGGTCACCCCGTGGAACATGAGATATGACAGCTGGCAACACAGTGAGACGCCGGCGGAGACACGTACAAGGCCGACTCACTGCTAGATATAAGAGATTGACCAGCGTCCAGCTGACCTGTTGAGACATGCCGGGGACGGTGTCGATGATGATTTTGCCGACGAGTATAAGGACGATGTGTATGAGCCAGGCGCCTAGACATGTGGTGAGCGGAGCGGGACGGCGGGCGGCGGGCGGCGCACCCTTTGCATTGACCCAGTTGGCGTTGATGTTGACGAACACGCTCTGGTCGAGCGCATCCTCTGCAGAGCTCTCGCCGACCTGCTCGACCTTGACGATGCTGCCGCTGCGCTGGCGGACCCGCATGGACGCCGGCTTGGCGGCCGAGAGGTCGAGGGTGGGCAGTTTTATGGACGTCGGTCGATTCATGATGGTGGGCCGCGGCAGAAACAGAGAAATTCACAAGCCAGTGCTTTCGGCCAAGCTCTGATCGCACGGCAGCGCCAGTCCGACCACGACCACCATCTCGCCGCCTGCGGACCATGCCATTTCCGCCCGCAAATAAATAATTCGCCATGAAACTGCTGCACTGGGGCACCGTCCGACCCGAGGGCGACTCGAACATCGTCGCGCTGCGCTTCACGACGCCGTTGCGCATCGCGCTCATCCGCGTATTCGCCTCGGAAGCGCAGCCATTCGCCAGCTGTCCCGATATCGCTGCGTGCGTGCCTCGAACGCACCAATCCACGCGCTGAACGACACACAGACTGACCGAGCCAGACGCCTTTTACCTCGATGTCTTCTTCAATGCAATCCCCGGTCCCTCGGTCGGACCCGTCGACAAGGACAGGCGCAATGTCCTTGTCCCAACAAGCATCGTGTACACCGGAGGAACGGTCGACTTCCCCATGGACATGGGCTCTGACGTGTGTATTGCTGCACTTGTGGCGCAATTCCAGCTGAACACACTATGCAGTACTCCACGCGTCTTATGATTCTTAAAGGCTCGTTCCAAGTGCTCTCCTTTGCGCTTTACGGGGAGACCGTCTCCCAGCCACCGCCGCCGCCTACTCTCTACAAGCCCATCCCCATCCCCACCATTGATCCGCTGCCCCTCCCCAAGGCTATAGATCCGGCCAACGCGCCCGACCCAACATCTCTGGCAACCCACCTTCTGAAGATGATACCCGACGCTCCACCTTTGCCTCTTGTTATTCGGCTCATGTTTTGCCTCAAACCTACAGACGATGACTGGGAGGACCCCGCCTTTCCTTACCACGGAACCAGCTTGGAAATACCTGAAGACTTCGATCTTGAAGTCGCTGGCGACATCATCTCTCGTCCAGTCCGTACAGAAACATCCGAGGATGCCATTTCCACGTTCGCCAAAAGCGTTGGGGAGCTAATCGGGTCAAGAGTAAGCATCTCCATCGTCCGCCTCTCCAGGCCGCATGTTCATCTTTATTGCAGGGTTTCGCGCAGTCCACCGATCTCGCGAAGATATTTAGCGCTTCGGCATCTCAAATGCCTTCCCTAGCATTGGCTCTGTGTGTGAGCACACAATTTGACGCCTCGGTCCCTTACCTTCCTAATGCCGCGCTAGCTTCACATCGATCCCGAGGCTGTATTTGACGTCCATAGCATCGATGAACTTATTCTGCGGCATCTCTTGGATGCCACAGCCAATGCCGACCTGGCTCGACATTGCAGCTCTGAAGAGTTCACGGCCGTGCTCGCCCAGTGCATGGAGAGCCCAACGATGGACAAGACTACTCAAAGTATAGCCCGTCGTCTGTCGGAGAGGATACATGCATGGACATCATTCGAGCAGGTCCTGTCCCAAGACGGTGGCGATCTTTCTGCGTGTATAGCCATGATAAAGGACCTTGGGACGGAGGAGAACTCATTGGGTATATGGCTCGAGTCGATGGTATTGCACCAGGACTTGGTCTCGAAGCTCGCTGAACAGCCTGTGCCGTCTTCGCCATTGGGTCCATCAGCATCGGCCGGTGTCGACCGCAATGCCTTCATCGCATACGTTCGAGCCTTCATTGGTGTGGCTGCGGTATTTGTTGTGTGGTCTTGGGCGGATAGTGTGGGCAGTGATGAGTGCAGAGAACGCGCGCTGAGTATCATCAAACTATGGCAGAATATCGATGGTTATCGCGAGGTAAGATCGTCGTCGTCAATAGGTTGTCTGGCTAGTCTTTTATTTGAGCGCATAGATCACCAATCACTTATTACCACTGCGGCAATTCTCCAGGCGCCTTATGTGGATCACAACTCGCGATTACGATGATGACCCCCCACGAAAGTCAGCCTGCATTGGCGAGCAGATTATCTCTGAGTTGGCGAAGGATCCGACGGTCTTTGATCATCCGCTCTTCAGGGAGACCATCCTCTCCTTGAAACCTCCGATGTCTTTCCTAGGCGAGGGAGAAAGAATGCGTCTGCGGAAAACAGCGCTTGTCGCAGAAGATGGGCTCTCTGCTGCGTTGGAAGAGATCTTCTTTGAAACGGATCATCCCGGTTTGTCGTTGCGCAGACTTCACATTCTGCGAGTAGCGTTGTTTACTCTTTCCCGTGTGTTGATGGAAGGTGACGATGATGCTGAGCTGAGCGTTGTTCGGGCAGCATGGGACCAGTCTTCCATGGGCCTTGTCCCCCGGTTCATCACTTTGCTAGGGGACGTGACACATGATCTCTCCGCGTACTTCGCTGCAGCGGTCACACCTCCTCCTGCCATGGACAGAGTGCATATGGAATTACTGTTACTTACTGCTCATGACCTGCTCGGTACCCTCAGCCCACTTACATCGTCGTTCCCCTTGATCCCTAGATCCATTCGAGATCTAGTCGGTGTCCTGGTTGATTTGTTCTCTTGTACAGACTCTACCACCAGTGCATTTGCTCCATCGAATTCTATCCATCCCTCAGCCAGTGCCGTCCGGCAGGACTGCCTCGACGTCATCCGCCAATTATCTCGTTCTGAGCCATCAACGCCGACGGGCAAACATCCTGGCGAGATCGTCCTTTTCGAACTTCTCGAAGCTGGGACAAGACCTGGGGACCTAGATCCTGTCCATCGTATTGAACAGATTCTCATCCTGTTCGACCATGTCCTGCCCGATGAGGAAGGGACCGCGGAATGGGTGTCTGTCATTCTTCCGTCGTTGTTGAAGCCGATGAAGGCTTTCTTCCGGGTGCTGGACGTGGAGAAGAAGGTGCATGTCATGGATAGGCTGATACATCTGGACGACGGCGTCATTGGGATTGCAGAATGGCTCCTGGTGGAGGAGCTGAAGATCCTCTCAGCAACCTTGACGCTCATACGGACAAGCGATAGAAGTGCTACTCATACACTGGCGCTCAAGAGTCAGGCGGGCATGACTCTACACTTCCTCGCAGATCTTGTGCAGGCTTCGTCAGTTTGGTTCCTCGCCACATTCAAGGACGTGCACGATGTACAGGTCAATCTGAAGAATGCGATGACTACTTTCTTAGAGGGGAACTTCACCTCGCGCCACTTCTCACGTCTCGTCTGGGAGCTGGCAATGTACGTCGACACCACCAATTTCGGAGATCTGATCCCGGATCTGGTCGTTGGATACCTCGCGCGCATACAGATGACGTTCATGCGTGTCTGGGACCCGGTCATCTTACGGCGGCTGCTCATCTGGTCTGCCTCTTCGGACTGCGCAGCAATTCGGCAGGAAATGGGTCGCAGTCTGTGGGCGGTCGCGAAGATGGAGACCCAGCCAGGTGTCGATCTGGTGGAAGGCGCATTCATCATCGTCGAGTGGCTGCTGACTCACAAGAACCCGCAATTCCCTGGGCTTCTGGGCTTGACTCTTGGGGACTCGATGAAGGTTGGAGAGTTCTTGGAGGACGTCGTCATGCCGGATCAGAGACATCTGTTGAAAGGATTCGATGATTTATCGGCGGAGGAGGACGAGATCATACTTCCTGAGCCGATTGAGCTTAACGTGGAGGTCCAGATTTTGCTCAAGGATCTCCCCGACCTCTTCCAACCTACAACGATCCCGACTCCTTCCACGCCGAAAGGCGCCTCCACTCCTGACGTGTTGGGAAGCGTAATTGTATCTCCACCAAATGCCCTCCTCTATTCCCCTGTCGCGAGTACTTTGACCAAGAATTACGCGAATAACGACTTCCGGGACCTACGGCAAGCATCAACTTCAAGACAGAACACCAGCCGACTACCGAGCATGCATGGTATTCAGTTTCATTCTGCCTCTCATCTACTTGGTCTGACAGACTTCCTCCAGTCGATGTAGGTATCAATGGTCACTCGACCTGATCACTGACTTACGCCACAACCTAAAACTTGTGGTTTGCCTTATATAGGAATTTGAACTTTCCTCCCCGGTTCTTCTTCCGATGGCCCTTCCGCGTCAATAACAATAGTGTGGTACATACAATGAGGAGTAGGGTAAGAAAACACTTGAAATAAGATAAACCAAAAAAAAGTGAAAATCCACTACAGCACCTCTGGATGCATGTACGACCGGCGTAGCCTGACATGGGTGGGGTGCATGTTCGGCGAGCCATGCGGGAGGATGTGGTTCTGGTTCAGGTCGTCATAAGAGCGGAAATACCGATCCATGTCGGACAGGTCAAATTCGGATGGTGCGGCGGAGGAAGTTGGAAGAGGTGAGTTTAGTGGTAGCTCATCATCTACAGGTGGCGCTGGCGGGGCAGCACCTCCGCCTCCGATGCGATACGTTCGTTTTCGCTTTGCCTTGATTGGCTGCTTTTCGTGGCCCGGAGACGACCCTTCGAATCGGGGTGGCCCGCTGCGTACAGTGAAGTGTTGCATGGAGCGCGTGTAGGGGGATAGCGTGTGGTTGGAATGGCTGAGGGTAGAAAGATGACTGAGGTGGTTGTTGAGGAGATTAGGCCGAATAATTATTTTAGGACTCGACTCTATGTCCGATAGCATCGTAGAATACATTGGAGGGGATCCGGTGTAGAATGTGTTGTCCATATTTGAGGAAGAAACCGACAGTCTGCGACCCGACGGTGGTTGACGTGTATATATGTGTTGAGAATCAGAAGGTGGGTCGGGTGGCGTGGCAAGTTGCTGTTGGGAAGACTGTGTTTCGGTGCTGTCAGGTGTCCGTGGGCGCGTCAATGGGGTGTGGGGAGTTGAGGAAGGGTGTAGTGAATGCAGTCCCAGGCCTGTCACAGTACGACCTCCTGTGAGTGGGAACTCGGGGAAGTATGGGTTGGAGATTGCGCTTCCGCGTCGCGTGGGTGGAGATGGAGATGAGAATCCAGGTCGCGGTGATAATGTGGAGGAGATCACGCTCGCGGTGCGCCGTGGATAGGTAGGAGACGAAGTCACACTTCCATCGATGGGGCTTGAGATCATGGATTGGGAGTGATATATGCGCGGACGCGTGATAGTCCCGCCTCCCACTGCTGGGATGGTCTCGTATTCGGTCACAGGCTCCCGGGGTTCATTGAGCACGCTGCTCGGCGGCGTAGTGTCTGGGTACCTTCCATCCCAGTCAACCATATCGAAGGACGTCGATTCGTCGTCGTATTCACCAATGTCGCTTGTCGATTCTTCCGTAAGATCTGCCAGACCGCGACTTGGCGTGAACAGGCTTCGGAAACCATTGAACACACTCTTTGTCGGTATACCCTCCGGCCGAAGACCGTAAGTCGGGTCAAAGTTCTCCAACTCTGGGTGAGAGCCAGTTGGGCTGTCATTCACGACAGCAGCGGGGGGAGAGACAGGTGCAGATCGGGTGGTCGCGGGCCGTCTACCAGTGCTGGCAGCAGATAGAGAGTAGGCTGTTTGAGGCCGACGGAGAGGAGGTGCCGTTGCTTTCTGCACCTCCGCGACGTTCCGGAACGATAGTGGATCCGGCTCGTGTGAGTACAAATTGGGCTGGACGGGCTTAGGAATGGGCATCTTTGCCAGATACGGTGCCTCTACTTTGGCCTTGATCCAATGCTGGCTTAGTCGGTGTATGATGCCGGGGAGATCCTCGCGGAACATTTGGCGCAATTGACCTTCTATCTCCCTCTGAATGAACTTTTGTATGACGGCAATGGAGTCGAACGTGCTATTGATGTCCACACTCTGGAGGGGGTCGGTCTTGAACACGAGAGTAATGCCCTTTTGCTTGGATACAACCAGCACAACGATGGAGCGCAACTTGAAGTGGGAGAGGCGGAGAAGCATAGGCACAACCAAGGGTTGCTTTGCGGCTAGCATGCCTTTAGTGCCCGCCATGAGATGGATATCGGGTTGCTTATGGTTCAGCGGATTTGCCTGAAGACCATCAGTGTTTATTGGGGGAAGGAGCAGGGCCAACGCACCTGCACTTTGGTTTTCAGCACGAGATGTGCATCACCAGCGTATGACATGCGAAAAATTCCGCGAAACTGATCCATCGTCAGCTCGCCTATTTCGCGCACCTCGAGCTCGGGCGGCTGTGGCGCAGGTCAGCATGCAATTCAACTACTTGATTCCAGCACACACCTCTGTCCCCATCTCCAGCTCGACAACCTCGATTTTGTCGGCAATGACCGGCGGTTTATCGCCCTTGTTCAGGGCATTGTTGAGCATCTGGATGGCATCGTAGTGAAACTGGTCCGAGAATCGTGGCCAGTTGAAGGTAAAAGACATGTCATGGCAGTGTGTTGACTGTCGTGAGGGTCGTGAGCTGAACGGCTTTCCCTCATTTGCAGCGGCACGTCCTTCCGCGGCATGTGACGTAATGCGGCACTTCATGATAGTTGTCGCGTTCACCCAGCGTTCACCTGATGAAAGACTTCGAGGTCGAGAACAGACACGGAGTAATTGCTATGATGAATTCACAGAATATACATTGGAGCTACAAGTACACATGGGGGAAAGAGGTCATCTCAAAGAAGGCGAGCATTCTAGGTGTGTTTGCCATGCTTTCTCTTGCAGTAAAAAGTGGGCCGCAAGGCGGGTCGCTTACCCGCTCTCTTGGAGCGCGCAAGACGATTCGCTTCGCGCTGTTGCTTCATGATTTGGTGGTACCAGTAACAGTTCGGCAGATGCTGAGACGCCTCATCGTCCAGATTGACCGTGGCGGCACATAGACTGCAGATTTGGTAGAGCGAAGCCCCGCGCTCCTGTGATGCGCGACGTGTCATTCGTGCCAATGGCAATTGACCTTCCTTGGGTTTCTCGGCGCGTTTGTCACTACGGGTAGCGCCACTGGAAGTTGCTCAGCATTTCGTAGTCATTGCAGAGAAATAAATGACGCGCCTGGGCGCGGAAGTGTGCGACATTGTGAGGACTTCGAGGGCAGGTGTCGCCTGTGAATGGGCTACATCTGGAAGCGGGGGGTGACTTGGGCGGATAGGCGCACTTCAGTATCGAATGTTGCTTTGGAGTGTGGCACTGACCTTGTCTGCTGGGGGTGCTCATTAGACACATTCGCCTCAGAGTTTGATAGGCCAAGGGTCGCATTCTTGGAGACCGTAGGTCGAGCTCTGTGTGGTATGGTGGCAACCATGTCGAAGTGGATGTTGGGATGTTGTAAGATGAGAGGACAGGCCTAGGGACTGGCGACTGATTTATACATTAGACCAGAGCGAGGGGCGTGACCATTGTTGACGAGCGCTTGTTACCTCTTCAAGAACAATGCCGCTGTGGCCATCTGTTGATAACGAGAGACGATCCATGTTAAGGACGAAGCATTGAGAACACAGCAATCTGAAAGCCGTCCGTGCAGTGTTTCTGCAACAGAGCAAAAGTACGGGTGGCGGCTGCTCTGGTGGGAGAAAGCGGTCGAGATCTTTCCCGGTACAAGTACAGTAGTGGCTCGTTCTAGGCGAGTCAGGTGGTGGTGGCTGTCGACAAAGGCAATTTGGAAACCGCCCGCCGAGAGCGATCGGATCTCGGTCCGTACAGTAACCTCCAGCAGAACAAAACCGATCGACGACTATGCTCTGACTATGCTTCAAGGTTCCGGTCGTGTTATGCGCTAGTATCATACATGGCCTGCCGACGCTTCGTGCTGACTCGCTGTGCTTACACTTGTTGGATTCCACAAACAACTTGCGTCTCAATTCAAAGGAAGGAGGCACCGTCATCAGTTCATCAAACGAAGCAATAGGTGGGCATTGCAAGTAACTCTCACCGGTCCCACCACCTCTCCCTGCCTGGTGTGCGTGCTCAAATGACGGGCTTTTCAATGGAAAACATTCAGGTTTCTCTGCTTCCGGATGGTAGGCGCGAAGGTAAACCAGACCACTGGGTGGACGCTGAAGGAACGACGTTTTGGAACCCATGGCCCAGTTGGAGAGAACACGACGCATGGGACAAATGCACAGTGGGCACTCTCCCTACTCGTTTGTCATTTCTGCTGAAATGACCAACAGATAGCGTTCAAGTACCTGGCCAATTATCCCGGTGTACCCCGGGACCTAGCTGAACAACTCCCAGTGCAAAAGCCAACCTGGGGACTGCCTACCAACGGTGGAAGCAAGTCAATAAAAGCGACGTGGCTCGGCCATGCATGCTTCCTGGTCGAATTGCCTTCGTCCGAGCATTCCTCCCGCGGAGCGCGAGTCCTATTCGATCCTGTCTTCAGTGACAGATGCTCTCCTACTCAATGGGCAGGGCCAAAACGCATCACTCGTCAGTGAATGATATCGTCGTTTGTTGCTCTAATACAACTCTGATCTAGCAAAACCATGTACGGTCGACGAAATTCCCGAGATAGACCTCGTCGTGATTTCCGTGAGTTGATGTAGGCTCCAGCGGCATGAGATCGCTAAATCTGCCCGGATCTGTAGCATAATCACTATGATCAGTATGCTGATTCTTCTCGAGCTTCCTCCCAGAGCTGAATATCCTTTGCTTTGCTAGCCTTGACACTGGGACCATCCGACAGCTCATGGGCAGAAACAGAATGCCTCATGTTTTTGCTCCCCTGGGTAACGGGCCATACTTCCATTCTCTCGGAATCCCGTCTTCTCATGTTCACCTACTGGATTGGTGGCAGTCCTGTGCCGTAGAAGTCTCAACTGATCAAAGCCGATCGCAGGCGCTCGAGTTTGCGATAACTTGCACTCCAAGTCAGCATTACACAGGCCGTGGGATATCTGACAGGCGAAAGTCGCTCTGGAGTAGCTGGGTGTTACACGTCAATCCCGAGACTTCGGGTGTACCGGCCAAAGTATTTTTTGCGGGTGATACTGGTTATCGTGCAGTCCTCGAGGGCCAAGATATCAATCAGGTCCCCACTTGTCCGGCATTCAAGGAGATCGGAGACCGCTTCGATGGCTTTGATTTTGCTATGATTCCTATAGGGTAAGTGCGCCATCACAATCGGAGTGATACTATGAACCAGCTTAATTCTGGCCAGAGCCTATCTTCCTCAGCGCTATACGTCTCCAAATCATTGCTGTCCAGCGGACAGTGTGCGTTTGTTCAAGGATCTTCGTGCGAAACGTGCCATTGGGATGCATTGGGGGTAAGCCTATCTAGATACTTCAATTGCTACTCCAGA
Source organism: Strobilurus luchuensis (assembly GCA_019915105.1). NCBI lineage: Eukaryota > Fungi > Basidiomycota > Agaricomycetes > Agaricales > Physalacriaceae > Strobilurus > Strobilurus luchuensis. The sequence continues at coordinate 1,595,450 of JAHLMJ010000007.1, read as the reverse complement.
TTGACTGTATTTTAGAACGTTCATCCTCACTAGCGAACAAGTACTCGAGCCACCCAAACTTCTAGCTGACGAATGTAGGAAGAACTGCATTGACGAAGACCTTTTCACAGTATGCAATATCGGGGAAACAACTATAATCTAAAACGTTGCAAATGGGTGTAGGTCTAAATTTTGTATATATAACGCTTGCCCTCCCTTCGCTAACACTCACTTCTGCGTACCTCCATGATATCTTCGTCTTCTGCATCCCTGCCTACATCGCCGGGCTCGGCGAAATCCATTGATGAGCGCATAGGCGCGCCGATGTTGCCTATGACGGAGTCGTGTGCAAACTGCATTTCGTCCAGCTTCTCCGACTTTGTACCATCCGAATCTGACGAGAGACTGTTATCAACATCCCTGAGATTCATGACCAATCTCTGTGTGAGAATTGGTGCAACCCTGTGACCGGTTTCAGCGATCCAGCTGGGGCAATGTGGTACCAAGTCCTTACGCTGTTTGTAGAATTGTAGTCACTCTTCCGACGTTGGCCTTTAACAACTGAGTATGTACGCCGGTGTATGTGGGGGCACTTACCAATGACGGGATCTTCAACCAGCAGAAAAAGATGAGGGAAAAGCTCTCGGCCTAGAATATCGAGGAAGGGACTTCACCTGAGTGAATATGATACTTGAGATTATCATGACTTCGATGGACCTTGTCAGCCGCGATCAGATGAAGTGGTGACCATGGTACACAGATAGGTACACTTACAAGTAATACAGCAAGGCTGATTGTTTTGGAGTACTCAGTATTCGGTAAAGGGAGTTCAGGAGGTCAATAAACAGGCGTACCATCTCGGAGAATGAAGTATGTAACACCTTGCGGCATGCCAAGACGTCGCGCACTCACGCAGAGTCCAAAAGTCTTATACAAGCTAAAGCCTAAGACCACGGTATCGAAGAGCAGAGCCAGCGAGGATGAGGTTGTGTTCCCTGGACATCATTATCAGTGACACCGGCTCTTCATTGTCCGAAGCTCAAAAACGCACATTTTTTGTCCAGACTTTGAGTGCAGTGATCAAATGAGCTGAAAAGTGCTGGAACGGGGGAAACCTTGGTGTGCAAGTAGTCGAGCTGCAGAGACGTCCAGTGAGCTGTGAGACAGACTGGTTTCGGGTCGAGACTGACCAAGCTGAGAACAGTCTTAGTGATAGCGATGGTGCACAAGATGACGAGAATGGGACGGTTGCGTTGGTAGATAGCAAACGTCCGCATCGTGAATATGGCTAAGGGAACAACTAAGGACTGCAACAAGCATAGCGTCCGAAAGACCGACCTGAAAGACTTGCGGAGGAAAGAATGAAGAGGAATTCGCTGGTGCGAATCAATCTGCCACATCTGGAGAAACACGCTCAGAAGGACGGAATCTAGAATGGGCATTTGGATACGCACTTCTATGAAGGAGTTTGTGTTACTGAATGCGATGAAGGATAAGAGACGTGCGCAGCAACTGACCTCCAACGTGTTCAGCTGCGGTACAAAGAAGCTCATTACAAAGGCAATGTGATATCCTAACGTCGCATAGCGAAGGACTATGAACAGAAAGAACACGAGTGTCTTCTTGGGCTTCCAGAGATGATTGTTTTCGTCCGACAGTGTGAGGAAGTAGTCGTAATCAACCAAGACTTTGCTCTCGAGATTCAGACTGAGGGCACACTAGAAATAGAGAGGAACGCACCTGTGGCGGAGCATTCTGTCGTAATAGAGATGCGTCTACGAAAGCATTAACGGGAGACAAAGAATGTAAGTAAGAAGCACGGCAGCTCACCCAATTCGAAATTCAGAAATAATGAAATCCAACAGCAACATGGCGTCAAAGGCTTCCTGGAGCCTCCGAGTCGCATATCCACCTTTTAAGCAACTGCCGGCACCGATGGAGACTAAACCGAGCGTCAAACGCAGACGTGAATATGCATAACAAGATGCCATCAACTTGTCATATCACAGAAGGTCCGCAATGAATGGCCTGATGTCTCGTAGCAGAAACAAGAGTGGCGCCCAATCATGAAATTACCTTAGGTGTTTTAGATGTCGAATGTCTCTGTTGAAGACACACACAAAGAAACTCCTGACCACACACGAGCATGATCCTTCGAGCCCATCAGTATCTTGATGCTCAGAAGCGTGGTTGATGCATTCAGAGTATTGTGAGATCAGTTTCCCAAGAGTGAGGACAGAAGATGTAGAACAAGGAGCGCCATCAAAACGATGTAGGGACTGCATTGTGATGCATGCAGAGTACGGTCGAGACGTCTTACACTAGCACCGTCGCGCGCGAACTTTGAACATGGCGGTGAATAGATAAGTTGAATTCCAATTTAGATGACGTTCATATGTTGCCTGCCAGGAACGAGATAAGATAAGATACGCAGATCTTGTGAGATACAGACTCGATGAAATTTGAGCAGACTCGTTCTTGCCCAACGCTTGCCATGGCAGCCACATCCACATCCAGCCTGTCGCCCTCCCAAAAGGCCCTGATTGCCTACTCCACCGAGGTCGGCGCGCTCAAGTACGGCTCCTTCACCCTCAAATCCGGTCGACTCTCGCCCTACTTTTTCAACAACGGCCTCATGTCGACCGGGCCCGCTCTCTCCACCCTCGCCACCGCCCTCACCGACACCATCCTCGCCGCCGGATGGGAATTTGACGTCCTGTTTGGGCCGGCGTACAAGGGCATCCCGCTCGCGTCGATAGCCGTCGTGGATCTGAGCCGCCGCGGCGTGAACGTCGGGATGGCGCATGATCGCAAAGAGGTCAAGGACCACGGCGAGGGTGGCTTGCTGGTCGGAGTGCCTATGGAGGGCAAGCGCGTTGTCGTGGTAGACGATGTGATGACGAGCGGGAAGGCCATCCGCGGGGCGCTGGACAGCGTGCGCAAGGCCGGCGGCGTGGTTGTCGGTGTGGTGCAGGTCCTGGACCGCGAGGAGAGAGGACAGGAGGGCACTCAGAGCACCGTGCAGGAGCTCGAGGCCATGCTCGGCCAGGGCACCGTCAGATCCATCCTCCGCATGCGCGATCTCATGGCCTACCTTGAGGAGCAGGGAAAGACAGACCTGCTCGCACAGATGCAGACTTATAGAGACATGTACGGTATAAAGGAGTAGAATAGATATGTTGTACACTACAAAAGCTCTTTGTACGGCTCCGGTCGATCTGCCACCCGCGGAAAGGCATTCGTGTTTGCAAGCACCACCATCCCCATCCCATGGCTGATATACCCTCGGATGTACCCCTTGTAGATGAGGTTTGCCAGCAAACACTCCGCTTCCTCCATGTCGACGTCCATCTTGCACAATCGCAAGGCAGAATGGAAGAGCGCGACAGGCATGCGCGACGCCTTGTCCGCGACGACCCACACGCGCCGGAAAAGACTCCGGAGACACGACTCGCGCGCTTTCTCGAGGGTGATGTACAGGTTGAGGTCGAGCAGTTTCTTTTCGTTCGTGTCCAGCGCGCGGTCGTATGATGCGATGTCTCCGGTTCGGATGCTTTTGATAAACGGGCGGTACAAGGCGGCGAGGTTGGGAAAGCGTGCCATAAGTTCGTCGGATGGGAGGTGGCCTTTGAGGATCCGGAGCGGGATAAGATACGTCAATATCCGTCTGCAAACACGGTCAGCGAGAATAACATGCACTGAGAAACACCAGGCATACTCTTGATTTGCTTGCGCATCGACATGACATTGATAAAATGCCATCGTCAGCTCTTCTTCCGACTTGATAACACGCCATCAGCATTGACCAACGCCAACACACGACGATGCGCCACATACCTTTGCATAGTCCTCACTCAAAAACTTGAGCATGCCAATGTAGTACCTATACGTCACCTGGTGACTTTTCGGGTACGCGCTTAGTGGTGGGATATCCGTATTGGCGTCTAGTGCGCGGAGGATGTTCTTGCTCAGACTGATGCGCTTGATGCGGAAGTAGCATTTGAGCACAAGCCCGACGACGTAGTATACGCCCCATTTGCGGGACTGGTCGAGTGGAGATATTCGATCCTGTCCTGTACTGGTGAGATGGAGGTAGTGGACGGGGCGAGGGGAGTAATCGTACCGTGAGACAGTGCGCGAAGGCTTTGGATATGGTCCGCGAGGCGTCCTCCATCGAGTCACTTTTAAGATCGTTCTCGCGTGCATAAACATCACTCTGCTCGAATGATCAGAGAGCCGTGGGATGGGTGAGCGCAGGACGACGCACATCGAACGCCAGATCCCTCAGGTCACGCAAAATGGAGAACAAGGCCAGAAGTGTCCAGCCACGGTTTTCGGTGAAAAAGCGGTAGAACAGGCTGTGCATGCATGAGCAACGCAGAGCGAGAACATCCAACAGAGCGTACCCAACCAACGCCGTATGCTCCTTGAACGCCTCCATCGGCCTGTGCTTCGCGACATGCGTGCACACCAGCACGTACTGTATTGCAATCTCGTCCCAAGGCGTCTTGATGCTCCCAAGGAATTGCTTGAACGTCGCTTTCTGCCCGTTCAATTCAGCTGGCAAGAGAAAGTTAACGGATCTGGAAGGGACGCACGGTGGCGTTACGCGACTGCTTGACGAGGTCCTTTCCGTGCGGGCTCGTAGGGCGAAGGAGAAAGGCGAGGTTCTGGCCGTTCTCGGCGCTGAGCGTGTCGTGCAGCTGGAGGATGTAGCCGGGGAAGTCTGTCGGCATCGGGGAAAGGAAAGGGAAGGGCTGACCACGTGCCGACACTGGCTCTGATCATCATCACTCCCCGCTTTCTGGCCTCGAGATTTGTTTTATCACGGCAATCCATACTGCTCTGGCTGAGTTCAACTTCGCAGCTGTGGCGAAAAGTGTCCCGCATAGCGTACACTCTACAGCCAGTTGACAGCCATCACGCAAGCTATGCGGCACTACACTTCTTGCATTGCACTCCCGTCGGCCAGCCACAAGTCTTCAGTGCGCTCTCATTAATTATAGAGGATGGTTATGAAGCGCTGCTGCAGAACTGGAACATGTGAGTGCTTACCATTATTTTATTATAGGACCCCGATCCCCACTCGAAATCCGACCTCGACTTTCTGATTGGTCACACTGGCAGCTTACGCTCAATACCAAATGTCATGCAGACCCTCACGCAGACCAGTGATGACATCCTGGGTTCCCTGAGCTGATCCTCTGCCGTCTTGAAATGCGTAGCCCGCACCATTGGTTCGACCTGGACTCGACTTCGAGCGTTCAATCGCGCGCCGGAGATCTCTCGTACACCAGCTTCAAAGATGGACGGCACAGGTACCTGGTCATCCGAGAGTCTTCGTAATGCTGCACCAGCCCAGTCTTACTTTCTCTCGAGTTGGCCCAGGCACACAGACCTCTGACCAAGGCGGCTCTCATGTATAAAGGAGCACGTTCTCACGTAGGCTACAGCGGCGAGCCGAGGTCTGACCAGACAACTGTTAGCATAGCAAGCCGAGCACGCGCGTACACGACACATGTAAGTACCGTGAAGCGTCTCGGATTGATAGCTTACGTGGCGGATATGCGGTACATACGCATCGCATACGCGTAAGGACGCACGTCTGCCGTAGAGATATACATAGAACATTTTGAAAGAGTATATAAGCACGACGATGTACGGTAGTCGGTAGATACACAATAATACTCCATCTCTTCTCACACATTGCTGCCAACTACAACATTCATACCTCTTCCTTTGCCTACTATGTCTTCCCCCAAGATCTTCCTGACCGGCGCGACAGGTAAACTTGATATGCGTTGCCTATTGTCTTTCAATTTTCAACCTGGGCGTCTGTTCAATAGGATATGTCGGTGGATCCGTTCTCTCTGGACTGCTGGATATCGTAGAGCCATCGACTATCACTGCTCTCGTTCGCTCTCAAGCGAAAGCTGATAAGCTGAAGACTCTCGGATTCCACACCGTCATTGGGAGTCTCCAAGATGCGGAGATTGTCAGCAAAGCTGCCTCCAAGGCTGATGTTGTCTTCACATGTGTAAGTTTGGTTCACCACTAATGAACGCTCTTTGATGTTCCAACAGGCAGACGCCGATAATGTGGCCGGGATGAAAGCCGTTCTGGATGGTATGAAGAAGAAGCATGATACAGACGGTTCCGTTCCTACTTTGATTCACACGTCTGGCATTGGTACGTACTCTACACTCATCGCACATATATGCTCTTCTAATATACCGTGATACTGAACTACCATGTCAGGATGCATCATGGACTACGCGCTAGGAATGCACGGCAACTTCCCTGTCGTGTCTGATCTCGACACTAAGTTCTGGGCGGCCGTTCCCGAAACCGCACCTCACAGAGCGACGGACCTCACGATCCTGGATGCTGATAACAAAGGTACATAGCTATTCACTTATGTCCGGGGAGTTTCTGACCGATAACTTGTAGGCTTCATACGCTCGTATCTTGTCCTTCCAGGAACCATATACGGACTCGCAACTGGTGCCGTCGCCGACACCGGTGCTCAAAACCTTCACTCCCTTCAACTCCCTCCCATCGTCAAGACCAGCCTCGTCCGCAAACAAGGTGGCATGATTGCCGCTGGCGCCAATGTATGGAGTGACGTCTCAATCGCTGACAGTATGCCTTTCCCTCCAGTATCTCTAGGTCCAAGTTCTAACACTAGACACAAGCTGTGACGGCGTACACCACCCTCTTCAAGGCTATTATCTCCAACCCTGCGACGACCGCACATGGAAATGAAGGTTATTACGCTGTTGAAGCCGGGGAATACTCAGCGAAAGAGGTGGCGACAGAGATCTCCAAGATTCTTGTCGAGCTGGGTTTGGGGACCAGTTCGGAGCCCAGCGCGTACACGGACGAGGAAAAGACGGGGTTCTTCGGTGTGAGTGACCATGTCAAGAACGAATGGCACTGTCTGATGTTATATCTAGGCGATGTGGCCGTACTTGGCAACCAATGCTCGCGTCAAAGCTGAGCGTCTGAGGGCATTGGGATGGAAACCCAAGGATGGAAAGGCGGAGCTGTATCACAGCTTGAAAGACGAGGTTATATCTAACCTACCTCCTCAGTAATTTAACGAACTTGTTAGTGCAACTGCCCCATAGATCGAGTTACATCTTCCCTGTCAATGAGCATTTAGCGTACAAGTGTACTTTGTCGTGAATGGAAATAGTAGAATCTCTTTGCTGCAAGTAAATATCGATTTTAGTCTAGTAGTCTACTATTGTCTTGTGACTGCAGTGTACGACGACGGACAGGATGCCAAGCCCCTCTCAGTGCCGTATCCCGTATTCTTTTCGATCAGCAAGTCCACTGCAAGCGGTACCGAGAATCCTGATTGGAGAAATGCATTGGCCCGTACTCTGGATGAAGGCAGAAAGGTGCGTGTTGAGTGAGCTACTTCCATACCGCGCTAATCTTGGTGAAGATCCGCTTCCCCTGCAAGACAATAAGCAAGCTCATTGGAGAGTGCTGCTGTCCACATTCTGACGGCAAGCGCGTGGCGGCAGAAACCTAGAAGGGAGGAGGTTCCAATACTTGTGCGTATAGGCCCGACAAGAAAATATGCATGCTGTTCGAGATTCTGAGCGTTTGCGTATGTAAGGCTGTCAGCCGCTTCTCTCGTGGCGCGCTTCTCAGTCGTCCACTACCATCATCATGACCCCGCCCGCCGTCGCTGAACATTCTCATACCGGGGAGCAAGTGCATACCCATCAATACTGCAAGGGCGGTAAGTTTCGCAAATGCGAAGCCAGAGATCTCCCGCAGTGCTCTGGACGTCTGTACAACGTCTACTCCATGTGTCCTTGTTGCTGCTTTGCATCGCCTAACGCGTCTAACATTGTTCCGGCAGTCCAGAGTGGGTCAAAGGTCTCACTGGCCTGTACATAGGGACCTATACAAGAGCATCGCTCGAGATTGCAAGGCATTGGAGACCTATAGCAGGGACCCCAACGCTTGGGCCGAGCTCATGTCCACAACACCTTCCCCTGCAACGCCACCGTCGCCGGTTTTCAAGTACGCGATCCCCGAATGCGCTGCACTCGTTGTGAGCATCTAACGATGCACAGACGCAGAACGCGGCCATCTACCCACTGCCGCCAAGTTTTGTGTCGTGTCAGTCGTAACTGTTGGGACCTCTCGGGACGCGTCGGCCAGCCATCATCGCCGAAGGGAAGAGGGTGATGGGGAGGGATTACAGAGGCATCGGAATCTTCCTCATCAATGTGCTTTACCAGTACACAGACAACGCCCTGGCCGCCACGCCGTGCGCTAGTAGCCGGAAATGTTCAATTTCGACAAGGCGACAGCCAACGGCGTACTAGGGAATCCGGACTGGGAGCAAGCGTTCAGGAAAAATCGAGGGCAAAGGTTCAAGGTGATTCCCAGTGCAACGGTCTCATGGACATCCTGAGGCGTTCCTTGGTAAGATCAAGTTTTGTTTGTTGCGAGAAGCTGGTAAAGTTCGGGGGTTATCGTTGTGGCGGTTGGACGCATACAGACCACTCGCCACCTTGTCTATCGATGCTATGACGCGACTTTCGTTCTCAGCAGTACTTTCGATGGTCAAATTTCAAGAGCGGTATGAACAGATGGAACCCTGACTCCCTGATAGCATAGACAAGTGTCGACACTCCGTGTACAGTACATCAGAAGTAACACACAAGTGAAGTGTACAAAATGATAAGGTCCAGGCCTCGTGTTACTTAGCATAGAACACCAACAGTCAGGCTGTATACGATGGAACCGTCGAGGATGTGAACTTGAAAGGGCTTGCGGCAAGTGCCGTCAGGGGCACTGGCACAGAAAGCGATGACGAGATTGAATCCAAATATTCCTCAGACTTGGACCGTCATGTCTACAACCGCCGCCGCTCCTCCGGCGCCAGCTGGAGAGCCTGAACAGCAAGAAGGCGGCATGCGCAGGTTTATGAGTATAGCCCAGGTACACTAGATCTGCACGACTCGAGGTTGAGTATATAGCTAAAGTCTGGTCGCTAGCAAATGTTCATGGTCTGGGCACTCTCCCAGCTTGGTGCGTCTTCTCTTCAATTTGCTCACTCTAGATTGACGAAAGACTGCTGCAGCCACGAGGTTCTTCGCGCCCTCGAAGCCTGTCGACCAGACACCGGCAGCCATGTCGCGACAGAGTCCTGGATCGGAAGGCGCTGTCGGTCAACAGCCCGTCATCAACCCTTGGGCTCTACCGCCGAAACAGGCCACGCTCGCTTGGCCGCTCGGAGAGGACCTCTCCATGCAGGTCTACCTCACCACCTCTCCCTACGTGGACCCTCTACACGGAAACCAGGACCTCCCGCACTTCGTCTGGGACCACATCACGTTCGGGGACTGGAAGGACGGACGGTCGCTCGAGTATGACATTGAGTCCCCCGCAGTGCGTCTCGCCCTCTCAACTCATCGTGACCGAGCGATCTTGACACGGCTTGTTTGTGTGTAGAGCGTCAAGAACAACGGGTCCCTCTGGGCGGATATATTCCTTCTGCGGAACGGCGCCTCCCTCGAGAACGTCAAGCCCGACGATGTTCACCACATTCGCAAACGTGCGTGAGATCTGGATCTTTCGTTGTGCTGACTGAGCCTGTGCGCAGTGTTGACGCCGTATCTGCCCCGTGAAAAAATCCGCAAGGCCAAGAACCTCTTATCCGCAAAGGAGGGAACGCAAGAGGAAGAGGAGGAGGAAGAGGTACGTGTTTCATTTCACGCGTTCCTCGAAGCTGACTGTGCCTACCAGGAACAAGATGTCATCGTCCCTCACTGGCATAGCGTACGTTCCGCGACCAATGTCTTATTCCCTCTGACCACAATTGTAGAACATAACACTCGCGCTGGTCTCTGAGAACAACGCCCTCCCGTACGCGTCTTTGCCGCCTCCCATCGCCGAACGCGAGTGACCACTCTCCCCTGCCCCTCAGCCTATCTCACCATATGTATAGATATCCACATTGTGGAAGGCGTACGCGACGAGACCGGCACCAAGGGCGTGTACAAGCCCATCGTCTTCCCGAACGAGTTCTGGCACCTCCGCTCGCACTACGTCGAGATCAACAGTACCACGACGACGCTCCCCGTGACGTTTACGTTCCAGCCCATGTCCTACATGAAGTTCCAGCTGTTTGCGAGCATGACGCAGGGGTTCAAGGAGGCGGCGAAGCAGCAGGGCGGGGCGGGGACGGCGGAGATTGACGAGATCAAGCGGATGCTGCTCGAGACGAATCCGTGGTTCTTGGGCTTGACGGCGTTTGTCAGTGTCTTGCACATGTTGTGAGTTGCCTTGCAACGTTTGCGGGTGTTGTTGAAGCTGACGACGCACAAAAGATTCGAGATGCTGGCGTTCAAGAACGACGTGTCGCATTGGAGGCAGAAGAAGGAGATGGTGGGCGTGTCGGTGCGCACGATCGTGACGAACGTGTTCGTGCAGCTGGTGGTGCTGCTGTACCTGATTGACAACAACGAGAACACGAGCTGGATGATCCTTCTTGGGTCGGGTATGGGTGTGGTCATCGAGGCGTGGAAGGTGCGTGTCATTGCGCAGTCCGATGTGCGTGTTGCTGATATTGCTCTGACTAGATAACCAAAGCAGTGGACATCTCCATCGCCCCGTCGACGGGAACCCTCCTGCCATACAAGCTCGACATCAAGGACAAGCACGTTCTGAGCGAAGACGAGAAGAAGACGCAAGAGTACGACAAGCTCGCGTTCCGGTACGTGTCGTGGGCGGCGATCCCGCTCCTTGCTGGGTACACGGTCTACTCGCTGGTGTACGAGACGCACCGGGGGTGGTACAGCTTCATCATCTCGACGTTGACGTCGTTTGTGTATATGTTCGGATTCGTGCGTCCTCCCAACCTCTCCCTTCCACTAGAGATGAGATGTTAATAATGGTGGTGTAGGCGCAACTGGTACCCCAGCTGATCATCAACTACAAGCTGAAGAGCGTGGCGCACATGCCGATGAAGGCGATGATATACAAGACGCTGTCTACTGTCGTGGACGACTTTTTCGCGTGAGTTTCCCGACACGTCTGCAATGTGCGTTTTTGACTCTTACTGGATGGAATGTAGATTCTGCATCAAGATGCCGTTCCTGCACCGTCTGGCGTGTTTCCGCGACGATGTCGTGTTTTGTATCTTTTTGTACCAGGTGAGGCGCTTTTCGATTTGCGCTGGACGGGTCGCTGATCGGGGGGTGTTTGTTTTGTAGCGATGGATTTACAGGATCGACCCGAAGCGGATTAATGAGTATGGGCAGGTTATGGTGGAGGATGTGGATGCTGTGGAGGGGAAGGAGACGAAGAAGACGCAGTGAGGTTTGTACGGGGCGATACATTTTGGATATCATATCAGATTGAAAATGATTGCTGTTGACATGATATCAAGTCGCGAGCAGTAGCTATGGACGGATGAACTTCGATAGGTTGGTGTGCTGGTGCGTCTTGGTACGGTCCTAGCTTGGAAGGTAAGTAAGCAGTTAATGCACACTAAGTTCATTGCTCAATGTTGAGTTGAACTTGTTACAGGTTGGTTGGCGTCCACTGTCGATGTTGACTGACTTTTTGAATGAAGCTCCGTCACGATTGTTGGGTCGTATCATATACATGACCAGGTCTCGAGACGCGAGACTGCCCCACGGTCTACCCTATGTAGTGACACGCCTGATGACCGAAGAAGATTCAGAACATGGATCTGAATATAGATAGAAAGTCTCCAATCTCGTTCTCAAGTCCCCAAGATCTAGTAGCTAGCTGTTAGGTCCGAGTTCCGACGAATCGACTTGTTCTAACTTCTAACTTCTCAGCCTACGAGAGGTTAGAGATTTGAGGAACAAAAAAGTCACCAACAAGTGGCTGCATACTTCGGATACGGGGAATCGAACCCCGAGCTGCCGCGTGAGAGGCGGCAATGTTAGCCGTTACACCATATCCGATGTATAATGGATGAGTAGGCAAGGTATAGTGTGGGGTTATGTGCAATCTTCAATAATCCTGATCAAATCGATGCAGACACCTGCGTGCACGGTGAGGCGCTCGTCGACAGTGAGCGGGCCCAATCCGCAAAACGCGGAGCGGTGGCAGAGGGGAGGCGCTGCCAGCCAGCCGGCTGTACACGTTGCCGAGGGTTGGCGCGAGGAGGGGGGCGTCAGCGAGGGGGCGGGGGTGGGCGCACCTCACTGTGATGGATCGTGAGCCCCGCATCTGTGTAGATTGGCGGAGCCCCCTTTTCCCGGGGGGGGGGGGGGGGGGGGGTTGTCAGCGAGGAGGGGTGGGGGGGGGGGGAACACCGGCTTAAAGAGGCGTGGCATTGTCGTCGATGAGGTTTGTGCAGGTCCGACTATATGCGTGTGGTCCCCGCAGCTCGCTCGCTCGCCTTTGCTGCTCTCTTCCGCTTCTGCTCTTCCGTCCCATCTCCCGATCGCGTTCGCCGTTCTGACTCCGATGATTCAGTTCCCCTGCGGACGTCCTGGGCGATTCTCGTTAGCGAATAGATCTAGTTTAAGCACGGATTTGCCGCTGCGGGGGCTCAGTACGGCTCAATGGTCTAGTAGTATGATTCGCGCTTCGGGTGACCCCCTGCCTTTCGGCAGTCTATTGTGCGAGGTCCCGGGTTCAACTCCCGGTTGAGCCCTCAGCCATTCTTGTGGTGTTTTTTTTCCTTTGCGGGGCTGTGGCGCAACAATATAATGACAAGCATGCCTGAAGTTGCGAGTACTTTAGTCATTCCGATTGAGTGTCAGTAGTACACCTGCTTTCCAAGACAAGAGCCCATGACTGTTGTAGCAAGTACCAGCAATTCGCGATATAACAGACTTGAAGTTGATGTTGGTGCATAAGTACAATGATGTGTCTCTCGCCTCCACTCACCCCACCCTGTCTTCACCAGAACTCCAAAGCTGCTGTTGCAATTTTCGGGGAGGATATTTGCAAAAGGAAGCCTATCCTAGTCACAAGATACCGCACTCTTGACTGCATGTCAATCACCATCGACAAACCGTAAACGAAGGTCGTGCTCTGCGGGAATCTCCATGCCCCCCGGGCCATACATGGACCAGTTCACCATCCTCTGTATTCCTTCGTCTATATACAACAATATCAATATAACATTTCCTCTACTCTCTTACCCGAGCCTCCAACAATTATTACAATTTACATGCTCTGGTATGCGGACCTCTAGACGACACATTGGCTGCCTCGGTACTCGTCATCTCTATCACTTCATCTTCGTGAACCCCTGGGGTAGACTTCGAGAAGCCGGGAGCCGAGCAGAATCGCGACGTATTTCTCGAGATCGGCCTCTTCCCCGAGAGAAATGGCGTTCGAAACCATGATGACGCTGCGGTCGTAATATTGGAGTTGCATGCGTTCGCGGTCGACTAGCATTATTGTGCAGTGGGAACGCAGGAAGGGGAGAGAAAGCTGCTCGTGAGCGTATCGAGCGGCCTGTAAGCTGGTCTCGACCATTTCTGGTGGTTGTTGCGACACCTTGTTGTCCTCAGAGTTCGAAGAACTGCCATCGTCAGACACCACGCTACTCTGCGATGAGGAAAAGGCGCTGTCGGCCTTCCTCTTCTGACCAGACCGTCCTTCGAGCGGCCTTGGAGGGCGATGGGTGTCTCTCGGGTCTTTACCTGTAGGAAGGGTCAGACGTTGGCATTTCAGGGCACAATCAACTCACCATTGTGCAGGGCGCGCGGGCAATCTCGTCCATCATAAAGCGCTGTGCGCGCATGTTTGACTTCCAGCAGTCGCGCGGCTCGGGCCATGATCCACGCGACTCCAAAAGTAGATCCATTGACAAGACCCTCGTGGACTTGTATAAGGTTGAGGCTAAGGCCGGCGACACTGAGCAGACCGCCGACAAGGCTCTTGGGGTCGTTCCTGTAGAAACGAACTCGATCGATCGGTTCGATGATTTGTTGTTCCTCGATGATACCCAAAACAACGTTGTTCAAGTCCGCAAGATGTTCGTACAGCAGCTTCTCCTTGCAGGTGTGTCTGCTACACAGCTGGAGGTAATCCTCCAGCTTGGCCTTGAAGCGGCCATCTTGAACGACACGAGCGATAGCGGCTTTGTAGACAACTTGCCAGTCCTTCGGCAGACGAAGGACGACAACCATGAAGTCCTCGCTGTCGACAAAGACGCGGTAACGCTGCAAGTCGCGTAGGAGGTCATTGTCATGATCTGTGCGGACGTATTCCACATCGTCCTCATCATCGTCGTCGAGGTCTGAGCAACTAGGGGAGCCTTGGCTGTAGGGAGTGGAGTTTGCTGCTTGTTTCAAGGACTCGGTGAGTGCAGCATCAGGATGAGGTGTGTGGGGAGATTGAGGTCGAGTAAGCTTTGGCAGCGTGTCATTTCCCGCGCCAGTGGCATTGAAGCCACGGGAGCCGTTGGACGTAGGATCCGACATCGTGCAAAGCGGAATAGGGTAAGAATTCGGTGGGACAGACGATGAAAGTCAGTGGCACTGTAGGATGTGGTTGAGAGCAAGCAGCAGCTGATCATGTGACAATCAGGGCCTTTGTTTCGTCTTTTGTCGTGAGTGGCGCGTTGTGGACTGTTTTGGAGAACAATGGCGATCGAAAGCAAGTTACAACACGTGGGCGTGGGCTAAGTTTGGCTCTGTTGGCCTTCTGCCTTTTCTGGAGAGATACAGCCCTGTCTGAGCATGCCCGCGACGGATTGCACTGAAATGCTAGCGTACACAATGTGTGCAGAGAAGTATGGTACATACCACATACTGCGCATCTACCTTACTCCGGATTGCTTTACAACACACTGTATCATGACTGACTTACAGTAGATGCACCAGCCCAGCCCACTCATCTTTGCTCATGGCGGTCAAGATATATTGCGAGGATCGCGGGATTCCGAGAAAATACATATAGTCCAGTTGTCGATGATAAGTAGAGGGAATTCAAAGTAGAAAGAAGAATCGAAAGTTTTCCAAAAACCCTTCGAGGCGTACACGCGCAACACTGAAGGCCATATACATGGCCACTCAGTGCGCTCTGCTCAAAGTGTGCGGTAACAAAAAGGTGGCGCGTATGCCGCCACAGGTCACGGCTAACAAGATGATGAACACGAGATACCCGTTGAGAAGATCGTGCTCAGTCGACAGCGAAAACATGGACGTCGCAAAGAGGGGGGCGACGGTCCTCGCAATCGTCCCAGTAGCCTGACCCAGCCCATTGGTGACAGCAAGCGCGTCTTTGCTGGGCGCTCCGTCGACAATAAACATATGCCCAGTCGCTAAAAGCCCATATGATACTCAGATTTCGCTCACTCCAAGAGAAACGGCCGTAATCACGCACCAAAAGACATGTAAATCATCAGACTCCTTCCCATTCGTTCTGGCAAGTTAAAAGAAAATACAATAAGGTTTGACCGACCAAATGGCTGGAGTAGCCGAAGATATGAACCTTCCGCGGTCCAAAGCGTCTGATGACGCGCGTGACGACGAATCCTTGCCAGAGGACATTGTACACTCCCCACACACCCATGATGAAGCCGATCTGGAAGGAGTCAAAGCCTAGGCCGCCATTCGGAATGGACGTGCTGTACATCAGGGGGATGAGGACGAGGTAGGACGTTTCCGTGAAGTACAACAATCCGAAGCAGCCGAGGGCAACGAGCACTTGACGGTTCGCCAGCACTTGCCAAATGGAAGGCGTCTCCAGCGACTCATCTGGGTGCTTGGCGGGATTTTGGGAGTCCTGTTTGACGGCGCTATACGAGATAGGTTCCTCTCCTGGGAGGACATGTTGCTTGTTCTTGTCGAGGGATGGGTCACGGTATAATGGATGTGTCTGAATTGAGCACAATCTCGGTCAACTAGCAAATCAGGTATCTGGACCGATGAGCACAAACCTCCTTGAGACCAACGAGCGCGAATGAGAAGAATACAAACGCGATTGAGCCCGCGATGAGGCAAGGGAGAAGGTAAGGGTGGCGACGAAGGACCTCAATCTTTCCAAATGAGCCTGGCCACCGTGCTTCGGGATTTGCGAACACGCCACCAATAATCGGGCTACATTCAGATCAGATTCAACACTCAATCGTCATGATCACTGTTATGAATGCTTATCCCAACGTTGAGCCCAGACTCCACATTAGCGGAATGAGCCCAAAGACCTCTGCCATGTTGGTAGAGTGAGAAAGCTACACCACGCGTCAAATCATGACATAGTCAAGCATCATGCCACGAACCTCGGCCATTACGCTCTTTGAAACACCTATTACCCCGCATCAATTCCTGGTCTGGCGCCCAAGTGATTGAGGTACGAACCAATATTGCCATTGAACGCCCCCTGCGCAAAGCGAAAGAACACCAACGGCCAGAAACTCGTGGAAAGGCCGAAGCCCAGCATCGCCAGTGACAAACCGAATGGCCCAATCAGTAGAATAGGCCTGCGTCCATACTTATCAGAGGCAACGCCCCAGAGTAGGACAGTAGCGCATTCCGCCAGAAAGAACACAGACTCCTAGTATCATGTAATTCGTCAAAGACGTTGTCTCATTGTGGATGTTGCCTTCGACGTACAACGATCCCAGCGAAGTAACCTGTCGCCTTTTCATCGCCATGTGTGATGCCCGTTTCGCGTACGAATCGGGCGATGAAGGGGTAGATGACCGTTGCTGTGATGGGCTCTGCGAGCTGGATCAAAAACGCGATGAAGAGTTGCATCTTGGGGAGCGGGGTGCGCTCAGGACTTGGATGCAGCGGGGTCGTCTCGTCCGCACACATGCTGGCGCAGGTTTCGGACTCGGTAGATTCCATATGCTCTTGAGTCGACATCGAAAGAGACTGAGGCGGAGAACTTGTTGGTGAGTAACAAGGAAGGGGAATGATGGGTGTCCTGTCCTGAAAGGATGATTGAGATATTGCTATTGTCCAGAGTTAAGACTCCAAGTATCGGGCGGGCCAGAAGGAGTTATGTGACGCGATAAAAGACCGAACGCCAGTGGCCACCTTCACTATGATGGAGCAAGTAGGGTATGCTCTGACAGCCCCCGTCTTCCTCGGACATGGACTCACTAGTCGCCCATCACCATACGCGTCCTATTCCGTTCATGCCTACGCGCAGGACCTCGTACCGCTTCCCCATTGAGCGCAAGCCCAAAGAAAACCATACGAGACAATCCTGAGCCATTCCTTCGGCGGCGCTATCGCCCTGGTTCTGGCACCTCTGATGCTGGCAGCGGGAGCAAGTCACGCACTTATCGTACTGGTAAATCTGGAGCTCGATGTCCATCAGCTCAAAGGTATGCGCATAAGCTCCATCGACGAACTGCCGCGTGTGCGGACGTGGGAGAAGCACATGGAAGAAAAGCCGCGCTGGGGAAAACGCGGCGTACGGGTCAAGAGGTTCGGTGCTGGATTGTGCTGGCCAGAAACTGCAGATGAGAACTGCAAGGTAATAGATTTGCCTAGGTCAGGTCGACAGCAACACGACCCGTCTTCGTCCACCTATCTTACGCCGCCTCCGTCTCTATGCATTCATAGGGAAAGGCATCAAGCGTTTACTGGTGCGTGTCGGCATTGTGTCTGAGGCGGACGAGTATGACTGCTAGATAGTGAATACTTCCTGTGAGTTACGCGCGTCGAAAGTGATATCGGATCTGGGCGATAGCTGAGAGGATTCGGAAAGTTCATGATACGCTGTCTTTTGCGCTAGTATGTTCTTTTGAGTTGATGGTTTCAGTAGTGCTCAAGTACTTACCGGCGAGTGTGGTGAGGCAGAGGTCCGAGATATTGATGAGAGACCAGGCTGATTCAGACGAGCGGCCAACCGCGTGTTGCCAACTTGAAACTGGGCTAGTCGACATCGACTCAACCACTCCATAGATGAAATGAAGCATCTGGTACAAATCCGGCGGGCTGTAAGCGTAAAGACGAGGGATGCGATAAAGAACGCACCAGTCTGGTACTAGGAATGCGCTACGCGTAATCTTTCGCGCCTTGTCGTGTGCTCGTCGTCCATATGCGTGTCTACTTGAGTGCACGTTGGCGGTAGTGAGCGAACATGTGACGGCCTGCCGCGGTGATCGCAGACGCCGGCCCGGTTCAATGCTCTCTCCCACTCACTCACCGCCTGCTTGGTGTACTTATCTCAAGTAATCAAGAAAGTCCCGTCGCGTGCGCCATTACTTGTTTTGATGAGGAAGTCAAATCCCGGGGGTCCTGTGACCTCGCCTCGGGCCTCCCAAGCCGATGCGCTGTCTCTCCTCCTCTTCCTCTCTCCCAGACTCGGTCAGCCGTGAACATCCGTGATGTTTCTCAGGACACCGCGCCTGTCGTATCGACTACGTCTCCCCGCTATCAGAACAGCCGTCCGCTCAAATGCTTCCTTTGCAACTTCCAAGCGCATACCTATAAGATACGGTCTCCTAGCTGTATCGTTATCACTGTCTAGCGGCGCTCTTGGCTATTATGCTGCAATGTCCTCCGCCACGACTAAAGCTTCCGCATACCCCGACCTTGGTACCCCTCAGGACTACGCGCAGTGCATCGACGCCCTCAAGGCCGCGTTCGCAGACCGCGAAGGCGTAATCACAACCGACGTGGAGGACTTGAGGATTCACGGCTGCTCTTCACACGATTTACATCATGGAGGTGCGTGCCATCACGCCTTAATGCTCTGAAATGACCTTTCTATTACGTTCCCAATCTCACACGACAGACATGCCCCACGGCGTCGTCGCGTACCCGGACTCGACCGACGAAGTCGTCCGCATTGTCAAGATCGCGACAAAGTATCGCATGCCGATCACGCCGTACTCGGGCGCGACAAACCTCGAAGGGCATACGCGTGGGGCGCGTTTTGATAGTCCTTTATCGACATCGTCCGTCTGACCGTTGTCTTGCAGCACAGTACTGAGGGTATCTGCATTGATGTGTCGGGGATGAACAAGATTCTCGCTATACACGAAGCTGATTCGGACCTGGTGTGTCAGCCTGGAGTAGGATGGGTGCAAGTCAATGAGACGTTGAAGGAGCAAGGTCAGTCCATGCCATTCTTATACCTCCTTCTTCTCTATAAGGGCCTTATACTACGGTCATGTCTAGGCATACCACTTTTCTTCCCGGTAGGTTCTCGGTATATGTCTGGCCATACAGTAAGTGACGAATGCAGCTGGATCCCGCCCCAGGAGCGACGATTGGGGGGATGTTGAGTACGGGGTGTTCTGGGAGTAAGTTTCATTCCTCGGTCGGCGCTTCGATACTGAGACCTGCGAAAGCCAACGCAGTTCGTTACGGCACGGCAAAGGGGGAATGGTTCCTAAACGCTGTATGCGGCCTGTCTTACTCTGGCAGTGCATAACACTCATAGCAAACACAGACGGTGGTCCTTCCGAGCGGCGAAGTGATCAAAACGCGTCAGCGTTCGCGAAAGAGTTCTGCGGGATTCGACCTGACAAAACTGTTCATCGGAGCGGAGGGCACGTTGGGAATCGTTACAGAAGGTACCTTGATACTTCTATCTATGTTAGTAACTCTTGACACTGCACTTTGTTATAGTGACTATCCGTCTGGCTCCCGTTCTTCCTACTACCGTTGCAGTCGTCCAGTTCTCTGATGTACGCAAGGCCACTGAAGCTGTGGCAGACATACTCAATCAAGGCGTTGGCATACGTACGTCCGATGTCCTGTACCGGATGTTAGACCGACTCTTGATCTTCTCAAATCACAGAATGCATCGAACTCGTCGACAACATCTTCATGCGCGCTGTCAACCAATTCGGGCAGTCTACTCGACACTGGCCGGAGCGCGACAGTCTCTTCATCAAGATACAAGGCCCCACCGCCTCTTCCATTCGCGAATCCGCCTCCATCGTCAAAGCCATATCAGCTAAACACGACAGCATCACCTTCCAGCTGGCGCAGTCCGACAAGGAGGCCACCGATCTGTGGGCGGACAGGAAGAATGCGCACTACTCGCAGTTGGCGTTGCTCGAAGGGGCGAAGGGGTGGCCCACGGATGTGTGTGTGCCGATATCGGCGCTTCCGGAGTTGGTTCTCTGGACGAAGGAGCATCTAGAGCAGGTTGGGTTACTTAGTCCGATTGTGGGTCATGCGGGCGATGGAAATTTCCATGCGCATATCCTGTATAGGACGGAGGAGGAACACGAGAAGGCGGCGGAGGCGGTGGACAAGATGGTCAGGAAGGCGATTGAGTTGGAGGGGACTTGTGGGTGTTCTTTCCACCCTTCATGCCGTTCGTGAATTGATGCATCTGTGGCTTATAGGTACAGGCGAACACGGTGTGGGCATTGGAAAGCGACGATACTTGCGGGCTGAGCTAGGACCGGGGACCGTAGAGTTGATGAAGACAATCAAGAGAGCAGTAGATCCGCTAGGACTGTTCAATCCAGGAAAGGTACACGTTCTTCTACTCTCCATTGCCATGGGGTGCTGATGTCCTTCAAAGTTGTACCCAGATGATGAAGATGAGGCATCAAGATGAATGATGCGCTTGTAATTCGCGGCAGGGAGCTCCCGCCCGAAATTTACGAAGCTACACATGCATGTCATCGAGAGATGTGATTATCTCTTTCAGCATTGACTAGTTCATTACTACCAACGAACGCTGCTCTTTGATCAATGGAGAAGGATCACTGCTTGAGAAAGTTCGGTGATAACAGTCTGGATGGACTTGTAACTACTAAAAACAGCATGCCAGGCCAAGAGCATCGACTGCTATAACCCATACAAATTTCACCTGTTGCGACGATTTCTGTGAGAGGACCCACGTCGGTTAGTCTCTTTGGATCTGTCATAGATAGCAACACAATCTCTTCATTATTATCCTGCGTGTGGCGAGAAGGCGGACGGGGCTTGGGGCCCCGCGACCTACTTCATTCCTGTGACTCGCGCGGCATTGCGATTGCAGCGTTCTGCCCATTGGTCTAGGCTCAACCAACTGACGATCCGACCAATCAGGCCATCAAGGAGAAGTACAGGAGCAGTGAGGCGCAGCTGTTGATCAAATGGTCGTTGCAGAAGGGATACGTGCCACTCCCAAGACTGCAACGGACTCGAGGATCAAAGACATCTCCAGGGTATAAGTCTAGTAGATCAATGAAGAGGACATGTAAAAGAAGGGCGAGAGGGAAGCATCAGGTGGCCATACGATGAGGGTACTAAATTCTATAGTGTCGCGTTACGGACAAGGAGTCGTGACATTGCAGAGTGATTCGGACCGTCCGAAATCATTCTTCGCCGCCGACTGCTAGAAGCTTTGCTTTCTCATCCAAGTGCTGTATGCGCCTGCCAGGTAAATATCATCAAGTCTGGCACCCAAACTGGTGTTACTGATCTCCTTGTTAAGCTCAAGCCAGTGTTGGTTCGTCACAGAGGCGTCGTCAATCCAAGTATTGGTACCATCTTCGGCAACGCTATTGTAACCTTGTGAGTTGGCGTAAGCAAACAAGTCTCCGAGGCCTGATAGGATAACTAAGAGTCCTCCTCACGAGCGTATTCAGGTGAGAGCAAACCTTCAATTGCGTACAGCATCGTGATGGGGTCCCAGGAGTACAGGGGGGTATTGTAGCCGCTGTGACATGCCTCAATAACCTTGAGCACTTGTAAGGATGGGACCTACACATGCCATCGAACTGCCGCATTGACAGGATCACCGTCCGGGCCTTGCACAGTGAGACTCGCCCCGGACCTGACGTTTCCACCCAGTTCGTTGCCGGAGTATGTTATGGCACCCGGCCAAGTATTCACAACATGTGCGGTCAGCAGTGGGGATTTGAAGCCAAAATTGTATTCCCATCCACTTGGGTACGCGCCTCCCATGATGACCAGTTCCTTCACTTTTGTAGAGACAAGAGCCCGGCCAGATAGAGAAGAAAATTCGTCGGAAGTCGTGTTAAGAAGCCCGGAAAGCTGGGGAGAGATGAGCATTAAATTAGTCCAGATGTGCGAAGGACTGAGGCCCGAACATTATCAAAAAACCCGATACTCGCGATTGTCACACTCCCATCGTCCTGCTCTGCAAGGACTTTGCGGTACAATCTCACTGCATCTTCAACGTCGATATCCGTACCATTCCAATGGTACGCCACTTTGCTGGCATACTCTCCATATTCATACCAGACATCGTCAAAGTAAGTCTCCTTCGTGAGATTTCTAGATCTAAGAACACCGACGGGGACGTCCGCGTGGTCATAGTATTGCATGAGCGCAGAGGCAGCTCGGACGCTATAGACCGACGGATAGTTAACCTGTATGGCGAGAAGGGAGGTACAGGGCAAAGTCGATGCCAACAAGAGGGCGGCGGCGTCGCTTTCTAAGGTCAATGGGTGTAGCATGCGTCAGAGATGCCGGCGCCACTTACTCGACACTACTGAAGAGGTCTGTGTCCACGATGAGCTTGACTGTCCGCGAACAGGCCCGGGTTTTAGCTGTGACAAGAAAAAGTAGCAAGGGGAAGACAATGACAAGAGTCAAGATATTTTTCATAGCGAGAGGCACAGACAGGGAATTGAAGGATACTACACACGTTCTCATAGCGCAGGACGGTATTTAAGCTGTGGGACAAAGCCGGATTGATAAGCGCCCAAGTAGCGCTGAGTTGACCCCTCTGAGCCCGGGGGGTATAGTCTAATATATGGCGCCTTGGGTGGACCGTATAGATAAGACCCGGAGTTCCTGTTTGCCGTGCAGAAGTGTACGCAAGATTAAGCGAAGCCCATGACTCAACGGTCAACGTTCAACACCGATGAATAGGCCGAGTGCTTGACGAGCTTTGTTGACAGGGAACAGCTGGATGCGGCCGCGACAAGGAGACAGACATATGCAAGAGGGACGATACCGACGATGTTCCAGATGTTTCCTTGGCTAGAAGCACAGATAGATATGTTATGTTGGTGTAGCCAGCTGCTCGGCTTCTCTGAATCGCGGAGATGAGATAGGTATGATGTTGTGAGCCCGTGCATGTGGGAGGAAGGGAAGGCGATACTCGGTGACACTTTCAAGCTAGTCACCCTCGGCCGAGATCGATGTTCGAAGTTGTACAAATCTACTGTCCAATATAGACGTTTGATGTTACATAAAATACATACTGGTATTTTGTTTATACACAAAGACGACAAATTGAGGAGGGGGGAGGTGGACGGGGAACTTCTATCCAAATTCGAGACGAGGTGGGGTGGGGTCTACGATGACAAGCAATCCGACATCAGCACTAGATATACAATATGTCCACAATAATCTGACAACACAACGGGAATAGAGCGGGGAGAGCGGGAATCCTCATGATACAGAAAGCAAAACAGCTGGTCGAAGCGAAACAAGTCCCTAAGAGTGACTTGCAATAAAAATAGTCCCAAAAAATGGCTGTTCAGAGAAAGCCCCGAGCGTCTTGAGCAGTGACGAACATGGGTTCGAAAGCCTGCTGGTCGGACACGCTAGGTCGCAGGCCAACGAAGAAAACGCTGTCCCCGAGAGCATCCACAAGAAGTATACCGTTACTGTGAAGATGCGGGTTATTGTAGGTACGCCGATGAAAGGCTTGCGACATGACGGTTTGCAGAGATGGTGGCAGCGTCCTGAAGTCTGACTGTCCGATTCGACGGTCTACGTGCGCCATTAGTGCCAGGATGACATCTTCAGCTGTGACCCCGACGAGTCCGCGCGATGCAGAGACGTCGAAAGCCGGCCCAAGAGACACACAGAAGTTGATCTTGATGCTTGAGACAGGCGGGTCGGTCACAGGTTGATTCTGACAGTTTTTTGGGATGTTGACCTTCTTGGTCAAGACATTGGCACAAAAATGTATGCCTCGCGTCAAGTTCACAAAGGTGCGTAGGCGTACGCTCAGGGTAGGCTGATGGTACGAGGCGGATATTGAGGGCTGGACCACTGTAGGCGAAGAGTTCCCTAAACGGAGATTAACATCATAGGAAGTAAGTGACATTGTAGAATGTCTTACAACTACAAGGAGACCACAGCGTGGGACTGGTCGCTGTTCGAGTAGAATGATGCTGAGTAGCTGCTGTAGAAGATGTTTAGCAGTAGCACTGTACACGGCGCATCGACAACATACGTGACTTGACGCTTCCCCACGCTTCATCTAAAAATTAAGCAGATCAGATGAGGCCGTATAGTATCCATCAAAACGATTTTACTCGTATGGTAAGGGTATGGCGCATTGTTGGTGGGAGTTGCGCATTGTATTGACTCGGGGCTGGTCCAATGTGGCGAATAGACTTGAGCGGATTTAGCGCTGTTCTTGTCGGCGGAGGGAGAATACATTTCGGAGGACTGGGCGGGGGGCGGGCGGGGGAGTCGGCGGTGCTGGAAGTCGAGTCATACGGAGGCTCTTATACCGCCGGTTTTGGTGCATAAACAAAGTCGAGTACGAAGCCTGTCAAACAGTTCGGAAGGGTGGAATGAGTCAAGATGGGGCGGTCCCGAACGACGCCATACGGACCCGCACGAACCTCATGGGCGCAAGGTCCGGGTATGTCTATATTTGGTAAGTGCGCTGGTCCGGTGCTGATTCCGAGTGCCCGACATATCGGCGACCTGCCATATATGGTCAAGTGGGCGGACCCGGATGAAAATGTCAACGGGCCGCCGATAAACCAGGCGCCGGGTGGCGGAGAAGCGGTGATGAACGTCGGTACCGATGTTTTCTAGAAGAATGAGATCCTTTGAGACTGTTGCATTGATCTCGATTCAACTTCTCTCTGTGGTCTGGATGCGAATGATAAAGTGCCAGACCGTCGAGTTCCCAGTCATACAATCAAATACTGCACCTGCAATCCTCTCAAGACTGGAAGGAATCACGGGTAAGGCTCTGCTCAAGTGGTGAAAGCAGAAGCCACAACATACGCGTCTTATGCCTTTGTTTTTGGGGCCCGCAATTGCTGGTATGAGATGACCTAAAGATCAAGATGACGCCAGGAAAAGCCGTAGACAGCCACTTACAGCTTACTGGGTACCCGCTGGCATCGTCATGGGGAAGACATCGCCGTCGCCGTGAAACTCATAGTGGTAGGCAGTGCGGCAGCGTAGTATTCCGTTGCGCCCTCTGGATTGTTCTACTTCAAACTTGTGACCGCGGAGGCGGCCAATTCGAGTGTGGGTCACGAAGAGGTACATTTCGTCCAGCCTTTGCGTCGTCGTACATCATGAGCCAAAAGGTCGAGCACACAGAACGTGAACATCTTAAGGTCCCCCACTGACTCGATGGCCTGAGAATGGCTACACACTCTCGTCTATTAAAGCAGATCCTATTATTGTACGTCTCCCTGTCGTCGCAGGCTTAGTAGTAGTCAAATAGATTGCAAGGCGACTCACCTTCGATATCTTCTACGCCCTGGCCGTCGCGTATCCAAATGCTGTACCATCCAAACCTCTTGCGACTAGCGCAAACTGATCTGCAGCTTCCCTCATCAACTTTGGGTCCCTGGTTCTACCATGCGACCATAGAACCTTCAGTCAGCTGCTTCAAGCGCCACAAACAAGTAATGCGCACCCTGTGATAGTCTGGATAAATTTGGCCTTACTATCTGGTCCAGCCTTCGACGGTGTGAAATTCGCCTGGATAGATTGTGATCAAGATGGCGTGAGGCCGAGGGAATGCGAAGGACCCACATCAAAAAGAATGCTCTTCATCCATCCCTGGCCTTCCGATGTACATCGCAGGAGAAGTGTGGACAGCAGATGGACGAGATTTGGGGTGGTGCTTCGAGGAGATACCCCGGCAAGCCCGGATAGTATAGCATACATTATGTCGCGCCCATAGGTCGCTATATATCGCCGTCGGGGCTCCTCAAGCTTCGCTTGATGGAAGGAGCGATAGATGAAGTTTCTCTGATGATTGTCAAAGACTGGTCGCCGGAAAAAACATAGATTCTGACCTGGAAAGCACAGGCAGCACTCAGGGCGTAACGTTCCTGCAGTGAGAGCGCTCGAAGGGTGCATTGGACGAGCGCATTCAGAGCGTCGGGGAATTCGTAAAAGAGCTCGATGTAATCGATGGTTACCTACAGATCTAGTGTCAGGGAGATGTCAGACGTCTCATGCATGCTTACCCCATCCAAACAAAGGAAGAACTCTTGCACAATCTCCGGATTCTGTGACTGAATGTAAAGAAGAAGCCACAATGAGATGATCAAACCGTACGTCGACCATAGTGTTGACTGATGCGTTTAGGAACGACAACATGATATTGAGGAAAGCGTTCAGGGCTTCGCGAACTACAGCCGTAGCTTGTGATGTGTCCTGTTGGTACTGATTCTCTAATTCGGCGTCGCGTCGTTTTAGCTCATCAGTGGTCCGTTTTGTTAGAGTCAATGGTCGCGTCGGCTTCATCTGAGCAAACAACATGGTCGCAAGAACAAGCCAAGACGCCGTGATCTGCCGCTGCAGCGCACTACAAACGAGACCCAGTAATGGTGTGGGAGGTAGCGACATGATCGTGATATCGGATGGTAGGGCGGTTATTGACTTCACCAGCTCATTGATTGCCTAAAGCCACGTCAGAACCGCCAACTACGCAGAAGAATACTACCAACCTGCCCAACGGCAGCGTCTTGTCCAAACACGTCCACGCACCGTGAGATAGCTGCCAGGATGCCGTTCCGAAGTCGTTCCAAACGCTCGTCGGACCTCGCGACGTTTAGCTGCTGAAGAAGCACTTGGAACTTGAGATCGTCCTCGAGATCGAGGATGTCGTCTGTCATCCGGGTCAGTCCTTTAGCGATACCCGCTAGAGTTTCCAAATGCAGAACGATGAGATTTCGCGCATCAGGGGGGAGCTAGACGCAGGGTTAGTCCGCGACTGCCAAAGAAGCGTGCCAATTACCCACAATCATAGGATTGCTCAACATCTCCGTTAACTTTTGGACAATGGGTGTCGCCATAGCCTGGAACTATTCAAGCACACAAACGTCGGCCAGTGGAGAACTGTACCTCAATGGGAGCAACTTGCTCCGGGGGAGGTAACGCTTCTATCACGCTTGCGATGGACTGTAGAACTTTGTTCTTCTCCGTATCCTTGCAATCATAGGTACAGACCCGGATGAAAACGACGCATAACAGGCCACTCACTGGAATCCGAGCCAAGCCTGCATGGAGCTCGCCGAATGCGCTGATGTGCGGAGCGAGCATTCTTCGGTTGGCGTCACAGAGATCACGGAGCGCCAAGGCGGCTTGTATCGAAAGAGCAGGCTCCGGCAAAGCAGCGACCGCGTAACCCACTGCCGCCATCAACATGGGTAGCTTGGACGAGGTCGAGCTTGTGTTTGATTCGGAGAACCAGGACGTGTACGAACCTGAGTGAAATGGATTGAGGAATGCAAAGAGTGCACAGGCAGTCCCACCGACCGAGTAAGTTCAACGTCGTAATTCTTATGCGTTCACTGCCCGTTGAAGGCAGACGATTGATGGTAGCGGGATCAAAGAGCCGTGTCAAATGGCTACTCTTTTCATAATCGAGAGCCTCTTGGATAGAAGCGATGCAATGTAGCGTCGCCTCTATACTCTGTGAGAGAGATTGAGCCATGGATTGCTTGATTCAGCCAGATATTTGACTCACCTCCCAGCTATCATTTGGCTGATGCGCCGACAGGTCTTGTATCAGACTTTCGACGAAATAACCGAGCATGTCTTCTCGAATGACATAGTACCTAATCGATGGTCAATTTAGGATATCAAGCAACGGAGAAAGCGGTACGTACGCGTTTATGAGGGTGTCTCCGATATCTCGTCGATAACTAAGCTTGCAATATTTGAGCGAGGATTGCTTCCATGGGTTGTGGCGTAGACCTACACTTGAAATTTATCAACCTGATCTAGGATATGTGATGAGCTGCATTTCATGTATGAATCTATGCACGAACATACCTCTCAGCCACCCATGACCTGGTGGTGGATAGGTGCACTTCCTTTGTAATGTCTTCACCAGTTCAACGTACACCGCTTTGACGATAGCATGCGGATCTCCATCAAGGGGACGCCCTTCTTCACTTGCCCAGTGGCCGTCCCACAAGGTTTCCTGAAACATGTACCAAAAGGTATTGGTTAACTCGCTTGTCTCCTCGTCCTCACCGAAGTATCCGGGGAGCCCAGTGTACCCCAGCATTACTCGTAGGTAATTTTGCACCAAGCGCGCGTCGGTAGTTTGTATGACGGGCAGGACACTGGCGTATTGCGGTTGCAGTACTACTGGAGTATTCTGGACAATGTTTTTACAAAGATAGGACGTCGAGTGGTCCCCGATGGCAGCGAGAAGTTTGCAAGTCGAGTGTGAAATGTCCTCCGTGTCGATGTGTCCGGACTGTATCGTCGCTTCAAGTATGCGGTTCCCTTTTGTTTCGAGCCAAACAAGTAGGGGACGCGTTAGATGGGCTGTCGCAGAGAGGACTTGAGATGATTCGGTGAGAGGAGACGAGTCCAACAGGTCCTGAAGCACATCCGACGTAGGAATGAAGAACGTGCTGTTGTCGGGATCTAGGAGAGCGTAGAGAAAAGGCAGGACAGATGTGATATCCCTAAGAGGTCGTCTTAGTCGCGTTGAGAAATGTACTTCGCAGACTTACGAAGACCCGAAGAATGGCAGCCATGTTTGGAAACACTTGAGAGCCGATTCTACCTCTTTCTCCGACGCCGAAGAGATGGAACGGTCGATGGTGGACGTGACGGCACTTATGACCAGGTCTTTAGAGTCTTTCAAACTCTGTCGCATTAGAGTCCTGAAGTCGGTTAGCTGAATGACGGAGATGTCAGCCGCGTTGCGTACTTGCTCGTGCCTACTAGGTCGGCGGATGCCACCTCTTCAGCAGCGATTGAAAGGAAATCAAGAATAGATCCTGGGGCGACGCCAGCCTGTGAGAAAGCTTCGGTGGCGGAGATGATCCAATTCGGCCATTTCGTGTCGCTGTGAGGTACGAGTTTGAGAGCCAAAGAGCATAACTACACGCATTGTAAGGACAAAGACGAGGGTCGGCATCGAATATCGTACGGCGATGTATAGTTTTCGGACGATGACTTTGTTGTGGCCGCCATTGATGGAATGTGCTGTCAGTTGTATGAGAAGATCGCAAAGGGCAGACTGGTGCTCCTCGGGAAAAGAAAGCCTGATGATTGGATTGGTGAAGAGCATAGACAGCCGTCGAGACACGCACCAGTCGCGAGCAATCTTGACTTGCACCGTGTGCGCCCCGTAGAACTGGACGTTGTAATCGGCGTGGTTTAGGAAGGGCAAGACGAGTCCCCACGCCTCCGGGATGCGCTGGATGTCGAAGAGCTCCTGCTGACGAGCCTTGATCCCTTCCGCGGTCTGGTTGGGCGTCTCGTATATCTGGCGGATGATCTGCAGCAAATTATTTCAGCGTTCCGGCCTTTCCAGGTTGAGGCGCAAGACCCGACCTCGATGGCCCGCTCGATGTCAGCGGCGGGGAGAACGGGGAGAAAGCTAGTGTCAACCATGGTCACGAACGCGGGTGCATAAGGAGGATGTGCTAGGTTTCGACGCTCTGGGGCGCGTACAGATGGTGGCGGCGCTGAAAGAGGCAACTGCTTGATCACGCGCATCTCGCGGCTTGCCTTCGACCATCATCGCAGCCTTGTCGACGGCTCTCACCAACGACAATTGAACCTCTTTGCGTGGTCTTTTCCGCTACATTGACTCAAGATGGCCTCCTCGTCTTCCCAAGGAGGAATCGACAACAACAAGAAGGGAGCGACGATGATTGACGTTCTCAGCAGCCTGCTCAAGGCCCAGACGGGCCAGGATGTCTCGGACCAGAATGTCGCCCAGCTCCTGATCAACAACATGACCACCCTTGTGCAGCAGGGCAAGCTGAGCCAGCAGCAGATAATCCAGGTGCATTGTCTTCCCATTGTCGGGTTTCTCATATAGCACACTTACGCCGCCTTTGTAGCTCAAAATGTACGCCGACCAGCACAAGACTCCTGCAGCCACTCCAAACGGCGCAACAACAGCGACAGCGTCTACGTCCGCATCAACTCCCGTACCCGCCACGCCTGGTACTTCGCATCCTGCTTTCCGAGTCACTCCCGAATCTGTGCCAAACCTCGCCAATAACACTGGGGACACTGCATACCCAATCAGCACGACGCTGAATACAACAAATCCAGGCGCCGTACAGTGGACACAGACGCGGCCTACATTGACTGGCGGCATCTCGAGTGGGCGCGTGTCTGGTGCGTGTATCGGTGGTGTTGACTGCTTTCTGGTTGATCCTAATCAAACATAGGTACACCCGCTCAAATTGCACGTCCTGGCGAGGACGGCACTATGCTGTCACTCGATGACAATCGGACTCGTCGCAAGAACACTCCTGGTGATCAAAGTATGCGGAGGACACTGCAGGATCTGGTCGCCAGTATAGATCCCAATGTCAAGATAGAGGCAGACGTTGAAGACGTGCGTGAATGCTCCTCTTATTGTGCCATTTCTGACGCGCACTCGGTTCAGTTACTTCTATCAATTGCAGACGAGTTTATTGACTCAGTGACCAACTTTGCATGTCGACTAGCCAAACATCGCGGGGGAGATGCATTGGACGTGAAGGATTTACAGTTACATCTCGGTTTGTTACTTCTTGTCTATCTGTCTGTCTTCTATTCACGCAAGTAGAACGCAACCACAACATTCGGATACCCGGATTCGCGTCGGATGATACACGGATATCCTTGTCCCAATCATCGGTTGTACCGATAGCGTCTGCTGCTCAAGCGAAGAAGGGTGCTCAGGGAACACACATGACGCTGAGGAGTCAGCGCTTGAACCAAGTTCAGCAAGCAAAGAGAGAGGGCAAGCTGATGTGATGATGCTCTGTGTACCTTTTAGTGTTTGTACCTTTGTATAGATTTGAGAATTACTTGCATGTGTCGCTTGCTATGAAGCATTAAGCATGGTGTGCTCGAGATGTTTGCCCAGACATCTCCAGCCTGTCCTTGCACCTTCGGTCTGGGAGTACTTCTGAGTATCGACGAGTGCCTTTGCAATGAAACTGGGGTCAGTCAATGGTGTCAGATCATCGCGTTTTGGGAGGCGCTGGCAAAGGTGAGATAGGCGAAATTATGGCACAGAGAGACAACATTACATCTTTGATTGCGTCGTAGGGTGCCTCCCAGCCACTCATATCTCGGATCAACGTGACAGATGGGCCAGAGGAGAACGGGCAATATATCCTGGTGTCGAAAACACGAAAGAGAACGTTATCGACGCGAAGAGTGAAGCGCGACAATATGAATATGCAACTTGGCATGACGCGCTAGACATTCAATTAGTGCCAAGTCACCTGTATACTGAGCATACGTACTATCCTTATGAGAAGACCGGATGAGCCATTATCGTGGAGCTCATCCTCGAAGAGGGGAATTTCGGCATAGAACAGTATGGGGTCTGGCCGGGTCAATTCAGCGATGGGGATGCCTTGATCTTCGTTCGCAGACGCCCAAGTGGGGTAGATTTTCGAGTCCTCAGTAGTGTGTCCGGGATAGGCTGTTGTATATGTCCAGTCATAGGGCTTGGTGGCCACAGTCTTGGGCATCGCATAAGTGTTATTTGATCTGATGTTCATTGTAAGTCGGAGTAGTTCACTAGCTGTCTGGCGGATGCGAATACCTGCTTCTGAGCCATGCATCGGCGTACTCGACCTTGACGCCACCATCGCCCTCTCCCAGTTCGCCTCTCTTGACGGCTGCCAGCGCCTCCTTGGTCAGGAATGCGTACTTCCAACCAGACGGACGGTGTTCCAGAGTCAGAGAGTTATTTCCAAAGGTCATCTCCGGCAAGGGAATCCCCAGAGAATCGTGAAGTTCGTCACACTCGGAGGCATTGGAGATGGGATTGGTGGTGGTGGTGATGCACCAGCCATTGACTTCGATAGAGCGCGAATTCGGTGACTCGTGCAGCTGGTGAGCCGGCACGGCGGTGGCAGGTTTGGGCGCGCTGGCCATGGTGGTCAGCCCTGAGCGATGTGCGCTGATTGTGGTGAGCGACAAAGGCCAAAGAAGGCTGATCGGAATTTGAACACGTTCTGCTCCTTCCGCTCACGACCTCTCACTGATGGACTCACGCCCGGAAACGCCAGAGGCGCCTCCTCAGGATCTATGGTGCGTAATCCGTCCAGCTACACGCAAATGCTGACGGTGGCCGCAGGTCATCCATCCTCGATTCCGTGTCGTCGTCGCGTTCGATAAACTCCAAACAGATTCTGTTACTTGGACAGCCATCGACCGGAAAGTCGACTTTGGAGGCGGCCTTACTGCAGAAGCCGCCGCTGGATGCGGGAAAAGACGAGCACAAGACAGACTTTGCACTGGGATACGATTTTGCAGACGTACGAGACGACGCGGACGAAGGTCAGCAGCGACTCTGAAGCGGATTGATCGTTGAAGTGGCTCATAGTCGTCTTTAGATACCCTTGCACGCCTGTCGGTGTACACAGTGCCCTCCTCCAATTCCTCATACACAGCCCTACTTCCCTCTTTCCTCCCTCCGCGAACATGCCTACCGCACACTCTGGTGATGATTGTCCTAGATTGGACGCGTCCTTGGACCTTTGTAGAGGAGCTGGAAACGTGGTTCAAGTGGATAGAAGATTGGGCGAAAGGAGATGGTTCTCGCGAAATCACTATTGCTCGTGAAGAAAGCCGAGAGCGATGTAAGAGTGCTGGCGCCACTTTCGTTGGAGTGTGCTGACATTCACAAAGTACAGTCACATCTACAGCACTATTCTGAACCAAGCACCGAGCCAATCCCGGCATCGTCGTCGACCATGTCGAACACGCTGTTACCGCTGGGCTCAGGTGCCTTCACCCACAACTCCGCAGGCATACCTATCATTGTGACATGTACAAAGGCGGATCTTATTGACGAAGGACATGACCTGGTGGCAGGTGCGTCTGGGATGGGCGGGATGGTGAAAGGCAATGGAGGCGAGTGGGAGGAGAGGACGGATGGCATCATGCAGGTTCTTCGCACAATCTGCCTCAAATGTCGGTGCTTTCTGCTCTACGTTCGACCCGAGGCTCACGCTGCATTACTCAGATGGTGCTGCTCTCTTTTATACCACGCCGTTACCAGCAACCCTCCAGGTCCTACGGCAGTATGCGCTTCATCTCCTCTTTGCTCCTCCCGCACCTTCCCCCGCTATGGGTTCCCCAGACGCTCCAGCACCGATTCGAAACCCATTCCCATTCAACCATAAGCCCAATCCGCTCGACCGAGATCATCTTGTTATTCCGGCCGGTTGGGACAGCTGGGGTAAGATTGAGATTGTGCGTCAATTCGAACCAAAGAGTTGGGGAGAGGCTTGGGACCGCGAAGTAGATTCAGACGAACAACTTCCTGCCGATGAGATTGGTATCAGCAAGATGTACAGTGCTCTTGTGCCCGACCAGGGATCCAAGGTATGTATCTTACGTTCCACACGTTGCATCGTACATTAATGTCCCGTCAGCCGCCGCCATTGCCTCCCTTCAACAGCCCCATACCAGAGCAGACGTTCCTTGCCAAGAATTATGACGAGAACGCGAAGAAGCCTGAT
Organism: Strobilurus luchuensis; assembly: GCA_019915105.1. Classification (NCBI taxonomy): domain Eukaryota; kingdom Fungi; phylum Basidiomycota; class Agaricomycetes; order Agaricales; family Physalacriaceae; genus Strobilurus; species Strobilurus luchuensis. Next base: position 1,561,888 of record JAHLMJ010000007.1, on the reverse strand, counting down.
CGTGATCCTCGAGGAGCCTTCCGCAATCCTGCAGACCTTGAAGGCGCCTCTGCCGGAATAGTGGGCCCGCTAGGCAGCAGTACATTCAGCCTACCGAACGTTGTTCGAGCTTTGTCGGAGATGGAGGTGGGCAGTGGATCAGCTCCCTCCTCCAACACGGCGGATGCTGCAGCGCGCCGGATGACCTCACGCAATACTGCCGCAAGCAACCGTCCTTCGAATCTCAGCTCCTCAACTTCACAGGCCCCGCCCTCTGGAAGATCACCGACGACACCATCCATGGGCAACACACCCAGTCCGACCGGTGGACAGACTCAACACGAAGTCTTGCAGAACTTCTTCCAAAGCTTGCTTAGCAGCAAAGACCGTCCGGCTGGCGGCTCACCCCGGCCAAAGGCGAACGGAAACAGTAATGCCACTGCCCCCAGCGCGCCGGATGAAGCTGGCACACCCTGATTTAAGTTTTCATACATACCTCGCTGTCTTAATATCATGGTCTTCGTGGATGAGCGCTGAGCCCAAGCTTCATACTTGAAAGCACGTGAGCGCCGCCACAGCCTTGATGACATGTGTTTTGCGGCAGCTTCATCAACGCTTTTGTCCCTTGACCACCATCACCTTCACGCTATATTCACAATTGGCTTTCTACTAGTTCACTCTATCGGGGAGTCGTTCCGTAATCTCTTTTTCCTCTCAAATTGCATCTTGTTTGATTTCATAAAATGGGCAAATGGTAAATAGGCGCTATTGATGCCGATTGTGTAAACGCTGTGCTTATCCGTGTCCATGCAGGTCAGGGAGCTACTACGATGATGTCTTGCATCATAAGCTCAAGTCTATTGTGTATGTTGTGGCGCCTTGGTCTGTAATGCGTCATTAACGTTGTACAGGTCGGCTTCCATCCGAAGGACGGTGCTGGAAAAGTCGGAGTCGGAGCCCACCATCAATTATGAAGCCTTCATCGAAGATCTCGATACAGGCGATTCATTCACGTCAACTATGATTGACATCCTTGTGAAGGTGCGCACTCACCGTGCACGCTGTTTCCCAATTTATTTACTGTGCGTTTAGGAATTGGCTGACCGACGCCAACGTTCCAGTGCAAGCGAAGTAGACAAAAGGCGCATATCTGAGCGCACAGCACGCAGCCTGCGTGGGATCGCCGTGGAATCACAGATTTATCGACAGCGCAGGGCGCGACGAGTCCTTACCGAGGTCACCCAGTCTCCCCAGCTTGTAGTAAGCGATATAGACGAGGAGGACTTCGAGGGCTTTCTAGATGCGGGCGGTAGCATGGAAGGCGTCCAACGCAATCCTGTTCACGAAGCGTACGGTAGCGATGGCTGGACAGACGAGTGGTCCGCAGCACTCATTCGAACGTCGAGTCCCGACCCGCTCGGACTGGACGCGCTGACTGCTGCCCCAGGACCTCCGGATCCTTTGCCTTTGCCTCGCTCTCCTCCCATGATGACCCATCCGCGCCAGAACCTTGCCTCTCATGCTCACTCCCTCGCTCGTCAAGCGTCTATTCGCCGTCCTACTCGCTCCCGCACTGTCGACTTCAACGAGCATACTTCCCGTCGCCGCTCAAGTACGAGGGATCTCACCATCAGAGACTCTCTAAGGGAGTCTATGAACCTCTACAACGAATCTCACGACCAGGAACGAGATTCTGGCCCCGCGTCCGCGTCGTCGTCTATAGCGAATACCCGTCGTTTCTTTCCCCTCGGACGAGCGAGACGTCGACCGTCAAGCGGAGAACATTTCCTGGAACTCTTCAATGACACCGTCGATGACGAGCCTAGAGCGAGTATCCCTCCGCCATGGCTATTTGGAACCTCCTCTCGACATAGTTCCACCGACCGGGAGGCTAGTAGGGAGAGCTCGTTGGGCCCCAGACTCCGTCGCGGTGGCATTCGTGCCCCGGAATCCATGCTATCCCGCCACGCATCTCCAATTCCCGGTTTACCTTCGCCTGTGTCCCTCGCTGACACGCCTGTCGCTGAGCACGGGGTCGCTGAAAGCGAAGCCCCCCAAAATGTATAAGGAACGGTCTGTTCATGTACAGTACTTATTCTATTGACGATAGTCTTTCTGTAGCCTTTTTCTTCCAGTACCTAGGTTTCGGATCTGTATTTTCTGCGAAAAGTGGCGCCCTTGGACAATAATAGTTTTAGAGAAGAGATTCCAGATGACGGCTCAAAGTATTTGCCATCTAGTCCAGATCTATCCTCACAATGTGAATAAGGACATCAGCACCCTTGCATCGCGAGCTTGGCAAGGCGAGCTGAATATCTCGAGCTGAGTATTACACTGTTGGTGATTGTCCCTTGGGTGTTTCAATAGACGTAGTATTATGCTATTGAGGCCTCCCCCGTTTTGAGTTGCTTTGAACCGACTACTCAACTGATGTTGCGACAGCAGTCGCAGCTACTCTATGATTTGTGCCTCTTGATGATTCGTATTGTTGTGTCGTCTTGTCCACTCCCATCCGTGAATAGGCTGTATTTCGGGGAACAATAGTAACTTATTGTGGTCGGAGAGTTGTACCTTCAGGTACGGACGTGCATGTAAATTTTGTACGGTCCCACACCAGCGGTGACCGCTAATTCAATCACACAGAGAGGACCTGGAGAGGCCCTCACTTATTGTTGGACGATGTCTCTTATTGTCTCGCCTACTGCGGGGTCCGACATAAACCTGATGATCGCGCAGTGATCGCGTTATTGTCCCGCGTACTGGCCCATCTCTGCTTCTGATTCCCATCATCGACCCATACAAGACTCATGACAATATATAGCCACACTCGTTCTTGGCGACACACGCGATGTTGCCCCCAATGCTGTTCTTCCTGCTTGCCAGTTTACTTCCAACGTCCTTCGCTGCCGTTCCCCCGCGTCAGCAACAGCGAGTCAAAGAGACATTCAGTGCTCCTCGTGAATGGCGTCCTGTTGGCTACCCTTCACCCGAACGACCTATCACCCTTCAAATCGCGTTGAACCAGCCCAACTTCCACGTCCTGGAGCAGCACTTGCTGGAAGTTAGCGACCCAGACCATCTGCGCTACGGCCAGCATCTCACCAAAACCCAAGTCGAAGAGCTTGTGGCGCCCCACGACGAGTCACTGGCTTTGGTCGACGCTTGGCTTGCATTCTATGGTGTGGAGAAGAGCGACATTGTGAGATCTTCAACACGCGACTGGGTCCGCGTTACGCTCTCCCTTGGCATCGTGGAGAGAATGCTCGATACAGTTAGTCTTTCGTCTCCCCATTTGTTGAGACCATCCATTGATGGCTTGCAGACCTATCAAGTATGGCAACATGAAGACGGCACACAGCTCGTCCGCACTACCAGCTACAGTTTACCCATACACCTCCATTCGCATATAGACTTGGTGCAGCCCACTACGCTCTTTGGGCAATGGAAGGGCATGAAAAGCACTGCTTTCCTCAAGTCGGCCGCTCCTGTGAATACCGTCAATACGGCTGCGACGAAATCTCTGGCGAGTACCAACAGCGACGTGGACGCGTCCTGTAACACGACCATTACCATGGACTGCGTGAAGCAACTATATAACATCAGTTCCTTTGTACCGTCAGCTTCGGGTAACTCCATTGGCGTCACTGGCTATCTCGAAGAGTACGCCAACGAGGCCGACTTAGCGTCCTTCTTTGCCGACCAGGTCCCAGAAGCGGTGAACTCGACCTTCAACTTTGTGTCTGTCAATGGCGGCATGAACTCCCAGAACCTATCCGACGCTGGATTTGAGGCTGACCTTGATACGCAGATTGCTTTCGGCATCACGTATCCTATCCCTGCGACGTTCTATTCGACAGCTGGTAGACCGCCGATCGTCATTCCTCCTGGTCAGAATGCTAGTGATGTGGAGAATGACAACGAGCCATACGTGGATGTATGCCCTTTCCTTCTTCTGTGTTGCTAGATGTTGAACACCTTTTGTAGTGGATCTTGTTTGCGTTGGAACAGGAGGAGCTTCCCTGGGTCATCTCGTCGAGCTACGGAGAAGGAGAGCATACTGTCCCATTTAGTTACGCCCAACGCGCATGTCGTGGATTTGCGCAACTTGGTATGTTTTCTTGGGAAGCTGCTGCTGCTGAATGACTTATGTGTTGCCCAGGTGCTCGCGGCATCACTCTTACAACTTCCAGTGGTGATGGAGGGGCTGGTTGTTTTACGAATGACGAGGGCGAGTCGGTTTTCTCCCCTCTGTTCCCAGCGTAGGTCATAGCCTTGCAGTCACTCTTCTTCTGGCTAACTGGCAAGTTTCTCAGTGGATGTCCGTAGTGAGCATATTCATCATACGGTCTATGACGCCCTTGAATGAATGCCTCAAAAGTATAACTGCTATCGGTGCAACGATGGAAGTTCCAGAAACTGGGGCGTACTTCTCCGGGGGAGGGTTCAGCAATTATGTACGCGGTCGATTCTTCGTCAAGTCTTGGCTCATTCTTTCCAGTTTGCTCGTCCCTCTTACCAAGACACCATAATTCCGGCCTATCTCGACTCTATTGGTGATACCTATGCTGGCCTCTACAACTCGTATGTCGCTGATCTCATCTCTCTGATCTCCCTTTTCTCATTGACCGCTCGTCAGATCCGGACGAGTTCGTGCACCTACTGCGTTCCGTTCATTGCATGCTCATTTTACCTTAGGGAATACCTGACGTCTCGGCCGAAGGCCTCAATTTTCGCGTGTTCTGGCAAGGAGAGATACAATCAGGGGGAGGAACCTCTGCCTCATCACCAACTGTCGCTGGCATTCTTGCCCTGCTAAACGATGTCCGCCTTCAGAATGGCCTTTCTCCTCTAGGTTTCATAAATCCTCTGCTTTACAAAACCGGAGGGCTCAGCTCTGGGTTCAACGATATCACTACCGGCAGCAACCCAGATTGCACGACGGCAGGATGGAATGTGAGTCGCACTTCGAGTTAGCTTCGTTTTGAGGACGCTGAGTAACCCAATCTTCAAGGCTACGACAGGATGGGATCCTAGTACGTCTGATAAAGATGTCTCAATATCCGTACTTACCCACATTCCACAGTCACTGGTTTCGGGACGCCCAATTTCGGACTGCTCGCTGACTTGGTCTTGAGTATTTAATCATATTTATCGAAATGTACGCTTGAAGCTGTTCACCGTGAATCCTGCCTGTCTCTTCCTCGCTCTCTCCGGACGCGAATACTTCAAAAAAGCACTCTGCCTTTACCCTTTGCTTCACACAGCAACCGCCGCCGCAGGTCAGCTCTTACTCTTGCGCTTACGCTCAGTATGGGAGCTTCTGTGTTGCTCTGGACTTTGTATACAAATGCCTGGTACACAAGGAGCTTGTAAGTTGTTGCTATGTGCCCATTCGCTCTTTGCTCTCATCAGCGCTCCCGTCGTTTTAGGCTTCAAACCCAAAGCGTTCACTTGCGCCTAAATTGTCCTCTGCTTGACGAAGGCGGAGCAGGAAAGTGACGCGCTGCGAAGCATTATCCTGATAACACTGATTTGGTATGGAAGAGGAGAAGAAAGCAAGTTCTTGGGAATGGAAGCCGAAGCCTCCTAATGTCTGTATTGAGTGTTACAGCCGGTCAACGACATCGAATACAGAGCGCGGAATGCAGATCAGCGAGTCTGTCTGCCTCCGTACGGCTCGTGACGAAGGGCTGGCGGGCAACAGGAGATGTGCACGCTTGATTGCTTCCTGACGCCACGTAACAACCAGTATAAGAATGACAGCCTGGAGAGAGCGCGAAGATTTGGACATGCATCTTGAGGGGAAGGTTAGTGTCATTGACCGACTGCATTCATCATTTCCGCATGCGCTGCTTGAATCGTTCCATAACCTGCGTTGTATGAGACGAGGATATGCAACAGATGTCGTATGAACTTGCCATCTCGTCGGTGGCCATCTGAGGCTTGTCATTCGACCTATGAGGTTTATCCTCGGAAGGTGCAAGTCCCATAGCTTCCAGCTTGGCATCACGCAGGATATCAGCATCAGATTTAGACTTAAGGTTCGGACGATAGACTATGCACACGTTCAGATGTGTTGATGAAGACAAGGATGGGGCAACGTACATCGGTTCGCCGCGAGATGCGCCTCATCGTTGTTCGCAGGCTTCCGCTCCTGCCTGCCCTCTGCAACGACGCGTTTCGCTCTTTCGGTATCTTCGATGTTCTTCAGACGCGCATCCATGCCGAGATCGACCTCTGGTATTGCTGTAAGCATGGATATACTGTTTGTGACGTTTCCTTCGTCTGGCGTGGACTTCTGATGCGGGACTTTGAGATGGTCGGCGAGCTGGTAGAGTGCCTCCTGCGGGTCGATGGGCTTCTCCTCCTCAGCCTCGCGTGGGCGACTGCGAACCTTGAGGTTCTCCTCAATGTAGGCCAACCTACGGTTGCCATGAGCGATGATTAACTTCGAGGGCCACAAGGTCTAGCCCACATGTGCTTGTCGACATCCAGCGTGTTGGTTTGCTGCGTAAAGTTGCTCGTCCGAACGGCTCGCCGTGCCTTGGCCTCTCTTTCCTCGTCGTCGCTGCAGAGCGTATCGGTTAGTGCAGCGGGCGGTCGCGATCAATGGCGACGCACTCCTCGTCCTCCACAAAGCCCTTTCGAAGGCCGCCGGGATCAGCGTCTTCAGCTGGCCGTTTGCGCTTCTTCTTGGCATCGCCCTTGTTCAGCTTTGCCACATCGATGCCTTGTCGTGCTTTGCGGAGCTTTCGCAGTTCGATGAGGTCGGCCAGTCTGACATACTGCCATCAGTGACCGGTCAGTCCAGTTGCAGAGGCCAACAACCCACGGCAGCTCCTTGTCGTCGTCGTCGGCGACGTCCTGCTCGTCATTGTCTGGCGGCGAGGGCTCCCGTATGCGGGGCTGAGGTCGGCTCCGTTTCTTGATCATGACAGCGGTTGAACAGAGTCGAAGACCAATTACGTGATCGACCACCTTTGCTGGACGCCGCGATGATGGACTCGACCAACGAGTCTGCGTCATCGTCGGCGACGCCGACGACAAACGGCGCATTCTCGCTCGAAAACATCCTCGGCGACGAACATGAGACCCTCGAACATCCCGCTCCGCAGGGTGGCTGGGACGAGGAGATGCCCGAAAAAGCCCCCATCGAAGGATTCTGTATAGAGTGCGAAGGTGCGAACCTCATCATATAGAGGCTCGACTGGAACGTCATCAACGTTTACTTTGTAGATCAGCCGGCACAAGTCTTCTGCACAAACTGCTCAGATGCATACTGCGAAGTCTGCTATGCTTCCCAGCATCGAAAAGGTTCTCGCAAGGCCCACAAACCCACACAACTTGCTTCAAAAGCCGGAATACAGCCAGAGGTGCCTGATTCACCTTCCAAGGCATCAAAGGTGCGCTCATTCATACCCGCTATAGCGCCACTGCTGACAGACGTTTAGATGAACATTGACGAGCCCGATTCTGACGACGATGCCGACTGGGAGCGTGTAACAGCAACGTCCGCACCCGTGGTCATGTCCGCTCAGCCCGTCGTCGGAGAGAAATTCGGCGACTGGTTTGTGGAACGGTCCAAATTCATCCCCTTACGCCTCACCCTCAGCGAACGCAAATATCTACGCCTTCTCGAGGCCGCGCTCTCCGTCTCCGAATACACCGACAAGATAGATACACTCGGCTTTGGACAGAGCAAAGCAAAGCGCATCGTTCACCAGATTCGCGAACTATGCGCCATCATGTCCGGCCTGGTCCTGTCTGCAGATTACAAACAAGGCCAGGAACTCTTCCAGGACCGCGACTTTGCAGCAAACGACGAGTTCTATCAAAAGATCTTCGAGCTTGGTAGACGCCACAAAATTATGAACCCTGACAAGATGCGCACGACGTATGGCAAGCTCATATATTTACTCCAGGTAAGATTCAAGTGACACTCTGCGCCACTGTGAAGCTCTGACGCGTCGTTCGTAGGACAGCCAGGCGCCCGAAGTCAAAGACTTGCTGAGCTTCTCGTGCGTGAAGCCGATACGGACAGTGTACACGGTGCTAGAAGAGGCTGGCGCTCTCGATCTGCTTCGTGAAGACCTGATCATCGTCGCTACCAAAGAAATATATTCAGAGGGCCGGCCACGTCGTGACGTTCAGAAAGACATCAAGAGTAAAGAACGGGCTATAGAGGCTCTCGCATCTCGCTACGATCGGGGAGGATTGTCGCAAGAGAGCGTTCGACAATGTCTATATTCCATAGGCGACAATCACTCCTTCCTACGCGCAAATCGCGATCCTTGCGAACGTATGATTGCATATCTGAAGGAGCACTTCCATCCGACTCAGGCGAAGGACAGCAAGGCCAGCCTCGCCATTCGCAGTGGCCGAGGCGGCGCTCGTCTGTCCCACGATCACAGTAAACAGTACGCCTACGTCTTGCAGAGTCTTACATTATGGAAAGAGATTCTTCACGGTCAGTATTCTGCCTATTGAGTAACGACAAGACACTCATCCCCGTCCAACAGACATGTTCCACCTATGGTCCCTTGCCGAACAGGATCTGCTCTCAGAAAGCGTTGGCTACCGTTTACGCGACACCGGCCAGGGCCTCAATCGCGTTCAAGCCTGCCCCAAGACCTCCCGCATGATGCAAACCATCCTTCACAAAGCACAGCGCAGCGTCGGGACGTGGATCGGCTCCAGCGTCATCCACATGGGCGACCACAACGTCCCCAACGCCCTCCTATTCATAGACAAATACACCCAGATATATCGCATCCTCCTCCCCATCTGCAATACCCTACAACAAATACCCTCTATCGAGTCAAAGCCCGCGCTCAAGTCTTACATCGAGGACGAGTTTGGCTCGACCGATAACCTTATCAAGGAGATCCTAGGCGACTTCTTCAGACATGGGTTCGACGGTTCTGGTGCTGACAACTTCTTCGATGCGGGTAGTTGCATCGACGGCAGGTTGACCAGTGCTTGGAATTGGTGTTCCAGTCTGGAAAAGAAGCGCTACTTCCCCATCTTTTTGCTGTCAGGTATGTCGCTGCCTGTTACTCTTTGTCCGTACCAAATTGACTTTCTTCCAAGGCTTTACTGGCTTTGATGGCGAGTGGTGATGAGTACTTAGATGTGCATGCTACATTAGACAACATTCTCCTCGCAAGGACATAGAAAAACATTGACATACCAAACGCGTAAAGTTGCGCGAGGTAACAGAGGCAAGCAGTGGTGCATCAGGCGCGACGTGTCAGTATCGTCGCTTTCCTTCAATGTCAAGCCAAACTGGAAGTATGGCAAGATGAGACTTACAGACGAAGCCAATATGGTCGTTAGCAAGCGACCGCATGGGTCCAAGCGCTAGTGCCAATAGACGCCACAGAGTCTCTTCGAAGGCCAATCGGTTGCGAATCTCGCGAAGGTTCAAACAATCTGCGCCCTCAGGCAGATTCAGAGGACTGGTATATATACATAGAGTATATATGTTGATGGATTCGGACGAGATAGCAAATGACTGGACGCACCGGTACCTGTCAGGCTGTCAGAAGTGCGACCACTGCCTTCCATTTTGTCAATAGGCTTCCTGAGATTGGCATTCTGGCAAGAGCATGAATATTTGAATGGCCGTCTCCCGACATGGCGTAATTAGACCCTGAACGCGTGTCACGCCTTTCCCATCAACCACCAACACGTACGGCACCACATTACAAGCTCAAGGCCGCACCGCGAAGTTCACTCTGCTCAGACTCTGCTCAATCTCGAAGATGGACTCATTTCCAGCCGAGATTCTTTCCGTCATCTTCATACTCGCGTCGGATGAGGACATCATTTTCCAACATGGTCTGCCGACATCGATGGCCTCGAGCGCCTGGTCCAGGAACATCTTTGGCGCATGGACGCTACGCCATCCCAGCGAGGCGCTGAACGTTCTTCAGCGACGCAGCTACTCTACCAAGAAAAGCATTATGCTGACGTGCAAGGCCTTCCATCGCGTCGCAAGTGAACTCATGTTCCATTGCCTTTTCTTCAACAATCCGGCCAAGCTGCCCGACCTGTGGTCCGTACTCGACGCGTCGACCAGGGATCCGTCTCCGGCTTGGTGGACGCGGCGCATCCATGTTGCATGTTACGATGTCCGCATGGCCCTCGGTCAAGCGCCCGGGATCGCCCTCAGCCAAATTATCAGGCGGTGTTCCAACCTCGAAATCGCGGTCCTATCCACCCCCAACACCGTTGAAACGTTCATGCTTCTTGCGGACACATTATGCACCTACAATGCCAAAACCTTACGCACACTACATATCAGCGTGCCGGTGTCTGCCCTATCTAAGCTCATATGGATGCTCTCCTCCCTCCCTTGCTTGACGTGTCTACACGTCTCCTTCACCTCCACCAAAGATCAGACCGCAGACGAACAGGACTCGCCTGATTTGGGTGCTGCCTACAACATCGTCTTCGCCATGCCCCGTCTGACCCAGTTGTCCTTGTATGGACATACAGGCCCGTTTGTTGAGCAGGCATGCCATTGGGTCTTACCCTCCCTCCGCTTCCTAACACTCAGCACGTACGGCTCTGATATCATTCCCTTCTTGGATGTACACGGTCAGCATCTGACTTACTTGGACGTGACATGCATGCAAAGCCGCATCCATGTAGACCAGGCGCTTCTCAGATGCCCGCGGCTGACCACTGTGTGTTTCAACGCCGACTGGTCACTGGAAGGAGAGCTCATGCACGAGCATGTTCATAGTGTTGGACTGCACGGCCTCAGTCTAGCATTCTCGCCTCCCAAGTCCGATGGCACCTATATCCCCGAATCCATGATGCGCCGCGCCAACGACAAAAACTTTGTCTCTGTCATGAATCGGGATCACTTCCCCAAACTCGAGCGACTTAGGGTGCTGAGTGGGAGCGTGTTGTCGGATTTGGAGCGTCGCGGTGGGCCTGGGGGAGCGCCTCCGGGGCCTTATGGATATATAGACAACTCCGAGGATGGCATGAAGAGGTGGGAGCGGTGGTGGGACTCTTGTCAAAGAATGGGTGTACGTCTAGAGGATTGCACCGGTGGAGAACTGGGCAATCTTCCTGGGGTCGACGAAGACGACGGATCTGGTGAAGAGGACGAGAGTGACGAGGGAGAGTTGGAGGAGGAAATGGAGGAAGTGGAGGTGGATTACGGCGAAGAATATTACTCGCAAGAGTTTGAAGCATTCAATTGGGAGGATGAGGCGCCGGCCAGTGATGGGCCAGAGGATTCTGGTGAAGAGGAATACTCGTCGGAAGAGGAGTGGGAGGAGTATGCTTGGGAAGACGGAGCAGCCCCCATTGACGAGGCAGGGCCTGGAGTGCCGGAGCTGAGGAGACTGATCGAGGAGTGCCGAGAGATGGAGAAGGGAAGGGAAATATGAATGTAACACGAGATACACTTCGTATCTAGAACGTTGCTGAGTCTTAGAACTGAAGGCAGTACCGCCTGGCTTGGCTCACCTCCTGTCGACGTTCGTCGTTCACCGAACATTCACTTTGGCTCTTCGGAAGCTCGGACCGGTATATCGGTGATCAAGAGCGTGAGAACGGCTTCCAAAATTTCTGCTCTGCTCTTCGAGGATATGCGCAAGCAATTGGACCCTCGAATACCGGTTCTCATCAACAACAATGTCAAGAAGAACCATCGTTCGTTCATAGTGCTTGTTGGCGACAAGGGAAGGGATCAAATCGTCAATCTCCACTATCTGCTATCCCAAGCTCGGGTGTCTGCTCGTCCCTCTGTCTTATGGTGTTACAAGAAGGAATTGGGATTCACAAGGTGCGTCAAGGATACAAAATTATCTCAATCTAACACAGCTACTCTACAGTCATCGCAAAAAGAGAGAAGCTAAAATCAAGCGCGATGTAAAGCGCGGTATACGCGAAGCAAATGACCAGAACCCATTCGAAATCTTCGTCACTGTCACCGACATCCGGTACACCTACTACAAGGAATCCCAAAAGATCCTCGGTAATACATTCGGCATGTGCGTTCTCCAAGACTTCGAGGCAATTACGCCCAACTTGTTGGCTCGGACGATAGAAACAGTAGAGGGTGGTGGATTGGTCGTCCTCTTGTTGAAAACCATGACTTCCCTCCGGCAGTTGTACTCGATGACCATGGTGCGTTTGTGCAGTCGGGTACACTACGCCGTGCTTAACATTTTCCAGGACGTTCATTCCAGATATCGTACATCTTCGCATGATTCAGTCACCGCACGCTTCAATGAACGCTTCATTCTATCATTGGGCTCATGTCCGGACTGTCTCTTCCTTGATGACGAGCTGAACGTCCTCCCTATATCTCGTGGCAAGGATATAGCGCCTTACACACCTCCATCTGGCGAATCATCTTCATCCCATGAACTGAAGGAGTTACAGGTGTCACTGGAATCCACCAAACCTGCAGGGGATCTAGTGAAACTAGCCAAGACCATAGATCAGGCTCAAGCAGTATTGACCTTCGTTGAGGCTATTGCCGAGAAGACGCTGTCCTCCACCGTCACATTGACAGCGGGACGTGGTCGCGGAAAGAGTGCCGCTCTTGGCCTTGGAATTGCCGCTGCATTGGCGCACGGATACTCAAATATATTCGTCACCAGTCCAAGTCCGGAGAACTTGAAGACTGTCTTCGACTTCCTCTTCAAGGGACTCGATGCACTAGGTTACGAGGAACATTTGGACTATGACATTGCCCAGAGTACTAATCCGGAATTCAACAATGCCATAGTGCGTGTCAATGTCTTCAAGGACCATCGGCAAACCATTCAGGTAGGGTTTTGCTTTCCTTGCTGTCCTTTCTTCCATCTCATTAATCTAACAGTACATCCAACCTGAAGATGCACACGTACTTGGGCAGGCAGAGCTGGTCATCATCGATGAAGCCGCCGCCATCCCTCTCCCCCTCGTCCGAAATCTCATTGGGCCGTACCTCGTCTTCTTAGCTTCAACAATAAATGGCTACGAAGGCACCGGGCGTTCACTCTCTCTCAAGCTCATCCAACAACTCCGCGACTCCACACGTCCTTCCTTGTCCTCCTTCCCCGCTCCTGCTCCAAAGGATGACTCACAACCCAAAAAGTCAGCCAAATCCGCCGTACCAAAAGCTCTTCGCTCTCTCCGCGAAGTCTCACTCACCACCCCCATACGATACTCCCAAGACGACGAGATTGAGAAATGGCTCAACGTCCTCCTTTGTCTTACGCCCACCCCCGCGTCATCCACACTCTCCTCGGGCTGCCCCCACCCGTCTACATGCGAGCTCTACTACGTCAATCGCGATACATTGTTCAGCTTCCACGCCGCATCAGAAGCCTTTCTGCAGCGCATGATGTCCCTCTATGTTGCTAGCCACTACAAGAATCAACCGAACGACCTTCAGTTGATGTCCGACGCACCTGCGCATCACTTATTCGTCCTCCTCCCACCCATAAACGAGTCCAACGCTTCTGTGCTTCCCGAACCTCTTGTGGTCCTACAGGTGGCGTTGGAAGGATCCATATCGAAAGCATCGATTCTGGATGGTCTGAACCGTGGTGTGCGTGCTGGTGGAGATCTCATTCCATGGTTGGTCGCGCAGCAGTTCCAGGAAAGTCGGTTCGCGGAGATGAGTGGCGCACGGGTAGTGCGCGTTGCTGTGTCTCCGGAAGTTGCCAGCGTACGTCCTCTAGGCGCACCAAATTGTCTATACTGACGGACAATGTAGATGGGCTATGGTTCGAGGGCACTACAAGCTCTCAACTCTTATTACAGCGGAGAGTTGTACAGCTTCGATGAGTCGGGAGCCACGGAAAACCACTACGATGATCCTAGTGTTATTGACAAGGTATGGCTGAGACCTTTTCCACTAGGTCTTTTAGCTGATTCTTGCGAAGTCCACCACTCTGGACACCGATACACCGGCTGTACGATCTGCGAAGTCCATGCCACCATTGTTGCAAAGGCTGTCGGAACGCAAACCCGAACCTCTGGACTATCTTGGTGTCAGCTACGGCATGACCGGTCAGCTACTAAGGTCGCTTCCATCGTACATGCAAACTACACCCCGCTGAGCTTACAACCAGATTCTGGAAACGACTCGCCTATGTGCCTCTCTACATCGGCCAGAGGGCGAACGATCTCACCGGTGAACATACCTGCGTCATGGTTAGAGGTCTCAACAGCTCGGTGGACAGCGAACTTGAGTGGCTTGCCGAGTTTGCATCAGGTTCGTTCAACACCTTCCGAGAGAGCGCCTGCCTGACCATGAGATAGATTTCCGTTCGCGCTTCCTGACCCTGCTCTCATTCCCCAAATTCCGTGACTTCGGATCAGTCACTGCTCTGAGCATCCTCGAGGCAGTCAACAACTTCTCGGGAGTCAAGGACTTGGACAAGCAGGGCGGTGGAGTCAAAGCGCTTACACCGGTCCTATTGCCTACTCTCTTGACACCGTTTGACCTGAAGCGACTCGAGGCCTACGGAAACAATGTGCTGGACTTCCATGTCATCTTGGATTTGATGCCCACTGTATCGCAGTTGTTTTTCCAGCGCCGCCTAAACGGGAGGGCTCAAGAGGACACGGAAGGAAAGACTACGTCTGTGAGCTTGAGTGCAGTACAGAGCGCCATTTTGCTGGGTATGGGTCTCCAGCGGAAGAGTGTGGAGGACATGGAGGTGTGAACTAACTCCTTCCTTACCGCTGCCTTGCGACTAACTGAGAGTTGTCAGACTGAGCTCACCCTCCCTGTATCACAAGTCCTCGCTCTTCTAGTGAAGATCATTCGCAAGATCGCCGTACGGCTGATCGACATACAGAAGGAGGGCGTCAGTGAGACGCTACAATCCGTGGGACCAAATAGCGGTAGCTCGGGAGAAGCAACTGCTTTGACATTGAAGCCTTTGCCTCAGAGTATCGAGGATGAGCTCGACGAGGCCGGCGAGGAAGACCGGAAGTCGCGTGAAAGACAGCGAGAGATGATCAACGCTCTGGATCTCAAGAAGTGAGTAGGTATCGGTCAACTTGTGTTGTACTTGCCTTACTCATAGCGCGACAATAGGTATACGATCGATGACGTTTCCGTGGATTGGAGTGCAGCTGAGGGCCGTGTAGCCTCTGGTAAGGGGAAGCAGACGGTCATCAGCGTCAAGAGAACTGCCGTTGAAGGGGCAAAACGGAAGGCTGAAGCCGAACCAGATGTCACTGACCACAAGCAGAAGAAGACGAGAAGAGGGGCTGGCAAGAAGCCCAAAAAGTAGTGCATATACTCGCCTTGATACTACTCAGTATATTTTGCACCTTGTTGCCACATACATTCATCGCGTGGGCCCAAGCCGCTCAACTGTATGCGTGAGGCGTTGTAGCGCCATCTAAGGTCATATCCTAGACTAACTAGTACTTGCTAAACACAAGCGAAGGGTAGCAACACATTTGTTTTCGGTTCGTCGCGAAATTTGGCGGGCTACGCATTTCATAGAAACTCTTAGTCGGTGATGGTCTTTAGGGTTCACTCAAGCGCATCTCATACTAACCGAATGCCATGTGCGGAGAAGAGGTTTTGGAGCATTTGTTGTCGCCGCATCCATTTATCACAATATACATTTAGGCTCTGAAGGCTGAACAGATTGACATTGTCGTGGTTACAAACTAAATAGCACCTGAGAGGACGTTTGCCAAGTTCTGCGTGATATACTTGTGGACGTAATCTGAATCAAGTTTAGCAATCTATCGTCATCTGAGCCATCGCTGATACTCACGGGTTGGGTGGTAGTCGTTGCTGTAATGAAACAGTTAGCAGGGAATTGGGCGACGGATAGACACGACCCAAGTACGTACTACCAAAAGAGAGTGGAGCTGTCACCGTAGCTGGTGATGCTAGAGAAACCATAGCTTTGATAGTTGTTCAAGATAGTGGTGAAGATCGCGTTCGAATCCCAAACCCAGGTCGTCACCTACACAAGAACATTTGTTAGAAGGCAATCTCCATCATGAGCACGTATTACATCGCTGTGATTAGATTTCAAAGTCTGAGCTCTGCTGGCTAATTTTGTGTTGAATCCTTGAATCGTGGACTTGAGAAGAGCTTGAACACTCGTGGATTGGCTCAAGAACTGTTTGTCGTAGCGCCAAGATGAGTTGAAGCCTTCAAAAAATGACAACAGGTTTACTCACAAGCGGCGCGCGATCCGTAGGAGGGACGTTCACGAAAAGGAATCTACGTGCACCAACGGCACTGCAAGACGTCCACATCTCAACGTAGGCTCACCGGTGGATGGTGAAAACTCACTACTACGGAAACGGTCATGGTTGATTCAATGATGAGAGTATGATGCTTACAAGTTTGTTGACCAAAGCGAAGTAGGCGTCCAAAAGTGTATCAGAGAATCTGCAAGCGGCTTATTTGGCGAAGATTGTGGCGGGTGCATGCGAAACTCACGCGTCACGGCTTCCGGACTCATAATAGCTGTTGCCGAGGTCGTTGATACCAATCCAGATTGAGAACAGCGTGGTGCTAGCGTTCCATTTAATGGAGCTTTGAACCGCCAAGAACTGGTTCACTTGGTCTGTCAAAGACAGAACGGTCGACTCGTAAGGTGCTACTAGTTTGGCATCGATAGTGGCACCTAGCATTCCTTCAGGTCAAGACTCGAGAAACAAATCAAGGTTCGGAATCGTACCTCCGTACGCCAGGTTGTAAGTGAGTACGAGAGTCTTGTTGTAGGTTGTTGTTTCAAAGTCGACCCAATTTTCACCACCCGAAGACGTGTATCCTGGGTAGGCTGGGTTACCGAGAGGGTTACCTACGGAGGGTAAAGTTCCGCTTGTGATGTTGAACCCAGTCTGCGTCTATTCAAAGGAACGACATGTCAACCAAGGCTTGATTGTTGCGTCCCCGGGACTTACGTAGGAATCGCCACTGTTATAGAGCAAGTATGTCAATCCACGGTGCTAAAATCAAAGTTCCAAAACTTGACTGGACTCACAAACTGAACCAGGTTGATTGTGCTGCGGAGACTATAGCAACGACAGAAAAGAGATGGAGCAGACGTGAAGTGACCATCGTGGATGCTACTAAACGATCGAGCTTGGTTGCCAAGCTTTATATAGAGCAGCATACAGCATAGATCCGGGCTATAGCCGTTTCGCTATGGAGCCCGGCGTTACGAAGGGAAAATGGCCGCTGGTATTAGTACGTTCGAGAGCGACTTCACGTTCGGGTGACCTGAACGAATGATCAACGGACCGCTTCATGAGGATTCAAATATCACAAGGTGTGGAAAATCTCAGGATGCCCGAGGGTGATGGCGAAGATGAATTCCAACTCCGGCGCAGATTTCGCCGACGCGGACACAGGCACGGTCGATAACTTGGTCGGTTTTTTTCCGACGAGATAGTCAGACCGACATTTTGGCTCGGTAATGATCGACGAGAATGTCACCTCTCTCGTATGGTCGGTTATTAGTTGACGAGACAGTCGCACCGCCAATTTGGTCGGCTAACTCGAATTGACCAACCTCTCACCTGACTAGTTTGGTCGGCTATTGATTGACAAGAAATTCGTATCACTGTGCGATCACTTGGTCGTCAAATTATTTGACGAGTCTGTCACACCGGTCAGCCTGTCCCTCCAACTCCCTGTACGTCGCGGCGGGCGTCCAACTGGCGCCCAGCATCATAATTCAAATCATGAGAACACGTAAATTCTATTCTTTGTTCATGGTATCTAATATCATATTATATGCGTGCTATGGACTTTCAACGCCGAAAATCGGTCAAGACGCCAGCCTGCTGGCTGTCGATCATCATTCGCCCACCATAACGCGCGTCTCAGCGTGGCAACGCCACCTGTGGGCTCCGCGCCTGCGAGGCGGCGCAGCCGCCTTCAATCCTGCGTCCGGTAGGGCGCAATGAAATCGTCAGAACGTCATTCAGTCAAGTGAAAATTTCGTGGACCAAACTCACCAAATGAGCGTTTCGCTGCCAGCTCGCTTGGTCAAGATCCGCCCACCAGGGTGTCGGAATGCTGTGCGGGAATCCCATCAAAGTAGTGTTACGCGCACGTGAGACCTGCACATCATACATCAAGATATTGACAAGAAATGTATCTTAACTTATACAACTAAGTCCTTCAGACCAGCCTCTGCCCAAATGGCAGTGTGCATAAAGTGTGGTATCGCAATGCGCTCTCCACCTTCCCAAGGCTCAATCTCGTGCTCCAGAATGCGGCCACGAATGTACACAATATCACCCGGGTGAAGACGCATACGGACCTTCAGCAGTGGTACATTTAAATACCCTCCAGTTATAGGTCCCCCCGCCACTGTCAGTACAGCAAAAGCCTTCGGTGGATCCCAGGAGTCAACGTGCCGTCCTGACTGTCTGTTGAAGTAGATCTCCCTGCCCTCTAGCAGAAGAGGATCGATACCATCCAGAGCCTCTAGAATCGGATGTGTTCTTTCACACCTCCTCCTCAACTCGTGCAAGTTATCCCACAGTGCTCTATCGACACATTTGATCCCCTCGTTGATCAGCCAAGAAACATGTCGCATGTTTTTCATGAACCGCGCCGTAGCAGTAGCAGCCGTCGTGTTTTTGAATCCATCGGCACTAGGTGTTGCAGTACCTGTTCGCTGCGCCAATCATTTCAGCAAGGATAGGATATCCTACCAATCTCACCCTCCGACTAACCTGTTGTCCAATTGCATGCCAGCATCTGGCGACTCTGATCTCTCCTGTACGTTGTCCTTTCACCTCTACGTATTTACCTACCTTTGACGCGGCAGTCTTTGATGCACCAACCTTTGGCGGCACGGTCTCCACAAACTTTTCGATCACACTGTTGAGGCGTTCCTACCAGTCGAAATCAGTCAACCTCCCAACCTCTATCTCTAGTGATAGACCAATCCTCGCACCTGTCCAGCCTTTGAGATGGCACTAGGAAAGTAGGCCAACAGGACGGTGCCATCCAGACCCACTACTTGGCGTGGGGTCTCGTCCTCCATCGTACGGTACTCAGACCAACCCACGACCGCACGCTTTGCCTTTGACTTCCATTTCGACACATCAAACATCGTTCTCCCTATCGATACACCACGTTAGTGCTGCACCCACAGGTCAATCAACCCTTCGACCCACAGGTATTCTCCTCTTGGCACATTATACCATGCAGACGTCTCATGAGTTGTTGTACATCCCTCTCACGATATTCCCGACTACCTTTCCGTTGCCTACTACGCTCTTCTTGCTTCCCCCCCTTATGATCCATTTCATCGTCGACGATCTCCCCTTCGTCCAGATCTACTTATGGTATGAGGTCAGTTTCATTAGTTCCGCACGGCAAGCATGTATTCAACCTACCTTGAACTGAGTCCTTTTGCACTACAGACTCCTTTGGCACACTTGCTCCCCCATCCACACTGGAAGCCAAGGACGTCAAAGGCGAGCAATCGTCGAGATAATTCGTTTTTGTCGGAATCGGCACAGGCCGGACTCCTGGAGTCGGTCTGGACATGCCAAAGTCTCCCCTTGCACACGCCAAACTCACTGTGGGAGATGACAAGCTAATCCCAGACATCATGCCGGCCATGGGTGCTCGTGCCACATTTCCCTCTGCCCTCGTGCTAAGAAAGCCTATGAGCTCTGCAAGCAACAACTGAATGCCCAAACACACCTCCTTGCATACATTTGGCCTTCTCCAAGTCTCCTGGTTCCTTTCCCCCAGCGTACACTTGCACATTTCGGCATTGTCCAGTTGAGATGGTGAGAGAAGACACGCCAATAGCTAAGCCCCGGTGAAGCACCAGACAGGACAGCGACGCCGAACTCAGGTGAGTGAAGCACTCTGTCTGAGAAAGGCGAAGGGATGGAACGCTCGATGGCACAGACTACGGGCACGCAGAGAACGTGAGAGAAGACACGCCAATGGCTGAGCCCCGGTGAAGCACCAGACAGGACAGCGACGCCGAACTCAGGTGAGTGAAGCACTCTCTCTGAGAAACGCGAAGGGATGGAAACGATCGATGGCGCAGACTACGCAATGGCTGAGCCCCGGTGAAGCACCAGACAGGACAGCGACGCCGAACTCAGGTGAGTGAAGCACTCTGTCTGAGAAAGGCGAAGGGATGGAACGCTCGATGGCGCAGACTACGGGCACGCAGAGAACGTGAGAGAAGACACGCCAATGGCTGAGCCCCGGTGAAGCACCAGACAGGACAGCGACGCCGAACTCAGGTGAGTGAAGCACTCTGTCTGAGAAAGGCGAAGGGATGGAACGCTCGATGGCGCAGACTACGGGCACGCAGAGAACGTGAGAGAAGACACGCCAATGGCTGAGCCCCGGTGAAGCACCAGACAGGACAGCGACGCCGAACTCAGGTGAGTGAAGCACTCTGTCTGAGGAAAGGCGAAGGGATGGAACGCTCGATCGCGCAGACTACGGGCACGAAGAGAACGTGAGAGAAGACACTCCAATGGCTGAGCCCCGGTGAAGCACCAGACAGGACAGCGATGCCAAACTCAGGAAAGTGAAGCACTCTGTCTGAGAAAGCACTGGAGAAGATGGAAGTGCGGGACAAAACGAACAAGATGCCTTTAAGCTCTTGCTTTGCACCCCAAGAATGAGGCCTCTTTAGTAATTACCTTCGTAGTCATCGTAACAAGCGCCCCACTGGTCATGCAATCAATACATTCGCGATGTCCGCGGAAGCGAAAGAGTTTGGGCTGGGCCTCTATCTGCATCCGACACACCTTCCATCCACTTGAAGTTGTAACTTCGTTCGAGCCACTGTGATTTCGTGCACGTGTTGACAACCGTCCCTTCAGGGAGGACCCTGGCATGCCGCCTGCGAGGTCCGGTTCAGAATAGGTCAATTTTGGGTGTTTCTGTCAGAGGTTCATCGACCAAAAATGTACGAGTTTTCAACCAGGGCTTGCTTCGGCAGACCGAAAATGTACGAGTTCTTGACCGTACCTCAGTGCACCTGGACCTAAGTTTGGCCAGATCCGGACCAAATCTGTGGAATTGTGGCCAACACGAGCCCATCATGAGCTGCTCAAACCATTCTTAGCTACCCGAGGGCTGAAAATGTACGACTTCGCAGACTAACATCGGTCTACCTGGGCACTTTATGTACGACCACAAATCCGAACCTCACACAGATTCTCATCCAACATGTCCGACAAAAATCCGGACATGAGGGTATAATTTGACCGAAAATGTACGACAAAAAATCCGGACCTCTCCGGCGGCATGCCGGGGTCCTCTTCAGGGTTCAGCAATTCCATCCCTGCAACTTGCAAGACCGCCCATCGTCCTTGTCCGAGCTCTTGTGCGTCACCCCACCCCCAATTCTCAAAGCCCAACACAACATGAGCACTTCCATTGCACCCCTCTGCATCGAAGTATACACTCACCCCTGTCAGTCCCATTCAATCTTATCCGGACGTTGCAGGTACATGTACGGATTGTGACCACACGGACGTTGGTGTACGCCGACCTGCCTCGGGCGATCTGCTTTGCTGGGCGACACCCCCTTGGTACGTTCCTTCGGCACTCATTCCAGGTGTGATTCGCAGTCTGATTTTTCGTCCAGAAACCCTTGCTGCCTACGAAAGTCGTCGCCAACGGCAGTTCGAACGTTACGTGTCGGCCTTTGTCGAAGCCTTCAGGAGAGAATGGGAGGATCAGATATGTTGAGAGAAGAGAACATAAGCCCTCCGTTCACCACAACTTGCGCACCCCATCGAATACTCTGTATGCTATCTTTTGTAGGCACTGAACTCATTTCTCTCCTGTTCACCATAATAGAACACAAGCCATCGATCATTCTATTGTTCATCAACCACCATCATCATGGAAGCACCACCCACACAAGGCACTCGCCTCACCATGGCTTTGGATAGTTTGGAGGATGAGCTCGAACTTCTATGTGACGAGGATGAACATTCCCAAACTTCCTTGGCCCGTCAAGGACAACTTCGGCACTCAACTGAAGCCCGGTTGGTGGATCTCCTGGGGCGAATCCGACCTCCTTCTACTTCTCCTTCGACACCTCCTCGTCCACCAAAGCGCCCACGCGTCTCCAATGCTGCTGCCCCCCGACGAGATCATACCCCTCGTCATGATAGTCCCGCGACGACGCAAAATGGCACACAGCATTCTGTCCCCTCCCGCTGGCTTGCCATACAAGCCGCTACCCAACTTCTCCCCCCTCTCAATTGTCAGCACTTCCTCGAATTCTCCTTGCAGCCTGTCCTTCAGACTCGCACCGTCCACTTATTAGAAGACGCCGCATTGTCACGCCTCATTCGCGGATATCAGGACACCGAGCAACAGTGGGTATGCACGATCTGCACTCTATTTCTCTTCTTCTTTGACCACATTCTGTGCAGACTATCATTCTGGATTTCTACACAGAGCCCATGCCCCGAGTGAACCATATATCGTTCTCGCAGCCAACTACCCTCGAATGGGTAGACGAGTCTTTCGATGTGCGTTGGTCAGGCAGACCTCTCATCCTTCCGTTGATATATATCCTCCAGAACATCGACCGCGCATCCCGCTCTGACGCTGTTGAGAATTATCTCAAGTTCCTCCGCAACATCATCCAGGTCTTCTATCTGGTCGAAGCCATTGGCCTATGGGAACAAGACGATTCTGCTCAATCCCCGTCCCGCTCTACCTATTTATCCCAACTCTCTCGCTATCATCACAAAGATCTTGTGTATCGCATGGAACACCATTCTGCCAGCGACGACACACGCCGAGAGTTACGCCACCGATACAAGACACTCGAGCGGGCCTATATAAGGCGGTTCGAGCGTTTTGAACATCATGGCAACACACTTTACTCTCTTTATCTCCATGTGCGTCACTCTTGCCATCTTTTCCTCTCTCCCCTCACCTATCTGTCAGTTTGGTGCATCTGTCTTTCTTGATCCTTACTGGCATGCACCCTGGCTCTGCGACCCGTCCACAAGCAAAACCTTCTCGGAGTTGGTCACCCAGATAATCGCCCAATCGCCGTTCGAACCGGACAAGCACATGCATTCCCTCGCAGCCCTAGAACACTTGCTTGATTCACGTAGCGAGCATGGCCTCCTTGAGGAAATAAAGCTTTTCATGGCTGGGCACCCCCCTGAGGACCTTTCTGATCCCTGATACACAGTATGTCCTTCCTTAAGCAAGCTTCGACTCTATGTCCAGAAGGCCAAAATTATACAAACAAATGTATCTGTACAACGTGAATCAATATGTGCTTGTCTAGTCCACGGATCTGTCACTGTAAACCTATCAACATGTCAGGTTACGAGAGTGCCGATAAGAGCTGGACCTCACCTTGTCATCTCATACTAAGAAACTTGAGCAATTCGTCCTCGCACAACGAACTGAACCCACGAGCCATTTGGACTGCCGCACGATGGTGTTTCATGCCCTGTGCCCACTCGCCTTGTGACATTGGTTTCTTTTGTCCACTCATATATCCTGCCACTCTATGCTGATACCACGATTCTGCATCAGCGCTCCAGAACCCCACATCAAAACCGCTGCCATGCCACGATCCCCTTCGCGGAAACCACGACACATCCCTGGGATCTGTCGTTTGTCCCCACACTTGGTAAACCTTGTACGTTCCGCAAAGCACATCGATTTGTGCCTCCGTCAACACCTCCTCACACAGAACCTCGCCCTCTCGCGTGGTGGTGCGCTGTCCCCGCTGCTTGACCCTTGAGCTTGGTCCCTTCATGACAATCGTCGCATCTGTAGCGTATTCCATAGCTAACCGCCATAAGAGTCCTCCTGACATGAGTGCCGCTCGCAAAACAGTAGTCTCTGATAACATTCGAGCACGTTGCGCCACATATTGCACGTAGTCCTCCCAATTCCAGACTTCTGCAGCTGAGCGCCAGGGACGTAGCTCGACAGGTATTGGGCGGTCTAATGTCACACGCTCCAAGTCAGGAACCACCCAAGAGAACTTTATCCCCCTCGAAGCCATGCTTAGAATGACCTCGTGCACCTCCATCGTCTGCAATTGGCGAAGAAAGAAGGCGATATCGGCTCCTCGATAAAGCAGCAAACGTTCCTCCTCCCGCAAACTTCTCCACGCCACCTCGTATACCCTCTCCTCCTTGAACTTCTAGTAGAGTCTCCGCATCATCAGATCTTTGGGGAGGTTAGCCCAAATCGTCGGGTTGTTTTCCAGGTACACATCACACCATGACTCCTTCATCTCTGTCGAGATCGTCCCCTTGGATCTTGCAATCATCTTCCTCGCGAAGGCTTCCAAATCTCGCAGGAGTGTGGCATCCCAACCAATCACCTTATCCCTGCCCTCAACGTGGCTGCACGAGAACAGACGCAATATACCATCCACTTGAGGTTCGAGCAAGGTCTTCCCCTCAACTCCGTCCACCTCAAGGGGCATGTAAACGCCGTAGATGTCCTCGAGTACCTGAACCGCCCCCAGCGTTCTCACTTGTCGAACCCTCCCAAAAGTGATATCCTGTTTGGCCAACAAGTGGCCCATCTCCTCCCAATCACTCCTCGGGACGTACTCTCCGCCCTTAGCCCCAGCGAAGCCCGTGATCTCTTCACTCCCTACTGTGCCAGACACCGCACTCTCTTCACCTTGCACTTGCGAGTCCTCTGCACAAACCTGACTAATTCGAATTCTCTCCTCGTCAACGTCATTGGGTAGTGCACTGTCGGCGTTCATCCCCTCCTCCTCGCTGCTTTGGACCTCCTCAAACTCTTCGCACAGGTCCCATTCATCAAATGTTGCGCAGTAAACACGTTCTGTTGGTCGAAATTCTCCCCATCGGCGGACTGCTTTGTGCTGCCCTATCCGGACTCTTTCTCTCAAATTGGAACCTGGCGCGACCTCTTTCCACTGGAAAACACGTGCAGAATCGCCATGTCTCAGCCCTCGGCCCTCCGCTTGAACCTGCCGCAGTCGACACCTCAACCCCTCTTCGATGTTGACAGGGAAGGCAAGAATGGCTCGATCTCTTCTCATGAGAAACTGGCGCCAAGTCTCCTTCGGCAGAGGTGCAAACAGCGATTCCTTCGACAGAAATTGTATCTCTCGGTTTGTTGGTCGTTGTTCATGCCATGGTTTCAAGACGGCCTTCTCGTAAAACTTCCCCCTTTGAATCTCCCCCCAGTCTCGCTCGTCGAGCTTGAGATATTGGCGCACCATTGCACCATTGAAGCCGTAGCGGCGGGCAACATATGACGATATCACCCTCAGTGTCTTCTGCCTGTTCCCCCACCAGAACCACACTGGGACGTTCATCGCCTCGTACGCATCAAGTGCGTGCCCCAGGTTGCATGTTGCCACATTCACGAACATACCCTGCCTTGGAACAGTCTTCTCAACCCTACTCCCTTTGCCATAACCGCTGACCCCTTGTGAGCAATGAAAACCAGTGCCTGCCCAAAAGATCTTCGAGTCCAGAATGTATTGCTGCACCAGGTCCCTGGGCCAGGTCTCACGTATCACAGCAAGAAATTTCTCCTTCTCCACCGGCATGTCTAACAGTAGACCATAATAAAAAGAGATTTCGGCGGACAGCACCACGAATGCATACCGCGCTCGCAGCAGCCGCTTGCTCAAGACGATTGGGTCCGGGTGAGTATCGTGAAATCCGTAGACACTGGGGAGTGGCGCGTATATACCCAGAGGGCTGTACACCTGGAGATTCAAGTCGAAACAGATGTCGCGTAGATGGTACAGGATCGACTCTGAGTAACCCCAGACCTCTCGCAACTCGGCTTCCATTTGCCAACCGCCGCTTTCCTGCTTTATGATCGGTACGCGCCATCTCTCAGAGAATACTGGACCGAGAAGAGTGTCGCTGAAGAAAGTCTTGTAGGGATCGACTGGAATAAAGCCCATATAGGGTAGCGCGTTGATTTGCCAGAAGCAGCCTAGCAAAGCTTCAGGCTCGATCATCTTGTTCTGCCTGGTATCGGGCATTGGCGCTCCAGGCAATGTCGTCAAGGCGTTCCCATTGAGAATTGTGAAACTACGCTCCCTGCTGTCGATACAAAAGATTATTTTTGGGGACCTGGTCTGAAAGT
This sequence comes from Strobilurus luchuensis, assembly GCA_019915105.1. Classification (NCBI taxonomy): domain Eukaryota; kingdom Fungi; phylum Basidiomycota; class Agaricomycetes; order Agaricales; family Physalacriaceae; genus Strobilurus; species Strobilurus luchuensis. The sequence continues at coordinate 1,535,820 of JAHLMJ010000007.1, read as the reverse complement.
CAGTCATGCAACTACAAGTTACAAGGCAGAGTTTGCGCCACACATACCGTTCTACACCTGATTCCATCTCCCAATCATCCAGTGTTTTGGCCACCTTTAGACGACCACGTTTGGTCTCTGGATCTACCGCCCCCAAAGCTTCAGGCTCCTCCAATCCCAGACGGTCGCGTTCTCCTTGACGTTTTCGCGCAATCAATCTCGTCTTGCTCGACGGTGGCTGAACCGCAATTGGTTAGTCTCCAGAGTTCCACAGAATTGTTTGAGGGCTTGCCTTGTCATCCACGCAGACCTCTCCCTCCATCACCTCTTCACACCTGTCAGTACTTCGGTCGCGTTTGCGCCAGCGATCTCGGACATGGCGTTCCTGACGGCCAGGATGGTTCATCGTGACGCCCTGTTAGAAACAGGAGCGGGGAAAATGAGGCCTCCTCCTTCCACGGTTCGTCACCGGAGCGCCAGGCGAGACGCCCTGTTAGAAACAGGAGCGAGGGCTAGAAGAGACGCCAGCTATTACGGCGCTAGTGGACTTGAACAGACTTCAACTCACCTTACGTCCGTTACCTAAAGCGTTTACGAGATCTAGCGCCGGACTTGCCAAACATTCTCAAACCCGGTCCACAACTTCGTCCCTTTCTCCAACCTGGACCACGACTTGTGGAACTTCGTCCCCTTCCATCAGCCACCTGCTTTACGGGCATTCGCGTCGTCGCCTCTCAAATGATGACAGGTCAGCTACAACGCGGTTGGGCGGTTTCGGCAAGTCGTAAGCCTTTCCTCACTCTACCGTTATATGTTCGACTTGTTGTTTATTCTCATTCGTTAGCTGCACGCTCATGTCCACGCATCATTGTTCTACAATGTGCATCTGACTTTTCCCCACGTCCACGCATCATTGTTCTACAATGTGCATCCGACTTTTCCCCACGCATCAATTGTTCTACAATGTGCGCTCGAGGCCGTAGATACATGGTACCTTTCAGTGCTGCCAGCGCGGACCAGGACCGGAGGACTTCAAGCTCACGGACACTTTGCCCGGCGCCATCGTTAGCCACGAGTTGGACAATTCTCGTCTGCGGTCTGCTGAGCTCGTCGCTCCTGCTGGCCCAAGATCCTCGTGCTGTTTACCACGATCGATCAGTCCAGACTACATTGTGGGGCGATCCCTGGGCGAACCTCCTCGATCAAGGTACACCTTCCCCGCAAAATCTGCTTCCGCGGAACCTCCTTGGCAAAGGTACCCAGAAGCAACCCTGGCTTGATTTGCAATGTTGGGCCGGTAGACTCATTCCACTGGCGTTATACGTCACTCGTATGTCCAAATTCCTGTTGTACTCGCATTTCCTGATGCTTTTGAGACTACTTAGGGTCATTTGAGCGGGATACCAAGCTCTTCCAAAAGCGTTGTCACCGCCAGGCGATCATTTTCATCCCTCCGCCTTTCCATTTCCGCGCGAATACCGTCGTCCTGGCCCGCACGGGCCATCCATTGTCCTAGGCAAGCCGCTCCCTTATAAAACTTCTCGGAGAGGTTTAGCGCCGCCCACTTTCTTTTCTCCATACCTCGAAGTGTGACATTCTCGTCACCTATTGAACAGTAAGTCAATTGCGCATTGCGTGAACTTCTCCCACTCACCATGTCCCAGAAGTCCCCCGTCGAGCTCCCCCACGGTCTTGGCTTGTCGCAATCTCCAAATCAACGGTGCCCAACTCTCCAGGTCGCGCCACGACTCGCCTTGTCCTGGTCGGCGATTTCTGTTCACCAGCCTGACCAATTCCTCATTTCCATCCCTCCACTGCTCGATGTGGCGCAAAGCGGTCGCCGTTCGTTCGCCCTGCTGGGCGTTGGGACCCCGAGGTCCTCCACGCCAGTGGTTACCTCCCGCTCGAGGTTTTCTTTTCTTCTTTCGCTCTTCTTCCTCCGACATTTCATCTGACTCATCTTCGTCTTCTTCCTGTTCCCTCGGAAAATCACTTTGCCCTTTATCCTGTTCGCGAGGGCCCTGTAAGCGCACTTGCGAAAAGGAAGAGTATGACTCACCGTCCAGTAATTGAAGACCAATGTGATGAGACATTGCCCAGGATGCATTGGGAGGAATCCGTCATACCTAGGGTCTTGGTCTTCCTCATTGCGAGGTTCAAACATCTTCCAACCAAACGCTCGATCGTGCAGCCATCCTCCGTCTGCATAATACATCTTGTTCAGGGGGATGTCATCACACCCGGGAACGCCAAGTCGAAACGCTACTTCGTAACATCTATCCTTGTCGAGGGCTCGCCCCTTGTCCTCCGCCCACAGTGTCTTCAAAATCTTGTGGGTGTACGAGATCATACGTTTGATAGAGACACACAGCATTCCTCCCGCTCCGTTCTTGAGGTCGGAGGCGTGGACACTCACCCAGAATCTTAAGACATGTCCGTGTTCGACAGAATCGATGAGGTGCTGGCTTTCTGGGTCATCTTGGAAGCGGGTGTCGACTAGCTTGAGTATCACAGTATACCACTTCTCTGGGTCTGAACGCGACTGCCTATCAGACATGACATATTGATAGAACAATGACCCACCTGGCACCTCTGGTTCCACTTCGACATCTTCATCACGGGGGATAGAGACCCACCCTTGGTTCTCTAAATCATTGTGAACCCCATGTTCGTCGAAGTTAGTGGAAGACGATGTTTACTTAGCATGCGCTTCTCCCTTCCACTTAGCTGGTCTACACCACCAGCTTCTTCCCGTGGAGGGCCAATAGCGGGATCATCCTCCTGATGGGCCTCCACACCACCGTCTACTTCCATGTCGGACACGTCCTGGTTGGCGTCTGCTTCCGTGTCCATGGGGGCTCCATCCATGCGTTCCTGATCTCCGGTTATCTTTTCGATCTCTGCTGCAGAGCTTGAGTATACTGTACTCCCTCCGGGAGATTTGCGACGACCGTCCGACTCGTCATTATTAGCAGTGTTTGTGTTGAGCGCCGCCAACGTAAGCTTGGTGTCCTGTTCACCTTCCGATGGTGGCCTGCCATGCGCTCTTTCATCTTCGAGATATGAATCGAGGCGACTGGAGGCATCCGTTCCTACTGTACATCAGCTGGTCACTCTCGAAAAACCTCCTGTGACTCCTGTGACACTCACCAATAGCGATGGTGACTTTTGGTGTGTGAGTGGCTTCCACACCTGGCATGCAGTCCAAGTCCTCCAATTCTCGCGCGGTGTTAGTCTGAGCTGGGGGAAATGTAAGCACAGGGACATGTCCGACCACGTCCTAGTACTGACCACCTGCCCCTGTAGCTTCTACAGGGAGAGTTACCTCCACACCCCCGACCCCCTCCGAGTCGGTGCGACCTGAGGCCATTCCACCTTCTCCAAGGTGAAAGACTGGAGGCGGCGCTGGCGGATGGCTGGCCACGTCTCCAACCTCATCCGCAGTCGCCATCGAACGAGCCTCGGGCGTCCTCTTGCCTTCTCCAGGGTGAAAGACTGGAGGTGGTGCTGGGGGAGGGCTGGCCACGCCTCCAACCTCATCGGCGGTCGCCATCGAACGATCATCGGGCGTCCTGTTGGGCCTGTGAGCTTCGGCAACCTGTCCTTCTCTGGGCGGTACGCTGTCCTCCCAACGCACGCCTGGGAACGATGCCATGGGAATTTTCTGCTCCTTTATCAGTCTGCGAACAATCGTCTCCACACCTGATAGCTCTCCCTCATCCGAACGCCCAAGTGCCGTCTCCTGCCATCGGAACGTCACCATGATATCTTCTCTGTCGAACCATGCTCGGGCTGCACTACTCCGGCCCCAGCTCGGGACGGCCAGTCCTTGGGAGGTCGTATAGGCCGTAGCCAAATCCTAGGCTCACAGTGTCAAAATTGGCCTGGCAATACAAAGGGCTGGACATACCCTCATGTCCTTCAACTGCAGAGCATGCCTGGCATCCCGGTGTGAGTAAGTCATGACTCGAAAATGTTGAACGCGACAACTAACAGTATCTTGCCTTTTAGTAGACCGTGGTACGCGTATTTGTTCTTGGATTTCATGGCGCGGAGACAGCACGGAACTTCGAACCGTAAACGTGTCACATCACATCACAGCTAGGCTTGCACAAAGTTTTCCATTGCCTACACGACCAAACACTATGTAACCTAGCCATCATTGTTCTCAACTCCACTCTCCCCGCAAGTACTCCTCTGGTAGAATGACAGCATTTTTACCCTTGGCTTTGAGCTCCTCATGCAGTTTCTCGTTCCTCATCTTGATCATCTCGTCAAGGAAGAATTGGAAGCTATCCCTCCTGATCGAATCTTGTCGAACGGGTGTAGCAAAGCGCCACTCACTGTACAATGTGCATCTGCGCGACGATGTGGGCAAAACCTCCAAACCAAGCATTCGCCTGCTCAGCGGCGGAGGTGTTGAAGAGACATTGGTTACCGTCAAATATCTCGCTAAACTTCGTGGGATTGCAATGGGTATTGCAGAACTCGTCTGTTCCTTTATGACATTTCCAAGCATGAAAGATGTCGACAATCCAAGCACTTCTCCCCTCAAAGTATCGATCGTCATGTTTCCTGAGATGCTCCAATGTAATGCAAGCCTTGTCATACACTTGAATGTCGGTCATCGCATTTGGCAGCCATGGTGGACACAGCGATTTCGAAAAGGCCTTAGAGCAAAGCCAAAATGAGCTGTGCGACGAGGGAGGCTGTAAACAGACGGTACTCACCACAACGCCTTTTACTCCCTCTGAACCAAAGAAGGTCGTGCGGCCTGGGATCATCCCACACGGACGTACCATCATTTGCTCACAACACGTATATTTCCGCTTGCGCCACTTCTTGGTCATTGCCCGCACACCGGCCTCCTCGTCATCGGAATCTGGATCGCCCTGCTCATCTGCTGCATTGCCCACACAATGATCGTCACCTGGCTCTGCCCCCACATCCAATCCGCCATTGGGGACATTACCACCCCGGAGAAAACGCCGCAAGAGTTGCCGGAAGGCCGTTCCACGTCGCGTAGCCATTTCAACCTCCTTGTCACGGTGATCCTTACACGCCAAACGACGGGATCGGGACCGGTTCATACAACCTCCTACAAAGCAATGAAACTCCTTGTATGCGTGTTTTGGACAGAACCGGTCCTGTGGTGACCTCAGAGGAATCGTACAGACCTTGCCCTTCTCATGTATGGAGCAGACAGAGCAGGTCACACTAACGCCGTCGCATGCCCACATGCTCAACTTTTCTACAAATCCGGGCATGAGCAGTGAGAATGGCTGAGGTGCTTGGACGTACTCCAATTCCCATCTTTGTCTTCTTTCATCAGGAAGCACACGTCGCAGGCATGAAAACAATGAGGTTGCCCGGTTCCAACCATTCTGGCGTTGCGCTCCCCCATCTTCGCATGGTACCGATTTCGACGTTTCGTCTCATGATGAGGTAGCAACAACTCTCCGCCGCCGTTCTCTTGTTCGTCCTTCAAGAGTGAGTACAGGCAGAAGCAAGAGGTGACGTATTCTCCCTTCAACTTCCACGCCAAGGTACTTCGCGTGGGATATGCCTGCGACCCATAGGTAAGGTTATAGACTTCGGCGATTCTAAGAGCAGACGATCTGATAACGCCTTCGTCAGAACCTCATGGTCAGTGGAACACAGGAAGGATGTACACACTGTTGAATGTTCATTGTCCAGCGGAATGACTCTGCTAGCTCACGCTCGATGTAAACCTTCTCGGAGATTTCCAGATATTTCGGAATACCCGGATAGTAGCGCCGCACTGCCTGCCGTTGACTGGGTTTTTCGACAAAGAAACCTGGTCGATATGACGTGTCACAAGCTACATGGGGGCGCTTCAGTCTCGATTAGAACGCCAAGGGCTTTGGCTCTTACATGGACAGGAAAAAGACGTTGAAAAGATGGGTAGGATGCCGCGTTTGAAGGTGTAAAGGCGGCCTTCGACGGCATCGTGGTGGTTTACTGCTTGGGTCCCGCATAGCAGACACTCCATTAGGGGAGGTTGGATTGTCTCTGCGCCTGCATAACATAAGTGGAGTGTCCTTGAAGGGGAGAAAGCCATACCGAGTCGACTTTCATACCCATGCTCCGCCATGATTTCGTCCAACTCTGCCTCATTACGGCGAAACGCCCATAGATGGTGTCGCAACAACTCCCACAGCATTTGTATGTCAACTCGAGACAAAGGAAGGGCACTTGTCAAGGTTTCAATGACGGGTGCTGGCAGGGAAATAGGACTCGGATTGCGGCTGGTGAACACAAGAGCTTCGTGGTGCAGCACGATGTCTATGAGCAGAGTAAGGTCGTTCAACTGTAGGCGGCTTGCGAGGTCGTCATGTGCTTGGAGACCAGCCACAAGCTGGGTCAGAAGGAGTACGGCACTGTTCGGCTGCTCTGGGCGCCAATCCATGGCTTGTGAGAGAGGAAGAAACACAGATTTACAATGCAGTGTTGTGTTCCTTTTCGGGACGTACCGGCGGTGGCCGAGGTCTGGCGGTGCGCTACTGTATGCCGAATTGGGCCATGACGCTTGTCGGTTGCTTCATATGGGTTTGTGACGTTCCCCTAAGGGTGAGTGACTTTCGTATGTACTATGAAGGGTAGCTAACAAACAAGTGAAGTGCGATTTCGTCCTCAACGGAGACAGTGTAATGATTCGGCGCTGATATGCATGTTGAGATTACATGGCCAGAAATCCAGAATTTTGCGATTTCTAGACAGCCATATGCAACTAAGAGCCAAGCGGAAGCAAGGCTGGATACGCTACAAAGGTCATCACGGAGACGCTCTCTAGGGCAAGGAGAGAACTCCAAGCATGTAACTATTAGTCAAAGAACGACAGTAGCCAGGGCTGAATATCATAAACCCAGTTGTCCCCTCTGAGGAGGTCCTTTCACCTTGTACGCGTAACTGCGCCACACAAGCAACATCCGAATCAAGGATGAACAGCCGTCGCTTCCGACGACGCTCTACCAGCCGCAACATGATCCTCAGCATTGAATGAGTCGAAGCGGGGTTCACAACCTCCGGAGTTCATTACCAAAAGCGGACGGTACATTGTTCATTGTGACAAAAGTCGTATAACAATAAACCAGTGTCAAAACCCCGAACGGGGATGATTCGCGGTTATCTCAAGAGAATCACCTTCATCGGTCGACGCGTCTGATTGATGTGAAACTGGCAGCGAGGCGCGATCCATATGGATTATGACTCGAAGACCCGCCTCATGTACTACATGTGGTATCAGCCATCCAGATAAGTTGCCCAACGCTTCAGCGCGTCACCATTCGAGTTCACGGACCATCTCAGTGCATGCGCACTGGCGGTAGCTCGCGATTGAATGGGCTCACGCCCAAGTCTGGTGCAAAGGCTGGATAAGCCGGTAAGCGCCCGGTTAAGTAAAAGTACACGCGAACGCCTATCTGAGCACGCAGCGCCTTGCTTCTCGGAGTCCATGGGTGGTCTACGCAACATCTGAACGTAGAGGAACTGGCATATGCGCCGGCGGGAACTGTCTGGTGACCTTTGCCCGTGCAGGCTGAGTAGGGACTCATGTTTTGTACGGACCGTATCCAGCCGTCGAGTAGTTACGTAGCTTACCGGGGTGAGTCTGTAGAGTGTATAAGTAGCGTCGCGTCTGTAGAGTATAGTAGTTTAGTGCCCCGCAGTGAAAAGCCCACAAAGCATTCCTCTGTAGTAATCTGACTCGGGTTCGCGCCCAATAAGAAGTTCAACACGTTTGAAAGCCCACCCAAGCCCTTAAGCAGCCAAGAACCTAAGCAAAGCAAAGTCTCCTAAGACGCCTAAGTGGCGAGATACTCAAGAACCGCAGACAAGAATCGTGCGCAGTCCCTTGACGTCAAGTACCCAGTTAACTTCTGTGAGCCCGGACTTCTCCCCAGAGATACCGCACGGATCCAAGTAACAAGCAATCGTCTCCCCAGAGACAACCGCCTTGTGAAAGTGAAGCTTAGTTAGCCTGAACTGGTGCGACGTTAAGCAGCCGAAGAACGTCTTGCGGCCACGGTATCTGACCGACGCTCAAAAGAACGATCTGTCACACCCAAGTAGAGAAGTAAGTTTGGTACACGAGGCTAGCATCAACGCAGATAACAAGTCAGTGCACTGTTGTCCGTTCGGTCGCCCCAGTACTGTAGAACATCTACCCTTGAGCGGTCCCGGCCTTCGCGTCCCCGTCTTCCTGGCGAGCTCTGTTCGGCTTTGAGTCTTTATTCGATTAGGTGTTTCGCGTAGATCCTCTTCGCTTACAACCCCCCAAAAACAACCCGCATTCGTGCACCAAAACGGACGTATCAGTCCACTGCTACCTTAACCAGCCGTTCCCCGATCACACGATTAGGACAACCGTTCCGTACCACAAGCACCAGTAGATTTGTTGGTTAGATAGTGGTGATTACACGCCGCTTTATCACACTGCACATCAGCGCCGTCCTTGACGCGCAAGGAAAGAGGGTTGCAACGGGTCTACCACGAATCACTATCGCGCCATTTACAAGACGCGCCATCTCCTGTGTCTTCTCCTCTTGCCTCATTTACTTCGCATTTGCTTTCTGTTTCTGTTTCTGTTTCTTGGGCCCGCCAGCGCCTATGACAGAAGTGAAATCTTTCCACAATGCTCCCTCCGCTGCACACGCAAAGAAAGTTGCTCGATTATCCTTCACCAACTTCCAGTTCGGCCACACAGAATGACGTTTCTTGTTTTGATAATCACCAGGAGGCATCTATTGCGGTATCAGTGGCGATTAGATCAGAGACGAGGACGATGTAAGATCAACTGACATCTGCAGGCATGGTTGCTGCCCAAGCGCTGTAGTAGGCTTTCGCTCGGTCGTTCGTCGATGCCAGGTTCTTCTCAAAGGCCAGAAAAAAGGACGACATGGCAGCGCAGTGCACGAGGGGAAAGTCGCAGCCCACCCTGTACCCTGGTGCAGATCTTTGCTTGGCGTGTACCTCATTTGTTCCCTTCCCTTCGTTCGGTATGGGTAGCTGGTGATGAGAGTCCCGTACGGGAACAGTAGAGCTCTGGGGTTGGGTCTCATCGTCACTCAAGACGATAATCTCGATCTTGTCCTTCTCGATTTCGTCGTCAGCGTTCGATGATTGTGTACCTGTCGAAGTGAACGAAGACTTAGGCTCCACTGGAAAGAGGCGTTTGCTGTGTGGAGATATATCATTATGTAGGCTGCTGTCGGCATGGGAAACACTCACGTCACGCTGGCAGTAGTGGGTTGAGCTGATTCATCATCAGTGTCGCTGTCAATGACGATCACTCCTATTGCTGGAGGGGAAATCCGCGATGGCGACGAAGGCTCCCTAGTTCACAAGGACGTTGAATCAAGAGGACTGGGTGCACAGGTGAGATAACGACAGACATACCGTTTAACGCGCTTAGATCTCTCTAGGTCCAAGCTCAGTGGCCTTGTGGAACGCTTGCGGGGAGATTGTGTAGGAGGGGGACTTGGAGCCACAGGCGACGAACGTTCTCGTTTCACAACCGGTTTCATGGGGGCCAGATGCAAGAAGCCTCCAGATCGTTCTGGAGGGATGGGAATGACTCCAACCGAGGTGGTCCATTCTGGAGTGATTCCATCGTGTGGTGGTCCGCCAGATGCCCAAAGGACTTTCGATGAGGTGGTCTGTAACCCACAGTGCTCCCGAAGGGTCGGACTGTCATAGACTAGGAGTTTAGGGTATGACCGGCCAACAAACTCGGTATGAGTATAGAGCGGTGGTGTGTGTGGCTGTGGCCGAACTTGATGGTGAGCATTGGGGACGTACATCAATGAAACACACTCACATCGTCCCATAGGTACATGCGGACTGCTTTCGTGGGGCGTTCGCTTGAGGGGACAGGAAGACCTGGCTCGCATGCACTACGAGAAGGGGTGCTAGGATAATGGGCGGCATGTGCCGCTGCAACATGCGCTTGCCGAAAGTAATCGACTAGGATAGGAGTGACGTTTTTAGAGTAGTTGACGCCTTGAGCAAATGGTTCTTCCTCTTCCTCAGAGGATTGGGTTAGATTGGGATCCTTGCTGGAGGGCGTACAATTTGGTGTTGAATTCTTCTTGCGACCCTTCTTACTACCCTTCGGTCGTCCCGGTTTGCCGAATGGTACCTCCTCACCCGGCGGAGCGACAGAGTGAGTGCGACAAGCCGAGTGGCTTTTGTCCTTGTTGTGCTTCTCCGAACCCACATACAGTTGACAACAAGGCTGGCAAGCCTTGTGAGCGCACTTTTTGTTGCGTTTAGTAGGGGCAGCTTGGACTGTGCTTTTGCCCTCCACTGCGAGACCGCGTCCGCAGAGGATACCCAACATGCAAGGGAATTGGGCTGGGGAAGTGATGAGCGCAGTTCAGAGGAACGATGGAGGAAGAGTGAGGATGTGGAGAGGAGAAGGAGACACAGAAGGTGGCATGAATGAAATGCGGTTCACGTACGCATCTTGGGAGGGGGAGGGGTTCGCGCCTCAGATCGTACCGGTACTTCGAAGGTCCGGACGATAGAATTCTTGATGTCGTACCATGCGACTGTAGAACCTTCAAGTTCCCAGCGGAAGCACCCAGAGTCGTGATAATCAGGGTGTCCTTCGTTCAGGAATCTCTTCTTTGGGCACTGGCACAAACATTACAAGGGGAGCAAGATCAATAGGGTTAGAGAGTGCTCACAGTCGAGTACGCTCTTCCTTTGTGGTGGGGTTTCTTATCCCCAGTACAAATGCGTGGCTGCAGCCAATATTCGCCACAGGGGCATTTCAGATGTTCGTGGGGGTCGCCGTCTGGGTCTGCCATCCCAACAGGAGATGGCTGAAACTGTACTGGTGTTCGACGAAGAGCTTGGGTCGATTGTGAGGTTGTGGGAATGAATGACAGTGTGACGATGTGATCATGGAAAAAATGAGTTGTACGACATATCCGTCAAGCTTGAATGCAAACTTCGTCGCTTGACAGTGAGCCCGAAGGTAGAATCACGTGGACGACGCTTATACGAAAACTTGGTTGCATATGTGGACAATGATGCAAAGCGGAAGCCTAATGACATGGAGTTTGAGAGGTTCTACTACGATACAGCGGCCGAGTGTGCACAGGCATGGATGTAAATCTGGAGATCCATAGACTCAACGAACACTCTGGGAGGGAAGAATCAGTGAGCAAGACAAAGTGTGATGTGCGGTGCGACATACCAGAAGCAGGGAGGATATCGGGTGATAAGATGGTCCTCTGGCGACACCATGGTGGGTGGCGAGAACGGAGGCAGCCAGCGGAAGACGCAACAGCCAGGAGCTGAGCACTATCTCAGCCGAAATAAGATATCGGTAGCTTCCAAGGATCTGCCAAACGCACCGTTTGATACCAGCGACCTCGGTTCCTGGGTGGTATCATTCCTTGTGCTTTCATAGGGCGGCTCCAGTGGTAGCCGCAAATACAGTGGGTAGAGCGGTGAAAGTCATCCATGGCAGATGATGGGGGACAACAATGCGATCGTGGGACGATCACTTTTTTCTGGGCGTGGGGAAGGTGGCGCTTAGGTCGTGATCACTCTTTGCTTCGCCTCGATGCTCTGGCGGCGGCTTCCGGTGGAGATGCATCAGAGTGTCGCATCGTATGCTGATATTGAAACCCTGCGCGCCTTGGCTCTCGTTGACCACTACACGCATCTCCTGTACGAGGGGGAAGTCTTACACTCTGTCAGGGTGGAAGAGTACATGGTCCAGGAGTCTACGGCAATGTCAAAAGATGATATGGGAACGGACACTAGACGATTGACGTTGCCTGTGGTAAGGCTGCAACTCTTCAATCGTGTGGACCAATTGACTCATCATAGACAGGGACTGGCTATTCATCTGGCGAGAGTCGTACATGCGTCAAATCACATCCGGGTGCTCACCTTGGCTGGTTTGGCGTTTGACTTGCGATCCGTGACTCACTTCATGCGAGCCGTTCCGGGTCTTCGAGGTCTACGGCTCGAATGCATCAGCTTCCAATGGCGTGGTACACTCGATGGCGACACAGTCAAGGACTTGCGGTCGCTGACAAGTTTGACTTGGGTTGAAGTGCACCAATGCCAAGTTGTTGTACTGCCACTGTTACAAGTCCTAGTCCACACCCCATGTGTGAGGGAGCTCTCGATCGAGGATGATATCGTCTTGGATCCCCTGGTCACCTTGCAGGAGCGAGATGAACTTGCAGGGCTTGTCCCTATGGAGAGTCTCGATGATGATATCCTGGGCTTACTGGAACGCTTGAAAGGGTTAACTCTGCGAGATAGTGCGGCGATGGGTTGTTCAGATAGTACATCCTTTGGGTTCCCGCTCTGGATGGCCTGCAATGGGCTTCGCTCACTGAAAGTGACAGTCAGGGGAAGGGTGAGTGAAGAGATGGCCCATACACTCATTGCAGCCTCTGGCACCAACCTGAAGATTCTCGATGTCGTCGTACATGGTGAGTCATGCAAGTCTGTCAAAAATAGGGCATTTACGAAGATCTGTTCCATAGCTGGAGCCCAGTGGGAAAGACCTCTGATGCTTAGTATTTGCGTGACAATGACGAAGGTGCGCCTACAGGCGCTCTGGGAGGACCAGGCGCGGATATGGGAGTCTTTGCTCAATGCGAATCCCTTGATGTGTATCGATGTGATAATCGTTCTCGAGGATCTGGACGATGTACATGCTGTGGAGAACGCATTTGAGGGTGTGGAGCTGACAGGGCGAATCTCCATGGTAGGTAGGCGAGTGCTTCAGTCCCTCCGAGTGTCATTTCTCTGCACGAGGGAGTTTGGCTATCTATCATTGGCTGGGTGGGCGCTCGCGAAGACACCAGCGTTCAGGTACAAAATCGAGTCCGCCTTCGCTAGGGAGGTGGGATTCAGATGTTCAGTAGTAACTGTTGAGAAGGGAGTACAGATAGATACTATGAGCTAGGCTACATATGCAGAGGATTGTCGCAAACAGATCAAGTGAGATGGAGGACGGATCGGGCCGATGGGCCGTTAGGGACTCTCGTCCGTACTACGCATGCCAACAACTTGGGACAAGACGGTGCTACGGGGGGAGGGTGTAATCATCAAGACTGAGGTGAGTTCGGAGTATTCAGAAGGAAACAATATTCCATGTGTATTAAATCCTACTGCAGAGCAAGTATGAACTGGGGAGGAGTTTCCGCGAAGGGATAAAGTGGGTCATCTTCGAGGGATTGAACAACACCATCGACAGGGTAGCTCGATTGCTTCCACTATACCCCGAAGCGGTGTATGTCGACTTGAGAAACATGGACTTCTCCCCAGTGGCGCCCTCAGGTGACCGGCGCATTTCTCCTCAAATGCTAAAGGAACTCAGAGAGACGTGCGGGATGGTGAGGGTGCTGGTGGTTGATAGCTGGGTACCAAATGTCTCTGGACTATGCGCCCTGCTTGATGGCTTCGACGGCTTGGAAGAACTGACTGTGGCGCACGACATTCTGTCACGCGGGTGGGGTCAACGTACACTTGAAGACGCAGGGGTGGGTCGCACTCGTCTGCCTGGCGCACAGGCTGACCTAGATGTCGGAATCCCTCATTCCATTCGCCAATTGAAACTACTACATCTCTCACACACTATGTGCGCTGGATACGGGAATGTCCCCACCCGAGATGAGGTGTGGTTCGGGTGTACCCTTCTGCAAAAGCTTGTGATCACCGTCGAGGGTGTTTGTGGTGGGGAGACTCTTGCCCGGCTCATCAACTGCAACCAGCAGACGCTGCAAGAGCTCACCATCACCTATATCGGTATGTCCTTATGTGAACTTTGCTGGGAACTCTGACATAACATGTACTGAAGGACAATGGGGGGGGCGTGGTCTGGAGCTCTCAACTGAGGCTTGCACGCGGTTGACAAAGTTGGACCTTCAAGTGACGTGGGCGGACCATGTAGCTGTGGAAGCTGCCCTACGGTTCTTGGGTGGCACAGTGGAGGAAATGAGAATTGCCTATGTCATGACGACGCCGACCCAAGTCTGGCTGTGGATGGGGCAGCTTGCAACTACAGGAGAATTGAACAACCTGTTGAGAGACAGGGCTTGGATGTTGCGGGGAGAAGTTACGCTTGCAGCCCTCTCTTGTGAAGGATACGACGGGGAGGCGGTGGAGTGCCGCAAGCTGCTGACCTCAAGGTGGTTACAGTTCAAATTGAACGACATTATTCGCAAGGGGGAGGACAGAGGGCACACGTCTGTTTGGGCTTGGGGAGAATGGGTTGCAGAGACTGTCGAGAAGGGTTTGGAGGTACACAATGTGTGGTATGGGCTTTGATTGGTGTAAGCCACTATCTAGTCTGTATGGCACGAGATTTGGTTTAGCACGTGTGGAAATCTTACCAAGTAGGCGTCCGCCGGCTTTCTACTGCACCATCACACTCGATCGATGTCACTCCTTCAATGCCCCGACGACGTGCTCATCGAAATCATGTTATGGATAGACCGGGCAGGGATTGACCTATGTCCCTTCGCGCGAACTTGTAGGCACATACAGGAGCTGCTCCACATCATTGGACCTCTTCGCGCCCGTCTCGTGGTAGACGTTGCACCAGCTTGGGATGTGTTGCAGCGGGCAAAGGAGCGATTAAGCTGGAAGAAGAACGCCAGAGAGCTTCGCATAAGAATTCTTGGTGCGTGGTCGACATTGCACTGCTTGTTTTCACGCTCTCACTCGAATATGACAGGAATCGGTCAAGCGATTGAGGTTGTGGATTTCTCCCTCTTGACCGCTATCGTCATTTCGGCGCGAACACCTCACTATGGCGCTATCGTGAAGGTCCTAGATACCATGGATGTACCGACACTCCGGAGGTTGTCCCTGGTACTGCACGTCGCGCACGTTAAGGAAATGGCCAACCCATTCGTGGTCGACATAATGGATCAATTTGACGCCGGAGTCATGAAAGCCATAGGGAGAGGCGATTTCTTCAGTTTTGGATTCATTCTACTGGGGGAGGATGATCCAGAGTTTGTCAGTGAAGGCTTGGAGGTGTTCTATACTTGGTGTCTGGCAGCTACATGCACACCTCGCTTCACGTCCACCGATGACGAGAGAAGTGTTTGGGCAGAGTTCGATAGGGGACACATTGCAGACTTTCGATACTATGTCGCGGTGTAAGGAATTGATCATTGGGAGAAGACTCAGAGTGGTTTCGCGGCACATCACGAAGCTTCCGACTTGCAATTGTGAAGGGGGCCACGACGAATCGGGTGTGGCAAAGCTCTAGGTGAGGTTGATGACGTGATAGCCCGATCTTGTTCTCTGCTGTGATGAGTGCTTGCGACCAAGCTCGCGACAGTGAACCATGGCTCTTCGCACCAGCTTGGCATCGGCTGCTCAGCATTGGCTACTATCGGTGTATTGACGATGCATACGCTGTGACGCCAAAGCTGTACCAGGACCCTGTTATCATGCGAAATGAAGAGGAGGAGTTTGCCAACGCGTTAGAGGCACAAGTGGCAAGCTGGACTTGTTGTGAGTCCAATGGTTGACTCTGGAGAAAAGTCGCTAATGACATGGCAGGCAAGGAGATACAGATTCAATCGAGGTGTCTCAACGACAACTGCATTCTTTTGCGCTGCCCTGCCGAACTCCGTCGCGAAATCTACATGCACCTTGACACCGAGGGGTCGAGCTGTCTGCGCCTGACATGCTATCAGATGAACAGAGACGTGGTTGCATTGTACAAACCCTACTGTACGACGCGCTTCTGCTGTACGGCTTGCGCACCAGAGTTCGTTCGTGCTCTTTGTGCCTATGGGCAATTGCAGCAGGTTCACTCTGTGGTCTTCAGTTGGGGTGTACCGGATCTCACGGGTCTGAGCGCTTTCACGAACCTCACCACAGTCTGCGTAGATTCCACAGAAACAATCTCTGGCTTCTTTGCCCTTCCAGAAAGCGTCTCCATTGTGCGCTTTGGGTCGACTTCTTTTCAAAACTTGAGGTCATTCATGCACATGTTCAGTCGTGTACGGCACCTTGAACTCTTGGATCTATCCGGTGTGAGTGTTCTGTACATGGTGAGCCCCCACAGTCCATTATCTATTCTGTCTGACATGATTACATCAGGAATCAGAGGATGACACTGTTGACAGCGAAACTTGGTCAGACGTCTGACGTCCATCTGTGGAGGTCTCCTGTGCATCGGTGGACGACTTACGTATGCTGGGGATCAGCTCTGAGTTCCCTGAGTTGTTGTACTACTGGACGCGGTTTCTTTCGCTGGCCGTTCAGAGAGGTTTCATAGAGGAGGCCGCGCGTCCCTGTGCATGGCTGGACATCTCCCAAACCACGTCATTGACTGTCGAGAAAGCCTATGAGGAAGAGTTCTGGCCGAAATTACTGGATTCGCTTCACCATTTCACGAGACTCGAGAAGCTGACGATAGGAGGTATGTGGCGACTTCTTAAGGGCGATGGCTCTCCCTGTTAATAGTACACCACAGTAGGGCAAACGAACGATCCCTTTGTTCTGCGTTTGCCATGATCCGTCAGAAGTGTGGATATCGAGTTCTACTTTGGCGACATCCTGCACATCTTCTCCTCCCTTGAGGGTCTGGACACTCTTGCTGGTTTGGAAAGGTTGGGTTTACACCTGGCGGATTATGAGTTTGAGGAAGCGATGCCCTACGGCCGTGTTCCGGGTCATGGCAACCGCAACCGAACACAACGTTCGTGGGATCGCTTGCTTGCTGGAGACTCAACAGAGCCTTACAGTATGGTGGTGTTCGACTTGGTTGCTGATCGGTTCTACCGTTTGTGCACAGCGGAATTACCGAACAGAGTGGACTTCGTGTTTGAGCATGAGCCAGACGACGATGTGCACAACTCCAGTCTTTGGTTCTTGGGTCATAGGCTGCGTGATATCTATCTGTCGCACAGAAAGCAGGGAGAGTGTAAGATCACTTATGAAGGGGAACTTGACTAGCCTAGCTGGCATGTTAGCACGACACGAAGCTGATTGTGTATTTATTGTGTGCTGAGCAAATAACGGCCTTCCTTTCTTGAGGGCGATTTTAATAAGGTGTCTGGACAAGATAGTGGTGCCCGCCAGTCGATGATGGGGTGGAGAACAACTCACCAGATTGTCTTTCCACTGCACGATTTTCTGGTGGAAAAACTTCGACCAGATCGTCGCCTGACGGTACGATTTTCTGGTGAACAACTTCGACCACAACTTCGACCAAATTGTCTTTTCACCATACGATCTTCTCGTGACAAACGCCGACCAGATCGTCTCCCGACGGTAGACTTTTCTGGTGAAAAACTTCTACCGCATTGTCGACATAGTCGTGTCGGCCAGTTGTCTCCAGACTGTACGATTTTCTGGTGAACAACTTCGACCAGATCAGATTGTCTTTTCACCATACGATTCTCTCGGTGAAAAGAGCCGACCAGATTGTCTTTTCACCATACGATCTTCTCGTGAAAAGAGCCGACCAGATCGTCCTTCTCACGATACGATTTTCTGGTGAAAAACTTTGACCAGATTGTCTTTTCACCGGTACGATCTTCTCGTGACAAACGCCGACCAGATCGTCTCCCGACTGTAGACTTTTCTGGTGAAAAACTTCGACCGCATTCTCGACATAGTCGTATCGGCCAGTTGTCTCCAGACTGTACGACTTTCTGGTGAACAACTTCGACCAGATTGTCTTTTCACCATACGATTTTCTCGTGAAAAGAGCCGACCAGATCGTCTTTCTCTCGATACGATTTTCTGGTGAACAACTTCGACCAAATTGTCTTTTCACCATACGATCTTCTCGTGAAAAGAGCCGACCAGGTCATCTCCTGACGGTACGATTTCCTGGTGAAAAACTTCGACCACATTCTCGACATAGTCGTATCGGCCAGTTGTCTCCCGACTGTACGATTTCTTCGTGGAAAAAACTTCCACCAGATCGTCTTCTGACCGTACGAATCTCTGATGAACAACTTCGACCAGATTGTCCTTTCACCGTACGATTATCTGATGGAAAGCTTTGACCAGATTGTTAACATGGGCAGGAGATGGGAGATAGACCGCGCCTAGCTTGATGTCAACACCTATCTTGCACAAAGTGCGTGTCCTGGAAGGCAAGACACGATACATCTCGGGCAATGGGAGCTCCCGCAACACGTCTCCAGTCACGCCGTTCTGCAAAGTCTGTCCATCCGCTCTCATCTTGCTTTACCACGGTCCCTCCTCTGGACGCTCACAACTGCGGCCCTCTGTCGCGCCTCAGACCGCACTACAGATTCACAACGTGAGACATCACTGAAAGCCTTCACTATGAACGCAGATCTACAACGACTTCTAGCTGGCTGAGCTCTCTCCCGGTAATAAATACACCTGCGAACCGCGTCAGACATTTTGAACTCTAAACTGCTCTGTCCAAATCTCCACAACTAAGCTGCTGGTACCCACGGAAGACTATCACGAAGCATCCTGAAGACAACTCAGTGATTTCCCGGCCGCCGCTGGCGACCTGTCGGATATACAGCTTGTGTGCAAACGTCGTGTAATTTGACCTGATAGAAATGTGACAAGCCATGCCATGAGAGATGGCCGACAAACGTACTGGAGTGAGACGTAGACACATCGCAAGAGCTACTCTGCGAGCCTTTACAACATCCGTTGACACTCAACATGCTTCGCGGTCAACATATGCCTCAGTTTCAATTACTAGGATCAGAGAGCAATGCTGTCGCTCCTTAGCAGGCGGGCACGGTTATAAGGAGCGGGTCTCGCATTACTGCGGGGAGATCTCGACGTTAGAGCTCGTCACGGAAGCTAATCGAGGGCATAGGGCAACCGGGGCCAAAGCTACCCTTGGCGTGTTCAGTTGGTTTTCGATATTCAATGGTCGTAATCTTTGCCAAGGCCCGACGTACCGTACATGCTTGTACAAGGTTTAACACCTGATCACCATCCTTTCACAAGTGCTAGTCCAAGGCCAAGACCTAAACGCGGTAGGCAGGAGCATTCGAAACAAACGAGGGATATTATCAGATCCATATGTATTCCACATGTCCAGAAGAAAGCAAGCAAGATGCGAACAAGAAACCCGACATATATCACCGACTCAGATCCAAGGTCGACCCGGACCCTACCTGCGGCCACAGAACCTCCAGACCAAAGCGAGCGCGATTCTCAATACTGCCGCCCCACTGGTCCGTCCTCTGGTTGGCTCCTGTTTCGAGGAACTCTGCGATTAGGTATCCGGCGGATCCATGCACTGCAGAGGAACGTTGATGAGCACTGGTCTACTTGCAAACATCCGGTGTGATACTCACCTTCTACACCATCGAAACCGGCTTCTTTGGCGTTGATGGCGGCCTGTTTGTGAAGGGCAACAAGTGTTGATGGGTCTTCGACAGCAGTAGGCTAAGAATGAGGTTGAGTCAATAGGAGAAAGGCATTGGAGGGATTGAGAACTAACCGTGACATAGCCAGGCTCCCCGGGCAGGAACCTAAACTTTCCACCGCGTGCAGCGATAGCCGAAGGGGCATAAACGGGCTGGTTTTTGGGGTGAACTTCCTGCTTGACTGGGCCAAAATCATTGGACTTACCTGTCCGGACGCAATTTGCTCTGGTGCGTCAGGATGACTGATACGTCCCACTACAACATGCATTGAGCATTCGAGGGTCCAGGACAAGGAGGATGATGATACGTACAATGCCAGAGTTGAGCGTAGACTTCTCTCTGGTGATGTCCCGGTTTGTGTCTCTGCGCGCGATCAGGATGGCGCGCGCGGTCCATGCGGCTGATCTCCGCGTCCATGTCCACACCACTCTGCGCGATGCTCTCTGGGTCGATCCCGAGCATCTTGCGGAGCTCCTCGTTCTCTCGTTCGAGACGAGCAATTTCGTACTCGTGCTCGGTGGTCCAGTCTTCGCGGACAGAGGAGCCGGAGTCAGAGTAGTGTGAGTAGGAGTCGAGAGAATCGAGGAGGGTGTGTAGGAGTCGAGAGAATCGAGGAGGGCGTGTAGGTCGGCGGGTGAGGGTGCGGCAGAGGATGATGAACCTTCCGGGGCATCGTAGTCGGGGTCGGGGTCGTCTGCTTCTGGGTCCTCGCCCGCCATCGAGCGAATGAGATTTCGTAGGCTTTGAGATAGATTTTGGAGAGAACGCGACATGTTGGTGGACGAGGACAAGTCGATGGACAGAGTCTGGTTCTCTGGTTCTCTCGGCTCATGAGCAGCGCCTCGTAGTGTCGCGTCAAAGTGAGCTCGTGTTGTTGAGCAGCCAGCTGGTTGTTTGTGTCAGTAGTAGCTTGCTGGCATGAGCCAACTTGACTTACTGCATGATTGCGAAACTTGGCCATGATGGTCTCCAGTGTTGATTCATACTCCTTGAGAAGAACACTGAGCTGTTTGTTTTCGTGCAGAAGCGTTTGGTTCTCAATGAGAATTTGCGCATTCATCCGCTCCAGTTCCGACTCGAACGTTTCTGCACACACACACATCAGCCTGACATACCACAGGATGGCCTGGCACGCACCCCTTGAGATGTCCGTGTTGAAGCGCCGTAAAGCGAAGCCATTAACGCACCGTTCTGCACAGTGAACGAGTCCTGCTCGGAAGGGGCCATGGGCAGCCATTTGTCAGTCAGGGGGAGACTGGAGTGAGAGGGTGATCGATGCACGTTGGAAATGGGGAAGACTTACGTCATAAAGCTTAATGAGGCAATGGACGCCTGGAACGTACTGTGGTGGGCACAATGAATAAGTTTTAGATGGTGATTGGATATGTGCAGAGATAGAGATGAGAGCGGCGATTGCCAGTGACACTGGCGCCGCGCGGGGCACATGACCCGTTTCCCAGGTCCCGAAGCTTACTATTTTGCTCTTCTATACCCATCCACAGCAACTCGTCCGTCCTCATGGGGAGATTCGTTGTACTTCCGGCATTTGTCGCCGTATTTGCCGTGTGAGCAACAGTTCTCATGCTGGTGATTGCTGACGTCGTGCTTATGGTTAGGCTGGGCGTTGCCCACGCGGTCAACATCGCAGTGAGGTCGATTCCAAGAACGACCGCACCACCCAGGGACGAAAACGTCGGCGAGGAGTCCTTCCAGCGAGGCGTTCACGAGACGACCACGTTGCCCATCGTCCCACACGTCGCCGAGCCGTCTGCTCAGCCAGACGTCCACGCCAAAAAGAGCAACGAAGACGTCCGCGGAGAGTACGTCCAGGGAGGCGTTCACGAGACAACCACGTTGCCCATCGTCCCACACGTCGCCGAGCTGTCTGCTCAGCCAGACGTCCACGCCAAAAAGAGCAACGAAGACGTCCGCGGAGAGTACGTCCAGGGAGGCGTCCACGAGACATCGACGTTGCCAAGCGTCCCACACGACCCCGAGCTGCCGTCTGCTCAGCCAGACGTCAACGCCAAAAGGAGGGACGAAGACGTCCGCGCTGAGTCCGTCCAGGCAGACGTCAACGAGACGCCTGCGTTGCCCAGCGTCCCACACGTCTCCGAAGAGGATGCTC
Source organism: Strobilurus luchuensis (assembly GCA_019915105.1). Lineage (NCBI taxonomy): Eukaryota > Fungi > Basidiomycota > Agaricomycetes > Agaricales > Physalacriaceae > Strobilurus > Strobilurus luchuensis. The sequence goes on along the minus strand of JAHLMJ010000007.1, from coordinate 1,514,313 downwards.
ACCCAGATGTCCACGACAAAGCCAGGAACGGAGGCGGGAAGGTTGAAAAAGGTCGAGACGCCGAGGGCCAATCAGATGGTCAGAAGACAGGCAACAACGCAAAGGTATGTACTCACCTAAGATATCTAAAGGATCGTTCTCATTTTAGGAGGGCGCGGAATCGTCTGGGGACGTTGTGGCAGACGCTGCAGAGCCCAGCGTTCCGACGCCAGACGGTACGCGAGAATGCACATCTCAGCAGGGCGCGGAATCGTCTGGGGACGTTGTGGTAGACACTGCAGAGCCCAGCCTTCCGACGCCAGACGGATACGGCGGGGTCGTTCCATGCCGTGATGGCTCAGTGGTGAGACGTTCAGGACGGAAATTGCGGGCGTCAAGAGAGAACGTGGAGAGGATGATGTATGAGACGCAACTGGAGGTGGCCAAGAAGAATGGTGAAGACTGGGCGATCTGATTGAGAAAGGTGACGGGCGAAGGGCGCGACTGTTCGACCAGGCGGGTCTGAATCACAGGATAATTGGAAAGAAGTATGCAGTACATTGAGTAAGTAGTTCATTATAAATGTAGAATGTTGGCCTCAATGAAAGTTGGGGATGGTAAAAAAATTTGTCCTTGAATTAAGATTCACGACTCGGTTGCATGCGCGATACGTCAATATGGTGAGGTGAGACTATGCGACCAGATGAGCAAGTCGAGTGTTTGGTCAGATGAATACCCGACCAAGTGAGCAACTTGAATGTCTCGTGAGATGAATACCCGACGAAACGAGCGACTCGATTGTCTGGTGAAATGAGTAACCGGACGAAGGAACCGACTCGACATTCTGGTCAAAGCAATAGCCGGCGAAATGGGCGGGTCGTGCTTCTCGTCGGAGAGGAGACCGACCGTACGGGCAAGCTGACAGACTGGACGCCAAATTGTCGTGTGGTGGAGTTGGTGCCTGAGCGCGCGCCCGCGGTGAAAGATGTGCCGGGGCTGGATTTCAACTTCGTCACATCATTGGGATGCCCTAGGGTACATCCTGATGCCAGTAATCAAACTGCTCTAACTTTTGCACACATTCAAGGGGCGTACAAAGCTCAGGTGATACTGCACGCACAGTAGGCCTCCAAAAAGATAGATTTTTTGATCATTCATATATACCTTATGGGAAATGTGTCGTGGTCCAGAAGCAACGGGAGAGTGTCGGTAGACGAAGCGCTAGTTCGACGTTAACGTATCGGCGATGTAATTCCGAATGCATGAAGACATCCTGAATAATCGGAGATCAAAAAAGTGGATGCCCAGTGAGTAGTATTGAACAGGCACCTGCAATGGGCGCGTATGCAATCGGAAAGGTGGATGGAGGTCGTGACAGTGAGTACAGGAACTTGGACGACTTGTGAACAGGTCGCCCGTGCGTGGGATAATGACGACGTCGATCGAAATGATTCGCGACGCGCCTGACAACCGTGTCCCGTGTCATCGTCAGCTCTCTTGAGACGCGACGGCGGTGCCAGCGCCAGTGGAAGAGCACATACAGGTCCTAGTCATCGCCCGAGGAGAATTCTTCTGCCTCACTGCCTCACTGAAGACCGTTTGCTTGCTGCGCTCGCAGTGATGACATCCACACGTGGGTGTACAGTGGGTATGCTGCAGCTGTGGCGTTCTGGCTGCAAGCATCGCGTGTCATGTCGTCAGATTTGTGTGCGCGCAGCATCCAACGGCGCTTTTGCCAATTGCCCGAGGGCTACTACCAATGTGACTGACAGCTGCCAGCAGATACTAAAACAGTGATACTCGGCTGTTACCAACTCATAGTATGTCGACGATTTGGACTTCGCCGCCAGCGCACCTCTTTGCTGATGGATGCTGAAAATGTCGCAGCTATAGTGACAATAGTATGGATACAGCAACTCTCTACGATTGTCTCCGAACGCGAACGAAGGCCTTGAGCTGAGTGACCGTATTCATGCGATATATATCCACGAGTTTCGTGAGGCTTCAAACGAAGGACCATTGCGTCTTATTTCGTCAGATTTGTGTACGCGCCATTCAAGGGAGACTTTCTCTTAATTCGCCGAGGAGAAACGCTGTGACGAGCAGCAGGCACAATGATGATTGTGCTGGAAGCCTGGAAGCAGTAATGTAATGCCAAAACGGTGACAGGATCTTCGACGGTAGGCACCTTTTCCCTGGTGAACACTGGCATTATTGCAGTGTTAGTGACAAGAAATCGTGACCTCAACACATTACTGTTGCATTACAAAAAGCCCTTCAGAACCTGAGCGACATCTCTCCCGAAATATTTGTGCGCATAAGCTATAAAATTGCATGAGTTTCATGAGGTTTTCAATTCGAAAGACGAGCTTACTGGACGGATGATAGTTGTTGCTTGAAAAACACAGTCAGTCTCAGCGTTCAATGGTTCAGAGGTGACAGTACACACGTCCAGAATTGATCTGTAGCATTTCCAAACGACGTGGCGTCTTTGAAGCCGTACTTCTTCGGGTTGTTCAAGATTGCCGTGAAGACCGAGTTGGAGTCCCAGACCCAAGTTCTGACCTGTAGCCCCATTCTGTTCATGCCATGTACACGAAAGAAGGAGGAACGGAGACGTACACCTCGTTTAGTCGCGGACAAAAGACCGGCACGCAATGCCAATTTCCTGTTGAAGTCTGCAATGACAGTAGCTTCGAGATGCTGAGCTGAGACGGGCTCCGCGAGCATCTGGACAGGAATCTGAGAAGGCATACGATTGCTCGAACGGAAGGACTCACCAGCGGAGATCGGTTGATGGGAGGGACATTATTGAAGAGGAAGTTGCGGGCGCCGACATTGCTAACAGACATGGCATCAAGTCAGTTCTCTCGTCAAGAAGAGAGTATGCATACTACTGCAAGGCTAGAATAAGAGGCAGAAACCAGCAAAAACTATAGTTCTTACGAGTTTGTCAATCAACGCGAAGTATGCATCAAGCAACACGTCTGAGAAACTGAAGAGGGTGAATAAGTAGGACAATGAGACGACACAAAAACGTACGCCTCGCGGTTTCCTGAGTTGGAGTAACTGTTTCCAATGTCGTTAATGCCAATCCAGACCGAGAACAACGTTGAGCTGCTGTGCCATTCGGGAATGATGCTTGCGCTGTCCAGGAATTCGTTGATTTGGTCGGTGAGGGACAGAACAGTCGGAAGGTAGGGTGTCACTAGGCTTGAGTTGATGGTGGCACCTAAAAGGCGTACGTTAAGCTGGGGTCGACATCGAAGAGACGCGTCAATCACCTCCGTATGCCAAATTGTACGTGAGAACGGTGGTGTGGTTGAAGGTGGCCGTGGCAAAATCGACCCAGTTGGGCCCGCCGTCAATGGTCCATCCTGGATAGGGAGGGTTGCCGATGGGGTTCTCAATGGAGGGCAACGGTCCTGTTGTGATGTTGAACCCGGTTTGGGTATAGCTGTCTCCAAAGCTGAACCATGTTTTCGTGGCCGAGACCAGTGAGACAAGGGACAGAGTTTTGAGAAGCGTCACGGCAGAAAGAGGCATGGTCGACGAAGGTGCGACTAATCGTTCCTTGTCCACTTATATATGATGCAAGCTATAAATTTTGTGAGGCCAGAAGGACATGTGGATTCTCCGTGCTTAAGCCGAGCCTGTCCTCTGACCACTGTGGCAGGTTGTGGCACGTTGTGATATTGACGCCGATATTGGTCCGGGCCGAGAGAAGCCAACTCTAATTGCTCGAGTACACTGAGCAAAATGTGAAGGAGAGTTACCATAAGGAATTGAAAGACAATTTGCACGCATTCGAGGGAAGCATACCGAGGAACCTGCTGGAGCAGGTCTGAAGGACGTGGTATAGACTGTTGTGGAGGTGCTCGAATTTGTTCAGGGGATAGTTGATCCGATAATTCAGCAGCAGACAGACATGGTAAAAAGAGTCCAAATAGAACGGACCAGACGTTATTTTCATCGACTGCTGCCCCTCATGAGCGCTGCCCATGACTTGCAGATGAACGTCATGAAGAGACCGGTCCGATCAGAGCAAAATATTGATGGACGAGTTGTGAGCTGTTTGGCTAAGTCTTGCTAAGGAAATTTCTGTGTTGCACTCACTTCACGATGGCGGTTTCCGACTCAATATCTGTCTTTGCCGAGGGCACCTTTGAGGAGCAGGTAGCGAGCTGTTGCCATCCATCTTTCCTGGCTGAAATACGGCGCAGATCCAAGAGCTGGTCGGCTACCTTGTCAGGCATACTCCGGACGAAGATCGCGCTGCATACATACGGCCCTTCCAGGATGCATTCAAGGCGGACAGCAAAAAGCCCATCCAGGACGATCTCGAAAAGCGGCAGAAGATATTTGGGATGGTGATGCAGGAGATCAAGGGCCTGGGCGATGGAAACGAGAAAGGTGTGCCGCCCGTTGCAGCGCGTCCAGGACACTCAATCTGCGCCAGAAATCGAGGGCTTTTTCAATCTTGTCTACTCGCATGTGCTCTCCCTCTACCCGCATGACTCGCCCACCACCCGCGACTACGTTACCTCTCTTCTGCAGACCATTGCCTCTGGGCCCGCCACCCACACATCGATAAAATACCGGACGCAAGTATGCCATCCGTAACTCTACTGTATGCTGATCGCTGTCTGCAGAATGTCCAACCTCTTCAATGCCCTACCGCGAACATCATCACTGCGCTACCTTGTCTACACCTCATTACTAGACGTCGCCCTCAAAAATAACGGCATCGACATCCTCCACCTCTCCCGGCCCGAAATTGAAAAGTGGCTTAGCGATTGGGACATCACGCCCGAAGAGAAGAGCAAATTCCTCAGCACGGTCGTCCAGGCCTACGCGAACCAGCCGTGAGTATTTCCATCCGTCACACAGCCTGAATACTGATGTCAAGCAGGACTCTTGCATATTCATACTCCCTCCTGTACGTGAGCTCCCTACCCGCCGACTCCGATGCAGGCAAAGCCGCCGCAGTCGATGCCATCGCCACCGCCCTCCGTCTCCCCTCCATCTTCGACTTTGACCCGCTCTTCAAGTTGGATGCAGTTGTCGCGTCCAAGGACCACGAGCTTTTCTCTCTTCTCCAAATCTTCCTCAATGGGGGTCTCTCAGACTTTAACGCCTGGCAGCAAGGCCATGCAGGCGTTGTAGAAAAATACAGTAAGATCTTCATCAGTCGGTCATGTCCGAAAATTGCTCAACGCTTCCAGACCTGGAAGTCCCTCAACTGGAACGCAAGATACGCCTGCTCACCCTTGCATCTCTTGGATTCCAGAAGGTTGGCCAGAGTGTCTCCTACTCGCAAGTTGCAGAGACCTTGCAAGTGGACGTCTCGGAGATTGAAAAATGGGTTATAGATGGTCAGTTCTTTTCTCGTTCTACATTGAACACGACTCATCAGACTTGTAGTGATTCGTGCTGGCTTGATGTCGGCGAAGCTTTCGCAGACGACTCAGTCTATCCATATTATACGATCAACTGCGAGGACGTTTGAGCGGGCGCAGTGGGAGGTCCTTGAGAAGCGCCTCCTCGCATGGAAAGCGGGCCTCGCTGGCGTTCTCGAGGTTATCACTACCGCCAGACAGCAGGGTGGTTCTGTCCAGGCATAGAAGACGAGTTTGAGTGTACCGAGAGTGCTTGAATTCGACAGTAGTTATCCGAACGTTCTCGTTTCAGGAAAAGGCTCCGCACAACTTGGTCGGTTCCGCGTGAAACTGCCAGACTGTCGTCTGTGTGTGGCGGCCTGTCTGTATGTCACAGCAAGCAACCAAGTGTCGGCCTTGGAGTTGATTTGGCATGGTGCATCGCAACTTTGACCGTCCTTGCGAATTTCGGCTCACAATAAGAGTCCGAGAGGCTTCTTCTGTCCGCAGGTTGTAGTGCAGGCGTCGGCTTTTGGCAACAGGACACGGCTCCTTCATTTTTGCCTTGTATTGACTCGGCAATAATCTCCGTCGTTTGGACCGCCCGTGCACCGGAAATCCGTCTTTTGACCTATTGCTCTATGATTTGACCTTATAATCAAATCCCGTGTAGTTTACCAGAAGCAGTAGTGCATAATCCCTCTTCACATACATATCCTACTATGATCCTATCGGATCGCTGGGTATATAGCCCGCCCTCCAGTCTCAAGTCTGTACAGCCGACGAGAGCATACCCAGTGAGACCGATTCTGGTAAGCCGTCAACTTGAACTCCCCAAGTCGCACTGTCCTCGACGTGTCAGACCCCGCCAATTCACCACCCCACCGGGCATGACCTCTAGCTTTGACGGAGGGCTTCGTGAGCTCCTCTCAAGTGGACCACATGTAGGCCAGAATGTTACTTCTAGGAGGCAGGGACAGGAAGAACATTGGCCAATGTCTCCATATAAACGTCTGTGGCAGCAGGTTGAGAAAGATACAAAAGTGAACCAGACATAAGGTTACCTATCGAATGACGAAGCTTCCAGTATTCCGCCAAGAGTTCATTCAGCTCTTGTTCGCTGGTCCGGAGGTGTTCGTTTTTCTATCATTGTACAATGTAAACAAGATGAAACAGGGAATGTGGACGATCTCACCTGCGCCTCAACGGCGTCAGCCTCCAGGCGCAGCTTCTCGATCTGTTCATCATTACCGCGTCTCTCATTCACCATGTCGCTATAATCGTGCTTGAGACGGTCGAGGGTATTCTGACTCGCTACTCGCTTCTCCTCGGCATGTCGTTGCGCACGTTCAAGCTTCTCGTTGGCGTTGGACAGTTGCTTACGAACGCGCTATTTGATGGTGATTAGGCATATACTGCGTAGACACAGATGAACATACCTCTCGTCTGAGCTGCAGCTCGTTTTGTTCTATCTTCTTCTCGTCTAGGTGGTCCCGAAGGTCTGCAAGCTCCTTCTGCGATGCTTGCAAAGACGTCCACTCCTTCTCGATTGTTTGAAGTTGCTCAATGCAGCCTCGAACGTCCTGGCAACGTTGTGGTCGAATGGCAACATTCAGCAAGACGTGGACTCACGCGTTCGATGTTGTGCAATGCGTTGACCTTTGATTGAAGGTCTCTCGCCTTGGCCTCCTGCAACGCAACAGTCCTCTTGTCCTCGTTCGCGTTTGTACCCATCGCCATGATATTGCGCTTGATACGTTCTGGAGACTGGACTATTCTGGATCGGGTACGCATGACCGAGTCGTTCACGCTTTCCAATTCGTCGTTCAGTATCTCCTACGTGAAAGTCTGAGTTCTACAAATGGCCCACTGGTCTGCGCCACTGACCTTTCGTTTCAGAAGGGAAGCCTTCTCGCTCTTGAGCTTCTCGAGCTCTGCCAACCCAGCCGTTTGTTCTTCTTTTGCGGCGAGCACCCTTGACCTCAAGGCGAGATTATCTCTCCGCAATTCCTCGCATTTGGGCTCATCCTCAGCCATTTTCGCTCTAATACAGACGATCAGCAACGGTCGACACGAGCAGAAAGCAAATAACTTCATGGTCGCAATCTGGTTCTGGATGAGATCCAGCTCCTCCGTGACCTGGTTTCGTTCAAGGTGAATGGCTTCCGAGCGCTGCTGAACCTCCTTCACGAACGGCTCACAGAATTGATCTGTGAACTTCACGAAATTGATGATAGCGGCCAGAAATGTCATTGTTCGCCCGGGTTTGGGATTTACGATGTCGACCAGAGAGAAGTCCTCGTGACCAGCAGCCTTCATGAGGCGTAGTCTGTGATCATATGAGAAGGGGCCTGTATATGAGACGGTGAACCCACAGATGCTTGAAGAGAAACAACAAATTCGACGCCGGCAAGTACAGCGGCTGATCATGATGAGATTTTGTCAGAACGTCACGAATGAGTAGTTACCTTTTCGTCTTGACTCTGGGAGTTTATGGTAGCCTGAAGAGCCTCTTGGACCGGTTGTTGCAGACTGTCGCGCGTGATATGAGTTACTTGCGCCAAGCAAGCCGCGTAGATCATCTCAACCACTTCTGACGTGGGCTTTCGCAGAGAATCCGGCGTCACGTCGAGACCCCATTCGCAGAAAAGATCGGATATCTCCTCGGGAGTCATGTCGGGGTACGTGCTCACTGGTGCCATCGTGGTTGTTGATCAAGTTGTACGCGAACGTGATATGTCACAGCCACATGCCATCAGTCACCAATCGTATGCCCGATCGGGTCAAGAGTCCTTGTATCGTGCCGCCACTCGCTTTCAAGATCCAGACACCCTTCCGTTCGACCCTTTCCTTACCTCGCTCGTTGCTCGCGCTACCTTTTTACTGTCATTCACTGACATCACTGCGATTCGTACAGGAGGAGTCACCCTGCTTGACGATATTTGACCTGCTCGCTGGTCTTGTCTCCGCGGGCAACAACCGAGCGCAGTCCACAAGGGTTGCGATGATCACCTCTCAGAACTGCCCATTCTGGCTACACTGCACGCGGTGAACAATGGCGCGCACCCTTTAAAGTCACGTTGTCGTAGTACAATGGTTGTGTCCGATGTGCACTATATAATGGGCCTATACGACGCGTCTGCCTCACCTCCCTACTACAAGTACCAATGATGGGTCAACTGCTTTGGAGCATTCAGCTTGCCGAGTACGCTTTCTCCGCACACTCTGACATTGCCTTTGGCGGCTGATAACACGTGGTGTAGGAAAGAACGACAGGCAAGGGCGGCGGCGAGGAGACGAGTGCGGGCCCGTCTCTTTCACCGCGTCGATGAGAGTCTTCCAGATTTGCAGGATGTATCTCCAAGCGAAGAGTAAGCTCGATTTCTACAATAAAACTTTGAGCTCATGTTCGCAAGGTCTGCTACATCCATCGAAGCAGAGAATGATTATACATTTCCCGGTCCGTCGTCGACTTCAGCTGGGCAGATCACAAGGTATGCCTTGCTCTGGATTTTTTGCGTTAAACAACTCATGTAGCCTCCATAGATTGCGCAGAACCTCTCACAATATCTCTTCCCGAAGCTCCAGCATGTCTTCATCACAGGCAAATGCTCCAGACTACGACCCTCCTAACACCAGCACTGGCCCAAGAACAATCGAGAGAGAGACAAACTCTGACTCGGATTCCGAGAGCGAAGACGAGGATGCAAGGTATGTTACAAGCACCCATACTTATGAGTTGCCTGATGACCTTCGGCTGTCTAGCTCTTCTGAACCGGTCATGAACATCTCAGGCCTGGCAGAGAGCATAGTCTCCGTGACCGACTTCCAGCCACAACAATTCCAACAAGTACCAATACTCCTGCGAGACGTTTCTATTCCTTTAGAGCCCTCTGCGGCTCACGAAAGTCAAGAGGCCGAAGGGATTTCCGACAGTGACTATGCTGCAAGCGATCTGCCTCCCCATCCAAGCACAAGTCTAGACTCGTAATCATATCGCACTCACTTCTATCATAATAAAATACAGTATACAATAGCATAACCACTTCTCGGCTCGTCTGTCTCCTTCCAGAGGTCTACAAACAAACGTGACAGTCTCTTTTCACGCTCTTGAAGGGCCATGGTCCATGCGTTGATTCTCCTCGACATCCTCTTTGGGCCTTGCAGCCTCTTGAACGCCTCGACAATAATGCCGATACCAGCCAGTAAGGAGGCTCTGGCACAGATAAAAAACTTCTTATTGCACGGGCCTTTAGACGACTTAGTGACTTACCAAGTACGGTAGTACCTCTGCGTGGTGTGATGAATGTACAAGCAACTGTTGCTTCTGGTCGAACAGCGACTTACGAGCCTGCCTTGTCATTCCAGTTGATACGAGTGAGCACAGTGTCACTGCTTTTGAATGGACATGTCCGAGACATGAGAATTGCGAACTCTATCTATCTAAACGCACGAACCAATGTAAAGTTTCTATGCTCCATCTAGAGGTGCGGAGACAAAGAGCTATGATCTATCCCAAGTCCAGCCCGGTTCACTCCATTCCGGCATCTCCGTCTCGAACGATCCCAAATGTGTGGTATACTTCAGCGCATGCAAGAAGATGTACAACTTCTCCGGCTTAGGGTCCGGATGAAGCGGGAGGTAACACTCCGGGCAGTAGTTCTCCCCACCCTCGACCAGTGGTACCGGAACGTCCGGCGCCAGCTCCTTCGCTCGATCCACCGCCTCTGAAACAGACAGCTGTTCCGGTTCCGGTTCCGGTACCGGCGTAGATACCACACTCTCCTCTGGCGGCTGCAAGATGGGCTCTACAGCGTCAGAGAGGGGCACAGGCAACGGCGACGCCTCGATGGTCGCCGTCGAGGGTGCCCCCGCACGGAACGTGTTCAACGACTCATCCACGAACTCGGTCTTGCCTTTTCTCTTCTTGTTTCTCGGCGGTGGGGCTTTCAGCTCCCAATGCGGCGGACGTAAGGGCTCCTTGGCGCGGAAGACAACATCTCTCCAACGACCCCAATCCTCGGCTTGATCCTGAAAAACAATGCGTCAAATATGCATATTTGAACGTCGCGGTGCAATGTAGGTACCTTCATATTTCTAAGACGGGTGATGATACCGACAGCCTCGTTGGACAGAGGAACCGGCGACCCCATTCCAATATCTTGCCCTGTCTCTCGGGGAAGAAGTTTTGCTGTAGAGCTCCCATCCTCAACTGTTCCATCTTTGGATAGTGATTCGGGACTTCCACCCAGAGCCGTTTGGTTTTTGAGATGCTCTGGTGGGGCTGGCGCCGCACGCTCGTCGCTGGGCACCAGATCGACACCACCCTTGCCGAGTTTCTCGCCCTAATTGTGTTCTTGAGCTGATTTGTTTGTGGAAGAAACATTGACATACCCATATTTGACTCTCAGAATATACAGGATCGTTCGCGATGGGATGCCCAAGGAATTGCAGATGAACACGAATCTGATGGGCTGTATGCCTGCATTCAGACAAGTTCAAGGCACCAAAGAATGGAACGTACATCTGCCGGTGACAGGTTTGCCTACCACTTGTCAGATGATGGAATACGATAGCTCGCCAGACTCACAATGAATAACACTGCTGTCTGTCTCTGGGTCATATCTGATGCGATTGAAAATTGTCTTCGCGTGCTATATGGGTGTTCAGAGAGGGAGAGAAAAAAGCAAGGTGAATGCCTCGTACCTTGCCCTCAGGATGGACGATGTTCAGTCCCATTTGACGGTCAATGGTAAGCAAAGGTTCTTCGCAGATGACCTCTTCTCTGTGTCATATTGTTAGCTGCACACGACCGACAGCGATCGATAGAGCCTACGCTGGGAATTCGCCATTGCACCGGGCAACATATTCCTTCTGCACTTTGCCCTCGGTGAACTCCTTAGTCAAGGCCCGAGCACGGTCGACATTCGTAGGAAGAATCAGAAGCCCGGAAGTCAATCTATCCAACCTGTTGACGGCTGTATTTCATGAGCAGCGACATTCATAGGGTATCGAGGGACTTACTGTAGACTTTCTCGTATCCAAAGTCACTGGTGAGGATTTCGGCGAGAGTGTTTTTATAGTATCGTCCCGAAGCATGCACAGGCTGACGATCTCGTCAGGAAATGCAGCGCGGGCTGTGATTTGCGGACGGACGAACGATGCTTCCAGGTTTGTTCACCACGATGAAACCGCGCTCTTTGTCTTCGAAAATGACCTTGACTGGTGTTGACGTGACTGGTGGTTCGTGCCGATGTACAACATTCCTGTAAGAGATTCGTATGACCATGACTGCTAATGCGGTGGTAACAAGGCATACTCCATAAGATCCCCGTCTCGTATAATGGTGTCTGGCTTGGCAATCTTGCGATTCAAGGTGGTTACACCAGAGTCGAGCGCGTATCTCTGACGGAAGATGAGGAGAGTGAGAGTATAGGGCAGAAACACGCACATAGTACTCCATGGACCGATCTCTGAACTCCGTCGAGACGACCTCGAGAATTTCTCTGCCTATCCATCTCTCCTTGGCGTACGTACTATAGGGATACCAGTACGGCGGTATTTTGCGGAGGCCAGGCGGGACCGGAGGTGCTTTTGGCTCGACATCGGAGAGAGTGGTCATGATCAGGCTGGTGAGCACTCGAGTGACGGTCTCGGACACGGTGACGGAGAGCGGACGATGGACGTATCGAGTGCGGGTGGCAAACCGGACCGAGTACGGGGTAGCCACGGTGTCGTCTGGCGAGTCGTCCAGTGCAGAGAAAAGCGGTGATGGAGGGAAGAGGCAAGGCACGTTGACCGCCGATCAAGTCCGAAAATAGGCAGACACGACTCTCGCGGAAGACCTGCCAGTGGCACATGCTTCCAATCCGATTCTCACCCACACTCTATCGGATTGCCAGCAGGTCTCTTGCTTGCCACCATCTCTTCCTTCCCAGAGCACGACTTCGCCCTCAGCGTTGGCCATTGACCGCACGCCTAGCATATTCGTCCATCCGCGTCGAGACTAAGCCAGCTTCCACCTTCGACGAGATGCCCGTGGATACAACAGAGCGTCTCGCGGCTCTACGAGAGCTCATGGACAAGGCAGGTGTCGAAGCCTACGTGATCCCGAGCGCCGATGAACGTAGGTCTGGTATTCATTTGACCTCGCCGTGAGCTCATACGCATCCAGACGGGTCCGAATATCCTGCCCCTTGCGACCTCCGCCGGGAATTCATCAGTGGCTTTACGGGAAGTGCGGGGACGGCAGTCGTTACACGCACGGAGGTGCATCTATCGTCATAATATCGCCATGTCGCGTTAACCTTTGCCTGGCAGGCGCGGCTGTGGACTGATGGGCGATATTGGGTCCAGGCGGCGGCTCAGCTGGACACGAACTGGAAACTGGAGAAACAAGGGGACAAGGGGGTCAAGGGATGGGGAGAATGGGTCAAGGAGAATTTCGGTGCAGATGGAAAGGTCGGGGTCGACGCACGCCTGGTCACTGCGTCGGAGAGCGACCAACTCCCACTGGTCAGCGTCAGCAATAACCTGGTCGACGAAGTCTGGGGTTCAGCAAGGCCTGCACGTCCCAACCAGCCGGTGTGGCGTCTCGGCGAAGAGTACACCGGCGAAGGCCATCTGAACAAGATTCGGAGGGTCCGTGAGGGCTTGAACGGCAAGAGCCTGGCTGTGACCGCACTGGACGAGATTGCATGGCTCTTCAATCTGCGCGGTAGCGATATCGACTTCAACCCTGTCTTCTTCGCATTCGCAGTCGTCCATCCTTCTGAAGTGGTGCTATTCATTCAACAGGACGACCTGGAACTGCCTGGAGTGACCATAAAGCCGTATGAGACCTTCTACTCATATCTGGAGACATGCACAGACATCATCATTCCGTCCTCTGCATCGCTTGCCATCGCCGCGTCCTCTCCTTCCACCTCATCACCGATCGCGCTTCTCAAATCCCGCAAGAACGACACCGAACTGGACGGCTTCCGGGCTGCCCACATCCGCGACGGTGTCGCCCTTTGCCGTTACTTCGCTTGGCTCGCTGCCTACTCTGAGCCTATCTCAGAATACGACGCTGCGACCAAGCTCGAGTCGTTCCGAGCATCTCTGCCCCACTTCAAAGGGCTTTCCTTTCCGACAATCTCCAGTTCGGGCCCCAACGCCGCGATTGTGCATTACATGCCCCCCACCGAAGGCAGCCGGATCATCAACAAGGACGAAGAAGTGTATCTGTGCGATTCCGGCGCGCAGTATCTCGACGGGACGACCGATGTCACGCGTACGTGGTGGTTCAGCGAGCGCGAGCCCCCGAAGGACGTGAAGCGCGCCTTCACCAGGGTCCTGCAAGGCCACATCGCAATCGACACCGCCGTCTTCCCCGAGGGCACGACAGGCTATGTCATCGACTCCTGGGCGCGCCGTCCGCTCTGGGCAGACGGACTGGACTACAAACACGGCACAGGACACGGCGTGGGCCATTTCCTGTGCGTGCACGAGGGCCCGCAGGGCATCGGCACGCGCATTGCCTACAACGAAACACCCCTCGAGGCGGGGATGACCGTGAGCAACGAGCCGGGGTATTATCGCCCTGCGACCGCTGAGGCGGAGGGCTTTGGTATCAGGATCGAGAATATCGTCCTTGTACAGCCCGTGCCCAACCTCAAGGGGTTCCTGAGGTTTGAGCGCATCACTATGTGCCCGCTTGGTCGCGCTCTGATCGATGTCGACCTGTTGTCGGAGGCGGAGATCGCATGGGTGGATGCATATCACAAACAGGTCAAGGATGAAGTTAGGTGGGGTATCAGTACGGGGTGCGCGGATGATGAGGAAAGGGAATGGGCCTTGAAGTGGTTGGACAGGGAATGCGCACCGTTGAAGTCGTCTTAACGTTTCATTATTGCGGTTTGCGAAATAGTTGGCGAAGCTGCCTTTTTGGGCGCGGGCGCAACTTTTTGATCATTTTCCGCGTATTTACTTCCTGACCTCGTATCTACCTCAAATCACATCGGAATTGCTTAGTTTTTTTTTTGTTTCAAGACTTTCGAAGGCTAAGAAGATGCCTGTGTGGTCGCAATGCCCGAATTCGACGATCTGCCGACTCGTGAGACCGTGCATCTGAAGTGCCGGTTCAAGTGCTCTCAATATTCGAGTTCACTGAGCGTAGACATACCGAGCTGCCAGTACACTCTACTATATGTACTTTCAATGCACACAAATTTTCAGAGCTAAGCTGCAAGCGGTTCCAGAGATATTGATGCGCCGTTATTCACAGCCTGCTAGGCACATGATCGGACGCGTCTCTCGTCTTACTGTCATGCCCAAGGGTGTGAAAGTCCCAGAATGCCTCGCAGATGCCGTTATTCGCCTCGTTGCAGAGGGCTATGACTTCTCAGCAGGAGATTTTGCAGAGACCGATGCAGTCAGGGTTTTGGTGCGTGTGAGGGCCGGCAGAGGGATATCTGGGACTTTATTGCCTGCCAGTCGCTTGGAAGCACGAGTTTTAGGCGGGTTTGGCGAGCTAGGTCGCTTTTTGGCACCCTTGGGCATGACGGTAAGACGAGAGACGCGTCCGATCATGTGCCTAGCAGGCTGTGAATAACGGCGCGTCAATATCTCTGGAACCGCTTGCAGCTTAGCTCTGAAAATTTGTGTGCATTGAAAGTACATATAGTAGAGTGTACTGGCAGCTCGGTATGTCTACGCTCAGTGAACTCGAATATTGAGAGCACTTGAACCGGCACTTCAGATGCACGGTCTCACGAGTCGGCAGATCGTCGAATTCGGGCATTGCAACCACACAGGCATCTTCTTAGCCTTCGAAAGTCTTGAAACAAAAAAAAAACTAAGCAATTCCGATGTGATTTGAGGTAGATACGAGGTCAGGAAGTAAATACGCGGAAAATGATCAAAAAGTTGCGCCCGCGCCCAAAAAGGCAGCTTCGCCAACTATTTCGCAAACCGCAATAATGCAGACTTGATTAAGAGACTTGGTTCATGAATGGGGGCATCGTTGCGATCAGAGACTGTATGTCACCGAGTCTGGCATGATCGCCACTTTCCCCTCGAAGTACAGACCGACCTCACCCTCCGGCGGAGCGATTGTCAATTGTGAGCTTTTGGCAAGCCCGGCGTCAAGCACTGGAATAACGCGTACTACACTAGGGGGATTGAGCCGTATCCGGGCTCGGGAAATGGGCGCCATGATGCTGCTGAAATGTAAAACTTGTGACTAGTTTGCCGGTGGTCAAGATCATGCCGAAGTCTTACACTTGCCACCCGTCTTTGCCTGCTGAGAACTGGTACAGATTCTATGATATTTCAACCATTCCTGCAAGTTTCTGAGCACCCTACAGTCCAATCTGAACTCAAAATTTCACCTGCATTCTTGGAGGGCAACAATGCAGTTCAAATTCTACATAGTCTATGCATTAAGACTACATTTATGCTGATCATATACGTTGCCTGAACTTGAAATATAGGACACATTCACCTTCCTCGAAAACGGTCCGCGTGTTTATGATAGGCCGTGCGTTCGCCTCCCTCAAGAACGGGTCTGAAAGCCCTAATTTTTCACAGATTGTAAACCGACAAATATGTTGAGTGATTTCAAAATTTCGCGACGCTATTCAGCTTCACACGATGGAATATAAAATTGTATTATAGAGATGCCCTGAAGGCAAGATTTGCATCGGCTCAAAAATTAGGATAGGGGGATGCCGACAAGCCGAGAAAGATTGTCCCAGAACTTTGAATCTCGGATCCCTATCTGGCGCATCTTCGGCGTCAAAAAATGTGGCCCATATTCGTCCGTGCGGGATGTCCCGAAGTCGGGATGCCGTGGCTAACCGACGTTCGTATGAGTGGCCACCAGATGCTCGGACATCTGGACATCCACCACAGAAGTCCTAGAAACACCATCTTGAACATAAGGTGAAGCAGCTCCTTTGTTCAAAGGCTCAGATTGGTATTCAAACGGCTCACACGTCCGGTAGACTTTGTACTAGTGGCTCAACGTGCTGCAACGCGCGAGCCCAAAATCGCGGCGTGATATGTAAGACCGAGCTGCAGTGCCCAGCCCGTTTGAGCAATGAGCACTAATGTGTGGCAGTGTGCAGTGGCAAGCTCATTCTTGTAGCATGCTGCAGCGCTTGATTCTGTAGTACAAAAGGTCGGGTGTTGCATCAGTTGACGCGCGTTACAACACCTCGGTGGCTGAGAAAGGAGTATCATTCGGTGTTGCAGCGCGCGCTACTATACTACAGGAAATGGACTGTACAGTAGTAGCTATTCAGGGATATACAAAGAATTGAGACAGCGCTGCAACGTATGGCGTCGCAGCGAATCCGAAAAGTCATCTGAGATGGCCAGATGCTGCAGAGTCAGAGGTCCTACGCAGGTCCGACGGACAACACCGTCCACGCATTCTGAGGGAGTGGAGGCTCTGCCGCTTTTGTGTGACAATACTGAAGGACGAGCGCGGCATCACGTAGGACCGAGACGTCGTCTATCGTAGCCCATTTTTGCTTGCGCAGGCGTTACAAGAACCGCGGAGGCGGTGGGTGCTTGATTTGGAGAAGCGCCGAGGCGCGATGAGGGGCAGAGGGCGGATCTGCGATCGCATGAAGATGTTGAACGATTGGTGGTGGAGATTGGGACAGTCGTCATTGTGAATGAGGTAAGGAGGGGTCAGGAAGGAACCAGGCGCTCACTCCTCAGAGCAGGACCGATGTCTTCCTGGTTACTAGCGATGCTGATGTGAGCACGAATAGCTTATGGAGGAGCTGAGAGCACCTTCGGTCTGAGTCGGGCTGAGCACTCCATCCTTTATGCTGCCACCACTGTCTTGTCTCATGAGAGTGCGAACAGGGCCATGAAATTGGAAGGCGCTGCGGAACACCTAGTCCGTACGCTGGGGCGGGTACCCTCAACAGGGACACACGAGAGACGCATCCGCCATTGGAGGGGGAGTTCGAGTCCGGCATATTTCTGGGGTGCCGTGGGCGCGGCGCTGGTCAAGGCGCTGGTTGGGCAACAAAGGTCATGTCATACTTGGCTGTCAGTCTGCTCTTGTCGTCCTGGACGACGCGAGGGCGTGGCAAACGTCCCGTCTGTGCACTCGCCAGACGCGTCTACGAGGCCGACAAATAGATCCTCAAGGCATGAAGAGCCGGCGGAGCTCAACTTCGATGTCCAGAGATGGCTGGAGGACATCGTCTAGCGGCAGGTCCAATGTAGTCAGGGTGATGAAAGCACTGGCCAGGGTTTACTTCAGTGGGGGAAGTCGGGTATGTAAATGGTGATGTGTGTATCTCAACAGGCTAGAGGAACGCCCGTTAGGGTACAAGCTCGACGACACATCGTTGTTGTAGAGTTACTCACCCAGATATGTATAGCGAGACTGCTCCAGATTCGCCATACGACGTCGACTCCACCGAGCAGCAGGGAAGCACAATGATGATATTCCTCGCGATGGCTTTTAGGGCAATGCGGAGATGAGTGCGGGGTTGAGGCAATGTGTGAGGGTGTGCTGCTGGATGCTGCTGGTTGAGTGTGCAAGACGTCGTCCACATAACATGGCGCGCCACAAAGCATCATTATAGGACCATCTATACCTTGTCAACATTTGTAGATTGTTCGCCACACTATATACACGATGTATAACGATAAAAGTTCACGATGTGGCGGCTCGTCGTCGTCGTTGAGGCGGGGTGGGGTGACTCTACTCGGGTTAACCCAGGCATTCTGGCAAAGGTGTATTTGTCACCAGGTTGACGGGGACCTTCAGCTTTGCGGTGGCAGCGCCGCCTAGAGAACAGTTATGGTCTGTTGACTGTGCTTTCGTGGGGACGAGACTAGCGTACCCATATCACCGTGCATAATCCTCATGACCGCTGAAGGTTTCCAGCTGATACCTCCTCCCAAATCGAAGGTGATGCCTGTTATTTCTGTCCGTAGTCTTGTTCGAATCCGGACACGAAATTAACCTCGAAGTTCTCGAACACATCTTATCGGAACGAACGGCATCTTATCGGAACGAACAGCATCTTATCGGGACGAACAGAATCTTATCGGAACGAACAGCACTGAACAGCATTCTATCAGACTTGGGCACATTACACGAAGTCGACGTACAGCGTCATCGCAGCTCATCGATTCACCCTTCGAACGGCGTCCTTATCATTCGTCCGTCAGCGTAATGGGGTCCTACCAGAATAAAAATCAACCAATTCAGTCGAATATGGTCCCTTGCACGTCTTTGCTCTCCACAGCGCGCCGTCTGTTCCCCGCCACATTTATGATACCTCAGATAAGTTAGGTGCAACCGTGCAAGGGCACCGTGCTTCCCCTTCAAGATGCGAGTTCCGGTCCGATCAAGGCTATGCACCTTCAAATTCTCAAGGTCAGGATCCAGACTACTACTGTACATTATACAGTTCCGCATTTTTCCTATGATACGTTCGCGTCCGACTAGAATACTTCAGACCCTGTTCCGACAGACGCTTTTCATGCGCTACGCGGGCCTCTTCCGACGAGGTGTCTATATCTAGCAAACTTTGACCAAAATTATGAGCGGGTAACTTGCCGTAGCAGCAAGGAATACTTACGAAGCCCTTTCTGACCTTCGCCGGCAACGGCATGGCCCGTGGCTCCAGAAGAATCGCCTCCTTTGACAACAGAGGTTCATATTGCATGCTGTGAAGTTTGAACATTGATTTCATGCATTCGGCACACAATTCACCTGCACACGGAGGCGATGTGGCCGTTCCGAATATAATAAGCAATGAACAGGGAGACTATCAGACGCGACTTCCACCGAAAACGGACCAATGCAGTACCTTGAGCTTTTCTCCTCATAATTGGGACTGTAGCCGGCGTATCAAAGTTGCTGTCCCTCTAAGCGAGTATAGTCAGCTTACTTGGGCCGCGAGACGAAGGCAATGGACCTACGAGCGCTCCAAAAGACGGGCACTTTTCCGTAGGGTCTCGGGTGCCCGCAACGCGTTGACCCAGTGCGGCGACAACGACTTCGTTCCGTTGGACGCGGCGTGTGGGTTTCTGGCAAGAGGTGAGCATCAAGTTGAGAATGAAATGGAATTGAGACTTACGACGGTTGATTTACGACAGACATGCGGATGTTGGAGCTAGCGTACTGCGGAATTGACTGCTCCAGGGTAAGCGTCAAGTAGTCGCCGGCGAAATGGACGCTTACCTCGTTAGCAGATTGCCGAGCTTGTCTCGCGGCGAATGGCTGAGGAATTCAGTGAAAGACCTTGTCTTGCAGATTTGAGGAGGTTTGACTGCTTGGAGGCTGCAGACTGTAAATAAATTCTTCGCTGTATGTTGTGGAGGCTGGGGTGGTGAGAGAGAGCGTGAGCTAGCGTAAAGACAATGAACATGAACGAAAATGCGGTGCAACGCACCTCTGACCAAGTGAGGCCTGTTCCGTCGCGCGATCTTGTGCGAACGGGTGCGGTGATGTCCGACATGGGCGTCGTTACTCGGCGCGTCAATTTGAGTGTGCGTGCGGCGTCAATGTGGAGGCGGTCCCGTCTGCGAGTACGCCGTGGTGGTACTGACCATCCCAGACGTTGGGGATGAAGCCGATGAATTCGTTATGTTCCAGACTCGGGCCAGGCGCCGTTGACATTGTCCGCGTTCCGAATCGTGTAGGCGTCGCGTTTCGTTCGCGTCGCGTGCCCTTTCGTTTCGTTGGCCGTCGTCTCGGAATCGTCCCAGCAGACGGGAGAATGTCTGCATTTCAGGTGGATGGGGCGTTGACGGCGAATGGGGGTGCAAGGCGCGAGTCGTGCTGCGATCGTGGTGGTGTGAGTGCAAGTGCAATCGGACTTGTGAACGATCGAACCCTTTCTGCTTTCTACTCTCACGATGGCCACGCCGCTCGATGCTCTGCACGCCCGCCTAGATGAAGTCGTCGAACTATCAGAGATGATACGGCTGCACACTATGGAGCTCATGGATGACAAGCGGTTCGCACAGAACGGAACAGGCGGTACACGCTTCACGGATCCTGATGCAGAGACCCCAGAGGCTCATACGCCGGTGTTGGCTATCATTGGGCGTGGGACCTTGCAGGTGCGTGGATACCTGATTTTTCGTTTGGCTTGTGACCCATGCAGAGGAATAGACGTTCGGTTCATCTCCCTATGTCCTTGCCATGCCCGCCCTTCGCCGGTTCGATAACCGTTTGATGTACTCGACGCTCGATATCCATGTGCTCGATATTTGGATGGACGCTGCCGCTGCCAGCCTGAACAAGAATCGTCGCCTGCGTTCCTACTTCCAATCGGGTTTGCGCGCCTTGACAGACCTCACGCTCCGTTACATACGATCAGAGACACTCCGAACGATCGAGGAACTCATGCATGTGTTACATCACGCACCTGGTCTGATCCATTTCAGAATTCTGGCAGACAACATTGTTGTAAGCAATGTATTTTGACTTCTTCAAGGCTACACTAATTAGCATCAGTCGGCCTATGGGTCCTTCTTTCGCTCCATGCATTTTAACCGCGCCTTGCGCGTCCTTCCCCCCATTCAAGAGTTATCACTATCTCACGATGGCCCCATCTGTTGGCCCAGCTTTGCTGCCATGGGGGACTTTGCAAACAGTTATGACAATTTATACGATGACTTGGACACGAACAGGAACACAGGGAGCGAACACGGACCTGTTAGCAACCAAGGGCCTGATAGGACCACCGCTGAGGACTCTTATATTCGCGAGAAAATTAAGACTGCTTTGCTGTCTTTGTCCAAGGATGAGGATGAAAGCGACGACAGCGACAGGGAGAGCGACGAAGATGACGAATACGGGAGTATCGAATACGATGATGAACATTTCTATCCCCGTTCGCGCAAAGAATGGGTTCGGATGGAACGTGCTTATGCCGCTTGGGTCGCGCCTGCATCGGTGCGCCTTGTTCATATTCGGCATGCGTGGGATCAGGAGGGCTATGTCCCGACGGACTCTAAGGATGTGACCAGGATGGAGAGGGATGTGACATTGGCCTGCACAGCGAAACCTCACGTGTGGCAGATGGATCGCTATGAGAGAGGTCGGGATCGAGTTCCGTTTGCGCATCGCAACCATTACAGTGAGGCCAGGGGCCTCCCTCATGGGTCTAATGTTATGTGCTACAATTCGATATAAATTTCCGCTTTTAAAACTTCTGATCCACTTACTCATTCATACACTTGTGACATTAGGCGATTGACAAAAAGGTTTACAGCTCAATATGTATCTGAGCTTGTTCCTCATTTGTATCGCGGGTGCTAGTTGAAGCGAGGGGATCTATGGTCGATGTGATATCGATATCTGGAGAGGACACAGAAGAGTCCACAGGTGGCTCGGACGCAGTCACCTCTGACACGAGAGACGTCACGGACGGAGAGGACAGCGAGGTGGTGACCGTTGACGCCACGGAAGCGGCAGAGGATAGCGAAGTAGCCGTACCAGAAGACGACAAGGAACTCGCGGCCACACTCGCAGAGGACGTGAGTATCTTCAGCCCATCTTCCATAGCAAGCAATGCCTCGTCACCGCCAAAGTCGGGTATGAATCGCGTCCACCAAAAGGCGATCTTCACGCCACGATCGACCACGCGTTGTTTGAGTACGAGTAGCACGATGAGGAGGAAGAACGCTAGCGTGGCCATGAGGACTACTCGGTCCAGCCAGTCGGACTTTTTCGAGAGCGGTTATAAGTTGCTTTGACGTGCCCATCACGTTGGTGAGCGTATCGTGCGTAGACGAAGTGGCACGCAGAGAAGCGGTGGACGACTCTGAAGTGAACAGACTGAGTTCCAACGCGCGTGAAAGTGACAAGAC
Organism: Strobilurus luchuensis; assembly: GCA_019915105.1. Lineage (NCBI taxonomy): Eukaryota > Fungi > Basidiomycota > Agaricomycetes > Agaricales > Physalacriaceae > Strobilurus > Strobilurus luchuensis. The sequence continues at coordinate 1,492,111 of JAHLMJ010000007.1, read as the reverse complement.
ACTGACCGAGCATTTGCGTGGAGAGCACTGAGCGTTACAATTCTCCTTGCATTATACCGATAGTACGCCGTAGGGCTTCAGTAACATCGTTGTTTGCTTGCATTAGGGCATCAGAGCTGGAGGCAGAGGTCAAAGGAGACTTCAAGGCAAGATAGACGACACGCACGGGGATTTCTCGTCAATCTTCTCGGTTAGCGCTGAAGACTTGAGTAGCTCTTCGCGATTAGACTTGCTCATAGAGTCGATCGTTTGCTTGGATTCTAGCAGCGCTGCCCGAGAGTCGCGTTTGATGCTGTTATGGCCTTAGTCTCGGTTCATCCTAGAGCAAGATAAATCCGCGAACTTTGCAAGACCAGCCTTGAACTCGTCCGTGATTCGTCGCAGTTCAACCTTATTCTTCGTGCCCTTTGGTCTCCAATGTACAGTTCTAGATTCTTGAGATGTATGAGTGGTCTGGAAGAGAGGGAACACACGACTCACCTCAATCTGCCGACTCATATTGTCCGTATCCTCTCGCAGTTCGCCGGCAAGGTTCTGCTGCAGAGAGAGAGGGCCTTTGCATGCCCGTAGACGCGGTATTTGAACTTAAATGATGTCGTTCTGCCGCCGACTTATTGAAGAGATTAGTTGTGAGGTCTCATCATCAAATTTGACGGGAATGGGAGCCATGATGATGAGGGCAGGAGGAGAGGTGTATATGGAGGTCCTTCTAAATTGAGACTTGACGACACGACAACTGACCGGCCCAGGGGGCTACCGTCGGGGACCTCGGTTACCTGAACCCTACCCATGGGGGGTCATGGGATGCCGAGGTGCCGGTTCCGGCAATGATGGCCGATGCCACCCACGCGCGCTACATGCGCGTCTGTTCGAACTTCTTTATCAACGACCATTGTACTCGGGCAGGTCGAAACGTAGCATTTAAATTGTAACAGAAAAGTATCTAGCTGTATGTCCCGACATGTATGCTACTCAACACGTGACCTCTTTGGCCTTGGTATCGATATTGTGATAGTGTCCCCGCGTTCTCTCCCTCGCAGCTTTTTGCCTGCCTGCTGAGGTATGTCATTCTCATGTCTCCATTCCATGATTTCTTCTTCGTCGATACCTATTGCCATCTCTTCCGATTTGCGTATGAACATGTCACACATAAGCTTGACCGGTACGACACTGGTAGGCTGGTGGCATCGGCCATCATTGCCGGAACCGGCACCTCGGCATCCCATGACCCCCCATGGGTAGGGTTCAGGTAACCGAGGTCCCCGACGGTAGCCCCCTGGACCGGCCCTTGACACCACGGAAGGACTTCCTGATGAGCACCACAATTCCCGAAGTGGACACGGCCGTCAAGACATACGTGATGAAGCTGCAATTGGAAGCGGCGTTCGAGCAGCTGGGACAGTACATCGTGCGCCCTCCCGTTCCGTCGGCGAGCGAGTAATCCGGTTAGCAAGCCATTCCCGCGTCAGTCACGCACACACGACGTCAAACCTTTCCCCATTTCTTTCATCTCTCTCATATTCTCACACAACACTCGCCTGCTCGTTGGATTTGGTCTGCTCCAGGCTTGATTTACCTCGATAATTGCTCACTTAACTATTCCACCTTGTGGCAATCAGAAATTCTTCCAGCGCCGCTATCAGCGTCGAATGATGTCCATTGTCTGGGTGAAGGGACTCTGGTCCGTCAGTCTCGCTGCCAGTCTCGTCGTCGCGCTCGCTGCGGTCCTCGTGAAGCAATGGCTTCATCATTACATGTCTCTCCCGTCCGGTACTCCCCGCCTTCGCAGTCATACTCGTCACTTTCGGTACATGGGCTTCGAGGCTTGGCGTGTCCGTGTCATCATTGGGATCCTACCCATCATCATGCACATATCCCTGATGCTGTTCTTCACCAGGCTCGTCCTCTTCTACGTGCCACTGCGTGTCTCCTTGGCATGGACGATTGGCACAATCACCGTCATAGTGTGTGTCCTCTACCTACTTGGTAACGCACTACCTGTGATCTATCCAGCATGTCCCTATCAGACACCCTTGACTGACTTTGCCTATCACGCACGCGAACACCTTGCTGCAACAACTTGGTTGCTATTATCCCAAATATTCTGCCCATCATCCGAGTCCATAGCGTCCATAGAGTCCACTGAAGCTCAGATCATAACACGCGTTGCTGTCGAAGCCCGCATCGTCTCATCTGCGCGTAACGTGCTCTCAGTGGATGCGCTGGACTGGTTATACCATATGTCCTCTCATCCTTCGGTACGAAGCATTGTTGTGCAAGCCATCGGCGGGCTTCCGGCAGAGGCCGAGGACTACGCGCATGAAGTCTGGCAGGATAACATTGAACTTCGCAATCATCATCAGGAGCTCATAGAAGAGATCACCACGTTGGACCTGTCTCGGGATCAGAAGGAGGATCGTGACAATTCGTCGGGTCGACGCCATCGTCCCAACAGGCGGCTAGTTTCACATGGCAGTGAGACCACTTTTGAGCGTCTCTTTCGTTCCGGCATTTTTCTTTCCCCTGTAGAATCCGACACCAGTTACAGCTGGTCTGTCAGTCCTGGGAATGAGCTGCGTTACTTGTCCGCTCTCTGGGTCGCCAACGCAGACCTGAAATATTTTCTAGAAAGTTCTGGCAATGCTCAACTCCATCCTCTAGTCTGGAGGTGGCTACTGAACTATACCTTTCACGCTGGAAGATATCGGCACCCGGACGCTACATACACGGATTTTCTCCGTTGTCTGATGCCTGGATGCCTGAAGCAGTTGTCTTTGGCGTTTCCTACCGATGCACCTGGCACACTGATCGATTCGATTATGTGTTGCACGGACATTCTGGACATCCTGTTGCACAGCACCGTACCCAACGAGTATATTCCCGAAGGATCAATGAATCCACAACTTCGTCTTTTCATAGCAGCTGGAAAATATGCGGAATATCAATCTCGACTCAAAATAGTCACACACAGCCGATTGCAGGCCATTTGTCGAGCTACTGTCCGAAGTCTTCCGGTTAATTGGAGCCATGTCATTTCCCTTTGACTACACGAGTGGCGAGTTCAGACATCACTGCTACCAGCTTCTCACGGACGTCATGAATATCTACGAGCCATCAGCCACCTTTCCGCCAGACATGCCGGTTCTTCAGGATCTGCGCGGCTCAATTATTCGTGCATATCATTCAATGCAGCCCGATTATTTCTCCAAGCATTCATTGCCTTCCTTCTCTCGCATGCTGCGTTCTCCGCTATCGAGCTGGCTTCACAATGAGTTCAGTGCATCTGAACCGTCTAAACACATCCTCGCAATTTTCGAGGTTGTGTCTGACGATCTCAACCGACGAAAGTTGGCATCAGAATACTTCGAGAAGGTGGAGTGGATGAACATGCTCACAGAGCTCTGGGTTGCAACAGCTGGTTCAGATACGCTTGGGCATTGCATCACGTCCTTCCTTGATTACTTCTCTTTAGACTCTTACCGCGGCCGAAAACCTGTCATGTCACTCGTCACCCCTCGACAGCTCATAGTGGCTTTCATGGTCTGGGAGAAAAAGACCCCGCTCTCAGAGTCGCTGGATGTGTTTTTGCGTCACCATTATGGACCGAATGCCACGAGAAGATGAGAGACCTTCTCACCTGGTTTCACGACCAAGTGCAAGGTGACGGGCAAAAGGTCTTTCCGGTAGAGAGCTTTTTTGAGGGGAAGATATTGGAACTGGCCGACAATCCCGTCGATTTGGACAGTGCCTTCAAGACGATGTGCAGGGATCCAGATCGTGTTGCTCATCTTGAATCTGCCCTAGCAAAAATGGACGCCACAGTAGCCACCTGACAAGTATGTAGAAACTTTGCTCTAATTTGAAACCAAGTATAGGACTTGAGGTTGAGGCCTCAGAGGTCTGATTCTATACTGAAACTCTGAGAGGAACTCGCTGTACTGTATGTAAATGAAGACATCTAAGTTTAGACGTCACGACACGTATTTCCTTCCTCCCATCATGCTCTTCGTTGCGCCTTTGCTGTTGTTGGCGGCGGCGGCGAATGCTTCTCTCATCACTCTGCAGTCGCCAAGAATTACTGTGACCGCCGCGAATGGCGACCAGCCACGGTCCGAGCCGTGAGTAACGATGTCGGTCGCGGTATGGATGAAGGCGTGCTCATGGGGATCATAGCCTCTCGTTGAAGCGGAGCCCGTCACTCTTTCATCTACCGACGTCCTCAAAATCACCCTGCAGACGCTGGACGCCGACAGTGGGAAGGGCATACAAGCGCAGCAGACATTCCTGCGCTTCTACGACGAGAGCTCCGGCGAAGAGGGCATCCAGCCCCAGCCATTGCGCGTCACGAACGGCGGCAAAGTCAAGTTTGAGCTGGTGAGCAGTGCCGGCGCCTTTGTCCCTGTCATCCAATCGTAAATTCCGCGTAGAACATGGCTAAACCGCCGTTGTCGTTCCCGGCAACAACGGGCGCCCCGCTGAAGGTGACCTTGATTGTCGGCACCAACGGATACACTCCTCTGAGCGTCAATCTCTTCGATCTTACCGTCCCCGCCTCTCCGCCTATCGTCCCACATGCCGACGAGGCATCCTTCTACCCGCTCCCTCTCATCGCACACACATTCCGGCCCGATCCCAAGCAGCCACCAAAAGCCATCTCTGCTGTTGCTGCGGCTCTCGTTCTGACCCCTTGGCTCGTCCTGCTAAGTCTTGTGTGTCTTTTCTTTGCAGTACACAGGACACGATCACTCATCAGACACCGCAGTGGGCCAAGATATCACCGAAGATGCCGCGCCTCTTCTCCTTTGGCGGCGGAGAAGACTCATCGCTCAACGAAACAGGCATTGGCGGTTAACATGGACAGCCTGCTGAATGTGAAGGTTGAGGGCCAGTTCTGGAGAACGATCCAGGGATTTGTAGGCACGAAGAAGCGCACCTCTCAGGTCTCCGCCGCGACGCTCAGTGGAGATTTCTACGACAGGATCAATCCTCCAAAGGACCCCCCTGCGCACTTCGATAATGACTTTACGCAAGTTCTTCAAGGACGCCTGCGATGCCCTCCCAAGCCGTACGGTCGATACGACACCTGAGCAGTTCTTCACAACCGCCATCTTGCTCACGGAGATTACTTGGGGGAAGCGGAAGATTAGTTTTCGCCCAAAGCACTCTGCGACTGGGAGGGACAGAGTGGCTTACTCTCGCATCAGAGGAGCGCGTCCGTAAATGGGCGAGTTCCCGCGATTTCATTCCCGACTCTCAGAATGGGTTCCGGGAAAAGATGCGCACGATAAATAACTGTTTTGTGCTGCGAGCGTCAATAGAGAGGGCGAGGGCCGAGGGCAAGGACCTTTACGTGGCGTTTATCGACCTGAAGAATGCGTTCTCAGCAACGGATGTCAATACGCTGTGGATCAAGATGTGTCGCGCGGGCATCTCAGGCCCGATGTTCGACTGGCTTAGACTCATATATGCTAGGATGACTTACGTTGTGCGCCACGAGGGGATCTCCACAGAGGCCTTCAAGTCTCTTATTGGTGTGCTAACGGGCGACTCCGCTTCCCCCCTCCTGTGGACTATCTTCTTTGACGACCTAAACGACCATATTGGTGTAGACGGAGACGACATCAGACTCGCTGGCCGTATCATCTCTCATGTCGAACACGCTGATGATGTCGCCCTGTGGTCGACGACTCTGGCCGGTCTACAACGCAAGGTGGACGCCTTCTTTCTGTGGTGTCGCACGAACTTCATGGCCATCAGCGTGGCAAAGACGGAGTGGATGGTGTTCAGGGCGATGGCGGCGGCCGCGGAGGAACGAGGATGTCTGCTGGTAGACGGGAAACCTCTCTCCCTGGTCTCCGACTACAAATTTGTCGGGATGCACTTCTCGAGTCGTCACAAGGACATGTTCACCAAGCATTACGTTGAGAAAGCGAAGGCAGGGCGGAAAATGGTGAATGCGACATGGTCCGTGGAGAAGCACGTTGGCGCAATCCCGGCTACATTCGCGCGCAAGTTTTACATGTCATTTATTGACCCACACCTTACCTTTGGCTGCGAGGTAGCGCTCGACATTTCGCCGTCCAACGTCAAGGAGTTGGACAGTGTACAGAAGCTCTTTCTCCGGAGGATGCTCAATGTGTCCAGACGGTGCTCACTTGCGCCACTGTATAGCGAGACAGGAATTCTACCGCTCCGATACAGGAGATTGTTGGTGGCCATCGTCTATATGCAATACGCTGGGGGGTTGCCGGGGAACTTCTATCCCTACTCGGGCATGGCCGACACGAGGGATCTCCTGAGGGATAACAAGGAGGGGTGGATGAGAGATTTACGTCTCGTGCTCTTGCGCCTACCCTCGCCCGTCATTATCGCAGAGTGGAGCGAGGAGGCGACGTCAAGAAAGGAATGGTTTGACGAGGTAATGCAGGCCGTTAGACAATCCGCCGACAAGTGGATAGCAGCGGAGATCATGAAATCGGTCAAGCACTGGATGTTGAAGTGAAGAATTGGTAGACCGGAGACAGAGGCCCGTCGAAAGGGACAGACGATGGTGAAGTTCCGCAATCATCTGGGTCTGGCCTCACCGGATAGCCGCAGAGCTCTGACGAAGCTTATGTTCTCTGATCACTGCTTGGGGATTGAGGTCTTGCGCCGCTCAGATGGACAACATCGCGCGCGCATCCCTAGAGAGTGGCGATTATGCCGGTTCTGTATGGCCAAAGTCGAGGACGAGGTACATGCAATACTGGAATGTGGCGCAAATGAGGACCTGGTGCGGGAGCGCGCAAAGTTTCTGGTGCAGGTGCACGGGAAGGATGCTCGGGTGGCTACTGAGCTAGCCGGGTCAGCGGGCGAGGAAGGTCTGATGCTCTTGGTAGAAAATGATGGGTCGACAGGGATGCTTGGAAGGTTTGTGGCCACAGTGTTCACAATCTTCGAGACAAGAGCGGTGTGGTTTCCCGCGCCGGCGCTGTTTAACGTGTCGGTAGCCATAGCGGGGGGTCCTTCGGTGGAGGTGGACGACGATGTTGCCTCGGACGATGAGGATTACTATTTGGTACGGGGATATGGTTGAGATGTAGTTCGTATGAGGATACGTGATGTATATACTTAGAAGACCTCATGTGGATGGTATACAGCGACTGGTTTGGTACAATTTGGCTCTAAACATGGGTGCACTCTGGAAGGGGAGTGTACCCTTACCTGTGATCCTCTGCTACAGGAGGCGGTGACTAGTATTGCCGTACGCAATGTTGTAGGGGTGATCAGCTTATAACGGTCGTGGTATGAGCCGGTGCCACGTTGCGTATTAGGGCCGTGGGCGTCGACAAATGGCGCTTTGCGGTTACCTTCAATCACTATCACTATCACTATCCCAAGATCATGCCATTCACCGCCACGCTGGGCGCCTTTGAGATCCTCATGGTGTGGTATTGGGTCGACTTGAAGTTGGGCGACGTCCTCACCTAAGCGCCATCCTTGGTGTGGTCACATTGTTTACCGGTAAGTACGCGCTCTCGAGTATCTCGGAGAGAAGACTTGGTACCCAAAAATGATCAATCGTATCCTCAATGACGATGTAAATTAATACTCCTCTTCCACAGTTGTGTGTAAGCTGCAAATGGTAGAGTGACTGTCGCTCGAATGAAGTCCATGCCCGTTACAGCACATCGCGCATCATGCTTTGCACTAATTCTGAATCCATGTTATCTGCAGGCTACTCGTAGGATCTTCCACAATCAACAGTCGAACAACCATCGACATCTCCTAACGTTCTTGCTCTGACGGTTTGTCGCTTCAGAACTACTTGCTCGATACCCTCGACTGAGCTCTGGTCGGTCTCTCTACTAACACACGTAGATTGCGATAGCGTTTTCATGCTGTTCGCAATGCCCGTCGAGATGCAAGCCACACACATCACTCACAGTCACCCTGTTGCGTTTCCTTTAGAACCCACACCACCCTTTGAGTAGAGTGATTGAAGGCTCACGTGCGTGAGAACATGTCCGTGTTCGTTCGGATAAGATCTGTTCATTCCGATAAGATTATGTTCGTTCCGATAAGACCCACGTCCATCATCGTTGAAGGCGCCGATGTCTTCCATCGAGACGGTGGTGACTCCCTTCCTTGAGCACCTCGAGGATCTCAATCCACACCCTGGTGAAACCAGCGAGCAATGGAAGTCGCGCATAAATCCGGGCCACCTTTCGCTTCGTACCTCTCAATGGGCTGCCCTCCCGCAGAAAGCAAATGAAGACGGCTATCAATGGCTGGGACGCCTAAATGATTTGATTCGACGTTCCCGAAGGAAGCGAGCCCGGTAAAGAGTTATCCCAGTATCGCGAAGTGCCTACTCAATCCCATTCAGTTCACCTGATTCGGTTGCTCGCGACAACCAAAAAAATGCCGAACGCATGGCTCTCATCAGGCTCCGGTAAGTGTCTTGGTCTCAGATCGACAGCTTTTTGTAACATAACCTACAACGTGCCAATTCAGAAAGAGCGCGGCAATTACGGAATTTCCAGTCTTTCAACCAGGGAACTTTCCTCCACAAGATCTTGCCCTAGAACCTCGACTCCCCGATATACCTCTCGCTTCCTGTATTCAGGACTTCCAACCTCCAGTAGTCCAAAACGAATCTTCGCTCTTGAGCTTGAGTTTGCAGTCTCAAGTCACGGGCTCGGCAGATGCGACACGTCCCTTCGATCCCAATCACGTCGGCTCTCCTCGTCGGCATTCCCCAGCATACACAACCCCACTGGATGTCATATCTGAGACACCCATCACATTTCCCTTGGACATCACGTTTGAGACACCCATCGCGTCTCCAGGTCATGCTCTTGTCAGCGTCGCAACTCCATCTGAAGCGATCATTCCTTCTCCGAGTCCCCAAGATCTTCGGGAGATGTCGCCATTGTCACCTCTTCCATCGCCTTATCTTGAGGAATCTTGCTTAGCTAGTCCGTCCACCCCTGAGGAGGAGGTGGCAGGACGCCGAGTCCTCAATCTTGTCGAAGATATACGAGGGGTATTTTGTAGTATCAGGTCCCAAGAGGTCATATTTGAAGGGCCTTATACGCGGCTTGTAGCCAGTCTTCCCTGGATTTCCAGTCCTACCAATCTATCCCGAAATATGCTGCAATATGTACGTGAATTCATGGAGTCCAGCCAAGACGCTCATCAAATATCAGGATGCCAACTACGTGGGTTGTCTCCGCCGTCAAGGGTTCGGGCTAACAGAGGATTCCAATGAACACGTCCTGTTCCTTCATCATCCACTCCCCCCGGATGAAGATTTACTGACCATAATCCGCGATCATCTGGCTAGAAATGTCGCGGTTGTCGTTCGGGCTGTGCGTCGAAGAGGTGCTGCGGTGTTGGCCGTGGATGGAGAGCTTCTGAAGCGCTTCGACATTGACGAAAACCGCGAATGCGACAGCCATAGTCTGTGTCTATATCGCGTACTCTCACCATTGACTTATTTTTGACGTCAGGTATGAGGAAAAGGTCGACACATCGTGGCCAGCATCAGCGCACAACTATTGGCTCCTTTCTGAAGCGAAGTCAAGCAGACCGGCACACATCCACAAGATATGACCCAGAGGACTTCGAGATGATTTTAGACATACCTATCTGGAGTTTGTCGTTGGACCGGCCTTATCAGTAGGTGAATGACCTACTTCACTAGCCGCTACTCACGACGCATCAGGCGTTTAGATGATGGCTTGAGCTCCTGGACAAATCGAGGATATCATGATAATGATACCACCTCAATCCCCAGACAACAGATTTCTGATCGACTATGGGGTCTCTTACACCATGCCAATACATCCAGCCACTGTCACCACGACGCCTCTGGCAAGGTCACGTTGATAAAACTCGAGCGAGGCGCAAAAGTGTGGGCTTTATTTCATCCGGCGACTCCGTCAAAGAAGGCCGCCCGATCATCAGTCCTTCACTACACAACGAAGAAGGACGGCGTGTCCACGGGGACTGCTCACGTTAATAACATCCTCTTAGAAGAGGGTGACTACTTGTGAGTGAACCCCGTGGTTATTCAGCTAATCCACTTATCCTTCACTCATCACAGGATACAACCTGCTGGCATTATTCACGCAGTGTATACACCAGTTCCTTCCTTTGCTTCTGGATCGTCCTTCTGGTTGTATGACAGTATGCACCTCACCCAATTCCATCATGGCATAGATTTGGAGTATCGTTCTTCCACGACCAATGTCGACCATGACGAGATAGGAACATATACTAGCATCGTGCGAATGATGATTGCATTACCCTTGAAGAAAGAAAGAAGTACGCGCATTTCCTCCCTTTGGCTTGCCATTCTGACTGTCTTATCAGTTTTTCGTCGTCACTCGTTGTCTTGTCTTTGCTTCATGGTGCTCGCGCCGGAGGGCTTCATTCATCTAGACCAAGCAGACGTTACCCCGGAGCAGAGAGCAAGGACACTGTCCGAACTACGTGAAGTTCAATTCCAAGATCGCGCCACCAAATTAGCCACCCATATCTCTCGTTCTTTGGGGTTTCGGGATACAGACGAGTTGAAACGATACATAGACTCCATGGATTTCAACGATCCTGGTGACGTGATAAGTCTAAACTTCGAAGTATTACAGGGTCTTTGTACTTAGGTGTCCTGGATCTCAGTTACATTGCTCTCGATCTCAGTTACATTGCTCTTGATCTGTTCAAGTCCGAGTCTTGTGCGAGCGACACCCTCCTTGTTCGCTGGAAACCGTCGAGTGAACAAGCTTGTCTTTTGCTCGTTGACACCCTGGAGTGAATGAACGTGCCTGGTTCATTGACACTACCCACACAACAGAAACAAGAAGAGTGAACGAGCTTGTCTTTCGCTCGTTGACACCCCGGGGTGAATGAATGTGCCTAGTTCATTGACACCCCCTACGCAACAAAGGTGAGAGGGAATGAGGACAATATCCTGGATGGCCAGGCGAGCATTGCAACGAACGTTGTCGACGCGAGGACTGCAACGAAAGTGCGCGCAACGCAAAGGCGTTGACGAGAAATCCGAAAGCTTTGTTGAGCGAGACAATCGAAAATGAGAAATGATCATCTCTTCCCATCCACCACCAGTCCACGACCATGTTCCGGACACTGGCGCGCTGTCAAAATGACATTTCGTACGCGAGCCGCCGTATGCCAAGGAGACCGCCGCACATCAACTTCCGGTCTGCGCCGAACGAGAGAGACGACATTCCATACGACCGCAGTATACCAAGGAGACCGCCGCGCACCGTAACTATCCAGCCTGCGCCATATGAGGGAGATGACAGTTCACGCGCGCACAGTAGTCCAAGGAGACCGCCGCGCACCGATTCCGATTTCCGGCCTGCGCCATATGAGAGAGTAAGGGCGGAGTGTCCGAGCAGTCGACCAAGCGCGTCGAGCGACCGATCGGCGCACGAACTCCGTGCCAGAGAGGTTGAGGCACCCACCAAGCCCCCTCCCCTCGCCACCTTGTACGAAGTCCTCAAGCGCTTCCCCACCCCCGAAGGCCAAATTGTATCCCAGTGGCGTTGGTCAGAGGGCGGCATCAGTGGTTCATATTGGAAGATAACAAGAGCGCGTCTGGATAGCGAAGACGGGAGACCCGATAAAGCGTGGGGTGTATGGATCTGGCAGGGTATGTACACAGTCCTGGGCCCTGATTCAATTGGCTGTGCTGACGCAAGAGTGGCTAGGCGAGCAAAAGAACGAAAAACCAGAAGCTATTGAGGGCGGTAGCCAGGAGGTGGACCTCATGTGATCAACATTAGGCATTCGGACCGTCGCGCACGAATCGAGCACGCCCGATCACCTTTGTCCACCACCTTAACCACCCCGAATCGATTATGAGCTTACATTCGAACAGCGGCCGACGTCGCAAATGGGCTACCTGTGTAGTGAAGCTACTCATCCGACTGGTATTTTCAGCGCGATCCGCTCTCGGCCTTTTCATCCCGGGCCATGGTTGCAGCGTTTCTAAAGACCAGGTGGCCAAAGCTTCGCCCCAAGCAATACTGTACAGCTCACTTCATCTTTTTCCTTTCTATATCCCACTGGAATCAACCTTTTCATAGGCATCTGATCTCGGCCTACTCATGATATGAGCTGTCGCGTCAGTCAGCGCACAAAGTTTTGCTGGTGCAAGCTCCATCTTCTGCGATGACGTTCCATCTATCCTGGTGGTGATCGGGTACTGTGTTGCCTTTAGACGATCAAGGTTCGTTCCCTTCATGATCATACTGACTTCGGTAACAGAGTCGCGTATACGCCCGAGTTCGCTTCTAAACGGACCGATAGATGTTGTCCTACTAGGCTGTTGCGCCTCCGGCGCCCAATCCTCCGCAACGCCGACAGGATAGTACCTTCGACAAAATACAAGAGCAGCGTCTACAGTCCGTCCTGCAAAGACATGCAGCAAACCTAGCTTAGGGCCGTGACTTCCTCTCCACGCTTTGGCCGTCTCTTTTTGTTTCGCCGCGTCTAACCCCCCAGTAACTGATGGGTTGCGATGCTCTTATGCTGGATACGATATGAGTATTTGCATCTCCAGGTGAGCCCTGGACGATGTACCGAATCTCAGTATTGGCTGACAGGTTTCACCTAGCAACACCGGATGCGCCACGCCATGACAAGCTGTCCCGAGCTCAAAACGTCGATGGACTCGTTACCTTCTCGTTGTTGTTTGCGATACCCCCAACCGTTTTCACTTGATCTGCGCTCCGATGCCGCCGTCCACTGGTCTGCTGCGCTGCTATGATGACTTGCCTGGAGTCAGTGGACCGATTGCTCGTAAGAATTTGTTGTTTGACATTCACCGATATCTACTACTCTGTTCAGAGAATACCGCTGTTGGGGCTACGGCCATAACGACGATCGATGCTGGAAGGCATCACGTATAACGGCTCTCACTTGATCCTTATCAGCGGCAATGTGGGTGTATTTGCCATCGCTACTCAGCAGCGTGCATCGGAGCTATCACTGATAGGTAGGTAGATGACGGTATATGGTCCTTGTCTGAGTCTCCTCGTGAGCTTTTGTTTTTCGCCGCGCTGGCGAATCGTTAACGATGTGAGTACTGTTCGACATATGACACTGGACTTCCTAGCGGGATGTGGACAATATCTACAGTAAGCTGCATCAACACACTTGTCAACGGTTAAAATGACCGTGCAATGTTCTTCCGACCCGAAGGTCTCACGACATCACCATCATGGAAGTGGTGCATCGAACTGTGTCACACAAGCGTTTGCACCGTCGCGCATTTTCACGGTAGTACCTCTCCGTCTTGGCTTACTAAAAGGGGTTCATGTTGAGGTCGAGACTGCATGACACTGCCTGCAAGGTCATCTGAGGACCTTGGCGCGCCAACATGACTAGTCTTATCTCGTATACTCGCTCTTGCATCACTCCTTGGAAGTGATGAGTCATTCGAATTCGTACTCTAGATGCGCAATTTCTGACCTGGGACTGATGTGATGCCGATTATCAGATGCCTGTATAAGAGGAGCAAGCAGTTCTGGTACATTGACCAACACATTCTACTCCCGGCATGTCTGTCAGGTATTTCCATCACCAGGCCTCTCCCTACGCCGCTTGTCTCAGTGGCGTAGTCTCTCTGAATGTCACAGGACGTGATAACCTCCGAGATGGGTTTAGACGTTACGTCGAGGCTATCGTGACAGATGTGTACAAGCTGGAAGTAGTCCTGGAAACGTTGTGTTCGATAGTCGCATGCGCCGTTGAGTCGTCCGACTTACCGACCCAGCTTCAGGAGAACGTCCTGACCCTTCTATGTGCCGCCACATCCGCCGCAGAATCCGAGCTCGCACTCGCGCAAGGATATCATGCAGACCATGCACGTCTTGTAATCACGCATATTGACATGCTTCCCTGCGATGTCCTCAGCTACATCCTCCGCCTCTCGATCGGTCCCTCGCCACCTCCGATAGCCTACCCTCTTCCCTTTGGTCCATGGCATTTGTCGTGGGTTTGTCGTCGTTGGCGGGAAATCCTCGAGCATCCCTCCTACTGGACGTCATTTTCAATCCTACCCTATCTGCCCCAGAATTTGCCGGACAAAGTCCACTATGCCCTGCTCGACGCCATGTTGCTGCAGGCTGTGAATCGCTCGTGTCCCCTTCCATGTATATTTGAATTCCCGTTGGCTCACCCGGGAGATTTGCGTGCACTCCCTAGGCATCGCCGTTGCTGGCAGGATGAAAGGGGCGTTCACGGACTGTCAACGCTACTTCACGGTCGACAGCTTCTTGAGAGCTCCACTCTCAAATCCCAGCTGACGCTGGTCTTCCCGAATGAAGCGAGATATCCCGCGGATCTTCTCAACCATGTTTTTGCCACCCTCGGGCGCCTGCCCATCACTCTATTTGCTCTGGACTCCCAGAGTTTCAGTCCTCGCAACATCTTCCTCGCTTTATCTATTCTCACTCCCAACACCGCTGCTAATCGATGGGCTTTCTGGTGCTCTGAGCGCCCAATTATCTTTCGTGGCCTTACACGGCTGCATTTGCACTTCGCGCACGGCCTGAAATGTGATCCACTTCTATCGGGAGGTTGGGAATGCATGTGCGGCATGGGGAGCGCGGGATTGATCGCAGAAATGCTGTATGAGCTGCGCAACCGCGTCGGGGGGGCAGTTTCTCTGCAGGAGGTATGCTTTGAGGTGTCGTATCTACCAAAAGACCCCCCGCGCTGCATTGAGCACTTTCGCAACACGATCTCAAGGGACCCGAGGCTGTGGGGGTTGGAGATAGAGTTCAAATTAGCGCGTCTGACATGGCAACATTGGTGATGGACCACGAGTTGTAGGAAGCACAAAGTAGCTGTACAATGACCGAATGAACGTATAGAGCATTATAACATCCTGAAGCCTGCGATAACGCCCAAAAATTCGAGGTCATGGGACACGAGACGACCGCAATATCAACATCCAAATGGTCAACCTGAGATCATACATGATCGACCTTCGCTGGATCGCTGAAAACACCGTCTCGCGTGCACAGTAGCATTTCTCACAGACCACGTCGAGTTTATTGCGAACAACATCGCTCTCGTGCTGCGTATATGTTTTCGATCTTCGTGTGCAGCCAGTTCGATGCTTCGACACGACTTCCACGAGAGTCTTATTCGGAGTAGGCACAGCCGGAGGCTGGCGAGGTGAGGCAGGGTACTACTTACTCACGAAATCATTCCCTGACAGTAAAGGTCTACAAATAGTGTAGGCAGGTCAGATGTTCGGGTCGGACAGGAAGGTGCCATAGAAGAAGAAGATGTATTTCGAGTGGCAGTTGTGTATGATCTGCCGCTCGCACAGGATTTGCTTGCGCACGGCGGGCCTGGAGTCAATGAGGACGATCTGTAGAGCGGCAATCAGACCTAAGCACATCGTACGCGGCTGTTGCAACATACCTTGTTCGCCATGATCGCGCCGGTCGGCATATGCTCGACCAATTCGACGCTGCCGCCGTTACCCTGGCCGAGCTCTCGTGTCTCCTTCAGATCCTCGTTGCGTAGGTCGTAGTTCATCTCGGCGCTAGTGTCCCGGTTGGCCAACATGTTCGATAGGGTGGGTTCTGCTGAAATCAGCGCTGAGAGCGAACTGGGACTGGTCGATCATTGACGCATCCTGCGTCATCATTGGGTTGGAGAACTTGGCAGAGTAGGCCACATCTACCGTCTTGTTGGCGCAAGTGATGCGGCGATCAGCGGCAGCAGCGCGCAGTGCGGCAGGAGATAATTGCACAGAGGAAGGAAGACGAAGAAGATGCGGCGCTAGCTCTACCGCGCAAAGTGGCGACGGACTACTGATCGGTAACGCTGAGCATGAGTTCCTCATCGTCGGACTCTGCAAAGTCTGAGTCAGCTAAGAGTCTGAGGCTTGAGATTCAGGACCAGAATCCTCGGATGAGTCAAGAGGGCGTGTCTTGTCGTAGTCGAGGCCGCTCGTCGTCAGGGGTCATTTGTTTTGAGCCGTACTGGCGCCTTCCATTTGGACTTGCGCGGGGCAGCGTCTCAGTCTGCGACAGTCGTCAATCAAAATCTGCATCAAAGAGTCGAACGACACGCACAGCAGCAGCCTTGCCTTCGCCCTTCGCGTTCAAAATGAGTATCTCGACGAATGCGCGATTGTTTACAGCTTGACGTTTCGGTGCGCGCTTCGCCGTCCGCGCTGGGGCCTTGCCCTTGCCCTTTACGAGTAGGTGAGCCTCATCCTCGTCGTTGTCGTCGATGACTGCTTTGCGCTTGGTCGCTCTTGTTTTTTGCTATGGCTTCGGCGCCTCTTCTTTGTCGTCGGCTGAGGTATCTGGGCGATCGACTCCAATATGCATCTTCTGCTGTGATAACGCGTGATGTATTAGGCCGCTACTACAACAGATTATCGATTTCCGTTAGGTCTATGAGAGGCGTGCAAGGGACAACACTGTATTCGAATTGAGCGTATCTCGGTTGAGAGTGAGCAAGGGTCTTACCATTCGTCGCGGTGGTGGTGAGTAAGAATGAGTAGAGGCAACAGTGTAAACGAACCTTATAAAAGACGGCTGCATTCCACGGCCAAGCATCAACAACGCGGTCGCGTTGAAGATCACGGTTCACAGGTGCTGATGGTGGTACTTTGGTGGTACTACCGGTTATGTAAGTCCAACTTGGGCAATCGAAACGCGGGCCGCAAAGCCCTTCGGCAGCTTTCGGCATTCAAGCTGTACGGCACTACTCCTGCCGCGAACGTCAGGCCAACCTTTTCCCGCTACTGCTGAGAACTGCTAGGTGTCCGTCGCAAGGCGCTACCCCCAGCTTTCGACGCTCCAATCTGTGTGGACGGACCTTCGTGACGCCCGCAAGGTGCCTAATATGTGAGTGATGACACTGTGGCTGAGGACGTCGATAATTTGCCAACTCTAGGTCAGTACACTAGTGTCTTGGGCGGTGGACCTGGGATCTTTTCAGTGTACGTTAACCATAATGACGGGCTTGTTGGCACCAATGGTGTGCTCTTCCTCCTCTGCATCTGTGTTGAATGTCTGACTTGCACCGGCACAGTGGTTATTCGCTAGAGACGGCTATCTAAAAGGTGCCTGCCACTTCCCGTACTTGCTGTTATCTTCCCTCTGATGTCTTCGCAGCGCAATTACAATGTCTACTTTGAACTCGCGCAAACTTACCTGAAACCCGGCTTCGTTGGTCGGGACGACTTCCTCCAGAACTACATCTGGGACGGCGCTCATCTCGCTCGCGCTGGAGATGTCGCCAATGTCGACGCCAAGGCCGGCTCCGCTGAGTTATGTTTGGTGGGCCAAGTCGGTTCGGGAACGTACGATGTAAAGGTCAGCGGTCTGGGTGAGTTATCCATCGCGCCATTGTCCAGCCCCTCTTGATGCATTCTAGGTAATCACGGTGGTCAGTTCGCCAAGGACATGACCGCAGCCAAGGCCAGCATCTTGTTGAAACGCCCAACCGGTGGACCTTTTGCCCATTCCTGGCACCGCGGCCTCGAGAACCTGGAATCCGCTCAGAACCAGATATTTTACAGGGAGGGAGAAGGTCTGAACATTATTACGAAGGAAAACGGCGACAAGAACGGATTTCAAGTGCTCGCAAAAGATTATGGTTTTGAACGTGCGCTCCGTCTCACTCTCTATCGCTCCATGTAGGACCCATCTTTGCCCTAGACCGACGAAAGGAAGGAATTGAAAAACACATTGTTCCTCCCGAATTCCGGGAAGAGTTCGATCTTCTCAAGGACGACTACCACCTCACTCCTGTTGGCGGCACTCTCCCGATGCACCCTAGATCCCTGCTGCGCCGCTCTATAAGCCACGCTACCCTGTTTGCCGTCGCACATTATCCGCACCGCCAATTGCAACTCACCGACCCTCCGTCAGCTGCCGCTCGCATCGTTGATTAAGCATGCCGACGGTGTTTGAGCCTAATTTCACGGAACCTTCTAGTAGCCACTCCAGGATTGCCTCTTTATGACCAGGCATGATTGTTGTTCTCAGGTTGAGCAGCTGCAGACATGCCATGCACATGCAGTCCGAAATATCGGCCCATAGGGACTTCGGGAGACCGCTTGGGTAGAGCAGGACTCGGAGACGCTGAAGCGTGGTCCGGTTGTGGTGAGGCATGTCATGCACGAATTTGATCAGGGTTCGGCACGTTTTTGTATGAAAGGCCTTGAGGCCGAGCGGTCATCCCTAGATCTTTCTTTCATCTTGAATCCTCATCTCGCCACTCGCTATGCCCACCCCAATGGAAACGGACCTTGCCCCCGGAGAGCAGCCTCAAAGCTGGCTTAGCACTCTGGGTTTGAGTCGGATCTTCTCGTCTACGAATCGTCAGGTATCTGCTTTCGTCAAATCTTTCTCGTCACTGGCTGAATGGAAGATGTAGCCTCCTGAGTCCAACTTTCTCGGTAATGCGATTGCGTCTTTGAGCAACAATATGGAGAGAATGGCTGTTGGTCTTCATGACGCGATCGCTGGCGCTCCAGTCGCCCAAGCAGACGCCCCACCTACGAACGCACCACCTGGGACGCCAGCTGGACGCACTAATCATCGTGTGAAAGGCGAACGCGGCGGACCGAAGGATCCTGAGCATCTTGCTCTGCTTGTAAGTCCAATATTGGCCAACATCTATGTTTCCAACACAGCTTTGTAGAGGAAGATCAGAGAGGTGATCACATCAAAGATAGGCGACGATGAGAAAATCTGGACAGACGGACCGACTCTGGCAGAACGACTGATCTTCGAGAAGTCGTGGAACGATACTCGGGGCGCTTGCGAAGATTGTTGCACCTTCGAAAACCTCAACTTCGTGTGGACCGGAAAACCTGCCGAGGCCTGGAACAAGAGCGCCGCCCGAGTGATAGCAAATCACATGATGGAGGAGGAGGGGACTCCTCTCACGGACTGGGAGCGTCGCGACCATCTGATCCATTACATCCGGAGCCGCTTCGAGACATTGCATGAGCGTCGGCTCGCGATGCAGAAGTTACTGAACTCGGCTGACCCCAGAGAGGCAGTGAAAAACAAGCGGGCGAAGGATTCCAAACTAACTCGTCGTCACGAGGTAAGAGTCTCTCGAGATTCACTACGTCTCTCATCTTGATGAAATCCCAGATTTATCGAGCTCGCAAGAGAGTGATCATCGAGGTCCCCGCCTTGCATAAACACCTGGCCGAGTTTACAGCTTTGGGCGTGGATTGTCATAGCAGCGATGAGGAAGATCTCTCCCTTCCTCCAAATAGCAGCCGAGCCTATCTGAAACGCGTCATTCCTTGGCGCTCGGCACAAGTACGCGAGTTCTACTACTGCTTGGATCGCATCCGCCACGCTAGGCGCGAATCCGGTATGAAAGGTGCCAAAAGTGGCAATGCGCCCCGCCATCGCATAGCTCGTCAACCGATTCCTGAGAACTACACTACACGACCGCCCGCTGCTCGTTTACCAGAAAACGCTTACGATAGTCATTGGCTGGCAGCCCAGGGAGCTTTTATGGTATCTACGAACATTCAGCCCGTGGCGGCGCAGCCTGACTGGTTTGTAATTGACCCGGAATACATGAGGTACTTTCATCCTTTGACTGTCACACGCCCAAAATCTCATGGTTTCATCAGCTCCCTTTAGCTTCGACATAGCTGTGTCTCGACTCGGATGAACCTCTACCTTGAACTGACTTGCACACATTGCACTGAACGATGGTCATTGTTGCCTAGACTGCCAAATATTGTGCGTGACGTTTGTCCCGTCCGCGAGTACTGTACTTGATAGTGTAATTGACTAGTGTGTTAGTCTTCCCTAGCATATATGAATGTACTCAGGACAGTTCGTCGCTTTCGCCTTTCGGCTGATGTCTCAGTAATCTTCAGGCGGAAGTCCTTCCCACCTTCAGTGCTCCACATCAAACAACCTACTTATGAAGGAGGTGTTAAGCAAGACGACATAACAAAGGATCAGTTGACAGGGTCAGAGCATACCGGAAGAACTGATGATGCACACTGCGGCACACGAAGACAACGAGGCTTTACAACCCTGGTTCTTGACGCCTCTCAGTCTCAACCATCAACATGCAGGTTTTGGTACCGTTGTTAGTGATTATTGCCTTCATAGGCGGCAACCTCGTTCAAACGGTATGTGCTAGCACATGGACTTTGTGTCTCACTAAAACATCCACAGGACACTGCTAAGAAGATATGGCGTGCGTACCAGTACTAGCTGGTACTTCTTATGTCCCTCACAGCATGGACTCCTTTCAGGTGGTTTGGTAGAGAGATTCAAATCGGCGGCCGGTAAGTCTCTTCCGCGATACATAATCGGTGGTCCTGATCGCTCCTGTTCCAGGATATCTCAAGGATAGTCTGATGCCGAAGAAGATCACCCCACCGGGAAGGGGAGATGAGAGAGGTTGCAGAAGGTTCTGAACCTCCTAGAAGCAATTCTAACATGATCTTTGCCAGATTCTGACCTGCAAGCCTCTAAGATACTCAAATTGTCCTTGATGGCATCTGCTTCCGACCAGAATTGGATCGAGCGACATCGGAAAGATTTGCTGGCCGTCTATAAGCGTGGTAAGGTTTATAGCGCCCAGTGTCTTTTCTGCTGATCAATGTGCTAGAGGATACTCCCCCGGGATATTGGGCCCGTTTCGCGGCATGGATGGGTCTGAAGGGTGCGCCACGGTTCGAAACTCATACCACAAACTCAGACTGAAACATACGCAGACTCAGGAGACTTGACCGAGATAGAACGCTTAGAGCTGCTGAAGAAGACAGCGGAAGCTCTCCTTCAGCCGCATCTCGAGATTTTCCGGACGACTCTGGTGAAACACCTTCTACAGGCATATGAGCCAGTTCTTCCCAAAATATATCCATCCCAAGCGAGCAGATCCGATGTTCTGGTGACCCTGGTATTGGTCGAGTCCAAAATATTGGCTGATCTGTGTCCTTTGCTGAAGGATGTGGCAAATGCTATGGCCCTGCGGTGGATGGTCGACACAAATGACGAAGAGCGATCTTTCAAGGACTTGTCAGAGACTACCAAGGCCTGGGCGAATGACATTCTTCGGCCCGCTGTGGTCACTTTTGTCAGCTCTTTGACGATGCCCAATTATCAGAAATCTGAATAGGGAATGGAAGATATGTAGGCTCAGCTGTAGTCAGATACAGCTGAGTTGTTTGTAATAAATGAGAAACCTATCCGAAATTGCGCCGCCGGTATTGAAGTAAAATGGACGGCCAGCAACTGGCACCCAATGACTTGAAATAGAGCGCGTCGGTGTGGGGCGAATTTATGAAGACCGTCCAATGTCAATGAACAGTCCAGCTGACATGCCCTCAGCTCTTTTTGCCCGACCTTGCATGCCTCTGATACTGTTTGCTAAGTACGGCCTCCTCAAGCAATATTGTATTGGTTTGAATGCATGTGGGAAGATGCCAAGTGCAAAGACTTTCACCAGTTGACGATATTCTGTTTTGCCCATTCTGGACTAAGTCTTCTGCGGAGGATGAACCACTGCTCGAGGAAAAGGCCGCGGTTGACTTCAGAGCAGCAATGTTTTCAGTGAATCATTAGCGGGCTCACACTGATGCATCTCGGGGAGTGTGAGAATACAAAGAAGGAGAGGATCCGATGTGTTTCATTGCACATATAGAGATCGTGGTTTTTTGACGGCCTTGGTGATGTGGGCAACTGCAACCGAAGAGTGGATTCACCAGGAATCGCGACGTTGAAAGACGCAGAGGGGTGGCCATATAGGCGGCGCGGCAAAGCCTATTGGCTGCTCACAGGACAAGCTCAGCATGAATGGCATGGGCGCTGCATGCAGCACAGTCTCACCTTAAGTATGGGCGACTCCATTCGTTTTCACCCCCTTCGCTTCGACAAACATGGCGTTTGCACCCACTTTAGTGCACGCCGCGGCCACTCCAGCCTTTGGCTGTTCAGATACAAGACCGCTTAGGCAAGTGAATCTGCAAAGTCACGCCCGAGAGACCCATACCAAGAGGAATGTGGTCGTGGTACAGTTTCACGTTTACCTTGATAAGAGCGAGGCCGGCGGCAGCAGGGGATGATGGGAAGGTCAAGCGCGGTCCAAAGGGTGGACCGGGTTTCAGGCGGTAGAGGCTAAGACTTAGTGTATGGTGGGAGGGCTAGTACATTTTACCGTGGCAGTGAAACTGCTACCGTGAGTACCGTGACCATGCTACCGTGACCGAGGCCGTGAGCACAAGAATGACCGTGAGCGATCGACCCTGATTCGTGGATTACCGTGAGCGTGCTCAAGCAGCTGGTAGGTCTCATTGACTCTGGTCCATTAAGTAGCCGCTGAGAACATCTCTGGGAGAAATGGTTTCCTGCAGGGACGCTTGACGCACTCAGAGCAATTTGTCTATACCAGCACAGGATCCTGCTGGTCCTCCGTCCATTCTTCGAGACATGGTACCTATTTTTGACAATTGCAATGACTGGTAAGTCACTATACTCTCTCAACTGACACATGTACCGATGAACGTTGAAGCCGATTTCTTGGATACAGATATCTTGGGAAGGCTGTCGTACATGCGCCTGCAGCATCTGTACAACACTCAAGGCGTTCGTCAGCTATCGCCGATCGGCTAGTGGCGGGTGGATGGCAGGGATGGTCCTCAACTGTCTTGCCTGCTATTTCGCCGTCTTGAAGATGAATATATGCTCCTGTCAAAGACTCCGCCCGACTCTAGCGTTAAGCGATGCCGTTCTGCATCTGCCAAAACCCGTGGTATCAATCTGCAAGCTCGAGCTCTTGCACTTCTTGAGCATCGCATGTTCGATGGATCGGATCGGGATTCGGATATCACTGGTGTTGCAGCAGTGAGGATTGGATGCTGAGCCTCAACAAGACAAATGGTATCCATATCTCAATGTCATTGTGACGGAGGCTGCAGATTGTCGTGAAAGCCATGGAAAATAGGCAAAGCGACGAAGGCGGACCTTGAGAGCAAGAAGATAGAGACAGAAAAGCAACAAGCGTTAAAAGGGAGCGACAGCAGCTACAGAAGACAGGCGCTGCATCGAAGTACCAGGAAGAACAGTACACAGCGCATTCAGGTATCTTCCCTTCCGCCTGTTGTTGTGATCAACTGTGCTTCAAAATGATTTTCATGCCAAGTAATCCTACTAGCTTCATGACAAGCTTTGTTCGAGTCAAGTACGGTGGTCAGAACAAGTTTCCTGACCTCCAGGTGTCCATAGATTGAGCAATTATGTGTTGTATGGGAGCTTGTGACGCGACCATGGGCGCTGTATTGACGCAACCGGGGGTGCTGTATGTACCGTGTGTCCATTACCGTGCTACCGTTGACAGTGAGTACATTACCGTGTGGCAGTGAGCAGTGAGCAGTGAGGCCGTGACGGCCGTGAAACTGCTACCGTGAGGACCGTGGAGCGTACCGTGGTGCAGCCGTTCTTACCGTGATCACGGCACCAGCTAGAGGACCCGTATAAGGGCACTAGACCATATAAGGACAGTTGACCTTATATGGACAGGTCGTGGATGGGCGGGGTTCAGTCGTGCGTGCACATTGGATGCCTGAATCTTACTCACTCAGCAATGCTGCAGTTTTAGTGTCATGCCAACATTGTGATGAAGTCGACACGCGACGCGGCTGATTGACATTCAGACCAATACATCCCTATTGGACCGTTGCCTGTTCGGGCTCATACTCAATATAAGTTCGTCCTTCTGTTACTGTTCTGTATGTCGTACCTGAGACTTTGTTGATTACATGCTCAATCTCTGACTCCCACTGTCATGCACTGGGAAGGCACTCAACTGTCAAAATCCCTCAACACCATTTTAGGCTTGTTCGACACTGCGGTTCAGTACAAGACACGAGCGCAGAGTCGCAGACTGGGTGCTGTGATTTCTGACTACCCCACCCCGGACTCATAAGTATGGCTACGGGAGCTACTGTCTACGTATGCCTCCGAAGAGCCCGAAAGGTTCTTCTCGACAACCACCGTGATTACCGTGCTCCCGTGCACTACCGTGCCATTTTTGCCGTGACCGTGAATTCACGGTCACGGGAAAATCTACAGGCCCTCGCTCTTCCACGCTTCGGTCAGACTCGAGCAGGTCTCTGACAGCGCGTGCCAAACAACCTTTGGGACCAGGCGGCCCGGACAGACCAGGCGACTTCGAGATCTTGGTCTTGACCTTTTTCCCTTTGGTTCTGGGAACAGCTAGTAGGGGATCGATGAAGTCGAGTCGAAAGCGACGATGGGCAAGGGACAAAATGGGAACAATTCGAGATGCAGATCGCTAGCAGCTTCGGCGGACGCTTCTGCCTGGGCCGCCAGTTTGGGCGGACACTCGTCAACATATCCCCACTTCTTCAACTCCTCTATGCGCTTTTCGCGAAATTTGTTCGAGAGATTTTCTCGAGTGTCGTTCGTGGTGACCGTCTTGGCAACGTGCTCAAGAACATCGTTGATAGAGAGCCACCCTTTGTCTTCGTCCACGGCGCGCTTTACATAGCGTCGATCAATGTAGTTCAGCAGACGGTTGACGGACTGAGCACCGGCAGAATACCGGTTGAAGCAAGGGATGATGTACTGAATCAAATCGGAGTCGTCATGCGGGGCATCCAGTCAATCCAGTAGTTGCTCGCGCGCTGCATCTCCAAAATATTTATCTAGCTGGCCTTAGAGATCTATGCCGGACTTGACAGTGCTTTCATCAGATTTTCGTACGCTGGAACCCCAGTCTGGGACGTGATGCTGCGGGTTGAATGCTCAGTGCGGATTTCGCTTACACGTACTATAGTCAGGAAGACCTACTAATTATAACATGCTGAGTGTATTCCAGCATAAAATTCGAGATCGATAGAGGGAGCTTCAAGCCCTTCTGCAATCCCTTTCTTTACGATCTAGGACTGCTCTGAGTCTTTCTTACAAGAATCAGACAAAACCAAAAAAAAATACGTAAGCTGAAGCTCACCTCAAAGTGGTGAAGGGCTCAAGACTACTGGCAAATAGGCCAATAGCTTTTCATGTACAATTCGACTTAGGTTCATCTCCTGTGATACCTCTTACCACAACTATCACAGGCCCTCTTCAAATAGCAGCAGCGATGCTGATCCCGACTGTCGTTATCTCGACTTGGCACTATGACCGCCCTTCTCACCGATGCCGAATCCGACTGCTACTCCGACATCCTATCTCAACATACCTCGTTCTCGAGATGCTGACAGACCAAACACAACACCGCCTTCCCCGTGTAGCATGCAGCATATTTATGGACAACTCAACACTCATTCTACTGCACTACTTGCACTCGCTGGAGGCCCTAACGTCGGTAAAGCATCGGTCAAAGCGGCCAGATTTCGTTCTGAGGTAGGACTGTCGAGGCGTGAATATGTCGCGTTCATCACTGTCACGGTGGTCTCAAGTCATTGGACCTCATTGAAACAAGCCGCACCGCAACACGTCATTCAGCTCTCAATCAATCTATCATTCTGAATGACGACGCCAGTGTCACAATAAGGGATAGGCATAGTATCAACTTCTGAGACCCTCTGTTCGAAGATCCGCTGCCGGGGATCCAGCAGTGCCTGCCACTGCCTCGATGAGTGGACGTCGGCGTCTGGTGCGCAGTAGACGTTGCTTGTAATGGAGGGCAGGTGCGAGAACCACGAGGCTTTTGCAGACGAATGATGAGGCAGCATAATCATGAAGAATTAAAAGAGCATCAGGTTTTGTCAACTCCCTATGCGAGAACCTGCGAGGAGCTGGTCTGGCCGTCGGTGTCGCTGATCATAACGTGATTCGTGACTTTGCCGCAAGAAGAATAGTAAATAGTATAGCTGCACCATCCTGTACAAGGTGGCGTCCCTCAAGGACAAATGTTAGAGATTCTAGAGCTAGCATGACGTACCTGGCAAGGATGAAGTTCACAGCGGCACGCTGAGGACACCTAGTAGTTAAGTTCGGCGTGCACTGTACAGTGCACCGGCTGTGACCGTGATCACGTGCAGTGATTGGCAGATCACTGGCTGCAGCACTGGGCAGATCGCGATATCTGCAGTTCCTTCCTTCGCTCATCACTTGCGTACACCATTCCCGCTTCCATGCTTCGATTCTCACACCAAACAGGTATGAATCTGCTGCTTCCTGTGTGATTACGAGATTGAAGGAACGATAGATCTAAGGAGGTGGGGCATACCGCCATATCCTCTTCGAGCAAGCTATTATTGTTAGTCTTCGAAACGATGCGTCCAGATCAAGAATCCACTTCCCTACAGCCCTACCCAACGAACTTTTGAACCAAATCGTCAAACATCTAGTTGACATCAGAAGCATCGCTAGTTTTTCTGAAGCGGACAGGCGAACGCACGATGTCGTTCAGGAAGTCTTGCATTCAGTTGTTCGCATTACCATAGGTCTTGAAGAGGTGGGCTAAGGTCATTCTCGGTTTTCTTTCCTCATGCGCCATCAGCCTGAAGACTTGCACTGGTATCGAGACTTGGTAAAAAAATACGGCGTCTCCGTCCAGAAAGTAACCTTCTCTGGGCTCGGAATGGACGTCGCAACTGTCATGATGTTCCTTGCCAAGATGCCCAACGCCCAGGTCATTGTCTTGGAGGCAATGGAACTAACGTTGCCAGACTTCTACGACTCTAACGGCGAAGTCCTTGAGCTCTCTGCATTGAAGAGCGATGACACACCGTTGGGATCGGCGGTCAGAAAACTGAAGGTCATAGGATGTGACCAAGATTTAGGTGTGCTGTCAGTTCTATTGCAGAGGATCTCCGCTATTGAGGAACTTGCTTTACACGATGATATATCGGACCCCGACAATCCTTTCGAATCAGAAAGGAAAGCCGGAGTCGACGCTCGCAGGACTCTGACCGCCGCGGACTTGTCCCAGCTACGCGCATCGTTGTGTGGCCTCAGATCTCTACGACTGGTCAATACCTTGACTGCAGGGTTCAACATCATACATGCCCAAGATACCAGCATTACGCATCTATGCTGGACTGCAGCCCGCCAACTTGAAGAGCTCACTTTGAGCATATGTGGATCGACGTCGGATAGCCTGTTCCAAGAGCTAGTGGCAAGCAATGCGAACACGTTACAAGAGCTGAGGATCTATGCCGAAGGCGTGTCGTTTGCCATTGACTTCGTTGTGTCATTTATTGATTCCTTCGTCGATCGCAGGTCATTTAGATCGTGGTTGGACAGTTGTGCCCGAGTTATCTTTCTGTGTTGCCTTGCATACCTTGGAGGTGAGAGCGAACTGGACGGGGCTTCGGGATGTTGCAGCATTGCTGGAGAATTTGCCGTCGACTTTACGCAACCTTGCTTTGCATTTCTGCATGGAAAATTGGCAGAATATGCGTGATTTGGCTAACATGGTGGCGATGGGCCGCATAGAGGGAGATCTGGGCACAGGACCGCCTCGGATCAGGCTTGGGAGAGTCCTACAGAGGATGCAGGTGGATACTGTGGTGTTCAAGCTGGTGGCGTCAGGCGGGGAAAGAGCAGAGACACAGATCTTGCGCGCTTGGATGAACAGTGACCTGCTTAGAGAAAATTGGGGACCCGATGCTAGATGGTCAGCATGGCGGCAGGGATTCTTTTGGGCTCAATATGAATGGTGCGAAGAAGAGGAGAAAAGGGGTACCATTCGCTTCAACGGTGCGAGGCGACTGGGAACAGCTGCCGTGTAAACGATGACGATAATCTTTTTGTTACTACCAGTAGTTCAAGACCGTTCATTTGGTGTCAAGCTTCAAGCTAAGTAGTGTCAGACAGAGTCTTGAACTAGTGCTGCTGCGAGCCGAGGTGGAGTTCACCCGAGCTAGAGGACCTCGACTCAAACTGTTTCAGCTCGAGAGGAAAGCGCGGTGCAGCATGAAATACTTAGCCACAATGCGCTGCGCCGCTCTGGTTGCTTGAGAACGCTCATATACATTTCTAGGCATCGAATCTGAATGGCAATTGGTACAGTACAGTATTCACGAATCAGTTTACTCTGAAAGACCTTAATATCAAGAGCCACGCAGCACACTTCCTCCAGTTGACTTCGACACATCATCACTCTCCTAGTAGTTGTAACTCATGACAGTCCGATCCGCGCTCATCACACGCCCATACTCAAGGAGCAGACAGTAGTTGTACGTCGTCATATCCTCCTTCCTCCAAAACCCCTTCGTCCAGTGTCTCCCTTACATCGCGATCTGCTTCCCAAAATCTGCATGCCTGTCCTCTCCACTCAGTCCACCCCATAACCACGCCCGTGAGTCCCACAGATCCGACAAATCCGTCTGCACCTCCACATAGTGTACCCACTCCTGCCACGCAATCCAGCGACCACTCTGGGTAGACGGTACTCTTGAAGATGAGCGAACGCGACTCCATGAGCCGACGGAAGCGTGAGCTCCACCCATTCCCATCGATGTCCAGGATGTACTTGCAGGGGTACATCTCCTCAGATGTGTGCGGAATAGCGTGGAACGGATACAGCTTGGCGAGCTCCGTGCAGGCCGGCTCTTCACATTCCGCTGGCAAACCGACAAATGCCGTGTCCAGCATCGCCGGTGCCCATCTGGTCTTCCCCACCGCCAGGCCCACCACCCCTCTGCTTCTCATCATCTCTCCACTTGAGGACCGACAGGTTTCTACCCTAATCCCTCGTCGCCCAATCCATCGTCCGCACCCGATGGCTCAGTCGCCACATAGAAGATCCCCGTATTCATAACTCTCCACTCCAGTCGCTCGTCCCACTTCTCCTCCCATTCAACGTCGTGCGCCTCCTCATAATCCACACGGCCAAGCCGCCCGATGGGCGCATGATATCCAAGTGCAGGGAGCTTGGGCTATACGAGAATGAGGGGACGAGCAGCGATTCGGGAATGGGGCCTTGATGCCAGGAAAGCAACTGCTCGTGCTGTCGCAGGATAAACGGATGCAGACAGGGATCCATGAGTTTACGATGGTCAAAGATGAACGCCGTGGACGTAGGCCTCTGGGCTGGCTTTGTGAAGTCGATGGGGTCATTCGATGCAGGGCTCTTCGGGTCGCACGCAAATCCGTGGTGCTTGGTAGAGATCTGAGGATTATAAGCATCCATATCTGCAAAGGCAGTGAGTAACAACTTCGAAAAGACATTGATAAACTCACAAGTTCCCTCGGCTGCATGGTCCAGCTCAGCCTTGCGCATCCCCCAGTCAAGGGAATGCTCCGGTTAATCACCCAGGGAGAATACCGCTTGAAGGATGGCAAGTCCACCTCAACATCCTGTAAGCTGCATCACGTCTAGCGCTCCGTCGCTCATCCGCTCAAACGTGTCCTCCGACGAAGATCGGTTCAACATTCGGATCATACCGCCATCCTCAGTCTTCACGAGCGTGAACGTATTCTGATGCGCTTCATACTCGAGTTGAATCCTGTTGAGGTCTTTCGGCGACATGCCCCAAAGAGGTGCGAGATCGCGGTCAAGCTAGTCGTACTCGTCTGGAAGCTGGACGGTGTGTCTCTCGATGTACGCCCACCTGATATGACCTAAACAACGAACGGGAGGGTCAAGAATAGGACATACCATTTGTCGAAACCCTTTGGCGGACTCCTGCCGTACCGCCTCTCATATTCAACCACCGCTTCGCAAAGCGTCCGACTCGCCGCCTCAATTGAGCATCCCACTTGCGTTGGGCGTACGCGATCAAGTCCGGTACTATGGGATGTCCCGCGTCCGAATCCATCGCCACAGCCAACAAGCTCCTGCGGCTGGTCGTGGTGCACATAGTCGAAGATGATGTTCGCCGTCGTGGTATCGAATGATGATGAAGAAGCCATGCGAGAGGCTAGCGACGACAAAGAATGCGAGGATGACTGTGGCGAACATCTGGTGCTGCGAGCCACAATATGTAAGCCTAGCGTTGGGGAGAGAGGGTGTCATTTTTCGTCTCAATTGGGTATGGAAAGGGCGCGTGAGCCACGTATTCAAGGAATTCAAGGAAATGAGAATAAGTCGCGATCAGAGCAACGTTGAACACCTGCATCGAAAGATGAACACCTTTGGTACCACATATATACATACTGGTGGCACTCACACGATGGGAGGAAGAAAGAGTGAAAACGCTTCTTGCGGGCAAAGCCAGAGGTCACAGAGACGACAGGATGCCACCTAGAAAAGAAGCTGTCATGTCGATTGAGGATTATTTGTTGCTGGAAGGAGATTAATGATCAGCACAAGACAACAAAGGAGCTCTTACGGGCACCTACACTACCAGGGCAAATTTCAAGTAGATCCCCTTTGCCTTGTTTACACCATGGATCCCATATACGGAACCATCCCTATTCAGCAGAAAACGGTTCTAGAATGCTGGTACCACGATAGATAAATCTTCACAATTGATAAGGACCAAAACGGAAATACCTTCGAGAAGCGGTGACCATTGTGGAGTAGTTCAGAGGTGGGTATTATCCGGTCCGGTAACGCGGGGAGGAGATATCAAAGCGTTCTCCTAGTGCTCGGGTGCCGTCTGTATGGCCCGGTCAAGGTACGATGAATGGAAGCGTAAGCTTCGCGTCACAACAGATCCTGCTTGAGAGGCAGGTAGAGCCTGGAGGCGACGGGACATGTCATAGGACTCTTGAAGAATCCTTGCGCCTCGCCTATGTTTCTCAGAGTGAAGCAATTGTGACGAACAAGGATACAAGGATCATAAGTCCCTGCGGTATGATTCAGTCAGTCAATTTTGCAAAGACGACAGATGTGTTGGTGTGCGACAAACAGGGATTCTCCGGCGAGTCCTTGGGGCAATACAGCCGTAGAGAAGGATGTCGTTGCCGCAAAGATGAGAAACAGCAATGTCATATGAAAAGCGGACCCACCTTGCAAAGCCCAAGCATGATGATCTCCTTGTGTGAAAATGGTACGAGCAGGCGCCGCGGAAGAATTCGTGAAAGCCGAGCGCTTGGGGCGCAGCGCTGCTTTGGGCGGGTGTCTCGAAGAAATCGCCGAATCTGAGGAAAGAGTTGACGAGATGTAGGGGAAGATGTGACGAGACTTACTCTGTGAAATAAGGCTGTGGTGGTCTGTCTCGTTGATATACCCCGCGTTCAGCCACGCCGAGTCGAAGAGCGCATCCGGAAGACGAAGTAGCAATCCCTCGAGGTAGGCGTCCGCAGTGTAGCGCAATATGCTCATCGGATGGAATTCCAAGCCGTTCTTCATCGCACTCCGAAAGAGGAACATCCCAAGCGCAGATCCCTTGTGCAAACGTAGAACAGCGGCGTTGTATTTCTCAAGGCGAGACCCCGATAAACGAATGCACCAGTCCAGTCCCAGAGCTCTTCCCAATCGCACGAGAAGATTGTGTACGCGTCAAGGTAAATCCCGCCAAACCGCTGACACAGCACAAAGCGCGCCATATCCGAGAGGATGACGATTAGCCGGTCATACGAGCTCGAGGACTTGCTCCCTGCCCTGTTCAGCAGATCCTCCTCGCCCGACGCCGTGCTCGTGCTGTTCTCCTGCGACAGGACACTGATCACGTACCCGCCCGAGTTGAACAGCGCATCCTTAAGGACACGCCACTCGTCCTTGAGCTCGGGTACGCCGTCCAGCTGCTCGGTCGTGTTCCACCATTTGAACTTATCACATCGTGGAAGCGGTGGTGCAGGAACGGCGCGGCCCACGGGCTCTTCTTGAGCCCCTCGAACATGTCGTGTATTGCGTTCGGGTTGGGCACCGACGCGGCAAGCCCTGAGTTGATCCACGACCAGAATTGTGGGCGACAGACTGGGGAGTTAGGCGGTGAGTCGTCTTTGAGGTGGATGCCGGTATTCTGAGTAAACAGGAAAGAAAGCAGAGCGAGATATGGCTTGTCAGTAAATGGACCTGTCCAGAACATGTGGAAGAGACGTGTTTATCTGGATCGCAATCGGAGAAGGCGGGACGGTGAGTGAGTGGGGGGGGGCAGCGGGACTTTGTTTTCGAGTTCGGCGCCAGGTTTCTTGGAGAGGGCGTTCTCCGGCTTACCGCTGACAACTTCTACGGGCGGGCGAAATACGGGATTGGGTACGGACAGATCCACCATCCTCGGCGGGTGCTGTCCAGGAGCTGATCCGACGTATATTTTGAGGCTGGGCACTGGCCAACGGTCTCGGGAGAGTCTACGTTGGCAGCCTATTGCTTAATATATGAGCTGCGATGTTTCGCGTGATGAATCCCAGACAGACCGAGCTGGCTGTGACCGCCACCACATACTAGGAGTGCCAACGTTCGAAAGGGTGGAGCATGACGGCGTACAGGTCATCGAGAGCGAAGACTTGAATGATGGACATGAGTGTTCTGTCCAAGCCGACCACACAAGCAAAGCCGAGATACCGCCCAGCGCCGTCGGCACTTGTGGTTCCCGACAGTCACAATGTGTCTTCTCGAAACCAAGTTCAGGCGATGTTATTAAGTATCTTTGATACAATGAGCGATGCACAAAGTGACTCTCATTGAAGTAATGCGTACAATCAGCAATACTTTCCAAGGGCTGCAAAGTGACTCTGGTTAGCCTTTGGGGGCTCCCGCGGTATACTGTCCTTGGTATACAATTTGCAACGGCACAATCAAAATACTACAGAAACCAACCAGGGTGATAGGAAAGACTACTACAAGAGTACAAGGTCTGGATGTTGGGGGAAAGAGCATACAATGAAAGTGATAGTGGAACAGAGTCGCGTAGGATATTCAGCAAAACAGGAACATGTGGGCGAGGAAGCCAACCGAGTGACTCGGAAGCGATTTGTTCAAGACCCTGTGCATGACCGGGGGGGGCTGAATGTCTGGTTGTACTGATTGTACATCATTGATTGAGCATTTGTGTCAGATGAAAAGCTGGGATATGGGAGACCATACGGACTCTGAGAGGCAAGGGAGTATTGTGGCCTTGGAAAGGGCGAATACGTGCTGTCTGGGCTGGCAGGCTCGCACGGACAAGGGGTCCCTGACTGATATGTGGCAGGGGAAGCATAGTAGTATGATGAGGATTGAGGATCGTAGTAGACGACCAGATCCCCAGGCTTGCCAGGGGGGTGCAGCGGGTCACTATGATGCATATTTGGACTGTAACTGACCGACCTCGTTGGAACGAGATCAGCAGGAGGGGTGCCCATGAGCACATACGGGTTTCCATTGATAGGCAGACCGGAGTCGTCGTTGAGTGCACCAGCTTTAATTACGGTCATCTAAATGAAAAGGAGGAAGCTAACGCAGAAACAAAGCGTACCATCTTTATTGTGCTTCTTGTACGGACCTCTCTTGATGCCCTTCTTTCTCTCCTTGCGTTGAGAGTCGACACATTCGTCGACAATGCCATAGTGCACGCAGCGAAGACAAGGGCGAGATTCGTCGCACTTCTTGCAAGCCTTCTGACATTTGGTGCAGGCGTTCTTGACCTGGCGGCGTTTGGGACGCAGTCTAGGGGCAGAGACGAGACCCGTAGAGTATGTAGTGTGCATCGGCGTGGAGTTGTACGGGAGAGGGTGTAAGTTCATGAGCGGGGATTTTTCGGCTACGAGGGAATGCAGCACGTCAGGACACTCCTGAGTACTATAGGCGTGAGACGCCATAGACAGAGAAGAGCAAGTCGCCGAGGTCAAGACGAAGAGGCTTGGCAAATGCGCGTCTCACGCGGACATCGGGGGACGGGCTAGGAAGAATGGCAGAAAGATATACGTGATGCTGGCGGACTTTTGAAGGCGTTAGTGCAAGCACATGACAAGGCGAGAATGCAAAATGAACTCACCAATGTCGAATCGAAGGGCTGAATCACGAGAAAGCTGAGTGAAAGTTGAAATGAGGGCGCAAACGAGACAGTCAAATGAATGAAATCACACAGACACATACTGAGCAGATGTGACATCTGGAGCTCGAGGATGTGAGCTGTTTTGCTCGGATGATGTGGCAGCACAACAACTCGAGATTGCGACGATGAGTCAGGAGACGCGAGAGGTGGCAGAGGTTGTCTGTCATTGATTCGTTCTCACAATTGACCATCGGTCTATGAGTGTGACTTGCTTCTGCAAGGTCGCACGCCCGGTGTCCAGAGTCGGTTTCCTGATCCTGATGTCGATCCAGTCCTGATCCGTCTTCATTGTCATTTCCCGTCGTCCTGCATTAATATTGTTCGCCGCTGTCTAAGCAAGGGAAGGAGTGTAGATTATAGAGAAAGCACCTGAATACCAGCTCGGGGCAGTACGTGTCTTGTGATTCCGACGGTCCACAGAATGACGTGCCGGCGAGTGTCAAGCTCAAGGGATGTATCTGACTTCAGAATCATTATGTCCCCCAGCTGTGATCGAAACTAACTTTCCCTCCTACCATGCACATCAGTGGCGGCACTAGCAACGGTGTACTGTAGCCACTCTTCTCCATCCTCATCCTCAGAAGCAGCTGTTCATTAGTCCTAGATTAGTCTACTCGGTTGATGTGGAGGCGGTGATTCGAATTGTCGTGCGCGCCATCACCATTATCACAACGAACAGCTGGGATCACGCCTGCGTAGAACTGCGGGTGTTTCGCGGGCCCGGGATATGTTCCGCGGAAAGCCTACACACACACACTGGCTCACTCGCGCAATAAGTCAGATGAGACCATCGTAGGCAATTCTTACCCCTCTCGTACGATCCGAGTCCGTCACGCAATCTTACGCTGTAGCAAGTCGTCAATCGAGAATACTGTAATGTGTAGTATGTTGTCAGATACTGGCCAGTATACTTAGAATATGTGTGTGTCACTGTCAGTACAAAAGGGCGAGCAAGTAGCGTAAAAGTCGGAATCATGTACTTGGTCCTTGCAAGCCTCAAGGACCCTCCTCGGCAATCCACTCAGCAATTTCCAAGTTGTCAATTTGAACGTCAGCCCAGGGGCCTACGCACATCTGCTCATGAAAGGTCTGTGGAGACATACTCTCTTGATGCCAAAGGTGGCTGGCGTCGAGCAATGAACTAGGGAGCGGTAAGCCAGAGCCAATTCAGCAAGATGAGGCTATGCACCCTTCTCATCAGTCCAATGTTTCAATACCGAGCGGCCTCCGAGGTCCCAACGTGGCGTGTGTAGGTATGACACCAGGCTGGATGCGAACTCAGGGTGAGTTGATGATTATGAGCAGTGATGGAAGAGAAGCGTGCTCTAGCAGTGACATTGACAGAAGCTTTGCGAGATGAAGGTAGCGTCGGATTGTCGTTGCGGAAGTATTTGTATAGATCCTCGGATGCGCGCATTTGAACGTTCCTTCCACTGTTATTGCGGAGTCGTTGGAGCTTCTGACTTCGAGAAGACTTTGGACTCTGGAGTACGAACCCATAGCATATTCATATGCCTTGTCTTCCACGACGATGTCGTGATTATACCGTACGTTTCCGGGAATGACCTCGGTGACGAATGGCCGTGTGGTATTGCGCTCTGAAAATACGAGCTTCGGCTCCAGGTCGGCTCCTTCACAACCTGGACAGGACTATGTGTGATCCCGATGTCGGTGGATTCCAGCGGGCGCAGCGCTCACACAGACAGCAGCGTGAGCAGTGTATCGTCTATCAAGCATGCAAAGTGTCGCTGTTCACGGTGGCGAGAGAGGCGAAGACTTGTCTGCCGATATCTCGAGATAGGGAGAAGAGACATGTTGTGGCCCCTAGGAGCACGTCGGGCTGGCGAGAACAGCGTGCTTTCGAGAAGGACTGACTCTGCGGCGTTGTCCGCCTTGGGAGAAGGAAACGGCCAAAGGTGAGCTCAATGATGGAATGTCAAGTGATTGGATATGACACAATACAGTCCATACAGATTCCCCCCCACGAGTAATGATATTACACTTCAAAGATACGCACCACCAGGGCCTAGAGATTGTAATCGCGCGCATGATGAAACAGTGACTGCTTGTCTTCAGAACGTGTTCGCCCACGCTTCGATGTCCAGATTCGACCTTTTCGCTTGTAGTATCCACTCGTGATTCTGTGCTTGCCGTCAGAAAAAATGCCTGGCAGTAGGACATTCAGCCGACATACCAGCAAATCCTTCGGCGTCTTGCGCAGATCCGGATCCGTCAATAGACAGCTGTCGATGAAATCCTCGGCCTCGACGCGGTATGTGCCTTCTGGAGTAATCCTCGGCGCGGGCTCATTAACGATATGCTGCAAAAGCTCGAGTATGCTCATGGTCGTTCCGCCGCCCTGTAAACTAACACCCTTGCCTTTCCTCCTGTCCTTCTTCTTCTTGCAGTCCTTGCGAGATTGGGGACGCGTAAGCGCGGCGGAGCCCATGGACCCGGGCCGAGCTGGCAAGAGCGTAGTCTCGAAATCGGACAGGTCAGAGTCCGAGTTGTCGTCCGACTCGGAGAAGGGAAAGCGAGACGTCGGACTTGACGGTGTATTGAGCAAATTGTATATGTTCGGGCTGAGGAATCGTTCAAAGATGATAATGGGCGGAAGGGACGCTGCGTACAATCATGTATGTGAATGTGCCGACGGAGGTGTCGGCGATGGAGTTACTGAGCTCGCCAGAGATGCCAAAGTCGCAGATTTTGATGTCGCCTTGCGGATTGCAGAGTATATGGACCAGTTTGATGTCTGCACTGCGATGAGAAGAACGCCTGGAATAACGAGAGACCGCCGCTCACCGCGATGGATGAGGTAGATGCCCCGTTTCAATCCTTTACCTGCGATCTGGGCATCTATCTTATCAGTTGAAAGCAAGGGAGGGGGTAAGAGAGCAACACGATTGAATCTAATGACTGCATTACTAGCCAGTCTCAACAACAAACGCTCTTAGCTGGTGGTACGAAGCCAACCCGTTAACGCGGATATTCGTCTCGGGTAATCCAACTCGGGTCCGAATTTACCGGTCCGATCGAAAGATAATCCCTGTCAGGGTCATGATCGAGTACGGCTAGCAGTACCTCCTCCCTTCTCGCAGGACTGATGGCCAACCTAGCAGAGATGGATGCCTTCATTCATTTGTTTCGAAGCTTTTCGTTGACGAAAGCGATTGGCGCTGTCAAAGACCTTGGGGATGGCACTATGCTATCGGAAATTCTGTCTCTTGTGTACGTGCTTGGGCTCGAACTTCCTGCTTCTGCTTCTCTTCACCAGCATTAACGGATCACAGTGACGTAGACCATTTCTGTCCATGCATGAACGAGCAATCTGACATTTGGATCTCCCGTCTTGCAATCCTCAAGCGGTTGTATCGCCTCATGTTGGTGTATTTCTTCGAAGTGCTTCAGAGCAACCCGGCAGCTCTTGACATTCCCGATCTCCATGGCATGGCCAAGGATTATGATGTTGATGCGACGTTAATCATGTGTCGAATGGCCCTCGTTATTGGGGTTCGCTGCAACAAGAAGGCAATATTCATTGACAGTATCTTGAACCTCAGCGACACACATCAAGAGTATATCATGGAAGTTATTCAGGACGTGCGCTTGACCCTATTTCTTGACAGTTATCTTTGTACTGATTGCGCTTCAGGTGAATACGCGGATATCTCTTGGTTCTGATCGTACTGCTGCCAAGGACGCGAGTATATCAGAGTATGTCACAGTGAATACGCTTCCAGCCGACAAGTCAAATGATTGTGCGACAGAGATGATCTCCTTTATGCTCTTCAGTCTGAACACAGACAGTCAAAATTACGGCAGGAAATGCTGGAGGCGATTGGTGATAGCATTCTTCAAGAATGTCGTGCTCTGAAAAGCGCGCAAGAAATGCTCCTCTCTGAGAAGGAAACGGCCGACGAAAGACTACGCGAAACTGCCGATAGACATGATCAGCTCCAAAGAACTCATGCTCTTCTTGTAGAGGACATGTCTCGCAGTTGTGCTGCCCTGTGAGCTGCTTTATACTAAGGCCCAGTGATCAATGAGTGCTGAAGCAGGAGCAGGCAAAAGACTGAAGATCAATGTGCCATCACGGAGATTGACCTTGAGAAGAGCACAGTCGTTATCACGAATCTGCAGGATCAACTTCGAGAGCTGAAATGTAGAGCTGACGAGGCCGTGGAATTGCAAGATCAGGTCGTCGAGTATGTGCTTGGTTCGTTACTTCCTCACGAGCGACTAACAGGTTCCCTAGGTATCAGCAGACAATCGAAGAACTCACAAGCGCAAATCTCCTACTAGAGAAGAACAATCAGGTTCTCATGGCGGCTCAGTCGCAACGGCAGGTAGAAAATCTCTGCCCATTGTCTTCGAATGCTGGCGAAACTATAAATTTAGGCACTGCAAGAACAGCTGGCCAATCCAACAGAGCAGTACTCCTTACTTGAGGAGGCACGCACAGAGTCCTGGAAAGCCAGACTCGCAGAGTTAAATGGTCAAATATGGCAGCAGTCGCAAGAAATACATCGTCTCGAGTCTGAGTTGAAACAATCACGTACAAATCTCGCGTCCCAACAGCAGATATCCAGGAAACGATGCTCTCTATGTCATGGCGATTGTGAGTGCGCTTCTTCTGGTGCGGTCGCTCTAAGACTATTTCAGACCGTAGCGTCAATGCTGTGGATGAAGATTCCGCCTCAGCCAGTCGGACAGGCCCCAGCAAAGATGAGAACCGCTCAGCATCCTGTTTCGAACTTGGGAACCTCCCATCTACCGCATCGCCCTCAGTTCTGGAGTACATCACTCGTCCACTGCTATCGGCTAGTAGGCAGTCTGAACACAGTAAGTTGCCTTGTGAGTGCAAATGATCATCTCATTCGGAGAGCTGTGCAGATCGACATCCTCTTACTCTTGAGACAGTATCTCCGGATCACCACTTCGTCCGACGCCTGATTGTGAGACTGCACCGTTCCTTTGACAGTTATCTGATGAAATTCAGAGTGGTTCGGATACATCACTTCCCGATGGATACAGTATCGGGATGTCCAATTGTCTCCTCATTAGCTTTCAACAATCAAGGTCTGAAATTTGTAGGCGGGGGTGGCAGCGCACTCTCAGAATAGCTCTATTTGCCATGGCCGTGGCCATAATGATCTATGTGATTTATTGACGACAATTAACGTTGAGCTTGTGGCGCCTCTGCGAATGAACAGTGAACAGTCCCCATTGAATGCAGTATACTTAGTCTCGCAGCTCTGTACAAATTGTGAGATTGTTTGTATCAGGTGGAGATAGGGCGTTTCGAGGATTGTGTGCGAACAGTGCATTGGTGGAGAGCACCGGTGGTTTATGGCATATGATCGCTAAAGTACTAACTGGAGATAAGGTATCCACAACGTCACGAAATGCATGCGGTTGATTGTCTCTCAAACGAAGTCACTCGATGGTGTGGCCTTGTCGACTGTATGCCAGCTGGGCAGTGGCCACTACCCAATATCTCCTGAATGGGTAAGACTTCGCGGCCATCGCTTCCTGGTATTCAACCCATGCTTCTCAGTCGAGACCGATGAGGAGACCTACCTGTCCCAGTGACCATGACTCAACACTGATATCAACCAGACTACAGACGGTACTGACGGGCCGTACAGTCGAACAAGTGTGTGATAAGGGTACATGACTCGAATGAGCAGAATGAGCAGATACTACTAGCATCGTATGAGTAAGACAGAGCTACGGAGACCTCTGAGGCAGGCATGAAACTACGAGAGATGCGTCAAGGCGTGCCAGGGTCCACACGTTTACGCAAGCGACTCAAGAGCGAGAATTCGAGTCAGTGCATTGGCTGACTCGGACTGAGGGGAAGAACATCAAACACAACTGAGATATCTTCATATCCCGCTTGGAAATTGGTTAGCCTGCGCTTTTCGTCATTATGGCCCGGGTCGGGGATGAGTGCCTTCCAATGCTGTTCCAATGCATCTCAAAGCCTCAGGACGTCAAAGAGTGGAATCTCAAAGCCAAGGTTCTGGCCAGCTTCTCGCAATTCCTTGACCCAGGAGCTGTGATTTTGAGGTCCAACTCAAGCATTGCGTCTAGAGTGGCTCTTGCCAAATGGTCATGCGGGAGGGAGAGCAAGTATCGTAGGTATAGAACACACAGTAGGAAGCGACGAATCAGGATCGGCAAAATGGCCGTTTCAGTGTAGAGCATGGCAAGAGTAGAGTCAGAGCTAACCCGGAGCAGTCGCCGCAGGAAGACTTTCTTGGTCCGATGAGACATCATATCCGTAAGTGAAGTGGCAGTCGACGCGTGCCATGTATAGCTGACGTGTTTCTTTTGCAGGTGTGCGTCCGGGAAAACTCTGATATTTCTGAGCAAAACTTATCCGATCTTATCCCAAGAAACATGATCTTATCCGAACGAACACAATCTAATCCGAACGAACACAATCTTATCCGAACGAATACAATCTTATCCGAATGAACACAATCTTTTCCGAACGAGACAATCCCACAATTAAACACAACAAATATTCCCACACGGCATGGACCCATTCGGGATCGCCGGACGCTACTGTATAGCGTACATTGGGTACATGGTGCACAACGCCATTCAATACACTAGCCTAACATTCATTTTCTCAAGCTCAGGACATGCTTCTCGGAGGAGGAGGATATTACTGACGCACAAAACTCTATGTACAACATCAGAAGTTCACTAGATTGCAATCGCCAGGCAGACTCAAACGTGTTCAATGACAGTTTGAGCAGTTGAGCCCGAGTCACCCAGACTACTAGCGGGGCTGTCGGTGCTCTGTGGGAGCACTTCGAAGATTGTACGAACGAGGATTGGCGCGGTCGATACAGGATCTGACATTGTCAGTCCTTCGACC
Source organism: Strobilurus luchuensis (assembly GCA_019915105.1). Classification (NCBI taxonomy): domain Eukaryota; kingdom Fungi; phylum Basidiomycota; class Agaricomycetes; order Agaricales; family Physalacriaceae; genus Strobilurus; species Strobilurus luchuensis. The sequence goes on along the minus strand of JAHLMJ010000007.1, from coordinate 1,451,336 downwards.
ACTGTGACCACCGAAGTGGTCGTGAAAACCACTGGGAACGCAGTCACGGTAGTGACAATGGTATGCTCTTGCCCACCGGATAGATGGCGCCAGCTGGAAAATACGTAAGGGCTGAGAAGGGTGACGGCGAGGCGAAAAGGAATAGTCAGATGGTCCAAGGTGATTGGCTGGCTGACTGACAAGGCCAGGCCAAGCGCAAGCAGGCCCAATGTAAAGGCGATGCGCGACCATGGCCAGGACTTGAACTCCTTCAAGAGGGTCTAGGAAGTATACGTCAACATTGCTCCAATCGTGTTTGGAATGACACAGAACGGACTTTGACTAGTACCCATTGCCACCGACTCGGTGCTTTGGGATTCTTTCTTTTCCATATCTTTACGCTTGGGCCGTAGGTCTTCTCGCTGATCCCAGTGGCAATATACTCGATGTTTTGGAACTTGGTATATGCCTGGCAGGAAAATCGACGCCAGTCTACTTTCAAAATGTGATGAAGACGTACAACAGCCTGAACCAAATCGTTGCCTGTAATAGACTGTAACCCAATCTGTGAGAACATGACGGTAGAAAGTCTCACAAGTAGAATGAGCAAGGGTGGTAACTTTGCGTGTCGAAAGGTCAATGATGCTGGCCGCACCGCGACTGCTGCCAATCAAGATAGCCCGGTCGTCATGAATGAATGTAACGGGAACGATCACGTTCTGAAGAATGGTATCGGACAGCGTATCCCGGAAACCGAGAGGAGACCCTAAATTGTAGAGGTCGACGCCATCCAGTAAATTGGATGCTGCCAAAAGTAGTCCGTCGTCCGATACGGCAGATCTTCCACTACTTTCGATAAGCTTTCTGGTCATGGCACAGAGTTGGCGCTCACGCACATACGTGTAGAAGGGAGAATCTCCCAGATCGCGTCAAATTTCCCAGCCGTGAGTGAATGGCATCTACAAGCTGAGTGTCCAAGATTGTGCTGGATCGAGAATTCACTCTTACCGTATGCCATGGTTCAGGTAGGAGACTATGACTTGATCGTTGTGACGGGGAACATGTATACTACTAGCTTGGAGAGACGGATTGAAATGTACAGAATACGGGAACTCTGGTTGTTTCAGAACGAAACTGATAGTGAAATCTGTTGAGCGTTAGTGTACATCGCCAAGATGGCCACACGGAACGGTGAGATACCTTTGTTCAAGACGGTCACATTTTTGCCATGGCCGACTATCATGCATTCCTTCCAATCGAATGTGAAACAACGAATAGGTCCTTCCAGATTGATCAGAATCCTCTTCGATGTGTTTTCTACATTCTGCAGAATCACTTGAGAGTTTGTGTGAGATGTGCAACAGAGGAACAGACCTTTGTGTACGGTTTCAAATAGCGATAAACAATCCCTGCCCTAGTCCCAACATAGAGGCACGGCAAGAACGACTTCGTGCCACGCGGGCTCCACACCATTGCCTCGATAGCCGCTGTTTCTCGCTCGTAGGTACAGCGTTGACGACCCCCAGATGTTTGGAACACCCGGACAATACCATCCTCACAGCCAGTAGCCAGATATTGTCCATCTTCGGAGAAGGACAAGACGTTGATCGTCCCATTATGCTGGTCGTTCAAGGTGGATTGGACAACGTAAGACATGACCGTGACTGGCGATCCTGAGAAAGGAGGGAGAACTAGATAGGCAGATGAACGAACGTGATATAAGTACTCCCCAGCGCATGTCGAAGGTGAGGTTGCCACGCCTTCGCGGTGGATGACACTGAAAGTCTCAAGGGGGTACGGTGTATATAACTCAATATCAAATTCAGTATCGCAGCATGGTCCAAGGAATACCAACGCTTCATCTTTGCACCGCATCCGTTGTATCCATCGCCAATCTCACCATCGACATGAGTGCCAATGATACGGACGATGGTTGGCGCAAGAATCAGAGCTCCTGCATAATTATTGATGCATGCAGTTATAAATTGTGCCAATGTACGTAATGTTGTATGATCCAGGCGTGGGCTTCTGGAACTGTAGACGGCGGAGGGGTTCGCAGGCGGCGCATAGGTCCTCGTGGGCTGTCCTGAGGACGATGGTGAGAAGGCACACGATTTAGTCGGCCACCCCGACCTTACCATTGTAGTTTCGCGAGAGACGTCCAGCAGACGATTGACCGGCTTTGACTGCATGGACGCGCGCATTGACAGCGCCGATGCCATGCTGGAGACCACACATCAGAGAAGAACAGATTGGTAAATGCAAGAAGATACCTTAGTCGGAACCGTCTCATGCTTCAGGCTCTGTCACACGAGTTCGTCGAGCCTTGTGAGCCGTTCATCCGAAAGCACCACTCCCGTCAATGAGTATCTCTCCAAAAGCACGCCCGAAAACTCTTCGCCGATAAATTCCATCAACATAGACGCGCTTGCCGACCGCTTGCCCCGACAGCAACATCGACGCCTCATTCGCCGACAAGAAGGTTTCAGGGGCCAGGATGAGTGCCGGGTTGTGTAGGTGTGCGACGAGGTTCTTGGCCGCGCACACGGGTAGTGCAGCGACACCAGAGTTCATCATAAGTCCGTGGAGGAGGATCTGAATCATGACCAGACGCGAAGCCTCGGACTGCCGAAGCGGTTAGGCGCGCGTTGAAGCGGAAAAGGGGGGAGGAAGCTTATGATAGCGGCTGCCTGAATCAGGAAGCCATAAGCCATAGAGAATACAACGTTGCGGATCGTCAAAGGCAGAGCGGCACGTCGGTCACAGTCATTCTTCGCACGACCGTCCAAAACCTTCTTGTTGAAGTCGAGAGTCATTCTGTATGCCTGAGGATATGGAGCAACATGAGGTTTGTTATCATGGCGGCGAGACTTGGTCCCCTGCACGACATTCTCGGAATCAATTGATGACAGTCCTGTAGCATTTCATCCGACAAGAAGGCCTAGAAAATTGTCAACACGGTAATGTTTGCGCACTCGTACACTCACATCCAACCCTCTTGCAGAGCACGCCGGCATCACATGCTCCTGCCACACGCGTCCAAAATTCTCGGCACTCGTAAAACAAAAGCATGTCTCCGGAGCGCTGAAGAAGGACACAGTGACATAGCGCGCGGTCACAACTAGCACTTCTTCTATGGGAGGGGGGGGGGGGGGGACTGTGGAAGGAATGAGATTTTAAAAAGCAATAGTTTCGAAGGGTGCTTACTTCTGTGCATAAGTGCGGATTGGCTGGTGTCAAACGTGGTATATAGCGGCGGTGCCCAGACTGGAACCGAAAAACGGAAGTTCGTAATGAACGTCTGTGATGCGAACGATCAGACGCCCGAGTCTCGTAGTCTAACGCGCCTTAGGATCATACGTGCTGCATGGAAAGGAAAGGCGCACTTTCAAGTCGTTATACCAGCCTGCAAAGTCCTGGGCAGCCCGACAGGCCCTCAAATCTCGAGAGACCGCTACAGCTGTAGGCATGTTGGCGCCACGACTCTCTTAGTGGAAGGTAAGGATTCAAACGGATATACATGCAGCTAGACGCTCACATGGAAGAAGTACTCCACCAGGACGTCGTGCCAATGCTTCATCAACCTCTGTCTGTTCTCCCTAGGGTGAAGATGTTGTTTTCTCCATTGCCACGTCAAAGGCATGTCGGTATGAGGACCGTCGCAGACTCGTTCGTCGGCGACTGGAACGGGCGTAATGTATGTTCCGCCGCTCTCATCACGTTCTGGACTGAAAATCAGGTCTCAAATTCTGTGAGACCGGGCTGCGGCAGCGCCGTTGCGTACAGGAGACGCCGCCCCGTGCGGAAGTAACATAGGATACCACGCCTGCATATATGAGAGCCTTGCTGGAAGAGGGTGAACGGCCATGCGCACCTTGACGAGAGATCCTCGTCGACCGCCATACGCCGTCCGAGTTTTGAGAACCTCGCCCTGTCAAACCATGAGCGTTGTGGCACGAAGGGACACAGATTGAATATACCTGCGTGTCCATGCCAGTCTACACCTCTCCCCCAGAAAAAGAGTGAGAGAACCTAGGAGAAAAAAACCCCGAAACATGGTGGATCGCCTTGCGACGGACAGCACGTAGTCAGAGGATGTGGTGTTGAAGAATCAGGGTGGAACGGGAAAAAGAAAATTAAGAAAGCTCAGGGCGAACGTGGCCGCGCACATGTGATCGTCCCGATCATCCGGACGAACGATCGACCGCATCTCCGTCTCTCACCACGACGGCAGCTCTTCAACGAGCGGCCGTCCGATCTGCAAATTCTTTGTGTACCTTCTCTGGATCCGCCATCGAGGAACCCTGGACGGCTTGGAATTGGACGTTGTCTTCACGCCTTGCAAAGGGCGTGAATACCGTTCTCGGGCCTATCAGCGCGCAAGCCGGCAGGCGACACCACCGGCCCTTCTTCAAGCCCGCCTTGGAGGCGTCCGCGGTTTTGGAGGAGGGCGACTACGACGGAAACGCAGAAGAGGGCTGCAGCGCCGCGTACCCGGGCGCGGAGGTGGGAAGCAGGCTCATCGATTGTCTGCGGGGGTCTGGCGAGTCGGTATGTTCTGATTCGCTTCCGAAACAGCTTCGCGGGGACGAGGTCATTGACGACAATCTCGTATCTGCGACGATGGACAAACGATCCTGATGACGAACGACCAACGAATGACCGCGCCTGATTTTGTTCGAACGCATAAGCCTCACTCCCACTCAATACCATCTCCCCACCGTCACCGCCCTCACATCGATGCCGCAGCCACAATATCGAGGCCATGTCCAGGCGTTTGCCGATGCCATCAAGGCCAACGATCCTTCCCAACACAGAACGAGCAGTGCGTCGCTGTCGCCACCGTCTGCCACCAATTACAGGAGTACTTCCTCCAGACCCTCATCGGTGGCTTCCACATCGCGGTCAAAGACACCATCACACGCACGGTCCCTCAGCCAACGGAGTGAAAGAAGTCGCGCTGGGCGTCACGGTGGACTGGACATGGGAGATAATGTTCGCATGGAATCGCTCGGCTTTGAAGGGACCTTGCGATACTGAGGGGAGATTGACGGCAAAGTGGCCACTTCAGGCGCTGTAGCACGCTCCTTGTCGTCACCTGTCTGCTCGCAGCTCGCTAGGCCTAAACCGCGAGCACCAACAACGGGAATCGGGATAGCTCGTTGCAGGATCCCCAGCAGTACTTCCATGCCGCCGACGCCGGCACCAACTTCTTCTTCTCGGTCGGTGTCCTTGGGTGGCAGCGGCATCGTTTCCGCTGCGGACCTTCAGCAGAGAAGTAGAGGACTACAGGCAAAGATTGCCTCTTTGTCGAATGCGCGTACCGAAGCACATCTCCCGACCTGGATCATCGCAGTAAGCTCACCATCCGTTCCAATCATCTCGTATCGCTCATCTCCGTATGAAGGAGACAACACCCTTATTACCTTAGTGTCCCTTATTCTCCGAGATGTGGACTCACATTCCTGTCCTCAATGCAGTCTCGTTGTTTGGACGAATGTTTCCGAACTTCCTTGCAGATAGGTATGGACCGCTGAATGGTTGGTCCTTGAGGACTTGTGCACGGCGAACGTCGATGCTGACAGTATTTGTACATGCGCAGTTTATGTCCCGAGCAGACTCATCACCAGCAACATCGTCTGGGCCCTGCTCAAGGTGTCTTTGTCGGTCAGTTGTCAGCGTATGCCGTTTTCTATGGCTTCTTCTCTGGAGCCTTTTTGTCAGTGTCGACGGCCACATTCACTAGGAGCCCGACGCTCGATGACATGGGGTAACACTACTCTTAGCGAATTCGGCAGGCGCTCATGTCTTCCTAGCATCCGCATTGGCGTGTCCTGCTTATTTATTGGGCCAACTTAGGTCATATATAAAGTATTCTTCAGTGTCGTCACTAACGTGAACATCAGCTTTTTACGCTTGATGGGACCTTGTGTATCGCCATTACTCGCCATGGGATGGTAAGACGGAAGGGACATAGTTTGTGTAGGATCGATTAGGTAGATGACTGTACCAACTAGATCTGGACTAACATTGTTCCCTTCAGCTTCCCACTCACAAATCCTGTCGGAGAGGGGGTAGACGTAGACTTTCTAAGTCATCCTCATCCTCAACCATAGCCATATGACTCCATTGCGCCCGGTACCAAGGCAGCGATCGTAGACGGGGAAGGGAGACTCCCTGCCAAGAGGGGTGTGTTAGTACTGTACTGAGCTCTTGCAAGTGTATCACTAGATTACCGAAGGAGCGCCTGGTTCAAGGGTCGCGCTAGGAGGGGCCACATTTCCTCTCGTAGGTGCGTCCCGGCTCGCCTGCTGCACCGCTTTCTGTCAGGAGGGTGTGTTAATACTGAACTCTTGTATAAGTCCGTCGTCGAGATTACCGGATGAGCATCTGGTTTAGTGATGGCGCTATGAGGGACCACATTTCCTGTAGACGCGGCAGGGATGTTGGGTGCGTCCTGGCTCGCCTGCTGCACCAGCACCCAAGCCTCTTTGGACTCCGGCCGGCAACGCTTAGAAGTAGAATCCCCAAATTTTGCACTATAAGAGTAAGCTGCGGTGGATGTCTGAATCCTAATACAAATGTCACGCACTGATCATTTTCCACATGCCGAGACAGCTCCCCATAGAGCAGCGTTGGATATACGCAAAGATGACAGTGATAGTAGCTGTAAATTTGAGGACGATGAACTTAGGATCAGGGGGATCGATGTCTTACCCATCCGGGGTTCGGCTATGTTCTAGGACATGTCTCTGAGGACGTCGGTCCCACTCTCCACAGATCTTGCATCGCGGGTGGTTCTTCTGGCAACCAGTAAGCAGGGTCGACAAAGAAAAGCTTTGTCGCGACTCACGGCGGCTGATTTCAACGCTTCATTGTATTGTGAGGTATCCAGTATTATGGGTCGATCCATGGCTGAATCTCCCGACTTGGCAAAAGTGGGGCCGAAAAATCTGCGAGCCGCATTCAGTGACCAGTCATCCAGAAGACTGCGCGGAACATAGAATGTACGGCCAGAGCTGCTACCAGACATGGCAGCTAGCTGCGATCACTGGCAGACTACAGGCAGATAGGAACCAATCTAGATATAGAGGAATGTCACTCCGCATAGGAACCCAAATCTCCGAAAGAAGACGACGGTCGGGGCTCGGAATAGTGTCGGATAGATGTTGGATACTAGATGTATAGATATATTTGAACGTGCCATCAGCCCTTGAAGAACACAGCACGGTCCGTACCACAGTACTACTACATGCTACGTACGCTACTGACTCAAACTGACACATAACCACATAGAAACAGCCCCCGTAAGGTAGGTTCGAGCGATGCTCGGTGCATCAGCAGATGAAGTTGAACTACACTTGAATGACAACTTGAACTATAGGCCCGGATAGTCGGAGAGTCGAGACCGCAGGTGCATCAAAACCCATCACGAAGTGATCGACAAAGTTGTCTCGATCAACGGTACGTGTGGCAACCTCATGTCGCGATTGAATGAATCCTCCTTGCACCTGCTTCAGATTCGAGATGACCGTAAAAAAGTTATCAGAAGATCAGGGATTAGTGAGGGATCAGGTCTAGTTTCTTCAAAAATTTGCTTCCTGCGCTCACCAAATTTCGAAGGAATCTGAAGAAGATCAATGGACGTCCGAGGAGGGCTCCACACGCACAATTTCTCAAAAGACCTTGAAGCAATCACAGCTGCCACGCCGTCGCAATGCTGCCTTTGGAACAGACTTGAAAGGTCCAATGCCAAAGAAACGTTATGATGGTCGAAAGGCTCAAGAATCGAAGGCTCACCAGAGAAAGGAGCGGAACTGGCGCTCTCGCGTCGGCGATCAAGGGGTGTCTTTGTTGACTCACTCTCTTGTCGATGGCTTTTTCAGTTCCCTTTCCTTCCTTTGGGGCGTTGGCCGCCTCTCAATGCGTCTTCTCAAGTTCCCTTTCACGATCTTCCTTTGCCTGCACGTCGCCATATACATCCTTGGCCGCTTGGGAAGTTCATTTGCTCCCACTGCACGCGAAGCCTGTCGCATTCCTGGAGTGTCCCTCCTTGTCCCATTATGTGATTCTTGGCCCAACTTGGCCAACCAACCCATGCGTGCCGACTTCCCTTCCCTAGTCGAAGCCCAGAGTCAGACTTTCGGCAAGATGCTCGAGGAGTCTGCAGGGGGGTCTGCGCTCTCCCTTGAGATCAAGATGTCGGAAATTGCTACCAAAGACCTCATCATTTTGGTCCGAAACAGTGAGCTTCGTGGGCGGGACCTCCTTGTGGAGGTTTTATCAGATCTTGCTCGTGACGCCCGAGCCACATCAGAGGGACTTCAAACGCTGGGCTCCCAGGTCAAATTTGCCGTCGATGGGTAAGTGAATTATCAGTCTGCTTCCTCCGAACACTAAGGCTCATCGTTTACAAGGGTTATGTCGGTGAACCGCCACGCGCTGACTTCCATTGCATCTACTCGGCAGTCCTCCCATTCCGTTAGAGCGCCTTGGTACCAGCCTTGGAAATCTTCTATGTCTATCACTGAGGCGGTCATTGTCAAAACCTTCACGGAATCTATGGACTTTTTGGATAACACCATGGAGCGTCTCATTCTGGAGAGCCATAATCAAATGAAGCATCTTGTCGACCTTGAGGCTCATCTTGATCTTCTTTCCGAGTTGGTGTCCCGTGAGGATGTAGACATATCTGCGGGGCGTGATGAAGTGTTAACTTCTCTATGGACTGTTTTGGGGGGTAATAGGGCTTTGGTCCGGAAATACGAGCGAGGCTTGGCCCTTCTCTCTGCGCTGTCTGGTTATCGGAAAGCGGCCTTGATGCATGTGATTTCTGCCCTTCAAACTCTGCAAGAGTTGCGTGGAGATCTGGAGGTCCTCCGTCAAAGCGTGGCTTCACCTGCCTTGTTGGGGTCGTCGATTCCGGTGGAGGTTCAGATTGAAAGTATTCAGTCTGGCCTTTTGCGCTTGCGCGAGAGTGGAGCTCGGGCCAAGGTTAGTGAACGGCACGCTAGAGACAAACTACTCGTTGCCAAGTAAGACTGTCACGTTTCCCAACTTGATCTCTTTTCACGTTCACACTACACTGGTTCTACATACCTACACTGGTTTTGTCCTTCGTTCTGACCTCGTTTATCTGTTCACTGTTACATACCTACACATTTGGTATCCTTCGTTCTACACTCGATATCTGTTCACTTTCACCTACAAATGTAATGTTCTTATACTGACCTACTGTTCCTCGGCCTCCTGTCCGTAGTGACGGCACTTCTCTCTACTGATCTTTGGTAGTGGGAAGCCTCCGTGGAGTCAAGGCTGCCGGCCCAAGAGCTTAGAACTCTGAATTGAAAGTTGGACGTATTCTAATTTCTGTGATAATTTTGTTCTACTTACATCGCTGCGGCCCAAACTAGTACAAAGTAGTCGGACGACATCGGCCAGTCACTCACTCCCACGCGCGTCTCAAGCCCAATGCCATTGTGGCGCCCACATCGACACGTACTAGCCAAGCAGACAAGACCACGTTGGAGCAGGCCAAGCCTCGTGCCCGCGTCGAGGTGCAAGAGTTGTGTCAAAGGAGCAAACAGGGGGAGGGCACCGGAGAATTCCGTTGGATCCAACAGGTGCAGCACCCTACGTCATCATTTCGTGCGGCTTGCTTGTTTGCCGTGTCTGGCCGCACTGCCGGTTTGATCTTGTTTAAATCAAGCTCGTCTTACTATCATCACGATGTGAGCCGTAGCTCTTGTCATTCTGCTTCATTTCCGCCTGCTCTTATCCCCATTTCTGACTCTTACTTCCATGATGGGCTCTGAGGCAGTACAAGAGGTCGCAAAGCGGAATAGAGGAGAAACAATTACAGTACACCATTATACAAAGCGGCTCAGAGCAGGTATAGTAGTACTTATACCAGAGTATGTTAGTGACTACATCACTAGAATCAATTGTTCTTCTAGTGTTTTTGAGATGCTCTAGAATGTACAAGAAATGTCCTTGTCTGGTCCCCGTGCTCACCCTCGAAGCTATGCCTTGTATGCCGGTAGTGATCTGAGCCGAGGTGCCGCGTCCCGAAAGTCGAATTATGACGTAGGGTGCTGCACCTGTTGGATCCAACGGAATTCTCCGGTGCCCTCCCCCTGGGAGCAAAGGAGGATACCTACAAGGCAGCATCAAGGCACGCGTCAGGAAGCGAACTAGAAAGAAGCAGTCTAACGTTCTGATATCTGGTGTGGTCGTTTTCAGATCATGTGTAGCAGCTGTGCTCCAGGATGGTGATGTGGGTGTTGAATGCCAATCTTGATAAAGAACTTTGAGAAGATTCGAAGTGGTGCGTCGGGCGGTGTTGCGACTTCAGATGACGCCTCGAATGCAAAAGTGGGGGCCACAGGAGGAGGAGCAAATGCGTCTGATGCCTGCGGCTCCTGCTCAGCTTCGGGTTCTGCGTTGGCTGGAGTCCCGGGGTCAATTTTCGTCCCTCGCGGAACGCTTTCAATATGTCGGCCGCCTTCTACTTGGCATACTTGATCCTTCCTTCGTGCTATCAAGAAACAGACCTATTGCCTACGTTGCAAGCAATACCACATATCGGCTCCGACATTTCACTTTTCGGGAATGTGGATAGAACTTCGAGAAAGTGGGCGGCTGCGAGGAACTTCTTTGCGGTTCCTCTGATAATGCAAGTGTAAATAGGTCAGTTAGGCGGCAGTGCATGGTGCTTTACCCACATCCACTATCCTCGTTATCAGCCTGCTGAACACTTTGACAGCAAAGTTCTCAGCATAGCCGCACTCGCAAATTCCATGTCGATTGCGTCATTGCTTCTTCCATCGACTCAAGTAACCTTAGTAGGGCAAGTAGAGAGTTTGTCTGCAGCTTGACTTTTTGACATTCAGGGCGATCCCACTCGTGCCGCATAGTATGCACCTGCAAATGCGCTATCAGAAACGGATGATCACTTCTCGGAATGCGGAACGTACTTGAACGACATGTAGAGGCATGAGATTCGATAAATGGGAGGAAAAAGCAGGGAAAAAGAGGCGATGAACGATAACAGTAATTAAGGCATCGAGCGACCCTGAGCAGACGGCATGAGGGCATCCTGTATCGATATCATACCATGAGTTGGAGAATTTTCAATTGACGAAGGCTGAGCGCTGAGGACTATCGAAGTCGGATGTACGTACTAGGGTGGGCCTTCTTTCCTGTGCGCCGCTGACATCCTTTCGTTTCAGCACCCCGATATCTCGTCAAGTGCGAAATCGCCTATCGCGACAATCACCCAGTGCACGACGTTTGTTGAGTTGTCGTGCGCGAGGCACGAGCGTTCGCCGACTTGAGGTCTTCGATCGGACCGGTGATGCGGTCAATCGTTCCTCTCTCCTTGACCGTCATCACCGCCGACATTGAAGTCGCGCTCGCGACAGCCTTGAGCGTGCTGCCACTCCTTTCGCTCGCTTATTTTCTCTACCTCCTTGTCTCATTTCCTCTACAGACAAATGGAGCGGATTGAACACGACCCAGGCCACGAGGTCTGCCCCAACTTTGCAGACCAACGGTATCAACGACAACGTGGTTACCTCGTCGCGGACGACGCTCTTCCCGACATCACCACCGACGACTTAGCGGCTCAGCACCTTTGCGACGAATGGCAGGCCGAGAATAGTGCACGCCAAACCCTATATCAGGCTCAAGTCGAAGCAGACCGCGTCAACAACGAACAACGACGGTTGCTGGAAGAAGAGGCAAGGAAAACTCGAGAGGACACGAGCGGCGCAAGAAGGAGCAGGCAGACTTAGCGGAGAAAGAGAAGAAGCGCGCCATCCTCCACCCGTTCGACGCGTCAGCCAAGATGGGGCCAATCATCGACCGCCTCCCGCCCTACGCTCTACAGAAGATGCAGAACCGCAAGTTTTTTTGGCCTCTGGTACTGCCTTCGCTCTGCATGCCGCGAGGCCCGCACACTTTAGTTTGTCGGAGTCCAGTCGGACCCATACAGTAAGAGTCTTACCACCACTTGGCCTTCCAACAGACGGTCGCCTTTCGTCAAACACTCGCCTTCAGCACTCGAGTCTTTATTTTGACTCCCATTGGTAAGATTTTCAGCTTTCTTTCTTCCCAGTTCCTTACTGATATTAACTTGAACATCAGTCAGTCGCCGACTTCGAGACCGACTCAGACCTTCAACGACTGCCTGACGGACGCGATACTCAAGCGGTCTTTAGTTTGCCTCGAGATCTCTTATGTCTGTCAACATACTGCCGCTCGACACCTAGGACCGGCAAAGTAAGTTTCAAGTTCTCCTACTTATCACCGTGTACTTGCTAAATAACTCTCGACTGACTAGGCTTCACGACGGACGACTCATGGCATCAACAAGTGCGACTGAGCTTCGCGAAGGCTGGATCTTCCAGATACCTGGTGCGTCCTCTGACTGATCTCTTCTCTGCGCTGTGCTGATGTTGACAGGCAACTTGTGACAGCTCTCGGCAGTTTGTTGGAACCGTTATCGGCCCTCAGCTCGGCCGCTCAGTCAGTGGAATGAACGCGGACGACACCTGATCCGGTGTGTTCAAGACTCGACGACCCGTTGGGGGGCACCGTCCGCGCCAGCACCAATGGACGACCGTACACATATTGTCCATGACCTGTTCGCTTTCTCGGCGCCCCCAACGCCGTTGTCGTCGCCAGTAGCCGAACAGGCAAGCTATCACCTTGCACGTTCGATGCACTTGGCGAGAAGGGTAAGTCTATCTGTAGATTAGCTTGAGTTATGCTCATGATCTGCACAGGCGGCTGGTCGCCTTCACGACTCGTTACCCTTGAACGTTCCGCATCGCTGAGCCTAACCGCAAGCTGGCCATCATCGTCGTTCACAGACGGCCGTAGGTTCCCGTGTTTGAGTGCAGTGAGGTCTTCAGTTGGTCGACTGCGGTGCCGGCCATCAAGTCTCCTGTTCTGAAGTGAGGCATGTGGCACGCTATTTCTCGCCACCCAGTCTCAGCTTGTCATCTCCTGCTCGTTCACTACTCCTCCGTCTGCCAGGCAGCCTCCGTCTATTACACCAGTCTCAACCTGCCACCGCTCAAAGAGCGGCACAGTCGTCCTTATAGCTCGCTCCCCAAAACATATGTATCCATGGCTCAGCCTCCACCGCGAACAAGAAACGGACTCGATGTACAGTACTGGAAATCTCAGGCGCTCCAAAGTCAAGGTCCTTACGAGACCTAGCTACCGCGAAGCTTTGGAACTAGTCGTGCTATTTTGTAAAACTCTGGACTAGAGAGAAAGTCCAGAGATCCACTTGTGAGCAATCCAAGGGCACACACCTCATTCTGACTCCATACCGACGCATTCTCGTTGCGGTGGCCGACATCCATCCGGTGCTCAACTATAACACAGCAACCCGACAGTGGTCGCGACGGAGCCGCCTTTCTACAGGGCCTGTTGATACAAGTCCCTATGCCACAGTCTTTCCCTGCTTCGCCGCTGCAGACAAATGCGCAGCTTACAATGCTCCCGCTCAAACTTGAGCCACCACTCTCACACATCCCCATCCTCTATCTCCTGCCACGCAGCAGCGCTAATGGCCGCTCGAACCACTTCGACGTGAACTCAGCCCAGAAGAGTCGCGACGGTGCTGATATTCATGGAACTTGATATCACTTCTTCATCGCATCCGTCGCGCACGTTTTTCGCGCCGGTCGAGGCTCGCTCATGATTCGAAGCTCTAGGCGGTCGATCTGCACAGACCAGATGGGACGCGAAAAGTTCATTGGCTTGACCAGCAAGATGAAAGTGTCCGGAAAAGCGGTCATCAATGAGGGGGCAGTCCACGAGATCTTTAACGGCGGCGTATGGTTGGTGGCAAAGGACGGTGTCGGCGTCGCTCATGGCTCAACATAATCATGACCACGGAAAGGCTCGAGCAGGATCTTGGAACAGGATAACCTATTTACGCTTGGCGCGGACGAGGTTACGATGCGCTCGTACGGCCGAGCGAATGGCAGAATCGGATAATGAGCTCAATCAATCATCTACACTTGCAATCACAAGTAGACGGCCGTCAGCGGCGTCCGAATTCTGTCCTGGAGTCGATGAGAATCAAGGAAGAAACGCGAACAACTGGGGAGTGGCGCAGTATCGTAGGTATCGTAGAGCAGCTCAAGAAGGGACTGCAAGATGAAAATTATCAACCGTCTCGAGGAATGTGACCAAAGAAGAGTCCGTGTGTAGGAAATACACGAAGGTTAAGGTCGGGAAAAGTACCGCTCCTTATCAACGGTGTGAAGGGTACCAAGCATAAGAGCAAGTAAGTTGTGCCTGTCACTTCCTGGGAGACGAAAGTGCCAAGTATGGGACAAGTTGATCACGGCCATTGGACGAGCCATGAAACGCCACAGTCGCCAGGATCTGACTGGTTATTGAAATGCAAGGGATGATTTACAATTTGATTCGAGTCACTAGTCACTGTAGTTCGACGGATAAATTCCGACCAGGAAGTCGTTAGCATCGACAACACCTTCGAATATGTCCATCCATTGATCAAAAACATATGTCACATCCTTGACAATTCCATCTTCCGGGTCAGAGGGAACTCCCCTCGCAAGCCACTGGGCATGCCAGAACTCTCCCCATCTACCGGTCACCCCGTTAGAGCTGGGGGAGATATTATCGGTGAGGTAGGTCTTGAATCCTCCTCCGACGGCCTCAAATAGTGCTACAGCGCCACTAGATCATAGAGAAACTCAGCGAAAGATTTGTGACAGGGGGGGAAGTACCTGTCGGAATTGATGGCAACGAAGTAACCGTCGTTAATATGATTGACAGACCAAGTCTTAGCTTGGGACCGCAATCCACTGCCCCACGGTGGCCAATCGAGTTGTTGAGCAAAGGGGCCAAGAACAACAGTGACTCTGCCCTTGCCACCGACTTCGTAGACCTGACCGTTGGGAAGCTCCATGATGTTGATGACATGTCGAAGATAGTAGTCTATGATCGATTGACGTTTCTCTTTCAGGATGAGTGCACTTGGCGGAGACGATGACGGGCCCATGAATCTAGTCCCAAACCATGAGGTCGAGCTGACATCGAGTGAGGACGAAGAACATACAAGGCATCGCGAATGTGTCTTAGTCTTAAATCCCATGCTTCCACAAATTCTAGGGGTAAATCCTCCAAAAAGGTTCGATAGTGGGCGATAGTCAAAGAGACTTCGCGTCCATCTTCTTCCAGTAATGCCAACAGGTGGCGAGAGGAGGAAATAGAGCTTCGATCCATGTAGATGGAGAAGGTGGACGGAGCATAATATTGGCGCTGGACAGCGATCACTGCACTTGACATTCGAGAGATGGACACAGGACTGACTGCAGGGAGGGTGAGGCTATCTATATGAATATCTGCGGATTCCTCCGGCCATTGATCTTGTCTTACGATTATCTATAGTATCTCGTCCATCTCCGAGCGATCATCGGAGATGCTGGAGCGCCCGTTTCCTGAGAGAATCAACGCGCGTCGCGTGCAGACGACATCGCTTGCGTGTCGAGTAGACCCATATGGGGATGGACTTGAACAAGATCAACAGACGATGCCTTGAAGCTGATCTCAAGGCACATTCACAGCAACAAACTAGCGCATGATGCTGAGGGTGTCAGATCGGTTCAGTTCAAAGAGCTCGAAATTGGTATTGCCCTCTACTCACCACACCAGTCGTAACCACTTACTGATGGCTTGGCACGCGCGTCGCGGCTGGCATGCATGGACTTATCTGAGTTCGGGTCCGGAACAAAGTTCGACAAACGTCAAAAGTTTAATCTTGTTCCAGCATGGTCGGCATCTCGGCGTCATGGAAGTCGGTGCTGCCGACGCGACTCACTTGATGCAGGCATATTAATATTAATCGATGTCACAGACAGCGGCCTTATGACTGCACCAAGGGTTGCTTATACTGGGTTGTAGTCGACCGGGTACGCTCCAGTCACGTATCCTGCCCAGGAGATGCTACTGACTACGTGTACAAATGCCCACGATTGTTACAATTGCAACATTTATGTATCATGATCAACAGAGCACGTTCATTCCTCCAAGGGCGAGTTGATCGAAAGCTCGGACCTGGTCACCAGTCGTCGTGTCAGTAGGGTCATCATGTTTGGAAGAAGAGTCTACTCACACGATAATTCTCCAGAATCTGGTAGACCTGACCAACCTCGTAGTGCATAAGAGGATAGAAGTTCCGGGGAAGAAAGTGCATGTCGCAGCGACCATCTCCAAAGATCCGATCCCATAAGGCAGGCCCGATCCGATCTCGCAGAGATGGCCTCCACGAAGTCCATTGGTCGGCGGTACGCATTCGACGAGATAGTTCAAAGGCGGTATGCTTGAGGGTCGCTGCACCTTGGCAGACTTCCGTGTCCCACAGATAAACGATGTGGTCGATCTGCTCACTCAGAAGCTGCAGTCTACAGGCTTGTTCTCGGGTATAGAAAAGCCCCACATCCATGTTGGTCATCTTCAATATCCTGGATTAGAGCGTCACAGCAACCAAGAAACTGGACTCACGGTGATATTGGTATCCCGAATGAAGTCACGTAAACCTCCAATGTTTCTCTGCAATCGGGGGAGAAATCTTCCCAGAGAATCAGCATGAAGGTGGACCAGGTCGTGATATATCTTCGAAGCCTGTGCATCAGAACTCGTGTGACGAGACTTGACACAAGCGGCCGTATCGAAAATCGTTTCCATAGTTCCCTGGTATTCTACAAGCGCTGTAGGACCAACATACGCCAAAATCTGGATGGATAAGTCTTCAGTAGCTGTCGAAATTGTAGTGATTTGCCTGGTGAAAGTTCAGATAGGATCGTCATGGATATATCATATGGCTCACTCTCGGTTGGCCCTTACTCGATCTTGAAGGGATTTTTGAGGCGCCTGGAGGATGCCAACAGTCCTAGCTTGAATAGTCTCCATCCTTGCTATCCACATAACGAGAGAGGCCGTCGCAAGAGCGAGAAGAACCAACGCCCTGACTTGGTTCATGGTGAATTTCACCTCCGTTGCCTGTTTTAGAGTCAAAAAGAGACGACAACGTTCTGCAAAGTCCAGCGTACCGGTGGGCCGATGACAGGCTCTGGGATACCCCGATTTGGAGACTCCTCTAGAGTGTCACCTTCCTCCACGGCTTCGATATGAGGAATATCTTCCTCCACGGCTTCGATATGAGGAATATCTTCCTCCACGGCTTCGATATGAGGAATATCTTCATCCACGGCTTGGACATGATCACTCTCTGGACCCCATTCGATGGCAAGGGTAGAGGTGTGCGACCAGGGATTCATGGGTACATCAGCGTTCATCGTGGGAGGAGAGGTGGATTCACCTCGTGTAACTGGCATGCATGCTTTATACCCTTGTACGCCTCGTGTGCAGAGCATGTTTCGACATAAGCCGGGGTTCACAACAAGCGAGGAATCGATTGTTTCACACCTCACATCCACGCAACATCCCCTTCACCCCGCGTGAGTATCCAACAGGCATCGCCAAGGCGGCTGGACAATTGCGAGCAGCGATAACCGGAAAGGTCGCGTGAGTACAACAGGACGATAGCACCAGAAAGTGGCGTACCCCGACTAACGGCGCGCAATTCGTCTTCCGCTGGCGGCGCCAAAGTCTCGCAGTTCAAAGCGTCGTCGAACAGAAGAGTCAATTGTTTGATCAAGTCACGATTTGGGGGAGGCTGGATGAATGTGAGCAAAGACTAGCACAGCATAAATGACTGGACCACTGACGGGCACTTCTGTCAACTCGGCATCGAGCACCTCGAACGCTCCCTTGCGCGATCTGGTATATGTGCACATCCCCGGTAGCTAGGTGAGTAGATGGTCAGAAGAGATACAAGTCACCAAGAGTGACGACATACGATACTTATCTTCACCACTTTCTTTTCTTCTCTCTTGTGCGGTGCGCGCAATGGTGGAGGTCCAGCAGGTGACTGCTTATGCTTGGAGGCATCACGTGCGGCAGACGCGAACAAGCCTTTACTGAGTGCAAACTCGTAGCCTAGATGTCTACTTGGCGGAAGGGGGGCCAACGCTATCAACGAACGGAAAATATGAGTGACGAGCTTCAAACATGTCCGTCGAATCTACTCACAGGCCGGAGGTGGTCCGTAAGGACCCGACTGCGGCGGACTAACTGCAGGTGGTGGGGTGAATCCACTAGTAGATTCAGGACGAGGTGGTCCACCTGCACGAGCTGGGCAAGGAAAATCGATGCACAGTCGCTTAGTTTATAAGCAGTCGGAATCTTGTAACCCAATCGATCAGCGTAGCGTTCGTTACTAGAAGTTTGCTTGTACTGACATCATTCCAGCTCATCAGCAGGCGCAAGGCGGATGTCTCGCCACCTTCCAGATCTTCCATCACCGCACTGACACTCACACCAACCAGCGTCAGCCCCACAAGGCCCACAGTACTACCAACAAAGCAACGAGAATGCCACACATGCACGGAACAAGGACATCTTCATGTCAGGAGAAAGATGCCACGACTGCAGGATCTCGTTCTGTGGTGAGATCGTCAGCATTACCGACAGCACAGAGCATTATCAACGTACCGATATGTGACTACCAACGCGCTGCAGGATCAATACCCCAGCGAAGACCTGCGCGCTGGGCGTGACCGACACAAGGTATGAAACGCCGGTAATGTGCCTGCAGCGAAAAGGGATTGAAGTGTGAAAACAAGGTGAGGTACTGGAGACGTCATAGCAGTTTCAAACACGCCGACGCTTGACAGGATGTCGAGGGTCAGACTACCGATGTCGAGGTCTCGTGCGAAGCGATATCCTGAAAAGCTGATGTGGCGTCTGTGCATTCAGAAGGACAAGCCTGGAATATAAATCAGAAAAACAATTGGGACGAGAAAGGGATGAGACAACCTGGGACAAGGCGGCTGTATACGTGGACATGGCTTTACCATTAGTACTTCTGTCATCACGATGAGTAGGTGTGCTTGGAGTCATCGGCGAGCCATAGGACGTACACGGCCTTCTGAACTGAACAAGACGAACAGATATTTCACGTCTTCGAAGCCCTGTACATCCGACGCGGACAACGAATGGACACCAATGACCAAAGATCACTTATTCACAGGCCGCGCCATCTCGTATGGACTGGCAGGATTCGGGAACGGAGTCGCGATCGGTTTGGGTGTCGGTCTAGGATTGAGAGTGCTGGCTTTGGGAGATGGAGCATCGTTCCAGCCCATGTTATTTCGCTGAGGAGGAGGTGGGTGGCGCCGCTGCTGGAAGAGGGGGAGGCGCGGGGTTGGAAGAATAAGGTCCCGGCTCTGGTGAGGTCTGGCCGTAAGGATCAGTGCTGGGAGGGTACGGAGCGGATACATCGGGTGTCGTAGGATAAGAGCGACCGCTTGGGCCGTTGCTAAATTGGTTGTACCCAGACGGGCCGTTCTCTGGCTGCTGGAAACTTCCTCCAACCGGCGCTGCTTTCATTGGAAGGCGGCCTGCACCTTCACAAGCATGCTTGAGCAACGAAAGTCGCGGCACCAACATTCTGCCTCAGACGTGCCACAATGGGTGTATGGCCGCTTAGGAGATGAGAATAGCGGTATTAATGCGCTGCTCGACGGGTGAAATATGGCGGCGGGCGCTGGGCATACTATTTTGCTTCGTTGGTTCAATGCGCGTGTCGTGTCTTATCACGGCGCAAACGGATGAGTAGAAGGCGTTCCTGTCGACATGCTCCCACAAGGTCTGCAAGCAAAGCGTTAGATGTTAGGCACAGATGTTGCAAGACAAGGCAACATAGTTACCCGCACCCATAAAGTTCGATATTCAGAAGTACGTCATGAAGTCGGGGCCCCCGAAATGTGCTGTATCGCCTTGCGACGGACAACCCATAGTCAAGACCCATGGACATGATGGAGGTGGGCAAAAAGGAGCGTCGTCACAGGCCGTTACAGATGCCCGCTGAGCGGCATAGGCCGACTGAGGCCCACCAATGGTAATACTCGCCATAGTAACTTAACATCCTTTCCAGGTAATTTGTAACTGTCCATCGGTTTATAATCTGGGATCGCCCTTTCCCAGATCTACTCCAGCTCGATAGCATCGCATCGGAGGGCCTTATTTCCCCAAGGCAGCAAAACGCGTACGGGATACCGCCAAAGATAGGTGAATATGACAAGTAGACAGAGCTTGACCGTAAGCGCGCGATGCCGTCGCGTCCCTCTTCTGGCTTCTGAGCTTCTGAGCATCTCCACCAGACCTGATGCAAAGTGGCCCTTCAGCCAGAACTGAGACACATGCTTGGGGCGGTTCTCTTTTGGTTCGCACTATATGAAGTTGTGAGCATGAAAGCGGTATTACCAGATGACCGTCGTACTAGATCTAGAGGAGGAGGATAGACATAGACCTAAGGTGACGGATAACCAATAGGAGGTTGCGTCACGCGTGGCCCAATCACGCGCTCGCAGGCCCGCAGGTCACTCACCATGAGCATCTCTCCCCGTAGACCGACCTCCCACGGGCAACGCAGGGGGCAATTTCCTACAGGGCATTGCCTATCCCCAGACAACGCCCAGGCCAGCCAGTGAAACGTCACTGACACCAGCAATCGATCATGTATGGATAATTATAAACAGACTTTGCCAGACATACTACGCACCGCTCCGAAAAGGCTAAGTACCTCGATCATATACCGGAAAACACTCAAATTGGAGCAGACACCTCCAAGACAAACTTCGCAAATCTGACCAGGACACCCTCATCGAAGAAGAGTGCCCTTAGTGCCTCCTTACTCCCCATCAAGAACGCCTTGATGCTCTGCTTGGCCGTCGGTTGATACCGCCAGACATCCGCAAAGAAGTCCTCCCACAAATCTACAATCATCGCATCGTTCTCACAGCCCAGAAGCGCGTGAACGTCATCCTCAGCTACACCACACCCAAACCTACACCGACGCTCGGAGCGAGGGACCAGTACAGGCTGAGCTCTGGAAGCTCTTCTCAGCACTTCAACCGCCAGTCTGTGGTCACTAAATGCAAGACGAGCCAGAGCGAGTTTGTGAACAGGCGAGGGAAGACAGAGGTAGGATTGCATCAGTATGACAATTTGCCTGTGATCATCGGCAAGGAAACTCTCGCCGTCAAGAGGTGGCATTTTGACGCGACTGAGCATCCGTCGCACATAAGCACGAATGCCACAGAGCCTCCAAAGAGCAGAGGCGGTATAAAGGGCATTTAGTTCCTCGGAGACGATCCCAGGAAGACGATGTCGTCGTCATCCCACGGCCAGGCAGTTCTCTCTATTCCAATCCTGAGCCAGGCGATCACTCTACTCGTCAGTGCAGCGTTGAGAGTGAGATGGACGGGAGGTGGTTGATAACCGCGTAAGCTGAGAAGCATCTCCTCCGACTCTCTCCACGTCATACCGTGGCGCCACGGACTGAGACAGTCCGGCAATGTATGTCTCACCAAGAGAAAAAGACACAATCCGGCACGAAAGGGGAGACCCAGTGTGAGGGCCGGCGGACAGTGTGCTAAGGGGCGCGCGGGGGCCCAACACATGAGCGAAACAGTGTACTTTCCCTCAAGCGCCTTTGTCGAAGCAAATGCGTCGGATTTAGACGGACAACATCGACTCAATACGTGCCACCTCGACGTTCCAAATCCCCGCGCTCACAATGTGTGATCTCGACGTTCTAATCCCCGTGCTCGCGTTGTGCGATGCGACCTCGACGTGCTAATCCCCGTGCTCACCATGTGCGACCTCGACATTCCCATCCCCGTGCTCGCCATGCGCGATGCGACCTCGACGTTCGAATCCTTGTGCTCGCTATGTGTGATCTCAGCCGGGCTCGCTGTTGCGAAAACAGAAGGGGGCCCATGGGCGGCCGAGCTCTTTGTGCGAAAACAGGGCATATGGTGGAGCACACGCGTTCGTGACCGGGAGGGATCGTAATCGACGAGTGAGGCGGTGTTGCCCGTGAAGCTTGAAGCGTAGAAGACCGCATTGTTCATAGTGATGGTCGTGGAGGTTGCTATGCGCAGACAATGCGGGACCAAACACCGATCTTTTGCGAGCATTTGCACCTTTGTTGTGTCGATCATTACACTTCGACCGTCCTTGATATCTCCATTCTACAACTTCTATCAAATCTCAATGGCTCATTCATCTTTTTCGTCTCTCAATCAGGTCGCAGGCAGTTGACTCGCTATAAAATGGCTCTCTTATGTATGACATCCTGAAGTACTCTCGTCTCGCCGCTGCCGCCATATCAACATGGCAGCGCTCCAGCGTATGGATGTCGATACATTCGCCACTTCATTCTCATTTTCTCCTCGAGATCCCCATCTCTCAGCGGTCGTCTATGGGATGCCAAGTGGAGAACCATTAGGCGTGAGTTTTCCATACCAATGTCTGATTCGGCCGAGAGTTGATTTCTTAGCTCAAGGTTTTTGGGCGCAGTACGCAAAGTTCAAATTCAGATGCAGAGTGGCTCCCCAGGCTTTGCCAACCTGACTCTCAAGCGCGCGCTCTGTGCTGGAGCCAGGTGAGGGACCCCATTCCGGCTCACGTCGTCCAATCTTTTGATCTCTCGTTCCACAGAACGGCACATGCATTTTTTTCACCGGACCGCTGGGCGGTTACGGCTACGACATTACAAATGACACCAATGTCAGATTTGGAGACTCTGATGTTGCAGACGCCGTGAAAATAGATTTTGTTCAATGTCACAACTTCACCGCTGTTCTTACGACTAGCTCGTCTGGAATTCTCAAGGTGAGTCTACTGATAGTCTGGAGAGATTCAGAGAAACATCTCATCCTCTATATAGTTTTGGGACCTCCGCTCGTCTCGTAACATGATGACTGTTAATGTTCCGGGAGGTTCGGTACGAAGCATCGACCTCGCTTACCCTATGTTAGCCGTCAGTACGTCGAAAATCTTTCTTTACAACTTGGAAGCGCCCTGTAGTCCGGCAATTGTGAGTGGACATATACCTGCTCAGGCTGCAGCACTCATACAGTCCAAGACTATGCCATCGCCGTTCGTTTTGTCCGACCAGGTAGAGACCATGGTCTGCTTTCCCTCTCGATATCCGGGCATCGCATTGGGAAAAGGTCAACAGGTGGCTGTCAGGTAATGATATACATGTTACATTCTGGACAGACGTAAGCTGACACAAGTTTTCCTTTAGATACGGGGCTCCAAGGGATGAGGACGAGTAGGTGTCGCTGTCTGCCTGAACTTGATCTGACTCCATTCCAGAGCTCGGTGTAATTATACGTTTCGTGCCAGTATCTTTCCGGGGGATGATGACCACAGTTACATCACCGCCATGGCCGCCCATCCACAACTTCCAACGCTGGTCACTGTTCGTCAGTGAGCATCCCTTCCGGCAACATCTCAGGTTCACAATCAGAGCATTCAGGTAGCAATGGACACTTGGACGTATGGGAAAAAGACAAAAGACTTCACCTCTATGGTCAAACTTTCTTATCCTACTGTCTGTCCTATGCTGACTCTCTCCAGGATACAACGTAGGGGCCCGGACAGCAACGGACTTCGTGACACAATCCTCATTCAACTCGGATGGAACTATCTTAGGTTGTCTGACCTCTTCGCCTCGAGGCCTGTGGATGGCAGAATGGCCAGCAGAGGACGGATCCGACGAAGGATTTGGTGAGGAAGGCAGACCATGGAAACAAGTAGCATGAATAGAGAATGGAGAGAAGCCGTAGAATACGACCAAGGAATAGTCACCTTGTGCGGGAGATTACAGTCAATGAGAAACCCTTTGTGTAACACCCTGGCCCAGGAAGTTCCGATCCTCTTCGTTATCAACATTGTCGACAGCGACTACAGCGTTTTTTCTGCATGCAGACCATGAATGTAGTCTATTTGCAGCAGAAAAAGACAGTCAAATTACTCCGCCCTACCGAAGCGCATCTTTCCAACGTACCCCCTGGGACCCCTTTCAAAACACGACCGACCACTTTTTTTTTGCAGTGGTAGCGGACACCGCAAACACTCGTCCGCCTTCCGCCTGCCCAGGCCTTGCCTGCTTGTTGTATCGACATCAGTCATGAGATCTAGTCTCTAGAGCACTCCGGAACAAAGTATACAGTATGTATAGTTCCCCTCACAGTCACACCCGGTCCGAAGCAGCCGTCTGATCTCAACTCTTCCGCTTACCACCGTGATCGCTGCTTGACTAGGCACTCCTAGGCACTCTACCAATATTTCCTCGCGCTTCGGCTGGAGCCTCCACAACGGCACTGAACCAACGGACCACCGGTACTCCACCGGTCAACGCCAGGGCAAGCACACACGCTTGGCAGAAGGAAGCAGCGCAGGATAATGGTCCCGACGTCGCAACAACCAGAGTGCACTCCAGGCGACTGGACGCGGGATCCAATCAAGTCTGTTGCACCGCAACTTTACGCCTGTTGTTTTGCTTACCTTTGTTATAAGTGTCTAGCGCGCATTCGCGTCAGCTACTTTGCAGCTGAGAACAGTGGCAAGCGCATGACGACGGTACTCAGAGAGGGCAGAGACTGGTGCATCCTTATGCACACGATTACGGCCATACAGCAAGTAATATGCCCCCACAGACTCGGACCCAGGACTGTGCCATCGCCGGTCTCGAAGTCATGCCCAAGGCGGGCAAGAGGCCAAGGGCCGCAAGGCGTTCAACTTGCTCGAGCCCCCTGAACATCATCTGGGCGCCGTCTTGCTTGACAACGACAACGGTCGACCACCATCTCTATGTGCCATCGACTCGTCCGTGCTATACACATGGGAGGGCGTCTCCAAGACCGACGGCGCGTACAACAACGCCGCCATCGTCCAGCTTCGGGCTCACCTTCGATCAACTGACTTCCCCTGATATCGCCCAAATACCAACTGGCGTGACTGTTGTAGGCGCAGCATCATGAACGACCTATCCTTCTGCACATGAGCAAAAGCTGCCGTCATCCTTCCCTCTGCTTTTGCAGGCACACGAAGTTGCTCAGTGAAGCGTAGAAAGGGTGGCATGGCGAATTTGACCAGCGGCAGAAGAGGGGAAGGTGGAACGCTTTGGGATGAGCTGATTCCTTTGAGCAAAGCCATACTCGTTCACCTCATGAGGAGCAACCGTCCTGGTATGCTCAATGCGTTGAACCGTCGGAGTGGTTTGGGCCGGGTCGTCGAGATCATCACAATCGGTATGCTACTAGCCTGCATCTACAATCTATTGACCACTTCTCAGCATCGAACTCCTCGAGTTCATGTTCTCGGCGTTGCTATCCAGAATGGCTGTTAATAGGAGATTCTGGAATGATCATGGTGAATCGATCCAAGGGTATGTCTCATAATTTGTCTTGGAATACTTTCCCCGACGAGTATTTCAAGCTGAAATATCTAGCTACCGTAGGTTACCGTATGTCCTCGTATGTCCTGTGCAAATGGAAGCAATATGACCCTGAACATCGTGGAACATCTCTTCAGAAACTCGAAGAAGCTCCGCACAGAAACAAGTGAAGCAAGGTTGTGTCAACCTCAACGACTCGTCAGGCTACTGTAACCTGTTCGACATGTTCATTTGACCACGTCCTGAGTCCTGACGATATTATAGCCAATTCGGCGCCGCCTATCTCAGTAGATCTGCTTTTGTCCGATGCAGGATTGTCCCGAAATGAAGACGTGGAGGTCAGAAGGTGTGTCAGGTCCAGAGTAGGCAGGTTGCCTATCAGTCTTCCGCATATATCAAGGGTCGGCTAGCACAGGTACTTAACAGACTCTGACAAAGATTTTTGTTAGTGTACCCAAACACCGAGAATCGATGAGTGGCCCGCCCCCTACCGAAGAGGTATGTCGCTCAACCATGCTCAATGCATGTGATCTTACGGGATTGACAGCCTCCTCTACGAAAGCGATATGTTCCCTGCTCTTTCCAGGTGGATCACATTCGGAAGAACATCGCGTTGCATGAATATTCGGTTGTTAATCCGCAGCGCATCGGGTGAGTGATGACGGGCCTTAACAATCTCAGCCAAAGACTCATATCAACCATAGAACTAGCACTCAGCCGATCAATCCTCCCGCCGCCGTTATAGGTTCGAGTACCACGGCTGCGGCCCACCCCAGGACCGCTATGCAGTTCAGCGAGAGCCTGAAGTGGCCATTCAATCCCCCTCCCATCGAGCGCCGGAAGGCTGAGCATGTTGTCACTGGTCCGATCTCCCCACGCCGAGGTGCCACAGCCGGTGCCACAGCTGTCCGATATTTCAATAGTACGGGCACATCGGATCTCCCATATCCCACACGCGATGCTGAAGAGGTCGGCACTGTGTTCATGCACTCCAATTATGCTACTGGAAAACGTCAGATATGGCTTTGTGATCGTCAGATGCAGTGGACCATTATCCCGTATCCAAATGGCGACAAGACTCGTCATATCACCCACCCCGAGGATATCACCAAGTATTTCAATATTACTCCTGCGGAAAATCGTCCCACCTGGGTGCTATTTGCCACTCTCGAGCGGCATTATCATAAACAAGTAGCACAGCAGAAATAAACATTCATTCTCATTGTGTACTACATCACTTATTGTAGATGAAAGATGAAAGTAATTAGACGATTTTCTCTTCCGTTTCCAACCTGTTTGCCTCATTCGAGAAATAGAATGATTCAAGCTGGCAGATGAGGGTCGTCGAGGCGCCTCACAGCTGTCTCAATGTCAAAGTTGTCAAGATTGGAGTGGTAGAACTCTGGATGCTGCACACTGATTGTTGGTTCGGAAGAAGCCCAGAGCCTGCAAACTTCACGCTCTCATTTGTACCACCCTCCTAACGTTATTTCTGTCTGTAGTCTTGTCCGAATCCGGACATGAAATTAACCTCGAACACATCTTATCGGAATGAACAGCATCTTATCGGAATGAACAGCATCTTATCGGAATGAACAGCATCTTATCGGAATGAACAGCATCTTATCGGAATGAACAGCACTGAACAGCAGTTGAACAGCATTCTATCAGACTTAGACACATTACACGAGGTCGACATACAGCACGAAGGGAGCTTCTTTGATCCGTACCACCATCATCTCGTGATCCGCCGCGAAAGCGCTCACGGTTGAAACGTTGACGACTGGTCGCGTTCGCGCGCACAACACGGAGAAAAGTCAAATAGAGCTACAATTACTATTATCATCCGCTATGACTGTCAATCTACGTTCCCGAACTGTCCATACGCCTGTGCGACCCACATCAAGACAAGTGAAACCCACACCCGTCAAATCGAGTGAAGCACTACCCTCCCCAAGCAATACCGTATGCGCCGCGCCAGTCAACGAGAAGGGCGGGCGGCGATTGGCAGATGGGAAACGAGGAGGGGAGCAGTGCTTTACTGGAGCCAGCTCCCCGACCTTTAGTGGTCGGGAAGTGCATCTCTTTCCGGCTGAAACCCCGCTGACGCCCTCGAGAGAGAACAGCTCTAGCATCCATTATGCCACGCCGTCACACCCGCCGTCGCCGCACAACCAGAGGATCCCGCTGCCGGGCGGGGGCCTCAACGTGCCCCCGCCCGTTAGTGGCGATTGCAGGCAAGTCCATCCTGACTTGCCCGAACAGGCTACTGCCTCATCGTCTCCCACAGCCCACTTGTTCACGAGGGTAGAGACTGTGGCAAGTGTCTTGGCAGAGTTGCGGGAAGCTGAAATCCCGGCTGTCGCTCAAGACCCCCAGTCGGCAATCGCGGTGGTGCTCCGTGTGCTGGCTGCATCCAAGGCCACCACAGGCAGGAATCAGCAACGTTACAGGCTCGGCATGAGTGCTACCGATGCGTGTATTGACGTTTTGACCGCGGTGCTGGCTGCTCCAGCTAGGCATGGGCTCGTCATCAACACTGTCGCCATCAGGCGCGCCGCCGGTTGACGAAGCGGGCAAGCTCATGCGCACAATACTGCAAGAAATCCGCGAGGTCAAATCGACTGTCACCCAGTCATGCAAGAGCGGCGCACCTGTCCAATCCCGTTACCATTCTTCTGCCAACCCAACGACGCCCAACCCTACTCCCAAACCGCGCAAACAGGCATCTCTGACCATTTCCCTCCCGAAAGGCATCGCTCACCCCATTCTCCAGCTCCCAGCCCGTGACGTATCGGAAAAAGTCGCTGAGGTAGTACGTGGCTGTGGGACCCAGACAGTATCGAATGTGCGCATCGTCGGCGCCAATTGCAACCCTCGCTCCAAGCAGCTGAGGGTGCAGGTGGAGTCAGATGAAGCGGCGGGGAAGTTGCTTGCGGGGGCAGATGCCTGGGTGGACAAGTTAGCGCCCGGTGCTCATCTGTGCCCCAAACTGCACCTGGTCCGTGTCCATAGCGTCCCCACTTCTTTCCAACCGGGCAACCGGACATATCTCGATGTTTTGGCGGCGGAAAATGGATGGTCGTCCTCGGTGGTGCACGAAGCGCGCTGGCTAAATGAAGGCCGTGTTGCGAAGGATAGGGTAGAAGGGAGAGCTGGCAAAACCAGGGCCACGCTTGTCCTGTCACTCACGGATCAGACGGCCTCGGACCGTATTCTGATAGAACTTAGAAGGGTGCATACGTGTTGAGTACTCTTTCTGCGACGTCGACCTATACATCGACGCTGTGCAATGCTACCACTGCCAGCAGTTTGGCCATCTTGCACGAGTGTGCCCGTCTCGACCGTCTGCTCCCGTTTGCGGCAGGTGTGCCGACCATCATAGAACGTCTGAATGCCCGTGCCCTCACAACCCTACGTGCTCGTCTACTCGTGCTTGCCGTCGTCAGGACTTCAAGTGCGCAAACTGTTCTGGAAATCACCCATCATTCTCCAACGCTTGCCCTACCAAACGTTCCGAGGTCACCAGGTTGCGCGACGCCTACCATGCGGACAAGTATGCTTCATACCACTCATGGTATTAAGCCACCGTCCTGCCAATCCGAATTCAGTAAACAAACTATGCATCAAGAGCCTGAACGTTGACAAACAGGAAACTATTCTACACTCATTGCTTCAGCACGCGACGCCCTCTAATACAGATATTCTATGCATCCAGGAAACCTCTTACCATCTCGTGTCGCGCCCGTCTCTCAATCCATCCCACTGGGTCCGAGTTATACCGTCGGTCGCACCGCAAGCAGGGAAGCCATATGGGTGTGCCACATACGTTTCGACACGCCTCTTCTCAGGTTGCTGGCGAGCATTACCGGTTTTGTCAACACATATCGCCGCCATTCAGTTGGACCTTCAGGGTGGGAAGGTTATGGTCTGTAACGTCTACAACCGACCAGACAGCGACGATGCAATCGAGGACGCCAAGCATTTTCTAGACAGTCTCGGAGACGATGTGTCGATCATTCTGTTAGGCGACTTCAACAAGCACGACCCCATGTGGACGGAAATTGAGCTGATGGCGAGGAAGACGGGCACGAATCTGAGTAACGATGCGTCGCTCTTGCTTGAGGTGATCATGAGTCATGGTCTCGAACTATGCACTGCACCAGGGACGACTACTTTTACCTCAGCAGCGCATGGTTCGTCATCCACTCTCGATCTTGTCTTTGCATCCAAACTGATCTTTGACTGCCTACTCTCATGTGGAACCGACTTCGGTGAAACCTCACCTCACGAAATGGTCACGGTATCCTTCGATTTGGATCTGGCTTGTAACGAGGCGGAGGGTCGCCTGAAGCTGAGAAAGGTAGACTGGGGCGAATACGGAAAGAGAGTTTTGGCGTGGTTTGAGCTACATCCGCTCGACCTGCGCGTTGATTCATCACCGACAGAAATTGACATAGCCGCAGGTCGCCTCTTAGACGAACTCGCAGCGATCATGGTCGAGATGGCTGAACGAGCGCGACCCAGTCCTTATTCAAAGAGGTGGTGGACAAAGGATCTATCCAACCTACGGAAGGAGGCGCGGGCTGCACGAAAGAAGTGGAGGAAGGAGGGAGGAGAAGAGAGGAAAAGAGAGGTGCTGGCGGTGACTAGACGTTATCGGAAGGTGATGAGGAAATAGAAGCGGGAGCACTGGGAGGCGTGGCTGGAGGGAGCAATGGAGAAGGATATCTGGAGAGCCGCTAAATACGCAACGGAGCCGGCTGAGATGACGGGTCCAACGCGAACGCCTGCGCTAATCGACTCGAAGGGGCAGGCCCAGCTAAATCCTCGAGCTAAAGCTGAGCTCTTTTCATCACTATTCTTCCCCAGCTCACCCGATCTCTCCGAAGATGTGAAAGTTGATTCTGCACAGCTGGATGAGTGGACATTGCCGGAACCCACAATAGAGATGGTACAAGAGGAGATTGCGAGAACGAAAGCATACTCGGCACCTGGACCGTCAGGCATCCCCAACGCTGCATTGAAAGGGGCTTCCGATTTCTTTGCTCCTGCTTTGCTTCTCTTACTGAAAGCATCGTTGAAAGCCGGTCACTTCCCTACGCCACTCAAGGAGTTCAAAACCGTGGTTCTTCGAAAACCTGGAAAGAGTGACTACTCCGTGCCCAAGGCCTACCGACCTATTGCATTGCAGGAGAATCCGGGGAAGGTTCTGGAGGGGGTGATGACTCGACTGATGGCAGGGGTATTGGAAGTAGAGGAACGGTTGGCGAGTCTTCATTTTGGAGGCCGTCCCCATCGCTGTACCACAGATGCTCTGCTGATGCTCACGCAGACGATCAAAGATGCATGGAGGAACAAGAGGGTGGCGAGCGTTCTGTATCAGGATGTCTCCGCTGCTTTTCCGAATGTCTACCATTCTCGCCTCCTCCACCGCATGCGCCGACGTGGATTACCGGACTATGTGGCTACCTGGGTGGGGAGTTTTCTGAATGGGAGGTTGACGCGACTGTCGTTCGATGACTTCACCTCCGACCCGGTGTCTGTTCCCACAGGAGTGCCTCAAGGATCTCCACTGAGCCCCCTTCTTTATCTGATTTTCTCCTCTGATCTTCTCGAGCTAAGGAAAAGTCTCTGGAGGATTACTCCGAGCTCTCTCGACGTGAGGCGAGCATCCTGTCTCAACTCCGTGCTGGCCACATTGGCCTCAACATGTTCCTACATCGCATCAATCGCGCGGACTCACCGTTATGCGATCAGTGTGACGTACCGGAGTCTATTCCCCACTTTTTGCTCATCTGCCCACGCTTCCACCACCATCACCTCACCCTCCGACGCAGTGTTCCAAGATCACAGTTCTCCCTAACGGGACTACTTGGCCGACGTTCGAAACATATACACAAGACTATCAAGTTTGTTGAGGCGACAGGCCGCCTCACAATCTTCCAGAGCTCACCTCCCCCAAATGAGAGCTCAAGCTCGTGGACGCAAGATCGTAGGGATTCCTGTGCCGCGAGCATGCGAGGGGGAGGAGACATTGTGTCCCTCCCGCCGGATACGGCGGAGGGAAGTTAAATTCTGTCTCAAATTGTGCAACTATGCTAACTAATCTCTCGAGATGCTAAACAACGGAGAAATTCGATCCTTTACCCGACCTGTGCCACCCATTCTTATGATACTCACATTTTATTCTTTCAGTTTAGCTTTAATTTTACATATCGTACGCTACACAGTGAGCACGCGCACTATAACACGAGTAGGTAGATGTCACTATCTGGTAGTGTAGCAAGTGCGCCGCATGGCCCCGTGAAGGCGCCGAAGGCGCGATAATATGAACTCATCATCATCGACGTACAGCACGAAAATAAGCATGATCATGATTAGGTTGACAGATTCAAATAGATACTGATCATCATGATCATGATCAACTTGTCTCCGTCTTCCCTCTCATCACAGTCTCATGCATGTCGTCCCATCACGGTCAAACGTTCTGTGTGTGCAATGTCTGCCGCAAGTTCAACCCTCTGAATGGGACATATGGGCGTGCGGGATGTTGGATACTCAACCGCAGCATCACGAGCCATCGAACGACACAGATCGCCTACGAGTTACGACATCCGCCGACTCCCACATTCCCACATATGGCAATACCATCTGGGTCGACGCCTGCAGAATCCCTAGATTCTACACCTCCTGTCACTGTGGAACCACCCATAACACATGACCAGTCTTCCAATCCCTTATTAGTTGTCTTGCGAGATGAAGCGGCAGCCTATGAAGCCGACATCGTCTTCATCTCTCCACTCGACTTCCAGATAGCACCTTCTCCTGACCAGTCATTCGTCTATCCCCCAATAGACGTGAATCCATTCCTCATCACCTGTAATATGGGAGCCTTTTCTTTGGATCGGACCTCTGCGCGAAACAGTAGTTTCCTAGACAAGGAAATGCGTCTAGTGGAGATGCTTCTTTTAGCACAAGACCTAAACCCCATCACCGACGAAGAACGGCTGGTATTGGATGCCGCCATACGTCGTGCGCTCCGTCGCCTTCATCGATGGAAGGAAGTACAATGGACTGGCCAGCAGAAAAACCCTTCCCCGGCTAATGCAATTGTGGTCAAAACAGGTATTTTTGTCTATGCTAGCATGGCAGGCTCAAGATTTACCAGGTTATCCCTGCAGATATGTATTTTCGGGATCCCCGGTCTCGCCATGCAGGGATCATGGTCTTCACATTCTCTATCCTCATCGCCAGTCTTCTGTATCATGTTTCACGCACAGCGGTCTCCCTATTACTTGTTGGATTCCGTACAGCCCTCCCCTTTTTTGATGTGCCAGTTGCAATCACCCGAGAGGTTCCGATCGACATAGAGACCCTCATCAGTGACTTCAATCTGGAGCCTCTTACCGCCACCTTTTTGTGCTGTCCTCGATGCCACGAGATGTATGAGCGTGATGGATCTCCGAATCAGTACGAGCAACTCCCTACCTGTGTCGGTCATGACCACTCAGGAACTGGATCGTCGGGACCGAATGCGGGGATCGCGCATTTGCCCCCCGAGCCCTCCTCAGCTTTGCACCAGAATACATCTACCGAGAACCCGTCTGCTCAGCTTCCTTTCATTCCCATAGAGCCACGGCGGCCTGGTTGTGGTGAGCCACTCTGGGAGCAGAAGAGATTTGGCACCCGGTCTTTGCACGTTCCACGTGTGAGATATGTTCATCAAAGACTTAAGGACTGGGTAGGGCGATTTCTGGCCCGTCCTGGAATTCCAGCGATCCTTGCACAGTGCACTGGGGTGGAGCAAAAACACGAAATGACGGATATCCATGATTCGCCTTTCTGGCACAACTTTGGCAAGGATGCCAACGGTCGCGCTTTTCTCAAGCCCAGTAATGGTGAAGGACGCCTCATGTTCGCCTTTGGACTCGATGGTTTTAACCCTTTCCAGGCCAAAACAGCCAAACAATCTGCTTCCTCGACAGCGATATACATGGTCCTGCTAAACCTTCCCCCTGAACTTCGCTATCTACGAGAAAACATGTACCTCGTAGGTATCATTCCTGGCCCCAAGCAAGCAACAACGGAACAAATCAATGCCGTCTTTCGCATCATAGTAGAGGAGTTCCAAGAGTTTTGGGACCCTGGTGTCTGGTTCAGTCGCACGTCCAGTGCTCCACACGGCTGTCTCTACCGTGCTGCCATGGTTCCTTTGGTTGCAGACATGCCTGCTGCTCGAGAGGTGCTCGGTTATGCGAAACCTAGGTCCCGGTATTTTTGCACTTATTGTCGCATACATCTGCAAGAAATCAGCAATCTTGACATCTCCAACGTTGAGACCCGTTCCTGGAGCCATCAGCGAGAACTTATTCGAGAGGCCCTGGACGATGACGCTGCCACACAGAATCTTTGGAACACTCATCACATTGAATGGACACCGCTGTACAATCTGCCTTACTGGGATGGTGTAAAGCATACTGTCGTGGAAGGCATGCATCTAGGATATCTTGGAGCGATTCACGACCAGTGTCGTGACGTCTTCCAGATAGATGTGAAGAGGGCAGGTGGAGATGGCACTGCTGTCAAGAAGGTCCCACGCTATCCTGGCTCACAGAAAATGGCCCACTGGGCTCGCGCCCTCAAGTCCTTGGATATGAAAAATGCAGATCACCTCGATGCCTTCAAGAAAGCCCTGGTCAAGGAACCTCCCAACGTCCTGTGGCATATTTGCCATACGAACGGACTCTCTTACATTGGAAGCCGTCCCCAGTTGTTGAAGAATATCTTGTCATGGGTCCGTGCTTTCTTCTGGCTGATCTAGATGAATGTTCTGACCACAGCTCAGCGCCAACAAGTCGATCCTGACACCATCGAGATTCCACTAGAAACACGTGACATGGGAGACGATGCGGAAACTGAATCCATCCTCAGTGTAACAACCAGCGTTATCAGTGACAGTACGAGTACTACTACTAGATCGTTGAAGCGGGTCCGGGGCCACGGCGATGACGATGATGACAATGACCAGAGTATCGTTTATGGCACCTCCGCCCCAACGCAACCTATGACGGACACTACGATGAACAACCTCTCGCCTACAAATAATTTGGCCAGCACTTCTGTTCCTACAGCTGGCCCTGCCACTTCCTCTACTCCCACAGCCCACCCAGAGAGCATACCAAGTCTGCACCCTCGCAAACGCTCCAAAAGGCCTGGGCCCTCAGATCAAAGCCGCCGGAACGCTTTTGCACCTATTCTGCCAGACGAGGCAATGATCGACCGCTGGACTGAGCTACTGCACCAAGGAGCTTTACCGTGGACACGGCTCAAAAATCAGCATTTAGTCAACGCTCAGGCTCTCTGTCTACGCAAGGGAATAGCCTTCGACAACAATGACCGCAAAGCCGATCTTTTTGCCAAGTTGAATGACTGGGTGCGTATACATGATCCCTCGGGCTTCTGTACTCACTTCGAACATAGATGGATGCCTTTGCCAACCCGGTCCCAGAAGAAGATGACAGCCCTCGACATGTACTGGGAGTCTCTGAAATGGCAGCCATACGCTCAGACATGCAGCAATGCATCCTTCCCGCGGCTCTGAATTGTGCTCCGTTAGATTGGGGTACCGCCTCTCGCGGTAAACTCAGTGCTGATCAGTGGAAGATGATTGGCCTAGTCCATCTCCCTGTCACTCTCATTCGGCTTTGGGGCGTCGAGACAGACAGCGTACGGCGGCGTTCTATGCTGGATAGCTACATGCATCTTGTGAAGGCTATCGACACCATGAACAACTACCTCATCACTCCGCTACATTGTGACTCATACGACTACCACTATCGGGAATATTTGCGTACATCCATGGAACTATATAAGGATTTTCCCATGCGCCCGAAATTTCATATGGGCTTGCATATGGGAATGTTTTTGAAGGAGATGGGTCCCATTCATGCGTGGCGTGTACCCGCATTCGAACGATACAATTTTCTCATGCAGCAGGAAAACACCAATCAGAAAATTGGTGCGTATCACTTGTTCCCTTCCTGTTTTTGTGCTGAACATCCCTTCTAGGTGATATGGAGAGCACCTTTCTCCATGATCTGGCTACATCCTCCAACCTCATAGCTCTTCTGAAATCGAACAGCTCCATCACGAGCAAGGCTGTTGATGTTGTGGAGCGTTACCACAAAGACTCCAACAAGTCAACAGCGCGCACCTTCATCCTATCGGATGATATCTCTCCTCCTGTTGAGACCGAATCTACGAAGGATAACTTCTTCATGCCAGGAAAGGATCTACTGCATAAAATCAAGGCATGGGATGCCGAAGCACCAGCAAAGAAGTTTTGGCATCTCAGGAAGACTGTCGTCCTTGGTGTGGAGTACCGCACTTCCCCTCCCCCTTCCAATGGTGCGCCGCAGCCCACTGCATCAGCTTCCACGCCCGCATCTACGTCACAAAAGTCAACTGCTTACCATCACACATCGGGAACTCATGCCTTTGTCCGAATCAACGAAATCGGGCAGGGCACGGAACATTCGGTACAAGTTGTTGGCATCATCGCTGCTGGGGACCGCTCGCTCGATACTGCACCCGACATTTACATCATAGTTCAGAGGATAGAGGCTGTCCCAAATCTCCCTTTTGTCGACTTGTATCGTCACTACGATTTCGGTTGCCTGATGTCAAGGACATTGGAAGAAGCTACATACGTGGTCCCCACACGCGAAGTCGTCTGCCCTGCCATTCTTACCTATCTGGAGATCAACAACACAGCCTTGTGCCATGTTCGGTCATACAACAAGGTTGGTGATCTCAACCCTACTCTGAGTCTTATGCAGTCCCTGTTCACGACTGAACTACTCTCTCTAGTATGCTCGTGCTTACCGACGGCACGTCAGTCGTTCTCCTCCGGATCTAGATACTCGTGAAGCGCCCCCAACAGCTTCGGTACCACATCCAGCTTTCACATATACCCAACCAGTTCCGGGTCATTCTCAAGTTCCTGGTCTTTCCACTACCACAGGCCCATCTATCCTTCGCTCAACTGGACATGCTACTCGGAACACCTCCGCAGATGACGAAGTCATGGACACCACGAACTGACTGCAAACTGACATCAAGATTTTTTCGTGGGTGCTTGGTTCCCCTGAGATTGAGAACAGAGAGCTGACAGAGAGTGCCACATGAACTTACATACATTGTAACGCGAATATGCAAATCACTGTATCATCGTCTACATACTATAGCTAGATTTCCCACACTTTGAAAAGATTGCCACCAGTGGCGAGATTCTCCTCCTGACGGAAGCCTTTTGCCCTTAATGTCAAGTTGAGATGTCAGTTGATCCCTCCTTCTACATACATACCTCTGCATCGCTGGAACGAACAGATTGTCTCAGGACCGTGCTCATTACCTCGGTGGCGGAATCAATAAAAGTAGATGACATTGTCAACACATACCGGTCATTGGGATGCGATCTTCTTGAATGATGACATTGCGTAGGGAACAGCAGTGCAACGGTTCCGGGACACTGCTACTGTAGTGCTACTAGTACTGTAAGTGTTCCGTTTGTACGGTCGCGTTGATGGACCCTGACTAATACCAATATGGCAATTGTCCGTCCGACCACTCACCACGACGCTCGTCAAGGCGCAATCATGATCACCTCACTCGTCCTCTCCACACAACCGCTGAATCATGGCACTCAAGTAAACGGCAACAACGACAACAATGGATTTGGAGACCACAACACCTGGAAACAACATGATGCTGCCGACCGATCTCAGCTCAGCCTAGGTCCACCGTCTGACTGTCAGCAGCCAGAACTGGGTATGGGACGACAAATAACGGCGAACAACAGTGGTGCTGGCTGGTACACAGGGGCAAAGGGTCAGAGGATCGGATGTGCGTGGTGAAGAGGCGGGATATGGGGGCAGAAGGAGCTTCTATGCGGCAGAGGTGGACGGAAGGCCAACTAGCCCACCCTCTGCGCCACCAGATGCTCGGGAAGACGATGTGTTGTTGTGTCGGTGCAGGCCTGTGTGACCGACAACAAGGTGGGCGTTCTTATGTATTTGCAAAGCCAAATACGCGCTTGCCCGTATCCTTGACCTCTGGTGAGTTTGTTCCGTTTGTTTCGCCCGCACCCTGAGAGGCAGCTAAGTATTGTAGGACTAGAGTCCCCTCAAAACAAATTTCTTCCCACTAGCTTCAACCTCCGCAGAGCTCTGAGCAACCCACCCCTCCGGCCAACAAGGTCGTGCTCACACCTCCGCCAGTCTCGTGAGCAGGAGCAGGAGCAAATAGAGGTACGTCTGGTCCGATCGCATATTTACACCGATTCCTCGCTCACGCACCCGCCAGACGAGGCGGAGTACGCTGTTGGCGCGAGCTATCTCACCAAAACATGTCCGCTAATAGGTTAATCGTGCCGAGTGTCGCAAACAATAGGCACTCACTCACTCCAGATCCCCTGTCAGTCGTGTCAGGTATGTCTCGCCTTACCGCGCCCGCCTTTTCTTACCGCCTCCAGCGCCGCGGATGTGCCGCCCTTTGTCCCAATCGCAGTCTGGCAACAGGACAGGGAACACGCTTCGTCTTGGCAGCGACTATACATATCCACGAGTGCATCGCAAAGCTCTGCGGCCGGATCCGCTAATTGGAGGATGCCCTTTCCACTCTGCATAGCCAGCACTCTGCCGAGCCCCATCCGCTCCTGCAAGACGAGCTTGTCATGACTGAAGAGCGCTCCGAGGACACGCCCTCCGACGAGCAGCAGCACCCCGCCGATATCATCGACGCGTTTGGGACGCTGTCCATCTCCGACCATGGCATCTCGCGTTTATTTGGGCCGACCTGAGGCTTAGAGGCATGTGCGCCTTTGTACTGCTGACGTTGATGAGGAGCCTTCTAGTATCCTCTGGCCAGGTCACCCCAGAGAGCAGCCTCAACAGCTATGCATCCAAGCATGCATCCGTTAGCCCAACCAACACTACCCCTGCCGTGGACTTTTTCTTCTCCCAGTCATTTCCTTTCACTCCCATGGGCCGCGCCGACGACGTTCAGGCCATGATACGCGAGCATCTACTCCCATGGGACCGTGCCTGCACCCTCACCGAGGCTTCCGTGGTGTTACGCGTCGGCAGCTCATCGGCGACATGCTTTCTGCCATCTATCAAAAATCACATTCCTATCCCTCCGACGACTTTGCAGGCCCACACGACCTCGCGCTCTTGTTCAATTCACTCATCTTGCAGATTGAGACTCTGAACGGTGGGGCCTCCCTGCCAAGATGATACAGCGAAGACTCATCCTATTCTGGGTTCTCTTCGTTGCAGATGTATGGACGGTCTGTATTCACTTGATCTTGTAATAGCAGCCTCTCATGTGCTCTCTTCTCACAGAGTCTGGATACAGGCCGCCCGCCCTCTTTCTCGCTCGCCTTCATCGATTGTAGCCTTCCCCAGTACGAGAACGAAAAGTCTCTCAGCTCTGCTTGTGCGCATATTCTCACTTGGTCTTCGTTCTCGGGGACTCATCGGTGTCACAGTCGAGATCTGGCAGAGTCGTTTCGCGCACTCTGACAGCCGAGGCACCGAGTTATGCGACAACTATGGACCTCGACCACAAGGTGCGCGAGTTCCCCCTTCCCAAAGGAACGGTAGACAAGGGCGATATGACGGCGAGCTTCCAGCGCTGTGTCCTTGAGCATTTCCGTGAGACAAGTGCGTGTTACTCGCCTTTTCTTCTCCACTCGAACAATGTGCTGAGATTGAATTCTAGTTCTGATTTACATTCACCGCTCTTTCTTCGCTCAGGCTATCATCGAGCACCCGGTTAACCCGCTGAAGTCCATGTATGCACCCTCGTTCCTAGCGGCATATCGCGCGGCGACGACGATACTCAAGTCGGTGAAGGAGCAGTTTTCGTTAATTCGAATGCTTGCGCGCGGTTTTGGACGCTCTGTACATTTGCCTTCAGTGCGGCGGTGGTGTTTGGGACGGTGGTGACACGGGGTCCGCGGAGCCCTCTGGCAAGTAGCGCGATGGCAGAGCTAGAGGGAGCGTGCTTGTTGTTCACGAAGGCAAGCTTGTATAGTAAGCGGGCGACGAAGGCTTTGGTATGTCGCTTTTCTCTCGACGCTCAAAGTACAAGTCTCATTCTGTGTCCAGCCCATCCTGATCAAGCTGAGTGACGAGGCGCGACATGCACTGCAGGAAGCTGCAGCAAACTCCTTCGATACGGGGATGCTCTGGGGCGTCAATGGTAATGTGGATGTGGACAACGAGCTGTCAATCTTCGCCGGGCATACGCGCTTTGTTTTAGCGGAACGGCCAACGAAGAATGCGTGTAATAACAACCCGAGCCCGGAGAGACCGCCGCCGCAAAATGGCGCCAGCGCGGGGTCGTATGGACAGCTCCCGACGTTGACAGCACCGGTGGAATGGGCGCGCCCGCTGGCGCAGATGGACTACGCATTTTCTCCGTAGGAACGTGATCCTCATGCACACCGACACAACCAATCATATATGCGCGGACAGCCGCCACCGCAATACGGGTATCTGCCACACGGGCAGCCCCAACCTCAACAACTTCCACCCCAGGCTCTGTTCACTCTCCCAATTCTTTGTCACCCAGAAGTCCGTAGCTCATCTGACAAATACCCCTTCAATGTGCGCGCGCTTCCTGTCGGTCTGATCATCACACCGATGAAGGTCCTTGCTGAAAATATTGTGAGTCGGAACTGTCCATTGCTGTCCCGTTGACTCACGGTGATACTCAGGTTGACTCACTCGCCTTCCACGGAATGGCAGCAGTCGCGTACGATTCGGACAACATTCGCCTTGCATACAAGGAGAAGCGAAACCTCACTCAAGAGATCATGGATAGCAAGAAGTACCGCGTCATCTGCATCTTTTCTGAGCATCTACATTGCACCGCTTGGCGTCTCATTCTCGATAATCCTTTCGCACCAATATCATCTATGTCTGCCTCGAGGAAGGTCATGTTGCCGTGGAATGGGGTCTGATCTTTCGTTATGCGTACAATGATGTCGGCACCTCTCTCAGAGGTCATCTTCCTTCTTCCGTTCCTGTATTCCTATGCAAGCTTCTTGGTTTCCGCGCCGATTCCTTCACTCTCTTCCGCTTTAGTAACGAGAGCGACGATGTCCAGGTCATTATGGAGCCATTATTACACTCAACCCAGTTTCCTTTCCTCAGATCCCTCCATATCTGAACACGATTTGCAAAGTCATCATCTAACGAGTATCGCCCAAGAGCTTCGTTTCCCCCCATCATTGCTATCTTTCAAATTCTTGACAATCGACCGGGGTATAGGTAGAGGTAGAGGTAGAGAGCAAGGACGCAGATATAGGCCCGGAGCTTTGGAGGAGGAGTCGGACAAGAAAGAAAGTGAGTCTGACGAGACCGAAGACAGCGACTCTTTTGAGAGCGGCAGGAGAGAGGCGG
This sequence comes from Strobilurus luchuensis, assembly GCA_019915105.1. NCBI lineage: Eukaryota > Fungi > Basidiomycota > Agaricomycetes > Agaricales > Physalacriaceae > Strobilurus > Strobilurus luchuensis. The sequence goes on along the minus strand of JAHLMJ010000007.1, from coordinate 1,410,515 downwards.
AGGCTTCTGTGCATGACAATGCTGTGATGAGTGGCATGGCTCCTGCGACACAGCCAGCGCCTGCAACTGCAGTACGAGGGATAAAAACACTATTCGACGTGAAATGCCGACGGGGCTGTAGACGTGGTCGTTGTCTCGTTCTGAAGAGCTCGTATCACGCGCATGTTCGGCCATAATACCCACCACTATGCCTCCCAAAGCTGCGGCGTCTGCCTCGTCGTCATCTTCCACTGCGAAGCCAGAAAATGTGCGTACAATCCTACGTCACGTAGCGCTTCCGGCTGACACAGTTGCAGCCAAGTCGTCTGGCCCTCGTGGAGCCAAGAAAAAGCTGACGCCCTTCAACAAATTCATGGTAGTGTGGCTGTCGGCATCGGATAGCGCGTAGCTCACCGGAATCTTCTCGCAGCAAACGGGAGTGGCGCGTCTCAAAGAAACTGAACCTGACATCACGCACCAGGAAAGGTCGGACCTCGCCTGGGCCTGTGCTTCGCCATGCGCTCACCTTACTTCACAGGTTCTTGAAAGCTACATCAAATTGGGAGACGGCGTCTAACAACCCGAAACCCTCCTCTTAGACCGTTTACTCATATCCATCTGCGTGGCAGATATCCACTCGTTGTACCTTGCCAATATACACTGTGTATAGTTTTATGTACATGCAACTCCCTAGTATTTACTCAGTCAACTAATTCTCTGTGTAGCACGGACGGGGGCGGTCAATGAGATATTCGTCCTTGCGTCCATTCGCGTTCAGCACGTTGGCTGCATTATGCTCCTCAGAGACACGACTGCCGCTGGGAACCAGCGAGTGAATGTCCGAGTAGACGCCTGATAGACGCTCACACACGGAAATTGGAGATCGCCTGGGAGCTGCGGCGGCTGAGGCGGCTGAGGCAAGTCAGTCATTTTCTGCCAGATTCAGATCACATTCGGCGAAGTAGACGCAGAGTAGAACCAAAGCGGCAAACCAGGCGGTCAACCGGTCACCGGTCACCGGTCACCCTCTATCATTCACCGTCACTCCGCCGCGCATTCAAACCCGTATCCATGCAGCGTTTGAAAGCCTTTGGTCATCAAAATGTGGACAAAGGCCATGAATGACATGTAGCTGAGCCCTTTAATTGGTCTGGGTGGCTCAAAACTAGATCGTCATCACTTCTCACTATTTATCATCAAGTTTTTCATTGCCAAGGCCCAACACCAACCCTCTACCTCACATTCCCGAAGATGAGTGCTCCAGATGCTCCAAACGCTAATGGCACTACGTCGACTTCGACTTTGGCTCGCCTCTCCAAGATCTTCACCATCTTGCGTGTCATAAATCTTTTCAAGAAAGAAGAGCCACCGACGGTGCCCGACCACGCGTCGTCCGCTTCAACTCCAGCCTCGTCTTCTGACGCCTTGGTAAGTACTTGCATCCGTCCATCCATGGCCGGATATTTATCGCTCCTAGACTACAACCCTCTCGCAGGAGCAGGCCCTTGTTGTTATTTTGCGTCTCCAGTACGATGAGAGTCTACCATCACTGCAACGGGAGGCCCTTGTCATGTTAGTGAAACGCATCCTGGGTTAGTCATATCTACAGTATAGCACCGCTCAATCTGAATTGCACCAGCTTCAGAAAGGAACGTGGCAGAATTGCGTCAGAAAGCCCGATATCATTCCCCGCTAGCGCGGACTCGCCGCCCATATGAGATATTTGATTACCTGCCGCAGAAACGTTGGCAAGATCAAGCCGCCAGGGTGGCCGCTGAACTACTGCTCGTCCGTGCTTCCTTTCACATCTTATGCTATGCAAGGAAATCTAAACAATCATGCATGTATAGATGAAACAACAACGTCGTGCTCTCTCACATGAAATCAATTTCGACACCAAGCCCATGAGTATCGCTGAACAACACACCGAACGGGCAGAGTCCGAAGACGATGTCAATTTCGAACTGCCTTCGACCGAGATATCGAGCGAATTCGTGGACAAGGGCATGGAAAAGGCTATCGAAGGGGTCAGTACCTTCCTTCTGACCTTCGCCTTCGGCAATGCTTATGCACCCACAGTGCGCCCATACTCTGAACACGTCGATGTCGTCGGCGAACTTCTCGGAGGCAAACACTTCCCAGACTTTGAATTCCCCATCGCAAGACCATCTTGAGGAAGGCCAAGCTATTCGTCCAGTTGCGCGGTGTGCCTACAGTGCTTCCTCCGTGTACAGTACCCCATCCACGTCGATCTCAGCGGCGAACTTGTCGGAGGCAAATCATTCTCAGACCTCGAATTCCTTGTCTCAGGACCATATCGAGGAAGATGTTCCTCAAGTTCGTGTGACCTTGCTCTCATCGTGACAAGCACTGATTTTCATTGTAGCGTGGACAGAAGCGTGCTCGTTCTTCCTCACCTTCCAACTTGTTGCCCACACTCATACAACTGAAGAACAACGACTCGTCAGCCAATGTTCCAGCGCGGAAAAAACTCAGATCCTCGGGTGTAGAATCAGCCTCAAATGAGGAGCCAACTGAAAAGATTGTAGACATCGAAGGACTCAAGGAATCAGATCCTTATTCGTATATCTCCAGGGAAGGATCCGAGATCGTCTTGAACTCTATCGAGACCCCTGAATCGAGACAGCAAAAGGCCCGGGAGAAGAGGAAGGCTCGAGAAAGCAATGCTTCGTCAGCGCCAATCTCAAAGTTCGGTGTATTTCCTGTAGGCGAGACAGTGCCACTGGGCATTTTAGGTAAGTTGCTGTATAATCACAAGACAACATCTGATTGGTGTCGTACTAGTTTGGGGCAGAATAGGCAAGTTCAAGCCGTCGCTGAGGATCTTGAACTTATACATGTCTCAGTCGGGTATCCCTTCTGTCCTGGGATCATTGTCGACCCCGAATCGGACCTCTCTCCTGCTGTCCGAAAAACGTATCAGAAAGGTATGCAGACCAAGACCCTTCACCATCTTGTTCATTTCCTTGATAATACCTGGTAAATGCGCGACTTTCTGCTCTATCATACTCCTAACTGGGTGTGTTAGGGGCATGGTCAGCCGTAGCTCTCTCAGACGTTTTGGCATTGAAAGTACGTCGTCTTCCTTCTCTTCCATTAGTGTACAGCACCTCAGACTATCTCAGGCGTGGATGATGAGCTGCGCGGCCGAGCTCCTCAGGGCTCATATGAGTAAGGATGCTAATCGTGTCTTGAATTTGACTCAAGCCTGACTTGCTTCCGCAGGCGTGCCCGTGAGTGGTTAGCTGGGCACAATATTTTCGAAGAAGAGGATGAGATTGTGCAGAAGGATTCCTCACGTTCGGATTGAAGATGTAGGCCATTGCACTCTGTAGATCAGTCTGATAATCAGTAAATGCCAACATACCTTTACGCTTCGAAGCTCAGATTGTGAACTTCCTCTGGTGCGGGGTCGAGGTGGCTAGCACATCAAGCGTCGATGGATGGGTTAGTGCTACAAGAGATCATTGGTGGAGATGAGGCAAGTAAGCGTAACATATCAGCTGTTCAGGACGGTAAGTATTAGCAGATGAGGACGGAAATTAGCGAATTATGAAACATACATGATTGTGAAGTATGCCACCATCTGTAAAGCTATTGTCTAGTGTAACCACTCTCGCCTTCGATCTTCCGAATGCTGCAATAGTTCCCAGTACTTTGTGGCCTCTTTCACATCTTTCGAACGCAGAGCAATCCCTATACCGTGCGAATACTTTCTGTGATCGTGCACCGTCTGCCTTTTGGGTGCAACCGTACCATGTAAATGTCCAGCAAAGAAAGCCCTTGCATAATTCAGGACAAGCTCTGGGAATAGAGCGATTCACCCACCATAACATGTTAGAGCGTGTTTGCACGATGACACCATACTCTGAGTAGGCGAAATTCCATTCGCCATCCGGGCAGTTTTTATCGAGTTGAAAGGCCACCGACCAAGTATCGTCCTGGTCCCGATGTTGAGGAACTATATAGTCCCATGTAAAGTAGGCCGTTACTCCGTACTTGCCCAGAGGAAAGGTATGCGCTGCATGTTGACTCTTGTTGAATGCATGGAATATTTCAGGTGCTGTGCGCCTCAAGCCCTGCATGACTATGTCAACGCACTGCAAAATGAGCATAAGTGTACACATCCATGTAGCTAGCATGACCGACATACTTGTCCAACCCCAAAATTTCGCTCGATAGCAGCGCTTGCCTCCTCAGGATCATCGGGTAACAAGGTACCTGGATGAGCGGTATAGCAATCCCCAGGTCGCCCTCCTTGCGATACACGATAACCCATTGCGTTTATCCGTCCACTGTCCACTTTTTGCATTGACGAACGGCGTTTAATGTTTCCATTGTCCGCCATTTTCCCGTGTACCCGTAGCATGTCTTCCATTGCCGTATCAGAAAAAGGTTCGTACTCGATTGCACCAATGAGCGCCCCGGTAGCGGAATCCATGAGGTGTGTTACGTCTCGACCGCAGGTACGCATGACTTCTGGACGAGTGTGGACGTAGGTCATGGAAGACATGGTGCGTACGTCGACGGTCTGAAGTGGTTGTGAACACTGAAAATGTCATCAGTCAACTATAATCGAGAGGGTGCAAGTAGAACACTTACGTTGCGGGTATGTGGAGCTTGACTATTGTCAAAGTTGATGAGTAGCTTATCTTTCAAGCTTGTAACATCCCGCTTTTGCACCTGAATCACTCGAATACAACGTTGTGGATCGTCAGGGGGCAAAGCCGCACATCGGCTACAGTTGTTACTTGTGCGTCCCTCGAGAGCGTCCTTGTTGGAGTCATGGTTTTGTTGTGTAAGCCTGAGGATATGAAGCAGCATGGGATTCCTGGTCATGGCAGTGAGACTAGGTTCTCTGCATGACAGTCGGCGAATTAGTTCGTGGCATTTGCGTAGAGTTTCATCCGACAAAAAGGCCTATGAAATGCGATTAATGCTCGTGACTTCACTTGCACCTGTTTGCTCACATTCAATCCTATGGCTGAGCACGCCGGTATCACGTACTCCTGCCACGCGCGTCCAAAGTTAAAGGCGTTTGAGAAACAGAAGCATGTCTCTGGAGCGCTGATGAACGGCACGTAGCGGCCAATTGCAGCTAGCACTTTCTCGACTGGCGGAAAATCCTGTTCGAGGAATGAAATGAGTAAGTGCAACGAGACAATCGAAACTTACTTCAGTAAATAAGTGCGGATTGGGTGCTGTCAGACGCGGAATGTAGCGAGGCGGAGCCCAAGCTTGTAGACACTCTGCCAGAGTAAAGTTCCAGCGGTGAAGTGCGAAGGAACGAATCAGGTTGGCGAAAAACTGGAGCTCATAATGAACGTCCGTGATGCAAACGATCAACCGTCCGAGTCCCGTAGTCTATCGTGCATTGGAATGATGCACACTACGCACTTTAAAGGAATGTGCGCACCTTTAAATCGTCGTACCACCCTGCCAGGTGCTGCACAGCCCGACAAACCCTCATCTCTCGCAGAACGGCAACCGCTGTAGGCATGTTGGCGCCGCGAGTCTATTTGCAAACGGTGAGAACGGACAAATGTATGCGCACAGATAGACACTCACAATAAAGAAGTATGCCGCTAGGACGTCGTGCCAATACTTCATTAACCTCTGTCTGTTCTCCCTGGGGTGAAGATGCTGTAATCTCCATTGGTGCGCATTACGGGCAGTGAGTGCCGAGGGCCAGTTGGGAACTTGCGCGTCTGACGGCACGTCTATACAAGAATTGTCGACGTCCGAGTCGTCGGCTAGTGGGATTGGCGTGATAAGAAGGCCACCGTCTTCATCGTGATCTGACGGTTGAAAGTCGCGTCTCAAATCCTCGGAGACTCTGCTGCGCAAGCGCCGTCGCGCACAGGAGACGCCGCTGGGATAGACATAGGATATGGCGCCTGCAAATAAGAAAACCTTGCTTCCAGGATGAAAACGGCTATGCGCACCTTGATGAGATATTCTCGTCGACCTCCGTACGCCATCCGAATTTTGGAATCTCGCCTGGTGCCTTCCTGAGCGGTGGGGCACCAAGGAACTCTAACCTCGTACCTGTACTTCCATGCCAGTCTTCACCTCGGAAACCTAATGAATAGAGACCCCGAAACGTGGTGTATCGCCTTGCGACGGACAGCACGTAGTCTGAGGTTGTGGTGGAACAGGAAAAGAAAGCCCAGGGCGAACGCGGGACCTGCTGACCGCGCACGGACCACCTGAGATCGGGCCGATCGTTCGGACGAACGATCAACAGTGTCTCCGCAAAGTATGTTTATAATTATCAAGAGATGTTCATTTGCTGGAGTCAGTGACGTTTCACTGACTGCCCTGGGCGTTGTCTGAGGATAGGTGATGCCCTGTAAAATTTTGCCCGCTGCGTCGCCCGTGGGAGGTCGGTCTACGGGGGGAGACGATACTGCTCATGGTGAGTGAGCTGCGGGCCGGCGAGCTCGTGATTGGGCCACGCGTGACGCGAACACCTATTGGTTATCCATCACCTTAGGTTTATCCTCCTCCTCCTCCTCCACAACCGCAGCGTCTCAACGGGCTGCCGTCGTGTCTCCAAAAACTTTGCATACCCTCTCTGAGTTTCTCATCGACGATTTCTGGACGACTTGGAGTCCCTATCAGCGCGTAAGCCGACTGGCGACACCACCGACCGTTGTTCAAGCCAGTACGCGTTTTCGAAGGAGGACGACGGCGATGGAAGGGTAGGAGAGGGCTGACGCTTGGGGGCTGCACTGACACCTGGGTCGGCAGCCGCGTACGGGCAGAGGGAGCAAGGGTCGACGTGCGGAGAGACACTCAAAGGCGCGTACTCATACGCATTCCCTCCATTTTTATGCTCACTTACCCCATCCTCTCCGTGTCCTCACTCTCACGGAAGCTCGTCCCACTGCGCTCTATCTACGAGTCTAAATACGGTACTCTACTCCGAAATTCAGACCCGAATCCGAGTCAAGCTAGAAGTACGGTAAGCAAACGTTCGTCAACTCTATGATTTCAAGGCATACCTTTCGTGAAGTCGTGAATCCAATCAACTCGTCAAAGACGACTTGCGCGCTCGGATCTACGACTTGCGCGATCGGATTTGGCGCGCCAAGTCGAATTGTCCGCACGGAAAGGTGAGTAACAAGTCTTCAAGTTGGATTCGACGCTTACCGATTGAACAGAGCCCAAATTCATAGTACGGGACAAGTCGCGCGACTGTGAAGTGGTCGGCGCAGCCTCGACTTGAATCTTCCCCGAACAACATTGTCCATCACCGAACAACGCTGTCCATCCACGATTACAAGCTGAACGTCGACTCTGACCGCATCGAACGCGCGATGAACATCGACGACGGGGCCCAAGACTCACCTTAGCAAAAGCCTGCATTACACCAACAGCGCCTCACGTCTTTGCCGAGCCTGCCTCTGCCCTCCGCGCGATCTTCCAGCCTCGCGCGATCTCCCTGTTGCGCGTCCTTCACACGTCGCGCCTCCCTCCTCTTCGCGTCTTCTCTTCCTGCCCCCGCCAGCGCTCTCTTCTATTCTCGCGCCCCAACCGCCGTCGTTAAGACTCGGGCTCGGCTTGAACGCGCACGACTACGCGAGAGACCTCAAAGGGCCCGCCAACAAAGCCGAAGGCCAAAGCCAAGGACGAGCCGTTCGTCTGCCCCATCTGCTTTGACGGCTTGCCTGGCAGTGCACGCACCTCCTCGCCGTCTCGTTTCCGTTTCTTGGCTGGAGGCGGAGTGTCCGCAATGACGATAACGTCCCGGAGGCGGCCGTCGGTGTCGACTTCCTGGACCTCGCTGTAGCTGATGGTGACCTGATGTGCCCGTTTTTGCTTGCGGGTGCCCACCGGAGGCGTAGGCAGGACACTGGCACCGGCAGTGGATGTCCTGACGCCATGGGGTGGCTGGCGTGACTACTGGTTGCGCATCGTCGAGTGCATCGGCTGGACGGCAGCCTGCATCGTCTGTATGGCGGTGAACGACGTCGTGGCAACGGCGAAGGAGGACGTCAGTGCGACGGCCAGTAATGCTGAGCGGGAGAGACTCGGAGGCTTTGTTCGTCCTGGTTCTGGTCGGGCGAAACCTGCTCCTCGAAAACAGGCCCTCGTTTTTGCTTGTTTCGCAGCCAGGCAGTCGTGCAATGTCCTGTATAATATGCTATTGACCGGAATACGTGAATTTTCTCTTTTCTCTGCCTGCTGAGTCGTCTTGCCCGCGGTACTGCTTTCCTGCCCGGTCCTGACAACACGCGCCAAATGCTGGCTCTTGGAACCTCCTTCCAATGGCTATCTCCCTCTAGAGTACACTGTTCACCGGTGCCATGCGCCAAGCGTCACGTTAAGACCCGACATAATGTACATGTGTGTAGTACCCAGCCCTAAGTACGATTATGAGGCTCACATTGCGCACTGCCGAAGATCACAAGCTGGCGAAGACCTTCAAGTTCACCTCCAGTATCATCCAAGTCTTTCATAGCAGACCACAGGCCACACCAACAGGCTTTGCACACTCTTAGCTCCTGTAGGACAGAGCATGTTATCCCCGTCGCCGTATCTGTATGTGGGACTGCTACCCGCGATTTCAGGAATGCGAAAACCTCATTCGCACCCGCAAGGTCGTTGTCGTCGTTCTCGCTGCCTCCGTTGTCCCTGTCGCTACCCAGACTTCCGCCGCCGCCGCCAACATTGATCTCGTTGTCATCAGCAGTCTCCACATGACTGCCGTCAGTGCCGCTGCCACTACTGCGACTCCCGACATCGTCAATCTCCTCCGCAAGATTCCTAGCACCACTGGTGCCTTCTATCGCCCTGGTAGATTGGGTTTCGAAGTGCAGGGTGACTTCCTGGACATCCAACAAGAGTAATCGCATGAGATGACGGTTTTCAGGACAGAAGGTGAGAAATTTGACCAAGGCTGAGCTGAATAGAATGTGACGAAGGGTAAGCCTCTGAATCGTGGGTGTTTCTTTGAGAAAGAGGATCAGGAAATTGGTCTTGTAGGGATGCAAAAGACCGAGTTGGACATCCAATGATGTTAGACTGGGAGGGAGAGATACATTGAAAGGAAGGATGGGCAGTGAGTAGTCAAACTCGGGGATTTGGGTGTATTGAAGCCAAGGATTTGCCGTAGAGAAGAGATGCAGAGATAGAAGGCAGAGGTTCGGAGTATGTAGAAGAGCCATAATGTATGAGATTGCCCTGATATCCTCCTGCGAGAGGTTCAGGGAAAGATGAGTGAGGTGTTCCAGGTTTACGACGGAATGTCCCTCCACAGCTATGTCAGTGGACCACTCAAAGTCGTCCAAGAACAGTGTGCGTAGAAGAGGCATGTTGCGCAGCCTTGATAGGAGGGTGGGAATGTGGTAACCGTCAGAGTGGAATTCACGGACGTGAGCGAATGGCCATGATTGAATTACACCTTCGTCCTGAAAAGTGTCGATCCTCTTCAGCTGGGGCATATGGGTGAAAATGGTGAGTTCTTCTGACGGATCAAGAGGCCAAAAGCCCCGATCATGGGATCGGGGGAACGTCCACACCAGATGTTCTAGGCTGTCAAAATGCGCCTGCTGGTAGAAGTATGCTGAATCGGCCAAAGGAACTTCGTCAATGGCGAGCCGACGCCAACGGCGTGTACTCTGATTGAGAGTTCGTGTGATATCGGCTTGTACGATCCAGCCATAAAACTTGCCAGCGTCATGACCATAATCGAAATTCACCGTCAAGCTTCTCGCCTGTGAGCGCGCAAGACAGAGTCTGAGAAGCTCTAGTGCCCCCGGGCGCTCCCATGAAATATCACTATCCTCTAAAGATAGATTGATGGTAGACCAGAGGTCGGGCATGCAGAGCGAAATATCTCGCCAGCGATGGCACACGTACGTAAGAACCCAGGGCTGGTGCTCGAGATAGAGAGAGCTGATGTCCTGCGTGTTTGGAAATGACAATGTGTCCACCGAGCACCACTCGAAGATTTCGATGACAATGTCGTCTGGAAGCGTACGCATGGGATGTCCAATAAAGCTTATGGCATCAAGAATGAAATGACTGAGATAGCGGTCGGGAGTGGGAGAGGGGCGGTGACCATCGCGGTGGAGGTGGGGAGGGAGAATCCTTGAGGTCACCTGGTGGAACTGTTTGGGAGAGGAGCGGTGACCATCGCGGTGGAGGTGGGGAGGGAGAATCCTTGAGGTCACCTGGTGGAACTGTTGGAGATGAAGAGTTGTGGGTGGACGGTTATCTCTGAGATACCCCGCGATCAGTGAGAGAATGGTTTCAAAGCGTTCGGGTGGAGGGTTGTGGTCACTCGAGGTGTCCACCAAACCAAAGAGATTTTGAGCGGGGTACGGCCAATTACGATGTTTGTAAATGAGACGTCGCTCCTCGGGGGCTGGTGGCAAGCAGTCAAGAGCGCAATCTCGCCCGAAAGGCTACGATCGGACGTTAGAGGACACATGTAGTCGGACAGTTGAAAGGATTCTCACCATCCAAGGTCTTTGGCGAACACTCTGGCCAGCAACGCTAGCAAAGGCCTCCAGGAAAGCCCAAAAGTCCGCCAGACGTTCGAAATGATATATCCAGTGTACTAATAGCCCACTGTCGTCTTCGGCATATGGTCGGTTCCACATAAAGATCAGGCGATCGGGATCCCAGTGCTCTACGAAGCGATCTTTCTGAATGTCGTGCCGATGTGCAATGTCTCCATCACGAACTCCGCAGAGCCAGAACTGAGGTCTCCCATCGCACTGTATTATCTCGACTTTGATGGTGCCATACGAAAATGCGCGGAATGCATCACACGTAGTCTGAAGCGACCATTCTACGTTAACACTCAGCAGGACGATATGCGAGTGCAACGATAGAGTGCTGGCTCTACTTCTCTTCGATCTGAATGACAGGTGAGCCAACTGGGAATACTTTTCGTGACGGTATGACCTTATCAAAGAGAGGCAAATCAGCCACGTCGCGGCCACCAAGAGGAAGGCGCATGCAAGGATCCCAAAATCGTGAGATACCATGGCACAGAGATTCATAGCATGCCAACGGTAAATGGAAATGAAGGGCGATGGACGATGGACGATAACAGGAGGGACCAGCCTTGGCCCTTTTAACCCTGCAGATTTGAGCTCCGCGCCTTAGTGGAGCGCGTGGCCAGCGCGTGGCCAGCGAGCGCTGAGCAGCGGGTCCTGCCTAGTGCCTGCATACCAACAGATCTCAGAGGTCGCCCAGTGAAACAGGGATATGGAATGATGGACAAACCTTCGTCGGCCTGCCTGTCCGGTCAGCCAGTCCCTAGTTTTGAATTATCGATCGTGTCTTCACTCATGGATTGAGAATGTTCTAGCGGTACTGAACCGATTCACTGAATTGTTCAATTCGAGTGCTATTGTCCGTGTCGCATAAATACTTCAAGATGTACGCGGTACTTCGTCGCGAGCACACAACATGAGGCACTCGAGTGTACACTCGATGTGAAACACACATACGGACCCTCGAGTGCAAACTGAGGTGCAACCTTCGCAGTCAGCAAGGCTTACAATCAAAACATTTTTACGTGCCACTCACGCATACAATCCGCACTCAAGTGCCTACGTGAGTCTGGCTAAATTGAAGACTCTCTTGGGTGCGCCGACTTCTTGTCTTGCTTCAATGACCACATTGCAGTGGTCAGCACAGTCACTTTCCGAAGTTCTCTTCTTTCGCGTCCTGCACGAATATTGCTCTAGGTGAGAGTCGAGCACTGTACTGTCGATGCTTCTGATAATTTCATCGAGGGACGCTTTCGTGTCTTGTATACAGGTTTGCAAAGAGACCAATCTGACACCTGTCAATGAGGACGACGATGTGGAAACGAAGGACCAACTTGAACAAGTCCTGCCACGTAGCCGTATTGGAGAATTCCTCTGGTGAATGTTCCAAAGTTTGGCGCGCGCCTTTTCGATGACGCCTGCGAGGGGTCGGCACCGGCTCATCGTTGCCCGACAAGGAAAAAATATCCTTCACATGGCGGACTTTGCCACTCAGTTCTGGATCAGAAGCATAACCTGAGGCGGAAGGTGAGGGAGAACGATTTCGAGGTATTCGAGGAGACAAAAGATAGAATGAATGTCCTGGTGGGTCTAAGGTGATAAGAAGGGTATTAGAGGGTAATTGGGTTAGATGAGCATGTAACTGTGGGCCGTGTCAGTACCACAACGTTGCTTGTCGGTGAGAACAACTTACATCGTTGGACAATGGACTCAGGTCAGCAAGATTGAAGTTCCACTCGTCTAGCATCTTCCAGTCAGCGGTGATACTGGCTGGTTCCTTGCCCTTGGCTGAATTAGGTTTCTTCAGCGTGTCTTTGATCCAGATCTCCACTGTAAGGTCTCCGCCGCTCAAGTCGGTCCATGATGCAAAGTCTGAGGCAGGATCTAAAGGAAACAATGGCTTGGTGGAGGGAGGGTGGATGGGGGAAAGAAAATCTGGAGTCGGTATCGGTATGAAGCTACTCGCAGGAGGGAGAGTCGGAGGCGGGGAAATGGATGGACTTGGGAAGGGTTTCGCAGGTTTGTGCAAAGCACGAGGTGTCGAGGTTGAGGCAGATTTGGATGAGTGAGTGTGGGTGGTCTGGAGAAACCTGATCAAGGAGAGGGTGGGTCCTGAATGCGAACCCTTTCAACAGAGCTGGCGGTCGCTCTATGGCACTTGGGCGTTTCCGCTCCATTCGCCCGCTTTGCCTTAGCCACGGGTGTCTTCTTCCCGTTCGGCGAAGGCGAAGTCGGACTTTGCGGTGTAACTCTGCTAGTGGAAGGGGACAGTGGGGTTGGAGGAACAGACTCGTCAGACAGTTCAGGAGCCTTGACTGTAATCGACAGGAAGGTTTCGACAAGACGCGTCTTGATGACTTTCTCAAGGCTGGATTGAGAGTGGTCCGCACGAAATGACGCAGACCCGGTCGCGCCGCCAACATGAGGAAGTACTGATTTCATGGAGGAAGCATTGGAGCTGGTGCGTTTACGAGGCCGGATGGTGGGAGCATTGGAAGAGGAGCCGAGACCAGGGCGGCTACTAGTCGAGTGTATGGTGCTTGCCCGCGACGCGGCTCTTGCCCGGCCTCTGGTGGCGTCCCCTGTTCCGAACGTATCGCTGGAATTGTCTTCGGATTTCATGCTACACATGGTCATCACAGAGTTCAAGGAGATTCGTCTGCTTCGCTTCATGGTCAGGGAGATGTCCAGGTCATCCGAGTGGTGGCCATTGATGTTGAATTGTGATTGCTCTGCTGGCTGGGAGAGCAGAGGCGAATGCATCTCGTACAGGAAACGGGGTGAGATTCTGAATTTGGATGGAAGATATATGCCGAATACGTCGATGAGCAGACTGCACGCTCCGTCAGTAGATTGCTGCAAGAGACAACGAGAAACGCGCACGAGTGGATTCAGTGCTAAATTCGGCAACTTGTTTTCCGGTTCTGCCATCTTCTCTATCTTGTCTGCGTCTGGCATGGTCGTGACATCCCTCTAGATCACTTGTCCAATATCCGAGCGGTTTTGGACCAACGATACGACAGCTGAATGTCGAACAACGTCGCACGCCTGATGTTCTCTTTCCCATCCACCAAGCTGAACCGAATGATGATCGGATATTAACGCAGTTTATCCGAGTAGCCGTGCTGAAGGTAGCATTGGCCAGTAACAGAGAGAAGCAAGCAAGCCTGGGCAAGCGGCCAGGCAGCGCGGAGTCGAGAGGCAAAGGCAACAAGTGCTATTACCACATTTGGTATTCGCCGCTTGACTTTCTCCCATCACATTCATGACAGTCCAGGCTGGACAGTGGAGAGACAATAGTCACTCACTCTTGCTGAGACTCAGCGAACGTAATCAGTGATGTTTCTCTCATCACTCCCTGTGGTGGTGGGGATTCACGGCTACACACCGAAGTCATATAACTCCAAATGGCACGCATGCTGAGTACGCAGTGCCACTTGAACTTCAGCATTAAGCCGGCGCACAGAGGACGGATTTTACAGCTAAATCTCCTTCGTACTTATGTTCAATTCAGTCGATCTGAAATAGTCGCCAATGTCAGAGGCTCTTATCGCTGCGCTCGTCTCCCCTATGGCAGACTCCATCAGCGCGTACTTCACTGATATCGCTGCGCGTGATATAACACATGTCGTCTGCATGCTCCCCGGCGGCGGCGTCCTGCTTCTGCGGTAAAAACCCATTGCAGCGGTCGCGACATGGCTTGGATAAGGTCCGTCATGGCCATGTCCATCCTTGCGCTTGCACTTGGTCTATGTGCGCTTCCCCATGTCCTCGGCCAGATGAGCTCGTCAGAGCTCAAAGTTTTACTCGATGGATTCGCGGAGCGACCGGACTATCTCGAAAAGAGGGTTTCCTCTCATGACGGATGATCCCACCGTCACGCCTCTCATCGACATGCAGATCTTTGCGCCTCCAGTTGTTCCCTCGCACAGCACCAGTTGCGATGTTATCATGTTGAATCACACATTCGGTGAGTGATCTTATCTTACTTGTTGTACGAGGAGGATATCTGAACAACGCGTCACGACAGGTGTCGATTCCTACAACAATCCGACGGTTGTCCCCTACGTTCCTCCTACCAACGTGGCTTGCGGAGAGGTCGGGCAATGGGCTGCTATCAGTCTTAACCTATCTGTGTACTCGTAGGTGACATATGGCGTGTGTATCGTATTTCTCTCATGTTCGACCAGGATAGGAAGCCTCACAATATGACCGGTTTGGAGTGCGTCTACGCGCTTCTTCACTGGCACCCACTATCAACCTTCTGACGCAATGGGTCAGTCGATCTATTTTTCTCATGTAGAAAGTCTGTTCACCCCTTCTTCAATCATCTCTGTTCTTATCTCCCTGTGTAGTTTGGCACACATCCAGCGCCGAGCCAACCAAGACTGGGACTATCTGGAACACTTTTGTATCACATCCTGTCTGCAATGAGAGCTTGATTGAACCCTTGCATCTGTAGGATCAAGGACGTTACTCACTTCATGCCTCTCTTTGCCAAAGAAGGAGATTTCATGATGGATTTCACAAACATCATTTCCGCTGAATAGTGCGTCTCTTCAAGAGTAGATAATGAGAGTGCTAATGATCATCAAACAGCCTACTTGATGGCGCTTTCGGTGGTGAGTGTAATCGTGTTCTTTCAAAGGTTGACCTCACTTCGACAAAAGTGGTGATAACTGCAACATTTTACGCACCCACCAAGGACTTCCCAGCGGCAGAGACTTCAGATTTCATCCTCCCACTCTCCAACCTCTCCCCGAGCACTACGAACCTGTTTACGCTTACTGATGACACCGGCGGAACGACGAACGTCCCATTGCCAGCCAACACCAACGAAATCTTCATCGAGGTTTCTGTTCCGGGAACTCGGAGGAAGATTTCTGATACCTCAGTAAGCATTCACATTCCAGAATGAAAGTCAATGACACACCAGTCTTCAGATACCCCCGACGAATTCATGGACTACTTCCCGGCATCGACTGGTCTCATCGGGAAGGGGCCATTCCGCGAAGTGCAGGTACTTGCGGACGGTCAACTGGCGGGCGTTGTATGGCCATACGCTGTCATCTACACTGGCGGCATCACACCTTCCAACTGGACTGGCGCCCCCTGACGTCTTACTGAGCTTATGACGCCCCGAGCTATTGGATAGACGCCACACTGTTCCTTCCCATCCTTCTAGACGGCTCACATTCGCACAATATCACTCGACAAGTTCGTGGCTGGCAGGGAACCAACCCTAGTATCAATTTGAACTGGTTCGTGTCTGGTAGCGTCCACGGAAAGACGAGCTCATGTCCGACGACTGGGAGGATGACCGTCTACGATGTCGGCGAGGCTGAGTTGGAGACGACCGGCGGTGCTTGAACCTGTCGGAGGCTCGATGGCTCAGGAGTGTATTTGTCGAATCTCTGACCCGTATCCGCCTGTTCGGAAAGTGCGTCAATACAAATGCTAATCATGATGCTTAAATGCCTTGAATCTGACCGTATTGCATTTCATATAGTGTATAGTTCGAGAACACTTCGAGGGGATATTCGAACGCGTCTCTCAAAACTATGACTTCGTTGTGCTTTGCCACCGTAGTTCCCGTGGTCGTTTGGTCGGCCCCTTGAGTTCAGAATCGGAGTGGAGGCGTATAGATAATATCAACTTACCTGGGTCCAGCTTTCCTCAACGTACTCTTGTGTATTGACGTAGCCCAGCGCTTGCGTGAATGACACAGTCTTTTTGCCCTTCGCACTGTAGAGTTCGCTCTCGATGTGCAGACTGCGCTTCCCAGTAACCTTGGTCCACACCGTCGCATTGCCATTACTAGCAAGTTCATTCATTCAGATCACCACGCCAAGGGCTAGATATGAATATTTGAATGGATGATTGGCCTGGCCTGAGGCATGCAATCAACGGAACAGGAGAAACCCGCCAGAACTTTGCATACACTGACAGCCGGGGAGCAACGTATTACCGCGACTCTGCGGCCAAAAACGATGGTTGGGTGCACGACTACGTGTGGGCAGCCTTCGTGACGCCAACCCACCAGTGCCTGATAATCAAATCTTCGGATGTGTTTGTGCAATGAAGTGAAAGAAGTTGCCTGCAATTGTTGAAGACATAGGGACCAACAAATGCGACTGGACTGTGTGTTGAATTGAACGTTCATCTCGCTTGCGAACACTCGCGAAATCATCCCAGAATATGATTCCAAAGCTTCTGTATGAAGCCCTAGGGAGGTCAGTCAGTCCATGGACAAGCTATGGCATCGATTTGGAGCTTACGATCTTTGCAGGATTACGGTTGCTTTTGACGAACGTGTAGATTTTCGCGGGCGTGTTCCGTGTGTTGAACTCATATGAGCAAGTGCGCCGATAAGGTAGGAGTGATCAGAAGCAGAGAGGGCCGACCCTCTGAAGTTGACTGGGCTTTTGGTCGCTCGTACATGGTGGGCAAAGAACCGATCGTGCAAAAGCACGCCTGAATCCTGTAGTCACTTTGGTGGCCAGAGAAGAAGGAATTGATGGCGGGACGCTACGTCGAAAGCTATCAGGGGGAGTTATGGGTTATTAGGATGAATTATGGGCTTGTCGTGTGGGCAGAGCAATGCCTGTCAAACAGAGGTGATGGTCAGCGAGATACACCTCTGAGCCTTGATATTCTTCCACCATGTCATTGGTGTTCTCCTGCTCGGACTTGAGGGCAGTTCTGAAGTTGATGAACTGAAACCTTGGAACCTTCCTGACACAGATGTACATTCACAGATTGGAGCATTCGATCGATCAAAGAAATCCTCTGATTTGGTGGCGCTTTCGTCGCTGTGAGTCAACTGGAGGGTCTGTTGGCTTGGAGCGGCTGATCTTCCTATGTAAACTTGAAGAGGCAACTAGGTAGATAATTGCTTGCGTGTTAATCCGATTCCCGCATTGATAATTCGACCGCATTTGCGTACGTGTCTCCTTCTGACTATGTTTGGCCACATATCGAGATATTACAACCTACGGTCAGATTGATGCTTACACGTACCGGCTAGGTCTCTGAAGTTCCTCAGTAGGAAGCAAAAGCGATGGCCGACTCGGCAACATCTATATTGATGCTACCGCCCGAAATCTTGTCAGAGATTTATCTCGCTGGACTCTGAGAGCCACTGGTACACTGGCGCATGAAAACGCCGGAGTCTTCCCGTGCTGCACTTGCCTCAACAGGACCCAGTGTGTCACTGTGTGTGTCGCATAGCGAGTCATAGGTGGAATGAGGAAAGTATGGATGGCGAAGAACAATGTAAAGGACAAGGACTGCAGAGGCATGCACGAGTATATACATTTACAATACAAATGACAACGGCCGAACACGAATCTTATCCGAACGAACACAATCTTATCCGAACGAACACAATCTTATCCGAACGAACATAATCTTATCCGAACGAACACAATCTTATCCCAACGAACACAATCTTATTTATCCGATCAACATTGAGTAGTCTGATCCGGGACCGTCGAGACCATTGCTTATATGGCAGTGGCCTCCCGCGTTGTTTGTGAGTTTTGCTACTTGTACGCTGTTTTCCATTGGGAAAGTCGTGATTCTGGAGCGGGCCAATGTACATCCTTGACGCGGAACACTCGAGAAACTTGAAAGTAAGATTTTCTCATGATATCGCACGATGGTCAGGTTGTTCTTACTAATCTCTGACAGAGAATATCTACTCGTTGAACAACCTTACCATCTGCCTTTTCCCCCAACTTGAACTGAGGACGTTTCGCCTGAACTGCACCGATCACGCTGCCGGCCCGGCGCTGATTTTGTAGATGTCCTCACGTCTGACGTGCCTCACCTCTAACCTCATTCACTGTGGTCACGTATAACGGTCAGTTCGTGCGCACTGCGCAATCTCATGTGGACCGATGTTGATTCTCTGCTTGCCGACAACCGACGGTTTCCTGACTTTACCATGTTAAGTGCAACACTCTCAATCATCGTTATATCATCTCTTTCACCTCCTACTTCAACCGATATGGCGGCGCTTGCGGAGACTTGGCGTTGCGCTATGCCCCATTTATCTCATTCGGGTCGCGTGGTCACTAAAGTGGTCCTTTCGCATACCTTTGAGGCGATGTACCCCATTCATGTTTGAGACGGTATGTTGTCTCACTCGTTATCTGACATATATAACCCGAAACCATGCTTTGCAAGGTCTCGCCGTTCTCTACTCCGGTCATTTCATGTACGTCCATTCCTTTGTTGGGATATTCAAGTGAGACTGACTGGGCTCGGGTGCAGTCGTCAACGGTACTCGTTCTTGCTTCATCTTGCCTCTCGCTCTCTCGCTCCCTCAGCTCTCCAGACTCAACACCAAGTGAGTCGCCGCTACGATGATATTCTGACTGCTTGTTGATTATCTGCAGTGAATAGTCGCTCTACTAGCTCACGCAGGACGGCCGTTATTGAGTACCAGCGGCGCGGTCTCCTGCATGCACACTTATTCGAAATTCTCTGTCTCCGACAACCTGTACTTCTCCGTCGCTTTGATCCAATGATGCTGATGACCCCAACTCGGACATCCGATGCTGTCGTGGCATATGTTGCTGCTTAAGTACGCTGCATGCAGGTGAGCTGATACTTGCCTTGTCTGAACCCGAGGTGACAAGAATCACCAGGGATGAGATCTATGAGACACCACAACGCTAGGGTTGATGTCTGTGTCCTCGTTACAATATTGTACTCTTTCATTTTCCTGCATCTTTTCTCATGTTTGTTGAACTTCTTCATTGCGTGCCCTGTGCAATACACATCATTAGTCGCACAATATCAAGCATATGACTACTTTATTCTTCGCCTTATGCACTTGATGAAATAGCTCTTTGTTGGAACAATCCATACTTGTACAGTAATACCTTGAGCATGTACCATCCAGCGGGATACCGCATACCTCATTACGATGATAGCATGGCCAAGTTCGAGGGCTCGCGGCGGTCCTGCCATTGTTGGACGGACCTCTGGAGGAATGAAATGACAACTGATTGGTGAGCCGAACGTATTGGCTTACTGCATTGCGCCAATTTGTTGTTCCCGTCTGACTCTGTCAATGTCGCGATTCCTCTCTCCTTCTCATGCTCATCATTGTGCTTCCCGGTACTGTCATTTCCAGGTCACGACCCTCTACCGCCGCTCGTCGACATAGTCACGTAGTCATTGAGCTTCATATCGACAATGGGCACTAGCCGCCGGGGTCGCGTCCCGGTAGACGAAGTTCCTCCCTCCTGAGAATGGTGCATGGAGGCGATAGTTGGCTCATGGTCGATGACAGAGCACGATGTGGCGACGACCGGTGCCGCGTCAGGTTCATGATTATGCTAGTGATGCAACACGTCGTCTAAGGAAAGTAGGAAGCTAGTGTGCTGTATACTCAGATAGAGCTGAATCATGCACTGGATGCAAAGAGTGAGAGCACGAATGCAAGAAGATGCAATGATCGTATGCACCTGACAATGTCCAGGAAATCTCCTCATACTCGCTGGTGGCCGGCAGGGCGGGAGGCGGAAGGCGGTGATTGACGCACAACAAGGTCACAGAAGCTTGATATCCGCAGCGAAGGGGAGAAGTGAGCAAGAGCAGGCAGCGTGATAAGATTGAGGCAACGTGCGCGATTATGAGTGCGGTGTACCGACCGACAGTGAGAGCTCAGTATGCGACCGACAGTGGGAGCTCAGTATGAGACTGAACCCCACTCAGCCCCAACATAGGGGGTGACTGAGGTGTGGCAGGATTCGGCTCGGCTCTCGTTAAGTCGACGCAGATATCACTGTGAACGGTCAAAACGATGGTCTGGTCTAGGAAGAAAGGCTCACCTGCTGCGTGGATTCGACACCGTATTCGTGTCGGTCCTCTTTTCCCGCGGAACGGCCGAAATCTGTGGGGGACGGCTGTTTGTTGCATACATACAATCAGATTTACATAGAGGTGACAGACGACGCACTTGTTTCGCTGTTCTTTGCGACTGCACGTCAAGTCCATGATCGTTGTTCCATTCTCGGTTGGGATGATCCGTGCGGAGTAAAGGGTTGAAGGGCGATAGGCCGCAAACGACACATGCGTTGACACACGCAGAGCGCCGTCGTTTCTGCGCCAGCCAAGGTACGTTATCCCGTCTTCGCATTTTTTGACGCTCGTGGCATGAGGAGAGCGACTAAGTTCGCGACGAAAGAGATGAGAGAGGTCGTTATGCAACCCAGACTATTACCACAGCCAGACGCTCGTTTGAGCTCAGGATGATGGGAAGGCGGGTGCCCGGAGTTTGCGTGCCGATTTGAACCGAGTTCATGAAATTTCAAGCACGGTTCAAATATCTTGTTTTCACCTCCTGTTCCAATTTTGTACCATACTACGTGCATATCCCATTGTTTCATCCTTCGTCCAAGTCCTTCAGCATTGAGAATGGTCTTCACACTTGATGAGAAAGGTATACCACCGCTCTATGGCCGAATTTACGTCACTTCTAACCCCATGTCCATCAGTCTGGGGTTTCGCAAGCTTGACAACAGACAACGAGCGCGAATACACTTGCCTTGTCTGCCAGGACAATAAACGCCGTTGTACCAACTATGACCTCCAGAGACACGAAAACAGTCAACGGCACAGGCGTATCTTGGCTTCCGTGTCCGTATCTACTGCCCAGTCAGCAGAGCCATCATCCGAGCAGCCACCACCATCCCAGCCAAGTGTCGGCGTCGATGATAACTTAACTTTCCTTTCCAATGCGGCGGCAACCAACTTGTTGTACTCTTTTGCTAGCATTCCGGGCACGCTTCCGCCTCCCCCACCCGACCTGCCACAGGATCCCGCCGGTGTTTATTACGACAATGCTGAGATGCCCAACCTCGCATTTCCGACTCGATATCCACAGTGGAACTTGCTGGATGATAACGACAGTGATGACGAGAACCACTATCTCTCAGCAGACCAGGCAGCGGCTCGTTCTGTCTCGCGCGCTATGCTTGAGATGATGGAGCGTGTGGACGACATAAATTCGGATGAAGAAGAAGACGAAAGGCCTGAGGAACCGGATGAATCTGATGAATCTGATGATTTTGACGAGGAACAAAGCAAGTCATCGATCTACAACACCTGCCTTGCCGCCAATTTACTGTGAAGCAGATTCGAGCATTCCTATTCCGGACACAGCTGAGTCGGAGCCGACGCGTGAGCGCGCGCGTACATCGAAGTCTGTCTTCTCCGAAGAATGGTTTCCGTGGCTGGACCGCATTGTGAGTTCTTGTCCTGTTTCGCAAGAGTATCGTTCTCATGTCGACATACAGACCTGTACTCTTGACATCTTGATGCACCTGCCACGTTCGGTGTTCTCTCAGCGGCAGCTGGACCTTTTCCTTTGGCTTTTGAGGGTGAACAATGTCCATGACGTTCCATCTGTGAAGTCAATGCAACGTTTGAATGCGCGACTCCAGCGGCTATGCGGGATCGACTCTATTCCATACGACGGCAAACTTGGCCACAAATACTACGTGAACAATTTCGCTCAAATCATCGCGCAGGTATGGCCACTTCTGTACTGATACTGACACATCTTGACATTTCTTGCAGGAGATGGCCAATCCAAAAGTACGCCCGCACTTGTCATTCTATCCCGAGGACAACGGCGATCATCTGTCCGAAGCCCGTCAAGCTAGTCGATGGCTCAAGGAGATGCCCGATGAGCTTTTGACCCCCATGGCACGGATTCACGGAGACGACTTTTTCATCCACGAGCCGGCCGTTATTCGAGACGGTCGTTCTGTCATTCCCTTTCGGTGGTTTAGTCGCGGCGAGGCTCTTTTTGCACGCTGCTGGGCTATGGATATCATCAGTACAGAGAATGGCACTGCTTGGCGCGCTAACCAAGACGCAGAACTCGAGATTTCTGCCCAAGACTTCATCAAGAACTTCGTCGACTCCCAGCGCGATGCTCCTCGGTACAATGTTCCTGACCCTCGGAAATTACACGGTAAGTCATATGCCCTTTTAATCGTTTCCCTATCACCTAAGTCCTGATGTAGGTGTACTATGCGACGGAGTACGCCTGGAATGGACACTCACAGACCCTACAGTCGGAAATCGATGGCGAGCGCTGGCGCAGGGCTCTCGAGTCGTCTCCTTCCCTGTCTGGCTGTACTGCGACGATACATCTGGCAATGTGTCCAAGAAATGGAACAAACACAATAGTTTTCTATTCACGCCGGCTGGTCTTGCTCGTAGTGAGGCCCAGAAGGAATACAACGTTCACTTTCTCTGTACTTCAAATATTGCACCGCCACTCGAAATGCTTGACGGTATTGCAGAGCAACTCACGTAAGTTCAGTTTCATTTGCGAGATCCAGCATCAGCTGACGCTCTCTCAGGAAGGCAGAGACCGATGGTATCTGGGCATGGGATTGCGTTCACAATGAAGCCGTGCTTGTCATTCCCATGGTCATGGCCATGCTAGGCGACAACCCTATGCAGAGCGAATTTGCATGTCACATCGGGCTACGCGGAAAGTATTTCTGTCGCAGTTGTAAGGTCAAAGGGAAGGACGCGAGTGACCGAGCTGGGCAGAAAGACGTGCCAGTAGACGACAGTGATGATGAGGAGAGCGATTTTGGTAGTGAGGCTGGGAGCGATGCTGGGAGTCAGTCGGCCCCAAAGAAGTCGCGGCACAAGAAAGTCAACGAAACATTCAATGTCATGCTGCGCCGTGTCCGTGATTTTATCAAGGTCAGCTCAACGTGCATAGTCCGAGTATCTCTTTGATCTGACATCTTGTTCCTAGCCAGGAATCCCTCGCGAACGCAAGGAAACCCTCCAATCTCTCAATACACAGTTCACCACCATGAGTACACTGGGGTCGACTTTGAAGGTCTCAACACTTCGTACTGCGTCAGGTGTCAAGGATACATATCAGGATCATTTCATCAATCAGCTAGCCGGCTCTCTCAAGTCCAAACGGGGCCCCCAGCGACAGCAACTCTTGAACGATGCCATTCGGAGGTTGCCTGACAACACCATCAGTCCTGTCTGGCGAATCAAAGGTTTGTCCAGTCAGCAACCACTTCTAGCCCGACGCTCATCAGAACCAGGCTTCAATCCGCATGGTGATACCCCAGTAGAGGTCCTTCACGTCGTTCTCCTCGGCTTTGTCAAATATCTGTGGCGTGATCTCATCCAGAATCAGATAGGCAAGAACGATGTCAAGAAGAAGGAGCTGATAACCCGTCTATCTTCCTTCGACACGTCTGGCCTAGGCATTTCTCCGCTTGCTGGCAAGACACTAGTCCAGTATTGTTGATCGCTGACTGGACGCGACTTCCGTGCAGTTGCCCAGGTTGCACCGTTCGTTATACATGACCTGGGCCTATCACCGGAATGTGTTGCTGCTTGGCTTGCACTTTCGAAGCTGGTCCCATTGATCTGGCAGCCCCGCATCCACAATCTGCCAAGCTATCTTGTGAGTTTTACTAGCTGTAGCATGCCTCTGGCTCATTGATTTGATAGACGACACTGGAGAACGAGATCGAGAACTTCCTTCTCTGCGCCTCAGCCTGGACCAACCGATGGTTCAACAAGCCAAAATTCCACATCCTTGTTCACCTTCCCGATCATATCCGCCGTTTCGGTCCTGCCATGCTCTTTGCCACCGAAGCATTCGAATCCTTTAACGCTGTCATTCGGGCCAAAAGCGTTCATTCGAACAGACATGCACCATCTCGTGACATTGCTCTAGCATTTGCCGAGGGGAACCGCATCCGTCATATCCTTAGCGGTGGCTTTTTCCGCAAGGATGATCTTCTCGGGATCCCGTCCACTTCGTTGCCACCTGTGGTGGGTGGCCTTGCTAGAGCGAAGAAGAAGACAACCGTCTATCCACGACTGCCATTCTCCAAGAATCGCGAGGCTTGGACCGTGATGGGCCCCGGTCCGCGTCAACTCATTTCGACTTCAAATACAGCAAGCCAGTATCTCGGTCTCTCTCCCAAGTCATCTCCGTCTTCTCCTGGAATCTGTATCAACGATAAACAGGGCGACAGACCTTGGCCCAACACCCTGTCATCAAAGTACCATGCAGCAGTACCCAACGGGTCCACTATGCCGAAGTTTCGTACCGCCAGCAGCCTAGTTCTAGTTAACGGCGATTATTGTGCAGTTGGACAGGCCGTTGTCCTTCGCAAGGCAGGCTTGCACGGCCGCGGGTCAACAACTTCAGTCGCACAGGTCATCGAGATCCTACGTTCTTTGCACGACGTTCGTCCGTATCCTCATTCAGTATTGGTTCGCATAGCAAACATTAGTGAACGTTCAACATACCATGACATGCCGCGCCTGCGTCCGACGCTGGACTACGTGTCAGTTGACTGGAAGGTATGTTATAGGCCTCTCTGACACTTCCGACACCTGATACTATAGCATGGCCTAGGATCTTTTGTGCACAGTCAATACTCCGCATAACTGTGCTGCGAACAAATGCAAGGCCACGGCCTCTGTGACAGTTCAGCAAGAGGGTGATGATTCCGAGGAAACGGAGGCTCGTCTTGAACATCTCAATCCCTCTGATCTGGTTGTGAATGTTGCCCAAATGCGAGACGCCGCTCTTCTACAGCCTTTTAGGATAGACTCACCTTATCGGGACTTCCACAAAACTACGGAGGAGAGTGTACGGCGGGAAGCTGTACCAGAAGTCTTGCCCGCTGCTGTGATTTCACGACCACCAACTCGTTCCGAAGTACGCGGTCAACAACCTCCTTCTCGGATCCGCTCTCCTTCATTCCAACAGCTACCGTCACCTTCCTTCCCGACCTGGCCCCATAGTGTCGAACCCTCTTCGCTCTCGCAACCGCTCTCTGGTCCACCAGGACCTCCGTTATCTTATCCCTCTCAATCCAGACCACTCTCCTCTGCCTGGTATCCGTCTTCGGGACATGCTCTGACGTACACTATTCTATCGCCCTCCGGTCCAACAAGACCTTCATCATCCTACTATTTCCAACCTGGGCCACATACACAGTTTCCACCGGTTCAACCTCTCCCTTCTATCCCAGCTCCAGAGCAGACCATGTTGCCATTTTCTCCGCAATATGGAATAGCACGACACGCCTCTGATGCTGACATGGTGCCAAGTGCATCGGGTCCGTCGTACTTCCACCATCCAGGAAGTGCTTGGTCTTCGTTGGGAGCAGGCTCATCGCGAACTATACAACCCTCTCGTCTTCGACACGAAGTTGGACAGCAACCTCATTCTAACGTACTGCCACCTAATTCACGAAGAGATTCCTTTCCACATCATTATGTAGATCCGTCACATACTAGTTACTTTTCAAGCTCATATCAATCAGGACCTTCTTAGTAGTGCATTGTAGTACTACTGTAATTTAATCAGTTTGTGAAGTACTTGTAAGCAATCGGTCGTATGCACTACGCGCCTCCGCTAGTTCACGACGCGCCTCTTCGTAATCCGTCTTCATGAGATGAAGGACAAAGTGAAGATCGCGTATATCCTGCTTCAGAATCCGAATCGTACCTTTATGCTCTTTGAGACGACGCTCATACTCGCTCTTCTCATAGCACATATCACCCATGATTTTGTGTCTTTCTGAGGCCATCTTCTCATCTAAGAGCTGACCAAAGCTCATCTCCATCAACTCGTGTTTGATGCTTTCGCGGATATTCGACTCAGGTTCGTGTGCATCTTGTGTCTGTCCTTCTTCTTTGACAAGATCAAATGTTCCCTCTGGGCCACTGAGGCGAAGCGTAAAGGGCAAGCATCGACTCAGCCTATGTCATTAGCCCAGTTTACACTTGAGATGAATCGAAAATTCCGCCGTTACACACCACGAGGCTCGGAGCCTTATAATGAACGTCACTATATCTCTCAGTACGCTATCTTGGTTTGTACATTTACTGCTCATACTTCTATCTTTGCTCACCAAGACCTGTAGCGCCGTATCGCTCTTGACAATGAGCGCAGCTTTGCCTATAAAGAGAAGGATGATGGAACGAACGAAAATGACCCGGAGGACCCTCCTACTGCCAAGCGTGTCAGAGGCAATGGACGTGGGGGACGACCTCCTGAAGGGCAAGACTTTTGGTCAATTGTAGAGGCTTGGTTCGAGAGTGAGTGCAAGACAAAAGGACCCAAGATTACAAGCTCGCGCTGGCAACTGTAAGTGATACAACATTGCTATGACAGAAACCTGAGTCTAACGACGCGTAGATTTCTCGATTCGTCGTGACAATGCTCTCTATGACCCCGATGCCTTTGCCGCCATGACTCCAGTTGCTCCGGTCGCTTTGAGCGCTTCTGGTCCTCTCGACAACAATAATACCAATTCGGCAAGTGAACCCTTGGCGAGTAACATCAGCCAACCTCAAAGCGCTCAGCAGGGCCCAGCGGCTCCAGTTAGCACCCCGGGATACATGAGCTTTATGTCAAACTTGATACCACAGTAACGTCGTATCTTACTGAAAGAATACGTACACCGAATCTCGGTAACACGTCAAGTGTGCTGAAGTACGCTTCAATGCTATGACAGCCGTGACTGACAATACGTGCCCTCTCAGAGTCAAAGATGACGGCAAGTTGTACAATCGTTCGAGGACGAGTGAGGCAGCAATCGATTGCACTTGTTTGTCACATGTTCGTGTTTGACCATCATCTTCACCAATTCGCTGGCGTCGGTGCGTTCAGTCTTTCCACAAGGTTACTGGTGCATTACCTCTAGAATGGTCTTGGACTACGCTGCTTGCAGTGTATCATCACCAACTGTGCCCAATCTTTTCTGACAATTTTTTCAATCAAGGTCACTGCTCCGGGTCAGACATCGAGTGTAGAATCTACCACAAGCAAATCGACGATTTCATGGCAATAGCGACTACCTGAGCTTCAACCGGACGGCTGCTACAAGACACTGGCCCCAGCCACAAGCCTATTTGCGAAGACAGTCCATCACCACCGTCAAAAGACGACAACCACTGATGACTGCGATCATTTGTACTCCCTCATGACGAACGAGCACGCCGAGAATCAACAAGCGAGGACGATAACGACCGAGAACGACGATGATCAAGAACGACAATGGCTGAGAACGAGGACGATCCACCTCTTCTGATACCGCCCACTTGCACTGCCCCGACTGACACCCAATACGATACTTATGCCGGACGATGACCACAACGACTGTCGGCGAGGAGAATGAACACAAGCATAACTTACGAGGACAACTACCATCATCACCCACCCACAAGCAATCAAGCAAGACGATGACACTGCCAAACGATACTGAAGCCGAACGATGTCAATGCCAGAGGATGACTGTCAAGTCCGCGCGCAATGATACCACTGCACCGCCATTGAGGATACGACGACGACTTGGCTCTGGCGATAATCGCATTGACGCACTGCCTGCACCAACGAGCAGATCAAACGACCATCCACTATCGAGGCGAATGCGCAACCGCAACCAAGAAGAACTTTTCCTCTGGCAGCTCGCTTGTCTCGGTACTTTTTCTCTGGCAGCTCGCTTGTCTCAGTTCTACTCGCGAATCGGCACTCGGACCATCTTCTCTTTGAGCAGGCAACAAATCTGGCCGTTGCTGCGGCTAGGATTGATGGTGAGTGTGCATGCTTGTCATCACGACAACACTGACTGACCGTCGTCCACAGCTTTTGTGCTCTCTGCACCGGCGGAGTCCAATGTGCAGGTGCGTCCCATGCCTGACACAACCGACTCTCAGCTCACTGCCACAGAGTTCACCAAGTGCAACGGACCGGCGGTATCTTCTAGAGTGACAATTTCCCCGACAAGGACGTCTCTTCCACTCGATACCGAAGGCTTGCTAACGGTCAGTCATCATATGTTTGACATTCGTCGCATCTGACATCAATGACACCAGGTCGCGTCCCGAATCATTGTCCTCTCTGCTATATGACAGCAAGCGATACCATCGTGATTCAGATCTCGACATCCGTTGGGTGAGTGGCTCTTTCGTGCCGGACAGATGCTCTTGTGCTCGCTGACATTCTTGGCAGATATATTGTGTCCTGTGCTGGAGCTCCTGGCCCATCTATGCAGTATGAGTGTAGATACATTGACAATAATATTATTTTTTACGCCACAATGCATCGACACGGATAACCAGCCGGCACTAGCCCTACGTTATGGACGGTCTGTGGACATGCCGTGCTTGCACTGAGGTCAGTCGCTGTGTGTACACAGTGCAAAATCAATGAATTTCCAATGATTTGAGCGGCGAACAATCAGCCCCAAACCGCGCGGAGTGCATCTGTATTCGAACTGTGTGTCATCCGGCACGGAATGCACTGCGACCGTCCGGAGGGGCTGCCTGTGTACTATTAGTATGAAACGAAGACTCGGACGACGCCGACGGCATGACCCAGCATCCGTCACGTGCACGGTTGCTAAGAGTTAGTAATAGAGGCTTCCTTCCACCGTCGCCGCGCCCGATCTGCCCCTCCTCTGCCCCCTTCTCTCTTCATCACTGCCAAGAGGTCCAAACGCCTCCGCGCCTCTTTACACGCCATCTGTACGCGACCAGAGCCGACAGCGCCCGTATTCCGCCTCCGCTCGACGCTCATTGAGGCAGAGCTCAGCCTTGATCTGCTGTTGTCTCTTCCCCTCATGGCCTCCCCTGCTGCAATGCAGCCTCTGGAATGTACGCCGCTTCTGGAACGTACGGCGGCTCTTGTAGGGCGGGTCTTGGATCTGTCCTTGGAAATCCAACTGCAGACGTTGGAGAGCATGAACGACCGGCGCTTTGCTCAAGACGGCACGGGCGGGACGCGTTTCAGAGACGTTGTGTCAGGAACTGAGAAGGAGTCACCAATGGCTTATGTGGCGGCAGCCATTTTGCAACGAGGGTCTGTGCAAGTGAGTTGTGGCATCTGCCAGACTCCAGTCTCATTCACCTCCAAATTTCTAGACTTTCCCTGCTGTAACAAATCTGTCAACACAGAAATTCAAGCCTTATCGTGAACTCTGGGTCTACCACACTTCCTCGATGCACGTACTTGATCTGAGTATAGCCACCGCCCTCAAAGACGTTCAAGACTCGACACCAGGAGCATACAGCTTGGACTGCCCTCCTTCCACCCGTTCTCGCCTGCTGTCCTGGTTCCACCAGGGCCACCATTCTCTGAGGGATATCACATTCCGCTACCGTGAGCCTGGGCAGAAGCAAACTTTTGAACTGCTAGAAGAGTTGATAAAGGCCTTACGGAACGCCCCTGAGTTGGTTTGCCTGCGACTTTGTCAAGACGGTGATTGCGGGCAGGCAAGTTATTCAGATACTCACTAACCATTCACTTATTGTTCAGTAGGGCTTTATGATTGATTATTTTCGATCCAATAGGTTCAAACGTGCTCTTACGGCCCCTCCGGCTCTTTCAGAGCTTGCCATATCTTTTTTCGCTCCTATCTGCTGGAAATCATCCCAGGACGCTGAAGAACTGCACAACGAGTGGGATGAGAATGGAAATGAAGACGAGGAGGTCGGGGAAGAGGACTGCCAATCCCCTGTGGCTTATTATGCTCTGAGCCCTCGGAACTCAGAAGATAGTGACGGTAGTGAAGAATCGGAAGGAGGAGAATCATCTGAGGATTCGGACGCCGAGGTGGAGGATGCCAAGGAATATCCTCGAACAGAACATGGATGGCGTGAGATGGAGCTCTTCTATGCGGCGTGGATTGCTCCCAGCTCCTTACGATTGATTCACCTGAATCATGCGGTTAGTGATTGCTTCTCTGCCGTGAGTACCGGCGATTGGGATACCACTTCTGGGCGCACTGTGACTATGCAGCGGCGGAAAACCAAACATGGGGATCGATGGGTAGGAGGTGGCGGTGGTAGTGATAGCTCGCCTTTCTCCTCTCGGGTGTGGCATGACCCTATATTTCCTGAGAACTCAAGTAACGTAGTACTGTTCGAACACTTGTAGCTTTGCTTGCGCTTGGACTGTGTAGCAGTAGCATTGGAACGTGGTCGCTCTCAACTGTGCCATGAGCCATGTATGGAGTCAATCGCCGATTGGATGAACTCAGACTATGTACACTTCTGAGCTGTTGTAGTGACGTCGAAAGAGCACTATATCATCTTTCCAAACAAAATTCAGCCTTTGAAACTGGGACGCTATTGCCCAACGCTGTGCCAAATTCCTCAACTCCCTCACCGACCCCAGTATCGATTGCGCTCGAGCGCTCAGCATTTCTATTCGCATTTCCACTAGCTCAGGGAACGCCGCAATCTCGCGGGCCCAAGATGCGTTATCCATCCACGGCTGACTCGGGATTCTGACCGTCTGTAAAAGCTGAGCCAGATTTGAGTTAGGGCTTCATTTCTCGGAGGTGTTACACTACCTCAACACTTTCGCGCAACACAATCTGGCGAAGGTGAAGTAATTGTCCTGCGAAAGGTGCCAACATCCTAGGAGTACTGTGGCTGGAGATCTGCAGGTGGAGACGGTGAATAGAGGATGCGGATCGCGCCAGAAGCTGGCTAGCTGGAGCGATATCCCGATCACTGGTGTTGTGTAGATACACAGTCGCAACCTGGTTATATGGAACCAAGTGCGGTGCACATGACATAGGTCCTTCAACAAAGACGCGGAGATCGTTGCTACTGGGCTTTCTCGCATCGGAGAAAACGTGTAGTGGACACACCGCCTGTCGACGCAAGGCGCAGCGACCAATAACGACCGAGGTCAACCGACAATCCGGTTGTTTGAGAAGGGCAACTAGCGAGGCGTGTTCGACACTGGTTCTCAGCGACGTGAGATGGCTCAGCCTATGGCATGGAAACGTGGAGGATGAGAGCATGATTCCTGCGGGGAGATGCAACGATAAATCCTGCAATTCAGATAGTTGCGTGAGCAAGAAGCAGAGGAGAGCCTTCAAGTCTGGGTGCGGTGTTTTCATCTGAACATGAAGCTCCACCTCTCTGAGCTTCGATCGCCATCCCAGGTCGCGCCTCAGCAATTCCGTCAGCCATCGTATTTCGTTGCCGGCGACTAGGAAGAATCGACACTGGGTTCTTGTGTCAGATCACCACCGCCTTTGTAGAAGTGTATGGCTTACCGGAGCACCCTCTGAATCGATGCGCACTCGAAAATTCTGCAACCGCGTTCTCATCGTGGTAGGTAGTATTCACAAATAACAGGCTGTCTACACGTGTGCGCCCAAATTTCAGTCCAAGGTATGATCGACAGGCTCAGGGTCTGCCTGTGGGGGCATGTCGGGGCCCATCGCATGCCTGCCAGGTGAGCGAATATTAAAAGATGTCGCCTTCACGGTCTTGTCAACGGCATATCACAAGCCGTTCCATTTTCTTCATGTATGTCGGTCCATCTATCAGCTAAGTTTTACCCAGTAGGGTGTTTGTTAGTCTCTATCCTTTGCGAGACAAGTAATCTCACTGTTTTTTTTGGGGCACAGACAGAATGTCCCGATGGCGTTGATGGAAGCTGGTTTCGAACCGGGGAGCTTCAGCTTCGCGATGGCAAATGTGGATCCAACAACTGTGGCAGCACCGCCTAGAGAAGAGTTATGGTTAGTTGATTGTGCTTTCGTAGGGACGAGACTAGCGTACCCGTATCACCATGCATAATCCTCATGGCCGCTGAAGGAGTTCACTATCAAAATGACAGTCATTTAAACTGGCACCAATGAGAATTGAACCAGTGACCACCAGATTAATAGTGTCATCAACAGACTTATTAACCACTATACCACAGAGGATTGAGAAATAAAAGATCTTAGTGCAATACATAGCTATGTTAGTGTCATTCTCATGTAGTTATATGTCATTATAGACTCATTAAGCCTTGTTTCAAGGTTACACTGGGTTAGAGAGGTTAGGTAAGGGTTATAGGGTAAGGGGTAGTGCCTCGGGAAGGTTGATAACGTCTATTAAATATGTTTGAACAGTGTATTTAAGATTTTTTAGTGTTATGCTTGCATAACACTAAAGAATGAAGCACTAGAAGAATAATGGTTAGGTCTAGCTATGCTAGACCTAACTATGGTCATTATACATTATATACTTAGGGCTAGCTATGCAAGCCCTAAGTATATAAAGCTAAATTGCGCAAATAACCTTCTTGAAGAGAGAGTAAAACTCTATTACAGTACAGATTAAACAAGCTTCCTTGGCTAAGTGGTTAATGATGCATCATTAATTGTAAAATGTTAGTAGGTCACAGGTTCAATTCCTGCTATTGACACTTTATATATATGTAACATTTTGACCAAATTGCGTCATTGTCATTTGTCAGCAATATGTAGGCTATTTCAGTGTATGCCATTTGGCATGCTGGATGCATCACATAAGTGTGTCAATTGGCACACTTCATGCATGAATATAGCTTATAAGGCTGGTTGAAGTTACATCATGTTGGCGGCCTAGGCCCACGGCGATATTAAGAACGCACGTGAACGCGTTTAGGGTCAATGGCGTTGGCTCCCGAGTTCCCAGAGTCCTTCAATTTCCTCTGTTAGTATTCGTTTACTCCCCCTATCACACACGACGCGTTGTTGAAGGCTGTTGACGTTCGAGTAAAGGTGCGTGACGCCCGTCACTTCTTCCCTCAGATCTTGGCGAGAGCACTGGCGGCAGACGTCGTCAGGGCTAGGTATTCACGCCCGTCAGATCCCACGGGCTGCTCACCGCGCCCAAAGCAACTCGCTGCAGCTACCGTGCAACTCTTCTCCGACCATGGTTGCGCTCACTCGTCGAGCGTTGACGCGCCTTGTTGATGGGCTTTCTGGTACTCGAAGGTGAGCGCCCGCATCGCGTACTCTTGCCGAACACTGACCCCTCACCCCAGCGCAACCACCGACTGCGACGACCCGAATAACGTATGTTCCCATGCACAGACGTACTAACTACTCGCCGACCTCGCTGCCGTTGCGTTGATTCGGGACCAGGACACTGTCACTGAATTTCACGATCACAACCGCGATCCCGCCATGCAAAGCCTTCCTCGACCACGCCGCCGCTGTAAATGCCTCTTCGCTGATTACTGGACCAGACCGTCCCTCTTCACTCACAGGCTTCCGCAAGAAACGCGCTCACCCCGACGCTCACGGCCCTGATGCCGCGTCTCCCTCGGCCAAACGTCGTGAAGCCGAGGACGCCCTCTCAAGACCCTCGGTCCCATATAACAAGTGGGTACGCACCCCCTCCTCGTCATCCAGCCTCCTGATCAA
Organism: Strobilurus luchuensis; assembly: GCA_019915105.1. Lineage (NCBI taxonomy): Eukaryota > Fungi > Basidiomycota > Agaricomycetes > Agaricales > Physalacriaceae > Strobilurus > Strobilurus luchuensis. The sequence goes on along the minus strand of JAHLMJ010000007.1, from coordinate 1,376,761 downwards.
GTCTGTTTCTGCATCACCGAGAAGAAAACTGCGGCCCCCGGCTCGTCCTCAGCTTGGACTGAGCAAAAGCCCAAGCGTGGCTACGCACGCCGCCGTCGATACAAGGACAACATCAATCGCCTCGAGTCTGAGGATTTCGCTGCCCTGGACGTGCTCACGCTCGAGGAGCTCCCTATGAGCACAATTGAATGGCAAGGGTCCCGATTTTTTGCTTCAGCCGGACGAATAATCAGAGCAATCCACTTGAGCGCCGAAGAGGTCTGGAAACGCCTTCGGGGATACCTCTCATGGTCTAGCGCTCCGGTCTCAGTGCCGATATCTTTCGAGGAACGGAACTCGGAGGTAGGCAGGTCTATGTCTATGCGGCTGTTGTACCCTCTGGACTCCTACAATTCCAGGTCTTGCAGCCACCTTCAGCCGGAATATTACATCTCGAAACCTGCAGGCAATCATTATTTCAGACAATGTCGATTCCGCCATCATAACGACCTACTGCATGCAGTACGTCGAGAATCTCACCGACGCGTTGACGTATGCAAACCAGGTAGTAATGGCTCGACCGTCTTCCTTGCTTGAGCTTGATATTTGTCTCAGGCAGCAATGTCCGCGCCCTGGATGGGTCCCCCGTCTTACCCCGTCAGAGCGCCAAGGTTGACATTGCTCTCCGCGGTGCCCTAGTATTGGTGAAATTTCATGTCACTCACGCCCGCTTGACCCGCCCAGAAACGAAGGACATTTTCACGGCTCACATCCATGGCGTTCACATCCTCTGCCCGGGCAAAGCTTTGCGGCGCGTTTACCAGGAGTACGCCTTGCTTACCGATGAGGTAAAGGATCAGATGCGCGCTGTACGATCCTTTGTTCCGAGGGCATCAAAAGGGTGTAAGTATACAATTGGCACTGGGCCATGTTTCTGATTGTACCCCAGTACCTGCTCCTCCTACCCAGTCTATGGCAACCTCCTCTCCTAGTGAGGGATCAAAGTGCACTCATGAGTGTACCGCGATGCATTGCATCCGTAGGCGCTTATCTCTGCGTAGCGACCGATGAGGAGACCAAGGACGAACAAGCGTCCACTTCCGATGCTCGTGAGTCTATTACACAGGTCTTATTGACTGCCCTAATGTCCGCGTAGCAACCACAGAAGTTGTGGGCACACCGTGTAGACCAGCGGACCGTCAGTACCAGCATTTTCTCGTTGGCAATAAAGCTGCTTACACTCCAACAGCTGTGCACGCAGCCAAGATTTCTTCGGCGATTACGCTACCTGGCGGCGACAAGCCTTCCGTCAAGCTCGAGCCCGCATCATCCACCACGGAGGGCCCTGGTGCAACTTTGTCACTGTTCATCGACGATGAGGCCTGTTCATCGACGATGAGGCCGAGGAGGCACTTACTGGTAAGTCATAGCCAACATTTGTACCATTGTTGATGACGCCCAGATTGGCCAGAATCTGAAAATGAGAAGACTGACGATGAAGACGACGACGATGATTTCATTGACGACTCGGACTTGAAGGATGAAGAACTGACCGGCACTGGGAAACGTGAGTTTTCCAGTGATTTTCCCAATCGTTCGTTCCCAACAGCAAGGTCTGCAGGCCGTAAGTCGGAGCGCAACGCTAAGGGTGCCAAAAAGGCGAGGAAGTGAATGCAACGAAAGTCAGGTCAATATGGCCCATTGCATAAAGGAAGTCTTGGCCGTGTATTAAAACCTAGTGTTTGTGTGTATCTGTTCTGTGTGTCCTTTTCCTCTCTACCAAGTGTACCATATTATGTAGCAGACGCAATGCGGCCGAACTTGATTATATATAGCTTCGCAACGACCGCGCGCAAGGATTGGGCCCTCGGGGACACCTAGTGACGGTTGACGCTCTGACTCTCTCATCAGACGGCTTCAAGACGGCCCGAACAGCGAGGGAGTCTGTACCCGGGTCTCGACCAGACTTAAGCTTTCCCGTACATACTCTCAGCGCTCAGCTCTGAGCTCACGTTCCTTGGTCGACCGGTATTCGGGGCCTCCTGCATACATCAAGCAAAATCTGGCTTTAGTCCTTTGCAAGGTACGCCGTAGACTCTAACAAATGAATCTCTGAATGGTCATCTTTCTTGCCCTCATCCTCGATTCCACAGGGGGTCCTTCGCACGTCTTCTAGCTCCAAACACTATAAATCTCCGCCTATGAACTCCCAGTCAAGCAAGAGTGATAACACTAGTCAGGTGAGTATGTCTGCACCGTCTTGAGAACAACACATAATGCATCATATTTGTAGCCTGTGCTGGAGACACGCTTCATACCTTGCTCTTACCACGTGGATCACTCGAGCAAGACCATTAGAATGCATCTGTATTCCTCTCCCAATCCCCCTCGTCGTGATAGCCATGAGTCAGTCACTATGATCCCTCTCATCACTTTCCCTGATCTCGCTGAACGCTATATGTCCACAGAAATGGAGAGGATACGATGCCCGGCGAGCCTTCCATGCCTCTTGCGGATCAGCAGAAATGGCCTTATGCACCTAGTTCCCCGAGCTCTACGGTCAACTCCATTATGTCTGGACCTCACACTGACCTCTGGAAATCTAAGGAGGACTTTCCCGGCAAAACTGTGTACTATCTCAGCACCGGATCCACAGATGTACAAGAACCTCCCATTCATTTAGTGCCATGTGTGGGAACCGTCTTCATGCATTCGAATATCAGTAGGGGGGGGCGGCAAGTCTGGTACTGGGATTTGGCTCAGAAATGGACGGCGATACCATATCCGCAGAACAATATGGCTCGTCATCCTCAGCACCCCTTGGCTAATGATCGATACTTTAACCTTACCGCTGTGGAACAGTCGCCCACATGGATAAAAAGAGGAAGTCTACTCAAGTTTTATGCGAACTTGCATGATTGATCAGGTACTTATTTGTGTGCTTCACGCCATACATCATACTCACCAGCGAAAATGAGTACCCAAAGGGCGAAAAATTGCATGGCACAGAGGGTGCTGCTTCTCTTGTGGTCGGTGGGTCAGACCTGTAATCAACCGACTGTCTGCTCAAAGATCCATCCTCTGTCGTCAGTGCTTTGTTGGCGTCTGTATATTGTACATATGCCAAATCTATTCCTTGACCTTAGTCGTGTATCTATCTACCTTTGTCGGATCTGCACTGGCAAAAGCTTTGGCAAAGCGACAGAAGGAGAACAGACTGCATCAGGATTCTGGACGTCGTGACCTGGTGGCCAATACGGAGTTTCTAAACATTCGCCACAGCCTGAGAAGTCCTAGAAACACCATCTTGAACATAAGGTGAAGCAGCTCCTTTGTTCAAAGGCTCAGATTGGTATTCAAACGGCTCACACGTCCGGTAGACTTTGTACTAGTGGCTCAACGTGCTGCAACGCGCGAGCCCAAAATCGCGGCGTGATATGTAAGACCGAGCTGCAGTGCCCAGCCCGTTTGAGCAATGAGCACTAATGTGTGGCAGTGTGCAGTGGCAAGCTCATTCTTGTAGCATGCTGCAGCGCTTGATTCTGTAGTACAAAAGGTCGGGTGTTGCATCAGTTGACGCGCGTTACAACACCTCGGTGGCTGAGAAAGGAGTATCATTCGGTGTTGCAGCGCGCGCTACTATACTACAGGAAATGGACTGTACAGTAGTAGCTATTCAGGGATATACAAAGAATTGAGACAGCGCTGCAACGTATGGCGTCGCAGCGAATCCGAACAGTCATCTGAGATGGCCAGATGCTGCAGAGTCAGAGGTCCTACGCAGGTCCGACGGACAACACCGTCCACGCATTCTGAGGGAGTGGAGGCTCTGCCGCTTTTGTGTGACAATACTGAAGGACGAGCGCGGCATCACGTAGGACCGAGACGTCGTCTATCGTAGCCCATTTTTGCTTGCGCAGGCGTTACAAGAACCGCGGAGGCGGTGGGTGCTTGATTTGGAGAAGCGCCGAGGCGCGATGAGGGGCAGAGGGCGGATCTGCGATCGCATGAAGATGTTGAACGATTGGTGGTGGAGATTGGGACAGTCGTCATTGTGAATGAGGTAAGGAGGGGTCAGGAAGGAACCAGGCGCTCACTCCTCAGAGCAGGACCGATGTCTTCCTGGTTACTAGCGATGCTGATGTGAGCACGAATAGCTTATGGAGGAGCTGAGAGCACCTTCGGTCTGAGTCGGGCTGAGCACTCCATCCTTTATGCTGCCACCACTGTCTTGTCTCATGAGAGTGCGAACAGGGCCATGAAATTGGAAGGCGCTGCGGAACACCTAGTCCGTACGCTGGGGCGGGTACCCTCAACAGGGACACACGAGAGACGCATCCGCCATTGGAGGGGGAGTTCGAGTCCGGCATATTTCTGGGGTGCCGTGGGCGCGGCGCTGGTCAAGGCGCTGGTTGGGCAACAAAGGTCATGTCATACTTGGCTGTCAGTCTGCTCTTGTCGTCCTGGACGACGCGAGGGCGTGGCAAACGTCCCGTCTGTGCACTCGCCAGACGCGTCTACGAGGCCGACAAATAGATCCTCAAGGCATGAAGAGCCGGCGGAGCTCAACTTCGATGTCCAGAGATGGCTGGAGGACATCGTCTAGCGGCAGGTCCAATGTAGTCAGGGTGATGAAAGCACTGGCCAGGGTTTACTTCAGTGGGGGAAGTCGGGTATGTAAATGGTGATATGTGTATCTCAACAGGCTAGAGGAACGCCCGTTAGGGTACAAGCTCGACGACACATCGTTGTTGTAGAGTTACTCACCCAGATATGTATAGCGAGACTGCTCCAGATTCGCCATACGACGTCGACTCCACCGAGCAGCAGGGAAGCACAATGATGATATTCCTCGCGATGGCTTTTAGGGCAATGCGGAGATGAGTGCGGGGTTGAGGCAATGTGTGAGGGTGTGCTGCTGGATGCTGCTGGTTGAGTGTGCAAGACGTCGTCCAATATGGACGATGTTACGTATGGAGTCATGGAAGGAAGGGAGGTGATCGAGATATTATATTTATATACTCTCTCCGTTCACTGTTTGTACCGAACCATCATCAGGGTCCGCCATGTCTGAATCGTCTCCCCCATCATCACCTCTAGATCTTGCGGAAAAGCTTATACTTGAGCGTGTCATTAAACCTTGGTCTCACAATGTGGACGCCAATCTTTCTACTTGTGCGCTAGCTGAAAATCGAGAGCTTGTAACATCTACTGACGATTAGCAGCACCGGCCTCCACTTCCATAGCTTGGGATCGCAATTTCGGATTCGTCACTGATCTCATTGTTCGTGACTGTCTTGCACTATCTGACTTTCTGGTTCTGACAGCGTTTAGACTGGGCAATCACTCCCAGACCACAAAATCGTGATGTCGGACGCCGTGATCAAGAACTTCCACAAGGCAATGGCGAAAGTCTCTAGACAACGGCGAAGGGCCCAGCGGATTTGTCATCTTTGGCCAATCGTGATCCTGATCCTTGCTTGTTTGCTGTTCTACTATGGAAAGTGTGGACCTTTGTGTCTGGTGTCACGGTGGTGGGCTGCTGTACACCAGACACCGGCCGCGGATGTCCGTCGAGAGTCACCGTACATATGTCCGGCATTGCCATTTGTGGAGATATGCGAGCAAGAATGGCCTTTTCATAGCAATGGTAACATGCTGTAGAACTGTCTGTCTGTTCCACCTGTATCATTAGTTTCCTGGTGGACCAGATGAGAAGATTTGGAGCTCCAGATTGGCATGCCCCAGGCTGCACGATTTGATTGAAGGTGGACGATCTGAGTTGAAGGCGGACAATCTGTGTGAAGGTGGCATGGACACATACAGTTCGGGATTGCAGGGTTATATGCTTACTGTGGTGGCCAGATGTCCGAGCATATGGCGGCCGCTAGTACGAACATCGGTTAGCCACGGCATCCTGACTTCGGGACATCCCGCACGGACGAATATGGGCCACATTTTTTGACGCCGAAGATGCGCCAAATAGGGATCCGAGATTCAAAGTTCTGGGACAATCTTTCTCGGCTTGTCGGCATCCTCCTATCCTAATTTTTGAGCCGATGCAAATCTTGCCTTCAGGGCATCTCTATAATACAATTTTATATTCCATCGTGTGAAGCTGACAAGCGTCGCGAAATTTTGAAATCACTCAACATATTTGTCGGTTTACAATCTGTGAAAAATTAGGACTTTCAGACCCGTTCTTGAGGGAGGCGAACGCACGGCCTATCATAAACACGCGGACCGTTTTCGAGGAAGGTGAATGTGTCCTATATTTCAAGTTCAGGCAACGTATATGATCAGCATAAATGTAGTCTTGATGCATAGACTATGTAGAATTTGAACTGCATTGTTGCCCTCCAAGAATGCAGGTGAAATTTTGAGTTCAGATCGGACTGTAGGGTGCTCAGAAACTTGCAGGAATGGTTGAAATATCATAGAATCTGTACCAGTTCTCAGCAGGCAAAGACGGGTGGCAAGTGTAAGATTTCGGCATGATCTTGACCACCGGCAAACGAGTCACAAGTTTTACACTTCAGCAGCATCATGGCGCCCATTTCCCGGGCCCGGATACGGCTCGATCCCCCTAGTGCTATTCCAGCGAGGTGGGCCATCGGTCGCGGCTGCGACGTTACAGTACGGCCCCCGGGGGCCTTCAATTCTAATCACTGACACTGTACTACTACTAGTAGTGTCTTCCTTACTGTCTAGTGGTACAGACATATTCACTAGACACTTATATTACCTACGTAAGCGTAGTCATAGCCGCCCTGCGTTCTCTCCTCTGTCTGCACTATCAACATGCCCCAAGTAAGCTGACTCTCTCGTTATGTCTGCTGCTCCCTGACCCCTTCATTCCTAGAACAAGAAATCCATTGAGAAGATAGCGGCGGCGGGCCCTCCGAAAAAGTCATCTGCCAGTGCCGTCGCGAAGGAGCCCTTGGTTGCCAGTAAAGCAGCAAAAGAGACGGGCAAAAAACGCCCTCGTTCTGTGTCTCCTGAGGAGAAGGAGCTAGAGGACTCGGACTCGGAGGACTACACTGACGACGACGACGTCGACGCGTCTGATACGCGTCCGGCCAAACGTGGAAGGCCCTCGAAGGCGTCTGAAGATAAGGTCGGCCTTACTCTACGAGCTTACTCTGTTCTAATCTGACTGTTGCACGCCCAGAACTCACCTAACGTACGTGCCTCCTCCCAGTCCATCAGATTCATTGTGCCCCGCGGCCGGAGTCTTTTCTCAACATGTGCACTTTGCCAATGACGATCTTCAGGTAACGGAGCCATACAAGATGGCAGGCAAATTCGACCTCTACAAAAAGAACCTGGCAGTTCTGAAACCTGGCTCCGACGAAGGCTCGCCGCAATTCGACAAATTGTGGGAGCTTATGAAGAAATTCCAGGCCAAGCCTGACTTCACTGCCAGAATGGCTGTCTCGGATTCGCTTCTCAAAGGTGTTTTCATGGCACCAGGGCTCAGCGATCCCATGTCCGATGAGCACTACGACGTCTCTCTTAGCGGCATCAAGGTGGCGGCGGCCACGCCTGGTCTCACGGCAAACTTGTCGATTGAAGGGGGCTGTGGCATAGCCTCGTCGTCTGGCACAATCAAGATGCAGCGGTGTTGGACAAAGTCTGATGACAGCGGGACCTTGTTAGAGATTTTCGATGCTTCGTTCGACATCCGCGTCTCCTACAGCGCGCTTTACAAGAGAAAGGGACATGGCTCGGGCCAGACGCATAAGATGGACTTTTGGGTCATCCGTGCAAAGAGGGATGTCGCGGGCGCAGAGGTTGGATTGGATATTTAAGTGAATACGGCTCTTGGCCCTCAGGCTTGTTACAACACGCGTCTGATAGAAATTGACGCGTGTGAGGCGCGTCTTTGATCTGTCACGTGTAATTCTTCGAACCTTGAGAATCGTTTGCATATTGAGCTTGAAGGTTCTCTCAGAATCTATGAGATGAATACTCTTGAGCGAGGAGGAGAGACTCGGAGGTTGCTCGGAGGCCCACGCCGGGCTCAACTCGTGATCGCACTGAAGGAGTCCGGGTTAGGGTTATACCTCTAGGCTCATGCCCACGAGTTGAATCTACGTCCGTAACATCGTAATGGTCCTGTTCTTCACCTCGACTGGTGCGAGCCAACAAAAGCGCTTTCTGACATGGATTAACGGTCGATCCCAGCGGTCAACCCCCCTGTGACGATCTACATGGGCCGCGATAAAGTGGAAAGTCAGTGGATGGCCGGCCGACGGTACATTTGCTGACGATCGCAGACGAGGAGCTCATCAAGTACGCGTGGCCGCAAGACGTCTGGTTTCATGTCGACAAACTGTCTTCGGCTCACGTCTACGTGCGAATGCCGGAATCTATGACATGGGAGACGCTGCCTGAAGTGCTGCTCACGGATTGCAGCCAGCTCGTCAAGGCGAACTCAATCGAAGGTCAGATCAGCTCTCTCGCGCGAGATGTATCCTTATTTCTTAGGTAACAAAAAGGACAACCTCACCATAATATTCACTCCTGCCGACAATCTCAAAAAGACCGGTGACATGGCCGTTGGCCAGGTCTCCTTCCACAACGATAAGCGGGTCAAGAGAGGTGTATCAAGGCGCGGCGCATCTGTCTTTCAACTGACACCGTACCAGTTCATATTGCCAAACGCGAAAACGTCATCGTTAATCGATTGAACAAGACTAAAGTAGAGCGACAGGTCGATCACGAACAAGAAAGAGTAGATCGGTTGAAGAAGGAGGCAGCCGTGCGCAGATCTGCCGCCGCTGAAAAGGTGCCCACCGCCATCTCATCAGTAACATGGATGTCATTGACGGCTTTGTAGAAGAAGGCAGATCTAGAGCTGGCCAAGAAGAGGGAGGCTGAAAAGGCCGCCAGATCGTACGACACGTTGTTCAGCGGGGACCCCGAAGATGATGATGAAAGCGAAGAGCCGCGAAAGACAGGACGGGAGCTGGAAGATGACTTCATGTAAAGTGAGTGGTATGTCCTCATCCGTCATGCCAGTAGGTAACAGTGCTATCCAGATCGAACTGTAACATTTCTAACATTGAGCACTACTTCCAGTCACACCTCCACGACTCGTCCGAAGTCTGGAGCCCTCGTGTCTCCAGGAACATACATACCGCCCTACTCGAGCACAGAAGATCCCACGGCAAACGGACGATTCGAGATACCCCAGAGCCAAGTTAGTCGATCATCTAGCTCGGCAAACATCTTACACACCTGAGCGCGCTCCCATACATGCCGGAATGAGACTCACTGATTCAATCCGGAAGCAAGACCGTGAATGTATCTCGTGGTCGAGGAATTGCCTTCGAATGAGGAAGCGTGATGTCACAGTATGAGTAGGCTGCAACTCACAGAATCATTCAATCTTGAAACAATGTCCTGTTCGCTTTCGGAAGCCTCACACGGGAAGCCTCACTCAGGCATGTGCTACCTCTGGTGAAAATCTCAACAACATATGAAGCGGTTTCTTGTTCACGTGCGACCTAGGTCCAGCTACTGAGCACCCTAGGCGCCGCTTTGTGAGAGCCTTTGTGGCTGAGGGCCGCCACAATCTATACGAAGAGATGAAGCCAATACAAATCCAGATCTGAAAATGGCGGGGCAAATCGTCGTCCTCGTGCGGTGGAGGCCTGGTACGGGCCAGATGAATGGGTTTATCCAGTGTATGATATTGGAGATCCGTGATCTCGACAACCAGACACGGAGGTCCGTACTCCGGTGCTCCCAAGGGATACGTCTCATGTTTGCAATTGGGTGCTGCCGTGGGCTCCCTCGATTCGAGTTGAGCATGTTTGTCTTGATATTTATGGCTATTTCTTCACCATCCAAGCAGGGCAACAATCGTCGTTCTGTTGAAAAATGCAGAGACTAGGGTGATTGTATTGCTACGAATGAGGATATGATACAGATGGTTGAACCCCAAGCTTGTGCGTGGTTGGTTATGCGATGATGCTATGATGACTGACTTCTATGATTGAAAGCGAACAGGATGCCAAGGAACGCGGTGGTTTGTGGTTTGCTGCGCGATTTGGGACTGTGTCGAGACCCTACGGGATGTGTGGCACGGAAAACGCACGATTAGGGATCAAGGCGCGACTTGTGTCCATGGCGCCAGGGGGTAACGGCAAGGGTCGGTGAGCTGTCAAGGTGGTCACTGAAGTCCTGGAGAACGTTTGACTTGCGTTCAGCACATTTCGTGACTCTGTAAGACAAGGGGGAGGAGGAAGGATGAGTGCGCCTGACCCAGGCGGTGTGAGGCTTATAGGTTGTGGGATGACAAGTCGCGGGAGACACTGGGGACTAAGAGAACGCGACCTGGGTTTGAGCCGAGATGCCGATGAAGGAAGATGTTGGTGGGGAGCATCTAGGGAATCGGGAGAATCGGACTCGTCTGATGCGTTACGGGTGTGCAGATGGCGCGTGTGGACGGAAACTGGGGAGGCGAGGTACGGCGCGGGGGAAGGAAGGAGAGGAAGGTCGGGCTGGTCGGTGGGCGTATTCATGGAATATGTTGTGGACATAGTCCAGGACTTGGCAACGAGCTTGTTGGGGTCAAATCTGTCATCCTTCCCATCCTCCTCAGTTGGAAGGAGAGGTCGGTTGACCTCCGTGACAGCCACATTTCTCCTCCAATTCTCGTATGGGAAGGGGTCGGCCAACTGCTGGCGCTCCTGAACGCGATTTGCCTGAATTCTCTTGACCACCATCCAAGATAGCACGCCGATAATGACCACCCCGACAATCCCTCCAACAAGGCCAATGATGACAGCAGTTTTGCAGCCGCTTGGTGTCTGCGAGTCATTGTCCCGCACCGATAGACCAATGGGTGGCATGAGGGCCGGCTAGGAGCATCTAGAAGAGCGTGAGCAAATGACGACGCGGCCGGAATTTATGTATATCGCGTACACAGAGGAGGTGGCATGCAAGTGAGAGAAACGGTATCGAGCTGCCGTATGTACCTGTTATATTGCAAACGTAAATCAGGATCGCGTCTCGGTTGGAGCGAGATATCACCCCTGGCCATCTGCGACGGCACCCGCCCTTGAGACGGTCGTATTCATGCGGTCGTGGCCCAGACACCCCACCTATTGGAGAATCGGTTGAGCGCGAGAGGCTTTTTGCGCCATGCGCAATCGGTAAGCGCGTATAAAGAGATGACCCCAGCACCAGAGGATCCATGGGATGTTTCCGCCAGGTTTCGGCGTTTCATCTTTTGGCTTGATGTTTGACCGTCCATCCTTGACAATGACAGATCAGACAAGCAAGGCCACCACCCCCTATGAGCGGAGAGTGCTGTGGTGAAATGAGGCGGCCGAGATATCCGATTAGCCGCGGTGCTGTATACTTTGTATAAGGCTTCGGGAACCCTCAGATGCAGCGAATGTGGCGTGAATCAAGTTTGAATAATATTGATGGGTCCCGGGTTTCAATCAAGTCGGACCTGATCGAAGTGGTTCGCATGCAGGCCAGGTCCAACTTGCTCTACAACAGGGAACGACTCATCTTCACTGTTCGTTGACTCGGGTTTCGAGACTACTTGCGAAAGTCTGTCAGACTCCAGAGTAGCGTGTGGTTTACGGCGCTGTCGACGCAAGAGTCTGACTGATCAAGAATTGGTCGAACGCGCTTGAGAAGGAAACACTAAACCATTGGCAGCCGCAAATCAGACTTGCGAATCCAGTGCGAATCTAATGTTTGTTTGATCTTCCAGGCCCGGAGGGGGAATTGCTTCGGGTCAGTGTGTGGGCTGCTCTGAAGCAACTAGGTAGGTTGTAAGTATAGATATTGACCGAGCATGTAACGTATACTGTAAACTGCTCTGCGTACAGGTCGACGGTGACCCTTGCTCAGATAGTAGTTAGCCTGGCTATTACGCGCTTTAGAAACCGGTTTGAGGGCTACTGGATGAAGTATCTTTCTATAGGTGTCTTGTGCCCTTTCACAGATTAGATCAGTTTGCTGTATCCAAAATCTGTAACCCTCTAAGGTTCCGAGTGTTAAGCGAACAAGGTGTTAAACAGCGCTTCCCCATATACATCAGGCGTCGGAGTCTAGAGCGTAAAAGTATGGCGCGTCTTCAGCGCATCAGAGCAACATTCAGGTATGTACCGTTGTCCGGTCCGACGTAAGAATGAGTAGTTTGTAGGTAGCCACCAAAGGCTAGTACTTTTGAGAACCAACGAGGCGAGGCGGCGGGTATTGAGGCTGAGCATTGAGGCCTGAGGCTCGACTGTCGTTGACAGGCTTAGACGTCGACAATAGGAGGGAACTGTCAATGGAGGTGACACCGACATCGCGGATAACAGCCTAAGTTGCCTTTGTCAAATCTGTGATCCCATCGACTTTACTACGCGTCTCAGAAATATGGCGAGACCGTATCATATGTAATTTGACGCTAACCAATCTCAACCGGCGCCATTGGCGTAGGCCACGGCCGGGTGAACGCTTGACGATGTAGGAAATGGCCACGTAGCATCCGAGGCTAGCTTTCGCGTCTCTCTGCATTATCTGTCCTGAATACCCAGCTCTAGAAGCGGAGACAGTCGTTCGCTGTGCATTCTCATCGCTCCTACGATGCCTCCCGTGAGTTCGACCGAAGCGGTGCGGAGGTCAGTAGGCCTTATGGTCCTGCTCTTAGTCCTCTGACCTACTAGATACCAAAGTAGACATCGTCTTGGAGAGCCTTTCATCGTGGAATGAGTTATTTGGGCGTCATGGGCAAAGAGATGGGCATGAGTCTACACTAGATGCATACGAAGTTGCATGAGGACTCCCCGTGCTTATCCGAATGGCAGTTTACATATGCGTACCAGTTGTCAATCAACTCTCGCTTGAGGGTAACAAGCAGAACACGGTATCGATACCCAAGACGTGGCTAGAGTGATGCGTGAAACGAGACACCTGGCTCGCATCGATGCCGTAACCGACACCCTCAGAACCGACAAACTTTGGTGCGACTGTCACGATGATGGTGCTGATCACTTCGGGATGCTGGAAGAAGGATGCAATGACTTGAGCGCCGCCTTCGACCATCAGAGATTTGATACCGAGTTCACGGATGCGTCTCAACAGAGATGGTATCGATAATAGACCTGAGAGAATGATGCACCTGTGCAAACGATGCGTACCAAGACAGCAACATACCGTCTACCTCATCGATGGAGATGACTCTGGCGCCTTGAGTTTCCAGAGCGTCACGTCGCGCGTTCCACTCAGTGGGATCTTTGGGAGAGGTGGTAGAGATGACCCATGGGCGCCTGCCTGTACCGGCTCGGAAGTTGGCCAGTACTTTGGACGCCGTTGGCATTCGCAGTTGCGCGTCGAGGATGATCGGCCTAGGCATATCGTACGGGAACGGGTGGCCGTTCTTCTGAGGATCTGGATCTCGAGGCGGGAGTTGTCGTGCTGCACTCGGGCAGACGGTCAGCAGCAGCAGCAGCAGCGAGTATACGAGATACTGCGCTCACTGTTGAGTTGGGGATTGTCGTTCAGAGCCGTGCCAATTCCAACGAGGATGGCGTCGTGCATGGTTCTCATCCTGCCCTTATGCATAGTGAGAAGACTGGGAGATGCGTCTAGATCCATAGCCGCACCAGTGGGTCATGGCCATGCTCTCCTTGCCGCTCAGTATGAGCTGCTTGCCGCCTTTCCCCGCGATTTTGGCATCCAGCGACTGGGCAAAGGTCAGCGTGACAGACGGTGTGTCCTTGCCGTTGTTCAGGACAGTGGCCAAGAAGGCGGGCGCATCCATGACGGAAAGAGGCAGAGAGGCACACAGCCACATTCACGCGTTCAATGAATGCGGCCTTGTTCTCCCCTCTCATGACGATTGTTGCCCCCCCGCATCAACACACATAAATGGGTACTATTTGCTCTGCCTGTGTGCGGCGACGTCCTCATATGTCTTGCAGAGGCGGCCATCGCAAAGCAGCTCATTGACAAGATATACGAGAAACGCAAGGCCGCGGCTGTAGATCTCGAAAAGTGAGGCGCTACCGCGCAAGCAAAGGGCCGACTTGACTGTTTCGCAGGCAAATCCGAGAATGCCACCAGCAAGGCGATGACCGGCGCATTACGCAGATCATCGACCAGCTCGTCGAGATGTTCAATAACCCCGCCAATCCCCTCCACGTTCGTAATGGCGGCCTCATAGGCCTGGCGGGCACCGCTATTGCCCTCGGCGTCGACGTCGCACCGTACATGGAGAAGTTCGTCCACCCCCTCCTCGACTGCTTCATCGACCCGGAGAACAGGATCCGTTACTTTTCTGCAGAATGCCTCTACAACATATGCAAGGTCTCCAAAGGCGAGGTCCTCATCTACTTCAACGAGATCTTCGATGCCCTAAGTAAGGTGTGCATACTTGTCAGGCTAACCTCCGCACATATAACAAACTATGCATCCAGCTTGCCGCCGACTCTGAACTATCCGTCAAGAATGGCGCCGAGCTACTCGATCGGCTACTCAAGGACATCGTTGCTGAATCTGCTTCCATCTATGTTCCACAATATCCAGAAACTGAGAAAGTACGCGAAGAGGTTCAAGGCGTCTTAGTCCCCCGTCCAGACGGCATTCCAGACAGTGACGGCCCAAAGAGAGCTTTCTCGCTGGCACATTTCATCCCCCTTCTTCGGGAACGAATATACGTCGTCAGCCCCTTCACAAGAAGCTATCTTGTCTCCTGGATCACAGTCCTCGATTCGGTCCCAGAGCTGGAGCTCATAACGTACCTTCCCGAGTTCTTGGATGGATTACTGTGAGCATGCCCATCCTTCAAATCATGTAATCTGACCTCCCGATGCAGGAAATACTTGTCAGATCCTTCTGAGGACGTCCGAGTAGCAACGAAGACGCTCTTGGCGGAATTTCTGCGTGAGATCCGCGACATCAGCGTAGTCCAGAAGAAGCCCACAGAATCCATTCATCAGTCCAAGCGAGACACTGACTCTGTATGGCCCTCGGAACGCAGCGAGAAGATTCTGGACCTCGCGGTGGAAGACGCTGAAAGGGCTGCATTCATTGTTGACCATGAAGAACGCTCCTCATACGATCATGACTCTACTTTGAAAGACGATCAGACGTCCGAACTTGATTACAGGGATACGGGAGGTAAGGTTCTATTACCATATACATCCAGATCCTAATGCTGGATACTTTCAGTTTGGTTCCCGGGACAGGGCGTCAGGATCGCTTACGCTGCCATCATAGAGATCCTCATACAGCAACTTGACGGTGATCGTAAGTATCCTTATCTTCATATCTACACCCTTTGAGCCCCCCTTAGACGACGAGATTCAACAGTCGACCGCTCTGCGATGGCTGGCTGAATTCCTCAGCTTTGCGTCGGAGGTGATGGTACGCTTTACCCCACGCCTCATCCCAGCGGTATTACCCAACCTGGCACACCATGTCGACATGATCCAATCTACGGCGCTACGTACCAATAAACTTCTATTGAACGTCATACAAAACCTCCCGCCTCCGTCCGACCCTCCTCCGAAGACTGCCCCCGCGCCTGCTCCAGCACCTCGCATTCTCGGCTCGCCGACACCTAGCCAATCGGCGGCATCCTCCCGACAATCCACAATGAACACAACCTCCACGAAAGATTCTTCGAGGGATGTGTCCTCGCCCGACTCAATACCAGAAGCGCCTTCTTCTTCACCTGGACCTCCCACGACTGCAGGATTGACGCGAAGTCGTGGGAGTGCTGTCGACATCACGATGACCCCTCGCCCGGCTGCCGTGTCGGATATGCAATCCGCCGTGCCTGCTAGCCGCCCGCATTCGCCCATATCATTGATCAGCACTGGTCAGACTGCGAACGCCTCCGTTGCCCCACAGGATGACGATCCATTTGATTATCAGGCTACTGTCAATGAGTTGACCATACAGTTCTTGAGCGAGTATGAAGAGACTCGTGTGGCGGCACTGAAATGGTTGATCATGTTGCATCAGAAGGCGCCAAAGAAGGTCAAGGTTTTATAAAACAAGCGAAACTCCGTCGCTCATTCCTTGCTTGCTAGATTCTTGCTATGGATGATGGGACGTTCCCTGCCCTCCTGAAGACCTTGTCGGATAGCTCTGAAGAAGTCAGTGCATGACCAGGCGGTATCTATACACACGCTGATCTATTTTCTAGGTCATAAAGCATGACTTGCAGCTTCTGGCCCAAATCTCGTCAAGTTCGGAAGAAGGCTACTTCAAGGCATTCATGATCAATCTGCTTGAGCTCTTCAGCACGGACCGAAGGCTGCTTGAGACTCGCGGCAGTCTCATTATCCGCCAGCTGTGTCTGAATTTGAACATTGAACGAATATATCGCACGTTCGCTGAAATACTAGAGAAGGAGGATGTGAGCTTGTCTCTCCTTCAGTTCAACCCACACGATCTTGACAGTGCTTTCCTTTCCGTAGGACCTCGAGTTCGCCAGCGTGATAGTGCAGAAGTTGAACATCATTCTCATCACCTCGCCAGAGTTAGTGGATTTCAGGAAGCGTCTCAAGAGTCTGGAGACCCGTGTATGTCTTGTTCTTCGTTGATTGACGAAAGAGGCTCATCTGGTGCTAGGCGGATGGACAGGCGCTGTTCACGACTCTGTATCGGTCCTGGTGTCATAATGCGGTTGCCGTCTTCTCGTTATGCCTTCTCGCCCAAGCGTATGAGCATGCATCTAGCCTTCTTTACATCTTGTACGTCTTTTTTTTGTCTTTTCGCTATGATCGCCCATTCATCTTTTCAGCGCCGAGTTGGAGATCACTGTGCCGATGTTGGTTCAAATCGATAAGCTAGTGCAGCTAATTGAGTCACCTGTGTTCACCTGTAGGTCTTCTTGTTATTCCGCTGTATGAATAGCCCTAAATGTTCCTGCCAGACATCAGGCTACAACTGTTAGAGCCAGAACGATATCCTCATCTGTTCAAATGCTTGTATGGGCTTCTCATGCTTTTGCCTCAAAGTTCTGCGTTCGTCTCTTTGAGAAATCGTCTGAATGCAGTCAACTCTGCTGGATTCTTGCATATTGCGCCGAAGACGTAAGTTCATGATACTTCGTTCACCAGTCGTCGAGGAGGCTAACAGAGATTCCGCCAGTACGCTTGGCTCCGGGCTATCAACGCGGTCCAAGATTGGGCGCGACGAAATCAAATGGCAGGAACTGTTGCAACATTTCCGGGCTGTGCAAGGGAAACACGAGAAGGCTAGGCGGCAAGCCTTGGGGACCGACACTCTACACGAATCAACGTTCCTATCTGATGCTGAGAGACCCAGCGAGTTAGGGGAACGCATTGGGCGACCGACGGGTAGACCGGCGATACGTCGTAAGGTCACTGGCGACATGACGGTCAACTCTGTTGCGGCGAATGCGAATACTGGAACGGCGCCACCTGCAGGACCTACCTCGCCCTTTGCCCGTGGCGGCGTGTTGTCGCCTCTGAATCCGCGAGCGAGGGTGGGCCAGAATGGTTCGGCAAACAACGCGATGGCGGCCTTGGCACAGCAGGCCCAGAAACATCGCCCGTCGATCAGTCTGACGAGGAACGGACCGAAGCCATGAGTAAAGGGAATTTTGGCTCGAAGAGTTTCGCACTATCATATCTTATAGACTTTGCTTCACATACAATGGATGGTCAACATGACGCGATACATATATGATAACCATGATGCTACGATACCGTGTACAGCAAACATGAGCAAGGCGAGAGGGCGGAGAAGCATGAATTATACGTTGAAATAGCTCGTATGTATCAAAGTTCCTCTATCTGCATTTGCATTGGCATTGGCAATGGTTGCCCCATGTCTGGCATGCCCTGCTCTGGCCCTTCAAGTTCCATATCGGCATCCTCATTCTCAAACTCGTTCTCTCCACCATTATCGAGTGGTATACCTTCGTCCTGCATTCTTTGCATTTCCTGCATTTCATCGCGCTGTGCGATTTTGGTTTCTAAGTCATGGGTGAGCTTCTTCAAGGCGTCCTCGAATCGCCTCTGTCATCGATGTTAGAATGTGAAGAGGAAAAGGTGCTGTATCATTCGTACCCTGATGAGAGGATTCGCGGAACTGGCAATCTCCTTGCCCTTCTTGTCGACGGCAGCTTGCAGATCCCGGATTTCTTCGTTGAGAAGCTTGCGTGCTTGTGACTGTTCATCATCTTCGTCGTCTTCTTCCTCCTCACTTTCGTCCTCGTCGTCTTCGTCGTCATCCCCTTCCTCATCTTCCTCGTCACCGAGCGCCAGATCGAGCTCTGCAGCCAACTCCTCGTCGATGTCGCCGTCCGGTTCTGGGTCTTCGTCCTCTTCGTCCTCGCCCTCTGGTTCACCGAGATCCCCTCCAGGCGTGGCAGGATCCATGTCAGATATAGCGGGTGTTGGAGCATCCAGAGCTTCTTCACGTTCCATAAACTCTGAATCGGAGAGGTCTGGATTGACATTGTCTAAAACATCTGAGCACAAGACATAAGTACAAGTCGACAAATCTTAATGGTTGCCCTACCAAATTTCACTTCTGTAGCTAGAGCGTCTTCTTCAAGCAACCGTTCAACGGCTTCTTCTGTACTTTCAATTGTCTGGCGGCCGACGATCAGCAATGAACGAAGTAGTAAGGAGACGTCCGAAACTTTACCCGTCTGTTGATACGTTTGCGAAAGCGACGCTTTCTGACGTGGTGAAGGGGAGGAGTGACACCATGTGGCCATATGAAGTCTTCAATGTTGAAGTTCTTCTGATTGACCTGTGGTTCGTCATTTTCCATGCGTGACTCAACAACAAGCATCTAAGAGGCTGGGTCAACTAGACGACTTGGAGAAGCACGGGATGTGCCACCTGGCAGATATCGGCAACTTTGAACATCTGTTTATTATCCAATGTCTTCTGCGACTCGATTATACAGGGAAGGTCGACAAGTTTGGAACTATACGTCGAGTTACCAATGTGAAACACAGCGCGGCGCGAATCTGAATGGTGAGTTGACGCGTCTATCCAACGAGGTGTATAAGGTGCACCTTTGAATTTGAACCATACATCATTTGTGACTTCGCGGGAAGCTACCATCTTCCGGAGCTTGTCGCAGTCCTCCCCTGCAGGCATGCGAAGAATGAACTGCTCCTCAAAGGCCAAGTCTTCGTCGTCCGAGTCAAGCTCTCTGTCGTACTGGCCCAGAAAAGACATCCCAGGAGCCTGCGCCGCCGCTTTCTCACTCAACTTCAGCTTCAGCTTCGGAGCACCTTTCCTTGTGTTTCCAGAGCGCGTAGTCCTCTCTCCTGGATCGGCAGAAGGGGGCGGACGAGAGGCAGCAGTGATTGTTCGGAGCCTCGAAGAATGGCGCGCTTCAGGCTGCGCCGGCGCTGCAGAAGTGCTTGGTCGCCCATAGAACGAGGCTGGGTTGACGCCGGACGTCGAGGCTGTTGATGTGGACGGCCCTGCTTCAATCTCCACGTCAACAACAATATCATCGTCCATATTTCTCGGTAAGATGTGCGTAGGAGAGCTGTCGTCGACGCTGTGGTGGTTTGAAAGAGATGAGTTGTTGTGCGTTGCCCTTGAAAGGGAGGCAAATAACCAGCACAGCCACAGGCTGCCAATTCTCTTGTTCAAACACATATGGAAGCGGAGATTGATGAATGCACAAGGCTCCTTGTCTTGGCACTACCACCATGTCAGCGCCTGAACAGCCATGCGGAGAGGCCTATCGAAATGCCATGTCGGACTATCTTGCTGGCACCTCTGTCCTCGACGAGACCGTCCACAAGTTGACGGATTGGATTGCGCACTTCACCCCTTCTCCCGATTCTAATTCTGAGCCGTGGGACGCATGGGTTCTGTGGGGCTCCTTCAATCTGATTGCTGAGCAGATGCCAGACAAGCAGGATAGATTGGTGGAACTACTACTTGCGATCAAAAAGCTGCCACCTGTGCTGAAGGCGGACGGAGAACCTTTGAGTTGCTGGGGAGGGCGCTTCTGGGAGGATCTGCCTATCTTCGGACCAAACATGCGCGAGACTTGGAACTGTAAGTCAAGTTTCTGCATATTATGCGACTGAATGTTGACGGCACGCCGTCTCCTGGAGGGGTTGACCCAGTAGAGACGGCTTCCGACTGGGCCGATCGCGTCACGATTAGGCAGAACTGGGTCAATCTGAACGCGTTTGCGGCGCGTATCGATGAAGCCCAAGTGTACGACTTGGCATTGTATGCCATCTGGGCCTTCCGTGATGCCTTAGAGGAGCCTGTCGTGGCCAGCACGGACACCACAGTGCGCGCCGCAGCCCAGTGGATATTCCACGCAGGCCAGCATCTCTATCAGATCGAACGCGTCTTTCGAGATGAACTCGCACGTGCGGGATCGTTGTGGTCAGGAGAGACGAAAGGGTTTTGCAAGGATAGGTGGGCTTTCTGGAAGCAGAGGTTTGGGGAATTGGCTGACGATGATCGCTTGTCGGACGAGACGCGTCGAGATGCGAGTGATGCCCATCGGGGTATGGTCGATATTGAAAGCCGATTCGTTTTGTAAAACACGGAATATTTCGAATACCTATACTTTTCGGAACTCAATCTTCCTCGACGACAGCTACCTCTCGTCGTCTTTGCAAAAGGATTTTCTACAATTTGGAAGGCAACCAGAAGTTGCGACTCTGGTCGAAGAGCAGCGTATCCATGCATGACTTGTTCTATGGGCGGAAGCTCAGCAAAAGGCCCTCAAATTGGACTTGTCCAAGCTTCTCGGTGATAATTCATCTGCTGGCCGTCGCGTCAATGAAGGGTACATACTATGTGAATTCAACTCAAATTTGATACTACTTACTCGAGTTTCTCCTCAACTCATTCCCAATGTAGCTTCTCAGGTACTTCAACTCTCACCGAAGGCTCTCCCAGTCATTGCAGAGTCGAAAGACATCATAACTCAGCCGGACTCTACATGATATTCGGAATATCACCATGTCCATATATCGAAGGGTAGTAATCATTTGTTTCAGCACGGTTCGTACCTTCAATAGCGCCACAGACCAACCGCGTGTTATGCTCTTGATTGTCCCAGATAGTAAGTGAATGGCTACATGTGCAAGGCCAATTGAATGTGTCAGACGACGAAGGTCTTCAATCATCGATCGTGGCGTGGGCTGCGGCAGCATTATGGACGATCCAGCCGCTCCGCTAAGCCTGGGCTAACCCATATCTTTACCATACTCAACCAATGACGACCACAACCTCGAAGCTTCTCCATGAAGAGTTGAGCTCCCGCGCTGAGCAGGCGCGAATCTCAGAAACCGTGGTAAAGAATAAACGTGATCATCGCCGTGACAAGCAGGATCTCCGGCTTAACGCAGCTCCTCCATGTTCAAAAAGCCGCTCGCCAACTTCAAAAGTTCTGCACCTCTTCGAAGCTCTGATCGCCGGAAATTAAGGCAGCGCGTTCTCGTAGCGTTCTCGCTGCCTCCCGAAGATGGCGATCTCCTCGTTCCCGACGGTATCCTGACGGCCAAATTCAGTACTCATCTTGACGTCCCCGGCGTGCGTAGCCCAACGATGCTCAATCCTCTGTCTTGAAATGTCGATTAGGTTACATATATCTCATCCGAGGGAGATCCACTCTGGATCACCGTCGGCAAAGGCTCCGACGAACTCATCCCGACAGTATTTACCCTCTGGAAGAGACCCACATTACTCCCGTACATCTGCACCCCGTCGGCTGTCATCCCCGTACTCGTCGGTGGCGCAGATCTCATGATTCCTGGAGGTATGCAGTCCCCCTTCGCGCCAGCTATGTCTGTATCCCTCTCACTTAGTCATGTCCTACAGTTCTTCGCTCTCTGAGGGCGAGCTCGTTGCCATCTGCCAGTATGAGCGCAAGGACGGCGTTCCGATGATGTCTGTCCCTCTGGCTGTAGGTCGTATGGCAGTAACAAGCAATCAATTACGCGACGGTAAAGGCAAGGCGACGCTCATTGTTCACACCTGGAAAGACCATCTCTGGGAGTCTGGATCGAAGCGCGAAGTGCCGGATCCTTCTCCCATACGAGCGGAAGATCAGATCGTCGACGAAGACAGCGATGAAGAAGACACGATTGCTCCAGCAGAATCGGAATCTTCGGCAACACCAGAGACGACACCAACAGAGGAACCGGAAGCTGTTGAGCCAGCAGTATCGAATGTCGCTGCATATTCCAAGGAGGAGGTCTCGACTCTGCTCCGATTGTCCCTCCTGCAAGCCATATCAACCACTCTATCGGCATTACCCTCCTCCTCCTTCCCCATCTCACTCTCGACATTCTACTCGACCTACGTCCTTCCTTCCAGACCCGCATTCCCATCGCTTCTCTTGCCCACAGCAGTTTCTGAACCCAATCCACAGGACATCACCATAAAAGCATCATCCCACAGATCCTTGACTGCGTTCATAAAGGCTGCTGAGAAAGAGGTTCTTCTCGTGACCAAGGCCCCTCAGAAACATGCCCAGCAAGCTGAACTGGTCATCACCTCCGTAAACGGACGCCATCCCGGCGTACAAGGTCACCAGAAATTTGTGACAATTGGGGAGATCGAGGCAAAGGCCGCGAAAAAGGCCCAGAGGGAAGAACAGGAACGGGAAAAGGAGGCTAAAGCACATGGCGAGCTCGAGGTTCGTGAACTATGGAAGCCGCATCAATCGACTGTGGAACTCTTCCAAGCCATGAAGGCTAGGTATGTCCTCTCAAAGTGGCATTCGTCTTCTACTCGTACCAATCAACCTACTCAGTGCATCCGAACTATATACTATCCCCGAAATTCGGAACCTCATCAACGCCTACATCGTGTCCGAAAACATCGTCAACCCCCATGACAAAGCCTATATCAACCTTGACGACGCGCTCCGAAAATGTATCCTATCCAAAGCGCCCGGAACAATCAAGAAGAAGGACGCGCCAGCTGAGGTACCCGAGGCGGAATTCATGAAGCGTGATGAACTTCACCGCAAGGTCCTTGAGCGAATGCAGACCTGGCACGAAGTGCGCGGGGAGGGGAGGGAGACAGTGGTGAAGAAGGGTCAACTGAGCCCCGTTCAGGTCATTGTCAAGGTGCGGCAGGGTAGAAAAGCGTCTACGCTGATTACTGGCTTTGAGCCCTTTTTCATTGACGGGGAGGAGATGGCCGAGGAGTTGAGGAAGTCTTGCGCAGGGGCTACTTCTGGTCGGTTGTCCTTCAGAGCGTGCCAACATGCCAGCACTCATGTTCTTCCTTATAGTGTCGCCAATAACAGGGAAAGGTGCAGGTGCAGGGCTCGAGGTCCTTGTACAAGGAAAGCAAGTACCGGCCGTTGTTGAGTATCTGAAGAGCAAGGGTGTGCCAAAGCGGTGGATCGAGGCGATAGACGCCACAATGAAAGGGAAAGGGAAATGACGGGCAGCTCGTTTGAATGCGGTAGAGTCAGTTTAGGAGCAATGTTGGTCGAGCTTTTGAAGCACAAATAGGGTGATACTATATGGCGGAATGTTTCTTGCCCGCGTGTAGCCTACTCCCGGCCTGTGAGACAATGTCCGCCACGAGAAGGACGAGAGGGACAGAAGGGATTTGATTTTTATCGCTAGCTCTACTTACTCGTCAATCGCACTGGCAGTCCTAGTATTTCCCTCGCCTCGCACTAAATGCGTCACATTGTGAATTTGACTTGATCGAATCCGTCGGCAACTTGAAATGATCCCGTATCCCTTTGACCGCAACCTCCAGCATGAACGACTTGGAACCCTTGGATCCTGCATATGTGTCCGACATCTTGTCGCGCCATCCGTTTGTGTCAATACCAGGCGTGATTAACGTTCGCGATCTGGGCCTGTACAAGTCCACCACCGTGCCAGGCCTCACAACAAGACCGCGCCTCGTTTTGCGCTCTGCAGAGCTCTCTAGCATAACCGATGAAGGTGTGCTCATCCTGGGCCATTGGTACTTCTGAGCTGAAGGGGTGAACTCTTCCATATAGGCAAAATCCGGCTCAAATCTATGGGCATCACAAAAGTCTTCGACCTGCGGTCCGACACCGAGATTGAGAAATGGAACAGCCCGCTACCTGAAATAGACGGCATCGAGGTTCTCAGAACGCCAGTGTTCCGCCATGAGGATTACAGCCCCGAGATGATGGCCAAGTAAGTATGTGCGACACGAGTTGGGCGCAATGAACACGGTACTGACGCGCCTTCCGTAGGCGTTTCCAGCTGTACTCCAGTGGCAAGACAGAGGTATACACGCATGCTTGACATCTGGTGTCCTCACGTACGACTGAATTGCTGTCCAGGCATTCATGGAACTGTATTCCCAAATCCTCGACAGCGGTGCACCAGCCTTCGGCACCATCCTCCGCCACGTCCGAGACAGACCTACGGAAGGGTGTATATTTCACTGCACGGCTGGCAAGGACAGGACAGGTGTCATAGCTGCAATATTACTAAAAGTACGCTTCTCTGTGTTCCCCCAGCAGTGACAAGTCTGACTCCCAGACACAAGCTGTGTGGCGTGAGCGATGACGATATAGCGGATGATTATGCTCTGACTCGCGTGGGACGTGAGCCTGCCAGAGAGAAGATCATGCAGCGGCTGTCCAGAGAGCCACTCTTTGCTTCGAACAATGAAGCGGCCTTGAATATGTTTACTTGCCGGTATGTCGACTGCGCTGTGCATGCTGTCTGTCTGATTCTTATTGATCGGAATCCCTTCCGTAGAAAGGAGACTATGGTTGCTTTTCTGAGGCATTTGGATGAGCACTACGGCGGAGCTGAAGGATATTCAAGACAGTTCCTCAACCTTTCCGACGAAGACCTGTTAGCCATCCGTGATAATTTTCTTGTAGCCCAGACCTCAAACTTGTAGTTGCGGTGTTAGTGACCCCTCATAGACTGATTCTTTGGTTTCAATCGCCTGAATCCCCTCATTGCACGTTCATCAGCGGTCCCAAAGAGTTTTCCCGACATAGCCATCCACTTATCTCGGTAGATTTACGAGTTATCTCTGCCAGACTCTCTCCGAAGCGGATCTAAAGTACAAGGTTCGCATTGGAGATGATCATCAGTCCCTTTTCGCTAAAAGCTAGAATCACAGACTTCACAACCATACAAAAGGAACTGTATGGTGAGAGTTCAGACGTTCCTTCATTTGGCGAGAACTTTCCCCTCGATCAATTCCGATCGTTTGGTTCCCAGAACTCTGTTCCGTTGAACGACTTCTATCTGTTATTTACTTTCTATTCAACCGGGATACCACCGACGAGTCTTGAGAAACTCAAGAGCGAAAGTCGATGTGACCCGAGCCAGCAACTGTCCTTCCGAAGGCGATCGTTTCCTTTAACGACATTTGATTATTACGTTGTTCCGATTACTGCTGTGTGACTGTGGCGTAGAAGGCCAGCGGCTCTACAGCCCCAAGCATACGTGAAAGTAAGGCTCAGCAGGTTCGAGTCCATCCGCCTGACTCATGAGAGACAAAAGAGTCAAGATAGCACCGTGTATCAGGGTCCTGTGGCTTCCGTGCACATATTGCTTTGCCCCGGATGGTATCTGTCAACGATCTGCTGCCAATACTACGAACTGGGCGCACAGAACAGAATCTGGGCCACAAGTTGACCAGGAAGCAAGGACGAAGTTGGTGCGGAAGTCTCCTATATCGAGCGAGCACAATGGGGAGACTTAATACGGTCTACTGTCTTCCAATCTCGACCAAGTCACTTCACCTCCATTTAGTTTCCTCGCCGTCCCCCGTATATCGGTCAATGGAACAAGTGACGGTCTGGAAATGACCTTTGTGTGAAAAGAACAGCCCAGATGACTGCGCACCTACCTCCCGTGGGCGCATTGGAAGGGAAACACCGTGTCGGCCAGTTGGCGTACTAGTTTCTGGCATTGCTCTCTCGAAAGCGTGTCATTGAACATGATAGCACCTGATGGAATCGCAAGCTGTAAGGAGAGCTCCTTCAAGCGAAAAAGCGTAAATCTTCACCTCGACAAGCCTTCGAATTAACAAGATCTAGGAGTTCTCGGGGGCACCACCGCAGCGCTCTGAGCCAAACGGAACTGCTTTCAGCTGACCCTGGCTCTAATGCGTCATGGTTGTCCTCCGGAGTTCGTGGGCTAGCTAGGAAAGCCTTCACCAAGTCACGGAGTTCGTCTCCAAGCAGAAGCTGTGGCCATAAGTTAGCCTCATGAGCCGAACAGAGCAAGAAAGACTCACCTTGTCCGCGACAACCTCCGGTATGCAGCTCACTATCACCTGTACATATCCGCTCCCTGTAACCCCATCAGAAAGCTCATTGGCTGTTCCCAGTTCTCCGAATCCAAAGCCCCAATTTCGGAAGGTTCGACGAATCCTTAGATCCCCGGCCAGTATGGACAGCTCATAGCTTGTCAACAGTATCGGAACAGCCGGAGAAAGCTCCCTCGTCTCTACCGTTCTGTTCTTATCTTCGCCACCACTCATACTTTCGAGGAACCCCAGGCAAAGAGGCCGCAGGAAACGTTCCACCCGAATGCGTTCGTCAGCGGCATGTTGGTCGAGAAGGACCAAAGAACGACCATGTCCTTCCGCCACAATTCCGTCCGCGGCTGGCTCGCCGGAATCACTGATAAGACAAGCGATGAACTTTCTGTCCACCTGATTGATGACATGCGCGTTCAGGAGATCGGTTTTGTGATATCGATGCGCTGACGTTCCAGATGCCACCTCTTGCTGTGCCGAAGGTGAAAAGCGGGGACGAGGATGACACCCGTGAGAGGGATCACTTGTTTCTTGGGAGTTGTGTCCAAAATTAGCGTCTACAGCTTTGACGGAGGGTATCTTAGTTTCTGTCTGGGTATATACTTCATTGGACTGTGTATGTTTCAATGGACTGCAATTTCTGCATTTGAAGAGGGAACTCACGGCCAACGCTTCCTGTATCCAAGTAGGCATTTCAGTGTTTGTGGCATTTTTTTGACTGCGAGAAAATGTCAATCTCGAGGATAGTGTTATGTCTTGCTCCGCCTCTGAAACTTGGCCTGGCCGGACGACTCCGTGCGGCCGCGAATTTCCCGTTCGGGTATCTATAACAAATACTTGGCCTGTACTAGGATCCGTCCAGAGAACATTGGTAGAAGGCTGAAATGAATGTTCATGTTCCTATGATGCAGATTAACATGCCTGCCGAGCATGAAGAAAATGATACGAACCTGTCGTATGAATAGCGGTGCTGGAAGTGGTTCCGCGTCCAAGATCTCGTTTTCTTTGAGCTGCGCTGATGGGGCTTCCGCATACCCAGAATCTCCTTCAAAGCCGTATCTTCTTCGTTTCCGCGGTGACGGAGACTCCAGTCGCACTCGTGTGGCGCTCGGATGGGTCAAGAAACCATGTCTAACAAGGAACGATTGTACGGCAGTCGATAAGAGATTCTTGACAGAGCTCTTGTCCTGCAAGTACTATCAGATGGAATGCCAAAGGGGTAAGAGGGAGCCGAAACCTGGAACTGCAAAGTCATCTTGGCCGGCTCTAGACAATTATCGAGTTCGCGTGGAGGTATGGTCAAGTTCAACACATAAACGGGTCGCTTCTCAACCTTCCGTGGAGACCTGCGGACCGCTACATGTGGTCCGTTGTGAGAATAGGAGACGACGTCGCAGCATATGACTTACTTTGTCGCGCATTAGTTTCTCCACCCTCATCATAGGCCTTTCAGAAGGAATGATTAGCTACAAAGCTTGAGAAGGACACGCATCGCTGAAACATACATGTTTCGCAAAAGAGCTGGCCAGAAACTTCGCATCGATCAATCTATGTAATTCCCCTAACGCAATGGGATGTTTGTTCACATCTTGAAAGTGTACTCAGATCTAAGATGACCTGGCAAACAGAGAGACAGACATACAAAGGAATTGATGAGCCTGCAGAATTATCAGCCGCTGATAGCACACATCCAGAGCCAAACTTCAAACGTACTTTGGACAGCGCGCCATCGAGACTAATAAAGCCCTCCAGTCTGAGCTCGCCAGAAGTCACCTCAATGGTTTCAACGTGCTACAGAGGTCTGGTCAAATGAGGCGCCCACCGGTGATAAGTCAGCAACTCACTTCGACCAGAGCCTTCCCGAATATGTGGCGAAATGTGGAGATTGTCGAAGGGGTCTAGAGGGACCGTAAGATGGCTGAAACGAAACGAACGCCAGTGGATACTGACCTTGGGAATTCTGATTGTAGCATCTCCGGAAGAGTCTCGGGAGCGCTCAAGGGTGAAAGTTACGTGGGGGAATACCAAGGCATAGGTCTCCATCTCTTGACGTACAAGATCGAATGTCCGGGTCGAAGAAAGATGTGAAAGGCGGCGAACGGGGAGCTGGTAATGACGTAAGCAACTCGGAGTCGCATAACGAGGCATTCCTCACGTTGTAGAACGCGTCGCGCACGACAACGGTCGTGCCAGACGACTCTCGGCGCCATCGAACGGCGGCACCTGTATAGAGGGACTTCCCGCCCTACGCGACCATTGTATGCGGGTATATGAGCAGGGTGAGGAGCATACCTTGAGGATTGCTGAGTACGTATCGCGAGAGGAAGCTGTACGCGACGCTACTTCCAGGCAGCAAAGATCTGCGGCGGACGCTAGAGCTGAGGCAAGCTGTCAAAAGCGTGAGAGCTGATTGGTGGAACGCGGCCAACCTTCTCCGCGGAAGCCAAAAGAGACCAGAACATTCAGAGAGTCGGGGTCGTAGGCCTTCGATGTTGCTGAGCGGCCGCATGAACACGCCGGGGACAAGATGACTCAGAAAGGTGCGGCGCACCATAGCGTGCTTCCTCGGAGCCCTGGCCAAGACTGAACAGACTGTCCTTGCTCATGCCGCACCCGTCGTCTCTGACCCAACACGACCAATTGTCCTTGTCGACGCCGATGTTAACGTGACGGGCGCCAGCATCGAGAGCGTTCTGCAGGAGTTCCGAGACAATCTGGGGCAGCGAGGTCAAGATTTGCGTGGACCTGATGTGGCTGCGCGTCGCGCTGGACAGCGCCTGGATGGACCCATTCATTGCATTGCAAGACGGCTGCGAGACGATGGCTGCATTGACAAAAGAAGTGTAGCCCTAACCCTAAAATACGTCATCACCGCAAATCATTGGGTTGCCACGTGAAAGATGGGAAAGATTTCGCTGAACAAGCTCCCCTGCCCTGCCTCCGCCAAGCCTCCGCCACCTTCCAGTGTCGCGCCAGCGACTTATCACGTTGAGCGGGTTCTGTTACGCGGAGGTCTGGAAAGATACCGTGGTGAGCTTCACAGACTTGCGATGGTACAGTAGCTACACACTCACATGGCTTTCCAACCTGGAACATGACTCGCCTACTCCTTCGCCAGGAGAACGGCAAACACGACAACGATGAGTGCTGAGATGCACGTAGTCATTGCGACAGTGAACACCCGCGACACCGGAAAGAGGCCTCTCGTCAACTTCTCCTGGATGACGAAGAATCGCGCCGTTCCGACCAGGAGGACGAACAGCCCGAGAAGGATGGCCGTGGCGGCAATGGGACGCGCATAGGCATGGAGGGCGTTTATGCTGTTCGAACTCGACCCCTGCGAGGTTTTTACCGAGATGGAGAACAGCTGGACGAGCGCGACGCCCATGGACGCCAATGTCAAACTCGTCCGCACATACGCCAGGAACGTGCGTTCCGAGGCCAAATGGTCGCGAGCGACACTGCCGTTGTTTTGTAGCGTCAGGGCAACTCGCATGTTAGCTGGCAGTGTCGTCGTTGAACGAAGATAAGTCTTGACGGGGTCGAAGTAGTCATGGAAGACTCCAGGAAGCTGTGATGCATCACGCGCACTTTCGGTAACAGTAAGTTAGATGCCAATGCCATTCAATGCACTTATAATATCCTTTGCATGAGATTCTTGGTGTGTTATCAAGGTAAGTAAAGTTCGTGGAGCTCCCCTCAGTGTCCATTCTGGACCCGCCTTCGTGTCGACGGGCCCGGAGTTACATTCTGAACACCCCAAATCCGCCATCCCATGTTGTCGAGGATTTACCGAGAGGTTTTCTTGCCGCCAGCGCCAATCCCAGGCCGACAACGTCTCTGGTATCTGTCGGCTTAATGATACCATCATCCCACAGCCTGGCTGTCGAATATAAAGCAGTTGACTGTTCTTCTATCTCCGACTTCAAAGACGAATGCTGAGAAGGGTCCCTGGTAATCCCCGTCCGATGAGGGTCGTTCCAAACGGAGTATTTGAACTTACTTGGAGACCGAGGCCATTACTTGGGAAAGCTGCCCAGAACCCATCACGGAGACTTTCGCATTTGGCCACATCCAGAGGAACCTTGGTGAGTACTAGCATCCGAAAGGTAAGACTACTGAGTCAGGTCAATCAACGGTCACTCACTGCTCTTCCGGACATTCCTAGGACAAATATGAATCACACGCTAAGACTCTGGATTCACGAAAGATAGAAGCCAGGGCCCCATACCGTAATTGCCCGCACCAAAGCTGCCACCGACTACGACCGTGAGCTTCGGTACGTCCGCACAGGCTACCGCTCGGACCATTTTAGCCCCTGCAATGCTTCTGTATACTGTCATACTCGATGCAACATGTAATCCACTCACCATCTTTGGCTATGCCACCCCGTTCAGCTTTGGAGCCGACCATATACCCTGTTCAAGCGGTAATGTAATGGCGCCTCAAACCCGGATTCTAAAGGCGCACCAGTGACATTGACCAGAAAAAGTAAAGGAATCTTCCTTTGTGAACAGGACTGGATAAAGTGCGTCGCCTTCAACGCAGAAGGAGAGAATAGAATACCGTTATTGGCAACAATTCCGACTTCATATCCATGTATGTGTGCGAAACCCTGTCTTTCGGTTAATGTTGTATGTGTGTTTGTAAAAGCAGATACTCGCGGTGATGATTGTCGGGCCATATTCCTTCTTGAACTCCCTTAACCTACTTCCATCCACAATGCGCGAGATAACATCCCGCATGTCAAATCCTTGACGAACATCCGTCCCAACTATTCCGTGCAGGTCAGAGGAAGGATACAACGGTGCCTCGGGTTCAGCGGCAGGTTGAGCAGGTGTCCAACCAGCTCGCCCTAGATCTGCCACAACACTTCTAGTGATCGATATAGCATGCTCGTCGTCTCTTGCCAGATGGTCTGTAACTCCACTTTCACTCGAATGCATCATGCCGCCTCCCAAAGACTCGTCGTCGATCTCTTCACCGGTCGCCGCCTTAACAAGAGGGGGCCCGGCCAAAAATATTCGCCCCTGGTTCTGCACAATGATATTCTCGTCTGCCATTGCCGGGACATATGCGCCGCCAGCAACGGATATGCCATGTATAGACGCAATCTGTGGGATTCTCAAGGCGGACATTTGAGCCTATAGACACGAGATTACTTCTCAGAGGCGAGCAAGGTGGACATTGTAGACATGCCATGTTATAGAAGATGCGCCCAAAGTGCTCCTTGTCCGGGAAGACATTGGCTTGATAGGGCAGCGCAGCGCCTCCTGATTCAACTGCGAGGCGGGTTATACACACGCCTGACATGACATTCTGGTGAACATACCGATGTAAACACAAGGTAGTCCGTGTTCGCGGGCAATCTCTTGAGCTCGAAGTTGTTTCTTGACCTGGACAGCCTTCAGAACGTAACTCAGAAGTAAAAACGCGCGTGTTGCACACCGTCAAAGGGTAATATGAGCCGCCCTTCACAGTGGCATCGTTGACCACCACCATACACTCTCTTCCAGATATTCTCCCAATCCCGGTAATGAGACCAGCGCCAGGAATACTCTCCGGGTATACATCGTGTGCAGCCAGAGGGGATAGTTCAAGAAATGGGGTGTGCGGATCTAGCAGGAGTTGTAACCTGGTGAGCCAATGTCAACACGAACCAAGGCGTGCAAGAACTGAGCAGCGTACCGCTCCCTAGGTATCTTCTTCCCTTTGCTTGTCATCCTTTCCAACGCTTTCTGTCCACCCCCGAGCCTGGCATGGGCCATCTTGGCTTCAACGTCTGCTATGACTGCTTCCATGGACTCCGCCTTGGCGATGAACTCTGGCGAGGACGTCGACAAGAGCGACGGCAATACTGAAGCATGGTATGCTCTGGCCCATTGCTGTCGCCGCCGCCCGACGTTGTGAGCGCACCGATGAACGGAAGAACGAGCCAAGTATCGATGCATGACGAAAGCGGGGAAGATTGAAATGATCGAAAGCTACCACGGACCACGGACCACACTGTACCCCGCCGACTTGCCTCCAACAGTTTATGGATTGGCCACTGAATCTCGTGCTCGAACACTGACATTTGTACCACGAGCAGTACATATTTCTAATGTACCATAGATCTACTGACTATAAGTTGGCGGCCACTCGAACAATTACGAGGCAAGGCTGCAATGTCATGCAATAACCGAATGCATACCGAGCGGACCTGGTTTCCATCTCGAACTATCAAGTAAAGTCCATCCAGGTGCCAGGTCAGTTTCCGGAGTAGTTGGTTTCGACGCCGGTTCGGACGCCTCAATTCCTGGCGTGTCTTCAATGGTCGAGTTGAGAAGCTCTTCAAGTCGGCTGGACATGACCGAGAAATCGTCAGACTGCCATGTCTAAGCGGCAGATTAGTAACGGAAACCTCGAGCTACAGATAGAATGTACCGAAGATTGCGTGTTTTGAGATGACAGGTAGGATAGGGCGGTCTCGTATTGCTCGTCTCCTTCACAGAGTGCTTGTAGAAGCTGCGTGGGCCTACAAAGTTATGAGAAGGCATGTCGTAATGGTTCAACAGTACGCACACTGTTCTCGGAGGCGAAGACTTGGGACCAAGAGTCGTAAGCAAGGTCACAATGGCATCTCTCTTTATATTTGGGTCTACATCGTCTTTTGAACGCGACTCCACGGCCCACATTGCCCAGCGCGCTATGCAGGCGTCATACGACGTTGACCTCAACGTATCAGGTTCTGCAGATGAATCGGAAAGAAGCGTCCGTATGACGCGCTGTACAAGGGTACCACAG
Source organism: Strobilurus luchuensis (assembly GCA_019915105.1). Taxonomy (NCBI): domain Eukaryota; kingdom Fungi; phylum Basidiomycota; class Agaricomycetes; order Agaricales; family Physalacriaceae; genus Strobilurus; species Strobilurus luchuensis. The sequence continues at coordinate 1,343,759 of JAHLMJ010000007.1, read as the reverse complement.
AATTCGGAGTGCAAGGTTTGTATCTGGAGGAGAAGAGGCGACCATATGTCGATAGATGTCGCAGGTGGAAGAAAGGTGTCGGATGGAAAGACGCGTTTTCTGAATGAGGCAGTCATCCATTAGTTTAGAGACGAAAGACGAATGATCATGACACAAACTTTTTGGAGAGAGGGACGAGTACGCCTTTTTGCAACAGCTGTTCCGCGAGCTTTTCCAACGCGAAAGTCTCCTTAGAGTCGGTATCGCCGCTCTGCCACTCCAGATCAGCAGCTACCTTTGCTTCGCCTAGCCATCTTTCGACTTCGCGGGCGACCTTGGTTATGGATTGTTGATAAGCAGTCTTCAGGGAATGATCACGAGTGGTGGCTTTCGAGAGACGCTTGTATTCCTTCAACACTGGGCCTAAAGAGCGTAGGCTTGGACTCGTGTTGGGTGCAGTGTAAGGGCTTATCGTTGGGAGCCAGTAATTTTGGAACAGCCATACCAAGGACTATCGTGTCAACCGTTAGAACCACTCAGATAGTTACACATAACACACACCTGTCGAGCGCCCTCTTGCAACAACTCAAGACTGGGTAAATCCTCGTGCGTGGACGCGTGTCGGAGCTCTACAAGCCACAACGGAAGCCCAAGCTGGTCTGATATCGAAGCAATTGCCCGCGCATACGCCCCCGACTGCAGAGGGTCCACTAAACCGTTGACCAGTCGTATCATAGCTCCGGCATAGTTCTGGCGCAAAGAGAGCGAAAACGACGACGCCCTCGGCATCTTGTCCTCCAGAATCACCACCAGAAGCGAGAGTGTGGACTCGATGGCATGCGGTAAAGATGTTACTGTCTTCCAAGCCGAAATCTGGGGAATTGATTGAGCCCTGAGCGATTCTGGAGCGTCAGATGGACCACCTTTTGGACGGCAAGAAGTTTGGAGTCGAGATCATTTTCGTCTGCGAATATCCACGAGCAGATTTGGTCGAGCTCTGCAACTGAAGACCAGGGTACGCGTCGAGGAAGTCGCGGCATGGAAGAAAAAGAGAAGAGATATCTGGGGGGGGCCTTGATCCCGAACAGCCATGTGGCTGCTTCGAGTCAAGCGGCGGGCTCGCAGACCATGCTCTGGCGAGCCCCGTAGTTCATTAAAAAGATTAATCTACGCCTTAAAAAGTAATCTCAGACGGTTGTAAGACCTTTCCGCCCCCTTGCGGGCAACACGCCCTTACAGGCAGTTGATGTAGCCATCGTGCTACAGGCTCTAAATGCCGTCGCCCTCGTGCACCCCGGTGTTTCCACACACCTTGAGCCCTCGAGCTCTCTCGGAGCCCTCGAGCTCTCTCGGAGCCCTCGTGCCCGCTCGGAGCCCTCGCGCCCACAACGACGACAAAGCGTCCAGACGGCACTACGACTACCGAGGCCAGTCGCCGCACAACAACGGGACACACAATCGACACGTGTCAAACCACGTTGCCACCTAACAACACGTTGCACCGGCTCTTTTCGGAGTCCTCTTGCCATCACATGAACGACCGAGCCTGGCCTCTGGCTGTCCAATCCGGACACGTCTTTGGAGTTTCCACCCACGACGACGGCAAGTGAATGGATATCCCGATTGCATAACTCGGACTTGGAGCGGAAGCTGGCCTTCTTCGGTGTGTAACGTGTGTCGTTGCTCATGCACACTCTGTAATCAGCGTGCAGATGAGCTGATGGACTATTTCTGATTCACACCCGCCCGTACCCGAACTATCTCAACCACCAACACCCATGACTACCACGACTAGCGACAGACTGCGCAACCGAACTGGCAGTCGTCGCTACAGTTCTCGGCCTCAGTATCAGCCAGTCCAAAGCCCTGTCATTCCGGACAACACTCCCTTTGGCCCGCCCGGCCCATCTATCTACGACGTGTGCAAACGATGCGCCCGCTCTCTGCCCTCTTCCCGTCATTTCTGCCTGGAAGGGTATGGACAAACGAGCTAGTCCGTCCGCCACCATTGACAATTCTACTATACTTGACATCTATTGTTCCCCTCCCACCCGAGGTGCTTCATCAACCAGGGGTCGTGGCCGAGGAGGACGTGGTTCCGAAGGTGTGCGAAGCCGCAGCCGTACTTCACCTTATCAAAAACCAGCCTAATCACCTACTTTTCAAAACACATATCGCTTAGTTAGAACCACTCACAGTTTAATTAAACCAACCCCACTCATCTCACTACTCAATAGACTTTTGGACTTGTGTCTATTGAGTATATACCAGTCAATGGCCCAAATATACTGACTCGCAAGAGGACAGGAAAGCCGGAGACACAAGTCCAAAAAACGGCGACCTATTTAGGTCACGGGAAGTGCCGTGCTGCAGCCCAGCAAAGTCTTTGACATATTCCCTTGTGCTAGCCCAAAGGACTAGCCCTTCCCAGATGTGCGGTTGAGCATCTGGTCGTCTGTAACTACAACCCCTGCTTCTTTCTCTTCCTCTTCTTCCTCCCCTTCGGTGCATTATACTGGTAACGGTTCGTGGATCTCTAGCTCAGGAGGAGCTGGTGCTTCGCCTGCCACCACCAGTTCCGAGGACAGAGCTAGAGATTGGAGCGGCAGGCCCTCTTCATCACATCGGAATCACACTACCGAGATCCAGTCTGAGCCTTCAGGTTTGGGCGAGATATTGGGAGTGTCGAGTCAGATGACCACCGATGACTCAGAGGGTCTGGAACGTAGCAATACGGCTGGACCCTCCGTTTCATCATTCAATGAGCCCTCGCGCTCATTTATGCAGCCCTCGCGCTCACCTATGCAGCCCTCGCGCTCACCTATGCAGCCCTCGCGCTCACCTATGCAGCCCTCGCGCTCACCTATGCAGCCCTCGCGCTCACCTATGCAGCCCTCGCGCTCACCTATGCAGCCCTCGCGCTCACTTATGCAGCCCTCGTGCTCCTCTACACAGCCCTCGCGCTCTTCTACACAGCCATCACGCTCATACACACGTGTCCAGAACAATGGAACAAATACTCTCTTAGGTATAGAACCTGATAACATCCAGTCATGGAGAACTAAACGTCGAGAGCGCTTCAACAAGAACTTACAAACACCAATCAAGAAAACCACAAGAGCAAATATGACTCTAGGTGCTTTGAACATCAATGGCCAAGGCCACGCCTCACTAAGACACCCCAATAATCGTTGGAACCAAATTCCATGGTTGATGACCTCAAAGAAACTAGGTATCCTGCTAGTCGGGGAAGCACATCTCTCCCAAACTGATACCGACGACTTGAATGAAAGATATAGAGACAACATCAAGATAATCAACTCTCCACATCCAGTAGCTCAGAATGCTAACTCAACAGCAGGTGTTGCTTTCATGATTAATAAGAAAACTATGAACACAGAAAATATTAAAGTGAACTATCTCATTCCCGGAAGGGCAATCCTCCTACAAATCCCCTGACACAATAAGTATGTTATAACAATTCTTGGTATATATGCACCTGCTGGAGATTCAACGGATAAAAAAGCTTTTTGGAAAAAATTACGAAAACTATGGATTGACAACAACTTGCCCATTCCCGACTTTATGCTGGACGATATGAATATTACCGAAGAGCCCATTGATAGACTTCCTATTCCAGACAAACCTGACAATGCTATCAATAGTTTTCTCGACTTTAAATCCTTATTACAATTAAGCGACGGCTGGCGTAAAACATATCCCAGCAATAAAGAGTATACTTTCTTGCAGAAAGGCTCCGGGCACCGATCCCGAATAGATCGCATATATGTCGGCCCCGAAGCTGCAGACCAAACATACCATTGGAAAATTCAAGATTGTGATATTGAATCTGACCATACTTTGGTAACTGTAGAGTATCGTATACATAATGCACCATATATTGGACGTGGGCGGTGGTCAATGCCTCTATATATTCTCCAAGATGAGATGTTCTTAATAGCCGTCGATGAACGAGGTAAAAGACTTGTGAATGATATTGCACTACTGGAAAATCGCTCAGACGAAACAAATATTCAACTTCTCTGGGCTGCCTTCAAAAAGGACATTATTGAGCTAGCACGTGAAAGATGTAAGATGCTGGGCTCACTTCTTCAAAAGGAAGAGCGAGAATTATTAGAAAAAAGAACGATCATACTTAATGACCAACTGCTACCAGATGCGGAAAAAATGTCCGCAACGAAAGACCTAGATGAACAACTGTTTGAAAAGAAAAGAATAAGACAACAACGACAACGTTCAGTACGAATTGCCACACAACAACTCACACGAGAAACAATGACTAAGGAATGGACAAGACTGGGAAAATCTAAGAAAACTAGAGATCTCATACCTCCACTGAGGTCAACAAAGGATGGAGCTACGACTTATATAGTGAAATCAAATGAAATGGCAGAATATAGCCGAGACTACCATGCTGGAACCCAAACAATTGACCCAATGGATGAAGCGGAGGAAGAGAACGCATACAAGGAGGTCCTAAATAACATCAAAGCTCATCTAACAGCTGAAAACCAGGCCACAATGCTAGCAAAGATAATTGAAGATGAGATAATCGAAACCCTGAAGAAAACAAAGAATGGACAGGCTCCAGGCTTAGACGGAATACCTTATGAACTATGGAAACTACTACACGAAAAGTACATGCACTCTAAGGAAACGGATAAGGCCACCTTTAACGTTATAGGAACAATGACCAAAGTATTCCAAGATATTCAAGAGTTCGGAGTAGCAAAAAGAACAGGATTCACTGATGGCTGGATGTGTCCAATCTATAAGAAAAAAGAAAGAGACTTGATTGAAAATTATCGTCCTATAACTTGTCTCAACACAGACTATAAACTATATACAAAGAACATAACAGAAAGACTCGCCACTTTTATCGGAAACATAATACACACAGATCAAGCGGGCTTTATGAGAGGAAGGTCTATCCACGATCAGACTCAACTCTTAAACCAAATCATTCAATTAGCAGAAATCACCGAAGACAACGGACTTATAATTGCACTTGACCAGGAAAAAGCATACGACCGTCTATCACATGATTACCTATGGAAAGTCTTGGCTGCATTCCAGTTTCCAGAAGCGTTTATACAAAATATGAAAGCACTATATGAAAACGCTTCAACTATTGTAATAGTGAATGGTGAAATGAGTTCACCTTATCAAGTAACAAGAGGTGTACGACAAGGAGACCCATTGTCATGCCTACTTTTCAACTTAGCTATCGAGCCGCTTGCAGCTATGCTTCGTAACTCGCAGCTTAAAGGAATTCAAATTTCTAACTTAACGGAAAGACTTATAACATCATTATTTGCCGACGATACTACGGTATATTTGAGTCAGAAGGATAAATTCTCCGACTTAGAAACCATCCTCAATACTTGGTGTAAAGCATCCAAAGCAAAATTTAATATTCCAAAAACAGAAATCATACCAATTGGCCAGAAAGATTTCCGACTGAAATTCTTGGAGACACGTCAATTGAATGATGAGGACATTCAAATTCCAGATAATATACATATTGCGGCTGAAGGCGATACTATCAGAATCATTGGAACCTTCATAGGAAACAACATTAACAATGCTGAACCATGGACTCCTATTATTGAGAAAATTGAGACACAACTAGAAATATGGTCCAAATCGCATCCTACCATTAAAGGAAAGAGACTCATCATTCAAATGGAAGTAGCGGGACGTACACAATTCTTAACAAAAGCACAAGGAATGCCCAAACATATTGAAAAACACTTGATTAAAGTAATTCGGAAATTTATTTGGAACAGTCCAAGATCACCCCCGATTAGCATGGAGATTCTATATCAACCTTTCGAGAAAGGTGGCATTAAATTACTTGACTTAGAAGCACGAAATGAAGCAATACGAGTGTCGGACTTAGTCGCATACACAAAACCTAATAAAGAGCGAGCCAAATGGGCGTATGCTCTTGATGCTACTTTGAGCCATTGTGCCACAACAAGTGTTGGTCTGGTAGCTCCGGAGAACCGGGTCAATCTTTTACATCAGACTTGGAAAGTCAATTCAAGACATCCAAAACTCTCTCAAGCAAATAAAGATCTTGTTCAAACAGCAAAAAAATATAATGTACGCCTTGAATCCACACATCCGTCCTACGACTTGAGTGCGGAAATACCCTTCTGGGGACATCCTCATACCAAAGATAAAAAGACTCGGAGGAACTTCAATACTGAGAACTGTCTCAGACACAATCACTCAATTATTACAACGGGTGAAGCTAGAACCTTTGCCCACAGACACTTAGGCACTCCCCGTCACAAACAGATTAAGACCTGTAAATGTGTCGCATGTAAAACATGCAAAGAAAATAACTGTGCCAATCCAAGTCTGTGTTTATCATATACTCTTAAAAAGCTGAACGAGATCACAACACGATATAACACTGAACATATTGACGATAATCCTTCTTCAGAAACAGAAGAGGAAAGCTCTATCATTAGAGTGCCAAAAGTCACATCAGATAAAAATCTACATGAAGCATTACGTATATTCGATCATCCGATTAATCATGCTGATGATATCAAAACTAATACTTCTAATAACGAGGAAGAAGATGTAGAAGCCTTTATTATGACAAAAAATATTTTAAGACGATCAGACGACGAGCCGACAGCAGCAGGTTGTGTATACTTTGGGTCAGAACACCCCAACAACTATAGTTTTCGCATAGAAGGAACACAAACAACAGCGGAGATTTTTGCCTCATTATACGCTATAGACGTCACTCCTCAAAATGCTAATATAACTCTAAGCGTAAACAATAAAGCTCTCCCCAGAACACTTACTAAATATAGAAAGGATCTCGAAGACAAGGCCTGGCTACACTATAAAGATAAGGAATGGATCCAGCCACTTCTATCAACTGTAAGCGAACGTAATGGCTTAGTACAATATCATACAACAAAGAATCTTCCGCACTCTGAAGAAATAACACAACTCATAGAAAATGCAATGGAAGCAGATAACATTGTTCAATTTGACGAGTCAATCTTGGAGGGACGTTCATACATCTTAACAGGCGCACGTTTGTGTACACTTTCCCAAGCAGACGCATACAATTTAATCCGAGCAATCAAAGCTCCACCAAAAAGAAAAAGGACCAATGCAAGTATTGCAATGACCTCATGGGCTATCTTAGAGAACTCCGGAATATTCCCCAATGAAAAGGACGTATGGCTGGCCTTAAACAAAAAAGAAATACGTAAACCAATACAGGCCTTCCTTTGGAAATTAATGCACGGAGCCCATCGTGTCGGTTCCTTCTGGAATAACATTCCTAATTATGAAATACGTGGAACATGCTCACTATGTAATGCGTTGGACAGTATGGAACATATCTTAAATGAATGTATAGCTCCAGAACGCGAAATAATTTGGAAACTAGCACAGAATCTTTGGGAACGCAAATGCAAAGTTCCCTTCTATGATAATTACAAAACAGCCCTAACAGCAGCTTCCGTTGATATTGAAAGCAAGCACAAGCTATCCAAAGGGCATAACCGTGCATATCGCATAATTATAACCGAAGCTCTATATCTGATTTGGGTTCTCCGCTGCGATAGAGTTATTGAAAAAGGAAATGACCCACGCCAACCTTTCACTGAAGCGGAGGTGACAAACCGATGGAATACAATGATTGAGAGTAGATTCCGCACTGACCGCATCCTCACGAATACAAAGCGTTATGGTAAAAGAGCTTTGAAGGCAAAGGTAGTGCTAGACACTTGGAAAGACCTGATCTACTCTAAGACTGGAGCACTAATTCCTAAGAATTGGATTACAACAGCCGGGGTTTTAGTGGGTAACGGGCCAAATGGGTAGTGGCCTGAGTCCCACACTACTGAGAAGTGTGCATAAAGCATTTCCTCGGAGTGGCTTCTTCTTTCAACGTGGGGTGAAACTCCCTGCTCCAACGCTTTCCCTATCTAGTAGATTAACTTTGTTAACAGGCTATTTAGAGCACCACTAAAAAAAAAAAAAAAAAGAGAAGAGATATCTTATCTCGCGATTAGATGCCAATGGACCCTTCCTTATCTTATCTGATGTGGCGGCCTCTGAACTTGAATATTGGAAGGACTTGTCCTGGACTTGTCACGCAGTCTTACTTCAAGCCTTTACGAAGCTCGGTGGCCATTCATAGAACACACTATGAAAGGGCTCCCAATATTTAGTACTCCGGCTCAAATTGTCCTATTTTTTCAATTCAAGATCAGGGAGAGATTTATCAATGGTACACATCGGCTTCGAGCATATTTGTATTGTTGTGGTCGTAGTTGGTTTAGTATGTTCGCATACAAAAACAGAATGGGCTATATGTTTCATACGGATTGTCATGATCTCGTTGTAAGCGCTCGCCGCTCAGGTCCAGTGTATCAGCTCAACTGGAGACAGAAATGAGGGACAATAGGACCCCTGCGGCCAGAAAACAAACCGGTCAAGATAGGGCATGTGGAGTCTCCCATACCCACGTACCCGATATCGCGCAAAGAGACGAGGTGCGGTGACAAGCAGTTGTCGGTCGGCCTTGCAAGTCGATAGCTCCTTCAAGTTGGCGTAGTGTTGGGTACCGGTAAGCCGAATCGTGGATGAGCGTAGACTCCACCCGTCGGCGATACCACCACTCAGGCATGCCCCCTGGCCGCAAATGAAGTGACCAGAGTCGGCGGGGCCGCCATGGCCAACCTGCAAGAACATATGACAGGAAGCCTGAACTTCAAACTCTACATCATCCGATCCTCTCAATCTACGACCTCGCAGATGGCTTGTTGAGGCAAGGGTTGTTGGCCACATAACTAGGCAAAATCTCCTCGAGTCCACCATCTCCTAACTCGAACTCAGCTCTGATCAACGGAGCATACGCGTAGAGTGCAATACAAAGATCGGACGCTGACATTGCAGTGTAGCGTGCCAAGTCCCGCGCACCGAGGGTCGTCCTTCTGCTAAGGCCGGAGCTTCAAGGAAGGTACGTACCATGACCCACTCCGGGATCGATAACTGCGTGGCAAGAGCTTCAGCTGATGGTGGCGTTAGGATCCGGGAGTGAGGTGCACCAGACCGTCTGGATAGCCTCACAATCCGATGTTGATGGTGTACGGACTTTAATTATAATAGGTGTTACATACCCTCCGAACAGATCGCGTCGTTTGACAAGGTGGGCACAAGTGGGAGCGCCTCGGGTACTCCGGTTCGGTAAGGGATGGGAGCGCTGTTAATATTGAGATCAGTATCAGTACTGGGGCGGACGGTCTGGACGGTAATACACCGCTAGAGGATGGTTCCCAACTTCCCGTAGCTGATTCGTCGGTCCCATTGGCAGGAACTGAGGTAGTTACCAAGGTCAAAGACGACCTCTTACGCGTGAAATCGAATAGAGCCTGAGAGAGTACGAGAAGCAAGGGTGATTTATAGGTCAAAAACTTACTATAGCTTGAGAAAAGATGGGGCGTTGATATTTGGTGTCTGTAGTAGCACCACAGGCTCATACCGTGAAAGCATGATACGACCAGGATGGCGGGAAGCTGGTACAAGCGTCGGAACAGTCGGGCCGACACCGTACCTTGCCCTCTACCGCCATCATGAATCAGGCAGAGGCGAAGAAGATTCTCCAAGAGCTCGTCAAGCGCGACGACCTCGGCAACAAGATCTGCGCCGACTGTTCAAACCCGAATCCTCAATGGGCGTCGCTCAGGTAAGACTATTCCAGCCCTTCAATGTACCTAACATGGCAACATAGTTTCGCAGTCTTCATCTGTCTCCAATGCGCCGGCGTGCATCGTGGATTTGGAGTACACATAAGGCGAGATGAATTGGTTGAATATCGGCGAGCAGATTTGCTGAAACTCCTTAAAGTTTTGTGCGTTCTATCTCGATGGATACGTGGCAGGAGGAGCAAGTCAAGCGTATGCAGGTAGGCTTTGTCGTCCGTTGTTGGACTACTACCATTTATCATCTTGAACAGATTGGTGGCAACCGCCTTTTTCGAGAATTCATGCGCGACTACAAGCCCGTTGATCAGGGCGGCTACAGCGACTCCCTCAGCCCACACGACACCTATCATTGTTGGGCCGCATCACAATATCGTCAAAAGGTATCGGTTCACTGTCATTTCTGCTTTCTTTCGTCGCGTATTGACCGTGGTTCAACGTTATCTTAAGCTTGACAGCATGCTGGCTGGCCAAGAACTTTGGAGTCCATCTCCTCCCACGCCATCCACTAATCCCACATCGCCCACTCTTCCGTCTTCGCAAGGACTACGAAAGTCGCGCGCCTCTGGTCGTGCGATGACGGGAAGCGCCTTGCGCAGCGATTCGTCTTCTCCGGCCTCATTCAATTCATCTCCACGCGGAACGCCTGAACTTGGCGGCATGGACCAGAAAGCGGCCAACGAGTCTTATTTCGCATCTCTCGGCAATGCCAATGCGTCTCGTCCGGATAACCTGCCCCCGTCGCAAGGTGGCCGGTACCAAGGATTCGGAAGCACCCCTTCTCCCTCTGCGCATCCATCATACGGCATGTCATCTGCATCTGCTCCCACACTGGGGGAACTACAGGAAAATCCCATAGCCGCACTGAGCAAGGGGTGGTCCTTGTTCTCGGCAGCCGTCGCTGGTGCCTCGCGTGCTGTCAACGAGAATGTCATCCAGCCTGGGATGGAGAAGATTGCTGATCCCAATTTGCAGTCGAATGTGCGTGGATACTTGACCGAGGCTCAGAAACGCGCCGCAGTGGCTGGCGCGTCTGCCAACCAATGGTCAAAGAGCCAGTTTGGGATCGATGTTGCTGAAAGTGTGGGTGGAGTTGTGGGCGGTGTCAAGGATCGCGTTGGGGGTGGTCCAGCTCGTGCCGGATACGGAAGTGTGCCGCAAGGATACGAGGGCGAGAGCTCTGCATTATACGAGGACCACGATGATGACGATGCATTCTTCGGTCAATATGAGGGTAGCAGTTCGACCAAGACCCAGGCCACGCCTGCGGCTGCTGCGAACAAGAAGAAGGATGACTGGGACGATGACTGGAAGGACTTTTAGATGGTTTATTGAACCTTTTCTGTCTTGTAGTGTATATAGCGGAATTTTGGATATCCTAGGTAAGTTATTGCGACAGAAGAAGGGGCCCGCCGCGCAAGATCTGATAGATCATGTAACCAGTTTGATATCTCTTGTGGCTGTGCTGCTTAACAGATCTTGATTATTTCCTCCACATTCGGTGCACAGTCAGCGGTAGACGCACCGCAGGAGAACCAACAAAAAGAGTACTAAAGGTGGCCACATCGAACCTCAAGGAGGGGCATCCAGTACAGCGCGATAACTTCGTGTTTGGTCCGTGACTTTGCACGATCCACTGTCTTGGGTCGACTGAGTGCCTGTCTCTCTCTCTTCCACCACCACCACGCATCGCATTCGCTCATAACCGACCGCTCTCTGCCTGCCGCTCTTTCTTGCTCCTGCTTGCTGCTTCACCTGCTCGCTGCTCTTCTTCATATTCCCAAGAAACACCGCCATCAACTCAGCGCGTCAACTTAGCACAGTGATTTACGTCGTAGACCGCCGTAATGATACAGCAAACAGATGGTCGTATACGTGGTGGGGCTTACAGACCCCCGCCTGTTGAAGGGCCGGACATCTGGAGCTACCTCTATGGTGGTAGCAAACGGTCAGCCCTTCCCCGCGACGCAGTGGAATAGATCCTCCAACCTCTTGTCAGGACGTACTCCCTCGAGGTTACCCAGAATCCTTTACGGGCTCGAATGTGCGGCTTCGGTGATAAGGTTCGCCCTGCAGATTCTCTACAGCTTGCAATGCAAGTCTTACCTCTACCAAAGGATCGAAGGCCCCTGGCGCCAGCGGCCGTAGCCAAGATGGTGGTTACGAACGAGGACGGCTCCGTGGTGGACGAAAAGTGGGTGTACATTGGGTCTATGATCGTACGGAACATTCACATGTCAATCATACAGAGATGTCGACTGTTCTTTCTTTCTGGTGACTGTGGATCTCTGGTCGGCTGATGGAAAGCAGGAAATGAACCTTGTTCTGCACCCTTCGTCCTCAGACCGCTATGTGCCACAGAATCCACCAAAAGCATCCGGCAGTAGCTCCTCAGGTCCGAATGGCAGGAAGCGTGGCGGAAGCACCTCCCAGCCGCGCACTTCCACTGGCCAGCATGACCCAGTGCCCAGAGACACACCCACACCCTCTCAGTCGCGCATTGACGCAGTAAGCATCTATACAAGCCCCGTTATCAGATCACCTCGAGACGTCACTTCCCAGCCAAATCCCGAAACAACGTCTCCCGCCTCACCAGACCAGTCATACACATTCACACCTCCCACGTCATCTGAAAGGGTGAGTCTGACTCCCATCTCCTACCCTCCGTCCTCGTCAGCATCCTCGACCGCCGAGCCGCCGACATGGGGCTACCCTACGGAACGCACCAATGCCTTCCCGAATTCGCTGCCTCCCATAGCTCAGGGATTCGGTCGTCCTAACGGCGGGTCTTGGCAGTCGACCGAAGGCGGAGAATCGGGAACCTATCGTCCTTGGACGGCTGAGCCGGGATATTACAATACCACTTCGCCTACCGAAAGCAGGGAAATGTCCTGGCCACCCCAAGGACAGGGACAAGGACAGTCAAACTACTCTCGGGCAGCGTCGGAAGAAAGTCCGACTTTTCCTCCAGCGTATATACCAGCAAATCAGCAAGGCGGGAAATCAGCGACCTCAACGACCTCTAGCGTCATGCCGCCTTTACCGCGCCACACTTACACAAGGACCCTGGTTGGACCGCTATGCGCCAACGCTACCGTCCTCCAAGACGAGCATCGCAAACCTGGGATTTTCTTTCTCTTCCAAGATCTGTCCGTGCGAACTGAAGGTGAATATCTCTCGTCATACGTGATTGCTACCTTTTCTACATCTCACAGGCATGTTCCGCTTGCGGATGCGTTTAATGAACGTCGGAGCGTGTGTCCATTAAACTTCCTTGTGTATCTTTTGCCTAACTCGTCTTCTCAGTCCACCTGCTCCTGATTTCGGTGCCGTTAAAGTGAACACAGAAACGTCACCGGTCCTCGCCCAAACTTTCACCGAACCTTTCACTGTATATTCAGCCAAGCGCTTCCCAGGTGTTCCAGGTAAGACCAGAAAGATGTTTGGAATGAATCTAGATTAATTGTACTACTGAACAACTATTAAGATACTACTGCTCTCTCCATCGCGTTCGGAAACCAAGGACAGAAATTGCCTCTGGTATGTTTGACCCCCGCGTCACCATCATATCTCAACACGTCCACAGCGAAATCGCCACGGCTCCGGGAAGCGCCGTCGGAACGACTCAGACGACGAGTCAGATGGAGAATAGTACTAGAGCCTAGACGCTCAGCGAACGTTCGCCGTGTCATCTGCCTATGCCTCCGTCGTAATGCCACCAGTTGTAAATTCAAGATTAAGTCATAAACTCCCTGTACTTTCTTTCGAAATGAGCGTTGCTTAGCCGTTGGCGCTCCGTGGCCTCGTACTGAGCGACCATGTCAAAGGTTTCGGGGAATTGTTGCCTGATCGCATCATGTAGATGGACTGCATCCTGCCGCTGCATCATCGATTCCTCGCGATCGTTGCTTTCCTGTATCGAGCCCGGTTTGAATAGGTTGAGGGCATCCGTCAAGAGGCCTTCGCGTAGACGAATAAGGACCATGAGAAGGATGGAGGACGTGACGGAATGAACAGCCCACTCTGTCCAATCAGGAGAGATCTGATGGAGAAGATGTATGGGTAAGGCGAGGTCATCCTCTTCGTCCAACATGGCGTTCAGTTCATCGGCACTAGCAAGTGCGTTTTTGCTGGTGAGTGCACGATTTACAGCTTGGGCTTGACGACGACGAGGCCTGTTGTCATCTGGCTGCCAAGATGCACCATCGCCTTCGAACAGAAAGGGAGTATCCGCAGCCCTGTTCCGCTCTCGTCTGAGTGCCGAGTGTTTCTTCCGGAACGGCAGGACGACCTTCTCGATGACCTCAAACGCTCGCTCAATCTCTCCAGCACGGATTAGAGCGACACACAGGTGATTGTAATTGTGTGAGTTGAACGTCAAGCCAGCCTGGTGAATGGATTTCCATACGACGGCGACGTCCGAGTGACGTCCCGCGCGGGAGAGGACATCGATGTAGATGGAGAGGGGGACGGCGAGAACGTTGGTCTGGATACGCCTCGGTTGAGACTGCCCAGCGACATCGGTCTCTGGCATACCTGACTCGGACATCTTCAAGCCTAGCTTGAAGATATGCGGCCAGATGTCATCAGCGGACTTCTCCCTGCCAGATTTCCTGTAGGCGTCCAACAACGCAGTCAGAGTTCCCAAAGTCGGCTCCCCTCCGTGGTCCATCATATGGTTGAATAGCCGCTCCACTTCATCCGGTGCCGTCTTCGCTGCATAAGCGTTCATGAGAGGAGCGTAGATGAGATCAAAGGAGGAGGTCCGGCCGCGTGCGGGGGTCAGCCACGACCGCGATGTATCCTGTCCCACCTCCATAATCCGTTTGATGAAGTCCTCGGCCAGCTGGAGACCTGTTCCTTTGTGGTCGCGCGAATACGACTGGATGATTTCGAAGAACGTAACAGAGGTCGGGTCAATGCCACGCTTGACCATTGAGTCGTATACATGCTTCGCCCTTGCATGCGCCCCAATCCGTAAGTAACCACCCATGAGGATGGTCATTGTGTAGACAGTGAGACGAATGTCACTCTTCCACGTCTTGGAAAGTCGCTCCATCTGCCCAAAGAGCCTGCGAGCCGTACTCATTGACCCATGATCACAAGCAGCCAGAATGGCCAACGAGTAAGTGTACTCGTCAGGTTGGAGAGTCATCTCCCGAAGTTTCATGAAGAGGCGGGAGATGACTTCGAGGGGAGCACCGACCATGACATACGCTTCGAGGATAGTGTTGTAGGTGTCAAGGGAGGGGTTGATGTTACGTTCCCTCATGTAGTCGAATGCCTTGATAACACCTCTCCAGGAGCCGGCTTCGGAGTGGGCAGTCATCAACGCGTTGATCATG
Organism: Strobilurus luchuensis; assembly: GCA_019915105.1. NCBI lineage: Eukaryota > Fungi > Basidiomycota > Agaricomycetes > Agaricales > Physalacriaceae > Strobilurus > Strobilurus luchuensis. The sequence goes on along the minus strand of JAHLMJ010000007.1, from coordinate 1,328,668 downwards.
GCGCGGTCGGGGCGAACTTTGTTCTCCAAAGCCTCCTTGAAGACCTGCTCTGCGCTGTATGGATCTCTCTTCTTTGCAAGCGCGCTGATGAGTGACGCATACGTATATTTGTCGGGTGCGAGTCCAGCCGCCCGCATACGGTCCATCCCAGACCGGATTGCCTGAATATCACCATGGTAGGCGAAGGCCTCGAATGAGATGTTGAAGGTGGAAGCACGGGGAGGGATGTTGGTGGAGGACATGACACCGAGCCACCGGTTGAGACCTGTAACATCACCTCTCTTCGCATAAGCGAGGAGGACCGCCCGATACGCGTGCCCATCAGGCGTGACTGGCCTGTTGCCAAAGAGTCTTTCCCAGACGGCGACAGTCTCGTCAACGAGACCATGCAGGGCGTAAGATTTCAACAGACTCAGCCTGTCTTCACGGGTCACCATATCCCACTCCTCCAGTTTGCTGAAGGCATCCTCAGCGCGTATATGGTCGCCGTCTTGGCCGAACAAGTATAGACTTGTGGAATAGTAGGCCTTGTCCATTCGTTTGCGATGGAGGACTGCAAACGCTTCCTTCGCCAAATGCATCGCGTTCTCCTTGATAAGATAGCGAGTAAGAAGAAGATGAACATGATAATCGGGAACATAATCCCGTTCGTGCATTGATCGGAAGAACTGGAAGACACGCAGGTAATTGCCAGGTCGCGAAGTAAGGGCGCGGATGATGAGGGTCCCAGTGTCTTGCCGATAGCTGTCCTTCACATCTTGCCACATAGCAAATGGATTGCTAGAGCGCAGCAACGCATCGTGAACGACCGAACGGAACTGTCGAAGGTAAAGCGGACTGTCTTCTTCTTCCGTTGTGCGACCATTCGTCATGCTCAACGAACGCTTGATGTCCATGTAAGTTAGGATTCCCTTGACACTGTTCCACTCTTCACCCAAAAAGTCCAGCAGCTCCACAGATGGTCCATCCCAGCGGCCCATCGATTTGATGATGCACTCGTACGCAGTGAAGATTTCGAGCTCGGAGCAGTTTGGCCAGCTTTCTTGAATGTGGCGAGCGGCGCGAAGGTGCTTCCGGGCGAGCGTGTTTTCCCCCTTCAATGAACAAGACCTGGCAAGAAGACATAGATATCTATATCCGAAGGGGGAGGAGGGAGATATTCGAGAGAATGCATACTCGAGGACATGCTGAAGGCGCTCGCCCCATATGGCAAGATCGGTCCTGGGTGTGTCAGAGTATTGGGCCTCTATCGACCGGAGGATACGTTCGGAAAGGGCGAGAAACGTTTCCATGTGGGTCAGTTGAAGAGCGTCCTCCTCCGCGACCATACTGTAGGCGTCATAGGCATCCCAGGAGCTGAACTTTTCGGTGGGCTCTGAGAGCGCGTCCAGTAGAGACCGCACTAGGCGCGTACGATGATCTGGTGGTATTGGCCGCTCTGGCAGAAGCTCATTGTCTATAGGCTCTCGTTCTGGCTCAGGCAATTGCGTGTCGACTGTGGACGACACTCCCAAGTCGGATGTCCCTGAAGCATGCCGTCGTTGGCCGCTCAGACGGAGAGACAGTCGGCGCGAAGAGTAGCGATGAAGAGAGGAAGGAACGCGCGGCGGCGGCGGTTTTCGCGGAGGAGAGTCGTTGAATTCGTTGGCCAATAGCACACGATGTCGTTCTGAAGGCCATCAGTCATTCGGTGCCTATTTTGTTCGATGCGAATACGCACTGGAGCACCAAAATGAATGTCTGGCTGAACATGACCATTCCCGACAGTGTGACACTGGGCTCGACGTGCATTCCTGCTCTTCCGTGAAGAATATTGCCTTTTCCTTCCCCTTCTCCGAGACGCGTCGCGGCTGGGGATTGAAGTAGGTTGAGCCGACGCTCTTCCCGTGGGTGCGTTTCAGGGATCTTGCCGCGACATTGAGTGACGAAGAGGCGGGTATGCGGGGACCATAAACGATTGAATTGAAGAGAGCGGACGATGTGGGTTCCAACATGTACACGCGGCTCTGTAAGCCCTGCGGACGAGATCTGGTCGAGGACAAGTCAGTTGCAGCTGAATGTATGCGCCGGTGTCTCCACCTTTTCTCTCCCGAACGGAGTGACCGGATAGAGCTGTGCGCAATGTCGAAAAACCTTGCTTCGTCCCGGTCGACCGGTCGAGACCCTCAGGGAGTAATACGCACAAACAGGCGGGAGTCGGCCCGCATCCCGAGCGGGTGCGCACAATCTGAAGCTCCATTCAGCCATCAGCTTGCCTGTTACATACCGTAAACCCACTCTGACCCCCACTCATTGTACTTTTGAAGAGCTGGCTGTAAGTTTCCATATGGACACCCCTTCTCAAGGCTATCAGGCTGACCAGTAACCGCTTCGCGTCGATCAACGTACAGATCGCCATACTTTGCTAGGTCTGGACATGTCAGCCCCAACATCTGCACCAGAACATGAGATAATCGTCGCCACTGCACAAGATCTCATTCAGCAATGCCACGATGTCCGAATAGACGTCTTTCACCACGAGCAAGGCTTCCCTCTGGAGACGGAGATTGACAAGTACTGATCACCAATGCCCTCCACCGCCTCCTCCTCTGTCTCATTTACTCTTCTCTCCAGTTTGGACCCCGAGGCAACCCACTTTCTCCTGCGATTGGTTCCGTCCCTCAAGCCCATTGGCACCATAAGGGGATCTAAATCACCTGCAGGTTATTACAAGCTCAGCAGACTTGCCGTCCTAAAGGACTACCGACAATTCAGATTCGGTCGAGAGCTCGTGTTGAAGCTTCACGATTGGGTCAAGGCTGATGCTATCGCACACAAGACTTCGGCAAATGACGTCGCCCGTGTCGTCAGCCATTCACAGCTCTATGTCAAAGGATTCTATGCCAAGTAAGCCCTGTCGTCCCATTCTGGTTTTCCGAGCCTTAGTGTTCTTTTCTTTCAGGTTTGGTTATCAGCCAGAGGTCGGTTCTCGGCTCTTCCCTGATGATTCTGAGCCTCATGGCTATGTCGACTATTTAGGGAGACGAATTTGATGAGGACGGAGATCCTCATCAAAAGATGGTCTTGCAGATTCCTCTTTAGAGATATCTGGTCATGATAACGACGGTCCTGCAAGGTTCTGATTGAAGTCGAGTAATATTCATCAGAAACACTAATGATACATAGAGAGTTGCGGTAGGAAGCCCCATTATACGTATAGATATACCGATATCTTGTCCAAGGGCAACGAAAATAAGTAGGAAGACACGAATGGTAAGTGAGAATGGGGAGAAGGTCGTGCAGAGCTGATACAGTACTGTATATAATCAAGGAGGTAGGCATAATGGTCGTGAATGGAGATCAGAGAGGATCTCGCATGAAATAAAAAAAGCAGCAGAAACCCAAGTCCAATCACCGCCTGTAGCGGTTCAAGTCGTCGTCGGTAGCAAAGCCTTCGCTTTCACTCTCCGAGGACTCCATCCTGACGTGCCCAAAGGCCGGGCTTCCAGGTAAGATGCTGAAATTGATAGTCGTTCCAAGCGCAGGGGTACCTTCCTCGTACAGCCTTCGCGCAGCCTCATACTCCATCTTCTCCTGCTCGGCCTGCGCAAGGAAGGGCTAAAGATCACCGTCAGCGAGGTAATAAACATTACAACAATAAAATCCCCACCTTGCGCTCATCATCGGTCATCGAGCGCCACTTGGCCGCAGCAAGGACACTCTGCTTCGTAGTCTCCGTCTCATCACCAAAGATCTCTTGCACCAGGTGTGGGTGCGCCCGGATGCGCTGCAGAAACATGAAATACGCGGAAAGCGGCTTCTTGGGGGCGTTCGGATCTTTGATGTTGCTCTTGCGAGACTTCCCTGCTTTGCGCTGTGCAGCGCGATACGCGTTCTCTCGCTTGATGTCGTCCGGCGTCAGTGTGCGCATGTAAGCAGCCAGCTCCCGTTCCCGGGCTTCCTTCATCGCCTGAGAACGCCGCTTGTAGGGCTAGAAGAGGGTTTGAAAGACGCGTAAGTCTCTATGACGTCAAACAATAGGTGTTGCCACATACCTCTTTCTCTTCCACACTTAAGCCCGCATACTCCTGCCCGGCTTCTTTAGCCGCCTGCGCAACATTAAGTTTACGTGTGTTCGAGGCCTGCTGTCGTTGGATCCAATCGGTAAAGTAGAGCTGCCAAGCGGAGGGCGCGAGTTTCGGGGGACGGAGAACTGACTTTAATGGTACTGTTGGGATGTCAAAATGCCAGTCAGTTCTGATTCAATGCTGCGAAGCATGAACACTTACGGGTATCGTTGTCTTTGCTTTCCACGCCCGCGGGATCAGAGGTCTTTCGCTTCCGACGTATAGTTGCGTCACGGTCGTTCATCCCGCCCCCGTCAAGGCTCGAGTCAGCCTTACCACTGCTGTAAGCCCTAGTCATGTGCGGCGCAGGGGTCTGGGCAGGTGCACTCGCTGATTGGAACAGGCTGACAGGAGAGACGGTGTCGTGCCGTGGGATGCGCAGGCGCTGAGTAGACGAAAGTGGGGAGTGACGCCGGCCGGGGGATCGTGAGGAAGATGCCCGAGCGTGTTTCGGGGCCGGATCCCAGAGCTGTGCGGCCCAGGTCGGTGTGTTGAGTGACATTTCACTCGGAGATATGGAATCCACCCGCGGCCTTTCGAAGGGATGTAATCCTCCGTCAAAGGAGGCGGGCGATTCAGAAGAGGGCAAGGGATGGAGGGCGGCAAAGTTGGTAGGGGAATAGACGTTGTCAGCGGAGAACTGTGACGAGTGTCCTCCGGGCGTGGAAAAATGTAGAGATTGAGAAGAAGCCGGGATGGGAATGGGAGACGATGGTGCAGGCTCATCCATGTCGTGCACCCAGTTCGATAGATAGAGATCGTTGTTGAACGACGGCGACTCGTTGATGCCGTCGGGAGAGTAGAATCCGGAAGAATCAAAGTAGTTGTCAGAGGGCGTATGCTGATCAAATCCGTAACGCGAAGACATATCAAAGGCGGGCTTTATGTCGATGTCCACCGTGTCGTGCATATCCCAGGGATACTGCGCACTGGCCGACTCTGGAAAAGACACGTCGTCAAAGTCGAAGAGCATGGGGTCACCATTGTGCGACACGGGATACTCGAACTGGAGCGACTTCGCGTCCATCATGTGCACATCAGGCGTGTACGGCGACATCGGCGGTAGAGGGGACACCTTGCGGCGAGGGAGAGTAGGAGCAGGCATGGTGGCAGGAGGGAAAAGAGGGAAGGACGAAGTGTGGAAGCTGTCCCTCTTTAAGATACGTGGCGCAGTCACGCAGAGGGGAGGCCGGGGAGAAGAAAGTGCCCTGATGACGAGCTTAAAAGGGATCCGGAGCGTTTCCATTCCTGTATGTTACTGACTCTACATGAAATCAGTCATGATAAAGAAAGACAGGATGTCCGAACGGCGTAAGGAAGGCAGACAGGAGGATATTGAGCTTCTCACCGTTTCCAGATGGATCTGGTCTCGAGGAAAACTAGGCGTGATTTTGGAGGTAGAACTGATGCAAAATGACAGAGCATATGTCGATGCCCGAATGCAAGCCCGTTTGGGAAACTTAGATCCCAGATAAACCCGATAGCAATAGAAAGGAACTGGCAGGCTACCAGCCTCGAATAGGTAGGTGGACACCGTTCCGACAGCCGTGAGCCGCGTATCCAAATGGCCGTAGGTGTGGTGTACTCCGGAGGGCTGTACGCAGCGCCCGACCTAGATCAGTACCAGAATCAGAGCCAGTCAGTGTCAGCGCAAACTGACGCACAGTCCGCTAGCGTGTATGTGGCTGAAACGGAAGAGAAAATCCAACAGACCGCCGGAAATGCAAGTTCTCACGATTCCGATATGGAAGGGCTGACCCTGCCAGACGGATGCACTTTTCGATCAGTGCATTGTCCTGTTGAGGCACTGCACCGGAAGCCTGCTCCGTATCCTCGTGCTCGGGGTCAGCAAGGGCAGAAGGTGATGCACAGAACACATGAATCTCTCTTCGCTTAGCGGATGGGATGGAGAATGGAAGGAGGCAAGTCTAATAAGATGCAATCACTCGATTGAAAGCTAGCGTAACCGTCCGAGGTACATTCTAATTAATGTCAATCCGTGGCGAAGCGTACTTGGGGTTGTGGTATACGCTTTGGCCAGCCTGTCACAATGGGAACGAGCCAGATGCACAGCGATTGGAAGGTTCGGGGGAAAAGACGGATCGCGAATCAATCACCGCTGCGTCATGGAGGCCATGGCGAGATACACACCTGCCAGCCGCGCACATCCTTCATGACGGCCTTTTCGAGCTCGACGTCGGCCATGCGCAGGTAGTAGGCGGCGCGGTCGCCCTCGGCGAGGAGCAGCGGGACGAGGTGGATCCTGGACCAGACTTTTTCGCGCTCCAGCTCACTGCGAACGGGGTTAGACTCGGACCGAACGAGGCAGAGTGCAATTGAGATAAGGGAGGGTGAGCGGCCGGATCTCTCGCACTGGCCCATGACACCACGTTTATCGACGAGCGGGATCCATTGGACACGTTCCACGGCCAGCTGACACGCGGGGGTTATAGAGGGCATAGGGCGCACCGTTTCTCGAGATTGCCCATTCCCAGCTTGTAGAAGCCGTAGGCGGATATAGCAGTGACCCCGGCGAGAATCGTGAGTGCCCCGGGTCCTCTGAAGGGCAGGTTTCTGCGGTACTTGATGGACTCGAATCCGCCGGGAGGAGGCAAATCCCTGCGCGCAGACGGTTAGAGCATGTCCTGCACGACCGGAGCATGTGCGCACTGTCTGTAGGGAATCGACACTAGAACAGACGTTAGCCGGACAGACGGCGGGGCAAAGCATAATGCATGTACTTTGTGACGCCGTCGACGGAGATGGTGGTTTGGGGCAAGGGGGTCACGTGCCACACAGCGAATCAGTCGAACCAAATTGCGAACCGCGCGTTTAGCTCGAGCGAGGCTATGGAGAAGCAAGGCTGCAGAACACAGTGGGCGACAGCTTGATATTGGTGGACATTGCGCAGTAAAAGTCGACTATATGCGCTCTTTCAGTGCAGTACAGCGTCCTGCCCAGCGGCCCAGCGGACACTGCAGGGACTATGTGTTTCCGTTCCCAAAAAGGTATGGCAGTTATGGCAATCACCTCCAGGCCAGGACAACCGTTTGCATAACGCCATCAGCTGCCTCTTTCTTTTTTCCGCACCACCATGTCCAGACAGCCGTCGCCCGGCGGCCTCAACGCCGGCCCGACGTCGAGCCAGATGGGCCGCATGCAGTTCAAGGCCAAGGCGCACCATTCGGGCGGCGGGCTCACGCAGGGCGCGGAGGATGCAAAGTACCACCAGAAATACAAGGAGCTCAAGCGCAAAGTCAAGGAAATCGAGTCGGTGCGTACGCTCGCCGCGCCACGCCGCTGCCGCTGACGCTCCCCAGGACAACGACAAGCTGCACTACAAGGTCCTGCAGGCCAAGCGCAACATCCAGCGCATGAAGCTGGAGCGGGCGTGAGTCCCGAGCAGCGCCTCGCGCCGTCCCGCCCGCCACGAGCTGACCGCCGTTTCTTTCAGCATTCTCTACGAACGCCTCGCTGCAGTGCCGCCGTCGCCAGAGAGCACGGAGCGGGCCCTCCCCCCTGCGCCGCCACAGTACCACGTGCCGCCGTCAATGGAGACCGAGCCGGGCTTTGTCGACTATATGCGTGCGCACCCGACGTCCAGAGGCGGCGTTCCTCCCGACGGCCCCGCCGACCCGTACAGCCGCTCGTCCCGGCGTGACTCGGCGACCGACGCGCGACTCGTGCCCCCGATGCAGCCGCCAGCGACCCACAGCCGCTCGCACTCCCACGCGAGCCCGCCTGCACCCAAGTATCCGGCTGCAGGCCGCGGGCCCATGTACGACCGAATACCGTATCCCGACAGCATGGGCCCCGCACACGGCATGCACAGCTCGCCACCCGAGCGTGGCCGGCGGCAGGACGTGCACGATCTCTCGCACTCGTCGTCGCTCGGGCCGCTGTCCCCGCCGTCGGACTCTCGTTCGTCGTCCAGCAGAACCCACAACCACCAGCGAATGGGTCCGGGCACCTACGTCAACCGCGACGATCACCGCGAACGGAACCGCGACATCGAACTGGATCGCGAGCGCGAGTGGGACCTGCGCGAACGCGAACGGCGCGACATGCCAGTCAGCCGCAGCCGGGACCTCCCTCCTGCCCACATCCGCTCGCCGCCCAATCCCCACCGCTCGTCACGGCATCCCATCCAAGACTACAACGTCGATCCCCGTTTGCGCGAGGAACCAGGCTACTACCACGACATGGCAGCTGCCAGCGGAAGCGCTGCTCCTGGCTACTCTATGCATTCACGGTCCGAAACGCCTGGCTCTGGATCAGGTGGCTCGGGTTCTGGCCCCCCCATGCCCGGAGGCGAACTTCCGTCGCGTCCTGATTCACGAGAGCAGTACTACGAGCACGACCGTCCGAGATCGTTCAGGCTTAGACCCGTGCAGCAACAGCAGCAGCAGCAGCAGCAGCAGCAGGAGGATTTGGACTTTGTGCACGAGGACGGTCGATCCCAGTCGCGCGATCACGGCGGCGGCGGTGGCGTATATACCTCGTCGTCAGAACTGGGACGTTCCTCCTCCCGGCTCGATGTCTCAAGGCTTGAGCCTTCCTCTTCCAGGAAGAGAAGTGAGCTGATGGACATCGATGACGGGGCCGTAGGCGGCAGCATCATGTATCCGGGACAGGACAGAGGTTCGAAGCGATACCAGCAGCGCGAAAGGCGCGGCCCAGACGACCAGGACGATGAACGAATGGCGTCGTAAAAATATCTTGGCCAAACAATGCACCTGCATGCATCTCACCCCATCTGTCATCGTACATTAGTTCGTGTACATATCTGTAAACTTGATTATTCTTCCCGTCTATTTCGCTGTCATAGTGCTTTTAATTTAAATGTAATGGTGTACACCTGGTGTCCACATCCTTCGCCACAACGCGCCACTAGCGTCCCTTGTGTTTATTCATTACGATGGGCTTTCCACATTGTGGCGCACAAATTCGACGCTTTTCCAAGCGCAGATTCAGGCCTGCCTCCGGGCTGTACGGTGCCGTAGCGCCGACAGGCCACGAAATACCGATAGCAGCGCAAAGCGACTGGCAGACGGCACAAGGAACTATAGCATATCACATCTGTACTAGTAACATCAAGTTGAATAACCGGAAGGAACTTCGGAGCGACAGGCCCGATCCACATTGGACCCCAAGACACCCTTAGATGACCGTATCAAGTCGACAGGGCCAACCGTCCTGCTCCGTGGCGTCCCTCTGCAGAAATGTCGTCCAGGCTGATAGACGCCTGACGAGCATCTCCGACAACTCCCGCCTGTCAGCCATGTCCCCACTGCCTTCCAGACTTCCGCTGTTTCCGACTCTCCACGTCGGAGTGCGTTCGCAGGAGTCAGGGAACCGTGTCGGCCGCGTGTGGGTGTAGCCTGCCTCAATGCCCGACCAGATCCACGCCTGTTCCTCCCAATACTCGTGCAGACTACGCTCATACCCAATCACGAACGCGTATTCATGGCGAAACGGACGCAGCACGCGGCTCCGTGTCTCAATCTCCAACAATTGTTCCTCCGAGTAGTCCGCAGGCGGCGACCACGAGTCGAGCACGAAATCCATGATGGACCGTTTTTGCCCCAGACGCGCCCTTTCGAGCTCCATGTCTTCTCGCACCCTCGACACAGTCATGCGCATGCGTGAGGAAGAGCTCGAAGAGGTGGCGGTGGAGGAAGATGCCGACACCTTTCGTACACGGGGTACGAAGTGTTCAGCATCAATGTCACTTTTCCTGCCATTACGCGCCCCGGACCCGTTCGCAGCACCTGGCGTATGTGGATGTACCCGTCTGACGAAGCGGGGAAGTGGACGGGAGCTGGCGCCATCACTGTCTTCGGTGGGCGATGATGATAGGGTAATCTCCACCAGCTGGGATTGACAGGGTGTGACGCGCGAACGGGGACGGCGATGTGCAGCTTTGACGGATTGCCGGGCTTGCTGAGGCACGTCAGACATGTACTTTACAGCTTGGCGCCGAAGTGTTGGGAGGCTTTTGTCGGTTTGGGACGACGGCCTTTTTGAGATATTAGTGTTAAGGAGATAGATAGCTTCGAAGGGGAGGAAACCCTACTTACTTGTGATGATGGATGAAACCGAGCGCCTTCTTCGAACGGGAACGCACATTCGAGGGTGTTCCCGTGCTGTTTGTGTCGATGATAGTATTAGAGTCCATTTGGAGTTGATGGGCTAGGCTGATGATGAAAGAACGTAAGGAAAAAAGAGGGTAGGGGCCTAGCGAGGGTGTCAGAAGTGTAAAGGAGCCAAGTCTCGTATATTGGTTCACCAGTGTCACTGGCATATCACGGAATGGACTCCTATAGTGATAGGCCCGATTCCATTGCTATCTGCACGAAATTGAGTCTAGTGTGGCAATTCACGTAGAGACATGATCGCCGTCGAAGCTTTACGACAATGAATACTCGGAACGCATGTGCACCCAAAGAAATTGACCCAGCCTTCTGCGGATTCAATACAGAGGAGTCAGTCGAAGTACAACAGCACTACCAAAAGTGGCCTGCACAACATGCGGCCTCTTGTCATGGGCTGTATAGACCGTGTGAAATGACAGCAAGATGTCTACATGGAGACATTCCTACACAATGGAAGACGGTGAGAATCTAGTAGCAGTACGCTATAGGAATGCTCACAGTAGATGATATCGCTATATTTTTGGAACAACACAGGACGAGGTAACGGAAGATGCCGCTGGATTCCATAATGATAGTGCCGTACTTAGCTCGGGGGGATGATGATGTAGGTCTGGTTCTTGGAGACGAATTGGGGACGAATGGAAGGTAAACAAGCTGTGACCGGAGTAAAACTGGATGGAGACATCCGGGGTGAAATTCAAGGGAGGGAAACAAGTAGAGCGAACAAAAGAATGATCTTCAAAGTGAGGGTACAGAGGTATTATACATATCCCGAGGACGGTTCCTTACGAAAGGAAGAGCAAGATCAAGCACCCCAAGATCAGGCGAGTAGAAGCCGTTTTTCTCTTTGGAAACAAGTAGCGTAGTCAAGCCTTTTCCTTGTAAGCAGAGCAAGCACCCCAAGATCAAGCGGTTCACTTTGAGAAGATGCGGAGTCGAAGACAATGCCCAGGATGCTCAAAGATTGATATATTAGACTATACAGACAGGTAGTCCATGTTCCAGAACGGTTCACCAGCCCACGGCCTTCACCGGTAGACGTGCTCCGCTGTGGATGGCATTCAGACATGACCGAAGCCGGATGAGACGCACGTACAATGCAAGTTGGCTGCAATTTCAGCCTCGGCTCTGTCGCCGATCATGAGAAGCTTCTCCTTGTTGTAGAGCAGCTCCTCACGCGTCTCGGTAGCGAACTCCTGGTTTTGCGCTGTGGACGCAGGTTCTGTAAGCACGGGGAGGCAGTCAGAAGGCAAAAAGACATACTCTCAACAATGGCGTCCACTGGACAAGCTTCCTGGCAGAAGCCGCAATAGATGCACTTTGTCATGTCGATATCTGAACGGGGCGCGGGTGAGTGCAGGCCGAGTAGCAGGGAGACAAACTCACCGTATTTAGTTGTCCTTCTCGAGCCGTCCATTCGAGGTTCACTCTCGATGGTGATGGCCTGGGCAGGACAGATGGCTTCGCAAAGCTTGCATGCTGTCAACAGTGTAAGCAGATGGGTACGCATAGTAAAGGATATTTGACCCACCGATACACCGTTCCTCGCCACTGGGGTACCTGCGCAAAGCGTGTTCTCCTCTGAACCGCGGGGACAGCGGCCCTTTCTCGAAGGGATACATGATGGTGTATGGAGGACGGAAGAAATTTTCCATGACAATCCACATGCCTGGCGGGCGGTCAGGGAGCGGCGGGAGCGTCGAGAAAGCCAGGACATACCGCGCATGATTTCAGTGAGGAAGAAGAGATGGACGGCCTTGTTGAGCGCGCTCGGCCCATCCTTGTACGGGTTCAGGTCGCGGCCGTCCTTGTCAAACAGGTCGGGATTGCCGCTGCGATGGAGGTGTAGATGCTTCATGTCACTGTGCAGCTCTTTGTTGCGGAGACCGGGATTTATGTCGTGGTTGGAGCGAGTGGTGGAAAGCAGGCGGCGGGTAGCCAGTACGGCCGCCACCGTCGACGACGACGACGGCGATGCCTGGAGCAGCCTCAGCGACGGCGGGGCAGCAGCGAAGACGCGTTGGCGGGCGAGGGACATGGTGGTCAAAGTGGGCGCAGGACAGTCACGCTGCGCTCCGGACCAATCAGACCGCGGCAATTGTGACCCGCACACTGCCGGCTCAGCATCGATCGTCGACCATGTCTGCGGCATCCAAGTCAAAGACAAAGCTGCTCTCAAACCAGGGTCTGTTCTGCTCATAAAACACAATAAACACCCTTTAATTCGCCTCAGCCAGAAATCCAGCAAAACTTCAATGTCTACACCAAGGACTTGCAGGCCATCGCCGCCAAGATTGGCGAGCTTGAAGGCGAGGCAGACGAGCATGCGTGCGTAGCCAAATCAACATTCAAATTCGACTCTCAATTGTCACTCAAAGGCTTGTCTTGACGACACTGAACGAGGCGCTGGCTGCAAACCCAGATCGCAAATGTTTCCGCCTCATTGGAGGCGTGCTCGTCGAAAGGACAGTCAAGGACGTCGTCCCGGCGCTGACCACGAACAAAGATGGAGTTAGTCGTTGTTGTACCAGATGGGTCCATCTAACCACTAGCGACAGATACGACAAGTCGTGGCCAGCTTGGCGGATCAGTACAAGTCGAAGGAAAAAGAGTTTGAGGCTTTCAAAGAGCAGTACAAAATCACTCCGGTCGCCACCTGATTGTAAGTCCACCTAGTTGCCTTGCTCTACCTTCCCTTAATTCTGCTGTCAGTGCGAGTTCGTGCTGGTCTTGTGTATAACATGCATTGTATCAAGTTTTCTAGCTATCGATGATTGCGCTATTAGTATGTACGCATTGCCGACGGCATGATGATGATTTTCATTGAAGCACAACACGCATCAACTTCAAGGTACGCCGCTTGAAAACTATCTGAGTGATTAGCGCGACACAGTGGGACGGCCATCCTGTCCGCAGTCTTCATACTCTTATGCCTCCTCGTCCGTCCAAGAAGTTCTGTTTCATCGCACCTTTTCTCTCATCCTGACGGCCTCGATGTTCTTGGCATCAAGTATAGTTTCCGCTTATTACGCATCCGAGCTCGTGCTTCCACGAATATCAGTTCGTCCGTCAGTGCTTTATATTCTTTCTATACTTGCCAATTGTAGAGATCCTTCCGCAGCTCTCTTCATTTCGACGCTGCTCGCTGCTCGACACTATTGCCTTCACGGCATGGGTCCCTTCGGTTTGATCAATGGCATGAGGCCTGCAGCCTGATGTCAAGGCACATCTTCAGTAAGACGCGCCGAGCCTACCCCACATGTGTTTCGTGCGAAATCACGCCGTCGTAACCAGCCATCTTTTCTTTCCTCTCACCATAGCGTGTTCGCCCTTCAAGTCGTTTCACGGCTTTCATTCCCCACATTCATTACACCCAACATGATTGTCATCGCCCACAGTCTTTTCGCCGTGCTCGCCAGTCTTTTCCTTGCAATCACTTTCGTCCCTTATGCCTCCGCCACCCACAACCAGCATAGACACCGCGCGACGACAGGCTGGTACTCGCAGTACAAATATCTAAATGTTCATAACACCGTTCGCGACCAACACGGCGCATCGGATTTGTCCTGGTCATCAGCGCTCGCTGAGGCCGCTGAGGCCTGGGTGTCGGGCTGCTCGTTCACCAACTCGGGCGGAGTCTTATCCGATGGAACACAATACGGAGAGAACTTGGTCGCGGCCACCGGCGACATGTCCATCTCGGGCGCGGTGGAATCCTTCGTTGCCGACGAAAGTGCGCCTTGTTTCATTTATATCTACTCTATTGAATCCTCAGAACGCGGTGTCGGGGCATCTCGACTGCCAGTGCGCGTATACTGACTGACTCCCGAACAGATGACTTCACGTTCGATCCTCCGGTCTATAACCACTTTTCCCAGGTCGTGTGGAAAAACTCGACCGAGATTGGGTGCGCCATGGCTTCCGGGTGCTCGGGTATCTTCGACTCCCCAGCAACCCTGGTTGCTTGCTTCTACAGCCCCCCAGGCAATGTCATTGGAGAGCTTGAGTGAGTTCTTGCTGTTTCTCCGAATCTTCACCTGCAGCGGCATTGACTTACTCTTTCCTCAAGTGACAATGTCCAGCTTTGAATTCTATTACTCATCTTTGCGTTCGGAGTGTCGCTCTCTCCGGACAGCTTCTTGGCGGGTCTGTGACCTCCGGTGTATTCACCAGCCCATTTTCGGAATGTGTTGATCACTAGTGTCCTTGTTTGCATTTGAATGCATATGTTTCCGGTGTTGCTCACTTGATAGTGATTCTCAAGGGTCAGGTACATCCATCGATAGTCCTAGAAATCCCGGTGATCATGGTGGTTTGGGAAACACGGCATGTCTTGTCAGCGCCACACCATTTCAGGAACCGGACTTGACCAAACTCAGACTTGATATGTCTTCTATCGCCGTCAAGACATGTATCGTAAGTTTGCGTTATGATCTTCGGTCATAACGTGTTCGACATAATTGACGCGACGCTATCGACGCGAATGGGACTGACATCTACAGAATTACGCCACATGGCTCTGTGTTAATCGTACAGACATTTGCTAGGCCAGACTTTGTATGGTAATTATATAATGACTTGAATGTACGTTCGATCGAGTGGCTTTGGATGCACCAAAGGAGAAATTCGATAACCTGTCTACACTCGTTCAATTGAAATACGTTTGGCCATTCCTGTACAGTGCATATAGAGTTCCCGACGTAGCCTCATTTCGATTAACGGGATTTTAAACGTCCGTATCAGTTGTTCCTGGAACCTTGCAGGTCATTTACTAACACCGCCCGTTGCTGGTCAAGATTTGGGCCAACTTCGGATGATCCAGTTGTGCCATAAATATCGTCGATGAACTGAGAGTTTCCATGCGAGGAGCCGCTGAAAGTGCGTGCCATAGGACCGAAGTTGAATACAGATGGGGTTGCTGGATTGGGGAGCTGGATAGCATCCTCGGGTGACCTTGTATAGCGAGGAGTCGCCACCGCCGTCCACGGTGTGATGTCGATTACATCGCCTCTCGAGATTCGCCCGGTAAGACCGAGGGGAGGCGATTTTGCCTGTGGGGCTCTGATATTATACGCCTGTAATCGTGCTTCAAACAGCTCTCGAGCAGACAAAGGTATTTGGTGACCATCGTCTGGCTGAGATGGAGTATACGACCGGTCGGAGAAGTCGCTGCCAGGCTGTAAACCGCTGAAGACGTCCTCGGGAATATGGGAATGCCCAGGTCCCGTCTCGTAGATGCGAGACTGGTCGCTATGCCTTGGCACGAATTCGCGCGACGGGGACCAGAATAAAGGCGACTTCGACGACTGAATTGTATCTGACTGCATGTTTCCGCCCCGCGTCATCAACGAAGAGGGCTGTATACGAGGCGAAGATACGGGAAGATCGGATACTTGGATGCTATTTTCCTTGCTATGCTCGACCAGTACGCTCGATTGAGGTGCAGTCGCCGCAATTCCTGAGTGAGAAGAAGAGGAAGCGCCGCGAGTATCGCCAGAAAATCTGACTGTCATTTTGGGCAATGTAGGTGCCGCATGAAGCAGAACAGGCGATGCATTTCCAGCGCTATCAGTCCGACGACGAATATCGGACAGAGGAGACGCTATTCGCGATGGAGCAAGAGCAGGCTCAGTGGGAGACACCTGAGCGATACCCGTGCTGGTGGCATGAGACTTTTGGGTCGCTGTAAGGCGTTCGCCACTTCGGAGCTCAGTCGCACAGCGCTCATTCTGGACATTGTCCGATCGTCCAGCGCTTCCCGCGTCTACAGTGACAGTGACCGCCTGATTTGTCTCCTGATCATCGATAGACCCAGACTCGATAGGCTCCAATCTGAATGCATATCCTCTTCCTGCCTGGAATTCACGAGTGATCTTGGTAGTGCCGAGGGACACTGAGCGGGCAGGTGGTGGAACGTATTTCGCGCCTGAGGACTGGTCTCGGAGCCCGGAACGCCATTGGGCCACTGGTTTCCCGGACCTCCAAGAGAGAATATCCGAACGTCGTTTGGATCGCTTACGGCTCTCCGATGCAGAGATCTCTTGTGATGCGTTTGTGAGGCTGTCCGAGTAGAATTCATTCGTGGATGGGAGAGCACGTGTGTTTCCATTAGGGATGGGTGACGGACTTTGATGAATCGAAGCAACAGAGGCGTGAAAATCGTGAACAGGCCCGTTCCGTCCATGCGACGAAGAACGTTGGCGTTTGCGAGGAGACGCGCCTTCGACAGGATGATGAGCAGACAACTCGGCCATGGCATCTGACTCAGAGTTTCAATGTGATATTCGAGAAGGTAAGAAGGATAGAGATACCTCCCGCAGTATCCACTGTCTTGACATCGGCAGCTACTTCATGCTGGCATTGGAGTTGCTGGATTGGGTTCTCAAGGAAATCAGAAGCATCTCGATCGGAGTCGCAGGGTTTAGAACCTTCAGGCGTATTGAGCCTTGTAGCGTCAGATGAATCTGAGAGGTGACTATCAGATTTGGCGTATATAGCCGCTTGGATGCTCACCTAAACCTGCGCTATTTCCATGACTGTCGTCATTAATCACTATGGGAGGGACGGGGGCAGCAAGGTGCTGAGGCGAGTTGCAGAGTTGAGCTAAAAGCGTCGTAATTTCTGCGTCCGAGGAAATTCTGAAGGTTCCTCTCGAAGTATCTTCCTCGATAGGCGTAGTAGGGCCAGCCGGTGGCGTATTCATCCCCGATCTATACGCTTGGACATTGGGTAGTATCCATCCGTCATCCGAAATCGCGTTGTCCCATTCGCCATTTGAAGTGGTTTGGCCTGCTTCTCTCAAAATGGATGTGGGAGCCTCGTGTGATGATCGGGGCTCGATATCGGGCCGTGAAGCTGCTTCTGGAGCATAATCTGAGATGCAAAAACCTTCATCGTACTGCGAATCCTGCGCTGAGCCTCGACCTTTCTTGCGTTGATAGACTTTCGCAGGTGCGTAGTTAGACTCTTTCTGCGGCATCGGCCACTCTTCGAGCGGAGCCCGTTGCGAGGATTGATTGGAATGAGTCGACAAAGTGATTTGAGAAGATGGGGCCAGCGTGGGGGATGTCATCTCCATCCAAGTACTTCGAGAGCTAGCCTTGTTATGTCTTGATCCGAAGGAAGAGTGGGCGTTGAGAGGGTATCGCTGGGCTCGTTGGGCTTCCTGGATGGACTGAGAAGAGTCAAACAGATCATTCAATGACGAAAGTTCTTCGTGTGGCGCTTGGTTGGCATCCCAGGCCATCAACCAGTTACTGGGCTGGTAATGAACATCGGCAGACGGAACATCTTGACTGGATGTGCGAGAGGTCATTCGGACCTTAGAAGACTGTGTTTGCTGCATGATGTCGGCCGACAACGATGGATCTGGCGCGGAGGCTGAACCCACACCCCAATCAGACTCAACACGGATAGGAGCAGGCCATCTATCAGCATCTTGACGGTGAGAAGGCGCGGAATTGGGCGTCCCACGGAGAGGCATGTCCTGAGCCAAGTGGATGGACGGTACGCCCCACCTAGCATCTGAGCCTACAGGTGAAGACCATGAATCAGTGCCGTCATGGCGAGAAGACGCAGACTTGGACGCCCCACGGGGATGCATGTCGCGAACTGTTGTGTCAGATGTAGCCGGGGAGCTAGTCTTCAAAGGTGATGGGCAGGGCCCTCGCGAAGCACGTCCCGCTCTAGACTGAGGACCTCTGAGCCGAGATGTAGAGTCTTTGAGCGCCTGCTCAGACCGCGGACGTCTTCCGCCCTTGCTCTCCGAAACAGACTTCCGGCCGATAGGCACATCAGAAGCCTCAGCCCAATTTGGAGTCTCGCCCTCTGAGCGCCCGCGAATCACATCCGCCGCGTCTGGAAGAGAGGAGGGCGGGTCATGACCGTCTGGCGCTGCAGCCCAGTTTGGTCGATCGTAGGTGTGAATGATTGGTTTTGGAGGCGAAGGTAGCAATTTCTTCACGTGTGAAGCGGAAGGAAGAGTAATAGAAAAGGGCAAAGCTCGCGACAGCACAGTAGGGGCAATATCTGGAATGATGGTGGCGGCCTTTGATTTCAACGGTCAGCCGCTGCCAAATTGCCCATCGCTGTGCTTACATTGGTCGCCTCTGCGTAGGTTGTAATGACAACGGTATGATCTCCCAAGGGGAAGGACGCGTCTTGAATCATGATCTGACCGAAAGAGGTCTCTAATTGTAGCTGCGTACAGATAATTCGCGGGAGCACAGAAAAGAGGAGGATATATGCGTACAATTTCTGGAGTAGTGCATTCAGGCAAAGGGTTGAGATACTCGCTAGTTGGCTCGGTCCACTCAGACACAGGAGTAGCAGCCGTATTGACGACAGCTACTGCATCGGTCGACATGTTTGCAGCAGGGTTGTTCGCAGTGTGCAGTGCTCAAAATTCAGTCGAACTGACCTAGATTTGAGCAAAGTAAAATGCGGAACCGTAGATCTGCCCACAGGGGGGGCTTTCTGTCTGAGTAGCAAGGTGCGCTTTTGATAAGTCAGAGATTGTAAGAAACCGTTATGAGAAAACTGTACAGTACTCTAAATGGCAGCTACTGGCAGACGCAGGGCGCACGCTAACAAAGCGCATCGGTGGTCAGCCAGGTCGCGACACAGACAAGGACGGGTAACTTACCTGGGAGGCCGTCGAGGATGTGGCAGACAAGGGCGAAGGAGACGCTGCCGTCGCCGAGCACGGCGTGGGCGACGCTGACCAGGGAGATTGGCGCAGGGCGTCGACCGTTGCGGTGGTGGTGACTGCAAAAGAGGGGATTGGATTATGTCATGGCAGGACGTGGATTAACGCAGATTCGAAGCACGCGTCACGCCACAGATCACACTGCGTGGCGACGCGTCTTCCGCACGCGAAAGGCGTTCGCTGGGCTTTCCGACGCGTTCTCGCGCTCATGCTGGTCGTGGCAAGAGGCAGACCGTCGTTGCCGAGCGCCGAGGCCGAGGCCGAAAGATCCGGAATGCCATCAGACAGCGGGTGATAGAGGCAGTGTTGCGGGGCAGCGTTCACATCTTTCCCTCTTTCCTTACATACCACTACAGAGGCTGCGCCTTCTTACGCTTCAAAATGTCCAGAAATGCAGACGGTGCTCCCATCTTCGACTCCCTTGATGTGGATCTCGTCGTCAAAGTGTTATCCCACACCGCTTTCAGTATGCTCCATATTTCTGTTCTCAAGCCTGACCTTAACCCTTGCAGGTCCTTTTTTCATATGCTTCATACCTATATTCTACTTCTTCAATGGCTCGAAGGTTACGGACGGCGTAGTTGTCGCCTCAGGTTTATGGCTGGCCATGATTTCAACCTTCTGTACGTTTCCTTTCTTCTGTGAATTACTCACAGACTCAATCACCACCAGGGGCGGTGAAATGGACATCTTTACTGTACCGCAATCAAGGCAGTCTACTCTATGCACCCCCTCGATTTGACTGGGGCGAACAAATTGTCGTGGTTACAGGCGGTTCGGCGTTTCGAACAACAAAAGCTTACTACCATCTAACGTGGCTCTGCCCAGGTTCTTCTGGCATCGGAGAGCTCTTGGCTAACACCTTGGCTGTTCGAAACGTTAACGTTGTCGTTCTCGACGTAAAGCCGATCGTCACAGAGAATTGTACGTCTCTTATGATTTATTCGTCTTCCATCAGTCCCTTGACGATGTTGCAGACAACATCACCTACTACAAGTGCGACGTTTCGAAGTGGGAAGAGGTGGAAGCTGTTGCAAAGAAGATATCCGAGGAGGTGCGAATCTAAGGAACTCTTGATTACACTCGCGCTAACAGTCCGCAGCTTGGTGATCCTACAGTCTTAATCAATAACGCTGGAGTCGCGCAAGGAAAACCTCTCCTCGATCTGAGTCCCGAGGATGTTAAACAGTGAGCTCAGCGCACCTGTCTAATATTACATTGCCTCAATCCCTTGCAGGACTTTCAATGTAAACACAATCTCCCACTTTTGGACATTGAAGGCGTTCCTTCCAGCTATGATTGAGAAGAAATCAGGCCACATCGTAAGGTCATGACCCTTCTCCCTTCCGCTGCTTAGCATCTCTCCAGATCACTCTTTCTTCTATAATGGGCTACACTGGTGTTGCTCGCATGTCAGACTACAACGCTTCGAAGGCCGCCCTCATAACTCTACACGAAACCCTCCGTATCGAGCTGGACAAAGTGTAAGTCGCCTGCCTCATCTCCTCGTAGCCCGTTCCTGACAATGAACAGTTACAAGTGTCCGTCCATCAGGACAACACTCGTCCTCCCAGGCCGTGTTATGACCCCTCTGTTCAAGCACACGACCATGTCGCCGTCTCCTTTCCGAAAGTTCTTCCTTCCCGACGTCGCTCCGGTCGCAGTCGTCAAGAAAATCATAGCCTCGTTGGATGATCAACACTCCCAGACGATCGTGCTGCCCTTCTATGGGCATTTCATGCCGCTGCTGAGGTTTCTTCCCAGCTATCTACGGGATTTCGCATCTTGGGTATGTCTTTTGCGCTGCAAGCAGACGATCTCTGAAGATTTCGTAGATTACCTCTGCTGATGAATCTATGAACGAATTCCGAAAGGTTTCTGGCCTTCGAGAGGACGAGGTCAAAGAGTAGAGTGCGGGTCTCAATTACATCACATCATCTTGTACCACGGCGGTGGTTTGCCATGCGTCCATTTACAAACACCGACGCGCCACATTCTTGATAGTCAGATGGAAGTGACAGTCAGACGGGTGACCGTCAAGGAAAAGGGAGAAATTTTTCCTACTTGTTACGTTTCGAGATCTTCACGACAGAACAAAGGACTTTTATACCACACACTCTTACGGTGTTGTTTGTTCTTTGACGGGACGCGACCTTGGTGATTGCAATTTCTTGTAGCCGCGATATACAAAGACCTGACTGGTCTAGTAAGAGTTGGTCGTCGACATCACTACTTAAGAGCGGTTCGGTCCTTTGAGGTTATTCCCTTCCCTCTGTTCCAGCTTCCTCGTAAATCAAGGACACGCTACACTCATACTGGTCGCGCGTCTCATTCAACCAAGTTGAACCACCCTTCGGCTTTCTCATCTGAAAGTCCAAAATAAACAACTACCTCCTTCTCCAACCGCTAATGCCAACTGTAGCGTCTGTTACTGTCCGGGCTCAGAATCTTCATGCAGCAAGATCGCGCTCAGGCTTGACGCGAACGCGGCGGCGTTGTGGCATTTCAATTCAGGCGTCACGCACCTCGTGGGAACCGGCGACGAGCCTTGCTCAGGTTGGAATGCAACCGTTGTCGTGTGCCATTTCTATCATTTATGGCGATGACGACGAGGAGGACTCCTCATCAGCGACTGCCATCTATGTTGACGACAAACACGGACTTGCTGAGGTATTTCGCACTCCACTTTGATATAAGTTTCCTCATCTCGGACCTTCACCCTGCAGCTTGCGCCATCACAAGGCGCCTCCAAGGACCGTCTGACATCATATCATCCTTCACTATCGACCACGACGAACCCCGACATTCTAGTACTGGAGCGCGCGACTTCCTCGTGTTCTAGTTTCCCAGCCTTTGACCAGCTACGCAGCCGCCTCGAGGACTCGTCAGAGGATGCTCCTGTACTGTCAAGTGTTTCTGAAAAACAACTATTCCCCTATAATTCAACCATGGTATCCGAATTACTGGACGTTCCCTCTTCCGACGTGAAGCAAGACAATGTGAGTACTGTGATCCATCATCAGTCTGTATTCCCTAACAAACCTCAGGAATTCCTGCGATGTGCCTTCAATTCAAAGTTTCTTGCCATCGATTCCATTTGCCCCGAGAAGACATCGCACATTGTTATCAGCTCGGCTATGACAACGCCTCACGATGAAAGGGCTGCTTGGAGTAATAGACCTCTGCCACAATGGTCTGAAGGCCTGACGGTCCCTACGAACATATACCCGGATAGCGTAGACCAGCAGATCATCTGTGCCTCTCTTGAAGCACATGCAGGTCACAAAGTCTTCAATCTTCGCAAATTCGTCGAGCAGGTACTCTACACTCATTTCATGATAGGACACACAGAGCATACTGACAAGCGCCGTGCCAGACTGACCGAGCATCCAACGAACGCCTGGTCATGTACCACGTTGTAACAGCAGTACACCGTCGTGCACTGAAAGCTGTGGTACGTGCCTCTTTGCACTATTCATTGGATGTTGGACCTTACGTTCTCTGCTAGGTGTACACTGCAGCCTCAGCTGGACGCGCGCGGGTCCAAAAATTCAAGTCCTTGCAATACTTTGACCCTCAACCGGCTTTTCGATGGCAGGACCCTGCAATCCCTCTTCTTGCAGAATATACACGGACTCCAAATACCGCAGTGCTTGAATCGCATGTCGCGTTCATCGCGCCGCACATTGTGATATCTGCGGCACCCGCTGAAGATCTTTGGGTCGCTTGGATGAACGGTCCGTCTGAGCAAACATCTGCTTGGCTCACTGTGCCGGTGTAAAACCCTTACGTCTCGCGTGAGTGTTAATCGCGTTGGATTTCAACTACGGTAGACGTTAAGGTAAAAGACCAAGAATAAGCTCGGCGATCGAGCTCTATATATAGTGTTTCAAAAAGGAAAGAGGCGCGAAGCGCCGCATATAGTAAGGGAAGGCGCGGAGCGCCGCATAGGGGACCTATAAGGGACCTCCGCCTTACACACCCCCGCCTAGATGACCTGTAGGGGATCTAAAAGAAAGGTTAGTAGGAGGAGTGATAACTTACATTCAACATACAATCAAGCATCGGCACCCGGGGCCTTCTCGTCTATAGCCATCTCGTCGAATTTCTTCTCGATGTTGCCAGCGGGTGCATCATCCTGGACAGCAGCCACAAAACCGGGCTCCTCGGACTCGTGCCAGCACGTTTCACCATCAGGGTACATGTCGAACGTCTCCTTCGTTGCGTGCGTGAACAGCGGGTGCTCACCGAGCATCAGCCACTTCTCCCGGTCTTCAAACCGGTCAAAAACGCCAACACGTCCCGCCCGTTCACCACGGCGTTCTTCATCCACCATGCAACGGAAGGCCTCTTGAGCAGCGCGGTTAGGCACGACCCAACCATCCCATTCGCCAGCCAGCTTCTCGAAGCAGTTCTGGGTCGCCAAGACACGGCGACGGAGACGATCAATGGTGCGGCACCACTCTAGGTGAACGGTTTCCTTCAAGTTGAGGAGGTACCACCGAAGCATGTGCATGCCGTATACACGCAGTAGACCGAGACTGGTAGCATTGAACTTGTTCCGAACAAGCAGGCTGACGACCAGCGCATTGTCGATCGGGACGTTCGCGTTGATCGCCGAACGAACCAGTTGGGGTGAGGACGCCGTAGCAATAACGAGTGGCGGCTTCCCATTTTCTAGAGATGCGTTGTGTCGTGTAACCATCTGCTCGAGGTACTCAGTAATTGCAAAGTATGGCATGAGCACGAGATCAAACTGGGCCCTCTTCTCAGCAGACATCGCCGAAAGCGTCCCGCCGGGGCCCCTCATCATGGGCGTGATAACCTTCTTGACCATGTGTCCAAGAATGGTCGGTGCGTACACATGCAGCGCCATATTGAACACCAGTCCGGGGTCGTATAGCTCGGATCCCGGGCTGCAGTGGATCAACAGCGCCGACGCGAGGTCCTTCAGTGTCCAGTTGTGATCAAAGATGTCGGGGACAGCTGGCACATTCTCACGCCACTGGTAGCGCATACGGAACTACATCGTTCATCAGACAACACCTTTGAGCATGCTATACACTCACAGGAGGCATCGAGCCGCCATAGCCAGTTTCCGTAATCCACACTCTCTTAGCCAACGCCGCGTTTTCTCCCCACCACTGCCACGCAAACAGCGCAACCAAGTCGGAAGCTGCAGGTGTAGAACGTTCGACTGTCTGTGCCAACAGCGTCAGGGCGATGATCTTCTGCTGCGTCACCGGGGACGCTGGATTCGCCTCAATGAATCGAACCCCAGCCCATAGCTCCCGAACGGTCATAGGGAACCACCGGGGCCAGTAGCTCGCATCGCGGATGTCCCTGGGTACATCGTCCCAGGCAGAGTATCCAGCCATGACACGGTGAAAGTACGCTGCAGCTTGGGGACCGACCAATCCGCCGTTCGTCTCGGTGGTAACAATTACACGCTCGGTAGGAAGTAAACCGTGGAAATCGTTACGGCGTTCGGCTACACCGTCAACAGTGATCAGGCCGATGTTGGAAGGAACGTCGGGGGGTAGGCTCGCCATCCTGGTCATATAAACCGGCGGAATCGGGGTACGGGTCGGCTTGGAAGCAGTCGTAGAGGAAGCGCTCGTCGCGGCGGTGTTCGGCAAGTCGTCGATCTCGGGAGCAGCAATAAGCCAGTCATCGTCGTCGTCGTCGTCCACGCCGACAGTCGTCTGGCCGGGGTCGCTGGCGGCTGTACTCCTGATACCCTGAACTGGCGTCAGCACTGCGCAACCCGCTTAGTTCGGCGTACCTCTGCCGCCATAGTATCACTCGACTCCTTAATCCACTTGTGCAACTTCTCCAGGCGAGCGGCCTCATAATCCACACTGAATCGTCGATCCATGCGCATATTCGAGATAGTGTTTGTGAAGATCAAGTCCGCGTCCGGTTTGAGCATGGATATGGTGATCTTTCGCGACTCCTGGAGCTCGTCAGACGATAGCGGCGCAGTGTCCCTCGAGGTACGCGTTGAGCGTCTCTGGTAGATAGCATAAGGGCCTGTCGAACATTAGCAGTCGTCAGCATCAAGTACTTTGCGTACTTTTGATCGTCCTGTTCGAGGGCATGTCCCGGCCCATTGTAAACGTCGTAGGTGGGTCAAGGCAAGAAACAATGGCCCACAGTGTCGCCTTCTATGCTTCGCAGTCGGTCGGAACGACTCAATTCCGTCCCGGCTCGTTTCATTGTCATCGATGAATCCGATAGCCGAAGTCCGTACTCCTTTCACTTCGGAAGTCGGGCGGCATCGGTCCATCCCGAAACTCGCTACCTGAACTGCCAGCAGCTATTCACTACACTATAAATTGCCTTCATTCACAGTACCTACAACTTCTTCTGTGGCGAACTAGGTAGTCGTTCGCTCACATCACTGACCAGGCACCAAGATGTGCCATCAATTAAACCGATCAAAGCCTCGGTCCGGCATCAATAGTGGACCCTATTTCCAACCATCATGGCCTCGGCGCGCGTTATCCCCTCGTCTTGCTCAACTGGCGAGGGTGCTTAACATCCTGGAGAAGCAAGTAGTCATCCAATGCAGCCAGATCGCGTGCATTGCTTAACGGCTCCCAGGTTGTGTCACCATCAGACCACTTCACCTCGAGCTCCACCTCACCATCTATCCATCGATGATCGGTTATACTGTCAACGTACGTCTCGTCGCCATCCAGGGCGCCAAAGTCATAAGGTCCCGGTAACATTCGAGCAGGGAAAAGGACGCCGTCACTGGCGATGTGTTGGCGCAGCCGCGTAACGTGGAACACGGGATTGATCCTTCTGTCGGCAAGTGACGGTGGTAGTTCCAGTTCGTACGTGTCCGACTCGGGCATCGCCTTCAATACCGGGTATGGGCCAATGAACCGTGGTTGTAACTTACGCGTTCGTCGTTTTGGTAGGTTCAGCTCCTTTGTAGATAGGTACACTAAGTCTCCCACTCCGATCTGGGGTCCCAGCTGACGCCGCTTATTAGCGTGATACGTCTGAAATACTCGGCTCGCAATTATGCCATCATGGGCCGCGGCCATGTTCTCCAGTGCCGCTCTTGCGAACGACCGTATACCTGGTGATATCGGAGACGTAAGCCGTACTGTTGCTAACATGCGCGGTACATAGCCATAGTTTACTTCAAATGGTGCGTACCGCGAACTTGCACTGATACTCGAATTGATTGCGAACTCGGTCAGATCAATTCTGTCCAACCAGTCCTTCTGATCAGGTCTTAGTTCGGCGCGGAATATCTGTGCAACGTTCCTGTTCATTCGCTCTGTCGCGCCATCCGTCTGCGGATGGAACGATGTTGACATTAACAATCGAGCACCAAGCATCCGGTGCAACTCGCGCCACCATTTAGATGTGAACTTCGAGTCACGGTCGCTGACAATGGATCTTGGCAGCCCATGGAGGCGAACTATTTCTCGCCGGTAGATCCAAGACAGCTCTGATGCCTTCATTTTCGTATTGACAGGTATGAGATGTACCATACCTGTGAGTCGACAAATGATAACCCAAAGGTAATTGAACCCTTTGACCTCAGGGAACGGTCCAATGAAGTCCATACCAATGGAGTCCCAAGGTCGTTCAGGAACTGGTAACGTGTGCAGACGCCCAGAGGGCTTCTTGTTGCTCCCTTTCGCTCGATGACAGAACTCACACGATGCACAGAACTTCTCACAATCACTTTGCATTGTCTTCCACCAGTACCAACGGCGTACGTACTCACTCGTGCGTTGCGCGCCGTAATGACCTAGTGTACGGTGTGCCTGCTCGAGTATCGCACCCCTAATAGTGTTCTCCCCCAGCTTCCCGTCTGGTACGCAGGTCACACTCGACCCATCCGACAACTCCATCATGACAATTCCGTTGTCCACGCTGAACGAACGATATGCATCAGGTGACTTCAAGATCTTGCTGCACACTGGGTCCTTGACTGATGCAGACCTAATTGCGTCAGTCAAGTCGTCGCCAGGTAGGTCCATTAGTGCTCCCTCACCCACTCCGTTGACCATGTCCTCGATAGACATGTCGGTAGCAGTCGCAAACGTCTCATCGGAGCGTCCTGCGCTCGACTTCTTGTCTGAACCGGCATTGCTCTCTGCAGCAAGATCTGCGGCCTCTTCATCTCGAAGTTCCTGCTGCTCACGAAGGCGTTTAGATCTTCGTAATTCTTGAGCAGCCATGGCGCGGATCTCCACAAAGCGTGTCCCGACTTCCCTCGCACGGTCAGCCGGTAGGAAATCACCATCAGGATCAATACGGACGTCGGCTCGCACATATTCCTCGGGTGAGTGCCACTCGCCCGCACGATCACTCTCATAATAGCGTGACAAACTGTCCGCAACTCTGTTTGATTCGCCCCGGACGTACGTGATGTCAAAGTCAAATCGGCTCATGTAGTCCATCCAGCGATGCTGCCGCGGCGACAATTCTTTTTGTGTTTGAAAGAATTCCAGCGCACGATGGTCAGTAATAACGTGTATTCGGTAACCCACCAACTTATCTTCCCACTTCATCAGGGCCTCGAGTATGGCAAGTGTTTCCAGCTCAAAGACACGGTAATTTCTTTGTGCCGGTGTGAACTTCTTGGAGAGGAAGGCGGCAGGCCGACACTGATCCCAACGTGGGCCTTGCCCCAGCATTGCGCCAACGCCGGTCTGTGACGCATCGCAGATAACCCAGATGGGTTCTTTACTTCGAGGGTCAATTGGCTTCAGAACGGGGGTTCGTTCGCACGTCCGCTTTATCATCTCGAAACAGCGCTGATGAACTGGTAGCCACATAAACGGATGCCCGTTCTGCACCATACTCATCAGCGGGCCCGTGTACGCGGTAATATCAGGTAGAAATGCTGCAATGTATTGCACTAGTCCCACAAACTTTTGCACGTCATGGTAGTTCCGTGGAACTCTCCATCCCAGAATCTTATGAATCTTGTCCTCATCGACGTGGATTCCCTCATCGTCTATGATATAACCCAAGCAGTCGACCGCTGCGGCATATAACTCGCACTTTGACTTCTTCAAGAACAACTGTTGTTCACGAAGACGGGTCATGACTATCCGTAAGTGTTCCTGGTGATCCTCGATTGAATCTGAGAACACGAATATGTCATCCAGGTATACATGTACGTACAGACCAATGACATCCTGGAACACGAAGTTCATTAACCTTTGGAATGTTGCCGGGGCATTACAATCACCTTGCTGCATTACGTAGCTGAGGTAGGTCGCATTCACGGTACGGAACGCCGTCTTATGTCGGTCCCGTTCCTCTAGGAGAACCTGTTCATATGCATCTGACAGGTCAATCTTCGAACGATACCGCGCTCGTGCAACGTCGTCTCGAATGCGATCCTGGTCTGGCATAGGTGTAACATCCTTTACTGAATTCTCATTCCGTTGGCGCAAATCCATAACCGTGCGCAGGCGTCCATCTTTCTTCCGTAGGCACAGCACCGGAGCCGCCATCTGCACTGCCGCCGGGACCCACCACCCCGCACGAACATATCGTTCTGTCTTTTCGCGTAGTTCAGCTCGCAATGATTCTGGACAAGATGGGCGATGGTACGAATACTGTTTATTGTCATCCAACAGGTTTATTTCGTGGTTCACTGCACGGTGCGGCGGTAAGTGCTCTGGGACACCTTGCATCATGTCACTGAACTCTTCATACCACTCGTTGCGCAAGGTAGGAATGTCAGCATCGCTGTACCGCACGGTTTGCTCGGGAACTTTATCAGGCTTGCGCGGTTTCTGGTACGCATCTTTGCTGGTCCCATGAATACGACTTTGATTGTCTACAATCATCTGTTGAATAGATGTCAAATCCGCATCTTCATCAATGTCTGGTCCTATCTGCATCTGGAATAAGCGTTCGCGATCCTCGGCTGTATAGTGTCGACGTGTAAACTCCTGGTATCCAACAGTGGTTGAATGACCAGAATTTCTACATTCGCCGACGTCCTCGGGCGCATCGGGGTATTGCGCAGTAGGTGCCTGCTCGCGTACGCGTAGTGTATGTTCGGTCATTGCCTGCATCACTTGGACATACTCGAGAGGTAACCTCGAGTCAAACATGCCGTCAACAGACGGCCCAGTAGACAGTGATCCGAACTTTGGCATTGGTTCAAACCCGTTATTGTGAAGTTCTGCTTTTATCCGAAACCATTCGTCGTCCGTCTCTTGAGCCGTCGTGACGAGGTCCTCAATCTTGATCTTGGAGGACGTTGGCTCGCAGTACTTCGTCTCACCGCACCCATTCGACCAGTTACCCGACGGCAAATTTGCCGTTTCTTGCCGTTCATGATAATATGAATCGTGATGATATTCGTATTCTGCATCAGGGCTCAGTTCGGCACCCGTGAATGCTGATGCGCTCGATATCTCCTCAAATCTTCGGATTTCCTCCGCCTCCATTCTTACGGCCTCCGCATACGCAGTCTCGTGCATGACCAACGCCTCGAATCGGGCTGGAAGTGTCTTGCTCCCCACAGGATGCTCCTCGTCAACCACCTCGACGTTCACGCAGCCTGATCGTGTCCCCGAGCGTAGTCAACTGCTCACTTTGGCTTCAGAAGGAATCTCATTCACCTTCTTGCCCATTCGGGCTCGCATTGCGGCCGCATCATTCACCAGAACGACCTTCCCAGGTATCACCAGATTGCCAATTCGGACACACCGTTCCTTAAAGTCCAGGATCACTCCGTGTCTCAATAAGAACGGTGTGCCGATCAGCAAGTCGTATCTATCGAGGTTCACGACGTCGAAATAGTCCTCGCCGTTCACACCTGCTATGTCAACGTCAATATGCGTTCCGTATTTGATCGTTGAACGGCTGCCGACCGTTCCTAAGAACAACGGTAACTCTTCCTCTAGCTCAAATGCAGGTATCTTCGCGACTTCGACGAAGGATGGACTGAGAGCATTAGCGGTACTTCCACTGTCCCATAACGTAAGAGCAGAGCAGTCAACCCCCGCTAGCTGTGTGAAAGTAACCAAGCACAACTTGTCACCCGGCTTGATGACAGGGCGCGGTACTTTTTTCACTGGTACCTCAAAGACGGCATTTTTCCGTCCTTTGCCTTTCATCTTGACCCCTCTCTTGTCGCTTTCTTCGGCTATGACTGTCATAGCGTGCAACTCATCAATCGGCTCGTCCCAAATCGAGCCATCGTCCGTCTCGCCGACTCGCATGGCGTTTAGTCGATCTTGGCCTGACCCATAGACGTCTTCGTATATCTCTTGAGCCAGAGATTCCACATCACTGTCCAGTTCATCATCCAGATTGTACACAACTCGTGACCGTCCAGAGCCGCGGCTTGCCCGTGAGGCAGCGTCGTTCTGATTGTCTGAGTCGTCGCTCCCATCCAAGTCATCTTGACTATCGTATTCGTCTCCCATTGCGCGAATACGTGCCGCGGGACGGAATTTCTTACTTCCCGGATCTTTGCAATCATGACCGTCGTTAGCACGCTTCCCACGTGCTCCACAGTCATAGCATAATACTTCTGTTCTAGGATTGGCCGCGGGTGTTGATACCTTTCCAGCGGCCTTCGGCTTATCCTGGCCAGACTTCAAGTTGGCTTTGTCATTCGCCTCCTCGGGGTTGTTTCGATCTCGACGGTCATAACTCTTGAACTTGGGAACGTCACCTGACGGCGCGATTCGATCACGATCGTTCCTGTACACTCGCTGATAGCTATCCCTTTGCCCTCGATCGCGTCCCCATCGTTCGTCACCTCCTGCAGCCAGTCGCTTGTTGACGGCAGAAGTAACCCGTTCAACTTGGTGCCTCGCGGCCTCTTCACGCGCGTCGATCAGCGCGCTTTCAGCCTCCACCGCCGCTCGGCGGATGTACCGCAATGGGTCTGTGGTCAGCTTGACCTTTCGCTGCGAGATCATCTCGTTAATGATCTCAATCGGAAGGTTGCTCCGGAAACGTGACGTGATCTCGCGTTCAGCTGGCATTATCGCTAAACTCCTAATGATGTTCATCAGACCATTATAAAAGGATTGTACTTTGTGCGTATGCTTCCAGCTGTAGGCCAAAAATAAGGTATGATTTCGATGCATCAAGGACAAGTTCACAAACTGGTCAAAGAGGCCAATGATGATCTCTTTGGATGTCCATTCAGTCTTCGATCTTGCGTATCCTACTACGTGTAATTCGTGCCAGTCGAGCGCTTCTCCTTCGAGAAAGCTACGTAAGTGAACAGCGCGCTCGAAATCCCGGATCTGGCCAAGCAGATGGTTACCTTTGAAGTACATAGCAACTTCACGGACCCATGACTCCAACACGGCAAAATCTTCTTCACCCTTGTACTTGATCTTCGGTGGGTCCATTCGAGGAGGTCGTGCATTCTTAGGAAGGTCGATCTCTGTATCGACGTGCTCGCCGTACTGACTAGCAAGACGCTTCTTCAGGACGCGTCTCATGTGGGCATCGGTATCCCCAGTAAGCTGGTTTCTCCCTTGCTTGTAGCGCACACGATCACGTTTGGCCAAGCCTTCGTCGTCTGATCTGTAATCCTCGGGGACATCCATCCGCGGCTGAGTCTGTTCTCTAATGTCCTGTGGCCTTCGACTTACATCCCGCAAGTTTCTGTCTTGGTCATCGGACGAACTCGACCCATCAACAACTCGTTCGGTCCGTCGATAGTCGTTGGGAATCGTGCTTTGCCTAGCCCGGTACTCGTTCTCCGGTTTCCGTTCACCCTGTGCGTATCGAGGCTCGCTGGCGGGTCTGGACACTGATCTCGGTTCCTTGCTAGTCCCGCCAAGTTCCTCGCGGCGTGGCTTTCTCATGCTGGCCGACTCCATTACCGGCATCACGTTACTTGCATCAATCGGCGCCGGGGTCACGTTAATCGGCCGCCTGGGCTTGTCTGACCGCCACGCGTTCTCGCGAGGTGGTTCACCGACTACGCATCCCTCTCGGAGTTGTATCGCGGGCGGGTTCCCCGGTAAGAGTTCCCATTCCGTAGACAAATATGTCCATCCCGGCGCTATCAACTCGTAGATGACGCCATCTTTGAACCACAAGTCTGGCATCTTAGTTGTACGACTTTTATTGATTCTGCTTTCATCCATTCGTTTGAGATGTTCTACTACGCGCTTGTACATGTCTTGGAAGCGCAATTTTTCGAAGTCAGTCTCATTTTCATATTCCGAGACCGTCTCGGTGCCGTCCTCGCCATCCTGAGGCGGCCGAGTATGCATGTGTAAGCATGACTTTATCATGCCGTTCAGAGCAGCCTCGAATATCCGTTGATTCGAGCTGAACGGCGCATCCTGGTTATACATGGCCAAAACTTCAGCAAACTGGCCGCTGGCATGCCAAACTTCCGACACAGTCTCATTGGGCAAAACCTTCAAAAGTTTAGACACAAACATAGGAAAGTTAGTTCCGATATTTGTGTATGCCAGTTCCGTAGTATCGTTGTTCACGTCCATGGGGTTGGCACGGATGTCTCTGAGCATCATCATCATCCGCTCAGCAAGTAACATTTTATTGTTGTATTCAGCTTCTCTATCAGTTGCATATGCTCTGCCTACTGCCGAATGGCTGTATACCGCCGGGTTGTGTAGACTGAATTCATCCCGACCGCCTGATGCCAGTCCTGGTGGCGGCGGAAACGCCTCCGTCTTGACGTCATGCAATTGATGGTCAGTCTGCCGTCCCTCGGATCGGGACTCTTCCGTTCCTTTTCCGTCGGCCGAGTTGCCTCCTGTCTCAGGGAATCGAGTCATTTTTTTCTGGGGGTCTTTCGGGGCGTCGCGAGCCTCATTTTTGGTGGCTCTCGATGTCTGGCCAGACTCCCCCGTGGCTCTAATCGGCCCATACAGGTCGGTGTCCTCGCTCACTGAGCTTGCCTTTGGTCTCGGTGATTCGGACTGATCTCTATCCATGGTGGATTGCGATTATGGGGACAACAACAATTATGGGACAACAGCGGTATGGTCAACGGTTTGACGACAACAGACAGCAGTAACAGCAACAACAACAGTAATCCGTAGAGTAAATCTAGGATTGCACTCAAAAAAGTGTAAAACCCTTACGTCTCGCGTGAGTGTTAATCGCGTTGGATTTCAACTACGGTAGACGTTAAGGTAAAAGACCAAGAATAAGCTCGGCGATCGAGCTCTATATATAGTGTTTCAAAAAGGAAAGAGGCGCGAAGCGCCGCATATAGTAAGGGAAGGCGCGGAGCGCCGCATAGGGGACCTATAAGGGACCTCCGCCTTACAGCCGGGCCTTCCTGTGTCCGATCAGTCCTGGATGGAGGAACAAGAACTCGTCCCGCGAGATGTCCTGGAGTATTCGAGCTCTGAGGATGAGTACTTAGAGATTGAGACCCCGCGGCTTGGCTCGCCACTGACTCTTGCTGAGGAGCTGGAGATGGAGGAACACTTCGAGCGGTTTCTGGATACCATCTACGAGGACGAGTACAAGTCTGAGTTCGCAAACTCACTCGCCGACCTCGAATCGCCGCCCGGTGACAGTCCATGGGAGGAGGACGATGATTTGCCAGAGCTCGATGAGTGGTATCTGGATATCGCTCAACGAACAGGTGTGGATTTGGTATGAACAGGCTTATCTTCTGTGCTCATTTCTTTTTTGTTGATACCATGCATCCTCATACCATCCTTGTACTTCTTATCAGTCAAGTACTCGTACTCATCTATCGTACTATTTTACTACTCACTCGACATGTACTGTACCATACGTTTCTGTCTGCGGCCTGCAAGCAAGACGTTCGTTTGACCCTGTCTAACTCCGCCGCATGAGGTCCATCCACCAATACGTTGGGGAAGGGGTCTCTGAATCTGCTCTGAATCAATTGTGAACGGCTGGTGCGCATGCATAGTACGATCCATCAATGATCGATCAATCACCTTGTTTCTTCCTTCCATTCGGGTAACGGGACATTGGCATTCCTGTTCCTCCACGCCTAGGCTCTTTCTTATCAGCTAGGTGCCACCGGAACAGTTGTATATAAAGAAGAGCCTCGAGGTCGTCTATCGTTGCGTGAGCTCTGTACTCTAGGCTCTGTAAGTAGCTTACTAACCTCCAAGTTTTAATGCTGCAGCTGTCCGCGCCTTTACTATGACTTCGTCGCAACTCTCGTATTGAACTGACAATCTGTACTGGCGGAATAGAACTCCAGAAAGTATCTTCCGCATTACGCAGAACCTCGCAGGACGCGTGACCACTTCAATCCTGGGATCCGACCCATCGTCGCCGACGATAACCACTCTCTATCTCGTATCTCCTTATCATCAATCAAGCTTGGCTTCTCGCACGCGGTTCATTAAAGGAATGTAGTCGACGCCTGCGTACAGAGTTCTCCGCGCTCTCCTCATTTCTCGCGTGTAGTGATTTCGCCCGAGTCATGTCTACCGCTGTCGAAGAACGCCCCCAAATGACGGAGAAACGCTCCTCCTACGATGGAGACAAGAAGGACAAGCTGGAGGAGGGTGTCTACGAGGTATTTGCCGTAGCCCACGATGATGCCGAGGAAACAGACAAGCGTCCGCGTCGCACCCTTTAGTGAACCAACTAAGCTAACAGCCCTTCTAGTCGACATCGACGTGCAGTACACTCCGGAAGAATACAAGAAACTGAAGCGCAAGATTGACAGGTACCTTCTACCACTCATGTGGTACGTGATCTTCCAGTTATTCCATCCCTTTGTTCAATCGAATTCTTTTGACTATTCAGGCTCTGCTGTGCGCACATCTTCTCCGAAGTGTGGCTGTATTTGACTAGGATCTAGACGGAATTCAGCAGTCAGATAAGACTGCTCTAGGAACGATGGCCACCTTCGGTCTGCGCAGTGATACGGGTTTGGTTGGCCAGCAATATTCTTGGTGAATCGGGCTCGCCATCGTGTGAACTGTCATTGACCACACATAAGGCTTTCCACGATCTTCTATATCACCTATATGTGCTTCGAATTTCCCTCGAACTTACTCCTTCAACGCTGGAGGATGGGGAAGACGCTGTACGTTGTCTATCCGACCTGCCCGTGCCCTCATTCTAAGCGTTGCTTAGCTCTCTCTACATGGTACGCTCTCAAATGTGCCACTGAGACTAGGGGAAATTCATCTTATGGCGTCCAGATTTGCTGGGGTGCTGTCCAAAAAGATGACACTCTAAACTCGAGTTTTCCCGGTCGTGACCAGGGTGAGTCGAGTCTTGACTCAACTCAAAGATTGTAGTGCAAATTGAATATTTTTACTATGCTACAACAAACATCATACATTACTGTGGTCAAATTGAGTCTACTAACTGAACTTGAATCAAACTCCAGTTCATCGAACTCAAACTCAAACTTCAAATCCCCAACTGAACTACAGACTCGAGTCGGTAAACTCAAACTCCAACCGAGGGACTCGACTCTGATCCCAACTCGAGTCGGCTCGAACTCGACCTCAACTCATACGCCATTCGAGTGCGAGGTTGAAATTCGAGCCACATGGCAGCATCAATCGAGACCGCGCGCGGCGGCCTCCGACAACGGGTTGGGCTTGAAGCTGTAGAAAGGTGGTGTGAGAGTGTGTCGAAAACGGTCAGCCACAATTAAAAATGGCCGGAGGATAGACACGGAGCCACTGGAGATAGATGAGGGGGTGGCGTTGTTAACATACACAAAAAGCGACTTACTTACCGAGTGCCCGAGCTATTCTGATATCTGCCATGCCACCTGGCGTCGTCGACATGTCGAGTGTTGGGAACAAGGCAAAGAGCGTCTGCTATGGTCGATGGCGGGTCGCCGCTGTCGTTACCCAGGGAGAGGTTGTCGTCACCGTCACTGTGGCTCATTGTTGCTAGCTGTGGTGGTGATTGTCGAGACCTGCACTATTGGCTCAGAAAACCCGCCCTTTTCCAAAGAGCGCCAGCCGTGGTCGATGAGGTTTGCTGCCGTCGTTGCCCGCATGTTGGTGTCGTCGCCGTCGCTGTGCTGGTGGTTGAGGAAAAAGAGGCAAATGATTAGTCATATGGCAACAACCGCAACACGTCCGGGCCTGTTTGATGTGCAAAGTGCACTGAGATGTCGGGCCGATGCACTTTGCACATCAACAAGGCCTGGACTTGTTGTCATGGTCGACAGCTGACTAAGCATTTTGTCTTCTTATTCGACCACCACCATCAACGAAAAGCGACGACGACAATGACCACGGGTGACATCCCACAACGACACTATCCGTGGCCGCAGTCGTCTCCCAATGGACAGGCACGTCAAGCTCGACAACGACCATGGCCATCACGACAACAACGTTTGCAGTGCACGGCCCACCCATTTCGCATCCGCACACCCTTCGCTGAGTGGCTTGCTCCAAATGTCGACAACGTCAGCACGGCATGGCAGAGATCCAAGCTTGGTCCGCCTAGCTTTTTCGGTGAGTCAGTCGTGTTTGTTCTCTTTTTATCTACCGCACATAGCCCTGAGCCGTCGTACCCGCTCTCGATTTATCATCACACACACTGTGACAATGCACCCCCTTCCCAGCCTAATACATACATCCCCTCTCTTGAACTCCGTGCATAAGTTTGCAACTTCAAGTCAGAGTCAAACTTCCTTGAGTTGCCACTCGAATTGTGATTATCCGAGTCGAGTTAAGTAGACTTCAGGTTCGAGTTTGACTGGAGTTTGAGTTCAATTCAAGTCCCAGTCTGCATTTGTGTTGCTGCTCAACCTCCAATTCGAGCTGAGTTGTACTTATTGCGCTTCAGGTGATGTGATTGAGTATACTGTGTGACAATGAAAGGTTTTTGAGTTCGAGTCAAAACTCAACTCACCCTGGTCACGACCGGGGAAACTCGAGTTTTCTAGGTCACCTTTCATTGCTGTCGTGCTCTGCATTGGCTTCGGTATGCGTACTAGTTGGTCTACAAAGATTCTCAGTTATGACCGGAGCAACAGCCAAAAACTTTAAGCATCTACTGGTACTACGTGCTCTCCAGGGCTTCTTCGAGTGCTGCATTAGTCCAGGATTCATCCTCGTCATTGGTAGCTGGTATACTCGTGGCGAACATGCTTCTCGCTCCCTTGTTTTCCAGGTATGCTTGTATTTTGATATTTCGATCACCCCGACTTCGCTCACACATATAATCAGAGCGCCAACGCTGGCTTTGGTATAATTTCCGATCTTACTCTATATGGCATCGGAACCATCGAGTATAGCAGGCCCGACGCTGAAGCGTGGCGCTACATGTCCTACGTAGGATGAACAGGACATGACATGATACCCTTGTTGCTAACTGTCTCCTAGTTTCTGGGATCGCTTACGACTCTTGTCGGATTTCTTTGCTTGTATTTCTTGGGTACACCGTCCGAAGTTCCATGGCTTACTCCTCGAGAGAAGTTGATGGCCAACACTCGTATATTGGAGAACCATAGCGGCCACGATCGCACGGGAACAACGACATGGAAATGGTATCAGGTTAAGGAATGTTTTGTTGACCCGGCAGTATGTATCTTCTCGTTCCTGGCAGACATCTCGGCATGACCCGACCCTCCTAGTTCTATCTTGCTGGCCTCAACGCGTTCTTGTCGTCGGTTCCCAACGGAGGCATCACAACTTTTGGAAGTCTTCTTACCACTAGCTTCGGTTTCAGTGAGTTTCTACTGCTCCTAACTCAAGCCATGCTCTGAGTCCGTTCCTAGCGTCCCTACAGTCTATCCTATACGGTCTCCCCCGAAATATCACGAGTGTCTCGTTGTTCGTCATTGTTGGACTGGTACAGGACTACTTCCTATGATTGGGAAATGAGACTCACTTCCATCTCATAGGCCACGCATCGTTTCAAGAACATCCGTTTGCTTGTCATGGCTGGGGCAACAATACCTCCGTTCATCGGTTTCCTTGGTCTGGCCCTGATTGAGACCAGTGACAAGACCAAGGTGCGTACTGGTATCTTGACTGTCTAAGTATCAATGTCGACCTTTTATCGAAGTGGACAAAATGGGGCATGTACTTCATGACCGTGAGATCAGACCCAGATAGAATCTGCAACTTCTCATCATATCCGTATCCAGGTCCCCTTTGTGCTCAGTCTGTTCTTGGCTTGGACCTTGATCCCCTCTAATGTACCCGGTCGCACCAAGCGCACAATGACATCCTCGTTCAGCTTCATTGGGTACGTTGCATCGTAAACTATTTAATGCGCTACAATCACAGCAATCCAGCTACTGCACTGGCAACATGTGCGGCTCCCAGATCTTCAAGAGCAGCGATGCGGTCATTCAAGCTCTTCTGGTCAAGCTACAATGTCATGCTAACAATTTTACAGCCCAGATACACATCTGGTATCATCGGATGTTGCACATGCTTTGGTCTGCAGTTCGTGGTGATCATCAGTAAGCATACTGACTTTGTGACCGCGCACGATTTCTTGATACTGTGATACTAGCGTGGAGAATCGTTCTTGTCCTCCGTAACCGAAAACGTGACAGGGAGCAAGCCAATGACGGCCTCACAAGTGAAGAGAGAGAGCATCAGGCCAAGGAATTCGGAGAGCGAGACATGACTGATTTCGAGAATCCACATGTCAGGACTTTTTTGTATCTTCGTGCTCGAACCACGCTGATTTGTGATCTAGTTCCGTTATACGTTGTAGTTCTTTCACATGGCCGCCAGCTTGCACATGTGTCAAAGGATCTGGATCTTCTGTGGTTTATGCCCTTGTATATCAGCTCGACTGAACCTCGATGGCGGAAGATTTCGTGCTGTTACGTCGTATATGTAGTTTGGTCTTCCATTTTCCGGAAACCGTCCCCGATGCGTCGTAACACTACAAGGTGCCGAAACCAAACAGCGTCTACTTGTCTACTTGTCTTGGAGCACCTTCTCCCACCATCCCGTCACTTACTTGACACCATGCCATATCACTGTCACAATACTTATGATCATCAGATACTTGCGCGACTAGAGGGATATTGAACCGACTTGTGGGCCTGAGAAAATCTCCACAGCATCCATATGCTCGGTACAATTGGGTGAGGCACAAGATGGTTCAAGGTCGGTCGTGAGAGAATGACCTGAGCAATGTCGTCAGCGGTTCAGTTGTTCAGGAAGATAAGTAGACTGTTTCATCGACCCTCCTGGGGAGGAGGAGGAGGAGGAGGAGGATAAACCTAAGGCGATGGATAACCAATAGGTGTTTGCGTCACGCGTGGCCCAATCACGCGCTCGCCGGCCCGCACATCACTCACCATGAGCAGTATCGTCTCCCCCCGTAGACCGACCTCCCACGGGCGATGCAGCGGACAAAGTTTATACAGGGCATTGCCTATCCCCAGACAATGCCCAGGGCAGCCAGTGAGACGTCACTGACACCAGCAACTCATTATGTCTTGATAATTACAAACATCCTTTGTGGGACATGCTACGCACAGCTCTCAGGATCCTAAGTACCTGGCTCAAACCACGGGAAACACTCAAACCAACCGAACACCCCCGCGACAAGCTTTGCAAACCTGGCCATGACCCCTTCATCAAAGAAAAGTGCCCTCAGCATCTGCATACTGCCCATCGGCAACGCCTTGATGCTCTGCTTCGCCGTCAACTTACCCGCCAGACATCCGCATAGAAATCCTCATGCAAACTCACAACTGTCACATCATTTTCACAGCTTATAAACACATGAACGTCAGCCTCGGCTAACCCAAACCTACCCCGATGCTCCAAGGGAACAAGTGAGCAAAGACGGAGGTAGGACTGCAGCTGTATGATCTTTCGCCTGTCCATCATTGGTAAGGAAACCCTCATTCGAAGCAAGGGCTCACCGGTACATGCTGAGATCTGAGACCTGGAAGCTCGTCTCAGCACTTCAACTGCCAGTCCGGGTCACTGAACGCAAGACGAGTCGTAATGATCAGACCACTGAACGCAGCTGACAATCTATGAAGTACCATCCACTGAACCTTGGGCCATGGCCATGATCATACAGTCCTTTCCGTCATCGACTGCCGCCAAAAATTGAGACCGTACGGACGCCATCCTGGACTTATTCCTGACGACCTCCATATGACACATCCCGACCTAAAAAGGAAAGGTAGTGTCCATCGGTGCCTGATGAGAGTAGGCCCACGGCGCAGACTGAGACTGAGAGTGCAGGCGGGAGGGCGGGCAGACATTGGGTACACGAGTAAATAGACCGCCATGCGCGGGCTGAGGCACTCAGGAGCACTGCACAATCAAGCTTCAATTAACAGGGCGCATGCGCTGGATGCACACGGATAACGACCACTTTCAAGGCGGCGAACATCGGACTCTGTGCCCGCTTGGTGCGACCTCAACGTTCTTCCTCCCCGTGCTCGCTATGGGCGACCTCGACGTCCTGAGCGCCCATGCTTGCTATGTATGACCTCAACGTTCTGACTCCCCGGTCTGTGTGATGCGACCTCAACGTGCAGCTTACCCGTGCTCGCTTTATGTGACCTCGACGATCTCAATCCCCGTGCTCGCTGTGTGCAATGCGATGCGACGTTCAAATTCCCGTGCTCACTATCTGAGATGGGACCTCGGGGTTCAGAATCCCCGTGCTGGCTTGAGAACGGGCTGGTACCGACGTCGGGGGTCATGGGCGGCCGGGCCCGCTTTTGCAAAAAACAAAAGGGGCCCCATGGGTGACCGAGCTCGCCCTTGCAAAAACAGAAGGGGCCCATGGGCGGCCAGGCTTTGCGAAAACAGGGCTCATGGGGGAGCACAGCTGCTCGAAAAACCTGGTCGTGAACAGGGCTTATGGGGAAGCACGGCTGCTCGAAAAAACTGGTCGTGAACAGGGCTTATGGGGAAGCACGGCTGCTCGAAAAAACTGGTCGTGAACAGGGCTTATGGGGAAGCACGGCTGCTCGAGAGACTGGTCGTGAACAGGGCTTATGGGGAAGCGCGGCTGCTCGAGGGACTGGTCGTGAACAGGGCTTATGGGGAAGCACAGCTGCTCGAAGAATTCCTCGTGAACAGCGCTCATGGGGGAGCACAACTGCTCGAGGGGGTGGTAAGAGGCCAAGGGTACATGATCGCCTTCATGGTATCAACGATCAGTAAGTACGGTCTCCGCACTAGTGCTATTTGACCCATTCGTCTGTTTCAGCGACCTCTTTTCCTCCCGATCCTACGAGAGGTCCTCCGTTTCCTCCAGGCCCACGTCCGCCTCCACCGCCATGTAGGGACTGCGTTACGCGGGCTCAATGCGTTGGTATTGCCTTCGGCTGCGGTCTCTTTGGGATCTTCCTGACGCTGTGTTGCGTGTTCGTTTTTCTCCGGAGACAGCGTGAGCACTTTTGCTTGTTTGCTCGACCTCGTCCTTGACTAGCAAAAGGTGGACAGCGAAATACGCGGTTCATGAGGTGGCTGAACGTGCGGCCCCAAGCATTCGTTCTCCCTGCTGTACCAACTCGATATCCTCCATCGACAACAGAGATGGAGTTCTCGTGGAACGCTAAGCCATTACAGGACGAGTCGATTAGTCGATCGCGATTATAGGCGGCCGATGAGCCAGGACGTCGAACGACGAGGGTCGCAGTACCCCATTGGCAGAACGTACGGGGAAGCTGAGAGATACATGACGTCCCAGGTTCAGCGCACTTAGGATGGATGTGGGACCGAGGTCTCAAAAGAAGATAATGACATCAAAATCGTTTAGGATCGTCAAGTCATTGTTGGAGGCTCTGGAAGCACAGGAATACAAGTTACATCTCGCCACACTCTACTCAAATGTCATGATTAGCATGCAGCGGAAGCATCAGAGGTGAACGAACCGGTGATTTTTACAACAAGTTTTG
Source organism: Strobilurus luchuensis (assembly GCA_019915105.1). Taxonomy (NCBI): domain Eukaryota; kingdom Fungi; phylum Basidiomycota; class Agaricomycetes; order Agaricales; family Physalacriaceae; genus Strobilurus; species Strobilurus luchuensis. Next base: position 1,286,878 of record JAHLMJ010000007.1, on the reverse strand, counting down.
GCCTATTGTTCGGTCCTGTGGCAACATTCTCAATTTTGCGCAGCGTCAACATTCCGTCTATTACGCGGCCAAACACAACGTGTTTTCCGTCGAGGAAATCGCATTTGGCTGTGGTGATGAAGAACTGCAAAGACGTTGAGATCCGAGACAGTCATGGTCCTTCAATATGTACCTGACAACCGTTTGTGTTGGCACCCGAGTTTGCCTGCGGTGGAGATATAAAGAAAGAAAAACAGAGGTAGCTCGATTCATACCATGGAAAGTAACCCAGGCCCCGTGTGCTTCTCTTGGAAGTTCTCATCCTAACCAGACCGAGCTCAATCATAAGGGGAGAGAGCAACAGAGACGCCAAACGTACCGGAAATTTGTCGCCATATATCGAGAACGATCCCGTTCCGTCTCCATTCAGGAAATCGCCACCTACAGTTCGTAAGTTGCATGAAGGAACATCGCCATGAATAGCCCGCCTTGACACATGAAATTTGGCACACTAGGACACAAATGAGCCTAGTTGCGAGAAGATAGCTCTAGAAACCATACACCCTAGACAGTCGGTGTGAATACACGAGTTCGGGACCGATATCACGATCCGCACCTGTGGAACGTCGCGTTCTTGTAGCCTTGCGGTCTCGAATTCACTCTGGAAAATGTCAATCATGGCTATTGCCCTGGCGGTCGGGTACCTACCTGTATTCTCCCGTGCACAGCTGACGAAAGTTTTCGGCGGTCCTGAGAGAATGCAATTTAGTCTCATGTGGGCTCGAATGCGTTCCTAGCGACAGACTTGGGCACAATATCGCTGAAAAGTTCCATCTTCATACGACCGGCAGGCGTCTCACCGATCTGGATGTCCATGAAGACGATAGGACGCGTTGTGGAGGTCATGGTCGGGATGAGAGCTGTCTGTGATGCCGACTGATGCCGAGCATCAATGATCAAGAGTTCGACTTTGATTTCTTCGGGCCGTGCAAAGCCGTCAGTCATATGCACGAGCTCTCTACGGCGTATTGTTACAGCAATTACTAGAGAGATACAAGGGAACGTCCAGAGATAGAATAACATGATATAGTTGCAGTCCTCGAGTCAAACTCAGAGTTTACATGACAAACTTGAGGTTCGTATCGATATGATGCGAGCTCGAGAGCTGTGGCTTCTGACTGTATTTCTTGTACAGAATTTCCCTGGATATGATGGTGAGCAGTTCGCCAGGTGACTCGAAGACCATTACCTGACAGATTGGAGCAGCTCTTGGTACGTTTGGTTCGGATTTTGCGTCAAGGAGGTGATGAAAGCCTGCGGGAGACATTGAGTTTTGCGACCTCAAGAGCATCAAAAGTGCTCACATAGCTCATAGCCCCAACAGCGACCCCGCCTGCAAAGGTATCGGCACTCGTTTGGCCGTCTTTACTGCTGGACCAGGTGATCTAGGTGTCATGTAGTAGACCTCAAGTGCATTCGTCAGACAGCAAGAGGACAGATACTTACAACATCAGCATTCGTCATCTTCTTTCTGCGTACCCGGTCGGTAATCTGAAGACCTTTCGCTCGACCATTGGAGCCGTACTGACGATTGTTTCACATTTTGGCACTGATGCAAAGGAGGGACATACAATATATGGCAAGTCTGGTCGTGGAAGGGCGCTGTAAGTAGTGGAATTGGAGTCGAACCGAAGCAACGTACCCAGAGCGGTTCCGGAGTGGCAACACTTTCTCAAGGCATTGGATTGGGGGTTGACAGTTGGAGCTGATCACTCACATCGAACAAGCCCTGTCAAAATCAGATGACGCCGGAATGAAGAAGAAGACATAGATACTGACAGTTAAGCGACAGCCAGCGGGAAGAGATTTCACCAGAATCTCGTGCATCAACTGTCCAAGTAGTGAGCATGATCAAGAGCGTCAGTAAGCCAATACGGATGACAGACATCATCGACTATATGTCCTCGTTTCTCAAAATCGACAGGGTAAATTACTGGCCAAGAAATAAGCGCCTTCAAGTGGAACTATTCAAAGTGTACCTTCGTCGAATCCATCAATCTCATCGCCATCCAAGTCCGGAGTTTGACCTCCGTGTCCCGAGTCTGTCATAGATCAGAGTTGTTGAACATATGTGCCCAACGATACTGAGCACGTACAGTGAAAAAACAGGGAGTCGTTCGCTCGCGCGTCTTTGACCAACCAACGCATAGCAGCAAGGATGTTAGCCTTAGTGGGTTTGCTGCGCGGATTCGGGTTATCATCTGTCAGAATGACAATATCGTCAGCTTTGTAGCCCCATTTACCTGACGAGAGAGGATCATTGGTTATACAGATGAAGACAGCAAGAGTAGACGCACGTATCAGAAAATTGAAGACGTGGCGGGCGTCATTGATACAGCCTCGAAGCGCGCGAGGGTGGCCTATGTAATTGATACCGATCTGGAAACGGATGAGGGTGTAACAACAAAGGAGACGGCCGACTAACACAAAGCGCTTTTCTTCGGCCAGTGCACGTTGAATACACCTGTTGTGGTTGCTGAGATACGCGTTGCGGCTGGTGCTGAGAGCTGTGTTGTGGTTGCGACGCGTGGTGGACAGGCGTCGAATTAGATGAGAGATTGTAAGCGGAGACTGGACGTGGAAGTCGGTGCGGAGCAGGTGGCGTCCCGTGATGCGAAGCTGGCGCGTGATGCCGGGGAGGGGCAGGAGGCGGGGGGCCTAACAAAGACGGCATCACCAAATTTGTCGGGTTCGAATGGTGCCTGTGATGATGATGGTGATGGTGGTGGCGGTGTTCATGGTAACCTTGCGCGCTAACCGCCCTTGGCATAGTTGCACTAGTCGAACATGCTCAGTTGCGGGCAGAAGCGCACCGGAAAGGATCAGACGTACTCCGGAACAGACCTGTCAACGAGTCAAGTTTTATCGTTATGTGTGATGACTGGACTTACAGGAATGAGGTAGATGTCTGTGAGGTGCTGTAGGAGTTGGAATAGCCAGCATCCGAGGAAAAATGTGGCGGCCCAGGCGCGGACCCATAGCTGCTGGTCGGTGCACTTGTACTAGAGGACACAGATTACTGGAACCGAAATGGTCTTCATTAATGCACTTACGCCGCCGGAAATCTATGAACAAGGATCAATATCGAGGTGGTAGTGGCTCAAAAATAATTACGAGGGGGAGGGCATTCCCATAGGCGGTAAGGGGTGGTGGTGACCGTCGAAACGGCTATGTCGCTGGTGGTTGTCATTGGAGGCAAAATCCCACATCATCTTGACTGTCTAGAGAGAATAATGCTGGTGATGGTCGTGGTAAGAGGAAGAGTTGGGCGCCAGGAACCTGTGCATTCTTCGGGCACAATTTGTTACAAATGACCAAATTAGCTCCGTTCAAACTCTATGACGCGTAACAAACTGACAACTCAGAACAGCTCGGATCATGACGCATGATAGCTATCGGGCGGCCACATATCCCGCTGAGATTCAAATACCATTCTGAGAAGAGCTTGGCAAACCCTTGGAGCGATCAGTAACATCTACGCGACGCGCGTCTCGATCGTGCTGATCACGATCTCGTGGGTCTAATTTCTTCTTACTGCGACTCTCAGCTTCACTGTAGCAATGCATCATGATTCTGATAACAGGTTCAAACGGTGGCGAGTGATACACAAAGAAATTCTACATATTAGCTTCAAAGAGTGCAATTCCATCCAAATCAAGTCAAGTACAAGTCGAAAACAAAATGAGACTATTTTCCAAGGACCAGACAGGTCCTCGTCGGGATATAAACCTGGCAATAAATGAGCGAGTTGATTCAGGGAGACTCGATGAACGTACTTGGAGCCAGTTTCTCCGGCCGTTCCACTCCATAGGAGTCGTGAAGTAGCGCCCGTCCAGCTTGATGTTGTCAAAGCCACCGAATCTAGGCTCGTCACTTGTCAGGACGACGGAGTATTCGCCAGGCTCATCCACCCCGACTCGGTAGTCGGTGAAACTTTGCGTGGGGTGGAAGTTGAAGATGAACAACAACCCTGCTCGTTCATACACTATGACCTTGTCCACCTCGTGCTTCAGAGAGACGTAAGCCTAACACGACAGTAGGTCATTAATGGACTTATCTCAGCATGCGTGAAACTTACTGGGTTCGAGGACAGCCAATTGTACCTCTCTTCCAAAGAGTTCATAGCACCGTCAAAGTTGTTGAGGTACCGGTACCGAAGGATAGGATCATCCACGACGTTCCATTGACGACGTGCATAATGGAAGGAGTTGCCATTCCCTTCGCGCGGAAAATCAAGCCACTGGGCATTGATCAGAAAAGAGCGAGGAAGATGCCGATTCTACTTACCTCTGGATGGCCAAACTCGTTTCCTTCGAAGTTCAGATACCCTTCACCTCCCAAAGAGTGTGTCAGAAGACTGGAAAATAACATGAGTGACTCGTCGGCTCAGGAGCTCCTCTTCCTCACCGAATCATTTTGTGCAATGAGAGTCCGCGGGCAATGACTGGAGTCATCGGGGTGAGGTCAGACATGTGAGTATCTAGTGAAGATTCAATCCCGGAAATCTCTCGAGGGCGTAAGACCTTACACATTTCTTTGTCCATCAGCCAGAAAGCAAGGGTCTTGTCACCGACAAGCGCTTGGTCATGGCTTTCGCAGTACGCGACGCTCTTCTCACCATACCTTCTGTTAGTGAGTGTGTGGACTATGTTGCCCATCTCCCATTGACCGTCTTCCTTATGCTTCAGCAGCTTGATCCACATGTCGGGAACCGCCATAGACAGGCGGTAATCGAAGCCAATACCGCCCTGGTTGACAGGCATGCATAGAAGGGGCATTCCAGATACGTCTTCAGCTATGGTGATGACCTGAGGATAGAGCGAGCGCATAGCATCGTTCGCCTATACGCGATCGTCAGTTCGATACTTATGAACACAAGAGCGAGCGCACAATCATCAGGTAGACAATCCCTTCGAGATCAGCGCCGGGTCCAAAATATTCGTGGTAGCCTCCAGAGAAGCCCGTGCCGATACCATGATGAACGTACATCATGCTGGTAACACCATCGAATCGGAATCCGTCGAACTGATACTCTTCCATGTAGAATCTCAGGTTGCTCAAGAGGAAGCGTAATACTTCGTGCGATCCATAGTTGAACAAACGACTGTCCCAAAGTTCGTGTTTTCCTTTCGCGCCAGCGTGGAAGTAGAGATGGTCAGTGCCGTCGAACTCGTTGAGGCCGTCCAACACGTTCTTGCAAGCATGGGAATGAACGATATCAAGAAGAACGGTCAGCCCCATGCCATGAGCGGTGTCGATGAGTTCCTTCAAGTCTTCCGGAGATCCGTAACGCGATGAAGCTGCGAAGAAGCTGGTGACCTGGTAGCCAAAGGCTGATGGACGGTCAGAGAGCGACGATGTTACGGGCGCCATGCTCACATGCGTAATAAGCGTGTTCCATAATCGCCATTAGTTGTATAACATTGTAACCAAGGCTCTTGATACGCGGCAGAATGTTCGTAGTGAATTCCTTGTAGGTCCCGACCCTCGACTCCGAGGTAGAGATGCCGACGTGGGCCTCGTAGATTTTGGCCGCTTTGGGGTATGGAGGACGAGAGTTCTTGAAGGTGTACTTCTGATCGCTCGGTGGATTCCAAAACCTGGCGTCGTAGACAGGCGATACGTCAAGATCCTGAGTGACGCGTTTTATCCACGCAGGTAGGCGCTCAATGCGCTGTCCAGAGGGTAGGATCATGGAGATCTGGAAGAAGTCAGGACTTATGCGTGCAACACGTCAATGTGAACTACCTTTAGCTTGGAGTCGTGAGGGATGGCACAGACGTTTGGTGATTTCGGAGGAATGGTGATTTCCCAAACACCAAACTCGTTCTTTTTCATGGGGTGCGACTCCCTGTTCCAGTCATCTGGATGCAGATAAGCAGGAGAAAGAGCGGATGATCAAAACGCACTGAAATCGCCAATCAAGTACGCTTGTTGCGCATTTGGTGCCCATTCGCGGTAGACAACCTCACCATTGCTGGCAATGATGAAGCCAAACTTGAGATATCCTTTCGTGAAGTTGTCGTAACCGCCTTCGTGCTCGAAGATGGCGTCCTTGACCTTCCTGAACAGGTCATGCCGCGCGACGATGGCGGGGGCATTGGGCTCGAGGTAGCCGTCGACAGCAATTACGGTCTTCGGGTCGAGAGCGGGCTCAGGCATGGTCGACGTGGAGATGGTGATGGTAGAAGGAAGGGAACGACGACGCTCTCACCAAAGCCCAGCCAGAGCCCATGACGTCGATGGTGAGCCTGCATAGCCACAGGTGTACGCCAGCGCGAGCCGATCGCGTTTGATTTTGTTGTCAACTTTCATCTGGCGAGCCTCAGATCATACAAACCTGGCGATGTAGTCGTCTTTTTGCTGAGTTCGTTGGTTGCTCTTCCACTCATCAAGTTCTTTCATGCGACGCGTACGGTATAAACTCGACCTATCTATGTACCGACGGAATCAGTGCCCGCGACTTACCCTTAGCATTGATTTGATCTGCCTACATACTTGGATCCTCTGATGTTTACTTACTCATGGACTCAGTCTTGTTTACGGCAGGTACACAGGTACGTTTTCGAACATGACTATGTTGCATTATTGACGAAATTAGCGAGCTAGATAACGCCACTCCGGGTCATCTGCGCTGTCGCGTTGAACGCTGCTTCTAAGCTTCTCTCCTTGCTGAAAGCAGTTGAACCCCCAGATGTTACATGCAGCTGCCGTTGTGAAAATGCAATACCGTGTTGGCATAAAGTGAGATGGAATGACTCGGTCTTCATCATTGGTGCGTAGAGGACAAGCAGTATGTAATGCACCACGACCTAGCCAGCACTCATATCGGTGGGATCCCAATCTCCGATAGCCGAACTTCTTCGGCTTTTCCGAAGAAAAGCTGTATATAATCGCAGTGCGTGGTCTCCTCCGTTTGTTACGCCCTAACATCTTTTGATCGTTGGACAGTCCAAGGTTTTTGCTTCTCGCTGGTAGCTCGTAGCAAATCACTCCCAAATTCTTGTTCATATATCTTCTCTACACTGACGGCGTAGAGTTGACCACGGGAAGCCACTCTTTCGTACTGCACTAGCATTTCCAGATACGTGTGGGCGGACTCTCAGTCATCTCTCAGAGTTCAGTCTGTGCTCTTCTTGGTCTTTGCGCGCCGTACGCGATATTGACTGGGGCTCTATTTTTGCGCGATGGGATTTTCAGCGGGGTTCCTCATATACGCGGGTGTTCGGCCTTTGCTGAAGATGTATGTGTGTGTCTGAGTACTCGCTTTGATTTCACCTCTGACAGTCACTGTATGACAGGTTCCTCACAATCTTCTTTGGCTTTACAATTGCCAGACGAGGAATGTTTTCACCAGCTGCTAGTCGTGGAGCTTCTCAGGTGCATTGTGACCCTAAGTATGCAGTGGTAGCTGATGCTGAGGCCAGGTGACGATGTACATCGCTTTACCGGGGCTCATGTTTTCGAGCATCGTTCCGGCTTTCAATCATCAGAATATATCCGCGATGGGGCCTCTGTTCTTGTCAGCATTCGTAAGTGCTCTTGTATCATGCCCAAGCTCCAATGACAATTCTGTAGTTTTATATGGGCCTCGGAGGAATTTGTGGACTGATCATACGCGAGTTCTGCTATGTACCACGCAACTTCTGGCAAGGAATCATTGTCGCCACAGGTTTAAGCAACTGGGGAAACCTTCGTACAGAGCACATTTCACTAGATGTTGTGCCTATCTGACTTCTGGTCTCAGCAACGGCTATAGTTCTCACTGTGACTGATATCAAGCCATTCGACGCGAATAAAGACCCCAATCGTAAGTTCTTCTGTGTCTTGTGGTGAAAGTGCTGAACTCGCCCTCGAGTCGGAGTCTCGTTTGTCGCGATCTTCATCGTGTCCTACTACATAGTATTCTGGGTCGTCGGAGCAGCGAATTCCCTGGCTTGGGATTTCGCCCCAGGCGTACCCCAGGGCGAAGCTGCACTCGTTCGCGTTGGATGGCGTGAAAAACCTATGACCGCGCTGTTCTTCAAGATCAGGGACAGGTACATGTACAAAACGAGGGGCGAAGATTGCGAGAAGGCATCTACTCTTGAATCGGACGAAGACGACCAGGCTCAAGCCCAACCGGATGAGCATGTCGCTTCCTGGCAGGACAAGCCGACGGCCACAGTCATGGACGTTTATCCTGTCATGGTGAAACGTGCGGTGACCAGTACTACTGCAGCAAATGACTTACAGGCCGAGCTCGTTCCTCAGCAGAGTCTTGAGACCAGTTCAGAGATTCAAATCGCCCGCCGATGCGCTACCACTCCTTCCCAACCAACACGTCCTTCTGCCGGCGTTGAGAAACGCACCTCTGCAACACTTCCTCTTTCTTCTGAAAGGATGGACCACTCAGCACACATAGATACACCGAATGTGTCTGACCTCGAACGGCTCTCGCGCATTGAAGATTTTTTTGGCCCCGGTGGAATGCGGGTGATCCGCTTGATTGGGGGCTTATTCAACCCAATAACTGTGACGATGTACATATCGCTGGTCTGCGCTCTGGTGCCACAGCTCAAGGCGCTCTTTGTCCTCAGTGATGAGGGTCCACGATATGTCGCTCCTGATGGCAACCCCCCGTTGTACTTCATTATCCAGACAGGTTCGTTCTTCTTTGCTTTGTTTCATTTGACTCATGTTGTTTTCGTAGCTGAACTGGTCGGAGGTATAAATGTGCCCATGGCACTTATCCTTCTCGGCGCTTCCTTTGCCCGCATGAAAATACCAAGACCTCTCAGGAAATTACCAATACCCGCAATCTTTGCAGTTGTCTTTGCTAAGCTGGTAATCCTACCTGTTGTTGGAGTGCTATTTTGTCAGAGCCTCGTAAATCAGGGCATTGTCCCGAGGGACGCCCTAGCAGAGAGATTCGTGGGCATGTTATTGAGTGCGACACCAACAGCTGTCAAGTAAGTCTACGCTTGTTTCCGTATATCGACTGCTTACTTCCATGTCCAGTCAATTGATTGTAACTCAATTGTACACCAAAGATTTGAGCGACCTTGACACGCTCTGCGCGTTCCTGCTCGTTGAATGTCCGTGCCATTATTCCTGCCTTTGAATCTTCTGACGCTTTCCAGACGCTTTCATGTTCTTCTCAACAGCAGTCATTACCGCCGTTTCCCTGTCACTGATACAGAAACCCTAGACGAAAGCTCTGTCAGCTTAGACTATAGACGAAACGACACATACTAGAGTTGATCGTCTCTGGGCACCATAATCATGTATTGTACGTACCGGATCCATGAGTTGAACTCTTTCACAGAATGTCCACCGTTGTTGGCTCTTACAATCAACCACAGCATGATATGATGGTCCATGTTTTGCACTCTGAGAACAGCCCATGCTTCTAGCCCTTCATCAGTCAATGAGACGAGCGAGTCTCTGTGGCGACCCTCTCTGGTCAGCAGAGTTTGATCTCTTCCAAAATTCGCGAGCGCATGTCGTCACCGTTCCTGGCCGTTCTTTCAAACCCTTCATGAGGCTGAGGGGAGCGAATGGCCCTATGCGTGCATGAGCCGCTATCCTTCTCAGCCAAAGCACGTTGTTGTTTGACTTCCACCTTCCGGGAAGGTGTATGGCAGCTGAGAGTCGAAGGCAATTAATACGCCACTACTTAGGAGTTATGATCGGTCCGCTAACCGAAGTCGCTCGGCTTTTCGGAAGAACATATCTACCGCGTTATCCCTCCTTGCTTCCGATTCCCACTCAACAGGCTATCATTATCGTTGAGCTGCCACCGGTCTTCTTGGCATGCTACTCCCACGTCCTGCCTTTCTCCACTAACGACCTATTCACGACTTCCAAGCCACTCCTTGCTACCAGGACCTTGTACCGTATTTCCAAAACCTGTTCACCGACTATTCGGTCTGGAATAGTAGACCAGGACTGACGACCGCCCTCCCGATAAACGCTTCCAAGTGCTTCACAGAACTTTGCGTCCTTCAGGATGGCCTTCTCTGTGGGGTTTCTCATATACTCGGGAGTTGTGCCTCTGCTGAAGATGTGTGTGTTCGAATCCTTGATATTTCAACCATATCGATGACGGATACTGTGTGTCAGGTTTCTTACCATCTTGTTCGGTTTTACTCTCGCCAAGAGAGGCTTGTTCCCACCTGCCGCCGGTCGTGGAGCTTCTCAGGTGCATTGTGATCAAAAAATTTGCGACGAGAAACTGACTTTGAGACGAGGTGACCATGAACATCGCATTACCGGGTCTCATCTTCGCGAACATCGTTCCGGCCTTCAACGAACACAACGTTTCTGCATTGGGACCTTTGTTTCTGTCCGCATTTGTACGTGCTTTCGAATGTACGCGCCCTGGGATTGACAATCGTTCAGTTCTACATGGGCATCGGAACAATCTCCGGGTTGATTATACGCGAGTTCTGCTATGTACCCCGCAACTTCTGGCAAGGGATTCTTGTTGCCACAGCCCTAAGCAATTGGGGGAACCTTCGTACGAAAGACACCTTGAGAGTGGTTCTGCTCATCTGATCCGTGCTTTAGCGACAGCCATAGTCATCACGGTCACCGAGTCGAAGCCGTTCGACGCGGATACAGACCCTGCGCGTAAGTGCTCTTACTACCCCAGACAAAGAATAGGGTTCTCATCTTGTGTCTTCAGTTGGAGTGTCATTCGTCGCGATCTTCATCCTAGCATACAATATCGTGATGTGGATTGCTGGAGCTGGGGCCTCCCTGTCTTGGGATTTTGCACCGGGGGTCCCTCGAGGTGAAGCAGCACTTGCACGCGTTGGATGGCGCGAAAAACCCATGGCCGCACTATTCATAAAGATCCGCGACAAGTACATGCCCAACCAGCAGGACAAAGACCATGAGAGGGCGTCTACTCGTGAACCCAAAAATGATTGTGCTCCAGCCGAATCGGAACAGGGTCTTGACCGTGTTGCTTCCTGGCAGGACGAAAAACAGGACATTGTTGCCGACGTGGATACTCTCTTGATGAAATCTGCACAGACCTCCGAGGCAACGAAGGGCAAACAGGCAGAGACTGCCCTCCAAGACGATCTTGAGACTGATCCAGAGATCCAATTGGCTCGACGAGCCTCGCGACTCTCTACGACTTCATTCCGATCTAGGCGTCCTTCCGCAGGCGTCGGACCTCGCCCTCACGTATCATCTCTCATTCCGTCTCGTGAACCGGACGGCCCAGCATCGACTGTGGCACTTGGTGTCTCTGACGAGCCGACAGAGGCGCAGCCTTCTCGCGTCGAGTCATACTTTGGCTCCGCTGGAGCGAAGATCTTTCAAATCGTCGGGTCCCTCTTCACGCCCATAACGCTGACGATGTACATATCGCTGGCCTGCGCTCTGGTCCCGCAGCTCAAGGCGCTATTTGTTCTCAGCGATACAGGTCCACGATACGTCGCTCCGGATGGCAATCCTCCGTTGTATTTCATGATACAGACAGGTTCGTTTCTGCCCCATGCTTTGTTTCTCGAAGAAACCTCACTCATGTCCTTGCCACAGCTGAATTGGTAGGAGGCATAACCGTCCCTATGGCGCTCATTCTCCTCGGTACTTCGTTCGCGCGCATGAAGATACCCAAGCCTCTCAGTAAACTGCCAATCCCAGCGATATTGGCGGTCACATTCGCTAAACTAGTCTTACTCCCCGTCGTCGGCATTCTATTTTGCCAGGGTCTCGTTGCGCACGGTGTTGTCTCAAAAGATGCCCTCGCAGAGAGGTTTGTAGGCATGCTATTAAGCGGGACGCCGACAGCTGTAAAGTTTGTCTATTCTTGCTCTTGTGTACTGGTTGTAACCATGAACCTGCAGTCAACTGATCGTAACACAACTTTACACGAAAGATCCAAGTGATCTCGACACGCTCTGCGCGTTCCTCCTCGCTCAATGTGCGTCCAATCATCACCTCTCTCAAACACACATGTCGACGCTTTGCAGATCTTTTCATGTTCCTCTCGACGGCTGTCATCACCGCTGTCTCGCTAGCCTTGTTATAGATCCACACCGAGGTGCTTATATGTAGGGTGTACAGCATAGATAGAGTGTATTATATTCTGAATAAAGATAGAATGTATCATATACAATGTACATCGGGGTATACGAACTACGAGTGCATTCATAAATTCTGCCCCCAGGATATCACCCGTTGACCGACTCGCTCAACCAAGCCATCGTAGTCCAAATTCTGCCCTCTGATAAATAGTCCGCAGTGCGCGCCCACCTCGTCTTTCACGCCGGCGACAAGCACTTTCTCCCATTTGTCACCGCCACCAAGGACCTTGCCAAGTCCCGTAGGTAGAACGATAAAGTGGCGTCCCACCTTACCTTGCTTGGCTTCCTTGTCGTGGGACTTCTGCAACTTCTTCAACCGCTTCTCTTCGTCTTTGGACAGTGGTTTAGAGTCTGCCACGCCGGTCTCTAGCAGGGCCACGTCGTTATCAGCATCCTGCTCAGCTTTACCATCGTCGCCGTCTTTGGGAACGGTCTGGGTCCAGTAGTTAGCCCAGTGTCCATTCCACGCGACGAGCATGGTGTACCGCTCCTTGAGCCCTGGGGGGTCGAACATACATATTCCAAATTGGAAGTGTTCGACGATCCAGCGCTTGGCGGCGGTGAAGGGTTCATCTGAGTGTTTGCGCAACCAGCGAACGAGGGGGTCATCAGAGTAGGAATCAAGAAAGCTCTTGGTCCGGTCCATCAGTTCGGCGGAGCGCTCTAGTAGTGAAGGCGAGTGTGATCGTGAAGAGACGCTCAAGTTGCTGGATGAAGTGGCTGTAATTGAAGGCGGCCTTGGCAAGAGTAAGTCGTTGGGGGTGGTGATGGAAGTCGCTGATTCACGGGCTAGATGGAGCCCGATTAGCCTACGCCGCGCTATGAATTTCCACAGCCTACCTGGGTTGTTCTTCTTGAAGGTGTCCCAGTCGTCGGTGACTTGTTGGTCGACGATGTGCACAGAGTTGTCGTTCATTTCCGTTTCCGTCTTCTTGCCCTCGTCGCCGGCGAACAGAGAGGCCAGACCTGTGACAACAACGTGGGGGTGCATGCCTTGAGTGTTAGAAGTATGTGGTGAAAACGTCGCCTCTGTAGATGAGGCAAATGCCACTTGCCGAGGTATGGCGTGTCAAAGGCTATCATACCCACTATGCGACGCGGTTTGTGGCGGCCTGGGAGGTTGTTAGATATGTGTGTGGCGGCCTCTGCGGCCAACAGCCCGCCCATAGAATGGCCGATCAGTATAACGGGGCCAGATGGCTGCGTATTCAGCCTGCGGGAGGTCAGTACCTGCTCTGCGCCAGGCCGGGGAGGATATCTACCACATCAGAAAGGTGTTGGTGCATACAGCGAGGGACTGGCGGCTCTTGTATGTCGGGTACAACGAGCTCTGAAATTGGATTCGTTCTGATGTATGGGCCGAGAGGTAATTCTGCAGGTCAGTAGGGAACGACTGCCATCGGTGGGTGTCAGCGATGAGCGGGGCGGGACAGCGGGCGCGAACATGCCTGGAAGGTCGTCTCGTCGCCTGGCCGACATAGTTCAGTAATTGGCAGGGTGCAGGCTGCAGACAAGTACCTCGGAAGCCGTGAATATACACAAGGTGAACCCTCATCATGGTGGTCAAGTCGAAGCTGTGATCAGCACTGCTTGGCCTCATACCACCATGGACATCGACCAGCCCGAGGACACACAGCCCAGCACCTCGCAGTCGCGCCGCCACCCCATCGTCGTCATCGACGACGCCCATCCATTCGACCTCGAGAGCTATATTGCCAACTATTCAGGTGGCGTCGACCGATCTCGCTCTGAACGCGACTGACCGCATTGCAGGCAGAACGGTCATCGACCGCCTCGTCCACATCCTGACGCTGTGCCCATCGGTAGCCGTAGAGGCCTTCCAGCTCGCCGTCCAGCACATCCACCAGTCACGCGATCCGTCGCACTTCCAGTACCTCTCCGCCGCGTACGAACAAGCCGCCTCGAACCCCGACTCGTCTCTCCCGCCGCTGTCAGACCTGCCAACGCTGAACCTGAAATGGGCAGAGGAGACTACTGCCAAGAACCAGGTGGAACGGGCTAAACTGGAGAACGAACTCAAGACGTACAACAACAACATGATCAAAGAGAGCATACGCGTGCGCCACATTCGTCGCGACCACCTGTTCTTCCTCCTTGACTTTTCGCTCAGATGGCCCACCGAGACTTGGGAGATTTCTATCGAACGACTGGCGACTACCCCAGTTCGCTCAAGCATTACACCAAGTCGCGTGAATACTGCACCACCAGTCAACATGTTCTCGACATGTGTCTGTCCGTTCTTGAAGTGCGTCACTCCTCTTATGTACCTTCACTAGCTCACGCTCAACAGCTTCTTATTGAACAAAGAAACTATGGGCATATACCTACTTACGTCTTCAAAGCTGAGGCCGCTCTCGAGGCCGCTGTCGCTGCAGCTGCCCAAAACAATGCGAACAACGCACCGACAGCACCGATGGTTACTGTAGGAAAGAAGAGTAGTCCGGAACGCGATCGCGTGAGGAGTAAACTCGACTTGGCGACCTCTCTATCGGCCCTTGGCCAATCTTCGTACGAAAAGGCATCTTATAACCTCCTTCGGCTGGGGCCCACGAAAGATCTTGGTGACTGGGTTGGAAAGGTTGCAACGTCCATACCCGCGAGATATGAAAGTACTCACTCACTTGCAACAAGATAATCTCCTCAGGTGATATAGCAATCTATGGAACCTTGTGTGCAATGGCGAGTCTGTCGCGATCCGCGTTCAAAGCGCAAGTAATCGACAACACATCCTTTGGTGTCTACATTGAACAAGAACCTTACCTGCGTGAGCTGATCGAAGCCTACATGGCAAGCAAGTTCCAAACAGTATTGGAGATTTTGCAACGCTTCTCGGTATGCCATTGACTTTGTCTACGTGTTGACTAGCTCGCTGAGCACTCCACAGACACGCCACTATATCGATGTTCATCTCA
This sequence comes from Strobilurus luchuensis, assembly GCA_019915105.1. Lineage (NCBI taxonomy): Eukaryota > Fungi > Basidiomycota > Agaricomycetes > Agaricales > Physalacriaceae > Strobilurus > Strobilurus luchuensis. The sequence goes on along the minus strand of JAHLMJ010000007.1, from coordinate 1,271,823 downwards.
CATCGCATGTAACCCATCTCATGGAGGCGATCAAGAACCGCGCTGTCGTGCTCTACTTCCAACCGTTTTCGTCCATCCGACTTGATAGGATGAGCCAAGCATTCGGCTGGACTGTCAGCGAAGTGGAGATGCAGGTGGTCACCCTGATTCAGTCCGGTCATATCCAAGGACGGGTCGACAGTCAAAATAAGGCATCCCTCTTTCCATTTTGTGCAAGTTCCCAATTTATTCATTGTTGCATCAGATTCTACAAGTGAAGCAAGTCGATCATCGAACTGATCTTTTCGCGCGGGCGATGAAGGCTGGTAGTGATATGCAGAACGCCAACAGGAAGTTGCTGCTTCGTATGAAGCTGTACGTACTCCGGATTCGTTCTCCCCATCGTAATACTGACTACTCGCTAGGCAACAAGCGGACTTGGTCATCAAAGCCCCCAAAGGACATCAGAACACCACGTCGGACTACATCCAGGTTGAGCAGTAGGATTGTAGCGCTTGATCACGAAATTGTACTGCCTGTATTACAACACGCGTCTCGAAGCATAGCTAAATTCGCAGCGATTGGGGTTGGCTTTCGCGCGTGCTTCCAGAGATGAAGACGGACTCGGCTCATCAATGCTCGGGCTTCATGTCCCTCGACAAACGATCTGATGGGTTCCACTGCAGAAGCAACGTAAGCGCAACCCATCGTAAGTCACCAGTACGCCGGGAAGCGTCTTTCAATTGAGGTGACTGGTGAGAGTAGGAGTGTGTAGGGTGACCTCACAGTGGGATGTCTTCATTTCATTTCAGTGTTCGGGCCTAGAGCAGATTGTTGCACCCATTGAACTGTATTCAGTCTACCGAGCCTTTGAACGTTTGACGCCCGATGTCTGATCAGTGAGACCAGAAGGCAGCAATCGGAACCAGCCTGGAAGATCTGAGTTTTGTTTTGTCGTGAGAAGTCAAGGACTCAAGGTTCGGAATTCTCAGTACGACGCAGCCCTACAGTAACTTCAGTTTCTTCAAGTATGTTCAGCCAGGACCAAAAAAGACCACGACGCGACTCGAACGCGTGACCCTGCGATATTCACAAGTACTATAGTGGCAGTAGCACTGCAATCGCATGCTCTAAACCACTGAGCTACGCAGTCACCTGCGCGTACTACATTTAACCAACCAATCAGAAAACAAGCCAACAACGACAATACTCCCAAGGTCCCAAGGCAGCAAGGTTCATCACCAGAGCTCTGGACTTCATTTCGCTTATGAAAATGAACGTCAGATGGATGGAACGGTGATAGGGAAAGGTTAACTGATTGCCCACGCGCTACGTATCTCCGCCATGGTCTGAGACTTGAGTTACGAAGAGTTACGACAGCGTCCAAATTCCTCCGGGAGAGCAGTGAAGCGGTACTCGGTTCAGATGATAGAGAACATGACTTGCAATATTGCGCTCGAATTGGAGACGGAGTAGGCAACACAAAGCAACGTTGTTTCGTACGTAATGGCAGCTGTTATCGGGATCCATCCGCGGTTGATCGACTCCCGATGGAGAAGCGTGCCTCCTCCTCTTTTTGCGCTTAAGACTTCTTTGCTTTGCTCTTCCATGTCCAACGACTGAGCCATGCAGGTGACGATCTCGCTGCTGCCGACGTCGCTCTCGCTGGTGCACATACCCCGCTCGCGTCTCGCGCAGCTCACGCACCCCGTCCTGCACCACATCCTCCAGCCGACTCAGACGTTTCTCAACATGACCTGCAACGAAATTGAAATGAGCCTCTTTGTCGAGCGCGGCGAGCTGGCAGAATTCGAACGGGTCGCCAGGAAGGATCGCCAGAGACGTCGCGGAAGCCAGGGTACGAGCGCTGGTGGGCCAGCCTGGGAATGCGTAGAAATTTCCTACGAGAAATGGAGCGTTCTGCAGATCGACTCACACAGCGACCAGCTTGGTGAGTTTCCTGCTGTGTTTTCTTGCATTGTTCACGCAATATCCACAGACAAGTCTGGTGCACGAATTAACGAACTCTCTGGCCCGCTGGCGGCGGCTGGCATATCGATTTTATACCAGTCCTCTTACATGAGTGACTTCATTTTCGTCAAGGAGAGCCGCCTGCAGGAGGCTCTTGCTCTTTTCTCTGCTACCGGATTCTCTCTGTATTCCAGTGATACCTCTTCTGCCTCTCCAACACCGGCGGTGATGACGCGCACCAACTCCCCGTCCGGCACTCGTTCCGAGACAGACCCAGCCCCACGCACCAAGTCGCACTCACCGCATGCTGGACAGGTTCACGTGCTCAACTCAGATCTCACATGCGTGGGACTGCAAGACGCTGCCGCGGAGCAGTGGTCACTCAAAATTGTCAAACTCGTTGCCTTCCCAGATCTCATTCAGTCGCAGCCAGTTTACAGCTCTCCCTCTCCTCCCACAGACTCGGACGACGACTCCGAAGATGCTTACTTTTCCCATTCTCCATCTCCATCTTCGGAATCTCCCATTTCGTCCGCCACTTCACATTCACGCTCCACATCTGACCTTACTTCCTCACTTCAGCCGCCTTCCAAGCACCGCATCAGCCCCATGACGCCCCTACGCATTGATACCACCCCACCACTTCCACCGCCACCGCCCATACCCTTCTTCAGCTTCACGCGGACGGCCGAGGGTTCATCTCTGACCACAGATGTTCGCGCTCTCGCAGCCCTCTTCCCTGAAACTGACCGCCACATGGTCATCTGTGGCAGCGAGCTAGACTTTGAGGACCACTCTTCCTCCGAGTCGGCCAGCGATGACGAGGACGATAAAGAAGCAACCGGGATGCTCAGGTGTCTACAAATTGATTTGCGACGCTTCGGTCTAGACAAGCACGGTCTGGTCAACCGGTTCTCGCGGGCGCTCGAGCGTGCGGGCATCAACCACATGTACAGTTCAACTGTCAAGACTGCGAACCTCCTAGTTGAGAAAAGGCATGCACTCCGGGCACAAGCTCTCCTTCGTTCGTGCTGAAATCGCGTGCGCACTAATGCGCGTGTGGGCTTCGATTAACCTTTGTTTGCCCTTGAGCTTCCTCCTCACTCCATTCCATCTACGATCTTGATGCCATCTATGGACCCATACTCATCCACTCCATCACTCAATCACTATGGACTCCATACCACACCCATCTTCTTGGATATCTCTCACTATCTTTATTCGTTTTTTCTCGCCATACATACTCATATATCATCTGTCGTTGTTGTACACCGTCGTACGTCCCCTCCACTAACACCTTGTAAGAATCATGGTCTCACTTAGTCTTTGCAAGCAGGTTCGAAACGACGTGTCAGATGGATTGACCTCTGAAAACTTGAAGCGTGCAAAAGCTTCGAACACATCAAGTTGACTCCGTGGCCGCACCTACATATCAGCGCCTACTCCAAACCTACTCCCGGGCCGCCAGGCCTGAGTCAAAGTAGTGCGGAGGCGAAATCATCGTAAGCTGCTGCGGCAAAACTTACCCGGCGGGAATATCGTCGATGTGGCGGCTAAACTCACCCGGCGGGAATATCGTCGAAGTGGCGGCTAAACTTACCCGGCGTGAATGTCGTCCAAGTATAAATAGCACCATGTAAGACGCGTTCTTGTCTAACAGTCCCACCATGCCTGGACAGCCACCCGTCGCAGATCTCCCTTCTGACCTCTCATTTACCGGTAAAACTGCTCTAGTCACTGGCGCCAATTCCGTTCGTAACAAGTTACTCCTGCCACGAATCCCTCCGCTGACTGAATTGTCAGGGACTCGGCTTCGCCACATCACTCCATTTCCTTCAGCGTGGTGTACAGCGACTAATTCTTGGTGTCCGGAATCTTGCTAGTGGCGAGACCGCTAAATCTCAACTACTTGCCGACCCGGTCGTCGTTCGTCTGGCATCAAAGCCGGAGATTCTGATATACCAACTTGACCAATCGTCAGAGAAATCAACGATTCAATTTGCGGATTCCCTCAAGCGGGACATTCCTGTGCTGAATATCGCTGTCCTTAATGCGGGCGCCTATATATTCGGACGGAAACTTGCGCCGGAGACTTCGCGCGAGATGACATTGCAAGTCAATTACTCCTCCACTGTCCTTCTCGGTGTCCTTCTCCTTCCTCTCCTGCAATCATCATCTAGCCCCGAAAATGTTTCCCATCTCACCTTCACGGGATCAGAGCTGGCCACAACCGAGTCCGTTCCGTCTTCACAGCCAACTGTTCTCGAGGCCATGACCGCGAACCAGAAAGCCAACGTCCAGGATCGATATTCAAAGTCGAAGCTCCTTCTTGCGTTGTTTGTCCAGTCCTTCTCGCACCACGTCGACTCCTCTCAAGTCATCGTCAACAACGTCTGCCCCGGGGCCGTTCGAACGAATTTGGGAAGAGAAGCGCCGTGGGTCGTGCAGAAGATCATGCCGCTGTTTCTTTGGATCATGCAGGCGCGTACTCCAGAGGTTGGAGCGAGGCTCATCATCTTGGCGGCGTCGGCAGACGCAGGTACGCATGGCGCCCTTGTCGCAAACAACCATAATGCAAGGTGAGTTACGTTTCATTGATGCAGCAGTCGTCTAAATCCCATAATTACCAGTCTGCACTTCCTGAAGACTAAGAAAGGCCAGGATATACATGACGCGCTTTGGAAAGAAACGGTCGCTGATATCCACAAAGCGGCCCCTTCCACCGTTGTATCTGGCTTGTAGGCTGCTTTTTTTGGGTAGACAAACCGTCTGCACCTTGTTTTTCTTGCCTTCGTGCCCTTACTATATCTGTGCACTTTACTACCTTTATAATGTTCAGCCTTGCTTTGGCCGCCACAATGTTAAGCGTCTCCATTGTTGACTTTGCGCGTAGTTGCCGTTCGGTCAAGTACTATCAGGTAGATTGAAGTCATAAAAGGTAAATCATCAATGCATCACGTCGCGTGCTGGTCGCGTCAAAGGAGGATCGGCAAATTCGGACCGACTATATGACGCGGACTCGGGTAGGTTGAGGCCATATTTTTCGATCGGCTTCAGCCTTCCTTCATCAAGAACGCTCAGAGTCCAGTCAGCAATCCTCTATCCATCCAACCAACAACGTAAAATGCAAAGCTGTCGTTCTCTATACATGACTGACCTGAATTGCAGCATGGCCGCAAATATTCCCAAAGTTCAAATTGTGTGAACCGCCTTGTCGACTGCGCTCATTCACCAACAAAGCTTGTGTTTCTCAGGTCGGCGCAACAACACCAGACAATTCTGCCGCGACATTCAGGATCCATGACGAATCCCATACTATTGGCAATGCGCTTCGGTGGATGTTGATGAAGAAGTGAGCGTGTACGCCCTCGTAGTCCCCTGCGGAGGCATTGACCATCTCATAGCCCCAAGGTTGAATTTTGCGGTTATAGGTCTGAGCCAAGTTCCGAATCCTAACAATTTGGGATTGAATTCTTGCCAGCGTTCCGCATCCCTCTGAAAACTTCATTCACGTTCGCATACAGATGTACGGTATGAATCATCAACACAACTCCAATCCTGTGTACATTGTGATCTCACGTACAGATAAACTGTCATCTCTCGACGCACTGGTTCAAGCACTGGATGACCTTGATACTGTCTGTATAACGATTGGTGAAGCCTACGTCCGCAGCCTCCAGTCAGGAAACTTTGAGCGTTGGGAAGAGCAGAGCTGAGCCGAAACGAGATGGAATATGTTTCATCTCTAGGCGCAAACACCAATGCTCTTGCTCATGTGGCGGTACATGTCTGATATCGACAGGCGTGCTCACTTCCTGGAAGGAGGCAACGCCAATCAGGATCTCTATCGGTTGTCCCTATGATACTGCGGCTCCTCGACGGACGTCGGCACGAAGTAGCTGTGCATGTGTTGTCGCACGGGTCAGTAGAAACCTTGACTCACGAATATATGGATCTCTACTCCGTTCTCATGAGACATGGACACAGCCTCAGCGCCCCGACCTCGGCACCACATAACAGGCGTAATGCCTGTAGACAAAACCGCAGACGTAGCTGTGGTGTTCGAGCAGTGAGCCGGAGCGCATGCGCAGTCGGCATCAACCTGATATTCATCCATCCATAAGTTTTCAGAATACGACTGATGTTTGGGATCGGCACAAGACGCGTCGGTTTATGAGGATCGCAGCTCGACACTGGCTCGACACGTATATGAATTGTCAGTTCCTAATCGGATATAAAGTATTCGGTGAGACCGATAAGCGGTACTCATTACCGATGTCTACTTCATCTCGTTCAAACCGTAGTAACTCATCTTCTGGGTTACCTCAGCTCGCCAAAGGAAACGCTTGTCTGAACGTATGTGTTTACGAGGTCAACGGTGGATGCTGACTGATGTATTTCCAGTGCAGACACCGGAAGATTGTGCGCGTTCTATGCATTGCTCGGCGCGGTAGCGACTGACATGCTTTCGCAGCGATGTGATGGCGAAAGGCCGATATGCGGACAGTGCGCCCTTTCAACTACCTTCAAGGACTGCAGATACAGCGAGGTCCGCGGGGACAGTAAAGACAAGAAGATCAAGGAGCAAATTGCAGCAGCTGAAAGGAGGATTCAAGAACTTGAGCAAACGAATAGAGCCGATCGGGGTCCAAGCCCTCTTGGGTCATCGTTGCAGGTCATTGAAACCTCTCTGGTGTGTTCTTATTGTACCGAATCGTTCAAACTGCTGATAACCTCTTATTTCGATTGCAGAACATATCTGTTAAGGTCCAACATACTCTGTAAGATCTTCAAATCTTCGCGGTTGCTTCTGAGCCGAACTCTTTGCTCGCAGATTACAGCTATTCCTGGCTCAATGTCGCGGACTTGGATTCTTTCTCGACACAGCCCGCCTAACGAGAGCGATTCTTAGTCCAAATCCTATTGAACACCCCATCCCGGTGCTCCATCTTGCCATGCTTCTTTGGGCTATCCACCTCTCCCCCGCAGAAGAAATACGTGCTCACGAGGCCGAGTGTTTCGCTCAAGTAATGGCCCACGGACTCGCAGGTTCCATGTTGCATCCACATGGGGTCATCCAGCACGTTCAAGCGGAAGTCCTCATCGCACAGTATCTATTTCGTGCAGGTAGAATATTAGAGGCGAAATATCGCACGAGCACGGTCGTGTCCTTGGTGCTAAGCTCAGGTTTGCATAAGCTCAATCCTTCAAGTGTCACCGACATTGTCAGCGGCGGAGAAAGACTTAATGGGATGTGGACGGTATATATCCTGGACAATTGTTGGGCGGCGTTAGATGGGTCACCGAATTTCGCTGTCGATGTTGACGCGTCGAGGATTGATGCACCTTGGCCATTAGATGGGTCTCAGTATCATGAGGTAGCTACATTTTGCCTTTCTTCTGCCGGTGACTTGGCGCTCAAGGACATAACAGGTTACTCAATTACCTCCTAGAAAAGGTTACACCGTTCAGAAGTTTCTCAGAGGTGACCCCGACCATGGAAATTCCTTGTTGGCAATTCACGCAAAGGCGTCTATTTTATTCCACCAAGCAGGCCGGATAGCACAAGGGTATGATGCTGGTGCGTATATACCCAAATTTGTCACTTTCGCCTCTGATGCGCTCATCTAGCTATGCCACCATCGACTGCCAGTCGCTTCTTCTCTTCAGTCAATGCCTTCTCTGTTGTTCTGGAGCGCTTCATACAGACATTGCCTCCTGCTGCTGCTATGGCTACAACAGGATACCTCGTGCACACTTTGTCACAGGGGGCAGTCCTTGCTCTTCATGTACCCGTCGTCTCTGCAAATCCCAACTCACGAACGCGCATAATAGTTGCTGTATGTAAGATGGTCGAGCTTTTGGATGTCCAAGTGGAATACGTGGATGCTATCTTTGGGGTACGTAGGATGACAGCCTTTTTCGCTGCCTCACCAAAATGGCATTTCTCTAGGTCCTCTGGGAGATGGCGTGTCAGTTCCTCATCCGAGAGATAGCTGTTTCTTCGTCGAGGGATGAACTTACGAACCTCCTCGATGCTCTAATCCGAGCCATGTCTGCGCGCGCTCCAAGTTGTCCCTTCATAGGTAGGTACCCATTGGAATCACCCAGTACAACTTGAGAGACTGACTCCGTTCGTAGCGTTCCAGCTCAATCAAGTGCATGCTGCTCTTGGAACCTAGTCAAGCGCGCGTCATCAACGGACTGGTCTTGTCTCTTACTGGCGAAACAATGTTCTGTATCTATCTCAAGCTGTCAAGGTATTATAGACTCGGACTCAGAACGAGTCCTACACTAGTACTCTCTAATTTACTACAGTACACTTGCTGTCTTATAATTGAATATCAAATGAATGTTGCTACTATGAGTGCCTGTAGGGCATTCATGCGTTTTTAAATTCTGGTCCCCGGTCGACCCTATCTTGCGTGGAGATTTACGAGCTGTGGTCGCCACGCAATCTCATCTTGTTGTAAGATGACGTTAAGTTGCTCCACTTGCTGGGGAGTTGACTGTAAGTACAAAAAGCTTCCGGGCCCCCAGCCTGCCCATCTCTTCGCAAATATGTCTCTCAACCTTAAGCGTAAGAGCCAATATCCTGTTCCTTACATGTCGCCAGCCTATCCGGAAAACACATAGGAGGCGACGGTGGGGATGTCTGAGATACCAGTGAGCCCTGTACCATGAATAACACAGTGCATTACTCACATTTTCCTGACCAGCCAGTCTAGTACCTCCACCGGGACCTCTCTTCCTGACATGCTTTCCAAGGTTCTTGTTGTTGGTGCGCTTGCGTTTCTGCGCCATGTTGGAAGAGAGGCCCGACTCTGTGAGGTAGTGGTCGTCCGGTGGTGATGGCAAAAGGTCAAGTGCGTCCGATCACAAATGATCGGCAAGCACATCAACGAGGCCGAACGTGTTCCTCCTCTCACATTGAAAAAGGGAGCTCTGAAACTTCTATCAGCTTCTATGACAAGCAATACAATAGATGCGAGCAAGTTTTGTTGATTTCTCATTTGTATTCCTCGAGCTAGTACGGGTTTGGCTGGAGAATACATGTATTTTGCGTGTATTTTGCACTCTCCTCATCCAATACCTCACTTCTCGCTTCAAAACCGCTTGTGCATGCGCCTCTCGCAATTTTAAGGGGCTGGTATTGTGTTTATAATTTTAAACGCACTCGTTGAGTTGATATATGATTTTGAAACTAAGTCACGACCTGTCACGCTGGTTCGCGGCTTTTGCATGACGCCAATCTTACCAGCCTGGCCGGACGACCTGTTCGCCGCCGACTTCGCCTCGAAGATGTCGCTCCCAGACCCCGACGTTGGTGTCGGACATTCCGTATCGCGAGAACGTTCTCTGCCTCGCCGCAATCTCCCTACAGTGCTACCAAGGCGCAAGCGCTTCACGCCACAGGCCACGAACTCCCTCATCGGTATAGTCAACTCCCTCAAGCCATACAGAGCAGGCGCATTCGAGGAGGATGTGTGGGAGCAGGTATTGACGCGCGCAGAGGCGTGCTGTGATGAATTCCGGGGATGCTCCCCTGCAATCTTACGCGACGAGATGGACGCCATTATACGCCACGTCCCCGTACGTGATGTCTACATGATTGCCAGCCCAGCTAAATTCAATTCGACTGTCAGAGTGACAAAGAGGTTCTGGTGGACGACCTCACGAAGGAGGAGATCAACGGAGTACGATTTAAATGTGCCTCGATGTTGGAGTCAATCCACAACGACAAAGCAATAGCAGAAAGTCGATTCGGACATGTAAGTCACCACCTCCCTCACTCCTTATCATTGCCGTTGCCAACAGTGCATCATTCTGTAGGGTCTGTGCCCCCAATCCTATTCGCACAAGCGCAAGCGCTCTCCTGGAGCCGGCGACGCGCTTGCAAAAGAGAACTGTACTCCGGGCGAGTTTTCGCCCACGCCAAAGAGGAAACTCGCTCGTCACTATTCATGAAACCACGAAGACGGGAGGCACGCGTGTGTTGTCGTCAAATCAATGTTTCGTACCTGCGGAAGGAGAATTGTACAACTATATCGTTCTGAATGAGCCTGGTTGCGTCTGGGTTGCGTCCGCCAGACTAGGGAGACCGCCCTCGTCAGAGGCGTGGAAGCGACGCACATACTTCAAAGAAGAACTCTCCCTTGTGTCCCTTGGGCCGCGGGAAGTATGTACTCGTCATTATTAGTGGGTCACATTGTCTAGCATTCGGGGACCGTTTTATCTATATCTGTGATTTCAATTCAGTCTCTTGTATGGATATGTCGGCAAAGCCGGTCTTGTCGTGCAAAACGGCGAGTATTCTCTCACCAACGTCAGACGAATGGAGAAAGAAGTCAATTGGAGTGAACCGGCCTGCCAAGGGATCCAGTCCACACTGTGGCCAGAGAGGTCTGAGAGACTTCGAGGTAGGCGAATCACGAGTTGTCATGGCTGTCAACAATATATAATGAGCTCATCAACCCGTGGAGGCTCTAGTTTGCCTCCATGTCTCTCCCCCTTGACCTTAGCTACGCCGGAAAGACTGCCCTTGTCACGGGCGCGAATTCCGGCCTTGGGTTCGCCATCGCGCTGTTACTCCTTCGTTTGGATGTCTCATGCCTGATTCTGGGTGTACGAACTGTTGAGAAGGGTGAAGCAACCAAGCAACGGCTGCTCAACGATCCAAAGGTTCAGGCCCGCAAAGAGACACCCAAATTCCTGATATACACGCTGGACATGCTTTCCAACGAGTCAACAGCCGACTTCGGCAAAAAGGTCTCGAGTGAAGTTCCCAAACTTGACATTGCTGTTCTCAACGGTGCGGGTTGTATGAGAAAGATCTGATAAGGACTAACCTTTCCGTAGCTGGGGTACTCGGGACGAAGTTTGAGAAATCGCCCTTTACACAGAACGAGGTGATTGCCCAAATCAATTACCTCTCCACGGCAATACTGTCCATCTATCTCCTTCCTCTGCTGCGTAAATCGAGTTCCCCGGCATCGCCTTCACGCCTTACTGTCGTCAGCTCAACAATGCAGGAGAGTGCTACTCTCCTAGCCCGACCCGTCCCAGATGACCGTGCCGTCATGGAATACATGAACGACCCCAAGACATTTTCCACCATCCATCGATACTCGGACAGTAAACTGCTCATCGGGATGTTTACGCGCGCGCTTGCATCGCGAGTGAGTGCCAAGGAGGTCATCATAAACGATGCGTGTCCCGGGATGGTCATCACAGACTTGGACCGTAACTCGAACATGCACTGGATGCTCAAATATGTCATGAATATCGTGCGCCATGGATTCGGCAAGTCACCCATGAAGGGCGCCACACTCACTATCATGGCACTAGCGGCCGGGGAAGAAAGCCATGGAAGATTCATTTCTTCGGGCGTGATGAGGTCGTAAGTCATCAGCACATTGTGGCGTCAGGTAGCTAGAACTGATCGTTCGCAGAACACTGCCCTTTGAAAGTAGTGAGAAAGGAAAGCTGATGACAGACAAGATATGGAAGGAAGTATCAGATACAGCAGATACCTTCATCCCAGAAAGTAGCCAGACGGCGCTTGGATAGTACTTCCACTAACCTGAGGATCGTATTATATACAAACATGAAGGTTTTACAACTTTATAGTCATGATGAGGCAGGTTGTGGCGAAGGTGACGCGCTTGAGACTCGGGGGACATTCGGCATGAAAGAGCGCCTGTTCATGATGTCAAGAAAAATTTCAGAGAAAGACACAAGCACACACCTATTCAACACCAAGCCCTTCAGCGTCCGGACCTCACGCTTGAACTCCTCTCTTGCCGGCAGCGCAAGCACTCTCCAGGAGCCGGCGACGCGCTTGCAAAGGAGAACTGTTCTCCGGCCACGCCCAAGAAGAAACACGCTCGTCGCTGATCATAGGTGCACAAGTACGGGAGGCACATGCTTGTTGTCATCGTCAATGGCTTATAAACATAGCTGGAAGGGGGGAATAAACTGTGTTAGTATATTGTTCTGACTGGACCGTCCTCGTCAGAGGCGTGGAGGCGACGCAATACTTAACCTCTCGCTTGTGTCCCTGGGCCGGGGGAAGTCTGTATCTCGTGTCCCGTGGGCCGCGGGAAGTTTGTGCTAGTCATCATCAGTGGGTCATACATTCTGAGCCTAGCGTTCGAGGACCCCTTCATCTATAGCTGCGTCTCAATCCAGTCCGTTGTACGCGTATGTCGGCACGGCCAACCCGCCATGTCGCGCAAAGCTGCGAGTGTTCTCACACCGAGATCATTTATCATCAACTTTGTTGGGCGAATTAGGAGTCGTTATGGCAATGATTTAAAAGGACCTTGTCAGCTCGTGGAGAGTTTAGTTTGGCTCCATGTCTCTCCCTCTTGACCTTAGCTATGCCGGAAAGACTGCCCTTGTCACGGGCGCGAATTCCGGCCTTGGTTTCGGCATTGCGCTTTTGCTCCTTCGTTTGGATGTCTCGTGCTTGATCCTGGGTGTACGAACTCTTGAAAAGGGTGAAGCAGCCAAGCAACGGCTGCTCGATGATCCAAAGGTTCAGGCCCGCGAAGACACACCCAAAGTCTTGATATACACGTTGGACATGCTCTCCAACGAGTCAACAGCTGAATTCGGCAAGAAGGTCTCGAGCGAAATACCTAAACTTGATATTGCTGTTCTCAACGGTGCGAGATGTATGGAAAAAATCTGATGAGGACTAACCTTTCTCGTAGCTGGAATACTCGGGACGAAGTATGAGAAATCGCCTTTCACGCAGAACGAGGTGATGGCGCAGATCAACTACCTCTCCACGGCGATGTTGTCCATCTATCTTCTTCCTCTGCTGCGTATATCGAGTTCCCCGGCATCGCCTTCACGCCTCACTGTCGTCAGCTCAAATGTGCAGGAGAGCGCTCCTCTCCTATCCCGACCTGTCCCAGATGACCGTGCCATCATGGAATACATGAACGACCCCAAGACGTTCTCCACTGGCACCATCCATCGATATTCGGACAGTAAACTGCTCATCGCGATGTTTACGCGTGCGCTTGCATCGCGAGTGAGTGCCAAGGAGGTCATCATAAACGACATGTGTCCCGGGATGACCATCACGGACGTGGACCATAACTCAAACATGCCCTGGATACTCAAGCATGTCATGACGCTCGTGCGCCATGTATTCGGCAAGTCACCCGAAAAGGCCGCCACATTCACTATCATGGCGCTAGCGGCCGGGGACGAAAGTCATGGAAGATTCCTATCTTCAGGCGTGATGAGGCCGTAAGTCATCCGCACAGTGTCGCGTCAAGTAATAATAACTGATCGTTCGCAGAACACTGCCCTTTGAAAGTAGTGAGAAAGGAAAGCTGATGACAGACAAGATATGGAAGGAAGTGTTAGACACAGCAGATACCTTCGTCTCAGAAAGTAGCCAGACGGCGCTCGGATAGTGCTTCCACTAACGTGATGATCGTATTGTATAAAGACAAGATGGTTTTACAACTTAACAGCTATCATGAGGCAGGTTGTGGCGAGGGTGACGCGCTTGCGACTCGGGGGACATTCGGCATGAAGGAGCGCCTATACATGATGTCAGAAAGGATACAGAGAAAGACACAAGCACACACCTATTCAACACCAAGCCCTTCAACGTCCGAACCTCACGCTTGAACTCCTCTCCTGCCGGGGATACATTTGGAGTAGCACGGTACGGCGTATATACCTGGGCACTGATGTACCCAGTGAGATCCGAAAGCGACTGCAGGGTGTGCTGCAAAGGGCCGGTGCGCGATTGGGTATCTCTGGGCAATGCGGTAGACATCTTGTCCAGAGATTCGAGAAGGGGAGAAGGGCGGACGTTCGCCGGCGCTTCGTATGTCCATCGCAAGACCCCCGTGTTCTCAGACGTTGCGGGCTTGGACTTGAATATAGAGTAGGTCGAGAGCGTTTCCCAGAGTCTGTGCTGGAAGGACGGCTTGATGAATAAGCTCAAAGCATTCAATGTTGGGCATACCTCATACTGAACGCCATCATCGGAGAGAAGCCAAGTGACATGGCTTTCCATGAGTCTAAACAGGTCCTCTGTCGAGACCTTGGCTTCGTCGCCTTGCTTCCCAACAGCATACTCTTGGATAGCACAGCGCAACAGAGTCATAGGATGGATGTCGTGCACGGCAATCTGTCGGTCCTCCGCTTCCTTCAGGAGAGCCTTGAGAGAGTGACAGCTGGCGAAGTAGGACGGCTCCTTGAACTTGTCTGCTTTAGGCAGAATGGTCAAGTTTTCGGCCTGTGCCTCCTTGAGGGAGGCGAGAGAGGTGGTCAGACTTCGCATAAGATTGATGTGGTGATCCCGGAGAGAATGGCGTGCTACAGATGTACGGGTAACTTTCGGGAGGAAATAGCGCTGCAAATCATCAGCATGGCCGGCTTTGTGACTTAGCCGAGTTGACCGACATAGTAGATGAAGGAGAGAGCAGTCGTGCCCCCCACTATCCACGTGAACAGTCGGAATATTCCGATGAGCAGGTTGGGCAAATTCGACGGAGGCGGCAATGGGTAGGTTCGTGGCGGAACGAGGGGGATCTGCGGAGGCTGACGGCGCGTCAATGCGGGCAATTCTGCAGTCAGTCAGCAGGCAAACCAGTTCTCTCAGTATGCCTTCAATCTCCGGTTCATTGAGGCCTTTGTCGAGGAGGAAACGACGCTTGGCAAACACGTCCTGGTGTCGGATTGCGGGCGAGGTGAGAAATGACCGTGCGCGTGCGATGAGCTGGACGCGGTCCTGTGCAGCGGCCGGGGTAGCGGCGACCGGTGCAGCTACTTGCGCCGCGGTCGGGGCCGTCGCCGGCGGTGTGGACGGCCCAGCGGCGTTCTGGTCGTCGTCGGCCATGAAGAGCTGATGCCAACCCCGGTCCTGCATCAAGCCAACACAGCCCCACCACAGCTTCACTTGAACCACCACTTTCTCTCTCAGTTGTAACACCATGGTACGTGTCCGCCGCCTGCCCCGACATCGCGCTCACTGCTGGCGCTGCGCAGGCTTCCGGCATCGCTGTCAACCCCGCATGTCTCGAGGAATTCCAGGCCCTCAAACTTGGCAAGAAGACCAAGTACATCGTCTATCGGATTAGCCCCGATGCAAAGGAGATCGTCGTCGAAAAGACCTCCGACAGCGGCTCGTACGACGACTTCATTGCCGATCTCCCCGAGACGGCCTGCAGATACGCTGTTTACGACTTTGAGTTCGAGAAAGAGGGCGAAGGCAAGCGCAACAAGATCCTCTTTGTCGCCTGGTTAGTCCTCTGTTGCTCTTCCCGGATGCTGCCGCGGTGGCGCACAGCGGCGCGCGCCGTGTCCGCTGTCGCCACCCGCCTCCCCGACGTGGCACACGCGAGATGCTGATGAGCTGTGATAAGGTCACCAGATGACGCCAAGATCAAGGACAAGATGTTGTTCGCGTCCTCCAAGGATGCCCTTCGACGCTCTCTCGTCGGCATCGCCGTCGAGATCCAGGGCACAGACTACAGCGAGGTTTCGCATGAAAGCGGTGCGTGGCGCTAACTTGCGATATTCCCACCGGCCTCTCAATGTGTATCTTTCAGTCCTTGACAAGGCTCAACGTGGCCACTAAATATCCACCACTTGCTCTTGTCCTTATCCCCTTCTCTTCCCACTCTCACATTTATATCTTGTAATCGCCCAAATAAAGAAAGAACCTGGAGAATAGTAGATCTTAGCACTGTCTTAAAGGACGCGGACTAGCAACAATGCAACATTTCTCGACCCGATACGCGCCGACTCAGCGATCTGAAACTCGAGCCAGTTAGTGCTGCCGCGAGTCGAGGTGGAGTTCGCCTCGAGTCAGGGACCGGGGTTAGCTTAACTCGATTGGTTCGAGTTCGCCTCGAGCTGATACCGAGGTCGCCTCGAGCTCCATCAATAACTGACAGACGCCGGCACCGCGGCCTGCGCCCCCCAGGATCAGTGTTCAGAGTCCCATCCTACAGTCACTCGTCGGTGTACCAGCTGTATCGACGAGATGACAATGCCCAGACTTGAAAGACATGTAAATTCTATTGAAATACAGAAACTGCTGCCAATTCAGGCAGTGCTGGTAATAAGCATCCCAAGATAGGTATCCAGGAGGAGGGGGTCAAGTATTGTGAGGAGGCTGGTGGATGCGGGACACAGGGATCGTCTCCGCACGCTGGGCAAGACGCCGGCGTCGACATAACACGGCTAGAGGGAAGGCACCATTAAAACCCGCCTCTTCATGTTGCCTGACGCGAGTCATGTCGCGTCGCTCAATTGTTTACCGTCCTACCAGTCGCTTCAATACAGGTTTTGGGGCACCACCACCGGGGAACTCCTTAATTAGAGGCTGACCATTGGTTGACTCGTGCACACTAGAGAAAAGACTTGTATTGCTCGTTGGCGTTGCACTTTGTCGAAGCGAGAAGACAAGATAAGTGATAACTCCGCCTCATCAGCCGTCTGGGTGCCGACCAGGTGCCGACAGGTGGTGAGGTAAAGTCGAGGCAGAGAGCCATCAGAGACTCATCAACTTGACTGCCTGATTTGGGCATCGAGTCGAGTCACCCGAGTTGATGGCTCGAGTTTGCCTCGACTCGCGGCAGCACTAGCTAAGGACCATCATGTCTGCTGAACTGTTGGAATGGCTCAGCGAGCGTGGTGGCAGCTTTCATGAATCAGCCAAGTTCCAACAAGGTGGGTTTATTCCTCAAGATTATCTCATCCTGCCAACAAGCGCGTCGTCAGTCCCATCCGGATTCTCCATCATCGCAAAAGAATCAATACCTGCCGAGTCTCTCGTTGTCTCTTGTCCCTTGGATTTCGCCATCACAAAGGAGCTCTCTGCAAAAGCTTTAAATGTTATACTGCCGAACACGCCTCTTTCTTCTTGGTCTGAACGTCAGTGCATATCGACCTATCTGTGTTTGCACCGTATCGTCGACGATCCAAGGTGCCGCGCCCCCCATGATTGTCATTGAGACGTCCTTATATCTCACTATAGCTCCTATCAGCAACTGGACCATGGACCGTACGTCCGGTTGCTACCTTCCGAGGACAAGTTGCGTACTGGGCTGTACTTTACCGACCAAGAGCTAGAAGCTTTTCGCGGCACGAACATGTATGGCGCGATCTTGGATCGTAGAAGTGCCTGGCAGGAGGAATGGAAAACATGCCAGTCTGCCGTCGCGTCGACAAACGACGTATGGGGAGAACGATTTACGTGGTTCGTCGAGTGTCGTACAATGCACGATCATGTGTAATAAATTGACTATACTTGGCAGGGAATTGTATCTGCAGGCGGCAACGCACTTGTCCTCGCGCGCCTTTCCTTCAAGCTTACTCTCTAAAAATCCCACTCTCGTCACCACAACCTCGACCGGACCCGTCCTCTTCCCAGGGCTTGACCTCCTCAATCACGCACGTGGCCAGCCCGTCTCATGGGTAGTCTCTTTTCCTGACTCCTCTCCTTCTTCTCTTACAAGCAAACCGACAATTTCCCTGCTCTTACATAACGCCACACCCGCAGGCGCGGAGCTTTTGAACAACTACGGCCCGAAACCCAATGCGGAGCTCATCCTGGGCTATGGCTTTTCCCTCCCGAACAACCCAGATGACACGATGCTTCTGAAAGTACAGGGCAAGACGTGGGAGGTTGGACGTGAGGCGAAGGGGATGGAGCAGGTATGGGAAGGGTTTTCCGCGCTGGTCTCCCCTGCGCCAGAGGAAGACGAGGAGATAGAGGAATATGAGAGTATGCTCGAGACAGCTGATGCATTGGAGGGCGCTTTGCAAAATTTGTTAGAACGGATACCTCTGTCTGCGCCTGAATCTCTCCGACTAGAAGTTAGCGAGATGTTTGAACACTATGTCGAAGGTCAGTGTTTCCTTGCTCTGATTGGAATATTCTGATCTTCTGGCAGGTCAAAGTGCAATCATTGAGGAGGCCCTCAATTTCGTCGAATCCAAACGGCAAGCAGCGATAGAACTGGCAAGAGAAAATGGCGTCGAGATAGTGCTAGACGAAGAACAATAAGATATTTATGTCGGTACTACGGATACTAATACAGTGATTTCCGATGCTATGGTACGTGTGGTTGTGGAAGCGGACGAGAAAAGAAACATGGAAGGGAGAGTATTACAATGCTGCCTTCATGAACTTGGATTCAACACCGTCCTTCGCCGCCAAGTACGGCATCAAATCGCTAGTCAAGAACTCGCTGGGCCATTCCTTCCTGATCTGACTCTTCAAGTAATCCACGGCAATCGCCAAATCCCCATCCTTGACTCCGGGCGCAATCTTCTTGACGCCAGGCGCGAGCTCATCGATGAGCTTGTCCAGCAAATCAGCGGTGATGATCTCTCCGGTCTCCAGACGCGATTGGTAGTGCACCCACTGCCAAAGCTGCACGCGAGTAATCTCGGCTGTTGCGGCGTCCTCCATAAGATAGTTCAGAGGAATGCAGCCATTTCCGCCAACCCATGCGCCAGTGTATGCCAGGGAACATGAGATGTTCTCGTGAACACCGGCCGTTGTGACCTGGCCGGGGACATTGGTGTCAAGAAGGTTAGCGGCGGAGACGCGGACTTCTTCGCGGCGAACGTGGTATTGGTTGGGGCCAAGCATGTGCTCATTGAAAACCTCCATAGCGATTTTGTTGATGAGAGGGTGGGCAATCCAAGTCCCGTCGTGACCAGCCGTAACCTCTCGCAGCTTGTCGGCGCGAACTTTTGCCATAGCGATGTCGTTGGCCTTGGGGTCGTCCTTGATGGGGATTTGAGCAGACATGCCACCCATGGCAGCGACCTTGCGTCTGGAAAGATGGATAAGTACATAGGCGAGTAATATTGAGCTCAGACTTACTTGTGACAAGTCTGAATCAACAGACGAACGTAAGAGTCCATGAAGCCAACGGTCATGGTGACATCCTTGCGGTCAGGAAGGACAGCGCTACGATCGGCGCGACGCTTCTTGATGAAGCTGAAGATGTAGTCCCAGCGGCCACAATTCAAACCGGACGAGTGGTTGCGGAGCTCAAACAAGATCTCCTCCATCTGGAATGCAGCGGGAAGGGTCTCAATGAGGACCGTTGCGCGGATGGTGTTGTGGGGAATGGAGAGGTAGGATTGGGCGAAGACAAAAACGTCGTTCCAAAGACGCGCTTCGAGGTAGTGCTCCATCTTTGGCAGATAGAAGTAGGGTCCCGAACCACGCTTGATGAGTTCCTTGGCGTTGTGGAAGAAGTAGAGCGAGAAATCGAACAGGGATCCTGACACAGGGCTGTTGTCGATAGAAATGCGGGGCTCGTCAAGATGCCAACCGCGAGGACTGGACGCAAAGATCAATATGGAAATGCGCCTTTGACTGTCAACATACCGAACGATCAGTGTCGCAGGCTTATCGCTGAGCTTGTACGCCTTGCCATTGGACTCGAAATCAACCTGTCTCCTGACGGCATCGTGTAAATTGAGTTGGCCGTTGATCATATTGGCAAATGTGGGTGCGCTGGAGTCTTGATCCACAAAGTCAGTCATGGGGTATGCGGAACGGCAGAAATAAAACACACCTTCAAAGTCAGCCATGAACGTCTTAGCGCCACTGTTGAGCGCATTTATGACCATCTTGCGATCTGTGGGCCCAGTGATCTCGACCCTCCTGTCTTCGAGTCCTGGAGCAGGCGGGGCACAATGCCAGGACGGCTCGGCGCGTATGTGCGCGGTTTCTGCGTGAAAGTCGAGAGGGGCGCCTGAGTCCCATCTGCGCTGGGCATCCTGGCGGGCGGCGAGCAGGGACTGCCTGGTGGACTCGAAAGTGCGGTGGACGGCTGCGAGGAATGTGAGCGCGTCGTCGGTGATGATGACGGCCTGGGCGTTCTCGGCGACTTTAGAGTGAATTGTTACGCCTGCGACCATAGTTGTGCTGTCTGTGGGAGGAGATGGAGGTGAGAGGGAAGCGGATGGCGAAGGCTGGGACTTTATGAAGCAGCGCGGCCATCCGTTCCGCTATTCGTCGTCGGGTCACTCCGAGCCGACGTCATTTTCACATGTTTATTTCCAATCAGCGGCCAACTAGATGGGCAAGCACTTTGACAAGGAACCTAGTCGATCTAAAAGCTGTGGAAATTAAGAGAGATCAGGCTGTTCAGCAAAGATGAAAGAGATGATACGGGGGCAGCCAATGCGCAGGGCTCAGCGCTGATAGACACTGTCCTGCTCACTTTCCTTGTCGGATCAAGGAGCTGTTGAAATCATTCCGTATAATAACAGAAGAAAACCGTGTACAAGTCGATTTACTACGACGCCTTGGCTTTGATGTCCTCCGCTTCCGTATCTAGCTCCGAGCGTACTGTTCCTTGATCAACACGGAGAGGCGTGATTTCAAGTGGAGACCTACCGCAGAGATCCTTCACCACACGTTCGCCGACCTTGACTACTCTCTTGCAGGCCATCTGCCACATGCCAACGCTCACAGAGCCTGGCTCGGTCGTTAGCACTGATCTACAAATTCTGACACGGAACAACAAAGTCCACCCACCCTTGGGAGCAAACGGAAGCGCGAAGCACCACTGAATGGGCCCGAACCACCCTTTGGGAAGATAGAACACGGCGGATTTGCGGTACCACCAGCCCACCACGAACTGGACGCCTGTCGTGGAAATCCAGAGCACGGAATTGAACTTGATCGAGAACGACGACTTGACAGATGCAATCTCGGAGTCTGGGCCGTCCCGTCAGAAACCATGTTCCGTTGTGAAACCGCCACACTTGCTCAGTTTCTCCAAGTCCGCCAGTCCCTTGTCCACATTCCGCCTCAGCTTGGCCCATTTCGCAAACTGATCCTGGGCACTCGTCTTCAAGAGCTCCGCCTTGGTGTTCAGGATATCAGATTTGAGCTGGCGCTGCTTCGCCGCTTGCGACGGGTAAAAGATTTTGAGATACAGCGAATAGCACTGGAAATGCGGGTGCCCGTCAGCGGCTGCGCGAGTCGACATGCGGCGACATACAAGATCAGAGAGCACAGACTTTCCAATCCATGAGATCAGCTCTGTAACAAAGACGAGCACAAATATTGTGAGAATGAGCGACATGGTACGACGACGAGCCTGTTCGGACACGTCCAGCGCGCTGTTTGCGTGGCGCCTTGACCCTGCATTGCCGACATGCCGACCTGGAACTGACCGGCTGGAACGGCCCGAGAGAATGCTCAATTTTCCAACCCGATTGTATATGTGAGCTATTGCTTCAACTCGATGGCCTCCAATGGATACTAGAATACAAATACAGCCGTACATTATTCAAGTTTGATCTAATACGGAACTTCGTGGAACAACTTCGATACACTCTCTCCATAGTGACTCCGTCGAATCACCTCACCCAAAACCACACCAATGTCTATAACCTCGATCTTCGAGCAGTTGGCCTGGTTTTCGTGTTGTGGCAGGGTGTTCGTCACAATAAGCTTCTCGAGGGAACTCTCATCCACGTTCTTAAGCGCATTACCGGACAGAATTCCGTGGGTGACGATGGCGTAGACTTTTGATGTTCCGGCCTCCGAGAGATGGCGCGCGGCGAGACAGAGTGTTCCGCAGGTGTCGGCCATATCGTCCACTAGAATAGCAATCTTGTCTTTCACGTGTCCTACAAGCACCATTCGCGAGACCTCGTTGGCCTTTTTCCTCTCCTTGTGGAACAGGGCAAAGTCGACGCCTAGACGGTCTGCTATTGAAGTCGCTCTGTCGCAAAATAAGCCTCCCTCGATCGCAATTTGGCAGAAGAGTTCTTACCGCTTAGCACCTCCGGCATCTGGGGAGACGATTACGACGTCTTCGAGGTTGAAATGGGTTCGGATGTAAAGAATGGCGGAGGGTTCGGCGTAGAGCTGGATGAAATTCAGACTTGGAAAACATCGAGATTGACGTTTACTGACACTACACCGCAATCAGTATCAATGACAAGTAAAGGGATGGAAGCTACCCACTTGTCAACAGGAACATCGAAGAAGCCTTGGATTTGTGAGGCGTGCAGATCCATGGTCTGTAAGAAAGCTATCAGCGACCATCCAAGCAGGTGATCGGTCCACTGACGATGACATGGTCGCATCCCGCCCGCTGGATCATGTTGGCGACGAGCTTGGCGGTTATCGGCGCGCGGCTCTTGTCCTTCTTGTCTTGTCGTGCGTAGGGGAAAAGGGGAATGACGGCGGTGATGCGCTTAGCACTGGCAATCTTGCAGGCGTGGATCATGATACAGAGCTCCATCAAGGCAGTGTTGACTGCCCCACAGCCGGTGTTGATGATATAGACATCGTTCTCTCGAACAGATTCCGCTATTCGCACATTGGTCTCGCCTATCCCGCTCTTGGTGACCTCTGCCTTGGAAAGCGTGAGGCCTATTCTGACATTGAGTTTAGCCTTGTTTCCAGGCGAAAAAAAACTGGCAGAGGACGCACCGACGAGCAATTATCTCGGCGAGTTCTGGATGGCTGGTGCCTGCAAAGCAAGGTCCGTAAGACGGCTGTCAATTTGACGGAATCGTACCGGAGAAGATTTTTATGCCAGTGCCATTCAGCATCGTAGCCTGATGGTAGCAGATCAAGTGAGAAACTGAAGTCAGGCACCGATCAACGGGAAGACGATCCGGGTATCCGGCCGCTCATGGCCCCAGGCGGACTTGACTCTCAGTGAACTTGACAACTCAGAGTCAATCGTAGTAGACTAAGTAGTACGTGCCCATCTACGCGTTTCTGCCGCGTGGCCTCTCAACCTCACTCCCAACAGCGGTTTGCTGTCAGTGCGGGTTTGCTGCCCCTCGTCGTATCACAACAATCAATTGATAGCACTGGACTGGCACTTCAGCACGATCTGTAACTCAAGGGGAGACCCCAGTGGAATTGAAGTATATGCTACAATCACACTGCAACCATCCGATTTATATGCCAAAGGACTGCAACATGGTGTGACCTTGTACAACCCAGACACACGGTTATCTTCCCGTGTTGACAAACATCGGTTCACTTAAATTAATCATGTGGAGTATTGTACAGGAAGCGGGAACCAGTATCTTCTGTTAGTTAATGAGCAAGGGCCTCGGCGTAGAACGCATCTACTTACTACTCGCGTGTAGTAGTCTAGACGCATCTCAGTTCTTCTCTGGGACTTTCTCGGTCTCGTCAGCATCAAAAATGACCTCCTGCTCCGTAACATCAACCAAAATAGCTTCCTTCTGGTTGATGCCAGACTCCTCGTCAGCAGCTGGGACGTCATCGCCGCCCGTGGCAGCACTGCTCTCAACATCACCCTGCTCCTCGCGGGCACGCCTCATGGCGGCATGCGCCTTCCTGAGAGCGACGATGTAGGCGATCAAGAAGACGAACGCAAATATGCAGAGCTGCCTGATGTATATGCTAGTTGCTTCGATGAACGTGGTTGCCATGCGGAACAGCCCGCCGGAGACGAGTGATGAATCCTGGGCACGATTGACCAGGGCGTCGTTGATGATGAGGGACAAGCAATAGTGGACCATAATGCATTGCCTGTGTCCATAGACCTTGCATGTGTCAACCTTGGGGAGAGCTACCTGCTCCTCGGAGTGGGTGGCAGCGGCGTCCAGGGCAGTGAGCTTTCGAAAGACAAGCACTGCGACCCCAACGGTACCCAAGACCATCAAGGGGACCCACGCGCCTGTTGCAGCAGCGTACGACACAATGGTGATTTGTGTCTCCACGCTCTGCTTGTATTCGGAGGGAACGAGGGAGAGGTAGGTGCCGAGCTCAAGGGCGTACGCATATGCTCCGAGCCCAAAGAATACAAAGGCACAGGCGCGCGCCAGGCGCAGGCAAAACTTCTGCGAACCAGTGGGGGTTTCTTGAGGTTCTGTGTTGGTGGCCATGACTGTTGGAGACAAAAGCGGTGTGTGAGTGACTGATAATTGTCAGTGTCACTCCCTATCAATGTAGTCATTGCCATCAGCCGGGTCGACAGCCGATTGTATAACTGCGACTCGTGGACCGGCATCGCCTGTGCCTCTGAAAATTACGGACTCGTGTCCTCAGTTGATTCAATTCATACCGACCTTGACTAGATTTGTTCGGATTGGCAAGAGAAAGTCGAGAAGATTCCAGCAAACGAATGCATGTAAGATTAAGGTGAGAAGGATACACATTATGCTGACTTTCTCGTGGAAAGAATCTTAGAACATGTTGGCCAGCTTGCTGGCGGCTTCACGGGCGTCCAGGCGTGGCCGTGTGGGTTGGACCCGCACGGAATTTGCCATGTAAGTCGTCGGTCTTGCTTGTCCAAGAGGATCAAACCCACCAGGCCCTTCCGATCTGGAAAGAGGAGAGGCAAAACTTGGTCCAACAGTGCTGCTCCCTCCCAGCAGAGGATCGCTCGCACCCATACGACCAAGGCCTGCAATGCCTTGCGAGGAGCTGGGCCGTGAAGCGCCAGACGGTTGGGAAGGGGGCTGGATGAACATAGACCTGGAGCCCTCGACAAAACGTCCACCCAAAGGAGGCCCATCTTCTCCTTCCGATGGGTTCGGAGATACAAATACTCTCGATGATCCAGCGCCAGGGGATTGTGGAGGTAAGGGCGATGAAGGGCCAGATAGCGAGGCACGCGATGCGATGCTCTGATGATTAGTTGAAGGAGATATGGGACGGGATGACGAAGCTGCAGAGGCCAACGAGGGGCTGCGTAGTGCAGGACCTTGACCGAGAGGGTCGTTGCTGTATGGATTGAAGGGGGCGTTAGAAAGTGGCGGGGGTATGTTGCGAACAGCGGGTGGTTGTGCGTTGTGGAATCCATTGGCATTGGGCGGAGGTTGCGCGCGGGGTACAGGTGGCCTCGAGAAATCCTCGAGAGGGGGAATGATTGTAGGTCGTGGTGCAGGAGTAGCACTGGGAGCGACCTTCTTGGCTGCACTATCGACGTCGACACGTAGAGCTTCAAGCTCCTTCAAAAGCTGTCGCTCATACATGATCGACGACCTTGCATGTTCGATCAGTGCGGATGTAATATCATCGTTGGCGTAGCGAGTATGGGTGTCCAGCGCACGATGTAAATTCTGGGATATGCCTTCTGCTCGTCTTGCCAAAACTTGCTCGTACTTGTTCGCCTGGACATCCCGTCAGACACACAAAGACGGTCACGGAAAAGATTGACTGACCTCTTCAATCTCCTCGAGCGCATCATCGACGCGATCGGGCCGGATGTTAGCGCTTGCTTTGAGGCGTTCAATTTGACGGCGCTTCGATATGGTGGTCTTGACAGCAGCTTGATATTCTTCGAGGACGCCATTACGCATCTGTAGTGTCTCCTTAGCAGACCGAGCGTTCATGCCCTGATATCCAAGTGAGTCCCCGAGAATGACACATTCACTGAGCGCTTGGGCTTGGTCGAGGTCAGCAAGACTGTGCCAAGTGCGACCGAGTTTCCTGAGCGCATTGCCGAGAGGAGGGTGTGCCTCAGTTGTCGCGACGTTGATCAGTTTGTTGCCCATCTCCGCGTGTGCATTGGCCAATGCTGTAAACGTTGTCGTGCTCAGTATGCAGATATATTTGGAACTGCCATCCAAGACCTACTTTTGCGCGCAAGCGCCAGTTTATCGACAGCCTTGGCAGTATCGAAGAATTGGCCTTCGAGTTTGGTGAGCTCGAAACGAGCTCGCTGCAGCTCCTCATCCTCATCAGGTACGCCTCGTTTGATTAGGGAGAATCCGGACGAGGCCTTCTTGCGAGGTCGTGGGTTGGGTTGGTAGCCAAAGTCACTCTCGATGAAGGACCGCAGGTCTTCGTCATGAAGAAGAATGACGTCCTCACAAACACGGGTGATCCACCTCTGCAGCATGATGCGAACGAGGCGGTCATCCTCTTCGTCCGTGGGCGCCGATGTCTGCGCAAGCGGGAGGGCGGGAACGACAGTTTGGGGGTTGTTGTGCACGATGGCCTCGTAGAATTGCTGGAATTCTAGATACGAGCGCGACACGTTACGGTAAGTCAGACCAGTGAAGTTTGACAGGTTTGTCTGCATACACGCTGGTTAGCCTGCAAGATTAAGTCGCATAACGGACCAATACCTGGGCATCCAATCGAATGAGTATATCTCGTCGATTCCTATCCAGTCCCGTTATTCTCACACGCAGGTATGGCTCCGGTTTTTCGAACTTGGTGCCGTTGGAGGCCACCGTGTCCCGCGGGGAGATGAGCCCTGCCTCTGGCTGTCCGTATATCTGCGGCTCCTTGCCGTACAGGCCAGGAGCTGGACCTTTGTCGGGCGTGGGCGGCACCGGCGTCGATGCGCGCCGCAGGTTCGGTATAGGCGCATTGTCGTGCGGTGTGGTGGGCCATGGCGGCGCGGCGTCGTCGGAGGCAAATGGATTGTGCGCTGGATTGTTTGAGGAGCTCAACGGGTCGAACATTGTGGCCGACGACGGGGGAATATGGGCCGACCGCAGTGGTGAACGCGACCGTGTCTGCAAAGCAGTGTGCGCTTACGTGATCACTCAGTACTCGGAAATGGAGTACTTCCGGACAGAGATCGGTGATAGCAGTAACTTCAAGTTCAATAAGTACTGTAGTGCATGCTTGTATAAGTGGACTGAGCCAGAGCTGAGCACTGTGTACGGGCTGCTTGGCCGGCTTTCAAGGGTCCGAGGAGACAGTTGTGCTTGCAGTCACTTCCCATCCTGTGAATCTCCTTTCCTCCGCGAATCGTATACTTCATTTGTGTTGCGATTGGCTAACATGTCTCTTTCCCCAGATCATCCAACATCCGGCTGGTTCGGAAAGTTCAGTCTTACGTCGAGCATACACAATGACTTCCACTGTTGAGTACTATGGGCGAGTAATTCCTCTCGCCTGTAGACAAGGTATGTCGGACGGTTGGGCGCAGTGACTAAGATATTAGTTCCAGATAGCAAGGTCGAGGCTAGCGGCGAACTTCGAAGAGGAGGGGGGATCATGCAGTGTGTGTCAACGTTCTCAAGCAGATCGGCTCGCGAACACTGCGAGTCTATAGAAGAAAAGACTGGGGGGTTTGATATCTCCACAAACGCTGGGAGAAATGAAGGTAAGATGGAAGTGGTTCGAGTGGCTGTCTGGGTGGTAGAGTACTGCTGTAGGCTCGGCGCCTGAGCGCTTGCGCTCCTATGGGTTGCGTCAAGTACCAGCTTAATAGCTCACTGAGAAGAACGATGTTCTCCGCCGGGGTGAATGTCCGTTGTGCTTTTCAATGGCCAGTCAAAGATTACAGTTTGTTTGGAGGGATATCAAACGTCGTTTGACGCACTGCGCCGGGCGGGTTGAACAACTCTTCTTGACTTCTCCCTTCTAGTTTCTATCCGAGCCTTGCGTCACGACCTGTAACAAATGAGCTCTTTGGACATAAGCAAATTGCAAAACTTACAGCTGTCATAACTTCTCTCGGGGAAATATCCCTCCCTCTTCGCCATTCAAGAGACCACTCCTTTCTTGCAAGCAACCATAACCTGTCGACTTCAGGTCATCGAGCGCCTCGACCTCTATCCCGTCCGCTCCACCACTCTCGACATCCAAGTCGTCAATCTCTGTTCGATGGCACAGCCTTGCAGAAGCGTAAAGCGACCAGAGCGTGCAGGAAATGACAAGGACAACGGAAATGCAGGCGAGCTCTAGGAAGTACAGTTCGAATGATGTGTGCATCACTCCCATTGTACGCAAGAGTGCTCCCTTGAAGACCGCCGAGTCTTCATCACGATTGATCACGGCGTCGTTGACAATCATAGAGATCAAATACAATGAGGGCAAGCATTTGACGAGGCGTGAGTGCCAGTGATGCTGTTCGGTGGAAGGGTAATGATCATGAACAGCTGTAGGAGCAGCCGCATCGAAGATCCACAAGCCAACGTAGACAGTGAGCCAGTACATCAGCGCGATGTAGCACCCGATGGCAGTGCATTGGGAGACGATGGGGATCTGCTGGGGTACCAGCGCTTGGTAGCGTGGAGGGATGAGGTCAGAGAAGCAGGATAACTCGAGCACCAAGTCCGTTATGCCGAATGTGTAGAAAAGGATGTTGCAACCGTTCACCAATCGTGCAAAAACGGTCTCGACGTAGGGGGGTGTATCGAAGGTCGGAGTCGGAGACATAGAGACATCTAAGCGCAGATTAGCGATACCGTATATATATGCGCCTGCTAGCGGGCTATGTTCTCCGGAGCAACGTGATGGTATCAGGCTTGGCAAGGTCGTTTTCAGCAGGTCTGTTCGCCCCAGATCGCAGGCAACGCGGTAATAAACATCCATATGAAGTGAAGCCCGAGTGAAGCCTATAGAATGCATCGGAATCACATAATTCTTCCACGCGTACGGCTCTCAAACTAGGCATTCCTTGCCTAAGGGCTGACTTGCGCTCGAGATGTGGACTCTCGCCACGATTAGCCACGGCATCGTAAGCGATGCCTGTTGTCAATGATGAATCATGATTAGCGAATCCGGCAATCGTACCGTTCGGTCAGTCCGTCACGTCTGCAAGAGCGTGAATAAGCTACTGCGTGAGCACTACCAACGGGAAACTAAGCCCGACTCGAAGAGGAGCTGCGACACTTGGTCCCTTGTATGAGGTGAGCCCTTGTACAGTCATCTTGAAGTGAGAGTAGCTGACTGAATCAGCCCGATCGCCTTCGGGATTTCCGAGTTACATAACTGAAGTATTGGGCGGTGTACCCCTCTCGCTTTGACTACTCTGCCTTATGCTTACGGCGACACTCGCTGAGAGAGCTCGTCTGAGAATCAACCAGCCATCCACACGTTTCTTGTACCACAGCGCGATGCTGCGAGACTACATTGCTATCATCTCGTCCTGATTAAACTCGACGAGTTTGCCTGTGTCATTGGTATCTAGGAATGGATGACAGAGAGAAGACAATTCGAGATACGGGACAAAGTAAGCAGGCGTATATGGTGAAGTAGTAGAGTACGAGGCTGGGAGAGACTGTCATGATAAAGAAGATCCGATGTATGATAAGTAGATGTCCGATATATTGTACAACAGTTGTCCAAATACATGGTAAATAGGTTCAGTCCAATTGGCCTCAGGGCGATGTGCAATCCGGAAGTTGGACATTCTTGAGTGTGCGGCTAGCCCGTATGTCAGACACGAAGACTACGGAAAGTACAGACCACACATACTTTTGATGGAACAGGCCCCAGTGGCCTTCAACACCCCCAAAGGTATCATCCTTCCACTTCTCATCCGTAAACTGCAACCATTAGATACACAAAGAGAAGACAGGGCCTGCAAGCAGAACTTACCTCAAAGAAGAAGTAACCCGTCCCGTTCGTGTTCGCCTGGCAAACAAACGTGTCCAAGAAAGTCTGCAAGTTCGCTTCTGATGCAGCTGAGGCTCCATTGTTTGCATTTCCGGCATCCTTGGACTCGGTCGGCCAGCCGGTCTCCGCGATGTACATCTTCGGTGAATTCGACAGCGCCGCCGCAGGTTCGACGTTCGTCTCCTCGAAGAACGAGGCAGTCCAGTCCGCGGCTTGGTCAATACTCACGTTGGCAAACCATGGGTGCACGTTGGAAAGCTTCATCCCAACATTGAGCTAAGCTCTCTGGCTTGAATAAAGAGGAACATACCCCGTAGTCAACAGCCTCCAGGACAAGAGTGTTGAAGTAGCTTCCAGCATCAGAATTGCCAACGGGAATCGTCTTGCCGAGACTGAGGCCTTCAAGCATGGAACGCGTGTCTTTGATGTTGTTGACAAGGATGGCACCCGCTGCATTACCCGTAGCGTCATTCGGGTCATTACCACCATGCTCCGTGACATAGCTACGAACAGTTAGTCTGACTCTCACAGGGAGCAAGGGAGACGGCATACTTGAGAACAAACTCATTGCCGACGGTTATGCCCGCAACATGGTCAGCTCCATAAGTTTGTAGCGCTTCCTTGATGGTATCGCGTTGGCGCTCGTAGACCGAGTTGTCATCTGGTGTGGGGTAGTTGCCTAAGTAAACTTGCATGTCCACTTTAGTTTGTTTGATAGCTTCGAGCTAGCGCGAGATGAGTCCAGGCTGGTAAGTCGTGCACGGCGGTGGACTCACTACAAGGGCAGACTGATTGCAGTCAGCGCCATAGAGCCGGATGCGAGTGGTGAGCTGGGACATAATCTGGATGTCCTGGATGACATTTTCCAGCGAGTTGCCGCAGTCAGGAAGCATGGAGCCCTCGGGCGTGTAAGCGATGCCATAGAACGACTTGTGGAGGTTCGAGTCGGGCACAAAGGTGCTCGGGTCGTTCGGGTCGGTCTGCTTGGGCCCACTTGACGAAGAGCTTGACGAGGATGACGAGTTGTCCTTGTTGTTCTTCGCCACAGTCACTCCAACACCGACGCCAATTGCGATGAGGCCAATGATGGCAATAGTGCTACCGATGACCTGTGGATTTCAGCGAGGTGACAGCCACCAGAAAAGAAGAGCGACTGACAATCAATTTTGAGCGGTTATTGCGTTTTCTGCTCTGTTCGAGTGAGTAGGACATCCCTGAGCCTACGCTCTGATAGTGGCTGTTCGACATGGCGCGTTGATTTGTTTATACAGATAGCTGCTTAGGCCAAGAGGAACAGCGTGCTTGACAGAAGCCCAGAGAAGAAGAAACGCCTGCGCCCTTGTCCGTGGGGACGGTGGTGGTGATGTAGAGAGGAAAGCCAACCAAGCCCAAGAGGCAATCTCCAAAGCCGAGAACGAGCCGATGATCAACTTGTGCCACGCGACAGTGCACTGCCTCTGTGCAGCCGTCCATAGCATGTTGCATCCGACCTACCACACGGACATGAACTCAGCTCTGAATTGGACATGAAAGCATCTTGACGAACAGCTGTGGACGTTCGAAGTAACCACTATTTATATACATGATCTGCCTGATCCTGCGCATGAGCGATGTCCCGCAGATAGCTATACTTAGCTTTGGATTACTTCACAAAAGTATGAACATCATGTACTTTTTGTCTATGTTACTCGATAGATAATTCCTCCAAATAAATGTCTCAAGCGAGTGAATGTGTGTTCAGATCTCCTCCGCACCCTCCATCCAAAGCGGCAATATGTGTCCCATCTTCAGCACCTTCGTGCGCAGATACTTGTCCAAGTCTTCCCCGTAGACCGCGTTACCGCCTATGAGCGTCGCGCCAGCAATGCGGCCCTCATCCTCCTCATGCACATGAATATGAGGCTCCTGCTGGGCCGCATGGCGAGCTTTCCAACTTCGCGGTATCATCGGCACGCGCTCGACAACTCGCAATCCGTCCTTTTCCAACGCTTCCACCTTGTCCGGGTTGTTTGTCAACACGCGAACGCCCTCCCCGCTCTCAGCTTTGTCCCCGAGACCCAGGTCTCTCAGAATGGCCACCGCAATGTCATATCCCCGCTCGTCAGCGCCATGACCCAGCATTAGGTTTGCGGTAACGGTGTCATGACCCAGATCCTGCAAGTTGTACGCGCGGATCTTTGACAGCAGTCCGATACCCCTCCCTTCCTGGCGAAGGTATACAACGGCGCCACGTCCGGGAATGGTGGTAGGTGGGGTAAGAGGTGATGCTGAGGGGATGGTGATGGGTTGCGAAATCAGGCGGATGGCTTCATCGAGCTGTTCCCCGCAATCACAGCGCATGCTCCCGACGGTCTCGCCGGTGAAACACTCTGAATGTATCCGGATCAAGGGAGAGGGTATGTTGTCCGAGACCACCCTGCTTGACTTTTCTGCTGAACGAGGCGTTGACGCGCGCTGATGCGCGGCTGAGAGCTTGCCCACGTAGGCACCCCTTGTTATGCGGTCCATCTCCGTTTCTGAGGCGCTCCATACGGCATCAAGAGAGCGTGACCGTATAGGCGGTGGTCTGATGGCCCCCAGTGTTTCAGAGAGTTGACTGGGGTCAATAACGATGGCCATGTGTTCTTTGTTGTCGCGGTTGTTGTGGTAGAGGTGCAGAAAAGCAGGCCCGTGTGGCGTCGGAATGCGGGTACGAGCCATGCATTTGACCTCCAGATCCGCGGCCGAGGACGTGAGCAAAGGCAAAGCAGCAGATGCTGCAGATCGCGTGGATACCACATCGGAAGTGGGTATGGATGAAGTCCGGCGCTTCTTGGCAGGTGCATTATCAGCTGCAGGCTGGTGCTGGGTAACGTTTTCCTTCTCGACAAAAGTAGCCTCGGCTTTCTGCTTCCGGGGAGCCTGAAGGCTCACATAGGCGAATTTCTGGCGCCTGGGAGCATCGGCAGCTTGGCCGGTAAACTTTGTCCAATCGTAGGAGCCCTCTGCCTTGGGAAGCATGACTCCGGGGAAGAAATCGTGGTGGTAGTGGTTGCGGGTGGCATGGGGACCAGAGGCAAAGGCAGCGGCCATGAGCAGAGGGTCGAGGGCAGCATCACGGCGAGCGAATGCAGCTGTGGGTGGTTTCGGCGGGAGCGGCCCAGTGAGCAGGTCGAGCAGCGCAGTGTCGGCGTCGGTGACGGCCTCGTGCGACGGGCTGGGCATGGTGGCGAGCAGGACTGGGTAATGCGGCGGAGGCAGGCAGCAGACAGACAGGCGTAGAGTATTTATACAGGAGCGAGCGGGCCAATAAATATCGCTGATGCTCGGAGTGTGATTGATGCTTGCAAAGCCCGGCCGTCAGCAGAATCACGCAGAATGCCCTGGCCGATCTTATCGCACAGCCACTGAGGCGCCCCTGTTCCCGCCGTTGGGGACAGCTTCGGGTATTCCGACTTTGAAGGTAGGCCCAATGATCCTTCGCCTTGGATGATTCAGCGCTCAGCTTCATTTGCGCATCAGTATCATTCGCAGTCAATTTTGCAACAGCGTCACGGCGCATTGTTGCTGTTACGCTGACAGATAACCTTTCTCTCCTCCCTCGATACATGCACTGTCAATCAACAGCCATCCTCTGCCTCACCTTCCTCTGCTTTGAATTGGCGCCCTCTTGACCAACCGAAAGCCTGGACTGTCTTTTTCGGAATTTGCATAGTCGCTGTAGTCACTGGGATGAATTTTACACGGTGCATCGTCAGACCGGATAGGCCGTCACAAAACCGTATCGCCGCCGCTATACAGAGGACTCGGTTTGAACAGGCAGCCATCAACGCCCAGCTCAATAGCAATTGGCGCCGCCTGTCACTCAAGGACCCAACACCTCTTCGCCAGGGGACTCTCCCCAGTGCAGTCCATTCCGTTTACCTTAGTGGACGTGGACTTCGCACTGCCCTCCCCATCCCCAACGGATGTGTGAATGCGCTGGTGAGATGAACCGAGCTCGGACCTCTCCAGACTCCAGTCGCGCCTTCACTCATCTGAACACGGATCCAGGTCCAGCGTATGTTCTACGCCCGTCGAACAACTGACAGCCTGATTCCCCAACGTACCCCACAAGTACCGCCGAGATCTAATCACTCACCACACAATCATCATATGGATCTGCGCTCTTCGATGTCACGGTGTACCATCATACCAGCGGTTTCTTGGGTACCGAGCGCGCCGTGTACCACTAGAAACCATACATTTTGGTCGCCAGTAGCTTGCAAGTGCCGAGTGGGTTCCAAAGTTCCAGAAGAGGACCAGTACGTCAGAGAGGACCCGCTAGTGCCTTCGCCTTAGCAGGATCCTAGAGATTAACGCGGCGGTTAATGATCGACGGTAACGATGACAGGCCGGAATAACACGGTGCAGAGTGTGCATCAGGAATCAATAACAGGCGGTGCCAAATG
This sequence comes from Strobilurus luchuensis, assembly GCA_019915105.1. NCBI lineage: Eukaryota > Fungi > Basidiomycota > Agaricomycetes > Agaricales > Physalacriaceae > Strobilurus > Strobilurus luchuensis. The sequence continues at coordinate 1,238,118 of JAHLMJ010000007.1, read as the reverse complement.
TCCGTGAGAGCTGTAACGGCACGACGGGAGCGTGATGAGATGTTCCGTGGTGGCCGTCAGACGCGTAGAGACCACAATGAGCATACGACAAGCAGATCCCAGTTTTCCAGAGCATTTCACGCATTTTGGGATGGAAATAGTCAAAGGAGGAAGACAAGCGTTCGTTGATCTGCACGTGCGGCTGACTTGGAATTTGCCTGTCAGCCGCTTTTTGCCTCGTTGTCTTCGCTGCCAACTAGCTCCTACAAGGGCAGCACACAACGAGCTCGCTCGTCAGGCGCCCGAATGCTGCCAGCCATGAATTTCTCCCACCAGCAGCATCCATCACAGATGGCGTCAAGGTGCGTTTCTCGAAGGCTCTCGAAATATGTAGCTGATTGCTTTTTTTCCAGCTCACAGTTCAATCCACAGCACGGCACAAAGGAGCAGCACGATAAAATCGTCGAAATCATCGCCGGCACTGCCAATGGATGTCTCAACGAGCTCGGCTACTACCCGAATATCATCAATGATCTCAAGCTGCAGAATCAGCAACTCAAGAGCACGCACGCCTCGCTCCAGACTGCCAACCTCAATCTCTATGAGGACAACCAGAAGCTGTCTCAGAACAACAAGAGGCTGTTTCACAACAACAACGTGCTAAATGAGGACAACGACCGGCTCCGCATCGAAAATGAAGCCAAGCAAAAGTGCATTGATAACATGCAGCACAGTATGTTGATTGACCGCGGACTCGTCCCGCTGCACGAGAAGCTCCTGGTGGAACACCGGAGCCTGATCTCAGAGCATCAGAGGCTCACTCAGATGTACAATGAGCTCGTCGAACCTCCTCCGTCTCGTAAGGCCGCCTATCGCTGTTCGCGCTTTCTCCTAATCAGTCTTACCAGGGAACGCCGAGCACCGAAACTCAGTCTCTATGGGCATGGTGCGTTTGACTTATGCTGTATCTTATCTGTACTCATGATATCGCTCCTAGACAAGTCCGACAGGCACTCAGCCGCCGCATATCCCATTCCCCGCAGCGCGGACCACGCCTCAGCAGTCTCCTCAACCTCCCCCGTTCACTCCTTCGGCAATGATGCTACAGCACCTACAACAACAGCCGCGTCTTCAGCAGCAGCCTCATCCACAACAACAACAACAACAACAACAACAACAACAACAACAGTCTTACCCGCAACCCCCTCACTTTCAGCAGCAGCATGCCGCTCCCCCACCGCGCCAGCGTCCGATACAACCCAGACCACCACCTCAGCAGCAGCAGCAACAGTTTCATCATCGACAGTCCCATGCAAACCCCCACCAACAAATCGCTCAGCCCCATTCCCATCAATACACCGTGCAACAACTCCTTCAGCGGCAACAGCTTCCCCATTTGCAGCAGCACCCTCATCCGCACTTGCACCCGGGACAAATACACAGCCCCTTCCAACAACCACCCACCTCTCAGAGTCCACCTTCATATTTCCCCTCCACGCAAAGTCAGCCTCAGCCTTCGACCAGTCAGCTACCCCAAGCTCAGTTATCGATGGGGCAAGTGCGAAGTGCACACCCGCCGATGGGAACATTACCCTCGCAGCCGGGACCGTCGTCTCCGCCTCCTCTGCGTATCTCTACGCATTTTCAACATGGTCAGAACGGGCAGACAAATCAACCGTTCCCGCCTACACCACCCACAAGTTCGCATTCCGATCAGCCTACCATGATGCAGAGTCCTGTCGTACCTCCATTGCGCTCGTCACCTCAAGACTTTGCGCCTCCGCTGACGCCTCCAGTCTCGCACAAGTCGATGTCACCGGAGGTGTACGTGCAGCCTGACTTGGAAGTGGACAGGAAACCCATAATTGAGACGCATGATAGCGTCGAGCGGGCTGATACGCAGGCAGAGGAGACGAGAAAGCGTACCAGCTCAAGTCTAGAAGACGCAAGTTCGAAACAGCCGGCGAAACGCCCCAAGGTGGAAGAGGTTGATGAGGAGATGGCACCTGAGCCCATGAGCGATGACGAGGTCATCGAAGTGGACGCACACGGGCTGAGGCCCGTTGCGCATTGCATCGAGGGCTTGATTGAGGAGGAGGAGATCGAGGATGGATCCGTCCAGATAACGTGCATCTTGTGCAGGTCAGTCATCTTTTAGGTCTCCAGAAGCCTGGCTCATGTTGTGTCAGGGGCCGTCCCAGAGATGCGGGTGCAGAGGCGTCTCGTCCACTTGTAAATCCGACCCCGGAGCAGCTTGAGGAGCACTTCTTGGGTCTACACGCGACTGCCATTGATACCCTGCGGCGCCGTGTTTGATCCTGCTGGTGGTGTTCCTCTTCGTTCCCTTGTACATGACTTTTCCCTGCTCTCGTCCTTACTTATTTGATGCCTTGTACCCTGCAACAGTTTTCGCTTTCCTTCCATCTGTATCATTCATCATGTGTAGCTACTGTTGTCTACAATACTCTCACGCTTAACTTAACGAATACCTAAATACGTATGTAGCATGCCAAGAACAGGCGGTGAGTGACCTGTCAAATAGACTTCCTTGCGATCGAGAGTGGCTTACATGTTTGCCTGTACTAGATCGGTAGATATTCAATTTCTCAACCTTCCATCGCAATATGAATGTCCGAGACGATGAACCGCCTTCGCAGCTCAATGCATCATCGCCGATGGTTCCGACCGCCATGAAAGACGCGTTCGACTGGGACCAGGGCGTCACACTACTTGGCGCCATACTTCAATCGCTCTTATTCGGCATGCTAATCGTCGAAGCCTCGCAATATTGGCTCTCATTCAACCGCGACTCGTTGCACAAAAAGGCGTTTGTCGCCGTAGTGTGTCTTGCGACTTTGTACGTTGTTTGACGCATTCTGATGCCGAGCTCACTGTCCTGTCAGCCTCCAGACGGGAGTCGAGAACGCGAATGCGTGGTGGGTTCTCGTGCAAGGCGAGATTGTGGTACTTCCTATACTTGCCTCTGGTGTACGGTAACTGAAAGTAGCGCAATAGACAGACTTTCCGCTCTATTCGTTCGCACTAGCTTTGAACGGCGTCGTCATCTCTATCTGTCAGGCGTTTTTCATAAGAAGGTGCTGGAAGGTACGTCTTCAGAATTATTACCCAGAATGAGCTTTCGACACTGATACTCAATTGAGTTGACTAGGGGAGGTCGATGGGTTTTATACCCTTTGATGACGATGTTATTCTTCACTACATCAGCCATCATCTACTATGTACGACCTCTTCTTAGACTCTGTGTGTTAGGCTAACATCATGCATAGAGCGTCAACGTCGGAATCGGCTTGAGAGAGATGAAGGCTGCTCGAGCTGTTGGAATGCAGATATCACCTTGGGTAATTCCGTTCTCGCTTTGCCTGTTTCCTGTTCGTTCAATATCATCATTCAGTTCGACCATCATTCGGCTGCTCTCGAATACGGAGTATGTATGCAGAAATGCATCTTGTTCTGCTACTGACCTACGCGATGCTTATGATGTAGTACAACATCTCCATCAACTTCTGGATATGGGGCACTCTTCGTACGTAGAGATTTCAAGCGCAGTCCGAACAGTCCGCACTAACACAAGACCAGTCCTTGATACTATCGTCGCCATCATAAGTTCGTGCTTTTAAACGTTGACCTCACTGGTCTTTCTTACGTTTCCATCGCAGCCACTGTCCAACTCGGCCGGAAGAAAATAGGCCTCCCCGCATCCGATGGCGTTGTTCAGACATTCGTCTACTTCGTCTGGGAAACCGCGACTCTGCCACAGCTGTGCATGATAACTGCCGGCGGACTGTTCCACGCAGAGACAGTATGTACAGCACTATCTCGTCTTCCACTCGTTCGCAGTCTAATTCATGTCTCAGCACAACAAGCATTATAATCTGATTGTTATGTTCGTCACTATCGCTGGAAAGATCTATGTGTACATGGTACTCTGGACGTTGAATCGTCGCGACGCTTTGAGGAAACGCTTCACTGCCTTCGGGGAAGACACGTTACAACGCTTTCAGTGGGAGCGGGGATGTACGGTTTCGGCCGAATCCATCTTGGTCGATGTGAGTGTACATGTCTTCTGTGAACGTCGCTTTTGAATTCATATATCTCAGAATGCCAAGTCCGCAGATGTGGAAGTAACAGCTAAAGGAGAGGGATTCAGGAGGTTCGATGGTATGAGTACGGCGACGCCGAGTGACCAGGAGCGAGGTCTAGCATCACCGTCGCTTTCCCGTATCAGCGCGGGGTGAATGCTCAGTGATGCTAATATTCTCGAAGGTTGTGACGACTTTTCAGTCTTACTACGAAAGACCGAAGGTTCAGAATGTACGAATTGGAATAACACTCAAACGTCTATGAAGTCAACTCTCAGCCCTGTGAAATCGTATGTCCGACTCATACCCTTCAAGAGGTCCGGCGGTAGCCCTTGGCTGCAAGAGCATTCCATCGAGCTTGGTGCGCCGCGTCGGTGAATGAAGGGATGTACAGATCACCATCCAACGTGTATAGTCGGAATTCCGGAGTGCGTTGAAGTCGTGACTCAACCAAGGCGAGAATAGACTCTGGGTTCTCTTCAGTGGTCCAGTTGAGGAGCAGTTCTTTGAGATTGGGGAGGATGCCTGCAGAAGAGGTGGATGGCCGTGGTATGAGACCTTGGAGCAAGCTCTCAGGTACTCCTGATTGTGAGCTAGGAAGAGTCACTCGCTCAGCGGAGTCCATGTGTCCAAGGAAGTCAACCACTCGACTGCAATTCTCTCGCAAACTCAGAACGCAGTCTATGCGGATCTGCTTCGGGAGGATGTGCGACGTCGAATTGGGAAATTGGACGTTGAGGGATGTACCGAATCGCAGATTCAAGATCTTGACGGCCTGGTTGTCAAAGAGAGACAGTAGATGTAGTACTGCATTGGAAGGAGCCGAGAGTGCCTCAATATCGAGCATGTTCAAGCAAGGCAGAACGAGACACAATTGGGGAGGGGCGCTGCCTGCGACGGTCCTGTTGCTTGTCCGGATAGTCATAGACTCCAAAGCGGTCATGCGCTTAAGCACATCGATATTACTCCGCGTGGGGAATTCGGTGAAGTTGAGTGTCAAGGATTTCAAGCTGCGCCAAGGAAGATGAACAGAATCTACCATTCTGTTGAAGACCGTCACTGTTTCCAATTTCGGGCATGCGTCTCGGAGCTTGAAGACATCGACATCTTCTCCCGAAGGAACGACAGTCAATGTCTGTAGACGAGGGAAGACTAGGGGTTTGAAGGATTGGATGATTGCGGCAGTTGTGAAGATACGTAGCAGTCTCCAGCGAGAAGCACTGCTCTCGAGCAAACCAAAGACAGGATGATGGTTAGATGCGATGATAAGAACCGACAGGTCGCTGTCCTTCGAGAGCTCCAAGACCCGCCCCAATTTGTAGATTAGCGAGCGAAGCTGCTGGGATGCCACTACGCGGAAGTCAAGGATGATGTTCGACCACAGTCGTGGATAAGTGACTGCACACCGCCTCCATGAGCGGCAGATTTGTGAGACCCTCCATGATGGGAATTCTGGTTCCACGCAGGTGGTAATGCGTCGCGGCAAGTTTGACGGCATGGTCAGAACTTCCAGTGAAGGGGCAAGAGCGAAAAGCATGATCCTCTGAGCCAATTCTGCAGGAAGGATGCGAATAGGATTGAGAATGGTTGTGAGAGCGGCAAATTTCGTCTCTGCGAGTGTCTTTTCCTCCAGGAGATCTTCCAGCACCTGACGGACGGCGCGAAGCTTCAGTCCGATCTCAGTAATCTCCTCAGATACGCTGCGACGGAGATCTCCAAGGTTTTTCCTATCAGAGTCTGCCGGAGGGTCGTTATTTGACAAGAAGGTACGTGCACCCTCAGACAAGGGCTCGCTGAGAGGCAGACGCGATTTTGTCGGAAGATTGCCACATAGGGCGCATTTCGTGTCCTGAAACACAGTCAGCATAGAGGTGGAATACCAGCAAGGGACCACACTTGTACAGGCTCAGACATGTTTTTCGTTATGGATTTGCAAGAAGGGCTGAGGTCAGGGGCCACTGCGGAAAGAATCCGGGATATGCCGAGCTGTGACTCGTGAGGGATGGACGATCGTCGATCACGAGACTCTTGACAGGTCGCGGTGACTTGATTTTTTCCACAATTTCGGCAGCGAGACACTCAGACAGGGCTTGCACAACTCTTCCACAATCTCTTCGAATACTATGGATACTGTAGGCCTAGCGGACTCTCTCTTGCTGAACGAGGCTCAACATCACCACAGGACATGTCAACTTGTGACTTTGCTTCCTCTTCCAAACAGCCATTCGGTCTGAAGAGCGCTGCAAATGTGCACGCAGGAGGGCTCTTTCAGGACGAGCTAGATCTTGTGGAAGAGTCGAGTGATATTGAAGACCCCGAACATTTGCGCCAGCTCTACGTAGGCGAGGTCGACCTGCCCGAGTGTCAGTGCTTTCCGGGTTATTGCCGCATAAGCTAACACTTTGAACAGGTGATGAGCCTCTATTAAAAGAGTCGAAACGCCGCTTCGTGCTGTTTCCCATACAGTATCCGGAGGTCGGAAGTTCGTTCAGTCAGTTAAAGTCAAAGCTCAAATTTTGACTAGATATGGAAGATGTACAAGCAGGCAGAATCATCTTTTTGGACAGCCGAAGAAATCGACCTACAAGTGGACCTATTCGATTGGAATACGCGCATGAACGACAACGAGAAACACTTTGTCTCTCATGTCCTGGCATTCTTCGCCGCCTCGGATGGTATTGTCAACGAGAATCTCGTCGAACGCTTCTCCAACGAGGTCCAGGCCGCAGAAGCCCGCTGCTTCTACGGTTACCAGATAATGATGGAGAACATACACTCCGAGACGTATTCGCTGCTAATCGACACTTACATTAAGGATCCGGTCCAGCGTGAATATCTCTTCGACGCCATAGAGACAATTCCTTGCGTGAAGCGAAAGGCAAACTGGGCCATGCGCTGGATATCCAACAAACGCGCGAGCTTCGCCGAGCGACTGGTAGCATTCGCTGCCGTGGAGGGCATATTCTTCTCCGGCTCATTCGCCTCCATATTCTGGCTGAAGAAGAGAGGTCTCATGCCGGGACTGACGTTCTCAAATGAACTGATTAGTCGCGACGAGGGCATGCATACAGATTTTGCATGTCTACTTTTCAGCCACCTGAAGCGGAGACCACACCCTCTAGTTATCAGGCGGATCATCACCGAGGCGGTCACAATCGAGCAAGAATTTCTTACAGGTCGATTGGTTCTCCAGTCTACATCATGAAGCAAACTGACCTTTCCAAGATGCTCTGCCCGTCGCGCTAATTGGGATGAACGCGACGCTCATGTGCCAATACATCGAGTTCGTCGCCGACCATCTGCTCGTTGCTCTGGGAAATGAGAAGGAGTACAATGTTACCAACCCATTCGACTTTATGGACATGATATCGCTGCAAGGCAAAACCAATTTCTTCGAAAAACGAGTCTCTGAGTACTCGAAAGCGAACATGAACATGACAGGTTCCGTCGAAAAGGTTCAGAGCAAAAATTTGTACGTCCTTTATTTGCGACAAGGACATCTAGGAAAACATATTGCGCATGTGCCTATATCTGGATCCTCACCGATACAGAGGTTGCTGATATAAACATATGGGCAGCCAATAGCATTTTCCTGGGTAGCCTGGAGAGATTTACAGGATGATACTGATCTGTTTTCGCAGCTCTCTCGAGGAAGACTTTTGAGCACTTGCGTTGTTACATATTGCACGACCTATCCGTATCATACTCTACACCTTACTCAGTCATCGCTACACATCCGCTCTTTACATATCCACTCAATGATGTAGACTATATACGTACTACTTATCAGTATATAATATCGAAACCCTACTTTCCTGAGCGCGTCGCGTGATACTTGCGCGTTTGCGAAATATCCCTGCCAAGCTTACACGAGATGCACCGCCATGATGCCGAACGTATCGACGGCCCTCATATCTCCCCCTCGCTCTCATAGCCTTCAACACCATGGATTTCTTGAAGAATCTCACCCTCAGCGACAAGGAGAAGGAACAGGACAATGCGCCCACCACTGAACCCAGCGCTCCTGTAGCTCAGCCGGAATCCGAGCACCACGCCAGTGGTGGTCTCCTCGGTGCGCTTGCTTGTTCAACAGGTATAGTTAACCGACTCGATTCCTGTTTTCCAGGAAAGATATGGGGCGAAGCGGACAAGCCTGTTGCGCCTCCGCCTGTGTCTGTCGCGAAGCCACCTGCTGAACCGAAGCGATCGTCGTTCATCGACAAGATCGCCGGCCATCACGAAGATCAGACCCCAACACCTGCACCTCCTGCACCTGAGAAACACGAATCTATTGTTGACAAGATCTCGAATGCCATACACCACGACGATCCGCCCCCGCCGCCCGTCCCAGCCAAAGAGGAGAAACGAAAGAGTCTGTGCTACTTCCCCCGCCTACTGTGCCATCCCTGATCTGCATGTAGGTTTTGTTGAGACGCTGTTCGGACACAATGAGCAAGAAGTGCCGCCATCTTTGCCGCCTAAGGAAGAACACCACTTGCGGAACAAATTGAGTGGCGTATTCAAGAAGGAAGAGGATAAAGAGGCCGAGCTCAAGCGGCGCGAGGAAGATATAAAGAGGCGGGAGGAAGACATAAAGAGGCGAGAAGAGGCCCTAAGAGCGCAGGAACATCACGGTGTTTTCGATGGTCTCAAGTTCCATCGGGAGAGCGAAACGCCTCCGCCTAGAGGAGAGGAGGGTTTACTGGACCATATCAGCGCTAAGCTGGCACACAAGACCAATGAACCCCCACCTCCGCAAGGCCTGAAAGCAAGGGTCACTGCAATTCTTGGTGGGGGACCACAGTCGGAAGCAAACGAAGGTGGGTTTTGAGTGTTGTCTTGGACATGCACTAAACCGTGTCGTTCGTAGATCACTTGGACAAAGGTTCGCTGATGATTATTCGATTCCAGAACATTCAAGTGATAATCTCTAGCGATTGATTTTGTCCAAGAACACATCCTCAAGCAAGGAGACCAGTCCAACGAGTCAGCTTGGGAACAGATGACTGACAAACAGATAGCTGATGCGATTCGACGCCAGTACAAGACCTTGACAGGCCACGAATTTCCTTCGAAAGACAAGAAACATTGACTAGAATGCACTGAGTCTGTCTGAAAGATAGATTATAATGATCACTTCGCATGTACGCACATTGCCGCACAAGATCTCCAGAGGTCATACAAACGCGTGCTAGAATGTATCTTCCGCCACAGTGCAACTTGACAAGATGACTTGCTGTGTTCATGGCTCAAGAAGTTCACAAGTCAAGACAAGCCATCGTTCGACATAACAAACAAATCATGATGATTACAGAAGTCCGCTTCGTAGGGCTCGTCCGACAAGACTCAGATCACGAACAGACCCATCATCTCGCCTCAACGTAACCAAGACTCCGCGGTCCTTTCCGACATGGACCCAATACTTAAAGGGTGACCGGGACGCAACCGATGGAGATGAGGGTGCCTGTAGAGAAAGCGTCAGCAACCTCTTCGATGACCGCCGCGAGACAATATATCAGGGCATACCATGGGAGTTGTCGGAGCAGCAGACGGGGCTGGCAGAGCTAGAAGCGAAGCGTCAGTGCATGTTGTGATTTGAGTCTCTGGGAGATACCCACCAGCTACCGGTTGCAGACCCGATGACGGTGATGGGCGTGCAATCAAGACCAACAAGGACATCGACATCGCTGAGGACAATGTCCAGAAGGGCCAATTCTTTGACCGCGGTGGAGTCGGTAGCCGGGACGACACTGTTGCAGCACTGAATGGGAGCAGTGGTGCAGTCACCCGGCGCTTCGTTGCGGGGAGCAGGTGTGGCGGCCGCGAGGGTGGCGAGAGCAAGAGCGACGAGAGTGGCAAATTTGAACTGCATGTTTAGAGGCTTTGAGAGAGTACTTGAACTGCTGCTGGGTTCGAGTGAAGAATCCAGGAGTCCTCCTCGAGCCTTTTAAACGCTTGGAGAAATTCGAGGATTAATAAATCGGCCATGATTCCTCACGCTGCGAGTCGCGCAGGATTGGGCAGCGACCATGAGACCGGGCGATGTCTAAGTGGAGCGCCCAAGGAAATGTGGACGGTGGAGCTGGAGAATGTTCGAACAATTCAACACCTGTAAAGTTTTCAACGTCGCCCTGATGGTGATGACTTTATCATGGAGGCACGACGCAGAGATTGGCTGGCGACAGGTCGGGAGATTGGCCTTGACATGGAAGACACGCCGCTGAGGTCATGACAGAGTGAATGCATGGCTTTTGTATTCAGAAGACTCGCGACCTGGATCACACCCAGGTCAGAACTCACCTTTTTCCGTAAGGGTTTCTGGTTCGAAACGTCTCGTGTATGTCAATCACCCAAATTTACCTGTCTTCCAGAGCGGAGAGCATTCATTTCCGTCCTGACATCAGCAGTGAGTGCTCAGATAGGCGGACCACTGTCGTCACTATGACACGACGAGCTTCAAGGTAGAATTACTTCGTCTGAACGCCAGTGGAGACAGTTTACAACACGGCCGTTCCGGTCGCGCGCTCGACGATTGGTTGAGCATCTTTGATGTATCGCAAACATACTGGACCAGCTGTCACTGGATTCCAACTCCTGATAGGATTAACGAAGTAGACAAGCCGTTTTAGCCGCTTCACGCCACTCTATATCTCACTGGTCGGCGCAATCAAAAAAGGAACAATTTATGCCATCATTGGCGACTCGTTGTTCAGCTTTTCCGCCACGCATACATCGTGGTCCCTGCTCACAAAGAAAAAGAACCATTATTGAACAACAAGTTTGTACACTTCTTCTAACTCATCTTATAGGAGGGTTTTGAGAACCTCAACGACACGATCACCAATCTCTACAGTGCTCGCCTTCCCACCAAGGTCGGCGGTTCTCAGTCCAAAGCCACCGGTCTCTGCAGTGTCTAGAACTTTACGCACAGCCGCCTCGATAGCCGCCGCTGGGGCCTCTAGTCCGAGGGAGTAGCGCAGGAGCATGGCGGCACTGAGGATCGTGCCGATGGGGTTGGCGATACCCTTTCCTGCGATGTCGGGTGCTGAACCATGGATGGGCTCGTACAAGCCAGAAGTCGGCTTGAAGTCGGCCGATGGGGCGGATGGAGCACCAGCAAGAGAAGCTGAGGGGAGAAGACCCAAGGATCCAGGAATGACGCTGGACTGGTCAGACAGACTATTCTAAGTGTGAGATGTTGAACCAGCGAGCGTCAAGGGGACTCACATGTCTCCGAACAAGTTTTCGGTGAGAATCACGCCGTTGAGACGGTTGGGGCTTGCGACCATCACCATCGCGGCAGAATCCACGAATTGATGGTCAAACTTTAGCTGGGGGTACTCCTTCTCGAGGGTTTCGGTGACGACTTTTCGCCAGAGACGCGATGAAGCGAGAACATTCGCCTTGTCGATAGAATGGATCTCCAAGGGCGGGTTTGCGGCGAGAGCAATCTGAGCGGCAACACGAGTAATACGCTCAACCTCAGGGACACTGTAGATCATGCTATCCCAAGCGGAGTCGACATCAGGCTCGACGCCCTGCTCTTTTCGTGCCCCAAAGTAGGCACCGCCGATCAATTCGCGAACGACAATCATGTTGACGCCTTTCGCGATTGTGGGCCTAAGAGGCGTGTATTCGAGCAAAGCTTCGGAAGCAAAGTTCGCAGGGCGGATGTTGGCATACAGGCCCAGGGTCTTGCGGAGCGCAAGCAAGCCTTGTTCTGGACGGACTTTGGCGTGCACACCCCATTTCGGGCCACCAATGGAGCCTGGCAGACGTTCAGTGCTGGATTTGGCGCAATGACATAAGCTGCTGCTAACCCATCAGAATGGCATCGGCCTCTTGGCAGGCCTTGAGCGTTGTCGCGGGCAATGGCTCTCCCGTCGAGTCGATTGCGCATCCGCCAAAGTCGTGGCTCTCCAGCTTGAGCTCAAAATCGGGTGATGCTGCTGAAATGGTCTCGAGGACGCGGGTGGCCTGCGCAATCACCTCTGGACCTGCAGTTGCTTGTCAGTCGAGCTCATCGTGTGCGATGGTGGCCAGAGGTCGAACCGATTCCATCTCCGGGAAGGACAACAACGCGGAAACTGCAGGAGATGGGTGATGGATCAGAGAAAAGCAGGTTGGGACGTACGTTCTGGGCGACATAACTGCAGCAGAGCAAAAGCGAACGACGAGATGCTTTGAAGAGAGCCTCGGCCGACAAATGCCGACGATCACCTAGATTATCACTTGATTCAATTTAGCAGGCGGTGACGTGACGTCACAGCTCTATTTTCCTCCTCGATCTACGACGATGATGGACAAGCCAAAATGCAAAACGCTCGTTCTTGATGCTGGTCCTCTTCTGTCGCTGTCGCCGCTCCGGGGACTTGCAGAAACATATGTCACTGTCCCACAGGTTCTCGAAGAATTGAAAGATCGGCAGGCTAGGGAACATCTCGAAAAGCTTGGTCTCAACTATGGAATCAAAATCGAAGTCAAGAGCCCCAGTCCGGCCAGCTTGGCAGTGGGTGAGTAGTCACCTAGATTCAAGATCTAATCTTGAATCCTTCAGTTATACAGTGGGCAAAAAAGACGGGAGACTACTCGGTCCTCTCTCATCCTGATCTGTGTGTGTTGGCGTTAACACACACATTACACGAGCAAGCGAAAGCTGAAGATGCCGCTAAAGCGAGTAATTCTCAGATCGCTTTGTCTTTCTTACTAACGGTGTTGGGCAGTAGACTCATGCCAAACCTACCGAGCCGACCACTACCGACGAAATCGACAACGCACCTTGCACCGAAGTAACTGTCGACGAAAATCTCGAGGCAGATGCTCCTCCTTCATCTGATTCCGAAGACGATGTGACACCGGACGGTCAAGGATTAGAGGAGAAAGAAGAGAACCTGGAACCTCTGGATGTGGAACTCGAGCCTATATCCTCGTCAGCACCCCCTTCCTCTGAGCCCACACCAGCCAAACCGTCAGATGAACCCATCTTCGATGATCCTTCCGACGAAGACGACGGCGAGGGTGAGTGGATCACCCCGAGCAATGTCGCCATGCACAAATCGAAAGCGTTGGATCTACTGCCGAGCGCGAAAGGCAAAGGCAAGACCGACGAGCTCATTAACACTGGCTGCATGACTGCCGATTTCGCGATGCAGAACGTTTTGTTGCAGATGGGTCTCAACCTTGTCGGCACCGAAGGCAAACGAATACAAAAGGTCAAGAGCTGGGTTTTACGCTGCCACGCATGCTACAAGTAGGTGTATCTCTATCTTAAGGAAGTGCGGGTAACTTACCAAGCTTCATAGAATATGTAAAGACTCGTCGAAAAAGTTCTGTCCGTCGTGTGGCAACCCGTCCTTATTGCGAGCATCAGTTACCATCGCTGCCCCTGGAGTGTCTCCCAATACACCTGCCATGCAAGTGCATCTGAGACCAAACTTCCAGTACCGAATCCGAGGGACAAAGTATTCGATCCCTGCACCCAAGTCTGGCTCTGCGAAGACTGGGCCGGGCGAGGGGTTGATATTACGGGAAGATCAGGCGGAGTACATGAGGGCGCAGAAAAAGGCGGAGATCAAGAGGGAAAGAGACGAGGCGAAGATGATGAAAGGCATGCTGGCTCGAGGTGCGAGAGGGGATGGGAGCGTCGCGATTGGGAGCTGGATGGATCCCGATTGGATTCCCGAGATCATGAGTGCCAGTGCTGGCGGCAAGGGGCGAACTACGAGGAGTTCTGGCATGGACGGGGACATGCCCGTCATTGGGTATGGGAAGAAGAACCCCAACGAGAGGCGGAGAAAGAAGTAGTTGCAGTCTTTTCTTCCTTTCCTTCCACGAGTCGAATAGAATTACACTTGATAGGATATGTTACATTCAGTTTCCCAAACTCCTGTTCATGAAGCGCCTCTTCTGGAACGACATCCACCATTTGCTCGGCTTCCCTGTTCCGTCTGCGTACAGAATGGTGACCAGTCGTGACGCGAGCTCCTGACGGACTTGTGTGAGGTATTGGCGGAGATAATCTGACGGTGTAGGTGAGCTGCATCGGATGCTACGAGCTGTGTTTCGCATACCAGAGTCAATCCTGCTGGCAGGCGCAGCATAATGCGAATTCAACGCAAAGTTGGCATCGCCGGGGACGGGAAAGCTGTCGACAGAGAGGGTGTTGAGGTATTTGCCAGCCTCTATCTGCGTGGGGGGTGTGCGGTAGCTGCCGATTTTCGCGAGACAGTCAGAGACATAGAGGATAAGCACGATCAGCGTCCGGTCTGCTGGGCCCTTGATCTCGAAGTTGCGGAAGAGGGAGTTGGCGCGGAAGAGGTCAAGTGTCTCGTCGATGATGTCGGGCTGCTGTGAGTCGGCTGCAGCGGCAGTCAGAGGGGCGCGCAGAAGCAGATGGACGACGACGACGCACCCAAGGGCGCTGGGCCGCGGATCTTGGTCTTGATTGGCAGGATGGCCATGTTGCCGACCTGGCGGACATCGTCGAGCTCGTTGAAGGAGGAATGGTATGCCTGGGAGGCCTGTCAGCGGTGGCGTCAGAGACGGCGGCGAACTGGACTGCTCACAGGCATTGCGCGTGGTGGGCGGAGGTGAGCGCTGGATTCCCACGATCGAGCCCTGATGAGGCCTTTCAATTTCAGTCGAGTTTGGCTTACATTCAGCCTGTGTGCTTCGTGGTATTTAATCCAGATCAAAAGTAGCGTCAAAAGACAAGGATGTACAGTGCATGAATGCAGAAGCTATCTACAAACGTCTGAACACGTCCGGTTCAGCAACTCAAGCATTATAACAGCAGCTTTCCGAGATGGCGTTCCCCAGTGACAGTCGCGAGTTCATCTTTGGAGCTGGACGACGCTGCCTATTCTCTGATTACTTAGAGCTCATCGTACGCCCTCTTGCGGTAAGGACCAATAAGCACCAGTGCCAAGCCATAACGGCAGCTGTGCACGCGGCAACGCGACTATGACGCACACAATATTGATGCACAAATCCGCCCTGCGTCCACTTGCTCAACTCCATCATGGCCGACAACGCTGACCCCGAGGCGACATCGCTGGTCTCAATAGAATCCGTCAAACCGGCGCCGGATACCCTTACCAGTCTGCACTTCTGCCTTGTCCGCTACACCGACATTGACTGTGCTCCGTAGAACTGGTGAAAAGGCTCCGCGCCCTCACCCTGACCCTCTTGCCCATCGAGGTCGAGCCAGCGAGCATAAACGAGCCCACGAGCCGTATCGTCACGCCACAAGTTGTCTCTGCATACCGCGCAGCAGCTGGAGACTTTGTCGAAGCCGTATGTGGCTCCGTCTCGTCATACGAACCGCACGTGTTGAGTCTCTGCATTAGCTGCCCTATTGCTTGCTACGAGCAAGGGCCGAGTTCATCTGGGATGCGAACCACAACGCTGCCGACTACGGCGAAAACTATGCAAGAGGTCTGTCTGCAATTCCGGGTGTAAATCGGCGCCAAGCTCAATGCCGTCGGCAGCCATCGCGTGTGAGGTCTTGGCGCGTAGAATCGTGCACAGTGCCCCGCCGGATAGACTCTCGGCTCTCATGTCGACTCGCTATCGACACAAACAACTGGACGGTGACGACAGTGACATGACGAGCGCCTTAGAGATGGCCATTGACGCCCATTGGTATGTGAAGTACAAAACTTGACCGCTATGCTGATGGAGTTCAGTACGATATTTCTTTCATCTACTGAGGCGCAGGATGTAGTGGGCTGTCTGTGGCGAGGAGAGCTCATACAGCAGAACAACGACCATCTGGACATTGACTGTACGTCGTCGTGTCGTTTTGTGCTAGGGCGCGTTTTGAAAGGAGATTTCAGATGTCGCTTATGACCAGGTCAAGTCGAATACCTTCTGGGGACATTTAGATCCCTCGCGACTGGCAGTGCCTCGGTGAACTTGGCCACATGTCTCTTCTTCCGTGCCACCCACTGATCCAGCCTAGATATCAGAACATCCTTCGGATTATCGTGTGGTTTGCAGTTCTAGCTGTATACTCCGAAACAGGTGCGCAAGACTTGCTGACGACATTTGCCAAGTTGTGACATTCCAAAGTCAAGCAACCGGCGGAACGCTTGGATCCCATCAACAGTCGCTATCTCGACATGTGGGAGGTGGTATTCTACGTGCTTGCGTTGTCTATCTCCCTGGAAGGTAAAAAGTGCTGTCACTCTCACGGTCAACTTTATTGAATGAAGTCGTAGATATCTATAAGGTAACTTTGGCTCCGTTGTTTGGCCAGCGCCATCTCATGTAGCCTACCTAGTTCTTCCAACTGCTACGGTTCGTCACATGGCGGGCGTTCTCATTCTGGAATATCGTTGGCCTTGTCACGGACGCATTGATGGCCGCAGCGTTTGCTTTGCGCGTTGCTGGGATGTATGTGGACGACGAAGTAAGAACGACCCAGCTGCGCATAGCAAGTTTCCAGGTGCTCAGTTTCGTGTCTCCCTTCATATGGTATGCATTCCGTTTCATCAACTTGTTGTCCATCTGATGTTGACTCGCTAGGATGAGTAAGGACCTCTTGATCTTATACAGCCCTTGTACTAATCAAAATTTTGGCGCTCAGAGCTCGTGACCGTGTTTGATGGGTACAAGTGAGGGCTCTGTTCAACTTTATTATTGCTGGTCCTTTCTCTGACCACTGTACATAGATACATCGGAACCATGCAAATATGTATCGCAAGGATGTTGCAGGAATCTGGCATTTTCTTCGCTGTATGCCTCCATTCATCGTACTGGCTCCGAACTCATGTATGGACAGCTTCTGTCCTTGATGGCGATCGGGTTCGCACAAGCACTGTATGCGCTTGATGCAGCTGATGGTTCCGCGGACCCTCCTGGAGGAGTGAGTGACGCGGGTGGTGGTTCATTGCGGTCTCTTGACTTCCCGTCCAGATCGCGGACGTCCTGATCCAGGCGCTACTACAGTCAGTCATATCTCTATTGGGCTTCTACCTATAACTGAAATCAACAGAGCCCCGGACTTTGCGAAGTTCAACTCTAGGTAATGTGTTCATAACGTGTCGACAGAAGACACTGGACTCACCAGCAAGCTAGTCCAAGCGGAATGATCATGTACTACTTGTGAGTGGGGAAGTACAATCTTGGACTTGGACACTGATATTTGTTCAATCAGCTGGAACGTTGTAACAGGTCTGATTCTGTTGAACGTGTTGATCTCGCTCTTCTCTTCGGCCTACTCTGATGTGAGCTCTGGTTGCGCTAACTTCAGCAACCCTCAATGACGTCCCTCTATAGGTTGTTGATGACGCTGAAGCCCAATATCTGGCTTTCTTTGCTGGCAAGACAGTTGGTATGATTAGGGCTCCAGATTCGTACGTCTACCCAGCACCGTTCAATCTCATCGAGATCTTTCTTGTTTCGCCATTCGAGTACGTCCATTCCTCCAGGAACTCCCGGCTTTCGGACTGAACATACTCCAGGCGAATTCCCGGACTTCGGCTGAGTCCTAAAAATTATGCGAAGGTGTGCTCACTCACACACGTATACACTGACAAGTCATGGGATGCTCAAGATGCACGATAGTTGAACCGCTTTGTGATGACGATCCTTTTCTTTATACCGTTGGCTATGATTGCTTTGTTCGAATCGACAACGGGTACGGCCCAGCACGCCTGGGTCGCGAATTGGATGCGTGGTACCGACGAGGGGGACGAGAACTACCCGGAGAGCCGCGATCCGGTGGTTGAGGATGGGGACGAGGCCGGGCTCGAGATCAGCAAGGTGCCCTTTACGGAACTCATCAAGGTGTTCCCCAACACGGCCCAGGTCAGTGGTCTATCTTCTGTATCTCACGATTTTTCATTGGTGATAACTCATGACCTTGCAGTCGTCCGAGGCGTTGATCTTGAGTGAGATTGCGGGGTTGAAGAGTCAGCTGGGGAAGGTTTTGGAGAAGCTTGACGGAGGGAACAGTTCGAAGGGTGAATGATTTGATCCTTCGTTGGAGAGACACGACCTTGGCCTCCTTGGCTCATGAAATGGACATATCGTTCTGTAATAGGGCGGACTTTTGCATGTACTGGTCACTCAGTCTCCGCCACTTACTGTGACCAGCCACAACCTCTGTAGTTTATAAATAACGACGATCGGGAATAAAAGCCCAAAACTTAAAGCAATGCGGGGCTTGTTGAATACTGATGGCTTTGGGCCATCAATCGTCCGCCATGTCGACATCGACCTCTGCGTCGACAGCGTCGGCGTCCAGCGCCTCGTCGACGTCGTTCAGCGAAGACCGCGGCGCCTCCAAGGGCGCCAACTATTTCTTCGGCTTCCTGATCACATTCATCGTGCTCCTGTTCCTGTTCATTGGATGCGGGGTCACTACACGACGACGCCTGCAGCGGCGGCGCATCAATGTCATTGACCTCGACGCCCTCGCGTCGATGCCGGGTTTCTTTGGGTCGAAGCTGGTGATAAGCGAGGCAGAGGCGCCGGTGCTGTGCGAGCAGTGGATTGAGAAGGCAGATGAGCCGACATCGTGGGCTGTCCTCCAGGTCCGTTGCTCTCCTTATCGCCGCCACATTTCTGCCCGAGATTGACAGCCTGCTCTGCAGCCGCTCTCTGTGTCGAACGTGACCACTCCGTGCTCCGTAGCAGACCACGCCCCTCCCATGCGAATACCCTCGCGGAACAGCAATGCACTCAATGGCTTGTCCCTGCCCACTTGGGTTGCGCCGCCGCCACCGACGCCGCAGCCCACCAAAGCTGTTCCTGGAGATTCCGAACGTCCAGCGTCATCCGAGCTCCAGATATCGGTGCTGATAACCATGCCGTGTCCCGCTAAGGAATCAAACGACGAGACGATACCAGAATACCAGATAGGTGTTACCCGCCTGCTCCCTACCAGTTGACGACACGGATCTGTACAGTACGTTGTATCTTTATGTATTCATGGTAACGGACTGTACCCTTGTAATTCTACTCATATCTACATGACATTCATAGTACGAACTCTTTGTCTTATCTGCAGGGGCCCCGCCTCTTCATCATGGCTGCAGGAATGAGCAAAAGTCGCTCAAGCGCTCTACGTCCGACTACGCTTGTCCTTGGCTAGATTCTTCCTCCTCTACAGATTGTTGGCAGCGAAATTACGAGGACAGTGTCGAGACCGGGCAATGTAAGCCATCCGTGGGATCGGTACCCATGATCATGAGATGTGAGTCTCTGGATCTAAAATTGTCAGAAATGGTTCGACTTCCTCCAGATACCACTCGAAAGAAAGCACATGTACGCTGGGCCTCCCAGTCTTGCCTAAGCGTCGTTCCCTGCCTCCTTGTTGCGAGGGACATCGCGGACCGTCTGGCATGTAGTGCTCTGTGCTTTCAGCGGCACGTCGCCGCGTGGTGTTTCTGACCGACCACGCGTGTCCCGTGCGCCTCTTGCTCTGTCCACCACGTTGATCTCTTGGACCCCGTACTTCGCTACATGTACTTAGTGCACGCTGGACCGCAGCGTCACGCCAAACTGATTCAAACGCAATTGTGCTTGGGCCCTCCCTCGCATCGCAGATCATGTTCCACAAATACAGTGGGTTAAGTCTCTGAATGCCGACACCACTAGTTACTCTGCAAACCCCCGAGGGTGTTCATACACGACGAACACGTACACGATTCTCTCATCCTGTTGGTCTACATCTGCCACTTGTTGGCATTGTCGACACATTTTCTAGAGTACGTTGGAAGACCCGACCTGCGGGACTGTGATACAGTCAGATCTTCGAAGAGGTCCTCTATGAATCTACTACGCTGGAGTCTCAATCCAAACCTGAGGTCTTGAGTGTCCTGTGAGGTAAGTAGACGGGACACTTTGGCCTGGGGTCGTTTTGTGATGCCGAGTCTTGGATGCCATGATGATAGGCAGTCCCGGCAGTGAGAAAGGTGGAGCCTGTCCCCGCGTATGTCTTTAGGTCTCGTCTGATTCGCCCTCTTCATGGTTTGAATCTCCCGTCTTGACGTTGGTTGCACTAGCACTCATCATGCATTCAGTCATACCTTACGAAGGCCGACGAGCTTTACGCCTCTGTCCTCTTCATGTGGTCGCCCTCGCCAACTGCGTGAACACTGACAGTTGCCAAAAGATCGACAGATGAAGACCTCATGTGACAGTTTCCACCACTCTGCGCCCCGAATATCAGCCACAATGGCAGGCGCGACACACTGCAAAAAGTGACTCGGTTCAAGCACTTCAGCAGTCGAATATAGGGCTTCGGAGACAAGTGTAAACTCCTCCAGATGGTGGCTGTTTTCGGTACGTGCGCTCATTGCATGTCGCGCGATCCAAGCGGTTACGTGTTCTCACTGTGCCAGAACTCAAGTTCTCCATCTAGCTGGTGCCTTTTACCGAAAGGCTTGAAGCTCATCGTGTCATAGTGACGACAGTGGACTGCCTATCTACCCACTCAGTGCCGATGTCCAGACGGAAATGAATTCTCTCCTCTCTGGACCACGAAGTACAATGGGGTGATTGACGTTAACGAAACATTTTGCACGAGGAAGGCCTCGGGAAAAGGGTGAATGCTGACCTGACGTCGATGGGTGTGATCAAGGTTGCGAGTCTTCTCAATACAAAAAACCATACATTCAACGTGTCATGACCTCAGAGGCGTGTCTTTCACGTCAAGGTCTATGTCGCCAACCAATCTCTGCGTCCTCCCTCTCGGAATAAAGTCATCATCACAAGGGCGATGTTGAAAACTCTACAAGTGTTGAATTGTTCGAACATTTTCCAGCTCCACCGTCCACATATTCTGGACGCTCCACTTCGACATCGCCCGGTCTCATGGTCGCTGCCCAATCCTGCGCGACTTGCATCGTGAGGACTTATCGACAAGTCACCACTCCTTGGAGTGCGCCAAACGTATAAAAGGCTCGTGGAGGACTCCCGAATTCTTCACTCGAACCCAGCAGCAGTTCAAGTACTCTCCCAAAGCCTCTAAACATGCAGTTCAAATTTGCCACTCTCGTCGCTCTTGCTCTCGCCACCCTCGCGGCCGCCACCCCTACTCCCCGCGGCGAGTCGCCGAGTGACTGCAGCACTGCGCCCATTCAGTGCTGCGACAGTGTTGTCCCGGCTACCGACGCCACCGCAGTCAAAGAATTGGGCCTGCTGGGCATCGTTCTCGACGATGTCGATGTTCTCGTTGGTCTCACCTGCACGCCCATCACCGTCATCGGGTCTGCAGGTGGTAGCTGGTTGGTATCTCTGATAGGCTCAGATCCCAGCATGCACTGACGCTTCGCTTCTAGCTCTGCCAGCCCCGTCTGCTGCACTGACAACTCTTTTGGTAGGCCCTACTTCATTGTTCCGTGTCGGTGTCACCGGTTAGTTTGCTGACGGTTCCATTGC
Source organism: Strobilurus luchuensis (assembly GCA_019915105.1). NCBI lineage: Eukaryota > Fungi > Basidiomycota > Agaricomycetes > Agaricales > Physalacriaceae > Strobilurus > Strobilurus luchuensis. The sequence goes on along the minus strand of JAHLMJ010000007.1, from coordinate 1,216,648 downwards.
AGGCGGACTCATCTCCATTGGATGTGTCCCCGTCACCCTCTAAAGTTCCTGTCGGATGGAAGGATCGCAGAGTCTTGGTTACGTTGAGGCGAGATGATGGGTCTGTTCGTGATCTGAGTCTTGTCGGACGAGCCCTACAAAGCGGACTTCTACAATCGTTATGTTTTGTTTGTTGTGTCGAATGATAGCTGAACCTGTGTTGTCACCCGAAACCTCTCTGAAAACTAAACACAGCAAGTTATCTTGTCAAGTTGCACTCCTGGGGGCGAAATCGCCGCTAGCGAACTTTCGTAATGTCTTAGACAAGTACGTAGTAACAATAGTAGTAAAGACTTGATGGAGACGCGTTGTTTAGTGATTCAAGCAGAGTTGCAGACTTGATTTGTCTCTTGTTTCAAGACACTCACGGACAACAGATACGCGTTTCCAGAACACTCGTACTCTCTTGAACGAGCTTAGCGGCTAGATGGCACCTCTCATGCTGGATTGCTCGCCGCTTGCATGCAATTCTGTAGTCCGAGGCTGCGCATGCCGGCCTTCCTCGCAAACGACGACTTGAACACGCGTCCTCAGCTGCACACCGGCGAACCTCTGCAGTCTACTAGGAGCTGCCGTAATTGATCTATCATAGAGAATGCAACGATGCCTTCCGTGCTGGATGATCCAGTCAATCGACGACAATCGATCCGAGTCTGCACACAATGCAGCACACCCAGATTGATGGTTTAGATTCATATTTGCATCCATCCCCATGCTGATGAACTGCTTCCTTGGTTTTTTCCCTCTGTCTGGGGCTTCAATGCATCGGCGCCGCGGCTCACCTTGTATAATCACTAGGCTGATTTTAGACCGCGACGCATAGCCTGCAACCTCCCCATAGAACAGTGGCTCCAGTCAGCTGGTCTTAAGTCCACGCGGAAGCGTGCGCGAATTTTACTTTGTGAAGTATTGAACAGTATGGTGTGTTTATGGACCTTCGATTAACGCATCCTGCCTCTTATAATTACAGTGGCAACTTACTCGAGCGTCATGCCCCGATGACCTCTCAGCATAGTCTTCCTTCTCAACGCCCGTAGCTGTTGGTTTCGTCAATTCGACCACACTGAGACCGGAGTTGTAGCATGCTGGCATCCAAGCTGCATTCAGTGAGTGGCTCTATTCTTGAGCCTCTTCACGTTATAGTGACGACGTGAGATACTTATACACCGCTTAGTGCCGATGTTTCGAGGGGAATGAATACCGATAGCTTTGGAAGAACCAGGATCGGTTTCCCGCCGCAAGGTACTAGAACTAAAAACTCTTACGAACATGGGGTTGTCTAGTAAGGCTGATGGGTCTAACCAAGTTCTGAGTTGTAGACCTTCTGAGATACATTGTTTTGTACACTGATCCTGTCGTGTCTTTGTCGGCTCGTTCTCGGCGTCACTTTTGACACCGTCACCTCAATTCACATCCTGGCGTGACCTTGTGCCACATTTCTACTGCAGGTGTTGAAACATTCGAATACTTCCTGGCTTTGATGTTCCTTGTGCGCTCCACTTCAAAGTTGCCTAGTCTCTGATCTCTCTCCCACCCTGCGACGTGTAGGACGCTACAAGGACTCCAGGGTCACTTATTCCGCTCATCTTGATCTCAACATAGAAAAGGCTCGAGAAGGACTATTCGATTTATACTCAAACACAGCAGCAGTTCAAGCACCTCACGAAGCCTTCGATGCAGTTCAAATTTGCCACCCTCACCGCTCTCGCCTCGCCACCGCCGGTGCCCACCATCGTACCGGGAGACTGCACTACTGCGCCCATCCAGTGCTGCAACAGTGTAGTCATTTCTCCTGACCTGTCAGGCTTGCACTTCGCCGTCAATAATCCTGGCGTTGTCTGCACAAGAACGCATGTCACTGGCTTTGTATGGGAGGCGATAATTGGCAAATACCTTCATCAAAGAACGAAGCCGAGCACTCTCTTAGCACCAGCACCATGCGCCGCGCTGACAACTCCCTTGGTCAGCCTTGCGATCTGTTCAGTGTCATTCACTAAGGATCTACCGACCGTTCTCTCTTACAGGTGAGCTCTTCCGAATCTGTTGTATCCAAGCACCGGGACACGGTGGTAGTTAATTAAAAAAGAGTGTGGAGTCCCGGATATGTTATGGCGAGAAGGTGGACGTGATGAAGTCTGGTTGAATGGGATGTACTCTTATACTAAGCTCTATCATGTCGGACCAATACATGTTTGCTTGGCTCCGAGTTGTCAAATTCGCTGTTCGATTCTCGCTGTCAGTCTTCCGGCCGCCGATTGTTCTTATGTCGCGTCATAATGCACCCATACGACGCCACGTCCACAGAGTAATAATATTGTGACCTCTTGACAACGATTTCCGTCCTTCAGCGGGGATTGGGAGCCGTCAAGTTCTGATACTGCTTGAATATCGCGGAGAAACTGCGCTTTCAGTCAATCATTGCGGCCGGAGGATGGTCAATATGCCTCTAAGCCGTCAATGGTTCGAGGTACCGGTTGGTTAAACTTGGCACTGATATCAAACCTTTTTGTAGCTCGACTAGCTCGGTTTGTGTAGTAAAGTGTCACTGTACTCACCTCGAGCTTAAGATAGCGCTAGCTAGCTACGTATAGCCAGCCACCGAGCCAGTCTCATACAAACGATCGATAAAATGAGCGTGTTGAATGGAATCAATTGACTCGTCAGGTTCGACGCGATCAATTCAATTAAACCCGAGTCTGAGTCTCTTTCTCGACGCATAACGTTCAGGGCCAAGGCATCTACTGAATGACTTGAAGGTCTGGCGACAGCATTGCTGCATTGCTATGCACTCTCGTCACCAAATTGCGACTGTCAGTCACTGAGTAAGTCATGCATGCTTTCGACCGACTACTCACTTGTTTCTGCTGCCGAAAACGGACCCTGTGAGCGGCCATGTCAGATTCTTCTGACACAACAGGCCTCACGGTTGTATCTTCTGCTTCGATGAAGAAAACGTTTCCGGTTTACTCGTAGTTTGGCACCTTCCATCCCCACTGTTCTTGATGATGGTGTCGAGTGCTCCACTTCGACATTCATTGGTTTCCGTTATGATCCTTCAACTTTGTCTTACTGTCCTTGAGCGAAAGCAACGCAAGACCCGGATTGAATTTGATTGCGGACACCACAACATATGATTGCGGAAACCATAGCATATAAGTAGCTCATTCTCCGACCCACCTTCACACGAACACAGCAGCAGTTCAAGGATCGCAAAGTTATTAACACGCAGTTCAAATTCGCTTTTCTCACTACTCTTGCTCCTGCTACTTGCGGCCGCCACACCCGCCCCGCGCTGACTGCACCACTGGATCCTTCCAGTGCTACAACAGTGTTTCCCTTGGGCCTTTTGCGCATCGTTGTCTCCGATGTCGATGTCCTTGTCGGCATCTTGCTATTCGAATCCCCTCAGTGTCATTGCCACTGGAAGCGGCAAATGTACTTGATACTTTTGCTAAACGAGGTGTTTACTACTGATACTTTACCTTCAGCACCGTCAACTTTGTGTGCTGCTCCGACATCTCCCATGGTGAGCCATGATCCAGTCGTTGTTTCGGTCACTGAACAGTTTACTGACGCGTTCTCCGGCAGGGGCAAGATTTCGACTGCAGGCGGGCTGCATCCCTCATTCTCTATTAGCCTAAGGCCCTGAGGTCTGATTACCGAATCGAGTCGATCTTGGTGATGTTGAGGCGAAAAGTTGTGTCGTCGGACAGGCTGAGGTCCTGCAGCGTACAAGCATCTCGGGCAGAGCATTTATAGGGTATTGAATGAGCTTTGCTTTGCGTGCGACATTCTACTTGAGAGCTGATTCACTTGCAAGACATACCTCAAGGAGCATCACGACCATGATTGACCTGTTGTGTGACTTTAGCTGCGGGAAATTCAACTGACATTTTATCAAAAAGCGTGGCAAGCCTTCCAAATGGCCTCGCTGACAGCGTTCACTCCTTCGTGTGTGGGCCGATGGGTTTAGTCCTATTTGTAGTAGAGCAGGTTCACGCCCTTGACACAGCTGGACAGTTTTGTGACGGCTAGTCGCACTTCCAGAAGTGCGATTTATAGGCAGTGATTCTCCGATTCGTCCCAGGTCTGAGCCTTGAGCTTTCGTTCTCTTCGTCAAGAGCAGCACTGGTAAGTTGGGGTCTCTGGACGAATACTTCCAAGGAATGATCATGCACCTCGAGGGACAACTGGAAGAAGCACATGTAAAGCCTGTCAGATCGACGGCTTGTTCATTGCAAATGATGGCAGCCGTTCTTATATATTGTACGGGCGTGTCGAACAGGGAACATAGCAGTAGCAGTCCACTAGGTCACGAGGATCCTTGCGGTAGCCGATGGAGGTGGGTGAATATGCCCATTGCTTGAACGAAGAACGGCCTTATCTCGTTTACTTCCATTGAGCATAGTCTCGTCAGCTGTCGAATAGTATCAATGAACTGGTCACGGAGAGTATTGTTCACTTACAGTGAGTTCACTGTGATCGAGCTCTTTCACACCCTCTCTTGTCTTTGCTTGGCGAGCCTCACGAATGTCCTTGAGCAGAGATCGGAGCTTGTCTGGATTCTGTAGATCATCGGATGCGCTGTCTTGATAGTTAATCTGAGTAGCACAAAGAATCACATAGGCATACTTATCCAACAAGACTTTGGAGACCTCGGCAAAACGAAATGGAAGACGACTGAACCTAGGACTTGTCGTCTCCTCCGTTAGTTTGTCCTGCAAGTATTCTGCACGCGTGATTGAGTGACGATGATGGGTGCGGCCCACCACTGACCAACGCTGAGCCATTCTGGCGCCACTATGTGGCATTTGCGCTTTGACTTCAAATTGAGAGCCAGCCAGAGAGGCACTTTCGCCTTGTTCGGTGGCCGCAGAGGACCGTACGCGCCCTGGACGACTGATGTCATTGCAGATCAGACGCGTTCATGCTGGAAAGTACCGATATGAAGGCTGTTTTCTCCATGGTAATCAGCGGGATAATTTCTATGAGCTCTTGGCACGCGATGAGCTCCAGTTCTGGCGGCGTAACGGTGTTTCGCAAGGATTGAGGCAATGACATGGGTGTGGAAAGGAAAAGCGATGCCGTGAGATTGTTCCTGCTTGCGCGGTGTTATCACGGTCAGCTGATGTGACGGTTTGGTTGGAGATGGTCACGATCGGCACACCTCTGCCACCTGCTATCATTGCTGCCGAACAGCCTTATTTCTACCCGCCTTGGGAGGTCAGTCCATTGTCGATTTTGTGGTGATTCATGCTCAAATACAACAGGCACACATCGGTCGTTCTGCCACTCCGTCGGACGTCGTATCTACATCGCCATTCATTTCGTCAATCTTGCTCGCAACGGCGACGGGACTTGTCGTGCTCATAACCGTCTACATCATGCTTGGCTCTCGTACCAAGCAAGTGAACTGCTACGGCAAACGCGGCCAACGCATCATCACGTCCGCGGAGAAGAAGAGCGTCTTCTCGCCATTCCAGGGTCCAGAACTAAACGATGCCACCCCATCTCCCATCAAACCTCGGACACATAACAAGGCCCAGGAGAATCCTCCTCCTTTGGCTGTCAAAAGCCGCAAGGTCTCTTCCCCAAAAGTCGTTATCCCTGTGCGAAAGAGGTCGCCAGTCGCCAACTCAGCCTTAAAGCATAGAATGGCCGCCGCGCCAAATAAACCCCTTATAACGTCTGTCTTCAAGAAGATTTCTGCACACAGCAATGATTCGCCGTCATCCAGTAGAACACCGCTAGGAGTCTTCCATCCCAATGTACCCGGCTCGCCTGCATTGCCTCCGAAACCTCGGCGTCAAGCCGTCTCGCCATTGGCACGAGGAGGACGCCGGAAACCGTTCTCTCCATTTACCGAAATGGAGATCACTGTCATTGACGATGCTGGTCGCACCGTCAGGAAGGAGACACGTAGAGTTTCTCAAGCGTCGCAACGCCCTGATGATTCAGATGACAACTCAGATGATGATTTCACTGTCCCAGTCAGACCACCGCGTCGTTTGAAGAGTAGGGCCATAGTTGTCTCTGAAGAGTCTGGCTCAGAATCTGACGAGCTCCAGGCTCTTCGTCCCGCGCGTCCAAAGCGCGGTGTCGTTCTAGCAGCCGTCCCTCCAAAACCATTCCGCTCTCAACCTGCGAAACCGCCAAAACATTCATCGATAGAATTGATCGACTTGACGGCAGAAGCTTCTCCACCAGTCGCCGCTGCCTCCGTGTTTCCCCTCGCCAAGCCACGACCGTTGACACCTGTGCGTCCAGGACGGAATCGATTGTTTGTCCCTCCTTCGCCCCCTTCTCCATGTCTGACAGCCGACTTGGACGAATTCTCTGACCTCAACTTCGAGGACAACGACATTGACGATGACCTCGAAATTGACAAATCGGATATTCCGGAGTATCTGTCTTCTCTATTGAACGAGTGTGACCAGGACAAAATCCACGATTTTTCATCGTTCATTTCTGTCTTTCCGCACGATCCTATATTGTCCAGAGAACCGTCCCTATCGGTCAATCGGTTTGCAAAAGTCGGGGAGGCAAGTTACTCGGAGGTTTTCGGTATTGGCGACGTCGTGCTCAAGATAATTCCTATCCGCGATGAGTCTGCTCTATCGTTGGATGCGAGATGTGGATCATCACAGACACTCCATCAGCGAAACGAAGACCAGGAAGCACCTGCACCGACCGATTCCCGAGATGTTCTCAAGGAGATTATAGTGACTAGAGCTATGGGAGACGTACACAAGGGATTCGTCAAGTTGTTGAAGGCGTATGTAGTGAAGGGAAGATATCCGCAAGAGCTACTGGAACTTTGGGACGAGTACAACGAGAGGAAGGGTTCTGAGAGTATCCGACCAGGTGGGCATTCCGCATAATGTCTACTCGAGCTGATCAGTGAGGTATTTTCAGATGCCTTCACATTGTCGCAAGTTTATGCAATAATTGTACTTCCAAATGGTGGACCGGATTTGGAATCGTACGTCTTCAAGACGCCAACAAAGGTCGGCTGGCAACAGGCGGCCAGTGTATTCTGGCAAGTCGCCAAATCGTTAGCGCACGCCGAGCAACTGGTTTCTTTCGAGGTCGGTGTGCTTTTCGTGCTAGAGCTCTGCCTCTGATGGCACCGCTCTAGCATCGAGACCTCCACATGGGTCAGATTTTGGTCAAGGATCTTCCAATAGCAACTACCCTTCCGTTGCAGTCTCACACTCAGAATCGTACCATCTCCAAAATTACTCAGATTCCCATGGACGACTTGAGTCGTGGCGTTCAAGTTACACTCATCGACCTTGGTTTATCTCGCATGGACGCCGGAGATGGTTCCGGGGGAGAAATGATCCATTGGACGCCTTTTGACGAGGAAATCTTCCAAGGCGAAGGTTCGTCCGACACCGTCTCTTTCGCGTTCAACTTAATCTCAATTTTCCACAGGCGACTATCAATACGACATCTACCGTATGATGCGCGACCAGAATAGAGAGGACTGGGAGATGTTCAAGCCTTTGACCAACGTCATGGTATGTGAGAGTTCTCACCTGGTGGCTAGTGTGTTCACCATCGCACAGTGGCTGCATTACTTATTGGTGAAACTCCTCAAATTCAAAGGTATCAAGGCACCCCGCAAGAACGCTGCAACATCGCCGGTGTCGACAGTTTACACCGAGCGAGAGTGTTACGAGTGTCTGGTTGATTTGGAGCAGTGGCTTGGTCAATGTGTTATTGCTGCGGCGGCGAAAGTGAACAAGCCAGTCAAAGGCAAGGGTCGTCGCAAGACAGCGTTACCAATCGCCGACAACGCTTCGCTGAGCCCCGTTTGCGCTGGTGAGGTTGTAGAATATGGTATCAAGAAGCGGTGGATAGGTTTGTCGTGAACAGTTGGCCGATGAATTTACATTAGATATATATTCGTGAAATATGGGAGTTCTAGTGATACAAATTGGATATAAGTGTTCTATAGTTCGTTATGCCAGTATATGTGGGGAACACAAACAGATGTGTGTACATTGGTACAAGTCCGTGGCAATGTTAAACGTTCAACATTCAACAGCCGTCTACTCGAGAATTTTTCGGGAAGGTTTGTTTATAGTCGTCCACCCAGGTTGTCAGATTAGGGTTCGCGTAGGCCTCTGAATACCTGTGTGCAAATCAAAATTAGCTAGTCGCACCATGGCCTTGGACAACGTGCGTACGTGGCGATATACTCTGCGGTGGGGTAATCCTTGGGGTCACAACCGACATTGATTCTCGACGAGTCTTGATAGACGCGAATGTAATCAATGGACATGATTGCAGGGAATGTAAGATGTTCGAGATCGACGGTTCCGAAGTTGGTTGACATTCCAAGGTTGGCCATGATGTACTGAGTTTGATGTCAGACTTCATAGAAAGAGGATTCTTGGGCTCGACAAACCATAGGCTCTTGCGGTATTGGCCTGGCCGAGATTTCAGTATTTGAGTCAGCACCGAGACCCGCTGCGTTCAGTGTCCATGCGAGTTTCCCATTGTTGATCCAAGAGATGTACTAGATAGGGTCAGATAGGTGAAAAGCAGGAGCAGTGGGAATCCGACGCACTCCACCGTCACTATCGAAACCTGGCTTGTACTGTATGCAAATTCAGAAACCCGTCACTGGCATCGTGATATACTTACCTCAAAGCCGTAGACCGCAAAGCAACCTGTACCCAGCTGGTAGCAATCCTGATTGGTCTGACTGATGACAGACGTGGCCTGCTGCGTGCTTCCACCAATGTACGAGTTGAGGTCAGAGACAGATGCATCGGCAATGACGAGATTCGCAGAACTGTTATCCCAGACATATGCATCATTGAAGGGCTGTGAGTACGATGAGCTTTGTTGTCGAACTGATGGCGGACCGTACCCACCGCCCATTGAGCAGACTGAGACACCTCGCCGACGCTCTTGGCGACCTATCATGAAAGTTAGGATGAAATTCTGTGTCGCCATATCGGATCCCTACCTGCGCTTCGAATACATCGATTTCCGGCGCGGCGCGTCCAACATACGTTCCATCAGAGTGTTTTGGCCCGGGATGACTCTCGCCTGGGCAAGTACACCTCGATAGTCTTTGACCCGGAAGATAGGAAAGCGCGTAGTCGTAATCTTTGCTGCCACTTGTCGTTGCGACTTCAGGTAAACCATTGATGGTCTGATTAGGGGCGGTGCCGACGTCGCAAGCATCGTAGGTATAAGGCCACTGGAAAGAAATTCAATACTGAACGAAATATCGAGGAATCCACGTACAGTTCCTTCTAGAGTGGCACCATAGCCCGCCCGTCCAAGGTTGCCCATCGTCCAAACAGCCGGCCATAGACCGACAATGTTATGAATACCGGGAAGTCGGACAGATGTCTCAAGGTAGCCACCAGTGTAGCAGAACTTGTTCCATGATTGTATCATGCCTATGAGATGTCAGCACACATGCAGATGGCCAGTACATCGAGGCGACGCACCTCCTTGATAATGCAACCCATGGGTTTCCTTCTTCGAGAGCGTCAATGTGAGAGAGCCGTTCGAAGTCGTCACTCCAGCCGGGTCGTACCATTCCATGTTGTTGGTACCCTAGACATAGTGATGAGATGGTTTGCGTTTTCTTGTGTATAAGTATTCACCCAGTAGTGAAGATCCACTGCTTCCCAATACGGGTCGTCGCCAGGATAGAACGTGCGGCCCTCTGTCTCGAACTCATCCGAAAACACGAGCGTAAGCTCTGTCCCATCGTGTAGAGATTTGATGGTGTATGCGTCCTGTGGTGTATCGAGATCGATGAGACCAAAGTTCCCCATCTCTGGAACTTGTCCGGACGAGTTCACACCGAGGTTTTGAGTGAGTCCTGATCCGTGCTTTTGCTGCCAGAAGTGCAGAATGGGGTAACCGACGCTGAATGAGACGTTAGCGGAATGTCAAGAATTTTCGAACGAGAGCTCACAATAACATTAGCAATGACATTAGCAAGATGAAGAGACACCCGAGGTTGGCGAGTCCTCGAGGTGACAGTGTTCCGTCGCAGCTTTCGTCAACCACTAGACCATCGCGGACGGTGGGATTGTGCAGATCGTCGTCGGCTTCTTTTTGGCTGTAAGAGATTGCTGATCCCCAGGTGCTAGGGTCCGGTGCAAGAGAGAACTGCGGTCGCGGGATCGGCGCCGAACTATGCGACGGATCAAGATTACTCACCTTGCCCGAGATGGAGGAGTCAGTGTGCACCGAAGAAGTACCGTAGGGCGACTCTCTCTACAGAGCCTGTCAGAATGTGCGCGTCTTCAATTTTCGTTCGCGACGCACCCAGTCGGCCTGTGTACGAGTCAAGGACAGAAGGCTCGTTGCAGAGGTAACGTCTCGCCGCCGGGAAGATTCAGACATGACGGTAAACTGTGAGGAAGAGCAAGTGAGGGGTTGATCACCGTTGGTGACTGGTTAGTGGCTAATATTTGTTCTTCGGCCTCAACCAATGTTGTCATTGGAAAATTGTGGTGCTGATAAAAAAACAGGGCTGATCGGATATGGCAATCAATTCGCCGCATATGGAAGTCACCATCACTACAGGACCCCCGACAATACACTCAAATGTCATTTCCAATTTTGGTCCAAAATCACACTTTTTTCCGCACAGGCAGGTGCTCAATTCGGCCAAAGTTTTCCGCACATTGCCGCAGACATCTCAAAAGTGGCAAATTTTTCCGCACAAAATACTGACATTTTGATTTTTGCGCCACATTTAGCGCTCGGCTGGCGCGATCACCCAAAAAACTTTCTCAGAATGGCCAAAATTTTCCGCACCGGCACAGACGTGCGCCTGATTTGCCAAATTTTTTCCGCACACTTGACACAGAGATTTTCGCCCAAATGGCCATTTTTTCCGTTTCTGAGCCACAGGTCGAGTCCAAATTCTCAAAAAATTTCCGCACACCGCAATGACATTTCGGTGTGCTGTCGGGGGTCCTATCACTACTTGGTGGAGCCGCCATCGTCATCATGCAGTCATGGACCTCCAGGGACCATCACAAGTTGTCGCGAGTTGCCCGTGCAGGCTCGAAGACGGTCATCAGAAACTCACCTGATCCTGCGAGCCCGCGTCAAACAGACACTACCACCTCGGATCCAGTACAGTGTCATTCTCAGTTGTTTAGCGATACAGTCAGTACGTCTCCCAGAAGACATCCGGCATCACCTCCCTCATCACTGTGTATTCATCGTCATTGAAAGGAAACAGAAAGAAAAAACAGACACTTACACGCCCAATGATGCTCACCCTGTTCGTCCTGGATCTTTCCCAATGGATTGTGGGCATCCGACAGAATGAATTCTTGCTCCCGTCCCTCCGGGATGCTCTCAAGTATAGCTTGCAAATTGATCTCACGGTCCTTCAAGCTCGTGAGACAATGCCGACGCAAGGGAGAGCCCAAGAAATCCTCTGGCGTTGGCTGTCTAAAAGTCATAGGCGAAGGAGAGGAAGTGCAAAAGAAAGCCTGTCAAAGAATGAAAAGGAAGGCAACTCGACTGAACAAGGCACTTACAATGTTCATGAAATCAGTCTTGATTTGCTCCTTGTTTGTTGGCTTCATCAAGTCGTGGAACGCTCTACACTGGCCGAAAGTCTTGATTAAAGTGAGTGTAACCATGCGCATCGAATCTGAGAACACATATCCGGCATAGTTCTACGCAGATGGATCAGTGAGGAAGTTGCGGGTGTATTGCGGCTACCTACCACCACAAGAACGCCTTCGGGTTGCATGGAACTCTTCAAATCTGTCCAGAACTCCGAGGTGAAAATATGTCCTGGGACGCCGCCGCCCGAAAAGCAGTCGTGCACCACAATGTCGTAAAGTTCAGTAGGGTTCCCGGCATCAACGCTTTCTCTTCTTTGTGCAGCCCACCCTCTAGCATCCTCCAAAAACACCTTGCCTTCGCCCGGATCTGGCAGACCAAAGAATCTCAGCGCGGCCTCGTAGACCGCAGGATCGATCTCGACGATTGTCACGGACAGGCCATGCCTTTGGAACGCGGTTGCCGACACGCCAATACCTAACCCACTACGACATAAGACACGCTATATGCATGACTGTGAATGAGAACTCACATGTTGAGGACACTCTCTGGCTGCTTGGCTGTACTATTGATGAGACGCGCAGCCTCTTGGAGCACGAAGGCGCCGTAGATAGAATCGCCAAGGGGATAGCCAAACGAGTCGTTCAAGGGAGGAACACCGTCAAGGATCATGATCTTGGGCTCCAGCCAGACGCCGCCGAGAAGACTGTGGGCGGCACGGAGATATCTGACGCTGGACATCGAATCAGACGTGTTCGTCGAAGGTAGTGCCTCGCCAACGACAATGAGGCCAGTTGTCGACTGGACTGCATAGTGTATGTTTAGTGGATAGGACGGATGTTTGTAAGTCTCCTCGAGGGGATGAGGGAGAACGGGAGAGCGTAGGAGGGGATATAGATACGGAGCGACTCCGAAGAAGGCCACCAACACGACGGCTTTGGTTTGAAGAGGTGTGAAGGTCGATCTTGTGGAAGTCTTTGATGCAGTCTTTCGCTTCTTGGACGTGGATTTTGGTTGTGAAGAAGGAGAAGAAGGCCGGAATTGGAGCGCGAGTATGGATACAGTGGTGAATAAGAAGGATACAAGGAGGAACTGCTTGGCTGTTAGTCAACGACATGCACTGGAAGGACGAAAGACTTGCGATGTCAGTTTCTGATACGCTGTTCAAGAATGTAATCTGGCTCATCACTGGCCGTGTTTGGGTGAGAACGAAGAACGGAATCGCGATGGTTGATGCAACATCGAATGCGCGAGGCTGATGTCAATCCCGTCAGCAGAGATAGCAGCAGCGACTGGGGACACACCTCTGAGCGCCCCAGAAAGCTGGCCATCGCGGCCACCATAGGAAACAGGACAGCGCCATGGGTCAGTGCCGGCCCCCAGAACGCATCCTTGTACCTCGCTGTCCACACCGCTACCCAGTACGTTGCATTCGGCGATACCGCCAGTAATACCCCACAGACGATGGCCCGTTGACTGGTGGTAAACCGGAATGGTTGGAAGCACGAGACGCTCAATGCAGCGAGCAGTACTTTGTTGAACAAGTGCGCTGTCGGCACCGAGGCATAGATAGGAATCAAGGCTCGTTCGTAGGCGAAGACAGCGAGCGCGAGAGGCAAGAGGGCCCCTACAGAGGGCGCTAGCCGCTGCAAGGCAAGCCCGCTTGACATTTAGAGTTCAAGACACGTTCCATTTGGCGCAGCGCGGAAGAAATTGACGGTAACTGACGGTCGGTTGCCAAGCCGTGCGGGCCGCCGATATATACACGAGCCTCGATTCTTGCGAAATTTATGCACGCCAGACGTCTCATCGCCGTCTCACAGGGCTAATTATTTCACAATTCACCTATCCAGTATCTGCCACTCTATGTCCACTCGATGGTGCCGATAGGCTCTGTTCAATCACCAAAATGGACCTCATGTACAACAACGATCAGTATTTTGAGGTTCCTACAATCTTCCGATGCATTTCTGCCGCTAGATTTCTTCCTGTTTGTTCAGAAGGATGTAATTCGTCCCAGAAGAAGTATGAATCTCTCTCCGCAAGCGTGCAATCGCCGCTAGGGAGACTTCAATCAGGCGTTCAAGCACTAAAACTTCGGGAACTTACACTCCACACTGTCTCCAGTCATTTGGATCAGGACATTGGTGACAATGGCCAGTGACATTGGCGGGGATACTTCCGTTGAAGTATCGTGTGGGGTTGTAGTACATCTCCTCGAAGAAACTGTACGTGTCGAACCATTGAACAGAGCCATGACCCTTCCACTGTTGGTTGAGGACGTTGACGCCGTCTTTGAGCATCCGGTTGAGACTGTTGACAAGGTTGTAGATCCCCTTGTGCCAGGCGTTTCCATCGTGCACTTCTGGCCAATAGATAGTTCCCGCCGATGAGTTTGAATATAACGGTGTGAGTTGCAAGGGAGTCAAAGAGTTCAAGATGAACTGTCGCGCTCCAAGGTCGTACAAGCGACGAATAGCATTGAGCTGGCAGTCAGCGACATCCGGGAGAGAGACGTTGAGGGCTTGGTCGTTCGTGATGAAGGAGTGGAGTCCAATGTCGTTCGTGCCAACGAAGATGATAACCACGAATGACGATGGATCGAGCAAGAGCCTTTGGTGCGAGCTGATGTGATCCTGGATGAACCAGGCCTGCTGGCCAGACGCCACATCGGGGAGACCGTTCACGGGGGTTAGAGTTTCCGAGCACACCGCCCCACCAGTCGCGTAATTCCAGATCGTGTAGTTTCCATAGAGCCCGAGATACCATGGCCATTGAACTCCACCGTCAGCGGCGGTGTCGGCCTGTGGTCGGCATTAGCTGACACACTGTCAGCAGCACCGGGGGACGTACGGGCGGATACACCTCTTGATAATCTTTGCCTGGATAGCTCCCGTTAGCGATACTGTGTTGGCGTGATTGATCTGGATGAATCAGGTTCAGACACCTTGACATGACAGTGGCGAGGAACAAAACATGCCAGTATAACTGTCTCCGAACAAAACGACATTCGAGATTCGAGAGGCGATAGTCGCACTGGCAAAGACGAAGCACAAAAAGAGAATGATGGGCCGGGAAGGCATCTTCATCCACGTCCCAGAGCGCTAGCCAGGCGGGTTATATATTGTGAATTGAGGCATCGGACCTGGAGAAGGACGGGCCGTGCGTCGAAGAGCACCTGGGGATGGAGGTCACGATGGGTATTTTCAAAGGCACTTTGGAGAGTTTATTGTTGTGCATGCCCTTCGCGTAGCTCGGGAGGTGCGATCTTGGTGCAGTCGGGGACGCCAGATACGAAAGATAAGGTGAGAATTGCGAGCGCAGAGAATGGTCGCACTGAGAATCGTAAGTCTGAACGCCAATCGTCGGGAAGAGCTCAGTCGGTTGTTGATTGCCGAAAGCCCGAGGTTTGTCCAGAAGCTTGAGGTCCCACAGCTCTTGGTCTAGGGTGTTCGTCCATTCGATGAAGCGTATGAAGGTCCCCGGCGGACAAAATTATTAGCACTATGTACACCTGGTTAAGGACTTGATATACCCGATCGAGGACTATGTACGCACCACCTGAGACCACACTTGCGCGGTTTGGTATTTGCTACCCACGTGGCTTGGTACTAGCTTGCGTAGCTGGGTACTTGCAGCTCACATGGCTTGGTACTTGCGGCTCGCGCTCACGTGGCTTGGTATTTGCCGCTCACGTGGCTTGGTCCTTGCCGCGCGCATGGCTTGACACTGTTACTTGAGGTTATTTAGCGGTACTGTACACTTGACCCTCATCACACACATGCCTCCTTGTGTGCAACGCTTCCCAATGGCATTTGTTGCTCCCTCATCAGACTAGCTTTCCGCTCTTTGCTCATCAGCAAGTCTCAGTTAGACTCCGAACTTGTGCCGCTACGTCCTGTCAACAAACTAGGCCGGATCTTACAGTAAGTACCGCACTGCAATGAAGCTCATTATGCCATTGGGTCAACTAGGTCAAGCATTCAGCTTTCTGGGCCAATTTCGATCTAACGTCGGAACAAGGAAGATACGCCATTGGTTCAATATAATGGTGCCACATTGTTTTTTACATATATATATATCTGTTGCATTGTGATGATTTTCAGTATCATGGCCCGTCCAGCATCCTCCATACTCGCTGACAACCTTTGCATTGCTTTCGAGGCCTTGAAGGTCGATGTCACGCGTGTCTTGACCAGTCAAATTGGCGACAGCCGATTCATTGCACAGCAGCGTCGGCGCTGCGAAGACTTTCTTACACATGTGCAACATGCATGGGTCAGCTCTTTCCCCGAGTCAGCTTGCACACCGTAGTGAGACTCATTATATTATAGTCCGTTCAGGCAATAAACCCGCCTACATATCAAACTATGCAGACAAGCATTACTACAATGCAAGAGTGCCTTGATAATGCTCTCACCATCTCCGCCGACCCTCCCAACTCTACCGCCTCTACAGCTGTCATTGCTAGGGAATATATCTATACGGGACGTCCAGGACGACCCGCAATTGCTATACCTTCTGACGATCTTCAATTGCTTGCTCACGGTCGCACTACAAATGTCGACATTGGCGAGCGTTACAGTTGTGCTGCACGTACCATTCGAAGACGTCGCATAGACTATGGCATTTCTACTCCCGGCCCCCCTGTTGCCCAGACTTCCACACTGGCTGATGGTACTACTTTGATCACGTATCAGCCCGGTCGTTCATCGGACTTGTCAACAATGTCGAACGATGACTTGGACCATCTGATAACTCAGATTTATCATCAATTTCCTGCCTTTGGCCGTCGTATGATTGATGGTTATCTCATCTCTATTGGTGAACGAGTACCTCGTCAGCGTGTCATTGAGGCGTATGCTCGCGTTATTGGTCCAACAACGCGTACTTTTGCAACACGCAGAATTACACGACAGGCATACTCTGTTCCAGGACCAAACAGTCTCTGGCATCATGATGGACAACATGGTTTGTCAATGCTTATATTATGTGAAAAGAAAGCTCACTGTAGCGCAATAAGGACTCATTCGCTGGAAAATGGTCATTCACGCCTTTGTCGACGGTTATTCGAGACTCGTTCTTGGCATTCGCATTAGTAACAATAATCGAGCAACTACAGTTCTAGACTTGTTTCACGAGATTGTGGCGCAGTTCGGCTATCCAAGCCGTGTACGCGGAGATCATGGTACTGAAAATTTGTATGTTGCACGTGAGATGGAAGGTATCAGAGGCCAGAGTCGTGGGTCTTATATCTTTGGACGGTATGTGACTGTTTATGAGCAACCACATATATACTAATTCTGAATCTCTGATTCAGATCAGTCCATAATATTCGAATTGAGCGGCTTTGGGTCGATGTTACTAGAGGTCGGGAAGACTCTCCTGTCGCTGATTATATGATGGGTGACTCAGGATCTGTATCTTAGGCACAGGTCAAGGTTGGAAAGAATTTCTTCGACAACTGGAAGCAGGTCAACGCTTAAATCCTGAGAATGACGCTCAGCTTTGGCTCCTTCACTTTGTTTTTCTTCACGACATCAATCTGGATCTAGCAAAATGGGCTGATGTCTGGAACAACCACATTATCTCCAGTCACACCGAGACTCACCGTACTCCAATATGGAAATATGTACACGGTATGGTGACTCAAGGTGTTCGTGGCGTATTTGCTCCACTCCCTCCAACCGATCCTGACTTTCATGGCGACGAAGCTGACGGCTACGGAGTTGATTGGGATGATCTCGATCACTCGCCCTTCTATAATCATTTCCGCGAACACAACACAACTGATATCGAAGCTGATCCCTTTCTGACGACTCAGCCAGAGCATTTGGCACATGTAGAAGTGCCAGATGTTCGTTGTCCATTCACCGCTGAGGAGGTGTCACAGCTTGACACTGCTCTAGAAGCTCTATCTCATCGCCATACGTCTGATTTCAATCAGCGAATACTTGTATGGAGAGACGCATTGGCACTAGCAAACAGCATTTGGCGGCAGCGCAATGCAGGATAGATTTCAAGAGTAAAAGTAGTATCTAAGTAGCGTTAAATTCTCCTTGAAAGTTCAGTTCAAACGCTGCGTGTAAAATAACATCAATGGCCGGTTCTGTTCCCGTCATGACTGCATCCCACTCCTCAGTACCTGTTAAAATGTCTATCTGTGTATAACAGACATGAACACAGATTCCCACATCTAACAATTCTTCAGATTGTGTATCTGTACGTCTGACAAAACACAACTGTAGATATCATGAGACATTGTCATAGAGAGGGCGAGTAGAAACTTACTCGTAACAGGTCACTTGAGCTGAAAAATCTGCTACCCGTGATACCGACGAGAAATCTTATCAGTCGGATCTTAGGATCGTGTGAGAGCCATCTATAAAGTGATGACATCCATTTGTTCTCCAGATCTTTTTCGGATGACCCTTCTGCAGCTTCGGTAGAATGCGTGATTGCGTTCATAATTTTCTCCAGTGTAAGAGCTCGACGGCCCTCATACAAAAACCGCACCAATCGAGTCACGGGTTGTGACGCGAGGAACACTTCCAGAGCTGGGACCTCCATGGATATCTTGAACCCATACATGAGATGGTCAAGGCGGGTTTTCAGATGACCGATGTCTGGGTTACCGCCAAAGACTATTCCGAGATGTATAGTTCGCTTAACCTCAGACATTTGATCCGAAGTCATGTGACTAAGCTGAGCGATCTAGTACGTGAAATATATTCCTGAGTTCATAACTTGATATGTCAAAAAAAAACTTACATCAAGATTTGCATACTGCGAAGCAGCTTGGACTGCCGGAGAGGTTGCATCGTAGAAAGTTAGACCATCGCGTCGGATCGACTGAACAGGTGGCCAGGAATCTCGGAGCTCCGACGCAAATCGGGAACACAAAGCCTGAGCAATTTCGGGATATGAAGTTACGACAAATTGACCTGAGAGTAGATAGTGGAGAATGAATGGCGAGATTGGTAGAGTATCAAAACCCCATCGCATAATCAGCTGCAGCAGCAACCCAGATATTCGCAAGAGTTGTACATCCTCAAATGATGGACTAAACTGAATGTCTTTGAGAGTGAAGACACCGTCAATCAGTGTCGACCAGAGGCGACTCTCAGATATTTCGGCTAATAAGAGATTTGCCAATGTCCTGTGAACGCCAACGCCCATTGCTGTAGCTGGGTTACATGCATTAGGACCATGGTCAATGAGAATATGGATGCTCAGAGTCGGATTCGCAAGTCCGCGTAATGAGAACGCTGACATCGAACAAGTTTCTGATGAAAGAGGAATTTGGTTGCCAGTAACCTGCACGCGTAATACCGCAATGAAGAAAGTTTTGATCTTGTCGAGAGACGGTCCTTCGATTCGCGTAATGAATGAGTCTGTGGGAAAGAACGTTCGCAAAGTATCCCAGTCCTCATGAAGAGGAGGTTCGAACTCTGAAGTGATCTCGTCGTGAACTTCAATGGGATGACCAGCAGTGCTTCCTTCGACTGAGACCATTTCAGGCTCTGCGATCATGTCTCCAGCTGTCGAACCGGCAGTGTCTCCTTCGACTGTATTCACAGTAGGTGTATCAGGCTGCACTGTTATACTTCCAGCTGTTGCAATTTGCAACACTTCGGAGCTGCCGGATGAACCAGTGACGTCTGAGTCACGTGGTAGTGATGTCAAGGTTGGGCTTGGCGAGATTGGAGTATGTTCGCGTAAACGTGAAGATAGGCGGGTAGAGGGGCCCATGGAAGGTGACACAATACAAATCCGTTGGCCAGGTGAGATTGGATTGTTCGTAGCTATCAGAATCGCATCATCGATACAGAGCTCGTACTCACAGGAGATCGACTCGACTGTCTCAGCTAGATCTGTCGTATAGTGACCTGTCCACAAACGACTATGAAGACACATATGAGTGCCCTTGCCATGATATGGCCCTATCAATGGAACATAGCGAGGAACTATCTGGTTTGTCAGTAGGTATACATATGCTTGTATGGTGTACATACCAATGATGATGATTCGTGAACCATTATAAGGTTCCGGATGGTATTTCAACAAAGCACGGTCCATGTCACGAAAGCGTAGCTGTTCGGGGTTGGACCCGTGCAATGCTGCGCCTGAGCGTGCTGTTGCTAGGGCCCTTTTACGAGGAAGAATGATATGCCAAAAAATTCTCCGCTCGTTCTCGGGAATGTTGGCAAGGATGGTATTTGTGATAGCCTCATAGGCTAAGCCGGCATGACCAAGATGTCGCTGCACAGCTGGATCGAGAGACTCGGATACGATATCATTATCAAGGACGGTAGCATTGAACGTGAAGCCGAGACCAAGATCGTGGGCACGTTGGTAGAAACGACCAAGGCGTCGCATGTCAGGTGCATGGAGACTTGTTGAACTAGTGTAGTGGGATAGCGGTCGTGGAGAGATCACAACTTTGTAGCTGCGATGTGTTCGGGTAATGACAGCAAGACTCCGAACACCGTAGGGAGCTGACGTAGATGTCTGAGAACGATTACTACCTCGCGACCTTGAGGATGAGGATTGGATGGGAGGCATAGTAATCGTATTCGTAGCAAGCATTGGGATCTGAAACGGACTTGCTGAAGATATGCCGAGTGGGGGGTTGTTTCGCATCACGTCTGTTCTATTTCTACCTGCTTCACGGCGAGAGTTATTGACAGATGGGATTGGGGTTGTATACGACGCAATGGCAATATTTTGCGAGCCAAGTTGACTCTGTAGATTGTTCGAAGTTCCGATGGGTGCAGGAATGTTGCCCTCGTGTGGAGTCGGTATATGCTCATAGTAACGAAGCCCACAGTTCAAATGAACACATCGAGCAGAGGGGTCAGTGGGCGAGAGCAACTATAACGTATGTCAGAACAAAAAATCAACAGAAATAAGATGAACGCACATTAAGATATTGTCTATTTTCTACACGACATCGCCGAACTTCCAATGGCGGTTCTTGTGGTGCAACACTGCGAGAATGGAGCTCGCCTGTGACTTTATGACCGCAGATGCATATTCCATCCCGAACCTGTACCCTATCAGTTACACGAATACCAAATTTTATGAAGAACATACACTATATGCACTAGCACATAAACAGCCGGGTGATGTACACCCTGTACCAGGCATTGATAAACAGTGTCAGAGAACAACTCCAACACTGTCGTAGGTAGGGAGAGGAAAAAAAAAGAGTATTCGACTCGGTAGGACCAGAATGATTATATGCACTGTCGGTACACTAGAAGGTCAGATTCTAGGAATCGAGTTCCGAGTCTATCGGTGGAGCCAGATTCCCTTATGGTAAGCCCGGGGATTCTCGCCACCGGGGATCATCGCGCCGGATGCTGAAAGATTCTCAGGAGTACTCAGCGAGTGTCAATTTCTATTCATCTGTATCACTATCACTAGATAGAAATAGAGGAGTAGACTGATATTCATATGTTTGTTTCAGTTCCTCGTCGGTCAGTTCAGACAGAGCTTTCAGTAGCGATCGAAAATCTACAGTATCTAAGCGATCAATTTTGCACAAGATGTGCTCGGTGATAAGTAGGTTGAATGAGATCCGCGTCTTGAGATGATCTGGTATGAAGTCGTTAAGAAAATCATGAACCGTGTCCAATGCTTCGCAGATCTCAAGTTCTGTTGTACATGAGAATCCAAGGCCTTTTCGGAGACCCTTCAAAGCACCTTTTCCCTTCAATTCGCCGAATAACAGGTTTGCTAGATCGGCTGTGGTTGGGAACTGCGCAGCACCCGCAATAGCATAGTCGCCAGCCAGTACGAGAGCCTGCAAGGACCCAACACCCTCCAAGCTCCTCATCTTCGTGTAGACAGTAGTAAATGAAGGAAGTTCCTTTTTGAGAAGCCATGAAACGAGGTCGGGGTTGTCGAGGGCGGTATCATAGCCTGGAACAAGATCTGGATCCCGTCTAGTCCAAGCACCATAAGCTGTACCAACACAAAAGAAGGCTTTTTTGGCTTCTACACGATCCTCCGCATCCGCGATAGTCTCGAATTTAGCATCAAATGATGCATATGTGTTCTGCCAGTCGTTTAAGTTTGTAAACATGGTTTTCTTGACTTGGTGTAGGAATGAAGAGTTATGAGTGACAGCACGATAAACAATAGCGCTGAATAGACCTGCTCGAGTATAGAGATGATGCGCGGAGAAGGGACCTGCAGATTCGAGGACAATGTTGCGTGAATATGCAAGATCACGCCATGGAAGCTGCTTATCAGAGTGTTTTCGAACATGCTCTATGTATCGGTGGTGAGCCAAGCGAAAGACCTCTAGGGAAGTCTTGTTCTTTTTGCGTGGTGCAACATGAGGCACAGCATAGTCAGGATCATCTATCAAGGGAAACAGCGGCTTGAGCATGCTCAGAAGTCGAATGAGAGCATATTGGATGGAGAGGGGTAGAGCTGCATATTTTGTATTCTGCAACAGACGTGGTCCTTGAGGTACAGGAGTAGGTGAGCGAGCTGGGTGCTCTGGCCTACTATGCTGGTCTGCAACTTGTACTGATGAACGCAGAGACGAAGTAGAGAGATGAGACAATGCAGGACTGAGTTCAGGATGTTGACTGCGTGTATATAGTCTAGGAAGAGGAATGTCTCGTTCTTCCGACTCGAATCGGGCTTCGCGTTCAGTGACATTCGACAGCAACCAATGCCCTTGACCATCAGTATGATGTGCCAATAGGTCGGTTACTTTAGATGGAAGATATCGCTCTTGGGGAGTTCTCCAGACATCCACGACACCATCAATCTTTCCTAGAATGTTTCGGACCTCGGTGCTAGGTTCAACTAGGAAATCCCGACACCAGCTCTCGACCTTTGTGAGATTCGGATTGTGATCACCCTTGTTGTCAAAGAGATGTTGTCGCATGTGCGTACACGATTTCCAGACAGGGTGTAATAACAGTACTGCTGGAGAATGCCGCAAAACTAGGTGATATACAAGCTCCGCCTGTGGCCTGCCTATCTCAAGAAGTGTAGGAAAGTGGAACCATGAGGAGACGATACGCATTGCGTGTTCGATTACGGTTCGTGAAGGAGGGTTCAGATCACGTTTGGAGGACAATTTCATCGAGAATATCTGACGTTGTCTGGCAATAGTGAAGCCAGATAGAAATTGAGTCGAGGACCACTCGATTACCCCCGGACCAGCAAAGAACTTGAGTTTGTCCTCTACTGCCATACATAGAGGACCAAGCCAGTGTTTCGATGGCGAGTCTCTCATATCATATCCTGCTGTAGCTTCTTCGTCGAGCCATTTCCAAAGGATCATGTTCTGGAGTAAGACGCTCTGATTCTGAATGCGTAGATGAATGTCTGTCGTGTTGCGACGACTAGATGTCCATCGAGCGTGAGATGCAAGAGACAAGATAGTATGACCGTCGAACAGGGATCCATCCGCATAGTCATCTAAGAAAGACGCCCACTCTGATTCGCTTTCCCCAATGATTTTTCTGGTATAACGTCGCACATCTCGAAGAACTTGCTGCACATGCGGAAGAGAGATATGCGTCACAAGTGTCTGATTTCGAGGATCTGTTACATGCTCATTGGATACAGTTCTATGACCTCTTGAAAAACTTCAAACCTTTCTTTCGAGCTTTAGATCGTGTGCTTTCCAACGGAGTAGATATACTATCATGCACAGTTTTTGTACGCTTTGAACGTGGTTCCAAGTCCTGAAGAGCGTCGCCTGCTCGAGTCTTCTTGAAGAAGGCTAGACAATAACCTTAGCATATGACAATCTATTCAGAGAGCATCACTTACCCTGTCTGCGTTGTGGACGGCCACCAACAGGTCCATCAAGTTGTTGTGCTGTAGCGCAAAGTGCAATAGTATCTGCATTCCTTTGCGCGAGCTCATTGTAAGCACGTGCAACAGATCCATCAAGACGAGGATTCCCAAAGGGAAGATGTTGTAGAGCAGGGTCATCGGAAGCTTGAGCCATCATGTCTACAGGGTACTCGGTTGTAGGGTGTACAAGTTGTGAAGAGGAAGTGCGAACTGGTCCAGGCTGACACTCAATTGAGGCCCAACCTGGTCCAAGCTCTGTAGGTTGGGCAATGATGCGCTGTTCATCAGACATGGCTGAGAAGCTAGTGATGAACCGGTCTCTGTCGAATCGAAGGCCCAAGGAAGCGGGTGGCTGCAGGAGATAAAAGGAAACCATTTGTGCGAAACTTCGTGCAACATAGTCAAGATACGCTTGACGATCCATGATAGCGAACCCATCTGCTAGCATGTTTGGATGATTGGTACTCGCTCGATGCTCAAAGTATTGCTGAGGATCCCATCTCTGCATCTCCGATGGTAGTCGTTGGAGACCTCCTTGATGATCGGCTGCAAAGGCCCATGAAGACAGTCCGTGAAAGAAATGAAGAGGACAGTATGCAATTGCAGTGACGCGAGTATAGGGAGGAACCTCAGTCGTGTCATCCTTGTAAACGGGAACCGAGCCACCATGCATGTGAAGCCCCGAAAAGCAGAGAGACGAGCCGGGTCGCAGAATCCAGGCTACACCCAGTTCAAGGATGAAGAACAATTGTTGTTCGATGCGATCGTCATCTGCAGAAAGTACATTCATGATGGTAATACCCGCTGGATCATCAAACCGATCGATGTGAATTCCGCCAAAGGAGCCCAGTTGAGCGATAGCTCGAAGCGCTGGAGGAAGGTGAGATATATAGTCTGATAATAGATAGACGATCGTACCGAGGACTCGTTGAACAGCAGCCGCCAAGTTGATTTGGAACGCAGGCGAGCAAAAATTTCCATATGCACCGATACGAGGCATGTTTACAGCGTTGACTTGGTCCTCGATTATTTGCAAAACTTCTGGGGGTAGCACTCGACAGAGTGCAGTCATGCTGCTATCAGCAATAGCCTATGTTAGTCATATCTATTAGCATTCGGACGTATATTAGTGTCGTTGAGACATACCTCAAGAAAGGTCTGACGACCAGCGATGTTACCATCAGCGTCGTCTGCTGCATCTTTGAGACCGCGCGACGGGCCCAACAATTGCCGTTGATGCTGGTGGTTCAAACTGACAGTATACGCCCGTGTTCCAGCTTCCATTGGATTGACACGTAGACTCCGTTCCCAATGGGCACCACCCTCGCGAGTGTTGTTACCACCCGTGGGCAGGTCACTGGTCAATTCGGCTTCGTCCCCGAGAATCCACTCTCGTGTCTCCCGCCGAGCCTGCTGTTGTTCTGGCGTAAATGATGTACTATGCACAGTGTGAGAGCGGCATACGGTAAAAATTGGAGACAATCACCTCTTGACGCCCCATGTTTTCAAAACGTCAGGTTTGGACGGATCTCCACATCTGTTCCGCATAAAAACGATGGGTTCATCTTCAGGATCAAGAAGCAAGATGCCTACATGGGAAGTCAGTTAATGGGACTCTTCAGAGGAGTAGTTTTCATTATTACCTTTGGCGTCGTACGGGCTCATAGTTCCGACACGGGTCAGGAGTTCCAGCATGCCCTCCTTCGTAAAATCCCCGTAGAGCACATACATAGGTCCAACGTAACCTTTGGGCTGCTGCGGATGGCTAGTGACTTTGTAAACCTCAGCGAAGACTGGGTCACGGTCCGGAATCGACAGAAGTTCACCCTGAGGAGGAGGCACGGTCGTCGGTCTGGGAGAGGGCGGTTCCGACTGTCTGAATGATTTGGGAAGGGGTGTAGGAGTCGGACTCCGAGATGGTGACTGCTGCTGGCGGCGCATAGGAGCTGTGCCACGGAGTTGAGGAGCCATTGAGAGGGAACAACCCCCAAAATGGCAGAGAGATGATAGAAGGAAGCGAAGGGGATCAGCCATCAACAATAAGTTTTCCACATCGAACACAAGACTGATGACGTGTTTCAACCTTAGGATTCCTGAATCCTAAGGTTGAAACACGTCATCGGTACCCTAGACCTCCCACATCAACCAACCATGGATGTAGGCCGCTGTATCTGTCTATGCCTGCGTACAAGGCTGTCGCCGGAACGTTGGACAATCCTGTGAGACTCGAAGACGACCTCGAAGAGAGGGCGGGACTGATGTTGCGCAGCCACCACGAGCATGGCAATACCGTGCTGCACATCTTCAAGAAGAGCATGTACGCTGTGCTGGCAGACGTCCCCGCGGACGCCACGTTGATCTATGTGGATGCCAACACCGCGCATGGTGCGCAGGACATTAATATATGGACGACACTCGCGATAACAAATCGACGCCTTCATGCACTGCACATCGCGTCTGACTGCAGGCCATCCACGCGCCGAACGGACTAAGGAGATCAGGGGTGTCAGCAAACGATGGCCGTTCGCTCACCATGGATTGCTTTGCGAGAGCGCGGCGCTTCTCGAGGTTCCTGCGCGGTTGGAATTCGTTGACGCTTCGACACCGACTTGGACTTCTCAGGACGTGTCTGACAGCCAGCGCCAGCGCCTAGGTGCATGACGGCCACCACTACCCATTTGCATCAGGAACGCTGCCGCCTTCTGCGTCGTCAAGTAGACGCGCGGTTGATTGCAGCCGTTGACGACGAGGTAAGTTTACCTTGGTATTGACTTGTCTTGGATTATACTGACGATACGTGCAGGTAGGCGGCACGGCACCCAGTGCTCGGACGGGACGACGCCCTTCAGCTGCATGTGCAGGTGCATGTCCCTCTTCCTCTTTGCAGTTTCAATTTGACTGACTCTTTGTCGAGCAGTGGTCTTCGTTGACGCTCGTCCACCAGCTCTGCGACGCCAGACTCGGGACTTGACGCGGCTTCACAACGAGCGCCAGCGCCCACGGACGACCGAACGAACGAACGATCCGAACGAAGACCAGACGCCGGCGCCGTCATCAGGCCGCAACTTGCTCTAAGCTTGCACGTTCGCTGTACCTGTTTCCGAGGAACGACACCGTGTGGCTGCATTTACAGGTGCGTGTCCGTCTGTCTCTGTGGTTTCAGTTTGACTGACTTCTCTTTCTCTCCTTCTATGGCAGTCTTGCTCGTTGTTCGTGGACGCGCTCCTCTCTCCTAGGCCTCTGACGACGGACTCAACACTCCTCGGGACTTGACGCGACCCCATTCTCTCGTTTCGCGTCGACTCATCTGTTCTGTCTCTGTTCTCCGCTTGGTGAGTCTCGTTCTGCACATGATTTCTTTCATTCCCTCTGGGCTATATGGCGATGATTACAAATTATTCACACTGAATGACGGCTTGGTTCATTAGACCGTTCCTTGCTACATGGACGACCGCTCATCTATATGGTCATCCATATGGGTATGGATCGAACACACGCAGCAAACGCACTCTGGCTCGATCCATGCGAGGATCGGGCAACCATGAGCTCTCGAAGTGTGCTCATTCGCTGGGGATACGATACGTCACTAGTCAATTGCAGAGTCTCGCTGCTGACGGACTATGAGGCCGCGGCGTCCTATCTGGACTGGACGATTGTGGTTCACGGAATCCATATCTCCTTCCCTCATCCGTCCAAGCTCAATATGTCGTCGGCGTCCGGCACACCCTCGCCCATGTCCTCATCGGGGTACCTCTCGCGGTTCACCTCCAGGCAGACATTTCACGCTTGCTATCGTCCCAATGTCATACCTGAGCAGGGCTGGGACAAGATCGAGGCGGTGGACCCTGCGATGCAGAAGGCAGGGTGAAATGGACGCATCACCGAGGACTTGAGACGCACCACCCTCAGACGATACCAGAGTAGCTTGTATACAGTCTACTGCGCTGAAGGTCACAGACTTCGCGAAGCGACTCTATACGCACTGTACGGGTCAATATCGGTGGGCACTGGGAGTATCACTTGGTGAAGGCACCGTCGCGCTCGTCGCAGCAGCAGCGCGAAGAGGCGAACGAAGGAACCTATCCTCTTCTGCGGCGGCTCAGAAGAGTACGACCCTCAGAAGAGTACGACCCCAGCGACATTGGCGACGCATGATGGCAGAAGGATGAAAGAAAAGTCTTTGTGTAAGCCAGCCCGTAGCGCCCGAAGTCGACAGACATCTGATCACCGCTTCAGCAGGTGGATTAGAGATTTGGAAGTAGGAAGCCATATCCGGCATCGCGCATAACGATTGCCCTCGGAACCGTCATTGTGCACAGACCCACTCAACGTCCGTCTTCCATCCTCGTCTTGGGAGGGCACCCTACGTCCGTCTGTGTGGGCTATAAATGAACAGTAAGCTATCATCCCGAACCGCAACTGCGTGCCACCAATC
The DNA here is from genome assembly GCA_019915105.1 of Strobilurus luchuensis. Taxonomy (NCBI): domain Eukaryota; kingdom Fungi; phylum Basidiomycota; class Agaricomycetes; order Agaricales; family Physalacriaceae; genus Strobilurus; species Strobilurus luchuensis. The sequence goes on along the minus strand of JAHLMJ010000007.1, from coordinate 1,188,771 downwards.
AATGGATGTGAAGCATCCTCCCGGCTACAGGACGTCCCGCGAGCTTCTCCCTATCTCTCAGCATGATGAATACTGGCCTATGTCGTTTGATGTGCATCGGCAATGCAGGACGGCGTGCATCGGCAAGGCATTGCCTATGTTCCATCCCCGTTCCCGCTCTATCCGGCGCCAGCGTCGACGACGACAAGAAGGCCGCGTCGCTCCAACGGCTGCAGAGCCCTGGTGCATATGAAGGCCTCTCTGCGGACCAAGATGGGTGTGTGGACCGCCAGGACCCGCGCGTCCGATGCCGTTGTCTCTCTCGACGCCGCCTACTTTGACCGCGCTGCTGTATCAAAGCTCGTCCGCAGCGCATGTGGTGTGTTCGCGAGGGCGTTGGGTGTGCAATCACTCGCGATCACACGACACTCGCGATAACGACTCGACGCCTGGTCCGGCGATGGATGAGGAATGGGCAGGGTCCATCGGATGAGCAGGGCCCCGCGTTTGGAGATGGGCGCCGATTGCAGGTGCGCTTATGTCTCTGATTGTTGGATATGCCAGTACTGAACTAGCGTGTCCATTTCTTATAGGCTTGCTTCTGTGACGCTTGCGAATGATGTGGCTGATCGTGTGCCAAAGACGACTGTCGACGAGGCCGCTCAGTCTACCAAGCATGGGAGAACAATCATAGCAAAAGACGGCGACCTCAAAGCGGGACGTGCAGGATTCGGAACATGTAGTGTATTGTTATTATTATAAAGTACTTGACAAAGCACCGTTTCAACTGGGATTCGACTGAGACGAGCAGTTGTGCAAGCAATTCACCTAACTTTGAGCTGCACTCTCCAATACTCAGTCGAGCACCTCCAGAGCCAGCTCATGCAGTTCCGCGCCGCCCTCTTGGTCTTTGCCTGTGCGCGCCGCGATCCTATTCAGTGCGACCCCGCTCGAGCTCGCCGTCATGCATTCCAGCAGATGCGTACCTTTATCGGCGTTGATCCTTTGGCCGGACCGCAAAAGAATGGCTGGTGGGCTCGTGAATACGAGCTGAAAGCAATGGTGGACGAGACACTTGGGGTGATCTGCAGACAGTCTGTCAAAGGGCATGATCGCAAGCTTGCTGTATGCGAGTATTCGGAGTTTGAACCCAAATCGTTTCAATGACGCATCATTGCTTCTTGCTTCTTGACTACGACTTATGCGAGTATTGTGGTTGTTCCACAGTACTTGCTTACTTTGTAATTACTACCACTACATCTAGAGTCCAATGTCGGTAAGTGAGACTGAATTCTTGAGTGAATCTGAGTGTCCTAACCAGACCCTAGTTGACGTTCCAAACATATGCGCGTGTTCAGGCCATATTGAACAAGGGCACCTGCTTTCTTGCCGATGGAGATATCTTTTATACTCCTAACAACGGCCCAATCTTCGAAACCATCCCACGTCGATTCTCAAATCACGAATATATCTTCCGCCACACCAATCTCTCTCTGAAATTGTTCCATCAGCCCATCTGGTGGACAGATGCATATGGCTGGCTTTCTTTCACTCTCTGGCATCCCCATTTCTCCGAATATCCATTCCATGTGCTTCTACAAACCGAAGTCGCACCCCTTTCTGAGCACTCTTTTGGTCTTGAGCCCAACGTCGTTGAATCATGGCTTAACCTGGAGCGTATGCTTGCACATGCAACTTACATCCTTCTATCAAACAACAAAGCCATTGGCTTTCGGCCCATCCCCGCACACTCCTTTGGCTATAATCGCACTCACACAACCAGTAGACAAGCTCATACAGCTGTACTATGTTCACGAGACTGGTTTGCTATCTGGGGAGCTTTGCTTGCATATCTAATAGCAGCACAGGAGCCACACGCTACTGGTGAACGTCCCGTGTGGGTTGCTATGCTCCAGAGCCATGACTTTCCCGACCCGATCATCGACTTCCTCTCCTCGACGTCTATGATATCTGTCGATCAACAGTTTGCACCTACAAAGCGTGTTGGCGCTATTCTTGATCTCAGCGATGCAATTTCCCATATGCCTCCAGTGCAATGGTTTGTCGCGCATGGTATCCCAGTTTATTATCCGTGGTCCAAAGCACAGCAGGAGACAGCTACTCTTGGTCACCTCGCTCCCTCACCCGAGCAGTTACAAGCTGCTCTTACCATTCTGCATGCTCAGCCGACCCCACCACCATCCTCCTCCTTCTCTGTATCATACAAAGACATGCAACTCGAGTTTTTCGAGAAATTCATACAGGCTCGTGCGAGACAACATAAAATCCCAGAGCAGACCATCTCGTGTCCCGAGCCAGTAGCCTCCCAGCTTGAGCATGAACGTGTGTTTGTGTGGCATGAGTCACGAGCAGACCCACGTCGACTTATACGGCTCCCAGTGGCATCCGACCTGAAACTTCAGACTATTCGAAGTTATCCGGTTCATCAGCGCCATTTTTGTCAGCATACCCAGGAATGGGATTTGTATGACGGTATAGAAAGCCCCGAGATCCTTGATGACGCGGCCGTCAACTTTACGGATGTGTCAAATCTGATAGCGGACGACGAAACAAACGAGCAGCTACTACAGCAATTGGCCAGACCGACTCTCTCGATGCCCGAGTATGACCAGACATCATGGACGCTTCCAGGCTTTCTCAGCGAGCCTTTGACTCTGCTTCGGTATATCTTTGGCTTTGTACTTCCAATCAACGGAGAGCAGCTCTTCTATAAGGACAACTCGAAGAGAACCAGCCATCAGTCCGTGTTACGGATTGCACTTGGTCTCATGCGCGATACTCCGATTGAACTACCAGACGGCACACTGATTGCAGCTTATGACTTTTACAAGAGTCAGCGCAAACCAAATGCATCTGTTTACGATCTTGCTCTGTCGAACCATCTCTGCTTGGCAAATTTTGGGACCTGGAAGTCTCATTTGTGCCGTGTTTCGCACCCTGCATTTGCGGGTGACGTGTACACTTTACGGCTCTCATCCACCTCTCTCATCATGTGTGAGATAGCACTTTCCATCTTGATCGCCTTTCGCCTCCTTGTGGAACAGAAGGATGTTGTCCGGGCACTTTTAGAAATGGGAATTCCATTTCATCTCATGACTCCCACAAATTTTCCATTGTCTTCGGGTCCAACAGTTTATCACTATATGCTACCCACCCGAGTTCGTCAATCGGAGCCATACATATTCACTCACGAAGACTACAAAGCCTATGTTCTCTCGCGTATGACTCTTCTTCGAGATCCTGCCGTTGGACGAGCAGCGTTGATGTGTGGCGGTATTGTCAGCCGCATCGCAAGGGATGTTTTAGGACTCGACAGCTTTGACGACATGCCATCATTCCATGCAGTTTCGCATGGGAGAGGCCTTGTCATGAAGAGTGACAATCAATTTTGGATTGACGATGAAGTCGAAACAAGCATTTTTGATGCTATCGTTGGCATGTACACTATTTTTGTAATTCGTAAGTGGTTACAATGACTGCCTTCTATACTTCTGAGCTCACATACCTCTAGAAGGTTCAAAATATACGGGACAGACTCAATTCCGGTCTTGGTGGCCAGCTCAAAGCGTGTGGATCAAACATCGCACTCTGAATTGGACCATGTTCGACGAGGAGTGGTTTCAGCAGCGTAAAATCAATATCGCAGAAGGGCATGAGCCACCATATGCCAGAAAGGACTGGAGTAGCAAGTTGAAAATGAAAGGATCGATTGCAGCATACGAACAAGGACAGCGTGCAAATGCGGTTGAGTTTTGTAGAGATAATATTTTGTAAAAAAATGATATGATATTTTCTGATATACGCCACACTGTTTTGACCTTCAGACTGTATATAGAGTACCTCAAGCCACGTGAGGTCAAGTACCAAGCCACGCGAGATCAAGTACCAAGCCAGGCAAGCTCAGTATCAAGCCACGCGAGGTCAAGTACCAAGCCACGCGAGGTCAAGTACCAGGCAAGGCAAGCTCAGTACCAAGCCACGCGAGGTCAAGTACCAAGCCAGGCAAGCTCAGTATCAAGCCACGCGAGGTCAAGTACCAAGCCACGCGAGGTCAAGTGCCAGGCAAGGCAAGCTCAGTACCAAGCCACGCGAGGTCAAGTACCAAGCCAGGCAAGCTCAGTATCAAGCCACGCGAGGTCAAGTACCAAGCCACGCGAGGTCAAGTGCCAGGCAAGGCAAGCTCAGTACCAAGCCACGCGAGGTCAAGTACCAAGCCAGGCAAGCTCAGTACCAAGCCACGCGAGATCAAGTACCAAGCCAGGCAAGCTCAGTACCAAGCCACGCGAGATCAAGTACCAAGCCAGGCAAGCTCAGTATCAAGCCACGCGAGGTCAAGTACCAAGCCACGCGAGGTCAAGTACCAGGCAAGGCAAGCTCAGTACCAAGCCACGCGAGGTCAAGTACCAGGCAAGGCAAGCTCAGTACCAAGCCACGCGAGGTCAAGTACCAGGCCACGCGAGCTCAAGGCACAAATCAAGCTCTAGAGAACCAAAATAATTATGTCCAACGTGGACCTATATAGAAGCGACATTCGGGAGCGGGAGGCTGAGGATGCGCGATATGTTTCGTCAGGGAGAGCTGAGCATCTTCTGGTTAGACCAAAAGCATAGATATGCCAAGCTCCGGGTGTGGCGTAGACATGTTCCCCTGAGACTGTTGAATTGTGGCACCCGCCCTGCATGTTCCTTGACTCGACCGCACATGCTCGGCCAAGTGCTCGGCCTTGCCTAGAATCAGATGCGCTGCGACCATAACGGCACTGGTCAAACGCCAGCAACTACATTCGTCCGACTCGCCGAAAAGCTGTCCCTTTCCTTGTTCCGCCAGCATGGCGCAGGCGTCATCGGACCATGAAATTTATCGCGGACGGGAAAGCCATCGTGGCGTCATCGCGTTCCTATATAAGCCCACAGCCCCTTTTTTTGTTCTTTCCACATTATCACTGACATACCGCGAAACATACGCACAATGGAACACACATCAATGGAACGCTCAGTCTCTCGGGGACGTGAAGGACGTGAAATGGTTTGTGCTTTTCTTTTTTATCAGATGCTTCAATGCTGAATCGGCCTTATCAATAGCAATCTTCAGGCAGAGGCGGCTTGGGAAACATTCGACCCAGCTCCCACTCTCGCGAAGCTCGCTCGCAGAGTCACACTGGTCCTGATGACTTTTCCTCAACTAGAGGAAGGGAGCCTGCCCATGATATTGAGCCCAAGGCAAGTCATTTTACTGCTTCTCGTTGATGTGATCTCATGCGTCATCCAGATTTACTCTACTGGCCGTGGAGGCGCAGGAAATATCCGCTCTCCATCTCGTGATGTCAAGGAACGTATCGGTCCTAATGCGCACGAACTGGACGTCGTCAGAGAACATGAACTCAAGGAAAGCACAGAAGTCGTATGTCGCATTCCATCAGATCCATCGAACTGCATGATTGACGTTATCTCGCTAGCACTCCTCTGGACGTGGTGGTCTGGGTAACATGTCGTCTCGCTCTCGATCTCGTGGGCCCGTCTCGACCACTACGCCTCCGCGCCTGCACTCTGTCGGCAGAGGTGGCGCCGGAAACATGAGATCGGGAGACGGCACTGGCGCCGCTCTCCTTGAGGCAGATGAACACAAGGCGCACCCTTCTCATGACAATCTTGTGTAAGCTCCTCCCATGCTCTTCACGGTGCGTCACAATCTGACAGTCTCCGCTTCCCACAGGCATTCAACTGGACGTGGCGGCTTGGCAAATATGGCGCACTCTCCCAGCCCAGCTGTCGAGCATGCGCCGCACCATCACCAGGATGTGGAGTCATCCGGACGTGGTGGCGCAGGTAATATGCGAGATCGCTCGCAATCTCGAGGCCCTGACACACGAACTCCGTCCAAAGAAAAGCACGGATTGGCAGGTTTATTGCACAAGGTCACCCACCCCAACGAGGGTCGCTAAGTCTGGGATTCCTGTCTAAACGATATTATTCTACTGTATCCGCGGAAACTAATCGATAAGCTCTGGACCAAGATGTGTTGTATGTACCTTATATAGTACTCATGCGCTGCCCAATCTATATTCACTACCAATTGTGGAGGTCACTTCTGCGGTCGGAACGTTTGTGAAGGCCAATGGCGAAAGCAGCTGAGTGATGATGGTTGGTAGTATAAGCTCCAGCCAAAGTCGCTCAGTAGGAAGCAGTGGAGGATATAAGCTGGATCTTGGTGCACAGTGAGAGCACAAACCACTTCACTTCGACTTCTGACACTGAGGTCAGTTCCTCGCGAGGCAGCGGGCGTCGAATGGAATAACACTCCTTCCAGAATTCATCATGCCCACCAAGCCGACGCCCGCAGCCTCGCGCATCCCGACCACGCCCGTGAAGTCCTCCTCCGTGCGTTGCTTTTGCTCTCGACTTGGAGTCGGGTCTGACTATACATGCCATGATATAGACACCTCAAGCGAGCGGGGAGGCGGCGAGCAAAACTCCCCGCGCCCCTCCCACCGGAGGCGCGACGAGGGCACCGGCGAAGAAGGCGCCCAAGAGCCCTCTTGGCGGCACCAAGAAGACCACTGGCGCCGCCAAGGCAGCCAAATAGCATCAGGATAGTGGTTGCCGGAGCTCAACGTCGGGATGTATACCAAGCAAGATATATAGCGCGATGGAAATACCTACTGTTCGGACTTGTTTTGTAGCGTGTAGACTGGTTGTCTGAGCAGTAGTTGATTCACTGTGAACGGCGTGGACGTTGATTTTCAACGTCCAGAACCAGTGTGAGAACCTCTGAAAGTCAGCGTCAAATACGGTAGCAATCGGTTGATAATCAATATGGGTGTCCCTACTGGACAAAAATCAAAAATCAGGTTGTGATCAAATTTTCAGTAATTGGGGTCACCTTTCATTTTGATCGCCAAATTTGCCTCTTGTGTGGCGCATCATATTTAGCATGTGATGCTCTGTCAGCGCTGTGCCTGTCCAAATCACGGATCAAATTGCCTATAAAGGAAGCTCGGGAGGCTCGGGAGTCGGGAGATTGGGATGGTGTTCAGCTCGCGCCTCTCCAATTCTCCGTCCCTCCAATCTCAAGTAGCAGCTTTTCCATGTTGTGTGAAGAGAGTGTGAAGAGAGCTCAGAGCTGAAGAGACCTCAGCTCAGAGCTCTCTTCTCACAACAAACGGGAAGACGGGGTAAGTGCTCGGTTCTCTGAGAGAAGGGACCAAGAACAGAGTGGGACTGAGGTGGGGAGTACAATCATAATGGGTGTGACATATGATGCTCTGTACTGTGTGCCAATTCACGCTATCTAATGGTCCATAAGTAAGTATGTACAATTTGTGTACAATCATGGTCTCTGTGCCAAGGGTAAGTACAATTTGAGTAGTGTCATAAGACGCAGAATAAAGATGAGACTCAAGACCATTGACACCGGGATATGGGCCAGTGTATTGAGAGCCGTCATACAGTGTGCACAGTGCGCGTGAATCCTTTACACGGACAGCAGCAAACGGGAAGAGTGTCATGCAGCGCGCATAAGGCAACGCGGGCGCGCAGAGTGCCCACGACACAAACTTGCAGGATGGATGATGAAGCCTGCAATCCCTACAGCAGTACTTGTGCCTCGGCGGTCAGTCTGCCATATTCGCAAAAGTGTTTGTATCTTGGTGATAGCAGAAAGAAACTACGATATCCGAAACAGCACCTGATGCCGGCCAGTCTACAATCTATACAATCTATGCAGCAGAGTCTGGGTTTGCCCCAAGTGGTATCCTTGTCAGCCAACAAAGAGGGACACATCTCTTTGTAGTCAAAGCTTGAAGATGCGGCCACAGGAATGGAGAGCAATCTATCAGCATTGGTCACAAAGAAGGCAAGGCGGAATCCCTCCTCACGGCAATCTACAGCAGCGCCTTCAACCTTGTACCTCGGCAGGTTTCTTCATGTATGCATACAGCCTTGGTCGTTTGGCAGTTTGAGACGGGAGACAAGCTTGAAGGATGTCGTGCCGACTGTACGGTCTCGGTACCGGTAACTGGGCTACCGGCGGCACGGCTCGGCAACGACGCCACACAAGAAGCAAAGTTCAGCACAAAATTGAAATTTTGAGTACATCACGAATTTTTGATTTATGTCCAGGACGGACGCTAATAAATCAACGCCATTTTTGGACGTTGAACATCAACCGATGTCGACCGATTTCAGCGTCCAGTCCAAATTGCGGGCCAGCCTGGGGCCAACCACGGAAACACTTAAAATCAGTGTCTGCTACCATGACCTCTTACAGGTATTATACTTAGCTCACTTTTCGCTTTATTGTACAAATTGTTGTCAGATTGAAATGACAAACAGTTGTATTGTATACAAACTAAATAGGAAGAAGTAATTGTAGCACTATATATAGTCAATAGCCCATGTAGCAGCGTCATCGTAATCGCTATGGTTTGCTCCTGGGCCCTCAGCTTGGGCTCGGCCAGTCCGCGAGTCCTTGCACCTCCGTTGTTCCATGTGCATTGGTGGTCCGTCCTTGGGAGAGAGCTCATCCAGCGATGCGACTGTACTCGTCCGTCGTTCAAGTGCCGTCGACAATCCTCGTCCTGGTGTGGGCTCGTCCATTGTCGATAGTCGTGTGCATCCTCGTCCATGGTAGCAGCGGACATTGTTTCAGAGGGCGCATCCAATGCATGGGTCCTCGTTTATAGTTGTGCGTGTCCTTGTTTAACGTTGCGTGGGTCCTCGTCCGTTGTTGTGTGGGTCCTCGTCCATTATTGTGCGAGTCCTCGTCCATCGTCGTGTGGGTCCTCGTCAATCGTTGTGTGCGTACTTGTCCATCGTTGCGCGAACCCTCGTCTCGTCCATCGTTGCGTGGGTCATCGTACATCGCATCAGTCCTCGTCCTCGTCCTCGTCCTCGTCCTGTCGGCACGCTTATAGATGGTTGTAAAAAAGAGCAAGGGGAATGCATCGCCCAGAAAAGGGTGCCGGCGGTGGTGATAAAGAATTCCGATCTCAAGGAAATGTCGAGGGCGGTGGCAGAGAGCGGAGGGGCGGGTAGGCGATGGTGGGGAAAAGGAAAGGGTGACGCGGCCTTTGGTCACGGCAGATTGACCTTCCGAAAGCGGGCGGGCAGCGATCGAAATCCGACTTCATATAAATTTGCCTCAAGTCCTAATGCAGCTCAGTGTCTTTTGCACTGATCTCAAATCAACGTCTTGGGTGGGTTGATATGAGATCAACGTAGCCCTAGTGCAAAATACGCTGAATCTCGATTTCAAGTGCTTCATACGTTGAAATTCAACGTCCACGGGGTTCACAGTGATTATTATCTGATTTGATTTGACCGAGAACGAAGAAAGAGTGGGAACGCCAGATTCAGATCAGAGTAACAAGCGTATAGAGCCTCGAGGACTTGTACATAGACAGCAAGAACCTGGCAAGAACTCAATACTGTGAGGTAGCCATTTAAAATGGGCGACAGCTGATAGAGGTTGATCTGAGGTTGATGGAGCGTGTACATTGACAACGATCGAAAAAAGGGTCGCTGTGGCACCCACGTGCTATGTAGCGCGAACAGAATTTTGTTTGCTTTCTTACATAGTCTGCTCCCGCCCCCTTAACGACTCCCGCTTCCCGAGCCCGCCGTCCGCCACGCCACGGACACTTTTCTTGCGCCTTGCTCGTCGCAGTCTGAAGCGGGCTGCTCGTCTTTCTGCCATGCTGGCCCAACCGCTCCCCGCCTCTTCTGCATTTCCGTCCACTCTGACAGTCACCGACGATCAGCTATCATGTAGACCGGCGGCCAACCTGGAGGCATTCAAGAATCTTCTGCCACCTGCCGTGGAGTTTGTTGAGGCATCCACGACGCTGGCCGTGTCGGAGGGCAAGTACAAGCCTATAAACGAAGCCCCCGAGGCTGGTCCGAGCAGAGAAGTGCGTTGTCCTCCCGCTCGTCCACTTTGCGGTTGCTCATTTGCCGTGCTCAGCGTGCTGGACCCCCACCCTCAACACCGACGCCCGTCCAGAGGAAACCGCGACGCCAATCGCTGAGCGTAGGCACCGAGCCACAAGAGCTGTATAGTGGTCCTATCGATTTGGCATGGCCCTCGAGGTTCAACATAGGCAACGGGCTCGTTAATGTTGGCAACAGCTGCTTCCTCAACAGCGCCCTGCAGTGTCTCCTACACACCCCTCCGCTGGTCAACATCCTCATCCAGCAACACCCATCGCCATGTAAGTATCCCACATGACCATACCTCGTCCTCTCCCAACGTTTCTCAGGCCGTGTCAACGAAAAAGCCTTCTGTATGTCTTGCGCTATGCGGGACTTGACTGTGCGAGCGCATACCAGCAAGGGTCCCTTTTCACCCAGCATGATACACGGCAAACTAAATTGTGAGCACGTCCTGTCGCCTTACTCGGCGCGCGTCTCTCAAACGACCAACAGTAATTGCCAAGCATCTTAAACGCGGTCGCCAAGAAGACGCGCACGAATTTCTACGCTACGCAATTGACGCCATGCAAAAGTCCTGCCTTGCTGGCTACCCTCCGTTGGTTTCTTGCTCTCTTGACATTCTCTGCGGCTCACTCTACATCAGGAAACTTGATCACAAGGTGGCAGCAACAACATGGGTCCACAGAATCTTCGGTGGCACACTTCGCTCTCGTGTGACCTGTCAAAATTGCGGACACAACAGCGACACCTTTGACAACAACATGGACCTCAGCTTGGATATCTACAAGATCAGTCATGTCAAAGACGCTCTTCGCAAATTCTTTACACCGGACCATCTAAATGGGAAAGACAAGTATAAATGTGAAAAGTGGGTCGCAGTGTGTATTCCCTTATTTCCCGTATTGATGCTTTTTGCAGGTGCAAAAAGGCTGTCAATGCGGAAAAGCGTTTCTCGATACATGAAGCGCCCGTAGTTCTGACGGTGCATCTCAAACGCTTTTCGCCGTTTGGGAACAAAATCGGCCATCAGGTCGACTATTCTCCTGAACTTTCACTCAATCAGTACATGAGTGAAGGCCAGCCTGGGCCGACGTACTCGTTGTATGGTGTTATATGCCATGCGGGTGGCGGTCCCAACTCTGGACACTACTATGCTTTCGTCAAAAGCCGGGAGAACCAATGGTACGAGATGAACGACGACAGTGTATCTCGTCACGGTGGACTACCTCTCAAGAAGACTGCATATATGCTCTTCTACATCCGGAATAAAGGCCAACTACTCTCATCCGCCATTGCACAGACCGTGCAAACCCCCAGGAAGCTCATCAGTGCTATGAAAAAGCGAAAAGAGCGAGATGATGAGGATACCGGAGTTCCCACCTCGAAACCGTTCATCGGGCCAGTCCTTCCTTCCACCGACAGTCCTTCGGAGGCGAAGCGAGCCAGGCTCAGTCTCGGGGACCCACAGGCTGACGCAGTGAAGAGCAAGATTGCAACCGCTGAGGCGGCGAAGGCACTCGATAGTTTGGCTCAGTACGGTTCAGATGAGGAAGACGAGGAAGATCGAGGGCAGATGATGACTGGCGACGAACCTCCTCCATCACAGCCCGCCGACACCCAGCCAAAAGCTTCTCCATCCGTCGCACCCTCCACTCCTGCACCTCTCCGCCCCCTCACCGCCATTCCTCCGACCAAATTCTACGGAGGCAGCGCTAGTAAAGCGCGCAAAGGTATGCGGGTCGCTCCAAATGCGGACTGGAAACATAAAGGCGCTAGCCCATACAACAAGTACATGAACTCCAGCTTCAATAAGCGCAGGCGAGCAGGCGCTGTATAGATAATTGTCGCATTTGCTCTGGAACTCTATATGTAATTTATTCATATCGCACGTACATCGTATCGTATCTCATTGTTGCAGTCAGTATCATTTGTGTTGTAGTTAGATCGTTGCTTAGTTGCTGATAATGCCAGCATGTCCAGATATGAACCCTGACCGGATACCTCGGAGTCCCATCTAGTCTGAATCACCAGTGCAAGACTCTGGCAAGACCAGTGACTCCACTTGCGGCGCGCGCGATTTGCAAGCCCACGTGCTAGCAGCGCAACCTTAACCCTATCAGGCGAAATGCGCCTTGTACAATGACTCTCACCTTTGAAACGTTGCCGGTTGAACTGATAGCTGAGATTCTGGGCGAGCTCGACTTGGAAACCCTCATCAAAACATCCTACTTGTCGCGCAGAATCCACGCCATCTGCTCCGACTCGTCGCTCAACCCGTGGCGCCGGCCAATCTTGCGCAATCTCAGTTCGCCCCCATTTGAGGACTGCCTCACCCATCTCAGCGTCCGCTCTACTGTTCCCCGCCAAAATTGGATTGAAATTCTCAGTCTGGCCAACCCGTCCTTCATCCTTTTCGACGCGACTTTGCCAAATCTCAGAGCGGCCGATTGGGAAGAGTGTTTCAGCCGTCGGTTTCTGCCTGGATGGAAGAAATGGAAGAAGGACGCGTCGTGGAAGGAAGCATTTCTAAAGTCTGTCCTTGACTGCTGCCTTGACCGCACTGCTGATCGTTCCAAGGATGCTGAATCGAGTATGGCATCGGAGTCAGACCTCTTGCACCTCAGACGAGGCATGGACAAAGTTAGCCTTGTCGTCTCAGTCTGTATGGCTACCTTCTAATTCGTAGCACCTAGATACATCGTTCTCAATCGCAATGGCACTGCAAACGAATTAGACGCTTCCTCTCGAACCTTCAATCCTATTGCAATCTTCAATGAAATGAAGTTCGTTGCTTTGTCACCCAACTTGTACTTCCTTCTTATCACTGGACAGGCTCCAAAGCAATCTGGCCCACCTGGAAACGCGCATCCGTGTATGTTGCTATTGTCCTCGCAAGCGACGACTCATTGAGATTCAAGCTTGTGGTCACTATTGCCGATGTCCGCGTTCTGGCATTTGGGACCCTCCATCGTCCAAGAAGCACGCTCATGGTCAATCCAAATGCCCATATGTTTCTGCATCCTCCAGGAATTGACGACGAAGAAAGTGAGATTAACCGTCGCCTTTCCCGTCTGGACCAGCTGGTAACAGATCATGGCGTCTACCCCATGAATGGTCCAGCGGGAAATCATCATGACCGTGAGTCAGCCTGTTCCTTTGTCCGTATTGTCTTATTCTCGATGTTTAGCGGTAATGGTAAATCATTATGACATCTATGAGCCGATGCTGCATCCATTACCTGTGGCCTCTCACTCGAACTATCCGTGGTATACCCCCGGAGGTGGCGATAAACGTTGGCTCGGATCTGGCGAAGAGGAAGAAGAAGGACTTTGTTGGGTCGGCGGTTTGATGTCAGCATATCTTCCCTCGCTAGGATGGTAAGACTCACTCCGATCCTCCACAGGATCGTTACACAGATCATCAATCCGAAAACCTTTGAACCCTCTGACGACTGGTTGCCACTGCAAGATCTTGACTTGGTGATTGGGCCTGGCAGACAGCAATACTCGTCGTTTACTTGGAGCGATCTCAGTGCCATCGCGCCTTGGATGGACGAGAGGCTGTCGAACAAGATCGACGGACCGGGCCTTGGTATCTAGTATTTCTGAGGTAACTTATTGTCTTTCGAATAGTTCTCTTTGCGACGGCAACGCCAGTCGTCTACGTCGGGCGTTACATTGGCATTGTTCTCCGTAAACACGTGTGTATGTATCGGCCTACCCTTTGAAATTGTAGCCATGCATGATGCTGGCCTGGGGTGAGACAAGGCGTAACAGGCCTTTTTGGGACTGTCGGTGCAGTTGCTCGCGTGGGCGTGCAGTTTGAATTTCAGTTCATTGTCTTGTTCCTTTTGAATGACCTTTTCGCCTTCCTTTTTTGTCACCAAAGACTTTGTTCGTCACAGTCTGATGTACTGATGCCTTGTCCTTAGGAAGACAATAAGATAACCGGACATAGTGTCCGCATCAAAGACCTCCTTTAGGATCGTCTTCAAAGTATTAAAAGATGTTGTCTTCTAGACAATGGCCCTCGTCTCCCCTCCCTTCCTCGAAGACCGCCACCCTCCTTATTTGTACCGACGTTGCTGGACATCGTTGACGAGCCGGATACCACCACATAATCTTAATTAGTATAGACGGCCATGGTTTCTGTGCGTAATCTGCTCTGCTTTCTGCTTCCTCGTACTAATCCTCTACAGCAAACTTTCAGATGCAGAATCACGACTTGCGGGGCCTCCTTCAATCGGAAAGGCGACCTCCAGCGCCACGAGAGGACTCACACTGGCGATCGGTAGGCCCCTGATCGGACTCTATTACCACTGCCCTCTAACGCGCCATACCTCTTCCCTAGACCCCATGTTTGCGACCGCTGCGAGAAGGCGTTCTCTCAGGCATCTGGTCTCAAAACCCACCTCAACACCCAGTGCGCGATCTCCCTCCGTGTCCATCAATGACTTCTTATTGTTCTCCACCTTACCTAGTACCGGTGCGAAACCTTACGGATGCACTATGCCCGGATGCAGGCGGCATTTCGCAGATCGCTCATCCTGTACGCGCCATATTCGGGAGAGACACGGGAACATTGATCCCTACCAGTGTCCTTATTGTACGACCAAGTCAGTACGCGCCTTTTGTCACCGATGGATCTCCGCTCATTTGTTGCAGAATCAAGCGCAAGACGGCATTCAAGAATCACCTGGTGAAACATGGCATGGAGGAGAATGACATCGAAGTGATGGTCGAGCAGATGGATTCTGGTCGTGCCATCCGTCGTCGTCGCCGCACTGCGCACACCTCCGAAGTCATCGTCCTCAAGACTGAAGAGGAAGAGCGCCTTCCTACGATGCGCCTCCCCACAGCATCCTTGGCCCAATGTGTGTTTTCAATCAACTGCATTGGTGTGAATTCGCTGACACTTGTAACAGACCAACCCGAGAGCCAGTCTCCCGAGGTCAAGACGCTCGACTATACTAAATCAACGGCACCTTATGACACCGCGTACAGTGGTTCGCTCGGATTCGACCATCACGCCGGGCTCTACAACATGCCCCTTTCACGCCCGCCCTCCACGACACCCTCGCTCACTTACTCGAGCTCTCATAGCCCTTCCCCCGTTCCGTCGTGCTACCCGACTCCGACAGTGGCGCCCACCATCCTCCCGTTCACCGGGGAGGATCTCGTTATGGAGAACTTCCAGAACGTACTGGCGAATCACTGTGACTTCGGCTACGGATCGGACATGAAGGGCAACTTGTTGATCTCTCAGGATGGCTGGTCCAATCCCTTATTCATGTCGATGCAGGGTTACTAATCTTCAACGTTCAACGCTCAACTCATGCATTCTCCCGGACAGTTTACTTCCATCCTTGCACAACCTAATTCTACACTTGCATTATACCTGTACAGTAACGATTATCGTCCTACGACTACACTTACTTTACCACCTAGTCTAATATCTTTATGACTACTTTCATTTTTCGCTATTAATCTTGTATGCGATGTCTTACTAGCATCAGATATATACCTACTACTATGCCAATATGCCGACAAAGAGCTCAACATTTCAAAGTGCTGCTAAGGGCGAGGTCTACAGTTTTGCTCTGGGTATGGAAGCCTCGGACGAGGAAACCCCCTCTTGCCCTTCCTCCCACCAGACCACAGTGACAGTGATATCATCGCGATGTCTCCTCGAATGTGTTGCGGGTATGCTGACCAGTTTGCGCAATTCCGTCTCATCTCCACCACCCAAAGCGTTTCGGATGAGATGCACACCGACGTTGTCGTCGACAAAAGTCCACGAGCCGGCAGCGCGCTGGCGCCGGTGGTCCGCATCCTTACCTTGGACGGTGGTAGAGTCCGATGCTAGCGAGGCCAACTGGGACTTGGGGATGTTGCCCTTGAGACCCTTCAGATGACCCAGGACAAGGCTTGCAACGTCTTCTGAGCTAGCAAGCGAGTGAGGAGAAGGAATAAGGATCAATTGGAAAGCGTACCTTAACTCATCCCAAAGGCCGTCCGTCGCCATGACCAAGAACTTTATAGATTTCTCTCCAGCTGTTTTGAAGGATATCTTGCGGTGCGTGACTTCTGGCTGAGCTGTAACATACGGGGGTGTCTTCAATGCTGACGGTTGACTGCGCAATTCCATTCCGTTTCCGACCATGAAGGCTTGATTGAGGCTAGTCGAGAGAATTGAGAAATTGTCAGCCAACCTTGAAGGTGATACATACAGGTCATGGATTTCACGAGGCCATTTATACCGAGCATCGCCAAAAGCGCGCGATGGCTCAAGTCCACCCAAAACCCTACCGTTCCGGATGACATTGTCCTTTTCGTCTGCAGGGTGCTCAGCTAGCATCCTAGAAGGAGAAGACCGAGTAAATCTCAAGCATCGAGGGAGGAAAGCCTATTCGATGACTGACCGTGCCATTTCCTTGGGGTTGCGACCTGTCTGGTCCTCGGTCAGGACATCGACGTGCCACTGAGACGACGCAGGATCGAATGCACCGGCTACTGCTCGAGCGTCCCCAGTACACGCCACATACAGGTCCTCATGGGCGGTGTCAAACATGGCCAGCAGAGCGCAGCTACCTGATAAGGGTCTAATTAGTCTTCTGACTGTGATTCCTGAGGCTAGAAGTTACCTGACACGGCGGGCTGCATAGTCTTCAGAGCAAGTGGATGTTGGCTGAGATCGGGGACGGTTTTGCCCGCGCGAATTTTGTCGTCTATGCTGCTGGCAAAGACGCGAATGGGGGCGTTGATGAGTTCCCTGTCGAGGTTGGTGAAAGCGAGCTGGATGGCGTTGGAGACGCGTTTCGGATCGGCATCTGCGGCTACGGAAGAGGCGAAGAGCGAGGTGACGCGGCTCACGGCCGAGGGAGAGGCGTTGGGGTCAGCTATCAGTTTTGAAAGCTCTAGAGAGACAGCGTTGATGAGGATTTGGGAAAGCAGGTGCGAGGTTTCTGGGCCGCGGTGGCCATCCATGACGGCGAAAAAGACGTAGTCGCCTGGGCCGGCGGGGTCCGTAGAATCGCGCTGGATGATCTGCTTGGAATGGGCGTCTTCGATGGGGTCGTTGGAGGGCAGGGAAGCGTTGGCGTAGTTCCAGACAATGCCATTTGGACGCGCAGTGCGTTCGGCCGTTGCCCGGTCTGTGAGCCGTTTGTTGACTTGGTCGATAGACAGCAGTGGGAGACTCATGGTGGACATCCCCACCTTGCCATCCGCCTGCCGCACCCGGATAGGCAGCTCGAAAGTTTCCGACTTGCTGGTCCAGGACTTGTACAGGTAGTACGCGGGAATGGCGGTGATGCTGGTCGCAGCGACAGGCTTCCAAGCGCGGCGCAGCATTCTCGCCTGGATGGCCGCTCAGAATCAGCCGTTTTCTGCCAAAATACTACTGGAGAGCCCTTGCCTGGAAGTGAACGCACTGGTTAGCCGCAAGGTGCGGACCATCGGCCCGGAAAGGCCGAGTGACGAGCATCAGTGCTCATCACATGCTCGAGTTGGCTTGAGCTCCTACCACCTGGTCCATTTTGACGACCCACGCGACAGACTGGCCGCGACGGAAAACAATCCTTTATTCTGTGATTTATTCCATATTTAAGGCTCTGCATGTCACAGCAAGCCGAGGCCTCAACCAGCCGCCTCCATACCCCACCACATCCCGCCATTTTTGGCAGTCATCTACCGCAACATACTGTCTCGCAGCTCATTGTGAGTGTCGCCGCCGTGGCTGCTCTGCGCCGTCCTCAGCATGATCTCGTTTCAAAGACTGCGACGACCAATGTCCTCCAGCAGCAGCAGCAGCAGCAACAACTGCCATCGGAGCCCCCATCACCGGGCAGGCGCCAACCATCGCCCCAGAGAGGTCCCATGTCGCCCGAAGATCTTGCAAAACTCGGCATCAAAGTCCGGGATTTTGCCTATGAAAGCAGGCTGCCTCCCCTGCAACCATATCGACGGCCACAAATACAACCCATGCTCGGATCTCTCCGCCGAATGGCCATCGAGACTGGCCGCGTCGGGCATTTGGAGAGAGTCGTCACCGAGCCAGCCGTGGAAGACCCGTCGCAGTCGAGGCGCCAACCAGCAATTGAGCGGATGGACGTCGATTTTCCGCCACTCATGACTGCTGCAAACATTGCCTCCGCACCCATATGCGACGACGACGACGAGTTCTGGTATGTGCCCCAGTCCCAGCCGCCGCTCACAGACTCGCAAGAGTCCGATGAGTATGTGAGCACGCCCCTCGTCACCCCAAATGGCTCTCTGCAGTGGATAACAGACAACTCGTCTCTGCCAGCGTCTCAGCTGGACACGGAGTCACAACAACCGGCTCCGGAGATGTTGTCCTTCGCGCAGCTCGGTTTCTCGCAACCCGATGATGACAGTATGGACGTTGATCCCGCTCCCGCGTTAATGCGCCAGAGTGACTCACGCCACCCGTCCCCCCTAACCCCACTCACCTCCCTCTCCCGAATGTCTACACCACCGCTCTCATCGCCCTCGCCACCATCAGAGGCGCCGCTGTCACCTCGGTACAACCTGCGGAAACGACCCTCTCCGCCTCCCCCACATTCACATGAGCCACATACCACCCGCTCTCGCCAGACCAGCCGCAAGCCAGGAAGCTCCAGTCGGACGTCCCATCACAAGGCGGCTGCGTCGCCCAAACCGCGTCCTATTCGCAAATCGGCACGCTCCGCCTCTCGAAAACGAGAGAGTACGCGGACGTGATCACTAGTTATTCATTCATCGGGACCACTCGTAATGGGTGTTTGTGCAGCAGGACACTATCCTATACCCCGGCTTATCAAGATATCCATCGCTTCCGCGCTCAGCTACTGTCTCCAAGTTCAAAGTTACTGTTGTTATCTGACTGTAAAAGGATTCTCCATAGTACATACTCACCGCATCGCATCACATATGTAGTATACGCACGTCCAGTTGTTGCCACTATTAGCTCTCATGAATATGTACGCTCTCTCCAAGCTCAAGGAGTAGTGAGAAGGGTTTCGAGGCTGGCTGGCCCTAGTGCGCCACATGCAAACGTCCTGCGCTTTCCGTATGTCTGTCTCTTATTTTGGACGCGCTCCGGCGCTGCGATCATGACGCGTGCCTATAAGTATTTGAGCTAGTGGCACCTCATCAAGAGGCAAAAGAGGCGTCCTGACCTACTTCCATCCGGCCAGAGTTTCAAATGTGTCCATGGCATCAGCCAGGTCTGTGTCCGGGTTTCGATATCCTCATACTCTAAACGGGTGCTGAGATCCTTGTCTATGCGGTCGAGAACCGCATGCTACTAACAAGCCGAAACGCCAGTCTCAGGCGTCAGAAGATCAGGCGGAGGGCGAGACACCCCCCCCCCCCCTGGGGGTGTACATGTCGTGTAATTGAAGCACAGGTCAGGGACTGAGACATCCTTGCCCATCTCGGAGACGAAGACATCCTTGATATCTCGTCAAAGAAGAGCTATTCGTGACGAACCGAGTTCATTCACCAGCTCCATAGTCGTGTTCAAATATGTCCCAAATCACGGGACCGAGCTCTTTTGTGGCGCATTCTTCTTTGAAGTTTGTCCCCAGATTCGTCACATGTCGATCAAGAAGTTACAGAATTATGCTTTTGACAAGAGATTGGTGATCTACAAGTAGCGAGCAAGCCAAGGTAGACGAGCCATATACAGTAAGCAGAATGGAAATCAGTAGCGCCAATCTAGAAAACATCAAGGTCTAACGAGTTTACTCATCGTCAGACATCTCAGAGAACAAGTATTGTTTCTTGTCCGCTTGGCTCCACAATGTAAGATCATAGGTTGCGAAGTGTGAACCGCCCTGCGACAGCTCCTTGTACTCCTTCCAGATGCGCGTCGGGACAAGATCCTTGTACTTGCCATCCTCGTCGTAATTCTTCCCATCCTTGAACCACTCCTCCCCATCTTCATCTTCATCTTCATCTTCGTCATCTTCATCGTCATCATTGGACTTCTTTGCTTGGAGGTAGGCTCGACGAGTCTCCTCCTCCATGCCAGCGACCCATTCGGCCACACGGTTGCTTTGAAGATCACGGTCCTCCGCTGTCCTGTCCTTGAAGAGTCTGTAGCCGATGGCCCTGCAGACTTTGCTGTAACTCGCCTCACAGCCAATACTATCCATCAAATCTCCATGTTGGGCCGCATACTTGAGCAGCGTCTCGAGGCTGGGGTAGTGCGTAGTATCCAGACGCCCTTCGCCCTTAATCGCCCGCAGGACAGCGACAAGGAGAGCGCCATACGCATTGTTCGTAAGCTGAACGCGCTCTCCGTCGTCGCACTCTATGTGAAAAAGGACTGTTAGCATTCGGCGCGTGGCCAAGGCAGAATTCGCATACGGGCCCAGTCAGACTCCATGTCAAAGAAAATGGTCAAGCCCTCCAGATTCGCTACGGCTTCATCCCAACGCTTGCCTCGCACTTGAGTGTTGAGCTTGCTGAGGGTTTTGTCGATAAGTGCGAGTAGACCATAGCCATAGAAATCTAGTGGCGCGACCAGGTCAATCACTCACGAAGACGATGATAGAAAAGATTAGAGACGCACCGTTGAAAATGTACATGCCGTGCGCGTCGGGATTGCAGTTATCCGCTTGTTTGAGCAAATCCATGACGATTTTCTTGCCGGTCTCGGATATGAACACTTTTTCGTTGAGGAATGTATATCCTTTCGGGATCGTACTGGCGGTCTGTGTACAACAATAAGCAATAATGGGATGTCAAGCGACAAACTTGCTCACCGTCATGGTTTGAGTTCAGAGTTGTTGCAAGAACGACGGTTGTGCTGGTTCCAAATTAAGGCGCGTCCCAATATGTTAGTCAAGTCACGGGGTCAGCGCGTTATTTGGAAGGCAAGCTGTTGGCAGTGTTGCAACCCTTCTCCTTCTCTCCACCGTACAGCCATGTTCAAACTGGTAACTGTTTGCCCTTTGATGGTTCTCAAGCCTATATTGACTATGGCATTTCAGGATGCCTCTGGATGCGCTCTATGCGGTTCTCCACAAACCAAGCCGGAGCCACAGTCTGTGACTGAGCCGTTGCCTGAAGCTGTACGCGCCTATTTGTCGAACAACGAAGCCCCAACAGAGTCGCACAGAAAGATTCTTAGTAGCCTCCGCCACGGTGTGGGCAAGCAAGTTGACGAGATCGAGCTCAAGATTTGTGGCGTCCGCCAGGTTCTCGAAGATCTCCTGGAGGAGAAGAAACGCGCAGAGACACAATATGCAGAGTTGACGACCGTCATCAATCCCATCCGTGCTCTTCCTGTTGAACTGGTCCAGGAAATCATGTTATTCACTCTAGCACTCTCGCTGCAAAATCCGACGGTTTTCAATAATCTTCCGCCCCGCTTTCCTACTTGTGTCGAATCCGATTTTCCGACATGGACGTTATCCCAAGTATTCCAATCTTGGAGGCGGTGTGCTGTCGCATATCCGCGCTTGTGGTCAAACATCATACTTGACTTTCGTCTTCCGATGTACAAGCAGCTTCGCTCCCTAATCTCCAAGTTGGGACGAGTCATTGAGCGGTCCAGGAAAGCCGACTTGACGGTTTTCATACTTGCGACTGATCGAAATCCCGCACTGGGCTTACTTGAGGACAGTGCCGCTCGCTGGAAATCTTTGCAGATGGCAACAACCTCGGCGGTCCTTCAATCCTTCGGTGGACTACCTTTCCCCAGGCTAGAGCTTCTGAACTTATGGATCTACCGACGAGACCACGAAGGACTTGTCGATGTCTTTCGCGACGCTTGTCCGAAACTGAGAACATTGATAATCGTTGGTCTATTCCCGTCATTCCTCCCCCTTCCGTGGAGCAAGCTGACGTCTTTGGAGCTCAATTTGGTGCCTTTCCCCACGCAAAGTGACCTCGACGTTTTGAACCGTATGACATCTCTGGAGGCGCTGGTCTTCCGAGCGATTACGATGCCTATCACCACCCCCAACGCACCTCTCAACTCGTGCCTTTTTCTTCCGAGCTTGCGCTCTCTTAGCATGACTGAACGAGGTATGGCTGATCAGCCTGGTGCACTGCCGCACTTAGTATCTCTCTTCAAACATCAGGCTGTCAGCTTCATGAGCTTGCACTTTCGAAGTACTGCAAAAGTTCATCTCCAGGATCCGTCTATGCACATCCGCCCACGCCACCTTGACATAGAATGTAATCTTCAGCTCCATGACAATGTTACTGGAGTGGTCAACTTCCTGGGATTCGCGGATTCCATCGAGACACTCATTTTTCATGACCAGAACACAGGGACACTCAGAAGCTTGCTCCAGAGCCTGGTCTTACGAGCATCTACGTCTTCACCGAACATTCTACCTAACCTGAAAACATTGATTCTCCCTGGGAAGCCGCTTGTTGTAGAGTTTCCGGACCTGGTTCTTGACGTAGTGGAATCAAGACTTGAACGCAATTCACAATTCCAATTCTGGACGTATGGCAGAACCCTGTGCACTCCTTCGTTCACAGAGGCGGCGCACAGCGCTAGATGGGACGCTATGATTGACAAAGCCAACCGGGCTCAGACCTCTATGTAGTTGGATTCCTCCAATGTATCATACTATCGAGCGCTTGCCCGCGACTTAGATTCTCCGTATAATGTAACCTGATGTGCGTGGTGTGTCCACACCATTACCCTAATTGTGCTGCTTTCTGCCTGTCCGCGAATTCCATTGATTATAGCCGTAACTTGCGATGTTATTCGATGCCATGCCTCATTCATACGATCACCACCTCCTTCACATGTACATCTGTCGAACATGGGCTCAATCTCAAAATCCGAAGACGTTCAGCAGCTCGCTCAGGATATCATGGACTCCGAGCTGTCCATCTCCAGATCTCCAGTGAAGCTTGCTTTTCAACCTGTTTGTTCGATAACCCGAGCGCTACAGGCGCGTCCTTAAATTGCCGACAAGCACGATGACGCGAGTTGAGAGATTCGGAATGACCTTGTTGTCAATATAACTTTACATACTCTAGAGGAGAATACGATGTTTTTGCGAGATAATAAATACAAAACTATGATGATCACAATCTACTATGTGAATATATGCAACGAATATCGACAGTCTACTTCTTTCTGAAGAGACCCAAAGAGTGTTGTCCGCCACATGCGACCTTGACAGCGGCCCATGATCCACCTTCCCGACGTACAACGACGCGTGGGGTCTTGACCTCCACATCAGGCACGCCCAGCTCTCCTTGAGTGCCTTGTCCCCAGCAGTACATTGCGCCGTCCGCCGTCACAGCCAGATTATTATGCACTCCAACGGAGATGTACACAACAGGATCGTCCTCCTCGTCATCAGGGAAGGGGACGTGTACAGGTTCAGGCAAAAAGTCGCCGTGTTCTGCATTCTGCAAAGCCTCAGCAGGGAGACCAAGCTGGCCAGCATTGCACCGTCCGCACGCGTAGACCTTGCCGTTCGAAGTCAGGAACAAGGTGTGATGCTCTCCGCCGACGATCTGAACGACAGTCGCTCCGCCAAGGTCCTGCGCGCTCAGCCGGCGAACCTTCTTCGGGAGTTGTACTTGAGTGTCAGCATCTGAGTCGAATCCAGTTCCAAGCTGGCCCATTGTGTTGAGACCCCAGCCCCAGACGTCGCCATCATCGTCGACGGCAAAGGAATGGTAGATCCCGGCGCCGATGACCTTGCCCTTTCGGCCACGCGTGGCGAGTGTGATCTTTTCGGGGACGGTACCGTGGATCTTGCGGCGCTCTAGAACTTTTCGGCCCAGCTGGGCTTGCTCTCCTGCACCCCATGTGTAAATATTACCGTGCGTGGTCAAGACCAGAAGGTGGTTTCCTCCAGAAGCAATCGAGGAGACTTTTTCGGTGTCGCCAGGTTTATGACTAAGGTTCATAGCGATTGGGACGGGGATGAACTGGTGACGCAGGCCGTTGGCAAATCCGAGAGAGCCCTCGTTCACCTGTGAGAGATTAGCGAAAGTAGGATGTAGCACTTGAGTCGCTTACTCGAAATGAGCCCCAAACTCGCAGTTCGCCTTCGGCACTGACGGCAGCGCATATACTGTCGCCAGCAGCAACCTGGACAGCGCGGAAATTCTCGTCTTTGAGCGATTGTAAGGGGTATGGGGTTGCAGTCAGCTCGTCAATATCGAGGAACGAGTTGGGGTTTTCGGGATCAGGGACCTCCTGGGTGATTCTGCCTAGCGCGGCGTCGTCGTTGAGTCCACAAGACCATATCTAATTTTTTTTGGATTAGTGGTAGCCACAGCTGGCGAGGCGATTGGACGTACTGTTCCAGATTCGTCGACGAAAAGACTGTGCATACCACCGGCAGCCAGCGCCTCGAGGCCAGCGCCTTCGGATCCAAAAGCGCCTGCCTGGATCTGCTTCTCTGCCCAGGGATGCTTTCTTGGTTTGTCGAGCTCGCCGAGGACATCAGGACCCATGCCAAACTGGCCAAAGTTGCCAGCGCCCCAGGCAAAGAGCTGCAGCCCCGGGCGAGTGTGGTCGGCCGGAGTGGGAAGAGGATTCAGATACGGCTTGAGCTGCGTCTCCACCTTTGCGCGAGGCTTGCGGGCCTTTTTCGGTTCCTCTGTGGCAGTGGGATCGACATTCTGCTCCTCGCTCTTGGTGCGCTTGGGCGGCTGGGCCTGTTCGCGCTCGGGCGATGCCGCACGCTTTTTTGTCGCCGCTGCCTTGGATCGGGGAGCGGCCTTTGCGACCGCGGGGGCGGGTTTGGACGCGGGTTTGCTGGATGCTGCTCGAGTAGATCGACGAGGGGGTACCTCCGACATCGCGATGGGAGAGCAGGAGAAAGGTGTAGAAAGAGGCGGCTCGTCGAGGAGCAGATGGTGGTAGGAAAGAGACGTGCAGCGCTCTGGCGGTGGCGGAAGAGAGCAACAGCAGCTGTGGCCCAGAAAACTCAACGATCGTGACGTCAAAATGCAGACGTGATCCTGACGCGCTTGGCTTTGTTTTGCTCCCGCTCGGGCCGCGCTTCCGCACCTTGGACCAGAACGGTCATGCAGAATGGCCATTGACTCCCTCCTAGATGCCGCCAATGCTATCATCGACACCATAGATATTGCAGACTGTGTGTATACTGTTGTCAGCTGCGATTAGCCGCTGACAAATCGCAGTGCATGATGCCGTGTACCGGCTGAAAGCGGTCTTTCCTGACAATCTCATTCTCGCGGCCTTCGATATTATCGACAGGGAAAACGGTGGGCTACACTGACTGAACTCATATTTGGCTCTCATGCTGTTAGCAGCCATCAGATACGATACGCCGTCAGGTTATGCGTATTACGAGGTCCTTGGTTCGTCTGGAATATATAGCGTGACACTGGGCTTGAAGAACTCTCCCACTTCAAACTACTGCACCTGTCCTGCATATACTTATGCTGTCATGATTGCAAAGAGCCACGTCATGGTGAGGCTATCGCTAATTGAAAGTCTCGCTGATTCACATATTGCGCACAGTGTAAACATGTACTCGCTGTCCGGCTCGCCATCCGCTTCTCCGCTCTGAATCAAAGACCTGTGGATCTAGACGAACTCGCCTCTATTCTCCAGCCTCGCCTGGGGCTGCATTGAGTCGAATGTACTCAGTAATCGGTAGGCGTTCTTTGAATGGGTATGATCGAGTTCTGAATCAGAGCGTAAGGGCAGGTTCTGCTTGAGACTTCGTACACTTACTGGACGCGAGTCTATCTTCGGCCTCCACGATACAGGATCTCCCTCATCCATAGCGATCCAATGCCCCTGGATGCCGAACGCCGCCATGGTCATGAACTCACAGGCTGTAATGGCGCACTGCAATCTCTGCGATGCCCGGGTTACCGGCAGACCGTAGTGTCCATGAAGTGCTTCTGGAGTAAAGTCGCCACGGTAATGTACGAGCACTATGATTGTTGCTACGGATGCCGTGCACCAAAGGATGGCGATCATATACGAGCATACGACAATGGTTGAGAAATAGGACGGATTCTCCATGTCTCTAGGTCGACGGGAGATGATGATGACGGTGATGTGGAAGATGAATGTGATGACGCAGGTAGGCGGGGTGACCCATAGCGACAGGATGCCGTAGTCCAGTAAGGACGCGATAAGAGCTATTGTCGTGAAGAGGAGAGAAGTGCAGGTGAGGTAGAACATGGATCGTGGCATGGGTAGAGGTGTATCAGGGATTGTTGAGATGGATCGTAAGCGTCGTAGCGAGGAGGACATCAAGGCGGCCTGCGCCTGGGATTCATGCGAAGTGGCGAGAGTGACCAGCACAGTCGCAAAGAGGGCTTCGCTACCGTTCATGATCATTGGTACTTAAGTAAATGTCTCCGACGGGCAGTAGTCATGGATACGATTCGAGAAGCAGTACAAGCAGTACAAGTGTACCGTCGGCTGTGATTCGTATGCCGGACAACAACGACTACATGAACCACCATTCCGTTGACCTAGCCCGATGCGCCCCATCTTATTGACGCCGGCAAGATTCCGGTGTACATGTCTGGGACACACACACACCTTAAGAATGTCAGAGTAGCGACAGGTAACAGCTTTGTATTGTTTTCGTACATGCCAAAGAAGATACCCCGCGATACCCCCAGTAGCTCAGCTCCTTCAAGTTATCTGCCCAAGTCGAACTTGAACAAACAAATCTGACAAGTCGAAAGCCGAGGTGTGCTGACTCAGCAGCCCTGACTTGCTCACGACCTTCATGGCTGTTCCACGACCAGCGGTAATCCAACTTCTGTTCCTCTATTTTCCTCGGCAACTCACTAAATCTCCCTAGTCGAAACTCCCGGCGGGCGCTAACCGAATATTATTCGTCAAGAATCTCAACTATCAAATCACCGGAGAGGACTTGTACGACCTCTTTGGACGCTACGGCACCATTCGCCAAATTCGGATAGGAAACGAGCAGAAATCGAAAGGAACAGCCTTTGTCGTCTTTGACGATGTCATGGACGTGTGTGACTCTGTCTGTGGTCTGAGCCTGACTAAATCTTCAGATTCACAGGCCAAGAATGCGCTCGATCATCTGAACGGTTTCCACTTGCAAGAGCGCTACATCGTCGTCTTGTACCACATGCCTGCCAAGCAGGACGCAGCTGCTGCAAAAGCAGACTTGGCGAAACGGGAGGAAGAGCTGGCCCAGTTGAAGAAGAAGCACAACATCGGCGACGATTGATTGTTCTCTTACTGCCCTTTTGACTGTCCCAACACACCGACTGCGACTGCGAGCGATGCCGGTACAGCTAGGCACACGCCCACTGCCACGAGCGTGAGGCGTTCACCGTTCACTTCGCGTGCCGGTGTGTTTATCGTTGTATCTTATACTCCTACTTGTATTACTTTCTATCTTCAGGCGGGGCGTGTAACATGAAATGCATGATAATCTTCATTCAAACGCGCTGACCACTAGGCTTGCCAATCATATTTCGTGAACTACCGCTACGGCGCGCGTCTTCCTGTTTCCTCAGGCAGTCGGGACAATAGGCGTTCTTGTTTGGAGCTGGAGTAGCTCGTTTGAGCAGACGCTTTGCTGAGCTGAGACGACTTACAGTATTGCTGAGGATACTGACGACTGTCGAAGCCGTCAATCATGTGCAAATCCTTGCCCAAAAACGGAACTTACTGTTGCCAGCAGGTCTTCGAACACCAGGGAGGCAAGCAATTGGGTGGGTGGCTGGGACTGAACTTGCAGAGATAATTGTCGCATCGAATCTACCTGTATGTTAGCGAACGCGCAAAGTGAGTCCACATGGCGTTTTCGTACCTCTTCATCCGGCTACGTTGCGGTCAATCGTCAGCAATATTCCAGATTGATAGCATCGTCCGTACCAGGGTGATACCGTGGCCGCATCTGAGGTGAGGAAACCCATCAATAGGGAGAACGACGTGGATAGTTGGAATGCTTGCTTTCTATAGATGATACGAACCCTGTCGAGGCGAGTAAGTCCATTGATCGAATACAGCGACGGAGGACTTACTGGCGAAGGAGACACATGGTGGAAGTGAGGTGCTGTGATGAGGTCGAGTGTAGTGGGAAGGTGATTTAGACAGAGTTGATTGGCACGCTTTTATATCTTCAGGCTCTCGGAAAGAGGTATTACGCGTGGGCACTAATCAATTTCGCGTCCTGCCGGAGAACGTTCTGGCTGGGCTTTGTCTGTGAAGATGAACAGCCAGGTGAGTCTATACCAGAGCTTGGCGCCGAATCGACTCCTTCCACAGGGATCGAATCGCACAGTTTGTGAAAGGTTTCTCTTCTCTCCCCCAACATCACTAATGCAAGCAAGCTTAGGACACGGTGTTCCGGAGCGAGGTGACACCTCGCTGTGTTTCTTGGTGATCCGCATGCCCACGAAATGCCGTTTGCGCAGGACGGAAATGCAAGAATGGAACGATTTTGCCGCCCAAGATCGAACTTAAGAGGTTTAGTAAATGACGAGCCATACATGGTTCTGATGGGTGTGAAGTCGAAACCGGTATGGTGGCTAGTCATTCTAACCTTAATTGTATAGAGTGTTGACGTCCAGTTCTTCTTGAAGCAACAGAGTGTGACGCCGCTCGATTGATATCGAATGGAAAGCTGCGATGTTAACAAGGTTTCTATCCTCTTACTCAGCTCCCCCTTCCTCCGGGACGACTGAATGGACTTTCGACACAACGCACCACCCTCTGGCCTCCCTGCGAACGTTATTCGTGTCTTTGCTACCTAGTCACGAAGCAACATACATTGAGAACTTCGGTAATTGACTCCGAGTCTCAATGAACGTGGAACATTCACGGTTGATCTACACCTCCCGACTCCGCGTATCGGATTTCGATTGGACACCGTCAACCAGTCCTGTCGACTGTCGCATTACCGATATGAGCGATAGCTGTTCCTCCGATGGGGTTCTCATGTAAACAGGCTTCGCTCAAGAACTTGCCTATCGAGGTATTGACTTGCCCATTGAGGTACTGTGTTTGCCACTAGACATAGAGTGCGAGTTTCTCGGAGCGATCAGCTGCCCTCTATACGTGCACACTGACATGCGAGGGTATGAGTTCTGCAGAGTCAAGCCCGCGGAAATGACCAGCCTCAATGTCAGCGCGTGCGGAAGACATAATATACCGTTCTATCTTGGTGACCTTCCTTTGAAAGACCTGCCTGAACGCCTTTTCCTGCTGTCAATCAACGCCCCATCATCTGTTGACAACGACACGAGATCGACGCTGGACGTCCCAACGCCTTGCGCTTTCCACCCTCGCTTCAAGTTCACCGACAACAGAGCCTCGCCAATGCACACTAGTAGACTCTTCACGAGAACACCTCCCATTTCTTCACACAACTTCCGCGTCGCTTCTTCAATGAGGTACCCATGAGAACTTGGACTTGGACTCTTCTCATTCCCAAATACCCACTCGAGGGGTGATATCAACATTCGCCGTTCCATATGATGGATATGCGATAGGATGCTTGCAACCATGTATCTGGCCATGGGACTCGCGTTTCGCCGATGAACAACACGTTCTGCCTCCCGCGGCAAAGGCAAGGCTTGGGTCCTTCTCCCGTCCTGGAGATGGGCTTATGCCCCGCTTCACATGCCTTGTCCCAGGGTAATGCTGTTGTTAGTCACCGACAGGTGGCTCGTTATCCGGACAGGCGCTGACGTCTGCGTACACAAATTTTGTCAAGTATAGAAGTGGTACTCGTACGGATTCCACCGTCATATGTCGGTTACGAAACTTGGCGGTGTTAGGTAGTGGGTCTTAATGAAAAGCTCCGTCTTCTGAGTACCTATCACTTCTAGATCGCTGGGTCAAGGGAACTTCCCGAATGTCCTCATAATAGAGCATATTCGCAAGGCTCTCAAATTTCGCGTGCCTTGGTCGCTATTTCGCCGAAACGATGCCGTGTCCAGTTTTGACCTGTGACTGATTGTGACTTCCCGCTGAAGTAACCGCCAGCTTTCCTCGAGTTCACAATGTATTTTTCTCGTTGAAGATTCAGATGGCCATATGGTAGATTCAATACCCAAGTATCTATTTTGTGTGGAGGATGGGAGGCATTGGGACTAGTAAACACAGACGCGTTCTCAATCGGGCGTCACGACGGACTTAGCGGACTTGAGTGAAAAGCGTTCGGACTTTTCCGTTTTGGACGCTGGAGTGAATTTTGGCGAAATTTGGGGTGCTGCGAATATGCTCTAATGTGCGTATTGTTCCTCAAGTGTGAGATAAAGCTCGTCCGCATGGCAGGCCTCATCAAGGTCGATTCCGTCAGTAATTATAACGTGCGCAGTTGAGTTACCAGTTACATAAGATTGGAGGCTAGAGAACACATAAAGTACATGAACCAGAAGAACAGTAGCGCGACAGAGTTATTCAAATGAGTTCGGCCGCATTGACGGGCATCTCGTCCTATAGCGAAGAAGAGTTAGCGTTACATCGACAGCTTATGAAAAACGATAATTACAATCTGTGTGCTGTAGAATTGTTCTAGAAATAGGTGGTCAACGGAGGACTTGGCGATAATATGAGTGCAAAGGCTCACCTATATCACGCAAAATACGAACGTCATCCACAGTTACGAACTGAAAGCGGAAAAAATTAGTATAACCCTCGGTCTCGGAGGCACATAGAACGAACGTTGATTGCAACACCCTTGCGTCCAAAACGTCCAGAGCGGCCGATACGGTGGATGTAGTTTTCACGATTCCTTGACAAAAGATGAGACTGCGTGCAGGTGACAGACGGCCAAGTGGACATACGCAGGCAGATCGTAGTTGATGACCAAAGAGACCTGCTGTACATCTATGCCACGGGCCCAGACGTCAGTTGTAATGAGAACGCGACTGTCGGAGGCAGAGAAATAGATGAGACGCCACACAAGAAGCCGCGCAAAGGCACGTACGATGTTCCTCCCCGGAATTCACTCATGATGGCATCACGCTCTTTTTGAACCATTTCTCCGTGCATCGACGAAACGGTAAAGTTGGACGCGCGCATCTTCTCCGTCAGCCAGTCTACCTGGATGGCCTTTAGCGCCGAGTGTAGCGAGCAGATCGCAGCAGAGTTACCTTTCTCCTGGTGTTGCAGAAAATGACGGCTTGCGTAATGGTAAGGGTGTCGTACAGATCGCAGAGGGTGTCGAACTTCCAATCCTCCTTCTCGACGGCGACGAAAAACTGTTTGATGCCCTCAAGCGTGAGCTCATCACGCTTGACGAGGATGCGGATGGGGTCGGTCATGAACTTGGTTGTCATCTCGAGAACGTCGTATGGCAGCGTGGCGCTGAGAAGGACGACCTGGGTTGCCGGGGGCAGGTAGCGGTAGACGTCGTATATCTGGTCCTTGAAGCCCTTGTTGAGGAGCTCGTCGGCCTCGTCGAGAACGAGCATCTTGATGTTGCGGGTGCGGAGGCTGCGGCGGCGAATCATGTCGAAAACGCGGCCGGGAGTGCCGGAGACGACGTGCTGGCCGTACTCGAGCTTGCGGATGTCCTCACCGATGGAAGTGCCGCCGATGCAGGCGTGACACTGGACGTTCATGTAGTCGCCGAGAGCGAGAACAACGGACTGGATTTGGGTAGCGAGCTCGCGCGTGGGCGAGAGCACGAGCGCCTGCGTCTCGCGCACAGTCACGTCGATGGACTGGAGGATGGAGATAGAGAAGGTGGCGGTTTTACCGGTTCCCGACTGTGCCTGCGCGATTACATCCCGGCCTTGAGTTATGGGCAGGATTGCTCGCTGTTGGATGGCGGACGGCTTTTCAAAGTCTATGCCGCGGTTTGCTTAGCAGAATACAGCGCGACATGCAAGATGAATCACATACTATACGCATAGATGCCGCGCACCAGATCCTCCTTCAAACCGAGGTCATCAAACGTCGACACAATAGACACCGCCTCTGACGACTCGAAGACCAGTTTCTGCACGGAAAAGCTGAGTATATGCGCGCAGTTCCGCAGGAAGACGACTGACCTCGTCGCCGGGATTGATGCCAGCCATTTTAGTTGACGGTGCTGAAGGGAAAGGCGGAGTTTGAAATTGCTCGCTGCTGCCGACCACGACAATCAAACGACGATGGACTCAGTCATCGAGATACAGCGCCAGACACACGAGGAAATAGAGCGCTTTGAGCGCGCCCTCTACACCGTGCTGTCCCGCAGCCAGGCCGTCCACGAAACACGCCTGCAAAATGAGCACCATGCCTCGCAGATGCTCGACCGCATCTCGTCGCGCGCCGCCGCCCTCAACGGCCTCTACGAGGACACTGACGCCCGCGGCGCCGAGATAAACGCCCTCTCGCAGACTGCGCACCCCGGCGACAACCTGTCCGAGTTCTACGCGCGGTTGGTTAAGCTCCAAGAACACCACAGCAAGTATCCTGATTCTGTCGCAGGGGGATTCGACGTCGAGCTCGCTTCCCTGCTTGAGGAGCACAACCAGGATGACGACGACAACTATGGCGAGGAAGATCGTGCGTGTTTTCTGCCTTCCCAACACCACTTATCATCAACTCCGTCCAGCCATTTCTCTGCTTTTTTCTGGCGAGGAGGCTTACGGCAAATACCTTGACCTCTACGCCAATCACACCGCTTACTCCAACCTGAAAAACATCGGGCGACGCCCGGGCTATCTTCAATATCTTGACCTGCTTCTTGCTGCCCCAAGTGGCCCCATCCACCAAGAACTGCCGAAAGAGACGCGCTTCACAAAGGACTATGAGTCGTGAGTATAATGCACTCCCACAAACTTCTTTGGCTTCATCTCTGCCAGGTATATCACCGACCTGTACACCTACCTGCTTTCCTTCGCTAAGCGGACACAACCCCTGGTCGACATCGACGCCAACCAGCGCGAAGCGAAGGAAGAGTTCGCAAAGCTTTGGGATGCAGCAGAAGTCACCGGCTGGGAAGAGACCACACCGAAAGCCCAGGCAAATGGAACCGGGATATGGTGTGCTGCATGTACGTCCTCCATCATCTCTAAATTTACTGCTCAGTCTTTGACATCTCAAAAGGTCAAAAACACTACACCAAGCAGACCGTCTACGACGCACATCTGACATCCAAAAAGCACATCAAAGCATCTGCCCGACTAGCTGAGGCCGGGACAGACGCCCCCGCCACCACCAATCCCAACGGGGACATGCCTCCCCCTTCCCAGTCTGCTCAACAATCCACTGCAACGCTCCGGTTGCGAAACTCCGCCCTCCACACCCACCTTGCTACGAGTGTGCTTGTCACGCTACTGCCCTTGCTCAACGACACCAAGTCAAACGTCGAGAGACGATTCTCGCTTACAGCTCGTGAGCGTGAGCAGGAACTTCTGGAGCAGTCGAAGCCATCTATACCGGCTCCTGCTCCTTCTGGAGACAAGGAACAGGAAGAGGAAGAAGAGGAAGAGCGGATATATAACCCCCTCAAGCTTCCGCTAGGCTGGGATGGGAAGCCTATTCCCTACTGGTTGTACAAGCTACATGGTCTCGGTGTTGAGTATCGTTGCGAGATATGTTCAGACCACGTCTATATGGGCCGGTAAGCTTCTGATGACCTCCTCCGTATCTTTTCTCATTCCTTCGCGCAGGAAAAACTTCGACCGCCATTTCCAAGAATCCCGCCATGCCTTTGGGATGCGAGCGTTGGGTCTTCCAAATACGAAACATTTCCATGAGATTACCGGGATTGACGATGCACTTGCCTGTAAGTCCCGGGTCGTACTATGTCTTCAGTTCATATTGTGACACTCGCACCTTCTAGTGGCGGAAAAACTCAAGCAGGAGGGCAGGCACGAGATATTCGAGATGGAGACCATGGAGGAGCTTGAAGACGAGGAGGGCAATGTCTACAATCGAAAGACGTACGAGGATCTGAAGAAGCAGGGCATAATCTGAGTGGTTTGAGTGGATCTTCGACACTTG
Organism: Strobilurus luchuensis; assembly: GCA_019915105.1. NCBI lineage: Eukaryota > Fungi > Basidiomycota > Agaricomycetes > Agaricales > Physalacriaceae > Strobilurus > Strobilurus luchuensis. The sequence goes on along the minus strand of JAHLMJ010000007.1, from coordinate 1,154,923 downwards.
CTTCATACTTTAGGCGATATCTTGGCTTGTTGATGGTGCTCGACCTTTCGTGCTGTATTGTACTGACTGGATATCTGATGAATGACAGACAGATCTTCACAGTGACGTCCGGTCAGGGACCTATGGAAGGGAGAGTTCAGTGGGCGATTGTCGTTCATCTTTCACTGACAGGCGCTGTATCAGGCAAGGCTGTCTTCACTCTTTGACAGTCCTTGCCTTACTCTGACGGCTGGACGTGCGAGAACTTGATGAGGAAGAGCAAGACCATGTAGGGCATAGGCATAGTACAGTCATGTTCTCCCCTCAGGCTCCTACATGTTCTAGGCATAGTACGTCCATGTCCTCCCCTCCTTCTGGTTTCTGAGGCGATCTTCGTGGCCTCGTCTACCGTTCGGCATCCACCAGGAACAATCTGTCGAATAATGGGTTATCGCGAGGAGTGAGGCCACAGCAACCAGACAAGCCCTTCCCGAAGCCTGATGATGCTTCTCTCCTCCTGGATGGCATGTCGGTCATGCTCAGTAATGCATACTTTTGACATCAGATCTTTCGTTCGGTTTTGGTTGGATGTCTCCTGCAGTCGATACACACGAAGCACATAAATGCGAAATAGTGGTGTTTGTCTATAGTTGACCATTATCGTCATGTTGTGTGTATTGTACCAGTATTGTACATAACAGCAGTATCAGTCCGACGACTTTGTAATACGTAATGGTGGCGGCGGTGGAGGCGGTTTGCGCGTTGGCTCCATTGGTGTAGGAAGTTTCAACGCGTGCATAAACAATTCCTCGTCTGAAGACGTCGGCGACGATGACAACGGCGAGTCAGAAGTATAGAACGGGTTCTTTTTCATCCGCATATCGGATAACAGGTTGAATTCGGACAGTGGGAGCACGCCCTTGGGATATTCTGGGTAAAGAGCAAAAAGCAGGCATAAGATTTCCGCTTCTCGATTTCGAAGGTTCAATTCACCTGGTGTGTCCCACCACGCGGCGTCGTCTGAACTAGGTGCAGGAACTAATCTCGATCAGGAGAAGAAACTTGAGACTGGAGTGGAAGAACGCTTACGATCGTGTTGGTTGAGCGAAATTGTCAGCGCAGCCAGTTTCTCGTCCAACTTCTCTCCGGGCTTAGTTGATACTACGCTGTCCAGTAGAATTTGGGAAAGCGCCGCCCGCTTCGCAGCGTCGATGATGCGGACGTTGGCTCTGAACAAGGCGAATACTGTGGCAAGGTCTAATAGACAGTTTCGTTTCAATAGTGGAGTGTGCCTCACCAGGCCGATGATCAGAGCCTTTCAACTCAGCGCGTGAATAGACAGCGAGGTCGAGTTGATGCCCGCGGTAGAGGATGCGGTCTGATGTGTTCGTCAATGGACCAAGTGAGACATATCGAGAGGAATGACCTTACCGGTCCACGCAGGTATACGATACTTTTCACTCGTATCATAGTTGTCTGTGCCCAGGTCGTAACGGTATGTAGGTCGGAACAGAAGCGGTCCTTCTTCATACCCGGCGAAGGCTATCTGCGCGTCCATCACTTGTTTCAGCTACGGAACGAGCTTCAGCATGCCTTCAAACCTTGCACGTTGTCGAACTGACCTGATCAGCAGACACCAATGCATCAAAGTCCCCAGCTTCAGCCAATCCACGAACAGTTTCGTTCTCAAGATCGATTCGGTAGTTGGTGTCCGCGGCCCAGATGATATTACTGTGATATCGTTGATGAGTCGCGATATGAAGCACGTCACGGAGAACGCCTACTCGTGACTATATATGGTCTTGCCCTTCAAGAAGTGCAGATCGTTATTGATCGTTCTGTAATCCGCGTTGCGTTCATCAACATTCGAGTGCCCAGCAGCCAGGTGAGCAGTCACGAAGCAGAAGCTTGTGTCGTGATACTGCAAGCGAATGCCTACGGCACCTTTATTTCCAGACATGCCTCGCAGCCCAGTCTGTGCCGATCGTGAAGAGAATGCATACACCGGTGGAGATGGACAGACCTTTCTCGACGTCGCCTCCACATTGCGGATCACGGGTGTGAGCTCGGACTTGACCAGAACAAACAGTGCTGTTCCGACCAGCTGCAAAACTTTGAGTGAAGGCAAGTATGGATCAATGAAATTCCCATGTACCTGTTCACTGCGCAGTAGGACGTAGGAACATTTCTTATTAGGTCTACGTTCCAATGTTTCCAATATTCGAGCTTCCCACATGCGCCTGACAATGCAAATAATTGCGTGAATGAGAGCATTGGTAGTTTCAGTGATCCTGACCGTTTTTCGGGATCAGTCTGCACAATTTGTTGGGCTGTTAGTGGTACTATTTCCTGGAACCCCAATACAAAAACGTCTGGACTGGGGCCTTCGTCAACTCATGCCTATGGCAATGAGAAAGAACTTACTCCGAGATACCTGTCGACTAATGCGTGAGAGAAGATGGAGACTACTATGGAGACCTACTTTCCCGGGGGAACAACCAAGGCAGTAGAGACTCCGAAGGTGGCTATACGGAAGTGAGCGAGTGCCGATAACCATATGATATATTTAGTACGCACTTTACCATTCAGATTCCAAGTGCCAACAAAAATGGTGCATTGCTTGGTCGTTGAATATTCTGGCAGTCTGTACTTGTGAGTCGTTCACAGATATCTACAAGCAGATCCGGAAGTCACCTCTGAAGCAATGCGTGCCGGACCGAATCATGAATTGGATCGAATATCGTCACAGGCTTCTGTAGACTCATGTTGCCCTGTATGCGAGCTGTCAACATTGGCACTCTAATGAATTGGGCAGACACACTGACCAGCAGCATGTCGATTGCCACCTGCTTGCCCTTGTCCTGGAAATTATTGATGTATGCGCGCGAAACACTCTTAGTGGCATCAGACAGAAGGCCACCCAGCGTTCGTTTGCCCGTTCGTGTGAAGCTAGTGTTCAGAGCGCCAGTGCCCGCGTATATGCGCGACAGCGCATCTCCATTTTCAGCCCAGAGCTCCCGGTGATACGCCCACAACACGTTGGAGTGCACCCATTCACGCCTGACCAGTAGCATATACTGCTCCAGCGTTAGCCGGGAGAGGATGTCCTGTACGAAATTCGTCCGATCTAGACTAGAAATAGCGTTAGTCACACAGTCAGACCATAGATTTGAGATGGTGAACCAACCAATCTAAACAGTTGGTGCGGAAGATTCCTTTTTGTTCAGTGACGACCTCATCAGTGCTGGCATCGGCCATGGTAAAGCCATACTGGTCGACGTGGTCTGTGATGGCCTCTATTCGTCTAATCATGGGACGGTCAGAACCAAGATAGATACGTTCAAAGAGCGAGTACCTTAGTTCTCGCGGAACACTGTCATGTCCGCCGATTCTGACTGTGGTATGGAAGTCGAAGTGGGTGATTCCAAGGCTATCGCCGAAGACCCCTCGCGCTATCTGTAGATGCCGAGCGTATGCCTGCGTCAAGATAGCTTCATTCTCCTTGGTACCCAGCAGGTTGATGACATGTGTGCCGCCGTATTCTTCTGTAAGATGTGCAAAGTGTCGCTCAAACGCGGGCTGCGATGCATGTGGGCGTGTTATCTGAATACGTTGTCCGAAAGTTTGGAGACCCTGTTGCTCCCAGAATACTATAACGAATCTTAATTTCTCGGAATAAAGGGTTTATTGAAAAGGTGAAGTACATACAAGGAACACTGCCGCGAACTTGTACATAGCTAACACAGTGTTGATCAGTACTGAAGAGTATCTCGGTCTAACGGCAGCTTAGATGTTGTGAACGTAGTCAAAGCAAGGGGAGAAACAAACCTCGACGAAATTGGCGCAATTCCCATCATCATCGACGCCTCGAGTGTTGAAGCGTGTTCCAGCGCGCTTGGCTCCCAGCCGCGAGATAAGACAGAGGGTGGCAATCGAGGGTTTTCCGTCTGTGGGAGGCATTGGCAGTGCCATGGAATTGATACCGACATAACCTTGAATAGCGAGGATCTGCTTTGAGATTAGGGTATAAAGGTGTAAACAGATGACGAGGACTTGCGATGAACTGGCACTGGTCAAGCTCAACGCGTTCGTGCGGAGACAGTCGCTCCCGGAAGTCGAGTAGGCTGCGTACGATGTAGTCGTTCCATACAAAGCGTTCGTCGAAGACAGCAGAGTCGCCGGCCTCCTTGGTAAGCCGATGAAAAAGGCGCGACGAGAGATCCCACTGAGAGTCAAGGGCATAGTAGAAAGACCCGGAGGACATGATCTTGGTCAGCGGCATGCACGGATGTTCAAAGAGCTGCGCCGCCGACGAGGAGGCGGCTTCGGGGTATTCGGGGCTCGACGACATGTCCCCGCCGCCGACGGAGACATCATCCCAGACCGACGACGTCAAGCTGTAGAAGCAGACCTCGTGTATGCGCGCCACCGACTCTGGAAACGCGGCCGATGGGCGTGTATTGCCGATGTCATTGGCGCTGGTCACAAGAGAGAGAAATATGTCTGCATGTAGGCATCAACGCTGCTGGCTAGGATGGATGCGGACGACGCACCACTGTCGATGAGGATGAGCCCAAGGCATCCCTTGATGGCTCTGTTGGTCAATCGGATCGTGTTGCTCAGGTCGACCTCGTCCTTGGGCAGGAATTCGACAACAGCCTGGTCATTGCGCTCTCCAGGTCGGAATACGAGAGCCCGCGGCGGTCGTCCCTGTCGTTCATCGCTCGAGCTCGTTACAAGATAGAGGGCCCGCGGGCTCGTGGCAATGTGGAGGTACATTGCATTGGTCGTCGTCGCCGAGTGCAGTGAGCAGCGGCTGGGACGGCCTTGCCAAACACGATGACGATGATTCAGATCAAGATTCCCACGCGTGCTGTCAGAAAGGCAGTGCGCCACGATACAAAGCTACGTCGCAAGCCTCTGTAGTCGAATGCCCTTGCTCGCCGAGCGGTCGATGCGACAGCAATCCTTGAGACCCTTCACTACACGTCAGGCGCGATCACGCTGAATTATCAGTGTGATGAGGTGTGGGAACTGTTGGATTGGCCATTGACATCGGCGCCTTGCTGACTCTTGCAGTCGATGCTAACATCTGTTGACACTCCGCTACTATCTTCGAGACCTTGACGGCATCTGTAGCTTGGGCGCGCTCCTCCGCGGACCGTACATAGCACAGCTCTTTGTGGTTTCATACCTGGCCACAAATGGCGGTTACGTGCTCGTCCGGCAGGCGGTCCAGCCCAATCGGACCAACGATGCGATCAGGGAAAATCAGGGGAAGATTAGTATCTCGGGTCCTCTGCTCAGTAAGTTCCAAGCCAGTGCTACTTTTGCCAAGGCAAGCTTTCCATCTGGACCACCATCGAGCCGTACGCGTTTTTCCCATTCAGACAAGGTAGTACTTTCTCTCCTGGCAACTCATGCTGTGCTCTCACTTGTCTGAGACGCAGAGGTTTCGTCTCCTGGCAGATGCCGACATCCTTTGTCAAATTCACTGACGCGCAATTTGATATTCATCAATCAGGAATTTTAGTCTGTCGTTCCTGCGGTCAAAGTCCGCCTCCACCTTGCCTCCACTTCCATAGCTGTACACTCTGGCCACCATGAGCCAGAACAACTACAACATCACTGTGTCCGACCAGTCACCGACAATCAACTATACACCGTATAGAGATGGTGACATAGCCTCGTCCTGGATGGTCATGTATTCGAACAGTCCAGAAAGCAGTTACGACGCTTCACACCTGAACTCTACGAATCTCTCGTCTGGAACATCTCTACACACCACAACGTACCAAGGCGCCACATTTCAAATCGAGTGGAAAGGGACCGCCATTTACGTGTATGGCTCTGGCACTGCAGGCGCTTACACCACGACGTTGGACAACGAGTCGGATGTGGACGGGGCACCATCCGACGGCCTGCTGGCCAGCCGCACCGGCCTCGACTATGCAGTCCACACGTTGACCTTGACAACGACCAGTACCTCGCAGCTCAACTTCACATCCGCAATATTGACAGTCGGGATTGGCGAGGCAGGGTAAGCCCCATGGTTAGAGCATCGCATCCAGGCTCACCTCGACCTATAGCGCATCTATCACAACCACAAGAATAAACGCCGTGGATGTTGCAAGTGATGGTTCTTCGTCCTTGAATACGTCGTACTTCACGACGTCCGGGAATGGTCCTTTCAGCACAGATCATGATGCAGCGGGTTACCCACGGATAGATACCACAGGCGATGGGTCAAGTATAATCTTCACAGTCGGCCAAAGGTATGAGTCTCGCTGAGGTTGTGTCTGACTCTGAATGACATATATTCCCTCCATAGTTCGGCACTGTTCGTTTATGGAGTAAGGGCATCGCGGTCTGCGACCTACGACATGAAACTAAGCAACCGTTTCAGACAACAAACTACGACCACGGCACATACAGTGTGAGCCTGAGCCCAACTGCCGGCGCATCGACCTCAACGCGCACATTCAATGATACCTCGCATTGGTTTGCCTACGACAACCTGATATACTGGGAAACCGGCCTCAACCGAAGTCTCCAGTATACAGTCACATTCACTAATCGGGATGAGGGACTGTACATGGATCTTCATTCTGTACGCTACACCCTCTCATATCATTGGCTACTCGCTGACACTCATCTGCAGGTGACTCTTTACGATGCACAAACATCATCGTGATTAGACCACCTTTCCACGCTTCAGAAAAGTTCTCATAGTATCTTAGAGCAAGCAGAACAACCACGAGCTCTAGTTCTGGCTCTACGGGCTCCTCAAGCAGTGGTGATGGTTCAGCTTCTTCCAGTTCTTCCAGCAGTTCCTTGTCGACGGGAGCAATTGTTGGTATAGCGGTAAGCCTTCGAACCACACATCATTACCGTTGTTTTGATCTCTGAAACAGATCGCTGCTATAGCCGCGTTGGCTATAGTGGGAGCACTACTTGTCTGGTGGCGTCGTAAATCGCGGTAGGCTCTCGAAATTCCAACTCTTCCTGAGTCTGACTGTTGATCCAGAAAACGTCAACAACAGTCTGCCTATGGTTATGCTGGGCAAACGTACGACCCAAAAAGCCCTGGTAGCATCGCCCCATACCAGCTTCGTGCGTACTCCATCCATCTGCTCCAAGATGCACCGCCATCTGACTCGCTACGATCACACAGCTTTGCTATCGGGATACATCGAGCCATTCCAGTGGTCCGAGGGGACGTCGACGCCAGGCGGCCTCGCGACCGCCTCCAAATACTCCAGCATGCACTCAAATCCTCCCAATACGATGTACAGCGACACCTCCCCACTCGCTCATGTTGGATCTTCCAATGACTTGACGTATCACCTTACTCCAGCGGGGATGCTTGCTACGCCGTCTGAAGGTGGATCGTCGTCGAGTGGCGGTAAAGGTCCTGCTCCAAACGCCAGGGCACGTCCTGTCAGGCAGGAAGTGGATGCTGGACCGGTCCCTCAAGCTGATCGGGACGAGGGGCGGGAAGAGGTTTTGCCACCGGGATACAATCCTGAATGGGAGTCTGGTAGGTCGGCCCCATGATTGTATCCCTTTCCTTTCTCTTTCTCTACGCGCACACTTTGAGGACTGGCCGGGACGCTTATACTTGATACACATTGCTATCTTCCTGCTATTATGGTCAAGCCTGCTTCACCGAATTGGCTCTCACGATAAATGCTACAGCTGAGAGAGCCCACATACATCATTCATTGAAAATGCTGTGATCGCCTACAACAGAGGGAGTAGATGATTTTCTCTGACCCAGGCCAATTCTCTCGGGACCTCTCATCGTACTGGCTCGTTTGGGAGGTGTGCCCAAGCGTATTGATGCAGGGACATTGCTGGTGTCGAAGGGACTCCGAGGGGAATTTGGTGGGGGTAAAGCACCGGCGTAAGCTGGGACTGTACGTGGCGACGAAGGCGTGAAGCCCGGGGAATGTGGTGCGAATGTGGGCGTCTTAGGAAGCGGAGAATGCGGGGCTATGATCACGTCGTTCCTTCGCGACTTGAAAAGGGAGAAAGAGGTGAATATGGATCGAAAGAGGGAGACTCTGTTTGTCTGAACTGGAGCTGGAACTGAACTGGATCCAATTGAGTCTGTAAGAGCAATTGAGTGTACAAGAAAGGGAGAGGAAGGAATTGAACACACCATTGGAGCTCGATGTCGGTAACGCGTTGTCGTTAGCGCTGAGGCTCAAAAAGAGGAAGAGCGGGGCCAGCCACACGCATACTCCAAAGAAGGTCGCGATTTCCTTGAAGCCAAGATGGGGCATTACTCTGCCTGCTCCGTATTTCCGAGCTTGCTCGTGGTATTGGGAAGTCATGCGGGAGAAGTGGAAGAACCACACGAAATGATCCACGACGACGAGAATACAGGATACGATGAAGACGGGGGATGCCAGGTTGATGAGCGGCCAGGTATTGGAGAAGTTTTGGAGGTAGAGGACGTGACAGATGATTGAAAACATCGTTAGTGTGATAGGAAGGGAGTCCGTTATGCATAGAAGCACGTGTAAGACTATGATGGCCTAGAAGAAGTACAATAAATGACGAAGTCTGGAATATTTGTATCACAGCACTTGCATATATTCCTCGTTGGCCGTAGTACTTGGCCGCTTTCGCGTGCTCCTCAATAAGCTCAGAGATATATAGAAGTCCGCTGGCTGCGAAGAAAATCAGAGACAATCCAATACACAAGTCGAAACTCACCAAGTGACAGAATTACGAAACAAATCGCAGCGGCCACTGCAAGATAGCTATGGAGCGGCCCGTCAATTTCAGGCCAGACAGTCAGCAAAGATGCTACCTAACGTAGTAGAGCAGGCCCATGTTCTGCGTACGAATGTCAGGCGAGATTAGATACGCGTGTCAGTCGTGGTCATTGACAGAGCGACGCGCCACGTGTGCCTGAATGTATGGATTGGCTCTCGGACTTCGGGCCGTGATGACAGCACTTGTTCCCTCCTCCCCGTCATGAGCAATCTTGAAAGTGTGTCTCGTTCCCACTACCCGGCTACCATTCTGCTCACGATCTACGGCAGAGACTCTGTTCCAACTCAAAGTGCGTCCGCTCACTCTCGCTCGTCCCTCAACCAACCACCGCCGCACAGTTCACAGCGAAATCGCTGAATCGACAGGCCAAGAAGGCCCAGAAGGACGAGAATTCTGAGCGAGCACGGCTGAAGAAGGCAACTCGCTCATCATCTTTTCAAAAGTAGTCATCTCATTATCTGCCAGGCCCTGCAACAAGGCAATAATGACGGCGCTCGCATATATGCGTCCAATGCCATCCGGAAGAAGAGCGAAGCCCTCAATCTTCTCCGACTATCCAGCCGCATTGATGCCGTTGCCAGTCGTGTTGAGACCGCCGTGACGATGCGCCAAGTAACGGGCAACATGACGTCGGTGGTCAAGGGCATGGACAGGGCCATGGAGAGCATGAACCTCGAGCGGGTGGGCCAATATATACTTCCGCATCCAGTTCCTAATACCCCTGCCAGATCTCACTTGTCATGGACAAGTTTGAGACACAATTCGCCGATCTTGACGTGCAGACATCTTACATGGAGGACGCCATGTCGTCGACTACTGCTGTGTCGACGCCGCAGGATCAGATCGACCAGCTCATGCGACAGACGGCAGAGGAGGCAAACATTGAGCTACAACACGACCTATCTTCCAAAGATCTTGATTCAGTTCCCGACTTGGCACCGAAGGATAAGGTTGGTGAGGAGGACGACAAGCTCGCCGAACGCCTGCGAGCACTACGCCCCGCCACATAGTTTGGCGTATGTATATTGTATATTATGGTTGTACACGCACGAATTGATAACGGAGTATCGTTGATTGACTATTTAACAGCACATCTACCAAAAAGCCATAATACCAGGGATAAGCTGAGCAGCAAACCTTCGCAAAACTGAAGTCTGATGCTATCATCAGTATATCTGCCCAAGTCGAGGCTCTATACTCACCAATAAGGCCCTATTCTATATCCCCTGCATACAGCGCCACTCCGCGCAGCAGTTTCCCTATCGGCGTTAAATTGTAATCCTGGCCCTTCCTCCTCGTTGCTATCAGCTCTTGCACAAATGGAACCGGGCTCTCTCTGAATGGACTCTCCCTGTGACCTCTCACAAACCCATCCTGCTCACAGATTGCACCCGTTGTGTCATCATCCGTCGTGGCCAGTCCAAGGAACGCGCAAATTGCCTTGAAATCCACAAAGTTCGCGGGGTACAACTGACCAGCAAAGATGCTGAGCTGAGGAAGTATGATTGAGCAAATGTTGACAGGACGAGTCGGAATTGAGTAGGAATTCAGACTGTCGAGACTCTGCATATTACGCATAACGCGAGGTGCGTAGACATGCAAGTTTACAGGCGATGTCGACGGTAGGCCACGAAGAAGGGGGACAAGCTCATTGGCCTCGAACTGACTGATGACCACAAGAACGGTAGGTGGCCCATACGCGCAGAGCAGCCATTGTGTGTCTTTCATGAACTCTGTGCTGCCTTTCCCAACAGAGTGGCTCTGGGACACAGTAACAGCATAGTCTCGCGTCACAAGAAAGCAACGGAAGACTTCGGGCGGGCATATTGAAATATATCGAAGAGGACTGAGGACTTGGGATGGTGAACAGAAGGCCGGCGAAGATGGTGGTATACGACCCGTACGCGCGAAGCGCCGAACGTCATCATGAAGTCGATGCTCTGCAGCAGGACAGGGTGGCGGTCGATCAACCTGACGCTCAACTTCCATCTCGTGGTCAACCTCTCGCTCCTGCTCCTCGTCAACATCACGCGAGGACACCCGGGAGATTCCCAAAAGCACCAAGCGTTCCTCAATTTCCCTATCGACAACCTCGGACTCCTCCGATCGTTCAGGCGAAACCCCATACATTTCCTTGAGCGTGCGCGCTTCCTGCTGAAGCCACACTGGCTCGATATCGCTGGCCCTCGACAATAACAATTCTTCTTCTGCAGGTAAATCGTCCAGGCAAGCCCTGCGTCTCTTGAAATCTGGTCCCTGACGAGCCCATTGTTGACCGTGGTGTTCGATGTCGGCACATGTCTCGAGCATCGACCATTGTATGATGTCGGCGATGCTGATGGTATGTATGTTGCATGCCTTCTTGATCAGGGCGTCGATGTCAGGCTGAGCGAAAAAGTGCAAGGACTGCCCTTGACCTAGCTGGCGCATTCGCATACAACCTATTCATTTTTGTAGAATGAGCACTCCGTGCATGAAAGATGGCGCCGAAAATACTGACCTTGCACTAGTCGATCCTTTGTCATCTTTCGGCCCAGAGTCACCGCTGCTTTCCAGTCGAGGGGTAGCTTCAGATCCGTCCCACGAGTATGAGCATCATCGAGATAGACGATACAACTGGAGAGCCGCTGTCTATAAGGCGATGATTTTAGTAGCTCCAGCGTCCCATCCCGCTTGACTACCATCAGCTCATCTCCAGAGTTGAAAAAGAGAGCGGCTTCTGCAATGGCATGGTTCGATAACCATGTTTTCGCCACATCTTCGTTACCCATGTCAAGCATTTGAGCGCCGATGTCCAAAAATACGCGAATGCCGGGATGCTCGTTTGCAAGAAAGCCAATGAATTCTTGGCCGAGCATGCTCTTCCCAGAGGAATTCGCAGACGTACAAGTGTAATTCGCATTCTCGCGTTGAAGTAGATAGGTCAACACCATTGCATTGGTTGCGCCCTGGTGGACAGGATCAACCTGCGAGATGGAAGTGGGCTGTAGGTATTCGTTGTCGTTTGTGCCGCTAAAGCCAGTTGTTACATTCCTCTTTCTTTCAGCAAGGTCCCAAGCAGATGTCGGTAGCTTCTTCGGGAACTCTTTCGCCGCCTTTGGGAACACCACCGTTCGAAGATAGAAGTCAATAACTGCGTGACAGTTGTGGAATAGCTCGACAATTCTAGAATGCTGCTCGCTATCCTTGACGTTGATTGATCCAAAGTCACTCAAGCCATCAAGTTCATGCGGCGGGATCGCTGCAATCCAAGTTTCGTACAAGACTACGGGGTTGCTGTCGAGGAAGAGCTTAGCGAAACAGGCATCGACCTGTTTCGCTGTCAAGCCGGTATAGTAGTAGGACAGACACGTCAAAAGAATCGCAATGTCTGGATGTCCAAACTCGGCCCGCGGAGACGGCACATCCTTAGCACGATACGGAACAGCAAGGAGGGTGGGAGGAGTGCGTGAAGTGTCAAGACCGTAATCAATCCTCCATCGTCTTTCGCGCATAACATACGAGACAAGCCCGTAGCCGAACAGCCCACGCAAGAGGAGCAAGGTTGTCCAAGATGGACCTTGGCCAACCTGTTCTTCAATGAGTCTCTGGTCGGCCTCGGCGGCTTCGCTACTGGCGGCGACAAATCGACGTATACAGGAAAGCATGTTTCGTGAAAAGTGCTTGGTGTTTAGGGAGGTGAGGGAAGATCGATCTATGATGTCAGCTACAACTTTCTTGAGTATCATTGCAAGAATGGGAGACTGGTCATCATCAACGGGAAGCTTGAAGTGAGGAAAGCTCCACGATGTCGCGGAGTGTACTTCAAACTGACTCTCCGGAATGACCGAGGTATCGATGTGACGAATATGTCGGGCGACAAGGCCAAGAACCTCTTGACAAACAAGCCAGCGAGTTGGGTGTCCTTCAACCGCTGCCTGATTTCCCATGGTGTAGATGAGTTGATACCGAGGGTGCAACAGCTCGTCGCTTTCATCGAGAATATCGCAGGAGCTATCATGCTGCAGACGCTCAAAGCGTACGGCTTCCCGCATTGTGTCCTCGTCGCGATCAACACCCGACATCATCTTTTCAACGGCAAGGAGACGTGCAGATAGAATATGTTCCGGTTGTGACACTAGCACCCCTCCAGTGTGCATGCAAAACTCGGCGAGCTCGCGAACCTGTTTCAGTTCGTTGCCGCTTAATTTGAGCTGACGCGAGAATGGAAGGAAAAAGACTTGGCGATTGACAAGACCAGACAATCGCTCACAGAGAAGTTGGAACATCTGTGCGGCTAGGGGCTTGAGCACAACCATCCGCACGAGCCTGCGGCCATTGGAGAGGGACGCCGCCAACATTGGGGCAATCACAGAAGACTTGCCTTCGCCCATGTTGAGTTGTAGACTGATGTTTCTGCCAGACTGCGGCGAATACATCTCTAGCGCGACTGCAAGCTGAATGTCTCGGGCGCGGACGTCTCCTTCAATCTGCAAATTTCATAGAAGTGAGTGATAGTGAGCACGGGCGTTTGTGATTCTGACCTGAATGAGAGCCCAGTCCGGATGATCGAGAACAAGTTCCATATTTATGGGTCCACAAGTTTCAAACTCTCGTCGCAACTCGAACATGCGTGCCGCACCCAAAAAGGCGATCATTCGCACAGCCTGTTGCCAGTGAAGAAGAGTGCACGTAAGGATTGCAAGTGCTCTTCTCCAATCATCGCCGAGTTCTGCCCACATTGATCGTGTCATCTGGTGCAGTGATGCCTTTGTATTCGAACAAGGCCACAGACCACCGATTTCCAGAATGTCATCAACCATCGAATCAGGACGCGGACGAAGTGTGCGCGATAGAACAGCAGCGATATCGTCAAAAGCTTCAGTACAGCGTGTGAAGTTGTCTGCCACATGCAATTGCAGGTCATTATCATCCGATCGTAGGGAGTGTCTGGTCGTCGCAGTATTGACGAGAAGATCCAAACTGTCCAGCATCTTCTTCGCATACAACTTGTGAAGCGGCCGTTGTGTGCTTCCGACGCGGTTCAAGACGTTACGAAGAACGGATGCGTTGGTCTCCTTGAGTTCGAACTGGTCACTCTTCAAGACGAAATTGGAGCCACTCGGCGTCACACTAGTATGAGTATGATCAAGCCTGGAAGCACCAGGGGCGGGACGATTGCACATGACAGACGCCAGGCTCGGGGTGACTGCTGCCTGATGGGAGATTTCGACATCTGCATAGTGATTTGAACGTCGGAGAGGGAGAGACGGGGACGGCGGGTTTCCCAGATCACGTAGGATAGAATCCACGTTGTCCGCATAGAGATGCAACATGACGTTGGCACGACACTTCTGGAATAATCCACATACGTCGTCAAGGATGGCCTGAAGGTTGAAGTAGTCGGAATATTTGGAGCCTGGCAGCGGCGAGAGGCTTGTTGGCCACAAAGAAGGATTCCAGAGGGATAGGAGATGCCGGAGGAATGGCGGCTTCAGAGAGTCGACCTCTCGTAAATGATGATCAGCACGACGGGAATCCAAAGACCACCAGCTTTCCCCTTCTCGAGCATGCAGATCTTGGGAGCGCGTTTGATCAACAGGTCGTACATGGCCAGTGATCACTGATTCGACTGCATCAGCTGATGGCGATAGTCCAGCTGTTAAGTCAAACGATGCATGAGGGGGCAATGCGGGAAAAATTTTGTGTCCCGAATGACGAGTCAAAAGAACGAAGTACGGAAGAAGGCGAGCGTTTGAATCCAGTTGATGCGCGAATGCGAATGCTGAGAGACTGAACAAGAGACTGAATCGTTGTCCATCTTTTGATGATGCAGAGTTGGTGCATGACCGGTACAAGTCGGCCCAACAAACATTGAAATCGGTTTTTGCAAGCCAGTTCGAGTCATAGAGCAGGACAGTCTCAGATACGTTCTGCAGCTGAAGAGTTCCCCAATCTTGAAATATGTTGTAGAGGGACATGTTTCGTTGTTGGAGGGGAAATCGAGACGTGCTCTGAGTGAACGTCATGAGAGCCGTCATATAATGACACCCGTCTTGGTCGCTTCTGCTTTCCGCGACACGGCTGGCGTGAGAAGTGTCAGCAGCACAAAGCCTGATAAAAAGGACTACATCAATAAATGAGTAAAATAGTAGCTTGAAGCTAACCTGGTTTCGAGTGGCATGGACTGAAGATTAACCAAGGGATAGAGCTGCTCACGGGAAGCGGCCCGCTGAAACAGTTTCTGTGGCGCTGCCTCGTCAAGAGATAGAATCTGTTGTGCAGGATAGAAGAGCTTTGCCATTCGATTGTGAGACATCAGAATACGCCGGGCAAGGATATGGAAGATTGTGAGCTGAGAGTGTGAGGGCAGGTTTGCTGACCAGTCTACGCTTTGCATCACCGCCATGCCTTTGGGATAGTATCTGCGCCTCGGAGTCAGCATGGATATTTTCAGCAGTAACTTCTCCTCATGAGAGCCAAGGCGCTGGAACGAGGTGCATAACGCAGAACCGAGAATATTCAGCGCCTCCTCGCTTCCAGTATGCCCTGTGAGTGGATCGGGAAGAGGGTAACTGGTCATTGCATGAAGTAAAACTCGAAACAGGTGCGAGCGGAGGTTCAGTCCTGATAGCATCCCAAGTTGTGTCTTCACGGCATACTCGGCGTAATCGACAGAGGAACAGAATGTGGAAGCTTTGTCCACCGTGACGACAACATGGTCATTGACAACCGCAGATGTGAGGCGACCATAGGGTATTATGAGACGGTGTTTGGTAGGAAGGATATCATCCTCAGATTGTTCGCGAAGGACAAGTTTCGACTCGAGGCCTATCAAAGTACCGATCTCTGAACGTTCGTCAACGTAGCAGTCGGGAAAGGTCACGCAAAGAAGGCGTTCCGATTCAGCAACAGAAGTTCGGAAGTGCAGTTGGAGGCGGGGAAGTCGAACATCAATGATGGAATCATGTGTTGTCATGATGAGAAACTGTGAGCTCTCGACAGGTTCGAGACGTTGACCAATCATGCTGAAAGACCGGGAGTTAACGTCAAGCAAGAGATGTTGCTCGCGATTGGACATGGTCCGCTGGGGAAAGTTGAGGCTCCATTTCGTACTCGAGGACGACCAGAGAGCATCCAGAGGGCGTAGCTCGATCTGTCCTGTCTCTAGGTCGAGCCAATGAGCCAGCTCGACGAGAGGGTAAGGCAAATCGCCGCTGAACACAGTATGGGGAATGTATCGTTCTCGGCGACCTGACAATGCCGAACGAGCTTGCACCACCAAATCATCATCTTGAATGGCGAAGAAGACCTAGGAACTCATGAGGAATTTGCCCAAATGTGTGTGCAAACTAAGACGGAATTTACTTGATGGCCAGAAACATTCTTCACAGTCTTATATTCGAGTTCAGCCTCGCCGGCCGGGACAGCTCGTAGAACCGCCTGCAAATATTCATGTCAGCCATCGCAACATGACATTCGAGTACTATGTTACTAACCTGTCCAAACAACCGAGTATACGTCCTATGCTCGGTGATCTGACTAGGTAGATTACCGATGGGCTTTCCATCGACAAGGAGTGTACCATCCAGAAGGTTGACCTGGACATACTGCGACATCGAAGTTTGACATATGATCCACCGCTCATTGGGAGAATCCATACGTTTCCACGGCGAGCCACGCTTGTAAGCATGCCAAATACGTTCCAAAGCAAGGTCTAAGCCCCGTGAATCTGAGATAAGCGAGTCCGAGATGCGCAACTCCAAAGTGTGGAACAACCGCTCGACACGATCCAACAGTATTCGCATGCTGGATGTAGATGAGCAATCGCGCTGGGCTTCACGATTGTCTCTGAGAACAAGGAATGAGTGTAAGAGGATGGCCAGATTGTCAGCCGACAAGTCGGGAGCATCGATATCGAAGGTGAGAGCGCAAGTAGCAGCAACCTCTCTGATGTTACTTTTAGCAGACTCTATGTGTTCCTGCGCTGTTCTCTCCAAACTCTCCAACATGGTGCTGAGCCAACCATCCGTAATCTCGCGAGCTTGAGTGAGAATCCTGCGTGCATGTACAGCATGCACGCTCGTCTCACCCAAGGAGGCAAGCATTCTGGCAACAACAAGGACAACTGTCTTGACAGAGACGACTTCCTGCCAGTTTTTTTTGAAGGATGCAAGAAGCGAATCCATCGCTGAAAGGATCCACTGGCAGAAATTAGGGGACTCTAATTCAAGATGCCACAAAGCTGCGGCACTGTCTGACATCATACCGTACTGCTGGACCGCCTGTGACTCGAGAACGTGAACAGCCTGGGAGCGAAAAGAGAGCGAGCGCGTAACAAACGCCCTGGCAACATTCATCCACTGAACACGCCCGCCAGCTCGCAGAGACGCGAACGTCACAAACTCGTGGAGACTCAGGTCGCAGTGACAGGTATGCTGCTGTGCCAACACGGTGTTCTCGGTGTGCACTGTGCTGTCAATGGACCACTGCAAATTGCGGTACGGCTCTTCGCGCGAGAGTTGGAGAGTGCACCGATTACAAACATTGGCTGCATGAGGAAGGTTGGGTTGGCCGATGATGAGAGAATTTTTACTGTCGTAAAGCACCCAGGTTAGGCCATGTGGCTTGCAGACCTTGTCGTTCGTACTTGGAATGGGCTGGCGATTGTAGTGTGTCTTGCACCAAGATTTAGTGGTGGACCCAAGAGTGATACGGTTGGCAGAGCCCACGTCGCTGGCATGTGAGCCCATGTACGGACAGAGCTGATCGTCGACTTGGCGAATATCTTCGGGACGTGACGTTAAAACGTCGTGAAGAAGGTAGTAAGTTGTCTCGCGCCAAACGGCAAATATACGGGGGCAATAGAGCTCAAATACGACGGTCTTGAGCATGAGATCTTCGCGCGGAAGTGGCCACTCATAGATGTCGATGGACATAGCACTCATTTGTTTCTAATGCTGAGGTCAGTATGTGAAAGCATGTATTGCCAAACCGACAGCATACCTGGATGGAGCACCTTTTACAGTAGCTATACCGGTAGCCACAGTTGATGTTGTGAGGTTCAGGATCGAATTGTCTCTTCAGCCTCGCATACTCCTGATTTTGAGCCTCAAGCTCCCCCTTCTTGGCGTCACAGCGAGTACGCGCTGAGAGTTCTATATCCCGCCTTCGTTTCTCAAAACTCGGATCAAGATCGTATCCCAGCGTCGCAATGCCTGCGTGCGATGTAGGACTGAAAACTGAAGGTTCTTGGCCAGCGGCCCATCTGCTTTGCAAGTACTTCGCAAGCGCCACAATGTGCTGGAGCTCTGATGATCGACGAACTAGCAGCGGCTCGAGAAGTGACAGAGACACTTCAGGAGGAAATTTAGCAAGAAGAGGATACTGGTTGACGGCGACTTTGTCAAGGGCCGCCCACAGGTCAAGGATGGTGAGGATCATGAGCGACTGCTGCTCTGCGTTGTTTTTGTAGCGCGAATTAGCCACACCATAGTAGTCCTTGATTGAACATCCGAGGTTAGAGACTGCTTGTGAGTCGTTCAGGTGGCGGGACGTCCACGATGAGAGGTCATCTCGGACCATGTTCTCGAAGTCGGCGAGATTGACCAAGAGATCTGCGCCATCAACAAAAGAATTGAATGATTGATTCCCAATGATATAGTCGATTGAGCGGGAACGCAGACGCGCAGGATGAGTAGGAGAGAAGAATGAGCAAGAGGGCAAGGAATTTGAGGTCTTGAGAGCGCTGACAATGTAGGCAGTAGCGTTCTTGAGCCCCAGTTTGATGTCGGCGCCGACGTCTAGCGTCTCGGGCGCCCACGGTTCGTCACACTGGGGACGGTCCTTCTCCTGTACACGACACCAGCGACGGTCAAGCTCATCATGGAGTTCGCAACACGCAAAGCGGACCTTCTCGAGGACAAAGGTGGGAGCGTTCCTCTCGAGGATGTCCAGTTTTTGAGCACGTCGGGCGAGTTTCTTGCGCATACCGTCAAGTGTAGCTGGGTCAAAGTGGCCACCCTCAGCTACCTGAATGGCAAGGGACGACATCAGATATGCAATGAATGCCTTGTACTCCCAGCGATGCTCTAACGTTGTCTGTAGAGCGACTCGTATAACCAGCCAAAGAGAGGATCGTCTCCACGGAGCGTAAGCGTCCTTCCATAGTACGTCGTCGGCGACTCGCTTTTCAACGCAACGAGCTGGGGCACAAATGATGTTGTCTGTTCCACCAGTAGCAGCCAGGATGACGAGAAGGAGATCACTGATGTAGCGCGGGTGCGCGGTATCGCGTATCTCAACACTAGATGACCCCGCCTTCCTGCTGTGCGGAGCCGACCCAGGCAGAGTGTCCCGGTTCATGTGAGCAAGGAAAGAGGAGAGTTCAGCACGAAAGTGCGCGTTGTCGAAGACTGATTTCGGTATGGACGTGCAAGGACCAGGGAATGGCCAGACCAGCTTCTTCTCACAATCCATGACGGCGGCATTGGAGGCGCTAACCTCAAAGACTTCGAAGACAGCCTGCGTATCCAAGAGCCGGACCAGCAGACCGGCATTCTGCTTGCGAACGAGAATAGCAGTGACATCTGAAGGCATAGTCAAAATTCCGAGTGGGCATCGCGAAAAATGACGCGTACCGCCAGGGTGCATCATCAGAAGCCTTTTGGCAATGTTTTCGGCTGTATAGTTAGAAGGGCCATGAACCTCTTCGACGCCTTGCAGCATGCGGAGGATGGCTGGCCAAGAGGCATATGGCGGCTTGCCGTCAGTCGCTTCGAGGGCGACACTTTGATATGCCTCGGCGCACTTGACGACAAATTGTGCCAGCGAGTGATCTTTATGATAGTCATCCTCTCCCTGTTCGTCGTGTTGCGGGAGTTTCAATGGCATGAAGACATGGTTGACGATATAGTCCCAGTCTGAACAGTCTGGATCGTCCATAACTGGCTGTCAACGAGGATGGGTGAAGAAAGAGGGAGACTGATGGACTGTACAGCAGCAATCTGAGTCAGTCTATACTGAAAGAAGCAAGAAGCGGAACTCACGTCGGTTTGCACAAGGCAATTCGACAACTGGGCGCTTATTAGTCTATGGCCGTAACGGCCATCGTTGTTTCCGGTAATCCAGCTTCCAGTTATCCTTCAGAGATCCAGGCAGGGACCGCGGAAGCAGTGGAGATAAGTGAGCTGGTCATGGGAAATTGAGATGGGCGTGCCCGCCGTGCGTGAGGGCGTTTGCCAAGTTGAAGTTATGGAGCATTCCCACGATTGCGCCAGTAACAAATAAGGAAACTCACCCGCTCATGCACTCAGGTGGGCTCGATTCCGGCTGAAATACTGCTTAGCGAGCCAATGGGGTCCAACTTGGGCTGGCGCCTAACCTTTCATTTAGTATCGGCTTCCGACAACGCCTTCAGATCTTTGTGCGTTCCGAAAGTCATCCATGTCCCATTGGAGCCCCACTCGCAACCCGCTTCCAACAGCCCGCAATAATACCTCTCAGCAATCTGTGTAGTCCTTTACTCGCGTAGCAAGCCGGACACCTTCGACTGATCAATCAGCGCCACACGAGGCCGGGATTTCTCACGCAAATGGCGCTGGCGGTCAATGCTGACACGAGCAACCAGCTCGACCTCATCTCACAAAACAAAGCAGTCGAACCAAACAGTGTTCAGACCACCCATTAAAACTAAAAGATACCCTCTACTCAGAAACAGGCAAATCGGTCGTGACTCCTCACGCTGAGACATGACTCAAAGCTTCAAGACGAGACGTGCCATTAGCCCACCCAACTCAAACACCCGGAATCCATTAGAAATAAGTATGTAGCATGCGTCAAAAACAAATCACAAAGCAATAAGGCTCATTAAAAAGACCAGAAGCATGATAAAAAGCGCGTGTAGATGGTACAAGTAGATGGCATGCAAGATACAAGATAGATGTGGCGTAAGTATAGATGGAAAAGACAATTGTGAAGGAAACCATGAAATATAAGTGACATGAAAAAAAATACCGGAAGACGTGCTGTGCTAGTCATGCGTTTTGCAGAATGATCTTGACGAGATTGTCGGTGAGGCGGCTTTTCTGGTCGTCCGTCAGGTTGGAGCTTCGGTCCAGTAATCGCCTTGCGCGCTCGATGATGCCGTCCGGCCCGTCGATGGGTATCTCCTGCGCATCGAAGCGATGTACATCTGGAGAGACCTCGTCAGTTCATCGTGGTAGGATGAGTACAAGAGGGTGACTCACACTGCTTGAACGTAGCATACCCTTCGGCGTCCAACGCGATTCTGAACTTCTCAGCGATACCTTTGCCCAGCTTCGACAGGTCAGCCTCTGCGTCTTCCTCCGTCCAGTTCTTCCTTAGACCAATGCGGGACGACGCGCTCAAACTCCGCTTGTCGGGAGAGAACATGCTCGATGGCATCAGTGCATCTTGTCGAACTTTGTTCGGCGCCCACGACAGCCCAAGCCCCAGGTCCAGCGACCGACCCTTCGTAGCTGAACGGAACCCAAGGCTGGTCGGAGCTGACGAGGGGTGGAAGTCGGCCTGATGCGATGACCGCCAGGCGTCCTTCTCCCGCACTGCCGCTTCTTGCCTCATGATCTCCCTCCGCTTGCGTCTCCTCTCCACCTTCTCTCGTTCCTCTGCCTCTCTCAACTCCCTCTCATGATCGCTGACTCCGCTAGCATGAGTACTCGTACTGACGGTAGGCGATGGTACAGGCGGTTCGAAGGAGAATGGCCCATGCGGGATTCCAACCAGCTTGGCTACACCACCACCTAGCATCCGCTGCCCAGTATTGCGACCCAGGCTGGAGGTCAGGCCATTTGTAGCAGCTGTGGACCTAGAATGCGTCGTGGACGACGATGCACCCGTATGATTAGGCTCTAGTAGCGGTATTGGAGCTGGGGCGGTCCGCTGAGAGGCTCTCCGCCTCAGAGGGTCGGGCGCCGGGATCTCCTTCCTTTTCCCATGGCCCGAATCACCACTTCGAGTGGTCAAATTATCCCCGCTACCCTTGGGTACGGTGGTGGCCGTACTTGTCGAGTTCCCACTCGTACTCCGGGCGATACTTCCCCAACCCGGTCGCTCAAAATCAAAGGAACCGTGCCGCGTTGAACGCACGTTAGAAGCCTTCATCTTGCCAAGGACCGAAGGGTAACCTTGTCGTGAGGTGTCTCTCGACTTTCCCTTGTCGGCCCCTTCGTCTAAGAGTGATCGCTCCTCGTCGACGATTGACATCTCTCGGGGCCGACGTGATGAATCGAGAGAATCTTGCCTTTGACCAAGTCGGGGAGGATGTGTCTCGGATCGCTGGGGGGTCGGAGGGGTATGAGATATTCTTGGTATCCCACTGTTGCCGTCAGCGTGGCGAGGCTGTGGTGTTGGGGTATTCCGCTGCATGGGTGTTGTCGGAGTAATTGGCGTCGATGGCAACGAGTCCGATTGGCTGGTATGCGTCCGTCTGTGCTTCGTCGGACCGGAGACCACTAGTGGCGTCGACAGGCTGGAACGGTCGTCCGAATGGGAAGATATCGAGGGCGAAACAGGTATGCGAGCTGAATGATATGCTCAGTCAGGCAATTACCAGATTTGACGAAACTTGATAGATAAGGACTTACCGAGAAACAGCTTCTGTGATTTGGCTGCATGATCTCGTCGCGAGGATGTGGAAGCGGATGTGGACGTTGACGACTCTAACGAATCAAAGGTCCTTTCTCTCGACCGAGCCGTCAGAGATGGGCTCTTGGAGCGACTGACATCTAAAGGCGGAGGGGCAAGGGACCTGCGGGGTGAAGATGATATTGGGTCGTGGCCTGAGCAGGTATCAGGCAGAGGGGGGGGATTGGACGCAGCATGTGGATCGGGAGTATTTGGGCGTGTGCTGCTGATAGAAGATTTCCGGGAACCCGACTTTCTGTGACTCGTCAAAGGGATGCCGAACAGATTGTGCAGTTTCTTGCGGGTGGCGGATGGCGCTTTCGGCGAGGGCGGGCGTGACAGGTTTTCGTTGGGGTACGGCGTAATTTCGGGGGTGGTTGTAAGGGGGCCAGTAGTTCGTCGCGCCTTGGGCGTGGGAGGCATGATGGTGGTGTTCGTGGCGGTGGTCGTGGTAGAGAGCGGGCGAGATGCACTGGGTCTGCTGGGGCTCTTTTCCGTCCGTCTCGAAGCGCTAGACTGGCGGGAGTGGGAGCCTGTGCGGGGAAAGTCGTGGCCGAGTTCTGGGAACCCAGAGTCGTGGTCGAGAGACGAGCCAGGATCTGTGCGAGAGCGGGATCGTGAGCGCGTTAGGAAGCGGTAAAACTGGCGGCGACGTCAGCAACGGGGCGGGGGACGGTGGGCACGAGGCGCACTCTATTTTCCGGTTTTAACTTGCGCGCGGGTCTGTCGTCGTCCTTGCGGGCATACATGTCTTTGGCAGTAATGGAGGGGTCGTACGGGTGCACGTCGGCATAGTCCGCCAGCAGGACTTTGGCGGCTGGGTCGGTCTGGGCAGGGCGTGAGCGGAACGTGTGAGGCGACGCGGGAGACGGCTCCGACCTGGCAGATGGTCACGCTGTTCCTCCTGGTCGTGTTGTGCGAACGCAGCAGGGCGGAAAACTAGAACGCCATGTCCAACACGTGTTAGGCACATCGATATATTGGGTCCAGGATCAACAACGACTGACGTCTTTGGGCAGCTTGCCCAGCAGGCTCAGGCTGCGGCGTGGCGCGCGTCTGCGGCGGCTGGTCGACGTCGATGTTGCGGTGGAGAAGCTGGACACCGAGTCGAGGCGCGGGCTGGCGTCGGCGGTCGATGGCGAGCTTGTGGATGCGGCGATGGACGACACGCTGCGAGCAGAGGAGTCGACGCTGTGGCGCACTGGGATCGCCATCGGACGGCGAGCAGCACGTAGTGGTAGCAGACACAGGAGCAAGATGGAGTCAACGAACTGGGCGGCAGTGTATATGCCCGATTTGTACAGCGTGAATTATTATTAATGCTCGAATTAATGCCGCCGCCACGTGACTCTATTGCGCCATCCTTCGCCTTGAGCGATCAGAGAGAAAAGAGCGAGATGGCTGACTGCAGCGCCTCTGATGTCCTTCCTCAGACCAGCCGCCCGCCGGCTGCCGGTGCCCTGCGCAATCCGCCACTGCCGCGCCATTTCGACTGGCCGACCGCACTTTCCCTGCGTCGACGCCCACGCCCTCCGCGAGTCCCAGGTCCGCCGCACGAGCTCAGCACTGCCAAGCCCCGGCGTCGCAGAAAAGCAGTACGCATCAGGCCCCGAACCGCCCTACGCCCGCCCCAATCCCGCCTCGTACTCGGTCTACCACCATGAGACACCCATGCCGCTCGCATACGGCTCGTCGCTGGGCTCTTTCGATGTGGCGTACGAAACCTGGGGCAGCCTCTCTCCGTCCAAGGACAATGTCATCCTGCTCCACACGGGTCTCTCTGCATCCTCGCACGCTGCCTCGACTCCGCTGAACCCGGCCGAGGGCTGGTGGGAAAAGTTTATCGGCCCAGGCAAGGCGCTCGACACAAACCAGTTCTTCATCATCTGCACCAACGTGCTCGGCGGGTGCTATGGCTCCACGGGGCCCTCGTCGATAGATCCCACGACCGGCCGACACTACGCTACCAATTTCCCCGTCCTCTCGGTGTTCGACATGGTCCGCGCCCAATTCTATCTCCTCGATCATCTCGGCATAGACAAGCTGTACGCGAGTGTCGGATGCTCCATGGGCGCCATGCAGTCCCTGGCAGCGGGCTGGCTCCATCCTGAACGCGTCGGCAAAGTCGTCAGCATCAGCGGGACAGCGCGAAGCTCGCCGTCATCTGTCGCCATGCGATACGCCCAGCGCAGTGGTATGCCACCTTCTCATTCGCGTCATTCGTAGCTCTGATCTCCTGTCAGTCTTGATGGCAGATCCCAACTGGAATCACGGCTTCTACTATGACGGCTCACCGCCTCACACGGGAATGAAACTGGCCAGACGTACGTCCATTGTCGAGCGCTGTACAAACGACTCACATTAGCTTCAGAGATTGCGACCATCACCTATCGGTCTGGGCCAGAATGGGACCAGCGATTCGGACGGCAGGTCAAACCTCTCCTTGCTTCTCAGTCCAGCCAAGACGGTCCGCGTCAGCCTGCACTCTGCCCAGATTTCCTGATCGAGACATACCTTGACCATCAGGTATGAGAGTTGCTATCTGCGCTATCAGCGACTCACCACCTCTAAAGGGCGAACAATTTTGTCTGAAGTATGATGCCAACTCGCTTATCTACATCTCCAAAGCGATGGATCTCTTCGACATGACCGAAGACGCGCTGAATGAACTGCAACTGCAACCTGTACTCAAGGACAGCGAGTATCTCTCCAACGCCCAGACACACAAAACTTCGCACTCAAAGTCGCACCCCCCGCCAACTCACCCTCCTCCTTACCTCGATTCGCTTGCCCAGGGCATGAAACCGCTGGCAAAAACACCTGTTCTCGTTCTCGGCGTTCAGAGTGACATCCTGTTCACTGTCGAGCAACAGCGTGAGGTGGCAGATGCTCTCCGCATGGCGGGCAATAACCAGGTCGTGTATTACGAGCTTGGTGGCGTTTGGGGTCACGACACATTCCTGTTCGTCGCCTTCTCGTGCTTTGAATTCAGCGCATACTGATCAGTCTTCCTTCACAGATTGGATGTTCTGAACGTCGGAGGCGCGATTCGTGGCTTTTTGTCATAAAAATATTTCCAGCTTCGCATTGCTCTTTCTCTATTCTTGCTTGCATACACCATATCACTGTATTTTACCACGCAAAGTCTATTGTACACAATCAACATTTTTGAAACATCATGGCGTGAATACGGACGGCTCTTAGTTTCCCCAGGCAGAGATTCAGCCAGTCGACGATTAGACGCTCTCGCTGTACAGTGTACATCAACTTACGCACGGTTCTTACGTTGACACCAGGTTGTCACTGGCAGACGCACCCCGGGCCAATCCTTCTGCTTTGCTGCTTCCAATGCTAGGCTGCTTACCCTTCTGGCCCTTTTCGAAGCGCCCTTCAGTACAGCTTCCAGACGACATCGAGTCTGGTTCTCCTGCCTACGTGAAAAACTGCGTCTTTTGTAACGCCTCGAAGGAGAATGGATTCAACGTAGTCTACGAAGTACATGAGATTCTCATCCCAAGTCTGCGCTCTCTGAGGCTCTCATACTCTAGGACGACCAATACGTGGTGTTCAAGGATCGTAGTCCTTCTAGTCAACAACATCTCCAGCTCATACCCAAGAAGCACATATGTAAGTGCACGTCCAACGTCAAAGCTGTAACGACCCACACCTTCTGATATATACATACCAGCAAGCGTAAAAGAACTCCGTCCAGGAGATGCTGAATTGGGTGATTACATCTGACAGCACGCGTCGCGGTGTGCCAACTGATTCATTCAACTACAGTCAAATCCATGACCTCTCTCGGAAGTGCGATACTGGACCAGCTGAATGTCCCCCCAGACTCAAGAAAGTGAGGAAATGCGTCCTGTGTACACTCGAATCCGTGTACTGAACCATGCTCTATGTGCAGAATGGGCTTCCACATACCACCCTACAACTCTGTCAGCCATCTTCATCTTCACCTGCAAGGTTTACCATACGTCTCGCGTCTCCGAGGATGGAAATACCCCGTTGCCAAAGGTGATGAACGCCACATAAAGGGCTTTTCTTGGTTCGTCACGGCAGAACAGACTATCAAAATTCTGGAAGCTGGTCACAGAGTTGCTGTATTTCCATGTTAGTAATCGTATTTACACCTATCTCTTTGTGCGTCGTTCAGCTTAAAGCTACCTCAGTTGTCGAATGCCTCCAACGGGTCAATATGTACGTCTTCAGGCGGGTCTAGAAATGACACCAGGGTATACACTTTACTATGCTGTACTGTACTACTACATATGAGAACGAGATGCGAAAACAAAGGATAATTCGATGCATGAATCACAGAACTGTACGGTACAGCTAGGTTACAAATAGATAGAATGATCATACATAACATTCATAACATCATTAAGAGTCGATCATCGCCAAGTCGGTCGTGAGGATCTGTTCATGCTTGTGTCTCCAAAACTTGTGTTGCCGTCCATCACAATCGACGAATTTACAGTCGAGGACGAAGATGCAGAGCTGCCAGAAGGTGCCATCGATCTCAAGCGTGGAGGCGGCGCTATGCCCCGGGACGACATTGAAACCCTCTTGACGCGTTTCGCAGGACTCTGTAGCAACACTCGCCTCGACCGCGTCTCCCCAGTCGGCGGTGATAGCTGAGGGATCATGCTGGAACGTCTACGGCCCTTCTCCATCCGTACAGGCCCAATGTTGGATCGTCGACGGCTCTTCCCGGGTGTGGAACCAACTCTAGAGACAGAGAGACGTCGACTGGGCGTCTTCTGACCCCCAGAACCACTACGATACTGCCGACCGCTGTGCATCTCATCTTCCTGGGAGTTCAGCATTCTCGGCCCCAACGGCTGGGAGATCCGCCGACCCGAGAACTCCTCCTCGTCTTTATCTTCCGCCAAACTGCCAAGCGCGGGCGCCTTCCTCTTCCCCTTCAAGAAGTCCAAGCGGTTGGCTCGAGGTCGCCTTGTTGAGCCGAGGGTTCCGTAAGAGTGTCTGGACGTGAGCGACATGGACAAATGCACACTATCGTCTGTCTTCTCGTCGTCCTCCCACTCACTTTCAGAACCAGCGCGAGATGTTGGACGATTCGCAGGCGGTGTTCGACGACCATTTGGTGTCCGTTCCACAGGTGTTGGACTCGGAGGGGCGACATTGAGAGGCGGCGGTGGTGGTGGTGGTGGACCCGAAAGCCCAGATCCGCCGTCGTCAAGTTGTCCTTGGCCAGCTTCATCACGCCACTGAACGCTCTTCCCTGCCTTCCTCTCCTTGTCAGAGACGCGACGATAGGGAATAGATGCTAGACTGGTCCGAATCGATTTTCTGGGTGGACGATGATTGCGTCGGGGAGAGGCAGACGAAGAGTTACTATCGTAGCCGTTCATCCGTCTCGAGGTATTGCCGTCAAAGGCGTTTGAACGACGTGCACCAGAGAATGCTGGCGGATCGGAGCTGACTCGACGTGAAAAGGTGGGGTTGGTGTAATTCTTGTAGCTGTCCAAGACCGTAGAGTCGCGCAAGGTGTATTCGCTTGTGGAGTGACCGACGAGTTTGACGAAGGCTTCGTCGTTCTTTTCCCTGACTTGTTGAAGCAGTGAAGCAACGCTGGTAGCAGTCGGAGGGAGATCGTCTCCAGATGCACCCCCAAGTACTCTCCCAGCATCCCCGATGGTAACGGTACAGCGACCAAGCATACCAACAAGAGCGACCATGAGCTGGGCCAAATCTGTGACTGCATCCTTCATGGCGCCTTTCTCCTGTTGTGCTTTCATCGCTTCGACTTCCGCCTTCCTCCGTTTCGCGTCTAATTTGAGCATCTCCATGCCAGTGTCGTCGAGCTTCTCAGACTTCCTCTCCGAGACCGCCCTCATCGTCGCATCAAACATGGCCCTTGAGTTGGAGGACCGTTGCAGCCTGGTGGATAGCACAGACTCTGGTTTGATCGCGTCTTCCTCTGGGCCAGCCAGAGTGACCAAAAGAGCGCGTTCAGCTTGGAGGTCAGCGGACGAGGATATGTCGCGTGAATCTATTTCAGAAAGGCGGGCGCGAATCGCGGCCAATTTGATGTTGGCTACGCCGATCTTTCCAGAGCATAAGGCGCCATCGACAATAGAGTCCTTTGTCTGCTCGTATTTGACTCTCATGTCCTCCTGTGAGCGCTCGACCTCGGCAACAGACTCTGCCTTCTTCCGGCGCATGATGTCGGCCTCCGACTTGTTTTTGCCGGCGAGTTTGGCTTTCAACTCTGCAATCTCGGTATTGAGACGATTGATGGCCTCAACGTAACGTCCAACGTGTCGGTCGACGTTGACAACATTGCGAGTGACGACCTTTGTTTTGATTTTCGTGGCGCGCTCGGCGTAAATGAGGGTGTTATGGGTGTCGTCAAAGTGAATGGAGGTGGGCGCGACACAGACGATCATGACGGTCTTGCAGTTACCGCCGAGCGAAAATTTGAGTAGGCGGGTAAGTTTGCTGTTCCGGTAGGGAACGTGACGAATAGCGCCTCCGCTTTCGCAAAGAGCGTTGATGCAGTTGCCAAGTGCCAGCAGGGATTTGTTGATATTGGCGCCCTCCACCATGCGCTGGCCCATGTTGGACGTCGCGGCAGCGCGTTCGCTGCCGGCGAGATCGATTATAGAGAGAGTGGCGACCGTGCGCTGCTCGGATATGTTGGCAGTGCGAGGAGACTGGGTAACGTGGACCTGGAGCACGGCATGGGAGCGAGACGATGTTTCGTTGGCATGGGTGGGACTTTGGGTACGGCGAGAGTTACCCAGCAGGACAATCTGTTTGACTTCTTCTGCAGACTGGGGCTTGAGCTCGTTGAGGCCGACAACCTTGACGCTCTTGTCCTCTCGGATCGAAAGCCCGCCGCGCTGCGCATTGACGGCCTGCTCTGAGAGGAGGTCGCGGATCTCCTCATTGTATATCTCGAGGAACGTGACCGAGACATCGACGTTGCACTCGTCTCGCCTGTCCTCGATCTGCTGAAAGAGATCCGCCATGGTGAGGTAGATGATGCCCGGGTCGGCCTCTGTCCCGCTGATCGTGTGTGTTTTGCCACAGCCCGTTGCCTGCCCTGCCATTAGTCGCCGCCTGGCGCACAAGTTGACGACGCACCCCGTATGCAAACACCGTCGCATTGTAACCGTCGAACAGCCCTTTCAGCAACGGCTGCGCCGTCGACTCGTAGACATCCCGCTGTCGCGCCTCGTAGTCGAACACGCGGTCGAACATGAATCGCCGGTCTTTGTAGCGCTTGGTGCCTGGCGGCATGAATCCTCGTTCCATGAATGCTCTCGTCGTGTCTTTCTCGTCGGGGTCGAATGTGAGGATGCGGTCGTCGACAACTTGGACGACCTCGCGCAGGGATGAAGTGGTGGCGACTGATCTAGGCGTTGAAAGCGTTGCGTCGCCGCGGATGGTGGTGTCGTAACATGGCTCTGGGAGGCGGGCTTTCTCGGTGGCCGTCGGTGGGCGCACACGCACTGCGAGGCAAGAATGAGCGATGTTGAGCAGAAAATCGAATGAAACGGACCAGCGACGGTTATTGAGCCTGCGGCTACCATGATGGTTCGGTTTAGAATCTGCACGTGTTGGAGCTCAACCGTGCACACTGCACATGATCGTGATGCGGCTGACGTCAAAGCAACCGCATCAAAGCTGGGCCTGGCAGAGGCACAAGAGCTGGCGACACTTAGAGCAAAGTGAAAGTCTACGCCTGCATAAGTATCAACATTTGGACGACAGCGACAACTTTCAGAAGCTGTTTCCAATGGCTGAGGCTTCCTGACCCGATAGGATTCGACGACGATGATGATGATGATACATGGTGTTCTACATTGCATGGTATATTGTACATGGTAACAGAAGTACTTCGCTTTCCCTGCCTCTCACTTCGGCGCAACGTACTTGACATCGCACCTCACGTAGTTGTTGTACAATTCGTCCTGGGTAAGAAGAGTGTCTTCTTCATCCTTGTTCTCCGGCTTCAGGAAGGCGGCAAGAATGTCGTGGAATTCGATGAATGCGGCAGCTGCCAGAGAGTGAGTAAAAGCGCATGCTAAACCAAGTCGAGGATGCGTACTGCCGTTGGTATATGCATCACCCTTGTCCTTGATGCCAGAACCACCGTGAATCTTCTTGCGGGCGCCCTTGTCCGCTGTTGCCCCAGTGTTGGTGTAGAACATCGCACCATCCTCTACAGATTGTTTCAGCTCAAGCCCTCTTTATCACGCTATTAAAGAACTCACGGTTGGAATCAAAGGAGACAGACAGCCCCGAGACATCCGAAGAAAGCTTGACAATCGGCTCAGATACCTTGCTCTTGATGATTTCACCGACAAGATCAAACTTCTCATCGTCGAGAGAAGATAACGAGATACGTTTGGGGATGGCAATCTCACGCTTTGCAAAGACGTAGAAGTCATCATAGCCCCCTGCACGCGAATCACTGGGATAGAGCTCTCCGATCTTCTTTCCCTTGGTGTGATCATGAACAGGCGCCTGAACGACCTCGATGTACCCATTGTCATGTAGGCCATCCCCATCCAGAGAAGCGATCTTGTCCGCTTTCATGAGGAGGGTGTGGCCCTTGACATCAGAGCCTTGGTGCTCCTTCAGACTGGCGTCAAGGTTGAAGCCCCAATGTTGCGTCAGATTGATGGGGGTGACGCCCTTGTCGACCTTGGCTCGGTAGACATAGATGAGACTGCCGAGGTCGCTCGTGGTGGTAGACGAGTCAGTGGGAGGGAGGAGCGCAACGAGCACTTCCAAGGTAAGTGTGCCCGGATAGCCTTGTTCACCGTCTGGGGACACAAGACGGAAAACGCCGTAGGAATCGCTGAAGTGGGCTATCTCGGCCTTGGAGAAGAGCGTAGGGGGAGTGTCGAGGAGCTCCCATGGCTGAGAATCGTATCCGACTTTACCACCATGGAGAGATACACGTTCGCTTTCTGTGAACCGACCAAGGCTGTCAACTGATGCTCGGACAAATCCAGCAGGAATCTTACGATTTGGAGTCGGGGTAAATTCACTGGTGTAGCCTTTACGTTCGAGCTTGTGAGTAGTGACCGGGACGCGGTTGGCATATCGCCCAATTATCGTATTGGTGTACTTTTGGGTAATATGGCCTTCCGGTGCTTCGGGGCCTACAACGATATCGTGGGTCTATCTGAGGTGAGGATTTTTCGAACATGATCTGTGTTGATGCATACCCTTCCGTCCGTCTGAATGATGAATCGATGGAAAGTCAGCCCACGCGGGAGGATCTACGTAGTCGTGTCACAATCAGTACACATCCATGTCCACCGATCGTCGGGGCATACCTCCAATGCCAGCGAAGGCGTGAGCGAAGGGAGAGTGAGAAGCACGGGTTTCTGAGCATCGGTCATAGCAGGAGGAGGAGTGTGGATTTTGTGGATGGTTGTGGTAGAAAGAAAGGGGAGCGCAAGGAATCAAATAACATTTGGAAGGCCCTGAACCAGCTGATCTGTATAGATCAGTATGGAACAGGAAGCTCGGCGAAAGTCCAAGCACCCAGGACTTTCGTCGGACGTCGGGCGACAGGACGGAAGCCGAAGACACCGTGTTGGGCCAAGCTTTGTATGACAGGATGCTGTTCTTCGGCCAGTCGAGGCACTATTTGGCAGCGTTCGCCAAAGTTCCTACTGAAGATCGTCAGCTGCAGACGGCCGTTCGCGACGCCAGGAAGAGGGCCGGATGTTGCCGAGCTGAGCCTCGGAGCAGATGAAAGGCGCGAACACTCGCGAACCTTGATTCAATTGAACCATCTGAATCAATGTATCAGCCTGGTGGTATCTTAGATTTCTTCGGTGGTTCAGATCAAGAGACCCTTCGGCTGCAATCTCATCATCTCTTCCTAACGTTGACGCGTGTCGATGTGCGACTAGTTTGTATAGACATGTGGGCCGTGCTCCGTCGTTGTGTCAACCACGATGAGCCATACATACACCGGTCATCCGGCATTCCCAGCAGACGGGAAGTCAATTACACATGCTGACTGACCGCTGTCCTTTGCTGACGAGCTGGATCAGCGATTCACGTGCAGCGTTACTTGCTTAAATATTCGAAGTCCAATAATGATCGCAACTCATAACAACGCGCTCTTCGCTTGCTTCCCCATCATCCACAACCATGGCTCCTTCAATCAAAGTCGGCGACACCATCCCCGAAGGCACCTTTACTTACATAGCCTACACCCCCGAGCTCGATGACAACGTACGCCGTCCGCTCTCTCGCTGTTCGCGACAAGATACTGATGGCACTGATAGCTTGCTTGTGGTATCCCCGCGAAACTGTCCACCAACGCGTGGAAGGGCAAGAAGATTGTTCTCTTCTCCGTGCCAGGTGCATTCACCCCCACCTGCCACGTCAACCACCTCCCTCCTTATCTCGAAAAGTACGACGAGATCAAGGCCAAGGGTGTCGACGCCATCGCCCTTGTTGCCGCCAACGATGCCTTCGTTCTGAGCGGATGGGGACGCTTTGAGGGTGTCAAGGACAAGATCCTCATGCTCTCCGACACAAACGCCGCCTGGTCCGCCTCCATGGGTCTCTCTGTTGACCTCGCCCACGTCGGCTTCGGCACCCGTACTGGCCGGTATGCCATTATCATTGACGACCTGGTTGTCAAATACGTAGAGGTGTGTTTTTTTGGCTGTAGAGCGAGTAGCGCACTGAATAGCTTCAATTAGCTTGAGCCCGGATCTGGTGTCACCGTTTCCGGCGCTGAGGCCATCCTCGCTGCCCTCTAAATGATGGGGTTGGTAGAGTGCCGTCTATATCATGCAAGAAAGCGAAGTTGTAGAGCAATCTCAATTATATGTATTTGTTATCCCTGATCTGTAGCTGCTCAGGCTCTTGAATTCAAATGAATTGCGAGTAGTACTAGCGTCCTATCCTGTCTCGATCGCAAGCCAGTGTGTACTGTACCGGTTTTGTGAGATCTCACCTTGACTTTGTTGAGAGCGACGAGCCACGCCCGCAGCAAATCCGGTAAGCAGATTGCCGACCGTAGGTACATGAAAACGCGTCGGCGTTGTGTATATCCGGTAAAAGACGCGCCCGGCGATGCGCGTGTCCAACGGGATGTCGGCCCGACAGCCGGGCAGACTACGTGTCTCGATTGGGTCACCCTCAAATTCCATCCACCATGTTGTCCCACGCCAGCCTGTCGCTTGTGCTATTCTTCTTGTGCGCTATCACCAATGCGCAGTTCAACTTCTTCGACGGGATGTTCAGGCAGCAGCAGCAGGAGCAGCCTTCCGGCGCCTCGATGTGGGCAACACATTTAGAGAGCGGTACGTGTCTAAGTGGCAGTCTTGCGCGTGTCTCATCTGGTTCTGCTGCTCCAGTCTCTTGCAATCGATATCTATGCCCGACGACTCTGGATTGTGTACGCTCCCCAGCTGAATGCCCGTGTCCCTACCCAGAAGACGTCAAGTGCACTATACCAGACAGTGTCAGTCCGAACGGCGCCACTGTAGTCTGCGTCCGAGGAGACAACGATTGCACACAGACGCAGAATATTGCCAAAAAGTGGAGTAAATAGGTCCGTGCGAGCCAGGATGATACACACAGACAGGCTCATAGATTCTACAGATGGATTCAAAACTACATGTACTTTATGTGAACGAGGCGATTCTACGGTGCCCCCCTGTCAAACGATACGCAGCTCTAGGCTCCAGGCTTGAAGCCGCGAAAGTACTTGTCACGGAAATCCTTATGCGCCGGATTATGATCGGACCTCTCCTCTCCCAGAGAGAAAGACGGCGGCGGAAAACTATCCTTCGTCGTTTTTCGTATCGTCACAAGCTAAGGACGGTTGTATAAGAACCGAGTTCCAAAGGCGATGAGAACACGCACCCTCCGTCCCCAAGATCCAAAGTCCTGCAGTGAATTGGCGACGACTTCCATGCCTGGACAAAGCATCGAATATATGTCAATCTCCTCATATTCCTCGTTCACTGTCGGCAGGAAGAACACCAGTCGACCATTGGGCTTGAGCAAGTATCGCGCGAGGAGGACGAGATCCACGGCCAATCTTGATAGCTCGTACGGTCTTGTCGGAGGAATATATGGCTGGTCATCTCTGAGCGGCCTTTAGAGTGCGCAAGACTCAGACACGCATTGACACTCACGCTTTAGGTGAAGCCCGGTGCTCAAGATAAAGCGCCATTTTCTCGGGTGGAAGTTCCTGTTTTCGGCCCAGTCGTTTCGCTCCAGCTCTTACGCCGTCTGGGATGGTTCAATTGGCAGTCAGGAACCCACAAGATTGTACTTGCAAGGAGGATCCGTTATTATAGCGTCAAAGAGCTCTCCACATCGCCACGGATTGTGTGTGATATCGAATGTGCACAGATCGATGATTCGAGACTCGACGCCGTATTGTTTGGCAGCGCGAAGGACACCGGGCGTTGTACCTAGGATTGTGAGCGTCAAAGCGGGAATAAAATTGACGAAGTACCCTTTCCCCTCATTTGACGACCATCGATGTCCGACCCCATCATCTGGGCGCCAAAATACGCGCTGGCCTGCATTGATTCAATTCTGATACCACCCGCCAAAAGTCAACGAGATACGTACGTAGGCCATACTCCCAGTACCCATGAATGGATCATACATAAGTTTTCCAGGTGAAGCCTAACAAAGTTCGTTGCGTGCATTGACCGACGAAAATTGCGCATCGACTGACCAAAGTTTGATTCGTCATGAGCAAAGAGATCTCAGCCTCCATGCTCGTATTGCCGTAGTAGGATCTCTTTTTGACGTCGAACATCGAGACCAACGATCTCGCAGAGCCTGTAGCAACCTACCAACATGATGTCAAAGATATGCTCGAGAGAGGTGAACTCACTAGCCTTCCAAAGTAGAGTTGTATGAATTCTCCATCGCCTGCGTGTTTGGGACGCGTGGTTGCATGACGGTCATCGTCTGAAGCTGATCAGCGACATGGAATCTACTAACGTAACAAAACCCCACATTCTTCGAAACATGCCAGAGTGATGTCGGGCGTTTTCATGTCGATTTTACCGAGAAAGTCCATGTACGAAAAACTCTCAACAACTTCACGCTGGCGTCGTTGAGGTATGGAGTGATTGAAGCCGGTTATGATGAACTTGAATGAAGTATCCGGGATGTATTTTTCCCATTTGTCTCGATGCTGACGGTTGATCTCGTGCAGGCGTTCGTAGGACGGTGCGTGAGCGTAATACTCGTATATTGCCCTGTGGACAGTCAGGTACAGAGCCTGGATT
Source organism: Strobilurus luchuensis (assembly GCA_019915105.1). Classification (NCBI taxonomy): domain Eukaryota; kingdom Fungi; phylum Basidiomycota; class Agaricomycetes; order Agaricales; family Physalacriaceae; genus Strobilurus; species Strobilurus luchuensis. Next base: position 1,119,236 of record JAHLMJ010000007.1, on the reverse strand, counting down.
GAAAGATGAATCGCACTTTATCAGGATACTCCTGTTAGCAAGAAGCTGAACGTGCTCTTCGCTCCCCAAGGTCACAATCATGAACGGCCGCGTAGGATCCAGCGTGTCTTCCAAAAAGTCTATCGTGAAGTTGTAAAGCTCGGAGAGAGACTGCAGTTCCGGAAGACGGAATTCATGATGCGCTTGAGCAAAGAAGATGAGGTATTGCTGGCCCATGGTCTCAGCGAAACGATTTCCAAGTCGCGATGCTGGATGATGGATGGAGGCAGGATGGAGGTAAGATCAAGCTGTCGATCGGTCCGAAGTTCCGTGTGGCAGCCTCAGGCTCGGGCTTGCCCGAACCTGTTTGAAGCCTGAGCATTGCTGCAATGAAAATCACCGCAAAGGGAAGGTGAAGAACGCGAATGGTACGCATACATGTGTACTCAACTGTTGCAAAGAGGAATGGCAATACCTAATGTAGAGTAAGCACTCGCTACATATAAGTAGTAGCCCTGTTAGACACGACTGCCAGTAATTTGGACGTCCGCATCTCCGAGGGCACCACGCACCACACTGATTAGCTCGGTAGGTGGTCCCAGGGCCCGAAGAGGAGACCTGGGGGAGACTCAGAGAAACTAAGGCTTGAACGCGACGAGCACGTGAGACTTACGCGCCGTGTCAAATTCGGGATCTGATTCTAAATTCGCATGATGTATTTCGGAGCTTGGTCTCCAACGACGACCATCCACCAGCATGCCTCCAAGAAAGCAAGCAAAGACTGTTGTGAAGACACGCAAAGCGACTCGAACTACGAAAAGACAGCTACCCAGACTTGTTGACTTGCCACTGGACATATGCTACGAGGTCAGTCATGTCATCACAACGCGTCTCGTCGGCAATTTTGTTCACCGTTCCGAGCACTCAGATATTCTCCTGGCTCAGCCCCCTTGATCTCTTGCACCTTTCTCAGTCAAGCAAGCTTCTGCGGACGACTTTGATGAGCAAACGGTCTGCTACTGTCTGGATGAGAACACGTCAACTTTTCTATCCCACTCTGCCAGCTCCTCCCGTCGGAGTTTCCGAGCCTGCTTGGGCCTATCTCGCACTGAAGCAGCAATGCCATGTGCGCACGACGATTCTTCACACCACCGGTCTTGAGACTGACTGCTTTAACTTTCCAGTTCTGCCTGAAGTCGACCACCAGGCCGGCAGATTTTGTCCTGCGCGTTCGCATGTGCGTCGCGTGCACTAACGATCCAAAAGTGTGCGTGAAATTCTTTCACGGACATAGCACCCTTGACAATGACTTTACAACAGGGCGCGACCCCTGACAGATGAAGACGAGGACGGCCTGCTTGACTACGTTCCATATTCAGTCCACCATGAGCACAGTGAGCCAAGTACTCTCATATACGTAGTCTCAACTGACATTGTTTCAGTTCACAAGACTAAAACCCCGATTGTCCTTGCCTTAGAATTGGACAATTTTCACGAAGAAGCTTTTGCAATGACTCGGCCTGGTGTCAGTAAAGATGCATACGACCAGTGGTTATTAGACAGGATGGAAACCTCTCAGGAAATTATTGATGTAGGGCACCGACTAATCGTTAACATTGTCTTGCTAATCTTCCTTCGATAGTCTGCAGAGAGCGCTCAGGTCTGGCAAGAAGCCGAGGAGCAGAGGCGTGAAAAAGAACTAGCAGATATCAAGAAGAATCGATGTGACGAGTGAGCCTTAGCGTGGCTACCTTGCCGCTTTTCTCAACCTGTTCTGTAGCATCCTGACTCGTCTTCGCGACCTTGGCTTCGAGACCGAAATACAAGACCAGTGCTGTCTACGACATTTGAAAAACCACCCTCTGGTCAAGCAGACGCGTCCCTTGACAGATAGAAGTAAGCTCGCCCAAACTTGCATCCAGCACTTGCGTCTCACGCCATATATAGTCTGGTCCAACATGAAAGACTCCATCGTTAGCTTCATGGAGAATGAACGCTGCATGCGCATTGAACGCGAACACCGTGATATCGATGATCTTCGCTTGAAACTTGTCAAGCGAATTCTCAACATACTCACTATAGCCGTTCAGTGTCACGGCAAAGTCAATGTCCTCGAGGGGTTGTATGAAATGTTCCCCGTCGTGCCACGCTTAGCCAATTTCCTCGAATTCCCTAGCATCAAAGCACGGCTCGATCTACCCTACGACGTGTCACTATCCATGGACGACTTCTTGGAGAAAGAGTCCCTAGAGGCCATCTTTGTCGACACGCATTCCTGGATACTCAAGGGGCCATACTTGGAGTACATGAAAATGATGTTTCCCTTTTATGTCGAGCGCCACGGATATCCCCAGGACGACGATCCTCTTGCTGTGTACGAGGCGATGACAAAGCACATCAAACTAGCCCGTTCTGCGCTCATGTGCCGACGGTGCAAGACGCCTCTACACTTCCCCGAGACTCCAAGTCACCTCTGCCTGACGATGAAGGTTCATCGCGGAGAGGACTTTTTTGCTTCGAACACCAGACCGCCAACTAGACTCATAACTGCCTATCTGGAAACATATACTTCGCGCAAGCCCTGGAGTGTGGATATGTTGGAAGTGGATAAGCGGTTGACAGGTGTTGTTGAGGAGATCGTGAAGGTTGTTGGGCTGGATCCCGACGAGGCCACAACCAAGGACATGGATAATCTCGAAGTGTATCTCGAACCGATTGGTATGGGCGCCACAGAGCATGACACCTCTAATTTCGAAAACTTTTGGCTGGACTCTCATCAAGAACACAAGCGTCGGATGAATGCCACTTGGATCACTGTCCCGGAGGTGGCCGTGGACGAAACCAAGCCACTGCGCCGGCTGTTTGGATGGCGCAAGCTGGTGAGACGATATTCATGTCAATATCTACGTGCGTTCGTTGATGTGTCTCTCCAGCTCCAGTACCTTCTACAGAACAAAGACTTTGATGGGAAGCTTTTCCTGGATGAGAACATTCGAGTTGTGAAGGCAGAAGAAATCATCAGTCTGACAAAGGTCGCGGAGTTTCGCAATGAGGAAGATTGGACGTGCACAGACTGCCTGAACACAAATATGGAGTTGTGGCCGCATAACAAGCAAAGCATCGCGGAACACATTGTGCGGAAGTCAGTCATCTTTCCTTTTTTATCTTCGATTTCTTTGTCTTATTAGACGGTCGGGTACACAGACACCATCTTCCGGATCCCACAACTCACGTCCTCAACATGGACTATCATCAGGCGGTATCGTACACTCCGCCGCAAATTACTCGAACTCTACTGGCTGTGCAGTAGCTCGAACACAATTGAATGTGTCTATTTTGACGTGCCAAGCGACGTGTGTGAGAGCATGACACTACTATCGGTAAGGACCGCTGTGCAAGCAGACCGTTTGCTCCGGTAGCTGGTTCTCGGGAGGATTTCTTGCGAGCATACCTTGTGCTTCTGGGGCCTCGAGCGATACTCGTGTAGAAGGCGGTGAAGCATGGGGATAAGGCGTACTGGAGCTGCGAGCCTGGATCCGTCTCGGTCATGTGTCCGCTTGTCTCCGTTCCTATGATCGAATCTGCCCTCGCCCTGGGCCTGCTTCTTGTCCCATGTCCACCATGTCTATCTTCAGGATTCGTTCGCTGTCACGGACGTCGTCGTCGCCGCCGTCCCCGCCTATGCCGACGACACCGCCGGCGTCGTCCTCTCCATCGACCGTCGAGGTCGTGGAAGCGGAAGATGACACCTATTCCCGCCTCGTTCGCTTCAGCGACGCGTGCGTGCTCATCCCCACTCCAACCAAGCAGCGGCGCCCGTCTCGCAGCCCCAGCATATCCACGGGTGCCCGTAGCTGCCTCAGGCGTCGCGCCGAAACATCATCAAAGTCTGATCTTGACCCTCCTCCACCCGATCCCCCTGTCGTGCGCGCATCTGCAAGCTGTTCGCCGACCCTATCGCACGACAGGCCAGCGCATACACGAAACCGTTCATCCTCGTTCCTCTCTTACCTCACCCGTTCGCCTTCCGTAGAATCGGAAGAGCCGATTTCATTACCTCTTCGACCATGCTGTCCGCAATGTGCCGCATCTTTCATGCACCCTGCGCCAAAAGAAAAGTTTACTAGAGGTGCTAAACGGCGGCAGCGGAGTGCCGACGAAGGTCATGGCGGTTTCCACCTCGTAGAGGAGCGGTGTAAAGTTCAAATGCTTGGAATGGCCTCGGTCGACAGTCCCTCGCCGATACAAGAAGAGTACTCTGCTGATGGTCTTTTGGACGGCGCTCCAGGCATCACTAGAGGGCGCGCTGCTGGCAGATAACCTGCAGCCATCATCATCATCATCTCCCATCCTCGTTTTACCCCACATCACTTGACCTGTCCGTTAGTCTACTTTTGATATAGTAATTTCAATACTCCCCCACGCCACCGTCGCTCTGTAACAAGTCCATATTTATGTTATTCTACTCTGCTTCGTTTTCCAGTTCGGTATACATTCGTTTGCTGACGTTTCGTATTGAACAGCGGCCTGAATCCTTGTTGCCGCCCGTTACTCTAGCCTGCTTCTTCCGACATCCACGTCCACTTGCTCAGACGCGAAAAGGCTTTCATTTCGGTACTATGTAGTACTCCGATGATGCCGCTGGATTTCGAACCTAGGTGATCGTCGGCGACAATTTCGGCCTGCTCCGCACTGGCATTGGTAGGCTGAAAGATGTGAATAGTGACTTTACACTGACTTGCTGTCAGTGTACACGGTGTTCTATCCTCCGGGTTCTTTATACATGACTTGAAGCGTGGGAAAACCGTAGCTCCGGAGGGATTGCTTGGATAGCGAACTTTCCGTGACCGCATAACATATGCCGTCAGCTGGGGTACCAGGGTGTAAGTTCAAGTTGCCGTGCGCGTTATGATGTCGACTGTTCTCAAGATCTACCGCCGCATACACCGGAACCGCTTATCTTCGCGACTCTAATGTGAACATCCTCATGGGAGCATTGAGTGCATTATCGTGCCGAACATTCAGACTTGTTGGCACACGCATCCCAATAAGGGTCACTCTCCAGTGAGTAACATCGGCGGAGACTTTGAGGTCAATTGACCTATCTGCTAACAGCTTCATAATCGGAATATGTTTTCAGATTACTCAAAGAGGCTCTTCAGACCGGATTGATGTGCATAAGTATATGCTCTTTCGTACGCGATCTATGGCACCCTAGTTCACCTGTCTCTTTCCTTTTAAGTATGTGAGTGACTCGTATAGCTATGACTGTCAGTGCCATTGTTCCTCACTAGGTTAACGGTCCTTGCCCCATTTGTAGGGGAAAACACGCCTGCTGAGCGGTCCTTATAGGACTCACTGTCCTTGTTCCTCATTTGCCGAAGACATTGAGATTGTAGGTACTGTCGAGGCCTGTTTGGCTACGTAGGTCCTACTTACTCAAACCCCTCGGTATGTCTCTTCCCCCCCTCCTCCGCCATGCCTTTTTCACACGGACGATTGTCCATCATGACTACCACTTGCTCACTAGTTCAGATAAACGGACTTTTCGGTCCTAATGTCGCTTCCATTGCATGAACTGAATGAATCTCGCCGCGCTGGGTCAATGCCTGCCGTGCCTAGAAGGGCTCTCCGCACTGCTACGTTGCACAGCAGCACTGGGAAGCCGAACCCGCTCGGGTCACCAATCAGCTCCTGACATGGCGCCCTCCTGGTCCAGCCAGCCGTGAGTATTTATTGGGTGCGTGGCCCTTCATCTTCTCCTTCCTGTCCATCTACATGGCCTCCCACTACATAGCAGCTGTCCCCAACGCTGCTACCGTTTACTTGTCATACTCTCCCCAGCCTCCCTTGACGCGTACTCTATCTATCGCCAAATTGCCCCGAAGATGGGACAGCTTGAAGAGCCTCGATCTCAACGTTGGGCCATCCTACACCAATGAGACAGGCTCGGCCACCCTTCAATCTGTTGTTCACTACGCGAGGACGTGCTGTCCCTGCGTTCAACTAGTTCGTATCACCATTGATGCCAAGAATTGGGGTACGGACACGTCCTTGATTGAGCATTTCCTGGCGCTCTCCTGTCGGAGTATGCACCTGCGCCTGTTCGTCGTTGACTGGGCTTCCAACGGTCGAATCACCATCGATGTCACCTGGAATAGAGTTTACAGCTCTGTCCGCCTACCTGCGGACGCTATAGATGCAGTGGCCATGTCCGCCATCAGGACAATGCCAAAGCTCTCCCATTTTGCGGTTCTGCCCCCCCAGGTGCCCCTCACCGTCGAATCCCGCACAGTCGTTGTGAACGCCCTGCATTTCAGTCCTGGTGACTTCTTCCACCTGCAGAGGATAGCTCTGCCTTTCGAGTTCAGAACTCAGCTCTGCACCCTTCTGAGACGTGTGGCGCTATTGCCCAGCTGCAGGGAGATAGAGTTTGTGGTCTCGCGAAGCGCGACCTACTCCGACTACAGCGATGCAATATTCTTCAATTCTCTGATTGCGGGACTTTGTGCGTTCAGAGATAGATTGCAACTTGTCATCTTCCCCTTCCACGAGTTGGTCCAGCGTTTGCGTGGCTTGCTGAGGAGCACCCAAGTCGAGGTAGCGCGTGGTCGCCAGATGTAGCACATGAAATTGACACTCTATGGACATTCTACCATTATTATTCACTGACTCTACGCCACCGATGACCTCAGGCTGTGAAAACCTGGCGATTGCAGTGTCCGAGAGACCTTCAACTCAAGTCAGACTCAAGTCGATGTCCTTCAACTCAAGTTCGGGACCTATACGGAAGACTTCCCGATGATCCGAGCCCAGTCCGAGCCATGAGGTGGTCCCTTGATATTAATAACGCGGCAAATTCATAACTTGCAAGTCTACATCGATGTCTCTCTAAGGACGAAACAAATCCGCTATGATACTATCGCGCTCTGCGATCTTTTCTGTTAGTTTTGCCTGCTAGCTCAATTTCGCTCTTGTCCTCACGCGTACAGACACGCCGAATGTACCACGCAGCTAGGTACGGAGTGTATCCTCCTCTGGAGAACTCCAAGACGGCAGAAGAGTGAGAGAGGCGCTTTCTTTCAACGAATGTACTAGGAACTCAGGATCATACAGCTTCACTGTATTCAACCCCGCCAATGGACAGGAACTATGCAAGCAAGTATATGCATTTCATCCTATATAGACGAATTCTGACCTACTATAGAGTCATTGCAACCTCACAGGAAGATGTTGACGCAGCCATCCAGCGAGCACAGACAGTCTTTGACTCTGGCGTGTGGTCCAAGTCATCGACATTCACGCGCGCCAAGGTCTTGACCAGCCTTGCACGCATATTGGAGAAACGCCTCCCGGAAATGACGCATATAGAGTCTCTACAGACCGGTCGGACTCGTCGGGAGATGCGTGCACAGCTGGGGCGTTTACCAGAATGGATGTGAGTCCCCCGAACCAATGTCTAGGCGAAGCAACCCTCAGGCAGGGACATTAGTGATTACTACGCTGCCTTGCTCAGGACCAACCAGGGATACGTGGCGCCGACACAGGGAACGCTTCTGAACTATGTGCAACGCGTCCCTTTGGGTGTCGTAGCCCAGATCACTGTCAGTCTCGTTCGAATCGTGTGCGACTTTACACTGATGAGTCTGTGGGCCACAAGCCATTCAACCATCCGCTTCTGATAGCAATAAAAAAGATTGCACCAGCTCTTGCTGCAGGAAACAGTGTCATTGTCAAGCCTTCGGAGGTGTGTCAGGATGCACCAGTGTAGAGTCTCCGATTGATTCCAAGCCTCGCAGTTGGCTCCCATAACCGTGCTGGAATTCGGAAAGATGGCCGAAGAAGCTGGAAGTGAGAGGGAGCAGCATTTTGTTCATCCGCATTGCTGATCAGAGTCTTTCAGTTCCTTCTGGCGTGCTGACAATTCTTCCTGGATTTGGCGCAACTACCGGAAAAGCCCTCATTAGCAATCCACTCATACGGAAGGTGGATGTGACCGTAAGTAGATGGTATCTCTCTGTCTGTCATGTACTGAACGGATCCACCAGGCTGGGACACAAACAGGACGCATCATGGGCAGCATCGTAGGCTCCAACTTGGCTGCGTTCACGGCTGAATTGGGAGGCAAGGTGCGGCCTACAGCAACAAACATTCGTCCGACGTGATAACACGGATTACAGGCGCCTATAGTAGTCTTTGAAGACGCAGACCTTGTCTCTGCTGTCAACGGCGCCGCGTTCGCGTCGTTTGTCGCGTCAGGCCAAACATGTGTCTCCGGCACGCGTCTTATCGTGCAAGAGCGCGTATATGATGAGTTCATGAAGCTCTTCCTGGCCAAGGTCGCGAGCATCCGTGCGCGAATGGGAGATCGTCAGTCTCTCTATTGTATCCATCCCTTCTGATCCTGACGCGACATCAGCTCTCAACCCAAAGTCAACAATGGGCACAGTCATATCTCCTCAGAGCTTGACGCGTATTGAGGGCATGATGTCTAGGACCAAAGGCAAAGTCGTCGCTGGTGGACAGCGGATGACGGGCATCTCAGAGCTCGACGGATGGGACTTTACTCAGGGCGCGTTCTTCCCGCCTACGGTCGTGACCGATCTCGAGATTACGGACGAGCTTTGGGAAGAGGAGGTCTTTGGACCTGTCGTCGTTGTCAAGAAGTTCAAGGTGTGGTATCGTAGGACGTCCCTTCGTAGCGGCTGACAAGCTCTATAGGACGAGGCAGCGGGTGTAGCGCTCGCGAATGCTTGCAAGTACGGCTTGGGTGCTGGTATATGGACAGCAGGATTGTCAAGAGCCCACCGGGTCGCAGCTGAGATTCAAGCTGGATTGTGTTGGGTCAATACATACCACCGAAACGACCCCAGCTCTCCCTGGTTCGTCCTATGTTTCTCAATGCTGCGGATATCGAGTCTGAGTCATAACAGGGGAGGAATGAAGGAAAGTGGTATTGGGCGAGAGAACGGTTTGGAAGCATACGAATCATGTCTGTCTTTTCATTAGTCTCGGCCTGACAGTCATCTCATGCTGCCCACAGATTCGCAAAGCAAGTCCACAATCGTCAATGTGGCGCCGCCCGAGATGACGCGAACGACAGACGACTGGTTTGCGGAGGACGGGGAAGGGAAACGATATGGTTGATTCCTATTACAATGATATACAATGGGTTATACATTACGAGAGATCCTGGGTGTCTAGCTGGCGGCTTTCATCGCTTCGTGAGCCACCGGCGTGGATTGCTGGATGAGTGTAAGCAATGTGCGAGGTTTGAGAACTCAAAGAACGTACCTGTCCGACTTCAACTGGCGCTTCGTCGACAAAGTCGGGTACTTTGCTCATGTCAGTAAGATACGAGGCTTCTTCGTCCTCTGCTTCGAGCTGTAGCGCATCGAGCTCTGTGAGGCATGCACTGAGTGATGGTGAAGATCGCCAGGGACAGACGCGTACCAGCCTCCAGGTCTGCCTCGTCCAGCTCGTCTGGCACAGCGTATGACCGGCCGAGCGACTCTTGTATCTCGTTGGCCTGTTCCAGCAGATCCTCCATCTCAAAGTGAATGTCCTGCGCAAACTGTCGGCCTCAGCCAGAGTGCACCCAGCCCGCCACGCACCTCAATCTTGTCAATGTCGATTTTGCCGTACTGCTTCTTGATCTCCTTGTTGGCGACCTTCATCGCCTCGACCGTCGCCATCGTGTTGCGCAGGTTCTCGGTCGTGAGCGCGGCGGACTCCATGTTGAACGTCTGCTGCGCGAGCTGGTTGATCTGCGCCTCGTACATCTTCTTCTGCTTGAGCGTGCGCAGCGCCCGCGTCTGGATGGCGTTCTGCGAGGCGGCGAATGAGGCGCGCAGGACGGCCGCGGAAATGCTGGTGGCGCACCTTGCCAGGCCCCGGGCGCATCTTGCTCATCTGGTCCTTGTAGCGGCCCAGCTCGGCGTCGAGCTTCTTGATCTTGACCTCGATGGATTCCATGCGCGCATCTGTCTGTCGGCATCGCCAGTCAATATGCCTGCTCCGCCTGCACGTCGAAGAGCACTCGCCGAGTTGATAGCATCCTGCAACGACGGTCCTGGCTTTTTGCTGGACGAAGACCCAAATATCCTGTTCATGTCTGCGATGTAAGTGATGTTCAGGCTGTACTGAGCAGTGCAGCAGTGACGATCGTGGTCCTTGGCTGAGTGCTTATTGCTGCCTCTTATGGTCGCAGAGTCTTTTGTAAATACTGTTCAATTTCAAAGGCAACTAGCTACACAGTAACAATTCCAAACGTAGATACAACAGCCTAATAAGACTGGCAAGTTAGAACAAGATGTGCAAGTAATTTATAGTATGTACGGTACCGTCGATGCTGCGGAGAAGAGATAGATATATGTCGTGATAAGATCGTGGTGAGATGTGCGAAACAAAAGCGAGTTACAGAAAGGTGAAAAGGGACGATGCATTTTCGGATGAGCTGGATGATGATGCGGGCGATAGATAATGTCGACGTGAAAGAGCGTGTAGAGTCGGTCGGCGTGTCTGATGTACATGGGCCTAGTACAGGCCTTCTCCGTCTGCTTCAGCCTCCAGCAAGCGCCTCTTTGCTTGCTTGGCGGCAGACCGCGTGTTGTAGCGGTGTTCTGCGATGGGCGTCGACGTCGGTGTCTTCTTCTTGGATGAAGACCCGGGAGCAGCAGTGGCACCCTTGCGAGCACCCTTCTTCTTTGGGGTCTTTGGCGCCGGCGACGGCACTACGGACGCCGGCGCAGGAGACGCATCTCCCTTCAGCATGTACTTCCTCTGCAACTCTGCCGTCTTGGGATCGGTCGAGAAGACAATCGGCGAGGACTCAGGCATGGCCCAGCCAGGCGGGTCGTTTTCCTTCAGATCGTCACTGCATTTCGACGACGTCGACGACGCCGGCGAAGCGAGACGGGGCTGAGAGGGAAGCCTGCTTGGGCGTGGAGGGCGCCTGTCTTCATGAACGACAAAGCCAGGATGGTGGATCGAGTGAAGATTGGGCGGAGTGATTGGTTCGGCAGCAGTGAGCGTCGAGGGTGCCTTGAACGGCGAGTCTTCGTCGTCAGGAGAGAGACGCGGCGATGGCGCGAGCCGAGACGTCGGACCAGTCGAGGATGCGCCGCCCTTCGGGGTGCCAAAGTCGAGCTTTTTGGCGGGGCTGCTGGTTGCGCCACGCAACGTGGGCTTGTGTGGCACAAAAATGCCTGCGTCGTTGAGCAGGCGGCGTTTGGCCGGGGAAAACGGAGTGTCGTCGGTTGTGTGGGGGCGCTTGTTGGACCTGCTGGGCGTCTTGAGCAACGCCCCGGGTGGCAGCAGGTCCGCTAGCTCGGGATAGAATTTGTCAATGGGCCACGGCTTGAGAGGGCCCGGCCTGGTCGACATCGGTGCAAGATTGGCGGGGAAAGCAGCGCGTCGCAGCGAGATTGTCGAGGATGATGGCGGTTGTGGTCAAAGGTGGGCTGGCCTCGGCCGCGCCATTGTTAAAAGCAAAAACTCCCGCTTATCAACGGGACCCCTGACCGGCGGTATCCGGGGTCTCTTGTATCACGTGCTGTGACACGTTCGCGATGTGGCGCCAGATCCTTGCATTGGTTATACAGTAGTTTCGACAGGTAGTACAACATCGAACACCCCAGTTCCCGTCACGCTCGGTCGTCCCAGCACGATATTCCCAGACGGCGTCGACAGGTCGTCGTAGTCGCCATACAGCGCGGCATCCGACAAAAAGGCCGCCGTCGTCTCGTACGAGGCTTTCAGCAACGGCGACGGGTTCGTCGAGATGCCTTTCCGGTTGAATGGCTTATAGCCTCCATCAAACGTCTGCAATGACGACGCGTTTAGTTTCGCGTCTCCGACGATAAGGGACACAAACACCCACCATGTAGTCAGCAATCAGCTCCAAATGCCGCATATCCACCTTGATGCTATACACTCCGAATACACCACTCATCTCCCGCAGAATCGCAGCGCGCGCCATCTCCACGCCATACGTCTTCAGGACCGCGTAGATGTCGTTCGAGTACGTCTCCTTCTCCTCCAAGATGCTCTCGGTCCCCGCCTCGAACTCCCACAGACCCTTGAAATTTGACCCGTTTGTCGTCAGCTATATTGATTGGATCAGATCGTCAGAAAGGCTCCGATTCCAGGGCATGCAAATCCTACCATCACCGCGTTGTCTCCTTTCTTCCCATCGCCCTTCACCTGGAAACAGTCGGTGATACCCGGGATTTGGCGTATAATCGTGCTGCAGCAGGTCCGCTCGATGACACCAATGAAGAGGAGTTTTGGCATGTCAGAGTTGAACTGGAAAGGATGTCAGAAAAAGAAGAAATTAAACCAATATAAAAAAACCATACCTCAAGCACGAATGTGCACCGCGAGCCATCGAATGAGAACGACGTGCTCAAGGGCAAAGAATTAGTAAAGGCTTGTGCGACCTTCTTGACAAGCTTTTGTAGATCCTTGCTGGTCGTTTTCACTCGGGCTGCCGTCGCCTCATCTTCGCCGTCTGACGCAAACTCGGCCTCGATCTCGTTGTCGCTGTATGCATCGAGCTCCGCCTCCTCCTCGTCGTCTTCGTCTTCCTCGTAGGTGGCCTGCTGTTTCTTCTGTCGGGCGCGCTTGGCGTCATCGGCGTCCCCATCCCCAGCTTCACTCTCCTCGTCATCGCCACGCTTCTTCGTCGGCTGCGCGTCCCCATCAGCGTCGTCGTCTCCGCCATCATCACCAGCGGCGTCCGACCTGGTCTTTTTGCCCTTCCCAAGCTCCGTCATCTGCTTCTTCACATCTTCGTCCAGCCGCTTCATCTCAGTGACGATCTCCTTCTTGAGCGTCAGCGGGAACTTCAGCGCAAACACGCTCAATATCTCCTCGGGCTCAACGTTGTGCTCTGCGCGGTACTCGTCCTCTGGATAGAAGTCGACGTGAACAGTGTACTGCAGTCGGCGTGCGTCTCCGGAGGATTTCAGCTCTTCGATGACCTCGACACGCTCGACGACTTGGGAGAGCGTCAAGCGACTGGCGAGTTTGCAGAAAGCCTCGATATCTTCTTGCGGTGTGCCGGCCTTGACCTTCATCGACATGGACGGCGTTTTAGGCTTCTGGGAGGCGGTCATGACGATTTCTCGCAGACGGGGGATACCGAGCGTGACGTTTGCAGCACCGTGCCCTGAGAAGAATTCGTAAAATCGCTTGGAGTCAGAGGAAGCCGAAGCTTACCAGCAAAATGGAAAGTGTTTAACGTCATCTGTGTCGATGGTTCTCCGACACTAGAGTCCTCGTTAACATCCAGATGCAGAGATTGTTAGAAGGAAGCTTACCCTTGCGATGCCAGTAATCCAACAGCTTCTCCGGCTTCCACTAAACTCCTCATGTACTTCGTGTTCATCAACGCCTTGAAGCGGGCTTTCCTGACGAGCGGTGTACTGCGCGCAAAGTTTTCTTCTTGCTTCTGATCAATGAGACCATCAGGGTTAGCCTTGATGTACTTCTCCAACGCCTGTGCAAAGCTCTCCGAAACACTGCCCAAATGACGACTGGGACTGTATATGGAAAGGACGGGGTCGCACTCGTTCAGTTCGCTGCTAGCCTTCTTGATGAGCTTCAAGGCCTTCTTCATGTACGCCTGCGCATGCTCCATGTCGACCTTATCGGCGAGGCGGTTGGGCTGGAGGAGTTGGGCGAACGAGTGTTCGTTGGCGGCGATGAAGCCAAACTGCTGCAGATGCTTCTGTTTCGTAACGTCCAGGGAGTCACCGCCATAATGGAACTGATAGACGGAGGAGTCGCTCCCGCGGACAGTGTGGTCGTAGTGCACACGAATGCCCTCCAAGTGTTTGATGAGACACCTCTGCAGGTACCCAGAACGCGAGGTCTTGACAGCGGTGTCGATGAGACCTTCACGACCAGCCATACAATGGAAGTAGAACTCTTGGGGCTTGATGCCCGTCAAAAAGCGACTCGCAACGTAGCCACCGGCGATGGCCTTGGTCTCGAAGGGCTGGAAAGAGGGGAGGGTCTTGCCGCTGACCATGACAGGTACACGACGGCCTTCGAGCTCCTGCTGTCCAAGACCACAAGAGATCTGACGAGCGTTGACTTCACTGCCTTTCGCGCCGGACCGCGTCATGGCCTGCATGTGGTTGTGCGGGAATTGTCGGTAGAGGTGCGTCGGCATACATGCTTCGGAAATGGACGACGTGAGCTTTCCAAGCTTGCTCTTCACGGTCATATCCAGCCCAGCCATCTTTTTGTCGTCCCGCAAGACCTCCTCGAGAAGCTGGTTGAGCGCCTGAGGGATGTCTTCCTTTGCCGTCGTCGATAAGGATGGGAAATTTTCGATTGAACCTTCGGTGCCCAGGTTCTTCCCCTTCTCCAAGATCTCGTCCCGCTTGGCGTCTCCGTTGGGAGTAAGAATCAGATCGTCCATACGACAAGTGAAGGCACGGTGCTGGAGGAATTTGGTGAAGAGGCGACTGAGAATGCCGAGGAGCTGTCCAGCAATATCTGCGCCGTAGAGTTCGTACACAGAGTGTACGAGTCCATACTCTGAAGCACCGAAGGCAGCCTTATCCAGGACACCACACAAGAGCTCGCCGTCAGAGAAGATAACTTGGTCCTCCTTTGAGTCGGCACCCCACATCTTTCCCGGAACCTTGGTTCCAGCGTGGAGATTCAGGCCTCGTTGGTTGAGAGGTGTGATGTTCTTTAGCACAGTGGAGATCTGTAGCGTAGTTTAGCGACCTGTGGGCAGCAAAACATAGGACGTCTTACGATCTGTTTACCAGTCCATAGCGGTTTGGGCTTCCATATTGTGGGTGGCAAGGTGACTAATCGGTCATATACCACCTCGTCAGCACGTAGAGCACCATATAGTAGTTGGAAGTATTCTTCTCGCTCGAAGAAGGCATCTTGCGAAGTCATCCATACGCCAGCAACGACGTGGTCCTGAATGAGACCGCGCAGAGGGTTACCAGATGTAGGAACAAGATATTGATTGTCGGTGTTGGCGATGAACATAGCTTCGGCTCTTGCAACCTGGTTCTCTGTAGCCGGAACGTTACTGGTGAGTCAAAATATGAGAGCAGGGAAAGGTGCGTACGAGGGAAATGTATGTTCATCTCTGTAAGATACGTCAGTCGACTGCAAGTTTGAAAATGGGAAGTAGCCTACCATCTCCATCAAAATCAGCTGAGAACAACGACGTTCAGCCGACAATCTGAGCGAGAAGGAAGGAGAGCTCATACCATTATACGAGTTACTGCAACAACCGTGAGTGGAGATCCCAGAATGCGCATCGAAGGTACTTACCAATTCGCGTAATGCATACGAATGGTCCTTTCTCCCTTGAGGATCTTCGCTTTGTGGACCATCATACTAGGCTTGTGCAGCGTAGGTTGACGATTCAATATCAACATGTCTCCATCCTTCAGAGTCCTGTACACCTTTTTGTTCACAGCAGGTGTCCGCGTGTACAAGCCTTTACGGAAAGATTCCTTTCCACCAGTATCCTCCTGGGGAGCTAACAGCTGATTCGCAATGGCCGTCCGTTGCTCGACAGTAAGTTTGTCCTGGACACGTTGTTGAGAAGTAATCATGGCATAGAGAAAGAGATGCGAACCAAGGATACTTGGTGGCCGTCCTCGTACTCCACTATAGACGCCCCAGGTGTTGTTCGCGGACCAGCGATCACTCGTTCCCGCATCTCCTTGATATTCGCCGGTGTTACTGGCTCAGGGAACGTAAGGCGTTCAGCGAAGACAGGAGGGATTCCAATTTCGTTGGGCTCGATATTGGCATCAGGAGAAATAACGGAACGCGCAGCGTAGTTGACGCGTTTGCCCATCATGTGTTTACGGAAAAGACCCTCTTTCTTCTCCAGGCCTTGCTTGACGCCTTGTGGCGGCAGCTTGCCCTGACGCATGACCTGTGGGTTCTTGCTGCTGTCCATGAAGCTATTGACGTCGACCTGGAGTTGGATGAGGGAGTCAAGGAGACTGGTCATGAGCTTTTTGCGTTGGACTTCGTCGAAGTCGGCAGTCTTTTGCGAAGCCGTTTTGAGGTCAAGGTTGAGATCCCGAAGTCTGTACGAAGTGACAAGAACTTTGGCTAAGAGTTCATTTTGGGGATGCTCGAAAAGGATGTCGTTCATGGCGGCAGGTGGGCGGAAGCGCGTAGGCGAAACGGGAAGGACTTCGAGGAAGAACATGTCCGCGGATGCGGTAGACAGCCCTTTCGAGTTGAGCTTGGCATAGGGACCGTGTTTTCCGAACAACAGAGCGCACATCGTCTCTTCATTCCGGAAGAGCCTTCGCAGATGAGCGCGACACTCTTCGGGGGCAACGATGCGTTCGTTCCGCCCTCGACCAGTTTTCAATTTTCCAGTAACCGCCCTCGGGGCGTCCCGAACGATGGGTGCCGCCTCCTCGTCGATATCGTCGGTATCCATTGCGTTGTCTCCTTGCCCTTCCTCGGCATCCATGTCAACGTCAGAGTCGTCATCCCCACGATCTACAGCAGCCGTAAATTGCTGGGCCTTCTCCTGCAGTAACACATCTGGCCGCCTCTTCTCCAGGGCCTGTTTTTGTTTCTCGGAGAGGTCATATTCAATGATTTTCGTGTGACCCTCCTTCCGAAATGTGTAGGCATGTCTAGCATACACATTAGCTCGCTGACGACGCGTAATCAAGACCACACTGACTGTCCGCAATCCGAATTATGACACCTCTTCAAGATGGTACTCTTCAAGAAGTCGTTGATGAGATCCTTCCTAGCCTGGTAGACAAGAGCATCCTTGTAATTATCGCGTTTGCTACTAGATGCGCGGCCAAGATGGAGGTTGACATATTTGTCGAGTCTGGCCATGAACTCATCCTCTGTCTCTTCTGGGTCGGCGTCCTCTTCTACCTGCATCTCGTCGCCGGCTTTGACATCGTTCCGAGACTCGTAAAGCTCATCGACGCCCTGCGAGGCAGCCGAAAGACCATAGTCGAGCAATCTGAGTTTGGCGATGTATTTCGCCAGCTATCCCAAAATTCATAAGCGCGCGAGCGGTATGTAGTGAGCATACGCACATCGGGACGCGCCATTTTGAAGCGGTGGCAAAACAGACAAACACCACGGAAGAGATTGTATGCATTGGTGAGGAAGAGCGGGTGAAACACGGGCGCAGGGAGCTCGATGTGGCCATAGTGACCGGGGCAAGTAAAATAAGTCAGTCGGCATGTCGAGCAGCTAAGATTGGTGTATTAGCCAGACAGATGAGCATGGAAGTAGCACGCACATGTCCTGTTTGTCGCTGGGGCCGAGGGCGGGATCATAGAGACCGCCGGTGTTGGGTCGGTTCAAATCATCGAGCAGGACGGGGTTGACGATCTGCTTGACTGAGATGCGCCGTATGTCGTCGGACGTGAGGAACGAGAATGAGATGCCGGTGACGGAGGATGGCAACGAATGGCTGATGTTCATCGCGAGTCAGGCGGCGGCTGGGCGGGACTGGGCGAGCAGAGCAGGGGACCGGTTGCTCTGCCAAAAAATGTCAGTGCGAGCCACGTGCAGCCTCGGACCGGAGATCCGGCGTGTATCGCAAGGCGGCGGCGGTATGAGGGCCGATCGCACTTGATCATGAACGTCCTCGTCTACTCAGGCCCAGAGGTCATTGCGTCCTCTCTGGCCAATACACTCACCGTACTGCGCTCTCTGCTGACCCCCAACTACACAGTGCAGACCATCACCACCCAATCGCTGCAGAAACAGCCATGGTCAGCGTCTTGCGCTCTCCTCGTCTTTCCCGGATGTCGCAGATCACCACCATCCTCGCTGCACACAGTCAGCGCCTATGTTGAAAATGGGGGCTCATTGGTTGGCTTGAGTACAGGTGCAAAACGCGTCGGGTCCGGTCTGGATAGCATCGGGTCACTAGGCTTTTCGTTGGACCCGTCAACGGATGATACTCCCTTGCGCTTTCATGACCGGCCTTCCAGCTCCTACATCACCATCGCTTCTGCGGCCGAGAATGACTTTGAAGATGCCACCAGCGTAAGCGTACAGGCTAGCGATGGATCCACGGTCGCGGGCCTGAAGGCTCATGCGTCCTTTGGTGGCTTTGTTTCTACCACTCGTACCAAAATTCTTGGCCATTTCGATGCGGGAAACACAATTGCTGGGATCAGTCTTCTTGTTGGTAGTGGACGCGCTACCTTCTGGGCTGTGTCTCTCGAAGATCCCATCTCCGATGGCGCCTTGAAGCTGAACGAAGAAAAGCGGCTCAACCTATTACGCGACACCTTGATAGATTTGGGCCTAAGACTTCCCTCCACGAACAATGAACAAATATCGCGACCGACTCCTCAGCTCCTTGTCGAGAGTCCCTCGAACACGGATATTGTGTCTCGGGTCATCAGCGCTGTTCTGGGCACACAAGATATCTCTGGCCAGAAGCATCAAGACGAAAACGACGTCTTTGCCTTTCACTACCCTCCCGCGCTGGCGACTGTAAAGTCGCAGTGCCAGGCCGATTACCTTGAATCAGACGACCCATCAGCCTGGCAGCCTAAACACATCGTGGTGTATTCTGATGGCGAACAGCCCCAGCCAGAAGATGCTCCCTTGTTTACAATCCAGAAATTCTTCAAGTCTCTTTCGACTGCCCGCACCAAGGAAAACTGCGTCGCCAAGGATGGCTCGTGGGGCCTCGGCGAGTGCTTACTGTATGGCGAAGTTGTCACAAGCACACAGACAATGCTAGATAAGTGAGAATGTGCCACATCTATTTCGAGATTTCATATTGACGACTGACTCTCACCAGAAATCCACGTCTCTTGTCTTCGCTTCCTGTTCCTTTGGTATCATTGGCATCCTTCCAACTCACTGGACGCGGACGAGGAAATAATGTGTGGCTATCGCCTGCTGGTTGCTTACAGTTCTCTGCTCTCCATCGTGTGCACATGGGTACATTCCCTCCACAGAAACTCGTCTTCATTCAGTATCTTTTCGCATTGGCCATTACAGAAGCCTGCCGAGATGAGCAGGTTCTTGGGAAACGAGGCGAGGCTGTTCGAATAAAATGGCCGAATGATATTTACGCTGTCACTCGTGACGGAGAGAAGAAGAAGATTGGAGGGATACTCGTTAACACGAGCTTCTCATCGGGAAAATGTGATGTTATTATTGGTACGTTCCTGTTCTTTGTACCCCTCCAGGTCTCAAACTCTGTCTCGGTGACACTCACACCCTATACAGGCTCAGGAACGAATGTTTACAATCCACCTCCCATCTTCTCTCTCTCGCAACTGCAAGAACCCGGAGATCCTCCCCTTAGTATAGAGACTACTGCTGCCGTCATCCTTGCTAAGTTTGAGGCAATGTGGGCGACTTTCATCGAAGGCAATGGTTCATTTGCGCCATTCATGGATCTCTATCTGCAGAGATGGCTTCATTCGTATGTTCCCGGTCACCGATACATATTTTTTCCGAACCTTACATGTGGCGCAGGGACCAACTCGTGACACTGACAACTACCACCCCTCACAAGCTCGTTCGTATAAGCCGGATCACTCGTGACCACGGTCTATTGCGCACAGTCCCAGAGCGGACAGGATGGGGGGCAGAAGATGAAGGCTTCATTGACCTCCAACCCGATGGGAACAGCTTCGATCTCATGTCAGGCATGATCAGGTCCAAATCATAGTAAACGTTTATGAGTTTGTCAGGTATGGTGTACAGTGCGTCGCAGTCATGATAAATACTGATATATGGATACAGTGGGATGCAAATGAATACGAGGCGGCGTGAGAGGTGAGGATAGCGAAAAGCGAATTACAGTGGTATACAGCCAACCGCTTGCAGTGGACTGGAAGTGAAATGAGAGAAAATATTACTTCATGCGAAGAGGCGGTAACTGAAGGCCGAGGCTGTCAAGGGGAGAGTTGTCCGAGAGGATCTCCCGGACGGAGGGCAGGCGGTCTACGTCTGGTCTGCCTTGGGGATAGTGGGACGGATATCTGGATGAGGGGTGGACGTCGACGTGCATCTGCATCCT
The DNA here is from genome assembly GCA_019915105.1 of Strobilurus luchuensis. Lineage (NCBI taxonomy): Eukaryota > Fungi > Basidiomycota > Agaricomycetes > Agaricales > Physalacriaceae > Strobilurus > Strobilurus luchuensis. Next base: position 1,099,216 of record JAHLMJ010000007.1, on the reverse strand, counting down.
GTCCCGCGGAGTGGGTGGCGCAGAATATGAACACTCTGAAGAGCCCGACGACAGTGCAGCCTCGGCGCGCTGGTCGATGAGCAGCTTTTGGTATTCGTCTTCCAGATCCCGAATCGTTTTGGCCGCTGAGCGCATGCCTATGAGCCTCGAATCAATGGTGATGGAAACTACTCACCGGACTCCAGGAGTTGGATCTTGCTCTCAACGCCGGACAACCCAGGGAGCACCTCAGAAAGCATCCGAACGGTGCAGTTCTCGCGATGGGTGCGCATTTGGGCGGCGGTGACATTTTGGGTCTGGTGCTGAATGTAGGCGGGGCGGCGCGTGGATTCCCCGCTCCCGACGAGATATCTGACCGAGTTCTTCAGGTCAACGATGTAGTTCATGGCTGCGAGGAACGCGTTGAATGTCTATGTCAAGATACAGAAGGAACCAAGATGCACCGTTCTCCATAATGGCGACTCTTGCGGCGGCTCCTGGCCTAAGACGCTCGGGGAGCGCGTCGCGAAGCTCCAAAAACTGTTCCCTCAGCCTGCTCTGGTATGTTGGCCTAGCGCCACGCGAAGAGCTGGAAGTGTCATCCACCGGCTCTTCCCCGACTTCTTTGCGCCATTCCTCGATCAAAATCCGCTTGTGCAAGATTCCAGCCAGCACGCGGCGATGACGTTCAAGAACATGAGGAGGCAGGTGAGGTTGTGGTCGGCGCGTAAAGTTCGATCTATGAGCGGGAGCAGTCGACATGCGGGATTGCATAATTTAAGTGGGGAGAAGGAAAGCAGTCGAAGATCTGACCTGCTCTCGTGTTCTCGCCTTTTTTATTGCACCGGCATCTGTTCTTTTTTGTTGTGACATCGGTTTTATTGAAGGGACTCCGAGCATCACATGGAACTTTGACTCTTGCGCATCAAGGTGAACATTGTATCGTATTACGCTTCTCAAAACGGTGTTTATTGTTCGCGTGCGAGCGGTTGGATGGTTCGAGAAACAACGTTACTAATAGGCAACAAAAAGCCATGCCAGACGACGTGTGAATGGGGTAACATCGTGGTCTTTGTTCCAAGAGATGGACAGGCTCCCTGAAATATGCAGACTCCGTCCCCTTTCTCCCCGAGTCTCTCAGGGTCTGGATGATTACTCGTAGCCGGACTGAAACAGCTATCTGCGTAGTTGGAGGGACAATGGTGGATGTCTATTGTTTATCATGCATCATGACTCGATGAACAATAGATGGGACTCGGTCACTTCACGGGGCGGAGGTAGTCTGACTGTCGAGGACAAGGGTTGCGTCATTTGTCAAGTGTTATACTTAATGGAGGCGCTTGTACGAGATCTTATCAAGGTACCGGATTGCGGAAAATTTTGAGCTCATTAAATGGAAAGGAGAACAAGGATGAAACTGTCAGAGAACCAGTGCAAGGTGCGTATCGCATCGCACGACCAGTGCGTTGTTTACTCGAACTGTAGTGGTCAGAACGACTGCCTGGCGCCTAATCCTGGCACTAACAAACGGGAATGAGGATGACGGAGAACAATGGTGGTCCTTTGCGTGCGCCGTACGATTCTAGTAGGGATCAAGGAAAGACAATAGCGTTTTTTGTTCATCGCTTGATGTACGCATGTCTGGCTTGATGGCATACGAAGTTCGTATGAGCCACTAACCTAATGTGAAGGATTGTCGTTGTGAATACGGTTTAAGATACCGCGCATCTGCATTCCTTTGCACTGAAATGTTAACACTCACAATCGGAAATCAAAGCTGAGGTTATTGTGTTCAACTGGTCGCATCGATCATACGCGACAATGTTTGGAGTGAGTTGAAATGTACATACGACAATAAGAGCATTGCCGCGAGGACAGTCTCGTTGGGGAAGCTGGAGACAATAACAGATGACAAGAATGCAAGATTAAATGTCCCATTGTTAATCCCAGATCGTATCTGGGGCCAGATAGACACACGAGGATCGGTTGTGGGTCCATGCCGTCACCAAAGCAACGAAGGATGGGACGAAAGCGCTGACGCCACGATTCGGCAAGTTATGTGGCGCTGGGTAGCTGCTCTACCTGCTTTCTGTAGGCTTTCTACGCCCACCTGAAAGGATTATTCAGGGCTCCTATAACGACCTTACAACGTAGTGCACTAAGCTGTCAACGCGTCGAGGTGTCACTTAGATCAAATTATAGGAAATTATCCATCCCTGCGTGCCAGACGCGGAAGCAAAATGCTACACCATACCACTTCCTCTTCTACTCGGGTTGCGACCTTTCCCTGTTTTGATCTTCTGCGCCTCTCCAACGAGCTCGGCTATGAGACCGTTGTATGTTTCCGCATCCTGTTGCAGCGCATCGCGACTCTGTAGTAGATGCGTAAGTCGTGTCTGTGTTTTCGCTGTCTGTGACCGTAGATCTGCGAGATAACGCTCGAGGGTGGCCAGTGGTTGTATGGTTAGTGATTCTGTCGGAGATGCCTTGAGCGAATACTAAGATGACGCGGAGACGGCCATACCAGAGTCCTGGGCGAGTAGTTGTTGTATCTTGGTATCATCCAACGTGGGATTGGGGCCAAAGTTGTTGGTTGGACGTGGTGAGGGCGCACGCGAGTTGCTCGCGGAAGCCGTGGTGCCGGGATGAGCTGGATTCCGCGCGCCTGGCGGAGCAGACATCGGGCGAGTGGTTATGTGAAGTGGCGGCAGTGGCCGTCCGCCTGCTTGCGGGAGGACTTCGTCGAGGTTGACGGGTATCCCGAGTGCTATCAGGTGTTGCCGCCGTATACGCGACCTGATCCAATTTGGCGGCTTTGTCGGCGGCGGCGATTGCACGAGCATATTGTAGAGATCCCGGCTATCGCGTTGATATCAGTGCCAGGCGTCGCTGGCAGCGATGGCGGCGACGACAAACCTTTCAGGCGTCACCAGTATCTGGTTTATGCCTTCTCTTTCTCTGATCTCATCGTCAGAGGCGACGTCGGACATCGACTGCCCAGCCCACAGCGGGCCCAGTATTGCATTGATATCGTCCTCCAACTCCGTGCGGCTGGGCATGGGTGCCAGGCGGAGCGGTTCACAGTCACTGTACGACGAGGGCCCCGCGACGGGTACGTCTGCGAAACCTGGGTCGTCGTCGAAGCCGTCGGCGGGTGGCATCTCCTGCGCATCGTCAAAGTCTCCAAAGTCTCCAAAGTCGTCGTCGTCGGCCGTAGCGGTGGCGGCAGTCTGGGGAGGCGATCCAAAGTCATCAAAATCATCGTCGTGGGCAGCGCCAAAGTCGAGCGATGGCGGCTTGATGACGGGCAGAGGGGCGGAAATGGGGTCGGGCGCGCCCCAGACAGACGCGCCAAACGTGAAGTCGTCGTCCATGGCGGTGATGATGAGGGCGGAACGGAGGCGGGATGTGGACTTTGGCTTGGTTTACTCCGTCATGCGATGTCGTCGTCCACACCGGTGCCCTTCCTGTTCCAGTCGCTGGATGCCAAAACAAGCCTGAGCTGCCGAAAGATACATATCTGCAGGCTGTATGACATCTTGCAGCTATCTCTGCTCAGAAATGACCTGCCGAGGGCCAGGCGGGCGTGGGCCATTCTTGCCCGCTGCAAAGAAATGAACTGGATGTCTCTCTGGTCGACCGCTGTTCGCATTCTGGGCTATGAAACTTCTGACAGACGCGATGAATCACGCGAGGTGGAGTTTCTCCACGAAATGCAAGGAGAATACACCGAACAAGTCAGTAGAAAAATCGTCTCGATGGCACCTAGTTTGACGGGGCAAATAGAGGGAAACCATCTTGAAAGAGATAGTTCTCCGCCAAATCCTTGCTGGCAAGTACAGGGAAGCCTTGGACGAGCTGGAACTGTACGAAAATTGCGCTTCTCTAGCGACTATTACTTCATTTGCTCTGCAGGTACCTCCCTTCCTTTCCCTACCAGGACAACCCCGTCCTCCACACCTACGCTGGGCTGCTGTGTCTCTATATGGCTCAACCTGAAGACGATGCCATGCAAAACGGTATGCCAAAATCTTGTATCAGTGACTTGAAACTGCTAAAGCATCTCAAGATTCGCCCAATCTATCTCTTCTGAACAGCGCGAGAGCACATTTTCAAGGCGCGAAATCACTCGATCCTAGCAACGCCGTCGCGGGACACTTTCTTCAGCACGTAAACGAGTTCTCACTGTTTGTACTACACGAGTCTTACGTCTCCCTCAGGTCGCCAAGCTGGCTGGACAGGACTTGCCAGAGTCGGAAGATGACGACGACGCCATGGACGTGGTTCAGATGTCCAGTCCCTCCCGAAAACGTGTTCGAATGGTAGAAAGTAGCGAAGAATGATGCTCCTCGACCTCTCTGAGACTGGGCAATGTAAATCAGCAAATCAGCATAATCCATATTGTGAAAAGAAGGACAACAGCAGAACGTAGGTCCTTACTCATGAATAGAGTGTACTCAAGCAAGGCAACATCCTAGTCTTGACCGTCGACGGGATCGTTTGCTTGAGCATCAGCATTCCAATTCGCCGTTCAATCCCGAGCCAAATGGACGTCGAACTCACCAAGTATATGCTCCTGGGCTTTCGCAACCGAGCAACCGAATCATTGAACTGTTTAGCGGACATGTCATAGTCAGTGCAAATTGAATCCCGTCTCCCAGGCCGATGAGAAGAAGACAAATTACGTGGTGACATAGTAGCTTCCCGCCGTGAATTTCATGCGCACCATGATGACTGTTGAAAGCGACAGACTCCGCGTCAAACCAAGGGTCAGGCTCGCGCCCTTGCGAAGACGCGACCAACATAGAGTCTTATTCAGCCCGATTCTCGTCGGTCTCGCCAGACTTTGAGTCCGAACGATGAATACGCTGTAGGCTGTCGTAAGTACGAAGCAGAGGTTATACATGATGTAGATAATCAAAACATTGTCCAGGTCGCCAAAATCGACAGCGACAGTACAATAACACAGGTCGCTGAAGAGCGCGAGTATCTAGCTAAGGCTGCGTCGGAGTCAGATCCACTGGCAGAGCCCGAGCTGTCAGTCGCATTAGCATTCCAGTCTGCCGTCCAGTTTCCAAGCCAGGTGCTCATTGATCTAAGAACAGTCTCTTGGACGTTTGCGATGGAGCCATCAACTTGACCAGCATACATGTCGTCATCGGTACAATGGAATCCATCGCTGACTGTGGCCACATGGAGAGAGTCGTCCGCGAACGGTGAAGCTGCCGCAGACATGGTTGTTTCTCGCCATGGATCTCCTATACTTCGCAGTCAGCTATTGCCATGTTGAGGTAGAGAGAAGAAAATTCACTCAGACCATTCGCGAAAGCAATCCGAGGTGCTTTAGCATCCCAGCCCCCGTATACCGCGTTCGTCTGGTTGACAGAGGGCTCCTTGTACTCCGTGAAGACGTCCGGGAACTCGTTGATACACGTTGTCTACAAGAGATTGATGAGACACAATCGGGAAAGTCATTGACAGAAACGTACCCGGAACTGATATTCAACATCAAGCAGACTGGAGACGATGCTCGGTTGTCCTTTGGGCGCGCCAGTCTTTAATATTGATGAGGAAAGCCCGAATCAGGTACCCAAAAAACTTACTTGGAACCATCCCACTTCGTTGCAGCTAGTAATCATGTCAGCTCAAACACAGGCCACCCATACTGAAGAGGCATACACAACCCAGCTCCATGCGCGTGTATCTGAGTGTGGGGATCCTATGGACATGTCGATCTCGGAAAGGGAAACACTCTCGTGGCTGTTGTACGCTCCACAATCCCTGTAGTCCTTTCAGTAAGGACGTTGACCATATGCATGAGGAAACTATTTCTTACGACTTCCCAGAAGAGTTCAAAGGACAGGCTGTTGAGACGCTATCAGACTCGATTAGCTGGGACAACGGACGATACATACTGTAGGTCTCAAACCACAAAGCCCAGGCTTGGAGCGCATTCTGAACACCCCAGCCTTCCTCGGAAGCAACTGTGCCATCTGAACGCACTTCCAACGCGTCACAGAAGCCATAAAACTGCGCGGTCGCATTCTCAGTCCCATACACACTCATTTCCTGCCACTCTCCCATGACGTTCACTGGATGTCGTTCAGTAAGATAGTGAGAATCATTCGACATCACGTACTGTACGAAACAATGTCGTCCGGGTATTGCATGTCCTGCACACCAAAAAGAGCCTTGATTTCATCAATAGCTGTCTGGTTGTCACCGGTGAACACTTCATCAATGTAAGCAACAGTCGCGGTAACGTCGGCGGAGCAATTTTTGGGCATATATTCCCGAATAGGTTCGTAGTATTGCCAGAAGTCACTAGAACGAAGTTGAGCGGTTGAAAGCTGCCTGTGAACATACACCGACGTGATAGCCTCTACAACTCCTGATGTCGAGTAGCCGGCGTAAAAGACATCTGTATGACTGTTCAAGAGAATCAGTATCAATACAACGGACGGGTGGATGAAAAAGGAAGCCCTACTTGGTCATCGTCCAGCTCACGAGCGCTCCAGGATAGCTGCCTCCGGTCAATATCCAAGGTGCAGTTGTTGTTGTGGTATTGCCGCTTATGACAGGCAGCTCGACATTTTGCGCAAAGTACACGTTGTCCTCGACAGCTTGGTGAATGGTCAAGTACCGCAGACTCTTGGAGGACAGATCGTCGAATGGTTGACTGAAGCCGAAGTATCTGTGTTCGAGAACGAGCACAGCGCCGTTGTGATCTTGAGCTATTCGGCCGTCGAGGGAAGAATTTGTCACCCAGTCAGCGCCACCTGTCGAGCTTAAACACTGATGACTTCTGAGTTTACTGGGCACTCACTGACGATAGTCTGTTCTCCGCCATTGATGAGTACTATCGGTCCACCTTCCGCGTGTTTTTAGCACAGACAATGAAATCAGGCCGAGCAAGAGCTGACCAGCGTGGTACCATTCCGTATTTATCCAAAATCGCTGCTTGAAAGTGCCCATTGACGGATCGTCATGGTCGATAAGTTGCTCGAAAAAATATGTCGTGTTCAGCCTGTCGTATTCGTCCGAGGAGAGGTCGCGTGCAAACTTGCGCACGAAAGGACGAGCTGCGAAGCACCATGGAGCAATACAGATCAGAAAGGTAAAACCGAGCAAAAGAGAGCGAGGCATCCTGTGATCTCGCAGGGGAAAGGTATGGGAGGCAAAACTCGAGTGGGACTGTAGTTATAGGGCTATTCAAGTGTCAGGCTCATTGATGCTACACAGCAAAACCAGTGCTCGCCAACCTTCAATTGAATTGAGCTCTTCAGGTTGGGCTGGAAATGACCCTGGAACGAGCGAATGCAGCGCGCGCCAAGAGATGGACCGTCGAAGTTGCGCTGAACGTCGAGGCGCCATAGCGAGGAGATGGACGTGAAACATTGACATCGGCTCAAGAGCCGTGCTGTGTGAATGGATGCCTATCACGGCTAGCGTATATCCCTTTCACGGGCTCATGATGTTGCTTTAGCAAAGAGGAAGAAATTGGACTGGATTATCAGAGTGCCAATCAGGAGACATGTCAAGAGATGAGATCGAGCGTAAGACGTCTGGAAGCTTGTCTTGTGAGTTGTGGCTGCTTTCGGAAAATCCCTTCGCCGCTCAACTTGATCAAAACAGAAAATTGATGATGGGAACTTTTCGTCCTTGCTACCCGCAGCTCAGCGCTCAGCGCTCATGAGTCAAGAAGCAGAAGTACAAAAGCGAAGCTGTGGTGTCCACTAATTCGATAGAGACCGGAAACAACTCCGCATACTTGCTGATACGTTACTCCATAAATCATTACTAGCAGTACAACATTTATCAGGGAACACATACAATACATATATACACAGATCGAAAGCAGACTCAACCGTCCAGAGAATGAACGACATAACTAGAAAATCTTCCACCAAGGGCGCTTCTTCTTTGTCGGATCCTTAGGCAGCTTCTTGGTCTTACTCTTGCTAAGAACACCGTCTGGGGCGGTGTATAGTGGTGGGATAGACCCTCTCCTGATGTAAGGCGAAGGGACATGACGTTGTTGCTGGGCCGCGAGCGCTGCTTTGACGTGGGCAGACGGAGGAATCCTGCAAGCAGTTCTCAGATCGCTCACGTCACATAAGGGCTAAACTCACTCATCCACATGAACAACATAGTCCGTCTCGCGTCGAAGCCCAGCAAGTACCGTATGAATCTCTGCCTGCAGCATCAACTTGATGTTATTGGGTATATTGATCTTCCGCCTCCATAAGGCGACACTGCTGCCAGAGGGCGAAGGAAGGAACACGAAGACGACGACCTGTCGGTCAGGTTCGTAGAACGCGACAGATTCCTGAAGAATCTTGTCTTTCGTCTTCTGCAGAGTATCAAATGTCATCCAATCAAACGCCGGCTCGTTGGGATTCTTCGGGGCGCGATATGCTGCATTGACAAGCAAAGCCCCTCGTTCTTGACTTTGCAGAAATTTGTGAAGCTGCGGAACATTGAGCGAAGGATACTGAAAGCCACGCGTAGACGTACCCCGAACGCGCCAAGCGAATAGGAGACGGCGTCTATCCAGTCAAGAACAGAAGACACGCGCTGATCTTTGTCCGGAGAGAAAGACCATCGAAACCGTTCGCGCGCCTTTCGCTCCCTTCCGAAAAAAGCTTGCTTGACATCAGCAAGGGCTGCCCCACCAGATTCAACGAATTTGACGTTGGTGTACTCGTTCAATTTGTTATGTGGGTCCACGAACTGTAGAGGGACATCTGTTCCCTTCTGCGCGTGAGTGAGCGTCTTGGAGGGTAGCAAATATCCCGTGTCCTGCGTGCGAGGTATGGGAGTCTTCTCGGCTTTCTTCTTTGGATCCTGACCCCAGCCCATGCTGCCGCTCTGTGGTGAACCCAGAGCGCCGCCCCACCCGGAGACACTGCCGCCGCCGCCGCCACCACCGGTGCCAGAATCGCCCCAACCGGCGCCCCAGCCCCCTGCAGCAGGAGCGCTGGACGGGTCTGGTCCCCACGGATCGGGTGCCTTGGATTTGGACTCGTCCCAACCACTCGTTGACTTGTTGTCGCCCCATCCACCTGATGCTTTGGTATCGCCCCATCCGCCTGTGGATTTGCTGTCCCCCCATCCGCCCGCCGACGGATCATCTCCCCATCCACCCTTGGATTTCTTATCGTGGCCGGTTCCCCATGCTGCGCTGTCCCATTCCGAATCAGCCCAGTCATCTCCGGCCTTCGAGTCGTTCCCCCATCCATGCTTAGCTGACTCTGTTCCCCAGCCGCCGCCGCCGCCGTCACCCCAGCTGCTACCGCCCATGGCAGGAGAAGCAGCCCAAGGATCTTTGTTCTTGGGTTTGGGCCCGGCCTTGGCAGCAAAGCGCACTCGCCTGGGATCGTCGTAGTACTCTTCGTCATCGTTGTATTCTTCTTCCTCGTCCTCTTCTGAAAAATGAGCCCCGCCGCCCCAATCGTTCCGAATCGAGGCAGCCCAAGGATCGGGAGCAGAAGTGTGTTTCCGCTTCTTCTCTTTCTGCATTTCCTTCTCTCTCGCCTGGAGAGCTGCAAGCTGAGCCTTGAGAGTGGCAGCCATGGGATTGGCAGCAGCAGCGTGACCTGGGTATTGATTGGCAGGAGCAGCATGACCATGGCTTGGGAAAGCGTGACCGCCACTAGCAGCGAGGCCAGGGAATGCACTGTGACCTCCGCCACCTCCAGGATACGGATTTCCGCGCGACGCGGCTTTTGGCGCCGCTTGCTGTGGTCCGCTCGCGTGCTTAAGATAGTTGTTGTTCTGGGCTGATTGGCTGAGTAGCGAGTTCAGGATCTGAGAGCGTTGCTGAGAAGACACGTCGGCCTTGGACGCAGCGAGACCCGGCGGTTGATGAGGAGGCGCATGGAAGGATTGAGTCGTCTTGGACAGTCTGCGTGCCTCCTCGCCCCACGACTGCCAGCTGGGCACCTTTGCTGCCATCACTGGCGCCGGCGGAGGTTCGTCGTCGGTGTAGCCGTCGTCCCAGTCCTCTTCCCAGGCCTCGCCGTCCGAATACTCCTCGTCGCTGGCAGGCCCGAAGACCGTTTGTTTTGGAGGCGGGGTCGGCTTTTGGTACGCGTGAGCCCCCCATGCTCCGGCGCTTGGCATGGCGCCCATTGGCATATGCGGACTCTTGGGCGGCGGTGGCCCCGGTGGCGGTGCCCAACCAGCGTCATGACCCGAGAATGCGCCTGCTCGAGAACGACCACGACGATGCATGCAAAGCAAACGATCAGCAAGCGGAACGAAGCATCAAGCGCCGGATCCGTGTCATTGATGTCCAACATTGGCAACGTCCGAGAAACAATGACCAGATCCAGGACTCACCAAGGGCCATCATTCTGCCTTCGTCGTGCAGCGCTTTTCCCATCTTTGCCGGCGAATTTTGCGCTAACTCATGCTCGGTCTCCTCCGGAATCGTCGCTGGCACTGACTGGGCCACAGCCCCGTCCTGCTTTTGTTTCCCTTTTTTCTTCGCCATATTCGCTCAAGGTGCGGCCCAAAATGTCAACTCCAAACCGGCTTCGTGGACATTAAAAGGTGCTGTTTTCGTGGATTACTGGCAGAAAAACCGCTGCTCGGTGGACGGAGGCGACGATGAGAAAGCCGCGAGCGCGCTTGGATGGCTGCAGGATGGCTGTGGAAAGAAGATAACATCATGGTGGGCGTCCAGGGTCAAGACGTAGATTCGCCGCCACGTGTGTCGTCGATCGTGTCCGGACGCGTCAAAGAGCGCGTCCAATTTTCGATAGAAAACGATAAACCAACAAATATCCCATTGAAAACCCAAGTGAAGTAAGTAAGCAGTACGCAAACACACAGTAAGAAAGCGTAAGTAAGAAGGTTCAACGCCACAAGGTACAATTTCGGACCGGAACATCACCAATTCACCACGTTACTTCTTGTAGCAGTATCCAGCGCTGTCGGTGATGAAGTTGATACTACCATCGGGCTCAGTCTGTCCGCCACAGTTGTCCGCGGAGCTTTCATCATGGCAGGACTCGAAGAGCGCACATGTCAGCTGGGTGCTTCCATCCTGTGAAACGACTTCAATATGGGATCCAACGTAAGATGCACAAGAATACCTTAGCGTTGTTGTCGTGATAGGCTGTGTACATGAATGAATGAAGGTCTCGTTACGTCTGGGTAAGGACTTACTGTTGAAGAAGGTACAGCCGCTAACGCTCAAGCACATGGCCTTACAATCTATAGGCGCGCCAATAAGCCTCATCGCAAACGTTCATCGATACAAGTCATACCATCAACCGTGTCAACCAATCCGTAGGTCTGGTAGTCATCTGCTTGGACGGCGCAGGTAAAGTTGCTGAAGGTCTCGGTCCAACCTTTGGCTGGGGGTGGAGTATGGGGCGGGCAATGCAAACAGAACGGGAGCAGCTCCAAAAGCTCGCAGATAAGCTAACGTGGCGCGTCAGAAATTGACAGAACTACGGGACGGACAAGACCCACAGTATCCTTGAGCCAGAAGAGAATGCTCTCCAAAGCATCGGGGTGGTCGCCGTAGTACCAACCAGGATGGCAGCCCGGCTCCCACGGAGGAAGGGGCGCGCCGTAGTGGTTGCTCGCCGTGAGGGTACTACCAAGCTGGAGCGACAGCGTGGATGAGCTAGCAGCAGTCGACGCCGACGCGACAGAGATGGCGGCCAGAGAAGCAAGGGTTGCAAAGAAGCGCATTGTAGTAAACCGAAAGGATAGTCAAGAAGTGGGAGTCCTGGACAATGAATATTTGCCCTCAAGCGCGCCCATCTTTATATCCCAGGGATCGCCGCTGACCACGAACTAGGGTTGAATCAGAAGGCGTCTACACGAAGGAGACTCTTACGTGGCTGTCAAAACTCAATAAAATCATAGCATTCTGCATGGGCTGTCTGTCTAGACCTGCTCAGGTATGCGCCCTGGCCGTGATCTGGACGGTGACTCACTGGACGCGATGCTGTCGATGTAGACAGTGATCTGCGCAAAAGAGGTGATAAGAGGGAGAGTTGCGCTTAGCAAAGACACCCAACACATGTCTACGCTCCATCTAGCGCACATGACTTGGTCGTGGCAAAAGCATTGGTGGAGCCGTCGTACAAAGTTCGAAAGTCGGAGGAGCTAGTCGGTGGCGGAAGCATCGTCCGAAGCAATGTCAGTTGCATCAATCTGTCAAAAGCTGCATCGCACACACGTGTTCCTTTTTGTGCAGTGCATATGGTGTTCGAGGCCTGCCATGGCCGTCAAAGAGCAGGGGAGCAGTACTGTGGTCGGTGTACCTCGATGTCGCTGTTGAAACAGACGTCGCGAATCTTTCTAAAGGGGAATCATCGTGGCTTTCATCATCTTGTCAAGCGTCAGATTCCAAAACTCGAGACCCATCCAAGCAAATGGTCGAATGAGCCTGACAGAAACCTTTCGAATTGGCGTGTGCTACACGGTCGGTCAACCCGTCTGTTCTCACGAGAAGTTTCGTCGAGATTAGCTTCTACAGGGCGCGGACTTACATATAATACAGAGGGGTTGATGGAGGGATTGCGATTGACCGAGCTTAGCGCAGGTACGTGATTGTTCAATGAATATTCGCAGACGTACATCTTGGATGGTGCCCTGTTCATGTGAGAGGCCAAACACACAGTTCTCTGTGAAAGCATTCCAGGCTATATTGCACCAGGTCCGTGTTCAATTCTTCGGCCTGAGAGCACCCCCTTGACCTTCGCACAGGGTCCTTATGGCCTCCGGTACTAGCACCAGTGAGCACCGCGGCAAACAAATTGCTGCAAAGGCAACGCAGTCCGAGGGGAGCGCAAGTTACTGTGGTTGAAGGCATCTCCGTTCGACATGTTCTCGGGTAGTAGATTTGCGTACCTGTAACTTCAATCTCAACTGAGAAACACAGAGCTGCAGGGACTAAGTTCTCCATCGTTCTGTTGAGTCAACCTTTCCTGGGTTAAACGCCTGGCGCCTAACCCTAGTTGAGGAAGACACATAGTCGAAACGGTGAAGTTTAAATCTGTTTGATTACAAAACGCCAGCAAAACGCGTGCCAGTGAACGTCAGATCAACATCTTCTCGTTTCGTGTACGCGCCGAAAGAATCCCAAGAATGCCTAAGCAAGGGTTGCGGCACCATAAGAGGCACTTCAACCGTAGAGCTAAGCACAGACGGAGACTCAGACTGTAGAAGTCAAGGTAAAAGTCACGGAGTAAGGGTACTAAGTACTAAGGAATAATCCACATTTGGCTTCCTTTACCCACGCTCGAGTTCCATCAGCCACCCAAGTCTGAATTCAGAACAGTGAATGTGCCGCTGTCCCCTGCTGGCCCTTGTCATCCCCCAAATTACTGTTCCGATGCGTACTTCGAGTCAATTCAGCCCTTGGTGAACCTCCTAAACTTCAACATATGCTTGGAATGCTCCGGCAATCAACTAGGAACCTACTTGGGCGATGACTACTCGATGCCTGCCAGTGCCACCGCCCCATCTCCGCCACGACAAGCAATCGTCTACACGGTGTAAGTCCTTCCTGTCCGAATTTCTGGATTTCATTGACCTCCGCACCGCTGGATGCCACTGGGTGCGGCTAGAAGCGCTCACGAGGTATAGAACATTACACCAAGCCCAGACTAGAACTGCAATGATAGCAGCACCACTGGAGTCCTCGAGCTCGATGCCTGAACTGCACGCTGCACTCGTCATCATAAACCCCAGTCTTCTCGATCTGCCCGGAGTTTACTAATCCGTTCGTTACTCGTAATACGAATGGAGCTCATGCGCGGGGTGTGTAGTCAACCGACTGCAGGACAGGGAGTCTCTACCAGCAGTCAGTCCGCAATCATCATCCGTAAAGGTGGAGTAGATTCATTCGCTTCGCCATTAATCTTGAGCCTGAACGGATGTGGAATTTGACATACATAATGTCCAAATGGGCTGGAAACAACGTCTGGCTGGTGACTTAAAATCCGGCGACTAGGGTGGGCTGCTCAGCGTTCAAAGTCGAGGCATTGACAGTGCCGTACTCTTCAGAAGTTTCTCATAGGCCGCCCAATGGAATTGCAACTGAGTAAGCCACTCCAATTCGTCATTGAATCGTTCAAGGCGACGGGGGGACTCCAATGGCAGCTTCGAACAAAGGATTGCATTGAGACCTGCCGTGCTTGGGCGCGGCGTGCGACGGACGTGACATGGACGCAGAATTGAAGATTGGATCATACGGGTTCGCCTCTCTTGACTTGCGTGAGACGTGAAAGTATCTTATTCGGCTCATACGAGTAAAGGTGGTATGTCCCCTTGTGTCCCCCGCAGACAACGTACAGTTCACTGATATGACAAATACACAACAAATTCCAAAAAGTAAATGATACAGCATCGTCGAATGTCCCACTTCAAGTTGCCCAATCCCAATGCCACCGCTCATCCTCAGGATTTGCCACACATTGTTTGTGGGCTTCAAGATCCGGCCGCCAGACCTTGACAAGGCCTTCATCAGAGCACGTCGCAAAACCTTCTGAGCTCCAATCGACAGATCCAATCTCCCCCTTGGTCTCCAGATTCCTCCGCAATGACACCGCCTTGGGCTTTGTGGTCATACCGCATCGGCCTGCATTGGATATATCGAATAGGAATGCGTTGCCCCGCGGACCACCGCACCCAAGCCATCGGCCACACGGAGAAGCAGAAAGTCCGACGTAGAACGAATTGGTCTGCATCTCGTCTTGGGAATACGTTGTCTCCAATCCCGCGAGAGACGTGTGGGAATAGACGTGAACGCGTGAATCGGCACTGAGACCAAAGAGTAGACCAGCTGTCGGCCCGGATCCTTTGCACAGACTCTTGATTCCTCGTGGACGACGCGAACCATGATAACATGTCGGGTCATTCAGAGTCACAACGATGGGTCTCGGTTTCGGTGTTCTCTTTTTGCTGAGAAGTAAGCGTATATCCCAACAGCGCAGAACCCTGTAAAGAAATCAATGCGAATCTGAGAATGATTCTCGAGCGTGGCTCACCCATCGGCTGTGCCGCTACTGATGAGATTGTAGGGATCGACATCGCTATAGAGCAGGGAGGTTACAGTCCTTGTGTGATATAGTCGTTTTCGCGGTGCCTTGAGATCTTCATGGGCCCCCGGAATGATGGCCACTATGCTCTCAACATCTCTGAGATCCCATAGAAAAATGGCACCATCCCGGGCACCTGTCGCCAAGAGATTAGGGTTCGTAGGATCCCAGGTCGCACATTTGACTGTGCCAGTGTGGGCGCGTAAAGAAGCAAGGATTGTACCAGTTTCTACTGAGGTAACGCGTGTTGTCTGATCTCCCGAAGCAGTAGCGATGAGCGTATCAGACGCGTTCCACTTGACGTCGAATATACCGTTGTTGTGGGGCTGGAGTATATTGTGGACTGGAGCTACTAGAGGCTGAGCAAGTGAACGTGCATGAAAGCTGGTATACTCACCAGGATCCCAAGGATCTCTGCGAGTGGTGTTCAGTAGATGTACGGTGCCCCTCTCATTCGCGACGGCAAGTATGGACGGGTTTCCTCGCTTCGCACCTAATAGCCGTTCAGAAGAGTAACCAGAGAAGCACAAAAGAACTCACCATGAGAGTACGCCGATGCGTAGATGGGGGGTACGACGAAAGTTGGGTGTTCGCAGCTGTAGGTGTCCAGCTTCAAAGAGGAAACAAACGATTGCAAAATAGGGCGTGTTGAAACTGTCGTAAAGGTCAGATTTGACTCCACTAATAAGAGATGAAGACTGACCAGCTTCGCGTTTACGCGTCTGACAGCGGGATGCGGCGTCGGTGTCTACTGGGCGGCGTCGGGGCACGAGGGCCTTCGATGGGGGCGCGTCACTACCGCACGCAGAGCTGTCGCTGTCATCGCCGTCATCACTGTCTTCGAACTTGAGGCGTTTTCGCTGGGCAGCGTCCGCAATCTTGACTGGCCGCTTGACGCCGCGACATTTCGGAGGTGTTGGGAGGAAAGAAAGGGTTTGTTGCTGCTTTTCTGCGCGCTTGTCAAGGGGATTAAAGTTTGTGCTGTTGTGCAGAACGGGGCGCTGCGGCGACGAGCTTGGACTGGGAAGCATAGTGGTGGTCGCTGGTGACGGAATAGTCGCAAACAACAGCGCGTCCAAAAGGCGTCCCAGGCACGTGCTGATGCTCGGCTTTATCGGACAAAGCCCAAAAATTCCGACCACTGTAAACTCTGATTCCTCCACCATGTATCGCGCACCGTTGCGGTCGATGGCCACGCTGGCCAGGCAAAAACTGACCATTGGCCTCATCCCTGCTGATGGAATTGGCAAGGAGGTCATTCCAGTTCGTCGTCCTCGTTGTATCTCTTCATTATTCAATCAATGACGCCGACTCTCAGGCTGCTAAAACTGCTATAGAGGCTTTGGGCTCTGATGTACCGCCTCTGAAGTTCATTGACCTGGCTGCTGGATGGGAGACATTTACTCGCACTGGAAACGCCTTGCCGCCGGAGACTGTCCAGCAAGTATAACCCTGAGCGTTGTTGCCCGCACTCATTTTCGAACCACAGAGTCCTGAAGGATGAATGTGACTGTGCCTTGTTTGGCTCAGTCAGCTCCCCTTCTCGCAAGGTTGTGGGATACTCTTCTCCGATTGTTGCTCTCCGCAAGATTCTTGACCTCTACGCAAACGTCAGGCCTGTATTGTCGGTATGTTGTTTCTCGCGTGGCTTGACGCGTCTCCTGTAACTTCATCTTCAATAGGTGTCACCAAACCCCGGTGAACCTGCTGCTGTTGATCTTGTCGTAGTCAGAGAAAACACTGAATGTCTTGTACGTCTTGTTCCGCCAGGCTTACCAGCGTTTCGCCGACGATTACGACAATACCTGCAGTACATCAAGCAAGAGGAGCTCACCGATGGCCCTCATGGCAAAGAGGCTCGCGCGACAAGGCTGATAACGGAACGGGCGTCAAGGCGGATTGGACAAATGGCGTTCCAACTTGCCCAAGCGCGTCCACGAAAGGTTCCCATCTATTCAGCTGCTCAAACGCTTCAGCTGACAATCTTCAGCATCTGACCATCATCCACAAATCCAATGTTCTGTCGGTGACCGATGGTCTTTTCCGCGAAACAGTTCGTGGTGTTCCTGCGCTCGATGGCAAGTACGAGGATGTCACCATCATGGAGCAATTGGTCGACAGCGCCGTCTACAGGTCTGTATCTTCGACAGTTCTACATACAATGTCCCTAATAACGTCCTAGGCTTTTCCGTGAACCTCAGTGAGGACATTGTCAAGAAGCATCCTTCTAGTTCTGACAACGTCACAGGGTCTTCGATGTTATGGTAGCACCCAATCTCTACGGTGACATCCTCTCGTTAGTCTCATGCTCCTGTTGTAAAGGTCGAACCCTCTAATATTCGTCTTTAGAGATGCTGCCGCCGCCCTCGTAGGCTCTCTTGGCGTGGTTCCCTCTATCAACGCCGGTGATGACTTCGTCATGGGAGAGCCGTATGTCTACAACCTCCTACACAATGCAGGTCCTGACATCCACTTCCAGTGTTCATGGCTCTGCTCCAGACATTGTTGGACAGAACATTGCCAACCCCATCGCGTCCATTCGATCGGCAGCATTGATGCTCCGCCACCTTGGTTATGTCAAGGGTGCTGATAGGATCGACACTGCAGTCGACTCCGTCGTCCGTGAGGCGGACTATCTGACTCCCGATCTCGGTGGCAAGGCGAAGACCGACGCTGTTGTAGATGCCGTCTTGAAGCGGATCTGATCTCTTTCTGTGTAGGCGCTTTGGTGTTAGTCGGACAGCAAACCAATATCTACCGCGCCACTCAAAAGTTTGTACAACGATTTATTCTTTACTAAACAAATTGTCCATATCCTGGTGGAGGCGAATTTCGGCCTGATATCACACATTTACTGAGAAGTCTGACCTCTTTGCGAAGCTCTTCTATCTCCCGTCGCATCGTCTCTGCTCTTATGGGAGACGCGTGAGAACGAGTGGAGGCCGACGACTTCTTCCTCGAAGGACCAGCTATCGTTTCAATCCCCGCGAAAGCAACCTGCCTCGCCACCCTACTCGGTACGTGTTCAGCAAGGTCGGGGGGACTTGGAAGGGGGCGATTGGTACCTGAGTTGCCGATGGCCTCGCTGCGATCCAAAGCCGGCAGCGGGGGCAAGATCTTGGACAGTCTAGGGAGGCTTCGTAGCGCTTCATTCGACGGGTTGGACGTCGTCTCCTCAGAGAGGCTGATTTTGTAGGTCCTCTCTGTGGAGATGGGAGAGATCATGACGGCCTGGGGGGGAATTTGGACCTTTCGCCTGCCGCCTTTATCTCTGGCAGTGGCAGGAAGAATGAACGGTTCGGTTCGCGTAGAGCCTTCTGTCGTTGGAATGACAAGGAAAGGATGATCGGGGGATCGTTTCGATGTACCGAAGGGAAACGGCGTGGATGCCATTCGGGCCGGCTCTGGGCGAGATATGGTGAGAATATTCTCAGGACGATGGAAGCCTTTGAATAGAGAGAAGCCCTGCCTTCCGGACGGATTTGCAGGTGGGGCAACGCGAGAGCTTGGAGCAGCAGCCTTCCGAAAGATGGCAAGGATTGACCCAATCCATGAGGGATGGCCAGTGGAGGTCGAAGACTGCAACTTCTCGTCCAACTGTATGTCCATCCCACTCTCAGGGTGACGAGCCATTCTCCGACGTCGACAGAATACCCAGATAGTAAGGCCGAGAAGCAGTGCACAGACGCCTCCAAGCAGTCCGCCGACGATAGCGCGTACTTTGGACATCTCCGATGAGACATCCGAGAATGACTGCCCAGTATCATGGCTTTGAACTGATCTAGAACGATTGTCAAAGGACGAATCCGATCGGATAGTGTCATGTCGTCTCACGGTGCAGCGTCTCGAACGAAGATCATTTCGCCAGGAGATTCGATACTGTGGCCAAGCACCGCGATGGCTTTCCCGAAGTCCAGAGTAGAGGCCAAGCTCCAAAAAGTCTTCGCAGCAGCGTATCGTCACGGACGACTCTGCCTGTTGGAACGAATCTGAGGGGAATCCAGTTCCGCGAATAACAGTGCTTTTTTTATGCTGTTGAATTGTGTATCAACGGTACGAGGGCGATGGTTGGCTGATGCAACGAGTTCGCATTGAATGGCGAAATGTAGTCATAGCGGTATGCCGTTGTAGCCGCGCTGTGCAGCTGCTCATGTATGGCCACTGTAACTAGGCGTAGAGATGCGTTGTCACCGAAGACCTGTCTCATAGGCAGATCATATCTGAGCTAGAGCGGCGTGGCTAGGACACAGCAGTTGCACCTGAGCTAAACACTGGGCATCGAACGAGTCCGATCAGGATAGCAAGCGATAGAGATCATGACCACACGGCGAGGTGGCGCATCCAAGTTCAATGCTAGCCTACAGCAACCACCGCTTTGCTTTATTGGGAGTCTCGGACTGAGACGATATGAAACCACGCTATATCCAGACCTCTGTCACTATGTCTCTTACACAGGCCCTGAGGTTATGTGGGCGCCTACAAATCTACAAAGAATTCAGACAAGATCTGTACCCAGTGCACTGCTGGTGATGTCGGCCTGATGACGATAATGGCTAGCTGGGGTTAGGGTTATTACTTCTTTCCATGCAACGCTCACTAGCCCAACGTTGTTTTGCTGCGTCATCCTCAGCGTACAGAACAATGTCAACAGGGAAAGCGCCCAAGACCGGAAGGGCGCACGCAGTCATGAAGGTGCCTGCCAAGGGAATACCACGCCGCCGCAAGTACGAAGGAACGAAGAGCGGCCACGGTCCTGACACGCCTCGCGTTGTCCTTTCGCGGACGCTCTCTTATCTACTGCGCCACGGTGCCGAAGTACACGACCCCGAAGAACCCGACCTCGAAGAACCCAACCTGAACATGCGGCCGGATGGATATGTGCTTGTACGGGAGTTGGTGAGGCGGCCGAACATTCTTTCCTGGTGCTGTGTCCGATCCTCAAAAGCTCAGCCATCCACAAATGAGAAGCGTAGACCTTGCGGGGCTACAAAAAATTGTGCGGCGCGATGCAAAGGGACGATTTCATATGTACGCTGAGGACGAGTCGATGAATGGTATATGGTGGATACGCGCCAACCAAGGACACAGTATGCCGGTATGTGCATGTGTATCGTCGCATATTGACTCTGCTGAGGTCCTAACCAGGAGGTTGCTATTGACCTTGAGCCGATATTCAGTGCGGAGGGGATGCCGACCGTGATCCATGGCACAACGCTCGAAGCATGGCCCAAGATTGGTTCATTGGTCCCTCTTGTTTGCGTTCAGCGCGTCTAACTTCCGATAGCCGAGCAAGGCATCAGTCGCATGGGACGAAATCACATCCATTTCGCCAGAGGGTTCCAGGAGGAGGGAGTCATTAGCGGCACGTCAAGTCTTCGCCCATTGACTTTCGAGGTACTAACTTTGCAGCAGGAATACGACGATCGTCCCGTGTTCTCATCTACATCGACGTGCTTGGTGCGTTGGTTGATGGCGTCAAGTTCTATCTATCCAGGAACGGCGTGGTACTCACGCCCGGCAACGATGACGGGTATTTACTTCCAAAATACTTTCATCGAGTGGTGAAGGTCGCGCGTAAGATCAAAGAGATACCGCTCGATCGGGATCCATAAGATTCGGGAGAGAAGGATTAGCACTATTCTCTCTCGAATCGCTGCACATTCACGGAAAGTACTACAATGTCATGTACTTACTTTGCTTGTCTCAAGAGGGCAGGCAATCCAGGCTTCAGTATAGGCTTACAGTGTGCATCCCGTACAGTTCAAAACGAAAGTTCAAAGATAATTTTGACGTATCGTAATGCAGGACACGTCGAAGCAGTCAGCCTACAAGTTGATCAGACTTATCAGTGTAAAATCAGACTGGCGAGGGTGGACGGCGTGATCTCTAGGCGCAAGCGGTCAGATATACACCGAAGCTTCTCGGTCGTTGGCAGAGTCACGTCCAACAACGAGTAGCTCTGAAGAGGAGAAAGGAGTATGCTTTGCAAGACGACATTCGGTTTGCGGTGACCAGCGCATTTAGTGTCAGGAAGAGCCTCGCAGACGTGTTGCGCCACACTAACCAACTAGGACACCTCAACAGCAAAGATGCGGTGGACGACATCTAGTAGTCCACAGTCGGGTTCTAGCAGACTCGCCAAGGACTTTCAAGGCGCAAAACCGTGTCCTGCAAGTATCAACAAGTGCATGTTCCAGGACTGTATCAAATTACACGTTTGACCTCGAAGAATGACTGCATGCAACATTGAGAAAATTCAGGCTCTGCAGTAGTGGTTATGAGCTTACCTTGAGATAGTATACCTGCCATGCAACGACAGAGAAGAGGACGATGGCCTGCACTATCGACCACCACTTTACGCGCGAATTCGTTGACTCGGCGGTGTTGCGGTGTGTCCGTTCGCGCACAACAATGTACTCCTGCTCGTCTTTGACAGAGGTCAGCCCGCTTGCCAGCGTGCGTATCTCCCGCTCTATGGGAGCAACAACGTCGTCGTCGCCAACGTATATTATGCCGTGCACGTTGAAGCTGGCCAACAATGAGCCTCCAATAGACGCGACCTGCCAAGCACGCACCTCACTAGCTTATCCGCAATGGCGCTCATCTGGTTCGAGAAGCAGTACTCGTATCGCCCGTCCTTTTCCGCCGTGATTGAGAGCGTCCCCGTACTCTGCTTGACCTGCTTTCCCAGCACTCTTTCTGTAGGGTCCGATAGCTATAGGTGCTATCAACATCATTTCTCCGATACCGCGCAAGGTCCGTTACCCAGAAATCTATATCAAGGTGGCCGCCGCCTCCGACCTGGTATGTGACGGTCATCTGGGCGAGAATCAGCAGGCGAAACACGCAAGGCACTGCAGCCTCGCGCACCTTGTCTTGTTTATGCAGGTCCTCGAAGAAGCACTCCTTGCGCCCGGCGAGGACATCAACCATGTGTGCATGGGCGGCGTATATGAAGAGGAAAATCGAGAACCAGGCGCCGAGCATGGCGGTAAGTGTGTACTATATTGAAGAATGGTCGTGATGGTCAGTCGTGGACTCGTGGCAGCTTTGGACATCCAAATAAGGACATCGCCTGCCTTTGACTGCCTGCCACGACCATCATCAACCACGAAGTACAGTGAAACGAAGTAAATATATGCCTACAGGTCAATGCACGGCTGTAAGTGGCTAGCAGATGGCAAAAAGAAATTACACAGTGTAGTGAAGACTCAGATTCGCACCACCGCCATATACTGGTCATGAAATTCATTACATAGAGGTACACTATGTCTACAATCCGTCCTATATCCCTGTGAACATCAAAACAGCAATGTTCAAAATGGTCCCTTCTCGCGCTTCATGCGTTCGCTGTACTCCGACTCGGCTATCGACCAAGCCTTAAGAAAGGCGACTGCACCACCTTGCTTCCAGTAGACGGCCTCCGCCTCGCCCTTGACCGTGTCCTCCGTTATGAGTACATGTCGAAATTCCTGCATGATATGTGAGTTTGTTCGCATACGTAGCGTGCTGAATTTCTTACAGATCCACTAGGGACAAAGGCAAGTCAGCATGACACTCAGATAAACGCGCCAAACCCAACTTACGGAGTCTCATACATCGCTTCCAACAGCACGTCTTCCATGATACTCTTCAAGCCCCGCGCACCTCCGCCCTTGTTGGAAGCCTTCCGACAGACCTCGTCAATTGCGGCACTCGTAAACCTCAGCTCGACTCCCGAATAACTGAATAGGGACTGATATTGGGACATCAGCGATCCTTTCACCTCTGTCAAGATGCGCCGCAAATCTGGGATTGTCAAAGGCGCCAAGGTCGTGACGGAAGGCAAACGGGAGATGAATTCTGGAATGAAACTAGACCGGGGTCCCTTAGAATGGAGAAGAAGAGAAGCAAGTCAAGCGTACGTACCCGAACTGAACTAGATCTGAGGGTCGGGTACAACATTAGATCTGACAGTGAATAGCTCTGACTGCGTGCACACCTGGCGTTTCGACCAACTCCAGAACATTTGACGTATTCTTTCGATTGGGAGTGAAGAAGGGTAAGGGATTTGACTGGCCAGACGATGATGGTGTGAACCCGATGGACTGTCAAAGCTATTAGCGAGGTACAGCGAGACAACACAGAACATACAGCTTTTGACACACGGTGCTTGACTATTTTGTCAAGGCCCACAAAGGCGCCACTGACAATAAACAACACATTCGAGGTATCGATTAGATATGTGTCGTTCTTCGAGGCTGTGGAATGTTTGAGATTGACGACAGTAAGAGAATGACCAGCACGAACGCGCAGGTTGGACATTAGGTCCTCCTGAACTGGCTGAAGGTGATGCATAGACCTCGCCGCCTTTCGGCTGGACAGAGACCACAGAGCCTTCCATCATTCGAAGGAGGGCTTGTTGGACGCCTTCGCCAGACACGTCTCGCGCTGCTTCCATGCTTGCACCGCTCTTGCGGGCGATCTTGTCTATTTCATCGATATAGACGATGCCCATACTGGCACGGACCGGATCGTAATGCGCATCTTGCAACTACAGAAGCGAGATCGGAACCACCTCATCGAACAGCGGCGAAACTCACCAGTCGATGTATGGCCATATCCACATCCTCGCCGACATCTAAACCTTGTCATGAGATACGGGTCGTCTGATCAAAGTGGTCACTGACATCCCGCCTATGCGTTCTGTGAGATCGATGAACATGGTGCGAATGGTGAAGGCGCACCTGTGTGAACGTCGTCGCGTCACTGACGGAGAATGGAACATCCAAGACGTGCGCCAATGTTCGGGCAAGAAGGGTCTTTCCAGATCCGGTGGGACCACTGTAAGGAGATGAGTGGAAATCCGTAAATGACATGAGCGATTCTGACATGACCAGCACATTACTCTTCTCGAACTGGGGTATTGGACGGGCAGGGAAGAGGTTCTGGGAATTCATAGGTTTCCGGATGGGTTTGACGCTTGCCTGATGCACACCAGCTTCTGCTAAGAACGCGGTGATTGAGACGCTGGTACGACAAAGACGTAGAGGAGATGCGCACGAGGGTGTGGACCGTAGTGTTGCGCTCGACGATGGAAGGTCTGGGTGGCGTCGTGATTGGCCCTCACTCGGTTGTAGTGGTTGAACACACTTGAAGGACAGTGAGATATCATTGAATAAAGCGCCATAAAGGACTACGCACGCAACGGAAAGGACTTTCTTTGCATTCTCTTGGCCGACAACGAATTGATCCAGATATTCGACCAGCTGATCAACCAAGGTCAACAATGAATACCGCACAGTCTGGGATGTGACGCTACCCGGCGGGGCGTTATGGCATCAGCCCGAAAGCCAGTGTATGAAGACTGGTAGGGTTCGTCGTGACCGCTGTCGGGTGGTCGATCGGCGGCGGCGGCCTGAGTTGAGTAGCCACGAGCCTTGACGAGCAGACAGCGTCTGGCGGATGAGCGGCGCACTGCTCCCAGCATAGCGTTACAGAGCTGTATATCGCAGAACGATGGTCCCGTCGCCTTTCTGCGCTGTCCCGACCGCCGTGGTCGTTGACGATGATGATGAGTGAGAGTACAAGACGGGCGTTGCTCCGAGACGAGCCGTCAAATGAAGTACAACTCGATCGGACCGAGAGCCGGACCTTGTCCATCTTCCACCAACATGTCTGCTCGCTCGCCATCGCCGCGAAGGAGACGCGACGACAGTGAGCGCGAAAGCGGCCGCGACCGCGACAGGTCACGCCGTGAACGGTCGCACAGAGACGACGACCGCGATGACGGGCATAAACGACACCGAAGCAGGAGCAGAGAAATTGAGGACGGCGGCGGGCGTCGAAGAGACAGAAGCGACAGCAGAGAACGCAAGAAGCGGTGCGTAACCAGAACTGTACCACCTGCAGCACTCATCCCACATCAGACGCAAGCGAGACAAGTCGGAGGAGCGCAAAGCCCGTAAAGCAGAGAAGAAGCGCATCAAGGAGGAGGAGGAAGCACGTCAGGTCGCCGAGCTCAGCGTGTACAGCGCAACAGACAACCCCTTCCACGACGTCAATCTCGGCCAGCAGTTCAGATGGCACAAGAAGAACGAAAAGGAACGCAAGACAGGCATGTCGCTCGCAGACTCGCAGCGCCGCGATGCCCTCCGCCGCCAGGAAGCAAAGGAGGAGCTCGAGCGTCTCAACCGCCGCCGCGCCGAACGCGAGGCCGACCAAAGACTGCGCGAAGAAGAGGAGCTTCGTATGCAGCGCCTTCAAGAGTCTGCCCAGATGTCAGAATGGCTATCCAAGGAAGGCGACTTTAGGCTCGACCAGGAGCGCAAACGCGCTGCCATCCGAATTCAAGAGAAGCGCGCCAAGGCTATCGACTTTCTCGCCCTCAACCTTAAGTACGTCAACCCACCTGAGGAGGATGAGGACAACAAGGAGGAGGATGCTGGTCTGGAGATAGATCTCGACGAGCCTTACAACATCTTCGACGTTCGTGTGGCTTGCTTCCCCTCTTACATCCGATCTAACTGCTTCAACAGAACCTGACGAACGACCAGGTTGAAGAACTGCATAGCGATATCGAACGGTACTTGACCCTAGAGCAAGAGGATGTCAATATTGACTTCTGGACTGTAAGACTGGTTTCCTTCGATCAAAATAATGTCCTCAATCTTGCGCAGCATATGATGGTCGTCTGTAAAGATCACCTCGACAAAATCAAGGCTAACGATCGCTTTGGGTTTGAAGCGGCCGCTGCAGTTGAAGGTGATATTACTAGACTCCTTTCAGGTAAATCGTACGACGACCTCGTCTCCCTCCAGCGTCAGGTTCAAACCAAGCTGACAAGTGGGGAGCCAATCGATAATGATTACTGGGAGAACTTGTTGAAGAAGCTGTTGGTCTGGAAAGCAAAGGTTCGGTCTTTGTTCTGTCACCACAAATTCAAATTAAATGTTGTCCTACAGGCCAAGCTGAAGAGCTTCCATGAGGTCGTCGTCAGGAATCGCCTCGAGCAACTGCGGAAACGACAGCGAGATGAAGCACTACAAGCGCAAGAGGAATTGCTCGCTGGCGTTGCCGAAATTGCCTCGGTCAAGCCATGGATACCCAAAGATACTGACTCCGGACCGGCAGCACCTGACATCGCGGACGACGAAGACGTCGAGAAATGGGACTCATCTATGGAGCCGCCATTGATTGATATCACCAAACTATCGCCGGAAGAACGTGAGATCGATATTGTAACCGCGAAGGAAGATCTCCGTGCGTTGGTGCGTTTGTATCACTGGCACTTGATGGTGGCTGTTCAACGTTGTTATGTAGCTCGAAAAACGAAGAGCCGTCGCCGCGTCTAGATTCGTCGCCAAACCTGTGCAGCAGATTGTCGAAGTACCGGACGAAGAAGCGCCTAGCAACGCTGATCTCGCTTCGGAAGCCCTTTATCGGGCTGAGGCGGAGCGGGAACTGGAGGAAGAGGAAGAGCTCTTCAACATGGAGGAGGATATCGTCAACCCGACTTCGTACAACTGGGAAGACAAGTACCGACCCAGAAAACCCCGTTACTTCAACCGTGTGCATACTGGTTATGAATGGAACAAGTACAACCAGACGCATTATGAGTACGCATTCACCATCTTTCCTTCATGTGTGCATACTGAGGTTGTATCAGTACCGATAACCCGCCGCCAAAGGTCGTGCAAGGCTACAAGGTAAGCTTTTTGATCAGTCGTGGCCTTCCAGGCTCATTCCGTTTTCCAGTTCAACATCTTCTACCCCGATCTCATCGACAAGTCGAAAGCACCTACGTATAAGATCGTCAAGGAGCCCGGCAACGAAGACACAGTGCTCTTACACTTCACTGCCGGTCCTCCCTATGAAGATATCGCGTTCAGGATTGTCAATAGAGAGTGGGAGTTTTCTCATAAGCGGTACGAGAGCACACGTCTCCTTAACGCTCGGGCTGACGCACTTTGCAGTGGCTTCCGGAGTAGCTTTGATCGAGGCTGTCTTTCCCTTTGGTTCAACTACCGACGAAATGTAAGTTCCGTATTGATTCCATGTTGTCAACACTCTAATTTGAAGCAGTTCTATCGCAAATGATGATATGGCATCAGTGTAAAATTTATATTATGGGGGGATTGGAATGTGGTCATCGAGTGAGACCCTGCATCGTGAATAATCGAGCGAGCCTGCATGAGATTCTTTTAGGCAAGTGACCACTGACCATTGTCTGCCGCGTATGGAAACCTTTGTCGGCGATCGACAATGGTGCAGGCCCGCGACCCGTTCTTTGTTCGAATACTTATAGGCTGACGCGCTGACTGAGTGGACATCAATTTCGAACTACGACATGTCTTCTCTTGCCACCACCACCAGCTCAAGAAATCCCCACTGCAGGTTGCCCTTCAGTCACGCTCTTGTCAAACCCGACAATCCTACACCGGCTGTGTTTGTGGTTAGCTCTGCTGTTCCCCAAAGGAAGTACTTTCTGCAGGGGCCGAGGCATGAAAATGAGCTATGGAAAGCAGTGCCGTGCGCCATACCTGTGCGAGAGCCCAAAGGCGTTGAACTTACTCAACAAGAGTACCAGTTGAGTCTGAATTAGGCGCTACATAATTCACATATGACTGACTTTGTTCTTCAAGTGCACTCCAGCTAGGCCTGTCAAGTCAGGCGCATGGCTGTCAGGGTGACGATAACATTTGCCTAGCTGCATGGATAGCACGGTATGTGCGACGGTGCAGACTGTCGGATCACGGCGCGACGCGTTCTCGTACGTGTGTTATGTTCTTGTTTACGCGCAAATCAATGCCCACACTCTTGGACACAGAGGACCGCATACTCGTCGAGTTGAGAGGCAAGATCTTGAGCATCCTCGTCAAACTTTCACCGTCGAACGAAATGGTATTCTTGGCACTGTACTATATTCGACGAATGCAACCGCGGATTCCAGAACCATACAGGACTGAGCATGAGCCGGAAAACTGTGACCGTCTTGGGTGCGTTGCTGCTGCCATCAAGACGCTCTACGTCGCAATGCTACTTGTGTGTCACTGGTTAGGAGAGTTCGACCGATTGTGAGTGAGTACTCTACCCTCGCACCATGGTCTTGATACTGGATCAGCAATCCGAAAACTGTGGGGCTTACGGTGACTCGGGCAGAGGAATTCAAGGCCCTAAAGAGCCTCCACTGGAACTTGTTTGTTCCACGATTCCTTTGGCACAGATGGTTGCATAGCCTGCTGGCGGAATTGGCAGAGTCTCAGGATATATATCAGGCACGGTGCGCTGGGATGGTAGCCAGGCTCATTCACAAGGCATTGTAATAGTAGTGTTATGCGATGATTATTACCTTATACACGATGAGTCCAAGTCCGAGTCGAAGATTCTCCCCTTCGGTCATGTGGTCGGAGATAGCCGAGGGTGGCCGAGCTAGAGTAAGCCATCTGTCCCAGTTCCGTCATCCCACTACTGCTGTTTCTACCTTGCCTCATAGATTCAGCTTTTCACGAACCCACCATCTACGTTTTCTTTCTCTTTCTCTGATCGCCCGTAATGTCTACAAAGATGGACGTCGATGAGCCCGCCATCGATGAGGGCCTGTATTCGCGTCAACTGTGAGCACTCTCTTCTGTGGCGACGGCGGCGACGTGACTGACGATGGCGGCGCAGATACGTTCTGGGCCACGAAGCAATGAAGAAGATGGCGGCATCCAACGTCCTCATCATCGGCGTGCAGGGCTTAGGTGTCGAAATTGGTGAAGTTACTCGTCTGCGTGCCCAGCGGCGTCATACTCACTGATTTGTCTCCAGCCAAGGATGTCGTTCTCGCTGGAGTGAAATCAGTGACTGTCTACGACCCAGAGCCTGTCACTATCCAGGACTTGAGTACTCAGGTGCGTTGTCGTCGTCGTCGCTGTAAATGATCCAGCTGAGGCGCGTCTCCAGTTCTTCTTGCGACAAGAGGATGTCGGCAAGCCTCGCGCCGAAGTCACCGTTCCCCGGCTGGCCGAGCTGAACGCCTACGTTCCCGTCCGCAATCTCGGTGGCTCGTCGGGCCAGGAAATCACCGTCGATCTTATCCAGGGCTTCCAGGTGCGCGACACTCATTCTGCTCCTGGCGTGCGACTCAGTATCTTCAGGTCATTGTACTCTGCGGTGTCCCTATTGCCAAACAACTCGAGATCAACGATTGGACACACGCCAATGGAGTCGCCTTCATTTCAACAGAAATACGCGGCTTATTTGGGTAGGCGTTCAACGGAGGGATACGTACTCCTTGCTCACGCGTCTCAGATCCGTGTTCAACGACTTTGGACCTAATTTCACGTGTGTGGATCCCACAGGCGAACAGCCGCTTACTGGGATGATTGTATCAGTGGAGAAGGTAAGCATAATGCAATTATCTCTATGCCCGTCCTCATTTCAAGTACTTAGGACAGTGAAGGTCTCGTCACTTGCCTGGACGAGACTCGCCATGGTCTTGAAGACGGCGACTTTGTCACGTTTACTGAGGTTCAGGGAATGACTGAGCTAAACGGATGCGAGCCTCGCAAGATTTCAGTCAAGGGCCCGTACACCTTCACAATTGGAGACACCACGAATCTTGGTGACTACAAGGCTGGTGGAATCTTTACTCAAGTTAAAATGCCCAAGAAGATCGAATTTGTGAGTGATCACAGCTCGTTTCGAGACCTAGCTCACATGACTTGAAGAAATCTCTTCGGGAAACGCTTGCATCTCCTGAATTTTTTGTGACCGACTTTGCTAAATTTGACCGACCTGCCACCCTTCATGCCGGATTTCAAGCTCTTTCCGAATTCCAGGTGCAGCACAAACGCCTTCCTCGCCCCCGTAATTCAGCGGACGCCGCCGTCATTGTGAAACTTGCCAAGACCTTTGACAGTGAAGCTGACGAAAAGGTTCTCACCGAACTCTCATATCAAGCTACGGGTGATATCTCCGCTATGGTTGCCGTTCTTGGTGGTTTCGTCGCCCAAGAAGTACTCAAGGCCTGCTCTGCCAAGTTCCACCCCATGGTGCAGAACATGTACTTTGACTCTCTCGAGTCCTTGCCTTCGACCCTTCCCACGGAGGCTGACTGCCAGCCCCTTGGATCTCGTTACGATGGTCAAATTGCTGTTTTCGGAAAGACTTTCCAGGACAAGATCGCCAACCACCGTCAATTTCTGGTCGGCTCTGGTGCCATTGGTTGCGAAATGCTCAAGAACTGGAGTATGATGGGTTTGGCGTCTGGTCCCAATGGTGGAATCGAAGTCACTGATCTCGACACCATCGAGAAGAGTAATTTGAACCGTCAATTCCTGTTCCGTGCCAAGGATATCGGCATGTTCAAGGCGGAGGTTGCGGCTGCTGCTGTTGCGGAGATGAACCCTGATCTGAAGGGCAAGATTGTGACGCGCCAAGAAGCTGTGGGCCCGGCGACCGAAAGTGAGTGTTATTCAGTCTTCTTGTCTGCAAATCTTGATCGTTATAGACGTGTATGGTGATGACTTCTTTGCGTCAATCGATGGTGTGACCAATGCGCTTGACAACGTTAAAGCCCGTGTGTTTCTTCCCTACATCGACGGTCTGTGTTTTCTAAATCCTGTCTAGGTCTGTACATGGACCAGCGCTGCGTCTTCTACCAAAAGCCTCTTCTAGAATCGGGTACTCTTGGCACGAAAGGAAACACCCAGGTCGTTGTTCCCTTCCTGACCGAGTCTTACGCGTCATCGCAAGACCCGCCAGAGAAGGAGACGCCCTCTTGCACCGTGAAAAACTTCCCCAATGCCATCAACCACACTATTGAGGTTTGTCCCTCTCTCCTCCGTCTACAACAGCACCCTGATTTCAATGGTAGTGGAGTCGCCAGCAATTTGATGTCCTTTTCGTCAAGCCTGCCCAGGCCGCCAACGCTTACCTCTCTGAACCCAACTACTTGGAGTCGGCTCTCAAGTACTCCGGGCAGCAGTCAGAGCAAGTTGGCCAATTGTTGTCTTTCCTCGTCACCAACAAGCCCTTGACTTTCGAGGAGTGTATTGCTTGGGCACGTCTTCAGTTCGAGGAGAAGTACAACAACGACATCCGCCAGCTCCTGTACAGTCTTCCGAAAGACGGTGTTACGAGCACCGGTCAACCCTTCTGGAGTGGACCGAAACGTGCCCCCGACCCGCTCACATTTGACTCGAACGACGTAAGTGTCCCTGCTCCCGGATGGACATTGCTCAACCAATGACAGAAACTTCACCTCGACTACATCAAAGCCGCTGCTAACTTGCATGCATTCAACTACGGACTGAAAGCCCCCAGCGACGAGTCAATCTACAAGAAGGTGGCTGACAGCGTGATCGTTCCCGAGTTCAGCCCCAGAAGCGGCGTGCAAGTGCAGATCAACGACAGCGACCCAGTTCCCCAGGCCGGTGGGGCCCCAGTCGGTAAGAATATCATGCATCTTGCACTAACTTTTTGATTGACCTTGCTACAGACGACTTAGAGAGTTTGATTGGCAAGCTGCCGTCCCCAGCATCAATGGCGGGCTACCGACTTAATCCTGTCGACTTCGAGAAGGATGATGATACGAATTACCACATCGACTTCATCACCGCTGCATCCAACCTTCGTGCAACGAACTACAGCATAACACCTGCTGACCGACACACCACGAAGCAGATTGCGGGCAAGATCATCCCCGCCATTGCCACCACCACTGCTCTTGTCACTGGGTTAGTTTGCTTGGAACTCTACAAGGTCTGTAAGAGCTTCTTCCTGTTGCCGCCGATGCTGATCAACATTGCAGATCATCGATGGCAAGAACAAGCTCGACGACTACAAGAACGGGTTCGTCAACCTGGCGTTACCCTTCTTTGGCTTCTCCGAGCCGATCGCTGCTGCCAAAAACAAGTACGGGACGACGGAGTGGACTCTCTGGGATCGCTTCGAGTTCAAGAATGACCCGACGCTGCAAGAGATTGTGAACTACTTCCAGAAGGAGCACAAGCTCTCGATAAGCATGGTTAGCCAGGGCGTGAGCATGCTCTGGAGTTCCTTCATCGGCAAGAAGAAGAGCGAAGAGCGCTTGCCTCTGAAGTTCAGCAAGCTCGTGGAATTGGTCAGCAAGAAGCCCATCCCCTCCCATGTCAAGCACCTTATCGTTGAGGTGATGGTGTCCGACGAGGACGACGAGGATGTTGAGGTATGGCGCGCCTGTTTCTGACACTCTTTTGATCTGACTGTTTCCAGGTGCCCTTCATTGTAGTACGGATCTAATGTGTGCCAAACGAGCAGGCGATGTACATTGACAACGTGTAGTAACATAGAGAAATTGTATCAACTGACATTCCCAGCATCGGTCAGTCTGATCGACGCCGCCTGAGGGGCGTCCCCAGACTCGCCTTGTTCGACTGATCGTTCTCTTATGCATAGGCCAATGTGTGGCGAGGTCATCAGAGTAGCATTGGATAACGATATCATGCGGTGGGTGGGGATATCTTTCCTGTTTATAGGCGTCAGCGCCGACAAGCACATGTACTACTACTACCTGACATGCACTCAAAGTTTCCACAATCTCCGCCGCGACCAAGAGAGATCTCACAGGTGATAGCATAAACGCGCAGACAGCCTTGCATTGACTACACTACAACGACGTGTCAAACACAGGCTATCTACCTACATTACAAGCGGAGAGTATGAAGGGGTGTGTGGTCGGGATGTATGAAGAGGGGTGTGTACAAAAGTACGAGGGACGAAGATGGAAGCGGACAAATGACAGAAGATGAAGCTTCAGAAGAGAATATGTTTTATGGGTGTTTAAGCGGGAATGCAAGACATTATCGCCAAGCATCGACACTATATATGTGGGGAAAGAGAGAGCCGTCCATCGTAAAAACAAGATAAAAAACGAGGACGGGGTGATTAGGCGATTGGAACGTTACGACGTGAAGACTGGGATAGAATATAGGTCGTGTCAAGTCAGAACAGGTTGTAGAAGAGTGCCAATGACAATGCTACATCGTGGAAAAGTGATGCATAGTCCTGAGAGAAATGTTTGGCTCGAGCGCGTCGCGTCGTCCGCCGTGGAAGACGAGGTGCGGTGATCGAGGGGCCGATTGTTGCTGAAAATATATATGCGAACCGGAACCGTTGGGCCCAAGTGAAGGACGAGATGAGTGGGAAGAGATGATGGGAAACCGGTGTGTTAGACAGAGACGAGGAGAAAAACCCATATGGCCGAGATATTCACAGACGAATAAAGAGTACAAGCCATTGCGGCTATAAAGAGAGAGTGGAAAATAGGCCCGCCGACTGGAGTTTCGGCGGATCGAGTCGAGGGTAATGTAGAAGAGCGATGATAACAGGTATGCAGTCTAGTGGTGGATCGAGCATGCGGTGTGATGGTTCCTTTGATGGAGGCGAAGAGAGTGATGCTCTCAAGTCCTGAGCCAGGCAGACTGGTAGCTGACAGACGGGTGCGGCGCGTACATCGCTTGATGCGGCACATCCCAATGGCCACCCATCGCTGTGGGAGGCGACCGGTCCTGTGCGGTCATCCGGAAGTCGCTACACTTGTAAGGAAAGTGTGACTGGGAGTATGAGCGCAGATGATTATGAGACTCTGATGTATCTGGATACGAATAATGAGACTGCGAGCGCGAACGAGACACGGGAACAGCGAAAGCCACAGGGCCATAAACTGGCAAGGGGTGGAGAGCGGGCACGTCGTAGCTGTAGGTCATCGCCATTGGCGCATGAACGTAGCCAGCCGACCAATGTCCTTGGTATCCAACTTCCTGGCCGGGGTAGGAAACGAGGTGGTAGGGCATAGAAGGGGGCTGGACGGCAACATACTGCGCATTCCCGCGATTTCTTTCGCGAAGAATGGGCTCGTCACCTGCGGGACTCCACTTGGCCGGGGGAGGAAGTCCCTTGACATGGCCAGTAGGAGCCCATTCCATCGCAACGTCGTGAACGTTCTCCCTGGAGCTCTCGATGTGAGAAGCAGCGCCGCCGATACGGCGTTTTGGTATATACTCCTCACGGAGCGGGCCGCCTTCATCGATATCGAATTCGGCAACCTGGAGCTCCCGCTCCATTTTTTCTTTTCGGCGCTCATCCAAGCCAATAAAGACAGGCTGAGGGTTCTTGGGGTCGAAATTGCAGGCAGCCGGTGCCTGGACAATCTCGTCGATGGCCTTGCGGATGATTGACAAGGGATTGGCCGAAGGGCGGGAGATAGGCTGGACATGACCGAATGACAGCGTCGAGTGGTATTGCGTGACGTGCATCAACCACTTGGACCAGAGATCGCTCGAGATGTTCAAGTCATACGTGAAGATGTCGAGAGCGAGCGACTCGAGAAGGTTCAACGCGTGAATGGGAACGTTCGAGATGGTGTGCCTAGAGCGAATCATATGAGATTTCCAGGCGGAGGTAGACAGGATAGTGTGTGAAACGTACCAAGTTTTGTTAGAGAAGGTGTGATCATCAAGCCACTTGTTTGCGAGCATACAGCCCAAGACCGTCAAACGGAACGGAGCACTGGCTTCCATCAAGTCAGAGCTATGCCCGTGCGCAGTACCTAGAAGCGCCATCCGGAAACGCATCTCTTTGTCATCCTTCTCCGTGATACCAATGGACCCGAAAGAGATGGGGAGACGGACGATATACCAGAGAGCCAGCACCACTGCGGAAGGCTGGAGGAGCGTGGAGAGCAAAAGGGAGTGTATCGCAGGTGCGAGATATTCTGGCGGAACCTTTGAATACTGTTTCTGGAATGTAGGCCTATCATTGGTGGTTAATTGATCGATCAAAGCGCTGGACTGAGATGAAACATACTGAGCAGAATGGAAAGGCAGGGGAATCTCGGTGGTGGTACAGGCCTTCCAAACATAGGTCGCGATCCATTCAGAAAGAGGCTCTGCCAGCTTCTTGTAGCCCGTGGACGCCGACGGGGTGACGATCTCCTGGGGAAGGACGGGTTCCTTGGGCTCTTGATAGGAGTCGTAGGAACCACACTTGTTAATGCCAAAGGGCATGTCCTCAGTGGGAAGGGCATTGATGGCACAGTCAGCGTGATACGGCGAGCCACTATTAGCAGCAGCGACCGCGCGGTCGATGAAATCGCCGAAGGGAGTGAGAGGCTCTATCGGGCTGCTGCCGCTGTTGTCGGCAGGCGACTGGTCCTCGAATACCGGTGTAAATGCGCCTCGCTCGTACGAGGCCATGTCGGGCGAGGTGGCGCTCCACTGGGAGCCAGACTCGAAGAGACACTGGCTGATGGGAGACGATGCGTCGTCGTCGGCAACGGCGGCGGCAGCAGGCAAGAAGGGCGGAATGCACGCTTGAGCGGGCTGTCCTTTAATAACAGACGCGTTGGCCGCGCCAGTCAACCCGGTGTGAAAATGGAGCTCGTCCTCCCAGATTCTGCGCGGCTTGGTGCGCCTCCAGGACGGCAGGGAATCGATCCACTCCTGGCGGGTGCCAAACGCCGGAGGCGGGCCCGTCGGGGCAGCCGGCAGGGCGCTGGTCAGACTGAGGAAGGGATTGGCGAGGCCGTGGTCGGTGGCGTGGGGCTTGCAGACGGGGTGCGCTGGTTGTCTGGCGGGAACGGGAACTGGCATCGGCCGGGCAGAGAGACCGCAGGCGCGTCTTCCAGGACACAGCACCGAGTCTGGGTCCGTCTGTCGACTGTGCGCTGACGGGGGCAGCTTTTCGGGAGAAAAGCCGGGAAAAGCGAACGAAAGGGAGGTGGTCGTAAGGTGTGGTCGTAAACTGGGCAAAGACAAGAAAAGGGTGGGGAGCAGGTGGGGAGAGCCGCGGGAGACCGAGTCCAATGGCAAACGCACAGCCAGCAAAGGCGTGCCGCCTTTTAGGGAGTCCTGCGAAAAAAGAGCACAGACGTCGGGCTGGGCGGCGGGCGGGCGATGCGCAGGTCGAGGAGAGAGGGCAAGCCTGGTTGGCTCAGCTCTGGCTCGCGGGCGGTGAGAGGCAGAGACGACGAGCAAAGAAACAAGTCGACTGCTGCCGGTTGGAGGATGGGATCGAGCAGCGTCTGCCTTTTCTAGCTTGGCCATTACATACGCCGCCATCACTGATCATGACTCGTTCCAGGCTCCGGCTTCAATTACACTGCAGATCGCCGCACAAAGCTTGCTTGCTCGCCGTACAGGCATCGCGCTCGTGTCGCGGCGCGGGCTTGACTGCCGCCCGTCTATGTCCTCACACTCGTCTGCCAGTGCACCGCGCACAACAGGCAGCTCAGCCTTTTTCGGCTCTTGCCGAATGCACCAGGGACATAAATCACCTGTTCGCTGTACCTTTCATTGCCCAGGCGCAGGCTCCCCGGTACCACGATCCCTGCCCGACGCTGACACGTAGCCGCCGAGTGGCCGACACAACGCGTAAGGAAGACACTAGTATCAAACGTGCAGTCAGCCCGTTACATGTAGCTTACGTTCCGTAGCCGAAAAACAAGTCATGAGAGGCCAGCGCAGCCCCCTTCACTTACTCCTTGCGGGGTAGATTAGCCGACCCATATATTGCGCATCGTTCCCTGGGCCTTTCCGCGGGCCGTGTGGAATCACGCAGATTCAGAACAGAAACCATATCACCCATGCGGAGCCTGCAGACTGGCCGCACCAATCCAGACATCCTTCTCCACACGCCACGCTGGCCGCGAGAAGACGCTTGCATATCACTCCAGATGCCAAACGGTCTCGCTCTGTTCTACACGCAGCGCTGATACACATCGGTTAGTGGCGCCAATAGTCTAAATATACACGCTTGAGTGGTACAAGCCTACAAGGCATCGTTGGTGATGCATGGGTGACGCATCCATCATTCTCTCGTCCGGCGATACCCATCCTTCGAGTCGATATCGGGGGCAGCCCAATGGAGTTGGTAACGCCACGCGAATGTGGCATATGAACCTGAAAATCCATAATGAATTCTCAAGGTGACGAGGCTCCCAGGTTGAACCTCGGCCCCTTCGCCGCTGTAGACTCGGAGCACCCAAGCTTCTGTCAACACAACTGCGAGGGCGATACGCCATCACATCCTAGCATGATCGCAGTCCGGATCTTGGAAAAAGGGTATCAGTGTGAAGACCTTGACGCTAGAATTCGAGCTTACCCATCATGAAATCCTAATCATCATCGACATCCATCTTGCCATCTTTGTCGCCCTCTCCTGATTCCACGGTCGCTGCGGGTTTCGCCTCCGAAGGCTTTTCCGACTCGTCATCCTCCACGATCTGTGCACTCTTGACGCGTCCTCCACGTCCTCTGCCCCCGCGGCCCCTCCCACCCCTCGCCCGCTTGGCCGGTGGAGGTGCAGGCCCTTCGCTCCCACTTGACGTGGTACCCATAACATCCTCGTCCCGATCTCGCGCACTAGTAGCGGCGCCCCTGCCGCCTCTTCTTCCCCGTCCCCGGCCACCTCTCCGTCCGCCTCGAGCCCGCCTAGCCGTGGTCGGTGCACGCGTAACAGTGCTAGACACATTCGGCGGCGGAAGCACAATCGGATCTACATCCCTCTCGCCGTCATAGAACTCGTTCGGCGCCATCGCACGATCGTGCCTGTCTTCGCCAGCCAAGGCCGTACTCTTATCTTCCATCTTCTCCTCGTGCGTGCGGTCTTCGTCATCCAGCAGGCCCTGCAGGTTGGGTGGTATCTCCTGCATCGCCACGCTCGGTGCACCCTGCAGATAACGGAGTTTGTTTTTGATGCTAATGGTGATTCGCTGGAGGGAAGCGGTGGTGTTGAGGTTGTCGACCTTCCCGGTGAGAGGCGGGTGCAGCTTCCACTGAGAATCAGCAAAGAAGGAGTCGTACACAGTGGCTGGGAGTTCATTAGGAATCTCGGCGCCAACCAACACAGCTGTCTCATAAGTCCAGCAGCGCGAAACGTTCTTGATCGTATATCCACCTCCGCCGACGATCAAGAGCGGGATTGAGAATGATCGGACGAAATTGACGCATTCGCCATGAGCCGCAATGGACAGATTGAAGGCACCTAAGCGGTCACAGCCCAGAGAGTCTGCGCCACATTGAAGAACTATAGCGGCAGGCTTGAACGCGTTTATGGTATCTCCAATGACAGCTTTGAAGATCGTCAGATACATTTCGTCGTCGATGCCATCCAGTAGAGGAACATTCAAACAGAAATGTCGTCCCAAGCCACTACCATTGTCGTCAAGCTTGCCAGTGCCCGGGAAGAAGTCGCCAGTGTATTTGTGAAACGAGACGGTCATGACGCGATTCGAGTTGTAGAACGCGAATTCCACACCGTCTCCGTGATGGATATCGATGTCGATGTACAGGACGCGAGGATGGAGCCTTGCAATTGGTTTAGATCACAGTTTCGAACCAACGACGCGTGTACATACCGCAGCAACTCGAGAATGGCCAGAACGATGTCATTGGTATAACAGAATCCACTTGCTTCGCCGCGCTTGGCGTGGTGAAGCCCTCCAGACCAGTTGATCGCGATGTCAGTCGTGCCGGCACAGAGCTTCCGCGCAGCAGCTAGAGATCCTCCAGAGGACATTCGGCAAAAGTCGTACATGTCCGAAAAAATGGGACAATCCTCTCCGCAATTGTACTTGTCGATCATGTCCTTCATCTCGTTCTGGTTCTGCGGAGTCACTCTATGGACTGCGTCAGTGGTCAGTGCGTGTACCGACAGGGGGGAGAGCAGTACTTTGAGAGGAAGTCTATGTAGTCCGAGTCGTGATAGACCTCGAGCTCTTCGCGAGTAGCGCGTCGGACGTCGTAGATGTTGTGGAGGCGTTTGTCGAGGCCGTAGCCCAGCACGAGAGCATTCGTCAATGTTAATCTGTGAGGTTTCATGGGATGCCGTTCCTGCAGACCATGAGATGGGTATCGATAAACATGCGGTATAGTTGAATGCTCACGCCGTAATGTTGGGCGCCGACATCTCTCGGGAAATAATAAGACACTATGGGTCGCGAGTGCGGCTAGCACGTTTGTGTCAGTTCAAGAGTGGTCGAGTCGGCTGAGGAGGATCTACGTGAATTCTTTCTGTTATTGGCTGCGCTATCCCATGGGGGCCACGGTCCATGAAATATGGAGTGGATGAGAAGGTCACAGATTTTGGTTGCGAGCCGAAGACCATTGGTCTAAACAGACAGAGTCAGTTGGCGAGGATGGTAAAGCTTGAAGATATACTTACGATAAGAAAGCGAAGGTAATAAAGATAGATGCAAGTGGAAGACAAGGTGTTCGGACCCGGTTAATCACGTTGTCCAAGGACGCGCCTCGCAAGCAAAAGCACTGCCACCTGGCTGCACTCACATCTCATGTCGAACTTTCTCAGCGGCCTGAACA
Organism: Strobilurus luchuensis; assembly: GCA_019915105.1. Taxonomy (NCBI): domain Eukaryota; kingdom Fungi; phylum Basidiomycota; class Agaricomycetes; order Agaricales; family Physalacriaceae; genus Strobilurus; species Strobilurus luchuensis. Next base: position 1,059,846 of record JAHLMJ010000007.1, on the reverse strand, counting down.
ACAGCGGGTCAGGCCTCCAGCAGGATGGCCAGGACTCCATCACGCTCGGACAGCTCAAGGCCATGGTCGGGTCTGCGCCCAAGCCCAAGGTTCGTCGTGGCCGCCATCCCGCTCAACGCCCGGCAGTGACCGCGCATCATCCAGCAATGGTGGTACGACTTCAACTACGACGACGAAGACACAGTCATGAACGAGCTGGACGAGCTGTACTCTTATGTGGAGATGCCGCAGGTGTCCGAGAATCTGAGGGCGTGGCAGGGCTCGTTCACTGGAGGTGCGTATACCAGCACATACCGGCCTGTCCTGCCGCATAACGCGACGCAGAATGGACCAAGACATCTGTACCGCAGCGCAGGGCGCACATCGAACAGCTGGTCGAAGGGCTCGAACACCGCGATGCCGTGATCCGCTTCACGAACGCCCGCCGGCTATTCTACATCGTCCAGGGTACGCCTGCTCGACCGGCCCTGCGACGCGTAGCATTGACTCTGCCTGCAGGAACATTCGCCGAGACTGTCTCGCCCGAGCACCAGCTGCATTGGATATTCGAAAACTGCAAGATTGTCCGCGCCGCGAACGGTGTCAGCGCCATCGTCGAAGCCCACAAGATTGCCAGCTCGAAGCACGACATCCTCTGGTCCGTCCATGCTTTCCTTCGATGCCTCACGCCACAACAATTTCCAGCTCTCTGTCAGACGCCGATGTTGCTCAGTTGAGCATATCCCTTGAAGACAAGTCGAATGTCCTCGAAGAGGTGCTCACAGAGCTGTCTGTCTACACCGGCATGTTGTACCATTTGATCGAGATCTTCAAGAGGCACGATGACTTTGCTGAGGAACTCAGTGTGTAATGTCTTCTTCTTCGTGACACGAGTTCATCGTCCGTCTAGTGAGCTTGGACCCTCCGCTTCCTGTATATTTGTTCAATATAGTGGGTGGTCTCCGCGACAAGAGCGCGAAGGGCTATCCAGTCAAGAAGGTAAGGTGAACATCTATCTCGATGAGCTATGCTCAAACGCCGTAGCTTCTACTCCTTCTCTGGAAAACGCTGCTGTCCTGTTTCGGTGGTGTCAGGGACTATGCACGCGTCAAGAAACTTTCACGCGAATTGGCTGGTCTGTCAGAGCCGCGCGAAGCTGATGAAGGTACAACCTACTTCCTGCGTCTCTGCCACTATCCTGACGGCCTGCCAAAGGGACGACAATCATCAAATCCTCCCCCTTGGATATCGAAACATTTCGACAAGAAACCAGCGTCAAATACCCAACCTTCAGCCCACCTGTACAGCGTGCCGCCTCTCCACCAAGGACTAATACATCGACAGATAATCCCTCATTCGCCTCCCTCACGTCCAAACTAGCACAGGCATACGCACCTATTCCTGTGCGCCACCACTATCATCACGACGAGTCCGACAACCAGAGCGGAGGTCCACAGAACGGAATCTCCTTCCAGAACTTCCCTCCTGGCTCCCACCCCTTTCGCCAGAATCCTCAACCCCCCACACCAGCGCCTTCCCCACCTCCAGGACCAAAGACGAAAAAGCAGGCTTACCAGACCGACCAACTCAGGCCCTTCTTATTCCCTTTCTCGCGCACACAGACGCGGGACGCGAAACTTGTACCGTTTGCTATTGATGAAGCGGAGAACTTGTACAACCGCCACATGTACATAAGTCTCGCGCTTTCCCAGATGTGGAAGACACGAGAAGACTGCATGACGTTTGAGAGTGGCTTGGACCATATGCCTGGGACGGAAGGAGAGTTTAAGTCTTCGACGTTCCGTGCGCAAGCACCCGAAGCACAGGTAGGTATGGCAATGTCAAGTTTTGACATACCTGTAACACTTTCAAACAGGATCAGGAAACCGCTGAACCGCTCCCAGATGTAGCTCTCCTGGAACAGAAGATTGCTGAGGCGACAGCCGCACTTGAGAGTGCGCAAAGTACATCTGAACAGCGGAAAGCCAGAGAACGCAGAGAGGATTTGATTCGCTTGAGACGCGTCGAACAAATATATGTACGGCTTTTGCTTGATCGCAGACAAAGCTCACACTAGTTTTCACAGTCTGCTGGTCTCCCTGTTCTTCATGGCTGGGTGATGGTGCTTCTCAAGCTTCTACTGGCAACAGTGTCCGCTAGTCCGAATTTCCAACAGGGAGGTCCGCAAGGAACCAACCTGTTCCCTGGAATGGCGTCTCGTATGTTTCTCCGTGATACGCTCTTCAATCCTGATGTTCATTCCAACCGACAGCGGCCCAGGAAGCACCCAATCCACCCACACCGACTCTTGACGAAATTGACGTCACCCGTCATCGCGAGATAACGTCCAAGGCGGTCTCAGCAATACTACTCATTGTTCTCAAATGGTACAAAGTCTCGCGTAGGATGATTCACTGATTTCATGTTCCACTATTGACCTCATATTTGCGTCCAGATGTCATGAAATTTCATCACCTCGGACAACTACTATTGGACACAAACTGCTTGCTTTTATTGCTGAAAATGTTCGGTCTCTCAGAGATAGCCACATCTCTTGTCACTCGAGTCGAATCACCCGACAACAAGTACGTAGCTGTACGCTCTCGAGTCTGCAGCGCTGATAATTTTCACTCTAGCTTCTTCCGATACTGTTACCTCCACTTTTCTAAGAACCCTCAACCGATACGACCGGAGGACAACATGTTGAAGCCACCTAAGAACACAATCATCAAGTCGCGCAAGCTGCCAAACGGAGAGACTCTGGAGGAAGAGGTCGATATGGTCACGGATTATTCTTGGCGCAACTTTTTCGCGACCATCAACTTTGCCATGGTCATGCAGAAACTCTCCAAGCATCGCTCGCATCGTATATGGATGCTCGTCCAATATAAGAGTTCCGTACGTGCATTTCCTCTGTGCCTGCAAATCTACTAACGCTAGTGCTTCCAGGCAGTCTTCAAACGTATTCTGAGGGTTCAACATCCTTTGCTGCAGCTTCAGCTCCTCAAACTCATCAAGAGTCAAGTCCCCTTCAGTGGACGCAAGTGGCGACAAAGTGAGCTCCCTACGCAAATGAGGTGGCGCACAATTAAGCCCTCGTACAGCAAACATGAAGGTCATAACCGCCATTTATCTCAACTGTAGGCCAGACCTTCGTGACGAATGGCTTACTGGCTCTGAGATCGACGATGCTGCTGACGCTTCGGTAGGGTTTATTCTTTGAGTATGACATGCTTGCTCACGTATCTTCCAGGCCCAAGAGACAGCGTTGAGACATCTCGTCAAGTTTTGTAAGTTCCGTCTATACTGCTACAATGGCTACTTACACACTTGACAGACAACACCAGGCGATATGGCGCCAACGCGACGAACGCTCAGCACGGACCCATTCACAGACGGTCGGGGAGCATGTCACACTTGGAGGGACTCCATCCTGGCCCCGAACTGTCTATGATTCGACCCGCCGGCACGCCGAACATGGTGGAAGCCGATGTCTTCCCTCCGGCTCGGTCGCAAGCCCCGGATCCGTCAATATTCTTGCCGTACACGACAGAGGACATCAACTTCGAAGACGAGTACGAAGAGTACATGTCTGACATTGGCTGGGCCGAAGGTGGGGCGTCTACCGAGTTTGAAGGGACTTCTGCATGGTCCCGCTTTCCCACTGAATTTGCTGCGGACATTGCGGATGGCATCAGCGACAGCGAGAGCATTGTGTCCATCGGGGATCTGGGGGAGCAGATGTCGTCTGATCGCGACTCGGATACAGTCGATGAGAATAGGAACGATTGGGAGGTGAGATCAATTGGTTCACGGCGGAGAAGAGTAGACGACTGAGTGATTTTTGCTAGCATATGAGCCCCAAGACTATGGCAGCGTTACCGAAATCGCCTGCGGGTGGGCGCAGGTCTAGTTCAGGAACAGGACTTCGACCAGTCATTCCATTTGGGTTGGATAGTGACAATCCTGTTGATTTGGACGAGGAGGACGATCTAGAGGTCGGGCCTGCACCAAGGGAGGATTCCGCCTTCGCCTCTGGGGCAGGTGTAGACGAGGTAGAATATGCTTACGGGTGTGTTTTCTATGCTTGTTCACCGCGAAGTAGTATGCTAACGATATGCAATAACAGTGTATAATGGACTGACTAGCTATTGGGCGCATGAACCACTGTTGTACTGACCCTAACTCTGTCTGTGTGTTACGCAGATGAGAAATTTGCTTAGGTGGATACCATTCGTCCCTCAGCCGACCTTCAACTAGGATGAAAGGGCTATTGAGGCTCGTAGGCCATACATCTCAGGTGATCGGTGTACGTGAAACAAGCACGTCTGTCAGTGCGCTCTCGTCTTGATACTTCCTATGCTTGAGACGACCCATCTGCTCCTTGGAACTCTGTTCCTTGGCACTTTCTCTGATTGCACGAGCTCAATTTTGAGCATCATCTCTTCAAATCTCTGAGAACGCGGCATAAGCTCATTTGAAGAGTTCGTTGACAAACGAGCGCCGTAGATCGTAGAATCACCTTAGGCCATTGACCTCGAGTTACAACTCAAGATAGTCAACACTGAGCCACACTGAGCTCGAGCATGATGCATGATGCAGCGGCCTCGAGTATGATTGTTGGTCACATCTAGGCAATATATCACTACACCGATTTCACCACGACGGTTCGTTTTCGCCACCACCACCACGTTGACACGCCAGGTTTGGTTTTCCGCTCATGATTCCGCTCTGGACTCGCAGCGATGCTTATGGGGGGTGAGGACACGGGCGTGGCTGCCGGATGAGTGCTTGGTACATCCGCGGATTGAAGCGTTGTCTTGGGGGCGCTCTGTCTGGGAACTTTTGGGAGAGTAGTCGGAAGAGTATTGACACTGCCAATGCATCAGCCATACAATCACTTGTTTACGGGTGACGTGCCTTACTCTGCCGTGGTACTAGTAGACGTGCCGCCCAATAGCGAATAGTCAACCGAATCATCCGAGTCATCGCTTGGCAGCGGCTTCTCTACTGTCTGATTAAAACTTCCTGAGGGCTTATACTTGGTGCCGGGGCCAGTCGGTTTCTGGGGTGCGTCACTTATATTGAATTTAAGCAGGTGGAGGCTGTGGTTACATTCCAGCGACCCATGATGTTGCGAGGGCGTCCCTCAGAAGTGACAGTGTTTGCTGATCTTGCTGGATCTGTTCAGTGTCTCGTCAGGGAGTGAACACCAAGTTCGGTGGAACGAGGACCTTATAGTACGAGACCTGAGTAGTTGACTGAGCTCGTACAAGAAGGATTCGGGCTTGCTGTAGCCTGAGATTGATTGCCGCTTGATGGAGATGTGCACAGGATGTGCATCGACTCGCTGCACACGGCTGTCATGATAGATTGATCATTGAACTCGATTGTTGCAGATATATGTAGTGGCTCAGAGGTAGGTTCTGGTCACTGAGCTTCAAAGAAGACACCGTTCTCATACATTCCGAGTGAGGGTCAACCTTTACATCTGAACAGTCTTTCTCTGACGACTCGCTGACACGGATGAGTTTAAGACACACATTTGGGTTGACCTTATGTCCTTTTTCACCCTATCAAGATGAGTACCATAGGAAGAGTGTTAACAAGACTGGCGTGAGTTTGGGTGCTCTCGGAATCGTGGAAGTAGCTGCTACGCTGGCGGTGCCTGCCCATCCAGTTCCCGCGGCCTGGTGGTGATTCAGCCATCCTTGCATCACGTCGTCGTCGTTCTTTACGCCCTCTTTAGGGTAAATCTTGGGCGCCCACCTCTCGGCTTGTCCACACTGCATCTTTGCGACCGAGAGAGTTGTCTGATTGATGATCATCCATGACTGCCGTCCTCAATCTTTCTGGGTCTCGTCTCCTCGCCCCACCAAGGACGGTGTATGAGGTCTGGTCAGCCAAACTCGATCTCGTATGCGCAGAACCAGAGCAAACTTCTATGAAGCCTGTATTCCGAATGGTTTTATGACTATGCCTATGTAGACTCACGTTGGACAGCAGTTGTATCAAAGAGCAATAGTGGGTGTATGGTTTGAATGAGATATGCAGCTGCTCCTGAGGACTTCAACCATGAGATAAGTGTTAAGCCTTTACCATGAAGAACCAGAAATGGAAAAGTAGAAAGCACATCAAGATGGTACCGACCGCACCCAGCACGATCCTCGTCACGTCGGCAGTGTGCCACATGCACATGGCCAGAAACGCAACGATAAATTCGACGACACTATGGGAATATCAACATGCAAATGGTTAGAGCGGAAGGCAACTTGCCTCCACATCATCAGGCCGTATGGGATGCTGTACAATAACGCCAGCTGCTCACATGTAGCATCTGTAAGACCATGAACCATTTGAATCTGAAAATATGAGCCTTTTTCAGTCGGGCATGTGAGCCAGACATACAGCATCATATGTGAAGGAGGTCTTGGATGCCGTATGCCGGAGAAGTAGTAGGGAGAATAAGACGCTTGCAAGAGAAGAAATCATCGACAGATAGAGCGGTAGGCGGACTGGGGAGTTGCCGCCCTCGTTGTCCGAGTCAACAGATGCTATCGCCAGAAAGGCAACGTTTGCGTTGAGGAGAACAGTCGACTGCAGACGGTATGAGTTCATACCAGAGCCTTATTCTCCAGGACTCACGTAGAATGTCAATTCGGTCCACTCCTTCCGTGCGTTGGCAATGAAATCTTTCCACAGCCTCGCACAAATAATGCCTTCGATGACCCCCAACGTACTCCGAATGTCCAGGAGCTGAGTATAAGGGGCATTAAACAGCAAAAACCTCATGATCTTGAAGGAAAGCGAGCTGCTCGGGGGTTTGTCGCCTGGCATTTCGAGCGACAAACGGGCGCATGGCTGCCCATGAAAGTGTATGAAGCGTTCATGTTCTGACAAGGCTGTTGTGTGAATGGCAAACATGACGGACTTGTTTAATCACCAAAGGCGTTCAAGAGGTTATAAACAATACGGGCAAGACCATCATGGTTGCCGCTGTCCAAAGGGATGTCGTGGGGCAGATCCAAAAGTCTAAGAAAGTCAAAGAGGTCTTCTTTCGAAAACTGGGTTATAGCGGTTGGGGACATGATTAGATCTGTGTCGGTGAGATTGCGAGCTAAAGACGCGTGGATGATACGTACCGCCCGCTGCATGGCGTACATCATCTCTGAGCTCTTGAGTGATCTCCCACGTAAATTTGAGTGACGCCGGAAAGTATGAACAGTGCTTCCAGTACTGGGAGCGAATTTCATGCTCTACCGTTCGTGAGACGTTGTGTCCACTCGGAAAGGTAGGCAGTCCTTACTTATATGGTCCATGACCTCGACACCGTCCAGTTCGTACCACATGCGGTCTGCCGATCTGAAGTTATCCAGCCAGAATATCGTCCGTGTGGGATGATAAACGAGGTAATACCCGCAAACTATCTTCCCGTTACTCGCTCGAGTCAGGTCGATGACCAGATCGACCGTCGAGCTTTCAAAAGGGATTGACGACACATCCGACTCCTCGGTGTCATTTATGAAGGTTTGAACTTGGCCGATCAAACGCTTCAACAGTCTGTATACTTGTTCTTCATCAGGTCGGGCATCTGTCCATACGGTGAAGAGCTGTCGAGGATGCGTCAGTCGCCGCACAATGAGAACCCTGTTACATACATCATGCTTGAAGCTGAAGTACGATGCTCCTTCAGGGTGTAGAAAAGACCTCCAAGGCGCAGGGATACATCTGACAGGCGGATCAGTCATCTAATCGAGGAGCTGAACAGTCAAAAGGCACGGACTGTGTTCCAAAATTGAGTGTAGCCCTAGGTATCTCGAAGCCAATATGTTCGTTTTTACTGGTGAAAGGATCAGAAAGAGCAGGTCTTTCTGAAATGTTACTTGCACGCTATGCTGGCGTAGATACCTCTCGAAATCATTCGGGGAAATTGGATAAAATAGCTTTCCTATGACTGAAAGCCTCCCGTCATTTGGTGCGGACTTTTCTACCTGTGGCGTCGTGCGATCATCACCATTGGTGCTCATGTTGACAGTTGCAGCAAGCTGCTGCATCTCATGGGACTCCGGCGATGCACCAGGGTTCATCGGTGCGGTAGGCTCGTAGGTAGGCATCGTGGAAGCAAAGATCTGCAAGTCGACGGGCCCTCCATATGCATCTTGATCTCGAGGCTTCTCATTGTCAAGTCCGCCAAACTTTTCAGATGTTTCCCGTTGCAAATATGACCGGCAGAGCCGGAGTATCGACCAACAGAGGAAGACCAATTTCCTCAGGGTCAGCACGAGGCGCGCTAGACTCGGAGGCAAGCGTTGTTCAGAGGACCCTGGCAGAAGGTGACGAGCCTGCACCAAGTCAAGAAGATGGTCCATGAAGCAAAGAGAGCAAAGGGTATGTCAGGGTTCGACACCATAAAGACGAGAAGCTGGATGTATGTAGCTCCATGCGAAGGTGTACTTGCCTTGAGGAACCAAACCGACACTAACTTTGACATCGTGGAAGAACGCGCCATAATGGAGGTTCGAAACTCCCGGGATCAAAAGCTGCTGTAATGGGAGTGCAGTGGGAGTGGAACCAAGAGAACCTCAAATGTCACTGACGAACTTGCCGATGTGATCAGGCGATCACAAACGCGAGACTGTTCGCAACTAACTTATTATTCATTAACTTCATTCTTTCCGGTTATCTTGATGACTGACGGCAAGACACCACTGATCAGACTATTCGAGCACTTCACTCCATCGTTGAGCATACACCTTACACAAACCCTCAGCATAGCTAGCAAGTCAGAGAATCCCATTTCATTTGTCAGTCTCAATCACCCTCGACATCGAAAACGGCCCCTCCCACGCCGGCCTTCCTACATCTCCCACCCCAAGCCTCAAATTCCCTACAATAGTATTTCCGTCATTCACTAGGTAGCCATAGAGAAACAGGGTCCCGCCGTCGTCGCCCATCCGTACAAGACTGATCATCCCATCCCAAGGCCTGACCCGGCCGTAAAACCGATACGGACTCCAGGCTTGGGAATGGCGGGCGTCAGTCTGTCCTCGGATGAGTATGTCCTGTACGCCTGTGCACGGCGGAAGACGTTCGCGATGGTGTGGCCCGTTTTCTTGGTGCGCTTCCAAAGAGATGCGTGTTTCCTCCTCTGCACGTTGGGCGCACCCAAGGCATGATTCGGGCTCATGTGGGACAGGAAGGCGATGGTAGACATACGTACGGTGTGCGGTAGTGATGTGCACGCCATCGGGTTGGTCTCTCATGGTGTAGTCGGCGGGAAGGTAGGCGTTGAACATTCCATCGTCGAACGTCGCACGGAGGGTTTCGTTCAGCTCGATGCTCTCTGCTGATGTGAGGTCATCTTCGACTTCCGAATCCTCGTCAATGTCCATGACAGGGGCAGGGCAATCGCGCGTTGTACAAGGAAGCACATCAGACCCATACGGAGAGACTAGTTCTTCGAGCCGCATATAGAGCGGGACAACAAACATTGCTAGAGATGCATCATTGACACTTGGGTCAAGATTATGAAGCTGTAGAGCATGTGCAAGAACTTGCTCATTGGGCATCTATACAACTCAGATAAAAGAATGGAACATTGTAGACAACTTACCATCATCCGGCCAGCAAATAGACCCGTCAAGGTACCAGGATGGTGTATGTGCGAATTCGTGAAACCCTGCCACGGACTGTGACAGTGGCGTATACGAGCCCACTCGGCGCGAGCGAGCGAGCATCCAATTTTGGTTCCGCCGCATCGACCATCGGGTCCGCCGATGGCGTTACGCAGCCATTCACTGATGTCTTCTTGTGTAGGACCCATCGCGTTAGGTGCTTCTGCGCGAGTGCGAGGCAACTCCACTGGGAGTGGATGTTGATGTCGTTCTCGACGAACGAGGTAGAGTAATCGTGCGGCTATGGTGACGAGAGGCGTCGACAGAGCAAGCCTGCGCCCATATAGAAACACATTCCATTTTGTATGAGATTGTCGGTATTTGGGGAATGGACCGTGAGCGGTGGGTACGGACAGGAAATGTGTCGCGGAAAGGCGGCGGTTGGAGAGAACGACATGTGTGGGTAAGGGGAGGTAGTAGTGATTGGCAGGCGCGTAGGAGGTCGGGTAACGAAAATGGGCAACAACGTACGGAAGTATAACGGAGATGATTTTTTCTGTTGTCTCGCCAGGCTCGGCGAGGATGCGTTCTGAAGTGATGGTAAGGCAATGGTCGATTCACGGAGAGTGAAGCAGACCTTTGGTGGACATGAACCAGAAACACCATAGAATCAGCGAGTTGACAGTGTTGTCTGCGGGCCATCCGTTGCTGGATCCATGGTAGATGTTCCCAAGGACGAGATCGCGCAGCCAGTCGAACGCGTTGACGTTGTCGAGCTGGCGCTTGTTCGCACCGTCGTCGTCGTCGTGGCACATGATGAAGACAATCCAGAGTACGTCCTCCAGCGAAAGGCCTGCTGCGTCTGCGTCTCGCGCTCCGTCCAGTCCGCACCGCTTCTCTACGCATGCCAGCGCCCAGACGACCTGCTCCAGCTGCTCCCGCCATTCGCCAGCCGTCAGTCCTGATGCTTCGAGGCCTCCCAGACGGCCAGTGGAGAACTTTTGCTGGTATATGCGAGCCGGCAGGACATTCGATGTGTCGACGACGGCCTTGAAGGCCTTGCAGACGGCCCTAAGTGGGCGCATGGAACGCGGAGGCCCGCCGTCGTCGTCGCAGCCGTAGAAGAAGAAAACTAACTCCCAGAGCTCTGTGGGAAGGAACGCCATGCGAGGAAGGCATCGTCGCTGTGTGTTTATATAAGAACGTTGCGTGAAAGGGACAGCTCCCGTCGGCAACCTCCGCGGGTTCTATGGATCTGATGGCCGTCGACGGACATGAAATCAGACAGTAGACTCGTCTCCCGCTCGTTGCCGGCACGCTTTGTGCAGTGAGCCGAGCGAAGTCTTACCCCCGCTGTATTGTGCAGTGCACTATGCTGTTGAGGTGCTCAGTACATAAAACTCAGCGTCGGGGACTCGACGAGCCGAGATAGAAAGAGAAAAGAAACTAATCAGTCGACAGTAATACGAGTTCACGAGCGCGGGACCCTGAACTTCAGCGAGAGATGAAAACTCAAACAGCTGGCGACACCATGGCATCAACGCAGGTGCTCGACACGAGATACGCTGGTCTAGAGCTCTCCTAGCTTACGCCGCGATGACATACGACGGAACTTTACGTCGTCGTGTCCGATAGAACGACCAAGAAGGTGGTAGGTAAATGAAGTTGCCGTAAAGCACTATAGATACTCTGTGCGCGGATACACACAGAGGAGACGTAATCCGTCTAAGAAAAGATGGTATATCAAGTGACTTTGGAGAGTGAATAGTGCAGACCTGTATGTCAATCAGCCACTTTGCTGAGAGTGATCAATAACGTCCCCATCCTGACTTTCGGGAAAATAGACAATATCGGATGTGTACAATTTGAGAAACGAGAGATCAAATTCCTTCCTACATGATAGAGCATCCCCAGCCCTCGTTATTACGAGTTTGGGGAGGGGGAGGAGGAGCAGTGGCAGCTCTATACACTTGTCCGAGTCCTTGTGTTTGAGCAATCATCCTCCGTTGTTGTAAGTCGAGCCGCTCCTGGCGTCTTCGCAGATCTGCTTGCCTCACCTCCTCCTCCTCCCGGCGTCTTATTTCTTCCTGTCGCCAGACTTCACCCTGTGCCCGGTAATGTGCCAGCACTTGCTCGTAGTGTTCTTGTGCCCTCGCCTCTTCCAATTGAACCGCAAGCGCGTGCCTCCGCTGATTTGCTGCCTCTCTGTCAGCTTCAACGCGTCGCAGAAGTGCCGCTTGCTCGTTATAATCGGCACCTTGGAATGGATCATGGGCCGGCACGACGGGAGCAGGAACCTGGCGGGGCTGAGGATCGCCGTAGAAACCTCCGTGGGCAGTATTGAGATGCTCATAAGTGGATTGTGCATCATCAAAGACAGCGAGGCATCTCCAACATATATGGGAGCCACAACTACCAGAAAACACGTCAATGTCAATGTATGATCATTCCTGCCAACAAAATAAACCTACCCAGGCCGGCATTGCATATGGTTACAGCCTTCCGTCTTTTCGATAAGACGGGTGCACCTAGGGCATTGCTTGATACCCTCTTGCTGTTGCAACCACTGTTGGCTCAAGCGTTCTTGCTCATCGGGATTATTGTGGACACGAGCATCAGCGCAGGACATTGCTCCATGCGGACTCTCGCCGCAAGATGAGCACAAGTCGGAGAAGCACGACGGACAATGCAGCGCCGACGGCGTCGACGTCTGCGTAGTAGCGTGATATATCTGGGTACAATCCGGTGTCCTGCAGTGCTTGTACTCCTGTGGGTTCTTGTCGAGGAAATTGTTGAACGCCACTTCGAGAAGCTTGTCGAAGGCTCCTTGGGGGAGAAACTTTCTGATCAAGGGGATAGGTATGCTCGTACCGCAGGTGGCACCGTCACCCATACAGATCAAGGGGAAGTTAGCCGTGTCGCTAGCGGTAACAAGGTAATGTCGGATACATGGAGTGCAATAGATATGGTTGCAGATCAACGAGATCGGAGAAGTGACTGTGTCAGAGCAGATGGGACAGATTTCGCCACCTGGCGCGGCCTGAGTACGATTCTTCGTAGACTCCGCGATATGGTTATTCAAGTGCTGTTTGACTTCTTCTCCGCCCTTGACCGTCAGAGTCCGGGAAGCAATGTCTAGAGCAACGCAGCTGTCATCGAAGGTGTCTTTCATCGCTTGTAGACCGAAATGCAAGAAATAGCGGATAGAAAAGGGTTTCAGCAGAATCGTGTACTCCGTGGAGTGCTGGCGCTCCAATTCGTTCTTGACAAGCTCAGCGGCGTTTTCGATGGCCCGTGGAGACCCATATAACTTTAAGGCCTGCTTCCGGAAGTCACTGCGAAGATAAGCGCCAACGTCGATAATCGAGTTCATGAACTCCTTGCTCGGATTGGCGAGAGCGTTGTGCCAGCCCGTGACCGGCGTCCCTGCCACAATGGTTTCGACGCGTACTTTGAGAGCGCCAACGGCGGCCTTGTTGGAGCCAGATACCTGTATGCGTGCGTCCTGGGATTCGCGCGCTTGAATGGCAAGGTGGCAAGCCTTGCGATCTTTGATTCCTTCGTCGAGTTCCTTCCAGATTGTGCGTTGCGCCCGATACTGACCAGCGGGAATGTAGATGGTGTAGAACATGGGATCAGGCAAGCGGAGCCAAAAGCGACCATTGCAGATGAACCAGAAGGGGCGGTCCGCGAGGGAGTCGTGAATCTGCTTGGCCCCTTCCCAGGATGAACAGATGACGCGAACACATATGATCCCAGCCTCCGTATCGCCTCGAGAGTCAACTTCCACTCGTGCATCGCCATCTTTGTGCTGGTCGATGTGAGCCTGCAGCGCTGCGAGAGCGTTGTCCACGTTGAAAGTGTACGGCTTCAATCGGCGGACACGATTGGACCCCGCAAAGCCAGTAACAAGTTGATCAGAAGCAAATTCGGGAAGGTTATTGATGACAATGGAGCTTGGACAGAAGTTGGAAAGGACATGACCAACTGGAACTTGGTTCATGGAAACCTTCACTCTGCGACCGGCAATGACACGTCCGTTGAGTTCCCTGGCTTTGGAGCGTGCTTCGTCCATGGTAGAGTACTCCACCACGTAGCGAATGGAAGGAGCACGGCAGGAGATGGTGAGGACGTTTGAGAATCGCTCCCGAGCGCCCATACCACCTGGACCATTGTATACCCCAAGCTCAAACGACAGTCTCTCCTCCCGGAACTCAATGTCCTCCAGTCCAGCGACTAGTGCCTGGGCCACATCGCTGCTGGTCACGACAGTCCCCTCCTGCTTGCCGTTGGGCGTCATACGAATGGAACCCGGCTGAAGATGAAACTGCGCCTGGTCCAAGCCCTGCTGTAAGAAGAGATCGGCGATCTCTTTGGGCTGTACGTTGCGAGGAAGCCCTTTGACGAGGATTCTGCACGACTCGAAGCCAGTTATCGTGTTGTGTATGGCCAAACCGGGCCCGAAAGTGACGATGGATCCCGAGACAACGTCTTGCAACGTCGACTTGGCCTGGACCTCCATGATCCTCCTCTCCTCCTCCCGCGCTCGAGCATCTCGTTCTTCCTGTTCCCGTTTACGGCGGTCTTGAGCCTCTTTACGCTTACGTTCCGCCGCCTCCTTCCTCTTCTGCGCTGCTTCTTCTTGCCGAGCCCGCTCCTCTTCCTCCCGGCGCTTACGCTCTTGCTCGAGACGCTGTTGCTCCTGCCGCCTCCGTTTCTGTTCCGCGCGCTCTCGCTTTTTGCGCTCCACTTCCAGTCTACGCTGCTCTTCGATGCGCTGCTCCTCCAACCTGCGCTGCTCCTCCAACCTGCGCTGCTCCTCCAATCTGCGTTGCTCCTCCAATCTGCGCCGCTCCTCCAACATGCGCCGCTCCTCCTCGTGTTCACGTTTCAAACGCTCCGCAGTAGCGATTCGAAGACGTTCGACCTCGGCCTGGCGTCTTTCTTCGGCTTGTCTCAATCGAACCTCTTGATCGAACTTTTGCTGTTGAGTATTGACGTCGAGTAGACGGCGGACCTCTGGAGCCTGGAGTGCAAGTTTTTTGTGTTAGAGTCATAGGATGAGATTAAACAGCAGCAAGCTGACATTGGGATCGTGCGAATATGGGCACTCTTCGCCTTTGAGGCAGCTTCCTTTCCTGACGAAGGCGAAGCAAGGCTTTCTCGGTACCTTGGGGGGACGCGAACGGCGGGTATGAGAGACATGAGTGGAGGATCTCGACGCAGCTGTAGGCGGTTCCTATTCGAACGAGTGCCTTAGCGCTAGCAGGAGAGATGGGAGTGATTGGAATGTACTTCTTCGATGGAATGTCTGTACTTGCAACGAGTACCATTTTTACAACGTCCTTTTGCGTAGAGGCGGCACACTTGCGGACGACTTTCTTCAGCAGACATGGAAGTAAGAGAACAAGCGCCAGACAAGTCACAATGAGGCCTATCCAGCATGATTCACAGAAGCATCCTTAAAGCCGCTGGCAGGCCATGATAGACGGCGATAGTGAACAGCCGCAGAGTCAAGCATCAGTACAGTTTCGGTTGGGCCCCGGAAGCGTGTCAGATGTGGGGCACATTGCGGGACAAGGATCCGAGGATAAGAGCATTGAGTGGACATGGTGGTCGTCCTGGGGCAAGCGAGTTCGGAACACCGGTCCGGGCCAGAATACGCCTTGGCTTTCCTTTTGGGTCTCCGCCACCGACCACCATGCCGCTCCCTTTCGACCTCTGCGCGCGTCTGCAGAACGCATTTCGCGCGCGCCACCAGCGCATCGCCGTCGAGCACACCAGCCAGAACCTCGGCATCCTCTCCATTCTCCTCCGACACGGCTTCGTGTCCAACCTCACCCGAGGGACCATAGAGGCGGCCTCTCCCGTGGACTTTGCGACCGCCAAAGAAGCCCACCGTCGCATATGGGTCGACCTCAAATACAGAGATGACCTGCCCTTGCTTAACAAGATGTCTCTCATCAGCATGCCCAGCAAGAAAATCCACATGGAGTTGGGCGAAATTCGTCTACTCTGCTCAGGTCGACGAGCAAAGACCGTTCCGCCGTTGGGCATGGGAGAAATAGCCGTGGTACGGACGAAAAACAAAGAGAATGAATGGTTAGAGGCGAGGGAAGCTCTGCAGTTGAAGCTCGGTGGGGAAGTTGTCTGTCGCGCTATTTGATTCGGGTAAGTCATGCGACTTGTTTTGTCAATGTCTTTCTGAACAAACTTAGCTCCAGGTTTCGCTGTATTATTCATTAAGCACACACTCCAAAAAAGCATAAACTTCAAAAACATTTCTAAACCACTGCCAGTGCGTCAGGCGCCTCTGTCATACAAAATCCGAACCTATACGACTCCTTGAGCGGTCACTAGTCTACTCGCTTCAATCCGCGACAGCCAACAGAGATAGCTCTTTGACTTTTTGGCCTGTACTACAAGAAGTACACGCTAGTTAAGCTGACACTGCACTCGCTTCGATTCACCACTATGATCAGGTACAGATTTTCGATTTGGGCTTTGGACTACAAGAACTAAACTATGTACATCCAAATCTCGTATTCCTACTCTAGATGGTAACACCGCGGTAGGTGGACATCTGGCCAGCAGCCCTGGTAGCTTGGCCCGCCGTGAACTCGGTCATGCAGCTGTCGTAGGAGTAGTCCATGAAGTTGTCTGTATTGGATTGTCAGACACAAAGCATCGGTGCAATATGTATACTCACGGATGGGGTCAACTCCTCCTCCGGTGCAAGTGTCGCGACCGACAGGGCAGCCAGAGGCAGCGCTGGCCTCAGGAGGGGTATCGTCAACAGAGTCACCGGTGCCAGTGCAGCCACCCTGGAAAGTGTGGTAGAGGCCAACCCAGTGTCCAGCCTCGTGAGTCAAGGTCTAATGAAGCGAGTTGAGAACTCTACGGACGCAAAAGAATCATGAAGAGCATACCTGGCCTTCGTTGTAGTTGGTGGTGCTTCCTCCGGGGACAGACGAGAAGAGCATGACAACACCATCGTCAGTGGGGGCGCTGCTGTAGCTGGAAGGGAAAGTCGAGTAGCCGAGGAGACCTGCACCAGCACCGGTCTTGAACCTATGCAGAAGCAGCATAGATATCAATGCGCATGCTCAAGTCATATTGAACCTTCACTGACCCGACGGAGTAGACGTTCAAGGCCGCAGCGCCACCCTGGCGAAGAGCCTTCTTCATAGCGGTCTGCAGAGAGGTATCGGGGCCAGCGCCGTTGAACCAGCTGGAGTTGATAGTGCGGGTCGTGTTAGCAAGGACCCATTTGATTCCCATGTTCGAGTAGGCTGTGTTCATGACAGCGATGTTGGCAGCGATCTGAGAATCACTGGAAAGGGAAAAGAAATATTAGCCTTGCAGACATGGTGCACGTCGATTGACCTACGGGATGTATCCATTGGCGAGGGTGGTGTCGGCAGCGATGACGTGCCAGTAGACGCTGATCGTGGCGGTAGCGGCGGTGAGAGGCGTCAGGCTAGCGGCGGTGACCTTGTTGTGCTTAGCAAAGTGGGCCTCAGCAGCAATGAGGTCGTCGTCGCTGATGTACGTCCCGCAAGCACTGCAGAATGTCTTTGTTAGCGACCCGGTATCATCAGGCGAGAACGACGCGTCTTTACCGAGGGACAATCGTCTCGTTCAGTGCGCGCGGCAACGCAATGACGGAGGAAGCACCGAGGAAGGCAGCGACGAGGAGACCGAACATGCTGACGAATGCAAACGAGGTATCGTACTAGACCTGGGCCGAGTGAAGAACATCCCTCTTGAACGCAATGCCTTTATACTCCTAAGATGGGCTCTGAGGCTTGTGAGGTGCTCCTCGGATCCGATGACCACCGCAAGGTCTAATCAAAATTGTAGCGCTGGACATGTGGAACTAATGAACACGACGTTCAGAAGCTACCAAGAGATTTGCGGCATGCGGTCGAACGCGACGGGGCCTCGCAACCTGGCATTATCGGCGTCGTTGCATACAATACCTTATCTTTCTGGCACATACTCCTCGTGAACTGAGGCCGTAGTGTGATCCCGACGTCCAATCGAAGCACGGGTCTTATTCCCCGATTAATGATGTCGGTTCTACATAGAAGACCTGCGATGATCAAGATAATCCGCTCTTTGAAAAGCACAAGGAATACATCGCAGCAAGTATGGAGCTTATGGGAGATACAAGTTGTGCAGTGTGGGGAACATCCGATTGAAGTTGGCACGGGTATGACGGATTCGAGAAGGGCTTGGCGCATGAATGGAGGTTCGTATCAACCTCTGCCCATCTGCTTCAGGCATTGTCCACACTGAGCAGCTGTGCGCAGATATGATTGCATTATAAGCGGCCATCTCATCTCATACCGACAGTCCTCCAGCAGGCGTATCCTAGCACTTACACGTCATCAATAAATCGAGAGAATTCAAGCATATTGACCCACTGTCAGTGCAACCAGAGACTCTCGGTCTTCGGGTGGCAAGAATATTGGAAGTCGACCTGTTAGGGTTGTAAATCGGTATTCAGATTGAGAAACGGTCTAGTTTAGTCAGAGAGAAGATTAATGGAGGTGCACATATGGAGGCGAATGTGAGTGAACACAACCCTCCATCACACAAAGATTTCGTACGAAACGTGACATTGTCATCATGCAACGGAGAGACGAGGGCCGGAACTCACCAGGACGTGGCCATTACGGTCATCAGCTTTTCTTTGCGGCCTCAATGACTCTAGCTTCGCGCCTCTCCTCGCGCTGTATCGCAGCGACACCAGCGCGATATTCGGGTCCGTCGCGAGTCAGCTTCGCGAGCTCCTTCTCCGTTGGCGGTCTGACACGCCCAAACCGGTCAAGCGGCCATACAATCATCATCAGCTTGCTCTGAACGAGTCCAGATGGTAGCTTCATTTGTGTATCAGATCGAGAATGCTTGGCATTGATGGGGCGGACGTACCGGACCCATGGAACGACTATCATCGCTGTGTGCTGGATCGTCGCCTGGACACCATGCGTATGACTATGGGGCTGGGCGTGCAGCAGGCTGGCAAGCACACCTTCTATCCAGACGTGACCTTCTGGTACGCGTACTTGGCTTTCGGGATAAGGTGGTAATGTTCTGATGAGGTCGCCTTCTTTTCCAATGACTCTCTTGATAAGAGTCCGCCTTGGATTGTGTGGAGAACTAGTGGAGGGCGTAAGCGAACGCTCGAAGAGTGCATTATTAGGACGGGCCGCACGAAACCAAGACGATATCGCCACGTTCGAAAAGAGCGGCTGACTGGACAGTGAGATGGTTGAAAAGACCAAAATCCTCGCGTAATTGTGAGGTGTCTGGGTTCAGAGTAGGCTGTCGACAAATTGACATGAATTATCAAGCAGAGTTGTCTGGGTGTTACCTGCATGCTGCGTCCCAATATTTTGATTATTGGAAACTCGTGGAAAACGTAGATTGGGATGGGTAAGAACCACAGAACGTGCAGGGCCCTTGTCGCCAGTCGTCCCATGGCGGCAAGTGTGGTGGAGAGAGACGAGTCGGCCCGGCAACTTCCGCCCCCGGCACACCTGTGGCGATGCTCGAGAGTAGCATGAGACTATCATGCTAACTTCTAGATGTGGCCAGCTCTCTAAGTACAACACTGAAATATGGACCGGGAGACATCTTAATTATCGTAAGTACAGTGAGTAAATTTATATGAAGATCGCGTCGCATCAGATGTCGTCCATGCTAAAGTCGATCTCAACCTTCTCTCCAGGCTTGAAAGCGGGTAGACCTGCAAGAGAAGGACTTAAGTCGTGTTCCGTGACCGTGATACCAGAGGGCACCCACCTAGATATGGACAGCTTGCACATCTGAAAGCATCTCCGAGATAACAACTACCGCAGCTGCTTGTTGCCTTTGGGGCGTTCTTGATGAGATTCGCCCGCTCCTCCTGCGAGACCTCTCGAGCCTTGCCATTCTCTGACCCGTCGAGCAGGACCACTTTACTCTGCTTGAGTTCTTCCGCCTCAAGTTCGGCAAGGCCGCAACTACAGTTCTTGCAGGCCTTCTTCCGCCGTGGAGCGGAGGTATTGTTAGTGATAGGCTCGCATGGACGTGCACGGTCGGACTCTGTGAGAAGAGCCTCGGCATCGATGGAAGGAGTACCCGGAGCGTTCAGTGCCCACAGTGCCTTCTTCATGGCAGGATCCGTCTTCTTTCGCAGCGGAAGAAGGGTGGGCTTGGCTGCAGACGGGGCGTGGGCGGGCTTTTGGGCCATTAGAGTCGCGGATGATGGACCAGAAAGCACTGTGAAGCCCGAAAGAGTCAGGCTGGATGCAATTTGCGAGTGCGAGCCGGCATTTTGTAGATGGAGGATGCCAAGGGGTGTGAGCGCAGTGAGGAGCTGTGAGAACAGGAAGGACAGTCTGGGAAGGAGTGCATCATAGTCGGCCTCGGACAGCGCGACATGGATCGCCGAGTAGCTCGTCGCCGGCAGGACGGTCGCTGTGAGCGAGACGCTCAGTCAAAACAGCGTCCACGGCGGATATTGCACGCACCCTGGTCGACAATTCGGTCGATCATCTGCTTTTCCACATTTCGCGATGTCTCAAGGTCGGTCACCAGAGCCTGGTACTGGCCGTTCTGGACGGTCGCTGGGGACCCTACGGCCAGTGCGCGGCCTTTGAGCGGAGTCGCCGCCACTGTTGCGGACGACGTCGATGAGTAGACAGCAGTTGGGGACATCGTGGAAGTAAATTAGAAAGCACCATTGCCCAAAGTTGTCAGATTAAGCAGATCGGCCGAGATTTTCAATTTCAAATTTCGGCTGACTACTGCTTTAAGCCTACAGTGACTCAGCACAGCGCTAAGCAGACGCGGCGAATGGTGTTTGCTGAATTTCAGTGCGCATTGGGGATTCGCAGTCTATGAAGGTCCCCACTAAAATTGAGCACACCGTACAAGCATTGAAAGCTGAGCATTCATGGAAGATAAACACTGTACGAAAAAGATCTAAGTACCACTCACTCCACGCCTGCCATTTCTTTGCTAGCGTCACCTCACACATCATGCATCATTCCCATTGATACCCCACATTGACATTGACCGCGCAACGTCAGAAACCAATCACATCCTCTCCTTGCCTGTTCATGGAAGGAGACCCGAAGTCAGGAAGTGGTCAAAAGCATGACAATCTCCTCGGCGTATCTGTCCATCAAAAGGTTAGCCCGGTCAAGAGATATTGGTCGGGTAAGACGGGGAGACTTGCAATGGGACGAATGCAGAATGGTTTGCACGTATCTCCGACGGTACACCAGGGCCCATACCGCTTAGCAGTAGGGAAAACAGAACGACCACTGATGCGTTTCGATATGTCCTGCATATGGGCACGGCGGGGATTGCAAGAATCAGAACGGCACTGATGAAGACAAGGATAGCATCGAGGCCTCCACGCGGACGAGATGGGATAGAGCCTGGGTACATAGGCAGTGTTTGGGTAGACGGGAGGCCATGCGGCTATACAACGCTACGCACATCCTGAATTGACGTGCTGCCTTCGAGATAGTTGGATGCAGACTAGGGAGAGCCAGAGGCGGCCATATACGGTGATCATATGCCATTGACATCAAGACCACCTTGAAGGGCAGCTCGAAGCTCGTGCCGCCAAGAGTTGTGGCGCACCACTTGCGATGGAAGCTTGAATGCGTGCATGGTGTCAATCACCTCACCGCTTGCCATAATGGACGCAAAGGGTTGTAAACATCCGAGATTGCGTATGCTCTGGTGTAGCTACCGTGGCGCGATTCGTAGCGTGGCTGCTGTGCGCCAATCGATGCGAGCAGCGGCCATAACAGTGAAGACAAATTCATTTCAAACGAGACAGACAAGCGTTTCCTGTGCAGAGAGTCCCTTATCTCTAGGATGGATTCAGCGAGTGTTGGCATTTAACAGAAAACAATTACACTGTAGCTGACTCTCTGACTTCCTGCCCACCTTGGCTAAGCTGTCCGCGATAGATACAGAGTTGGAAAGAGAGAGCGATTTATTTGTGGCTTGTTTGTGTCAAGTTGTTCGGGCTTGCGCATAGTTTGCTTGCTGCGTGTACTGTCGGGGTATGTTGAACCCAGTGGCTGATGAGTAACTCACCACTGCTTTCCTTCGCCATGCTCTGCCAAACAAGCGAGCTCATCGTCCTGCACGACGAGCAACGCCGGTTTTCGCTGTATTTCCGCGCGCAAGGCCCGTGCGCCAAAGTTCCCACGTCTCACATAATGCCCCGGACCCTCTTGACCACTGACGACGACCTACGACATGGCGCAACCACCGCTACCGCCACACATGATGCCCGACGGCGTCGAGGACGACATGAATAACCCGTACTACGGCGTCTCCGACAACGATCTCACCGGTGGCCTCCCCATCAACCTAGATTCGCTGCGCGATGGCCCACCGGGGACGAAGCCATTCTACCCTTACTCGACGCTGATTCGGTTCGTGCTCTGTTCCTTTCAAAGTACAGCGGGTTGCTCACCTCACGGGCCGTGTAGCTACGCTATCAAGGGCTCTCCCAACCAGAAGCTGCTGCTTGAGGATATCTACTATGCAATCGAGTCCAGGGCAAGTCAAATTTGCAGCGAGTTGCTCCAAAGGCTTACACCCGCGTCAGTTTCCCTACTTCAGGACTGCTCCTGCTGGCTGGAAGGTACGTTCAATCGCGCTCTCCCCAAAACAGCACATGATCTCATGTTACTCAGAACTCTGTCCGACACAACTTGTCCCTCAATCCATGTTTCGAAAAGCTTCCTCGTCCTTTGACCGACCGAGGAAAGGGCTCTTATTGGGTGGTCAATGATAGCGTCGACCCCCGTACCGGTGTTCATCGCATCAGGAAGAAAAAGACGGGCAAGTCGACCAAGGGCGGCAAGAAGGTCACTGGGGACGACGAGGAGTATCAGGCCAACTACGAAGACCAGCAACAGTATAGTGATACCATGCAACCGCCGGATAGTGCCTCTGCCGATAACCGACATCCCCCGCCACCACCGCCGCCTTTCCCGCCATATCCCGCCGCGTTAGTTTGACTGTTTGCACTCCTCACAGCTCTTACTCACTCTCTGCATAGGTTTGATCCCAACCTTGCCATGATGGCTGGGATGCGTTTTCCTGTTCCTATGATGCCGGAGGAAGGTCTGGAAATAGACGAGAACGGCAACGTGAATTGGTACAATGCGTGGATCAAGGAGATTGGGCATCTGCAGCAGGTCACTGCTGAGCAGGAAAAGGCCGGCGCCGACCAGGAGTGGTACCGGATGATGCTGTTCAAGGTCAGGACGGCGCTTATGCCGCCACCTCCCATGATGCCTGATGGTATGCCTATGCCGCCACACATGATGCCTCCTCCTCCTGTACACGACGAACAAGGACAGCTCCAGCCGGTCGACCAGCCCCAGTGATTTCTTCGAACGATATCCTATTTAAGTAGTAGTTACTATTAGCTCTTTTCCGCTTTCGACGCTTTGTACATTCTGTCTTGCACTATAATTTTTGAGCTTGTACCAGTAAAATGCGACTGGGCTGGCCATTTCTAGCCAATTGCCTTGAAAAGATGGTGACACCCAAGCATTGGCACTATCAGCCAATCGTTGTCATCGACTAGTGTTTATTTGTTTGCTTGCGCTCTGTTTTTCGATGTGTCTGCCGCCACCAAATTGACATAAACAACAACATTCGCCTCCATCCCCGCTTCCGCCGCTCTGTCCACCCATTCCTTACTTCACAGCCCTCATGGCCCACGAAACCAGGAGAAGGTCCGTGCACTGAGCCGGCAATTCCCACACAGCCTGACATAAGCACCAAGTGTCGGCGCGCGCTCTGCCCTCCACGTCCAACCACTCTTTAGGCCCAGCCACGCCTTTCCTCGATAATTACCCAGACGCAGATGGACTTGGACCACAATGGGATGTCCTCAATGATAGGCGATATTGGGGAACCCGAGCTGGGCTACTACCCAGCCGGGGACAACAACGACCACTCCGGAGGCCTGCCAATCAGCCTCGATTCCTTGAGAGATGGCCCGCCGGGATCGAAGCCATTTTACCCTTATTCGACCCTCATTCGGTGTGTGCATGGGCTACGTACGCTGTTGGTATGGCAGAAGTTGAATGAGCTGTGCAGATACGCAATTAAAGGCTCTCCGAACCAAAAGCTGTTGCTTGAAGATATTTACTACGCCATCGAGTCAAGAGTAGGTCAAGCTGTCCTTCTCTTGGTGTGAGAGTGCTGAGCTTTGGCTAGTTTCCATACTTTCGGACAGCGCCCAGTGGTTGGAAAGTGAGTGCGCCTCCCGTATCCTCCTCTCAACCTGCTCCTGCTGCCTGAGCGCGTCAATCAATTTGATCGACGCTGGCATCAAAGAGCATGACCGCGATACGCTCTGTTGTTATTTGACTGTCACTGTTTGTTGACGAGCAGCTATCGGCCCTAATAACTTCTCTCATGTACTTATCTTTGCCCTATAGAACTCTGTCCGCCACAACCTCTCCCTCAATCCGTGTTTCGCGAAGATTCCTCGCCCACTAACTGACCGCGGCAAAGGCTCGTATTGGACTGTAAACGAGGCCGTTGACCCCCGTACTGGCGTCCATCGTGTGCGGAAGAAGAAGTCCGGAAAGAGGTCGAAAAGCGCTCGCGAGTCGGAGGACCCCGAGGTTGAGTATTCTCCTGCAGAAACGTTTGAGGACCAGCAATACATTCCAGATCACTCTGAAGATCCAAATCAACCAGCTGCCTTTCCTTTCCCACCACCGTGCGTCCTAGTATCCAATTGACTGCCTCATTATCTGACAATTCAACGATTGCTCAGCTTCGACCCCAACTTCCCCATGATACGCTTTCCCATACCGGGGATGCCCATACTTCCCGAAGAGGGCATGGAAGTTGACGAGCAAGGGAACATAAACTGGCACGCTGCTTGGCTGAAAGAGATTGGGCATCTGCAACAGGTTACCTCTGAACAGCAGAAGGCTGGTGCAGATTCCGAGTGGTACCGGATGATGCTCTTCAGAGTGCGGACTGCATTGATGCCTCCGCCCATGCTAAACCCCGATGGAACGATGCAGCTACCACCCCATATGATGCCCCAGCAAACTGTCGACGAGGAGCAGTAATAAACCCATGGTCATGACTGAGGACTCTTATCAATTCGTTTCTATTCTCAACGTGTTGTATTATTGCTTTCGTATATTCTTATTCACCGTGGATCGGCTCCAGACCTTTCCAATTTTGCGCCTTCTCTGACATGACGTTGACTCGACAGGAAATGATGATGAGCACACGGTATCGCCTCGACGACTATTACTTGACCTTCCATCAGCCAATGCTGTCCGGCACTGCCTGACTGATGGGGCGATCCTTATGCTTTACATACCGTAAAGGATGGACCCAGTTGCTGGATTCCTTCGCTTCCCTTGCTTGACTTTTGCCATGATCCCCACTCTTGCCACGATAGCTACAACCGACAATTCACGACGATCTCGGGCCAGCACAGGCGCTACAATTGCCGTCGTTTCGTGAGTATCTCGAATGTTATTTGACATGCTCTCTGACCTGACAATGTACAGCCCGGACATAATGCTCCCTCTCAGCGCTAAGCTGCAGGTCTTCGAACCGCCTTCGTCCACTATCCCCGCAGGCTGGCAGCCATATGTTAATCCCCAAGGATGGTTATACTTTGTCAACCCTGCACTGAAGGCTGTCACGGAACACGACATCCGGGATCCCGTTGTCAGTAGTAAGATTGCGATGCATGCTTCTGACTACTCGGTCGGCGAGCTCGACGACATGATGGAGGTGCAACTGCACGACTCCTTCAACCTGGTCGTCAATCATCGGTACTGCGTCGCGTCCTATCGACTGGAGGACGTTAAGGATGATGCCGTTGATGAACAGAATTTTCATCAGTGTTGGTACATGCTCGACTGATGATGATAATCATCGCTCACGATGCTCTAGTCAACCGTCAGCGCCGTTTGTACTGGAACTTCTTGAACAGGTTTCCGTCACACATAGAGCGGTGTCCAGAGAGCGCTCTCAAAGAGGCAACTGATGCGTTGACTTGGTTCTATGTTGGTCTTGTCTCAAAGTCAAATAGCCTGCGTACTGACGAAGCTCGTCATAGACAGACAACCTCATTTCCGGTCGGGCGAGTACCGTCCCTTTCTCCAAGGAGGAATGCGAGGAACTGCGGGCCCTCCTGCATGAGGTTTCTGGTTGGTGAAGCCCTCTTCGTGTCTTAATCGGGTGTTCACAATGGACTTTAGCGCAAGAGTCCGTGGCCAAAGTCCACTTTGTTTCCTGGCTACTTCGAGAGGTCGCGAGCTTCCGGAACGCAGAGGAGTACGGATTACACACTGAGAAAGACTTCAAACGCATCAAGCAAGAACGGAAACAGCCAAGTCTCGCGCCAGCTGATTCCACTGTCATTCCACCATCTCTATTTCCTTGGTTGAACCTAGCGATAACGATACTTTTCTTTGGTCTACCGCGAAGCTATATGATTCACATCAAGCGGTCCTTTGAATACAGAGGGCGGTTGAACAATATGCAGACAACCTGGGAGGGATACATTGCGCGTCTTGTGACAGAGTATTCACACTTTCTACTCATCGTGAGCAATCTTCTACATTCTTGAAAGGGCTTTGCTGATGATTGTCTAGTCAACAGTACTACTTTCGTGGGTTGACTCGCAACTTGAACGTACCTCTGACCAAACAATTTTGCCACCAGTGCAACTGTCAGTTTCTTGGCTGTTCCCGGTGTAAATCGATGCAGCCAGGTAGCTTCGACCATATCAGTGTTCTCTTCGTTGGGAAGCATTGTTCTAGGAGTGTTCTCCATCTGGCGACACCAAGGCAGCACGAAGAGGACTGATTCCGTACGTTAAAACGATGCCTCCCTAGTATAAGCTCATTGATGCTGAGTCTTCGTTCCAGTATGCATACATGCGGAATGCGCGTCATAGCTGGCTAGGACTATACGGACACGCCATGCTTCTCAGCCTCCCCGCGGCTCTCCTTGTTTGGTCTATCATTGCTTTCATGATCTCGATTATTGCATATACCCTCGGGGACATATCACATGAAGACCCGTTAGTGCGAGCTTCTGCTTGGATTTGTCTGGGGCTCTTCTTAGTGGTCATCATTGCTGTTGGGATAGCCCTTCACTCACTGTCGATTATGTGGACATATCAGCCGACGGAGTTTGGGCCCGGAGCTAGGTTGCGCTCTTTCATTCAGAGGGTGGCCACTCGTAGACGTACGCGTACCGAGACGTTGCCAATCTAGAGCTCGTTCCTGCCAAAGAGGGTTTCATTTATCATGCTGGCGGCTCCTGTGATGAATGAACTGTCGACGTCTCATGTAATTGTCCGATGTGCGCTCTAATTTGGCCATAGTATACATGCACATTGCAATTTTGCCTGCCACATGTATGTAACAGTAATACTGCAATACAGATGAATGATGCATTCCAAATTTCGCGATCGACCTACTCCTCATCAGTGTGGCACATTGCAGGTGTAATGCCGGTGATGCCATGTAGTGTTCGGGTCTATATTGCTCACTACATAGGTAACAAGGACTCAGAACAGCTCTGTAGTATGTATAGTCAGTGTCCGGCGATCAGCATGATCATTGATATCGATCACTAATTAGTCCGTCACTGCCGTGTATGAATAGAGGGCCGTGTATGCATGCCCTCGCGCGGTGGTGTGCGGACTACAGCTCGCTCAGCCTGCACCGCCCAATTGCTGTCAGTTCTTCGCAACATTCACTCTTGCACTCCTGCCCTCACCATGAGTTTTTCTCTCTACAGTCATCTTCGTCCCGACAACTCCATCAAATACGTGAATCGCAGGAGCGGCTTCAGCCTTGCCGCTCACCTTTGGCTCGCTCTGACGAGGGCACTATCAAGGTTATTACGAGGACTACGGTTCCGAATTTCGCAAGCGCGCCGAAAAACGACTTCACGGAAGACTTCAGTGGCTAGTACGCCGGCGGCTGACGTCGACCCCGAAGAAGAGTCACCGTGCTCCGGTGGAGGCTACATCTGCTATGTTGACGCGCCGAGATCCGCTACTTGCGTGCCCACCCATGAAGCCCCCGAGATTATGACCACAGGACAAAGTCCACCTGCAGGCCACGAAGTACGTATACGGGAGGATCATTTGCATGGACTGCCAGTACAGAGCTCAGCTCAACTCGAACTTCGACACGAAAGCGGCGTCGACCGACAACCGGATCGTTCTACACTCCTTTGTGTCTCTTCAATATCCATCCGTACACAGAAATCCGAGAAATCGGAGGAGTGTGGTCAGCTATCCCAATCAGTCCTTGGTGAAAAGTTCTACACCATTGCCCCCATGCATTTTGAGCGATATCTGCGGCCTCAGACTGCGTGAGTCGCATGCCTTAGACTCATCAGCGGACCAAGATCCTTTTCAGTAAAACTGAACACTTTGGTTTTAAAATCCCTCGGGCCACGATTCATTTCGAGACAAGGTACTTTGCTTCATCGTTTCTGACTGGTCAATTGACAACAGTTTGCGCACAAGACACACTGAGCCTCCCCGACAATGGGATTCTTTCCTCCATCCTGAAGGCGCTGCGTATTTCTGCTTTAAGCGTGATGTATGTGATAGGACTACTTGTGCCACTTAGTTCAAGTGGTTCACGGTTCTCCACAGCTCTTTGTCGTGTGGACAGATGCGCATCCAGACCAGGTCGACAACCTCTCCCTGCTCGTGGACTTCATAAATCAAGTCGAGACCTTCCTTGCACGACATATGAAGGACTCTGATCTGTCCTTGATCGAGTTCGAGAGTGGGAAGGTCGACCTGATTCTTGACCTTACGCAGGCAGACGACGGTGGAATGGTATGCGGATATTACTTTGTATATCACCCTAAACGGACGATATTCTGGCTGGATGACTTCAACGGGGCAGACTACATCTGGCAGGAGCTTGATGGTGTCGAGTCTCTTGACCATATCAGTGAGTTTTCTCTCTGTGTGTAACGAGCACAATGAATGCCATCAGGGCATGAGATACATTCCCAATACTGGACCCATTGCTCCTACTTTCCCGCGGCACTTCAGCTCTCAAAAGATATCATACAAGAATTGAGAGACTGTCTACTACATGCAGCAGGTGGTAAGTGCGAGGCATCTTGTAACCCCGCATTTGGGTCTCACCTAGACAGACATGGCCATCTCCCCTACCGCAATCTCTCAATTCTCCAAAGAAGACCTCTTCGATTTTCTGAAGATACTGGAGATAGCGGATGACCGTACTTTGGATGTGCAGAGCAACCATGACGGACTCGCCCGCATCGTTTATCTCCTGTTGAAAATGTTTGGTAATGTCTGTCTCTGAGCCTGGAGATCAAGGCCTTTCTAATTGTTGTACAGCACACGAACGCTTCATACACTTCCATGGTCAACCGGCTGCTCGCTTGGATCTTGCGATGTCGGTCTATCAGCAGCAGAACCGAACCCAGAAAAACTCCTTCCTTTTCGACGTTACGAGGTTGCTGTTATTCAATGCTCCCTATGTCCAGCTACATGAAATTCAGAGGACGCTGGGTGCCACAGGAGGTATCATCTGTTCTCGATTGTGGGAGGACTTCATTGGGAAGGCACGTAAGGAGTGGAACGAATTGACATTCTACGTACAACCAGTATCCGGCATTCGTGCTAATGAGCTCATATATCCATAGTCCACCGTGCTTCTCAACGCAAACGTCGGGTTTCTGGCGATACAGTCTGTCGACACGGAGAACCAGGGCGGCAACTCGCCCATCCGATTACCGCTCTATCTGTCGATGATATCGTCCCTGTCGAGCGTCTTGTTCTCGCTGCTTCTTCTGCGGCACACGAAGCACAAAACGTCGCTCACTTATGAGACAGTGCGTGTACTCCTTCGAGAAGCCATGGTACGCTGATGCACAGGTTTCAATACAGATTCAAATGGTGCATGGCTTCACAAGCACGACATGTGAACAGCTGGCTCTCTTGTACAGCATTCCATACGGACTTATGATGTGGAGGTAAGTCGCGGTTTAAAGCGTACATTACCCACTCCCGCTCATGCTATGGAAGTGTCGTCGAGTTCTTCGTGGGGTTCATGGCTATGTGCATGTGGAAGACTACCGATGTGACGAGGCTAGTCATAGGCATCGTTGGTGTGTTGTTGATCTGCCTGGTGGCCTTTCATTTCTGGTTTTTCGTCATAAAGCGATGACCCATGTAGTAGGCTGTGTAGCTTCCGAAGTGACGGTTGCGGAAAGCCGGTGCTGCCCATCACCTTCTATCTATGTACTAGTAGCTCATGACAGGATGCCTTCCGATGTCTTGCCGTGCGTACATGACACTGCCCGAGGATGCTTGTCCAGTGGTCTGAGAGCGATTCTGGATTGATCGCAAAGTCGCGTCGACAATCAGCTCGAGGAGCAGAACTGCACGCGATGCGACTTGAAGCATGAAGTTCAGCTGTTGAGCTCGGCGCTTGACACGAAGCGGGAAAGGCTATGTCGATGGATCACGCCTGTCAACCTATTTAGTGCAGCGCAAAGTGTCCGAGTACACTGTCCTTTCAAGCCATCACAGTCAGACGGTACGTCTAGTGTTCCCTGGAACTGAATTGGCACTGACCGCACGCGTAGACAAGGCACATCCTCATTGGAGGCTAAACCCGTCGTTGAAGAGAAAACGATAGTGAGCGAACCGATCGTGATCACAGACGTTCGAAGGTTGACTTGAAAGACCCGTATGAAGGAGAAGAAACCTCTAGGGTGAGTAGATGGGTTATCATACCACATCTTCTGACAATCCGTAGGGGTGGGACTGTTCCAATAAAGTTTCTCAATCCTGGGAAGGACAAGCCGAGTCAGCCCTTGAAGCCGTCCTCTTCATCGAATGGTACCAAGAGTGTCAATAGCAAGCCGTCGGGGTCGGCCAGCACCAGTTCATCGAGGAAGAGATCCAAGAGATAGGGAGCATAGGATACATTATGCAGTCTGTGTAGCTGAAGCAGGATCAAATACCAGACCGGAGAATCACACCTGTCAACCTATTTAGTGCAGGTACAAACTGCAGCAAAGCGTCCTGCAGGTCATCCCAAGCCATCACTTTCAGACGGTATGTCTCGTGTTCTCTAGCACTGATTGAGATTGATCGCACACATAGACGAAGCATGTCCACAGAGGAAGCTAAAGCGGTCATTGAAGAGAAAAAGATCGATACGATACCTGGTGAGTAGACATATCTTGATCACAGACGTTCAAACCGTCAACTCGAATACCCGTATGCAGATGCAGGTTCAGACGATGAAGAATCAGACGACGAATGGCCAGCGTTCGAAGCAGTAGAGTAAGTGGATGGAGTGTCGGGCCAACGTTCTCTGACGACTCGTAGGGCTGACGGCGGCAATGGGAGAGGCAGTACTCCAATAAAGTTCCTCCACCCAGGAAAGGGAAAGCCGAGTCAGCCAGTGAAGCCGTCCTCTTCATCGAATGGTACCAGGAGTGTTGATGTTAAGCCGTCGGAGCCGGCCAGCAGCATCTCATCGACCAAGAAATAAGATAGGGAATATAGGATACATCATGCAGTTTCTGTAGCTGCAGGAGGCTGAGTAGGACGTGATACGAAGGCACGATTGGACATACGTGGTTTTGAACGCGCTTTGCTGATCCCCTCCACCCATGTGTATTTGAGACCGCCCTTGATTTCTTCTGGCTTCTCGCTTATTTGCACGCCTGGCCATTGCGTCAAAACAGGTCAAGAAATAGAGCACGCCGGCACATACCCTTCCAATATTTGAGACCCCAAGCTTTTCCATGATTTCCATCGCATTTGAAACGCGCTCTCGTCACCTTCCAGTAGCAGTTCTCGATGCCCTTGTCCGACCAGCGTAACTGGGTCACGATTTTGCCTTCGACGTCGGCGTACCGCGAGAGGACCTGGTACAAGTTGCCGGGGCCTTTGCGAAGCGCAGGAGGGAGGTCGGTGCGCGGCAGTGCCTTTTGTATGCTGCGCGCAATGTCAATTTGGAGGCGCGCCAGTGTCGGGAACATGGCGGGACTGGAGAGAAATGATTATTTATGTAATTCGTAAAATGCCGTCTGCGACACCATTCAGGGAGCTCGGTCCGACTCCCGAAAGATGCTTGCTCTCCGCCGACTTGCACGACTCAAGGGCACCCGCGCCTCCGTCGGCACGCTCGCTGCTGTAGACGAATGCGCCATCCCGCTGCGCCCAACTTGGTCTGTCAATGAGCTCCTGGCATCGTACCCAAAGCCGAGCATATCCGGCGATGAGCTCAATCGCCTGCACGCCCTGTCGGCGTTGATACCGCCCAAGGAGGGCACACTGGAATTTAGCAACCTCAAATCGGAGATGGAGGACCTCGTAAAGCTTGTTGAGGCAGTCAAGCTTGTCGACATCGACGGCATTGAGGTCAGCCATGGGCTGGAGACGGGATACTCTGCTCGCGCCACAGCTCTGCCGGATACCAACGGCCCTTCCGGTCGTTCTCTGATGGAACATGCTTCGCGCTGTAAAGACGGATTCTACGTCGTCGAATCTGACAGAAAACGTTGAAGGCAAGTCTCACTTTCAGTTCTTATGAATTGTTGCATGAACTTGCGCGTCTTGGTTGGAAACAGGTGTATTAGTTGGTGACCTACACTGACCTACAGTAACACATTGACATGGCTGTTGGAATCATATGCCCTTGTACATGAAAACTAATGAGCGTTTTGTATAGCGCTTGAAGACGCAAAGTCCTTGTTGTGTACTGTATTACAATCACAAAAGCAGCTCTCGCATTGCCACGAAATGCACTTCCTCAAAGTAGGCCACATCATCTCCTCAACTGACAGTGGCAGGTTCTGCGATTCCAATTAGCGTGATTTTGGGTCTCAAGGTCACATCGGTTCATGGCATCAGCGGTCAGAGGACGAGTTGTATTGATCATGCAGGACATCCTAGATGCGCAAGAAGTACTAGGACGTGTGTGAAAACATTGGCTGCATTTGCACGCGTCGGTGTCGAATGCGTCAATGTGCCCGTTGCGGGTGCGGTTTACATAGGCTCCAGAGGTGTTCGTGTGAGACATCGTGCTGGTGCAGGGTGTCAGTCGAATATTGAACGGTTGAACGGGTACAAATCGCGCTGTGACGTGCTGCTTTGACCTCCAGTGACGCGATTGTCAATGTCAGACACTTGACCTGGAGCAATCAAGACCAACGACGCGTCTAGGAAAGCACTGATATACATGCAAAAATACAACTCGAAGATCAATATCATGTAGACAGACCGATGTGTCCACCGGTCGAGCCAAATCCACCAGCACCACGAATTGTCTCGTCAAGATCCTTCAGGACAGAGTCAGTGATCGATCTGACGGGTAGCGGAAGAGAGCTTGCCTGCACTTCGACCACCTCTGGGGTAGAGATTTTCTCGAGGATGAGCTGCGCGATTCGATCGCCTTCTTGTACTGAACAGACTTGAGTATACGAGTTCGCGTGTTCAAAGCAATGGTTTACAGACTTTCAAAGTCCTTGTCGGAGTAATTGAACAGAAGGACGAAAAGCGTGCCGCGGTAGTCGGAATCAACGACACCCGCTCCAGTGTCTATCATGAACTTGGATGCTACGGTCGGTCTTAGCAATGTCAAAGCAAGGTCTGG
Source organism: Strobilurus luchuensis (assembly GCA_019915105.1). NCBI lineage: Eukaryota > Fungi > Basidiomycota > Agaricomycetes > Agaricales > Physalacriaceae > Strobilurus > Strobilurus luchuensis. Next base: position 1,026,548 of record JAHLMJ010000007.1, on the reverse strand, counting down.
GATGACGCACCGAGTCCACTGCGCGGTGCAACGCGACCATAATGCCCGAGGGGCACAGCCAGGGAAATTTGGGTGTTGATGGCCGCCTTTCCACGCGCTGGCACGATCTTGTGTTCAGCACTGGAAGACAGTGAGTCGGTGGGTGGGCTACAGGCAGAGTTTACGCGCCTGTAGAGGTCATATCCCGCAGACAGAGCCGAGCCTCTTGTGGGCAGCTTGGCCTTGTCAGAGAGGCGCTTGATGAGGAGGGTCTCTGTCGGAGCGAGGGGTGCCTCTTCGCCGTTTGCCGTCATTTTTCTCTTTTTGCAGACTGGGTCGGTGGTGGTGCTCATGGAAGGTGATCAAAGAGCAGTTGCAGAGCGGTCACGTTCCGCTTGGACCACCTGACAGCAGACTCGTGTCAACTCCGCTTCAACTCCGCCAGACTGCCCTTGCTCATCGTCTTTGACGTCGGCCACCATGGCAAAGGCAAAGCCCAAGCCGCGCGACAAGAAGGCAATCGACACCCGCATAACGCAGTACTTCATCCCCGGTGCAGGCACGCCGCCTTCCACTTCCAAGAAGCGCAAACAGCCGCCCACCGCCGTCATCGACATCGACGACGACGACGACACATACCGGCCCTCGGCCTCCAAGAAGGCAAAACATCGGGCTCCCTTTGTTGACACTCGCGGAAACACGCCACACAATGCTGCTCAACGCGTCAAGGCGCCCAGCCAATTGGCACTGACGTCCACACCGGCTGCGCACAAGTATGCGACGCCAAGGTCGATGGCGAGGCCCTCTGCCCTTGCCGTTACGGGAACAAGCAAACACCCATCATACTCTGTCATTGATTTGACGGCAGACTCACAGCCGTTGTCTAGCGATGCCGAGCTCGCCCCGACGTCTGCGTCGCCGCCGCCTGTTGCCACTCGCGCTGCACTTCCCACTCCAGGAACCGTCACGCCTGTGCGACGTACTCGCACCCATCCAGCTATGCTTATGTTGACACCTAGCACATCCACGGACTCCTCGCCTATCCGTCCTTCGACAGCTCACCGGCGTCGCAATTCCCTGCCGTCGATTCACTCTCCTACTATCGTGCCCTCTTCCCAGCAGACTCAGGACGACAACTACGCTGCTCGTTTTCATTCACCCTTCGCTTCTCCTGTCCCTGCGCGTTCTCGAGTGCGGAATGACTCGTGGGATGTCGTGCCAGACTCCCAACCCCAAGACATATCTCCCTCCGAGGTGGTCAAGAACCTTTTCAAAGTGCCTGATATACCTCAGAGGGAAACGCGAGCAGAGGAGGCAGAAGTTGTCCCAGAAACTCAACAGGATGATGATGACATTATGCTTGATAATTGCGAGCCTCTCTTCAAGGTGCCCAAGCTGCCCAACAAGACGGATCGCGATGCGGTTGAATACATATCGGGAACTCAGGAGCACCACACAGTGTATGTCTTCTTCATTCAACTCCGGACTCTGGCGTCTGATGTAGATTGATAGTGGGAACGACACTACGTTGGTCGCAGCCTCTCCATCCAGGTCCAAGCCTGCTTCCTGGTCACGATCCGGATCAGGCCTTGACCTCAGGAATATCTTCGACGACGAGCATGTGGAATTGCAGGAGGTGTCCCAAACGCAGTCGGATCCTGATTACTCGCAATGCTCCTTCTCTGTCAAGCCGGCGGATCGACCCCTCTGGGAACCCCGAACTGCGTCGCAGAGCACATCGTCGACGGAGTCTGACCCAGACTATGAGTTTTGTCTGCCAGTAGATGAAGACGAACCGGCTTATCAGTCCGCGCCGCGCAAGGACGCGTCAAGTCACAATCAGAGTCGACATGCTTCTGATCCGGAAAGCCAGGATAGTCTTCCTGATGCCGTGAAAGAATTTCGGGATATGTTTGACGAAGTGGGCAGCTACCCATTCACACTTACCCAAACGCAAGAAGATGACGACGGGGTATGGAAATAGTGGGTGGTTCAAGGATGTGCATCTAAATCCTTTGGAAATGTATCTATAGTCTTGTTTTGTTTATTGTATATTTTATTCTCTTGATAAGTGGTAGAGGCGCGTCTTGGCCGCGGCATGACGCGAAGGATCGGATTGGTGTCGATAAGTGGCCATAGTTGAACGCGGATATCCCTGAAAGCGGAATTCCAACCTTTCTCCACTTGTCTCCCTTCCACCATCTCTGACTCACCATGCCAGGACGTCTCGAACACAAAGTAGGTCTCTCCAACCATAATCACTACAATCCCAAATAATGTCTTGTCAGGTCGCGCTTATCACCGGTGCTGGATCGTAAGGATCTACCTGTTCGAGGGCTATCGTGAGCTCAGCGGCTCGTTATGCAGCGGTATCGGACTGGAAACATCCATCTTGTTCGCGCAGGAGGGCGCCAGTGTCCTCATGACGGACATCAACCTCGCCGCTGCGGAGAAGGGAGCTGAGCTTATCAAGAGCAAGCTGCCCAACGCCAAGGTGGTCGCCTTCAAGACTGACGTCGGCGAGGAGAACGACATCAAAGCCGCCGTCGACAAGGCCGTGAAGGAGTTTGGCCGCCTGGACGTCATGGTGAGTCACCGCGTCTCCTCTGATGGGCGATGATAACTTGAACACGCGCCGTAGTTCAACAACGCCGGTGCGTCGGTTGCTGAGTCGCACTGGGAGCTCTTTGCTGACTGGATGTAGGCATCATGCACCCCGCGGACGACAACGCGCTCAACACCACGGAGAAGATCTGGGATCTGACAATGCAGATCAACCTCAAGGGCGTCTGGTGGGGATGCAAGTACGCTATCCTCGCCATGCGCGAGAACCCCACGGACGAGTCCAAGGGCCTCCACACTGGCGGAAGCATCATCAACACCGCCAGCTTCGTTGCCCTGATGGGTGCTGCGACTCCTCAGTTGGCCTGTAAGTCCCGTCCTCACAGACATGGATACTTGATGCTAACAAACGATATAGACACTGCTTCCAAGGTACGCGACCTGTATCTTACTTTCCGGCATGTATCAACACTACTGTAGGGTGGTGTCCTTGCCATGACGCGTGAACTCGCCATGGTCCACGCTCGGGAGGGTATTCGCTTCAACTCCATCTGCCCGTACGTCCAATGTCAACCTAAGTAAGTAGTGAGGCCTTCATATTGATCTTGTTCTCTCTAGTGGGCCTCTCAAGACTCGTCAGTCGTCTCTTCCATCACAATGTGGCCGCAATTGATGTAATCGATGTCTTCTAGCCCTCCTCATGGATTTCCTCAACACCGCTGAGAAGCGCGACCGCCGTATGGTCCATCTACCAATGGGCCGTTTCGGTGAGGCTATCGAGGTGGCCAAGGGAGCCTTGTTCCGTGAGTGAAGACTATTTATCAGACCTTCAGTCATTGAACACGTTGTATAGTGGCAAGCGATGAAAGCAGCTACATGACCGTAAGTTTCGCGGTAATCCACTCGAAATCAGTTGCTCATATACGATGTCAGGGTACTGACTTCAAAGTGGATGGGGGTCTCTCCTCCGCCTACGTCACGCCAATTGGTGAACCGGCTTTGCCACCACCTGCTTCTTTGACTCTGTGATGACTGTGTCGCGTCGTCCGCTGGAATGGTGTATATTTGTCGTATGTACTAACGAAGGAAGATTCATATACCGATGTAATAGATGAGGGAAATATTCAAAATACATGTTTGAAGCTCATTGAGTCTTGGCCGCCTCTGCCTGTCGTCTCTTTTGTCCCTCGGATTTCCTGATCTTGGTGACTTCCTTTCCAATCTCGTTGTTGATGCGCTTGTGAAGTTCAGGCTTGTACCCGAATTTATAGAGCACCTCGAGATGGACAAAGAAGGGCGCCAGGACAACAGCTGTGTTAACACATACATGATCAGCAATCACCCTGAGAATCATGAGGAGCCGCACCTCCAAGAATATTGTCAAGAATCGCCGGGGATCTCTTCTCAGCAAATCCATGCCCCGCAAACTGACAAATCCAGGCAAAGGCGTGGACTGCAAAAGCTAGAGCCATATGGTCTGGGCGGTGCGAGAACTTCATCGCCGAAAGGAAGACCGCGGTGAAGAACGGGGTGTAGAGGAACTGGCAATGGATAATGAGGAATGATATCAACATAGCAATTGTCGAACATACAGCAGCCATGGGCTCGAGGATATAGTAGTAGATCAGGAAGAGAGTTGCAACTATAGCAGAGCCATTGAGATCATAGGCTAGGTATTTGCTTATGTCGAAATGGACTGAGGGGAGGAAGGGGAGCGGGATGTCGGTCCCCATCACGAGTCCGGACCTAGAGCGTATGAGCAGCTTGAGTAGGGAGAACAGCACGCGTACCAAAGGATCATTGGCACGCAAAAGATGTGAATAAGCACATTGACTGGGTGGGTGTGGTAAGCACCGTAGAACGTAAACTAGACAACGTGTTGTGTGTCGAGCTTCATGTCGAGGGAAAGAGGAAGAGAGCCGTTACCTGCTTGTTGATGTCAAGGATATCAGACATGGTGGTGGTGGAGAGAAAGATCGGGACACAGAGGCGAGACCTCGAGCGCACTGGTGCTGATCGCCCACATGATCGGTCGTATCTCCGTGAGGCGACTGGGCTCGGCAAGGCAGTAGCCGGTCCCGGCTGGCTGCCAAGCAACCAAAGGCTGCTGCCAAGCAATGGGCACTGCCACGTCGTCGGCGTCATTGGCGGCGTGTAACCTCTTCGCATACTATTGACATGGTCCGCTCAACAATACTGGTACGGGCCTCCGACTCGCTGCCTCTTGCCGCCAGCGTGGACGATGAGCAGGTGCGTGTGGTCGCTGTGCGCCGTGACGTGCAGCTGACCCCACGACGTTTCCCACAGACAGAGCAGGCTCTCCAGGAACACAAACAGCAGTCGAAACTGATATGTCGGCGAATAACACCCAACTCGGAGCCGCGCTGCTCAATTGAGAGCGGGCAATATACCCTGCAGTGCGTTTACCGCCGGTCTCGGCCTTCCCAGTCCACTCAGCTCGCGGTCTTAGTTATCTCATCTCGGACAATGTCATTTTCTTGACGATAGCGGACAAGTCCTACCCTCGGAAGCTGGCCTTTTCCTACCTTGACGAGCTGTCGAAAGAGTTCGCAACCACCTATGGCCCCAAGGTCGAGCAGGTCCGCAAACCCTATGCCTTTGTTGGATTCGGTGCGTTCATTGGCAGTCTTGGCTGGTTTGTCCATCTGCTGACCTGGGCTCAGACACCTTCATGAACAAGACAGCACGGCTGTACCAGGACACACGAACAGCCTCTGCTGCAGCAGGCTCAGGCTTGGATAGACTGAACGACGATCTCCAGGACGTGACGAGAATTATGACCAAGAACATGGAAGAGCTGCTATGGCGTGGCGACTCGTTGGACAGTGAGTGACTCCTCCGATATACACTCCCACATTCTCACTGATGTGCTCTCTGCCTAGGAATGTCGCATTTATCCACTTCGCTGCGATCCGAGTCCGAAAAGTACCGGAAGGCTGCACGGAATGTCAATTTCCAAGCCATGCTGCGGCAGTATGCCCCCCTTGGTGCTGTGGCCCTCATAGTAATCATCATTCTGTTTTGGAAGTTCTGGTAGTCATTATGGTAGGACATTTGCTCGCTGTAGATAGTATTGAACATTGTCACGGATGCGCGACTGTGACGCGCTGATATCGCGATCGGCATCAGTATCTGCGCATTACTTGAGGGCACGTTGCAAGGGAAGCTTGCGTTCCACCATATCATGTATCGCTCATCATCTCCCAATCCCTATGGGCGCGCCGCGTCGCCCAATCCCTACGGGCGCACGGCGTCCCCGAACCCGTACCAGCAGCAGCGAGCGCCGTCGCCGTACCAGGCAATGTTGCCCCAGGGCTCGTCGTACCAGCAGACCCAGACAGTGCCGCACCACCAGCTGCCAGGCAATGAGAGCGTCCCGACGCCGGGGACGATAACGTACACGACGACGGTGACGCCAGACGGGCGCACGACGTACCACCCGTTCAGGTCAGTGCTCATCGGATCCAAATAGTTCGATCGTGTTGATCGCTGTCTTCCTAGGGCGGTTCCTGCCAGGTCGGTCGCCGCTTCCTCTGTCACTCGCGACAGCCGCTGATCCACCGATCTCTGCGATCTCTAGCTACCAGACTGCAGCTGGCATTGTGTCTGGCATCCAGTGGGTGCCCGCGGAGGCTACTCACGTCTTTCCCGTGGGCGCACAGCCTGCGAGCGAGGTGCGCAGACTGTGTCAATGATAAGCCATCTGATCAGTATCATTATGTTCTCTAGGAATTCACAGCGTCTTTCAATCGTGGAACCTTGAACACCGGTAACAAGGACTGGTGAGTTGGCATGTTCCTACTCACAAGCCTCCAGGCTGACTGGATCCATAGGCAGCGAGCTGAGGAAAAACGGAGAAGGAAAGAGGAGAAAGAGGCGGCCAAGCTTGTCCGCGAAAAGGAGCGCTACCGGCGTGAAGACGACGAGCTTCGCTACGCTCGCGAAACCGACAACGCCATCCGTGAGAGGCGCAAGAGCTTCAACGCTGGTCCTCCACCAGCACCGCCCAGTTCCGTGGGCTTCCCTCCCCAAGGCGCTTATCCAGCCAACCCTTACGGTACCCCAGGCTATCCAAACGATCAATCTGCTGGCATCCTCCCAGGATCAGTAGGACCTTACGGTACTGCAGGCTCTGCTCCTTACGGTACTGCAGGCTCTACCGGCTACGGTCGCGAGCGCAAAGTGAGCTCCGGTCTTGGCCTCAGCGACCAGTTCGCCGGCCTGGACATTGAACACAGCGGCGGGCCCGGCCGCCCGAGGAAATACAGCACCCACGAAAGCGCCGCCGAGCGCGCGCGCAAGATCAGTGGCAACTTTGGTGGTGTTCCCGGGTATGCTACAAGTGGCGGCGCAGCGCCCTACGCTCCCGCTACGGGCCCGTACACGAATCCCGCCCAACAGCAGCGCCCGTACTCCACAGCCCCGTACCCGCCTGGTGCGTCCCCGAATATGCGTCCCGGGGAAATTCCCTACGCTGGTGCACCTGGAGGCGGAGGCCAGTATCCCAGCTCGGCGTATACCTCTCCTCGTCCCGATGCATACCCTCCTCCTGCCGGAGCGCCGTACGGTGGCGGTGGTAGTGCGTACGCGACAAGCGCTGGCGCTGCTATTGAGGCTGCGCGTTCCAGGGCCACGACCCCGCTCCCCGGCATGGTGGGGGTTCCATCTCCCCGCGTCCCCGACATGCAGAGCTTCCCCGGTGAGCAGGCGCAGCTTGCCGCCCCCGAGGGCTTTTCCCGCCCCGTCAACGCTGCGTGCCCATATACGCCTTTCGAGCCCATCAAGATCCAGAATATGGATAATTTCCTTGACCACGTTCCGCGCATGCCTGCGGTATTGACGCCACACGATGTGTATCTGGAGGACTGGTCGCGTTTTGTTCAGGTAGGCTCGAATTCTTCTCGGACGAATAATATGGGCTAACGAGATTCATCAGGATCTGGCTCTTGCTTGGGCTGGTCGTCTCCCCGTCCCAGCACTCGGGAATGGACACAGGCCCAAACGCGCAACCCTCTCCGCCGACCTCATCGAGCTCTGGAACACGTCCTTCTTCCTTAGCCGCGGCATCGAGGCCGTCATCTACAAAGGCCGCGAACGGCGCTCTGGCAGCCAATCAGGTCTGCACGATCTTCCATTCCACCTCTACGACGATGAGGACGACGACAGCGACACGACCACGTCCGAGTCCTCAGACTCTGACTCTGGCGGCGAGAAGTACGAAGCGGCTGGGTATGGAGTGTATGGTTCTCGCCCTGGATATGGGCAAGGCCAGATGTCGGAGATTCTGGAGGCGAAGCGTAAACGCAAGCAGGAGAAAGCAGAGAAGAGGAGGAGGAGGAGAGAGAAGAAGAAGAGCCGCAAGGCGAAGGCGAAGGCGAAGACCTATGCATTGGTACTGGTGTGTGTGCAGCCTCCTGGGAGTGCTGGGATGATGCCCGGGAATATGACGCCCGGTGGCATGGTTGGCTCTTTGGGTGGCGGCATGGCTGGATCTATGGGTGGCGGTATGGTTGGCTCTATGGGTGGTGGCATGGGTGGCGGTATGGTTGGATCCATGATGGGTGGCGTACCTATTGCACCGGGAAGCATGCACGGCGGTCACGCAGGTAGCGGGGTCATGCCAGGAGGGATGGGAGGAATTGGGGGTGGGTATTGATGTGAAATTCGTGCGCGAGATAGATCCCCTTCTCGTCTGCAATCTAGATATGTAACATGTAACAATTTGTAACTCATATGGAACATTTATGCAAGTCATTCGATCGGTGAATGCAAAGGGTGGACCACAAACTCGATGAGATCAAGAAAAACGAACTACAGTACACTAAATTCAACTGATGATACACGAAGTACAACTGGTATACATAGGAGAGGTCATCTCCCGAGCCAAGGCAAATTGCCCATAGAGGCTGTCCCCTTCACAACAGCAACGAGCGCATCCTGCATCCATTCCTCACCCTCACGCCACTCCCCGTCCGAACCCCAACTTTGAATCGTAGCTGAAGCGTCCCTGATCCGTCTGTCCATCTCTAGCCTCTCCCATTCATCGTCATCTTCTTCATCGACGTAGCCGTCCTGCAAATCCAGAAGATTGTAATGGATGAGCATTTCGAGGTCGGCGAGAAGATGATTGCGGATAAGCGGGTTCTTCCGAGGATGGAAGGCTAGCAAGCGTAAGATGGATGCATAGACAGCAGAAACACGAGGGACGAGAAGGGTGTGATCGAGAAATTGCGTTGTGTAGAGCTCTGGCGCCTGGAAGCCGGGAAATGAAGCTGGAAAGAGATGGAGATATTGTACGGATCCAAGACGGGTACAGCGAGTGAGGCGGTGAAGTCGGCCTTTTGAATGGAAGACGCCGTCTACTTTGACGAGTAAATTATTCGGCGGGGTGTACGGAAGGTTCATGGTGGAGACTATGTTCGACGCTTCATCCAGCTGCTCGTCGGGGACAAGGAAGGTGAAGTGCTAATTGGGATTGGGATGGTGATGAATTTCGATGGATCATATGATTTTGCGGCTTACCATAGGTACGACTGGCACGCGCAAACTTCTTTGCAAAGACGAGCCCCATAATATCAGCTCGATGCCGGCTTTTGAGAGCTTTCCAAGTGCCTGCTCGACCAGTACAGTGGGACAGGCATCGAAGGGGTCATCTAGTGGCTGTGTGGACGGTTTGTGGCTGGCTTCGAGGAATAGCGGCATAGGTTTGGGCGCAGTGGCGGCCTGCGCCGTGATTGTCTGTGTCATCGACATCGTGGTTTGTGGTCAAGAGGGAGACGGGCACTGCAGCGGTGTGGTCATCGTTCGGAGCTTGATCGGCAAATGCCGAGTTCCACTCAGCCACAGCCACCGATCGTTAATGTACTTTAAACTCGACTTCATCATGACTTCCATCTCAGTGTCGGCTTCTCGCGACCACCAGACTCAGGCTGCCGAGATTCTGTCAGAGCTGTTTGTGCTCCCCAATTGACAGTGCTTACGGCGAATAAACCTTATCCAGACTGGCTGAAATGGACTGTGATCATGCTTACATTGGAGGCTTTGCTTGGTCTCTTCTCGGTAGCACCAGGCCGACAGAGATGAGTAGCGGTGCGGTGACATACCAACTCACTAACCTTGACTCTCTGCACGATATAGACATCTTGATCAGCCCCAAGGAGGGTCAGAACATCTTAGCCATCAGGAACACTTTGCAAGAAAATGATGCACGCTTTGCGATTGCAGGCTTCAAGTTCTACTTCGTCAGGGTGACACAGCTGCTACATCGTAATATGAGTCTTGACTCAATGGTTTCTACCGTAGGAACCGGTAAACCCAGACTTCAGGGATGCAGAGCTTGTTCAAGGAAGCAAAGGCAATGTTCTCATCGAGACCTTAGTTGCCGGAGCACTGGGTCTCCCAAAAGATATCAGCCTACGATTTATAGCCTCTGGCGGACAAGCAGGTATATCAGCGCGTCATAGACAAACCAGGCTTACTGATACAAGCAGAGAAAATACCCATTCTACATCCGACCATACTCATCCTGACCAAGTTCAAGCGTTGGTCCATGACTTGTAGCTCTACTCGTCCCAAGACCGCGCGCAAGAATCGCACGGACAAACAAGACATCGATTTCCTTGTGGTATGGCTTGCCGAGAACAACATGAAGATCGAGTTTGATCAGTACGATGGCAAGCCAAAAGACGAGCTGTTGCAGATGGTTTCGAGATACTATTACGCACTCATTGATGAGGAGAACACTCTCCTGACAACCCTGGAGACTGTACTTCATCTGGCAGATTGGGAGACAATCACGGTCTTGCCACGTCCAGAAGAGGAATCTCTCCTCCCTCCTCCCGACTGATCCAATTGCTACATATGTCTGTCGAACCTCTTCATGATTGCCTTCATGCTACTAACCATTGGCGCTCAAGTTATTTGCATTCGCACCCGTGCGTGATGACGCGGAAGCTAATATAACTCACCACTGGCAGGAAAATCCACTCTCGGGTAGTACAAGTGATAACGTCGAACGCCACGATCACTCCAAGACACCAGCGCTCAGCTGCGGCTTCCCTTTGCCTGGCATGAACTTTCAAGCTCAACTACCCTCCAGAATCGGCATCTTATTGTGTTCTGTGACTAGCGCCCTGGGCAACGCGGGTTGCCTCGTCCGGGCGAACAATAGCTCGAGAGATGAGCAGTTTGGGCGTCAAGTGTGAGTAATGACAGTCAATGACTCTGTATACCGCCGAACAATAAGAATGAAACTGATGTTTCGCTTCGACGTACTTTTAAGTCTAGCAGAGATGATTCACGACTACAATATTCCTCCCCGAAACTACTTCGACGATGTACCGCTTCTCGCGCCGATTTTCCACGGTATCGACTACCACCGTCACGACGCTGCCAGGATATACACTTGAAGACACAGATCTTGACTCGCTTCCCACATATGCAGCTTTGCATCCTTCCCCTTCGACGCCTTTCGCCTCTAATCTTGCTCCAGTGCATTCGTACACTCGTGAGGCGAAAGGCAGCGGTGATCGAGCCTCACTCGTCGTAGTGAGCCATGCTCATGCTAGAAGCGATATACCCGTCATACATTCCGAACTTCCTGTCAAAGGATCCGTGGAACTATGCATCGCTAAACCACTGTCTATTCGGGGCGTTATTGTGCGCGTAAGTATCCAGTCACTCCAATTGCATCGACTGCAGGCTGATATTCGGACTCTCAATCCTGAGTTCATTGGCAGTGTCTTTGGAAGAAACTACCATCAGACAGTCGTTTTTCGATGAGACGATCTTCGCGCTGGATGCAACCAAGACGGGGAAACACATAGCGGGAAGTTACCAGTGGCCTTTCGAGGTGACGCTACCGGTTGCTCCGGTAAATGGAATGGGCCCCACACATCAAGGTTGTCTATTACCGGAGTTCTTCTATGAGCCCAAGAATCCCGTCCAGGTTGTTTACGAGCTGGCCGTGTGTATACAGCGTAGCAAGTTGCAGGAAGATATACAGCATGTCTTTGCAACAATACCGTCTGCAGTATTGCTAACATTCCAGGGACAGATTGGCCACAAACGTCCTGTTCATACCCAAGGTCACACCGCCGCCCTTCTCGCTCAAGCAGATGGCAGCACTGGCAGATCCTCGTGGGAAACCCATACCTGGCCCAGAAACTGACTCGGAAGGCTGGACCAACATCCCTTTCTGTTATTCATTGAAGCAGCATGGCGGTAGCACCGCGGTGGTGGCGGGAAACGTGGGTTGCTGTATCCCTGTCTTTTTTTCAGACTCTCACTTCGGATCAAGTTTTATCTAGCTAACCCGGTGAGCCAATTCTAGAAATTAGACGTCGAACAGCATTCTGACGGATTATGTGAAGCTTGTCTACACCAGGGGATCGGTCATTGCCTGCCAGGTTGTCTTGGTGGAGCCCAGCGCCTTCTCTGCTGATCTTGATCCACGTACAACCTTCAAGGTTCATCTTCGTCGGCTTGTGACTTTTCTTGATCCAGCGGGACGCTCTGGTGGCAGAGGGAAGAGGACTGGTAAAACAGTATCCTTCGAGGTCGAAGTTTCTGCTGTGAACTGGTACAGCATAGAACGTCAAGAGGATAAACTGACTGCGCGAGGCGAGATTCATGTGCACGATGAGTTGCCCGTGTCATCCAGTCATCCAGCCTTTTCCGTCGAGGTAACAATTGATTTCTCTCTTGGGACGGTTAACTGACAGTTTTGCGTGTGTGAAGTACGCCGTTGTCATACCGCCCTTCGAGTCGTCCAAGCTGCGAGCTAAGGAGGGGGTTAATCAAACCCAGAGAGTTGAAGTAGCATCTGATTTCGCGGAAGGGCCGCAAGCCAGTACATTTCCCGAGAGACTGGACTCCAACTTGAATCTCGTGTCTTACCACCAAGGCGCCCTAGCTTCTCACTTCCGGCTGAGCGGGGCACTACCACCGGCAAGAAAGGAGGCGAAGTTGAATATTGGTTATTCCAATATATATTGGTTATTCCAATATTCGTATCCCAAAGGAACGACGCACTAATGCGGTGTAATGAGCTCAACCTTGTGCATGGTACCCATTGTTACATTGTATGCTGTTCTCAAGTGGACGATTCATATTTTTGTGGATAATCACGCGTGCGAAGTCCACTGTGCGAGAATCATGGGAAGGTACCGGATGAGACCACTGCGTAAGTTAGTAATCGCGCTGTCAATCTGATATAACCGAGAAAATTTTGTGTTCATGAGAGTGAGGGATCTCGAAATTAGGCATGTTGTCTGGTAATATGAACTTAGCCAACTGGGCAAATTACTGTTGGGGCTTTCCACTACCACCCGCGACCACGGCCATTCGAAGGGTACCCTCCGCGACCAGTTGCGTTGTAGCCATAGGTGTTTGACGGCGGAGGCTGACCATATCCTCCATAGCTCTGGGCTTGAGCTGGAGGCTGGCCGTAACCGCCATATCCTCCGGTGTTCTGATTGCCGTAGCCGCCATGAGCACCACGGTCAGGCTGTGAGCCGTATCGGTCGTATCTGCCTCCACCAGATGCGGCATTGTAACCTCCGTATCCTCCACCAGCACCAGCACCACCTCCATACCCTCCACCATATCCACCATCATGTCCGCCACCACGTGAATTGTATTCACCCCCTCCATAAGCTTGAGGCGGGCCACCGCGAGGAGCGCCGCCTCTTGGAAGTCCGCGAGACGGTGGTGCATTATAGCCACCTCCGCCGCCATATCCTCCGCCTCCATATCCACCGCCATATCCACCTCCATACTGCTGCTGTGCCGGAGCGTTGTGATGTCTCGGCTGCTGGTACGAGTTCTGGTTGTCCGAATACGACCCTTGACCACCGCCTCTTCCCCCACCACGCCCGCCATCATACCCATTCCTGTCTTGTCCTTGTCCACGATTGTTGTTGCCCCATGAACTGCGCGCATGGAAGGGGTCCTTTGATCTATCACCGTACTGGTTGAAGTTGCCACGACCCCTGCCACGTCCGCGACCGCCATTACGCGCATGCTCGAGATCCTGCGCTCCTAGAACGCGCGCTGGCTTTTTTACGCCAGGTAGCAGCATAGATCTATGTGGCGTCAACTGCTTGGGGAAGAAGTAGAGTACCGAGAGGGAACGATCATTCTTGATGTCGGGAAGCTCTATCTGAGTCAGAGGGCTGTAGTACGTTGATCCAGGAATACACTCGGGATTAGGAAGAACACTGCCGCTGACGCCTCTGCTGAGTTTGACGTCCAATTCGACGGGCTGAAGATATGATTGATAAATCATCGCGCGCCAAGTCAAAATGGTCAAAGCTTACATTCTTCTTATTCTTTCGTTTGCCGTACAACGCTTCGTAGAATGGATATATCGGATGGTCGTCGGCTGCGAACACAACCGTGTTGCCTATCGTGTTCCGCCGAACTTGTTCTTCCGTAAGTTTGGGGTAGTGCAGAGCCATGGATTCCAGCAAGCGCTTGGGGTCAATGAAAGGTAGCAAAGCAACACCTTGCCACGCCATCTTCTTCCCGTTCATATCAATCTGGAACGTTTCGGGGTAGAAATCAATGATCGGCGAGTCCTCGTCCGTCATAAGGCAGTGGAAAGGTTCGGGGATGTGAACCTTACTGTGGGTCCGTTAGAGCTTTATGACAGTAACAAAAGAATGCCAAGACGTACCTTGCAGCCGGAAATACACCCATAAGTTGTTCGTAAGGGTTGAATGGTTGACCGAGATCGAACTTGATGTCCATGTTCTCGACGTCTGTGAAGTCTGCAGCGAACGGTGCAAAGTGGTGTGGATAGTACCATTGCCACGATGGTGCCTGGCTGGGGGATCAGAAAGGATTGGAGAATCGCACAAGAAATTCTTACGCCTTGGTAATAGTATCCTAACACCCATGCCATTCCTTCCACGTAACTTTTGGCGACGCTGGGTAAATACAGTCGTGAGTGAAAGCCGCAGAGAGACATATGGAAGCAGACCTCTTCCTGAACTCCATATCGTTGGGCTCAGCACCGAACTTTTGTCTGTAATACCGATCTTTGTAGCCGGGTTCCCACAACCTATACGCATACTCCCATAAATCGTCATTAGAGAACCTCGGATTAACCACGCACTTGACAGTGTCCTCTTGTTCGACAGTCCCATCTGCGTTCACCTTGAGAGCCAGGCTGGGGGCAGCATCGTCTTCTTCTTCCTCGTCAGGCAAAGTCTCGTCGGCCTCATTCTCTGCGTCATCGTCGTCTAGCTTACGCTTGACGCCGGCAGAGCTGACGCTGCCTTCTTCCACGCCAGCAAGGTCGCTATCAGCAGAACCCATAGCTACATCAGCGTTCGAAGCATCATCGTTCTGAATGGGTGCCGCAGCAGGCCGCATATGGCCACCAGCACTCATGGGCGACGCATCAAGAGTCGCCGACGGCAAGTTCGTCGTGATGGGGGGCTTCGGGGGGAGGGAGGACGACAAATCAGGCGTCATAGTCGCCGATGGCGGTTTGGGGGGAAGGGAAGCATTGACAGGCTTTTTGTCGGCACCCTGCAGTTCTGCTCTCAGCACTTCTGCAGCACTCAAATTTGCCATGCGGATCGCACGGATGTTCGCGACAACATCACTGTTTGAACCAGCCAAAGCTTGCTGAGCAGCGGGGGCGTTCTCGAGCGCCTGCGCATTCTGAGGTCCACCAAGACCCATGGAATCAGCAGTTGCAGCAAAGTCATAGTTGGAGCTCGGACGTTGTGGAAGGGGGTGACGAGATGATGTATTCGAGGAATTAGACGATGCAGTGGGACCATTAGATACAGAGATATCGTTATCGATCCTGCGGCGTTTCGAGTTACTCGCTTGACGGTTTTCGGCTGGAGTTCGTGGTCAGCAGCCTTACAACCTGATGATCATGGAACGGACGGACCTTCACGTCTCCTTCTGAAAATCTCGTCTTCTCTACTAGAAAGTCCCTCGAGGATAATCTGAACGCGAGCCAGCTCAAGTTGTCCGTGGTTTGTCAAGTAGCCACCCATGCGCGGCAATTCTTGTTTCCATATCTTTAACAGTGTATCAATGGCGCCTTCGCGAATCTCAAGGGATGGGAGATGTGGCAGGAAATCGTTCCCGACAAAGAATATGAGCAGTACCCAGTCATCTAGAGCTCTTTCAAAATCAAATGGGAAGGCAGATTGAGAGACGTCAAGCTCCACTTCGAGATATTCGCGCAGGGTAGAGACATCGAGGAAAATGAATGGTTTGGGCTTTTCAACGGTAGCCTTGGCTCTCATCTGAATTGCGTCGTCCGATTCAGCACATTGAGCGGCATAGTGACCTTCTTGGCCACATTTTCGGCAAGCAGTAGAATTCGCGTCAGCAAACACATCCTCTCGTAGAACTTTGAAGAAGGGTTCGTGAGTAGCTAGAGCAAGCATGATTAGATCAGCATCCTAGAGCATGTGTAAGCCTGGGTCAATGTGAAGAGACATAGAACGCACAAGACCATAAATAACATGTTTCGTATTGGGGTCGTGGCCGGAGTTGACTCTTTGGCGGCGAATGAAATCCATGATCTTATGTTCACCTTCACCCGGAACCGAAGCATCGGAAATGATGACTTGGATCTGTGACAGAGAGTTAGAGAGTCAGATAATGGAGAGTGTGAACACAAACATTCTTCCACCCGGCGTCGGAATTCATCTTCTGAACAACCCAGTAGCGAAGAGAAGCTGCGAGGAGAGCCATGAAGGGGGTTCCGGGAGTGATGGCGTTGGAGTCCCAGGCTTTCTTGGCTTTTTCCTCTTCCGTAACGGTTTTACCCATACCTTCCCAAAGCAAGAGCGACTCCTTGCGTGCCTCCTCTTTGTCTTTCGCTTCCTGCGCTGCACGGAAGCGACGCGACCGCTGTTGATTCATCTTGGCTCGTGGTGCGACGCCATCTAGGGAGAGTCAGAGGGCTCTGTTACTAAGACCTGCGAAAGATGAGACTGACCGATAGCCATGAACAACAGTTTACGAGGGCGTATCATGTTGACAACCCGCTCAGTGTATTCGAAGATGGCGAGCATCATTTCGTCTTCGGTTTCCGGTGCGGGCTACGAGGGAATGTCAGCATGTTTGAGGAGAAGGGCATGTCGGGTATACCTTTCCTTCCGGATGGGTACAAGGATGAACCTAGAGAGCCGTAAGCGACTGGAGCAGTAGTAGAGTGGTGCAGCGTACGATGCCGTTCATGTCAAGATATAGATTGTCGAATTCGACTCCGTTGGGGTTGGGATCCGCCATGTTGAGTGGGATAGTGACATCGCCGTCGCCGTCAGTGCGCACAGTGACCTCTTCCTCGACAACCGCATCGACTAGAGAGACCGTAAGACATTTTCCACAGGAAGTGAAGGGATACTGACTGATTTTCGGGTATTTCTTGCTGAGCCAGCGAAAAAGCGCCGGAACACCCTGTTGCCGCCTGAATGAGCAACAAATCACAGGGAGACGAAAGACACACCATTTAAATCAATATTAAGTGAGATTTAATATAATAAAAAGTTTCCAAGGCGTTGTTGAGTCCGTGGTCGTCGTGGTCGGTGGACAGGTTTGAACTTCGAAGAGTTGTGATGGCAAGGGCCGAATGCAGCAGAGCCACGTGGGGCTCGTCTGCTGTATGACTCGAGCTCGACCTGCATTGACTCTCCTCGCTCTCCCTCCTTCCCGCCGCCCCCGACTCTCTTGTCACCGCCCACCACGATGGCTGCAGCGATCATGAAAGAGCCATCCGCGCCATCCGGCTCAAAGCCTACACCACCCCAGCAAACCCAGCCATCGCAGAAATCAATGACGAAGGCGGAACGGAGAGAACTGCAAGAGAAACAACGGGCCGCGAAACTGGCCCAGAAGCAGCAGATAGGCGGGCCATCGGCGCCGTCGGCGGCCAAGGCGAAATCCACCGCGGCGCCACAGAAGAAACCACAGGCTGCAGACGCCGCCAAATCCAAGGACGCATCGGCCGCTGCGAGGGATGCCGGGGCGGCGGCGGCGGCGATGGACGATGCAGCGAGCGGGCTCAAGTCGCGTGGATTGCGCATATTCTCGCATTTCGGCGTGCCCAAGGCGCTGGGATCGGGCGTGAAGGACACCACGGACATCCACCCGTCCATCGTGCGGCTCGGCCTGCTGTTTTCCGAGTTCAAAATATGCGGCGCCAATGCGCGCTGCATCGCGACTCTTACCGCGTTCAAGACTGTCATCCAGGATTACAGCACCCCGCCCAACAATACCCTTGCCCGTCACCTCATGACCTACATTTCCCCCCAAATCACGTATCTTGTCTCTGCACGGCCCATGTCAGTCACCATGGGTAACGCTATCAGGCAACTCAAGCTGGAGATAAGTGGATCAGATATTGATCTACCAGAACAAGACGTGTGTATCCTTCTAGCCCGATACGCCACAGCCCTCATTTCGTTGTAGGCAAAAGACGAGCTCTGTCAGAAAATTGACAACTACATTCGGGACCGTATCATCATAGCCGACGAAGTCATCCAAGACTTGGCCGGAAAGAAAATCAAAGATGGCGACGTTGTCTTGACATTTTCCAGGTATGTACGCTTGAGCTCTGCTCTCTTCCTCCACTGATGTTCTTCAGATCATCTCTGGTCCAGAAAATATTATTACACGCCCATGCTGAGGGCAAGCGATTCTCAGTCATAGTCATCGATTCCCGACCGCTGAACGAAGGCAAGGCCTTACTAAAAGCCTTGACCTCTGTCACTCCTCCTGTCCCATGCACCTATGCTCTTCTATCCGCCCTCCCTTCCCTCATCACAGAAGCTTCAACAGTCTTCCTCGGCGCGCACTCCCTTCACTCGAACGGTGCCGTCTATTCACGCGCCGGCACCGCCATAGTCGCGATGATGGCTAAAGCACACGGTATACCCGTTGTGGTTTCCTGCGAGACGTACAAGTATAGCGAGAATGTTATGCTTGACGGCTTTGGCAAGAACGAGCTAGGTAAGGCGCATGCATCTTTCAATCTTACACTCTACTGACCTCGACTGCAGCGCCAATCAAATTCTCACCCTCAGATCCCAAACCGAACGCTCATTTGGAAATCTTGAACCCATTGTACGATGTTACTCCTCCTACCAGTATTACCGCCGTCGTGACCGAAGTCGGCATGATCCCACCGAACAGTATTAGTTCCATTCCGCTTGCACTGGGTGTGGCCATGTTGTAAATATACATAGTATGCAGTCGTAACATTATTGTAGCATCTTGCTTTGTGTAGCTATACTATTCTCGCATTACTTACGATACCATCAATGCACAGACCTAAACTACAATCAAAAGGTGAAGGTATGATACAGTCCCGAAAGTTACATTCATCTGCTCATTGCTGGCCTGAACGTTCCCGAACGCTTGGCGTTGCCAACACCGACAGGCGGAAACACTGATGATGAACGTCAGCATCAATATTCGCTTGTTAGTGCAAAAAATTGAGAGCAAGCACTAACCGCGCTGCCCCTGCCGCGGCTGCTGTCCCCAACCTGATCGTCTCCGACCACCGCTCCCCGTGCTACCTGCGCTTCCACTACTCAGCAGATTCTCAACCTCCCGCGTACTACTACTGTCGGAAACGTTGCCAGAGCGATATCCCTGAGGCGCCTGTTGCATCTGCACAGATTGTCTTTGCATAAGCGCTTGTTGCGGCGTAAGACGTGGCCATGGGCCGGGCGCTTGCCGCATGACAAGAGGCGTGCGTTGAATCTATCAATGCTTCAGCTGATAATCATAATCGCCAAAACGCGTCTGCACCTACCCCATTTGCTTCCATACCACCTACTACGGCACCCACGTCCATACCCGTATTCATGTTCATGTTCACGTTCACGTTCCCTCCCATCATGCCGTTGTTATTGCTGAGACCTGGCCGCACTCCCACTCCCACTCCCGCGTTCATACCGTTCACGTTTGCCGCGAACGCACGTTGCCGGCCTTCCTCGAAGGAGGATGGTTTCTGCACTTCCTCTCCGCCGCCACCACCGTTCGGGAGTCCGCCGAGAAGAGCCTTGCGTTTCATCTTGTCGTGTTGGGCCTGCGCGGACATCGTATGGAGCAAATGGGCAGAGTGGATATGTGTAACACACCTTCAGCTTCTGATATTCGCGATCCCGATCTCTTGAACCTTCTTGAAGCTCCCTTACTTTGCGTCGCTCGACTTCCAGATCGCGCTCGAGCTCTAGATGAATGACTTGTTGAGTCCTCTGTCATCGGGATCACGAACACGTATGATTACCGGCAATCTTGTTATTCATGAGTCCTATCTCACTATTCGCTGGTTGGGGTATATGAAACCGCATGCCATCATGGATGAACCATCAAACCTTCACGAACAACGCTATCGAGCTGTTTCTGCGATTGCGCGTGTTTGTCCGTGAGATTGCGTACGACAGCTTGCTGGAAGGAACTGTACAGGGATGATGTTATGGCATATGGGACGGGAAGGACGGTCGAGGCTAACCTTTCTTGATATATCTGATACTGCCAGAATGAGATGGCGCGGGAACAAATTTCGAGGATTGTTGAGGGTGCCAAGCCAGAAAGGACGGACTAGTAGTACGACGTAGGTGAACGCGCGAGATGGTGGAATATATGCGTCCATACCGTCTTATAGTCATTGGTCGGGTGTAATGAGCAGACCTGGATGTGTTTGGATCAACGTGGGCAGAAATTGACGCGTCGTCCGAGAACATACCACGACGTCGTCTCTGATTTGAGCGTGATCATCAGCAGAATTCTTCCATTATTCTGTGCCATAATACTGACGGTTCAGAGAGGGATGCCTCGCAAGCTGTCAGAATATAAGAGAAAGAGTCTGGGCCATAGCTGTATCAGCTTACCGGGACAGAGGCGAGCTGCATTGAAAAGCTCGTTCGCGCATTCCACTGCGCTCTATCAATATCCGAGGACCCATGAATACATGCAACGCACCACAGAAGATATGCGAGCCTATCACAGCAGGTATCAGCCAATACATCCCAAGCCCATCCCGTCACTCACAAGTCGTCTGAATGGCACGTTCGGCTTAGATAGAGACAGGCTGAGATGGACGTTGACACTCACAACGACAGCCTTGTCCGACAGCGACTTGCGGCATGTCAGTCGGTTACATTTGAGATCAGTGTCCATTCACCGCGACATGTAAGAGAGACAGCAATATCCAAGATGACGGGCAGAAGGAAGCCGCTTTTGGGAATTCTTGCGTGGCGTCACAGCGTCACGTGGACGCGCTTTGATGAACCTGCTGATGTCGAACTCAGTCCGAACTTCGAAGGCAGTGGTGAGCTGAAAGCATGAGGACGCTGACCTGGCGCACAGTCTTTGTCTTGTTAACTGCAAATTGAGGCACTTCGGTACATAGACCCAAAATTCGAAGGTTGTGCGGCATACAGTGTAGCTTTTATTAGGTACAGAGATGCCCTATGGCAGATAGTCTATTGAGAGTGTACTTATCGGTGAATAGTTGCGCTACTGTACAGTGTACAGGTAGATATATGCATATGTAAGAATGTCCAAGATAGCAGAGCATGGAGACAATAATGATAAGACAATCACGGTCGTGAAAGATAGAAAGGAAAAGAGCAGGACTTGGGACATACATGTACAACGTTAGAACATTTCAGTCTCTTCTTAGTCTTCCGTTCTTCTCATCGTCCAGGTATAAACCAATTGCCACGAGATCCTGACCTGCACGGCGAAGGTAGCCTGCAAGCACATGCCGGTCAGCCTGAGGGAGTAGCACGGCGAGCTTGTCCAGCTGCGCTTCGAAAGCCGGGTCAGATGCTTCGTGGGGTACAGGAGACATGACCCGCGGGGCAGAATGGCCGTCAGTAGAGTATGTGTCGCTGTGACTCTCGCTGGTGCGGGGTATGCTGACCGTCTGGCTTCGACTCATGCGCTTCCAGCCACCAGGCGGACGAGGACCGCCGGGAACGGAAGGGGTCATGGTAGGCCGCTTGGTCAAAACGGCACGCGGCATGGATTGCGACGAAGACAAGGGGCTCTGGGTTGGTTGAGGCGTGGGACCTCTTCGTGTGGTCGACACACTCCCCTTGCGACCCAATGAAGCAAAGAACCCGGTCTTGGCGATAGAAGATGTACGCGGGGGCAACGCCGGGTACGGGAGGACCGAGCTAACGGTGCTGCTAGCCGGTGACGAGAGATCAGTCGCGACTCCCGCGTCTGGACGCGTCGGAAACGTGACCTCGCTTGCCTCGCTACCGTGGCTGACATTTCTGGGCTGTGGCGTGAAGATGGCGGTACTAGGAATGCTAGGTCCGCCTTCGTTGAGTGTGGCGGAACGTGAGCGGAGTTTGGCCTCCATGATCCAGTCACCTAGACCGCAATCGTAGACGTAGAGTTCGTTAATTTTCTGGGTGTAAATGCGACACCGTTCGAGCGAGGTCATTTTGCTAGCGTGAGAGGGAGGGTGGAGTTCGGGACAATACATGGCAGCAGGATAGAGAGCTTTGATCTTGGGTGGTTTAGCTAATGGGGAGCGGAGGTGCTGTTCAGGCGGTGAGGGTGTTCGTGAAGCAAGGGATGGCGAGCGTGAAATGGACATGCGTCTGAAACCGCGGGTGAGACTGTTCCGCAGACTCTTTGGAGGCGGCGACGGCGTTGGTGGGACGACAGGGTCGGAATGGTCATCTGAGATGGAGAGCTCCGCAGATACACGCTTCTTCTTCTGTGGCGACACGTCGTGAAGACTGGTGTTGCGCGGCGGCGGCTGTATAATGAGTGGCGTAATAACGACCGGGACGGGAGACGGAGGGGGAGATGAAGTCGCTTCCAATTCGGGGATCGACGTTTGATCGACCGACGGCGAAAATGCGCCTTCGCGCCTGTGCACAGACTTGGCTGATGGTAAAGGAGATCTACAGCAGCTGTTAGCAAAGTCAACAAGATGGCCGTCGTGTTGCTCACGGTGTGCGCCTCGCCAATGCTGCCTCGACAGAGGGCGGCAGCTGCAAGGCCTGCCGGACGGCATCCAGCTGTTGCTTTTTCCGGGGATCGAGAACGGGCGGAGGGGGTAGGGGCCCGGCGGTCGCATGCACGCCAGGCTGGTAGTTCATGTAGGAGCCAGCGTCGACGGCCTGGAACGTCCCGACAACGACAGGCGGTGCGACCGGCATTGCTATGTCTTTCCGCTCGCCTATCTCCGGCGTCTTGATGGTTTGCACGCTCTGGCCTGTCGAGCGGCGTTTCGGGCCCAGCTCGGGTCGGATGTCCTCCACGGCGTGCGACTGCGAGCGCTGGTGCTTGAACGCCGAGTCTGGCGGCACTACAAGCGCGATGTCCATTCCGTTGGTCGGTACAATAGCCAGTCTCCGGCGGTCTCCCGCCTGTGTGGTCTGCGATAGCACTCTGCGCGACGCGGACGAGGGCGTCTTTGGCTCGATTATCGAGTACTCGCTGTCGCTGCTGGCGTCAGAGTAGTCGGACGAGGAGCTGGACGTCGGGGACTGTGGTTGCCGTCGTCGTTCGCGACGGCTTTGAAGCGGTTTGGCGTCGTGCAAGACGCCCTGGTCGGCGAGGGGGCTTTCGTAGTAGGAAAGCAAGGCGTCTGTGTCGGTCCTTATAAGCATGGGCCGGTTCGAAGAGGACGCATGGTCGCGTGTCATTGAGGTAAAGGACAGAGGAGCCTGAGCAGATTGGCCTGCCCCCATTAGGCAGTCGTCCCTGCACACTGCGGTGCAGCCTTCGTTTCACTGCGCAAACCGCCGCTATAGGCTGGTTAGCTTTCCATCGGGCTCTGTACCGCAATCGCGGTAGCGCAGTGCTCCCGTTAGTGCGATGTATTTCCACTGTCTTTCCGTACAACCGAATGTCGGCTTCTGGTCTCGTGGGTTCCCTTGTGCTCAGAATAGTCACCGTATGTTGCTCGCTATCACAGGCATATACCCACGTATGGCTGCTAAACATCGCGAGTGTAACACCCTGAACGTTCACGTTGTTGATGCATCAATCCACGTCCTCAATCTCTGACGCCACCAGCATCTGTGATATGTCCGCGAATGGTCAGAATAGGCTCTTGATCCATACGTCTGCTCCGTGTGGGTGTCAGGTAGTCCACAAGCTGAGACGCCTGAGGCGTTTGGACGTCGGGCGTCACTCTCCGATTCGTGAGGGTCGTTCAAACTTCAGACACAATTCATCGGGCCCGTCCACCGTGATGACTACCATTCAATTCCAGCCACACATGCTGTCCTTCTTGTCTCTCCCTCTCATGCAGTCTGCCAGTCAACCGAAGCCAGAAGACATGATATGCATTGCTTTGAACCTAAAGACCAATAAGATAGAGAAAGGGGGGCATCACTATGTCGACACCATCCCCATGTCCTCCCCGTCCTCTCCAAATATCTCATCAAATATCTCTCTGCCTTCAGTCGGCAGCGGAGGAAGCTCGCGCTTATTCCGCATTCGCTCGTCGTTCCAGAGCCCTTCCAATGCCTCTGCCAGGCTCCGCAGTCCAAAGAGAAAGCCCTTGTCCGGCTCATCGGGATAGTGTGGCGGAAAGCGTGCGTAGATTAGTCCTGTTTCGTCATCCACCTCAGCTTTGTACCCAGCCGACGAGGCACTGACCCCATGTGGGGGCATGTCCTCCCCCGGAGACGGGTACGGAAGCCAATCAGAGCCCGTTGTCGTGTGCGCAAAGTCCACGATCCGGACGTTCAACTCTCCCCGCGAGCGAGGCTCCTGCAGAAGATGCTCGCTATGAGACCGTCGTAACGGAGGTTTACCCTCGCGATCCCGCCGTTCCATGCTCTCTGCACGCTTTGACGAGGACAGTGGCGCGGATGCCCGGAACGCATCCTGGGACTCACGATCCCCATCGTAGATCAGCAGCAGACTGCACCCATAGAACCGGTAGCCCTTCAGTCGATTGATGATCCGAGCAAGGCCATATATCTTCTGTAACAGCAATGGAATCTGGTACGACAGCAGTCGCTCCCCATCATGCAGGAAGCTCTCTAGAACAGAAGCGAAGTCCTTCGCCAAAACCTCTCGCCCTGCGTACTTGTCCTGGGTCACGTATTCCTGTGTTGCATTGTTCCAGACCTGCATGCCACAGAGACGGACACCTAGAGTTCGGCTCGTCGTGCGATCGCACTTTTTGCGCTGCGACTTCTTCTTGGCTGGAGTCGCGTCCATCCCGTACTGGCGCGTCCCCATCTTCAAGTCCATGACGCAAGGATGCTTGTGACGGCCAGTCAGGTCTTCCATGAGGATGAAGTGGTTTTGCCGGGTGGTGGCGGCGGTGGCGCGGGGTGGTGCACTACGCGATCGGCTGCGCGACTTGTTGAGACATTTCGACTCCATGTCAAAGACGCCCATGCGCACTTCACGCTCAAGAACCTCGAGCTTCCCTGGCGATGCGATCACGGTTTCGCTTTGCACGCGGCGGATAGGTTGATTATCGATGCGGAGCTTCTCCACCTGGCTCAGCAGCTTGCGCGGACGCCGCTTTCGCCGTCGATCCGGCTTCCCTAGACCTCCGTCCCCTTCAGCATCAGCATCGCCCTCATCCTCGATAGCACCAGACCAGCGACCGCCCGTGCGCCGCCTGAAACGACGAAGGACCGTGCTGAAGACGTGATCCTTGAGCTTGGTATTGACCATGGTGGAGCCTGTGCCGTCGAACAGGCGTGGTGGCCGCTCCTCGTCCGAAGCTGCGCTGTTACGCGCCGGAGCTTCTGCCAGCTGCGGAGGTATAGACCGCAAGGAGACACGCGGGGAATTGGCAGGTGTAGGAGCGAGAGCTAGTGGACTGCTAGCCTTAGCGGGGATGACCATCGCGCCGTCCTTACCAAGATCGGGACTAGATGCAGCCCCGTTGTTGAGCTGTTGCCTCTGCAGTTGCCGGTGTGCCCAGCTGGTAGCGGTGCTATGGGAAAGTGAGCGGTTCCGGCCGTTATGGAGGAGCCACTCTGGGATGATATGACGATTACGTTCGAGGACGACTTCGGGCATTTCTGCATCGTCGCTGTCTGTATCGCCGCCGTGAGATGTCTCGAATACGGAGTGGGGTATGTGTGAGGTTGCGGCTTTCATGAAGGGCGGGCGAGGGGTAGTTCGCGAGGGTGATGAGGGTTTTGGGACACGGCGGTAGCTGACGAGCATGACACCGAGATATCGAGGAATGTAGGCGAGAAGGGGAGGAGCTTCACGTTCAACGGCTTCATAGAAGAGGTTCTCGCGGGACACAAGGGGCTGAGTGGACGAGGCATCAACGAAAAAAGAGGTGAAAACATTTGGTGGCTATGTACCTTGCATACGGCTCGCTTCGTAAACTTATAGATTGCACTGTGCCCGCCGACTTGGTTGCGAAAGGGCTTGAGTGGTATATGGAGATCAAGCTCATCCTCATCGACCGTGTCGCCGCCTTCGTCCCCGTCGTCGCCGTTGTCGGCAACTTCGTCGTCGACGTATGACTCGTCCAGGGCGTTGTGGCCCGGAAATGAAGTGGTCGAGGTCGTCGTTGTGGCAGAGCCGGATTCCCAAGTAGACTCATCGTCGGTCGACCACGGCGAGACAGAGAACATGTCTTTGGGCGACAATGGCCGCGGTGGAGTCGGTATCTGGCGCTCCATGCGTCGTCCGCGCCCCTCCATGACGCCCTTGCGCCAGTTGGCGAGATCGGCGAGCTTCATGTCCCGCCCGCTCGACTTTCTGGCGCCGTGCGACGAGCTCCCATCGGTGCCCTCGTCCCGCTCCCGCGTCCGTACTCGCTGCAGGGCCGTCACACTCTTCTCCCGCCTCAGCGCCGCAGTTTCGCGGTCCGGCCACTCCGAACGCTTCACAAACTCGTATTTCTCGGCAACATTCTCCGTCGACTTGCTCGACGGCCCCGCGTCGCCCGAGTCCTTGAAGAGGCGCAGTGTGGCGGCGACCTTGCGTCCCAGTGGCGGATGCACGTCGGAGGAGCTCTCGGATCGCTGGACCATGGGGCGGGATGGCGGGAGGGTCATGGCTCTGTTCGACTTGCGGTAGATTTCGGTCGTGTAGCCATCGTCGTCGGTGGAATCGCTTGCGCGGGATCGGGCCTTTGTGCGTTTGGGCGCTGGCTTTGCGGATGTCGGCGACGCTGTCGTCGGCGAGGAGAGCGGGAAGTGGTATTGCTTTGTCCCCATGCGAGCGCGGCGGGAAATACGGAGAAATAACAAGAAAATCCGCCAAGAAATCAACCAGCAACAACGACGTCGTTCACTATAAAACTTGGATCCCCAGGGCCGAGATATCCCAATTCTGTGCTGACAAAGAGCCACGTGTGGACGGACGCACGTTGTCTGGTTACGGCAACTCTGTGAACGTTTCTTCCTCAGCCACCGTCATGCCACGGCCAGTAGCAATGTTCCCTCTGTCTTCGCATCGATCCGTTCTCGTTGTTTTAGCCTTTTGGCGTGCTATGCAGGTCGCCGCTCACAAGACACTGATCGCTCCGTGTCCGGACGGATAACACGCCCATCGCCGTCCAGACAGTGAGTTCCCGACTGGTTGCCTTCATCACGGGGGCGCGGTCACTGGCCATCAATCACCGCACGTCGCACGATCCAGCTCGAAATAGACATCTCCTCATAGCCTCGGCGCAAACTCAATTCGCATCCTGCTCTGAGTCTCGGTCTCGAAGTCTACCCCAGATCACATGCATTTGTGGGCGGGGCGAACATGGTGTCCGACACCTGACGCGACACACTACAGCTCCCGCACGCGGAAAAGACCGCTCGACATCTCATATCACTGAGTTCTCTCACCTGGCTCTTTGTGCTGTTACCCGTAGGCAATCTCTTGTTTACCACGACTACTTCAGCTCGCACCTGGGCCCTTCCCCATTACTCCCATGTTCCTTTAATCTCTCTGTTTTCTCGGTCTATTCACGTTCAGGGATCGTTACCTCACTCTCGCGGAAATTGACCTCTACTGCTGTCTTGCGCCGGTAAGCAGACCTGGGCAACTCGCGTTGACGTTGTCTAATCAAATGTTCAGCCATCATGAAGCGCAACGGACCACATTCCGAACCAGTCTCGACCTCCTCTCCTCTCCCTCTCCATGCGCGATACCAAACATCACCGACTCAGCACAATGTTCGCGTGCGTGTACTTGCTTCCAGGGTTCCCCATGGAGACGCTCTCGCGGGATACACAGCAGGCTATTTTCGAATCAACCGGTCGTCATTCACGTTGTCATAATCATACTCCTCGTCCAGTTGTCTCGCCCCGTCTCGCACGGTCGTTTTCACCTCAATACAAAAATGACAGCAGACAACGTTCATCTCATCTCGTCCCGAAGCTTTTACCGCTCGGGCCGCTGTACGTGTGAAATCAGTGCCGCCACAGTTCTAACTTTTCGTAAACGTCCACGACCTTGCCTTCTCGCCCGAAGCGTTTGCGGATCAAACAGGAACTACATCAACGATATCAAGAACGCTAATCTCGAGCAATCGGTCAAGGTTTCAGACAGGTTTCAGAACTAATCTGCGCAATGAGTAAGTATCAATCCGATCAATTGTTCTTGATTAGGTGCACTCGCTTCGCGTGTGGCGGCAACAAGCGCTTTGTAAGAGCATTGTCCAAGTGCAAAAGTAAAGTTCGGAGGACAAAGTGACCACCATGGCATTTGACATCACATATGTCAGCCACAATATGTAAATATATGACAACAAAGCTCGGTATATAATCGTGTGATATCATGGGATCCTCTTTTTCCCCCAACTACTACTACTAGCAACAAGGTAATCCACCTGATTATCCCCCTTCTTCTCACACTCACACACATCCGACAGTCATTGTACGGACTTGAAATGTCATTCAAGCCGGACTATAGCAATCC
Organism: Strobilurus luchuensis; assembly: GCA_019915105.1. Lineage (NCBI taxonomy): Eukaryota > Fungi > Basidiomycota > Agaricomycetes > Agaricales > Physalacriaceae > Strobilurus > Strobilurus luchuensis. The sequence goes on along the minus strand of JAHLMJ010000007.1, from coordinate 998,120 downwards.
CCTGCATCATCAATTGAGCGGCATTTCCGGAGGGCTGGGCATCACTTTTGGGGTCTCTGGCAATCAAGGAGAAGGTCTCCCACCCTCATTGGCACGCAAACCTTCCCAGCCAAGGAAGGGCCTTTCCTGCCTTCTTGCAGAGTCCGATGTCTGTCCGATCCCTTCATTGGCAAATCAGAGTCTCACAAACCTTCAGACTCAAGGCCGGGGTAGTCCAGCATCAAACATACCTATCCACAAGCACCAAATAGGACCGATATTTGCTTTCTATCGGCCTTCCGTGCCACTTGGGCATGATGGCAACAACTACACAAAATATAATCTGCAACCCCTCCGAGAGCGAGTCAAAGGGAAAACGGACCCGATACCTATTCCCACGCCAATCATTTCTGTACCCGGGTTCATTCGTATGGGCACCATAGTTGAAGGTCTGTCTTCTTTGGCTCGGAGGCCAGAAGCAAATAATCAAGCTCTCTCAGATACCCCAGGCCAACAGCTCAAACATCCCAAAGTTGCAGAGGAAGCAACATTTGCTCCTGCATCCTCTGCAATCTCTCCCGATGTGGATGTGGCAGCGACGTCATCATCGGCATCCGGTCCGCTGACCCATCAAATCGTCGTTGATCACTCACGAAATTCTCACGACCTACCTTCGGAATTCCACGCATGTCTCCAGCGTGCACAGACACCAGAGGTTCATCTGCAGCCCATCTCTCCATGCCCTGGAACCCCTCCACCACAAATTCCCTCACTGTATACATTGCCATCTACGCCAACCTCTCTTACGCCAGCATCCTCACCCAAAAAGGAGGATGATGATGAACCCATCTCCCTCACTACATCTGCAGCTCCTCTTCCCCCATCTATGTCTATCTGCTCTGGCACATTGCTTGACTCTCAGCAACATCACCATCTTTCTTCTGGTGTCAAATCTCCAAAACCTGTCACTGGAAAACGAAAGAGTCTTCAGGAAGATGAAGTCAGACACTTAAAGAAACCAAAGCTTTCCAGCTGTCGCTCAAGCAAAAAGTGGCTGGATAAGCCGTCATGGCAACCAGAGAAATATGCTTCCCTACCACAATGGGCAGACTTATTCAAGGATTCCGCTCACTCCAAGGAGAATGAGGGGTCGTCTAGTGGTGGCACCTTCTCCAAGGATCAGGAGAAGATCATTCAAGGGCATGAATCAAGCAGTGGTGCTTGTTCAAGGCACATGGACTTGCCAGCGGGAGTGGAGACACAAGTTGTCACTGGGGGCCTTGTTGGGATTGATGGTGCATCAGAGGATGCCGACATCAATATGTCTTCTCCGGGGTTCACCCCGTCGTCCGACATTGGCTCCGATACGGCACTTGATGATGCGGAACCCACTCTCGCCACACATACCGATTCCGACTTTGATCCGCTTTTCGACGAGGCCGGTCCACCCATCACTGTTCTGCATGCCGCGGACTCTCCGGAGACATCTCGCCGATCGTTGACGCCTCAACCGGATCTCCAGGATCAGCTACAGCGGTCGCCGACTATCACGTCCCATGCATGGAGCCTCTCGAAGGAAAGACTGCGGGAATGGATGGATTGTTTGGTCGCTGTCCAGAAGTCTGCCGACGAGGGGAAGTTGAAGGAATCTGAGCGGACGGCGGTGACCAATATCCTGAAGACCATGGCAAACTTGACGAGGGGCCAGAAGCTTCCGCGCGACGTGTGCGCCCAGATCGGGATGGTCGACGCTGTACGCAGGTACACACACAAAGGTGCTGTCGAGGGTCATGACACGAAGAAGCACGCGAAGACGCTCGTCAACTATCTTGACAACAAGTTGAAGAAAGAAGTTCGCTTTTCATTTTTGTGATGTAGCTCACCTGCACAATTCGTTATTCTTCCGCCTATGCTCCAGTATGCACTTCACTTATGCTCATATTATGAGTTTCGTTCATTTAGCCTATGATTACGATGATACTCAAGTAGCCACAAAACGGATTATGCACCTTTCTCTAGTATTCCGTCCTGTGTGAGTGTCGTGTGAGTCAAGCCATGTCGGCGAGCGGAAAGGCAACAACGCCAGCAAGATGGGGTGGTGGGAGTAAGAGAGCAAACAACATGAATTGCTGTGGGGCATCAGGCGAGCCAAAACCGGTCGAACACCGGAAGTCGAACATCACACAGCATCGAACTGAGTCATCCCCGCCCTTCAACAGCTAGAATGCACGTCATGGAGACCATTCAACAGCAATCACGGGAAGAGGGCGGGTATCTATGAACAAGACACTATTACAACATGTATGCGAGGGGACAAGAATATACACCGTGAACAAGAACGTGATAATTAATTGCGATAGGTCAAGTATAGCGGCGTATGATCAAGATCAAGAATCAGAAAAGCAGTCAAGAAGCAGCGACCAGAGGTGTGGGCGCGAAGGGAACAGGTGCCGCAGACTCGTCAACCCTCCGTTTCTTCGCCAACGGTTCTGGGTCATCGGAATCATCGATGATGATGATCGCATCCTCGTCCACGGGAGGCAGCGGAGGGGAGTTCGCAGGGACCGTAGAAGCCAAAGGCGCACTGGTGAAGGGTGCATCCCCACGGTCCTTCCTCTTCACACCGCCCGGGTTCTTTTCACCTCTCCCACGCGCACCCTTCTTCCGCGCCCGCCGTCGCTCCTTCAACACCCTCACCATATGCCCAGTCAGGACATCCAGCGCATGCCGAGCGCCCATCCGTTCCAGCTCCGCGATGATGTCTTTGTCAAAGTCGCCAAAGACACTCGGATCCAGGACCAACTTTCGCTCGTGCAAGATCATATAACCCTCTCGGGCAGAGTTGTTCGGGTGGGAAGGCGAATAGTCTGGATGCGTTGGGGGGATAGGGCCGAGAGTAATGGGAATAGGTACGTCCGGGAAAGCAGTCGACCCCGAAGCTGGCGGAACAGTTGGTGGGTTACTCTGCGCTGCAGCTGTCGTCGTCGTCGCAGAGGCCTGCGCCGGTGCAGATGCGATAGATGCTGGGTCGGTACTGGGTGTTGGTGCGGGAGGGCTAGCGGACGTGGAACCGGAAATGACAGGAATGGGGGAGACAGTAGAGTGTATTCGCCAATTGGATTGGGTCAGAGCGGCATACGGATTAGGACCACTCATAGGCGTTCCAGAATAGCCCGAAGGGCCAGTAGTCGTTTGATAGGGAGTATGATACGAGAAGACACTGGTGCTGGATGCTGGAGGTGTCGCCGTGGCAGTCGCAGCCGTGGTCGGCGCTGGGGGTGACACCGCAGGTGCTGGTTTCGGAGGAGGCAATGGAAGAGGCGTCGATGTCAAGGGAGGCGGGAGGACGCCTTTGGCGTCACCCTTGACACTGCGCTTGAGGGGTGGTTCCGAGAGAGGTGCGCCCTTGTCCCTCTTCTTTCCTTTAGTGGCAGCAATGACAGCCGCTTGTTGGCTCTTGGCCTCCTGCTCCTCAATTATATGCGCATTGTCTTCATCGAGAGCCCAAAAATTGCCCTTCCCGCGGTCGCTCCCACACTTCTCCAGCTTCTTGAAGGCCCGATTGGATGATAGATTATGGCGAACGGAGCTCTGTGGCAAGATTAACGAGGCGCAAGGGAAATTACTAGAGTGGACAAACCATCCATGCGGCACTATCGATGAAGCGATAGTACGGGAACTCGTTCATGATCCAGTTGCATATTTCGTTGAGAGTCGCCTTGTGCAAGACTTTGATGGCGCGGTAGATTAGCTGAGCATATGTGAATGTAGGTTTGGTGGATATCTGGTCGGGGATGGGGGGTTTCTCCTCGATGGGGGGTGGGACTGGAGGCAGTTCGGCAGACTCGCTCTTCTTGCGCTTCTTTGCGTTTGTCAAGCGCGATATGGAATTGGAGTTGGGTAATTGTGGCTCTGGCGGAGGCGGAGGCAGTTTCGGTCTGATGGGTCGAGGCGGCGTAACTTGAGGCTTGATGTCTTCTGGAGGCGGAGGTGAGTGGGATGGCTGTGACGAAGGAGGTGATATGGAGGTGATGTCGAGGGAAGGGGAGCGCTGGCGGTGAGCAGACGAGGAATGCGAGCTGGGCGAGGGCGAGTCATCTGGCGGTGGCGGCGGCGGCGGAAGGACGAACTCGAAAGTGCGAGACGCAATCTGAATTTGAGAGCTGGAATGACAGATAGTGAGCCTCGTGTCTGCGGGTCGCTCGTTTCATTAACATACCGTTCGCCGAGAGCAGCCCTTGTTCCGCTGCCCGACCAGACGCCGTCCACCCATGCGCCGTTGCGGCCGATGACAGCGAGGACGAAGCGGTCCTGATCCGAGTCATACTCTATCTTTGCGTGTAGCCTGGAGACGCTTTTGAGGGCGCCAAGGTCGACATCGACCTGAGTGGGGTCCGCGGGCGGTGCTGACGACGTCGAAGCACTGGGGTTGGGACTGCAGCGTCGGCCGATGGTCACAGAGAGGGTCTGAATGTAGAAGGTGAAGTTGGGAAAGACGAGGGAGTAGTAGGCAGAGATTTTCTTCGGCGCCGACTGCTTGGGATGGGTGACGGTGACGCCGTCAGTCGTCGTCTGCACGGTGGCATTCTCCGAGAGCATTTCCAGACAGGTCGTCGTAGGCGTCGGCGGCGGCAGCGGTGATGGAGTCGGGTCAAGTTGCTCTTTCGAGCTTGGCCCATCAACAAGCTCGGGCACAGCACGTGCGTGGACGGCTGCCCCTCTGGCGTTCGGGCCGAGGGGTTCCAGATTCATTCCAGCCAACACCGTTATGCCAGCTTCTCCAGCCGAGACGGCCACAGAGGTCATCGAACAGGAAATCGACCACCTTGTTCAAGACAACGTCGACAGCACTGACTCGGACGTCCGCTACCTCGCCTATGGTGCGCGCTTGCGAACGGCGTTGCGCGCTGGAACACGGTATATTGCCTATGTAGGTCATCGTATTCGAGGCGGAAAGCCTTCCTGACGGATTGAAAGACGAGCGATATAGGAGAGGCATTCAGGCCTGTTGTACCTCCGTGGATAGTCACCGCCGCCTACGGTGTTTCTTGGCTATATCTCGCTGGCGATGTATCCTATGAATCGTACAAAGCCCACAAACGCGGCCCAACCGCGCTGGAGGCCGTACACTTCTCCGAGTCCACCAGAATAGGTCTGGTTGCTGTACAACGTGCTACGTTCCAATCCATCGCCTCCATGCAAGTCGAGAGTCTCCACACAATGTATCTCGCCTCATCTTTATCCAGGGCTTTACCAGCGTTGACTATCCATACCGCTGTCAATCAGGTCAAGAAAGCCTTTGCCAACGTCAAGAATCCCAGACTCAAAGCCTGGGGTCCTACCGCTACTGGCCTGGCCATCGTCAGTCATCTCCCAGTCGCAGTTTCTCACGTTGACCGCATTTCATCTGCAGGTTCCTGGTCTGCCGTTCTTGTTTGATCACCCCGTAGAGACGGCGACGGACCACGCGTTTGACTGGATCAAAGAGAGGCTTGCTGAGGCTGGCAAGGGGACAGAACTGTAGAGTACCGTAGAGCGACTTCAATCATAACTTAGCATTTTCTCTTCAACGCGTTGTGGTGTCGATGACGCATCTGAGCGAGCCGCGTTGCGGGCCGGCAGCGCATCCGATCTTGATGTCAAAACAGTCAGTCATCCAGGATGTTCTTCAGGCTGGCGCCTTTTTGCTTGACAGTCCAAAGTCGGACGACGCCGCAGAAAAGTCGTCGCTGAACAGCACTCTTTTGCGTCGGCTGTGGCGCTACTACGACCACCAAAATCTGCCCAGAAAACTCGACGACAAGAGCAACCTCGAGCACATCCAGCTCGTTACCGCGGAAGAGAGCCTCTCGATAGTCCTACGCGCTCAGGAGCTGCTGGATGTCCCTTCTGCTGAAGAGCAAGACACACCGGCCATTGGAACTCGAGACATTGCCCAACTTCGTACTCTACTTGGAATCACCTTCAAATGGGGCGTCGAATATCTCCTACCGCGCGTCCTGATCGCGCTGCCCAAAGCGACACCGAAAGCGGGATCGTCCAGGATATCGTCGCTGGATATGGCGGCGGAAGACTATGCGCGCCTGTCAGATCTTCTTACCGATCTACTTCGCCTCTTGTTTCCCCGCGGACCTGAGAGTCCTCTTCCTCAAACCCTCGTAACCACTACCCTCTTCAACAGACATTTGACGGATCTGCTCAAACCTGCCATTGCACTCGGATGGCTCCCCAAGGCGCTTGCCACGAATGCTATCCAACCGATGGACGAGGTCCGTCCGCGTATATTGCGCCTGCTTGCTATGTGGGTCTTCAATCATGCCATCGTCCATGAGTCTCATCGTGCACAGTCTCCCGCCTTCACAGGCCATCCTAGCGCTCGGCGGTGTCATCTCTTCCCTCCCTTCACCTGCATACATTCGCCGTTTCGCCGGTTCACTCCTCAGCAGGCAGCTTCTGCGCCCGCATGGGGTCCGAGGACTGTGTGAAGCCGTTTTTGGTGACAATGAAGAAGCGATGGGCGAGGAAAACGACCTCGACAAGTTGGAGCATACAGCAAAGGTGCTGACCACCGTTCCAAAGGACATGGATGCCAAAGTACGTTCTCCTACATTCGGCTCTGAGTGTTATCTTATTCTACAGATCTACTTCAGTGCTATAACTCCACGAGTTTTGGACCTGCTGGGCTCCGGAAGTGCAGTGCCGGCACCATACAAGCGCGCTGCAGCGTTCACGATGTCAAAGATGTTGACAACGGATGCTCACGATCAAGCAGCGAAAATCGTGTTGCTTCCCATGCTGCACAGTCCCTTTCGTGTCTCACCTCCTGCCACCCCCTCTCTCTCCCCGCCCGACGCTTTGAACATCCTCACCAATCTCATTACAAATACCGACCCCTCGCCAACATTAATCTCCACTCTGCTCTCCCCCATCGCTCCGGATTTATACTCCCTCCAGCAGCATCTCGATCAAAAGAAGGCCTCCGACCCCACCGTCCTCGAAGACGTTCGCGGTCTGCTGCAAACATGGGCAAGAGTTACCGAGACGAGCGAATGCATAGGGACGCTGTGGAGTATCATAGTGGGAGGAGAGCAGGATGGATGGCGCAGTGATTTCGAAGGGAACATGGCGCGCGTTCGCAAGTCAGCGTTGCCCGAGGAAGACCGGTTGGCGATGTTCACGCCTCAGTCGCGGCGAGAGGCTGAGGAGGCAGGCGAACTCGATCCCGACGCGAACATTATGGAGCTCTATCCGGATCCTGCCCGTTTTGTGACCTTCCTGAAGAGAGTAGGGAGGCCGGACGTTGTGGGAGAGCTTTTCGTGCGATGTTTGGAGGCATATCGGAGTACGCGGAAGGAGGAAGATCCATTGAGGACCCTTCTCCACTTACAGCTCGTCATGCAGATGCAGACTCAATTGGAGGGTGGTCTCCTGGGTCTGAAGGATCCGGGGCATGTCCTTGGGTTTGTGAAGCATGCGCTGGAGGATGCCAACCGCAGGAAGGACGAGGTGAAGACGGAAGATCGACGGAAGACAGGACTGGATGCGCTCAAGTTTACCCCAGACGATCTGGAAGACGAGGAAGGGGACAGCGACGACGATCTGCCGGACTCGGAGCGATACGACGAGATGACAGAGACTGCGCTCAATTTGCTGCTGTCCATATTGGAAGCCAATCCGTCGCTGTCAGCTCGTTCGGCGCCCATTCTCGATGAAATCTTTGACTTGCTGGATGGTGCACCGCCGTTGCTCAACTCACTAGTGAGAGAGGCGAGGGTGGTCATGATAGCTCGTCTAGCGTCGTCTTCGTCTGCTTCCGCAGAGCAGCCGAAGGACGACACTCTGGAGACCTATCAACGCGCACTGAAACTGCTGCAGGACCCCATCCTGCCTGTGCGCGCTCACGGCTTGTTGCTTCTGCGCGAGCTGAAAAAGCCAAACGAGGCGCTCGTTCCCGCCATCTTGGGGATCTTCATGGAGGCTATCCAAGACGACGAGTCGTACATCTATCTAAACGGAGTGCAAGGATTGGCTGGAATGGTGGAGAAGCACGGGAAGGAGGTTCTGACACGCCTCGTCGCAGAATATTCGAAAGGGCTGGACGGAGTATGGGAGGCAGCAGATGTCGACAAGCGAGTACGCGTGGGCGAGGCCCTGGGAATCGTGATAAAACGATGCGGCAGGGCACTTGGCGCGTACGTGGACCTGGTCGTACCCCACCTGATGCGGATGCTGCGTTCACAGCAATTGCCCACGACGATGAAGACCTCGGCCGTTAGCTTGCTCGGCGATTGTGCGGGCACATATCTGCTAGCTCTGGGCTCGTACTGGGATGAGCTTGTGGGTGGAATGCTGGACCTGTTGCAAGTAGAGACGTCGACGGTCGAGGAAGAGGACGCTACAAAAGGCATGGATGCGAACCCTACCAAGCGGGACAAATTCCCTCCGCTACGAAGAGCCGCCCTGCATTTCATGGGGCTTCTTGTAAGGGAGACGACGCGAGCAGTCTATGAAGACGAGGGGGTATTGGCCTTCGATGCATCGCTGATTCGAAGAGCCAAGCTGACATTGGGTTACATGGCGGCGACAGACGGAGACGGTGTTGTGAAAGTCATGGCAAGAGAAGTCAACGAGGGTATTTCAGAATTGGAGAGTGCATTCCGTTCATATTGATCTGTACAAATACATATTTGAAGTTGTAAATGTCTACCCCGTATCTGTCTCTGGAGTGGTGGTCTCAGAACAGCAGAGTCAACGTAAGGGTATGTGATTCGATGTCGGTGCCGATTCCTCATCGCGAGGCAGTCTCAAACGACGGAGTGGTGTGAAAATCTCCGTGATCTTGACTAGACACCTGAAGCAACAGCGGTGCAAATCGCGTCGAGTTGCTTGTTGAACTTTTTCCACTTTGGGCTCGATATGGGCGTCGTTGGATCGAGAGTCAGGAAGGGATTCGAGGACGCGCGATAGTAGGCCATATGGAGGGCCTTGAACACCTGGAAAAGTCATGAATTGGGAAGAGAGCGAGAGAAGTCGAAAACATACCGTTTGCACTTTGATGTCTGGTATGACCGCGTCGGCGAGCGCAAAGGCAAGAACAATCTTGAGATTCAGTGGCGTTATGTAAGCATAGACAGCGACATCGTCGATGGAGTACAGCAGGCCCAAGTAGGAGGTCTTTGGCGTCGCGCTGACTGTCCGCGGGAGATTAGAGGGAGTTCGGCGGGAAGAGCGCACGACTACCTCGCTCGTCGATGACATCCAGCGCTGTGTGGGCAATGTAGTGGTATTTCAGAGCATTTTCCGAGAATGAACGGATGAGAATGGGGTGGTTATTCGCCGCAATGAAGGCAACCGCATTGATGCGGATGGGTGCCATAAAGAAACGTGTGACTTGCTCTTTTTGGCGCTTGTGCCTGCCTGCTACTGACTTTTTACAGTGACTTGATCCTCCTAGGACTTTCTTCACCTGCTTGACATGTCCAGTGCGCTCAATCGCTGTACGGTCCTTATATCACTGCTATGATACAACTCATACACGGCCATTCATGTGTCATTTCGTCATAGCGAACCACAACCCGTCTGCTGACCCCGCCACAGTCCTCCAAAGTACGGGCCGGACGTGGTCGGATGCCGCGACGTTCTTCTCGCTAGAACAAAGATATTGGGTCCGCGCCCTTCCCCTGGCATGTGCTCTATCACCAGCATGAACTTTCGCTGTATTTGGGTCTTCCTGACTGCTCGTCTCGATACTCCTGGGCCAATCTCCGAAGGTATATAAAGCAGCGCATCTACGCAAAGCCGCTCCATCCCCCAAAATGGCCTCTCTTGTCGCTTTTTGCCTCCTCCTTGGGACGGCGTGTGTGAATGCACTCACCTCCGTGAAGCCTTATGCCGATGCCACCGTCTTCTCTCCTCCTTCTGACTATATCATACCCCGCACCCTATACGCGCGCACCGTCATGATTGAACATGACGGAAGGGAGCCAAACGTTCTTCTTGCCACCTGGGAGAACTACTCGCCAGAACCTCCCCTTGTCTGGTTTCCCATCTTCCGTTCGACGAATTTAGGACAAACATGGGAGCCCATTTCGAACGTCACTGACACTCAAAATGGCTGGGGCTTGCGCTATCAGCCGTTCTTGTTTGAGATGACAGAGGGCATCGGTCACTATCCGGTATGCATATTCAGCTCGTGTCTGTCAGTATGACATTGACGCGTTCTCACCAGAAAGGTACCATCTTGTGCTCCGGAAACTCCATCCCCACCAATTTGAGCAATACCCAAATCGAACTCTATGCCAGCCTCGATAAGGGTCACACATGGAAGTTCGTCGTACGTTGCAGCCTTTTCTTGTTCCACCTTGCGTATACAAGCTTATGTGTCTCCAGAGTCATGTAGCTGCCGGTGGAGAGGCCCTTCCTGACAACGGCTTGACACCAGTCTGGGAACCTTTCCTCATGATCTACAACCACAAGCTTGTCATCTATTATTCTGATCAGCGCGATCCCCTTCACGGTCAAAAGCTGGTGTATGCTCATCCTCACATTGAGAAGTGAGAGCATCATACTCATGCCCATTTTGCAGGCATCAATCTTCGTCCGACCTTCTCACTTGGGGTCCAGTGGTGGACGACACAGCCTACTCGACATACGACTGGCGCCCTGGTATGCCCACTATCGCCCACCTCCCCAATGGACTATACATCTATACATATGAGTTCTACGGCGCTGTCGAGGCCGCTTTCGCTGTCTATTACCGTTTGTCTGCTTCACCACTCACCTTCAACTCATCGGAAGGGCTTGTCATCACTGCTGTAACGGGCGAGCAGCCCGTCGGATCGCCCTACGTCGTTTGGACGCCACACGGAGGGAAGAATGGCACGATTGTTGTTTCAGCCAGCAGCCACACTGGACTTTTCCTGAACACCGCTCAGGCGGCGGCGGGCAGCGAATGGATCTACCTGGAGACCAACGCGGCTGCGTCATATTCAAGGAGTCTTCGTGTTTTGCCTTCGTCGAACGAGATCTTGGTTAGCGGAGGAGGACCTTTAGGAGGGAGTAATAACTCTGTCACGACTACTGTGGTAGTATTGTCCTAAGAACAGGACTGCAATGTGATTCTCTGAGCTCTTATAACAACTCATCGACTCTCAAGATCTCATCTACCATCTCAAAGCGGCTTGCGGTCTGAGCGGTGCTCAGGTGGCTCTGTCTTGGTATCTAGACTCAGTTCTACTCACGGGTGGTGGAACATTGGGAGGAACGACGATTGTTGCTGCAGCAACGATACCACATCCTTGTTGATACTGGTGAAGATCTGTTTCATACAAAGCAGATAAGTATGTACCGTACTGGAGGCACCTGAGTCCAACATCGTCTCTATATATTACCTGCCGAGTCTTCTTGCCAATACTCTTTGAAAGGTCTTTGAAGCATGAATGCATGACTGGTGAAGGCTCGATTGAACCATCCTGCTGTGAAGCTTCGCGCCCGAGGTGGGCGCATGTAGTGGGCCAGTGCACATAAGAACGCGTGCAATACTCTCGTAGCACTTAGGCCAGACTTGGGCTCACAGATAAATTACAGCGTGGCCGACGCGTCGGGAGCAATTTAGCTCAGGTGCTCAGGTTTCAGGAGAACTTGAGTGCGGCCGCAGGCTGCGGAGCCTCAGAGCCAGAGTCGAGGATCGGCGCGAACGGGAACGATGTGACAGTAATACAGAGTTACGAAGTGACTTGGCCCTTGGCATTTCCAAATTTCCGCCGGTAACTCTGACCATCTCCGCCTCGTCACTGACGATGTCGGCCTTCAACGACGCTGTCGACAGCGTCCAGGAGTCTACTCATGCTCCGGACGTTCCACTGCCTGTGTCGCCCCCATTCGCGGAGTACACGTCGACACCGGAAACGCCAAACGGCGACAATGACCGACACGAGGAGCTCGACGTGGAAACACCTACACATCCTGAGGAGCCCGCAGAAACGACGCCCGCTGTCAACGGGAATGCCAGCGATGTGCCAGTCACACAGGATGAGCAGGAATTGACGCCCATACCAGCCATACCAGCCCCCGTGCCCGAGAGACCCTCAGAACGCGCCGACATCCTCGAAACCAACCTTTCGTCTGAGCCAGATGCGCCGCCCGGAACACCGCCGACACCACCCAGCAAGCCAGAACTGACACAGAGCATATCCATCGCAGCGCAGCCGCCGACGGAGTTTCAAGCACGCCCATCCACCCCACAGTCGCTGCACCCAGACAGTCCGACCGCGTCCATCCATCGGCGCTCGCTGACCATCTCCAAAGGCCACACTGTGTCCATTGTGCTCATCTCTTCTGCCCTGGAGACCATCGCTGCTTCCAAGGAGGCGAAACGCTCGGCGCCGCTTCGCGAAAGCACTCAAAAGGCACTCGAGATGATTCGCTCTGGCCAAGGCGGCGATCGCCCGCGCGAGATATTCGAGCCGCTGCGTCTGGCCTGCGAAACGAGGACAGAGAAGCTGATGATTGCCAGTCTGGACTGCATCTCCAAGCTCATATCCTACTCCTTCTTTGCCGATACCACACCCTCCTCCGTCCTCCCTTCGCCGCCACCCTCTCCCCATATTGCGGCCCGCTCCTCTGCGCGCGCGTCCCAGTCGGATACCAGCCCACCGTCTCTGGTCGATCTTGTCGTGCATACAATCACAGCCTGTCACGTCGAAGCTACTCCCGAGTCCGTGTCCCTCCAGATTGTCAAGGCGTTACTTGCCCTTGTCCTCTCGCCAACCATACTTGTTCATCACTCCTCCCTCTTGAAGGCAATCCGCACTGTCTACAACATCTTTCTGCTGAGTACGGACCCAGTCAACCAGATGGTAGCCCAAGGTGGTCTTACCCAGATGGTGCATCACGTCTTTTCGCGCTGCAAAGTGGGAATACGTCGGGACTCGCATACCTTCCAACCATCGGCCAGTCATGACAGCGTCACCCAAAGTATGGCTCGCGCCAGTCAAGACAGTCTTCCCCATCATGCCGCCTCTTCTGCTAGCTCGACCACGCAGTCCGTCAATGGTGACTCTGAGGTTGAACTCAATGGCAATGCTTCCGGCGCGCCTCCAGAGTCGCAAGAATCAGTGCCAGCGGAGCCTCCTCACCCATCAAATGGTAGCACTACTCCCGCGACTCCAAGTGCTGGTTTCAGTCACGACCGGTTCGTCTTTTGGCGCAGATCACTGGCTACCCTCTAACAGCCATCTTCAGGCATATGACTGACCATACGGAAGACATGGGCGATGACAGTCACGCAGGCATGACATTGAACGACCTTTTCATCAAGGACGCGTTCCTTGTGTTTCGTTCGATGTGTAGACTCTCGATGAATACGCTGAATACTGAGAGGTGAACTCGTCTTCTTCACTATGATCTGTTTGTTGATCTTCGTACAGTGAGCGAGATCTCAAGTCTCATGCGATGCGGTCAAAGTTGCTCTCCCTGCATATCGTGCTCACCCTCCTCAATTCGCACATGCCCTTATTCGTCGATCCCGCTTCAGTCGTCTACTCAAACTCGAGCCACGAAGCAACACCTTTCGTACAGGCGGTCAACCAGTGGCTATGTCTCAGTCTCAGCCGCAATGCCGTTAGTCCTGTTCCCCAGGTCTTCGACTTGAGTGTGGAAATCTTCTGGAGGGTTCTTTCGGGAATGCGGACCAAGCTCAAGGTGTGCAGACACACTTTTGCACCCGTGTTGATCACTTATATGCGACTGTGCGTTGTCAGAAAGAGATTGAAGTCTTACTACATGAAATCTTCATCCCAATACTGGAGATGAAGACAGCTACGCTGAAGCAGAAAGCTGTCGTTCTGGGGATGCTTTCGCGTCTATGTCAAGATCCACAAGCCCTTGTCGAGATCTACCTGAACTACGACTGCGATCGGGAGGCTGCGGACAACATCTATGAGCAGTGAGTGAATCGATGACTTGCCGCCGTTCATTTCCAAATTGTCCACATAGTATCATGAACATCATCTCCAAAATTGGAACAACACCGCATAGTGCGACGCACAAAGCTGCTCCAGAGCCCCAGAGCCCTGCTGTCCAGCCAACGACGAAGGCAGCGACTCCTATAGGACCGTCGCTAAGTACTTCGGTGGCGTCTGTGTCAGGTTCCATGGACTCGGCTACGCTAGGCTTGTCGGAAACTCAACTTCGGAGACAGGCTCTAGAGTGTTTGGTTACTGTTCTCAGGTCGCTCGTCGCCTGGGGCACGTCGTCTGGGAAGACCGTCGAGGAGAGTGTCACACCTCATTCGCACCCGGGAGAGCTCAACCGACAAGATGCGATAACACCTGATGTTTCTCTGGACAGGCTGTCTTCTGCCAGTGGCCATGCGAGTGTAGAGACATTCAACAGACTGCAGACTCCGGATATAACTGATGATCCTGGTCGATTTGAGAACGCGAAGCAGAGGAAGACGACGCTTTTGGAAGGTATCAAGAAGTTCAACTTCAAACCTAAACGTGTATGTGGTCTTGCATTGCCTTCGATGATCTAAATAACCGAAACACACTCTCTCTCAGGGAATAGAGTTTTTGATTGAGACTGGATTCATTCCAAGCAAGGCTCCCGCAGACATTGCCCACTTCCTATTGAACACAGATGGTCTGAACAAAGCTATGATCGGAGAATATCTCGGTGAAGGGTTAGCGTGACATCGTTTTGCCTGACTCTTCCCTCTGATTGCATTCACAGCGATCAGGAACATATCAATGTCATGCATGCATTTGTGGACAGCCTCGCCTTCGACAATTTGACGTTTACCGACGCCCTTCGAACTTTCTTGCAGACTTTCCGTCTTCCCGGAGAGGGTCAGAAGATTGATCGCTTTATGCTGAAGTTTGCAGATCGCTACATCGCTACAAACACCTCGACACCGTTTGCGAATGCTGGTATGTCATAACCCTAGATGACACGCAGGTCTATAACATTTCTGTAGATGCGGCTTATGTCCTCGCGTACTCGACAATCATGTTGAACACTGATCAGCATAGTCGACAAGTGAAGAACCGGATGACCAAAGCCGATTTCGCGAAGAACAACCGTGGAATAAACGATGGTGCCAATCTTCCCGACGAGTTTTTGAACGGGGTCTTCGACGAGATCGTCAACGACGAGATTCGTATGCAGGACGAGATTGAAGCTGCAGGACCGGTGCCAACTGGGCCGGGATTGGCTAACGCGATTGCTAATGTTGGTCGCGATCTTCAGAAAGAGGCGTACGTTCTACAGACGAATGGCATGGCCAACAAGACGGAGGTAAGCATCCGCTTGTTGCTTGTATAGCGGTTTGCTGACGTTCAGTAGGCGTTGTTCAAAACGATGATGAGAACGCAGCGGAAGGGGTCGCGTAACATTGACCAGTTCTTCAGCGCATCGCATTTCGTGCACGTTCGCCCCATGTTCGAGGTGGCTTGGATCGCTTTCCTAGCTGGCCTCTCAGGCCCGTTGCAGGAAACTGACGACATGGAAATCGTGGAGCTGTGCTTGGACGGATTCAAGAGCGCCATTCGTATTGTCTGCTTCTTTGACCTTGAGCTCGAGCGGAATGCGTTCGTCACGACGTTGGCTAAATTCACCTTCCTGAACAACTTGGGCGAGATGAAAGCGAAGAACATGGAGGCCATCAAGGCCCTTCTGGATGTGGCCGTCACAGACGGCAATAACTTGAAGGGCTCTTGGCACGAAGTCCTTACTTGTGTCAGTCAGTTGGAACGCATGCAGCTGATTAGTGGCGGCGTTGATGTCGAGTCTGGCAAGAAAGGGTATTTGAAGGGCCCTCTTCGATGTCTCAACCAATCAAGTTAACTCGCCTATAGGAAACCCAGGAAATTACCGACGGAGGAGTTAGCCAATGAAAGTCGGTCCACTCATATCACCGTCGCTGCCGATATGGTCTTCTCCTTGAGTCATTTCCTGTCCGGAGTGAGTGGCATCAATCTGGTTCAATGGCTTGCACTCAGGTCTTACTAGACAGCTATCGTCGACTTCGTCCGCGCGCTCAGCGATGTTTCATGGGAGGAAATTCAGTCCTCTGGGTTGTCTCAACACCCTCGGCTGTTCAGTCTCCAGAAGCTTGTGGAGATCTCGTACTATAACATGAACCGGATTCGTCTCGAATGGTCCAATTTGTGGGACATCTTAGGTGAACATTTCAATCAGGTATTTCTATCCGCCAGAAGTGTTTTCTGTGCTGAATGGACCTAGGTTTGCTGTCACAATAACCCGCATGTCGGTTTCTTCGCCCTGGATTCACTACGACAGCTCGCAATGAGGTTTTTGGAGAAGGAGGAGCTGTCTCATTTCAAGTTCCAAAAGGATTTCCTGAAGCCCTTCGAACATACGATGATCCATAATCCGAACCCCGAAATTCGGGACATGGTACGAGTACTCATTAGTTTCCCGAACAACATACTGACTTCTTTCCAAGGTGCTCCAATGTCTGTCACAGATGGTACAAGCTCGTGTGCAGAACATGCGTTCGGGCTGGCGCACTATGTTCGGCGTCTTCCAAGCTGCGTCCAAAGTACTCACAGGTCGGCGTTAAGTTATGCGTCTCTTCGACTCGCCACTGATTTCTATGTTCCAGAGCGCATCGCGAATTCAGCTTTCGAGATCGTAACTCGTTTGAATCGCGACCACTTCGGGGCCATTGTGCAGCATGGTGCATTCGCCGATTTGACGGTTTGCATCACGGAGTTCTGCAAGGTCAGCAAATACCAGAAAATCTCTCTCCTTGCGATCGCCATGTTGCGTGGCGTGATCCCGGTAATGCTCGAATGCCCCGAATGTGGATGGTCACCCGACATGCCCAAGTCAACCATGGACGACAACATGATCAGGTATTGGTATCCAGTCCTGTTTGGCTTCTACGACATCATCATGAACGGAGAAGATCTTGAAGTTCGGCGACTGTGAGTCTTATGTTTGTCCTCCTGTCAGTCGTCAAGGGTACTCATTCGCATTCAGTGCGCTCGACTCGCTTTTTTCCACACTCAAAACATACGGGAAAGATTACCCCGTCGAGTTCTGGGACACCGTCTGCCAAGAACTCATCTTCCCTATCTTCTCCGTCTTGAAGTCAACTCAAGACTTATCACGATTCAGCTCACAAGAGGACCAAAGTGTCTGGCTCTCATCGACTATGATCCAAGCGTTACGCGACGTTATCGATCTTTGGACCTTTTACTTCGACATTCTGGAGCGCTTTTTGGACGGACTACTAGACTTACTCTGTGTTTGTATTTGCCAAGGTACACCTTTCCTCAAACTTTCGGTTGTGTGTTCCTCAATGATCGAACCAGAAAATGATACCCTGTCACATATTGGAACGTCGTGTCTTCAGCAACTGCTTGAGAACAACGTGGAGAAACTCAGCCCGGCTCGGTGGGAGCGCGTCACGAAGACCTTCTTGAAATTGTTCAAGACAACGACGCCTCATCAACTCTTTGACGAAAGTCTCAGGATCGTAGTTGACTCGCCCACTCCGGACATCAGCGAAGGTATTGTAATTCTCGCGACAGAGTACAACGTCCTAACGTGTCATAGAATCTAACGGCCAAACGATAATACCGGCACCTTTATCACCGAGCACAGAGCGACCGACGTCCGCACAGCCAGCCATTGACCGTCGACGAATCTTCAAACAAATCATCGTCAAATGTGTTCTACAGCTATTGCTTATAGAGACATTGAATGAGCTATTACGCAACAACAAATTCTTCATGATGATTCCCCCGCCTCTGCTACTCGACCTTATGAAGGCACTTGACCACAGTTATCAGTTCGCACGCCAGTTCAATGAGGACAAGGATTTGCGCACTGGTCTCTGGAAAGTTGGTATGTACACTTTCTTTAATGCTTCCTGCCTAGCTCATCATCTTCAACCCAACTCAGGCTTCATGAAGCATCTGCCAAATCTCTTGAAGCAGGAGTCAAGCAGTGCTGCAACGCTTGTTCATATCTTGCTGCGCATGTACTTCGATCCTCGACCCGATCATCAAAATGCGCGTGTGGAAATTATGAACCACATAATGCCGTACGCACTTCGGTTACATCCTGAAGTGCAAGTTCTTGAATTTGCTTTCTTTAGACTTGGCCGGCAGGTAATCTGCGATTACAACAAACTACGGTCCGATACTCAAGGCAAAAACATCGTTGCGTGGACTCCTGTTGTTGCAGAAATCGTCGATGGTTATTGTCGATTCGACGATAGAGACGTGAGTCTTCTACATCCCTTTGCTACTGCCATCGAATCTCTGATGGACGACATAGTTTGCAACATACCTCGAGTGGACATATCCACATGTCACGGACCTGCTCTCGAGAGATCTGGCACCGGAGGTCCGGCTGTCTCTCAAAACTTACTTCTTACGCGTAGGGTACACTCAAAGGATAATAGAGGTCTCGCCTTAATTTTGGATGTATGATAATATATTGATGTATAGTTTGTCCACGGAATTGCGCATATTCTTTTTCTCCTCCAGGTGGGTAGAACGATTACAAAAGGTGAGAGAGATCGTAGATTACTGTTGGTATCCTGTGTACCCGCCGCCGCCATATCCGCCCCAGCCAGTAGCTTGTGGCTGCATCGCTGCAATAGAGATTAGCTTCTCCGGTGGGACACGATGGTAAGTACTCACGGTTGGGACGAAGCGCATCGTACTTGCCTGTGACCGCAGTGAGCGGATGAACAACGAAGGGGGAAAGGACTTACCTGCTACCTGTGGTGCGTCATCCTTAGCGAATGTGCCAGACTTCATTTGAGCAAAGATGTTAGCGGCGTTAGTCGAGTTGTTGTTGTTAGTCGGTAATGGAGGAACAGGTGGCGGTGATGATAACGCGGCGAAGGTCCCAAAATTGTTGTTCGGCATACCAGTTGGTTCTGAAGAACATGTGAGAAATCTGCGCACCGGGCAAACGAGCAGCTTACGGCTCATGATCCCCGAACCTCCGTTCATACCACCAAATGGCATCCCAGTGGGCTGCGACATCATGGGTTGCATGCCAGGGAATCCGGTCGGTTGTGACATCAGCGACTGCTGTTGAGGTTGGAACCCAGTAGGCGACATCTGAGGCTGGAACCCAGTAGGCTGCGACATCAGCGGCTGTTGAGGCTGGAAACCAGTAGGTTGCGACATCAGCGGCTGTTGAGGCTGGAAGCCCGTTGGTTGCGTGGACAGGAACGACGGCGGGTTCGCGAAGGGTGAGAGATTGCTACCTGGCCTTGTCGGAACAAAACTGTTGAAACCCGTCTGCGTGGGTACCAAAGGCTGCAATAATCCTTGATTGGAGGGAACGGGAGCGAAAGGCCCACGAGGACCGTTGTACGGTTGCTGCTGCTGCTGTGGTTGCGGCACGAGACCCGTCTGTTGGTTCTGTAGATGCTGGCCCATCGGAGCCGGAGACGTTCCCATACCCAGGCCAGATCGATAACCTAGAGGCGTGGACACCTGGGCCGGGGGAGTGGGAGTCGAGACGGGAACAGACGACGTGTTCTTCCGAAGATCACTCAGACGCGCGAGCTGATTGAAGATATCCGAGTCGGTGGTATTGGCCAGTCCATTCGCAGGTGTTGTCGATGTTGATGGCGGGGCGGACTGTTGTGCGGGTGCAGCAGGGGGTGCAGCAGGTGCCGGAGGAGGCGCGGGAGCCGGCTGTGCGACAAGCGGTTGTTCCGCCGCCGTTGGAGGTGCAGATGGTGCACGCGGCGTCAACGGTTTCGTAGAGCTCGGTCTGTTAGTCCAAGCATCATCGTCAAAGCCGATAGCAGAACTCGAGCGGGGAGGCGCCTGTACAGGACTGCTGAGTAGCAAAGGAGACTCTGTGCGAGCAGGACTGGCAATGGAGTTCAAGTCGACGGTCGTCGGCAGACTCTTGCTCGGGTTCGGTCGTCCCCGTCGTGGAGCCTTCAACGCACCACCTGGACCCGCAACAAACAAGTTCGGCGCAGGCTTCGATCCACCATTGAGTTCGGCATGCAGCTGCTTAGCCATCTCCTCATCCTTGGTCGTCTGGTCTACTTCAGCCTTCTGTGGCTTCTTCTTCTCAATGGCCTTCATCACCCGAATGATGTCGCCTTCTCGCAAGTTCATGGAACGTAAAGTACCTTCCGAGAGATCCAGCAACAGATCCTCGTTGATCTTTTCTCGATCGAAAGACGTCGCGTAACGCGTGCAATCGTCAATCTCACAGCCAGCGTTCAAGAAGAACTCGAACCAATCTACGGGCGGTTTCTTCGGAGGTGCCTGCGACAAGCGCTTCGCGTTGCCGTTGGCGTTCGGGTATTGCACTCCAATGGGAACATCGTCGTCAGAAGCCTTGGATGTGGGAGGGGGTCGGCTCTTCCGACTTGTCATCTTTTGGACATATCGCATATCTTCCGAAGACATCTTTTCCGAAGGGACCTCGACGATGACGCCGTTTGTCTTGTGTAGACGAAGTTTGCCATTGCTGAAGCCCAAGAATGCAGCGTCGACACGGAACTGGCCTGTTCGATCATGCCAGACGCGAACGCTGCCAGGTGGAGGGCGGCCTTGATCAGTAGAGGCTCTAGGTGAGGGGGTATCTTCTGTCCGTTTTCTATCGAAACCTTTGAGCGATTTACAAAGGATGTAGATATATGAAGACTTACGATGTAGGTGAAGGCGAAGCGCGTTTGTTGGCCTCCTCTTGTTGCTTCTGCTTCTGCCGCCGTCGAGCATCTGCTTGTTCGGCGGCTTCTTTGGCGCGTTTCTCGGCTTCTGCCTTTTTGCGGTCCGCCTCACGCTTCGCGTCGCGGTCTGCTTTAGCTTTAGCCTTCGCCTCTGCTTCTGCCGCGGCAGCAGCTGCGGCTTGAGCGAGCTCTTCGGCCTCGCGTTCCTCAGCATCATCCTCTTCCTCGGGCTCTGCGGCACGAGATGTAGAAGGGCCTGCACCGCCGGATGCAGGCTAAGATGAATGAGCACCCTGCGATGTATGATCAAGAGAAATATGTACCTCCAGATAGGACGCAGGCACCACACCCTCCTGGTTTCTTGAATTACGACACTTCCACCAATCTGGATCGTCATCCTCCAGCACGATTAGTCTCTCGTCTTCCTTTGCAGACAACTCATCGGGACCGTCTGCAGTGAAATCGTAGAGAACAACAGCGATGCGCTCCTGCTCCTGTTCGTCCGGTTCGGCATCGTCTATTTCGTCGTCCGAAGGAGTGTCCTTTGGTGGAATAATGGTCGGTGAGCCGGGCTGGAAATGTACGGATGGTTTTCGTACGTCTCGAGGCGGCTGTGCGGGCTCATCAAGCTCTTCGTCTTCGACGGCAGAATCATCGGGGGTCGGGGCGCCGCCGGGTAAGGACATTGCTCTGGACGACTCGAGCTTCTCGACGATGGCGTCGGCATTGTCACGGGAGCCGGTGCTGAAGTGGAGACTGGTGTCGTCGACGTCAAAGTGAACGTGCTTGCCCTTCTCGACGGAGATGTGTGTGATGTTGGAAGTCTGCCATTTCTGGACGGCGGCCTTGCTTGTTTCGCTGGCAAAGAACACCGCGCCATTGCCGATGCCAAGGGTGCCTTTCATCTTCTTGCCCTTCTTGTCGACCTCGGAGACAGACCATGTCTTGATGTCGTCGGCGCTGGCCTTGGCATTGGCGACGCGGTCGGCGGGATCGACATAGGTGCTTGTGGGCCGGGGCGGCTGTTGGCGCGTCAGCTGATAACTCGGACGATGCGAGAGATGATACGGACGTCGTCGGGGACGATGATTCGTGCAGGCGCGGGTGCTGGTGCTTCGTCCTCGCTGCAAGGCTCGACATAGTTGGCGGGCACATAGCCAGCTTTGCCATCCGGCTTCTTGCTCTGGACGAGGATCCAATCGGCTTCAGACTCAAACACAAGGAGAATCTCGTCCTCGGAGATGGAGAGCTCGCCGGGTGCGTTGGCCGCGTAGTCGTACAATGCCTTTACGGCGGAGGTGTGCTCGGCCTAGTAGTGCGTCATATGCGGAGGCTCTGTGACGAGAAGGAAAGCGGCGCACCTGCTCGACGTAGGCGGCCGGGACGAGGCCGACGGGCGAGTCATCGTCCTGGGAGTCGCCCTTGATCTTGACCTTCCACCAGCTGTCGGGGAGGGCGGTGAGCAGGCACGGGCAGCGGATAAGGCGGGAGGGCGTACTCGTCGTCGACGCGCTCCTTGAGAAAGAGCAGCTGGTCCTCGCTGATGGCTATCTCGTCGTCGGACGTCGGCGCATAGTCGTAGGCAGCCTTGAGCACTGCGAGATAGTCGTCCCCTTCGGTCGACATGGAGGGAGGGATGCAGGCGGCACAGCCACATGGCTGCTATCAATGACGCTCATCACTGTTGTATTTTATTTTCGTTTATTGCGGGGAATATACAGGCTGCGAGGCGCAACTATGTCTGGATGTCCATGGATGGCGCTGCGAGTCAGCAGACCGCTGGAGTCAGTGGCGGGCGGTCGGTCCCGGCGCGAGGCAGAGCAGTGACGCCTGCCAACTCCGCATTCCAATCTCTGCTTTCTACCATCATCACCCTCTCCCGCCACGACAATGAGCAGACTCAACGCCGGCGCCTATGAGTTTGTTCCGGGCAGGGCCTTTACTGTGCCGACGCCGCAGCCCCAGCAAGAACTGCCTCCGCCTGTGGAACGTCCAGAACAGACAGAGGCTCCCAAACCGCCTCCCACAATATCTCTCAACATCGGCGGCTCCAAACCATCTCCGGCACCGACGCCTGCACCGGCAGAGCCTGCCAAACCAAAGGCTGCACCCGCCCCGACGCCAGCAGTAGCAGCAGCACCCGCCAAGGCAGATTCACCCGCTCCCTCCAGAACATTCACGATGGACAAGGCCAAAACGGATACCACCGCCATTGCACAGGAAGTAGAGAAAGTCGCCGACCAGAGCACCCTCGAAGATCTCTTTGGCACCGGTGGGCAACCGTGACTTTGGCACAATCTACATGTGCTAAATTTTCATCAGTCAAGGAGCATCTCAATATCGTCTTCATCGGACACGTCGATGCTGGCAAAAGTACGCTCGGTGGCAACCTGCTCTACATCATGGGCATGGTCGACAAGCGTACCATGGAAAAGTACGAGCGCGAAGCGAAAGAGGCTGGCCGTGAGTCCTGGTATCTCAGCTGGGCCCTCGACTCTACCCCGCAAGAGCGTCTCAAGGGCAAGACTGTCGAGGTCGGCCGTGCTTACTTTGAGACCGACAAACGGCGGTACACCATTCTCGATGCTCCCGGGCACAAGACTTTCGTCCCATCCATGATCTCCGGTGCTGCACAGGCTGATGTAGCCATCCTGGTCATTTCCGCGCGAAAGGGAGAGTTCGAGACTGGCTTCGAACGCGGCGGCCAGACTCGCGAGCATATCATGTTGGTCAAGACTGCAGGTGTCTCCAAGCTCATCATTGTCATCAACAAGATGGACGATTCTACTGTCCAATGGTCAAAGGCACGCTACGACGAGATCAAAGACAAGCTTACTCCCTTCGCCAAATCCGCAGGCTTCAACCCTAAAACCGACATCACTTTCATTCCTGTTTCTGCCTACACTGGTGTCAATCTCAAGGACCCAGTCACCAAAGATGTCTGTCCTTGGTGGCCGTACGTCCTATTTCCTTGGTATCTGCTGCCCTCTCTGATCATCTTGCTCTAGTGGACCATCCTTCCTCAACCACCTCGACAACATGCCCATGGTAGATCGCAAGATCAACGCCCCGCTGATGATGCCCGTATCCGAAAAGTACAAGGAGATGGGTACCGTCATTGTCGGCAAAGTCGAATCAGGTCATATGCGCAAGGGCGACACGCTCACGCTCATGCCGAACAAAGACGTTGTTGAAGTCTCCGCCATTTACAACGAGATGGAGGAGGAAGTCAACTCGGCTCTCTGCGGAGACAACGTCCGTATCCGTATCCGTGGCGTGGATGATGAAGACATCAGCCCTGGCTTTGTGCTCACCAGCCCATCGAAGCCCATCCATGCTGTTCGCCAGTTTGAGGCCCAGCTAGCCATCTTGGAGCACAAGAGCATTATCTGCGCAGGTTACTCTGCTGTTCTACACGTCCATACCCTTTCCGAGGAAGTCGTCTTGGCAGTAAGTTCCCTTTTCTAGCAAAGTTCTTCTTTGGCTGACGAGCAACAGAAACTACTGCATTACTTTGACAAGACGACCGGCCGCAAGTCCAGAAAGCCTCCCCAGTTCGCCAAGAGAGGTATGCTACCATCTTCATCTTCTTGAACATTCTCCTAATCCCTCCCCAGGTCAAAAGATCGTTGCCCTCATTGAAACGACGGCCCCGATCTGTGTGGAAAGGTTCGCTGACTACCCTCAACTCGGTCGATTTACGCTACGAGACGAAGGTTTGCTCAATGTCCAATAATTCGCAGAGCGTCTTCTCATCTGATTTCAAGGTCGTACAATTGCCATCGGGAAGATTACGAAGCTCATCGAAGGGAATACCACCATCGAAGAGGTCACAGAAGGCGTCGCCGCTGTGAATGTTGCTTGAGATGTCTACATCAAAATGTAATATGTTGTACAAGATCTAGAGTTGTAATGACACGAACTTTCCCTTCGATCTACCTTCATGGCACATTCATTCTCCATCTGACCGACATCTAATCTGAACCTTGTATGTCGAAGACATTTCGTCCCTGTTTCGTCAAAACTCTGTCGATCGACATTTGGATACAACATCGACTACTCTATGTCAAGACCGTCAAGACGCCAGCGCAACCGTCTCGCCATCAAAATCACATCTCCCCTTCTTCCCTCTCAGCTGGCGGTGGTGCCGCCACAGGCCTCCTCGCCTCAGTCGGGATAACTCCAGTCCCATTGGCATGATTTCGATGCCGTATAGCACGATCATACCCCTCCTTCCACTTCGCACCCAGAATGTTAGGATACACGACATTGCTTTTGCGCGCCCGGAGACCCTCCTCAAAGTACAACACCTTCTCCATGTCAGCTTGGAGGTTGAAAAATTGCGTCTACCGCCTCGCGTCAAGGGGATGCACGGTGCTCATATGAGAAAGTCGCGCTCACGGATTCCAATTCCCGCTTTGCCCTGGCTTCCTCTCGCGCCTTTGCAATCTCGATCTTTCTCTCATCTGCACGACTGAGACCAGACCGTGGCGTGTTGTTGCCAGGCTGAAAGCGCATCAGAACGCAAGACGTGAGCTAAAAGGGCTAGTGCTCACAGTCTTGGTGAACAACTGTCCATAAATCTCCGAATCCATCAGGTTCACGTCAGACGTCTTCGAGTGCAGATGGTTCATTTGAGTCGTAACCCGCGCCCCGAGAGTAGGATGCCTCTCCTGCGGCGGGAATTTCTTGATGGGCGGCAGTTTCTTCTTGACCGGTGTCGGCGCAGGGGGAGGGTCATCTTTCGCAGAGTGCGGACTCGAAGTCGAGGGGCGCGTTCCGTCCCCATTCACAGCAACTTTCAGCCGCTTAGCAGGCGGCGGCGCCGCAGCGGGCTTCGACGGGACTTTGCGCTCGTCTTTCATCGGGATGGGCTTGTCGGGCGCTTTGGCTTTAGCCTTTCCCTTCCCACCCTTCGCCGCAGGCTTCGCCGCCGCCGCTTTGCCCTTCCCAGACGCCTTCTTAGCTCTAGCAGGCGCCTCGTCATCCGAGTAGTCAGATTCGTCGTCAAAGTTTAGCTCAGGTGCGACGGTGGCCAGGCCGTCGGCGAGGTCCTCGATGTCGACTTCGTAGTCATCCTCCTCGACGTCGAGTTTCCGTTTCTTCGACTTCTTCGGCTTGCTTGTCGACGCCTTGGGCCGTTCGTCGTCAGAGGATGCAAGACGCGACGTGGAAGGGGCCGTTGAGCGCGCCGCAGCACGTGCTATTTGGGGTGATGCGCCGTCCGAGTCGTCGTCGTCGCCGACGATTTGTCGGCGAGCCTTGCGTTGCTTTGGTTTCTCCTGGATATCGGTCAAGACGTAGTTTGTATTAGAAAGGAATACATACTACGCTGGACATCAATGCTGATGATGGTGCTGAAGCAAGCCTAAAGTACCGGTAATTCCGGCCCGGTGCCAATTCTCGCCACATCTCATCATTGCCTCCGATTCAAGCAAGATTCAAGTTACACGCGTAGTACAATAAGTTACATTTGATTAGTTCCTATCATCCTCTAGCTTGACTCCGCTGTATCCTTGTAGAATTTGAGAAGATCCTCAACATCGTCCTTGCTTCCCAAAAACACTGGGCAACGCTCGTGAATGCTCTTTGGTACAATGTCAAGGATGCGGCCGGTTCCCGTCGTCGCAACACCACCAGCCTGCTCAGTCAAGAACGCCATCGGGAACGCCTCGTACAACAGCCTCAGTTTCCCGCTCTTGGTCTTCTTGTCGTTGGGATAACCGAAAATGCCTCCGTAGAGCAGCGTCCGATGAACATCGGCGACCATGGAACCGATATACCGAGCGCTGTAGGGCGACTTGCCATTTGCGGGGTACTTGATGGATTTGAGGTAGGCGGTGACTGGGGGGTGGAAGTACATGGCATTGCCCTCGTTGAACGAGTAGATCTTGCCGCGCGAGGGTATTTGGATCTGGGAAGACAGACAGATCAGCGAATGCGGGGTTATTAGATGGGGAACGGGGCGTACGTCAGGATGGGTGAGAATAAACTCGCCCAACGACGGGTCGAGTGTATAGCCGTCGACGCCATTGCCAGTCGAGAGAACCAAGTTTGCGGATGAACCGTACCTGGCGCTTGTCGTGAGCCGGGGGCTGACACGGTCCAGACGCGCGAGAAGTGCTCACATGGTGTAGCCGGCCGCTACCATTTCACTTCCCGGACGCAGGACATCTTCGACTGAGGCCGATCCTTCGCTGCGCTGGACACGCGTTAAGTATCAGTACCGGGCGAGAGGACAGCGGAAGGGGATACCGCGTACCACTTTGTAGATGCCGAAGATGGTCCCGATGTTGACACCCGCGTCGATGTTGCTGCTGCCGTCCAGCGGGTCGAAGACGACACAGTAGCGGCCACGGTGTTTCTCCTCGATGATGATGGCGTCCTCGAGCTCTTCAGAGACAAGCACGGCGGTCTTGCCAGAGGCGCGCAGGGCATTGACCATGATGTCATTGGAGAGCACGTCGAGTTTCTTCTGGTCCTCGCCCTGCACGTTGGTCTCTCCTGCGAGTCCGACGCTGGTTGTGGCCGTCTGAGTGCGCAGCAGTGGACAGATAGACGACGACGTACAGGTTGATGAGGCGGGCCTTGCGGACGTTGGTTGCGATGAATTTGGATGTGACCTGGATGGCGGTCAAGAGCAGTGTGAGATCGCCGGTCGCGGCAGCGCCGAGACGGTACTGGTCGTTGAGAACATGGCTGGACAGAGCGTGAGACAGCCTGGATCGGACGGGCGCGGGACTGCATACCGCGTGAGGGTGATGAGGTCGGTGGACGGGGGCTCTTCGTTGGTGGACATGGCAGACGTGTGGCGCTGTTCACTGGCTGTGTCGACGGACGATGTGTGGTCGCTGCTGGCGGTGGATTTTCTGTGTTCCGGTGCGTTATAAGCTGAGAGCGAGATATCACGTGTGGCCAGTGTAGCTTCCCCGCAATACCGTTACCGGAGAAACTCGGGGCCAAGTATTATTGCGGGGCTCCTCGATGAATGAATGCAACGCAGCAATTGATTGAGCTGGGGAGCCGGACGCGATGTACTTGGAATGATAATCAGCGTCAAGAGATGCATGCCTTGCCATCTATCATTTCGCGTACTATACGCGCACCAGATGAACTGGGATGGAGACCATCAGTCTTTGCACTTCACCGTCGCGTCTCGTCGCGTGCACGAACAAGCCTCATCCGGCTATCCGGGCCGGCCGGGTCACCGGCTGTGACTGTTACAATCGAGCACTTTTCTCTCTCCTCTCATGTCGGTCCCCACAGGCGCCTCCGCCGCAGTCCTCCAGCCGTCTGAGCCGATTCCCGATGAGGCGGTCTCTGTCCAAGGGCCAAACTTTGACAATCCCCTTTTGCTGCAAGAGTTCATCGCAAGCTATGAGCGGATCGGTTTCCAAGCAAACAGCCTCGGAAAAGCAATAGAGATCACCAACAAAATGGTCCGCCGTTCTCATTTCCTGGCACTGTACGCCCACTCACCACTGGATAGCGCAAATGGCGTCTTTCGGACGATCCTGTCGCTGAAGACGAAGCGGACGAGTTCAAATCGCAAGAGGCTCGAAGTCAAGTCAAATGCAATGTCTTTCTCGGATACACGTCCAACCTGATCTCGTCTGGACTGCGCGAAGTCATCCTCCATCTCGTAAAGCACAAGCACGTCTCCGCTCTCGTCACCACCGCCGGCGGCATCGAGGAAGACTTCATCAAATGTCTAGGCAAGACATACCTTGCCGACTTCAACCTGGATGGCGCCGATCTCCGCAGGAAAGGCATGAACCGTATCGGAAACCTCATCGTCCCCAACGACAACTACTGCAAGTTCGAAGACTGGCTGACGCCCATACTGGATGCGATGCTTGCGGAGCAGAAGGAGAGCGGACAAGTCTGGTCGCCCAGCTCGTTCATCCGGAGACTTGGGAAAGAGATTAACAACGAAGAGTCCGTGTATTACTGGGCGTACAAAGTGAATATAAGCGATTTTTCTCCATCATCACCATTATACGGATTCTGAGATGTTCGCGTCCAGAACGATATTCCTGTCTTTTGTCCTGCGCTCACTGACGGGTCGATTGGGGACATGATCTATTTCCACTCTTTCAAGAATCCCGGGCTTGTGCTGGATATCGTGCAAGACATCCGTGAACTCAATGAGCGATCAAGAAAGTCGAGGAAGGCGGGGATGATCATCCTTGGTGGCGGTGTCTGTAAACATCAGATTGCCAATGCCATGCTCATAGTGCGTCTTCGCGGTCGCTCTTGATGTACAAATCTAATATCTATCCAAGCGTAATGGAGCAGATTATTCAGTCTACATCGTTTGTGACCTTAAACCTACACCGAGCCATCTACTTACCTTCCACTTTCAGAACACCGGGCAAGAATTTGACGGCTCAGACTCTGGCGCTCGACCGGACGAGGCCATCTCTTGGGGTAAGATTCGTGCCGGGTCAGAATCTGTAAAAGTTAGTGATAATTCTATGCCGCATTCCCGTGCACTTACGACTCTGTGTGGTTCAGGTCTTTGCCGACGCCACGTTGGTGTTCCCTCTCCTTGTTGCTGCGACGTTTGCGCGGGATATGAAAGCGCAGTCATGAAGGTCTCCGGGATAGATCTGAATGGTAGAAGTAACTAGACAATGTAGAACATATAATGCGGAGAGAGGAGTATCAGGCGAAATCTGAGCGCATCTCAGATAACAACGCATCGAGATGATACCTGGGAACGAAAAACTCACAGTCTTCACACACGGGACGCTTATAGTTCCACCATCACACGCGATTTTGACAACGCCTCTTCTCCACACGAAAACACCGCTGAACATTGTGTAAACCGCCAGTGGCGCGAGTTGTTGCCGCAGCTGGAGCCGTTGCGGCATCTCTCCCTCCCCATAGTCCTCAGCAACTCGTCATGCTTTTATTCACAACAAGATGGACAACAACATCCTACTCACGTTCACGTAAATGTCGCCTGCTTCGGGCTCAGACGCCGTGGGCGCCACACCTCGTTGCGTTTGTACGTATATCGATGCACGATACATATCACAAAGTCATGGATAGTTGTGTGACAGACATAAGCATATGATACATGTTGTAGACATACATTCTGGTGGGGGAGATGGTTGTTCAAGATTTGATGAATCATTCTCCGGTGTCTAGCACTTCATCAGACCATCTACCAAAAGATTATAAACGGACTAACCAGCTTCGATCATCTCGGATGACCACAAGACGAGATCGTCCCGCAAGAGCTGGAGAATCATGAGAGAATCGCGTGTTGTGCCGGTGACGATACACGCGCCGGATGCATCTTGCTTAAAAGTGGAGACGGCATCATCAAGCGCGCTCTTGGCGAGGTGACAAGCGCGGTCTGGACTCTGGCGGACATCTGGTGTACGACGATGAGAGGGAGCAAAGCAGGAGGGCGGGGCGTACCGTGGTAGAAGACCGAGAAGTTCAATGCCAGTCCAAGACGCGTCGGGTGGGCTGGCTCGAGCACGCTGAGAGCAAGCATATACGCCACCTTGTAAGCGTTCAGCGACTTGTCTGCGTAATCGCTTCGGTCCTTCTGGTGCGCGAACTCTGCAAGGTAGCGGTAGTAGTCGCCTTTCCTGTCAGTATTGATGTGAGCTTCGTCCGACGACGTGAATGAGATAAAGAGCCGTTACATCTTGATGTAGAACACGCGTGCTTCGCCCGGCTTCGCGCCCGGAATGAGTTTCTTGTCCAGCAGCTCGACAATATCCTTGCAAACATTCGCCAGCTCGTTCTCGATCTTCTCGCGCTGTGACCGAATCAAGGATAGCTGTCTCGTCATATTCGGGGCACGCGACGCTTGCATCTTCTCGAGTGTGTCAACAATGCGCCAGCTATTCCGTAGATTGTTCGTTAGGTTCTTGTAGGCAACCGAGAGTAGGTTACGCTCGTCTATGGAGAGATTGGGCCCATATTGGCGAATGATCTTCTTCAGATTGGCGGCAACGTCTGTGTGTGGGGTGCAGGGTCGGATTCTGTACTCGACCAGTATTCATAAACTGAACGGGCGCACCGTCATACCGCTCGGCTTCTCCAGCCAGCTCTGCGATGAAGTGTAGCTGTATTCTCGTGAGGGACCCATCGGGATTCACGTTTCCGAGTTTCGCAGCCTGGAAAGGTACACGAACTCAGGACAGGCGAATCGAGCAGAGTCAAGGTGAACATCCAACATACAGCGGTCATGGTAGTTGTGCAGTGGTGATGTTACAGAACCAGGAGCATTGCTCAATTTATTGATGCACCGGAACTTGCTGTGCAAGGTGCTGTGGGCTGAGGGCAACGAGGTTGTAGCGCGATACAAGGTTGGCAGCTTCTGGAACTCAATGGAGATCAGCCTATGTACTTCGGCCTTAACTCCGTGCTGTGGTCAAGGGTTTTCTCAAGTATCAGGGCATCGCGAAATGATACAACTGAGCGCACCTGAAGATAGTGATAAACTACGCCTTACATGGTCTACTACGAGGGCAGATTATAACATCTACAGATCCTTGACAAACTTCCTGAGAACCTTAGCGAATGTTGCCGATGCCTGCTTCATTTCCTCCTCCTGTGAACAGGTCAGCAGTCTGTCACGCGCCTCTGGCTGTTGAGAAACATACCGAAGTGCTGCTGAAGGAGACACGGAAGTGACTATCACCGTGCATTTCGTCAGTGATATCAGTAGCAGAGAATACGTGGCCTTGAGGAAATGAGGAGGATGATATTCAGAGATGCATATGAGCTTACCGGGAGAGAACAAGACGCCAGCTTCGACGACCTTGACCCAGAGATCCATCTCCAATTGCTTGATGCTTACATTGGAGCTGGATGAAGTGACAAAGTCCTCCAGGTGGAGTTTCATCTACGACCAAAGTGAATAACGCAATGTGACGAAGAAGTGGTGAATATCAGCTGACCCAGACAAACATGCCAGACGAGGGAGGAACAAATGAGAAGATGGGCTTCGTTTCCGCCACACTGAACTTCTCGCTAAAGAGGCTCTTGGTTTTCAACGATGCGGTGAACACCCGCGCACCCTCGCGATGGCCAGTATGACGGGTCTCCAGATCCATGTCAAGATGGAACTCG
Source organism: Strobilurus luchuensis (assembly GCA_019915105.1). NCBI lineage: Eukaryota > Fungi > Basidiomycota > Agaricomycetes > Agaricales > Physalacriaceae > Strobilurus > Strobilurus luchuensis. The sequence goes on along the minus strand of JAHLMJ010000007.1, from coordinate 966,349 downwards.
TTGGCCAAGCAGTCGATGAAAGTGTCTCTGCGTTGCTTGTATTGGAGACGAAGTGCTGTCCACGGAACGTGACAATCGGAGCCAGAAGGAGCACACAAACATACCTTGCAGCCACCTAATGTATCCCTCATAGTGCCAGCGCAAGAGAAGAGCAGAGACCATGGCCTGCGCATACCGTAAGGATTCAATCAAGCCAGAAGTGAGTTCCCAAAGACAGTACCTGACCAAAGCCACAAGGCGCTTGAGTACTTGTCTCCCCGGCTCGCTCCAAGCGCTCTGCGAACATGGGATTGCATGTGAACCAGCCCAGACGGCAGCCAGGGGCGACAGTCTGTCACGGAGGGTTAACCGGCACTGTAACTCGGCGAGCTATCGTGTGTCACTACCTTTGAAAACGTGTCGAGGCGGATAACACGTCCTTGATAGTCCAATCTAAGCAAAACTCCAGGATTAGTCGCTGGCACGTGTTTACTTGAAAGGAGCCCACTTCAAGAAACTAGGCGACAGCGACGCAATGAATTTCTCCTCATCCGACTCTTGGGTGACATCCACGCGAGATTCCTTCGGCGTGTACTCACCCTCCTGGAGGAAATAGTACGGGTCATCCTCCACAATGATAACATCTAGGGAGGGTGTGTGAGGTAGGGACCCTTTTAAGGCAGCTCACACACCGTATTCCACGCAGATATCGTAGATTTCCTTCTTGCGCTGGTATGGCATGGTCTAAGCAGATACCTATCAGTATTCGCACAGACACGCGCAGTCCATGACTCACAGCGCCCGTAGGATTCTGACCAATGGGTACGAGATAGATGACGTGAGGACTATGGACTTCAGGTAGGCCAGCTGGACGCAGGAAGCTCACTTACCGCTTCATTCCTCGGGCGGCTTCATCCCAGTTGGCCAAAGTATCTCTCAAAGAAACACTGCTCATCCCTTGGCCATCCATACCGACGGGAACAGCCTGAATACCCCACGGCTTGGCAGACTATAGGGCGGATTGAGTGCCATGCGAGTGAATGAAGGGAACCTAATCACAGCCATCGCGCTAGGATAGGTCCATTCACAGGCGAGGAAGCCCTCCCCGGGGTTCAAGAGGGTGAGAACCGCTTTGCCCCAGCCATCGGTGTTTCCGGCGGAGACAAGAGTGGTGAAGTTCTTGTAGGCAGGTTGATACACCTTGGTGGAGAATTCATTCACTATTTGGGCGAGATGAGAATCACCGGTCGCGGGACCTGAGCGCGGGCATGAGTAAGGCGTGGTTTCGAGTGGCAATAGGATACCAACTGTATTGTAACAACTGAGCAAGGTTCAGGTCGCCGGGTTGGGCTGGCCACTTCTGAACGGTGACGGTCTCAGTCTTCTCTTTGCCTGCGCCGAAGAGTTTCCAGAACCAGGACAACGACGATGATGAAGAGGTCGTGAGAGGATAACTGTTGTACGCCAAGACATCTCCAGAGAGCGTTGCAAACGGGAAATAATCCGCGTGAGGGGTTCCTGGATGAATGAACAATCAAGATGGGTTTCGCGCACCATGATGCATACACACCTCCAGCCATTTGGATGAGGCCCGGTTTCATGTACTTCTGCATGCCCTTGAGAGGAGACAGGACCCGATTCTTGGCGACATCTGAGAGATGGTGAGAGAGGTCGATAGCGTCTGCGCGTTTCTCAGAGTACATGGCCGCAAGTCAGAGAGGAGGACGCTGCGAAGAGGCTCCGAGCCTGCTTATGAAGACGAAAGGGTCAGACCCACGCTGCTACTTACTTATCGGCATTGACAGATAAGACAGTCGTGATCATGATATGTCAAGCCGCGGCCGACGGCACCTGGTAACTCTCTCATAAAGCGCAGAGAGTGTGGCGCACAAAGAACCGTAAATGACTAGTGTTCGGTAACGCTGGAAGCCAAAACTGCACTTTGACCAAGTTAGAGAGGAGGTTACTGCAAACAGGCTCCTATCCTGCTCATGAAGATGCTACTTAATGGCAGATACAGCGCGGTGCAGCCGTCGTGTTGCAGTACCAAGTGTCTTACTAAAAATGCCCTTCAGGATTCCACTGAGGGTCACTGGGCTCCACCGTGTCTGAACGCGCAAAACCTCACGTCGTGTTTCGCGATTTCCCACACATTCTGGTTCACACACATAATTCACTACTACAGAAACCTTTGCGCGCTTCTCCGGTGTAATCAATAGATTCTGACCATATTGATCCAGTGGGGCCTCTCCATACTACCTTAGTCTATCACTGATATTATCACTGCAACGCGCGGGGGCGTGTAAGACGGTCGGTGATCGTGACTATGATCTGACAAGCCAAGGCCGACGGCACTGAGTGACTCTCTCCATACAGGCAACCACAGACGGTGTGGCGCAAACGACTGAGTACAAGTCGCAGTTGTTCGTAACGGTGGAAGTCGAATGGGAGTAAACTTACCTTCTCATCAATGATAGACTGTGGTGCGCCTTACTCTTGGCCTTACGTACCTGGATGCAATGCCGCTGCTTTCATCGGAAGACGGCGCGTAGACACTTGCAGACAACGCGTCATTATTGCACTACCTCAGGCGGATCTCAGGATTGTGATATCTAACGTAGTCCTGCGGTCCAAACAACACCAAAGATGACTTCATTTCTTGCCGGACGACATGCACGATGAGCATGCCCTCCTTGACGCCAACCGCCATCGCCACCGACCATGTCACCACAGAGAGTTGCGGACGCAGCCCAGATCAGTCCTTATCCCCAGGCCATGAGCGCGGCTCGCCCCCTGCCACCCGACAACGCTAGCCGGAATCGAAAGCTGAAACCCGCGTCCAAGACGGCTCATCAGCGCAGGCCTGAGCCGCGCAGAGATAACGACGCCGTCAGCATGCTCATTATATCCCCGCGCAAGCAGCCCGTCTCCAGGGAGACGAGGCCAGTGTCGGCCCGACTACGCGATCGCGACGATGACGGTATGTTCCCGCCCGTTCCTCAGCCGCGCTGGCTGGCTCACCTGCCTGGCAGAGCTCAGCATACCCGACTACCCGCCGCCATCCTTCCTGGAGGCCATATCCACGCCGCCGCTGTCTGTCTGCCCCAGTGTGACCACCCTGCCCATGGCATTCACGCCGCCCCCAACATCACCTGTGGACTCAGACGAATCCATAGAAATAATCGATATGGCCACAGTGCCTGTGGAGAACGAGCCCATCCGTAGACGCAGCCGATGGCGGTCTGCGACGGCGCCGACACCGCCGTCTGTTACTCCAGAGCCAGAGCGGAGCGTCAGTCCTCGTGCTCGAGCTTTACTAGACTCGGACGACGAGGACACAGAGCATGCGCCATCTGCCAATCGGGCACGTCATCTATCGCTGTCCCCCTTCCGGCTGCTGTCCCACAAGCCTGCCTCCTCATTAACAACCTCTATTCCATATCGCAACACTTCATTTTTCAAGAGCACAACGTCTTTGAGAACAAACGCGTCGTCATTGCCGCCCTCTTCACGCAGTGAGAGCCCATTGGGGCGGAAGCTGTTCTCAAAAGGAAAAGAACGGTCTCGCAGTCCAGAGACTCTTGAGTCTTGGGAGGTTCTTGAGTCTGAGCGACCCGTCAGCTTATTGTCGGCAATGGAGTCTGTGACTTTACCATCGTCACCGACACTGGCGTCTCCCATCTCTCCCATCTCCCCTCCTGAGGAGCGAATTCCTTCTGCTAGTACAGATTCCTTGCATCCTTCGACTCCCAGAGTGCGTCGACCGCCACCACCACCACCGCCGCCGCGCCGAACAACCGGTGGAGCCAGATCTCCCACCCAGTCTCCAGCCTCCGATCCATTTGAAATAGCTGTTGAGTTGCGTCCAACAACAACAGAGCCGGAACACAGCTTGCCTCCTCCATTACAACATCAGACGCTGTCCCCAAACAGAACTCCCACCAGTCATACTATGCCCACCGAGCAGTCTTCTTCTCGGCCAGCGAGACCGTATGTGCACAGACTCTCGACCTCCCCCATCCCTCTTTCATCACCTGCATCCGCGTCCTCAGCCGCCACACCGACGAGGCATCACTACCCTGGTCGCCCACTGCCACTGCCACCGACTGGTGTTCCTACTCCTCGGGAGCCCATTTCTGTCAGGCAGATTCGATGTCCAGAGGGTGTTCTGATCGACCTCGACGAACAAACACCAATCTCCGTGCCATCGCCACGTTCTGCCCAAGTCACAGACCTCGATCTGCTCTTGTCCACGCTCGAAGCGGATGACTCTGGCGCGGAGAACGGGACGAACTATGACGTGAGCCCTCCTACTTCTTCACACTCGCCTCTGCACTGGGCTCACCCACACGACCTTGAAGGCCCTGCTGCTCTTGTCCGAGATCATGGGCCCGGGGCAGGCACCTCTGGTAACGTGTCCGCTCCCCCAAAATCCACCCCATCCCCCGCCCATTGAGTCGGAATTGGTGTCGGTTGAGAGGCGTAGAGTGACAAAGGACGGCCGGGTGAAACTGAAGCTCGTTCTCGCGGGTGTGGCTGTGGACCGGTGTGGGATATGCTTGACGCAGTTCAAGGAAGGGGATCGGGGCGTGGTTGGGAAAATGTGTCGGCACTGCTTCCATCACAAGTGCATTGTGAGATGGGTAGCGAGGAGTCAGACGTGTCCAATGTGCCGGGTGGCCTGGAGCTGATTTGGCGGGACACTTGCTTTGGGTTTGGATTTTGTAGTAGGGCTTGCATAGTTTTTTGGTTGCACTACCTTGCATTTGGTGTACTTTTTTGAATGTCGGCATTCATTCTGGCTCTATTGCCGACCTCTCCTCCGTTGCGTTCTGGTCCACGCTTTATATACGAGTGCAAATTTTATGAGGAATGAAGTTTCGTTTTGTCGACAATCTGAGTCGAACCCACAGACGGCAACGCCCGCGGACCCTGATATCCCTCTTTTCACTTGAATCCTTACGCGTAACGTTCACCTTGAAAACAACGATGAGCATATTCGCAAACGGTGTCAACAACAACGCGTCTGGCGCTGCGTCGGGAAGCGGCAACACATTCGGCTCGGCATTCCCCTCCTTTGGCAGTGCGTAGATCGGCCATCTTGTTGACATTCGTCGCTGAAAACGCGCCCAATGCAGCCCCGAAACCGGCGACAGCATCACCCTTTGGTTCGACGACACCGGCGGCTGGTACCAGCACAGCAGCGGCACCCGCCTTTGGCTCATTTGGTGCCCCGAAACCCGCAGAACAGGCTGGCCAGTCGTCCTGTGAGCATCGAAATTGAGATTCATCAAGTCTCAACTGAACCCCATCTTGTACAGTCTTCACCCAGCCGCCAGCATCCGGATCGAGTGGCAGCAACATCTTTGGGCAGAAGCCAGCAGACGCGGCCGCGCCCAAACCGAGTCCTTTCGGCGCGCCGGCGGCGACCACTCCTGCTGCAGGCGCCACAACGGAGGCACCAAAGGCCAACCCATTCGGATCTGGCTTGTTCAACAAACCAGCGGAAAACCCAGCGCCAACGACTGGTACTTCTTCGTTGGCGTCGGCCCCGCCGCTTGGTGGCGGCGACTCGGCCGCACCAAAGCCTTCATTGTTCAACACGAGCTCAAATACGTTCGGCAGTGGACTATTTGCTAAGCCAGCAGAATCCGCTGCCGGTGCATCTGGAACGACCCCTGCTGCCGGTACAACAGCTACCCCCGCGCCGGCTTCCGCCAGTTTCTTGAAACCTGCAGCAGGCACGTTTGGTTCCACACCTTCCTCGTTTGCTACTGGTGCGTCAGCCACGCCCTCTGCCACCGCAGCCACACCATCTTTGTTTGGGTCAAAGCCAGCGGACAAAACCGCTGCTGCTCCCACTACAAGTGAGCCATCTTCGACCATTCAAGTTTGTCTCTGATCTCTGTTAGCACCATCTTTGGGATTGTTCGGTACCGCTCCTGCCAGCAAACCCGAAGAAAAGAAGGATGCTGCCGCGCCAGGTAACATCTCATTCATGTTGTGTAGACCATGGGCATTGACGTTGCAACCACAGCAGCGCCGGCGGCATCAGCCTTCAGCCTCACTCCGAAACCCGCAGGTACCGCTGCTGCTGCTTCTACTACTACGCCTGCAAGTGGCTCTTGTAAGCTCGTTAGCAGTTTGATTCTTTCAACTTTTCATCACGTTGATAGCCTTGGCCACTACGAACATATCCGTGCAACCACCTTCAATGCTCCGTGGAAAGACCATAGAAGAGATCGTCAACAAGTGGTCCACTGATCTGGAAACCCAAGTCCGCGAATTCAACAAATTCGCCGGAGAGGTTGCTGTTTGGGACAGAGCGCTGATCGAGAATGGCAACAATGTGAGTTCCTGCTCTCTCGTTCTTTTCTCGTCTCATTGTTGTCCCAGTTATCCGCAATCCTCAGTCATGTAATGGCGGCAGAAAGGGAACAGAACGAAGTCAGTCAGGCTTTGGACAATATTGAGCAGCAACAGCGTGATCTTGCTGCCACTTTGGACAACTACGAAAAGGTTGCTCAAGAACTGTCTGGCACTTCTGGTCGTGTGATTGACAAAGGTCCTGCCGACATGGAACGCGATAAAAAGTAGGTCTCTACACTGCAGCAATGTTCGTCAAACTGACAACGGTTTGTCTAGTTACATGCTCGCAACTGATCTTCAAGTCCACCTTGACGATCTCTCGGGTTCGTTGACGCAGATGATCGACGCAGTGAATTCCTTGAGTCTCCCTTCGGACGAATCCTCGTCGCAGAATCCCATGGCCCAGATTGCACAAATACTAAGCAGTCATTTGGAGAGTCTGCAGTGGATCGACGGCGCCGTTCGCGAAGTCGAGGGCAAGGTTACAGAGGTCGAGAAAAAGGTGAAAGAGTCAGGACATGGACAGTCTCTGAACAACAGTCGCGCCAGGGGATTCGGCCTCCGTTGATATGCACCTTACGCTTTGTTCATTGATTGTATCGCTTCTTTTGTATTATTACATGTCTTTGAGCTAGACAATTAGCCTCGATAAGCGTGGCAAAAGAGTTGGTTGCATATGAGTCAGAAATGGGGAATGTACGATGTCCAATCGACGTCTTGGAAGGCGAGTCCCGGCAAGTTTCGCAAAGACGTGAAGGAGAGGGTAATGAGTAAGAGTCGAGCTAGAACATAGGCCCAGAATACGATGTGATTGATTATTGGATGGATCATGGAGGAAAAGCCAGTAGCCAAAGCGCATGCGCATACAGCGGGTAAGGCTGTCGTTGCGATTGCAGCCCCTCGCCACAAATCGCACTCCACAGTTGTGGGAAATGTAAAATTCCACGCCACACAATGTGCGCCACCTGCTGCAATGCCCCAGAAGCAGCCAATCAAGAGCATGATAGCATCGCTACCATGATCTGGCTTCGTGCTTTGTGTATTTCCGCACCAAAGGGTGGGTAGGTCCTGGTCAGGCGCGAGGTGGTAGAAGCCCTCCATAAAGCGCTCGCCAAGAGCACCCAGATTGAAAAAGTTCGGGTTGACCACAGCTTTGTCGGAGGTGGCCGCTAGGTAACTGTGCGATGAGCGATTCCCGCCTTCGCTGGAGCACTGCGGGCAGACGGCCTGATAAACCCAGCTCCCGCTACCGCGGGATGGACGTCGGATGAGACAGCCACAGCTTATACAGTATTGACCTTCTGTAGTAGAGAGAGAGATTTGTGGCCAAGACCTCGAAATGTGTCGCAATTTGACGGGGATGCGTACGTCCATCGGTTTCTTCCACCACGCTAGGTAGAACATGAGATTGACGGAAGCAAGAATGAGGGTGAGCAGTTCCAGGGGCGTGAGGAGGAGGCCTTCAGCGAAGCGGCGCATCATGCATTGGCTGACGAACCAAAGGATTTGGAGTGACACGATCAATTTAGTGAAACCGTCGCTCTTGCTTTTGTCGTCAATCTCCCGTGCAGAAGGGACTTTTGTGCCATGCAGATCGCTAGATTGGACAATGGGTTTGTTTTCTCGGTCAACGAAGCCCCCCATAGCGAAGAGAAACCCATGGGTGATAGTCAAAGAAGGATGCTCTAGCTCGTATTCGATGAACTCCAGGAGAAACAATGAGCATGGTGCACACCTGTAGAGATCCTGCGCGCGACGACATATTGACGAAGAGCCCAGATGAGAATGATCTCGGGGACGACGATGGACATTCCTGTGACCTTCACGCGTTGAAAGACAATAGGAACATTTCCACTGAAGAAACCCTTGAGCGTAAGTCGTGTGCTTGGAACATTGAGATGGACAGCGACCCAGGTGCAGGCAAAGATCGTGACGACGCAGTTCCAGACAATGCTGTACACGGAACGTGTATCGACAGAGCTCTCGTGTTCTTGTCCACTGGGCGTAGTTGCATTTATGGGCGCACCCCAAGCGCATAGCGCGTACGCTAACAAGGGGAGCATTGTCGTAGCGGCGTTAGCCTTCAACATCGTTGCCGCCAATGCACAAGGCGTCGATCTGTGGACTGATCATATATGATTAGTGCGAAAGTAGTACGTATTCGGACTCACAACAATTCTGAAGAACGGGGGAGATGGTGGAGGTCCTGGTAGTGTGAACACCCAAGCCTTATGAGGACAAAGTGCTACAGCCCTCATAGCCTTGCTGGACCCATGATCAGGCGGCGTATCGACTCACTTCGGATTGTAATCATCCTGCTGTCAGAGCTGTTGGCCTCGGGTGTATGTGTACAGCCAAGTCATGTCAAGGTAGGATAGGTGGGACCCACAAAGAGCAATAAAGCGAGATTGCCGCCGCAATTGTCAGCTCTTCCAGGCGTGAATATTTGACTGATTGAGTTGCAAGCTCCAGTCATACTTTCTGTGGAGAAATGGACGGAGCTGCTACTATACCGGTATGCTTATACCAGTGCAATCAAGACCGTTATCTGTAGTAACATCAAGGCTCAAGCGAGTGTACGTACGGACATATGCAGAAGGAACCAGTACCCCGTGGGAACGACCGGTATGGAACAGCTGAACAGCGCTAAGTACCCTCGGGGCGTGAATGTATGTTTTGACCTTTCTGAGGATGAAGGACTCGCAATGGGGACACGAGAAAGCACGACCAATGTGTTGAATTGTCACGATAAGTAAGTTTCGGATGAGCAGCCCACTTCAGTACCATCGACAGGATCTCGAGGGGCTTCGTCATGAACGCAATGCGACACCGAAAGTCAGACCTTGCTAGGTGACGTCGACGCGGGCGACTTACATGCTGCTCTCGGAATGTCCGGATCCTTTCATTCTTAGGCTTCCACTGAATGGTGATGCTAGATCTCACGGAAATTCAGTCATCCAAGTTGGCCTAAGGAACTACGGTCTTGTGACAGAGCCTGTAGAGCAACAACACCAAGCATGGACTCGCCGGTCTCTTTTCTTCAACTCCCGCGTCCTTCTCGACTACGCCATTGGAATTTGGCTCGCTGCTGTCCTATCTTGAACCGGAGTGCCGCTCACCAATCATCTTGCCCTTGACTGTCTCCGATGTAGCTTTGCCCTGCGGAGCCCATGCCAGAATCTTATGGACCCAGGACGATGTTTCAGACACGCGCACAAAAGTTACCGACCTTGTCGTTGTTGGTCCTAAAAGCTTCATCTTGGCCGCCATTTGCCTTCTCTCACCAGAGGCGCCTCTCGCCACCGTCTCTCTATCTGACTTGACGCGTTCTTTTCCACGCGCCAACTGCCCGTGTTGTTTCCTGTGATTGAATGCATTATGTGGCCCATGTCTAGCTTGATGTTCAAGTCGAAGTCGTCGGCGCTACCTCTAGGTGTATGCTTCATGATTACCCTTCTCAATCTGCCCATACAATGCAGGCTCTTGTGTATGTCCGCCTTCGCGCTGCCACTGTTCTATACTCCTTCACAGCGTGCCTCAATCTAGATACCTGCTTAACGAGAGCAGACTCTCGTCTACCACCTAATCTCTGCCACGACTCCCCCTCCCTCTTCCGCCCGACCCATGATCGTTCGGCTGGCAGACTGACTTGCCCATCCGGAATCATTTCGTCGGCAGTACTCTTTCTGTGCATTGTAACAAGAAAAGTGTAGACCAGACTGTACAACCCGTCAGGCGTTGATTCCCGCGGAGAACTCCACGCCTCTATCCGTCCCAGTGACAGCAGTGCTTCCAATCAAGAAACATCATGAAGGTGCTTTGCAAGGCCGGATAATATTGTCCCGGGCTACGTCCTGAGAGTTATATTCGGTGGTAAGTATTGCTCTGCCTGTGATACATTCCGCATTAACGTACTTTTGATCACCAGGATCTCCCACAACGATGTGTCTCTGTCGCTCTTATCAGTATTGTACACACGCTCTCATGCAACTCAATAATGACGCCATTTGATGACTTTTGGCGCCAGTCGTACTTATACAGTTACTCAATGTTCAAGGTCAGGCGAAACACCCATCTCGGACTGAACACTGGAAATGGCGGCCTCGACTGTTTCACACTCGTCCTCGAATCTTCTCTCGAAAGAGGACCGGAAGCTTGTACGCAAAGTTGATTTGAGGTTTGCTGCGTTAGTGTCTCCGGCTCAAAGATCTAAATCGTCCTGCTTAGGCTTATCCCTATACTTACACTGCTGTACCTCTTGAGCTTTCTCGATCGGTGAGGCAAGCCTACACACAACAACTCAACTTGAACTAAATTGTTCATAGGAGCAACATTGGTAACGCCAAGTAAGCACAGGAGCTGTCCTATGTATATGATGCTCAGATGAAGGCCAGAATCGTGGGCTTGGCGACTGTAAATGAGTGTTACCATGTCTGTTTGCGATATTGACGTCTTGAAGGACATACACTTGTCGCCTCCCGTGTACAACACAGCTCTAGCTCTCTACTTTGTGGCATATGTGATATTTGAAGTTCCTGCCAACGTTCGTCTACTCTCCTAAAAATACCCTTTTTATCTGACAATATGACAGATAATGTGAACTACTCGTTCCTTGGATTTCATGCTCCGTCGTAACAACTCTTCCAGATTGAAGCGGTTTGACCCGCAAATATGGCTACCGACCTTAACATTAGCCTGGGGAATCGCCAGTGTCGGTCAAGGTCTCATCAAAAATCAGGCTGGGCTGCTTGGCATTCGATTTCGTGAGACTTAATCTTTGTAGGCAGTGAATTTGCAAGCTGATCCATCGAACTCAGTACTAGGTGTCACGGAGGCCGGCTTGTTTCCTGGTGTGATATTTCTTTTCTCCGTCTACTACCGTCGGTAAGAACCTTCGCGTTGCCTTGCTCGAACCTCCATCTGAATTGTCGTAGAAGCGAGCGTAGCTGGAGAGTAGCAATCTTCTTCGGAGGTGCAGCGTTGGCCGGGGCGTTCGGTGGTAATCCTGCTACGTTTTGTCGGTAGGTCTGAAGACTCATGTCAATGCAAGGAATTTTGGCCTTCGCACTGGGAAAGATGGACGGTGTGGGTGGGCGCAGAGGATGGTCTTGGTATGTGTTCTCCCAAAGTATCGCACAGGCAGGCGGCTGAGCAGCGTGTAGGATCTTCATCATAGAGGGTATCCTCACCGTTGCTATCTCTCTCGTGGCATACTTCATCGTGCCGACTTGGTCCTACAAAGCGAAATTTGTGCGTTACTAGTTCCAATATGTACTCGCTTTCTCAACATACCGCAGCTCACTGACGATGAACGAAGTCGGCTTCTTGCAAGGCTGGCGGAAGATTCCGACGTCGGCAAGAAAGAGAAGTTCGAATGGTTTTACGTTCGACAAGCTTTCACCGATCACCTTGTTTGGGGATATGCATTGCTTTTCCACGGCTTTGCATTTGTTCTGTACTCACTCAGTCTTTTCATGGCAAGTTCTTCCATCAATCCAGGACAACACACATCTCACCTGTGAGACTGATAGCCGACGATCATAGCTGGTCTTGGCTTCAAGAGCTGGCAGGCGCAACTGTATGCTGTGATTTCATGTCTACTTTCAACGTTGTTTGACGAAGGACAGGATGACGGTACCGCCTAATGCACTAGCGAGTATCTCGATCTGGCTCACTGTTTGGGTATCATCGAAATACAACCGCCGGGCGCCCTTCATCATCGCAGCGGCTAGCATCGCCATCATGGGTGAGCCGTGTCTTGACAATTACACAGACTAGCATCTCACGCCAATTTCTGCTAGGTTATATCATTCTGTTGACTGCCTCTACAGGTCTGTCAGTCGTCATGTTTCTTGGATGAAATTGACCAAAGCGACTCGTCTTCTGATAGCCGGTGGACAGTATGTCGGTGTTCATTTTGCAGCAGCTGGAGTGTACGTCGGTAATGCACTGCTTCTGAGGTATGTATAGATCATACTTCCGCGGCGCACCTCTAAGTATCACCTACCCGTAGTTGGCCTGGGGAGAACGTTTCTGGACAAACCAAGCGCGCTGTCGCGGTCGCCATGCAAATTACCATAGGCGATACTGGCGCCATTGCTGGGTATGTGTCACAGAATCAGCAAATCACGCTTCTCACGTCTGTTCAGCGTCCTCATCTATCGACCAAATTTCGCGGCTCATGGCTTCCGGAAACCACACATCATTGCGATTGGCTATCTGCTCTTCGCGATTGCAATGACTCTGTACTTGTGGATCTCGATGTCTCGAGAAAACGACCGCAGAGATAACGCTCTTCGAGTCGCCGAAGGAAGTGAGAAGAATGAAGAAGACGCTACCGATGAAGACGAGAGGCTGCGCCTTGGAGACCGAGACGTCAATTATCGATATGTCTTGTGAGGAGTATGTAGCATGACAACCCTATCCATTTCCCTCGCGCCGACCTACTCAACACTGGATTGTGCTGTTGGACACCAGACGTAGCGCCCTGTCATTCTTGTTCTTGAGGAGATCGGACTACCTACATACAATACCTTGCAGACCGAGATTGCCGCTCAAGCACTCCAGGACCGAATGACATGCCAGTGGCCGATACGCTATGTCGGCACCAGCATTGATGGAGGAAGACGGAAAGCCCGTTGTACGAGCCAGGTATGGGGAACTGACGCATTCATATCAATTTCCCAGTCCTCGCAGCCTTCTTTGACAAATTGAGCTGCTTTATTCGAGAAGCCTGGCCTGCACAATGGAATGCTGTGACAGTGGGAAAGGGAGCCCCCGTATTGCCGTACATGACCGTTAGTACGGCCACAACTTCACGCACTTCATCTTGCTCCGTGATTCTTCACAGCGTCCAATACAGCGACTACCCTCTTTTGTGATCTGGTATCAACATCAAAGGGCTATATAATTGGTTTGTCATATTGTTCATCATCTATGCTCTAAGCTTCCTTGTATCTACTCACAAGACTGCGGCGGACCTCTACATCACTTTCTCTCAAGATGCAGCCTATAGTCACCAAACTCACCAAGTTGCTGAGTAAGTCTTTGCTCTTCTCTACGGACCTCACTGAAGGATAATAGATGTAAAGAGCCCTATCGTATCGGCGCCAATGTATTTCGCAGACACGCCTGATCTCGTGGCCGCTGTGTCTGGTGCTGGGGGATTTGGAATGCTTGCTGCAGGTGCTCACTACTCCCTTACTCCGCCATACATGTACTCAACCTACCCCAGGCTTGTCCTCGTCAGAAAGGTTGAGAGGAGAACTGCAATGCATGCGCTCCAGCCTGAATATTGCCGATGGTGCACAGGTCCCCATCGGTGTTGGATTCCTGGGCTGGGTCCTCGATGGAACCGAAGTATCCGATGATCCTCGGATCCCAACCGTATTGAGTGAAAGTCCGACGTCGGTGTGGTTTGCCTTTGGAACAGACCTCGGGATGTATGTCGCACAAGTTCGAGAATACGACTCGCATCGGCAGCAGAAGACCATAGTTTTCGTCCTTGTTAACTCCGTCGAAGATGCGCTACGCGCTGCGAACGAGTGGAAAGTAGATGTCATTGTCGTACAAGGTACGAACTTCATATAGTTCATCATCATTACTCCCCTCTAGTCTGGACAGTAGCTCATTCTGATACAGGCATCGAGGCCGGTGGCCACGGTCATTCGAGGGCTCCTCCGCTCCTCACGCTTTTGCAGGCCGTCTTGACTGCCATTCCCGACGGTCCAGCTATTGTGGCTGCAGGTGGAGTGTCCACTGGAGCCCAGGTCGCCGCACTCCTCACTGCGGGTGCCCACGGTGTGGCCTTAGGCACTCGTTTTCTCTACACCCACGAATGCATGTATCTCGACAGCATGAAGCGCGTTCTGGTCGAGAGCGACTTCAACTCCACTACCCGAGGCCTTATGTTTGATGAAGTCAATGGCGTTCCAGTGGAATGGCCCCCTGGTGTTGATGGACGAGCCATCGCCAATAAGATTGTCGATGATGTCGCGGAAGGCCTGAGCATCGAGGAACGCTCAAGGCGGTTCCAGCTATCCAAGACGAAGGGGGACAAAGACCGTCAAGTCATTTGGGCGGGAGAAGGCGTTGGAATTGTAAAGGAGATCAAAAGTACAGCGGTAAGCTCTGCTCAAGCATGTCTTTCAATCATCTGCTCAATGTTGATAGGACGTACTCTTCGAGCTGCACAGTGATGCTGTCGCGTCCTTGAAGCGGGTCTCTCAATTACTAGAATGATGCGCATGCGGCTATCAACCACAGGTGGCCACGAAATGACTGTTCTTCGTACAGAACCACGAGGATAATGAGTAGAAGACCTTTGAGATGATGTTTGGCTTTTCTGAATGTCGCTGAGAGCACAGCATACGGTCAATTTGTGTAGTCGCGTAGACCGGATAGCAGAAACGACGCGGCGTAAGAGAGCAATTGTGAATCTGATGACCACGAAGGAGACCGACGCTAACCGACATGAAAGAGGCGCAAGTCTCGGTGATATCGGCGTTTCGGTTATATTCGCAGATCGCATACGTCAGCTGATTTACAAGGAAGATTTTAAGGCGTCGCCGCGTCGGTCGACTTTGAGCTTGACCGGTGACCACTGACATCTGCGCGGCCAAACTAAAGGGCACCGTTACAGTGCCAATAGTAATTGACCCACTTCCTCGAGAGATATCCGATGGTATTCCTGGGGCGACCGCTCCGCCCTCTCTGCCTGTCTCTCTGCTTGTCAATGCTATCAGCTGGTCACAAGGGCACGACATGTATCTCCCGCCATGTAGTGCGGCTACATCTCACAAAGACTCACTCGGTTTGGACTGCTAAGGCCTTTTCCCGTCGAGAGATCCCTGTTAGGCGCACAGTCTACAGTTGGTGGAAGGTACGCGCGTAGGCACGAAGACAGGCGTCAACTAACCATAGTAAAACAGGTTCATTCCCCATTGGTGGGATGCACTGTAACCGCTCCAGCCAATGCTTTCTCGTCTGGTCAGAACAGGAAGGAGGGTACTAAGCTTGTATCACTCGAGCACTCGAGAACAACCTCATTTCCGAGGCTGCGTGTTTCTGTGACTGCCATAATCTGCCTATATTCAAGGTTGATATTTTTACTCATGATCAGGATCTAGCTTTTCGGGGCCTTACTGACGCGTCAAGCTGACCCACACCTCTCTTTGTGCTTTTCTTTCGTGGGTAGAGCCATCTCCTCTATATTTTGTGGCGGTCAGCCCCTGGGGTTTGTAATTGAGGGTGCATTGTCGTTGCATTGACCATCTGTAGTCATCGCATGTGTGTTGTGGCGGCCTTCTCTTGGACCATCCGCACATCACTCGGAGGTCCTTTGTTCAGATGCCGAACCTTTGACCATCGATGCCGTGGACATTGTCTACAGGGTCGGCACCATGCGCTCAGTTCTCTGGTTCCAAAAACGGGCAAACTTAGGTATAAAGCATCTGCCATTATTCGAGGGCTTTCCTCACTCATACCACCATCTATCGAGCTCTCCCCGCCAGAGAACTCATTCAGCTACACTCTGCCTTACCCATCTACACAACCAACATGATTGTAACCCGTAGTAGAGCAGCTGCTCAGGCCACCCAGCCTGCGGCTTCACTTGAACCCAAGGCGACCGGCAAGAAGATCTCCGCTACTAAAGGCCTCCTCAAGCGCGGCAAGAAAGGTACGTGCATTCTGCCGCCGTTTCCCATCGCATGCTGATCCTCTCCAGTCGTCGACGACCTTCGGGACCTTCGGGACACCGTCAAGGCAAAGGCCACCAAGGCCGTCAAGGGTATGCTGACTCCACTATCTCATAGTCCTCTCGCTCACCTTTCTGAAGGCAAGGCCAAAGCCAAACCCTCTGGAGGCTCCTCCAAACAGAACGACAAGCAGCCCAAGAAGGGCCCTTCCGCTGCTGCCGATTCCGCGCCAGAGGAATCGGTAGATGGCCATGAAGGGTCTCCCCTCAATGAATCTCTACCGACTGCTGATGCAGTTCAGCTCACAGTGCAAGGGTCCGCCCTTGCTGCTTCCCCCGACTCTGATACCGGCTCTCAGTCTCTTGGTACGTTGCACCCACCATTCTTATAAGCCGACCACTCACCGAATCTGTCCAGGTGAATCGCAGGAGGATGCTGCCTCCGAAGTCGACTCCATTATCACTCCTCCCACCCATGGTCTTCGTCGGTCCCCACGCGGGCATAAGGGTACGATTAGTCCCCCCGCCCCAAAGCCTAAGAAAGGCAAACGCGCCAAAGCACCGAGCACCGAGGTTCGACCCCCTGCCGTTGACGATGGCTCGTCCTTGTCTCCCGCCACTGCCGTCGAAGAGCCACGTCCGCTCAACTCTAGTGATGAGGACGCTGATGACGAAGACTCTACAATGGACGACGACGACGACTCGGACAAAGACAACGATTCTCCCTCCAAGGGCAAGGGCAAAGACAAAGGAAAGCGCAAACGTTCCCTTGAGGATGACGACGAGGAGATTCAACCTGCGCGCCAACGCTCTCGTCTTGAAGAAGATGGTCAGACATTTTCTTTCATCTGCGAATTATACGAGACTCACTCTTCTCCAGGAAACGAGTCCTCTACCTCCACAACGTCTTCGAAGCGCAAGCGCGACGATGACGACTCCGAGTCGGACGATGAACGCCCTTCCACATCTCGTCGCAGGCTGGAAGACTGTGAGTCTTGGTGGTATGAGTATGAAAGGCATATACTGACGCGTGGTTTTCTTTCAGCATCGCAGGGTCCTTCCCATCAGCCGATCGCCGCTCAGATCAATCAGCCTACTGGATCTACCTCTTTCAGCGCGCCAACGCAAGCAGCAGCTGCCCCGGCCCCTCCTCCGCCCGTACCTGCACTACCCGCCGCACCTGCACCTGCCCCTGCCCCTGCCGTTCTTGCTCCTGCTCCTGCAGCCGAACCTGCTCTCCAAGCGGCTCTTGCCCCAGCCGGTGCCATACATGCGGCAGCCCCCTACAATGGGCCAGTCAACCCTCGCCCAATGCATGTGCCTTGGACCCACGGCAATGCCGCTGGTTTTGACAACAGTCTTCATAGGCCCCTCCAGCCTGGTCTTACCCGCGAGCGCCCTGTCAACTGGGGGCATCCCTAATTAGTTCTGCCTCCACTTCTTGTCTCCTGCTCTCTATTTCTTCTTCCTGTCTAGATCTCTCTCTCCTCAGTATTCAGTTACTATACCCGTTTCTTCCTAATTCCGTCCAATCTCGATTCCCGACTCTCAAATTCCGACACCCGACTTCGACTTGCGCCTCCAGTTGCATCGCTCCAGACTCCCATGGCTTACGATTAAAGATAGACGAAAGCGCTCTCGCCACACGGCGGGAGTTGTTTCCTACTTGTCGATTTGCCTTGGGGGCCCTACTTGCCCAACGACAGGACTAGGACGCGGATAGCATGACGCAGCACGGGGCGTCTTACGACGACTACCATCTTATGCCAGCAGTCCCTTCGCGTCCTCGCGCAGCCCGATACATCCTTTCGGTTCCCTGTCAAGTTCCTATGGCTTACGACTAAAGATAGATGAAAGCGCTCTCGCCACACGGCGGGGGTTGTTTCCTAGCTTGTCGATTTGCCGTCGTTGGGAGATCATGGGTACATTTGATCGTTGGTGTTGTCGGTTTTGAGGTATATCCATCTTCTCTCTTGGACTTGGACTTGTACTAGATTATCGCCACATGCTCTGTGTATTTTGGACTAGAAAGTATCTTGGTAGCGCGCTGTGCTTATCTTTTTCTCCCTCTGTTCTCTCGTATCCTTTGTAAATTGTAACTTGTAAATCCTTAATTTGACTGACTCATCGTTCAAAGTTACTGTTGCAGCTATTCTTAGAGAGTAACTCGACGTGTGAGCGGTAAGCAGTGCATCCTCTTCTGCACTCGAGAACCACCATGATCTTTCTGTCTTTCAATGTGCAACCCTTCGCCAGTAAAGCACACCCTTATCAAAAGGTTCCTCGGGAGAAGTTGTGCAACCAGCCCTTACGCCACTGCTTTCAGATCAATTGACTCCACGAAATCAACATCATGTTGTGAACTCACCTGGTCACGGGCAGTGCCACGTTGACTCCATTGGCGACTCGACATCTTGAACAGTGGTAGATAATACAATTCGAGGTTCACAGCGAAAGTTATACTTGAAAAATATGTCGCCGACGTGTAAGCCAAACATCGACTCAGAAGCGGCCACAAGTGATGAAGAGCTGGGTCAGGCTACGTCTTGCGTTTCGGCGGATACATGTGCGCCACATGCCTTGTTTTCAAGGTTTAATGCAATGAAGCAACATTATCACTACACAGTGTCAATCCGGCGTACATACACACATAACGTAGCGCCGCATCACTCTTGCCTCTCGCATCTCTCCCCAACCTTGCCCCAACCCCATCGTAGTAGCTGAGCATCACGGCATGGTCTGTGCTAGTTTGGAAACCTTAGTCTCCGAAAGCACTGCAGCCGCTATGTTGTCTGGGTCAATGAACGACGCCTTCCGGACGAGTTGATTGCCTCCTGACAACTTTCCAAGGCAACTTGGTACAGTCCGGGAAGTGTTTGTCGTGGCGGTTCAAAGCCTTTGTGAGTTCGAGCAACCAGATTCAGTTCTGTTCAAGAGTGAAGGGGAAACTGATTTGAAGTACACCTTCCAGAAGCCTCGCGGCCTGGGAGATGTACGAAGCGTTCTCATGTCAGGCGTCGCGATTCTGACTATGTCTGTACTGTAGTACTAAGTGACGTCTGTACTTGTACTGTATCTCACGGGGTTTCGCTCAGATGCTAAGTGCGCACTCGCACTCTCAAGATCGAATATCTTGCCCAGTAGATGCGTTGCTTTGTGAAACCGTGCTACATACATAGACAATGAAAGCTTATAAGCAACCCGTCGTCGTCTCTAATACACCTTTTTGGAGCCGTTCATCAGCATCAATCGCACTTGAGCACCAGAGAACACATACCTCTAAGATATACCGCTCTTCCTCCTTGAGAGACTCGATATAATCACCAGCAGAGACTGCATCGTGTCCCTTGTACTGCACCAAAGCGTTCACCAGCGCCTCATGCACATCCGGCACAGGCCACGTCGGGCCACACAGGTAGAACACGCCCTTCTGATCCTGGAGCATGTCCGCGAGCGCCTGCGAATCCTCGAGCATCTTGTGTTGAATGTACACCTTTTTCGGGCCATCACGAGAAAACGCAAGTCCGGCGCGAGTGATGACGTTGTCGAGGATGAACGCCTCGATCTCCTCGCCGTAGAGGTACTCCTGCGACTGATGGCGAGAGCCGAAGTAGTAATACACAGGCCCGACCTTCTCGCCTTGTTGTTGAGTCCAAGCACGGTGTTGCAGGAAGGCACGGAAAGGTGCAGCGCCTGTTCCGAGACCAGCCATGATCAAAGGCTGCGTGTTATCGGGCGGCAGCTGATGTAAAAAGGTCAGAAAGGACTGAGAGACGAGTGCCAGCATCGAACGTACCTTCATGACACTGGGCTTGATGGAAACAGTGACCTTCTGTCCGACATGTAATCCGGCCAGATAGCGAGTGCACTGTCCATATCTGGGAGAACCTGGTTTGTTTGTGAGATTTGTGAAGTACACCGAATGAAGTACCAAACTCACCACTAGGAGTCACCCAATCGACGGTAACAACAAGCAGATCAACACGGTTCCCCACAACCGCTTGAGCGCTTGCGATACTGTAATGTCTTGGTTTGATGTCACCAACAATCTGGCACAGTCTCTCAATACCCGGCCGTGCACTAGGATACATCCTGAACACGTCGGCAAAGGTGACCGTATCCTTCTCCGACAGCTTCTTGAAGGTAGCCACACCCTCAGGTGATCCGATGAACAACAACGCATGCTTCTCCACCGACGAAGTCGCATACGCCGCCAGATCTGTGTAGAACGACTTGGGTGGACGTCCAAAGAGGTCGATCTGCTGCTGTAGCGCCTGGAACGCCGTGCGCGTGTGCAGCGTCTCCTCGTCCCCAGCGGAGACCGGGATAGTGATCAGTCGCTCCGGATCAAGGTCGTACCAGGAGCAGAAGTCCAACACCTCTTGCTCGTCGTTCCACCCATGCACACCAAGCGCCTCACCGATCTCGTATCTCAGCCCGGTGCCGGAAGTGTCGAACTCGAGATGGAAGACGTTGCGGTCGTACTCCAGAGGTGTGAGACGACGGTTGACCGTGCAGGTGACGAGGAAGGTATCTTCAGGGACCTCAGGCCGAAGTGCGGGATTGAGCGGGAATTCGAGATCCTGAGCGGGAGCACCGAAGGAGGGAGTGAACGCGTCGGAGAACAGCAGATGCTTGGCAGCATCATGCCACGAGCCAGCATGAGCACCGGAAGCGATGGAGTCGCCGTCCTCGCCTTCGACAATGATGGCATTGAAGTCAAACGTCTTGAGGGGTCCGGACTTCGCATCGGCATCATCAGCTTGAACCTCTACATCAGCCAGTCCATTCCAGGCCGCCTCGTTCGCCTTCTCCAGCGAGACTCCCTCGATGACATCGTCGAATGCGACCGAAGCCGCCTTCAGCACAACATTCTCCTGAGCCGCCTTTCCAAGGTAGAGTCGCAAGAACGCGAGGTTGACTAGAACGTTCTCAATGACACCCTTTTTGTACTCGTCGTTTCCGACGAGCTTGGTGGCGAGGGTGGACGAGTCGATGGTGAATAAGGTCAGACCCTTCTCGGCTATGATGTCCTTGGAGGTGGGAGGAAGATTGGAGACGATCTCCGCAGGCGACCAGGAGCTGGAGACAAGCACCAACGCGCCTGGTCTCGCATACTGAAAGAGGGTGTGCGACTTGAGAAGGCTCTGGTCCAAGATACCAATGAAGTCGACCGTGCCAGTCGTCACGTCGTACGGGATTGCAATCGAGATGGGAACAAAGCCCGACGTATTTTTCTTCGATGAGAGAAGAAGGCGGTTGGCCGTCACACCTCCCGCGTTGGAGAACGCGTCGTGATCGGTCAAGAGACGCGCTGAAATACCCTTGTGGGACAGGAAGAGATCCTCCAGGACGTGTGGTAAGGTGGTCAGGGAAGTTTTGGGTGTGCTGAAGAGGAGCAGATGTTTAGCAGAAGAGGGTGGCAAGATGGTCTCCACCACAGGCGACCCTGGCGCCAAAGAGTGGAGGAAGTTGACGAAGGCGTCTTGCTTGGAAAGGTAAGTCTGGAGCTGCTCCAAGGTCGTGCGGTGGCTGTAGACGGAGAACAGCTTGTCGGAAGACAGCAGGGTGCTGAAGACTTCCGCGTACAGAACACCCTGACTTCCCTCGAGGGCTACATCGTCCATGACATGGACCTTCCTAGCAGAGGAAGGAATGACAGCCAGGAGACTCTCCTCATCCCATGGTCTGAGGACGTTGACCGTAACGACACCGAATCCAGTAGTGCTGCGCGCAAAAGCCTGTGCAGCAAGAGCGAGAGGGCCGTTGAGCAGCACGACGACATTCTCTGCATTGGCATCTCCAGCGTAGCTGAAGAAAGAGTAGCCGTGTGCCTTGACGATGTCGAGGGCGGTATCACTCTTCACGGAAGCATCCGCAAGGGGTGCAACTGAGTGACCGGCCTCGCGCGCCGCGTTGAAGTGGTCAAAGACGTGAATGACATGATACGCGGATAGTTTGTAGGACAGCTGCGCAAAGTCGACGATCTGCTGAGGAGTGGCAGACAGAAGGATGACGATGTCTTTTGGAAGAATGGGTAGCGCATTGGCGAGGGGGTAGAGGGACGGAGAGAGGGATGACTCTGTGAACAGGAGGTTGGGGACCTGGAGGACGAGTCTGCTGGTTGCAGACGCCGGAGGAAGGTAGGTCAGAGCCGGCGCCATCATAGAGAGACCCTTCGATGAAGTAAAGGCAGTGATGACTGCATCTTGACTAGTGCCTTCGGAAAGACGGCCAACCAAGGTCAGACCAGCTCCTGCTCTCGTCTGCAAGTCAACGACGGGAGCCGAGTCCTTTCCCGCCTGCGACCAGGCTTTTGTAAGAGTGCCAAAGCCGGCCTGTTCTGCAAGGTCGTAGACGAAGATTGTCGAGCTCGCTTGGGGGCGGGAAACGATATACTCGACGATCTGGGAGGGCTGTATTCTGGGATTGAAGAACACAGAGTCGGCGCCGCTGGCGGCCTTGAGCTTGGGCGACGGCGGCGAGCTCAGCGTCTTGCTCGACGACAGAGGCGTTGAGTATCCAGACATCGTTGAAGGCAGAGAACGGAATTAGCGCATGTCAAAATTTGATGAGATAGGAGAGACATCATCAAATCCTTTCGTCATCTTTCGTGAAAATCACGTCTTTGCCCGGCCCGAGCTGCCGGTGTCAGTGTTCTCCGAGCTGAGCAATCAAGCCATTGACTTGGAGGTTGAGTAAGTAACAAACAGTTCAAAAGCGTTGAGACGGGGAACCGCGTGCAATGCAGCAGCCGAGGAGCACGCCTCTTACCAGGCTACTCTGAGGCTACTAATAGGTAATAGTTCGGTGCTGTTCGGGGCGGCCTTGCTCGCTGATTTCCCGTGATATCAAGCGGCCGAATTTAAGCAGGACGGACATGTTTGCCTCCGCGATTAAAAAGTGCCTTACTCGCCCTCTGACTCATCGTTCGCTCTCCTCCACCATGGCTGCGCTCAACGGAAAACCGCGTACAAATCTGATTCCCTTCTCGTCGCGCCTCAAGGAGGGCCGTGCACTGGCAGAGGATGTCTGGTCGATCTTCAAGTATGGCTAGGCGTCGTGCCCGCGAAACTGCGCTGATTGCACCAACTTCAGCGTCGCAAATCTGCCCGCGGACTGCATCAATCTCGGCCAGGGCTACATGAACTTTCCCCCGCCGGTCTGGGTCAAGGAGGCAGCTACCGAAGCGCTGTCCAAGACTGAGACTAACCACTACTCGCATCCAAAGGGCCGCCTACGCCTCCGCCAGGCGGTCAAGAGCTTCTATGGGCCGTCTTTCGGGAGGGAACTCAACCCGGATACCGAAATTCTCATCACAAGTGGTGCCAATGAAGGTACTAGCTCAGTCAACTTTGAAATAAAGCAAGTCTCAGACGCGCGCCAGGCCAGTACTCTGTCTTCACCGCCTTCCTCGAGGATGGCGACGAGGTCATCATGTTCGAGCCCTTCTTCGACCAGTACCTTCCATCTGTCACCTTCAACGGCGGGGTCCCCGTCTATGTTCCCCTCCATCCGCCCACCTCTAACGATCTCAAATCCACTTCGAACGATTGGACACTCGACCTGGACGAACTGAGGTAGTCATTGCATCAATCAGACACTGTTGCGCCCTTCTGATCCCTCCGAAAGAGCCGCTATCACCCCGCGCACCAAGATGATCATCGTCAACACGCCTCACAACCCCGTTGGCAAGGTCTTCACGCGCCAGGAGCTCGAGGGCATCGCCGCTCTCGCAGAGGAGTTCAACCTTCTCGTCATGGCCGACGAAGTCGTACGTGGCCGCCCGAGCCAGATGGTCTGATGAATGCGAAACTCATACCATTTCAGTATGATTGTCTCGTTTTCGACGGTCGCGAGCATGTCCGGATTGCGACCCTCCCCGGCATGTGGGACCGCACCGTCACTGTCGGATCTGCTGGGAGTAAGTACATATGGAGTGTGTTATCACCCAACCCTCTAACTTGATACGCAGAGGCGTTCGCTGCCACTGGATGGCGCGTCGGTTGGCTCATTGGCCCGGAATACATCATCAAGCCCACCCTCGCCGCGACGACGCGTATCGTCTTCTGCTCCAACTCTCCTCTCCAAGAAGCAGCCGCCGTCGGTCTAGAACAGGCAAAAGAGCGTCAATTTTTCGAAACCCAGCGCAAGGAGTACGCGGAGCGGAGAGCGATCTTGATGGATGCTTTCGATAGACTGGGCGTCAAGTATACTTTCCCTGAGGGCACCTACTTCACGCTTATGGTGCGTTCAACGTTTCCTAGTCTGCATGCCTGCTTAACGATGCTTCAGGACGTGTCGAACCTCGAGTTCCCCGACGACTATCCTTTCCCAGAGAGCGTCAAGGGCAGAGGACGTGATTTCAGGGCGTGTTGGTTCATTGCTCTCGAAGTCGGCGTTTCTTCTATCCCTGTCAGCGAGGTACGTCTGCATCGATTATCGGCTTGAGTTGTACCCATCTCCTTTCTAGTTCTACTGCGAAGAACACGCGAACATCGGAGAGGCCTACGCGCGCTTCGCTTTCTGCAAAGACATCGACACCCTCACGCGCGCTGGTGAGCGCTTGCAAGGCTTGAAGAAGTTCTTGCGGTCATAAGTAGTAATTCATGTTCAAGTAGACGATAGAGCCATTACAAGA
This sequence comes from Strobilurus luchuensis, assembly GCA_019915105.1. Classification (NCBI taxonomy): domain Eukaryota; kingdom Fungi; phylum Basidiomycota; class Agaricomycetes; order Agaricales; family Physalacriaceae; genus Strobilurus; species Strobilurus luchuensis. Next base: position 941,663 of record JAHLMJ010000007.1, on the reverse strand, counting down.
CTGTTGTACATGTATCTTATTCTGCGTTTTCAGGTCCATCTCAAATGTGCTTCGTGACACGCTGAGATGGAGGCTGCTAGCGGCCGCACCGGAGACTGATTTGGAAAGGGCACGCACGACCGGGTCAGAGAAGGACGCGACTGAACGCGCGAACACCGATGTTCTTCCGGCCCTCTAAACGACTCGAGAAGGCTCAGTCTGGGCTCAGTCTCGGGGATAGCAATGACTCAGTGGTGATCAAACCTGGCGTTCTTGCGAAATTCATTCGGAATGAGATTCACGCGTCTTAAAGTGGCTTAACCACCTCGACGCTTTTGGATCCAAGGCGGCGCGCCGCCGCGCTCGCGGGTCGCCTACCGTGCGACCAACTGTATAAACGTGATCGGCTTCTCTTTCACGTTTCGGTCATGTCGACGACTCGACGTCTGTGCAAATGGATCACTCCGTCTCTTATTGATGGATTCCCATACAAAAATGAGGCTCCCAGTCTAAAGGCCCACAGTGGGGACCGTGCGCTCGATCCCACCCACTACCTAGCAAATTGTCCTAACGACACTGCTCTCTTTGATTTCTCCGTCAACAATGTGGCCATTCTCTTCGTCGCAATATCCGGTCATCTCTGTGGACCAAGCGGGAACTCTCGTCGACGCTCTCAAGGAACGGGTCACAGCTACTAATGGCTTAGTGACTTATGACTATGTTGACATCGGCGGTAAGCTCGAATCCTAGACCGCGTCCAGCAGACTTATGCGAGAATAGGTGGTACCGCCGGGTGCTGCCTGGCTTCGCGTCTCAGCGAAAATCCATCCGTGTCTGTACTAGTTCTCGAACGAGGAGGCTTGAACAATACCTGGTCTTCCAGGATTCCATTGATCTCAAGCGACATCACTAGCAAAGCTACGCCTGTTGTCAGGTTTTCGTCTCTCCCCCTCAACAATGCAGATGGTCAGATAGTCGACATCGTCCAGGCTGAGACTTTGGGCGGCGGAAGCGCTATCAATTCGATGTTAGTCACTCGCGGTGCTGTGGGAGACTTCAACCGCTGGGCTGAACTGGGACATCCTGCTTGGTCTTACGACTCACTCAAGCCGTATTTTATCAAGTCGGAGACTGCTCTCAGTCAGTCTTCAAAAGATCGCGGTCATTCCGGTCTGTCCATGTCTTGTGTTCAACTTCCTCGTTGAGCAAACTTCTGATAGGTCCCTTCATCAACCAGACTTTTACAGACCCCTCCTTCAAAGTCATTCAATGGCGAGTAGGCTCGTGTCAATATCTCTTAGGAGACCAATGTTGATGTGTCTGTAGCGTCAAGGATGCCTCCATTGCGTTGGGTTTCGCAGACGTGAAGGACTTCAACTCACCAGACGTCCCTGTTGATGTATGTGCACCCTTAGACGCGGCCATTGACGAGAACATGCAGCGTGTATCCTCTTTGCACGCATTCATCCCAGTCGATATTGCGCTAGAGCGTCGTGGCCGTCTAAAACTATGCATCAAGGCATTGGCGACACGCGTCGTGGTTTCTTCGGGTACCGCCGTTGGTGTGGACTTCGAGTCCTTTGGCGGAGATATTTCCGGAACATATCGTGTTCGGGCTAGGAAAGAGATTGTGATCTGTTGCGGCGCTCTCGGCTCTCCTCAGCTGCTCCTGCTCAGGCTAGTTAATTGCTGTCTACTGATTGTAGTGTCTAACTCTCAACTACAGCGGCATCGGTTCAAAGGGAGAGCTTGAGAAACACGATATCAAGACGGTGACTGACCTCCCTGGAGTCGGAGCTCATCTGGTACTTTCTTTCCTTGTGAGTTCACAATCAAAGCTGAACTGTTGTTTCAGCAAGATCATGTCGGTCTTCCGCTCATGTACCAAGTCCCTCTCCAAGACACGTTACATTACCTAGAGAACAGTCTTCTCAAAGGGATAGTTGAACTCGCAAAATATCTCTTCGCCTGCAAGGGCCTAATGGCCCGTTCTATCACTCCAATGGCGTTGTTCGCGCACTCCACCCATCTCGATAGTGAAAGTGCTGCAGTGATGACTCCCATGCCTTCCGCCGTAGTTGGAAGCAATCGGCCTGATCTTGAGGTCATGACTATTGCTCACTGGTGCTCTGATCCACCTCCGTACAAAATCAAGATTGGAGTTTTCTCATTTTTGCTAGCTCTGGTCCAGCTTGCATCCTTGGGATCAGTGCGTCTCGCTTCTCGCGACCCGCGCGCACGACCAGCCGTTGAGCTAGGTTTCCTGAACAACGCCGCCGATGTGGTCACCTTCCGCAAGGGCGTCAAACTCTGCCTGCGCTTGGCCGAAAAGATGGAGGCACAAGGGTACCCAATGAAGGGTTTTCAAGTTCCATTGTCAGAGCAGGATGACGACTTGGATGAATTCATTCGGGGCAACATTCGAACTGCCTATCATTATTCGTCTTCGTGCAGGATGGCACGTCGCGAGGAAGGAGGAGTTGTGGATGACGAACTGAAGGTTTACGGTGTCCGCAACCTGCGTGTTTGCGATGCTTCCGTTTTCCCAAACATTACATCGGGCCACATCATGGCTCCTGTCATCGCTGTTGCGGAGAGATGTGCTGACTTGATGAAGAGCGCCCTTGATCAGACTCTTGGTAAATAAGCAGTATGCTCTACGAAGTACATAACGATGAAGTTGGAACATGTACTCAAGGTGACGACCCCCGGGCCATGGTGGTGTGAATGCGCATGTTAGTATCGTTGTATCTCCCTTGGCTTGCTTCAATGCTTGTCGTATCTGCGAGTCATCGTTGAGTTCTGGCTTCCCCCAACATTACACTAGGAGCTCAACTCGATGTCATACGAGATCCACCCAAGAGGTTCAGTCACGACCAAATCAACTTCGGTGTCCTGTCAGCGCTCTGTTGACGGAAATGTATGAGGAACAGGATGAGACGCGCACTGCGCAGGTGCCAAAGGAGAAAGCGAGCTGGAGTTCTGAGCGGAAATCATGATGAATTATATAGAGCAGCGCACGCCCAACAGGATAGTTAAATTAAAGAACGCTATAACGTCCAGATGGAGCTGAAGGGTTACGCATCTCAGCTTGTAATGCAGCAGCAGAGGCCTCGATGAGTAGCCTCTTGATCTCTCTGACAGCTTGCTCGACCTATGATTCGTTATCAGCTATGTCCCTGCATGATAGAGACGGAAAGCATACCTTGTACTCCTCATTTGACTCGACAAGGAGATGCAACTTGGGTGGCCCTTCGAGCGGCGCCTCTTTGCCCGTCTCGTAGTAGATACCTGCGTGCAAGGTTTCATAAGCCGCTTTTTCGCCAGGTAGAGGAACAACGCACCTTTGTTGGTGACAGAGGCGCCGGTCATATCGATGAGTTGCACCATCGTCTCCTTGTTCGTGACCTTCCAGCGCGCTTTCTGCGGATAATCGTTGATGGGAATGATAGCGTGGAACTCTGATGAGTCGGTGTTGGTCGTCGGCGGGGGTTTCTTCGATGCACCACTCTCCTCGTGTTGAATCTGACTCTGCAACACTAGGCGCGCGGCACGAATCTGGGCGTTGATCTTGGCGACGACGCTCAGAGCTTGTTTGCCAGCAGGCGTGTCCTTGCCAGCGCGTTCTGCTGCTTCTTCGGCGGTACGCATTTGCGCTGTGAGACGCTCTTCCTCCTTGGCATGAGCCAAGCGACGAGCAGCAGTAACGGCAGGACCGACACCGAGGATACCTTTGGAGGAATCCGGCGCCGGGCCACGCTTGATCTCGACCTTGAAGCTGCCGAAGGTCATGTCATCACCGCTGGTAGCTGTCGCCTTTGCCGTAGCCGCTTCTTCAGAGTTCGTCGTCTTTTCTTCCTCTCCTGGTTCACCATACGCCTTCCGTTCAGCTTTCTCTTTGGCATCGCGTTCTTTGTCCAAACGGTCAAGACCCTTCCCACCGAAGCCAGAGCTGTGAACAGCCTGCGCCTTGCCGGTCTTCAGTTTATCGAGGAATCCTGGAGAGAATCTTCAGCATCCCTACCGCAAAGATACTCGACATAATGAAACGCACCGTTAGCCAATTCTTCTAGGTCTGCTGGTACGGTAGTCTGACTGGCCTTCAACGCCCTGTAGATATCCACAGAGTACCTGTCTTGCTCTGGCGTGACAAAGGTTACGCAAGTACCCTTGTTACCAGCACGGCCCGTCCGCCCAGCACGATGAACATAGTCCTCCATGTGATTCGGCGCATCGTAGTTGATGACAAGCTTCAACTGCTTGACATCCAAGCCTCTCGCAGCCACCGACGTCGCAATCACGATAGGAACGACGCCAGACTTGAAGTCAGCAATCGTAGAATCGCGATCAACCTGATCCTTCCCGCCGTGCAGAGACATGCAGAGATATCCTTTTCGTATAAGCTCGCGAAGCAGGTTATCAGCAGCCTCTTGACGATCCACAAAGACCAAGGTGCGACATTCCGGATCCTCGTTATACATCTGCCCGAGAATCTCAAGGAGACGCATGAACTTGGTATCCTCCGCACGAACTTCTACAATCTGCTCAATCTCCGCCGCCACGACCGATCGTCCACCCACAGTGATTTCTAATGGCTTCTTCAAAATCTTTCGAGCCAGGGAGTCCATCTGCTTCGGGAATGTCGCAGAGAAAAGAACAGTCTGGCGATCAGGTCGAATGTTGTTGATGATCTTCATGACCTGGGGTTCAAAACCCATGTCAAACATACGGTCTGCCTCGTCCAAGACAACGTACGTGACTCGTTTCAAGTTGGTGACACGACCGGAGTTGGCTGTGAGAAGATCGATCATTCGTCCTGGGGTGCAAACAATGATCTCAGCGCCCTTCTTGAGCTCAGCAATCTGGTCTTTGATAGGCGAGCCGCCATACGCACAAACAGCCTATCAGATAATTAGTGACTTTTTCATACAATGGAAATGTAAACTTACGCGGAGACCCATGACTTTCAAGAACGGCCGGCACTCTCTATGAATTTGTACCGCAAGCTCGCGCGTCGGTGTCATGACAATGGCAATAGGACCTTCCATCTGTTCGAGTGGACGCTGATCCTTGATATGCCGGAAGAGGGGTAGTAAGAAGGCGATGGTTTTGCCGGAACCTGTCTTCGCGACACCGATAACATCCCTGCCAGACATAATGGCGGGGATAGCTTGCGCTTGGATGGAAGTCGGGGCCGTGTAATTCAACCGCTTGATGACGTCGAGACTGAGGGATGATTGTCATGATTTTGAACGAAGAAAGCGTTTGACGAGACTCACCAGTTCGCAGGCAGACCATAATGACTCCACTTTGTAACCGGTCGAGGGCAGTCTAAACCTCTAATTTTGATACTGTCCAATTCTAGACGCAAAAGTTCGGCCTCTTCATCGGTCATGGCAGCAATATCGGGCGGTGGGACGTAGAATTCCTTCCTGAAAGACTCGTACTTGACCTTCGAGTGGTCAACAGAGGCTATTTCCTTCTTCTTGGCCTTCTTTGCAGCTAGCGCCAGAATGTCCTCCGGATTGAGGTCCGTCGTATCGAGCTCGTCGACCGCACCCTCTGCCAAGTCATCGCCATCCTCTTCAACACCCTCATCCAGACGTATCCGAGATTTGGCGCCACCATTGACACCGCCAGCCATTTTCTGCAAATCCTCCAGGTTGACTTTGGTGACCTCTTCCTTCACTCCACTCATGAATGCGTCTAGGGGATCAACGTCGTCTTCTTCGACGACATCCATGGCATCAGCAGCCTTGGACTTGAGGTCCTCGTCCAGACGGTTGGCTTCCTCGTCATCATCATCAACCTCGAGGTCTCCCACAGTGGCTTCTCCTTCACCCATGGACATGTCAATAGCCGGCATATCACCCAAAGTCTCCAAGGTCCGCTTTGTTTCCACGGAGTCATCCATGGACGCGGCAGCCTTGTTCGGCTTGGAGAGATCAGGTTTGACCGGTAGTGCCTTGAGGCCGAGCCCGTTGATAGCTGTGCGCTTGAGCGGCTTGACGGGTTCGGATGAAGCTGAGGCGTAGAATCAAGTGATGTGAAATCATGAATAACAGACATGAATGGAGAGTACATACCTGGTGGTGCGGATTTGCCTGCGAGCGCCATGGCTTTGGCCTTGGCCTCTCCGAGCGCCTTTTTAGCGTCTCGTTCTTTGCGCCATGCCTCGAGCTTGTCGCGCCTGGCCTTGACCTTTTCGTCCTCTACGGGTGGAGTGGTCCCGCCCGCCTCGGGTGCTTGTTTCGAGGACGACACTGCGGGGGGCCGATCACGTTCTCTGTCGCGGGACCGGGAACGCCTGCGGTCCGTGCGGGTGTCCCGACGGTCGTCTCGAGCATGGTCGCGCCTCCTCTCCTCGCGAATGCGCTCCTCCCGATGGCGCTCGCGGTCTCTCTCGCGGGCCCTATCTCTGTCTCTGACGTCCCAGCCTCCGTCCTTGTCGTCGGATCTGTTACTGGCCCTTTGATGGCGCCTGGTCGGCGACGGAGACCGCGGTGAACGGTGAGACCTTACCCGTTTATTGGACGAGTCCGGCGAGTAGGACCGGTCCCTTCGGGCCATGGTGGTGGTGGTCAAATGGAAAGATGCTCAGTGTTTACGGGTGCTTGGCATGGTCGTTAGAATACGGGTGTGCGCCATCTTGCTCAATCTGGCTTGGCTCTCACCATCATGGCTAACATTCTTGACCCAGCTGCTCTTACTTCGCTGCTACCTACATTACTGCCTCCGTCAAAGCAGGCACTGCCGTCCGCTCAGGCTGGCCTCGCTGTCCTGTTACATACCGTCCTGTCTGCCTTGGCTTTCCGTCTCGTCGGTGTAGACGATGAGAAGACCACCCAGTCGTATCCAAACAATGTACTTCCTGATGTCTGGGACCGCTTTGGCCAGAGCAATTTCACGTTTCGCTATAAACACGACCAGAGCAGTCTTGAGTTTGTGGTAAAGACCTCCAAGCTTGGCGATCGCACCATCTTCAATGCCATTGCTGTCGAGGTAAGCATCTATGTTTCCCACTACAGCTGCCCATTCAAATGTCCTTCGAAGAATAACAAAACCGCTTCTCTCGACATTGTCACCAATGACTTCGTCTCGCCATCATTCTATCCCTATGACTTGAGTGTCTCGGGAGCGCAGCCTCTGATTCATGGCTTCATTTCGTCAAACCGCGTCACAGATCTTGTTTCCCAGTTCAAGCTCAAGATAGTGCAGCCTCTCATTCCTGGGCTGCGCAAGGAAGGCTACACAGAACCAGAGGATGTCCCTGCGACCTCTGCCAGCCAAGCACCTGCTCCCAGTGCCTCTATGCAGCCTGCTCCCGCACAGCCTCGCATTCCACGATACCGCCCCGAAGACGACGAATTTCCGATGCGTGCTCCCTCTCATGTTTCGCCACGAAACCCTCTTGAGATTGGACGCAGAGACCTGGATCCATTCCCAAGAAACCCTTTCAATCCGCCGTCCGTGTTTCCAGGCGGTGATGATGACGGTATGTTTGTTGGTCCAAACCACCCCATTTTCGGGATGCGGGGAGGAAATGCTACGTCCGGCGTGCGGGGGCCCTGGAGTCCAGATGGCTTCCTGCCTCCCATGGGCGCACCTCCTGGTGCCAGATTCGATCCAATTGGGCCTGGTGTGGGTGGCATCCCAGCCTTTCCCGGCAGAGGCGGTTTAGGTGGCCGCCCCAGGCCTGGAATGGATCCCGACAATGATGAGTTCATGCCTCCTGGTCCGGTCAGTCCCACGCTTCGTTCCCTCCCACACGATACTGATACGGCTCTCCTAGTATAACGATATGTTTAGTTAGGCTTGTAGCTGTGCCGCATGTTTGTACAATGTGTAAATCCATAGTTGGCCTGAAAAGGCAGGTTCCAATTTGGGTATATAAGATCGCAGCTCTACTTCTCTCTTGTCCGAACCCCCAACATGTCTTCCCCACCAAAGTCCCCAATATCACCCACAAACAGAGCAAGGCGTGCTATCCCGCATGGATTCCTCGCCACACCGAAGACAAAGACAAAGACTGTGGCGGAGATGTCAATCCGCGAATTGCACGATCGGCACTATCAGAACAAACAGTTTCTTGCTGCTCCGTATGTCCTCCGCGTGGCCATCCTTTGCTGCACTCATACAGCCTCTAGCGGTGCATCGACATCTGCGTATATCACCAAGATTCTGCTAGAGCAGCAGGCAATCGAGGGACAGTTAGCCGAAACCGAAGGCGTCGACAACATCAACGCAGGCATGAGAAACACTCGGATCAAGGACGAGGAGGATATGGATGTCGACGACGACAGCCCAGACCCTGCGCCAAGCCGGGCATTGGATACGAAAGCGCGGGTGCTAGCCCGGGCTTATGTGCGTTGATCCACTCCGAACATGCCGTCGTTTGCTGACCTCTAGTCACTCAAAGGGGCCGCAACCTGGAACAACCCACGTCGCCACAATGAGCCTGGCGGAGGCCATTGCGATTGAGGAGCAACAGACTGCGATTGAGATGCAGCGTCGTCACCGGCACGACCAGAAACAGGCGCGGCTGAACGACATCACATACGGCCAGTTGACCAAGGAAGAGAGAGACGCACGGATATGGGCCTTCATGTAGCCATTCCTCATCTTCACCCTATGCATGCACTGACCATCTTGCGGCAGGAACCACAAGCCCTCTGACTCAGATCTAGAAGATGATTCCGACGAAGACGACTCAGACGACGATGATCCTGCCACCTGGTTCGACGACGAGGACAATGCAGGCAAAGACGGCCCCAACTTTGTGGAACCCGACGAAGTAGATTACTACGACCTCATCCGGGTTGACGCCAGCCGATTCGGCTATAACACTTTCTACCAGCCGCGAGAGAATGAGCACTAATCCATTTGTATCATTATATAGCATATGTAGTCATAATGTGTCGTGTAACAGCAGTCGCGAGTATTCAACATTCAACGAGCATGGACGGGACAGCTCTTCCCGCGTTGGAGCCACGATGAGAGACATGCTGGGGGCGGGAGTGTCAGACTGATGAAAATGGCCGAGGAATCCGCTTACTGTTGTGGAAACTGCACAGGCAACTTAGACGTGCAACCATGGAGCCTGTAGACGTCGTAAGTCAAACGCACAAGAATCTCACGATCGAGGAACTCACCCTTGGCAAATTCTTCCAGACAAATCACACATTCAATACCGATGAGCACGCTCTCAGCCGGAAGCGAGTACACGAGATACTTCGCAGTCTGAGGAGTGGTTCCACCACCTTCCAGACAGCTCTTGACATGCGCCTCCTGGTCAGCTGGCGATCCCAGAGCATCGAGATTTCGGCTACAGACAGGACATCTGATGTACATGGATCAGTACAGCAATTGTACCATTGTTCGCGAACTTACTCCGCTAGGTCACTCAGTTGCGAGCTAGACTGATTTCTCGTAAGTTGGCCAGGGATCGTAAGATGTCCTTGATCCACGAAGACGCGCTCCATCGAGGTGGCCCTCACTCCGCCCAGTGCGCTTGGGACGTTCCCGTTTACCTCCTCGTGACAGGATTGGCACACGCGTTGTGAGCTTGAGCTCACGTTCACTTCTGGGAAGCTTGCATCCTGGACGATGTCGGATGGATCAAGCAAGACGCGATATGAAGAGCATCGGTCACAGAATATACGTCCACAACGGCGACAATGCTGGAACGATGGTTTTTCTACGGTCGAACCTTGGAGATATAATCACTTACGTGCTACGGGATGTCAGCTGCGACGTCGCGGACACGATGGAGGAGACTTACTCGGCGATTGAGGAATGTGAATCTGCGTTGACAATCTCTGCAGTGCGAGACATCCTCGTCCTTCTCCCAACGATGTAGTTGATGCGGGCTTGGTGAGGTCCAACGAGCAACTTTCTGGGGCGCTTCATGGGTTGGGACTCTGAAGTCTGGGGCCTGCGATAGTTGGGGCGTAAGATCGGGCGGCAAACGCGATGAGCCGCTAGGCCGACTGAAGTAGTCAGTCACCGAGCTTGAGTTTCTCGATGGCGATCGCATAGCGTCCATGGCAGGGGAACCTGGGTAATGGAATTCTTCATCTGAGTCATCGTCATCGTCATCCTCGAGGTCCTCATCTTGTATATATTGAGCCCAACGCCGTGACCCAAGAATGACTCCGGCACTCACCATCTCCCATAATTAGGAAACCTTGTGCTCCGGCAGCAGCTCTTCTGCGCTCCAACTCTCTGCTGTACGCGTTATACAGCACTTCCGCTTGCCGCTTGCGGTCAGCATCCTCGTCATCTGGGTGTTTGTCAGAAACAAGACTTCGAGGAAGCTAGTACAACACGAACTCTGGATACCCTGCTGCAATTCCGTCGTCGCCCTTTCTAGTTTAGCAATCGCTCGACGACTGTCAATAGCAGACATGGTAGACGGATCCGCGTCACGAGACTGGGTTCCCACAAGATATCTCGCACGGCCCACATAATCCTGTGTTGCCGAGAGATTGGAATGCATAGGCGCCATCTCTTGGCCCTCTCCATCCCCGAAGTCGCTGTGTGTCTCATCCGAGTAAGGTATGAAATTGCCTTCGCCATCCATGTGGTACATTCGACCGTCAGGTTGAAGGAAGGGAAGAGGAGGTATGTCGAGACGGCGGCGCATGACGCGTACCCACCTTCGTCGGCGAACCCACGTTTGCGGCGGTCGAGATGATGACGACGACATAGAGGATCTCCGAGACGTGCCCGCGAGAACCGAGCCCGCACTGCCCGTCAATTGGCGCTCGAGCTGAGGTGGCTTGTCTGCTGTCCATTGATCATCAGAGTCACTGAAATGGTGGGCGTATTGCCATCCCTCCTCCGCGTCAACGCCAGGATGGGTCACGTCGAGAGTCCAATCCGATCTATCACGATAATATGAGTGTGTGAGTAGAATCTGATCGTTATATCACTGACAGCCAGAAATGACTTCTCTCCGCTCCATCTAAAGCGTGTCGATCATCGGCTCTCGGAAGGGGTAGATTCCATGGGCTGTTTCGTAAGGGAAGATGCACATCGCTCCGCCAAGCAGGTATTTCACTTCCGCCGTCATCCGACGTGGGCATCCTCAACTCGAAAGGTCCGCGACGTCCACGCCTCCCTAGACCCGAAGCTGAGAATTTGGGTCTTCCACCAGACATGGCCAGGGTCTTCAAACGCGTATCCAAACGCTGATTCTCATATAATATGAGCGGAACAGTTGTGTGAACAGCGAGCGTGTCGTAAGATGTTGCATTGCCCCATCGCTCCATTTCGGCTTTTTGAAGTACCTAAGGAAGTCTAAATTGGTGAAGATCAGGTGTCCAAAGTAGCGCACCTCGCATATCCAGACTTCGAATACTGCTGCTGCTATATCGTACGCGGTCTCGCCCCAGTTATTCCTGATGAGCGGATTGGCGGACTGCTTTGTCAAGAGGTACAGGACAACAGGAAGGTGACCCTTGGAAGCGGCATTCACTAAAGCGAAGTCAGCACAGAAGTCATTTGAATGATGAGTACTCACTTAGCGGCGTCCATCCACCTTTACTCTGCGAATCGACCCCCCTAACGCCATCATGGTCGGCGTCTGCACCTCCCTGTTCGCAGATACATCGTACAATGTCTAGGTAGCCCTGCAGATGCATATAAGCACAAAGGATATTCCATTTACGCGGATCATACCTTTGAACATGCGTTGTGCAGGGCAGTCCAACCATCAGCATCTTTGGTGTGAACGTCTGCTCTATCCGGAAGCAGATAAAGAATGACAGGAAGATGCCCATTGAGAGCTGCCTTATGCAGAGCTGTCTGCGGAAGGTCATGAAAGGGCTGTGGAAAGGCGTGAAGAAACTGACCTCGCCCTCCTTGTCCTCGAGGTCGGCCATAGCGCCACAATGCTGCACCACTGAGAAATTTACGCGTCAGCAGGCTATCAGAGAGAAATCGAGGCACTCACGCCAAGTGACAATGCCGAGATATCCTCTGCTGGCAGCTGCGTGAAGGGCGGTCAAGCCCGTTCGGGTGGATGCGGCATTAGCCAGGCCAAACGACTCCACGCTTCCCGACTCGACAGCAGTGGCGAACAGCCGTTTGAGGAGGCGAAGGTCACCGGAAGATGCTGCCGCGTACAGAGACTCAAGTTGGGCGGGCGTCGGGCTGGCCACTGGAGGGGAAGACGTGTGGCTGGCGGGTTGTTCCGGCTCCGTGGCGCCTGGGTACACGAATTCTTCTTCGTCGGAATCTTCGTCCGCTGGCGGGTCGTCCGACAAGGGTGATCCGTTGCTCGAAGATAGGTGCGTGTCTGACAGACCAGACCTGTTTGGGTGGCGTTGGGACCGTACAGTATCAGCAACAGCGGTGAAACGCACTCTTCAATGGTCCCCAGATGCGGTCTGCCGCTGACGAGGGCGGCCATGGCGGTAGAGAGCGGAAAGAATTCAACAGATGAAATGCACTAAAATACACACACGCATAAACAGAACGACGGTCCGGTGGTCCGACGCTACTCAGACACACTGTTGGTTTACTCTAAGTATACAGCTTCACTTCGATACGACTTGGTAAGTTACAAAACAGATCAAGACCGGATAGTATTGAAGAGACGGTCGCCAGTATCTCCGAGACCTGGACTGATCAGTCCTTGAGGAGTCAAGGTTTCGTCAATTCCAGCGGCCCAGATCTATGATTCAAAGTATCTCAATGAAGACCTATCGTATATAATCAGAGATTGAGACCGACCTCGAGGTCCGGAAATTCGTCTTGTACGTGCTTGAGACCTTCCGCAGAGGCCAAAACACATAGAAGCTTGACGTTGGACACTTTGATTCCCCAGTCGGAAATCATGGACAGAGCAGCGCAGGCCGTTCCACCAGTAGCAATGAGAGGGTCGAGAAGGAACACCATTTCCACGGGAGGTGATGGCGGGAGCTTGGAGTAGTCTTACATGCAACGCGTTAGATCTATGTGATCATTCCCTTGTTGCAGGCGTACATTCAACGGGCTGCAAGGTCGACTTTTCCCTGAATAAACCCAGATGATAGACGGGAGCGTCGCTGTTCGAAGTCAGCATGAAGCGGAAGAGTTAGTGTGGGCCCGCCGACTTACGGGAACAATGTCAACTAAACGCCTCAATAATTAGAAGGCACCGAATACGCAGAATCGAAGGTATACCAGAGCATCGGTCATTCCAAGTCCAGCACGGAGAATGGGAGTAAGTCCAATTCGCGGCTTGATGGTAGTGCCCGTGAAAGGGCCAACAGGAGTTTGCTAGTGTTCAATAGTATCAAGACACGCCTTGATGGGTAAGTCGTACTGACCCCTTCAAAGGTGTCCTCTTCTAGAGATCTCGTGGCCTCGAGACCGAGAACAAGGCTGATGTTGTGAATACCCTGTATGATCGCGTCAGATACTGATCATGTCGTGTAGCAGGACACCGACCTCCCGAAACTCTTTGGCACTCGTCGAGGTCTGCCGCAGCTTAGAGAGCTGGGCGTTGACAAGGGGATGATCGAGCTTGTTGACGGTCATGGTAGCAAGAAAGAGAGAAACGTTGTTGCAGCCGCAGTCTGATAAGACGGCCTGGTGGCTTGGAGGCCGCGGTAGCGTGGCCCGGCAATCACAATCTTATCACGGCACCTTTATGTCAAGCTTGTTTTCGTACATCGACGACCGCAAAACATGCCCCTCTTCGACGTGCCAGGATGGTCTGTTACAGCCGACCCAGTGGCGGATCAGGCCTCACGGAAAAGAAAGAGACCATCTGAGGATTCAGAACGGGTGTCCGGGGCGGAGGTGAACTTCGACAAGCTCGTGAAGAAGCTCAAGGGAAAGACGGGCGGCGAGCACAAGCACGGAAAGGCAAAGGACGCGGCCGCAAAGCCTGCAAGCCGGAGAGAAAAGGCCCACGAAGCCAAGAAACAGTCCATCTCTCATCCGAAGCCGCTCAAAGCTCATACCGACAAGGAGAGCACTTCCCATCCTCCGCCGAAGAAGAAGTCCAAAACGAAACACGTTGCTGAGTCGCAAGACAGCCATGAGCAGCCTACTCCGTCACCTCAAGACTCTTCATCAGGTCTCACCGAAATGCAGAAGAATATGAGGGATAGTCTAAACGGTGCTCGCTTCAGGTGAGCACATTCATGATCGATTCCTTCGGGGCTCACAGAAAATGTCTACAGAATGATCAACGAGAAGCTGTACAAAACCAATAGTACCGAAGCACATACAATGATGCAGGAGGACCAGACAGGTGATCACCACCCACGCACATTGTGAGCATTCACTGACAAACTTCTAGTCTTCGAAGAAGTGAGATATTATCCCTGCCGATGAACTTGACTTGAACATTTGCAACAGTATCACAACGGTTTCCGTTATCAAGTCCAGTCATGGCCCACAAATCCAGTGGAGAAATACATATCCGCGCTCTCGTCTTATCCTCCAAAGACAGTCATCGCCGACTTAGGATGCGGTGATGCTGCAATAGCACGCTCTTTGCTGCCCAAGGGCCTCGTGGTCCTTTCTTTTGATCTCATTTCCACGAATCCCTTCGTAGTCGAGGCCGATATCTGCGACAAATTACCGCTACCTGGATCGGAACCAGAGGAGAAAGGCGAGGGCGAAGCCCAGATTGTAGACGTTGTGGTCTGCGCCCTAAGCTTGATGGGTACGAACTGGCCGACTTGTATTAGAGAGGCGTGGCGTATCTTACAACCAGGGTATAGTTCCGAGCGTTCTCACTCAACAAATATTGTTTCTGACTCTCTTGGTAGCGGCGAGCTCAAAATAGCGGAAGTGGCCAGTCGCTTCGCCAATGTGAAGCAATTTGTCTCACTCATCAGCGCGATCGGCTTCCGTTTGAGCTCCAAGGTCCGTTTTGACCAGCGAACTCCCTGCTTTCACTCACCCCTTCTAAAGGACGACTCAAATACCCATTTCACTATGTTTGAGTTCAAGAAGATCGCTCGAGCAAGCAAGCAGGAAGCAGATTGGACTAACATCTTGCAAAGAGGTAACTTGCTCAAGCCATGCGAATACAAGAGACGGTGATTGCCAATGACAGTGGGAGGGATTAATCGTGGCCTTTTACAGTACGCAACTAGACTTTGACTGCATTACAGGTGCTGTACATCTTGTATTATGGGAACATGACGATGTCATACTTTTTCTTTACCGTTCGTGCGATTGTCGTCGACATCTTCGCGCACGAAGGTCGAACTCTTGATTCCAAGAATGAGGTCAGCTTCTGGGGTGCCGGCTGCGGGAACGTCTTTGCGAAGAGAGACAGCCACAGGCGAAACACCTTCGTTATAGGCTATGGTGCCGGTCACCTAGTCACAACCAATGTTGTATAGCGGGTACTCCGGGTCAGGAAGTGCCGAGAAAAAAATCCCTCAAACAGAAATGACCGCATTGGTGAATAGAACTGTTAGAACATTTCTGTTTGGGGAATTTTCAATTGGTCCACTTTTGAGCAAGTTGTACCACGGCACAAGCCGGCCGATTTTGCCGTCACGCTTTTTGGCTTGGGTCACTGCTAGTCACGCAGATTGTGACTAAGCGGAAATCAACGAATTCAGCAAATTGCGAGAGCCGAGGATTTCTGGGAGATATTTTGCCGCTCACGTGACTGCACAGCCACTGTACATCATTGGTGGTGACTAGGTGACCGGCACCATAGCGCAAACACGACGTCCATGTCTAACGGACTGATCAGCTGGCTCTTTCAATGGCGAACTTGGATACAAGGCTCACCTTCAAGCGAACGTCCCGAGGTTTCAGGGAAGAAAAGGTACACGATCGGGACGATGAGGGCATTCAGAGCAGCAAAGACTGGGGATGTAGGTGAGGTCGACATGAATTCTGGAACATTGGATGCTAACCGATATATGTGCCTCAGCCAATGTTTTCGAAAGAAGGGCCTGTAACCATAACAACTGAAGAACTATGAGAGCCAGGTTGTATATTGAGGTCAAGAAGCGCATACCCAAAAAATTGAAGATCCAGTTACTGGCGGTGCTCAGAGGGTTAGCAGGGCCACGCATACGCAATCCAACGATTTCAGCCGGCTGAGAGGAGTTGAATAAGTGACACCTGCATATCCGGGGAGTAGAAACTCACGTAAAGCCATGTCATTCCGAGCCATCCAAGGGCAAAGAAAGAGTTGAATACGAACAGCAGAACAGCACTGACGATTTGGGCGGCAGAGCTCCTCATGCTTCCGAGTATAGCGAGAAGGATCATCGTTGCGCACTGGCCCACAGCACCGAACAGCATGAGCTTGCGGCGACCGATACGGTCGACGAGGACGATGGCCAGAAGGGAGAACAAAAAGTATTCAGTCCCGTTGCAGGCAGCAATGATACGAGATTTCACATCGGATATGCCGAGACGTTCGAAGAGGATGGTCTGATGAGGACGGTCAGACGGGTAGTTGGGCGAGCGATGATTCTGAGTCGACTAACGGCGTAGTAGGTGATCAAGTTGATTCCGGTGATTTGTTGGAAGCACTGGACTACGACGCCAAGGCAGACTCGCCTAAAGTTCTGACCACGTCCACCGGTGAACAGCTCGGAGAGGGTAGCTTTGCCGCCCTTGGTAGTGTTACCCTCTTCCATCTTTACGGCATCGTTCATGGCGTGGAAGCTTTGTCTGACGCTAATGTCACTCGCGGGCTTGTCCTCCAGGGCCGCGATGACTGCGACAGCTTCGGCGCGTCGCCCAGCCTTGATGAGCCAGCGAGGTGATTCTGGGAGCTGCAGGAGCGATTGGAATGGTGGCACTTGACGCTGAAAGGTGAACATACAAAACCAATACCAAAGATCATGATCAAGGCAAACACTACCTGGAAGGCTATAGGGAACCTCCATTGCACAGAGGATGAGTTCGCCCAGAATAAAGCAAAATCTATCCACTGCAGGACCGACGAATCATTCAAGGGTTTTTAGACACTTAGACGAGTCTACGTACATATCTGAGGAATATTATCCAGACCAACAATAGATATAAGGCACGGAAAAGCACTCACGCAAACATGATGCCCAAGGCGATGAGAGATCCCTCGACCATGATCAGACTTCCGCGACTGGCGGCAGGAGAGCATTCAGCGTGATATGCGGGGACGGTAGAAGTCTAAGAGACTGCTGTCAGATCCTCGCAGTATGAACCCTTGCGCTACATACGTTGAGTCCATTTCCCAGACCTGTCACTGTACGAGCAACAATCATCTGCGCGTAAGAAAACGAAGAGGCTTGTAGTATGGCGCCAACGATCATTATGATACCGCCGACCACGATGGTTCGGCGTCGACCCAGCCTGTCGCCGACCCACAAGTTGGACAAGGCGCCGACCAGACAGCCGATTTCCTGGTAAGTTTGTTAGCTTCAGTAGAGGCAGAAGACAACACAGCGTGACTTGCATAGATGGCGACTAGAAGACTTTGCAGGTCAGCGTGATTGGATGGCTGGCCAGCCCCAGTGATGACCTCGGGAAAGACTTTCTCAAACTGGGCGATCATCAGTAGAGGAATCGACACATCCAAGAACAGACACACTTGGTTGGCGGTAAGCAGGGCGGACATGACACCTGTTCACATTTCGAGCATAAGCAACTGTAGCCGGGAATTCTGGCAAAGAGAGGCAACACACCTTGATCATAACCGAATAACGTGAAGCCTGTACCGCTGATGAAAGCGATGGCAGCAGTCAGCGACCTTCCACGAAGACGCTGAGGATACGACGCGACTTTGTCGTCGAACTGCGTGGTATCCTCATCGGAAAACTGGGATTTCTTGAGATTGTCCTCCGACATAGTGGCTATGGATTGGCTATGGTTGGACTGGAGAGAGAGGGAGAAGTGTGGGGTGTTTGAGGGGAATCTGGGGATATACATACCCCATCCCGGCATTAAGAACAGGCGACTTGGCAAAATCCTTCCTTCGACCCGAATTTTGTTGAAAGTGGAGCTTCGACTTCCATGCACGCGCCATCGGCCTGTTGAGGTTAGACAGGTGACCACGCGTTTCGGATCGGATCCCAGTCTAGCTAGCATACTAAGAAATGCCCTGTAAGCCAAGTGGTTGTCCCATCACCTGTACTTATTCTCAGTGTGGCGCAAGGGAACTTCATGGCAGCCGCAAACTTTCACCTGTCTCTCCATGCCGACCGGCATCGGAGTACGGACCGACTCCGTCAGGGTCATCCACTTACCGCGATCCGCCCGGTACCGAAAGAGGAAATACGCGTTCATCGTATACTAGCAGTGACTGCAAGCGACTTGAACTCTGACCACCACCTTTGCCGACATGTCTGGCCTCTCAGGACACCTCCAACTTCTGCTCAATGCACCTGAGGACAACACTGATGGCCAGCATCTTGCTCAGGCGTGGCTGAGGTGCGTGTCCTTGTCTGGTACCGTCGCAATCTGACTTTCCTCAGCCATCAAGTCCATTATCAAGGTAGACACGTTACCTGCTTCGTATGAAGGATATTCCTCAAGCCCTGTGTTACTCCAGAGTCCGATGTCATTGATATTCCGGCCGACTCTGCCCAGCATCATTCCGTCTTGGACGTCTATCGAGCGTCAAATGAGCACGGGCAGTCAGATCTATTATCCACCATCACGTCGTGCGTCGAACTATCTCCGTGACATTCCGCACTCATCAAACGCGTCATGCCAGCAAACCAAACGGCTTCGCAATAACAGACGCGCTTCGATCGCTACTCTCCTCCTCCCGACCAAATGACGAGATATCCGATCAACTAGCTGACCTGGTTGGATATGAGGATATAGAACTGGTGTTCAAGATTATTGAAGAGCGCCAGTCGCTCATTCAACAAGTAATTCTGCTTTTCGTGCTTGCTTGTCTCGTCTGACAAGCCATCCGTAGCTGGAAACCTTCAGACCAGAGGCGTCGTCCTCGGCGGGTGAATCTGTCGACTTCTCCGAGTCATCAGCACGTCAGCGCATTGAAAATACACTGCGAGAAAATGCTGCTCGCCCCCTCTTTACTGGAACAGCGGTTAGCACATTCTCATCATGACCTTCACCATCTAATCTTTATTTGCAATAGCAACCAGAAGCAGAAATTCTTCCTCATGTGTATACATCATCCAACATAACCCACGGAAACGTACTATCCCATCTAGGATCCAAGTACTCACTGCCCATTGGCACAGAAAGACACATGCACGAGGAGTACGAGGAGGTTATAATCCCTCCCGCTAAAGCCGTCCCTCCTCGTATCACCGAGCGTCCTATCTTGGTTTCAGAGCTGGACGCCATAGGTAGAGGTTCATTCCCTGTAAGCCAATCTCGTGTTCGTTGTCGCGTTATTTTTTCAACATTCCGCTAGGGCTACACGACTCTGAATCGCATACAATCTATCGTGTATCCTACTGCTTACGGCTCCAACGAGAACATGCTGGTCTGTGCACCTACTGGTGCAGGAAAGACAGATGTGGCAATGATGACCATCCTTCGTGTTCTGGATCAACATAGAACAAAGAATGGCGACTCCAACATCGGCTCCAGTATAAATCGCGACTCTTTCAAGATCATCTACGTGTGAGTTGTACAACCTGATGAACGCGATTTTTCTAAGGTGGTTGCAGTGCTCCCATGAAGGCTCTCGCCTCCGAGATTGTCAGAAAATTCCAGAAGCGTCTAAAATGGCTGGGTATCCAAGTCAAGGAACTTACGGGGGATATGCAATTGACGAAGGCAGAGATCGCCCAGACACAAATCATCGTCACGACTCCAGAAAAGTGGGATGTGGTCACTCGAAAACCCACAGGCGAGGGTGAACTGGCATCTGTTGGTCTTTTATTTTTGGTCCTTTGCCCACGGTCTAAAGGAATCGTTGCAGCTTCTGAAGCTGCTCATCATTGATGAAGTCCATCTGCTCAACGAAGAGCGTGGGGCTGTCATCGAAACCATCGTGGCCAGGACGTTACGACAGGTACCAGCCTTTGGTGTTTGCCTCATCCATTGCTGATTGAAGATCAGGTGGAATCTAGTCAGTCCGTCATCAGGATCGTTGGACTGAGCGCCACCCTCCCAAATTACATTGATGTCGCTGACTTCCTGAGGTTTGTCGTACAATTGAGTCATCAACAACAAGGTGACCAATCGTCCTCAGTGTGTCTCGTCATACGGGCCTATTCTACTTCGACTCGTCATTCCGTCCTGTTCCGCTGGAACAACATTTCTTGGGCATCAAAGGGAAACCAGGAAGTGCCCAATCGCGGAAGAATCTCGATCAGGTTACGTTCCAGAAGGTATCGGAGCTGGTAGCCGAGGGCCACCAAGTCATGGTATTCGTTCACTCACGGAAAGAGACTGTCAAAACGGCGCTCGGAATCAAGGACCTGGCGAATCTGGAAGGGAACCTCGATGACTTCTCCTGCCAAGAGCATCCTCAATTCCAGTTCTTCCGTCGGGACATTGGGCAATCGAGGAACAAGGAAATGAAGCAGATGTTCGACAGTGGATTTGGTATCCATCATGCTGGTATGTTGAGGTCGGATCGAAACATGATGGAACGGATGTTTGAAGCACGAGCGATCAAGGTGAGGCGCTTTCGAGAGAGGATATGCTGAAGCTCAGGTCATATAGGTTCTGTGCTGTACTGCTACGCTTGCCTGGGGTGTCAACTTACCGGCCCATGCTGGTACGAGCCATGTCATGCGCGACTTTGCTTGGGAAATCAACTAATCACTCTATCAGTTGTCATCAAGGGAACTCAGGTGTACGATAGCTCCAAAGGTGCATTCGTCGATCTCTCGGTGCTGGATGTGCTGCAGGTCTTCGGTCGAGCTGGCCGCCCCGGTCTCGAGACAAGCGGAGAAGGCTACATTTGTACAACGGAGGACAAGCTGGCTCACTATTTGGACGCTGTGACATCACAGGTAAGACCATTACAGTCTCGAAAGTCGCATCTAATGCGTCTTTCAGCTACCCATCGAGTCTCAGTACGTCAAGTATCTATGTGATCAGGAATCGTCCTAACCTGTGTCTAGGTTCCGCGGAGGCATGATCGACGCTCTGAATGCCGAAGTTTCCCTGGGTACTGTTGCAAATGTTCGCGATGGTGTTCAATGGTTAGGCTACACGTACCTGTTTGTTCGGATGAAGAAGAATCCCTTCCTCTATGGTCCGTCGCATCTGCTCGGTATCCGCTAGCCGCACTGACCCGCAATTTTGACATTGTAATAGGTATTCTGCGCGAAAACACTGCTGACGACCCGCACTTGGGTGGTAAGCGCCAAGAACTCGTTACGCTGGCTGCCAGGACGCTGGTCAACGCACGCATGATGCTTTTTGACGAGGGCACGGGAGCCTTCACCATCACCGATCTAGGACGGATTGCGGCGAAATACTACATACAATATAAGTCCATTGAAATCTTCAACAAGGAATTCCGGCCGAGAATGTCTGAGGCGGACGTTCTTGCCATGCTTAGCCTGAGTACGGAGGTACTGTCTCTTATCCATGTCAGTCTCTCAGCGTTAATTGTGTCTAGTTCGAGCAAATCCAAGTCAGAGACTCCGAGGAGAACGAGCTCAAGATGCTCCAGGAGATCCTACCTTGCGATGTGAAGGTAGTCTGGGCGCCACCGCTAGTACATGAACGCCTTCTCATCCTTCATCTCAGGGTGGCACCGAAACTTCGCATGGGAAGGTGAACATACTCTTACAAGGCTATATCTCGCGGCAGCAAGTTGAAGACTTTGCTCTCGTCTCCGATATGGCATATGTCGCACAGAATGGTGGACGTATCATCAGAGCGTTGTTGGAGATAGCCATCAGTCGAAAATGGGCGACCGTCACGGCCGTGCTCATGGGTATGAGCAAAGCGATTGAGCAACGCCTCTGGCCGTTCGACCAGCCTCTGAAACAGTTCGCTCTGAAATCTGATGTCATCTATGGCTTGGAGACGTGGGCCGACGAATGGGCGCCTTCAGAGCTGGCCGGCTTGGATGCAGAGGAGCTCGGGAAACTCACCCATCTCAATGCAATCCATGGCAAAGCACTTTTGGCGGCCGTGAAGCAGTTCCCGACGGTCAAGATCGCCTACGAGCTGAAACCTCTGGGATCCGACGTCCTGAAGATCGCCGTCAAGATAACGAAGGCCTTCACGTGGAATGCGAATACCCATGGCACTTCGCAGCCGTTCTGGCTCTGGGTGGAGGACCATGAGGGGTTGAACATCCTTCAGCTTTACCATCTGCTGTTCCGTCAAACCACCGATGTTATCGACGCCGACTTTGTCATATCCATACCCAACGGAGTCCCTCCACCTTCGGTTACCATCCGGTTCGTGTCTGATAGGTGGATGGGTGCTGAGAACGAGATAGAAGTCTCGTTCGAAGGCTTGACGATGCCTGCATCTTCAAGCAGTCACACTCCAGTGCTGGACCTACCATTCCTGACTTCCAACACCCTTCGTAATCCAACGGTACAGGCCATCTTCTCCGAAAGGTTACATAACTTCAATGCGATACAAACGCAAGTCTTCTGGGGACTGTTGAACACAGATTCTCATTCGCTGCTTTGCGCGCCGACTGGTAGCGGAAAGACCATGATGGTCGAAGCACTCGTGTGGCAAGTTTTGTCTGCAATGCAAAATGACATCCTGGCTTACTTTATCATGCTACAGGACTACGGCTCTTCGGCCACAGGATGCATTCATACTTGTTGTCGCATCGCAGAGGCATGCAGCCGCTGAGATTGCTTCACAGCTTCGGATAGGATCAGCTCTGGCAGATGTTCCCGTTGACATCGCCAAAGAGAATCCATTCACATTCATCAAGAAGAAGCGACGAGTAGTTGTCTGCCCTGTCGATGTTCTGTTCAAGGCTCTCTGTCAACGAAATCCCCGAGTCGCATTGACAGGCCTTGACCTGGTTGTCTGTGAAAATTTGGAGCAGCTGGATCCAAAGTATGAGCTTGCTCTGTCCCTTCTGCGTCAAGCGACACAAACAACTCCGACGAGATTTGTCGGGATCTCCAATTCATTGAACGATCCCGGCGATCTTGCAGCGTGGCTCAACGTCGATCCCTTTGCGCTTCACAGCTTCCGACCGCGGGACCGCGGCCAATCCCTCACTATACATGTGCAGACATTCAACATCCCCCAATCGGCATCACTCTTCAAAGCCATGGCCAAACCCACACACGCTGCCATCATGGGCGGTGACTCGGCCCTCGTGTTCGTAGCATCCCGCGCGCAGTGCCGGTCTGTGGCGATGGATCTCATAACCCAGTGCGCCTTGGAGATGGAGGTCGAAACCGGCTATCTCCAGCCCGGCATCTCGCTGGAGTACCTGGAGAGATTCCGCTTCCGCTTCCGAGACCAGTCCCTCTTCGAGTTCGTCTCCAAGGGAATCGGGTTCTACCATGAAGGGATGCGAAGGGAGGACCGGACCCTCATCTCTGAACTCTACGCCGAAGGGATCGTGCGCGTCATTTTGGTGCCGCACGACTCGTGCTGGACGGTGCCCGTCCGGGCGAGCGTGGTCGTCGTGATGGGGACCCAGTATCTTCACGTGGAGCCTGGGGGTACAGAACGCCAGTTGCGCGACTATGACCTTGTGCAGCTCGTGCGGATGCAAGGGCGGGCTGTGAGGCACTCCAATAGCGGGAGCTTCCATCTCTTTTGCCAGGTGGAGGCAAAGGATACCCTCCTGCGCTTCATCAATGAGGGACTGCCGCTGGAGTCGCGTCTGCTTGAGACGGATGATCTACGGCAATGGTATCGCGAACAGAAGGACAAGGGTAACTTACAGTCCAAGCAGGACATGGTGGACGTGTTATCCTTCACGTTCTTGAGCCAGCGAGTGTCGACTAATCCTGCGTACTACGACTGTAAGTCCAGCTCGAGGGACGAGAACTTATCGCGTATAGTAGACAGTCTTGACCAGGCGGATCAGCCTCAAGTTGAGCAGAGTCGTGTAGAAGCAGCAGTTGAATAAATAAAGCAATGGTCATACATAAGGACAGCAGTCAAGTCGAGTTCTTACGCGGCTTGCTCAACGTCCAGACGAGCCAGACGTTCGAACTCCGCGCAATCCACAACGCGCCCCTCCTTTCGACTAGCCTCAGCCGCGAACACGGTCAGATGACTCTTCACAATCTCGTCAATGTCCGTCTTCAAGATACTTTGATCGCCCGAGCGGACCGCCTCCACGAATGTTCGTATCAGTCCCGAATCTCCTCCTCCATGCCCTCCACCCTCGTTCTTCGGATAATGCTTGACGGTGGTCCGCGTGCGGAAGTCAGACACAGTGAAGTTGATCATGTCGCCGACGATCTCGCCGTGGGTGAAGTGCATGCGCAGCTGGCGGTCGCAGATGAGCTCTGTGAACGCAATCATGGTCAAGGACGCGGTGCTGCCGTTCGCAAACTCCAAGTTGACGACCTGGTTGTCGCAGACGTCGTTGTCGCTCTCGTACACGCACTTTCCGTACGGTCCGTTCTTGAGCGCGTCAGTGATGTTTTCGATATCTGCAATTCCGTCGACGATGACTGCGGCTGGCCAGCCTTTGTTTCCTCCTGCTACGGGATCTAGGTAGACTAGAGAAACGTTGTCAGGAAGACGCAGTGGTGTAGTTAGACACGCAAGACACACTTTTCTTCGCACTGTAAGGGCAAGTCTTCTCGACAGGACAGTCGAGGCAGCGGTCTGCGTTCCCCGCGGCTTTAGGCTTCTCGGACTGGCGGAAGTGTTGCAGTGATCCAAAGGAGGAGACACGCGCAGGCGTGCTCGGTGAAAGCCAATGACATATGATGTCAATGTCACTGAACACAACTGAGATTAGAAGGTCGAAGTATTGGACGCGACGTACTGGCAACTCTTGGTCATGAGGGAGAACGAGCTGTCCTCCTCCTTGGCCCAGTTGCCTCGGACGTACGAATGGGCAAAGTGGTAGTAGCCCACGGGTTCGACCTGGACGATATTGATGAGCCTTCCTAGAGCTCCAGATTCGACGATTGCGGAGATCTCCTGGCTGTACGGCGAATAGCGCATTACTTTGGCCCGTTAGCGTACTTGGAGGGGGGCTCTCCGGGGAACGCGACGTACCATGACCGAGCCCAAATATAATACCAGCCTTCTTGACGGCGTTCTGCATCTTGATGCAGTCCGACAGACTGGTGGCCATCGGCTTCTCGCAGAGGATGTTATGGCCACTCTCGGCAAACGCCACAGCAACTTCGAGATGCATGTGGTCCTGGACGGCGATGACCACAGCGTCGGCGAGGCGTTTCCCGACGGTGTTGATGGTCTCGACCGACGCAGCATGCAGATCGCGCCAGGACTCAAAGACAAGCGTGCTGTCGACCGCGTGAGCAGCGGCAAAGTTCCTGCGCGTCTCCGGGCGTGGCTCTGCGATCGCGACGATCTTGCAGTCCTCCGGGGCCTGGAGAGCGTACTCTGCGTACGCCTGGCAGAGAAAGCATGAACATTAAGTAGACGATAAGCAGCTCGCTGCTAAGTTAGCATACCTTGCCGCGCTGGCCACAGCCAATGACGGCGATTGTGATGGGCTTGCTGGGACGGCTCTTGTCAGTCATGGGTGGGTCGGAAGGATCCCTTGAACGCCAGGACCTGCGGCGCCAGATGCTTTTAGGTGCTGTCAGGAGGCTAGCCATGCGGCCCGAGGCAGATAGGTGTTAGTTAGCGTTGGGTTAGCGCAGAGATAGGCGGCGGAGAGACGCGCGCTGGCTGTCCGTGTAAAATACAGTGCAGGCAGCTGTCTACACAACACAGCGGACATAGGCGCCTGTGTGCCAAAACAGGATCGCAGCGGCAGGCGAGCTGTCAGATCCGAGCTGTTTCCCTTTTTGTGATCGCACGGTCATGTCATGCCCCGCATCCTGCCTCGTCTCATAAAGAGGCTCGAACAGCAGCCGCTCTCCGACATCGTCTACGCGGGCACAAAGCCAAAAAGACATGGCAGACTCTCGCGCTACCACCAGGTGCCGCGCCACGCCCCGCCCGACTCTGCGCGGTCCATCCTGCTCGAGCCGGACAACCCCATAACACACGGGAACAGGTACACGCGCCACAAGCGGATGCCGCCCTCGCTGCGCGCAAACAGGTGGCTCAGAAGCAAAAAAGACCCGCCCAGAGAGATGACGGACGAGGAGAAGCAGTGGTGGTCGAACCCATACCGTATGTACGCAGTCCGCGTCCTTCTGCGCCCCTTGCTTCACTAACAGCCTCTGTCTAGTGCGCATGATTGCGACGCCTCTGCGTGCCTGTGCCTATACTACGCGGCATCTGCCCACTGGTACGCGCTTTCCGCAAGCAACACGCTTCCGACTTGACATGTGCCAGATTTTCTCATACGCCTCGGTGTAACGCGAATGCCTCCAAATCTGCAGGCTCAGGCGTCCAACAAGGGAAAAACAGCCGTGCTCGCCCCAGACGGCCTCGAACACCCCAAATTCACCCCAAGAAAAACCGGGCGGGCCGTGTATATTCTTTGCTGGAAGCAAGCTATTGAGCAAGCACTCGACTCGAGCGATCAAGGTCCGTCTATGTCTCTCTCTCTGTCCCTCGTCTTGTATCTAACATCTCCGTAGGCTTCTTCACCTTCTACTCTCGCGCCGTGACTCCTCCTTATCTGCTCGACCAGATCGGCCACGTCCTGCGCGTTCGCGTCCTCCAAGAACTAGAGCTCCTGGCAGACGAAATGGCGACCAACTCTCCTCACTATCAATGGCACAACGGAAACAAACCCTCTGCTCCCACCACGATATTGCGCCGGCTGACGCGGGAAGAGTTCAACGCCGTGCGAGAGACGGGCATCGTTCCATACCCCAACGCGCTGGCCATCCTCGTTGCGCCTCCAGTGAACCGGGACCCACAGACAGGGGAACGCACAGAAGGCTCCATGTCCCCAATGCCCATATTCAACAAACCTGTGTATCGAACACGCCCCGACCTCCCAACATCCACCTTGCATCCGACTTCTTCAGAGCCGGTGTTCCCGTCAGAACAGATCCCTCTTTACAACGCCGCGACGCTCTTTCCTCTCCGAGAACAACGAGCCGCGCTACACACTCTCCTGTCGCGAATTCTTGGTATTGAGAGGGATGCAAGGAGGGGAACCCGGACGGGGTATTATAAGGAGACCAAGGGGGACCAGAAGGGCAGCCATGCGTTCCTGCTCTGCTCGAATGGATACTCTGTGCGTCGAGGCGACTCGGTCGCCGCCGCCATCGCACTCTGGCGTCTTCGTATGTATGAAGGTGCGCACTGGGAGGATCAGTCGCCTGGCCGGTGGGTTCTGCAGCAAAAGTATCGTTCAATGGATAAATTTGAATAATCGTATAATACAACTCATGATTCTACTGCTATTGACGTTCGTTGCGCGAGGAGCAGCGCTACACCAACCTTGTCTGCTGTCTTACGGATCCACTTGGTAAACGCTATGGTTGCCCCGTGGCCTCAGTTCTGGGTTGTCATGAGGCGGTACCGAGGACAAATGATAGAGGTTGTACGGTAGCTGAGACGGTTGATGGGTAGATGTGGGTGCTTCTTGCAACTGTCCAGAACGCTCATTAGCTGTTCCCTCAAGAACTACCAAACAACGAGTGTCACGAATTGGACTTGACATTTCTTGCCATGTAGTCAGGAGGTGGCTCCTCGTGAAGAAAGTAAATATGCATTGCAAGACACTATACAATCTGCTCTAGCTCGCGCGCGTACGCCAAAGAAGAGGCGATTAGCTTCTGTTTCGGGATCTCCAGCTTTTCCTCATCCTTCCGCGCGAATGTTATGCTTCCGCCTGTTAGATCTATTTGCCATCCTCGCTGTTCACAATGGTCAGGCGGTGAGGAGTAACGAGTGAACGGGTGGGGACGAACCTGTTGTGCGAATGACAGCAGTTCTGACTGCGAAGAGAAGAAGAGTAATAGCGCCGCATCCTTCAATGGAAGACTGCTGTATGCCGCCTCTTCGCAACTCGCGATCTCATTTCTGTATACAAATGATCAGTGAGACCTGGATTGAAAGACGACTTCTACTTGCCTAATGGTGCCCATCAAGCTATCAACAAAGTACTTGTATTCTTCTGCGGGCGCCTCTGCCCTCGCGTTCCACACTTTGCTGTAGCTGCCCTCCATTAGCCAGCGCTCGAGGTTGACGGGATGGCCGATGTATGGGTTGTCCGCGATGGCATCAGCGGGAATGGGCAGGCTCTCCAGAGTGGTATGGAAGTCTGCTATGCGGTTCTGAGTGAGGAGACGGATGAGGTTGAGGCCACGGATGGGGAATTCGCGTTTCGACGGAGGGAGGAGTGAGCTGCAACGTAGCTCTCAGTGTGAGCAGGCAAGGAACAGGGACGTGGCGCACCTGTAGTCGGTGTAGAAGGAGAGCAGTTGCGAGAAGTAGCGGTCAAACGAGGCTTCATCCCGCGACCGGATACTCCAGATGGCGCCAATTTCGAGAATGTCACCTGGGTCAGTTTGAGCGCATATATGAGATGGCGACAGCGGAAAGACTGACGGGCAATAACGAGGTCCTCAAGATTGGGTTCGCCTTGTGGAATGAGCAGGCCCGCCTCAATCAGGCCAATCTGCGGATTGATGTGAGCGGCGCGTCGCCGACGGGGGCGGGGTACGGCATGCCTTGAGCTGGGCGAGCAGGGCGCCGCTCTTTTTGAGGTCGCACTTTGGCGAGTTGAAGGTGCGCTGGAGGTCCTCGTAGAGCGAGCGGAGCGGATTGGACATCGTGGTGGCAGACAAAGAGAGCGTACGCGTGTGTGAATGACGCGTCCCTCCCATCTCTAAATCCGGCTGCGTGCCGGACATCTCATTTCGCATTTGCCTCCTCCCCTCATCACCAACAACGATGGACAGAATCATCGGCGTCGACATGCAGCAGCTCAAGGCGGGCGAGGTCAACCTCGGAGTACGTCGTCTGCCACGGCGACCTCCGCATCTGCTCATCGTTTGCGCAATAGACATCCATCATGGCCGTCCAGTTCGACGGCGGAGTCGTCATCGGCGCAGACAGTCGCACAACGACCGGCAGCTACATTGTACGCAGCTACGCTCGCCGTCGGGCCTTCTCGTACTCATCGCATCGTAGGCCAACCGTGTCACAGACAAACTCACCCATGTCCACGACCGCGTATACTGCTGTCGATCAGGCTCTGCCGCGGACACCCAGGCCGTCGCCGACATTGTGCACTATTACCTCCAGATGTACACGTGAGTTGGCTACGCTGCCCGCCTTCTTCTCGGCTTTGACGCCACATGCATGTCATGTTAGGCAGACTTCAGGCGCGCCACCGACTGTGTATACCGCTACCGCGCTCTTCCAAAAGCTTTGTTATGAGAACAAAGATGGTCTGAGTGCGGGCATCATCGTTGCAGGATGGGATAAGGAAGTCGGCCCCAGCGTGTACAACATTCCTCTCGGCGGTGGTATGTTCCGCCAGCCATGGGCTATTGGAGGTATGACTGATCACCAAGCTATCTTTCTTCTACTTATCAGATACTCTGTCTAGGATCTGGCTCGACGTATGTTTACGGTTACTGCGACGCGACTTACCAGGAAGGCTGGGGCCGTGATGAGACTGTCAACTTTGTCAAGAACACGCTCTCCCTGGCCATGTCCCGCGACGGCTCCTCAGGCGGTGTCATACGGATGGCCGTCATCACAGAAGACAAAGTAGAACGCCTCTTCGTTCCAGGCGACCAGCTACCCAAGTTTTGGGAGGGCCGTGAGGTCCTCGGTGCTGCAACGAAAGCGGTGCCGGACGACGTCGAGCCAATGGCAGTAGAAGCATGAACTGTATTGTAAGATTATTTGAATCTATCCAGTGAACGATACTCTCGCCGCTTCTCAGCTGATACACAGTCTATATGAGGCGGCGCCGCCCCATATGTATCTTGCTTGCTTGTGAATAGCTGGTATGAGTTGCCATTATGTTAGGCAACGTAGCGAAGCATCGCGTATACCACTCGCACATTCGAAAAAGGACGTACACGACAGTATCATAGCCGTCACTCGACCAAACTGCACTGGCAGACTGAGACTGTTACAGCGAATCGCGATATAGTTCTAAGCATCGCGCCGCCCCAACTCCATCCATCGACAAGCGCGGCGTCTAATACTCGTCCGATTAGCCGTTTTACATCACTGGCGACAAACTCGCACCGATGTGTTATACGGCGTTGTTGTGGCAATTTGGTGGCCCATTGGTGGCACTGGCCCGGGTTCCCTTACATAATCCCACGCACACTTCCCTTCGCCCACGAAGACCACTGGTGGCCCGGAATTGATAGCTGTTTTTCCCTCCCACGGGGCGGGCGGAAATCTCCACAGAGATATCTCGACGTACGGCGATCTGCACATGAGTGGCCCATCTGGCGAACGCGAACCCATCTGGCTGGAACGCACTTGATCTCGTATTCAAGCGATCTTCTGCGTGTGCCGTATCTGGATCCCACCCCGGAGGCTGTTCTTTGCACGTCACCGTGCAAGAGATAATCGTCGAGGTCGCAAATCCGTGTGGTTCCGTGGGCGAAAAACAAACGGGTATGATGTCGCCCCATGTCGCCACCACCCTCCTCGTCACCGTGGCGCTTGCTGCTTGCGCCCCAGAGTGATGCACATCCCTTCCTCACCTCTCGATACAATTGTGCCCTCTGGATCTATCAGGGAGAGAACGCCTCAAATGCCTGGTCGCAGTTCATCTACTAACCGGTCTTCGGCGGATCCATCACTGATAGTATTGAGGAAGTTGACGCGACCGAGGGATTCATAGACTTAACAGCAGTGGAACGCAGAGCACAGCAATCGACCTAGCTCCGATCTGATAAAAGGACATATTCAAGCAAGATCCAAGTCAACAGTTCTGGCCTGCTAATTGACCTCCTGCCACTCCCTTCACCAATCCTAACCGATATGTCCAATCCACACTCTGACTACGGCCAGAGCGAGATGAACGATGATCCCATCAACTGGGCTGGCCAATACCCAATACCCATCACGGTCGTCGTCGCGCCAGCCGACGCGGACATCGAGCACTACCCCATCCCGAACAACACCCTTCCCCATCGTCAATACGACCAAGGCCTTGCCAGCGGAAACCCTTACAGTACGTCTTCATTGTGACTACCTCCGCTGTGCTCATCCATGCTAGGTGGATGCTACTATCCTTCCGTCCACACTGGCTTCAATGGTCTGACAGTTCAAGAACCTCGCATCAATGGTATGTCGCTGATCATGTCAAGACCCCCTTCTCATAATTCTTTACGTAGGGACTCATCATGGTCGCAATCAACAGCAGGGCGGTTCCGCTTACTTTGCACCGACAACCACCAACTATGCAGCTCAACGCCCTGTCACGATAGTGCCCACATACTGCGTGGGCCCATACCTGACAGTGACAGAGCCTCCGTGGAAATATACAGCCTCTCGTCATGCGATGCCATCTTCCCCGCCATCTGAGTCTGAGTGCTCTTCGTCCTCCAGATCTCCTGGTTATGGGTACGCCAACTCAGAGTTTTCTTCTTCGCCATCGCCATACCCGGCGTCGCCTTCGATCGCTCCCGCGTCGCCATCAGATAATCCCGCCTTCTCGCCGTCAGTGCCCGCCTCTCCGTCCTTCGTTCCGGCTTCCTCGACGTCGTTCTCCGCCTCGCCGTCATCATTCGCTGCCCCGCCCTCGTTCTTTGCCGGCGCCTCCCCATTCGATGAAGGCTTTTCGTGGCCAACTCCTGTACCGGTGTCTCCACACCATACCCAGGGCCCAATGATGCCTCCGTATCATATGTCCCCTTCGGCTCTATTCCCTGGTGTTGATAACCTCTCATCCGACGAGGATCTAAGCTTGTACATGGCCTCTAGCGCCGATCTCGCTCACGGTATACATTCTAATCGAAAGCTGCATCCAAAGTTGACTCACTCCCGTTCTGGTAGGATTCGATTCATCTGAACCTGGGCTCAGGACGCGCACGCCCTCGGCTCATACCACCAGTACTCACACCATCCGACCAAAGAAAGAACCGACCCGCAGAGGACGCAATCAGAAGATACGGCGCACTAAGGATGCCAAATTCTCTTGCGAATATCCATTGTGTCAACGCGACTTCACCACTCGGGGTGCCTTGAAGGGTTTGTCGCTCACATTCGAGTTGCTGCCTTGGTCTGACATATGCACCTCCAGTTCACGTTTCCAGCGAGCATGATGGAGTGACCCACAAGTGTACTCATTGCGGCAAAGATTACGCCCATCGCGCCTCTCTTGATCGTCACCTCAGACTGCTGCGTTACGTTTCGGATGTCGACAGTAAGAAAGGCTGAACTATCGATTATCTGCAGCCTGGCTCTGATCTCTTTTTTCTCGTTATATCTCGACTATGATTGTTAACCTCAATGAAGCACTCCAGCATATATACCCGACTGCCATGACCATATTACTTGCACTGTTTTTACTCGCTATCCACCAGGCTATCTACCCTCCTGTATCGCTACTCTGTCCCGTTTTCGTTGTTTCACACTCTGTAGCCCTCGATGTTTCTCTATCTTTTGTCTGTACTCTGAATCATAGTCTTGTTCTCAAAGCACCTACAACCCATCAGTAGTGCGATTGCTTTGGCAAGAGTTGGAACGGAACCCTTCTGCCCAACAGTGATATCTTGAGAAGTACACAGGTCCCTTGAGCCCCAGTGTGCCGGAACCGGAGCTAATACGCCAGGGATAGCTAACCTATTCTGCGCCCAAAATTCACATGTACTGACAGCTGCACATTTGCGCGGGAACGTGTACAACAGCATCTCTTCAATCCAGTGAGCTGTGAACATACTTATCTGTATTCTGAGGACTTTTCGCTTGCCATTCAGCCATCCCTCTCATCCCTCAATTGCGAAGAGGGAGCATAGGCCGGTCGGGCATGGCCACAATGTTGCTCGCATATTCTCTTCGACCACCTATGAACTAACTCACATTGGAACACAGTTGTCGGCGGGATGATCGGGCAGTCTCACGCGTTTACTGGAACGCGTACACCTTTCGACTCAGATCTGTACAGATCCACACTCCCATGCAACAGGCTGGAAGGCTACGACATGCTCGACCGTTCAGGTTGTCTATGGTGGACTTGACACTGTCAGAATCCACATCGTCTGTCTTGATCCTTCGTCGAGTCTGAGGGTCGGCAGCCAGATAGCGAACACTCACCGTAGTGCAATCTTGAGCTAATAGCGCGATCATGAACCCGACGCAGTCACCTTGTTGGGGCGTCGTAAGTACACCTGCGCGCATTGATAGAATACATTGATTGAGATGCTCCAGCCACAGTCTACTCGAAAGTCTCAAGAGCCGCCTTTGCAGCTGCCTCCGCCTCGTCGAAGAGATCCTTTGGCACAGGAAGGTGTAAGCCCTTAGTCTCGTCGCCAATCCATGACATCTCCAGTTCGAATTCCTTCTCCTTGGCATCATCGTGGACCAGGTAAATTCTGTTTGTTGATTAGATGATTCAGTAGAGGTAGATTGAACCCGGTTTACATGCGAGCGGCTTCCTTCACTGCTTCCCGCGTTGACATTGTTGCAAGAGATAGCTTTTCCAGTTCAGTCTTGGCCAGTTGCCGTCCTTTACCGACAGCAGCACCATGGTAGCCCTGGAAGATATGGTGAATGGCCAAGTAAGAAGATGAATGATGAGGCATACATAGAAGACGCCGCTCGGCTCAATGACAAACAATGCTGGACCGGTCTTGTCGATAGAGCCTATGATGGTGCTGATTCCAAAGGGACGGACGGAGGAGTAGAGGGTATAGGCTTGGACGTATAGTCCCAGTCGATCGGCAAGCGTCTGAAGAGTCGTAAGTACAGTCGGCCAGGCCAGATGGTAAGCAGGGTACCTTGAGTGGTGGGGATTCGCGATATGTTTCGCGGTAGCCGGCGGACTCGTCCCGGGCGCGGTTGGCTATATGACGGCCATCAGCCAGAAGGCCAGCAGTAGCCTGGTGAGATGATCAGCGTGGATGCCTCTGGAGAAGAGGTTGGCGCACCAGCCCAACGTGTCTGTCGACTGTCTGTATCCGCCTGTTTGCGCCTGGGACGAGTAGCTTTGAATGCAATTGCTTCTCCACTGCGAGCACAATTCCGTCTTTGACACGCAAGCCTATAGCTGTCCTATTTCGCCGTGAATTTGGGGCTCAAATGGCATGATCTGGGCACAATTTACCCGCCGTTTTCGACAGCCTTGTTGGCGTATTCGACCTGGACTGGGGCGTCAATATGTGCGTGTATATTGCGAGATGATGGCGACCTGGAATATCCTGCCATCGGGCGAGTAAGTGCTGGCAGAAAGATCGTAGCCTGTGCCAATCGAGGTCATGGTGGTGGTGAGTGATAAAGACGCGCAAGCGGGGTGACGCGTTTCGACTTACTTGGGCGCGTGGGAAATGGACTTGTCTTTCCACACTGCCGGGCGCTTTGCGCAAATGGATCTCTCTACGCACCCTATTTTTGCAGTCCCAAAGTCCCTGCAACCGTCTTCCAGCTGGCTCGAGCTCTCCACCGCCACCTTGCCCAACTTCAAGGATGCCGCCGCGCCCGCCCGCGACGGCTCTGCCCCGTCGGGACGGCGGCAGGTCATGGTCCTACGCGACTCGGACCTCATCGTTGCTGCCGGCAAAGAAATCAGGATCACGCACCTCGGCGACACGAAGATAAGCCAGAGCACGAACAAGCAGTACAAGGTGCGCACATCACCGCCGTTCCTGCCATCGCAGTCGCCTCAACACCACTTTGCAGACGTTACATGTCCCCAACGTGCAGTTTGACATTCACCAGATATCTCTCAATCCAAACGGCAAGCTGCTCGCTGTTGCCGGCGCGTTCCAGGTCGCCGTCGTTGTCCTCCCGCGGCCCGGGTTCTCGAGACTGGTGCCGGAGGCGTTGGATTGCAAATCTGTCCAGGTCGGCCAGTACCACCACGCGTCTACCTCATCTCCGCCCATAGCAAAGGTGGACTGGCATCCATGGGGAAATGCTGGCACAACACTGCTCGTTATGACTATCGACGGCAAGCTGAGGGAGTACGATATCGCGGTCGACGCGGAGGACCCCCAGCAGCTCCTCACATTCGTTCCCGAGAAAAAGTCCGGCAAGTCCTTCATGGACGAAGACCCCGAGGAGAGGGAGGTTGCGTCTTTCACGCTCGGGAAGGGCCAGGCAGACTGGGGTCCTCTCACGATATACGCCGTCATGAAATCCGGCGACATATATTCCATATGTCCTTACATGCCTCGAAATGCGTCAGTGCAATGTCCAACCTGACTATATCTCCATTGACTCTTTGGCCAGGTCGGTCCCAGCAGCCTATGTGCATTCATTGGAGTGCTTCATCTCTGCCAAACGCGAACTACTTTCTCAAGGCAACACTTCCGCCGCGTCCAAGAACCTCAGTATCATATATGATTACCAACAAAAATACGTCTCTGCCCTCGTCAAGCAGCTCCCTGCGAGTGCCGTTCTTCCTACATCCTCTCGCAATGTATCCTTGCACTCTCCCAGTACTATGAAGGTCTCTCCAGCACGGCAGGGGCCCTTCCTATTACAACCATCGCCTCGGATGTTAGAGAACAGCGAAGGCGGACAAGCTACCGATATTGTGTACCTATCGTTTGGCGAAAAGTACGACGATGATGAAGAAGGCAACGCCACGGAACATTTGGGCGTCGTCATGGTTGTCTTCCAGGACGGACGTGCAGATCTCCTTCTCGATGTTGAAAAGGTAGAAGCCAGGTGGGATAGTAAGGTATGTCTCTGTACTACCTGGTCTTCGCTATCTGATATCGGTTAGCTACTGAGCAAAGAACTTCCAATGCTTGCGGTGTATGAAACGATTGATCTCGGACTGGTGTCGCAGCTTTCGTCCATATCACCGTCCACTGGTGGATCTGGACGTTCGGGTACTCTGGATCTTCTTGAAGCAAACTATCCTGTCTTCGTGGTGGACCCGCTCCACGATGATACGTTGTACATATATCATGCATTTGGAGTGCACGCTCTACACCTAGGGCCCGTTCTCGAAGGCATTGCTGCCGCACTCAGAGCAGATGACAACGCCGTGGACGACGCTTTAACGAAGACGTTGAAAAAGTCTACTCTTACCAACGTTCAAGCGATATTGTCAACACTATCAGTAGAGAAGATGTATGTACCTCAGACGGTTTTGTCTGTTGTCTGTCCTCATACATTCTCTAGGTGCTCAAATCCGGTCATAGCAGTTACTATACCGGATAACGTCTATCTGACCTACAGCATATTCATACTCACTTCCGCGATGCGGATCACAACCTTCAACCTCACCCTCCGCGACGATTCTCCCAAAATGCCACCACCGAGTCTACCATCGATAGAGGATCCTTCTGACGATTCTGCGACCAAGGAGAACAGGTACCTGAAATCTCTCGACATCGGGCCGCCAGCCCACGTTGCTATACTCAAAGAACCTTGGAAAATCCCTGACGCCATCGCACGACCATCAGGGCTACCCTCCAATCCTCGCCTGTCCCTTCCCGAATCTGCCAAGGGCGAATTCAGGCTGACACCAGACAGTCTGCGGTTCCTCACTACTACCGTAACCCAGATGGTCAACCAGGGGCAGGACGTCAGGCTGGCTTACCGGGAAGTCCTCAATCGTGCGGGGATGCAGAAGGAGGAAGCGAAGAATCTCTGTATTAGCGCGATGGACTTGTATCGTCGTGTTGAGCGTCTGAAGGGGGCTGGGGCGATTGCGAACAGGACAAAGATCCAGAGGGTGCAGGAGAAGCACAAGGAGCTGATGGGGCGGTTGGATCGGATGCTGCAGAGTATGATGGACCAGGCGTCTCCGGAGCTGAGCGAACATGAGGCGAAGTGGTTCGAGGAGCTCAAGCGTATGAAGCAGGAGGTGGTAGGTTCCGGGATGTATGATGGGGCATCCCTTGTCGCGAGAGCTGCTTTGGTAGGGATGGTTCTATGCGAAGACGTCATATTTCTGATGTTTTGTTGTGTGCTTAGCTCCAGCAAGAGTACGATCGCATCCTTCCTGACCTCAAGGCGATGCTTGAGAAGGAGAAAGCTTGGAAGGCTAAACACGCACCCAGCGAAGGTCTCGGTTTCTCGCAAGCGCTGGAGATTGGGAAGCGCTCAAACATGGAGTGAGTCTTCTTATTTCTTTCGTTGAACCGTATCATTGACGTGCGCCACAGGCAAATCCGCATTCAGCAATTACAGGATGGTGTCACGCAACTTGCGCTGAAGCTGGATGTTACTTTAACACCTCCGCCGAGTGGCAATGGGAAGTGACTGGGGAAGTGAAGGCTTGCATTTGTAACTCTACGCGACATCATGTATTTCTACTATCTGCCTTCTACGACAACGAGAGACATCTTGTGTCAGTGATCATGCTGCCGACCTGCAGGCCTGCATCCTGTTCTTTCCGTTATACAATGGGTAACACAAACACAGTACGTACATTCTGCAAAACAAAGGCAGCCGATCATCAAATAACGAGAATTATGTACACAGAGGCCTTCAGAGGGTATACCAAACTATCACTGAGACTACCAGTAGTCATGATGTTTCTAGACGTTGTGCTCCTACAGTATGTCCATTAGGTGCCATCAAGGCTTTTCGAAAGACTCACTTCCAATCCTTTCAACTCGATGGGTTTTCCAATGCCCTGATCCGTGAACACCTCCCTCTTGATGACAACAGAGGACTGGAGCGTCTGGTGCGAAGTACTTGCATCACCGCCGCTGTCCGAGTCGCGGACCACGTAGGTCGGGATGGAGTTTAATTCGAGCATATCGGATGAATCCCGATTCGTGCGCCCGCCCACAATCTGCAGTCGGGAGTTGAGCACAACGAGTATAGTGTTCGAGTAGAGTTTTGGCAAGATCACGGCCGGGGTGAGGTACCATGCATTACCAGGAAAGCCCAAGAACAGAACGAGATTGCAGAGGGCTACCACAGCTGAAGCACCCGTTTAGCGACAAGATTTGACATTCACTTTTAGACAAGCGTACCAGTACGGTTCCGGTCTCGATAGTCAAGCGAACAAGCTTGGTCACCAATATCTGCATATGACGGAAGCCGGTGTTGCTCTGCAGGAGCTGCCGCGTCGGTCAGCAGTGAGAGGCGGGTGCAAGTCAAAGAGGACGGACATAGTATGTCATAAAAACGGCGATAGTAATGTCACTGAGAGCAGTTCCACCATACCAGACCTGCAAAAGTCAATTTGAGAAGTGGCGATTGTACAAGTGACATACACCAGCAGCAATGGAAGCGCTGTGGGTCCTCACGCGTGTCACACTTCCCGCTGTATATCATGCGCATCAGGAAAACCGTACGTGACTAATCGGTACTATTCCGATCAAAAATGGCGCCGATTAGTGTCGAGTAGTCGAAATCAGTCAGATTAGTGAGAATAGCTAGAATAGTTACCCCCCCCTACTAATTCCAACTAATCTGACACTATTCAGAACTAATGGCACCTTTTTTTGACCGAAATGACGGCTGGAATCTGGCTCAAAAAGGGGGTTGGAGGCTCGTAATCACACAGAATTGTTATCGAGCAAACATATTGTCATTGAGTGTATGTACAGGACAGTGCGGCTAGCGTACAGTAAAGCTAATGTGCGGCAAAGGCAACAAACCGTACATATATCGACATTACTGTACCATAGTGTTGTCCAAAGGTAAATCGGATCCTCAACAGTGGAGGAACCGCGGCAACGTTGGATGCCACACTATAGGGCAAGGTGTCAGAACGTGTGATACTGTTAGCTGAAATGATAAACGTACCTTCACAACGCTGATGCACGCGGACGCAGAGTGTGCATATAGCATCATTGTCAATGTGTCGCAGTAGCCCTATAGTGGTGCTGATCAGTGAAGGTGGGACAGAGCCGTGGTGAGACTTACGCAAAGAGGGAGGCGCGCCCACGTCGTCTTATTGTTGCGTTCATCGTTTTTGGTACTAGGGTTCGTCAGC
Source organism: Strobilurus luchuensis (assembly GCA_019915105.1). Taxonomy (NCBI): domain Eukaryota; kingdom Fungi; phylum Basidiomycota; class Agaricomycetes; order Agaricales; family Physalacriaceae; genus Strobilurus; species Strobilurus luchuensis. Next base: position 902,674 of record JAHLMJ010000007.1, on the reverse strand, counting down.
GTTGAAGCAGACCCGACGAAAGACGGTGCACCAGGTTTCGCTTCAATCGCAACGGGAAAGGTGGGCGGCGTTCAGGTTTTGGCGGCGAGGCCGTTGCCCTGGATAACGTGTCAATTGGGTGGGCGGGGACTGGTGGAAGAACGCCAGCAAAAGAATAGAAATGGGTGTGGCGGTCAGAACAACAGAATAGACATACAAGGGAAGTTGCACCTAGTTGCGCTGGACGGCACATGGTATATAATGCGCTCGCGTTGGCTTCCTGGCATTGGCGATTCGAGACCTCAGGACCGGTCTTGACATGTTGCCGCCGTTGCGTAGTGACTACATCAGAAAAAGATTAGTAGAGGAGAGGAATGGCGGAGTAGAACGGGCACCCTGTGAGCGGCAGACACAGAGTGAACAGTTCTGCCATGGGCCGTCGTCGCATGAAAGATAGCGCTGAAGGAGGTGGGTGTTGAGAGCAAAGAAGCGTGTTGCCCCATATTTGGGTATGGTTCGATTTGGTGCCGGTTCCGGTTCTCAGCTCGGTCCGAGCTGAGTTTGAAATGGACTTGAGAACTTTTTCTTACAAGTCCTGCCTCACCTTCCCGCCCGCTTTCAACCCATGCACACGCTACACTCGGACAGGCCGCGCATTAGTGTAAAACAATGACCACTTATACTTCCCAATCATTTTGGGCGAACATCTGTAGAAAATAAGAGGTACATGATTTATCATCATATGCCATGCTTGGCTGCCACCGGATTAGTGGCAGACGAGCTCGAAATAGTGCAAACTAGTGAACGACATAGCCAGAATAGTCAGATTAGTGAGGATTAGTGAAACCGGCACTAATCCTGATCGGAGTAGTCCCGATTAGTCAAGTACGGTTTTCCTGATGCGTGAGTCAGAGCATCTCATGAAAGGTGAAACCAAAACGACCACAGACCTTTATAATTGAGGACGCCACCAATAAAGGCACCGGTAGTGCCAGCCAGAGAAATCTAGATAGTAGACAGGTCAGCCTTGCAGCTCAGATAAGCACAACTCGAGAAGGTATAGATACCACAAATATAAATAACGGGACTTTCCAAGACTTCGTGAACAGTCTGATGCGATAAGCATAGAAGATCTGGGATTAGGGCAACTAGGGAGATATTAAGTCTCCAGACACTGAGACGTTGGTTCTCTCAACTTATACCGCTCATAATCGGCACAGTCAACCAGTCCAGGTACATGGCCGTCAAAGCCTCAAGGTCTCCAAAACCATAGCCAAACCTGATGAAGGCATCTCGTGTGAGCAATATTGTTTGAATGAACTCGACTGTGTAGATGCCATAAGCAAGACACTTGTTGAGCATCTTGTCTGCCGGAAAAGCCTCCCAGTAGAGATCTGTATGCGAAATGAGGCAAAGTCACGGCCGGGTCAAACAAGCAAACAGCATTGAACAGTGAGTGTTCCGAAGAGGCCCCATTGCAAGATGATTGCCAACAGCTTGGATGGCTTGAAACCTGGAGACGCACGACTCCATTATGACCACATACCAGAGGCCCGGAACTAGGACAAAAATCAATCGGGAATATTCACGATAGGGAATGGTACAAGGGCTTACAACTCTGCAATGTTGAAGCCGGGAGGAAGCGTGCTGACAGGTATCATGAAGTTGAATGCCGCAGGGGCTTGCTGTGGGGCTACAACTGGAAAGAGCTGGTTTATATAACACCATAGTGGGGACTCGTAATCATGAGACGAAGATGGTGGACTTATTGCTTGTCGTCGTGGCACTGCTCAACGCTCATCTACTTCTTTGATAATACATCGCAGTCTCGTTGGTATGCTACAGATACACAGCGGGGGAGGATCAGGATGCGGAGTGCAGTCCAAGGCTCGTGTTTGTTCCGATCTTCCGAGTCGAAGTTGATGACCATATCAAGCGTCGGCGCTAACTTACGTTCCGGGCCTACTGGGCCCACGACTTGGACTCAGGCGAGTCGGAAAGACACCGACTCAAAGCAGCCAATATTCCACTCTGCAGTAAATCGAGGCGGGCTCAGTTCATAACAGACCTAGTGCAGTACTACCAAGGAAGACGGACACGATCGCGAACAAAGGCGTATCATGCATAGAAAAGTAGACAAGTCACAGATGCGTATAGACAAGCTAACTGGACGGTGGCGTTTGGTGTTAGACACACCTAGTGCACCCAAGGAAACACGCACAATCACAATTCATCACTAATTCGAAAGACGGGATCAACAAAGAGATGGGATGTAGCGAATTAGAAGAGGATCCCAGCAGTGGCGTCGCTCTAATAGCTTACTCACATCGCCGAGAACACCAGGCAGCAAAACAGCCGCAAGGCACAAGGGATGTCAGATCATCGATGGACAAGATAGTTCCCAGTATCCTGGGAGATACTACGCGGTTTGAGAACCGGAACAAAGATACCAGCATTGACAACCGTCTACTAGTACATGGGTCCGACTCATGAACGTTTGAGCATTCCTGTATCTCACCATCTTTCTCGTGAAAGATAGACGCTCTTCTTCCTGTGCTGTGATGAGGTACTAGGCCAGATCTTGATCATCTACAGAGGATGCTGGGGCACTGCGGTCGCACCACACGTCCGTCATTACCAAATTTGCCCTTTACATTCACACGGAGCTTCAAGCGCCATACAGAACTGGACTCTGGAGTCTGGAGAGGAGGAGGAGGAGGAGGAGGAGGAGGATAAACCTAAGGTGATGGATAACCTAGTCTCGTCCCCATCCGTTCGTGGTGATATCTCTGCTCTCCTCCTCGCGGTGCTCGGAGATCGGTCCGATCCACGTGGGTCGGAGTGTGAAAAAAGGCGCAGAGATATCACCAGAACGTCTGGGGCAGTTTGTATAGAGGACCTGACATCCTGTAACACCCCCGATATCTTGAGTTCTGTACCTTGCCTGCCCTTGCACTACGGAACAGTATTGTAGCTCTACACAATCCAAACATATTCCATTTTTTCCGGGCTCAAACCTCCCACAAATGACCTTACAATGGTCTTCAGAAAGGCATGCTTTCCAATAGCCATTTGGCCTATGCTTCGCAGTCAAAATATTTGTAGACCAGTCTTGTGGGCAAAAGTGAGTGTTTATGACTAGCATATGTTATCCAAGTCATCTGTGCCGTCCCAGGGCACTCCTCAAGTACATAGACCATCCAGTAGGCGGGAGGGAGGTTGGTGTGACGTTACAGGACATGTGCTCCCCTATACGAAATGCACCAGACGTTCTAGCGACCTCTCTGCACTATTTTTCAACTCCGATTCACGTGTCCGGTCCGAAAGTGCCGAGGGAGCCAGAATGTCGGGAACGAGACTAGGATAACCAATAGGTGTTTGCGTCACGCGTGGCCCAATCACAGGACCCATGTTTATCCTGTCAGAGGTTGGATACCAATTTCCCTCTTTGAGACCAATTTGTCAGGATTTTTGCCGGCGCTGCGCGCGCCTGCATTGTCAGGATTTTCGATCCAACATCGCCAAAATCGGACTTACCTGGGGTTTTGAACCAAATTTTTCGCTCGGCAGAGCTGCCGAGATTGGTCACGTGGCTTTTTTGCTCCAAATTTGGCGCGTCGGGCCCTGCTGGGCCTGTAATTGTCAGGATTTTGATCTTACCTGCCTCAACGATAGACATGTCCACGATTACATAATCGAATATATTCGTATTCGTGTACATGAATATTCGCTCCTTCAAGCCCCATAATTGTTATTCATGAATATACTCTTAATCATATTTGTTGAACATGATTATATTCGCGAATAGTGAATACAGTCAAGAGTATATTCATGAATATTCACGATTATTTGAGTATAATGCAGTCAATCTCACCTTTAAGTTATAGTAATAGTTACTGAATAAGTTATAAGTCATGCAAACAGTATATAAATGATAATGCAATTACATTTGATCTCAAAAATTCAGTATCATCATATATTCATGAATAAGTTGAAGATTATCTCAACTTGAAGTTCATAATCTATATTCGTCAACTTAATCTTATTTGCGAATATAATATATTTGTCATATTCATATTCACGAATAAGATTACGAATATATTCGCGAATATTCTTTCTTACTCTATATTCGTGGCCAAGTCTACTCAACGATGGTCAAGAAATGTCAGGATTTTGATCCTACCTCACTCAAAATTTTCAAAAAAATGTCAGGATTTTGTATTCAAGCTCTTATAGGGATAAACATGGGTCCTCCAATCACGCGCTCGCCGGCCGGCAGCTCACTCACCATGAGCAGTATGATTATCGTCTCCCCCCGTAGACCGACCTCCCACGGGCGACGCAGCGAGCAAAATTTTTACAGGGCATCGCCTATCCCCAGACAACGCCCCGGGCAGTCAGTGAAACGTCACTGACTCCAGCAAATTATGATCATGTCTTGATATTGAATTATAAACACACTTGGCAAGACATGCTATGCACAGCTTCGAGCAAACACCTTTGCGATTCAGGCCTGGGTAAGACCGTACTTCCCATTGGGACACCTTGATGGTTCGCCTCGCCGCAGGGTAGTACCGCCCGACATTCGCATAGAAGTCCTCACGCAAGTCCACAATGGCCACATTGTTTTCACAACTCAAAAGAGCATGAAATCATCCTCTGGTTCTCAGCGACCTTCAACATAAGGTAGTGACTCTTCACATTGTTCAGTACAACCTCGGCCCCAAAGAGCAAGTGAAATCACACGACGGATCCACATCCCACGATTCCAAACTGATGCAGCCTGTACACCCAAATGCAATTGGCTCTCCAAAGTAAGAAGGCGGTACATAGAGCTTGAATATCCTCTGGCAACAATTGCAGGGGGGAAAAGTCGTCTAACTGCCATGGCCAGGCAATTCTCTCAGATCACATTCTGGACCAGAAGTGACTCTCCCCGTGAGTGCAGTATGCGAGCGAACATTAGTTCTATGAAGAAAAACTCATGGACGGGGGGTGCCGGGGGGGTGCTTATATTCAGGACAAGTGAGACAGAAGCACCACGTACGACTCAGCCTCGCGTCACAAAATAACGCCACAAGATGGGACACTTCTAGGGGCTATGTCTTAGCACATGGAAATGACACATCCCAACCTGAAGGCGGGGCCCAGCGTCAGGGTAGGGCGCACAGTGTGGTAGAGGGCGGGCACGTGCCGAGCGCACAAGTGAAATGCGTCCCCCCTCGCGAGCGTGAACACAATAAACTCACTCAAGAAGCCTTTGCTCAAGCGCCCGCATTGGATGCAGACGGATAACGCGGGCTCGTTGTGTGCGACGACATCTCTTGCGGGCTCGCCAGGGGCGAGCTCAACGTTCGTTCTCCCCAAAATCCTTGCTTTATGAGACCTCAACATTCATGATCCCCGTGCTTGCTATGTGAGATGCGGCCTCGACAATCAAAATCTCCGTGTTTGCTATATGCGATGCGGCCTCGACGTTCAAAATCCTCGTGCTCGAATGCGGACAACGTAAAGAACGGAAAGCACTACAGAGTGAGTGGATTCGCAGACTCGCTTGTGCGAAGAGAGCCGTGAAGACAGGAGGAAGGAGAGCTGTTCATCCAGACAAGGAGAAGGAGAGCTGTTGATCCAGAAAGGTAGTGCAAAAAAAAAGAATCCAGGGTTATCGATATCGACGTCGGGGCTCAAGGGCAGCCGAGCTCGCTTTTGCGAAAACAGCGCTCGTCTCGGGAGTAGCAGATTAGGAGAGTCGCGACGAACGAGTCGGTCGATCTATTTCCCAATTTGGGGCGACGCGTCGATCAGGCCGGATGACGTGCATGCAGCGACCGCGATGTTGCTGACGTCGGGCATGCCTTAGCCGCCTTTGCTCCTTGGACTCGCACCATGCGGATTACCTCCTCCATTCTCTGCTCTCTATCTCTTGCCGCCGTCGTCTCAGCGCAGCTTTCTCTGCCCGACACACCGTTCACGCCGCCCGACGCGTCCAGCGGCGCAGAGACGTCGTCCGGATACCCTAATCCTCAATGGAGTACACTACTGGGCGACTTGATATATTTCTATGATGCACAACGGAGCGGGAAACTCCCAGCGTCCAATCGCGTGTCCTGGAGGAATGATAGTTGCGAAGACGATGGGGACGACGTGAATATCGATCTTAGCGGTACGCTTTTGTATGCTTTCTGGAGTGACATGTGCGCTTATGACTATTCTGCAAGGTGGCTACTACGATGCAGGCGGTACGCCGTTCTTCTGTAATATTTTCTCATCCACCTCATCCCCTACAAGATTACATCAAGGCAACCTTTCCCCTGGTACGCAGCTTACTCTAGGCCTGTGTTTCGCGTTGTTTACAAGGCGGGTCCATCACCAGTCATTCACAATCATGTCTATATGCTGGGGCGCCACAGATTTTGGTCAAGGTCAGTTGGGAGCGTTTGTTGCATCAAAATTGTTGTGTATGAACTCCCCAGGCTACGACCTTGCAAACCAGACTGCATATCTTGACTCTGCATTGCGATGGGGGCTTGATTGGCTCATCAAGGTAGATTTCTGATCTCTCTGACGCCCGGTGGCTGTCTGAACATGGCACATTATAGGCTCATCATTCAGACAGCACACTCTTCGTCCAAGTTGCGGATAGTAAGCCTTCTGATCTCTCCTTGGACTTCAGTCGTTGACATATGAATCTCCAGCGGATGTTGATAATGCATACTGGGGTGGCGACCAAAATATCCCAACACCACGTCCATCATTCCAAGTAAACGATACGTCCCCTGGAACGGACGTTGCAGCCGGAACCTCAGCAGCATTCTCAGCCTGTTCAAACCTATATGCCGATCGTACTTTCGGCGGAGTCTACAACTCGACTGCATCTCTGAAGAATGACAGTTACGCGACAACTCTGCTTTCTCATGCGGACGCACTCTATACGTTCGCCGTAAACGCATCTGGCGGGCATACACTCTACCAACATTCGGTGCCTGAGGTCGAGGACAGCTATGGATCTTCCTCGTTCAAGGACGAATTGACAATCGCTGCCTTGTTCCTTGCGCGTGCAAAGAATTCGACAGAGCTGTTTCAAGAGGCCGTTGATTATTACAATCGGTTCAACCTAAGCAGCGATGATGATGTATTCAATTGGGACTCCAAGACTCCTGGGATCCCTGTTCTTTTTGCTCAATTATCACAGCCGAACAGTGGTCTTGGTGGGAATCTTTCGCAGTGGCAGCATGAAGCTGAGGACTACTTTGACAAGATCTTGGCTTCTGATGGTCGTGCCAAAGAAACATCGGGTCAGTCTGCCACTTTATTCGACAAGTTGAGGCTCACAATGCACCAGGTGGCTTGCTCTTTTACGATGGTGACTCGGACGATGCTAGTCTCAACCCTGCTCTCAATGCAGCCATGCTATTGACGAGATATGCGCCTTTGGCCTCAACAAATGAAAAACAGATCGACTATCTGGTAGGAACCATGCTTCCTGATTTTGCCTACCCAGCTTGATCGTTGCACAGGCTTACGCACAAGGACAATTGGACTACGTCCTAGGGAAAAACCCGATGTCTGGTAAGGATGTTTCGCGTAGCAATCATCAGATGTTCTGACGCGCGTAGCACCGTATATTGTTGGGGTGAACCCCAATGCCCCTACCAATCCCCATTCCGCGTCCGCCAGCGGTGGTGATGACATCGGCAACATCGACACCTCGCCAGAAGAAGAAGCATACGTTCTGTATGGTGCTGTGGTCGGTGGACCGGACAGAAAGGATAGATTCTACGACATACGGAGTGACTGGCCGCAAACAGAGGTCGGACTTTCCTCTCTGCCGAGATACGAGCTGACGGGAGAACCCAGATTGCGCTAGACTACAACGCTCCGATGTTAACGCTCGCGGCTATGCACGTTATGAACGACACACAAGACCCGTATTACACCAAGTTGCAGGCTGGTGCTTATGAGAAGGCGCGACCTGACGGCAGACCTTGTGACGACGCTATTAGCGACGGATGTTCTGGCCCGAGACTCAGCAGAGGAGGCACCATTGCGATGTCGGTGGTCATCGGTGTTGTTGGACTGGTGGTCCTTGGACTATTTGCCTGTTATATCTGGCTTGGAGGCTTTGCCAAGTACTAGAGAACGCGATACCACACAAAATGCTAATTGAAAACAAACTACATATGAGATTCCGAACCGTGTGTAAGTACATGCTCCTGCAAAGTATTCCTGACGTGAGACTACCATTCCTTGCCGATCTTGAAGTACCATTCCCAATCTGGCGAAACCTTAGATTGGAACGATCGCGGTACAACCTCGACCACTTACCAGCGTATATCTCGCCGTCGTCGTCGACGACGCGACTTTTCACGCTGTACGCGCCCGAACGAACAAGCATACCGGACGGCGACACGTCGGGGTCGAAGTTCTTGATGTATGGCTCGCCTGAGGGATTGGGTCCATATGACCCTAGCATTTGATCCAGTCTGTCCACTAGATACGGCAGATCAGCGGGATAGCAACAGAAGGCGCGGTGACTGTACCCTTGACACCCGCCCGCTTTGCGACTTGGATGTACCGCACGCCCTATCAAAATGAATTGGATTCTATTCTGGGCGTCTTTCTTGTACAATATGGCCTTACCGAGATGATGGAGTGATTCACTTTGAATGTGATACGAACGCTGGTGAGAGCAGAGTCAGTACTAGTGGCGGCAGCCCGTGATCAGCGCCCACTTGTATTCAACGCCCTCCTTGATGATAACGGGGTTCTTCTTGGTGTCGGCCAATTTGGCGGTGTCTTTGAGGTCGAATATGATTTTCCGGCCAGCAGGAAGCGTAGGAGAGTCAAGTTCGAGGGTCAGAACAGTAACCTTGGCAAAGAAAGGCGCTGCATTAACATCAAGATTATCCCGAACAGCAGTGGACACGGCGGACCTTGGGGCCACTCGCTACTCCTCCGACGCCTGGCACGATTCCGAGCGACGCCTTCCAGCGGGCCAAGCTCTCGTCTTCGGCGTCAAGTTTAGCGTACTCCTCGGTCGTCTTGGCGGCCGTTGGCTTGTATCCTGAGGCAGGCTGAGTCGGTGATCAAGCGTAGGCTCATTCAGTGCATTACCAGGGGTGTTCTGGATGGCGAAATCGTCTTCTTCAGCGTGCTACGGGCAGCGGTGAGCACTGGAAGTAAGGCAGCAGCGAGCGCATACGTTGGACATGTCGATGTGATTCGTTAACAGTGGTCGTAGTACTTAGAGAACAACACTTTGATCGATTTCTCACGATCAAGTCCCCCACTCAGGTCGCTTCCCAAAAGAGTATCAACACCCGCCTCAGCGTCGTTAATGTAAGTAAGGCATAACATGAAAGACGCGTTATAGAATTGCGTAGATAGTACGGTCTCGTTCGAAAGTTACATCAAACACCATATCGCTCAGAAGTGCCTTGTCATCCTAGGCACTGTGCATACCCTCTGTTCATCGGAGGTCAGTGTCATTAGCAGGAAGAAAGAGGTCCCGTACCTTCCTTGAACCAGCATCGGCCCTTGCTCAGGTGGAAGCAGCCCGGGCCATTTGGACAAAGGTGTCCCCAGCAACATCCTTCGCCATAAGGGCATTCTTGTCCTGTCGAGTACTCAGCCATACCCATCTTTCGACACGTGAGGTCCACCTACCAAGCTTCAGGTAATTGCACGGAGCCTTCTTTGCGTTGACAGCCAACGTCTCGAGCTGTTCCTGCGTCAACTTATACTTGTGCGAGTACCTGCAGTTGGACGCCTGGCGAGGTGCCTTGATGAGCATTGTCACCCATGAAAGTAGAAATGGAACGGTATACACACCCCCTTAGTGCATGTCATGAGATAGTGTTCATTGCATGGTGGTGGGTTCTCTGTGTGTGACAATATTCTATACACATTCAAGACAGAGCAATCAAGAGCTTACGCCTGTGCAGTGGCTACAGTAGACCATCAGCTGTAGCTATTCAGACGTATCGCGGGGACATACAAGGGATGGATCTATCAAGTTCCAGACCTGCATAGGAGACTCTGGACTCAAAAGTCCACCAGTGGTCGTCACACCGCTTTGAGTTCCCACTGCCAACGGCGACAACCTCCGATGGGGCCTCAAGGAGTCCATGCCGAAGAATAACGAATGTCCAGGAATGGTTGAGATGTTAGGCACAGGCTGGCTCAAGGAGGTATCGAAAGAGATCAGCTTCGATTCGAATTCAGAGTGCACGGTCCAGGACAAGTCGTACATGCCTATGTTGATGCAAGTGTCAGTCACAATCACCTAGATTGCGCAAGGTACATGCCTCCGCAGACGACGCCTACAGTCGTTGTCGATTTCATGTACAATTGGATGGCCTCTGAAAATCAACATCAGCGTCGAAAGACTAGGCAATCCTGAAACCAGTCGCACCATTCATCTTGGAAGCCACAAGGGCAGTATCTGAGCCAACGTCAACAACAATGAACTTGGAACTGGCCCTGTTGAATCCCTGGAACGCTTCATCACTGCGAGCAAAATAACGGGAACCTGTCCAAGAACCTACCAGCAAGAAATCCTGGAATTGGTCGCGCGTGCAGAGGTTGCTCGAAACAAGGGAAGAAATAACCTCCTCCTTGTTGAGGTAGAGACTGATCCACACTGGGATTCGGATGCCCTCGCGACTGAAGCCCTCCAAGACACGCTGTATGATTTGGTCCGTAGCGTCGACGGCACCTTCCGCGCCTCGCGCCAGCAAGACCGGGTCGAACATGATATTGTTGCCGTTAAGAGCGCACATAATGAGCCGCTCCTGAACAATCTAGGCAGCGACGAAGGGTTGATGACAAGCAAGGGATAGTGGTGAGAAGACGTACATTAGCGCCGAGTTTGTCGTTGAGCCATTCGAGATGTGCTCTCTGTCCGATGGCCTGCTGTTGAGCGTGTTCGGTCTGTAGTTTGCAGAGGCGCAATTCCTCCTCTTTGTTGTCCAGTGCTTGAGACAGGTCTTGATTCTGGTTCACAAGCATCTGCATGATGTCTGCTCCGAATTTGAGGATCGAAAAATCGGCGAGTGCCGCGACACTACTTACGGTCCACACGACCCATGGCCGAAGCCCTAGTACATCGTCAGACAATAGCGCGACGAGGTATCGAGATATTCGCACCAAGCAGTCTGGATCGGGACGTTCTTAGTAGACGAGGGCATGGAATAGAAAAGAAAAGCAGTACGACCCAAGTCATCACGGCTGAGGTACCTTTAAAGCATGGCGCCTCTCCAGTCAATAGGAACCAGAGGATCACCTAAAAGGGCAGCTTCTCGGCCTTTTCCCTTCGAGTCAGACGCTCCACGAAGCGAAAAGGACACTTGCGAGACGAACTCTTCGACTCCCACGCGAAGAAAGCGGCGGAACAAAATCATCTCGCTTCTTCAATAGCATTTGTCTCCCTGGAATGTTTGGCAAATCCGCCACAACCTAGTAAGGAACGCCGCATCAGATCTGTTGCTATCAAAAGATGAGTGTTGCACGTTGATTGCCTCATAGAGGGAACGTCAACTCCGCTTTCAGTGTCCCCGCGGGCCCAATAGACGGACTCGACCCACGGCCTTTCAAATCAATGGAAACATACTCATAGGTGCATAACGTTTGCGTACATGGATCATACGAATGAATACAGTTAAAGCGGCTGTTGCCTTACTCGTTGGCAGGAACCTTCGGCTCTTTATGCATGTCGACTAACAGGCACAATTAGCGCTTCGGTTACGACTATGGACTGCCCGACGTACCTCCAGAGAATTTACATTTCCCCTTCTTCAAGAAGAAACAGCTGCCCAACGAAGGACAGGTGTGTCCGTAGCAGCAGTCTTCACCCCAGATACAGGTTTCGCCTGCGGACATCATGCATTTTTCAGTCAAGAGGTTTGATTCAAAGAAGCTCAATCAAACCTTTGTTAACGTATGGACACGGGGCCTTCTTGGCGTTCATTCTGATCTCTGCAAAGTGTTCTGCCTCCAGGATGTAGTCGTGTGCGTATTTGCAGTCTACACCATGCTTGCATGACGCTAAATAAAATAGGGTGCACGGTGGAGGTTTCTCTGTTAGTTCGAGAAAAGTCAGTACGACGACATATCAATTGATCACGTCACGTACGTTTTGATAAGGGCTGGAAAAACCAACGAAATCAGCAATGAAGCAACCAAGAAGATACGGGGTGTTGGCACAACTTACAAGACTGGGATCAATACGACGAGAAGTCGAGGAGTGGGAGATGAAACCAGACACGATGCTTTCGAGATCACTGTCACCGGACTCGCTGGAAGCGCTACTCTTGGAGGTATCCAGATCAGGTGTGGGTGACCTTCTGTCGTTCTTGACGGCAAACGAATAAGTGGGAGGAGAAAAGACGGGGCGTTTGACGAGGATGATTTCCGGTTCCGGAACTGTCGTACCCACAGAGTTACCGGTATCTGCGGTGGAATTTCTGGGAACTTGGGGAGCGGATTCGGGAGGTGGTGGTGGTGAAGGCGATGATGGCCTAACAGCGAAGGAGGAGCCGCGACGCCTCATAAGAGTTGAGGGAGGCGCGGTTGGTTGAGGCGTCAGTTTCTGAGGCATGAAGAGGTCGGGAATCATCAACGTCGGCAAATCAAGGTCGGAGATACCAGCAGCCATATCGGTGTAGCTCTTTAACAGAACCAACTTCTGCTTGTAGCCTGCGGTGATTTGGGAGCGAAGATTCGATACGTAACCGTTATCGTGACATCCTATGTAGAGCCAAATTTCAGACCACGCCTTCTCCAATAGTGGACACGTACCAGCGAACAACACTTTGCACGTTTGGGGAAGGCGTATATCGTCTTCAAGGTGTGCTAATAGAGCTAATCAGACGCATGCTCTGTGACGCGACGTGAACGTACCTTTAATTTTAGCATCAGCAGCCTCCTTGCCGTTACCGACGTCGACCATGAGGAAGCGTTCAGCAGCTTGGTTGAAACCCATCACGAAGTCATCGAATTTGGCCTTCAAGGTGATATAACCCAGCCGTCCAAAAGTATCAACGAGACCGCGCCTGTTGTAGAATATGTAGACCCAGATTTGGTACTGATGGGCTCCGCCACTGTTGGATTCGGATACATATTGTAGAATTTTATCAGACAGCATCTGCGCGGCAGCGAGACCACCCGCTAGGCCTTGTGAGATGAGGTCACTTGAGAAAATCGCCCCATCTCCGTCGATAAGAGTTACCACGCGATGGCCCTGTATGAGAAGTCGGTCGGAGTGGAGGTGCTAAATGCAAACAATGCCAACCTTGAGCTGATTCTCTAAAAGTTCTCTTTGCTTCTCGGCCTCGGCTTGCTTTTGCTGAAAGCGTTTGCATTCCGAGTCGACATCCGCATAGGCACGTTTATAGGCGCTTAGCTCGGTCTCAAGGCGGTTGATGGTGTCGATATATGCGGATTCGCCGTTGATAATTCCAATGACTTCTTCTGTTGAACGAGGATGAGACGATGCACACGAGAGAGAGAAACCGTACATACCCCTTAGCTGGTCGAAGTATTGGTTACTGCGATAAACGTATGAGAATAGCGAGAAAGATAGAAGATAGACTATGGACGTACACAACGTGTGTTCGCACAGAAGCTGGCTGAAGTTCGCTGGTGTCAAGGGTCATGGCTGGAGAACGTAGGATCGGCGAAGTCAGAGTAGATGGACGTTGAGGTGCGCTGAACCAGAATATAAGAGATAGAGCATGAGGCAGAGGACAACACGCGACGGGGGCATGATTGGCCGCCTCCCGGAGTTAGCAAAGCCTCATGTCGATTGCGTGTGTCCTGGAGTCGAAGACATCGTTCAACCGTAATAGTCAGCATGTTTTGGTGGGTCGAAGGACCCAAAAGGCGTGGAAACATCTTGAGTGACAAGATGGATGTTTCGATGGAGAGATGAGGGAAAGCCAAGCAGTCCCCTGCAAAATTCCGGTTCTTGCCTCCGGTCTGAGCTCATTCAGGGTGAAACCAGAGTTCCAGAGTTCTAAACCGTTTCAATGACAGGTGAAGAGTGGACGTATGTTGGCCGCATTTCTGAGTCGACAGCATACAGAAGGTGAGAAATATGCTCAGAGTAACTTAGAGCAAGCTACAGTCAATGACCAGCGATGAGGAACGTAGAGTGGGTTGCAAGTGGCGGACTTCGGAATCGAAAAAGCGGTAAGACAAACACGTGACGTTACTAGCCTACTCTCGAACCGCGACATCGACCTCTGCGGGACGCGTTTTGCGCTATCAGTATCTGACACGCAGACCATGGCGGACCTTTACTCGTCGCTCAACCTGTCACCCAGGAAAAAGCGCTGTCCCTCTGACCTGGATGAGACAGAATTCACGCCGAAACGACTGAGAACCGCGTGCGTAATCGCCGTATTTTCCTTCAAAATAGCCAATTAATCTGCTCCCCAAAAGGACGCTCACACGCCCCGCAACTGCGGCAAAGAATGCGTCTAAAACAATCGATCTGCCCTCTCATCTATCACGCCTACAAACTATCCAAACTGGACTCCAGCATGCTCTCTCTCATGCGCTAGCATCATGCGCGGTATCACCCGCCTCCGATACTGGCATTGTGCGCAACGTCTTGAATCACATCTCGCTACAGACATACACCGGCCTCACCACACAATTCAGCGTGGACGATCTCCGCAGGCTCTGCTGGGTATGGGAATGGGACGGCCAGTCTTTGCCCTCTGATCCGTCTCCTTCAGAGGACGACGACAATCCTTTCTTGGAGACGTCCCCTCCGCCCCAGCCAAAGGAATGGACTCGAGGGGCCATGGGCATCGTCCTTACTGCAGCCACTCACCATTCCAAGAGGGACAAGAAGCGTGTCCCGGCCTATGGAATCGGAATTGAGGTCGAAATGAACATTGACAAGGATATGGGCGGTGGTATGGCTGCGGTTGCCCGATGGACCGCTGCCGCCGAGCAGCGTAAATCTGAGTTTCGCACGAAGCTAGTGAAGTGGCAAGAGGTTCGTTCACGATCACCCGTCACTATCCTGTCCTCATCTGTCAATTAGCTCCATGGAAATGAGGGCACAACACCTCTAATTCCCCTCGCCAAACTTCCGGAACTCGCTGCGCCTGCAAAACCATCTGCCCTCACACGAGTTTTCGCATCTATCTCGCCCAAAGGAGGCTCATTCCCTGCTCCTACATTGATTCCGGGTTCTCCTTCCAGATCACCCGCTAAGCGTGCTGTGCGCGAATTTGTGGCACCCTTCCCAATCACTCCATCATCAGCGCGGTTGTTACCCGCGAAGAACTCTATACTATTTCCCCAAACTCCCTCACGAAAGGACCGTGTTCCACCTTCAGTATCAACGCCAAGTCGTACGCCGACCTCGTCGAATGCATCTATAGCCGAAGTTCCTTCTACTCCGACGCACCAGCGCGGATCAGAAGCTTCCACTGTTCCTCAAACTCCTACATCGTCTCGTAGACAAGCCTTGTATGAGCGTGTTCGCCAAAAGTCCTTGACTGCGTCGCCGACCAAGACTCCGAAACACGACATTGTCGGAGCTAAGCTTTCACGGGATCAGATGCTCAAACTGGGACAAGAGGAAATGAGGAGACGCTGTCTTCTTGGTCGCTTGCCAGGTGTTGCAGAAAGTGTCTGGATGTATGTCGTTTCACTTGCCGAATTGGTCCCGATCTGACAATGTGTTTGCAGGATGTTCTCTGGGCCTTCTCCTGGATCATCGACCGCTACACCTACACACCGCAAGAGAAGAGCATTACCGACTACCGACGTGGCTAACGCGGTCATCAAGTCTTCGCCCATCCCAATATCCATGTCTGAGGCCATCGAGTCCCTGGAGATGTTGACGGAACTGTGTCCCTTCTTCCTCAAGTCGTTGAATATCACTGGAGAAGAGTGGCTGGAGATGCCCAAGCCAGCACCCGCTGCAGACGCAGTTGGACCGCCAACGCCCTCCAGTCCTGGATATCGGAAGGTGAAAGACAGCGCAAAAGAACTCTTGACGCGTAGTCCCAAGAGGGTGAAGCGCGAAGGTGGCGGCCTCCGTGAGGTTCGAGAAATCATTCGAAGAGAGCTGGAGCTCCAAGACTAACTGGCTATCATTGCTTCATCATATTTCTGCTTGCAAATTCATTCATTCAACATACTGATCGTTTTGTATACATACTCTACTTGTTTTGTTTCCATCGTAGTCATCTTTCCTAGCATTGTTTTGTCCATACATCTTGTTTTATACATCTTTATTCATACGTCATCCAATGAAAAGCTGACGATTGCTTACGTGATCTCATGTTATTCCATCTTCGCCACTTGCCTCTCGCGCCTCGAAGATGCGGTCTGTCCCATCTGTATCGACCGTCGTTCATTCGCGCGACGTCAACGACGTCGGGCAGGTCTCCGCCGCCGCTGTCGCAAGAGGTACTGCCGGCGCAGAACTCATGGGTTGAGCGACTACCGCCTAAAATGCGCCCGTACCTCTACTTGACGCGCATCGACAAGCCAATTGGCACGCTGTTGCTCTATTATCCATGTGGTGAGTGTATTCGCGACTTTCTTTGCTCGCGACTCTCATTTTCGCCCAGCATGGTCTATTTCCATGGCGGCTTACGCGTTGCACACGCCGTACACCGTTCCCTTGACGTACCTTAGCCTTTTCGGCGTCGGAGCGTTAGTGATGAGAGGCGCGGGATGCACAATCAACGACATGTGGGACAGAAATCTTGACAAGGCTGTCGGTGTGTGTCATTCCTTTTCCCCGACGCCTTCCTCATCGTTCATGGCAGCCAGGACGCGCGAAAGGCCACTGTCAAGAGGCGACATTACGATGCCCCAGGCATGGACCTTTCTCGCAGCACAGCTCTCTGTCGGTCTAGCCGTTCTGCTCCAGCTCAATTGGTACAGGTAATTCGCCCATGCCCGCCTGCACCTGTCGATCTGGTTTATATTCGTTTGTGCAGCATCTTCCTCGGTGCTGCTTCTCTATCGGTGGTGACGATCTACCCGTTCATGAAGCGCGTCACCCACTGGCCTCAAGCTGTCCTAGGTTCATTCACACATTTCTTGTCCGCCCTTCAAGGTCTGAACTGAAGCAGGACTCGCGTTTAACTGGGGTGCGCTTCTTGGCTGGTCCGCCGTGGCAGGTGTCACGGACTGGGCCGTATGTTTACCGCTCTATGCGGGCGGAGTGTGCTGGACCCTGGTGTACGACACTATATACGCGCACCAGGTATACACGTTCCATTCCGTCCCGCGATTCAACTCAATTGACGGTGACTATAGGACAAAAGGGACGATGTATCCGTCGGCATCCGCTCTACAGCGCTGCTCTTTGGCCCACACTCTCGTCAAATCCTATCAGGTCTTTCGGTGGCCTCCATGTCGCTGATATCGTATGCCGGCTTCTTGAACGGACAAGCGTTACCGTTCTTTGTGGGCGTGGGCATCGGGGCATTGCAACTGGGTCGCGTCGTCTATCAAACTGACTTCGAGGTGCGAGCTAGCTGCTGGAAGGGTTTCGTTGGGTGCGGTTGGTCTGGATTGTGGATCTGGATGGGAACCATGGGCGACTGCCTCTACGCGATGATGTAGATTTGTTGAAGAGTAGTGTGTCAATCGATCAAAGGAAAATGTACATGCGCAACGTGTGGTAAAATAAATGCTAAGTACTGGAGAGGGAACTCGAGTCGTGAAAGGAAGAATACAGTAAGAATAATGGATGAAGCATCGTCGAGAGGATCATGAAGAAGTAGACGAAGCGCAGCCTAGATCATGGAGAATTCGTAAAGACATCACGATAGAGAGTAACAAGAGGAGCTGGCAATACAGAAGGTAGGTGAGATAAATAGCAATGCAGGAGGGTAACCAGTATGATCGAATCTAGAACAAGAAGGAGCTACTCATGCAGAACTGTGGAAAGCGGGCACAGGCGATGATCTTGATTTCAAGAAACCTTTGTAGCCGACGACGCAAACGGTCCATGTGAATGCGAGACATGTTAGGGCAACGGCGACGTTAGTGAACATCATGACATCTAGAACATCAAAGCAGTCAAAGGATGCTATCAATCTGAATGTGGAAGTTGCTCACCATCTCGTCCCCGACGCATTGCCGCAATAGTCAGCTCCTCCGTCGAAAACATGAAGCTCAGGCCGCCACAGGCAAGAAAGAAGCTTCCCAGTGCCTCCGTGGGCGGCCGTGAAGGGAGCATAGAACGAGGGGGAGACAGCCAGAGGAAGAAGTAGGTCAAGCAGCGCATGACAGCGGCGGCGACAAGCAAATAACCCCATAGCATGTGTATCTGAACCTGATGGAAAAATGCGTCAGCACACGAGAAGGCATGGACTCAACGGAAATAGTGCGCCGAAGAACGTACCTGGAATACATACGCCTGGGCATGTGCAGACATCGCCGCACCCGTGACACCAATGACCAAGGCTGGGAAGGGATTGAAGCTCGCTATGTAGCTGGGAGGTTCCGCAATGGTTTCGCGGGAAGCGGAAGGTGGGAGAGCGGCAATGGTAGACCCCGCCATCCACTTCCTCACCATCTTGGATTCAAGTGCCATTCCCACGAGTCCGGCAAACCAAAACATAACCTGCAATCATTGCTCGCGATGAGTCACAGTGCCTGTCGCCAGAGAAGCGCTCGTCGTACCGCGATGCCAATGTGTTGAATCTGCTTCGCGGTGTACGGGTCACCAGGGTGAGCTCCGAACCTCTCCATCCAAGTGTTCGTGATGCCATAGAAGAATATGAGGAATGACTCGACAAACTCCGCGCTGACATTGTCGCCATTTGGGGCCCGGTTCCATGCCCAGCCCAGGTCGGAGTGCGAGCCAAGGAAACGCGCAAATGTGAACAGACCATAACACCAGAAGATTCCGCCCTCTAGAAGGATAGAAGGTGAGCAGCGTTCAAGACGGAGTAAGGGAATTGCGCGTACTGATGAGATGGGCAAGGCACCCGTTGGTATAATTACCTCTGCACCCACCTGTTGAGGATCGATCAGCTAATTGAGCGGGCTGCTTCCTTTGGGGTACGCACCAGTGTATATGACAATCCCCAGAATCAACTGGGCAAATCCCGCAACGACAAGCAATCTTTCAACGGTCGCGAATACGACATTGCCTATTCTCTGCGGAAGGGATTGCTTGGGCGTCGATTTGTTGAAATCCAAGCCATCCAGGGTATCCTCAGAGTGTACAGATCGCTCTCCAAACAACGTGTGGTCTGAAGCAGCGGACTGAGAGTAATTGCGGTGATGGCGGTTGACGTTATTGGCCCATTGCTCGGTGCTGCCATGAATGGTGGCCTCGTCGTAGTGAACATGCCGCTCGGAAGCTGTCGGACTAGTCGCAGCCGCCTTCGTATCGTCCATCTCGTACTCTTCGGGCTCCTCCGTCACCAAGCCGGCGTACTCTGCTGAAGAGTCCTTGAGCCATGGTTGCTCCCCGCCCAAGATTGTCACGTTCCAGAAAGTGTGCAGGGCAAATTTGTCCCCACTCCGGATGAATGAGACAACGCGCTTTATTATGGAGAACAGATCGACGACAGTGAGAATGACGGCGACCAAGATGACCAAATAGCTCTGAAAACCGTGCACGGATCCTAGTAGAAGAAAGTGAGATGAGGTCGGATCTTGGTAGGCCGTGAGAGATACCTTCATACCTGCGACACAGCAGGTCAGCTCGATGACAGTAATGGTAGATGATTAGGCTTACATGTTTGGTGTGAGCTTCCTGTACAAGGCGCTAGATGCGCAACCCAGTCCAACGAGAATGTAGAAAAAGATCGTGGCAGCACCATGCCAGGGATGTTTGACAGATCGCATGGCGATGCCTACATTCAGTCAGCAATAGGATGGAAGAAGAGCGGACACTTTGTGCACCGACCTATGGGTAGCGTCACAAAGAATGCTAGACACATGAGGACCGCGTGAGTGAACATGAGGCCGGGGTGCTGATGAGTCGTGACTGGATCGTTCTCCCAATCCAAAGTGTAATACGAGGCGGGGATGGGGGCATGATAGAGGGTTACTTCCGTCTCGTTGAGCTCTGCCATGGGGGCACCGTGGTGGTGATGGCCATCCCGAACGGCGATGCCTCCGAACGATGACGCATCATTGACTAGCGACGCGTCCGAAGATGTTATTGAAGCCAAAACATAGAGCGCAGCTATGGGCAGACTGAGGGCACACCAGGTATGGCGCATGGCTGGGCGGGAAGGAAACAAACGTCCCGCTACCCGAAGAAGACCAGTCTCATTATATGGGATCGGCTGAACTTGGGGGAGCCTTGGGTTGATTTGTGATACGGTAGGCGAAAGGCCGAAAAACGGCGGATCCCTGAATTGAGTCAGTGAGGCTTACAAACCCAAGGCAAAGAGACTCTGTATCAAAAGACATCCGCCATAAATGGAAGGCGATAACCTAAGGGTCCAGAATCAGTCCGAGGTCGACGCTGTTCTATGATGTTCTTCGCTCTTCGAGGAAGGGTGTCAAGGTAGCACGGCAGGTATAGTGGGGTCGTGAACAGCTGCTGTGTGGGATTGCAGTCAATCAGTAAAGGGCGACCAGGAGTATGTGTGGCGCAGAGGCGCCGGCTCATCGTTAAGAGAGCACGCGACAAGGACCCATCTGCTATCCGGAACTCCCATCTTGACCAAGCCTTGATGACAAGATTATCAAATTGGCAAGAAGACCGAAGAACGTCTTCTCCGAGCTTTTCCGTCTGGAAAAAAGGCGCGCATTTGCAAACCAAGTGTAGGTGATGTCCCAAGATGGGTCCCCAGTGACTCACACCCTCGGACTTGCCCGGATAGCCATCCTGGATGTGCTTTCATGTTTTCCGTCGTCCGAATGGCGTGGTTCACTGGTTAGGAAGTACGAGCGCTCAGCGCTCAGTGATCATGATGGCGTGAGACCGATCGCGCCATCATAATTTTGCTTTCGGTCGTTCGACTATGGTCTCGTGCTGTCTCGCTTCCCCACCGACCACGACACCAACGTAACCATGTCTTTCCAGGCTAAAACGAGGTTGTTTTTGTGGGGCGAAACTCCTGCAACCCGACAGGAAACCAAGCTGCTCTTCAAGATAGACTGGTTCATTCTTAGTTATTGCTGCCTTATGGTAACCATTATGACCCTCAATTGGCTTCAAGTTTTGATATTGGTCCGCTAGTACTTTACGAATTGTAAGCGGAGGTTCCTCGTTTTGTATTGTATGACTCGCTCTGACATTCTGACCACCGAAATGCCGAAGATTTAGATCGGTCGAACATCGCGAATGCTTACGTCTCTGGAATGAAGGAAGAGCTCAAGATGTATGGAACGGAATACAATGTACGCTCAATTTAACATCTGATATCACGTATTTGTCGCTCAACAGTGAGTCGTACTAGAAAATAACCACGATATTCACTTGTGGATACATACTTGGCATGATTCCCAGTCAGTACGCGCGGTACACTTATGAGATCTTCTGACGGATCCTGACTGCTTCTAGACAACTTGATGCTCCACATTGTGCCGCCTCGAATATGGCTACCATCCATGCAGATAGTCTGGGGCATCCTGACGTTCTGGTCCGTACAATCTACTCTACATCTACGTGACCTCTTCTTCATGCGATCAATACAGTACGAGTACCGTACACAATGTTGAGTCCGTGAGTTATCTGTCGGCTAATATACGTGACGAATCCTTCAACCGTTGGCACTCTAGATTTACGCCATCAGGTTCTTCCAGGCCATGGCAGAGAGTTCCACATTTGTGGGCACACATTACATCTTGGGATCGTATGTGCTCAGCGCCCATCTTTCATGATAGCATGCAAATAGATCTCAAGCTGGTACAAGCCCGCTGAGCTAGGCAAGCGCTCAGGTATATTTACAAGCTCAGGACTAGCCGGTACTCTGTAAGTTGAACCCACTGCAGCATCTCCGCGCGGTCATTGACCCGTCTTGAGATTTTCGGGCGTTCTACAAGCGGCGGTATATAGGTAAGCAAGAGCTGTCTTGCTCTACGTCTCTGACAGGCAAGGTAGCAATCTAAACGGTGTTGCCGGAAGAAGTGGCTGGCGTTGGCTGTATGCTCACCCACCTGTCTGAGACGAGTGACTGACTACACTGATATATATTTCTCAAGGTTCATCATAGATGGTATTATTACCATGCCCATTGCGCTATATGGCTTCATCATATTCCCTGATGTTCCGCTCACAACAAAAGCCTTCTACCTCACCCTGGAGGCAAGTACATATGTCAGCCCGCTTATCTGAGCTTTACTCATCATACTCGCCATATCTTAGGAGCGCAATCTGGCATCTGACCGCTTACAAGGCCGTATACAGGTCGCACGAGATCCCATTGGATGGAGCCTTGTCAGGAGAACACTTGGCAGCTGGAGGTGGTATGCTTGCAGTCTATTGGTCGGCCTTCTTCTGTCAATTTCATGTCCGGCGCGTCTCATCACAGGATTCCACTAGTTCGCTGTCTCGGGTGAAACGGAAAGTTTTGGCTCTAATAACATCATGGGTCAGTGGCTGAAGGGTAAGCACAACGTTCTTCAGACAAGTCCGTGTGCTAATCGTGACTCAGCCATTGGTGGATACACCGTCGAACAAATAGGTTTCTCCTTCAATCTCAGCAGACGTTCAAGCAGCTGACCAATTGCAATCAGATTACTACCCATCGGGCTCGACAGCGTTCGCCATAGTCTCTACTCTAGTGTGCGCCACTTGGACAGATTATTCACGTGTTCGATGGCCCGTACTGGTGTACATGTCCATAGCCTGCATCATATCTGCGATATGTCTGCTAGTATGGAGCAGTCCTAGAGGGCTAAAGTTCTTCGCATTTTGTAGGCCTTTTCACCCTTATCTCATCTCAAGCGTGCATTGACTGAGTCTCCATCAGACATCGCAGGAGCTTCATATGCCGGCCAAGCCACGACCTTCGCGTATGCACTCTCACCCTAGTGTGAACAGCGACTAACAGGCTACTATCAGATGGGCGAATCAGATATGCGCTGATGATGACCAGCAACGAGGGATTGTGTTAGCTTCCATGAAGTAGGTCAACCTCGCTTCCGAAGGTGCATGGCTGTTTACCAGCGCCTTAGCATGTGGAACAATGTGGTTAACGCCTGGTGGTCCCTGGTATTCTACCCTGCCACCGACGCTCCGAGATTTCACAAAGGGACCATTGCCATGATATGTGTTAGTGTGGCTACGCTTGGTGTAACATGGCTTGTGTGGTACCTGGAACACAGAGAACACAGAATGAGAGGCGTCAACTCGGGCTCTATGGACATTCACGGACTGGGAGAACATGATGACCACAAGCAGAACGAGACGACTGAGAAAGTCGATATGTAGTTTATGGTTGTCAAAACGATATGATCAATT
The DNA here is from genome assembly GCA_019915105.1 of Strobilurus luchuensis. Lineage (NCBI taxonomy): Eukaryota > Fungi > Basidiomycota > Agaricomycetes > Agaricales > Physalacriaceae > Strobilurus > Strobilurus luchuensis. The sequence continues at coordinate 879,276 of JAHLMJ010000007.1, read as the reverse complement.
CTATAAGTACAACAGTCTCATGCAGCGGTCGAGAAAAAACTTGGGTCACGTCTCTCACTTGCCCGAAGGTCCCACGACAATTATTGCTCGTGGTGGCAACGGATCCGGGATGGCAAGACAGTGGACACTGTCACACTTGGACACGCTCACATCCACGTGGGCTTTCATGTGCATTGTGGCTGTGGCCGGCCCTGAAAGTGAAACGCCGGCGATCATTTGAGCGTGCATTGGCAAGCGCGTGATATTCCTTCTCTGTGTCCTCGTCTCATCCGCAGATTCCGCAGGATGTTCTTGCAAAACCCCGGGAAGATACCTCAGGAACTCGTGGACCTCGTCCTTGATTTTCTTCACAACGACATCCCTTCCCTCCTCTCCTGTGCGACCGTATGTCGTGCCTGGGCGAACAGCGCGCAGAGCATCATCTTTTCTCGCGTAATTCTTCGCAGAGATGACGGGAAACAGCGACACGTAGCAGCGGAGAACCCACAAGACATTGGTACCTTTCATAGCTTGCTTTCCAGTCATTCCCATCTCGCGTCATATGTGCAGACCATCCATTTACGTTCCAAGGGCCCTGCCCTCTTCGCGACTTCTCGCAAAGCGAACTCATGGTGGCGCCCCTTGAAGGACTCTCTAGGGCCATTGATGCCTCAATTTACGAGGCTGAAGTGCTTGGGACTTTGCTATGAACGTATATACGGATGGGACGCCTTTTCCGCCTGGGAAGGAGCCCGCGCTCTCACTTTGGGATCGCCCCACTTGCGCGAATTAAACCTCTATGCTGTCACTTTCGAGAGCTTGGCTTCCTTCTTGCGTCTTCTCCGCGATGTTGACGCGCTCGAGAACTTGTCTATGCAGTGCATTGCCTTCATAGATGAGGAACGTCCCCTTGATGTCAATACTCCCCTCCAAATTGCGTATACTACGCCGAAGACTCTCCACTTAAAGTCCCTTGCGATTCATAACATGTCTCGCCAAGTCTACGAAAGACTTGTCAGCGCCTTCCTTCATCCGCAGTCACCGGCAGACATTAGCTCCCTCCGCTGTTTGGAACTGCATTGGTACCGGAACGCGGAAATCATACACAATATTAACGTCGCCGCGTCTTTCCTCTCATCGAACAGAGGAACTTTGGAGCACCTATCTACGTGCGAGTCATTCGAGGCTGGTATGTCCAGATACACGATCTTTCCCCATGTTACCCAGGACTCAATCACATGTACTAGAGCATATACGTCCCCTCCTCGCGTTAGGCTGTCTCAAGACGCTTCAGTTGACAGTCCTCCCCACTGCTTCCATTTGGTTAGATCGCATGAGGGATACCTTCACGGGACTATCACTGGAATCCTTGCATTCGTTTACAGTTGATACGTCCGGGCAGTACTCCAAATTCTGCCTACGTCTCGACAGCGCGAAATGGAATGTATTGGACGAAACCCTTGCTAAATGTGGCTTGGGTAGCTTCATCATCCTGATTCTTCGCTCCAAATCGCAGTACCAGCATTACTGGGATCTGGATTGGGCTGAGGAGGAAGACTTTGAAGGTGTTCTCACGAATCTCAAGAATCGTGATGCTCTCGCCGTTGACATAGACAGTAAGCTCTCAAGATTTTTGCCCGCTTGCCAGCACTGAGTCTGTTCTAGTACTTGATATCTAGACCCTAGTACCTCTTCGCATAATCTCTTTCACTTGACTCGCTTATACCCTAAACTTCACACTGCTTAATGATGACTCTGGCGAACCTTTCGAGTACAACTTGAATTATAAGCACTATCGAAGTGCAGAAAGTATGCCGCACAGCAAATAAAAGGCTACGACAGCAAATCACGATATCCGCTCGGAAGGGCAAGTGTCCGTACGTCGACTGGACGAGTCTGCAACAGAATGACAACTCGCGGATGAACCATTGAGAAACGATGGCGACAAAATGCTCTATGCATTCGCGACCTGAACAGCGTAACCGTTGGTCAGCCCTGTTTCAAGTGAGTTGGAAGAGCCTAACCTTCAGTGGGACGCCCTGGTGTTCTTCCACGACACTCGCGCGATCATCATAGGCAAGCGTATCAGGCTCAGGAAGAGGGTGGGCTACGACAGGGATCTGCGTGGCAGGCGGGGGAGACGGTGTTGGGCCTCGAGCAGCCCGATTCTGACTATCAAAGTACAGATTGTTGCCAGCGTCAATGGTGGCAGGCTGATTGGCAAACACATGATTTGGACGGGGGGCACCGTAGACCGGGTTGGGCGCCTGGGGGGCGAAAGGGTAGTTATAGTTCGACGACTGGGAGTAAGTCGTCTGGTAGTAACCAGTGGTGTTAGCGGGTGGAGGTGGCTGCATGTACGCGCCGTGACCGTTGCTGCTGCTTCCATAGCTGTACCTGCTCTTTTCGCCGCGCCCAGCCTCCATGTCATCTCTGTAAACGGACGACGCGGGATCAAAGTTGACAGCCTCTTCAATCAGCTTGTGACGGCGACGACGGAGCACCCAGGTGATGATCGCGATGATGATGGCTAGACCAATGAGACCGCACAGCGCAAACACGAAACCAGATAAGCCCTTGTTAGAAAGGAACGAGCTGGCGGTGGAAGGAGTGGTTGAAGTAGTCTCGGTGGGCGCTGATGCAGAGGCAAATGCAGTTACAGTGTGCTGCACTCCATTGGACACAGTCTCGTAGCTAGTCTCCGCCTCAGCGGTAGCTGATGTGGCCGCCGCGATGGAAGACGAACTTGACGTTGTCAACGCCGACGTGGTGCTCGGGGCCAGACTCGAAAGAATGGACGAGCTGGACGAGCTGGTCGTCGAGGCAACCGTGGAAGTAGGCGAGGTGCTTGTGACTGTTGAAGACGAGGTAGTCGAAATACTTAACATCAAAGGTAGCAAGTCAGTGGCGATTCGCAAGGTGGCGGGTAGACATACATGCTCGAAGTACTGGATGTCGATGGTGTCAAAGAAGTAGTAGAGGTGGAACTGCAATGGTTAGCGACTCCCTCTAATTAAAATGGAAACAAGGACTGACGACGTAGTACTGGTCGAAGTCGGAAGGATCGCGCTCGTGACATCTCCGACTGCGCTGGTCGCGCCACCAACGACACCGCCTACCGCCGAGGTGACTTCGCCGCTATGGAAAGATTTAAACTTGCGCCACAATTGCTAAGTTCATGACATATACTCACACCGCGCTTGTAACGCCTCCGACTACTTTGGTGAGAAGACCACCAAGACCAAGGCCCTGCCTCCGCGCCAACTGATCGAGTGGCGCATCCATTACAATGGAGAAATTCCAGGAAAAAAGAGTGTGGGTGGGTGAGGTTCAACTTCGAGTTGAGTGATCTATGTGTTCGTCTACTATGTGAGGGAAAGACGAAAGGAGAGGGTATCTTGACAGCCTTGGGGATACAAAGACAGAAAGAATTGGATGGAACAAGTGAAAGAAGCGACCAATCTATATCTCCCGGGAAACAGGGAAGCGGCACATGATTTAGACAATATATGGAGCCTCGGAGTCGGACTCGTTACAAGGCGTGGAGCATCAGCAGCTCGGTCGTTTACTATACCTCTGGACCTCTGGTCTCTTCATCCACAGGTTCTTTACAAGGGCTACGCGAGAATTGTAGCGTGAACGGGCCTACTTTGTGTCTTCCAAACAATCTGTACAGGAAGTCCTTCCAGCATTTCAGAAGGAATGGCCAGCTGATTGCAAATTCGCGCTTGGCACAACGCGACTCTCCGATCTATCGATCGCGTTGCCATGACGCACCCACCGCGTGTAGTGTGGTCCGAAATTTCAACTTCAAGCTCCTGAGGTTAACGGCTGCAGTTACAAGTTACACCTCCTTTATGAATATTTTACTGTAAATACACACAAGGATACACTCGAGGCAGGAAATTCGGTATCGATACACCAAGATACGCAAGAAGCTTTGACATCCACACGTCACCAGGAAATCCTCTCAATCATCACCACCGCCACGTCTTCCGCCCATCCGTCACCGGTTGAAGGGCCCATAAACCTCGCCAGCCCTACGCTCCATGATATCACGCAGGGGACCCAAAAGCCGCGTGAACGCGATAGCATCCAGAGCGGCGACCTTGAGTTTGGGCATGATGCGGTCTCCCCGCTTGATTGCGCTCACTGTCGCAGCGCGGGGCTCACAAGTCAGAAGTGACAGTTCTGCCAAACCGTATGAGTTTCACGTCTGGAGGGTAGAGTGGCGCGACAAGCTCACCTCCGAAGTAATCACCCTTCTTCAGGCGTCCTACAGTCAACTCTCGGACTTCACCATCCTCACCCTTGTGGGACTTGGTGACAACAGCTTCGCCCTCCTCGATGAAGAAGAATGTGTCGCCCATTTCTCCTTGGCGGACGACAGGCTCCCCGTCAGCATATACTTTGCTGACAAGAGCGTCGGCTATTTTGCTGCGTTCCCTCGCGTCGAGTGATGACAGCAGTGTCACTGATGATAAGAAATACTCGTACATCGTCCTCCGACGATGTGCCGCCTTCAGAATGATGGTGCGGAACGTTATCCTGTCAAGAGCCCAAAGCGTCGAAGCCTCGACAGCCATGACGGTCGCTGCTCTGGGATGGCCGTACATCAGTGCTAGTTCACCGAAAGACGTTCCCGGCTTGCAGTCTGCAACCTTTCTCCCGTAATCAGGGTGATAGCCTGGCTGCACGAACTTTTGTTCAGGTGTCAACGACGAATCCTTCAGCCACGCAGGAGGGAGCGGATCCGAGCGTATATAACACTGTAGGAAGCCGGACTCTACCACGTAAAAGTAGTCTCCGACGTCGCCCTGCCGTATAACGACTTCGCCTGAGCCGACAACCTTTTCCTGCATGGCATTGAGCACACCGGTCTCCTGCTCCTCGTCCAGGTCGCGGAAGATGAAGTTGTTCGCTATGGAAGCCTTTATACGTTCGAGTTGTTCGGCAGTTTTGGGAAAGACGGGGAGCTGCTGGTCTTCGAGGCCGTCGACGAGGATGGACTCTGCAGAAACAGATGTGCGACGCTGGAATATGGGTGCGACCAGTGGCGTAAGGAAATCCGTCGCACTGGGCGGGGAGATGACTTTGCCCTCGAAGCCAGAGAAGGGATCGGTGGTGAGAGGCGAAGTGGGGGCCAGTGAGCGGCTTCCCATCATGAAGCTAGGAAGGTTGGGTTCGTCGGATAACAACGCATTTCCGGGCACGTCGAGGGTGCCGAATGGGCCTGGTGAGATGCTGTTTCTGAGAGATGAACGCGACGGCGGCTGCGCCATCCAGGAGGCTCCTGGCGATCCGGAACGCTTGTCGGCGGGTTCGCTGCCGTGGTCCGACAAGGTGTAGCTGGGATTGCGCGGGGGGAACGGGGGGAACGGGTTGAGGGCGTAGGGGCGCTTCGAGCCTGCAGTGGTCGCAGAGTCGTCGGTGTACAACTCTGCGGCCACTGGTAGGGCGTCGTATGTGTTTTGGCGCTGCGCCAGCGCATCCCGCGTGCGTACCCTCTGCTCCTCTAATCGTGATTGGAACCAGTTTGCACAGAATTGAAGAGCGTCCTTGGGCTGAACGCGGCGTGCATCGCGAGTCAGATCGTTGACCAGCGAGTCAAATGTTGACATTGACATCACGAAACGTCGAGTCCGAGTCCGAAAGCAACAATCTGGAGGCGAAAGGAAAGGTAGTGGAGGAGGGTGGCAAGAAAGATAGAACACAACAGTGACAGATGCAGTAATCAACCGGTGCCACGTGCCACACAAAGATGCTTTCGAGCTCTTGAGCTTGTTCCCGATCCGAACGTTCTTTGTGAATGATTCCATTGTGAGCGGATTCTTTGAGTGACTCCCGAAAGCACTATCTTACAAACAAACATATGTAGATCCTCTGTATCAGATAAATTAATCCTCCACCCAATCGTTCTCTACAACCCGATGAATGTACTCCTGAACAAACGCAGGTCGACGGTTGTGGCGCTCAGCCAGCTCCGCCCTTGTTTGATTCCTCGCCCGGTTCTCGGGCGTATCACTCTCATCATCAATGGGCCTCATCGCATTGGCTTCAGTTCGCAGCCGGCCTTCCCTTTGTCTCAGCAGCGCACGTCTCCGATCCCAGACAGCGGGATGTAGTGTCCCAAAGAACAGGGTTGCAAACAGTTGCGCCTTCTGCAAAAGAGTCGGCGGATTGGTCACGGTCCTATCCAGTGTCGCCTCTTCCTGCTCGAGATTGGCGCTAGCCACCGTATCCAGGAGTGCGAGAGGATTCTGAGGTCGACGTGGAGCGACAGGTCGCGCGACGTTGCCTGCGCCATCAGTCGCAGGCGCCTCATTCCCGGCTCCTGGATTGTTCATTCGATCCAACGCATTCCGTCTCACTTGTGCCGCGGGCTCACGTCCCCTGATATGCCGTGTCCAGATTTCATATGCAGCCCAACCAAGTATGAGAGCACCCATGAAGGGTTTTCTTGCTGGCGCGAAGAAATAAAGTAAGAGAAAGATGCGGAGAAGAATGAATGTGATGGGTAATAAGAATGGGCGCATTTGCATCTGGGGTAAGTCAGGAGCCGGCATCTGGTTGCGGATGGGGACTTCTAGAATGGCGTTCTGTCCGCCAGGCTGGGCAATGTTAAAGTTGGCCGGAAGGTTGCGGATGCCGAGCTGCTGCAAAAGCGCAGTGACCTGGGGTGAGATGGTGGTCGGCAAGGCAGGAGCGGGCGAAGGGATCCGATACGACACTGGAGCGTCGGATTTGAAAATGGCCAGGGTATGTGAGAGAACTCGAATAGCATGGACTTGCGCCGCTGTAGGAGTCTGGGAGGCATCCTCGATGCTCAGATAGTTGGCGCCTCTGTGACCGACATGTCAGCCGACCTTCAGCGAAAGAAGTGATATGCAACAACAGGTGTCACTTACTCGTGAACAATTTGTTTATACTTGACTCCGCCAGGTGTCCGCGGTGGGAACTCTTCGTCCAAGATAGCCGGCCATGCCCAACCGAAACTTTCGACGTACGAAGCGGCGCTCTGGCGGGCAGCACTCGGTAACGGGCGCACAGGTTCCGTCTTCTGCATAAGGATCTGGATGGCCGTCTGATGCCTGTGCATCACAAACGCCAGTGGGTCTGATGCAGGCTGTGGTGCATGCGACGTGGATGGTGATGAATTCAGCACGCTCATGAGGTCCTGTGCGAGCGCAGACGATGTTGGAGAGGGTGCTTGGGTGTTCATTGGTGCCTGCGCTGGTGCTGGCTGAGGGACAGGGGACTGTGGCGGCATTGGTGGGGTACCCGTCCATGCTGTGGGGTGGACTGCCAAATGGACGATCCGCGGTTCATTGGGAGCCTGTAGAAAGCAGACATGAGTCAGCCACGGTCGCCTTCAGCGACTTAGACGCAGACCAACCTTCCAGATGTCATTCAACCGCTCATCGTCGCCAAGCGCCCGCCCGCGCCAGATGAGTCTTTGGCCGTCTACTCGCGGTGCTCCTGCGCAGGTTGTGGATATGCATTGCTTGACATCGAGCACAGTGGCCGCGGCAGAGACCTGGATAGCAAAGGAATGGGAGTACGCGGGAAGCTCGACACGCAGCTCGACCAGCGACATGAAACGAGGAGATGGACGTTGTAATCAAGTCTGGCTACGTGGAGACAAACGCCGCTGACTGAACCGGCGGTAGTCGGGCCGGTGTACCGCCGGTGGGACACCATGCCAGCAGCCATCACGATCTGAGCTATACTTTGTGACAAGTTGAAGTATTCTGGCCGAGAGTTCAGGTAACTTTCTAGCCTTATACCATCTTCTCTTATTGAGGACTACGGAAAGGAAACTTCAACTAAGCGTCTGGAAGTATCGAAACTTCAACGGCAGCATTGATAGGGAAAGTCTTCAACTTGCTTCAAGCTTTGTTTCCTTGCGGTGGTCCTGTTACTTACTACTAGTGTACATCCACTATCACTTGCTACCTCTATCGCAAATGGCCGGAATGATATGCTGCTGTCAAGGATACGTGTCTTAGTTAGAGTTATCGTCTAGCGCTACTTCGATATCCATTCGTGGGTCTAGCCTAATTGCTTGCTGTTGAGAGGCTCCAGTCAAGGAGCAAGGAGACCTCCATCAGCTAGATCCACTGGAAACTCGAACGTGGCATTTCTCGAGTCCGTCGCATGCAAAGGCGTACTCAATGACAGGACAATCATCATTATCGGTGCGTAAGTCGATACAAGGCATTAATAAGTGTAGCGGACTATGTTCACATTCAGCAATAGTACGGTCATCACTGTAATAGACTCACAGTCGGGATTCTCGCGATCAGTTAGGTCGTCGAAGGCATGTTTATGCCCCAGATTCTCGTTAGCATCCTCCCCACTGACCTGAGTTTCGCTCAACTGTTGGGCACGGCGCTTCAACACATTCAGTCTCATGAGGCGAGCCCTCAGGAAGACGATGGCGGCTAGTTGCAGACCGTACATCACGATGTGCGAGATCCAGGCCTTGTAATATCGCGGGGCGTCATTCGCAAGGAAGACTTGAGGACCAATGGAATTTCCGACGGCCCAGGCTACAAAGACGAGGGTAGAGGCCACGACTTGTTTGGTTCGCCCAGCAATATTATTGGACATGACGGCCAAGTTCAGCGTTGCGACGGCACCAAATCCTTGTGTGCAGTAGAACGCAATGAGAAGGCCAACCTTCGTGCTGGGTGAAGCCGTCACAGCTATTGAGGGAGCAGTTAGTATGATCAGTACTGATGTCCGATTTTGTCACTCTTACTCATAAAGACAATGGTCCCAATCACGTTAGGGAGAGTGTATATCTTTCGAAGAACGTGAGCTTTCTTGCTTGGGTATTCAGAGAGCAGTACTCACGAAAGCAAGTATGAGTTTCTGGCCTATTCTCTTCGAGAGGTACGCCGCACTGAACAGGAAGGACATGATGATCGCTCCTTGCGCAATAGCGAGCAAGTACGTCTGTAAGACTGTGAAGCCCTGGAGAAGATTAGCGAAATCAAGATGCATGTGGCCGCGCGGGATCCCACGCACAAACTGTGTCAGGATGATGTTCGAGAATGCACCAATACCGCCAGTAGGTAATGCGTTCGTGAACGAGATGAGGACGATAGGCCATATAGTGAGATCCTTGAATGCCTCCACTAATAAAAGTATGAGAGCTACAGCATATAGGGCGAGGAAGGGTACATACAGAATTGATGCATCTGTCGTACTCGGGCGATGAGAATCTCAATGGGGTACTGAGCAAGCTCAGCATACCTTGAACTCCCTGTTCTGAATACCAGTTTCGTTCTTACGGACACGTTCAGCAATGAGGAGACGATCTTCAGGACTCCAACAGTGTGCGCGCATGGGACTATCGGGGAGCCAGTATCCGACGAAGGCTCCCCACACGAAAGTTATAGAGCCAAGGAGCTAGAGTCTATCAGATGGGGAGCTCAATTTCTCGTATGCGGGACCCACAGTGAACAGAATTTGCCAGTTCTTGAGTTTCGCGTGTTCAATTTGGGCGATCCCGTATGCAATCAGACCACCAACGCATTGTTGAAAGCCGTTCATTGAGTAAAAAGCACCGATGACCAGGGCTTGTTCTTCTCGGGTATACCACATCGTTGACCTGGCGGCTATTCAGAGGGCCATCCGTGATGGAAAAGTGGCACTTACAGGAAGACGAAGGCGGGCTGACAGACACACTCGAACATACCAAGTAAAGTTCTGACAATCACCAATCCAGTAAAGTTATTGCAGGCTGCCGTGCACGCCAGAACGGCGCCCCACGCCATGATGCTAAGTTCATGTCAAAAAGAGAAAGGAGACCGACTCAAGAGGAGTAAGGATATACTTGAACGACAGGTATTTCGCGATAGGAAGACGTTGAAGAAGACGATTCGTCGGGAATTCCCAAATCAGACTATCGTCCGAGTCGAATTGAGACTCTGGTTCAAGCGGTTGAAGAACGCGACGTACATGGCAATGTAAACTATACAATTCATCAGTGTCATTGAACTCCAAGCACAGTACTCAGCTTACCACAGGTAGTTAGCCAAGCGTACTGTTGGCCGACAAGATGCGCGTCTTTCTTGATGCCCATGATTGATGCGAAATTGAGTGTCCTACGCGTCGGTTGTCTGTCAGTGATGTGCCAACATGATCAGGGGAGGTGATTAGCTGACCCTTTGTCCAAAGTTTGGGCAACTTGTAGGCGAAAGTCAGTTCCGTGTCGAAGACGAATCAATACAACCCACAGTACGTGACAACCATGATAACCTGATGAATGGACGTCAGAGAACATAACGCCTCTTAGAGATTCGGCCGCACCAGAACACGTTTGTGTACCATCCAACGAAGTCGGGCATTCGTCGCGTCGTCAATGACTATGGGTGCCGTGCCTTGGCTGGCGAAGAAGTTCGCAATCTCATTGTCAATACCGGCGGCTGGCGCTTGTTGGGAGTGAGTGCAAGTACAGGAACAAAGACAGAACACAGACGTTGGCCAGTGGAGCCACTGCGAATAGAGCCCTTCTCGTAATCCTCTACCAGGTCGGTGGTGGCTTTTCCTGTGGCCATGCTTCGCTGTTGTGAATATACCTCCGAAGGACCAACTGGGAGCTCCGAAAGAACGGAGAAGAAGCATTGACTTTATACCATGATCCGGAAGGACACAAGCAGAGTCTTGTGACGCTGGTAACCCTGTGGTGGAGATCATATGCGAGCCATACCCTGCCATACCCTGGCAAAGTCGTGCCTTTCTGTGAGTCCGGGGCCCCATACCCCGCGAGCTCGCGGCCCGCAGCTGGCCCGCATCGTCCCGTTGACAAATTCCTTGCCATCAACATATAAGGTGCTGGAGCCGTTCAAGGCCGTTCACCGACTTGTCTTACCTCAACAATGTCCGAAAGAAATATCAATCCTCGCAAGGCATGTTCGTCCAGACTTTTGAGACATGCTCTGATATCGCCATAGGTTGCGACAGTGAAGCAGATCCGAAGCTTGATCTATTGCCTCGTGAATATCAAGGATGAGACTGGAGAGTTCCTGATGCCGCTAGCGGATGGCAGAATCATCGATACAAAAGGCTGGAATGATTGGGAGGTGCGGAGTATACCATCAATGCGTCATCTTTTGCTGATCACCTGTTAGTGGACGCATGGTGTCGGTCAGTTGTGTAGTCTTGGCAATTGAACGAGGCCAACCCGAAGTGTAGGTCTCTATGGTCTCCTCAAGTTCCATGAAATCACCGGCGATCAAGAGGCGCTGGACCTTGCTCTAGCCTGGTTTAAAGCACGCTTCGAAATCGGCACCACAAAAGTAAGCATTCTCCTTCAATTTTGCTTGACTGGGGATGAATATGCCTCCCTGGTAGAATGTGAACACGATGTCACCATTGTTGACTGCGGCGTACCTCCACGAAGCGCGAGCTGCGAACTATCTTGCACACTTGGATTCGTGGGCTGAGTACGTTATGTATGAGATGCCCAGGACGGAGGAAGGAGGTCTTCAACATATCACCTACCTCGTCGAGAACTATCAGCAGCTTTGGGATGACACCCTCATGATGTCTGTCCTGCCGCTGGCGAAGATAGGGTTGGTTTTGAACCGACCGGCCTACGTGGATGAGGCCAAGCGTCAGTTTCTGTTGCAGTAAGTGTGCTATGAAGTTCATCAGCAGCCTTTCTTCCCACTCACCCTGTCTAGTGTGAAATATTTGCAAGACGTTCAAACCGGCCTATGGTTTCATGGTCAGCCAAGGCGCTCATGATCGTGGCGATTGATTGACTTTGTTCAGGATGGACATTCGACGGGCGCCATCATTTCGGTCGCGCTCGATGGGGACGAGGAAACTGCTGGGTGACGGTGGCCATCCCAGATTTCATAGAGATGCTGCAGCTTCCCGAGACAGACGGCATCCGACTTTTCTTGGTGTCGTCCCTCGTCGCGCAGATCGACGCCCTGGTGAAGTGCCAGGACAAGGAGACCGGTCTTTGGCACACCATTCTTGACGATCCGACGTCGTATCTGGAGGCCTCTGCCACCGCTGGTTTCGCCTACGGGATACTGAAATCGATACGGCTGCGACTGGTACCAAGAGAAGAGCGGTATGTGGACTGCGCGAAGAAGGCGATACAAGCGGTGATGAACAACATAACCGAGGAAGGCGAGCTGAAGCAGGTATCTTTTGGGACACCGGTGTTCGATGATATCGAGGGGTACAAGCAGATTCCGTTGACGAGCATGCCGTATGGTCAAAGTCTAGCGCTCTTAGCGCTGACCGAACATCTTAGAACATTCCTATAGAGAAAGAATAGAAAGATTGTATTTCCATTTGAGCGCTTCCCGGACTGAATTCGTCTTTCCATCATTCCGAAATATACAAGAGCGCCTAAAGGTCACTTCGGACTTGCTGAAACTAATGGCAGTGACACGAAGGTCCAAGGTCAGTCGAGAAAGCAGGGAAACACAAAGCAACAGAGTCAGGGTGGGCTGATTTCATAGACAACAACGACATCAGGAGAGCTCTGAGTCCCATGTAGCAACAAGCACAGAGACAGCAATCCACCGTGACTTCTCTGTCAAACATAACACCATCCAGAACGCAGCTGATTCCATTCGGGCCCTTGCTAGGATGAATAAAGACGTCGTGCAAACTTTCATACTGAAGAGAACAAAGTCAGTCGTGGAAGATCTCGATGAGGATAAGACATACTTCAGAGGAAGCCGGTATTGACCCTAACAAGAAGCGCGATGGAGTCAATCCGCGGAAGGGCTGGTACCACGGTGAGAGGCAATGTCTGTTTGAACGACGAGCAGGAGCAGTGGTCAGCCAACGAGAGAGTCATATGCAGGGAGGGATGCCCACCAGTAGACGCCGCTTGCGCTGGAAGGCTATGCAGGAGGTGCAGCGCAGGTGGGGGAAGGAACCCAAGCGACGACAGCCCTTACAGCGAGTCTTTTATGGTCCGAGGCTTAATTTGCCACATGGGGTTGAGCGTCGATGGAACTCAGCGGCAGCGCATCGATGAGAGATTTCGAAGTCCGAGACCAGAATCGGGAGTGTATCTTCAAACGCCCAAGTCGCCCGTCCGGGTCGTCATCAGAAAGGACATGGAAACTGCCGGTCTTGAACCACGTATCATCCTGAGGTCACCGTAGCCCAGATTGGCCGACGCGATACCTGTGCGATACGGTGCAGTAGTCCCACTTGCCTCAAATCACGACGAGTTAGGTTTATCATCAAGACTGGGAGTATGATGCCGCCATGACATGCATCGCGGCAGAGAAAGCGCCGTAGAACAATGCGGACCCTGTAGTGCAATTGGGTTCAAAATAGAATGGATCTCGATGGTGTACTCATATTGTACCCACATTGTACGCGTAGAAAGATACCTGATGTAATTTGGGGGACGAATCGGGACACCAGCAACATTTGAGTGGCTGCCTTGACATGCACTCACAGTGACGAGCCATGCATCTACTTGGCCAGGAGCTCCTCCCAATGGTGACCATTAGAATACGGACACAACAAACGATCACACAAGCGAACAGGCCGCGGGAAGTTTCCAGAGCGGGTGTTGTCCTTCCGAAAAAGGGATATGAGTCGGAGCAGCTGAATGCGATTAGCTACAGATAACCAAGGAGGATTGAACGAGAATTATTTGGTCGAAGTAGGACACCTGACAATTCGAGCAGGTTCTTCGTATGCTCAATGTTCGGATGTTCGGGAACAGAGATACAGATAGCAGCAGATCCACTTGACAGCCGATGGGAAGAGAAGAATGCGTGTACTCGTGTGACCCTGCGTACTCGAGGTGCCCGATAAGTTACCAGTGAACTTGATCGAGTCTGCCTAGGGGAGACTAGGTGCCCGATGAAAGAGTGGGTAGTTTGAGGTGAACCAGGACCGGATACCAAGCAAAGAAGGTCGCGATGAGAGTCCGAGCGTAGGGCGTACGTAGACGATAGATTGTGATTCAGAAGACGCAGACAACGCCCCGATCGGCCATAGGGCTTGAGCACCCTCGAGGTCCTTTCCATGCACCGTTTACTGAAGGACAGATTGCCTTGCAGCAAGAGGAATTGTATAGCCGAGGGGGCAGGCTGCCGGAATTCCGCGGACAGGGAACAATAGTGTCGCAACGTGTGTGTGTGGGAGGCGTGGTCCGAGCGCCACATCGTCCGGTTCTACAGCCGCGCCCGTACCGCTAGATCCTCCCGCCCTTGGTTTTCCGTCTCAAGAATGCGAGGTCTGTTGAATGGCACCGATGTGGGAGGCCCGTGTTGTCCAGTCCATTGGTATGGCATTGCACTTGGCAATTACCCAACAATGTCGCCGAGCCTTGCGTCTGGAATCGCAAGGGGACTACTGACAGACCATTGACAGGCAATGTGAGTGTACGTACCAGCCAAGTGCCCCACCGTACATTCCGTGAGGGTTCGTGTTGGTGGTTCTGGTACATGTCCTCGGCGTGTGGCAGGCGCAGGAGGCAGGAGAGCCGTGTCGCTGGGTATCGCCTGTGGCAGTCCGCGGATCGCCCTGGCGTGCAGAAATTCCTGGCTCAAATTGGAAGGCGAAGGGCATCCAAGGTCGCCGTCGACGAGCACAGAACGCCGGCAACTCCCGAAAAGGGCAATACATGGACTCTACGGAGCGTACTGTAACTTTTCAATTAATGGAAGGTCGTCATCCGTGCTGTTCAGGCGCTTAGTTATCCAGGAACAATCTGACTTGTGCTTTTCATTCCTTGCCTTTCGGGGGAGCTGTCGAATATTGAATGCTGGTGTGGGCAGGCGGAGTTCGAGTTGCGACAGAGCATACGACCGTTCCACATTGTTGTTGTCCGTCTTCGGAGTCGAATCACCCCAGATGATAACAAAAGAAGTGGGCCTTACTCAACGACGACGGGCGGAGTCGAAACGAGCGGAAATGCTTGACTTACAGGCCACATGCAGCTCTCAGCGGACGGTTCTTGAGAACAAGTTGAACACACTCAGAGAGGCTAGTCACGACGATCTCGATTTGGAAGCCTGTCATCGAGAGCACAACAGCTAGTTTGTAGTACCGAGCACCCAATCCCATACGTGGATCCACGCTGGACGCATCGTGTTCACATACACGTTCTTGGAGGGATGAATAAAGACGTCAGAAGAAGATTCGGGCCTGCCAGACGGTAAGCAACGAGTAGAGCGATAGACAGCAGACTGACTTCGGCTGAAGCCGATATCCATCCATTCAACTATAGAGTGTGTGTTAGTGTTGACAGAACTTGTAAGTAAAGTAGACATGAACGAACGAAGCGCGATGGAAGTGAAGATGCGACAAGACTGGATAGACGCTGGCAGTGGTAGCCTGCACTGAAGACAGTCAGAGGTGCGGCATATGAAGACTGACATCAGGCTCACCTCACTAGGAGGTGCACGGACGCCGCGACCGTCAATGCCGACAGTGAGTGTCTGCCGCGCACCGAATAAGAGCTCAGCGACGCGGTGTACCACGGGCAGTCTCACGTCACCAGAGACGGCAAGGACGTTGCGACCAAGTGGGGGATCAGGCCCTAGACTATATCCAAGTTTTCAAAGCCCGTCTGCAGGGTTCTTATAGTCGCAGATGGCTGCAGATTTATCAGCATCGATAACGCTGTCCACATGGAACCAGTATTCATGGCAGATGTTGATCTTGTTTATCATTTGCTCTATCTCGTCCGACTGGGGCGAGCCGTCCTGGTGGATCCGTGTGTAGCCAGCACGCCACGATGGGATCAGACGCGGTTCGGCGGTGTCCGGGCCGGTCGAGCAGGCCTCCTTGCCAAACAGGTGGCATCACCGTTGTCATCACACTCCCATCTCGCTCTCCATCGTCTTGCAGGTTGTGAGGCAGTGTAGTCGTCGGTCAGTAGGCTGTGGGTGCAGTGAGGTGCATATCTCGTTTCCCTGCCGTTTTCTGCCCCGAATTCACCTTGCTTGCCGCAAAAAAAGTTTCAGAATGGCGTTCCAGTTCTCCAGGAAGGGCTGCTTCAAGTGTGGAAATCGTAAGTCGTCTACACGACGAAAAACTGCCCCTCCTTATGGTCGCAATAGTCGGTCACATTGCCGAGAACTGTTCGTCTGAGCAGCGGTTGTGCTACAACTGCCGCCAGCCCGGACATGAGTCCTCTGCTTGTCCTTCTCCTCGCACTGTCTCTGCGAAACAGTGCTACTCTTGCGGTGGTGTCGGACACATCCAAGGTCTGTGTGCTTCAATGTCCACGTATGCCCCATACCGACTCTTTTATCAGCGGAATGTCCTAGCTTGAGGATCCAACAAGGTGCAGCTGGCCAAAAGTGTTATGTAGGTTGCCCTCGGATCTTGCATGCGGCATTCTAATCGCTCGCATCCATTCCAGAATTGCGGGCGCGTCGGCCATATTGCGAGGGCCTGCCCTACTGCTGCAGGTGGCGCTGTCGGAGGCTTCGCTTCTCGTGCTCCCCCCGCGGGAAGGTCTCTCAACACGTCCACCCTGCCCCCCGTCAAATGCTATAGATGTGGCGGTCCCAACCACATGGCAAGGTAAGGATCCTGCATCTCAAGGTGCACCTTCTCACGATTCCCTTCGCAGAGACTGTCTAGCTACCACAGGAACCATGGGTGATGCCGTAGTCGCCAACAAGAACAAGACCTGCTACAAGTGTCAACAGGAGGGTCATGTACGTTCATATGTTTTTGACGCTTGGATCACACGTTTACAGTATCTTTAGATTGCGCGGGACTGCCCCGAGGGTGACGCCTATGTCGCTTGATCCTCCCTTATGCTTTAGTTACTGATGCACCGTGCTTTGCTTTCGTATTTACCGTGCCGTATCTGCCTATTCTGTCCGCTAGGTGTTTTTATTCCGCGTAGACCTTGTAAGTAAGCAGTCAAACGAAGTGTATCGAATTTGTAATTTTCCTCGTCGTCAACAAGACGAAGTTATCTTTACGATGATTTCTGCAAAATGGCTGGCCATGGTGCGCCTAGAACTCATCAATTTTGACCACGGATTCTCCGGCACGGCACCCGATGAACTTGTTCCGTTCCAACCTGCACGCGTTCGCGTTTTCTTCACGAGCATCGTGTGCAGCCAGGCAGCAGCGATGTCTCTTTTCTCTGCCTGATTTCTCGTCTTTTTCGCCTCTTGGACCATCTGAACAGACTCACCATGAGCGCAAGATATTCCCGTACGTCCATCCCGGCATTATCAGGCTCGAACTCATATTGTCTTGCAGGTACAAGCAGAGTGACCTTTATGCCGTAGTGTCAGACGTCGCAGCATACCCTGGCTTCATCCCCTATTGTACTCAAACACGTATCCTGCGGTCGGAAGAGGTGGACGGGAGCACACTCATGGATGCCGAGATGACTGTCGGCTTCAAGTCGTTTGAGGAGAGCTACGTGAGCAAGGTCACTTGCACGCCCTACGTCTCCGTTGAGGTGCGCGTCATGCATACATTCCTGGTTGTTTGAACTGACACAATCCAGGCCGTCGCGTCATCCTCGACGCCTCTCTTCAAAACACTCTCGACGATATGGCGGTTTCAGCCTGCATCGCCCCAGTCACCGCACCCCTCTGACAACGTCCTAAATTCGCAGGGAGGCGGACCAACGTTGGTCACTCTGGATCTCAAATTCGCGTTCGCCAGCCCGGTGCACGCAGCGGTTTCATCGACATTCTTTGGAAAGGTTTCAAATATGATGGTCACAGCATTTGAGCAGCGATGTTTAGAGGTTTATGGACCAGGGCGCGCGTAGATTACACTACTTGTGTACGTATAGACGAAGTGTACGTTGACTACAACTTGGACTCGACTTGCTTTGGCTTTCGGATGGTGAATCCCAGGCGGGGGAAGTGACACCTGAAGGTCCCGTATGTCGAGGATGTCTCGAGCACGAACTCTTCGTGATTGAGAGCGACCAGTTTGCCGGTGGTAGGGAAGGCTCGGCCTAGCATGTCTTCAGGCTTCAAGGTGACAGAAAGGAACAGGGCGCGTACCAGTATCATCGGGAACGATCTGGACCATGTCCCCTTCTTTGATATTCAAACGCGTCGCTTCTACGAGGTCAAAGCCGACAACAGAGTAGGGCTCGTAGGACTCAGAGGCGATTGTCTTGGCTGCCTCGTCACCTTGTATTCGCGGCACCGTAAAGTTCGCCCTCAACGAGTCGAGGTGGGCTGTAAGTTTCAAGAGCCACTATAGAATAATCAGAAATATACCGATGAAGTATAGGTGATCTCACCTTGTGAAAGTTGGGAACTTTCGTCTTATCGAAGATGGACTCAGTACCCTTTGCTGAATAAACCCAGAACAACACGAAGTGTAAGGTAACATCAGCGAGACTGGGGGTTGCGGTGTCGAAGAGCCATTCCCGGCCGTCTTTGAGTAGGTCCTCGGTAGAAGCCTACGCGAAAACGCTGGTCATTGGTATGAAGAAGTGATGTAGTATCCAGTCTCACGATATGAGACGCGAGAAGACTCAGACTCTTGCCGCGCGCGTTGATCATCGCCTCCGCAGAGACTCTCGGAACATTACTATACTATCCGTCGATAGATGAGTGCTCTGAACATAAGCTTAACGACGGGGGCGCGTACCGCAGCTCGGTCTTTCAGGAAGGCGTCCGGAAACTTATCCCATGGCAGGAACACAGGACCGAGCGGGAAGAGCACCGTATCGACGTAGTTCTGCGCGTAAATCTTGATGAGACTCGCATCGGAGCCTCCAGACTTGCGCTCGGGGAACAGAGTTCCATAGCCTTGTGAGGGTGGAAATCGTCTTTCGAGCGCTGATGCAATCAGACTGGACAATCATCAGTGATTTCATTTGACGCGTCAATGGGGACAAGGGTGACCTGGTATCACAGTACACGTCGTTTCCGATTGCGAGAATGGGAATTCGACGGTATCCCAAGCCCAGGAAATCGGTAATTTCGGGTCGCGGAAGGACAGACTTGACCTAGTGAGCCTGAGGGTAAGACAGTGGTGCATCCTGGACTGCGGGAGACTGTGTACTTGCATTGACTTTCTGATGCGGAATGTTTTTCAGCAGCAGTGCATTGTCGATCTTCACCGAGAACGGTGATGCATCATAGCTGGAGAGATCAAAACGCGGGGTCAGTGTCGGCCAGCATTATCGGGGACATACTGGGGCCACTGACCGGTACAGGACAACGGTCATGGTGGCGGTCTAAGTTCAAGAACGCGTCAGGTGTCGGTTAGGTGAACACTGCCGGAGAAGAGCCTGCATGTGAATGTCATGTATTTCTTGGCCGGCAGGCTTATCTCACGGTCATGATAGCATTGCTGCAGTCAGCGAGACAATCGATTACAGCACGTATTCTACGTACCTGTAACATTGGGCGGTTGCCGGGCAGGACGGCGCCCAGGGCCCAGTCGTGAAGGCCTGCTGTGGGCGGGTCACGCTCAGGATGCAGAGCTGCATGCTCTCATTGGAATTGGAGAAAGTGGCTCGAATAATGTAACTAATGCTACATCACCAGTACTTACACAGGAGCGAATCGATGAAATGCAAAGAGAACAGCCATATTTGACAGGAAGGATGGATACACTGAGTGACTGTGACTGGCGGAGTTCGAAGGCTGTGTTCATTGCCTCGTTCCTGCCAGTTGCACTGACAGCTTATTTACGCTTCAGCATTGCCATCTGCTCTGTCTTTCCCCTTCTTTCGCCTGCCCGTCGTCGTCAACGACCTTTCCTTGATCGCCGCTCCCGTCGCCTAGCAAAGCCCCGCCACTATGGCCAACACGCCGGGCCGTTCTGCTTCGCCTTACTCCGCTGGCACCCATGGCAGCGACTACGACGACCCCTTCTCCGACCGCCCCCGCCAGACGCACTTTGCTGAGCAGGAGCCGCCATACCACGCAGGCGCGAACCTGATGCCGCGTCCATTCGAGAGCACGGCGTCTCTTCCGTCGGCGGAATTTGGCGGTCGCGGTGGATATGACGATGAGGACCTCGAGAAAGAGCCTCTGAACGCCGGTGGGAGCTTCACCGGCGGCTTCTACCCTCCCAGGTGCGTCTTTGTTGCCAACGCCACCTTCAATCCTTTGACATTACCCCACCAGTGTCGACCCAAACTCGTTCGGCGACCCGTACGACTCGCGGCCCACCTCCATTGCGTCCACCAACGGCGTCGACAGCGCATGGCGGCGTCGCCAGACCATCAAGCGTGGTGTCACCCGCAAAGTCAAACTGACAAACGGCAACTTCATCGCGGAGTATCCCGTGCCAACACCCATCCACAGCGCCATCGAGGCCAAGTACGCGTCCACCAACACTACCGAGTTCTCGTGCGTTATGTTCTGCGCCCATCCCCTGCTTAGTAACTGATCACAGTACACTAGGCACATGCGGTACACCGCAGCAACCGTCGACCCGGACGAGTTTACAGAGGCCAACGGCTGGTCGCTGCGTACCAAAATGTACAACCGTGAAACCGAGATTCTCATTGCCGTCACCTCGTATAATGAGGACAAGACGCTCTATGCCCGCACGTTACATGGTGTCATGCTGAACATTCGTGACATCTGCAAGACGAAACAATCAAAGTACTGGCGGACCCAGGCCGAGGAAGGAAAGCCCGGCTGGCAAAGGATCACCGTCGCCCTCATCGTCGACGGTCTTGAGGCCATGGACAAGAGTGTCCTGGATATTCTTGCCACTGTCGGTGTCTACCAGGATGGTGTCATGAAGAAACAGGTCGATGGAAAGGACACTGTCGCACACATCTTCGAGGTGAGCCCAAACCTCTTGCCAAGTCTCCCCTCTTTGAACTGGTCTCTTTCTAGTATACGACACAACTCTCGGTCGATTCTACGCCGCAGTTAGTTCTGCCTCAGGCGAATGATCCGAACAATCTCGTTCCCGTCCAGATTATTTTTGTCCTCAAGGCCAAAAATCAGAAGAAGATCAACTCTCACCGTTGGCTGTTCAATGCCATTGGGAAGATGCTCAACGTCAGTGCATGTCCTCAAGCGCTCCTACATGTCTGACCACCTCGTAGCCTGAGTCCTGTGTTCTCATTGATGCTGGTACCAAGCCGGGCCACAAGTCCATCTACTACCTGTGGGAGGCTTTCTACAACGACCCCAATCTGGGTGGCTGCTGTGGTGAGTATATGTTCCTTCTTTGAGTAACGAAGTCTCAACTTAGCGCCAGGTGAGATTCACGCCATGATCAAGGGCGGCAAGAAATTGTTGAATCCCTTGGTCGCCGCTCAGAACTTTGAGTACAAAATGTCAAACATCCTTGGTACGTAATCTCCTTCATACCCGGGAGTGTCAGGGCTGACATGAATCTTTAGACAAGCCTTTGGAAAGTAGTTTCGGTTATGTCTCTGTATTGCCTGGTGCTTTCTCTGCGTATCGCTACCGAGCAATTTTGGGACGTCCTCTGGAGCAATATTTCCATGGTGATCACTCCCTCGCCGACCGTCTGGGTGCGAAAGGTATCTACGGCATGAACATCTTCACCAAGAACATGTTCTTGGCTGAGGATCGTATATTGTGTTTCGAGCTGGTCGCGAAGAAGAACGACAGATGGGTCTTGACCTACGTCAAACCCAGTAAGGCCGAAACTGATGTACCCGAACAAGTCGTCGAACTCATCGGTCAACGTCGTCGCTGGTTGAACGGCTCTTTTGCGGCCTCCGTGGTAAGATTCTTAGTTTGTCTCTCCCCGAGCATCCCAGCTGATGAGAGGTTCAGTATGCCCTGGTGAACTTTTTCAACTTCTACCGTTCTGGTCATGGTATCATCCGCATGTTCTTCCTGCACCTTCAGGCTCTGGTAGGCAAACACCTCGAATATCTGACACATTATCTCATCTTGACTGCAGTACAATATCTTCTCGCTCTTCTTCTCGTGGTTCGCCCTCGCAAACATGTGGCTCACGTTCAGTATCATCATCGACTTGCTCCCGGGTCAGGGCATCGTCATTTTCGGCACGACAGCTGTGGTACGTCCATTGTGATTTTAACAACCTGTCGTGTCCTGACTTCAAGCAGACACATTGGGTCAATCTGGCATTCAAATGGATTTACTTGGCTTTCCTGGCCCTACAATTCATTCTAGCATTGGGCAATCGACCGAAGGGTGAACGGGCAGCATACACTATAACTCTATGGTTTGTTATCGCACTTCATTACTGCATTCGCTCATCCTGTGTAGGGTTTATGCGTTTCTGTCGCTGTATCTGCTGGTTTGCTCGTTCTGGTTGACTGCCAAGGCGTTCTCCGTGCGTCCTTCGTCTCGTCTGGACGACGCAAGGCTGACATTCTACTAGAACATCAGTTCTGAATTGAAGGACAAATCGTCTAGCCAAGTTGTCAAGGCCTTCTTCCAACCACCAATTGGAGCGCTCATAGCAGCAATGTTCTCTACATTTGGAATCTACTTCGGTGCATCTTTCCTCTACGTATGTGACCTCCTTGCGAACATTACTACTTTCTCTGACGCTCCACATAGCGTGACCCATGGCACATGTTTTCGAGTTTCCTCCAGTATCTCCTTATCGCTCCCAGTTTTACCAACGTCCTCAACGTGTATGCTTTCTGTAATTTGCACGATGTAAGTCATTCCACCTGGCCTCCTTCGACGCCTGACTTACGGGATGTGGAAAGGTGTCTTGGGGGACGAAAGGAAGCGACAAAGCCGAAGCACTGCCATCCGTATCATCGAAGAAGACCAAAGATGCTGAGGCACCGGCCGTCGAGGATACGATTAAGACACAGGAGGATGTGGACGATGCCTTCAAAGAGACTGTTACCCGCGCCGTCACCAAGGTTCAGACCAAGGAAGAGATTGAGAAGCCGACTATGGATGATCAGAACAAGACCTTCAGGACACGGTTGGTTGGCTTCTGGATGTTGACGAACGCTGCGCTTGCGATTGCTATTGAAAATATCAATGGTCTGCCCGACGAGAGTGATTTGGAGGCAGACGAGGAGAAGCTTCGCGACAAGCAGAACACCTACTTCTCGGTCATTCTGTATTCGACTGCTGCTCTAGCCGCTGTGCGATTCACTGGTGTAAGTCTCAGCATGCTCAACATTGGAAGTCATCCTAATTGCTTGTCCAGTGCCTTTTCTACTTCTTCAAGCGCAACCTGTTCCGGTGTTGCCGCCGAAACTAAATTACGACCTCTCACGTTGCTTTCTCATCTTTTGGCGGACAATAGTACCTGCTCGTCCTGCGCTTGGTTCCCTGCTTGACTTTTATCACATTGGTCATCGGTGGCCAGACCATGCCGATGCTACGAAAAATATTTATATTAGGGTCGTTGTAGTTACGGTGTATACATATCATGATACCTCAAACTCATTCATTGCATGGACGGACACTACGAGTACATTCCCGCGAACTCGTCTCTATCGTCAGGACGAGTAGTCCTTGACGGCGCAGCGTGGAAACGGAGGAAGGAGTCGAGTTCGGAGATTTCGACAGGACTGATGACATCGTGTGCATCGTGGCCGGTATGACCGACGCCATCAGGGGCAAAGATGGACGAGAATAGCCCCGGCAACTGGTCGTTCAGTCGTGAAATGGCATCCCGTATTTCGGGAGGGAGGTTGTTGAGATTGACTGGAGGAACCTCCCGCGTCGGACTCGGCGTGGATGGCTGGGACACCGTTGGTGAGGGCTTGAGAAGTGCGCGGCGGCAGGTGGGACATGAGTCGTGCTAAGATGCATTGTCAGTTGTTGACTCTGATGGACTCGAGCTGGGCGTACTGATTCGTGAATCCACCGCGAGATACTGTAGGAAGTGAGTTGTTGTTGTGCGAGATGGACGTGGACGTACTCTCTCCGACAGAATAGGTGTCCGCACTGCCATTTCTGGCCGAGTCTTGTTACACCCAGCTCTTCAATAGGATGCGCGGGGGAATCCATGGCGACTGCCATCTCTTCCTCGGCAAGCAGAGCCATAAACGGAGTCAAACATATCGGGCAGATGGAATCTACATGGATCACGGTGAGAGGCACAGGTAACGGAGGGAAGGGCACACCTTTTTGTCCGAGGTCGATGATTTGAGCTTCTGTAAGACGGGGTAGGTGCTCTACCAGATCCTGGATTTGACTAGCAAAGTGTCAAAAAATCGAGGCAACAGAAGTGATGCTTCCACCTACCCTACTGTTAGATGGCTGCCTTGAGCAAGAGCATCCAATCGCCCGAGAATCGCCTCGCGAATGTTGTCCCGAAAACTGTCGAATGCGCCTGAATCCATGTCAGAGTGCTAACAGTACTAAAGGCAAATGCTGTCATCAACTTGAAACGCGCGTTCCAATCACGTGTACGGAGGTAATGCATTCACAGGTGGTAGTACAAACAACGACAGAGACTAAAAGATGGTATGCATGTAAACAATGCAGATAGCGAGAGATCGTAAGGGAGCGACGGAACGGAGAACCTGTCTGCCTTGTCGAGGGTGTATGACGATGATGAGGATGGCGGGCCGACGGCGCGCTCAGAACGGGTTCTCGTCGTCGGCAGTGTCCGACGCCATCTTGTTCTCTTTGTCGACCGGTTGAGGAGGATGGCCTTCGATGTCCATTTCCGTGTCGCTGCTCGATGACTCTTCTTTCGTGGCGAACAATTGCACTGGCTTGGGACCCCTGCACAAAGCGTAAGCTGACTGCAAGAAGAGGACAGAGCAGCACGCACTTTGTGAAATGCTTCTTCTTTGTGTCTGATAGCTTCTGGCTGCACGGTGTCATCATGTTGTCTGTCGGTGACACGAACGGCGGCTTCCTGCGTGCACGACGGCCCTGATCAGCATATGAGATGCTAGCAGACAGTATGCGACCACTCACATGCTCTTGGCCATCTTCTTCGCTAGGAGCGCCTTTGCACCCATTGCCGGGCCCTGGTTGCCCATACTTCCCAACGGCGCCTGCGGGTGCACGACTTTGGCGGCCTGTGATGGGTGGTGGAGAGGCTGGATGGGCGTGTCGTTGGGAGTGGATGTGGTGGACGACATATGGCTGGGTGGCGGAAACGATAGAAGACTGTGGTGGTGGTTGGAAAGCAGGCCTTTGTGCACGCGAATTGCCGAAATGGGACAAAATGAAACGTCACGTGTCCGCTCTTCGATAAACTTTGATTTTGAAGCCACGTGGCAGGATCCATCGATTCCTTCAGTTTTACTGTACTGTGCGCCAACTGTACACTTGTCACCCTATTGCTCTGTTCGGCTCTTCAACATCCTACCGCCGAATACTTCGCCAGGCCCGGTTCGAACGTCTTTCAGGTGAATATCTCACCTTCGTCAGATACGGGTATCACGAATAGTATGCACCATCACCTTGGTACTTATTTGCGGTGAAAATGCCGGAAAATCCTAGACACTATGAGCTGCATTTCACTCACTCTTTCCACGGCTCGGCGATTCATTGTATCGCAGTCTACGTATCACTTATGTATCACCATCGGGCGGTGTCCACGGTCCAGTCAGGAAAATGGCCGCCGCCAATATTATATATCACTTGCAGCTCTTCCTTGCAAACATGCGTCTCTCCAGCTGACGTGCACCTCTCAAATTGGATTGTGTATTGCTGTTTCTGTTCGGTTGTGTCCTCCAGTGAAAGCTACTTGTCTCGAGAGAGAGCAACTTATCCGAAGAGCTGCTGTGCATGGAATGGGCGAGTGTAGTAGACCTCTGTCAGGTCTACAGCTGGATTTCGCGAGGGAATTGAACTCCATCTCCGCCACAGCGAAGGCTGGATAGCATGTACACCATAACTCTTGGTGCAAGGTACGAGCAGGGCTAGTCTCGCGCGGTCTTAATTACCGCCTTTCGCTAGTAGTATAGAAGGATCACATGGAGATTTGAGCAGGAGTAGCAGCCTTGCATTTACGTGGAAACCATGTCACAAGATGCTTAGCGCTCGTTCAGCATCCGAGGCCAGGAGTAGTTGTCCGAATGCGGTAACTGTATATGCTCTTTCCTTTTCCCGTTCATTTCCTCTCTCCCTATAAACCCACCACTCTTCTGTACTCTACCTTCACCTCCATTAATTCCCATGGCGCCCGCTGAAAATCTCAAAAAACGCAAGTTTGCCGTGCTCGGCGCACGGTCGGTCGGTATGCGCACATGTTCCCGCCCTTTTTGCCGTCGTCGTTGCTGACAGCGAGCAGGAAAGTCATCGCTCATCTACCAGTTCGTCGAGGGCGAGTTCAACGAGAACTACTACCCCACCATCGAGAATTCGTGCTCAAAGAGCCTCAACTACAAAGGCACCGAGTACGATTGTGAAATCATAGACACTGCAGGACAGGTGCGTGGACGCCGTGGTCCACAGCGGCCCCTGCTGACATTCTCGCCGCCGCCGCCGTTGTCCAGGATGAATACTCGATTCTCAACTCCAAGCACGCGATTGGCATCCACGGCTATGTCCTCGTGTACTCGGTCACCTCGCGGAATTCGTTCGAGATGATACAGGTCATTTATGACAAGATCGTTGACTTCTGTGGTGTCACGGACATTCCCTGTGTGATTGTCGGCTCCAAGGTGGATCTCAAAAACAGGTCCGTATTTCGGCCAGGTCCGTGCGTGAGACTGACTGTCGTCTGCAGGCAGGTCAGCGCTGCAGAGGGCGAGGCGCTCGCTGGCACCAACAAGGCCGCCTGGGTCGAGACCAGTGCAAAGAGCAACATCAACGTCGGTCAGTCCTCTCTGCGCACCCATCACAATCTCGTGTCCTTATTGCGCTCTCACACAGGCAAGGTGTTCGACCTCTGCTTGGAGGAAATCGAAAAACACTCGCCGTCCAAGCAGGGAGAGCCTCCAGTGGGACGTTGCGTTATGATGTAATCATGCCCCGCCTGTTCCCCTTCCCTCCCCATGAATACGGTACCTACCCCATGTGTTCACCTCCTATCCCCGCGTAAACAAACGAACACTACCTAGACTGCCACCTTACTTATTCCTACAGCTTTATTGCCTCCCTGTCTGCGTACGTCTCCTCATCACTGCACTCTGTGTAAGCTATTATCTTACCATACACCATTTTTGAATACTAGAGTTACATTTCGTTCGTTCACGCGTTTTTCTCTTCTTTCAGGCCGTTCCATCTCCCAAGAACCTCAACTTGACATCTCGCCCATTCAATCCGACGCCCTTGATTGTCTGTGGATCTCCAGGAACAAGGTCGATGGCCTGGTCGCTCCATTTGACGAATTCGCCCTCAGCATCCAGCACAATTCCCTTTACAGGCTTGTTCGTCGAAAGCGTGACTGATTCACCATCTGCAGCAACGTCAGCCTTCAGGCCGAGCGCCGCGACATCAGGGAACTCTATGAACTTGAAGGGTTCGGGCCTCGCATTGACATGAGATAATCGTCCACACGGTAACAAAACCATGCACCCACCAGTTCGAATATCGGGCCAGGACTGTCCCTTCCGCACTGATCAAGCGGGCCGACACGATGATCACCCTTGGAAGCTCGCTCTCGCTCGTCCTCTTAGACTGTCCTGGAAGATCGCCTTGGTACAACTCAGTGCTTGCGTTCGGGGCCAGTACCACCTCCTTGGTCCACTTCTCGACCCAGTCGGAGTGGAGATCAAAGGAAGATACATCGAGGGTCACCGTGGCCTCAGTAAGCGCACTGTTCGTACCCCAGATCTCGAGCCGCGTATCGATAATGAAGTTTGCAGCGGATTGATAGTCCGGGTAGGTCTTCTTTTCCTTTCGGGTCATACCCACCGTGAAGGGACGCATTTCGCGGGCAATCGTAAAGTATGCGGGCTTGGGACGCAGGTAGTAGTCCACGATTGCCCACGATGTGGTGGGCCAGCAGTCGTTGATCTGTGTGTATGGTGTTGAGATGAATTCAATGGAGATATGCCGCAGTCAAACCTGCCAAACGAGAGCACCGGCGGTGTACTCTTTTCCCTTGCCCCGCCAGTTCCGTCTCCAGAGCCGATATGCAGAACCCAGTGTCTCGGCCTGCATGATTTGCGTGTAATAGACGTAACTGTCAATTATCAGCACATGTTCAATTGTCCACACTGGGCGTGCAGACACACCTTTCCATCTCGAAAGAGTGCTTGAAGTTTTCCACGAGATAGAGCTACAAAACGAGATTGAGCCATGAACGTTTAAACCACAGGCGACCCACTTCGAGACGCCGTTCAAACCCATCAGCCTTGTTATGGCTGTTATTGACTCTAGAACATACATGTCAGGCGGTATTCATTTGCGATGAAACAACGCTGATACTCACTTCGATTGGGGATATCTTTGCGACTTGTCGCCGCCCAACCAAGCGTCGACCGTACGAATATCTGGATATCCTTCCCTGTGGCTGTGATTAGACCATCGTGGACGTTGTACAGGTGGCCGTCTTACATTCCAAATTCAGACACGAATCGTCCGGCCAGGATGTCCCAATTGTGCCACGGTTCTTGTGTTCCATGCCATACGTTCCCTGCTCACGCGTATCAGTTGCTCTGCGATGGCATCGGGTGGTCACAACACGTACATTGGTGGAGGTCTCCATAATGGGGGTCTCTCGTGTCCTTTCCAAACCCGCTATACGGAGAAGAGCGATGGTAGAAGATATCGGAGTGTTCCTCGACGGCTTCAGGCAGAACCCGTTCATATATGTAGCGGGCGGGGAAGTTAGTCTTGCGGAAGTCAGACGTCTCGTCAGAGTAGTCCAATTCAAGTTTCAGAGATTCAGCAACTTGATAATCTTCGTGGGCGAATAATCAGCGTCGGAGTTTTCCATACCACGAAAGTTGCCCCCCACCTTCATTGTTACCAGCTGCAACAGGGCATCAGTAGGAGCGATCATAGAAGAGCGCCACAAGCGTACCGAAGATGACGACAGACGGATGGTGCCGAAGTCTCTTGACATTCTGGATGGCCTCTTCCTTCACTGATTCCAGGAACGAATCATAGGCAGGATACTTGAAGCTCAATGTCAAAGAGACCAGACATGAGCGATGGACTGCATTACCTGTCCACAGCCGAACATGAAGTCCTGCCAGACGAGAACTGACGCCAGAAGATAAGGAAACACGGTACACTCAACCTGTGATTGACTCACTTCCAAGCTCTATAACGTGGTGAGCGACCTGCAAGATGTGCCATGCCAAAAGTCATGAGCTCACCATCACATATATCATAGAACTCATCAGCCTCGTAAATACCTCCACCCCAAACGCGAATCATGTTTTGGTTTCCATCTATCAAGAGCTGTAACCAGGACCTATACCTCTCTGCAGTCATTCTGTTTTCAGTGTCAGTCGAAATATCACGCCGAGCCGAGCCAAAATCTCACTAACGTAGTGAGGAAGGAATCGGCTGGAATCCAGTTCGAACCTGAAGCCAAAGATGTCAGGAAAACACGTAGACTACTGAAGGCCCCGCATCCTTACCACCACAGAAGACTCGGATATTGTTGATCTCGAACAGGAATGAACGTCCCTCTTCCCCGTCCAATGGTTCCTGTACGATTTGGGCGCGACGGAAGGCAATCTTCTCGGTCTGCTTATCCAAAATATTGCCCTCCAGATCGGAGATCTCGGTTTCGACTTTGTACAGAGGCTGCTCGCCATAGTGGACTGGGTACCAGAGCTTGAGTTTCCCTGCATCAAATTCGAATGACACCTTATAATGCCCAGCATCTGTGGGTATCTTGGTGGACGATGCTTCGACGACGCCATCAGGACCTGTCAAAACGAAGGAAGCCAAGCCGGGTGCTTTGTGTGACAAGGTTCCAGCAGCAGAAAGAGTTGCAGAAAGGGACTCAGATACGAGAGCTTTGACACGGAATTCGGTGATCCTCGTTTGGTAGGTTTGTAGAGAAATCGGCTTCCAAGGTCCCACAGTCATGAGAATTGGACCTGAGTGAACACATGAGCTCGAAAGACTGGAAGCACCCGTCACAAAAACGAACCCCAATCCCATCCGTAGCTGTGCAGCTGTGCGTCAGAAAAGAGGCACTATCCTGGATACGAGTGCCACACGTACTTGTATTGAGCTTTCCTGACATGGAGACGGCTAGAGTCTCCATTCCAGAGATTGAGCTTGGAGTGAGCCTTTTCAATCTCCCTACCCTATTGCATAATGAGGAATGAAGACGCAAAAGTGGCGTGCATGGGCAAACCTTCCTGAAAGCACTTTCGAAGTCCAGTGTCAGAGTATTCGCGCCGACGCGTATATGCGATTTAGCCGATACGCGGTATGCAGTGAATTGATTCTCAGTTCTGCATACAGATGAGAATTATGAAGACTTATAGATTGATCAGCTCACGAAAGAATCCTGTGTCCGTTCTGATAAGTTATAACGCGCATGAGATCGACTGCAGTCCAGAGACGCGTCTGGAAGCTTACCAGATCGACAGATGCGAATGTGTCTAGGCCGTCAAAGACGAGATCAACATTGTCAGCTTTGAGCTGCTCTTCAGTCACGTCAAAGACGGTCTTGAAAGACCAAGCGCTCTCGCCGATCCCTGTGACAGACTGTTGAGAATAAGGAAACGTCGTAGGGACCGCGCGTACATTGTACGTCAAACTCATGCAGGCCAATGAACTGAAGAGTGTTCAGAACCGGAGTCATATCGATGAGAAGACACAGAACGTACTGGATCGGGAATCTTCTTCAGCTTGAGAAGTTCGACATGCACGGTGGTTGGGAACGAGGAAACCTGTAGCCATTCTCCATCGTTGGTGCCCCGACCTCCGCCAAGTTGGGTGAAGGACCAGTCTTTCAGCTCACGGATCGTAGACATGGCTGGTAGTGGTAAGAAGCGAAGATCCGCACAGAATTAAAATCGGATTCGGTCGCAGCAAGATGGTCATCTGAAGTCCGGAGTGCTACCGGCTGCTACTCGCCAAGCTTCCGAAATTTGTCCGCTATACTGTACCCGCTAAACTTCCGACATTTGTCCGCCACCGTATCTAATCCGCGGACCGGTCACCCCGAGGTCGAGTAGGGGAAAGGCCAGACTAAGGCCAGCCTCGAATTGCGAAAGAATATGGTACTAATATGGTTCACAACTAGATTAGAGGATATATCTATAGCCCTTGGGCTCGCCTGCATCAGATTCACGCAACGCTCTGCGCTCATTGAGGCCCGCCAAGTGGTCTCTAAACATCCAACACATGCCCAACCCTAAAGTACTCGACAGTATACACACGGCAAAAGATTTCGAGTAAGTGGGTCCCCAAGTTGAGGGAAAAACATAACTGAAAGTACAGGTCAACATTGCGGGAGGCAGAGAAAGGGGGTAAACCACGTACGACCCGAATACATTGCCGAGGGACGAGACTGTGTTGATGAGAGCCAACCCTACGGCCCGTTTGGCAGGAGGTCTAGATATTGAACTACTTGCCCACGCCAGGAAACAGATGAATCCAGCGTACGATTGGGCTTGGCAGAACCTAGAACCACAGTCAGGTCGTAGCTCGGACAGAGATAGGGGATAGGGTGTACAGTGAGACATAGCGAACGAAAACGTTCATGCTTGACATAGCCATAACGAACCCCAAGATTCCAAGCACAAACGAAGCTGTGATATGCCAGAATCTTTCAGCATGTTGGTCTGAATGTCTGGAAGCAGTCCATGAGCAGACGAAGGTGCAAAATGGCAGCCAAGAGTACCTGGACAGAGATACCGCAGCGAAAGTAGCGAAAGCCCAGGGCGGTGCGCAAAGCAATAGAGTCACTTTGGTCGAATATCCCATGGTTGCCATCAGCGTCGGGAAGTAGGCGTTATAGGATAACGAGACGACGAGACTCGTAAGAGTAAGCGCTAACCACCAGACCTTACCATCGGAGACGGCGAGTCGGAGACCAGAGACTTGCTGCGACATGGACGTGTCTTTGTCGTACACACCCGTGTCTTCTTGTATACGTCTTATAGCCAACGCCTGCTCAGAGACAGTCAACCATCCAGTCGAGGTATGCGGGAAGTCGGGAAGTATGAACATGGCACAAATTGCAACGAAGATAGTGAGTCCGCCTTCAACAAAGAAGAGCCATCTGAAACCGATACCTCCAGTGAGCGGAAAGTATGAGAAGATAGACGTCAGCGAACCTCCACGCTGCATATCCCCAAACCCCTTCCATAGTATCTAAAATACCGGACGCTATCAGTGATCCAAAAGCGTTACTGATCAGACTTCCACATGAAAGCATAGCAGTCCTTTGAGAGAGTTCGGAGCGCTTGTACCATTTGGAGATTAGAAACTGAGTTATATGTCAATACGATGTGGAACAATTGAGCACGGAACGAATACAGACCAGAGCGCCAGGAAAGAAGGCGGCTTCCACAAAACCAAGAAAGAACCGTGTGGTTAAAGCTCCCAGAAAGCTGTGTTCAGTTCAAATATAGTCATGACAAGAAAGCAATGTGTACTTGGTAGTGAAGCCTATAACAGTATGTCAACCTTTTAAATCGTAAGAGCAGATTTCTGACCAGTTGACACCGAAATGGCACCCCATATAACCATGCATGCAGGGAGATAGAGCGACGGCTTGCCTATGTATGCCAGAAACATATTGCTGACCATTGAATAGTATGGTCAGCTACAGGCTTAGACCATACACAAAGATACTCACGATGGAATCTGCATCAAGAGGTATCCGACGTAGAGGACGGAAAGGATACTGGCGAATTGCGAGCCTTCCAGATTCAAATCTTTCTCGAAACCACGCAGGCGGGCCGCGCTGGACAGACCAATGAGCGATTTCGTCGCGTAGAGTGAGAAATTCAGTTACGCAGCGTTGTTTCGGTCAATGTCTGTGTAGCGGTAGGAGAAATTGAGCCAACGACACGACGGACGTTAGGATATCCTTGACCATACGTACAATTTAGAATGTATATCAACACAAGGATAGACATCCTTCGGTCTAATTTGCGCAGGAGGCGCTTCTCAAGACGCTCTCTAGCCTCTGGACCTCCGAAAGCAATGTTGGGGTCCATAGAGGTCAGAGACGCGTCCTCGTCATGATCATGACCTGTAGTTTCAAGTTGTTGTCAGACGAGCGCCCATAAACATGCTGCCCCGGTTGTCTTACCGGACCTCGAGTGCAGCAAAGGCGCTTCCTCTTCATCAACTCCTTGCATCCTGGGGCTAGTCGACGCTAGCCAGCGCTCAGTGTAGTACTTGATAAAGGTGTTGTCAGGGTCAATGACCTCGCGTGTACTTTGAATGATAACGATCAATTTGGCGGCAAACTGCGGCAAATCCATTTGACTTCTCCCCACGTTCACGTCTAGACTATGGCTGCATCTGCTCTACTCGTTGCCCCTACAACTCCTGCAGACTATCATAGAATAGTATCACCTACTCTGCGCGTCAATCCAGACCCTCAGGTGGCTATTCCAGTAGGCATTCTGGCATGCCAAAGTCTGTATCTCATTCAATTGCATTTCGTCTCTCTCGCTGAACGGCCGGTTCGATACGTACAGGAGACCCCCTTCTACGTGAACTGGAGACATCCGTGGTCAGATGTGTCCTATCTCAGCCTCAGGCACCTCTTGCTGGAAAGAAATCTAAGAAATCTGTCCTCGCGCCGACTCTACCTGACGCTCCTGTGCTTGAAGTCATCCTTCATGACACAGTCATCTTCCCGGAAGGAGGCGGACAGCCCACAGATACTGGGAAGCTAAAGACTGCAGATGGTAGTATCTGGGAGGTCGTACAGGCAAAGAGACATGGCGGACATGCTGTGCACTACGTTCGCGTCCCCAGTAATATAACTGCAGACGCTGCACTTATTAGCTTCTCTCCAGGAGCAAAGGTGACCGCTATGCTCGATGGCGCGGACTGGGACAGGCGATACGACCACGTAAGTGCTTGTTGGTCAATCTTGTCAGTCGAGTCATAGACATCATGCAGATGTCGATGCATACATCGCAACACCTGCTGTCCGCTCTCATGGAGAGCCGAATAGATCTCCCGACACTATCTTGGTCGTTGACAACTTATCCGAGCCCATGCTACGTGGAGGTTCCTCGTGGTATGACTTCGGAAGAGATCGCAGCCATACAGGCTGAAGCAAATCGCCTCGTTTTTGAAGGTCGTAAGGTTCACATTGAGGTGGAGGAGTTGGACCAAGACAAGGATCACACAAAGGTCATCACCCTCGAAAGCGGCAGAGCTGTTGGTAAAGGTCTGCCAGAGGACTACACTGGTGGCGTGAAACGCGTCGTAGTCATCGATGGTGTTGACAAGAATCCGTACGTCTATCCAAAGTATGCAAGATGAAGCTGATCGTTGATGCTTTGGTAGATGTTGCGGGACACACCTTCCTTCCATCCACAATCTCCAGCTCTTCATACTGCCACACACAGAAACCATGTCGCGATCCAGCACAACATCAGCTCGCCTATACTTCTTGTCGGGGCCCCGTCTTGTCGCACATCTCACCTCTACTCATGCTCTCCTGACAAGCACTTCATCAATTCTCAGCTGTGGCGGACCTTTGGTTCCTGAAAGAGTAGCCCAACTATCGGATGAACGCAAGAGAGCGGACAAACGGGCTCAAGACGTTGAGAATGAGCTCGCGACCATGCTTGCTCATGCCCTGGTAACCGAAGTCTCCAGCGCGGAAAGGATGTTCAAAAAGCATATCCACCGGACGGACGACTCCAGTAACGTCCTCGGCTTCTTGTCGTCCATCGGTCTTGTCTTGACAGACGAGCTCAAAAACAAGGGCATCATGACGGACTTTCTCGTTGTACTCTCTTCTTCTTCGTCTGCACAAAGTCACACTTCGACGAGTGTTGTCGTCGTCTTTGGATCGAAGGACAATCTCGTCAAACAGGCTGGAGATGCGCTGAAGGCAGACATGGGTGTGAAAGGTGGCGGGAAGGGCCCAAGATGGAGCGGGAAGGCTACTGGTGTTTGGAAAGATGCGAACGACGTTATCCTAGTGGAAATTCTGGCTACCCTCTAAGCATGACCTTGATAACAGAACCGACTGACTGATGAATCAGAGCGTTTCTTGACTCTCTCATGGCTCATGACTACTAGTGACTGTTGAGAGAGTGCCTGACTCCCAGACCCCCGTCGAGCCCGACTCGATGGATAGTACAGCTGATTACATGTCGATAGGCGGGTCCGAACGAAGTCATTGTTCGGCGAAGGTTGATATCTGTGATCTTGGGTCGCTTGCTAGTCTAGGCTTGTCGTCAATTGAGTGAGTGTGCTTTCTTGAGATCTTCAGAAATGAGTCTGCAGACCATGGGTTACAATTTGTAAGAGAGAAGAGATACAAATGGGTGACTGCTGACACCATGGAGTCCGCTCTGCGCTTGTTATGTTTCGCGAAGAGCGCATTACGACTCAACGAGACCCGGCCACTTAATTGGCTATCAAACTTTTGAACCCCGCCGAGCAATCACTTCGTGCAAGACGGGGACCCCGCCTATCAATCTGTAATCAGCTGTATCATTGGACCGTCTGACTGAGCATTTATGTTTTGTTTCTTAGCAAGCCAACCCGAAGAAGCCACCTGAAGGAACATGAGAAATTTCGAGTGCCATTCGGCCATCTCCAAAGCCGGGCCGGTGTACAACTTATAATGAAGTGGACTTCAGTGTGAGTATCGTCATTCAGCTTCCTTCCCATCCAATGCCTTCTGTTCTCTTCATCTTCACTTCTTGCGACACCAACCTCGTTGGAAAGCAGACTGTGCGCTTGGATTGACCCATACTTCTGCGCTTTGTGCTGATTGGGATGTAGGGATACTACCTCCCAGAGGCTGCCCATCCGTACTATGTTTTCGCGCCGACGTACACTGTAGACTTTGCAAGTCCCAAAGGCCCCAACCCTCCGGTTGATGAGTACAGCGTGCAGGTGACACTCACCGTTGCCTTCTCGCGTATTGCAATGCTAAACCCGCCTAGACGTTCAAAGACGACGACAGCGTCAAGTTCCTCCAAGACGAGGCCGTCAAGACCAAATTTGCCAACGCCAAGAAGCTCTCGGAAGTGAACCCAAAGGACTACGAAGTCATCTTCTACGTCGGTGGCCACGGCCCCGCCATCGATCTACCCAACGACCAAGATAACATCAAACTCGCGTCTGAAGTGTGTTTCTTCCGCACTCCTGATTCGTGTATTCACTGACTGTGTTCTCAGTTCTACCAGAGCGGAAAGATCACGGCTGCCGTCTGCCACGGTCCTGCGTAAGTTGGGGGTCATGTTGCCGGGTGTATATTGACTGGAATGCCACATTCTGTGTAGCGCACTCCTCAATGCCGTTGACGCCGAGGGTAAACCGGTATTTGCTGGCAAGAACATTACTGGGTTCTCCAACGTTGAAGAGATAGCAATTGACGCAGTCAAAGTGAGTCTTACGCGTAGGTTTCTTATGTGTTCGCTGAATTAAGATGATCGTCAGGCTATCCCTTTCTCGCTCGAGGACGAACTTGTGAAGAAGGGCGGCAAATATATCAAGGGCGAGCCATGGGCTGTGAGCGGAAATT
Source organism: Strobilurus luchuensis (assembly GCA_019915105.1). Classification (NCBI taxonomy): domain Eukaryota; kingdom Fungi; phylum Basidiomycota; class Agaricomycetes; order Agaricales; family Physalacriaceae; genus Strobilurus; species Strobilurus luchuensis. Next base: position 842,829 of record JAHLMJ010000007.1, on the reverse strand, counting down.
GTCGAAACCGAACGCATTGCTGACAGTCTTCCAGGTCAAGGTCGTGGCTGATGGCAACCTTTACACCGGACAGAACCCAGCATCTGGTGGACCACTGGCCAAGGCCGTCTTGGAGGCGCTGCAAAAGTAAACACAGACTGGCAAGAAAGGAAAATGTTGTACAATAAACTGCAAACAAGTCTGCTTTCACGAAATGATGATACACACAATTAGATATACACGACGGTCATGCTCCAGCCCTTTTTCAGTGTGAACCCGTTGAGGGCCTCTCTCGCGACTGCAGCCAGCTCTGCGGTCTTGAAGAGGACCTGGGCCACCTTGAGTGGTTCGCCAGAGGAAGATGGATTTGGTGATGGGACGACGCGTGTTGAGATGAAGCCGTCGTGACTGAGAGAGAGAGATCAATGGGACGGCAGATGGAGAACAGTGGGAGGACATACGGCTGGAAGAGGACAGAGAGCACGTCGTCTGTGACCTGCTCTGGCAGGTTGGTGCATAGCAAACGGGCTGTTGGGTGGTGGACTTGGGGAGGGAATACTTCGGCTTGTGGGATGTGAAACGGATGTATTTATTGGACAAGCGACACGACGTACAAGAGTAAGTAGGCGCTGCAGTCTCGTCAAAGTCGTCATCGATCTCCATCTCCTCGTCGCTGTCGTCGTTGTCGGGCTTGCGCTTGGCGTCGCGGGCGGCGTCGGGGAGGGCGTCGTCGGCCTTGCGTTTGAGCGCGTTGCCGTTCTGGAGGAGGGCGCTGGCGTTGACCGAGTTTGGCGGAACGAAGTTGGGGTCCTCGCGCTTGCTTGTCGCGTACGACTTTTGCTTTGCGTATGCTATGCGCTTGTCGGCGGTGAGCGGGTGAGCGGAAAGGAGTGCGGAGCGGCGTACCATGGGCTTGTCGTAGAAGACCATGCCATCGCAGGCGCGGAGGGCGGATGTCGCGCCGGTGAGGTCGCTGAAGACGAGAAAGGCCTGGCCGCGCAATGCCGGGCTCTTGGATGCGATGATATCGATGATTTTGCCGTAGGAGGTGAACAGCGCATATAGCTGCGTCCTGAGCTCGTCCTTGTGCACCTTGTCGTTAAGATTGTTGATGTACAGCGTCGCATTGGGCTGCGTCGACGACGACGCCATGAGCGGATAAGGCAAAAAGTCCTTGGTTCCCACGCGTGCTACTGTTGCTCTCCCTTGCCTCACCACCGCCAGAAACACCCCGACGGTCTCTGCAGGCCCTCACGACCCGCAACGCCCCGCTCTCTGCTGCGAAAAAGCCCGCCGCGTCGGTCGACTCCCGTTTCCCGCTTTTTACAAGACCAACGTGGGCCGATTCCGTGCTCCTTAATTGGGCACGTTGCTTTTCGCTCCTGCCGCCGTTCCACACAGCGCCCCCATGCTCTCTCTCGACGACGCCGGCTGGCTCGGGCCGTACATCACACCCTTCATCGCGCTGTCGTACCCGACCGCGACCCCGCCCAACCCCGACTCGTTTCCGGACTCGCAGTATTATGCTACCGGCCTGCTCGACTTGTGCTTTGTTGCTACTTGCATCGCCGTGATGGCCGTGCTCCGCGACGCGTTCAGGCTCTGTGTCTTTGAGCCCCTTGCCAGTCGCCGGCTCACTACGCTCTACAACACGAAACTACGCCGCGCGAATGGTAACGGGTCCCACAACGGGCACGCAAAGGCCAACGGGAATGGGAATGTCGTCCTGAATGGCAACGGCAACGGCAACGGTCACGTCGCGCCCTTGAGCCGCAAGGAGCGCCGCAAAATACACAGGAGCGTGTTGCGCTTTGCCGAGCAGGGCTGGCAGGCCCTGTACTATACCTCTCTGTGGGGCTTGGGCTTTGTGGGTCCTTTCCAGCGCGTCTGATGTCAACCCACTCATGCCACCCAGTACATCCACCGCAATGTCCCCACATCCGTACTCGATCCCGTCGAAGTATGGCACGGATACCCCCACGTCCTACTCGCTGGCCCGTCAAAGTTGTACTACCTCATCGAGACCGCCTTCTATATCCACCAGGTTCTAGTTCTGAACGCCGAGGCCAGAAGGAAGGACCACTGGCAAATGATGACCCATCACGTTATAACCGTCTTCCTTATGACCGCTAGCTTTTATTACAATCTCAGCCGCATCGGCAGTCTAATCATGGTGATAATGGATTGGTGTGACATCTTCCTTCCGGTACGCCACACAATGTAGATCCCATCTGTCAATCCACTGACTATTCTCGGATAGACGGCCAAGATGCTCAAGTATCTAGGATATCCCCAGGCGCTCTGTGACACGTTCTTTGGCATATTCATGGTCTCGTGGTTTGTAACGCGACATGTACTATTCATAGTGGCTATCAAAACGGCAATCGTCGATGCACCAAAGCTCGTCAACTTGCACTGGGATCCCGAAACGGGGCACTACCTCAGCCGAGGCTCGCTAAACATGTTCATCCTCTGTCTTGTCGCCCTCCAAGTGAGCGTTTTCCTGGATCAGTTTGTCTGGCATACTCATCTTCTCCAGATACTCCAAATAATGTGGTTTGTAACCATATGTGGCGTCGCATATAAAACCGTCGTCGGAGACGGCGCGACTGACACTCGCAGCGACTCTGAAGAGTGAGTTCAACTAGTATATTGCCAGCCATCGGGTTCTCATATTTTCTCAGCATGGGTGAGACAGAGACTGACAACGAGAAGGAGGACTAGAGGCTGGGAGTAGGGTGGATCCATTTTGTCGCGTTCAGTGATCTTTCAGGACACTTATACTAATAGAGCTCTATCCTGTAATATGACTCGAGCTGGGACGCATTGTACATAGACGCCTCTGGACTCAGCGGAATCGTCAAGAAGCGCAAGGAATCACGTGATACCCAGGGTCCTTTATCGGGCCGCATCACAGCTTGGCTTGCACAGTGACTTTGACCTTTGCCTCCCGCTCGACTAGAGGGCTTGCTCCCGACCTGTACCCTCTTGTCTTTCTTGTTTTCTGCTCCCATGATGGCATCGTTTATGAGCTATTTCGCGCCTCGCAAGGACCCAAAGCAGTCCGCACGAGATGCAATTGTCAGCCTGCGCGCCCAGTTGGCGATGATTGAGAAGAAGGAGGAGTACCTGCAGAAGAACATTGACGAGGACATGGCGAAGGCCAGGGCAAACGTGGTCACGAACAAGGCAGGTGCGTGCGCTGTGCTGTCTGGCTGCCTAGGGCCGTACATGCCGCTTACCGTGCTCGCGCAGTGGCGACGATGGCGCTCAAGCGCAAGAACCGGAGCGAGAAGGAGCTGGAGCGGGTGAACGGCACGCGGATGCAGCTTGAGAGCCAGATACACACGCTGGAGGAGGCCAATCTGAATGCGGAGACGATGCTCGCGATGAAGAAGGGCTCCGAGGCGCTCAAGGTCATCCACGGCAACATGTGCGTCGCTTGCTCTGGCTTGTCTAAGCACTCACTAATCCCGCACAGGAACATCGATCAGGTCAACGAGGTGATGGACCAGGTCAACGAGCAGCGCATGGTTGCGGACGAGATATCAGAAAGCATCTCACAGCCGACCGAGGCCATGGATCAGGCGAGTCATCTTATCCACTGGGACTTCCTCTCTCTGACAGATCATGTAGGACGAATTGCTCGCCGAACTCGAAGCGCTGGAGCAGGACGAACTCAACGATCGTCTAATGGCAGATCATGCCCCTGCCCACAGTCCGCCAACTGCGCTCAGACAGGGTACGCCCCAGTCCTCTGCGCGACTGGCTCAATGGTACTCATCTTATCTCTTTCTCTGTGCCAGGACCCGCCCCAGCTGCAGTCGAGGACGACGAAGAGGCCCAGCTGCGGCAATTGCAAGCGGAACTTGCAATGTAGCGCGTCGATGCATCTCTCCCACACCTGCTAATATACTCCCCCCACGGTCTCTTGTAGTTTTCTTTACCTGTTTTGATTTCTGTCTCAATATTGTATACTTGTAGTGACGACAAATGAACGACGAGTGGTGAACCATTGCTGTAAGAGCACGAACTAAATACATTGAGTTACAGTGGGTGGTATTGATGTCGATGAGGTTATGATGCCCGAGGTGATTGTTTAAGAGCACTCTGAATGTCTACACAGCAAATATTATGAGGATGACGACGCCCCTCCTATACAGCGCAGGCCCAAGACACGTCGTACATCGGACGTGAATCGCAGGGAGTCCAGGACAGGCAGCAGATCAAGTAGCGCCTCATCTGAAGGATCGTGAGTCCACCCTTCTATTGGAATGCCATTTGCTGGGGGATGCGTCCGTCAGGCTAAGGTGCACAGAGGATAAGCCGAGCAAACGAACCTTCATTAACGCGGTAACTGACCGGCGAGTTGTCGATCAGACAAACACGCGCCAGATCACTCTCCACGACGGAAAGATCCTTAGTATAGGTCCCATTAGGTAGTTGTGTACATGACTGCGATAGGCAGGCGTGAGTGACCAGACCGTGTATAACGAGAGAGACTTACATCTCTGAATAAGCGATTAGTGAGTATGCCCCGCCCTTGGTCTAGCCAGTCTATTACCGGATCCGCATATTCTTGCATCGATGCCGTGAATATGACCAACGTGTACCACCCCGACACCTGGATGCAACGTGAGCGTAAGTTTCGGTCAAAGAAAGCACACGTACTGTGCGCAGGAAAAAGTCGACAAACGGTCGCTTATACACATGATACAGCGTGCTCTTGCCGCCCAACACAACTTCTACTACATGACCCGGACCCTGCTTCTGCCTCGTCAATGCCGCCAGCCCAAGAAAGCCCGAGCCAGTTGACGACGCAGAATATGGGCGTGACGTGGAATGAATCAGCGTCTCATCGAGGTCAAGAACAAGTGTTTTGGGGAGATGAAACGGCGTTCGGCGCGGGGGTGCACCGGGGGTAGAGGCGCGGGAGCTGGAGACATCGCGCGGCGGCGTCGCCAGGTGCGTGTTGCTCTGCACGACGGGGCCTGAGTACGAGCGATGCACCGCGTGAAGTGGCGGATCACGGAGCGGGATGGAATGCAGTGGGGAGGGCGGTAACGATTCGTCGGTTGTCTCGTCGTCGGTCACGTCCTTCTCGAGCACCTTGACGGGAGCGGCGGCCCTGGTGGCAACAGGATACCACCCAGTGAGCGACATCCAGGCGGTCTGCAGTGCGTCCCACGCCAACGACAGGACGCGGACAAAGAAGATGCGCTTGAGGAGCGAGTGGAGGTTGTCGTTGCTGGGCATGACCTGGAGCTCGGGCGTCGGCGAGTCTGGCACGGCGGCCTGCTTCTTGGCGATGGTGGTCAAGAATTGGGACGGCGACGAGTGCGAGCGTTTCGCTGGGGTGCCCGGTCTGGATGGGGGCGAAAAGAGGAAAGACTTGGTCGACCACGTCTTGACGCGCGGCAGCGGCGTCTCGGTTGGGGAACGTCTGCGGCGGTCAACCTGGTACGGGTTATGGCGTTCCGTCGTGGGCGTCGATGGCGGCGTCCGCGAGGCCACGACGTCGAACTGCCGCGACAGATAGGCGAGCGAGTTCATTGTCGGCGACGACGACGAGCTCGACCCGGAGACAGTGGGCGACTATGGCGGCGGATCCGACCAGCAAAACGGGCTGCTTGACGGTTTGGGGAGAGATGGGGTAAGGATTATCGCGAGATGCCGTGGCTGTGTTTTGAGCGTGATTCTCCCCACGCAGCCGCCGCGTCCCCAGCCATGCAGTCGTTTCATGATCGTTCTCAATCGTAGATAATACACCATTCAAGACTATCGAAACAATCCACGTCAATGTCTTTCGTCTCCCCCAACGTTTGTGCCACCTTGGTCCTGTTATTCTCGCGTCTACGGATCTCACAGTCAGATGAACGTGCTCGCCGCACACTCAATCACTCACTTGACCTGGGCAGCGGCGCTTCTCCTCTGATGCTCGTTTCTGTACACGTTGTGCACTGTCTACACAGGCCTACATCAGTACTGGTGCAATCACACTACTCTGGTGTGCTCACATATAAAAAGTAGTAACGTTACCGTAGACACGGTAGAAACACACGTTCTCGCTGCCAAAAGTCCGCCTGACATGCGTGAAGAGTAACGGCGGGATGAGGTCAGCCGCCTGTTGAGCTCGATCCGGAAGAATTTCCATTCCTGGACACGCTCGCTCGCCACACTCTGATTGAGTGTGCACACTCCTCCGTGACAATGACTTCAGAGTGAGAGTACTTCTTTCCGGACCTTCAAGAAGGCAATTGGGCCTTATGACCAACTCACGGGACCTCACCGACCGTCCCACTTCCTGGACCGACGTGTTGCGAGTCCCTGTTATTCTTGACCTATTCCTGACTACCTACCGACTATGTGTCCGTACTTGTGATGATAGAGTACATTCAAAATATATCAGAACCAAATGTCTTACCTCTGAATTGAACCGCGGACCTCCAGAACAATGGCAGATCCATGCCGCACTGCCGAGCGCATGCTGCCTTTTTGGGAGAACAAAGGCGGGCTGCTCATATTGAGGTCAAACCGTTACCACCTGCAGCGAAAACGTTACCACCGCCGTCACTAGCGCAGGTGGTAACACTCATATATATACTACATATGCAAGCACCGCGGCTCCCGCGCAGGTCACAAGTCCGGTTGACAGAGGACGACCTTTGATGCCTTGCAGTTGGCCAAGGTGCATACGGTAAAAGTTGCTGAGTGGTATGGGGTTCATTGAATTCTCACTGCCTTACCCCACACCTCGAATATAAGGCATCGTTGAACGCCCCAGAGCCCCGCGCGCTCACGTCTAGAAGTGCCGGCGATGGGTCTGGCCAGACCCGTGACGCCACGCCAAACATTCACTTCACGTCCTACTCGGAGCCTCTGTCCGAGTGGAACCATCTCGATTTCATCAGGTGACAACGTACACACGCTTTATACCAGGTATCTAAAGCCTTTCGGGCCCTTGAAGCCTTTTCGTTCGTCCTCTTCGTCCAGCTTTCTGTTGAGCGAGATCAGATGCTGTCTGAACACCCACAGCATCAAGATCGATACACCAAACGTCGAAATGCATATGGCGTAGGAATTCCTATACGATGGGCCCCACTGCGAAGGCCAGACGTATCTGGACTGAATTAGATGGACCTTCCGGATAAGAACACTCAATGAACGTACGATCCAGCTACATTGCCTAGTTGCGAGAAGGCATTGATTAAAGCCAACGCAACAGCACGTTTCGAGGGCGGTCTAGGGAACGTATTGCTTATCCACGCGTACATGACAATGAAGCCAGCGTAGCTTTGGGCCATCAAGAATCTACGGGAGATATAATTAGTTTGAGCCGCGACCAAAGTGCATGCTGATGTGGCGCACAATGATACATATCGTGCCGCTGTGTTCATAGTCGAGATTGCGATTATGAACCCAAGTATACCAAACATGAACGGAATGACTGTGTGGTAGAATCGCTCCCCGGTCTTGTCGGAATGTCTACATATAATGAGACAGAAGTATGGAAAAGGTAGAGTTAAGGGCTGACCTTGATAGCACGAACGCCACAATGGTTGTGAAGATGAACGGTGGCGCACATAATACCAAGGACACGGTAGTGTTGTAGCCCATGGTCTTACTCAAAGTCGGAAAGTAGGCATTGAAAGACAGACCGACAACCTGCGCTGTCAAAACCAGTGCCATCCACCACACTTTCCAGTCAGTAAGCGCCAGGATCAATCCGGCAGCATGACCGGTCCCTTCTGTTTCGTCCTGATCTCCGACACCGACATCCTCCTCCATACGCTGCATAGCAAGTTCCCGTTCCTGAGGCGAAAGCCATTTAGTTGTGTCAGGAAAATCTGGGAGCACGAATATGGCAATGATTGCGATAAAGACGGTCAGGGAGCCTTCAATGTAGAAGAGCCATCTGTGTGTGTGTGCACTTAGTTGAAGGAGTATCACCGGGGAGGAATAAAATGGACTACCTCCATGCTGCATGCCCGAGCTTGCCATTCATGCCACTCAGGATGCCCGAAGCCATGAGAGCGCCGAAAGCATTACTGATGATGTTTCCACAGTAAAGAATGGCAGTGCGGAGACCAATCTCATCGCGTTTGTACCACTAAGCACAAAACGGTCAGTAAATAGAGTCGAATTCAAAGAACAAACACGCAAACCTTGGATATCAGGAACAGGGCACCGGGGAAGAACGCCGCCTCGATAAAGCCCAGGAAGAAACGGGTCAGAAGGGCTCCGGTGAAGCTGAGAAGCGCGAAAGGTCAGGAACCGAAAGTATCAGCAGACAGACAGTGCTCGCTTTTTCGTGATCCCTGCCAATACATTAGTTGATATGTCTCGGAGACATCGGAAGAAGGCATACCGGTCAAGGCAGAAATGGTGCCCCACACGATCATACACGCAGGGAGATACAACGACGGCTTCCCGATGTAATTGAGGAACATGTTGCTGACGCTTCGTCAGCTATCATCTACGCGAAGAAAGAAAGCTGACATACGATGGAACTTGCATGATAATGTAGCCAACGTAGAGAATTGAGAGTAGAGTGGCGAACTCCTCGCCCTTGAGATGAAGATCCTGCTCAAAGCCGTGAATACGGGCCGCACTGGAGAACATGAATCCTATCAGTGAGCAAAATGGCGCGCTCCCTGGTACACATGACGTACCCAGCATTGTTGCGATCTATCTGTCAAGGATGAGTATGAAGATTGAACATGCACGCCGAGGGTAGAGACTTACATAGTTCAGGATGTAGATGAAGATGAGGACACTCATCCGCAGGTCGACCTTCCTGAGGAGCTTCTTCTCGAGCTTCTTGCGCGCTTCATGCCCGCCGAACTTGGCATCTGGGTCGTCAGAGCCCTTGAGTTCGTGCTGGATATGCTCGGGATCCGCTTTCTCATGGGAGGAGGCAGACATGGCAGCGAGAGCAGAGAAGGAGCTCGAAGACAAAACCCCATGACCCTCTTATATATATACCTTCCAAGCGGAGCAAGGCATCGCGAAATCCTCATCTGAGTCATCATGATGGCTGGAAGAAAGTCGGCTCTTTCGATTAGGCCCGCGACCACCTCGGTCCACAGCACGTGCTCTGCTTTGAGCCGGATTTGGCGGATGCCGCCAAATCATCCTGAGCACTTTTCTCGGAGTCGTAGCGTCTCTACCTCGTAGAAAAAGTCAAAAAGTTCAATATATGAAAGATGCTTGTTTTTGAAACCCAAGCAACAAGTTTTTTCAAGTGCAACACTGCGTCTCTCGAGCTCTTGGCCATCTCGAGGTCAAACGTGCATCTCAAAAAAGTTAACGTTGTTTTTGCTGTAAGTAAAAGTTGCTCAAAATGTGAAGATAGGAAACTTTTATCTAGTGGACTTTTGGACTTTTTGAGAACCTACAGGCGGGATGATTTGGGTGCATTGATCCGGCTTCAGTGCGACGGTGCGACCAGCCCAAGGACCAGCCGCTTCGCAAATGCAAAGCGCAGCCACGTGGTAGAAGCGGATTATCTTTCGATTTGCCTTACGGCAATCCGGAATCAAGTAATGTGACTGATGTCGACGCGCGGTAGAACGTGTTGTTTGGCGGCGCTTGCCGTTCGTTGAATATGGACCACCATCAAGCGGCCGCCCTCGCGCTCATTGCCAGGCTGCCGGTGCTCACCAAGGACGACGTCGACGTCGACGAGTCATGCGGGATCTGCTTGATGCCGTTCTCCCAGTGTTTCGATGGTGTCAATGGCGATGAGTCTAAATCCCATCCCGAATCCGGCGTTACAGTCCTGGAACGTTGCGGCCATATCTTCTGCAAGAAGGAGTCAGTTCTGCTCGCTCGCCATCATCTTGACACTCATCTTCTCTTGCCTCCAGTTTGGCAGAGTGGATACGTACTTTGGCAAGTTCTACTGACATCCTTCTGTCCTACGTCATAATATCATGTTCATTGTAGCACGGAAGTTGCCCGGCCTGTCGTGATGTCTTCTTAGACATACAGCCTCGCTCTGAATCCGACGACGAGTCTTCTGATGGCGGGGAGTACATTCCGGAGGACGATGAAGATGACTTCTTCATGGGCACCGACGAGATGGAAATTGACGAACTGGAGGACATCGATGATGCATTTGGGTCTGAACTCGATGTGGACCTCATAGACGTTGATTTGGACACTTACCGTAACTGGGAATTGCAAGAGGAGACAGAGTGGGGTCTTACCGATGGCGAGTCAGAGTCTTCCCCATCTGAAGGCGACATGAGCTGGAACGATGCTGAGCCTATCCGTAAGCTAAAGCTGCATATCTACTGGGTCTTTCTCATGCAGTCTCCTTCCAGCTGACGACGTTGATATTGTCGTTAGCGACAACGAGGGTGACCAGGCGATATCCGGCGACCGTGGACGACCAGTCGAGGATGAGGAGGCGAAATAGAGCAGCGCCTCTAAGGCTCTCGCCAATTTTTATTAAGTTATATTCTTCGCCTCTTCACATTGTAACACGAGAGGATACACATTCTGTAGCACAACCAACACATTCCTTCCTCCCAAGCTAGTCACTTCAAGTAGGGTTATGCCACATCACATATATATGTAGTTCTATTCCTTGGCTATCAGTAGACAACCCTAATGCCTTGTCGCCGTGTAGCTCTCACGACCTATCCGTTCGAGTTCACCTTTCAATATTCTGAGTTTCTTTGCCATATCCTTTGGCCCACTCGCTGAGTGCGCAATGGGCGCCCTCGGGACACTGACTTTAGTTTCCGAGTCCGCTGTGAGAGTTGATTCGAGGGTAGCCAAGTACGCGGCGCAATTCCAAAAAGAGTAGCTGGCCACCTTGGCCACAGTGGACGGATCGGCCAGACCATCGTTGGGAGACTGAAGTGGCTCTTCAAACACCAGACTGTCTATGGCCGCGAACGCGCGAAGAAACAGCCCAACCTCATTGATGTGGTCCCACAGGAATGCCCGCAATTTGAGGCGCTTCAATCTCAGGTGCCCCAAACCGTAATGCCCGAATGTCCCGACATGAATAGACGACAACGAGAGGTATCTGAGGTTGGAGAACCGTGTCATGGGTAGGGTAGTAGGCAGGGACTGGGGGCTTCCACAGCACGCAGAATATATGAAGAATCTGATGCTTTCGTCCACTCTGAGGTTGTCAGCCGCCTCCCCCAGTTGATTATCCCAGTCGAACCCTGTGATGAACTCCTTCAGCTCACCAGGTGAACGTATGAGCAAGAGGCCAGTCTTGGCAATTGAAAACCACATTGTCTGGCCGATTTCGGGACAGATAGAAGGTGCTTGTGAGGCAATGGCGAGACTTTGCTGGGCAAAAAGCTGTTCGTTGTCTAGAGGTCGAGAGAAAGGGAAAAATTCCTCGCGGTAGAGAGAGCGAAGACTGGACAATGATGGTGAGCCTTACCGGACGACGCGGCTTGTGTTGTGGCTTACTAGGTCAATCGCAGGTCTCCGCATGCTGAATCACTACGGTGGCATATTAGTCAAGCCGTTCAAGACGTACGTCGAAGGGGACCCACCAGGCTTTAGTAATAGGCTCGGTGCCTGCATGCTCCCTTGCTTGACGAATGGTGGCGATGCGGTGACTTCGAACACGCGAAAACGCAAGGAAAAGAGTCTCCAGGATATCGGGAGGTGGATGAGCGAACAGACTGTCCACCCGGTTTCGCGTCGCTGAATCGTGCTCCCCACCTCCGAGCTTCTTCAATAGATCCAGAATCCTTTCTGCAAAGTCTTGTTGAATTCCCAGGGCATCAAATGCCAGCGCATAATTCCTGTCTTCTGGGGTGTCAAAACGAACTCCGCGACTCTTTCCTTTCCTGCTGCTGCTAGCCGACATCACGCTGAAGAATTTGAGGCAAGAGGATCAGAGCCACAATTCAACTGCTGTACGGCTGATGATGGGAGTCCCACATCGTGACAACCACCCTTTTATAGTGTCGTGAGGCGTGGGTTTAGCTGTTAAGAACTCTTTGGAGCCTCATGCCTGATCAGGGATCTGGACGGGACACAGCCTTGAGCGGGCACTATAGTAGAGCGTATCGATCCGGAATTATGCCATCCAAAAGGGTGACATGGATATCGATGATACAAAGATTTCGCTATGAGCTCAGCGTGGAGAGAAGCCGCCAGGTTGTCTTGAGACTAGCGCTTACGTGGCTGTGGCGTTGAGTTCCGAATTAGGATGTTACCTGGTGTAAACGTGAAAAGTAAGTAGTCTATAGATGTTGGGTATATAGTTTGTATATCGCTATCTCCTTTTCCCAAGTACCTTTGTGAGACTCGACTTAATCACGCCGACGGCCTTCTCGGTTTCCTTGCGAGTCAGCGCACTGGTGAGTGCCAATCGAATGCTCGGTTTGGGCTCAACCATCTCCATCCCGCGCAGCCGCTTGGCCTTCATAATCATGACTCCCTGAGAAAGAGCTTCGTCGACCACAGCCTGCAGCAGACGTTCTTCCTCGTCAATATCGAAGTCTTGGCCGTCCCGAGATTTGATAGACATGGGGTTGGACACGACACGTTCGGCAGCAGATGGGAGTAGGAAAGAGCGGGTGTTCTTGATGTAGATGTGAATGACAGGCGAAGCGGGATGAGAAGGGATGGTGATGCAGTCCATGCGATCTAGGATGGCACGAGCAGCTCTGACGTTGTCCTGAAGGCCTTCGAATAACGACGGGGTCGAGCACAGGATGTCAATTGCCTCGGAAGATGTTGCAGCAAGCAGTGGAGGTAGAGCAGCCGAAAATATCAGTCCCGCACCATTGATGCGCTAGATCAAAGTGTCTAAGTGCCGTTGAAGACTCTGAATATCTTCTTTCATACCTGGTGCTCAATAACGTACGGTGAGCCAGCACAGAAACCGCCTCCAGTGCATAGTCCGATAGCCATACTAGCGACCAACATGTCGACTTCGGTTGCCTAGAAGGAGATATATGAGATGTAGCAGAAGCTGACAGGAGTCAGAGCGCACTGGAACATTGTAGAGCTCGGTCAGCCCACGGCCAGTGCGACCAAGAACACCAAACGAGTAAGATTCCTCCAACACGAGACGATATTTGTATTTCTTCTTCAATTCAATCTAAGTGTTGTTACTCGTCAGTAAGACGCCTCATGAGTCGGAAACTTTGGTGTACCAGCTTGGGAAGATCAGATATTTGTCCGTCCTTCTCGAATAGTCCTTCCGTTACAATGAAGCGTCTGGGTACCTTACCTCCTTTCTTTCGGCGTTCCTTCTCGATGAGCTTCAAGACATCCTCTAGACTTTGGAGGTCGTTGTGGTCATACCAACGAACCGCGCAACGCGAGACTGCAATAGCCCTCTGGATAGGAAACGAGACGCCACGGTCAGCGACAATGAGGTCACCCCGCTTGGAAAAGGCTGGTATGACAGAGCTTATCGTAACGTTGCCCTGAGAGTACACGACGGCGGCCTCAGCTCCAAGGTACGCAGCAAGATCCTTCTCTATCTGCCCGTGAGCAACTAAGATTACAGAGAAATGAGCAAAGAGAAAAAGTGAGAATCCATATAATAAACGTACCAGTACCGCCATAGAATTGCATGGGACCACAGCTGCCTACACCGAACTGACGAAGAGCTTCAATGCCTCTAGCCTTCATGCGATCATTGCCAGAGAGACCGGTGAAGTTGAGGCTGCTAAGGTTGGTGACCTGGCCGGCCCCTTGGATTTGGGGCTTGGGTCCATTCTGGCCAACAACGACGGGGACAGCATCGAGTTCGTACTGTGTGCGTTCATTAAGAGGTTCAGTGAGCGGCTCTGGATCCCACTCCTTGACGAGATCGTCGACCTCCTGAGTTCAATTGAATGGTCGGTCATACAAATCTCATAAATACGGAGAACGCACCGTGTTTGAGAACTCAATGAAATGTTTTCCCGACTCGTCTGCACGCGTTCGCGACTGGAGAAGCGTGCGAATCACCAGAGCAAAGAGAATGAGTTCGAGCAGGGTGCGGCCTGGGTCGTTCTGGTGCGAGCTGCGTATATAGCGCTCGATGACTGCTGAGCCGGGCAGGCGGTAGAAGGCGCGCTCGGCAGCGAGCAGAGAGTTGGTCGCGTAAGAAAAGACCGGGTCGAGGCGGGCATATGTGTCCATGGCTGCTTCGTCGGCGAGGAGGACAGCAACGACGATGCGGGCAGGAAGCAAGCCTGGTCGTGGGCCTTGGGCGAGACTCGAGTCGCGCAATTCCCCTGACGTGATCCCCGGATCGTGACTCAATCCTTGTGTGTAATTTTCTGGTTTGGACATTGGCGTACAGCAGGCGTACAGAGTACTACAGACTGCTTGACCATAGCTTGACCAGGCAACAAGTCGTCAATCTTGCCATCATTGTCAGTCGTGCATGCCAGCAGACCAGCAGGGGTTCTGAATCTCAGTGCGTGATAAGGAGAAGATCTGGATATATCGGCCTCAATGATGTCTCGCTGGAAAGGTAGATCTACAGGCACATGTTCCCTGTCTTTATTTGAGAGCAACGACGCACGTTTGAACAACTTGAATTGAAGACCTTCGTGCAGTAAGTAGAAGTTGCTCACGGAGAAAGCTTCCCATCGCATTCGACTCAATCTCGTTGCCCCTCTCAAGGTATCATGCTCCTTCATCTCTGCCAGCAAAGATCGACAACACAGAGAGCAGCCATCGATTCATCAGCTTCTGTGCAAGTCATCTGCCAGACTCAGAGAGAGTAGGTCTGATAGGCTGAGCTCAGGCTGAGTTTGATGTGCGTCGTACAACTCGAGCAGAGGTGAACTTATCTAACACGTGGCTATCTATCATCGCACTCAATTCCGCCTTGCCTCCGTCCATCTACTACAACAATGTCGTCCTTCTTCGGCCTGTAAGAGAATGGATTGCAATACAAGCTACCATCAGATCTAAACACAACCAGAGGCAAAACCCGCACATTCAAGCCCAGAAAGGATGTCCCCGAAGGCACGAAACAGTACCAACTGCGTAAATATGCCGAGGCTACTTTGGTGCGCCACAAGTCCGCTCGCGTCTGGCCGATATCTCACTCCAGGGTAGGGATCTGGCAATCTGAGGCTCGCGGTGCAGCTCCCCGAGGGCGAGGACACCAACGAATGGCTGGCAGTGCACAGTGCGTTCCCCATCCCATCTCGTCATTGATGCGCCTGTCGACGAGCCCCGGCGCGCAGCCGTCGACTTCTTCAACCACCTGAACATGCTCTACGGCACTGTGACCGAGTTCTGCACGCGCGAAGAGGTGAGCGGCTTGGCTTCCGCTAGGCGACGCAGTCTAAGCCACTTAGTGCCCCATCATGTCCGCTGGCCCACGGTACGCGCACTCTGCCCGTCTCCACTCGCTGTCCCCGTGTAACGCCTAGTGCGCAGATACGAATATCTGTGGGAAGATGGCGACAAGTATAAACGCCCCACTAAGCTGCCTGCCCCAGACTATGTCGATGCACTTATGAACTGGGCGCAGAACCTCCTCGAGAACGAGGCCATCTTCCCCAATAAGATTGGTAGGATCTGTCCATCTAGGTTTGATGCACGATTAACCTTGCGTCAGGCGTGCCATTCCCGAAGAACTTCAGAGATACGGTACGCACGATCGTGCGACGGCTCTTCCGTGTCTACGCGCATATATACAGCAACCACTTTGACCATATATGTGCTCTCGGTATAGAAGGTTTGTCCCTGCATGATAATGCTCCATCTGTGTCATGACTGACACCCGCCGTAGCCCATCTCAATACTAGCTACCGGCACTTTTTCCTATTCATAAACGAGGCAAGTGACTTCGACACTCTCACGACTAGCCAATGACGCGCATCGCCTAGTTTGATCTCGTCGATAAAAAGGAACTAGCTCCCCTGGATGAACTCAACGAGGCTATCCTAGCCGAAGATAAAGTACGATAGGCCTTCCAGCATATACCCCATCCCAGTTGTGTCCAATCGAGCCAGACATGATTTTTGAGTCAAGATTACATTCAAGTACAAGCCCATGCTGTGTGTATGTGTGAAGACAAGTAGAAAAATACAATGGAAAGCGTGTGTGTGCGTGTGTCGAAGCGATAATGTTAGAATCAAAGGGACCATAAGCTATAAATACGCGTGAAAACCCAACAAGAAACGAGACAAAAAAAGAAAGTCCGGTGCCAACTGAGAGCGTAACGTATATGAAGTATACAGTTTGGAGTTCAACGGAAAATCGTGGATGTGGGAGAGATTATGTGCATGCGATGCGTGGATGTTGAGAGGAAGCACGAGAGCAGGATGTTGATACAGATTGATGACCGATGGATGCGCGTTTCTACGAGGCGGGGAAGACAGCAGTCGGGGAAGATAAGCGTCCCGGCTGACGGGTCTTGAGAGAATACAGGATGTGGCACTCAGATGGTTCGCTGTCGATGCATCAGATCGGACAGAACTTAGAGCGTTCTAAATGAGTACTCACTTTGACAACTGACCATTGTACAACGAGATTTTTGACTCGCTCAGTGAGCGACATTCGGCAAAGCTCGCAGGGTATGCGGTCCGCAAGAGGGCCCAGGGCGGACTCCAGGCTGCTCACAGACAGATCTGAAGGCGATGCGATCAGTCAAAGTGGCATAGAAGTATAGTTGATGAAAAGTACGTACCAGGCCGTGCATCCCAAGCCAGATAAGCGGAAGCAAGGGCCCAAGCCCGGGTCAGCTTCTTTTGTTCGTCAAAGCCGCACCGTCGGGTCGGAGGATGCGGCGGGGGCGGCGGAAGTAGTATCCGCTTGAGGGCATCCACCCGGCCCATGTGCAGGAAAAAGAGACGCTTGAGATATTTGGGCCCGATGCGATCAGCGAGGTCGTCACTAAGGCTGGAGAGCGGGTACGAGAGAAGATGGGAGGAAGAGGATACAGCGAGGTCATGAAGGTCGTAGCAAGACGCCAGCGCGTAGAGCTCGATTGGAAATATGGGTGCCTGGGACAAGAGATGGTTGAAAAGATGCGTCTGTGGATTGACGTAGGTTTTTAGATCGAGTCCGTATGCAGGGAAGAGGTGGACAGCGGCGGAGAGGATGTCAAACGAAGGTGAATAATGGGTACATGACATGTCGTAGAGCGTATGCAGGATGATGTTCAGGACGGGCGACGAGTCAGGCGCGTGGATGACCGACCCGGTGTCCTTGACGACGGCGGGGAGCAGGTTGCGGAACCGATTGGACGAGGCGCCGAGCAGGATGGATGAGTGCACGTAGAAAAAGACGTTGTCCTGCGTGAGCAGCGTGACGTCTGGGGGCAGCGAGTGGTGCTGGGCGCCAGGATAGAACGTCGTCGACACGGACACATACATGTTGGAGTCCTTGGGGCCGGGCGAGTCGTCACACACGGGTGAGCTGTTCATCGAATCCTGCGCTGTGGTCAGAGTCGCTCGGAGGCGAGCGCGATTGGGAGCAACTCACTGGTGGCGTCGGCATCTGCGTGAACGACGGTCGTCGGGCGCCCATGTCGCCGCGTTTCGGGGGTGGAAATGCGTCGAGGCCGTCCGAGTCGTACGAAGCCGGCGAATAAGGAACGTCCCAGTCATAGGCGTCCATACTGGCGTGGTGTGCAGGCTGCGCAATGTCGACGACGCTGCCCGTGTCGTGGATGGCGGACGTCATGCAAAGGGCGGGACAAGATGGGGGCAAGAAAAGAAAGGCAGGCTGACGGTGGAGACAGAGAAATGAGGGAGTGGGACTTTATGAAAGTGTGGATCATTGCGTCATGCCTGTGTGACTGGCTGTGACTAACTATCACAAGCTGCGCGTATACGAGCCTACGTCCTGGCCACTCTACCATTCTGTCCTGCCTTGCTCTCCGTGCCGTAGCTGTTTGCCGCTTGCCGCTTGGCCTGCTGCACTTTTTCTCGCTTCCCAAAGTCTGTGTCGTGCAGTTCCTAGAAATGACGTCAGGGGACCCTCCCGGAGATGTGCGCGCTCTCACCATGTTGGCCAGCCGCTTGGCCGTCGATACGGCATTCAGCTTTTCCAGCACCTTGCTCTCTGGCAGAGTCATCTCAACCAGCTTCATGTCTTTGCAAGGCCATGTCAGAGCTTAGAGTTTTCTGTGGAATGGAACTACACGCACTGATGCGTGCCTCAATTCCAAGCACGCGTTCTTCATCACGTTCCGTAACAAAACTGATAGCCACACCACTTTTCCCCGCGCGTGCAGTACGTCCGACCCTGTGCGTGTATTCCTCCGGCTCTTGCGGAAGATCCCAGTTGATCACCATCGCCACATCCTCGATATCGAGTCCTCGTCCGCCTACGTCCGTCGAAATCAAGACAGGAACAACGCACGACCGGAAGAGTGACAGGGATGACAGGCGCTCCCGCTGTGTAAGGCGCGAATGCAGCGCAGTGCTTCGAATCGACAGAGTCTTGAGTACAGCGGTCAGATACGCAGCCGTGCGAGGCCGATTGCAGAATATGATTGTCGGCGGAGGTTGCACTGGAGGTTCATCGTCGTCTATTGGATTCGTCGGTCTTTTCTTGCTTGCGCGTCCCTTCTGAGGTTTGTGCGATGCTTTGACTGCATCCGGAGGCGCGCGTCGCATCGACAGAGTTTCTTCGGGCGGGTTACATAGCAAGTAGAACAGGTACGACTCCCTGACATGGGAAGGCACAAGTAGATAGAGCTGTTTCAGCGTCGAGACTGTTTCCACACTTGGAGAACGGTGAGTGTTGCTTCCGCAATATAGAGCTCTGGCACTTACTTCTCGAGCATTCTATGGATGAAGGGTTTCTGCTTCCCAGGCTGTGGAGGGGCGGCGGCTACGCCCTCGATGGAATCCGTTATTGTGGCCGTGAACAGACAAGTCTGTCTTGATCGCGGTAGAACAGCAAATAGGCGTGCGAGCTCTGGCGCAAACGTCGGGGTGAGGAGACGATCTGCTTCGTCAAGAACCTAGATCAATCGTCAGAAAAGCACTTGTCCCAGGGGCCTATTGCCGCACAACATACCAAGAACTTGACTCTTGAAAGATCCCACTCCTCATTGCTGCTATTGAGATGATCCACGAGTCGTCCTGGTGTGGCTACGACGACATGCGGTCGATTTCCCAGTTCTAGACTCTGTGCCATCATGTCCATGCCGCCGACGATCACTGCAGTGCGGATATTCAGTGCGGCGCCCAAGACAGCGAATTGTTCAGATATCTGGAAAGCTAATTCTCTGTATATTCTAAGCGAGATGACAGTGGAGGCAAGCATGAAACCTCACCTTGTTGGAGTGAGTACCAGCGCGAAAATTCCGTACGGGTCGATCGAGAGTTTTTGTAGAATAGGAATGGCGAACGCTACGGTCTTTCCAGAGCCAGTTTTAGCATTACCTATGCAGTCTCTCCCTGTTTCTCGTAAGTAGCGTATCTCGAGGTAGTATGAAGGCTCGCACCGGATAGCAGTACGGGTATGCACGCCGCTTGAACCTCGGTGGGTGTTCGAATTGACATGCGGTTCAGGGCGGCTTGTAACGGCGAGGAGATGCCAAGGTCGGCGAAGGATGTTGGCGACGTCGGCCGTACCTTTCCTGGCGGCGGGGCAGCCAGTGCGGATTTTGGTTTGAATCTGGAGAGTGTCGACAGAGCATCGTCTTCTATGATGTGTGCTCTGAGCTTGAGCTCATCCGAGCCGACTTCGTCGTCGGTGCTGCTGTCGTCTGCGTGGTCGCTGTCGGACTCATCAATCAGCAGCGAGGATTTGCGCCGCTTTGCAGGGCGTTGGGAAGGGAGTTGGTCAGAATCCAAGGACCGCTTGATCAATGACATTTTGAGAGAGAAAAAGTGTAACAACGCGTCACACAATGACATCGACATAGATCGACATAGTCATAGTACTGCATCATAGTGCATCATGGCCGATCTACCCGTGCCAAGACTCGCCAAGAGTATAGCTTTCAACAGGCTTTCAAGTACACTCGTACTCATCGTATGTACAAGTATGTTTACCATCATTCAGTATGACCCCCTTCTAAGCCTGGAATGTCCCCACTGTCGATAATATCAGGAGGAAAACCGCTCTCAATTCCTCGAAACCAACTCGAATCACTTGGCATGCCAGGGACTTTTGTGAGTCAGTCATAGCGAGCTCCCCTCACAACGAGAAAACGAAACTTACAAAGATCTGGCACCATCCCATCTGACATCAACAATGCGTTCATGAATTCATCCAGCGATCCTGGATCCTCTAGAGGCACAAAATCCCAGCCCCCCGCCAAGTCGTCCGACGGAAAAGGCATTTCCCTATTGGCCGCTTGCTCGCCTGGTGGTACTATTGAGCGCGCGCCTGTGTCTTCCACATTGATTCCCGCCTCCTCCTGAGTGCGCTTTCTCGTAGAAGGAACCTCAAATGCCGGGTCCGGGTCCACGCCTGTGTGGCACAGTCCACGTATCACGTCACTGCATCACGAATGAGTACATGGAAGTATCCGAGACGTCGACGAAGGACTCAACTGATATCTTCCGGCTACCTGGTAGCGTGTTTCGTAGATGGCAAGAGTTTCCAGACATTTCTTGATGTCTTCGACAGGCTGGTTCGAGTCGCTCACGAGTCCCAAAAGCTTGCCTCCCCAAGAATTGACAAGGACAACGATGGCGGCGTGGAACACGGCTGCCAGCATGTGCGGTAGTGGCATGTTCCCTCGCTTCGCGTGTATATGGAGTACATGACAGCACAGTTTAGCAGCATTGCCACAGAGGACGATGGATGGGAAGCCTCGAGATAGACCTTCTCGTCCACAGGGAATGTTTGGGTTCTTTTTCACTCTCGGCATGAATGGACGATGGATAAGCATTTGAGCCCAAAAGTATGAGGTGTGCAACATGGCTGACTGGTTTGAATGTGTCGGGTTTTCTATATCGCCGTCCCAGCGGACTGTAGGTACATAGTAAGACCCGTATAGCGTCCAATGGCAGGAAGATTGAACTTACGATGATCAGGTATCGATTCCATCCATTTGTTGAGGGCAGAATCAAGATGAACAACGAGGTCCTGATCCCATTCTGGTGCAGACATCATATTCCAAAATACTGGTCGGTTGACTGCGTACTAAAGCGCACATTCACGATTGGGATCCCACGTATGATTGATTTACTCACGATGGTATTCTGCGCGAAGCCCTGTATCTCCAATAGTCTGAGATGGAGATTAAACGCTATGACTTGTGAGTGAAGGCCGGGAGGTTGCCGCCACGGTTCTTCCGGGTTGGCTGGAGGCTCTCCTGGCCAATAGGCATCATCCACCTCCAAGGGATACTCCAAGTCATATCTGACGAGGTAGAGTCAATAAGGGAATGTCGGATACCTGCAAAGCTTACTGTTCTCCCGCCGTGCATCTCGGCCTACCGCAAATGGAACTGGAGAGGATATCAAGAATGATGTGCGCCCAATACGTCCGCTTCCAAAGCTCGTCCTCTATTGTCCAAGTTGCCGGTTCCATTGTTCGTTTCCGGTGTGCGCCGACATCCTGGCACAAACGAACACCAGCAGAGACAAGCGGCCAGCACGGCTCTGGAGTGGCAGACCCGTACAGAAAGATTACCATGAGAGGGTAAATCTGAACTTCCCAAAGTGTTGGTGGTTTCACATACTCTGTGGGCCTATCGACCTGCACTTGCCGGTACCATGCCCACCCGGCTTCATGACCCAGACCGACGCGAGGATCCTTGGAGTAGCGAGAGGTCACAGCGCATAAGCATAGTAGCAGATTTCCGAAAGCTCGCGATGTGTGGTGTGTTCCCGCTGCGATCTCTCGACGGAACGATGGCCCGTGAATGAAGCCGAAATAATGATTTACTGTCGAAAGGTAGATGTCCACCAAGCTCTCAATCAGGTCATTAGGCGGGAAGTGAAGAGGGGGCTCTGACTGGCGTTGAAGTCGTTGATAGGGAAAAACGGTCCAAAATGCTTCTCTCCTAAAAGAGGCAGTATTCGCAGACACGCTGGATGGGAATATGAGCTTCTTCACGTCTAGTGCGTTCTTGACGAGCATGATGGAGCTGGATTTCCCATAATGGCGGTTGTAATGCTCCTTCATCGTGATTTTGCGGAGAGGGTTGGTGAATTGCACCGAATTGTCGTTCGAGTCGGAATCAGAATCCGTAACGACCTCTACGCGAGCGGCATCTGCTTTTTTGTGGGACTTCTTGTAGGACAGGATCTCCGCTTCGAGTTCTCGAACGTAACGTGCCAAGTCAATCATCACAGCCCGCACGATGGTCAGGTCTTTCGGTACCACGTACGAGGTAGTCGTCGAGAGAATAGCCTTGATGTGAACCTGAATATCTTCTTTTGGTGCTAATGGCGTCTCAGAGACGTGACCCTTGTGCCATCTGCCAGGCTTTGCGAAGATGAGATGATGCCAATCACAAAGACTCTGTTCACCTTCTTTGACAAGGCCGCGACATGTGTGCAGTCAGAATTGAATGCAACGCAATTCGAGCATTGATTGTCGGCCTTCTCTGCGCTGTCACCTTGAGAGATATCATTAGACACACGCTGAGTCAATCAACGTTGTCAATTACACTTGACTGGACTTCTATGAATGAAAATGGTTAGAGAAGGGGACTTGTAGTACGCACTCTTCTTTTGTCTGCAGAGATCTTGAACTTCCCGTCAAGATGGTGCTGACAAAGTATATCCGGGCATACCACAAGCTCCTTGAAGACGACGTTTTTTCGAGCCTGCTTGACTTGAAGAGCCTGCGTCGTCCGTCATAGTGGAAACAATCGCAAGTACTACCGTAAGATTTAAGAGCAACTCAGGAGCAGCTCAAGGTTGACCGTAAGCAGATTTAATGTAAGTACCTGATCAGTGATGCCAAACCGGGATTCAATCGGATCAGTCCGGTCCGCGTGATTACCTCCGTGCGACTGAGACTCCGGTGCTTGCACATTGACAAACCATTCTTTCAGGTGCTCTGAGCTCTCCCTCAATCCTGCAATCCTAGAAAACGTCCAGGATATATACGCTCAACACTGGAACTGGTACTCTTGGCTATACCGCTAATGAGTCACACTCATTTCGTAACATCTCACTCAGGTCTGCTCAACCTTAGTAACCCCACCGACTACACGCAGTTCGTACGGAGTGTTTGCTCGGTCTCCTCATCTCTCGTGGCTGTTTCAGTGTGCTTCTGACCCTTGTGTCAACTCTGAGCTCTGAGCGGCTTGCCTAAGTGAGTTAGGCAGGTCTCAAACTAAATTAAAGCCTCCCTATTGTACTCTCCTGCCGGCAGTGCTGTACCGCGATATAAATCGACCACCAAACGTATCATTCATTCTGACCTCGTACCCAATGACTACCAAGACTGTCACTCCGTTCGCTGCACAACTGGTGACTTTCACCACATCGTTGGCGATGCCGGCTGTTCTTGAACGCCTCGATGCAGAACTTAGCAGAGATCGTGCCAGTGGCCTATTTACTCTAATAAAGACCGCAGAGTCTAAGGAAGCCCTGGAACAGGGCTTGAGAGACCTAACTCACAACCGGGATTTCGTGTCAGTGAGCTACAAGTTCTCCCCATTTTCACCCTAACATTTTCCCGTGCAGATTCTTTCTTCAGATGGAGCACACCTCTTGGATGAAGCTATATGATCCGTCTACTCCCCGGACCATTGTATACACCATTGGCAACCCTTCCATCGCACAAACCATGCTGCGCCACGATATGCGCGCCGCATATAACATCCCACCACGCCTGCTGGTCCGAGAGCGCGTTGACACGCCTGGAACTGAAGTAGTTTACCATCTGCCGTCGTCAGTTGTAGTGCTCGATGACAACGCCGAGTTGAGGGCGGCGGCTGAACTACTTGACGCAAAATTGGAACAGTTTGTCACGAAGGTTACTGGATAGTCGCCGCGTTGACCGAGTCGTCAATCTGATTGTACATCGGCAGGCTACCATGCATCGGAGGGGCGGTACGGTAGAAGCGCGCATGTAGATGAATATAGTCAAGCCGATCTTTCTTAGTATCCGCATGAATTCTTGGAAGAGCGATGCATTGAACAGAAACGAGAGGTGAGATATGTACGCAAAAATACAGTGAGGAAACGTTACACTATCGATACAGAAGGGATGTCTTCAGACTTCATGAATGATATATACAATAAGAATCACAGCCAGCGTGGAGACTTTTTCTTTTGTGGGCTAGTTCAAACACGAGCCAACGTAGTCTGAAAAGCCGTCGCCGTTGAAAGAATCGGCCATCTGACAGTAGTCGTAGTTCAAGTGATGGTATCCGAACTCGTTGGAGAAGACATTGTCGCAATAAGGCGACGAGGGGCCCACGGAAGCGAAATTGTTGTCGCAGGCGTACGTCAATGTAGGCGGCAGGTCGGTGTTCTGATGATGAGCAATTAGTCAAGGAAAAAGAGGCCGAGGAGAGGCAACATACGATAGGATAGGCGGGCGAGGGCTGCACAACGGTAGGACGAGTGTTACAAGACGCGGAAGCAGGTCGAGTAATGACGTCTTGGGGCATTGGACTGCGCATGGCGGCTCTGTCGGTGCGGAACCCCAGAGTAGTTGAGGGACGGCGCTGCTCAGCGATGGGAGGAGGCGCCGGCGCCGGCATGTGGCCAACGGCAAAGCGCGCATGGGGATTAGGCTGAACAAGGTAGTGGGGCACCGAAGGATTTGGGAAAAACACTGGCATAGAGGGATCCATCTGTTGTGGACCGAAAGTGAGTGGTGGTGGCGCGTCCATGTCTGCAGTGAAGACAGGATAACCCTGGGGGTCGATGTTGGCGAATGGAGAGACCATGGTCGGGAACGAGAGTGAGGGTGGGTCGCAAGGTGGGAAGCTGGCGTAAGAAGATGCAGGTGACGTTTGTTCCGAAGGCGAAGGGGTAGGATAAGGGTCTGATACGATAGGGCGCGAGTCGTTGGGAGAATGCGCCCTGCGGGAAGCTCGCTTCCTCGGCGTAGGGTTCTTGACTGCCGCACCAGGAAGACCAAGATATCTCGCGCGGATATCAGCGACCGACAACTGTTCCTCCGCTTCATCGTGACGGCCCTTGCCTTTTCGCGAAGTGCCCTTGGGAGAAGGAGCGAATTTGTAACCCGGATACTTCAGCTGATGTTCTTTCAGTGCCTTCGACGCCTTGTCCTGCCAGACCTGACGCTCCTCGGGCTGCAGCAAGTGCCAAGCCTCGCCGGCGACACGACTGAAAACCTGCTGGCGCTTCTCGCCGCCAGATGCCTGGATCTGGGCGCGTATCCGCGCGATGCAATCGGAGCGAAATAGCATAAAAGCGTTGGGAGGACGAGGGATGCGACGGTGTTGCGGTTCTGGTGAACCAGAAGGGGTAGCTGCTGGAGTGGGAAGAAGGTGAACACTCGGAGTATACGGCGCATCGCAAGGCGTGCTGACAGCTGGAGTGGAGGCGGTTGAAGGAGGAGTGGCGGATGACTGGACCGACTGGGCGGGCGAGGATGTATAAGGAGGGGTAGACCGAGGCGGAGTGTTCAGATTGGTAGAGTTGGTATTGCGGTGCTTGGCCGAATATTTTGAGAGGCGAACGGACGAAAGAGAAATCTCCTCGTGTGTGCGAGTAGTGGACGTGTGCCACCTGAAGGTAGATGGACCGAGAGCGGCTGAGTGGTCACAGCTAGGCGATGTTGTTCGTGACGGTGGTACATTTGCGTGAGCTGCAGGAAAAGTTAGAAGATGAAAGAAGGTCAAAGCAATGTTGCGCACCGTTTGCCATTGTAAAAGACCTTACAACAATGTTGAAGCGATACAGATACAGAGACAGAGACGATGTCAAAAGACACGGTTGTTGATGAAGGACGCTTCACCCAGCCATCCATATAAATACGAACTTTCGAATCATAAAGGATTTTCTTTGAGGAACGGGCCGGTATGCTGCGAAGGGCTGGAGAGCCTGATGGCCACAGCGAGGCGCTGGCAGGCCCTTCGCCCCATGTAAGGGGACACTCGGGATTTTCAAAAATCTCTGTTGCGTCATGTGACAGGGTACAACAAGACAAAGGAAGGACCAAGTCCTCGGCAATGGGCGCGAACACGCAGCCGAAACGTGTTGGAGTTCACACCTCTCTCCTGGGCGGCGGCCCCATTGGGACTCCCGACCGCATCCTGTGTCCTGCCACGCTTTCGCCACCATGCAAGTTCATCCTATGATAGATGCCAAGATTAGATAAGGCGGAGAGGAAATGGAGAGACGCACTGGACCGACACATGCCCATAACGGTCTTGAAAGCTCCCTTTCAACAGCGCACGTATACAAAATCACCTGCAGCCTTCCGGACGCGGTTCATCACTGCCAGACCTTCCTTGGCCTCGTCTAATTCCTCAATGAGCATAAGGTCGACACCAGCTTTCTCCAGAGTAAGTAGACCGTCGAAGAGACGCTGTGCAGCGACTGACGGGTCGGCAATTGGCCCTAAGAAGAATCGTTGCCATTTGATCCCGTCCACTTCTGTGTTGGATTGGCCTAGTGGCGAGTCACTTTGGGAGAGAATGCCGACGGTTATTGATACGTTCGGATCGCGAGGTCTGAGGGATGCAAGATAGGATGGGAGGTCTTGTGCTTCAACACCTTGTGGCGGCGCAGAGACTGTCAATAGAAGCGTCACGGGGACGGCGGGGGAATAGTGTCTGTATTTCATGCCGGGAGTGGTGGGCGCGTGTTCCATTTGTTCATCTTGATAATCGCGACGATGGACAAGCACCTTGGGAATGTCGGTGGATGCGTCGTAGTCGCGCTGCAAGACGCGTGTGATATCTTCCACAGTGACACCTCCAGGACGAAGGACGCGTAAGTGGCCATCGAGCTGGAGGCCGTCCACGACGGTACTTTCTAGACCAACATCGCATGCGCCACCATCCAGTACGATACCGAGCTTCCCGTTCAGATCGCGAAACACATGCTCAGCGCGAGTGGGACTTGGCTTCCCAGAAGAGTTGGCACTGGGAGCGGCGAGAGGGGCATTCGTAACAGCTATCAATGCCCTCGCTACGGGATGGGATGGCATTCTGATAGCAACAGTGGGTTGATTGGCTGTGATGATCGAGGGGACGACTGTTGGATCACTGGGAAATAAGAGTGTCAACGGGCCCGGCCAAAAGTGCTTCATGAGGATCTCGTAGGTGCGCGGGAGAGTGAAAGTGGGAGGAACAATGGAATGGAGCATTTTGAACGATGATACATGAACAATGAGAGGATTGTCCGATGGACGGCCTTTTGTAGTGAAGATTCGCGCGGCGGCAGTTGGATTCAGTGCCAGTGCGCCAAGCCCATATACAGTTTCTGTTGGGAAAGCGACAGGCTGTAGTGCGTGAAGCTGAGCAGCTGCTGACTGGAGAGAACGGAGGGTGTCTGGGCTGGATATCGTCGGTTCGTCGGCGGCGGAGGAAAAGGATATCGTCGACGGGTCGCAAACAAGGACCTTGGTCGTATTGGCGGCCATCTTGGAGAGATTGGAAGGGACTCTCAATGCGGCAATCATGTCTGAGTCAAAAGATTTTCGTTTGTCTTTGTTTAGCAATACGCGATAGAGCTGGCACAGGCTTATTCTGGCTTGTGGGTTACAGGCATGTCGAGACCGACTCGTCTGGCCGTAGCGTGGATCCTCTCCTCTGCAGTCAGGTCGTGCAGCGGGTTGTACCGGTCCAGCAGTTCCTGCCAAATGAAAAAGTTAGAATGCAGCGCCGCGCTCGCCCAGAGGCAGACGCACCCCGTATCTCCTCTGCGACTCCATGAATGCCACCGCCGCCTGCACCGAAGTCACTATGCGCCCATTGACGTCGCCGGTGGTCTCGAGGAGCTCACGGAAGCTGGCGGACAGAGGGTTCCGCACGGGCAGTTTCTTGGTCGACTGGGCCATGTCAGCGAGCAGAGCTGCGAGCAGAATGCAATGGCGCTCACCGACTTTCTCAGTTCGCGTAGAACGGAGCGGTACGTGCGGGCAACATGAGCGGAAGCCATAAAGCAATGGCACATGGGCCATTTCCTTTCCGAGCTGGGGACAATCGGGCCGCAGCTCCGACGCGCATTTGATCGACATCCTCTTGCCGGAAACGTCGAACAATGGCCACAGTACTGCAGCAATGTGGCCCTCAGGCTCTTTGCCTGTTATGGCCCTATTATTGCTTGCACCGACTGCTATATAAACATGGGCGCTCCGGGATTTGGATCTTCGTACCTCAAGCTCACTATCTCTATCCCAAGTTCTCTAACCGCTCCTCTTAACTTAACCAATCAACATGGGCCGCTTCACGAATATCATCAAGGTATTCATGCTCTTGTACCCCTGCAATTGATGCCGATGTCATCAATAGGCCGTGGTTGCACTTGCTCCAAACCATGGGCGTCCCGACAGCCTGTCCTCGGGCGGATCCAGTTATTCTTCGCGTCTACGAACTCGTTCGACGCTCTCTGGCTCTCCCAGCTCGTCCTCCAAGTCATCGGTCTCCTCCTCTGGCTCTAGTGTCAAGCATCGCAGGGTGAAGCAGGCGCTCAAGAGAAAAGTGAAGACCAACAAGATCAAGAAGGCAAAGGCAAAGGCAAAGACGAACCAGCCGGAGTTGACTGCTTCTCTCGTCGACTTTGCCCTTCTCTCTATCGAAGACCCGCCTGTGATATACGTCTGGAACGTATGTTGTTACTTTCTGTACATTCAAGTCTCTGAATTAATCTATCACTGCCTAGCTGACACACGAGATGACTGAGAACGTTCTGCATCAGTACTTCTCTGAGCGTTGTGGTCCAGTCGTTCAGGTTGCTCTTCGGTGCACTGGAGGAAATGTGGAATTTGGACCGCACGCAGATCTTTCGCACTTCTATGCTGTTGTACTATTTCAGTCTCGAAGTGGACAAGTTTCTGCCATGGATATGATTTGTCTTCCGTTGCTCCGCCATCAGCTCGCTGTATGCATCGGATCTACCTGTCCCCTTGAAGCCTTGAGCATTGACATCCGTGTTTAGATCAGCATCTCGGCAGAAATGATTCCTTGTTCCCGGGTCGCTGCAGACAGTGAGTAACCAAGCAGCATGATAGACATTGTGTTTACAAACGTTGTGTAGATATATTTTTTCCGGGCACTCCTGTGGACCACCCCCCACCGTGGCAGCCTGTGCGAGCTTACCCTACGCTGGAGGATGTAACGGCGCCGTCGAAGTCTACCTGGCCTTTCCCCTTGAGTATGATTCTGTAGGCGGCTTCACACTCGTTTACTCCTCGAGTCTTTCGTCGAGCTGGCAGTAATCTCGGCGCCCGTTCGTTACCCACTATCGTTTATCATGCCCTTTCACGAGCTGTTGTATGTACGATGTCAAGAAGAACGCAAATGAAAATCTGTACACACGCATGAGATCAATCAGCACGAACTAGTCCCATCAGGAGGCTCCGCACGCGGACTTGGGGAATTCCGAGCGTGCCGGCTGTGACAGGCTCGTGTCGAGCTCTGCCTTGTCTTGGACCTCCACATTGCCCGGTCGAGCAGCACTGCTGCCACCTTGTATGGGACATCGCTGACGCCGACGACGACGACAAGAGGTGAGCGCCGGCCCATACATTTTCAACGACGTTGTCGAGATATCATCGCTTACCAACCTGTCAATCTCCCCACATTTGACTTTTGCTGAATCGCTGATAGTTTCACCGCGACGACGACATCACTGGAGAGCATGGCGAGGAGCGCAGCGCTCAACCCGGCCTCGATGCCCTTCTTCCCCGGCGCGATCCGCGCCAACGACGACGAGCCCGAATTTTCCTCCTACAGGCATCATTCCCGTGCTCTGCGCGCCGACGACGTCCACCGAAGCTCGGTCTCGTCCCTCTCCATGTCGCCCGCGGAATACCGCACCGCGCGGTCGTCGCCGAGCCCGCCGCAGGATGATGTGCCCTCGTTCAAATCCCCGTTCGATGCGCCCCGCCGCTCGCCGTCGTTCCGCCAGGTCGATGCCAGCCGACCGTATCCCCAGGTCGAGTCTCGTATCACCCGCGAGACGAGCATGCTGGGCAGCCTCGACTCGCTGCCAGAGTCCGAGGACAATGCTGCCACCCCTGGCCCACATGTCACTGATGGCAGCGCGTCCATGGGCTCGCCGTTCTTTCCTATGCAGCCTCAGCAGCAGTCCAGAGACCGCTTCGGCACCCCGCCGATCTCCTCCAGCCTCAACGGCGCCGGTATCATTGCCCCGACCTCGTCCTCGCCAGTGTCGTCATCCGGCAGTCACTTCAATGCCACTGATCACTCCCTGGACGCCCAGCTCCGGTCGTCGCCCTACCTCCACGAACTCTTAGATCGGCTCGTCCGGTGCGAGTACACTAACAGAGAACTGCAGCAGAACCTTGGTGAATTGCAGCGAAAGGTCAACATTCTTTGGGAACGCTCATTGACAAGCAACTTGAACTCCGTCACCAACAATGGCCAGCCAGAGTTCAAAGACCCTTTCTCTGGTAACTCGCTGCGTCGGGGAAGCTACGCGCCCCAGATGTCTCCGGGCATTCTGGGCCCTCGCCCTTCGATTGGCAATGTCGCCCCGAACCAGGCAGCTCCCTCGGACGACATCAGCACTATATCCCAGCGACTGAACACGCTCACATCCTCTGTGGGCCAGCTGCTCGCTATACAAACCCAACAGGTTCAGCAGACACCCACACTCCCTCCAATCACCGGTCTTCCCAATGTCACGAACAATCTCCTGCTTCACAAGAATTCCACTCCCAATCTTGATTTTATCCCTCCCCAGTCTCTCGGGAACTCATCAATGGGCTCACGGGGACTTCCCAACCGTCCCGATATGCGTCCGTCCCCTCGTATCCCGAACCCTCCCATGCGCACTTGGTCCACCGGAACTATCGATCTTCCCATGAGAGCCCCGAATAATCTTGGCCGCTCGGATACTTTCCTGCCAATCCAGCCGCCGCTCGATGTCAATCTGAATCGCCAGGATGGGTTTCCTCGCGATAAACGTCGCTCGGTCTCCGGTCTGATGCGGCGTGATTCTGCAAGCGTATGTCTACCATCTATCCCTTCATACTATCTCCTAATGTGCGATTGTAGACTTTGGGTGTTTCCGATGATGCGGGGTCGAATCGCGACTCTGGGCCTGTGGTAACTAAATGGGAGCAACTTTCCTTGGCGCCGGAACTGCAGCTTTCACTAAACACATTTGGGTTGGTGCTTTCCCTCCCTGTTGAGGCTCTCGCATCTCAATATAATTATGCAGCGTCGGACCTCCCAACAAGATTCAGCAGCGCGCGCTGCCATTCTTGCTTCGTGGATCAGATATAATTGCCCAAGCTCCTCCAACACAGGAACGCATTGCGGCCTATGTGATTCCTGCCATCCAAACGGCTCTAACGCATAAGGATGCCGTCAATCCAGTGGTGCTAATTATTTCCACGACCGTGGATCAAGCCACGCAAGCTCACCGTATGATTCGTGACTTGGGCTCCGGCATTGGCGTCAGATCTGCTCTTGTCGTAGGAGCAACGGTCGACTTCAATGCGGAGCTTCAGTTGACTTTGCAATGCAAGCCTCAGGTCGTTTGTGGGACCCCACAAAAGCTACACTCGTTCTTCATTGCGCCTGGCGGTCTCGTCGGCTCTGACGTACGCTTCCTCGTATTGGATGAGGTGGATCAATTGATCGCTCGCAATATGCATGAGTTCGTCTTCGCAATTGTCCGGCTCATCCCCAGCTCGCGTCCAAAGGCATCTTCCTCGAGCTCGCCCCCCAATGGCACCAGTTTGGCATTGCCATCTTCCGACTCACCAGTCCCTCCTGTTCCTGTCAGGAAAATGTCAGCCATTGGCACGCCACCGGCACCGCGGACTAGCACTGACTCTACCGGGAGTTCTAGTCCTTCTCAAGAAGACAAGGAGAAACGGTCTCCTAGTCCCTGGGAGCGTCAGTCTGCGCTGTTCTCAAACACTGTGCCTCAAGATGTGCTCAACCTTGCCACCGTCATCCATTTGAGGGAGCCAGTACGCGTTCTTGTTCGTCGGGACGGAACTGTGACCAATATCGAGACATCGCCCAACTTCCGCGGTCTCCGTCAGTTCTATTTGTATCTGGCATTCACTGCAGGAGGAGGCGGGCGGCCTGACCCCGAAGGAGGTTTGGGTATCATCGGTTCTGGCCGTAGCACATCAAACGCCGAGACTATACAAGCTCGTGAATGGAAGCTGGACGCCTTGGCCGATATTCTGGATGACGTCGATGTATCGCAGGCAATCGTTCATGTTGGTGGCGTTAATGCGCTTGATGCGGTCGTATACAAGTTGGCTAGTAGGGGCATCGAAGCTATCCCTCTGGTATGTCAATCGCGCGACGTCCCCGGGTCTTGTGTACTCATACTATATCAGCATGGCGATATGGGTTCCGCAACGAAACTGTCTGCTCTAAGCAAGTTCAAGACCAACCCATCTGTGGTTATGCGACAATCCGCAATGAAAGTACTTGTGATATATGATGTTCACGTCCAGGAAGTCTCTCAGATTCCTTTGATTGTAAATTATGGTACGTCTTTCTCGTATGGTTCACCTGGAAGACAATACTCACCATTTTGTCCCCAAGATCTACCGAAAGCCGTTGAAGAGTATACTCATCGGTAAGACCCTATCTTCATCAACCGGGAACTACCCACTGATTGGTCTTGCAGTACTGCTCCGGCTGTGGCACCTAATAACTACACCCGCGGCGGGGTCATTATCAACTTTGTGACTGCTACTGGTGGCGACGTCGAGATGCTTCGATCTATCGAGTGTTTCCATAAGTAAGGTCCCCTCCTTGCATCCTTGAACAACCGTACTGACCAATTCATTTCGTCCTTCAGAATAAAATGCGTAAGTCTTATCTTCATCCATTGCATGCTAGTATCTGACGCGTCCCTTATAGCCCGAAGTACCGCTCAGCCTTCGCGACATCGTGTAAACATCGCTCCGCGTTCTTGTATCCCTATCGCACATTGCTCTATTCGTCGTCTGCTACGCCTATTATATTGCATTTCACTGTTTGATACCCTTACCCTCTCCAGATTGTTTCATTACTAGTTCCATGCACTTCCTCCACCTCTCCCTCACCCACTGTATATCAGCTTTCATTTTCGGATCGTTGGTCAACCCATTACAATGTGGACTATAATTTTCGGTGTACTATTTCGTATGTGTAGGGGTTCCGCGCCTCGATAGTACAAGCCAAAGTGTATAAAATAAATTAAAACGTACATGTAAATGACAAAATCACAATGTGTTCATACAATTATAATGCGTCCATTGTACATAGTGAGATGACAAAACCAATCTGCGTCCTCATCGAGTCGACCGTGCAACTCTCTCAACTATCGAGGTACCGTCACGGAAGCGTGCCTTGAAGAGGACGTTCGCATTCGTGAACAAGCCCTCCTTGAGCGAAACGACGATGAACTGAGATCCTTTGAACCGTGTCTTGAACAAGTGTCCGATGTGTTGGGTGTGTGAAAGATCAAGAGCAGCATCGATCTCATCCAGTATGTACATGGGAGCGGGTTTGAATTGAAGGAGAGCCATGATGAGAGAAAGGGCGATGAGAGATCTGCGCGGGCATGAGGCTATGCACGCTGGACAAAGGAAAAGAGCTCTCACCGTTGGCCACCACTTAGCTCTGTGAGACTTTGTTTCCAAACAGTCCCGAGTCGCACTTTGACCTCGAGACCGGCCATCATGTCTTGACCTTCCTGGGGCTGAAGCTTAGCAAAGTTTCCAGGCAGGAGCTCGGCGAAGATATCTCCAAAGTCCCTGAAAAGGAATGAATGTTTTGCGCATATGGAAAGAGAAAGCAAGAGCTTACTTGGAGACCTTCTCCCATGTCTTTCCCAAGGCCTCTCGCTTGTAACCATCGATTTCATCTATGGTTGTTTCGATCTTTTTCTTGTCATCAAGGACAGTCTTGAGGTTGTTCTGCAATGAATCTTCGCGCTTCTCCACACTGTTGGCAAGATCAGTAACGGATGGGTACACGCATGACAGACGAACTCGTTGATCATGTGTGCCGCCTTAGTATTGACTTTCTTCTTCATCTGTTTGAGATCATTCTCCAACTTGGCCAGAGACTCTCGCAACGTTTCGAGTTTGAGCCCAGTGAAATCGTATTCGCCTGGCTTCCCGAAGGATCTATATCGAAGTCAGACACCGGTGGTGTTC
The DNA here is from genome assembly GCA_019915105.1 of Strobilurus luchuensis. Lineage (NCBI taxonomy): Eukaryota > Fungi > Basidiomycota > Agaricomycetes > Agaricales > Physalacriaceae > Strobilurus > Strobilurus luchuensis. The sequence continues at coordinate 808,683 of JAHLMJ010000007.1, read as the reverse complement.
AGTCTAGTTCAGGATACGCACTCGTGATCCCGTTCGATCCAATCACACTCCTTTTCCAGATGCTGGATGCCGTGAAGAGCAGAAGAGCGTTCCTTCTCCGCACTCTGTAGCGCCTGGTCAAGTTTGACGACCTGAGCGTCACGTTCGCCCTGAGCCTCCTTCTCCTTCGCAATACGAGCCTGCAAGACATTGATTTCCTTGTCATATTTGGAAACTGTCTCCTTCTCCTTGTCAAGTTTGTTTTGCGCTTCCGCTTGAAGGACCTTGACAAAACCTGAGTTTGCGTCGAACCGCATATGATTGATTTCGTACCTCCAAGTTGGCCTTCTCGTCCTGAACTTTCTTCAGAGCTTTCTTCGTCGTGGCCATTCCTGTGATGATGTCCTCGATGGCAGCATTCCCTTTGGCAATATCCTGTTCGATATCGTCTGCATGGGATAGGGCCAGATCAGTATACAGCGAAACGTATTTAGCTAGCACCAACCAAGCGCGAGGGTCGCCGTCTGCAGTTCCTTTTGTTGAGTCTTGACAGTTAGCGAGTGCTTCTGGAGCGTGGACTTTTGCTTGTTGATACTCGCCTGACGTTTTGTGAGCGTTCAGGTACAAAAGAAAATCTGCTGTTACTAACGCGCAATTCCTCGATTTTGCCTTCCTTGTTGTCTTTGAATTCGTTCATGTCCCGCTCAAGCTTCTTGACCTCTGCCTCCGACGTCTTCTTCTTTTCCTGCGCTGCCTTGATGTCGACCTTCAGCTGAGCGACAACTTCTTTCATCGCTGCACAATCGCTCTCGACCTAAGCAATAGTCAGATGATATACTACAGAAGCAAGCTAGTGACTTACACGAGCGGCACTACTTCCCTGAATTTGCCCAGCAAGGAGGTTGAGCTCATGCTGCTTCAGGTCGGTCTGTTGCTTCAAAGCATTCCAAGCGTCCCTCTTCGGCTTCATCCTCGTCTCGTTTGCTTCCAGCTCCGTCAGCCTTTGTTGGGCATCCGCAAGCTTGCCCTCTGCCTCGAGGACTTGCTGAACCTTGACCAGGACGCCACTGCCTTGCTTCGCCGCACCACCACTCAACGTACCGCCAGGCTCGTAAAGATCGCCCTCCAACGTTACGGAGCGAACTCTGGAGGGGCCAAAGGTAGCAATCTTTGCTGCGTCGGTGTCGTCGCAGATGAACGTGTTGCCAAATGCGTACGCCATGGCATTATAGAGTTCCTGAGGATACCCGACAAGCGATAGTGCCAAGCGTGCTCTCCCACTTGTCTGCTGCCTGATCGAGTTTTCTTTCTATGTTCATGTTTTAGCCCATTTGAGAGAACACATTGAAGACAAGCTTACATCAGACGTTCGGTTATCGACCTTGTTCAGCGGGATGAAGGTCACCTTTCGAGACAATTTGGATACGCCGGGTGTAAGAAGCGTCTTGCCGACACGCTCATCGTCGATGATGACTTGATAAAGTTTCCCTCCAGCCGCCGCCTCCAGAGCAGGTGCTTTGTCGTAGTTTTCCTCGTCGAGGGACACGAAGGAACCTACCGTACCCCGAACTTTACTACGATCAAAGTTGGACGGAGCGGTATACTGGAAGTCCAAAGAAGTGAGGGTACTCCGCACATGATCACGTCGCTATCAGGTTGTCAGAAAGTGTTTCGAAGGAGGATGAAAGACGCCGACTTGCCTCAGAAAGCTGTCGAACCTGGCTACGGAGAGTCTTGAGTTGATCCTGCAGATCCGTCTCTTTCTCGGTATCCCATCCACACTTGGCCAGACGGTCCGTGATTTGAGACAGCTCCGCCTTGAGTGAGTCAACCTTTCGCTTTCCGTCGCCCGCTGTACGCTCCTCTGCCTTCCAGCGCTTTTGCAAGTCATCCAGCTCCTTCTCCTTCATGGTCAATTTGGTGCGAAGTTGCTCCTCCTCTGTCTCGGCCTGACTGATTCGGGTACGCGCCTGTGTTATTTGACCCATATAGCCTCCGCCGCTAGTGTTGCCGCCTTTTGAGAGTCCGGTCAATAGAGACTGAAGAAGACTATCGTTTGAGGTCAGTGTCTCTTGGATTTTGTCATGTTCATCCTTGGTTGCTTTGTTGGTGGCCTGAAGACGCTCTACTTCAGCTTTCTTCTCTTGGAGCGAGGATTCCAGCTAGTAGATCACAATGAGTCGAGAGCGCCTTCTAGTTGAGTGACTTACCTCTGCGATGGTCGCACGTTGTGTCCCGACGGCGCCTTCCTCTTCCTTGAGGGAGTCGGACTGAATGTTGATTTTTGCCTCCACACCTGCTAGCTCGATGCCAAGACGTTCCACTTCATCCTTGAGCGTGTTGAGCTTTCCGCCCTTCTGTAGCTCCTTCTCCTTGCGTTTCTCCAGCTCCTCGCTCTTCTTCTCTGATTCCTTGATTTTAGCATTCCCGGCCTTGGACGCGTCGTGGACACCGGCTAATTCCTCCTTCTTCGACGCGATATCGGCCGCCTGCGAGGCCACCTTCTTTTTCAGCATCGTCCATTCAAGAGCGTGGAGCTTCTTCGTCTGGGCGTGGAGTTCGTTCTCTCCCTTCTGGTACTGTATGTACGACTGCTTTTCCTTGCGCAGTTTCTCCAGCTTCGGTGTGATGTCTTCGTCGATGAGCGACGTGATTTCGTTGACGCGTTTCTCCTTCTTGGCCATAGTGCGCTTCGCCTTGGTCTTTCGATCCTCAAACATGCGCGTGCCGGCGGCTTCCTCGACCATTCCAAGGATCTCGATGGGTTTCATGCTAAGCACCTTCGTGATGCGCCCTTGCATGATGACGAAGTTGGGATTGTTGATGTTGAGCTGGACGGACTGGAAGAGATTTTGAACGGTTGTCAGATCGGATTTGTGCCCATTGAGAAGAAATTTGGAGACGTTGGGCAAGGCGACCTAGAGAGTGCTCAGAAAGGTTAGACAGCAAGCCGATTGAGTCGCACTTGACGCATGACTGTGATTTCCTTCTTATCCTTGTAGGCAGGAGGACTCTTTGACGGGTCAGAGTTGTCGAAGACGATGGTGACGCTGGCCTTGACGACACCAGCCTGTCCGCGTTTGTAGATGAGATCCTGTAGGTTCGAGGCGCGCATCTACACATCTGTTACTACGCCGTCCCTTCTGATGATGTCTAGGGCCACGCACCACCGAGTACGTCGTGATTCCAAGCACAAACGCGATGGCGTCGAGAATATTGGATTTGCCAGAGCCATTGAGGCCGGTAATCGCGTTGAAAGACGGGTCCCAGCCCGAGATGACGGTGCGCACCGGGTACGACTTGAACCCTGCAGAGTTTAGCGCACTTTCGAGGATTCCATTCGGAGGACACACCGTCAATGACGAGCTCAGTAATCCTCATGCTGGTGCTGGTTGAGATTGAAGGGTTGAGTCACGCGCTGTCACACCGCGTTTTCACGTGATCATGTCACTGATTTACTTCGGCGGTGGAACTCCAAAACTCAAGCACTGCGTCCAGCGATCCTTTGAGTCCGTGCCGTGTATTGATTGATTCATTGAAGTTGGTTGTGGAGTACGAAGAAAAGGAATGACAATTATTGATGATGACTCGAATCGCTCTGAAGATGCTTTAGATATATACAACAAGTTACAATACTTTTGGTTCATATTCCGAGACAACTAAGCGTTGTATCTAGGCCTCAAGACCGTGCCAAAAGATACGAAAGGTTGTTTTACTTGTCAGATCGACAGGCGTGCAGGGAGTATAAGCGGAATATGTCCTTCACTAGCGGTAGAGTCCCCCCATTGTAGTGATGTTGTCCACTCATCATTAGCAAATGATGCATCCTGACTCCTTCTCTGGTCGGACCAGCTTCACGTCAAGTCGCGCTCTCAAAATCTCGTCAGCAGAGAGATAATTGCTTCCTCTGATCGACATACAGTTAGTATTATGACACCTCAGCTTGTAGCAACCACCACTCACTCAGTCAATATATTTGTGGTATCGGGACTACTCAAGGGGACAGCGATTTCGTGCCTGAATCCTCTTGATTGTTTTGTTTCGACGGAGGCGAGTTGGCTCTGAGAGCCAAGTGCAAGCGTGACATCCGGTAAAGGTTTCGACGCGGCACCCGCGGTCGGTGACGACGGGACGATGGGGTAAGGTGACGCATCACTCACGCGAAATTCGGCATCAACAAATGTCGGAGGACTATGAGCTAACAGCGACAGAGAAAGCTGCCAGGGAGATTTCTGCTTTTGATTAGATGAGAACGTGAGTCTCCACATCCGGGCTGCAAGCCGCGTTAATGGACCATATTCACATTGGAAAGAAATACGACCACACCTTTGGCGATGAATTCCAGACAGATGTCGCTCGCGCAATGCATTCGGTTCATAAATTCGAACAGCTCGAAATGAACTGTAAATGCGGCAGAGGCTGACTCTGTGACAGTGATGGCATCTGGCTGATAGTCATCACTGGATGCCACTTCTCCCCGCAAGGCTGGAAGATTGTACAACTCCATGCGTCGGATATAGTTGAAAAGCGCCGGATTGTTAGTCGACAAGCAAGCATGGCGTATCTCTGAGCGTGAAACCTCATCAAGAGGATTTGAGTTACGGAGTATGCACGCCAGCAGACGCGAAGGAACGTGTCTGTCGGCATCGCTGTTGTGCTTGACAATTGACCAGTATATTGGAGCGTGACCCTCCACTGATCTTTCCTGGAGGAGACTAGAGAAATCAAGAGTTGCGGAGGTGCAGGCCGTCGCGCAGTTGGCGATGATCGACTCGACAGGTTCTGCTTCCGGATCGTCGAGATGTTTACTGTAGTTGCGCACAAGGTCTCCTAGTACTTGGAGGGCCGTTACTCGGACCTCCTTGGCGGTGTGCTTCCTCGAGTTGAACCATTTGCCCTTGCCGCTGTCCAGTGCTCTTCCCAGAGCTGATACAGAGCTGTGGGATCGCACTGAGGAAGACGAAGGCGTCGTGAGACGCGAGATATGTGGAGAGGGCGTGACAAGTAGCTGATTGCCGGATGACGAAGCATGCGGACTTGGGAGAAGGGAAGAAGAGGGAGACGGAGACGTAGTGTGTTTGACTGGCCTATCAGGTAGCGGTGGAGGCACTGGCACAGTTGGAAGTTCCTCCGGGATAGTCCCAATGTCGGGCGGCGCGGCGTCAGCTTCAGCGGGATCTATCTCGATATACGGCGGGGGTGGTTCATCTTTGCGTGTGGATTCGCCGCGTTCGAGGAGCATGGTGTAGTAACAAGAAGGTGTTTGAAGACCGTAGGAGGCTGTGACACTGCTGACAGCTTAGGCTGTGTGTATTCACGACAATTTCAATTTGATTCCATCAAAATGAAACTGATCGACGCTATCACGTGGAGCCATGACTTCCTCTGCTGTGCTGCGAGGAGTGCCTTGCCTGGCGCGCGTTCCACACCGGTCTTTCTTGTCTGTCTTTGGCTCGCAGGCGTCCGAGTTTCTCAACGGCGTGCTCGCCACGTCGGTCCGCGAGCCCCGTCGTCCGGCCTTTTCGACTGTCCTGAGTCCACAGGTGCATTTGTCATCATCATCATAGTCTGCTTGCCAAAGTCTCAGTCAAAGTGTAGGGACGAGTCCTCTATGATATATTTCTCTTCACCCAAACAGACGACAAGGGGAAGCCTGGATATGTTATAGAATACGATCCGCGCCCGTCAGAGGCACCACCACTTCCGGACCTACTCAAGCGATATGTCCTCCGGAGTAAGGTCAAAATTCGCGATGTTTCCCAAGAGTACGATCTCTGGTCAGCTTGGGGATCAGCACACGCGCATTGGGATACGGAGCGAAACTGGCGTCTGGCGCAGAGCGGTGCCGTCGAGCCTGTCTGGGCCCCCGATGGTGAATGGCCCTGGGGTACAGACGACGGTGTAATACGCGACAGAAGAGCGGTCGGGATGGGAAAGAGGCTTCTCGTACGAAAAGGCGACAAACGTAAGCTGTTCTTTCTATCTGTCACATTCATCGTTGACACCACTTCAGCGGCGGAAAGTCAAGATCATGACCTCGTGGACAGCTACACCTTACATAGATTGTTATTGGGTGTCCCGGAGGGTCAACGCGACATTCCACCTACGCATGCATTCCCCATGGACTCCAACCTAGACATGATGGGCGGACTTGATTTCCGCAAAGGATGCTATGTCGGCCAAGAGCTGACTGTTCGAACGTACCACACTGGTGTCTTACGGAAGCGCGTATATCCCGTTGCACTCGAGAAGGAAGGAGATTCGTCAGTGTTTATTTCGTTAAATGTGTTCTTTCCTCTGAAAGCTTCCAGTTCGTATTCCGGAAGTCTCACTGCTGGCCTCAGCATAACATCGGGTGGACGTCGCCCAACAGGCAAGCTGCTTACATCTACAGGTGGACATGGCTTAGCGGTGTTGCGTATGGAGGAAGTTGACGCTCATGTGCAACTCCAAACCAAAGACGAAGAGGGCGGTGTGTGGAATGTAAAGCCGGTAGTACCTGATTGGTGGCCAAAAAGCAGCAAGGGTGATGACTGGATGATGATCCATCGGACAATGAGGATGTAAAATAGACTGATGATTATGTCGAGTGAATGCAAGATGACCCCGCTACACTGGATTTGCAGTTGCTATCACGGAAGCCACTACATAGTCCCCATCATGGGACACGGACACTAGCAAATCACAAACGCTTGCCTGCTTTTCTTCTCTGAGTAGCAGACGCGGTTTGCTTCCGGTAAACTCGCCGCCAAATGGGACGAAAGTCAGGTCTTTCCAGGTCGGCCTCACAGACGGATACAGAGCCTTGTAGGCGGCTTCCTTGACTGCCCAGCTGCGGATTGAGTCAGAAAAATCTCGCATCGATAATTGTTGATATACCGAACAGCAAGAAACCGCACGCGAACGGCAGACTCCTCGGTTTCTTGAAAAAAATACGGGAGCTCCTCTGAGCTCAATATCTTGGAGGCAAATTTGGCCGCACTGCGGCGCTGTATGAGGGCAGCGATGCGGGGAACAAAGACGAGGTCGACGCCCAAGCCAAGAATCATGAAGGCATGAAGCAAACTAGCGCTACTCGGCCCGATTGCCGACCACTTGTGCTCCCATCCATCATGGACGCTGAAAAAATCGAGGCCTATATCTCATCATCGACGAACAGATTCCCCGAGGCTGCTGCAGTGTCGCCATCTGGACGTCTGATAACCTTTGGAAGCTCAAATCTCATCTCCCTCTGGAATTTGCAGGTATCTTATCTCACTTTCCTGACCTCGCAGTGATAATTTGGCCTCATAATTAGTATACAGAGCTCTCCTAATCCTGGCGTGTATAGGACACTTCCTGGACACCAATCTACAGTGACATGCATAGACTTTGTTGACGAAGAGGCGTTTATTTCGGCGGATGACAAGGGCGCGGTTATACATTGGATCTGCGAGGAAGGGAAGGTGCGTGCCAGGCAGATATCGGCTTGGATGTGATCTGATTTGGGTTCTAGTGGAGAGCAGAGCCTCGACTGCAGGCCCATCCGAAGGGCATATCTGCGCTGTGTGTGCATCCAACAGCACGACTGTTGGCCACAGGCTCATCTGACGCCTTCGTTAAAGTGTGGGACCTCGATGAGAATAAAGGTACAACACAAAGCGATCCATTTAAGTGAACACGGCTGAGCTCTCCTCAGAAACTCAGACCCTCTCCTTGGATGGCAAATACCCACTCTCAATGAAAATCAGCTTCCTTCCTGGATCACAGAGTTTGTATATATCTCAGTCACCTACCCTTCCGACGTCTCATTCTCCTTTAGATGTCATTTTGGCTATCGCGACCACCGACAGCAGCATTCAGATGTGGACCAAAGCAGAGGATGAAGGCGCTCCAGTGTGTCTGTTTCGCAGCCTTTTCCACATCCATCTGACTTCCTGCTAGTTCATCAAATCTGCTTCTCTTGCAGGACATGAGGACTGGGTACGATGCCTTGCTTTCCGGAACCTCGACGCCCAACAGAACTCGCTGGTTCTTGCTTCTGGTTCTCATGACTCGCACATCCGTCTATGGAATATCGAGTCTTTCAAGCAAGCCGAGTCAGACAACTTTAGCGATGCCCTACTCGACGCGTTCGAGGCATCCCTTGGCGAGATTACCGATGAGGGAGGTGGCGGACGCCAGGTGTCTCTCAAAAGGCACATTGTAACCGTCAAATCACAGAGAGTGTGAGCTTGGTCAAACTTTGCTCATCTCTCAGTCTGACGATCATTTGGTAGCTCGCAACAATACTCTATAACCTTTGATGCCCTTTTGGTCGGACACGAAGCGGGCGTAACATCTCTCGATTGGCGTCCGGCGGTCTCCAATGCGGTTCCGACGCTGCTCTCCACCTCTACCGACTCCTCTGTCATTCTGTGGTCGCCTTCCACCATCATTTCCAGTGATCAAGATGAGCAGTCGGCAATATGGATCAACATACAGCGTTTCGGTGATATTGGCGGACAACGTCTCGGAGGTTTCGTTGGGGGTTTATGGGGGCGTCAAGGTCAAGATGCGCTCGCTTGGGGATGGTCAGGCGGGTGGCGTCGCTGGAGCGCTTCCACCGGCGCTAAAGCCGAAAAATGGACCGAAGCGCATGCAATCAGTGGGCACAGTGGGCCTGTGAAAGGTCTCGCTTGGAGTCCGAACGGAATGTTTTTAGCGTCGACTGGGTAATCTCTTTACTTCTCTAGATTCCACATGAATTCTGACTTGTGTATGACGCCAGATTGGACCAAACAACACGAATACATGCACCTATGAGCCATCAGGAGAGCGGACTGACAACCTGGCACGAGCTTGCGCGACCACAGGTTCATGGCTTTGACCTCCTTGCCGTGTCGTTCTTGAGCAACCTCAAGTTTGTGAGCATCGGAGACGAGAAAGTGGCCAGAGTCTTTGAGGCTCCGAAAAGTTTTGTGGACGTAGTCACATCATTAGGCATAGCGGCTCTCGACGACGACGAAGTTCAAGATCGTCCTATGAGGGCTGCTGTGCCTCCTCTCGGCCTCTCCAATAAAGCCACGAGCGATGGTGAGCCTCCATTAGTATCATCGTTTCGTTCCGACTGATTCGTGTAGGTCCACAAGAGATATCGGAAATGTTGTCATCTACCCGGCCTCTGGAGGGTGAGCTTGCTGCATCGACGCTTTGGCCCGAGGTGGAGAAAGTCTTTGGACATGGTTATGAGTCCATAACTCTGGCAACATCCCACTCTCATGATATAGTTGCCTCTGCCTGCAAGTCGACTTCACCGGAGCATGCAGTGGTCAGGCTATGGGATGCTAATACTTGGAAGCCCCTTGGGGAGCCCTTGGCGGGGCATGCTTTGACAGTGACCCGAATAGCATTCAGTCCTGATGACGGCTATGTCCTCTCTGTATCGCGAGATCGGACTTGGAGGCTGTTCCAGCGGGAGCAAGGAACGAGTCGTATGTTCTTTCTGCTTCCACTTGATGTCGAGCTTATCGTTGTTACAGAGTACCTACCTGTTGCCGCCGACAAGAGTCATGCGCGTATCATCTGGGACTGTGCGTGGGCACATGAAGGGGACGTGTTTGCCACTGCTTCCAGAGACAAGACTGTGAGCTCATCTCCCGTCACTCTTGAAAACTCGCTCAATCTCTCGTAGGTGAAGATATGGAAGATCGGCCAGGATGAAAAATGGACTGCGACGACGTTGAAACTTGCTGAGGCTGCGACAGCTGTCGACTTTGCACCTGCAGAAGACAACAAGTGAGCCTTGATTCTTGTAGCTAATCTTTTCTCGATGAACAATCATCTCCAGACGTCTCCTTGCTGTCGGGCTAGAAACTGGGGAGATACTGATCTACGCGAGTGTGCTATCCGAGCCAACCGATTGGAATCTCGTGAAGACCGTTTCGTCAGAGTACGTATTCCGCATATTTCTGATGTAGCCGTGTCTTACAGAGCTCTCCTAGACATGCCCATGTGAACCAGGTTCATCGGCTGAGCTGGAGACCGGGACAAGCGAGAGAGCTTGCAAGCTGTAGCGAGGATGGTACACTACGTGTTCTGAGAGTATAATATGCAGTCTATCAGGCAGTGTCGAGACTCGAGACTGTCCTGCAATCATAGTGGCCCGGATCGTTCCGGATCAAAGTCTGTATGTTTGTGTGCGCCTGTAGGGTCTCGCTTGTATCGAACCATCATCAAGAATTAAGATCATGGTCAATACTTCGCAACCGCCAAAGCCAGGCAGTACAGCTTTGCCCCAGGGACCCGCATACAATAGGCCGTCTCAACGTGATGTCCCAAAGCTGTCGCGCAGGGCCAAGAAAAAGGCGCAGCGAGGTCAATCACCCCGAGCCCCAGCGGCGGGAGCGTCGGGCAGCGCCTTGCCTCCGCTGGCCAACCGAATCCGCTCTCGCCCTCGCAGTCAAAGTCGCAGCCGCGGTCGCAGTCGCAGTCGCAGCCGGAGTCGAAGCAAAGCGAGGACGCCTAGCCGCCCTCGCGGTCGTCCTCGCTCTCCTCTGCTAGGCCGCATTGGCTCACCTGTGTCCAGCCGGGGCCAGCGCGACCGCTTCCGACGCTCACCGTCGGTTACATACGAGACACCTCGTGCTTGGTCTCCGCCGCCCAGGCGTCTTTCCCCGGCACGTCGACAGCGCTCTCCCTTCCGTCGCCCATACTCACCACCGCCCTTCCGCTCGACATGGCGGAACAGGTCTCCGCCTGCTGCGCCTTTGCCCCGCAGATCCATATCGCTGGAACCACATTCTTCCTATGTGCCCCCTGTTGCACAATCCGAGACCACCGCATACTCTGTGAAGCGGGAAACCATTCCCGTACATGTTCAGCGGCCCGCTGAAAGCGAAGCCTCGCGTCGCGAAGAACAACTCCGTCTTCGCCTTCAAGGGGAACGCGACCTTGCAGCAGCAGCAGTGCCGGATCCCGCGCCAGCGGTAGATCTCATGCAACGCTTGCAGCTGAACGTCTTTCACCAGACTGCCATACCCACCTTCCCCGGTGAAGACCAACTGCCCGCCGTTGACAACGCAGCCAGTGCAAACGCAGCTGATGTAGGAAAGGCAGCCGAAGGAGATGCCAATGGCTCGCTACGGGCAAAACTTGAACAGCAGGAGCGAAGACCTGTACAAGGAGAGCGGAAACAAGACATTGCTGCACTTAAGGTTCAACAGAAGCGACGCCAGGAGGTGGAGCGACGAAAGGCTGAAATCGTTGAAGCCCAAAGGTTAGCGGCGCAATATGAGCGCGAAGATGGCCGCCGCTTTGCATTGGCAGCGGCAAACCGACGACGGCAAGTAGAGGAGAACCGACGACGGCAAGTAGAGGAGAAAAAAGAGGAAGTTCGCCAGGCTGCTGCCAACCAGGGTTCTGGATCTCGTGAAACAAAAATCAGATCCAGTCTTGCTTCGGACATGGACCTTGACTCGGACGATGAGGTGGGTAAAAAGAAGGTGCGTAAGATACAAGTGAAGCCCGAGGATCAGGACATTATCGACGTCGATGCCGATGAGAATGATGATGACATCGTTGTAAGTGTACTTGTTCTCCTACATATTGATCCTTAACCCTCTTGCAGATCATAAAAACCGAGCAAGATGCCCGCCAAGACGTGTCAGACTATGCAAGTCAACCTGTATCTCTTGACCCACTTGATGCTCACATGTCAACTCTTAGCCCGACTATGAATCGAAACCCAAGGTGGAAGACGATGACATCAAGGTGAAGGCTGACGAGGAAAGCGAAGAGGACCTCCCCGTCGTAAGATTTCACATGTGGTCATCCCGCCAGACATATCAACATCTTCTAGCGTCGACATGCCAAGCGGCCGAGAGAGAAGAAGGAAGAATCCAGTGACGAAGACGACGAGTTTCAAGTACGTTTGGGTCAAGCACAGGCTTCTAGGTTTTAATGGTTTCCAGCCTCTTTGGAAGCGCATCAAAGTAGCGGGTGCGTTCTCTTAAAAATACGACACACGCGGCAAGGCCTTCATCTTTTTCAGAGCCCGCGAAGGATTTACAGCCGTGGACAAGCAAACTACCGGCGCGTCGAGAGCCGTTCCCTCCGCGCATGGCACCGACCATCGTTCCTCGGCGTCGAGTGTCTCCACCTCCGCCTCCCCGGGCACCGGTAGCCAACATAGCAAGACAGTTCGCGACGTATTCGTACCCTGCGCGTATATTCCAACCTATTCGTCAACCTGATGCAGGACAGCGTGCAAGGCCAGCTCAAGCACAAGCACCAGCGCAGACCGCTACAGCCCCCGCGGCGGTACGCCCAGCTGTGCCACCTGCGGCCCCACAGCAACAGCAGGCCAACAACCCACCGAGGGCGCAGGGACAGGAGCAGTGGCTTCAGAGGATGCAAGGGCAACCTGGTGACCCTCGTGATCGTGCGGTGCGCGACACAGTAATGAGACTTATTGCTGAGCGCGACGTGATCGATGCTCAGTTGAAGGGATTGTATGAGCAGTTTGGAAAGCAGGGTTGAAGGTCTTCTTGGCGAATGCTCTTGCAGCTAAATTCAACTTTGGGCAACACCTATTCTACTCAGCTTCAACCGTGAGCTCACGTTCTTTGTCCCTTACTCTTACGATCTTTTGTTATCACGTACCATTTACATGCCTATTTCTTGGTGATGTTCCTCACAAAACTCTCCTTGAGCACCACAAGTTTCAAGTGGTATTTCTGTATGATCAGGTGTGTAGATGAAGGAGAACCTTCACGGTTGTACGATAGTATTACTTGCGAATCTATGACAGTAGACCGAGGTGAAAATGTGTACAGACAATTGTAGAAAGATACAGGGGAGGAAATGCAGTAAACTTGGCCGTAACGGTGGTAGTATCGAAAATGCACCTGGTGCACCCTATAACGTAGTGATATAAGAGTAGTCGTCCCCATTAGGTACTCCTATGCAATATGACCAGCTTTGCCTTAATTGCGCGGTGTCTCGTTAAAGTCCCGCCAAAGCTCAAATTGTACTTGGTGAATATGACGCCCTAGGGCGCTCCTGGGGCGCTCCCGACCGCCACCCGATCTAAGGGACCATGGGCGCTCTGATCCCGTGCCCTGCCGCTTGCCGGACGCTGCCCGCCGGCTTCAATGACGTCGTTTCCCAAAACGGTAAAGGCATACAGCGGCTTTCTCAAGCACACCTGGTGCACCCTATAACGTAGTGATATAAGAGTAGTCGTCCCCATTAGGTACTCCTATGCAATATGACCAGCTTTGCCTTAATTGCGCGGTGTCTCGTTAAAGTCCCGCCAAAGCTCAAATTGTACTTGGTGAATATGACGCCCTAGGGCGCTCCTGGGGCGCTCCCGACCGCCACCCGATCTAAGGGACCATGGGCGCTCTGATCCCGTGCCCTGCCGCTTGCCGGACGCTGCCCGCCGGCTTCAATGACGTCGTTTCCCAAAACGGTAAAGGCATACAGCGGCTTTCTCAAGCATAGTACTACTGAATGGATAACTCAATAATACCCAGAAAGGCATCATCATCGTGCTCGGCATCGCCATCCCGCCCATCCTCATCGTCGCCAGGCACCGCATATCCGTCAGGATCTTCCTCCGTCTGTGGCGCAGGATCTTCCTCCTCTCCCTCTGGATCATCCATTTGAGCATCAGCCGTTGACGGCGGCTCATCGCCTTCATTGTCCGGAATGATGATCTCATCTGGCAGAATCTCCGTGCTTGCTGTGGCGGCAGTGGGTGGCGGGTCTCCGAAGCCATCACGTGGTTGTGCCAGTTGACCGGGGATCAGAATAGCCGACGAGACGCCGGGATGAGCAGCGAGCTTGGCGAAACGTGCACGATGAATGGCATAGAATCGGCTTCGCTCCCTGCCATGGAGCTTGATCTGGTGAGCAAGATGAGGCTCCGAGGACTGTACACGCGCCACAGTATTCCGGAAATGATGAGCCTCATCACGCATGTTGGTGATAAGGCGCGGGATCTCCACATTCAATCTCGTGATCTCCTCCTTCGCTCGCTGTACCTTGAAGTAGCGCATCATTACCTCCCGGGCCGCCGGCTGCACCCATGGCATGGCTCGGACATCCTGTCGACTATCCCGAAGTATGTCAAAGTCTGCTAAGAAGGCATACTCCAGAACGTCTTCAACAGCCAGTGTTGAACGGCCCACATCAACCGCAGCGTTGTTGAGAGCCTGTACAGCAGAGCGTATGCCCTGGGATCGTGCCTTCAGGGACTTTGCAATGTGCTGACGCATTTTGTAGCCTGTGACAAGCATCAGCGGATCGTCAACACAATGAACGGATCATTGACCGGTCCCGGGGGTATTGAGTTTTCCAAACTCCATCAATCTTGCCACCACCAACGACTCTACGCGATCCACGGCAAGCTGGTATTTTCTCATACGTACCTTCTCTTGAACTTCCTTCCACTTGGTGCCATTTCTCTGCCAGCGATCAATGTTCATGCGGATCTCCAGATCTTGAACATAGGTCAATGCGCGATCACGCCTCTCTTGCGCAATCCGCCGTGCTGTTTCAACGGCTGGTCCTGCCGGCTGAGCTGTGCCGCTGGCAACCTGCTCCTGTGTATGAACAATCCACGTGTTGTTCTGGGAGTGCTTTATCACGGTGTCCCTGCAATGACAATTAGAATCAGATGTACAAGGGAACGAATCAGGGACGCACTCATGAAGTAGATAGGCTGATAGTCGTCCAAAATATTCCATCTCCAAGATCTCTTCGGGAGGCTCTCGCTTGAGGCTGGTGAGGTACTCATACTCCTCCGTCAGCCAAGTCTTGAATGTTTCGCCAGTAGGAGATCCTGGCAACTGCTGCATGGCAAGGAGAACCTGAGGTTCTTGCCCAACAATGAGCAGGGCCTGACGATAATTATTGCATAAGAAGCCACCTGACAAAGTCATAACATTGAGATCAATTTATGAACTGAAGGCGTCAACTCACTGAGATTGTGATAGGTCTCGAACTGATCGTGATGTTTCATATACTGAACAATGAGCTGGCGTCGGTGGAAGGAGCTCATGTGCCGTGTAACGCCAGCCAAAGCATTAGACTTTGAGAAGTATCGCTCACACCCCTCTAGATCCTCCAGACCCATACCATCAATAAACGTCCCCAGATTTCGTAATTGACATAGTCGATTGTGGGCATGAGCATGAAAGAGTCCAACCAGGGTCATGAATCGCGAAGTGATTGCCTGCTCAGCAATGGGTGATCGCTTGATGGTGGACGCAAGCTTACATCCGCAGTCATACCCGCCTCCTAGATCAGGTCCATGAGCGTGCATAATACGACGCAGGCATGCCAAGGGATATTTTGCTCTAAGTGTGATTGTCAGATCTCTATCTCAGCAAGCAAAAAGAACACATACAATTCCCCGCTGTTGATCATATCACAGCACATCAGAGAGAAACCATGCCTGCAAAGAGAGAGAAACCATCCCGATTCCTCAAAAACACCCCACATCTTCGACACCATGTCATGGACCATGTTCGACCATTGTTCGGCACATGGTGTGTCGTCGGGTTGATTACCGGGCGCATTGAGGGGTTCGCTACTCATATGATCGCGTCCCAGCTCATCAACCTCCTCCGGTGGTATGAACCTATCCTCCCCTCCCCAACGTGGATCCCTGACTTCTTTGCTTGCCCCTGCCACCTTCTTTCCCTTGGCGTTCAGCTCTGCGACCTCCCGAAGGATCAACCTCTTCAGGGAGTCATTGCCGTCCATGGTGAACAGCATTGCAAAGCGTAGGAGTTCCTCGCCCGAAAGTTTATATGTGCAGCATGGGCAACAGTTCTTCAGCCGCCACTCAGGTCCATCACGGCCAAGCTCCTTGTTCATTAGCTCTTCAACACGCTGTCGGATACTGATGTAAAGGTCGTAGGCAATGGTGATGTACCCTTGAAGGTGTGGTTGGAATGCGTAACCGTGAAGATCGCACAAGGTTTTGACAAACACGTGAATGCTGAATTGAGGACAGCGAACTCGAGCTACACGGAAGAACTCCATGGCGTTGATACTAATTGCGGTATTGATCCGCCACGGGGAACAAGGCAGGTATCCCTGACGAATCAGAGCCGACCCCTCAAACTCGTCGCGTTTCAATAAGTCAAAGTCCCTCTTGCATCGAGCTATGCCATGATAAGTCTTACACAGACAGCGTAGTTGTGATTACACACCTTCGGTATCAATCACGGCCAGTGATTTGCGGTCCTCCACCTCATCTCCTTCATCGAGTGGGGCGTCGTCAGGTGTAGGATGCGCTTTGAGATATGTCCATTCCAAGTATGCACGCGTCATTGCGTCCCGCTGCTGCTTGAAAGCCTCAACGCGAAGGCGAATCCGATCGCGTCTGTTGCGTCGCGTGTTCTTCCGGTGTCGCCTGATGACGGTGAGTAAGATTGGTGTGTCATTGAGTATGACTCACCTCTTCATGGCATGACGAAGGCCATCTACAACGTCCGCCAGCTCCCCGCCGGCGTGGCTTATCGATGCCTCGGCGTCGCCCATCATGATTGCATCCAGCATCGAATAGTCGGGTCCATCATCATCGCTGGGTGCCTCAGTTCCACCCATTGCCATCTGGATGTCCAGCAGCTCCTCTCGATCGGCTGCGGTAAGCCCTATGCAAATTGGGTAAACCAGCGGCTGATAGATGAGGAAATTTCACGTACTTTGGTGGCGTGCGCGTTCCTGAGCCGCTGCCTCCTCATTGTGCTGCTGAATCTCATTTCTGGAGTTCAGATGGTATGTCCTTTCGCCTCCCTCAGCGTCTTGCTCGCGAACGACAACGCGGCGGCGTTTGGACATCGTACAAGATGGACCGGATGTTTGAGAAGTGATGCGGTTGCAAATCCGCCGTCGGACCGATCAAGCCGGGCCCAGGTACGATCATGACGGTTCGGATTTGCACCACAACCTCCTCCTCGCACCCTCACCATCGTTATCGCGGGCCAGCGCGGGCCCATCGGCGCGCAATCGATTGCAACCCCTGAGGACGGTCGGGGTCTTCAAAATGGGCTGCGCATGGGGAGCTGGACCGTTCGACCTCCCCCAATGTCCTCCTCTTGTGCGTCATCCGAGCAGCAGCCGCCGCTCCCGCTCATGCTGCCAGCCCTTTGTTGCGGCCTCTGAGTGGGACGACGGCTGCCTTGCCTTACCGCGCTGACCAGTTTTACGCAGACGCCAAGCCCGTTCGCGTTGACGCCCGCGTGCGCGACCTCATCTACAGCCCGCGCGATCCCGCCGTCCAGGAGGATTCGTACCTCGACTTACAGCCGCTTACGGACGTCCTGGGATCCACGCAGCCGGGATGCGTTCCCAAGGAGCCCACACCCGAACGCCCGCCATCCGTCGACCAGCGCCCTCCCAAACCGAAGTTTTGGTTGGATCTCCCGCCGCTGAAGCTCCCACCCCGCTCCTTGCCCCGCACTCCGCCTCAAACGCTGGCCGAAGCCGAACATCGCAAGGCTCGGTCCAACAAGACGACGAAGCAACGACGCAAGAGGTCCGCGAGGTTCGCCGACGCTGCAACGGCGGCTGCGAATCTACCGGCGCTCCTCCATGTCAAATCCGTTCAGATTCGACGCACCGTCGAGGCTGAACCCATTCGCGTCGACTACACGCTACCACCGCGCGGCTTCACGGGACCGAAATACACCAGTAACGGGGCTACCGCGGAGGAGGACCGTTCGCCGGAGGAGTTCGTTGCTGACGGCTTCCGATACGTCCCAGCTGTTAGGTATGTGCTCATCCATCTAAATTTTCCAGTTCTGAATTTGTACAGGCGCCCAACACCCATCATTGACGCAGACGGTCTTGCCATCGGCATCATTCAGGGCTGTCCCACCGATCCGCGCTGGACCCTCAAACATCGCCACGTCTACCGGTGTCTCAAGTTTGCAGGCGGGCACCTCTCGCGTTGCAAGGCTGATCTGCGTGCTCACCGTCGCGGCCCATATGTGACCCGAGGATTTGGCTGGTCCAGCGGCGGTGGGCAGACGGAGCCTGGGCGTCTCAAGAATACCCCCCGCGATACCGAGATCCTGCGTACCTTGGCCGATGAACCCGCTGTCAAGGACATGGCCAAGTTCGCCAGCAGTGAGCTCAACCTTCCCTCCCTCTGATTCCCATTTGCTAATCAAACGTTACACAAGAGGCCTACTCCGCTATCTTCTCGGAGACGGCTAAGGAGTACGCGGAAGTCCTCGAGGTCCTCGTCTCACTCCGACCAGAGCTTCAACGGAATTTCGAGGAGTGTGTCTTCGCCGCCGCACACTTCAACTTCGGGCCGGATGCTTTTACTCTCCCTCATACCGACCACCTCAACCTCGCCAAAGGGATGTGCGCCGTTTGGGCCCTCGGTCTCTTTGATCACACCAAGGGTGGGCATCTTGTCCTCTGGGACTTGAAGCTGATCATCGAATTCCCCGCCGGAACGTGCATCCTCATCCCGTCAGCGCTCCTCAAGCATTCCAACACTCCCATTCAGGAGGGGGAGGAGCGCGCGGCATTTGTGCTTTTCTCGGCTGCCGGACTCTTTCGCTGGGTACGCAACGAGTGTGGGCTGATATAGTACGAACTTTCAGCCGTCGTAAATAGTCTAATTCAACATCTATCTTAATTTTTCTCTGGTGATTGTGGGAGGACCGAGGCCGACGAGGTCAATAACGGTCCTTGTAATTAATATCAGATAAAAATCAGATGAATGCACGAAAGTTGATCAGCCTTTGGCTATTCGCGTCAGTGATCTCTACTTGAACACCATCATCCGCCTGCCTCTCCCTCCGATATTTATTCTATGCCCGGTCCCGGCAGGCCTCGAAAGCAC
Organism: Strobilurus luchuensis; assembly: GCA_019915105.1. Classification (NCBI taxonomy): domain Eukaryota; kingdom Fungi; phylum Basidiomycota; class Agaricomycetes; order Agaricales; family Physalacriaceae; genus Strobilurus; species Strobilurus luchuensis. The sequence goes on along the minus strand of JAHLMJ010000007.1, from coordinate 789,869 downwards.
TTCTCTGATGATGCCGTTCGTGAGGCACACGCCGCAGCTAGCGCACGCTACTATGCTGGGCATGAATCACTCTCACCGACCCCATTCCTTGTATTAACGTTATTTTGCAGCAAGAAACATGATGCTATTCTAGAGCGCATGCGCAATCACTACCGACGCAAGCATGGCTTAGAGATTGACACGTCCCACACTTTGGAGGACACCAAAGAGCGCAGAAGGACGACAAAGGCAAAGAAAAAGCAAGCATTTGCGTTGAGTCCACACAAGCAACGGTTGCATAGCTTAACGCTCTCATTGACTTGCTAGCTGACAAGTATTTCTAGTACAAGTGATCCTGCTTCCGCTCTCAAGGCGCGCACGTTCACTCAGGTCGATAACATCCATCGGCAGCACGAGCATTTTCTCGCTTACACCGGCCGTAACTCGAGGCATTGGTGTGGACAATTGATCAAGGGTTTCCTTGATAATTACGACAAGCGTGTGGCTCTCGAGACCCTTCACATACGTACTGACACCCTGGCAACCATGTATGATCCCGCCATGAACGCTCTTGCTCACATCAAACAGCTGAAGGGGGAAACAAGTACGGAGTGGATTGCGGGGCACAAGCTTGTCAAGGAGATTCATATGGTGATTGAGTGGTTAGAGGACATTGGGCAGTTTGTTTTGAAGGATGGATTGGAGGATGCATGGCTTTCGAGGGACCTCTCTTATCAAAGAGCCGCTTCACGCGGCCAGGGGGTTCGGGGCGTTGACAGCCGTGTATAACCCTTAGACTAGCATCAATGAACCTGCCTCAGAGGGCGGTGTTTTCGAAACAGCATGTGCAGACTCACATGTAGAACCCTCAAATATTAATATGATGTTCTTCTGGAATAGCATGACCAGCTCCATACATCAGACATCAGACGGGCATGGTATCCTATTTTCTGATGGATGGAGAAGATACAAACAGCAAGAGATTGTGTAGCATGAAGTACAAGGGGGAAAATAAGACTACGGGCTTTCGTGTATGCGCACGCTGAGTTCTGCTCGGTTTACTTCAACAGTCTCAATCACGCCGGCAAGACCCGAACGCGCCCGTCTACATAAGCATCGTTGAACATGGTCAGGGCGCTTAGGGTCCCAATGACAACATAGACCTCTTCACCGCGGACATTTCCAGCACCGACAAGAGCCTCTTCACTGCCAAAGAATCCGACGTGAGTAAATGTTTGAGTCATCAACAACGGCGGTACGCACCGCGTGAAGTACACGCCAGGCTGGCGACCCTTGAACACAACAAAGCACATGCTCTCGCTCTGAAGTGCCTTAGGGTAAGGGTTGGCAAGCTCACGATCACCGGACATCCAGACCAAGTCCCAGGCCATCTCCGCATGAAAGAGGCTGTCGTAAAGCTGGTAAGTGCCGCCCTCATAACCACGGATTGCATCATTGGCAGCGCCTCTGTGAAGTTGTCAGTACAAGTCTGACTCCCAAGGATCTAATACATACTCGCTTTTGAAGAGACCCATAATGTATCCAGCAGTGACAACCCAAGCAACGGTTGGGCCAATGTGCTTGGCGGGGGGTGAGTAGACAATGGGAGTACCGTCAGGGCCATAGCTTGTATAGGTCTTGTTGGAGCTTGCGCCACTACCAGAAGCGGAGTCAGTCAAAGAGGAGCCGAGCAGCGGTCTGGAGACGCGAGATGGGCTGCCACCACCAGCGGCACGGGTAGGGCTACCACCAGCAGCGCGAGTCGGGCTGCCACCTTTGGTCAGAGCGTCAATCAGAATGTTGCAACGGTTGACATAGGCGTTGGCGGGCGCTGCAGCAGTAGCTTTGCCATGAGTGGAGACAGACTGCGACGCAGTAATGTTGGCTCTGTGTATATTGTATGTTCGTAAATATCTCAACAAGAAATGACAGGAAGTGGTATACGTACTCTGGGAATGCCTTGCGCGTCCTTGGAATGTCCGCGGCATCCTCACCATCGGAGTCAAGCTGCTTGGCCATCTTTTTGGGGGATCTGGACCGAGCAGGCTGACGGGGAGTTGCAGTCGGTGTACCCGACGGGCCTTTCCGCTTGATGACCTGTGGGGTGGGTTGCGCAGGACGCTCACGAGAAGTCAGGCAGAAAGCACCGGTAGCTTCCACCTGCTCGAAATCTGACTGCGTGATCTCCTCCATGCCGTTCCAGATAGACGACTGCTGGCTATTGGGAGCCGTGTCAATAGAGGTATTCCCCTCGGAATCGTCGCTGTTGAGAGTGATATCGGCGGGCGCGGTATTGGTGCTGGGCTGAATCATGTTGATGTCTACAAAAGTACCGTTAGATGACCGGCGTGGCGATTGGACCGGTATATACCTAAGATTTCGGATGATGTTTCCACAGAATGCAGCGTATGACAGAATGGCGGTGAGGGAGTGGATGGTGAAAAGGGGGGAACGAGCTGCATGTTCAACCTACTGACCTGATCTTGAGACAGGGAAGTAGAGGCCGTGGGTATCATACGATGGTCAGTAGGGCAACGCGGCGAAATAGAGCAGATGCCGTTACTTGCCTGTCCATCAGAACGCTTATCAGTTTCGTAGTATGAACGATTTAGAGTAACCCCGATTATTGCATTCCTACCAGGCATGATTATTTGCAAACTTTGGATGTTGACATTGGTCCAGAAGCTAAGTAACAAATGTTAGAGTTGCAAAATTTGCAATTTGCGCGTTGGTGAGTGTATGTCTGTGTTTTCGTTTACTGAATGTAGTCTCATATATCTATTTAACTACTACTCGGGCTTGACAAACATTGCTCACCATGGACTTCCTTGACACTAACACTTTCCCCTCCATTGACGGTCTGGACTTCAATACCGACGGGGATGTACCTAGCTGGTTCTCGCACCTTGATCAATTCCTAGAGTCCACCGACTGTGGTCCTGCCGGTGCTGAGATGTTTTCTGCCAGTCAATGGGAGTTTGACAACGCCGGTGCGTCTCCTATTGTTATGCATGCAGATACCGGATTTGCTGACTTTATGCATAGACAACTTTGGGAATGCTGACATGTATACCGACAATCGAAATGACACCGACATGCATTCCACGCCCTATTTGCCTGACGCGTCTGCCACTCTCACTTCATCTACCGGCTTTCCTCCTGCTCATTTCGACGGCGAACCGGAGTCCAATGGCGACTCAACTCAGCTTATGTCTACTACCACGGGACTTGGGCCGTCCACCATCACCACGCCGCTACCAGCTGCTCTGTTCAGTAGTGACGCGCCCTCTGTTGAGATGTCGGCTAACTTGGAGATCTCCGTTCCCATCAACCATGCCCAGCGGAACGCTGATCGCCCTGTTATGCCGATCCGCCAAAAGCAGAAACCCCGCGGCATAGCGGCTGCAACGGAGGCAACACGCCAGGCCATGCGGCAGCAGCAGGAGGCCAAACATCTTGCGATGACAACGGACATGGAGAACGGCAAGTCACGCATTCGCCAAATCATCCAAGACATCACCGACAAACATAATCACACCTACGACTATGTGTCCCATCACATCCACGGCATGACGCGGCACACTTATAACCGGGCCGTTTCTCTGATCGACGCCAAGATCAGTTACAAGGCTATGCAGGTCAACGCAAGTGAGTACAGACAACTCCTACCTTGCACGATACTCACGTATATATCTACAGACCTTCCAGATGGAGTACCAAAGAAGAGCCTTGCTGAGATTCGTCAACTTGTTCGCGACGATCCAGCTCTGAACAACCTCAGTAAGGAGGAAGAGCAGGCATTGATCAAACGCGTGCAGCAGAATCGAATTGACAAGCAACTTGCAGCGCGCGCATCTAATCATGCCGCCGCCCTTGACTATCGCGCCACATCAGCGAGCTTGACGCGCCAGGTAACGGAGTTATCCATGTTGTATCAAATATATCTGATGTCATTCGCAGATGAATAATCTAGCTGTGCGCATGGGCGCACACGGCCTGATGATCTTGGCTCCCGGCAGCCATGATGACATTGTTGATGCGGAGATCTCCATGACGGCAGGCACGCGCGGCTTCGTTTGGGACATTCTCCGCTGCCCACCGGCCAATCTTGCCTCCAAGTTTGCATCCTATGTCCAGTCGCGCTCTTTCTGTAGGTTTCAATGCTTTGATCAGCATGTATTGCCTTCTTATGCAACTGTTAGCCCTCAATGAACGAGAAACCAATAGCTTTCTGCAATCGGACCTTGCATCCCGGATCGTAGCCGGCCTCAGTACGTTCTTGGAAATAACGTGACTTGCTGATGGCGCTGATCCGTCATCTACTTAGGCGAGATAACAAGGAAGCCGAACGTTGTGATGAAGTACAAGACTTATCACAAGGACATCGTCGTTGGTATGCACGTGGAACTGCGCGGATGGCCCGTTCAAGTTGCGTTCCGAAAGCTCTCCCAGATCAACACTCGGGCCGAGCTGGTCGCTATCCGTGATGCCATGTACGCCGGAACGTGCAGATGGTATCGGCTCACAACAGCAGAAGTGAAGGTTCGTGAAGAGGAGTATGCAGCAAAGGTCGCCAGTGGGGAGATTCAACCAACCGTCCGGGCCAAGCGCTCCGATGCCGGCGGCACTCATGCCAGTAAGAAGCGCGTCCATGACGGCAACGAGGACGATGACATTGAAGACCCTCCCGCCAATCGCAGACGCCGGAATAATGACGGTGACAATGACAGCGAGGATCCCGAGGGGCTACCTGCACCCCGCCGCAGCGGTGGTAAGAAGAAGAAGAGCGGGTCCAGGAAGAAGGCGGGTAAGTCCGCAGAGGCGGAGGGTGGCGGGCGCAAGAAGAAGAAGAGCGGTCGTCGCGCACTTACAATGCTTCCACCCACTAGCGCAGAGACCGTCGAGTCTGACTCCGACGCTGGCGATGATTAGCTAGGTGTGGCGCAAGTTAGTGGCGGTTTCAATAGTCTGACTGCCTCATGTATGCTATTATCTTGTATATAATAATCAGCCTCTTACTCTGCATAAGACATTGTACTGTGGACCGCTGAGATACGGCGCTGGGGGCGGACGCGACCTTTGAATTGCCCTTTTGGGAAACGACGTCATTGAAGCCGGCGGGCAGCGTCCGGCAAGCGGCAGGGCACGGGATCAGAGCGCCCATGGTCCCTTAGATCGGGTGGCGGTCGGGAGCGCCCCAGGAGCGCCCTAGGGCGTCATATTCACCAAGTACAATTTGAGCTTTGGCGGGACTTTAACGAGACACCGCGCAATTAAGGCAAAGCTGGTCATATTGCATAGGAGTACCTAATGGGGACGACTACTCTTATATCACTACGTTATAGGGTGCACCAGGTGCGAAAATGTCCATCGTTCTGAATGATGCTATCCATTCGGTGTATCATTGCCCTGCTTGGCTTCCTCCTTGGCCACCAGTGACTCGACCCGACGCGAGAAGACGTCAAAATGGATGGCAATTGGGGCTTCTCCTGCGCGAATGGCGCTGGGGTGCATCATCGCCTGGGGTCGTGCCACGTCCTTCTGCATCTCCGGCGGTCGTTGCCACACGACATAGTCTTTTATGGCATACGAGTCCGGGTCGATGTTCATTGGGACGAGGTCGTCAACCTGAATGTCTCGCTCCCTTGGCCCAGGAGAGGGTGCCTTCTTTTGCGGAGAAGACAGCTGGAGGACAGTCGAGCCCGTGCGTTTGAGAGGAGAGCCGGCCGACGCCTTGCTGGGACCGGGCTCGAGCATGCGCCTTCTCTGCACGCGACCGCCTGCAACGGGTACAAGGACGGTGCCAACGGCTATGTGGGTTGGTAGAGGTGGTGGATCAGGGAAATCCGGGGGAGAAAAGGGCAGCCAGGAGGGCGAGAAGAGATGCGCGACCGACTCGTACGCGACACCGTCCAAGTCAGGGTGGACAGTGTTGAAGTGGTTGAGGAGTAGGTTTGGCCGGGCACAGTGTTGCGCGCAGTCTTTGAGGGGACAGATGAGATTGCGGGGCATATGCGAGTTCTTGATGTGTTCGTGAAGATCATGGCGGCTGCGGTAGCTCTGCAAGGGCGAGTTGCATTTGTTGATCTTGCAGAAGTATTCCTTGCGTTGGTTGTGCTAGGCCAATCAAACAGTCGACTGGGTAAGTAGATGAAAGGAAACCTTTGACTTACCGAGTACCGCTCCTTTGTGGTCTTCGTAGACGAATGCTGCAGCAGGTGCTGGGCCAGTTCAGCCCCAGAGTGACGCACACTGTCTCAAGACGTACCACGCTGTAGGCATACCAGCAAGCAAGAATGACCGCCTCCGTCGATGGGTCCTTGCAGGCGTCGCACTTGATGCCGTGGGGCACTATGGTCCTTTTCGCGATTGAGAGAAAAGCCTTCTCGTCAATGAGCGTGGGTGGAAAGGACATGTGCAGCCGCAGTGCATTGGCACCGATGGACGCGTAAACTTGAAAGAGCGCAACGGCAATGATCTTTCAAGTTTTGCGTTCGGTCACATCCCGTGCCAGGCACGTCGCGAGGCGCGTTCTCAAATCACCCAATGTCTACTGCTAGGCGCGTTTCGAGGTTGGAAATCATTAGGATAGTGGTGAGATAGAAATATCCGTATAATACTGCTGCCAGCCCCACGACCGTACTTCATCGGAACACCTTGAGGTTGTAGTACCGTACATACCCACCGACAACGAGTAGATTCACAAAAGCGGGGCCAAGGTCCATCTGTACCACACAGTATATCCAGAGTGTCGCGAGAGGTGGACACTGGGCAGAGAATGTCAACAGATACAAGCGCGAAGATGAGGGCGCGTGACATACTTGTTGCATGGTCTTGATGAATCCAGCGCGGGCCAGAACGTACATCATGCGACAGCCAGCAGCGCAGGCGATGAGGAAGAGAAGAAACTGCATACGCCGCATCCTTTGGTATCGCATTGCTGTCAGGTTGTCAAGAAGGAACTGCAAGAACAGGGAATGAATCGCGCACTGTAGAATATGAAGACAGACATAACTGGAAACATTCAAGACAAGGTGAAGTAGAGCGAGCATGTTACGCACGGGGCACACCCGAGGTCATTCTGTCGACAAGGACCTTGAGACCAGGCTGCTTACCATACTGGTGGTGGATTAAGCTGTGGATGGATCATGTTAGTAGCTACCTTTCTGTTACCTTCCGAAGAGGCGTACATTTCCATCATAAGCAGGCAAAACGAGAACGGTATAATGTAGAGAATAGCGTTGAATATCTCGTTCAATAGTGGATTGTCCTCTTCCTCCTCCCGCGCTTGGGATGTAGGTACCTCCGAGACACCAGAAGAATTCGGAGGTCTTTGCAGGGGAATTTGGTTGAGCACGCCAGACTCGTTTATGAGACGCCACTGCTCCTCTTCAGATATCTCGAGGTGCTCAGAGGGCGCCGGCGACTCGTCCGACTGTTTCTGCTGTTGTTTTCGTTTCTTTACCATGATGATGGCAGGAGACACGTTTGGCGGGTGACGTCAGAATGGCCGCTCATCCCGCTCTGCCATGGCCTCCTCATGTCAAGCATTGCTCGCGGCTCTCAAGGACTGTGTCCTCAACTCGGACTGTGTAACCAAGCAGGGCCATCTTCCCTCTGACTGCCTGCACGACCACGTCGACGAACTGCCGGAGTCGTGCCAGTCGCTGCGAAGAGCAACTTTCGAATGTAAACGGGGAATGGTAGGCACCGAACGATGATGTTTTCTGGACAACGTTGCTCATCATTCTGTAGCTGGACATGCGGAAGAGATTTCGAGGGAATATTGTGGGATCCCAGTTCCAGTTTGAACCGGAAAAGCCGCCAGAACCCACCACGGAGTCTTAGTGGGAGTCTGCCAAAATTAACAAAGTTCAATTCCCCACACGAGACCCGGTACTGAAGCGGTGTTCCCGGACTGTCAGTGTCTTTGTAGTCCTTCAAAGGTTTGCTTGTTGCTTGGGTTGGCAATGGCGCGTGGTAGCGACTGATCCGCGGCGAGCCCGCGATGTCAGCTTATTGAAAGCGTCTCCGTCAGCAGGTTAACGGCTTTGTAAGATGCTTCGACTGTCGTATATAAGACTCCTCAAGCCACACATACCACGCAGTTCGCACTCTTACTCCATCATGTCCAAGCCTTTACAGCTCTACACTACCGGCACTCCCAACGGCCACAAAGTCTCTGTTTTCCTTGAGGAACTCAAAGCTGTTTACCCTGAGGTGGACTACGAGTACGCGCGTCTCGCGCTCCCGTCGCGCGGTCGTATCTGACAGCTTTTCTGTAGTTTTCAGAAGATCGACATCAGCAAGAATGTCCAGAAGGAGCCATGGTTCATTGCCCTCAATCCCAATGGTCGCATTCCTGTCCTCGTGGACCGTTCACGCGACAACTTTGCCGTCTTCGAAACCGCGGCCATCTTGATCTATCTTCAGCAACACTATGACAAGGATAACAAGTTCGGCTTCGAACACAAGTCGAATGAAGAGAGTGAGATGCTCCAGTGGATGTTCTTCGCGGTATGGATTCCCACCTATTCTGTCCGTGTTTGATCCTGATCACGTCCACGTTATCATTAGCACGGGGGCGTGGGTCCCATGCAAGGTCAACGTGAGTCCTGCCGTCTGCTGCTCCCAGTCACCCCAGCTGACGCCTATTCAGTGAACCACTTTACAAGATACGCGCCTGAAGACATTCCATACGCAAAGAAGCGTACGTGTTTGACATAACCATACGCGTTGAGCTAATTTTATTGACACAGGCTATTTGGATGAGACCAAACGTCTTTACAGCGTCCTGGAGATCCGTCTCAAGGACCGCGAGTGGCTCGCAGGCAACAAGTACTCGCTCGCTGATGTCAATGTATGGCCTTGGATCCGTGCTCATACCTACGGTGGGATTGAGTCATTGGACGAGTGGCCTGGCCTGAAGGTTGGTTTCGCAATACATTCCATCTTACATGACCATAATTGGATTCTTCTCACAGGCGTGGTTCGACAGAATGGCCGCCCGCTCTGGATCTCAGAAGGGGATTACGATCCCATGAACGTATGACAATAAATCTCAAATGAAGCTATAGTGACTCTGTAGTACAAATAGCAATCTTCCTACCGAGCCAGCGAACAAATGACGATGGTGTACCGTCCTGAACCGCACGTATCGAAACAGAACCTCGCCCCATTGCGCTGCCATCTCTGCACCGAGGTGGTAAGCCGTACTGCATATGGAGTTGTGTCATCATCCCATTGGGTTCGAATTCGGATAGCGAGGTCGTCATCTTGCCCAAGTGCACTTCGTTCTATGACCAGAACATCAGGCTGCAAGTCAAACAACCAAGGTGATCGAGACGTTGGGCTGTGCTAAGCCAAATGATTGGGAAGATGGGATAGACCTGAAGGTAGGCTCTATTCAGCCTGCAGCATGGAGGATACTGTATATATGTGAAGCTCGGAAAAAGGATTGCATAAAATGGATTCACGGAAAAAGGATGAGATAAAGGTGATGACGCGGCTGGCTGCTCTGTGGCTAGTGCGGCACACGAACGCGGTCCGCGGATGTATGCTTGGGGGTCCGAGACGTGTCTTGCGAGCATTGAACTTGTATAACTCATGATTGGTAGGCTTTTCTACTGTAGATTGCCCATTTCCTTATCTATCCTGCCTGCCAGTCAGTATCGACCAGCTTGATTCCATGAAGATCGATGTATCCGCACCATTGCCATAGGATCTCGGCACGGTACCTTTATCGCGTAGCACTACACTTGGAACCATTGCTTATTGACCATCTCATTGTACACAGTGTCTCAAAGCCCTTTGTTCCTTCTGAGTCCAAGTCAGTTGCACACTGTGTGCATATCAATTGTTGAACCATCTCCGTACTAGTCGATCAGGATTTTGGACTTCGTACGCGTTGCCTGAATAGTCTCAAATGGAGACCCCGCCGACACGTTCCAAAGGAATTTTATCGGACCTGGTTGTCTGACAGAGATATCGAGAGTGTCTCCATCAGCAGATAGTACATACGCCAGTAGTCATCGGCTTTGTAAGATGCTTCAACTGTCGTATATAAGGCTGTCGAGCTACAGATACTATGCAGTTCGCTTTTTTTTCCCAATCATGTCCAAGCCTTTCTTGCTCTACACTATCGGTACTCCCAACGGCCACAAAGTCTCTGTTTTCCTCGAAGAACTCAAGGCTGTTTACCCTGAGCTGGACTACGAGTACGCGCTTTCCGCTCTTCCGTTGCAGATTTGTATCTGACAACTTCTGTCCAGTTACCAGAACATTGACATCAGCTTGGGAATCCAGAAGGAGCCTTGGTTCATTGCCCTAAATCCCAATGGTCGCGTCCCAGTACTCGTGGACCGTTCACGGGACAACTTCGTGGTCTTTGAGACCGTGGCCATCTTGATCTATCTCCAACAACACTATGACAAGGAGAACAAATTTGGGTTCGAACACAAGTCGAATGAAGAGAGTGAGATGCTCCAGTGGATCTTCTGGGCGGTATGCATTCCCAACAAGCCACTCAGTTTTTGATGCTGATCTACGCGATCGTTAGCACGGGGGCGTGGCTCCCATGCAAGCTCAATGTAAGTCCTGCCGTCCGCTGCTCTCACAGTGGTCCTGGCTGACACTTCTCACAGTGAACTACTTCATGCACGCGTCTGAAGACATTCCATACGCGAAGAAGCGTACGTGTCTGGCACACCTAGCCGCAAATTCAGCTGATCTTACTGACACAGGCTACATGGATGAGACCAAACGTCTGTACGGCGTTCTGGAGATCCGCCTCAAAGACCGCGAGTGGCTTGCAGGAGACAAGTATTCGCTCGCTGATGTCAATGTGTGGCCTTTGGTTCGTGTCCATCAGTACGGTGGAATCGAGTCTTTGGATGAATGGCCTAGCCTCAAGGTTGGCTTCGCAACACATTCTTTTTATTCTAATCACAACTGAGTTCTCTCGCAGGCTTGGTTCGAAAAAGTGGCTGCCCGCCCAGGAGCCCAGAAGGGGACCACAATCGGATCCTACCCATCATGAACATTGGATACCAGATCTCAGATGGATAGTACCTATGTGTTGTACAGATAGCTATTTTCTAATTTTGAGTCATTGAAAGAGTTATGATGGCGTACCGTCTTGAGTTGCACGTAGCGTACTCGGTCTTTCGCCCCATTTACGCCGCGGCACGCTGCCATCACCTGAAACGACGAAGTCTGCAGGTCTTGACTTGGTGTGACCGTACCACAGCATTATGAGGTCGTGTCATTGTCTCGGTAAATATGGGGCCCTTCGACTTTCTGAACAGCGCATCTGCATACTTTCTCACTAGCGAAATAGACAGTTGTCAGTCTGACTGTCTGAGAGTAGTATCAGTGATGGATGATGGATGATCGCCATCAACTTTTTTGTCCTTGACCGTCATCATGCCTGACAGCGAAGACTTACTTCAATTGCTCAACGCCCATGGCCAAAGTTTCCTCCAATCATTTGCCGATATTCCTACTGAGCCACCAAAAAAGCGGAAGCGCGACGAAGATGCCCCGTCAGAGTCAGAAGCCTCCGAGGAAGAATGGGGTGGAATAACCGAAATGGTCTCCGAAGACGAAATGAGCGATGAAGATGGTACGAGGCTTTATCGAACTGGCGTTCTCACTACTGATGTTGGTGTCGCTCAGATTACGACCAAGATGACGAGTTTATTGCAGATAGCTCAGCAACAGCTGGCCCAAGCGTGGTTGTCTTTACTGATACCTCTTCGTCAAAATCAACGTTTGACCCCGCAACCAAATCCCAGAAGAAAGCCTTCATGGTCAGTCGCGTCAGATTTTCTTCTTGCGTCTTTTCTCACATTGCTAGTCATCCAAAGTGTCAAAGTTGAATAATGCGCAAGAGCTCACCGCGGATGCTGACGAAGATGAAGATGAAGACAAGTGGGCTACTTCTCTCCGCGATACAATGCAACACTCAACATGCATATAGGACCAACCTACAGAACGACGCTATTCTACACCGACTTGTCCACACTAAGCTATTATCCGGGTCACTAAATCAGGATCTGAACATGACCCCGGCCCAGCGCAAAAAGGCTTTGGCCGGACGCGTTCTAGAGCTATCGTCGTCCACCAGGATTGGGAAGGGTGAAAAGATGGTACGGCAAGCAGAAAGGAACAAGCACTCGAAGCGAGTCCGAACTGGGCTGGTTGAAAAGGAGACAGAACGACAGAAGGCACAAGTTGAGGAGGTAAGTATTGAACTCATAATCATATGGTCATACAACATATCGAGACGTCCTTGTGCAGGCTAAGAATATGGGTAACTACCACCGCTCCATCAAGAAGCTATTCGAAGATCCAGACGCGTCATCGTCAAAGAAGAAGGACAGGGAAAGAGGTTTACGGATGGGTGTTGGGAAGTTCAGTGGTGGTATGCTGAAGCTTAGCCGAGAAGAGATACATCAGGTCAATGCTTCCTCCTCTCGTGGGCGCGGCGGGAGCAGTAGAGGCAGAGGTGGGAGCAGTAGGGGTAGAGGTGGGAGCAGTAGAGGCGGAGGTGGTCGCGGCGGTGGAGGTAGAGGTGGAGGTGGAAGAGGTCGGGGTGGAGGCAGACACTAGCTTGGAGCATTGTCCTCTGATTTCCTTCTAATCACCCAGTCATTTATACGTTCTCCGGGAGTATAACGTACGCACAGCGGTATCTGGCGGCCATTACCGTCTATGAGCACTATATTCGGATTCTCGTATGGAGGATAGATGAGTCGACTGTGTTTTGAGCTTGTCGACATAGATCGATCGGAGCTGGTAGATGGGCTGCATTGGTTATGAGTGTGAGGGCAAGGTGCAAATATGAGTCTCGACTGACGGTCCGTGTTGTCGCGATTTTGAGCTTCTGTGGCGTCGGTCTGGTGTAGGACCGTGGCAATGGGGACATTCAGCCGGCTGGGTTCGTTCCCGACGAGCGCCATGACTACGGGGGTGATCTAACTCTGGCGACCTGTACAGTACTTGACCGTTTCCGTCTTGGACAACTAGCGGAGATATGCGCTTATGTGCGCCTTCAGCAAAGTCTCCTACCCTAGAGGCGGTCGGCATCACCCTTTGACTTCAGAAAGAGATCTGTTCGCGTACCTTGTAATCTCATTGCCAGCTTGGTCGCGAAATATGACCTTCATCCCCCCAGGAATGATGTAATAAGTTGAAGGACTTGTATGGAGTCCTGGCGCGGATTCGCCGACAGGAAGCGGGGGCTAGTAGTTCGCGTAAGAAACAGTCGAATTGTCACAATGGACTCTTTACTGGTGCGGCCGACGGGGAAGAATCGTTTGACCTCCGCGATGAGTGTGAGCGAGAGGTTGTCCTACGCGACGAACGCGGAAGCGTATTGCGCTAGCGAGAGGATGAGCAAGTTTATTGTTTCCTGCTGGCAACGTACGTCATATATATCTGCTTGAGGTATCGGTGTAGGTGTGTAGGACGGTCCCACAGGTGTCGGTATAGCGCCACCGGGAGGCTGACTAGACGATTGCCCTGAGGACCGCCCGGATGACCGACCTGACGAGCGAGATGAACGCCGTTTTTCAATGGGTGGTGGAAGGGGATAGTCTAGTGTCGACCGACCACTCCTACTCGACTGTCCGTCTCTGGAGTTACTATTTTGCAACGCGCCACCAGCGTGTATGAACGGCGGTGGTCTCTCAACAAATTCAAAGTCTCGATCATCAGGCTCGTACGCGGAAAAGTCCTCAATGAGTCTGCCGTTCGGGGACTGCTTTGCACGGTTTATCTCGGTAATCATGGGTGTAGAACGACTCTGGTGCATGGCAATGTAGTTCGATCCGGGGTAGACATCATCAGTCTGATGAGGCGGGGAAATGGGCTATGGGGTAGAATCTAGATCAGCAACGAGAGCTGGGGGTTCGACTGAACGTACGTCTTGGGAGAGGTCGGTGGAGCTGGTAGCACCAGACCAGCGCTTGTGCAGACGTCGTCGCGCCACCTGTCGACTGCTGGTAATACTACCGAGGAGATTTGGAGTCGAATGTGACAGGTCACTTGGTGGAGGCCTAGGAGGTTCAGGGTCCTCCAACTTGGTTTGGGCGTTCGAACGACCAAACCGCTTGAAAAAGTTCAAGGACAGTTTCCTCATAATCTGAGAGAGCAACTGATAGCACGATGATGATGGGGGATTGAGTCAAGGTTGTAATTAGGCATCACAGTTTGCACACACACACACACCCGCAGACGAAAAACATGAGGCTGCCACGCTACTTGCGCCTTGGTTCGCCTGACGTACTGACAATCAGAGGTGTTATCAGCCGATCTCTGTGTGAAAAGAATGTATTGGTCTACGTGAACCGCTACAATCTCCGTTCTCGTATCTAATGGTCGAGAAAGGTAGATGAGCGAGATAGATCAATCCAGTCCAATGCTTACCTGCATCAAGGTCAGTCCGACGTCACCTGCATCATTGCAGACTTTGCATTTCATTCCAGTGTAGTTGCTTAACCTGCGTCAGAGCTTGTGCCGTTTTGGTGATTGCATCGGCGGTCAAGCCAATCGTTGTAGGGTCCAACGGAAAATTACCGTCCGAAAGAGAGCTCATTTTGGCTGCTAGCGCTTGCAGCGTTCGCTCCAAAGACGAGACGGTAGTGTTGAGTGTGGGTATCAAGGACTTCTGCAAAAATGAGGGCAGAGTCAGCGCAGAAATGAGGAACGCACCGGCTCTTCGCTTGATTGAGAATATGACTATAATTGAACACAAGATCAGTCCTGGGCGTCAATTTGTTTCATGAATGATTACCTCGGGTGCCTTCATAGGAATGGGAAGGGGGCTTGCATTCTGCATGTCAATGAGTAGAAGATCGCAACAAGCATTTCTAGAACTGTACCCTGACTTGATTGCTTTGAGAGGGTGTGATCGTTGTGACGAGCGAGGCCGGCGTCGAACCAACAGGTTCAGCGACAAGAGGAACGAGGGACTGTCGACCACTCCAATCTGTGTTTATCACATAACGGGTTTCGCAAATGACGCATTCCTAGGCAGAGAAGTTTATATTTGACACTATGTATCAAGGCATATCACGTACTGAAACGGGCTCCGTAGAGTTGCTGGATCTAGGCTGGCGAACCAAAGGAACGCCGTAACATTGCAGGTTTGGACATTCCTCGGCGAGCATGGCCCAGCCTTTGAGGAGGCGCTTGCCTATTTCTGAAGATGCTCTATCGGATTGCTCGCGGCGACGACGGATCTCTGGTGTTTCTGGAGGCAGTGCAAAGGTTGGCGAGCTCAAAGAGCTGGATATGTCGGTGGGAGGCGTCGAGGTGCCCGACAGCTGGGACTCAGAGCATTCGGTGCTCGATGTCGAGGTGGGCAGCGAGGACGGCACAAGCTGCAAGCTGGGGCGCTGCACGGGTCCTGGGAGCGATGGAGAATGAGTTTAACGCGTCGGGGACGCCGTCGGAGACGCACTGTCGGGCTTCTCGTCGCACTGAGCACAGAAGTGCACGATCGGCGTGCGCCCGCTGGGCGAGCGCATCAGCGGGGTGACACAGTCGTCGTTGGGGCACGTTTTGTCGGTGAGGACCTGGGAGCGTATATGAATTGATATTTCATGCATTTTGGGGCGCATATACCCAGCCTTTGAGCATGTATTCGCCGAGAATGCCAGAAACATCCGAAGACATGATTTGGGCAGGAAGAAGAGATGATCTGCCGGCCGGCAGTTTGACTACTCTCTGCCATCTGCCACGTTATGCACTGGCAGCGCTACTGGCCAGAGTCGCTCGTCGTCTTCCTCGCCGTTGCCCTCGAGGGATGGAACCTTTGGGCTACCACGGCGGCGGCCACGCCGGCAAAGAGCGCGGGCTGGACGGCGCAGCGCAAGCTTGCTACGCGGTGGCTACTTCCTGGGCTCGAGTTGCGCCTACTGACTGACGTGTTCGCAGGGAACGAATACGCGAGCTCTGGTACCATGGCTTTGACAACTACATGACCCACGGTGCGCGTCGTTTCTGCCCGTCGTTGCGTGCAAATGCACTAACAACATTGTAGCATTTCCCCTTGATGAGGTATATTCCAACCAATAAACTCCGTGAACGCGCTATCGAACACGCCCTCCAGTTGACACCCTTGACGTGCTCAGGCCAAGGCCCCGACTGGGCTAATCCGTAAGTGAGTTCTCCGCCAGAAGACACCGCGATGGAAGCCTCAATTCCACTCCAGCAATAATATCGCATCAAATGACGTTGCTGGCAACTTCTCCCTCACCCTAATCGACGTCCTCGATACCCTTGTTGTCCTCGACGACCGACAAGGGTTCTCTACCGCTGTCAAGAATGTCATAGACTCTGTCTCCTTCGACGTCAACACCAGGCCACAGGTGTTTGAAACTACAATCCGCGTTCTTGGGGGCCTGCTATCGGGCCATATATACGCCAATGCAACTGGACAGCCTTTTCATCTTCCTTGGTATCGTGATGAGCTCCTTGCACTGGCACACGATCTCGGCAAACGACTGCTACCTGCGTTCGCGACACCTACGGGCTTACCATATGCGAGAGTGATTATCCCAAGCACTCGCTATGTATCTATCTCACTGATATCAAGATAAATCTCCGTCATGGTGTGATGAGAGGCGAAACGGTAGAGACCTGTAGGTGTCCTTCTACGCGCTACATGCCATATTCACATTTGTAGGTACTGCCGGGGCAGGATCATTGTTGTTGGAGTTTGCGACTCTGAGCCGCCTCACTGGAGATGAGCGCTTCGAGAAAGCGGCTTTCAAAGCATTCTTTGCTCTCTGGAACCGCAAGTCCGACATTGGTTTAGTCGGGAACACGATCAATACTTGGACAGGTGTAAGTGTCGTCTAGTCTTATATACACCAGTTCCTGACATCTTCAAGGACTGGACGGCACCTGAGATAACCGGTATCGGTGCGGGAATAGATTCGTTCTACGAGTATGCCCTCAAGTGGTACATCATGAGTGGTGCGTTGCGCTCACACGCTTGATTATCTGTCCACTCAAGACTTTTCAGGAGAGTCTGAATTTCTGGACGTGTGGGACGATGCCTACGCTTCCATCATGCGATATTCAAGAGCCTCTGATGGCTTCTGGGTAACGGGCTTTGTGATATATCGCGCTCATGTCTAACAGACAGTCTCCCAGTACCGCAACGTAAACATGAAGACTGGGGATACCGCTTACTACACTGTCGACTCCTTGTCTGCATTCTGGCCAGGCTTGCAAGTTCTGGCAGGCGATGTACAGAATGCTATCAAGCTCCATTTCATGTGTCTGTGTTTATGTGATTGCCTCGTCTGCGATTGTCCTGATCTTCATGAAACAGACTACAACCTATGGAGACGGCACTCAGGACTACCTGAAGTTTTCGATACCAATTTCAAGAGGGCGACATCTTTCCAATATCCTCTGCGGCCAGGTATGATTTTCTGGACATTAACTACTTCTTGGTTTCACTGACGTCTATCTCAAGAGTTCATTGAATCTACTTGGTATCTATACAGGGTGAGAATACCGGAGACGGCAGTCAAACTTTCAAGTCTTAACTCATTCGATTTTAGGCCACTCGGGATCCCTTCTATTTGGATGTGGGCGAACGAATCTTATTCGACATTATCACACGCTCGAAAGTTGACTGTGGCTTATCGGGCATACAAGATCTTAGAACTAACAAACGAGACGATCGGATGGAGTCCTTTGCCCTCTCTGAAACTCTAAAGGTCAGCGACTTGCTCTGGGAAGGTTTTGTGGACACTGAACGGCGAACTCCAGTATTTATATCTACTATTCGACGAAGAGAATCCGCTCCATAGCGATGATTCCAATTATGTGTTCACGACGGAAGGGCACATCCTTACTTTACCGAGGGAACATCTCAGACCAGTCCCACCTGCGCGCCGGAGGTTACGCAAAATTCTCAATCATCAATGCCCTGCGTATGAGCCGCAGAGTGATCCCCGTAAATCTAGCAGTCTCGTCCAGGGAGTTCGATGGCGCGGCGATGTGGAATACTCCCGGGAGCTCGTCGACATTCATCCTAGTGATATTGATAAGAGGTTCTGGTCGGTCGATGGATGGTGCGAGCAACCGAAAGTCGATCTTTTCGTAAGTGGATAAGTTGAGAGTTGTGTGATATCAACTCACCTTGTTGCTTTTAGACCTATGACTTCATTCTATCGTCTCAAGGCCAAATCGTCAAGGAGGATCTCAGCCCTAGTCTGCTGAAGCTTGCACCTATAACGGACGGCTACATGCTCAATAATGTGACTGGGGTGCGAACACATATTGTGCAGAGACTAGATGGCAAGGGGTATGATATACGCCGACGTACGTCCTCATATGTTGTCAGTGATACCGACTGACATTCTTCTAGTGGGACATTACACAGTCCGTCCAGGGCAGCTTGTATACATCAACGACACTACGCTCTTTGTGGATCATTCTAGCAACGCCACATTGGACGACGTAAACGTTCTGCGCGATCCAGACGTCCTGTTGCGGTTTCACGTTGATACCGTGCATCCGTTGTTTGATGTAGTGGATGCCGAGCCTTCAGAGGACGCGTTCGTCATTGGCTATACTGGCTTCTTTGGCGGTGATGTGTCTATAAAACCGACCTCGACGCAGGCTCCCTTGCGACTCAACCACCATGATGCATTACCGGTCTTCAGGGCCGAGGACAACTTGCTAGGATGCGTACCGTATTCCGAATCTTATGACGGTGGCGTCCTCCTGACCTATCGCGGGGACTGTACATTCCTTCGGAAGCTGATGATGGCTAGAGACGCAGGGGCAGCTGCCGTGCTTGTTGTTAGCGACGATGATGCAGCGATCAACCCAACGACGAATGTTGCGGAGGTGGCGGAGGCAGGTGACATAAACGATGTGGTGATACTTGTCTTGACGCGTGAAGCCGGCAATACAGTGGACGAGATGATTTCGTTGTCGGAAAAGCAGGGCATGGGACGCTTACTTGTGTCGCTGGACTCGGACGGACGACAGCAGGAGGGACAGGGTGAGGAGACACAGGAACCCAAAACTAATCGTATTCTGTATCTAAACGGGCATCCTCTACTCAACACGAGATTATTGGTTTAAGTTACGAATAATGAGATTCAATCGTCGGATTGTACAATGGAATACACGGGGGCGTCGAGGCTCGAGGCTGCCTTGAGGAACATGAGCTCGATGATGAAGAGGTACTCGACGGTGTTTCCGCCGAGTTTGGAGATGAGTTCGCCAGCGGCCCTTGCAGATCCGCCTGAAGAGAGATTAGATGTGTAGAGGGAGCGATGGCGTTTCGCGTACCAGTCGCAATGAGATCGTCGACGACGAGGACTGTCTGGCCGGGCTTGATAGCATCGGATTGCATTTCAAAGGCATCCTTGAGGAGATGACATGAGTGTCAGACGTTCATGGTCGATCGTGCACTTACTGCGCCGTATTCCTTCTCGTATATGGCCGTTACGCATTGTCCAGGCAGTTTGCCCTGCTTGCGGACGGGGACAAAGGCGGCGCCGAGTCTGAGGGCGAGGATGGGGCCGAGCAGGAAGCCGCGCGCATCCAAGCCGACGACGACGTCGATTTTGCCGCTGGGCAGTCTAGGGATGGTCGTGGAGGTGACATGGTACAGAAGATGGGTGATCAGCGTCTCGAATGCGACGGGGTTTCTGAGGATGGGGAATATGTCGAGGAATACAATGCCCTATCGCACTTTGAGCAGGCTGATCGGCGCAGAGATAGCGTGTTTTTACAACCTTTTTCGGAAAGTCTGGATGCGCTGTTAGCAGGCTCTTCAGGTAGTCCACGTCGGTCTTGGTGGCGACACTCATGGCGGTGGAAAAGAAAGGGTGTGTTGCGAGGCGGAGGCAAAAAATTGATTAGGCTACGGCATCGACTGGTCCATATGGGCAGGCTCTCCGATTGATTATGAGGCGCAGTGCTTACAGATATTCAAACAAATGACGGCAGCTCTCATAGGTAGGGTACGCGGAGATCATGGCATGCTCGTGATCATAGGGACATAGTAGGAGCATAAAAAAAGTATATGTGCACTACGCGACGGTTACACTTGGTCGAGAACCTCGGGCTCCTTGAAGTCCTTGGCGATGCGGGTGCCAGTCTCCTGCAAAGGCTGTCAGTCGACGAAAGCAAGGACGGAAGGCCGCAACTCACGTCTGTTGACTCGCCGTGCAGTTCCATAAGCTTGTTCATGTCGAACTTGGGTGCCTTGAGGATCTTGGCTTTTCGGACGTAGACGTTCTGGAGGGGGTAGATGCTCCTCGACGCCTTCTCAATCTCGCGCCCGATGGCCTCCGGAATGAACTTCTGCACCAAGTCCTTCAGGTCGCAGCTCGTCGCCTCCCGCGTCATGATCTCGAACATCTTCTTCCGGATCTCCCGCACCTGACTCGACTGTGCGTACGTCGTCTTCCTCACCTGTGAGGGCCGTCGCTTCGTGAAGCCGATGGCAAAGAGGCGCAGCAGGTAGCCGTCGGTCGTCTTGACATCGACGTGTGCCTCAATGAGCGTCTGCCACTTGCGCACCAGCGAGCGCAGTTTGTCGGAGGTGAAGTCCATGCCGTGGAAATTTGTGAGGCAGTTCTTGCCCTGCACCTCGTCGATCCGTAGGCGCATTTTCCGGAAGGACTGCTCCTCGTCCTTGTTCAGGTCACCGAGCGAGAGCTCGATGATACGGCCCTTCAGCGAGTCGTTGGCGTTTTCTGGATCGCACATGAGGGAAGCTATCGGGCAACGGAGCAGGCGCACTCACTGAGGCCTTGCGACCTGTTGACAAGGGTCTTGCCGACGTTGCGCACCTCGAAAATTGACGGCGCCTTGATGTCGTACCATTCTGGATAGCCATCGTCAGCCACGGAGAGCAGGCAGGACAGTGTGCGACGCACCCTTGCGCGAGAAAGGATCGACGACCTTCTTCTTGATGCCCTTTTTGCCCTTAGAGAGACGCTTGTTCTGGAGAGACGACGACGGTGAGCACGGCGGGGCGACGCAGGCGGCGATGACGGCGACGAACCTTGCCAACAGCCATGATGGAGGGTGGGCGGTTAGGATGGGACCGCTGTAGTCTTGATGTGCGGGTCGGCTGAGGTTTTTTCCACGTGACGCTCTGCAAACTCTGTTTTACACAGACTGTACAGTTCCACCGGGCCGAGCCGTCGGACCTTGGATTCAGTGGCGCTGCACCTTGGCTCACTGCTCAGTGCCTTTTTGCAGCCGCCTCACTTCCACATGCTTCGTTCCGACTTTGATACCGCTTGCCAGTCTCTGATTGAAACCTACAAGGACACCGCGTCTTCCCCTGCGACTGACGCTTTCAAGGGCTGGGGCTGGCATGAGCATCCTGTTGGCTGTCTTTCTCTTGCTCTGTGGCGCTGAGGGCTTATCTCGTGCCAAAGGCCGTCACGGGACTAGGCTACATGTCTCGCAGAACAACACATACGCGGACAAGATTGCCATGTCCTGATCTCGACGGTGTTGACCTGGAAGATGACGACGACGCTACAGCGCCCTCTCCGACGCATGCTCTCGAGATTGTTACTTGCCATCAATACGTTGTCTACTCTGCCTCCTTCCAGGTCCCCGCCTTCTACTTTACCGTCCACGACGCCAGTAAGATGTCTCTTGTGGGCGTGTATGGTTGCTGTATTCACACTTGGCTGGCAGACGGAAGCCCGCTACCTTTGTCAGAACTCATCAAGACATCACTGTTCCGACCATCAATGGTTGATTCCACGCAATCAAATTCGTACTCCTTGACGCGAGCTGGTTCAAACTTTCCGCTACTATCGCAGGGAGATCATCCAACTTTGGGTTCGGCCTGCTGGTATCTCCACCCTTGCGAAACACCGGCGGCTGTCAACGAGCTGATGCGCGAGGATGCCGGTACATCTGGAACGAAGGAGACGCGAATATGGCTTGAACGGTGGTTTCTGGTGCTAGGTACTGCTGTGGACACGAGGTATTGACCGTCGGTGTCGGGTTACGGGTATGAGTAGGCCGGTAGCGTGAATATAGTGGATATGCTCCTTTTGTGCAATATATAAACATCTTCACCACGACCAAGGCGAAGCCGAACAGCGCTCGAAACACGCACGCACAACGTTATCATTTTCTTAAGTGAAACGGAGGCGAATCGGTTTAATCGTACGAGATCTGATATCGGGCCATATAGTACTGCAATTGCAGATAATAAAAGCCAATATGTTGCGGTCGTTCCGCACCCTCTCTTCCTTCCCCTCCCACCGCCCAGTCTCCGTCTTTTCTCGTGCCATGGTATGCCTTGCTCTGCTCAGTCTTCATTTATCGCTCATTTTCGCGCAGGCCATCGAAGCTGTCATCGTCGCCGCGTCCAGGACGCCCACCGGCTCCATCAACGGCTCTCTCAAGTCGTTCACCGCGCCCCAGCTCGGTGCGGCCGCCCTGAAGCATGCGCTCGCGTCCAAGAACATCGACCCCACCGTCGTTGAGGAGGTGTACTTTGGCAACGTCGTCCAGGCCGGTGTCGGCCAGTCGCCCGCGCGTCAGGTCGCACTCAACTCTGGCCTCAGCACGTCCTCCGATGCCACGACCATCAACAAGATCTGCGCCAGCGGCATGAAGTCCGTCATGCTCGCTGCGCAGGCCATTGAGGCTGGCCACCGCTCGGTCGTCGCTGCCGGCGGCATGGAGAGCATGAGCAATGCGCCGTATGTGGTGGACGATCGTCTACAGTTCACTGTTTACTGACTATTGAAACAGATTCCTGCACCCGCGCCAGAACCCCGTCTTCGGCAAGTTCACCACCATCGACTCGCTCGAGTACGACGGTCTCTGGGATGTCTTCAACAACCAGGCCATGGGCAACTGCGGTGAATCTGCTGCCGAAAAGTGCGGCATCACCCGCGAGTCCCAGGACGCCCATGCCATCGAGTCCTACCAGCGCGCCGCCAAGGCATGGAAGGACGGTGCTTTCGATGCGGAGGTCGCCCCCATTACCGTCAAGGGTAAGAAGGGCGACACCATCGTCAAGGAGGACGAGGAGTACAAGCGCATTATCTACGAGAAGGTCCCCTCCCTCAAGTCTGCCTTCAAGCAGGGCGGCAGCATCACCGCCGCCAACTCGTCTCCTCTCAATGACGGTGCCTCCGCGCTCGTGCTCATGTCCGCCGAAAAGGCCAAGGAACTCGGCCTCACTCCTCTTGCAAAGGTCGTCTCCTACGCAGATGCCGGTGTTGAGCCCATCGACTTCCCCATAGCACCCACCCTCGCCCTCCCCAAAGCACTGGAGAAGGCCAACCTCACCGCCCAGGACATCTCTCTCTTCGAGATAAATGAGGCGTTCTCTGTTGTCGTCCGCATCGCTGAGCAGAAGCTCGGTATTGACCCCGCAAAGATTAACATTCACGGGTAAGGAACTTTGCATACAGACGCCCGTCGCATCTTCTCATCATATTCGCAGTGGTGCCGTTGCTCTTGGACACGCCATCGGCAGTTCAGGCGCACGAATCATCGTCACTCTCGTCCATGCGCTCAAGTCGGGCGAATATGGTGCCGCTGGTGTCTGCAATGGGGTCAGTACCATCTATCTTTCGCGATCGTCACTCACTGACCTCCAATCACAGGGTGGAGCTGCATCTGCTATCGTTATACAAAAGTTGTAAACTTTTAGATCTCTTCTGGATTTCATCATGTACACCATACCAAAATACTTACAAACGCATTCGCATCCACATCCCACCCGATGACATTCAACACGGTCAGCCGATCTGAGGCTAAGAATCCTTCTGGTGAATTGCCTGACAGTTGCCCAAATCAAGGAAGTCTTTCTGGGAGTCCTCCTCATGTCTTCTCACGGAGCTATTCAGATACTTGCTGCCATGCTCTGATGATGATAACAGATAACGTTCTCTGTATAAAGCGAAGGACCTGGTTTGTGTGTTGCCCACGACGATGGATCCCAAGACTTCACGCCAAAGCAAGAGCGACGCCTCCATCGAGGAAAAGCCTCGCGATGCAGAGAAAATTTCTGTAGAATCCCTGGACTTCTCCAGAGGCGACGAGGCTCTACGACTCGTTGGCGTTGAGAGAAGTACCGAGTTCAGCGAGGAGTACAATCTTCGTGTTCGGAGGAAGCTTGTGCGGTCTCTCTTCAAGTCTTGAATTCTGCAGTCTGACTGTTACTCACCACAATAGGACATGCTCATCCCACCGCTCTGTGCCGCTGTCTACTTCACGCAGTTCTTGTACGCAGTTCTTCCCGTTTACATGTACAACGCCCGGAGTTTGACCACCATACAGAGATAAGACGTCTCTCAACTATGCCAGTATCATGGGGTTGCCCATCACAGGCCAGGTACTTTCGAGATCCCAATCAGTGGGAGTGGACACGAAGCTGATCGCGCTGCCTAGAATTACAATCTGGTCTCCCTTTCTTTCTACCTGGGTTTTCTTGCCTGGGAGTTCCCTACGGTCTACATCGCGCAAAAGTTGAGAGTTGCGAAATATCTCGGTATGCCACCCAACCATAACGATGTCCCAAGTGCCGTTTGACATTGACTTGAGGTGGGAACATTGTCGTATGGGGCGCGGTTCTCATGCTGCACGCCGTCGGGACGTCATTCCCCGCTTTCTTCGCGCTTCGTTTCATTCTTGGGATGTGCGAAAGCTGTGTGGCGCCTATCTTGATCCAGCTCATCTCGATGTTCTATAAGAAGGACGAGCAGGTAACACAACTCACCAATGTTTGAGAACGTGCGCTCATCACGGGCTTGGCAGGCAAGACGTATATCGTGGTTCTACGTGATGGTATGCATTTTTCGGTTTCCAGATTTATGCTTCGCTGCTCAAAGGAGGACATGATAGAATGGATTGACGAGTATATTGGGGGGGTTTGTTGCCTATGTCCGTGAGACTTACACTTCAGCTACATGCGTACCTCACGCCTGCGACTTGTTCGACAGGGCGTGTCATTCTATAGCGGCAAGGCGCTCGCGCCATACAAGATCATCTACCTCCTTCTGGGCGGGCTTGCTATCGTGGTCGGGATCTGTGTGCTCATCTGGCTTCCCGACTCGCCCGTGCATGCGCACTTCTTGACTGCAGAGGAGCGCGTGGCTGCCCTGGAGCGCGTCAGAGACGATCAGGGTGGTACGGAGAACAAGAAGTTGAAGAAAGAACAGGTCTTTGAGGCATTTGGTGATATCCGGACGTGGTTGATCGTTCTGACCACCCTTCTCAGTGAGTTCGAGCATCCCCTTTCACCCGCCATCCACTGAGCGCAACGATTCAGCGAGCATCCCCAACGGAGGGCTAAGTAATTGTAAGTTGACCGCAATGCTGACTTCGCAAGAGCGTGCAACGACCTTTGTCTAGTCAGCAACAAGATAATCAAAAGCTTCGGGTTCACGTCTAGACAAACTCTCATCCTCTCAACACCTGGTGGGGCAGTGACCGCCGCCATGACCCTCTTTTGTGGCTGGTATTCGGACAAAAAGGTCGGTGATACAACTTTGACGACGACTGGATTTCACGCTTGTCCAGGGAGAACGAATGCTGCCCATCGTCTTCGCTCTCGTTCCCACTATTGTTGGGGCAGGTGAACTGCACTGGTCGCTGCTATCCTGCCAGGCTGATCATTTGCAAAGCTATCATGGTAGGATTGAACGTTACTGGGAACAAAGGAGTCCTTCTCTTCGGTGGGTCGAGAAACATGTGGCTTGCCACTTCCCCTCCCATTGACTGCTGCTCCAAGCTACGTATCTCACAGGAACATTTGGAAGCTCCCTCTCTGCGGTCTATGCGTACAATGCTAGCAACACCAGCGGACATACGAAGAAGAGTACTGTCAACGCAATGACCCTCGTGGCGTTCTGCGTCGGAAACATCGTCGGAGCTGAGACCTTCCTGCCAAAGGACGCCCCAGCCTACATACCCGGCAAGATTGCGATCTTGGTTCTGTTGACTGCACAGCTTTTCGTCACATTCCTATTGCGTTGGATCAATATGAGGCTGAACAAGAAGAAGCAAGCCGGCATAGCGCAAAAGAAGGCCACTCATGGTTGGAGTGATACTGACGTGCAGAAGGAGCGAGAGAGGCATGCATTCATGGACTTGACTGACAAGGAGTGAGTCGCCATTACGCATCTGAGCGCTTACTGATGACTTTCAGAAACATGTATTTCGTCTATACGGCTTGATCAAGAATCATAAATGATCATTGCTCGTTCTTATGAAGATGAGTCTGGTCATGTAGCGCGAGGCTGCGCGACCTTTGCTTCGACATCGGCCCTTCGAGGCCTTCTGGAGTCGTGCAGCCTCATACTTCGCGGCGTTTTGAAGCCACATGTACCCAGCAAGGTCGAGCAAGTCTCAATCAAAACCGAGCTCAGGCTGTCTTGACTGGCAAACCGAATGCGATCTCAGCGCCGTCTTTCCATTCACGTTGTCTGGTCAATAGGTACTTAGCTGTTAGCCAGTTGTCGATAATAAAAATCTCAGGCTTGAGGGGTAGCGTGCGGATCCTGGTGCAGATTCATCACTGCCAACAGATCTCATCATCAGACCAGCCTGGTTTGCCCGTTGTCGCATACAGTAACCCCATCAAACGCAAAGAACCAATCATTAGAGTCTAATCTACTTCAGTCATCAATCCGAAGACATCAGTCAAGTCGATATGAACGGAACATTACCAGTTCAATCCTTCAAAGTCGACCGCAGTTCTTACGACACTCCCGCCGGTCTCCGTACCCAGATGAGACAGCCCCAGTCGACGTACTGAAGCTCACATAAGATAGGTTCAGTAGAGTTATGACCGAGTGCCCGCAGGTTTCGAGCTCGGCGCGACCTGACGCCACATATGGTCGAAGTCCTTTCCAGGTACTTTCCCAAGGTCGCTTCACCCTAAACGACCCCCCTCGCCGAAACCGTCGGCTTCGCTTTACATAAAAAGGACATGCCATCCACCCTATCTTGATTATCTCCAAATTCCAATGTTGCCTGACTGCCCGAAAGGTTTCATCGTCCATTTATAATCTCTCTCAATCTCCTGAGTTGCTTTCCTTCCGCCAGGTTCTCTATCTCAAGATGCAAGGTCTTACACAGAATCCATCGTACTTTCGTGAGTCGACAGATCGATGGTTGACATGAATAATGCTGACGCGGTACATGCCAGCCCGTCGCACACAGACGGCAGACGGCGTGACTCCCCCCAGTGGCAGCTCACCATTTGAAGTGGTACGGGGGGTCGTTGTGTCTCTCCTCGGCGAAAGTGCTTTGCGCGAAGGGAAGCTCGAAGACCAGCGGACAGATGGAGTTGACCAATTCTCAGTATTCAACACTCTGACTCAAGTAAGTACACGGTGGTCCCTCGCCTGGAGACACTGAGCTTGGTGTCTAGGTGTTGCCATCCATGGCCTCGCAGGCAGCCTTCCATTGGGACATACTTGGCAAATCCTTCGCATCTATGCTGGAGACCGCCGACTTCACTGTGGAGGTTCAGGCTCGCTTCCTTGTCTTTGTCTATGCCAGAGTCCTCGGCTTCATGGGTCCCACGGAGAGAAAAGGTCCTGGATCACTTATGACCGTCGATGGCAGCCCGGTTGAGTTAAGTTGGGTGATTCCCAATCGCTCAAAACCGCGCCGTGGTGAACCCACGCGGCAGATTCGTTTCGCGATCGACCCGCTGTAAGCTGACAATGATCTTCAATTATGCAAGACTTACCATGAGTGTAGGCATCCGGAGACTGGCATCCCGCTGAAGGGAGATTCGGTTCTGGACTATCTGACCTCTCCCGAAGGAGGACTTGGTGTTGTTTCTTGTCCGGAGAACGGTATGGTCTGGCGTAAGGAGATTGAGAAATTCCTGTTTCCCGATCACAAGGGAGACGAAATTCCAGCAGGCAGTCGCTTTTTTGTTGGTGGGTTTGAATGGTCTATGCATCTATGTTTGTGCTGACGGAAACTGCAAGGCTTTGACTTCTCGGCATCTGGCACCCTCACATTGAAAGCGTATTACAATACCGCTTTCTGCGCGCCATCTGGACAATTGAGGATAACCTCCAAGGCCCCAACCGCTGAAGATGACTTCAAGTCTCTGAAAGACTTACTTCCTCGTCTCCACCCTACCTTGAGCAAGCCATTCGAAACGCTGATTTCGTACGTTGAACGTCTCGAACCTCAGCAGGCTCCTCTTGTAGGAATGCTTGCAGTAGACTGTGTGGAGCCAGATGTCAACCGTCTGAAGGTGCGACAATGCGGGTCTCCTGTTGTATCGGCGCTGACTGCCGAACAGATGTACTGCTTCCAGATGGCGGGTGTCACTTGGACCGACGCTCAACGGTGCTTCACTCTGGGCGGAGCACTTGACAGCCCCAACATCCAACAAGCCCTTGGGAAGGTCGAGATCCTATGGAATAACTTGTTCCCGAATGCCAGCTCTTCCTCAAATATCGATGCTTCCTCTGTTGTCCAGCCTGACTGGCCCGCCAAAGCTAATGCCGGATTCATGCCCGATGGCGGTCTGATGTTCTATTATGAGCTCTATGCTGGAGAGGACGTCGTGTTCCCCAAGTTCTACATGCCTGTTCGGTTCGTCCTCCGACAAGTTTAGATCGTGTGCTCAAACTAATGATCCACTCTAGCGCATACTGTCGCGATGATCTTCTTGTAAGCAACGCCGTCGAGAAGTTTTGTGACGAAGTTGGGGTCGAAGGACCAGAAGCTGGAGAGCATGGAAAGGGATG
Source organism: Strobilurus luchuensis (assembly GCA_019915105.1). Classification (NCBI taxonomy): domain Eukaryota; kingdom Fungi; phylum Basidiomycota; class Agaricomycetes; order Agaricales; family Physalacriaceae; genus Strobilurus; species Strobilurus luchuensis. The sequence goes on along the minus strand of JAHLMJ010000007.1, from coordinate 761,130 downwards.
GGTTGCTCGGGAAATTGCCAAGGCATAGTACGTGTTTTCTTGTCTAGTGAAATGTGGGCGCTGCTCATGTCTTTATAGCAACCATCGCAAGTTGGATAAATTTGGTGGCATTCAAACTCATGTGACGATTGGTGCGAAGAAGGTTGGATGGGAACTGACCACATACTTTTCGCCCGAATACTGGATTCAAGCTGGGGTCATGTAATCCAGAAATGTCGGTCTGCAAGGGGGCGCTTGTATTTACTCCTACAGTATCTTGGTTATATCTCACGACGGAGGCGCCGGCGCTCAACTCGCCAGTAAATGTAAGGGCGCTGTACTTATACAAATGTAATCTTGCAACTGCTTTGAAAGTTGAAGTATCGGCATCGCATCAATAAGTACGCCGCCAGACAAATCCTGAATCTTCATTGCCGGAAATACATCAGGTTACACAGTAGTAGTACTAGGGATGTCTGCTCGAGAATACGCCGTTCCCTCTGTGATTTTGAGAAGTTGGCCGGCACCTTGAAACGAGCAAAAACAACATGATCAATGTTTGCTCAATGATACGCCTGCACTGGTTGTGATTTTCTACCAGCGCGGCACCTTTTATGAGCAGAGGGCGGTAGCAGACTCGGGGCACTGCGTGACGAGATAAGATGTTAGTACATACTATACAACAATTGTGAGAAAATGCAAAGCAAGTGGTCCGAATCAGTAAATTACACGCCTTCGCCGACATCGAGCTCCCCAGCCAGCAGTTCGACCTTTCTCTGTATAAATTCAGTCGGCAGCCTCGGCGACCTAGAGAGTTTGCACGCACCCGATATGTCGTTGTTCGGCCTTCCACAACGGTGATTAGCACTCTGATCTGCCATTTTAGCCTCTTTCCAAGCTTTTGGCGTATAGTGGTGCTGTGGTGGTCTACCTTATCCTTGAAGGCCTTATACGTGCGGTCGTCTCTAGCAAAATAGTACGACTGAAGGATTATGTTCAGTGCATGATTCGTAGCATGGGGCGGTCGCAGAACTCACAGGTAACGGCTCATCTTTGATGGTTTCAAGAGCTATGTTCCAAGCTGCCATCATGAGGAGGTCGACCGTGGCGTTAGCCACGTAGTCTTCCAGAGTGGCAATGAGCTCTGCCCGTCCCAATTCGCGTGTTGCGAATTTTCGGACAGCAGCATCAGCCGCTTTGACAGGCTCCCCGGCTGTCCCAGCACGTAGAGCGATAGTAACATTTGCGACGACATTCTGCACCCACTTGTCTCCTTCGCTCATGATGAGTGTTTGCATGAACGAGGCAGTCAAGTCGCTCTGAGATTTAGCTAAGCCGTAATCGATGGCTAACTTTAGATTTGTACCTATAGAAAAGGGATTGAGATCAATAGAGTGCCAGTAGGAATGGTACGCACGAAGGGCCTTTAGCAGTGATTTGGTCCTCGGTTTCCTGATCTCATCCTCGTCCAGGTGATTTACCCACCGTGACAGTGCACCTAGGATGATGATAGCCACGTCACGGTGGGACTGTCCTATGCGCATAGCATGTAAGAGAGGTGTGGCGTCACCTGTCTTGCGAAGGAGTAGCTGTTTGTAGATTGATGAAGGCTGTCGAGCATAAACGCACGAGACGTACATGAAAGGCCCTGTCTCTGACTTCCATGAGATACATGATGTCTTTTCGCTCGATGGCGCGGAAGACTTCGAAAGGCTAAGTCGTGGTAAATGATTTGTTGACAATCGTCGCCAATACTTACCTGGGGGTCCTTCCAAGGACCAGTATACCTTTCAGGCGGACTTGTCTTCACTGGAGAGCGCACAGATCCGTTGGAAGACTGAGAAGCCATGCTAGACGACCGTCGTGGGTGACCAAAGTCGGCAGGGCCGTCTGCATCGTCCTCATCGTGCAATGGTGGCGACGGACTGCGCCTCAATTGTCGCAAGATAGCGGAAGGGGCGCCCCTCTCAGCTTCCCGCTCTATGAAAGCTAGGGTGTTGTGGTCAGTTCAGGAATCGCAAATTGACTAGAACACTGTCGCACCAATTGGGGGCAACCGCTCTGGTAGACACGGGTCAGAGGTTACCCGGCAACGAACACGGTGGCGGGGAGACGCGGTGGTAATGGCATCGGCTATGAGCTCATTGTTGAATTGTGGCATGGAGGTAGCAAAGGTAGAGTCAAGCTGATGGTGGTAAAAGCATAGCGCAAATGGGGGGAAATGATCGCCGGCCGTAGCATTGAGTCAGGACACGAGCTTGAAACTCGGTAGCTGTCATTAAATGACTATCCTGACAATGAGGCGCTCATTCTTTGGGCGGCGGGCATGGTAAGCTAGATCATGCTAGGCCGTAGTCATCACGCATAGGTGCTTTTTACTCTAGACTGCCAACCGGAGAGTTGAGCTACCAATACCACCGGAGGGGCTGCTCTAAGTGTGGATAATGACCGCGTGCTTGTCGAGGTGGTGATCACTCGACACAAATTGGCTTAAATCGCGAGTTAGCCGACCATCTTGAGCTTGTAAGAGGATCACCAAAGTTGCGGGAACAAACTGACAGAAAGTCTGAGCATGCATCAACCCCAACCCGTCTCTACAGTCGTTCCGGAAATCTTTGCCGTTGTTCCAAATGCGGCCGATCAATTCAGAGAATTCAGAAAATTAAATAAAACTCAAAAAATGTCAAGACCTTGCGTTCCGAACCGAAAAGACTGAGAAATAGTATTGAAAACATGTATTCAAGGTGTATCTAGTATTTGACATCGAAACGCACAGGCTGTTTACAGTGAAACGAGGTCAAACAGACAGAGACGTGTTCATCCTCAGTGTGCAGCTGCAGCGGGCGTCGTTGAGGATTGCAGCAGATTCAAAACACAAGAATGACACGGACATGAGGATAGGGCACAAACTGTGTCTTTGGGATGCTTCTGTACGGCGTAAATGGGTGGGTCGTCATGTTCAGTTTTTGCTTTGACTCCAGCCAACGTGATACAGTCCAGAAACAGACGGGCGCAGCTTGAAGAGTGTTTATTGCTGTTTGCAAAGTGGTTGGCCGAGGCTGCCTAATCGGGTTCGATCAACTTTTTTGAGGTCGCGGGGCCGTATATAAGTTTCGAGCTGTATCTCGCTCAAAACTCCATGAAATACTGTATTTTTTTGACTTTTCTCAGACTTCTAAGTGCTGCCGAGGTGCGTGAGCTGTCCGTTTTGTGCTACAGTAAGTTTGAAATCTTTGACCCTCCAGAGAGCCCTCCCGCCACTTTGCACATACCGCCACCGCAATTGGCAACCAAATCCCACAGTTCTCAAATATGCTATGCTATGGACTATTTCCGAGGTGCGAGTATATTTTTGGGACAGCTGTAAGCCTTCTGCAGGAGCTTTACGGAATGCAATTGTAACCATACGTGTCTTCCATCTCATGTCTTGTCTAAAGCTCTGAGTGCACTAATGGGCTGAGATATCTTGCTCAAGCCATCCGTGATGTGCCTTCTGGTTGAGAAAACATGTGTTTTCTCCGAGTCTGCTGAGCTTCGGCCTGCAACTAGTCATACAGGCACCATACAGTCATGCTGACGCCACGGTTTGCCACCTGAATACCGTCGATCCGTCTTTCCAGATATAGGAACTATTTTTTGTTTTTTTCCGAGACTATATGCAGCTTTGGGCTCACCAGCTTACCATGCAGCTGGCAGTACTTACGAGAGAATGCTCTAACAATGAGGGTTGCAATGTTTGGTGGTCTTGGGGGGCTTACTTTGACCTCAAAAAGTAACTCGCACCTCGGAAATAGTCCAGAGCATGACATATTGAAAACCTGTGTGATTTGATCAAGAGATGCGGTGGCAGTAAGCGCAAAGTGGCGGGAGGGCTCCTCCCGGAAAAGGTGATACTTCAGAGTGGTCGTACTACCAAGCTGATGCCGCGCGCACCTCGGTGGCACTTGGAAGTCTCGGTAAAGTGAAAAAAATATGGTATTTCATTGAGTTTTGAGCGAGATACAGCTCGAAACTTATTTACGGCCCCGCGACCTCAAAAAAGTTGATCGACCCCGATTAGGCAGCCTCGGCCAACCACTTTGCAAACAGCAATAAGGCTTTTTTTGGGTGATTTCGTGTGTCCTTCGATGCTTGATGAGTTCAATGGTGTTCGGCATTAGTAGTGTGGCGCAACCCAAGGCCGTCCTCTCATTGACATGTGTGTGCTTTGGTACTCTGAGAGGCACGGATCAGTCAAGGAAACGGACAGATGTATCGCCTGAACATACCTGATAGATCCAATGCTCTTCCATTCACGAGTTATTGGATTCAGCCATGTTGATATTCGTGCAGGCCAATCCTCGGCACTCGGTCGCTACCGGGAAGGTTTGTGCCCAATCCAGAATGCAATCTTGTTTGAAATGATGAATGCCAGTCTCCAGGGGTTCTCGCTGAGGTCGTGGAAGAGACAGAAGCAGCTGCAAAGCAGCCTTGATCGTAGTCCGAGGTGGGTAAGACTGTCGGGTTCCAGATACGAGTATGATTGCTTCTTCTGCTCCGCGCAGCGGTACACTGTTAAATGGTCTACTCATGACTTGTTTACGACGACACATGGGTGCTCTAGGAGGCCTGACAAGAGGAGGAAGACATTATTTCTCATTTACGACAATTTTCTGAATTCTTTGAATTGATCGGCCGCATTTGGAACAACGGCAAAGATTTCCGGAACGACTGTAATGCGTGACGGTGACAGACGGTAACGCGCTTCGACGCGAACCGCGACGACCAACTCCTTGACTTTTGGTTTTGTGGCGTGTGCGTGCCGAAAATGCCTCTGGTTTGCATCGAACTATGCAACTTCAAGTCCTATCGGTGCGGCATACGATGGTCACACGCTTGGCGCACATGTCTGACCAGCCATGCAGAGGACATCAAACCATCGGGCCCTTCAAGAACTTCACGTCGATTATCGGTCCCAATGGCGCGGGGAAATCCAACCTCATGGATGCCATCTCGTTTGTTCTCGGTGTCAAGAGCGCCCAACTCCGGAGCTCTCAGTTGAAGGACCTCGTATATCGCGGCAGGAAGCTGGCAAAGGACGGCGCCGAGGGCGAGACCCAGTCAGGCGACGAGGACGATGAAGACGACGATGGAGAAGGGACTGCACGAAAGGCTTGGGTGCTCGCGGTCTATGTTGATGCTGATGGGAAAGAGTGGCGTTTCCAACGGACGTGCGTTCTCCGCTCCATCGCCCCCTCTCAACCCTAACAGCACACAGGATATCAACGACTGGAGCATCCGAGTACAAGATCAACGGCAAAGTTGTTACATATACCAACTACAATGCAGCACTCATCGGTCATAATATCCTGGTCAAGGCCAAGAATTTCCTCGTCTTCCAGGGTGACGTCGAGGCCGTCGCGTCCCAGTCACCTCGTGAGCTTGCCCGTCTTATAGAGCAAATTAGTGGGTCGCTGGAGCTAGCCGGCGAATACGACAAGGCCAAGGAGGACCAGGACAGGGCTACCGAGAACGCGACTTCGAGCTACACCAAACGTCGCGGTATTGCAGGCGAGATCAAGCAATACAAGGAGCAAAAGACCGAAGCGGAGCGGTTCGAAGCCAAGTGCCAGGAGCGCGTACGTGACTTGCCCGCCTTAATTCCAATTCCTCTCACCGGCAGATCAGGACATCCGTACCCTTGAACGTATCTTGTTCCGACTCTTTCACATCGAAGAGGGTATCGAGAATAATGTTCGCGAGATTAACACACAGAACAAGGCATTGGCTGGTCTTCGAGAGGAACAGAGAGTGCAAGATAAAGCTTTGGAGGCGGCGCGCGCGGAACAAGCCAAAGCACGGTCTAGTGTGATGCAGCTCGAGAGAAAAGTGAAGAAAACCGAAAAGATTCTTGAGACCAAGGTTCATTTCTCCCAACTCCATTTGAAGAAGGAAGTTCATTCGCGTTGACAGAAACCTGAACTGGCTGCAATTGAGGCACAAATCGCGCATTCGGAGAGGAAAGTTCTCAAAACAGCAAAGACCAAAGGAGACGTGGAGAAATCAGTCACGGACTCGTCTGCCAAGGTTCAGAAGTTGGAGGTCGAACTCAGGAACACTGAGAAGGCAGCGAACGAAGCTCAAGGTATGCTGTTCTGTGGAGTTGTTATCGTTCTCTGATATCCGCGTCAGAGGCGCAAAGGAAAGCGTCCCAGCACAACATGGCACTGAGCGAGGAGAGTTTCCAAGAGTACAATCAACTGTGAGCAGGTTTTCCATTACTCCAGCGTTGATCGCTTTTTGACATGTCATGCAGCCAAGGCCAGGCTAGTACGATCGCTGTAGACGAGCGTCAAGCCCTGGAGAATCTCACTCGTGACGAGAAGACAACGGGGCGAACTCTCACAACCTTGAAGGAGAAGCAAGAGGGCTTGCAAGACAAGAAGGTCACGAAGACAGACGATCTGAAAGCTCAGCTCGAGAAGAAGGCCGAGGTGAGATATTCTTGACCAGCACCGACAAGTAGCTCATGTCTTGCGATAGCTCGAAGCCAAGATCGCACAGTGTCAGGCGGAATTGACGGAGAAGAAGCAAGAACTCGAGAATCAACAATCTGAAAGGATCAGGATCGAGTAAGAGTCTTCATCTTCAATCCTGGGCCAATCTTATCTTATCCACGCCCCCCAGGCAATTGGAAACTCAGGCGAATGAGAAACTACAACAAGTGTTCAACCAGCTTTTGCAAGCCGGCGTTGACAAACACGAGTCTGAGAAAGAGATGCGTCTGAAGGAAACCCTGGCCAACCTGCAACGGCTCTTCCCAGGTACGACCCCAGTACCTCACCCTACCCATATCGATTAGCTTCCTGACAGGTGTACGTGGGCGCGTCGTTGATCTGTGCAAGCCTTCGCAGCGCAAGTACGAGACTGCAGTCTCGGTCGTTCTGGGGCGCAACATCGATGCAGTCGTTGTTGACGAAGAGAAGACAGCGATAGATTGTATCGAGGCAAGTTCTTTTAATCTCTGAGATCCAGGCAAACCTGAATTGTCCCACAGTACATGCGCAACCAGAGGGCGGGGCAGGCTACTTTCATCCCATTGGACACTATCCAGGTCAAGGCCGTCAACGACAAGTTCCGCTCCTTTGCCAAGGGAGCAAGACTTGCAGTCGATGTCATTCAGTATGAGCCTGCTGTAGAGCGTGCCATGCACCACGCTTGTGGCAGCGCTCTAGTTTGTGATACGATGGAGGTTGCTCGATATGTCTGCTACGATAAGGGGCAAGAGGTGAAAGGTAAAGCTCCTTGTCTCTCCTCGTCTTCTTCGTCGCTGAGATTCGGCAGCTGTCACTCTGGAGGGAACCATCATCCACAAGAGTGGCTTGATCACTGGTGGACGCAGTAGCCATGGTAGCTCGAAGAAGTGGGATGAAAAAGATCTTCAGGGTCTTATCCGGCAAAGAGACTCTCTTCTGAGTCAACTTCGCGAGCTTGGCAAGCAGAAACCCCGGAACAAGACTGACGACAATCTCATAGCTGATGTCACACGACTGGAATCCTCTATCACTATGGCTAGGGACGATTTGGTCGGTTCACACCTCGAGATTTCTTCCTGTCATGACTCACAGCTCCTCAGAATGCCTGTAAGCGACGCTTGACAGGGTTGAAGGATGAGCTGAAACACCTCGACAATGAGATCAAGACCAACTCTCCTGAGTTGGCGAAGGTGCGCGACGAGTCCTGAATTCACGCGCTCCAAGCTGACGAATGAGCAGGCTCAGAAGAACTGGGATAATATTACCGCCGAAATCACTCGCCTGAAGGCATCCATCGATAAAGCCACGGAGCGGATTTTCGCTCCCTTCTGTCGCAAGATCAAAGTCAAGAACATTGGCGAGTACGAAGAGCGACAACTGAAGGTGGCCAAGGAGGAAAGTGCTGCTCGACTCCGTTACGAGACCCAAATTGCGCGATTGAAGCACCAGTACGTACATCCAGGCATTCCTCCGTTCTCTAAATCTGACACTTGTTAGGCGTGACTTTGAGAATGATGCGCTAGAAAGTGCGAAGGAGCGCTTGCAGACTCTGGAGACCAACATCGCCGCTGAACAGGCTACGTCGGAAAGGCTGCAAGCGGAGAAAGAGACCATCGTTAACGAGATATCAAATACCGAATCCACGATCGAATCACTACAAGAGGATCTCGGCGAGCTCCAGGCTACTTTGGAAGAGAAGACAAAGGAAATGGAGCAGGTCAAGAAGGTCACTTCAAAGGCGTCCAAGGCTCTTGAGCAATCGATGAAGGAAATCACCTTGCGTGTATGTGTTTTGTGTACCTTTCGTCATGCAGTCCTTGTTGACCTCGGCCTCAGAATGATGAGATTGAGAAGTTTGGCATTGAACGATCAGCGATATATCGGAAGTGCCGGTTGGAAGAGGTCCAACTTCCGCTCGTCGCTGGAAACCTCAATCATGTACCTATGGAAGAGGTACGCTCATTCGAATCTCTGAATGGATGGAATCTGACGGTACCACCATAGAATCTTGTTGACGATATGGCTATGGATGTCGACGAAGATGAAGACCGCACCCAGCACCCGAAGCGCGTCCCGGACTACGGAATCGAGGTCGATTTCGATGAGTTGAGTCAAGAAGACCGCGATGTGAGTAAGAATATCGACGCTTTCTGTATGATTCTCATGGCTGTTCAGCGCACATTGGAAGAGTTCGATCAAGACATTGCTGCTTTAGTTGCCGAGATAGACAAGATGGCACCGAACATGAAGGCCGTAGACCGGTACGTATCTGAGGCCCGTGACGGTGGGACTGGATTCAATCCTTTCTAGGCTGGACGACGTTGAGGCCAAGTTGGCGGAAACCGAGAGGGAGGCTGATCAGTCTCGCAAGGATTCGAAGACAGCTCGAGATCAGTTTAACGATGTCAAGCAGCGACGGTGTGTGCACTGAAAGCACTGATGATTCGCGGTGATTGACGTCGCCCTAACAGGTGTGACCTCTTCAACAAGGCGTTCAATCACATTTCGGATTGCATCGACACTGTCTACAAGGACTTGACGAAAGGCAAGGCGGCACCGATGGGTGGTGTCGCGTACCTTGCACTGGAAGATAACGAGGTCAGCTCTTCGGTTCTTGGAGTGATATCATACTCACGGGCTACCAGGAGCCTTACAATGCTGGTGTCAAGTACCACGCTATGCCTCCCATGAAGCGATTCCGCGACATGGATCAACTGTCTGGTGGAGAAAAGACTGTCGCAGCCCTTGCCTTGCTGTTCGCCATCCATAGCTATCAACCTGCACCTTTCTTCGTTCTGGACGAGGTCGATGCTGCTCTCGACAACACAAATGTTGCGAAGATAGCGAACTACATCCGGAAGCATTCGTCAGATACGTTCCAGTTCATCGTCATCAGCTTGAAGGGTTCCTTGTATGAGCGTGGCCATTCTCTCGTTGGGATATACCGCGACCAGGAAGTGAACAGCTCCTGCTCTCTTACACTTGATGTAAGTGCGCCCTCCGACCCCATTGGCGCGATGCTGATTGCCAAGCGCCTTAGCTTACACAATATGATGAATAATTTCACGACTCTGATTTCTTTGCTGCTATGCCTGTGTCGATGCTTGCTCTCTGCTGGTTGTAACCTATTAGCATTATTCTTATTACCGCTTGTACTTCTTACTGTACCCAAATCGTTGTTCGTCAAAGTGCTTTCCAGTACCGATCATGGTACTCAATACTTACTACTCAGCCATCATCATCATGTCACTCTCACAACGCGGACCTTCCCTCTTTAACCAGCTCGGCCAACTTCCCAAACTCAACAAGGACCATTTCATCGCGTCGTTCGTCAGTGAACAAAAAGCCCACACCAAATCCTATGCCTCTCAAGGTCCTGCTCGTTCTGTCATCTCCAGCGCTCCAGCTCCGGCGGTCAATCTCAATGGCCTTCAATACGGGTTTGGTACGCCCATTCTCAAGCCTCGCTCCTCCAAGCATATGGACCCACCTCCTTCCAAACCGCCTCCTGATCCTCCTGCCGTGAAACCGAAGACCGTCGAAACAAAGCACAGGAAGCGCGCCGCCCAAACCATGGACTCACCCCCAGCAAAGAAGCAGAAACCCGCAAAAGACTCAGACGATGGGCATGCTGCTCGTATGTCCCTTTCAGTGACCGTACACGATTCCACGCTGACCATGGGATAGGGCTGGCCGAGCGACGTGAGCGTAGACGAGCGAAACAGGCTATAGTCCATCCAGTTCAGAAGGAAACCAATAACTCAGACCATACCGCGCAAGGCGAGGCCGTCAATCCATCCAAGACCGCGACAAGAAAGCCAAAGGGCTCAACCAAGAAGGACAAAACCCCGCCTGGACTGGCTCTCATGCATGGCTTCTCCGCCACCAATGTCGGCAAGAACAGATTGACGGTGAGCCCTTGGCTTGTTGTCAAGAGGTCTTGACGAACAATGTTGTAGGCCAAGATAGCACCATCACTGGGGGTCTTTGGCAGAGGGCGTGCATCGGAGAAGACACCGGTATCTAAACGGCGAGACAGCAAAGGTGCATTTCCCATTGTATATACGCGACGGATACACAGAGTCTCTAATGACTCTAGTTCCTATACACTTTTCTGAAGATCGCTTCCTCAACGTGCATCAGAGCCTACAGCTGAAGAAAAAGCGCAGACGGGAACCCTCGTCCTCCGCGGAAGAGAGTGACCACCAGAAGGTGGCGCGACTAAGGAAGAAGTCATCTGCTCCCATCAATGTCAAGAGACCTGTTACGAAGAAACGTTCTCCGCCGAGCGAACTCTCCGCAGAAGATGAGGATGCCTCCGCTCCGGACAGCCCTCGCCGCAAAGATCACCCCAAGAAGAAACACCTTGACACTCCTTCCGACGAGGAGTCTGCCAGCACCCTACCTAGTCCCGCTCCCAAGCGCAAGTGTCACCAAAAGACCAAGCCAGTATTTAAGGACGACACGACTGACGAGGAGCCCGATGTCGAAGTCTCTGTTGCTCATCCGCCTGACAAAGACCACGAATCCGAGGTCTGGGACATCGAAAAGTCTGACTTCGCTCTTCCATCGACTGCATCTGGACTTAGCGCACCTAACAAGACTGTCATATTGGACACACGATTTATGCTCTGGGCTTCTCACATCAACAAACGCGACGAACAGGATCCCGACCGAGAGATTCCAATTTTCGATAACCCAGCCTCAGAGGCGTGCATTCCTTCCAGTCCGTCTCTAGGTCCTTCGCAATCCGCTTCGCAACAGGGACAGCGTCAGTCTTGCTTTGAGCAGTCTTCTGCTGCACCTATCTTCTCCAAATACTTCTCTTTTCCTGTTCTCACTCCTGCAGAGAAACTCGACGACCTGCAACATACCTATCCGACCTATCAAGATCTCGAAGACTCTGCTGATACTCCTACGTCAAGAATCTCCGACGTCCTCCTGCAAGACAACGATAGTTTCTTGCTTCTTCCCTTCCAGCCTGACGATAGCGCTGTTGTTCTTGAATACGAGGATCGGCAAGATGACGGCGACTATGACAACGCGTTCTCTTCGCTCGATACCTCTCAGCCGCTCATGGATGGGACCTACGAAGGAAACGCAGAGCACGACTATCCCTATGACTGGAATGATGTCGACTGGCATGGCGAAGTCTCAGAAGGGGGCTGGGATCTTGAGGAGGAGTATCCAGTCGCGTCAGAACAATTTACAGGGGAAGGCTATTGGCATCCCGGGAGCGAACTTTTAATGGAAACGTTCGAACGAGATGACCAAGCGATGATAGAACCTGCGGAGGTGGATGATATGAGAGCGGAATTCATATGGGAAAACGATTCTAGTCACGAGGATAGACCGACAGAGGTTGACGAACTGGACGACTTCCATTCGTTTGGGAGTCTTGTTTCTGATGAGCTAGGCGTGCAGCGGTTTCTAGGTGGGAGGGAGCTTTTGTGTGGACTGAGAGGAGAACGTGATTTTGCAGTCCGTCCTTCAACGTCTGCTGAAGGACAAGTGGCGAGGGCCCTTCGTGGACATTGGCTTCCCCAGCGTTTGTAGAAGAGTATGTACGAACTAGTTGACTAGTTTGAGAATATCTTATCGCGAACCCGGAACCGCCTGAGCCCGCCCGCCGTCGGCCGAACTGAAACACGTCGGTTGCCGACAAATATCATGACTCGTGAAGTCCAAATTGGGGACATGCGCCCGTTGCACGCCTCCTGTCTATTCTTTTCTTCCCCCACCACCACTGTCAAAATCTAGCATTGTTCAACGCCGAATGAAAAAGAGTGAGTGAACTTTGCTTCTGGAGGCGCAATGTGCATAACAACGGGCTGATGGCGGACGTCATTGATAACGTCCAAGCGCGCCAATTTAAATTACAAAAACACGTCACGCGCACTAATCAAAGCGCGCTTGGTCCTGTTTGCCCTCATCTCTCATAAAGGCTTTCGCATATCGCGTCCCTTTCTTCACCCCCACCACCACCCACTACCGCATACTTCTACCTTATCTCTCTTTGGCTCGCTTACTCATGAGCTTCAAAGAGAACTTCGCGCTCGGGGTCGGCACCTCTGTACGTCGCGTCATCATCGCCTGTTCTACCATTCTCATTGCTGACTTGTTCGCAGGGCGTCCGTGTCAAGCCCGAACCCCAAGATGCACCTATGCTGCGGCCCTTCGCCGCCTCTCTCAATAAAGACTCCTCCAGCGAATCCCTCGACAAAAAGCCCTTTGTCAAGGCGGAGCATGACGCGACTAGCAATCCTGTGAGTGATTACACTGCCTCTACGCGTCTCCCAGCCAATCTATGATCCTAGTTTGTCTCGCGCGGCATCGACTACCCCCATAAAGCGCCTTTGAACAATGCTCCTCCCCGCGACGCGCCCGTCGAGACCGGCCCCCTTTACAAGGTCTACGATTCCGCCGAAGAAATCACATACTCTCCCGAGAAGGCTTTGAGCGAAGGGCTCGGAATGGTCAAGTCCCTTCAGAAATACATCAAGCAGCTGCGCCTTGGTAGCAAGTTGCGCACAGAAGTATGGGAGCGCGAAATCGAAAGGTGCGTGCCATCTATGTATATTGTCGTAAATTTTGCTCATATTCCCTAGCTTGCGCGGCCAAACAGCTCCTACAACTCTCATCGCTGTCTGTGGTGGTACGCCCTCGTTTTCTCGCGCATACATTCCTGCTTGACGCTGTCCATCAGCTACCGGAGCGGGCAAGTCCTCCATCCTCAATGCTGTTCTCGACGGTACGCTTCCTTCCAACTCCGCGCCGCTTTTACTTACACTTGGGAATCTAGACAACATCGTTCCCACGAGCGGTATGCGTGGTACGTCTTGCTGCTGTGTTGCACATCGAAACTAAGTTACTGACCCTCACTAGCTTGTACTGCCACAGTCACAGAAATCGCGTATCACAACAAGCCCACCATTGACGCGGACGTATCCTTCCTCAGTGCGGAGGAATGGAAGGCGGAACTTGCCATTCTCCTGCAAGATCTTGTCGAGGACGACGGCTCCATCAGACGCAGCACTGACCTGCGAAGTGAAGCAGGAGTCGCGTGGCAAAAAGTATGTCTTTCTCCAAGCGCATTTCTTATCGTCAGCTGAACTGGTCTTCCAGGTGCACGCTGTCTACCCCACAATCTCAATCGAGGCACTTGTCACTCTTGAACCAGAGGAGATAATAGCTTGCAATTCCAGTGCGTACTTGCTTCCTAGTCCTTTCATGAAGCTCAGCAAGTGTCCAGATATTGCCGCCATCTTGGGTACTACAAAGCAGATTGTCGCAAAGAACTCCAAAGTATTTGCTTCCGAGATTGGGAAATACATCGACTCGAAGGACCAGAGCCGCGGGAAGGACAAGAAGAAAAAGAAGAAGAAAGGCAAGAAAGGCAACGACGAAGATGAGGAAGCGGACGATAATGACGAAGAAGAGGACGATGACGAGGAATCAGAAATGACTCTGTATGAGAAGGTGAAGGCAGCGGCCGTCAAAGAGAAGAAGAAGGACAAGAAGAAGGACAAGAAAGCCAAGAAGGAGAACGACGCAGACGCTCCCGCACTCTGGCCTCTGATCCGTCAAGTCAATGTCCGCTGCAATGCAAAAGCCTTATCTACAGGATCCATTCTCGTTGATCTTCCCGGTAAATTTCTCTTGACCCCAAGTCTGAATGCTTTCTCACAACGTGTCAGGTGTGGCTGATGCCAACGCTGCCCGGAACAACATCGCCAAGGACTACATGAAGAAGTGCCAGTGCATTTGGGTCCTTGCACCTATCACTCGCGCTGTGGACGACAAGACTGCACGAGGTTCGTGCACCACTTCTCCTTCATTATGCCTGCTTCTCACCCATTCTCTCAATAGATCTTCTCGGCGATGCATTCAGGATGCAACTAATGAGTAAGTCTTTAAATAGTCTCGATAAGGAGCAGAACTGACTTTTCAATGTTAGTGGGTATGTTCGTTGGATGAAACTTGACTACCTGGACGCTGATTCTGACTGCTTTCCCCTCCTAGACGGAAAGTCAGTAACATATCCTTACTAGTCTGAGTGATTGATTGACCATTCCTTCAGCTACGATGACCACTCCATCACATTTATTGGTGTGTTCTTATTCTGAATCTCCTAGGCGCATCATTAACACCCTTTTCAGCGAGCAAATGTGATGATATCGCTTGTTCAGAGGTCATACGCGCTTTGGAGCTTGGAGATGAAGATGAACTGGAGGCGATCGAGGATCAGATCCAGGAGAACACCGTCAAGACGAAAGTCGCGAAGAAGGAGAAGACTGCCACCGAGCGAACACTCAAAGGTTAGCACATATCGTGCCGCTCCTGAGCATTTTTGATGTCATGTTGGCCTCAAGGTATCGACGCCGAGCTGAAGGAGGAGCGCGCCATCAAGAAGGAGTATGAAGCCCACTTGAAGGCCGTCAAGAAGGGCGAGAAATTTACTCCGAAGTTGACTTCCAAGAACAAGAAAGTCGCTGGTAACAAGAGGAAGAACACTCGAGGAGGCAAGAAGGGCAAGTCGAAGAGACCGAAGAGTATAGACTCGGACGACGAAGACGAAGACGACGAGGACTCTGATGCCGACAAGGACAGTGATGCCGAGTCCGACAGCGACTCTGACGACGATGACTCGGAATCCGATGGTGGCGACTCCGACTCAGATGCCTCAGACGAGGAAGCCTCAGACTCCAAGAGCAGTGATGCCGAAGAGGATGAGGAGGATGACGGCGAGGAGAAGGAGACGCCTGTGACGTTGAAGGCGAAGGTCAACATCTGGAAGGACAAGATCAAGGAGATTCGTGGACGTCAATCAGAATCGCGCAAGCTGAAGAAGAACCTGGTCAATCAGCTCGCGACACTCAAGAAGCAGTTGACGATCCTCCAGAAGCAGAAGAACGCGTACTGCTCGTTGAAGCGTTCTGAAGTACGTCTCTGCTTTTGCCTGATTTTTTGCCTACATTGACGCCTTTCACAGTTCTCTCGCGACGTTCTGAAAGAAGACTTCCGCACTGGTCTGAAAGAACTCGACCAAGCGGCTGCTGAAGAGAAAGATCCCGACAATTTTGATCCTGAAGAGAAGATTCGGGGTGAGTAAATTCTCGTTCTCTCATTTCGATGCCTGAAATCTTTCCAGATTACGACAGCATCAATCTTCCTGTCTTTACTTGTTCAAGCCGAGACTACGTCCGCCTTACCGGTAAGTACAACAACACTTTGGAAACGCCGTAATAGCTGCTAAAGCTCTCTTGCAAGGTCAAGTCCAAGGTGACGGAGATGCGTCCTGCTTCTCCAACATCAAGGATACAGGAATCCCCGAACTCCAGGAGTGGTGCCACACCTTGACCTTGTCCTCGCGCCAACGGAGCGCTAGGAACTTCCAAAACCACCTCATGACCTTCATCGCTTCTATCCGCTCTTACGTCGACGGTATTCGTGGAGTCACCCCAGCTGATCGTGAGGCGCTCAGGTCCCAGTGGGAGACTGCTGAGGCCGAGTCAGACGAGTCTGATTCGGATGAAGATGATCCCTTTGGAATGAGCCCTGATCCCAATGACCCGTTCGCTGCTATTCTTGGTGGGCGATCTATGGGCTTGTACACCATGAAGGAGCGTACCCCCAAGCTCGACAAAGATGGACAGCCGGTGGGCATTACGCCTCGCCTGACTAAGGTTTGTAGCTTGAGTTTAATGTCTCTGCGTAACTCACTTTGTATCCCAGGAATTTGCAGCTGTCATTGAGGAGAATGTTGAACGCCTCAAGACCATCTTCCATGATGGCTTAGAGGAGAAGTGCCAAGTCGGTGCGGCTAACGTAGGTAATCTTGCAGACTGTTTTTCGCATATGCTGATGAGGACTGTAGGCTGCGAGTGCTGCTGTTGCTACCTCTGATGAATTTGCGGCTTCCATGCACTGGCAGACGTACCGTGCCAGTGAGTTGATTTACTTCATGCTTGCTTTGAATCACTCTGACATTTCTACTAGCACTTCGCCGACATGGTGAATGGCGTCGCGATCTCAACATGGAACTACTGGGCCCTTTCACTAGGAACATTGCAGCTTCTTGGGGTAAACTGTTCGAAACAAATCTTTTCGCTTCCTTCGAGTCAGCTACGCTGAAGACGGTCACGAATCTGCTTTCTGAGTTCGAAGCGTCGGCGGCCGCTGGATTGAGGGATCGCACGAAGATTCAGGCAGAAGTGTGTCTCCAGGAGGCCAAGGTCGCGCTGCAGAAGTCGATCGATGTTGTGGCTGAGTCTATGACGAACGAACAGAAGGAGATCTCTCGTTGCCTTGCGCCTCATGTTCAAGCGGAACTGCTCGAAGGATACGACGCAGCTATGGAGGAGCGAGGAGCTGGCAGTGTCAAACGCCAGAAGGTGTGTCTCGTGCTTGTATGGTTCCAAGCATCGCTGACGACTGTTCGTAGGACTTGTTCCGCAAATATGTCTCTGACCACAGGGATGACATCTTTGTCGAAGGTGCTGATACCATCTTGGAGCGCCTCGATCAGGCTGCTTCTTCGGTAGGCACTGGGCTGGCCGAATCTCTTGGTCAACTCGCTCAAAAGGTATTGTTCATCATCATCATTCCCTTCGGGAACCTCGCTCACACGCCGTTCTCTAGGTCGAAGTCAGCTTGGCTGTGCTGTGGGAAGGCGGCGTCGACGACTCACAGCAGATCAAGGCGCGCGACGACATCATGCGCGAGGTGGATGTCATCGAGGACCAGATCACGCTTTGGCGCAAGTCCGGGGAGCTGAAGCAAAAGGCAAACGAAGCCAACGGGGACGCCGACCCCGAAGAGCAATTCGACCAGATGGTCAAGGACTACCTCGTCCCTAACGAGGACATCGAGATGGACTGAATGTAGCGCCTCCGTTTCTGATGCTCGTGCTTCGCCGTTATCATTATTTCCTATCGGGATATTATACCTTAGTCATCGTCTGTATACTGCTTTCAGGTCTTGTATAGTTTCTACCTTACTATTGCTGAAGGACGCTCCTTCTTGTTGTGCTTGTGCATATACACTAGTTCTTACTATCTCATGTAGATCATCTTGTTGCTACATAGAATTCGAGCATATTTTCTTGAACTTGAGACTAAGGGCGACGCGACAACTGCGAGTCTGTCTTTCCCTCGTCTTCTTTCAAGGATGATTGTCCACTAAGAGGCTACAGTGACCAGCTCGCCACCTGCACTTACCAGGGAATAGAGGAGGCTAGACTGGCCTATGCTTATGCAGGATGTGGGCAGTACGTTGTCATATACATACAGTACCGTAATAGATACGATCATCATCACTGTGGTCGTAAGCTCGCGTAACTGTACAACTGTCGTGATAGTAAGGGCTAGTGGCCAAAAACATGGGTAGAATTGGTACATAAGTGTGAGCTATTTTGTCAAGTGACAAAGGCAAAGACAATACATGACTGAGGCGTGAACAAATCGTATTCGCATCACACGCGAATGATGGGGCGGCCTTTGCGATCGACCTCCTGGCCGGTGTACGCGTCGCGATAACGGCGACGACGACCGCGTCCCAGGAAGCCCCACGACTCGTTGCGGGACTTGTGTTTGTAGTGGCGGTTCGAGTGGCCGAAGCCGAAGAACCGCGCGATCCGCTGGCCGAGCGTGAGATGCGGGCGAGAATGGTGCCGCCCGGAGGAATGGCGCCGACTGCTGCTATGGTGGTGGTGGCTGGACTGCGCAGACTGTAAGCTCGATGGACGAAAGATGGCTGTGAGACGTACTGGCACAGTGATCACCTGCGGCGTGGTGGAATGGTGGTGGTGTCGGTGGCGGCTGCTGCTGCTGTGGGTGGGAACGTATACGACGCCTCCGCCTCCACCGTGGTGGCCGTGTCCGGAGGTCGTGTATCCCGACGTCGACGCGTACGGCTGGCTGTAGCCGTGGTCGTGGCCGTGGCGGGAGCGATGGGAGCCTTGCGCGGGATAGTAGCTCATTGTGGTGGTCGTGTGGGTGGGGCAGGGCAGTGGCAACTGATCCGCTTTATAAGATTTGGATACCATCAAATTCAAGACTGAGGTCACAGCCGTATGTAAGCCCTTCATCTCATCATTCGGGCAAAGTGACACGCGCGTTAATATACACGTTCTAATACAATGTCTGCTGTTCTCTCCCCACACGACAGACTCTGTGGGTTATACTTACCCTTTTTACTTCATTCTAGATCCTGGAAATCACCCTCATCCAGATCATGGGGCTTGCAGGAGATGAACGTCAGTCGAATGTAGCCCGTAAGTCGGTGCAGACGAACCTCTTTGGGCTCCTCGTCCTCGCCGTACTGCATGGTATAGTCGATGTGACTGACCACCAACTCTAATGAATCCGGCGACGTCAGATCTAACGGCAGGAACGACACCAACGGATGGTCTTCTATCTGTGTACACTCTCGACGTCAGCAATGAATACACAGATAAGTCGCGTGCACTTGCCAAGTGCACAATGGCCTGGTTTAGCGCGTGAAATCGCGGATTGGCCGCGGTGCGCTCTTCCCCTTGCGCGAATGACAGCAGGAGCGGATCGGGGTCGAGGTATCTGGCAGTTGGAAACATTGGGACCACGAATAAATTGAATGGCAGTGGAGTGTGGATACCTTGCGATGTTTCGCCGACCTCGGAGACCATTCCGTGCGCCACCTGACGGGTCCTCCGGGTTGTTCGTGACGAGATCCATTTTCGACATGATATTTATCCACGGAATCTCGAGATTGACCATCGCAGACATCGCGGACAACACGCCGCTGAGGAAGTTTTTAGCACGGCGATATGCCCATGGCTGGACTTGCAACTGACCTGAAAAACTTGTACTTGTCTTCCATGAACTGAGATTCAATGAGATAAACAGCACAAGTGCGTATGCCCATTCGTTGTAACTTCTGGACCAGTGTTGGCAGGAAAGGGTGGTGGGTGTAGAGTTCAATTTGACCTGATATAGAGCTCAGGATGTGGCGCTACAAGCAGAGTCAAAGATGTCCTTACCGGGACAGTCAATGATGAGATAGTCGTCGTCGTAGCCGCCCAGTTCCTCTTCGAGCCAGTCCATGTTCTCAAGCAGATATCTGATGGCGGCCTTTATTTAATATCCGTCGGGCAGGCGGGCGCCGGTGCACTCACTCACTCAAAGCAGTAGACGAGTCCGCCGTTGGGTCCGTAGCTGAGCTCGTTCATGACGTCCTCGAGGCTGATGAGATCCTTGATGTCGATGACGGGCTCGTACTCGAAGCTCGCCGGCGACGCGGCGGGATCCAGATTGACGAGGTGGCCGGTGCGCTTGGACATGTTCAAGTGCGTCATGAACGAGCCCGAGAACGTCGATTTGCCGGCGCCGGCGGGGCCAGTGACGAGGACGGCGTAGCGCATGGTGGACGAGCAGAGCCAAGCGGTGGTTTTTTGGGAAATTGCCGAGCGGGCCGCCGTCCGAAACGGCAATGAACGCCCTCGCTTGCCTCCGCCCGCCATGGCCGCCTACTTTTTCGCGTCGCCGATCGACATTGACATCAAGCTCGACTCGGAGGAGAGCAGGAAGCAGGTTGAGATCAAGGCCGACAAGGACAAGATCGTGTCGTGTCCTGTGTACTATGACGGCGACTCGGTCGGCGGCACGGTGCGCTCTCACTTGCACTCACTGTCTGGAGGACGCTCAGCGACGACGACAGGTCGCAATACGAGTCCGCGACGGCAAGAAGCTGATCCACGAAGGCATCAAGGTCGAGTTCATCGGCAGCATCGGTCAGCAGCGCTGCTCTGCCCGTCCTGCCCGCTCCTTATCCGTCGTCCGCAGAGCTCTTCTATGACCGCGGCCACCACCAGGAGTTCCTCTCGCTCTCCCAGGAGCTCGCAGCGCCAGGGGAAATGCGGCAGGCGCAGACATTCGACTTCAACTTCAAGAATGTCGAGAAGCAGTTCGAGAGCTACCAGGGCATAAATGTCAAGCTACGGTCCGTCGCCGTCTTGGCCGCCCGCCGCCCCTCTGACCCGCCGCAGGTACCTCATCCGCGTATCAATATCCCGCCGCATGGCCGACGTGAGCAAGGACCGCGACATCTGGGTGCACTCGTTCCGCATGCCGCCCGACAGCAACAACTCCATCAAGATGGAGGTCGGCATCGAGGACTGTCTGCACATCGAGTTCGAGTACAACAAGTCCAAGTGCGCGTCGCGCCTGCCGTCCCCGCGCCCTGCCCTGCTAATCGCCACGCAGGTACCACCTGAAGGACGTCATTGTCGGCAAGATCTACTTTCTCCTGGTGCGCATCAAGATCAAGCATATGGAGCTGTCCATCATCCGCCGCGAGACCACTGGTGCACCGCCAAACCAATACAATGAGAGCGAGACGATCACAAAGTACGAGATCATGGACGGTGCCCCTGTCAAAGGTAAGCCGCTCTCCAAAGGCAAAACACACCGGGCTCAGACAGCCATCGAACAGGCGAAACAATTCCAATACGACTCTTCTTGGGCGGCTTCGAGCTAACCCCGACATTTCGCGATGTGAACAAAAAGTTCAGCACGCGCTATTTCCTCAACCTGGTCCTCATCGACGAGGAGAACAGACGCTATTTCAAGCAACAGGTCAGTCCTCCCCGGAGCCGCCTTGTCTGCGAGATTGATCGACCCTGTGTGTGCATTGACAGGAAATCACTATTTTCAGGATACCGGATGTAGGTCTTCTCTCACACCCTCTGTCGCGCCCTTTCTTGTCCACTAATCCGCTCACGCGTAGAATTGATCCACGTTATGGATGGGACTGTAGCTATTTATTGTACTTTTACTTGCAGCTTGTAATCCGATGTTGCGCCACACTTCATTTCGGGCGACCCTCAAGGGTCCGATCCGAGGCCATCACCCTGTGATCAACGAGATCTTCTTCTCCAACGTTCTAAAATCTTCGAGGCAGTGCTCGTTTGAGGTGTGGCGATGCGCTGCACGGAGTAGACCAGGGAACGGCGAACAGACACGTTCCCAGATGCCTCACAGACGCATGGTCGCGGTCCCTTGTTCTGCAAAACTGGTTGCACAGGTTACAATAGATAAAACACGATATTCGAGATGATAATGCTGCATGATGTGGTGTTTGTAGGTACTGTGCACGACGAGACGAAAACGAATGTATGTACATGAAGATATAGCGTTATGGACAAAACACGACAGCGAACAATGGGATGGAATGTTGCAAGTGGATGGGGAACGATGATGAGAGAGGCTGCTGGGTCGCTTAGTGCGTCCGGCGGGGGTCATAAACTAACGGCTGTTAGACCTGACCGACAGCAACGAGAACAGACAGGTGGCTTACAGTCATGAGTAGTTGTTGTGGGATGGCCAGTACTGGTAGCTGGGCTGCGACGGGGCAGAGTCTGGCAAAGCGGTCACATCAGCGATAGGCTCTGACTCCATCAGCACCAGAAAAGATCTACTTCTCGAGCCGCCGAAGTTTTGCGAGGGATGCGCCTGAGCTGGCGGGTGGTCGTCTAGACGAGGGATCATCAGCTTTAGCAGTCTGTTCGAGCAAAGCCGCACAAGAGGATTGCGGGCCCCGTTGCTGCTGCTGCTGCAGCGACATCCGCGCCCACGCCGCGACCATGTCGTCCTCATTGGCACGATCATTGGCCTGCGCGGCGAGGCGCTCCTCGATCAGCTGGAAGTCGTCCTCGCTCGGCATCAGCGAGTCCGCGCGACGCGACCTCTGCAACTCTAACGGAGTCGGGTCTGTGGGAACGGACGGTAAGCGCGCGGGCGAGGGACGGAGATGCGGTGCGATCGACCTGAATACGCTTGAGGGAGCACGGACCACTCCCTCGCTTCGTCGCGCCGGAGGAGCAGGCTGTCTTCCCAATCGCCCACATCCGCGCCAAACTCGCGGACCCGACGGTCCTCGGCGCTTGACGCCGGTTTCTTCTGTAGGGCCTCGAGCTGCTCGCGGTTGGTGGGTTTGGGCATTCAAAGGCCGGGGTGCAACAAGGAATGTGAAGAGCTGGTGGAGAGTGGGATGATGATGGTAGGTGGTTAAGGGATGAAGGGTAGCTGGTCACGACCTTTATAAAGGACAAGTAAGCCTTACTCCGTGACAATTGCCCTGGGAATAGTTGGCGGAGTTTTATTCCCTGGACGGCCTGTAACGTGTTGTTCCTGCCTGGAATTCGGAGGGTCTCAAGCCAAGATCCGTAGAGACCAAGAAGACAGAAGATCTTGGGTGCCGGCTCGGCGAAAGAATCAGTCAATGGGAGCTGTCCCCACAGAATTGAAAGGTGTGGGTCCTAATAGCTGGCACTGTTGTTCTGAGAGTCCTCAGGGACACCTGCGCGCGTCTAAAAGACAGGAACGTTAAGGATACTAGCCAAGTCTGCTATTAGTATCAGTGCAAGCCAGGTGCAAGCTCACCATCATGTCTGCGCGACGCGCCTTTCAGGCTCTCCAATAGCCCAAACACGCGCCCAACTTGGTTAAATGAAATACACGAGGCGCACTCAACTTGGCAACCCTCTGGCTCATCCTGATCAGCCGCAGAACTACTATCATCAACGAGATGCCGAACTCTGCACGTCGAGCACGCAGCCAAGGAGTTGCCGAGGTGTGCAGTTACCAGGGACCGTGCCATCAAGGCGATGCAAAGGCATGACGGTTCACTGAAAAAGGCAGAGCGCGTCATCTCGAATCTCGATCACTCGCTGGCGGTCATTCCCATTCTGGGATATCATGAAGCTCGTGTGGCGTGGCCGCTCCCAGAAATTAAACGCGTCGGGAGGAATCCTGGGTAGAAAGAATTTGGCACAGAATCAGTTTTTGTGAGCCAAGAATATGTGCACTGCTTGGGCTGTCTCCAAGGATGCGCAGATGAGCATGTAACTTTGGAGGTCAGGTAGAAATGATCGTAGCCGAGAAAAGGCCAAGTATCTCTTAGCGGCACCGAGTCCATCGTGCGCTTCATCAGCAACATCATCTAGATCATGGATGAGGCGCGCCAAGTATAGTGCGATACGAGTGAGCAGAAATACAGAGATATTGATACAAAATACATCGCGTAGATAGGACAATAGATGATGATGATTGTGGAAAGATTCGACCAGTGTTTGGTCATCCAATCGTGACAACAGCTTGAGATGCCACGGCCTTCTGCGACGATTCACGAAGGCGCGCTGTCTGAACTGTAATTTGTCGTCGAGTTTGCCCATTTCTTATGTCTTGAGGCTCGTTCTCCCAAACCAGTGAGACATTCGCTTCGAGTTACCGAGCGGATTCAGTACAGGAGCGCAAAACCAAAGACACATTGTGCACCTTCCTCCTCTGTTCAATCAGTACTTAGTTGGCGAAACCCGTTGACTGCTGAGTCAACCGCCATCCGCACATGGCCCAGGGCTTCGTGAGCATTCCCTTCAAACATCTTGATCTTGCATACCATCGCGGTCGGTGCGTATGTATTCCCGTCACACTAGTCCACAGCAAAAGGGCAACAAAATAACGCCATAACCGTACAACCACAGCAACGGCCAAAGGGTAAATGAGCCAGTGGGTGACAGTTTGGTGACAATCATGGACCGCTGATGGGATCCCTAGGATCATCCCACGTGGGTAACAAAAAAGGCTTCAACTACCGCCATGGCCCGGTTTCGCGCCTACTCCAGCGACGACTCTGACGACGACGACAACGACGGGCAGCCGCAGAACGGCAACGCCTCCGACGAGAACCCCTTTGAAGATGACGCCAACATGGACGCCAACGACGACAACGACGAGCAGGAGGAGGAGGATGAGGAAAGCGATGACGAAGAGTCGGACTCTATCATGCAGGAAGACGAGCTGATGCCACTTCCGAAAAAGACCGCGCTTGTCGCGGACGACGACGGCGACTACGATGTGGTCTCGCCACAGCGTGAACGGAGCGGGCCACCGCAGATGGGCGGCGTGGACGCGCAGCGGGTGCGCCTCATGCAGACGTCGCTGTTCCGGATGCCCGAGGAGGCGGAGAACATGCGCGCGATGATGAATATGCCGGAGCAGCGCTCTCTACGCGTTCTGAAGCCCAACCTCAACCGCAAACACAGCCGCGACTCGGACGGGGATGGTATGCGAATAGATGCTAGAGAGGTCCGTGCTCCCATAGCATCTGCGTGTTACTGTTCTCACTTCTCATTCTGGACAGCGTGCTTCCTTCGCCCACGACATTGAGCCTCCCTCGTATCGCCCGTCAAGAAAGTACGCGCGTGTGGCCACCTCGTCGTCCGCCTTTCAAGGCCACGACGAAGCTGCTGTTGATGCAGGCTTATCCTTTGGACGGTCGTTCCGCGTTGGTTGGGGGCCAGGTGGCATGATTGCACACCTTGGGTCTCTCACTGGTCCGTCGAGAAAGTCGTGAGTGCCGTTTCACGAACTTCATCTACCTTTCTTGAATGTCAACCCAGTGCGGTATCCTCAAATTCTTCCACCATTAACATTACCCCCGCGCCGATATACTCCAACGACAGACCACGCGACCTATCATTGAAACTCCTTCAGCATCATCTCTCCCACTCCCCCATCTCTCCAGACGAAGACGGCGTCCCATTCGCGTCCCCGTCTTCTCTGGCCCTCAACTTTGGATCATTTGCCTCCTTGTTCCCGACCACAGACCATTCCTACGAGGCGACGCTGTTCCGTCTCGGCCACGCTCTCTTCGACACCATACCAACACGGCTTGGTCCTGACATCACTGTCGACATCAAGAACTGTGTGGCCAACCTGACACGCAAAGCTGCTTTCTCTTCCTGGTTGGAACATTCCGTAACACCCACTGTCGATACCCTACTGCGTAATCCCAACACCACACCAACACAGCGTGTATGGCTTCTCCTTACCGGGAACCAAATTGAGCGAGCCTGTGAAGCAGCCATGGATGCGGGTTACATGAAGCTAGCAACTCTCATTGCCCAAGCCGGCGGTGACATCGACTTCCGGGAAGACATCAAATCACAAATCGAAGTCTGGAGGAACGACAAGGTCGACGTGCACATCGACGTCTATATCAGACGGATATATAACATCCTGGCTGGCGAGAATGTTGACGAGGGGATCGACGATTGGAAGAGGGCGTTTGGCATGCATCTTTGGTACGCAGAGACCCTGGACACGCCTCTCGCAGATGTCTTCAGCAGATTCAACCGAAACCCCGAGGGAGACGGGCAATTCGCACTCCTACGACTCTTCGCCGACCCAGCCTTGTCGTTGACGCGTATGCTCAAGCCTGTTGGAAAACTCGACTACACTCTGGCATGGCATCTATACATCATCCTCTCCCGTGTCATTCGCGTCAGGGACTTCTCGGACAGAGGGGAGCCGGGACCGTACGATGGCGATGGCGATGAGGAGGACGGTGTTGACGGACATAGTCCGACAGCCGATCTCTTAGCGAGCATGTACTCACTACAGCTTGAGCAGCTTGGTCTGATCCAAGAAGCCACCTTTGTCCTCCTGCATCTTGAGAGCTCGGCCGGGCGGCTCAAGGCCGTGAAAGACCTCTTGGCGCGCTCCGCTTGTCGCTTGGATGACTGGTCCATTCGCGGTCTTGTCGGAAGTCTCAAGCTCCCCATGGCGTGGGTTAATGAAGCGCAGGTTCGTGGCTCTGTGAAGTGACCATTCAAGGTATTGACCTACTTCAGGCGATACATATGTTGTCGATTTCACGACCGTATGAGGCGTATAAGCTGTATCTTGATGCGAGGATGTGGGCTCCTGCTCATGACATCGCTGTCCTGGAATTAGCGCCCGAAGCAATCATCAGGTACGTGTACTGTCTACAAACTCTCTGGGTTTCCTGGCTAAATTTTGGCTCATAGACGCGATGTTACTCTATTGAAAGAGCTATTCTCCAGATTCCCTGCACATGAGCGAGTCGAAGGTTGGAGCATACGGGGCAAGGTACAATCACATTGCATCTGGGCTTGACATTGTCATCTCATAAGTTTTACAGCTCTTCGTGGATTATGCTGAAATATTTTCCAAACCATTCGAGGAGAGGACGCCGGAAGAGTTGGACAACATGACCCGTGCAGCGACGAGACTGGTATCCTTCCTTCCAGATGTTGTGCACGATTTTGTCGCGCTCGACGAGATGCTGCGGGAACTCGTCAAGGTTGTCGACAAGGGAAGACTGGGAGCTGCGAAGGGTTTGGCCTTGGTACGTTGTGAATCCAAGTCAGTTAGTTTCACGGCACTGAAGATTTCCAACAGTCTACGCCACAGTTAGCCTATGTTGACGGTTCCACACGGATATCACATATCAAAGCGGTCGGAGTG
Source organism: Strobilurus luchuensis (assembly GCA_019915105.1). Taxonomy (NCBI): domain Eukaryota; kingdom Fungi; phylum Basidiomycota; class Agaricomycetes; order Agaricales; family Physalacriaceae; genus Strobilurus; species Strobilurus luchuensis. Next base: position 734,330 of record JAHLMJ010000007.1, on the reverse strand, counting down.
AAAAGGTTCTTGAAGACCGTACAGGTAAACTAGGGTGTCTTGTTGTGATTTCTCGTGCATTCAGTTCATCTGTTGTCCCAATTGCTTATTGTACTTGCTTATTATCCTTTGTACATCGCTCGCTCGCTCGCCAGAGTATATGGAAAACATCTCTACAACAAGAGTGGTATGTACATACTGTACAAGTGTAACATCTGCAGCGTCTATGGTGATACGAAGGTAAAGAAGTCAAAGAAAGGCCCAAGTACAACAAGAGTGGTATGTACATACTGTACAAGTGTAACATCTGCAGCGTCTATGGTGATACGAAGGTAAAGAATTCAAAGAAAGGCCCAAGTGTAGGAAAGTACTCGTCACGGCACCATAGCTTCCTCCTCCCAAACACCTCCTTCCGACTTCCAGAACCTGGTTCGTCTGTTCGGGACGGGTGCAAGCTCGACATAATCAACGTCTGTAGGATCAACGACCACCAGCGCGAAGTTGCTCAATGCTGTCTCCCAAAGCTTCTTGCTCTCGTCGCTCTCGAAGTGTCCATCCTCATCGGGCTCCTGCAGCTTGACTGGCCACTTCTTGGCCTCCTCTTCACCGCCTTTGAGCGGTGTCCCCGGCACGGGTCTGACCCAGGTCGCCTTCATGACGGGCGACATGGACTTGAAGACCTCCTTCCGCTTCTCCTCCCAGTCGAAGCCTTCCTTGGCCAGCGCGCCAATGCTCGTGTTCGTGGAGGCAGATTTCGTGGAGAATAAGAAGTGCTTGTAAAGCCCGTTCGTCGGGGTCGGGATGATGCTCGCGAGACCGCTGACGCGATACTGCTCTTTGCTGCCATCAATCCACCAAGCGAGCTGGACGTGAGGATTGGAGATTATCTGGGACGTTTTGGGCGTGCGGCTGTCGGTAGTCATGATCAGAAGGGGCAGGCCAGGATTGTTGGATGGTTGTGCGAATCCCCGGAAGACAAGAGAGCGGACATGGGGTATTGGGGTGGTAGGGTCTATGGAGGCAAACTGGAGGACTTTGAGCAGCTGTCAGCAGGTTGTTGGCTCGTATTAGGGTGTGGACCCACTGGAGGACTTTTCATTATCTACTAGGGCGGCCAGGATAGCTTTTTTCCAGCGAGGACAAGTCATGGCGAGAGACAGAAATGCTTGAGCTTACGCGAGAGATCGGTTGCATCACGAATGATCGCACTGATCGCCTCTGCAGCCCAGGGTTGGCTCGTCGCGGCCAAGGCGTTCACGTTCAGATTGCTGGACTTGCTCGTTGCCGATGCTCTCGTGCGCATTGATTGCTATGGCGCCAGATGCGCCCTTCTGATTTTGGCGCGACTTGAGACTGGCCAAGAGATTGTGAGGCTGGCATTAGAGCTCTCCCTGCAGTGGTGTGGCGAAGCTTTCTCACCTTGTAGCAGTGGCACTACAGATACACATGTAACTGCCTCTGCTCTCGCCTCCATCTCGTTGTGTTTCGATAAAGCTCAAATGAAGCTTGACTTGTCTGTCGGCAGGTCCGGCCCGACAATCCGAAGGCGACCGGCCACTTTACCCAGCTCCCTTCGTCTCTGACCGAGCTCTCACCAACAATACCCTCTCTTCGTTAGCTTCAGTCAAAATCTTACCTCTACTGCTCTCTCTCTCTCTTTCATATCAATCTTCCTCTTAGTGGAGCTTACAGCAAAATTTGACTAGCACATAGTTACACAACGTGCGTGGCATGCAGGATCATACTGACCTGCTCTCAATGGCATGCCAGATCCAGGACTTGTTCCTTATACCCGTCTATACAGCAACTGCCTCATCACGAAAATCTACCCGCACATCACACCCGAATACTTGCCTTCTTTGGATGTCTTCCCGAGGCATTGAATTGGGTCACATAAGGACCAACGGACACCCATTTCGCCCTAGAAACGTGTCATTCACGACGGAGGAGACCCATGAAATCAACGACATCCCCGACCTTTTCATTCACTCCAATGCATCGGTATACCCACACACCGACGAGGATGTCCTACAGAGCGCCCCGGAATGGAAACGCGATCTCTATTCCTTGCTTGAAGAGCCCACATCGTCGCCGGGCGCCTTCTTGGTTCATGCCCTCATGACATTCCTTATATGTAGCTCTGCACTCGTCACCGTGCTGGAGACGGTTCCCGCCTTCCATTCCATCTCAACAAAGGTGTGGTTCGGCTTCGAGACAAGTCTGGTTGCACTCTTTACCGTGGAATATGTTGCTCGATGCGTGGCCTGGAGCACCTCTTGGTCAAATCTGCTCAAGTGGATGACCTGTAGGTTACACGTTATTCGATCAACGGCCAGTCTGACCCGGCCATCTTCACAGCATTCTTTGGCATCATAGATCTTCTCTCTGTTCTGCCGTACTATATCGAGCTGCTGCTGCGACAGGATACTGTGAGACTCGGCACAATCATTATGTTCACATTGCTCAATCTCGTCATCCAGAGCACCTTCTTCCGGTTTTCGATTCTGCGAATGTTCAGGCTTCTACGCGTGTTCAGGCCGTTTCGTTATAACAATACCATCCTCCTGTAGGTATCGCGCTCAAGATTGTTGTTTCCTCCTCTCTCATGGTATACAGGACCATCGAAGTCATGTATCTGTCCGTTCGACGATCACAATACGCCCTTCTGGCTATATGTTTCTTCTTGATCATGGTCTTGACTGTCTTCAGCACGCTATTGTGGGCATCTCTTCGCATATTCTCTGTTCGCCTCATTTACGGTCGCCTAGGTACTTTGCCGAACGTGGAACATGGTACATATCATTTGACACCACGCTACCGGTGTGGTATCTTTTCCCCGCATACAAGCTGATTTCGCGCGCAGGGATGATACACTTGGCACTTTCATCAACTCAGATGGCGATCCTTCTCAGTTCGCGTCTATCCCCGCTGCAGGATGGTTCGTCCTTGTCAGTAAGTACTCTTGGCACGTTCGATTGTCCCAAGATTGACCTTCCTCGAGCAATAACCACCGTTGGGTATGGTGAAATCACACCACGTTCATTCCTTGGGCGTCTTGTCACCCTCCCTCTGTTAGTTTGCGGACTCTTCCTCATCGCATTGCCCAGCTTCGTGCTAGGGCGGGAGTTCAGCCATGTATGGGAGAGAATGTCTGCAAACCAAGAACCCGCCGAAGAAGATACAGAGTTAGACTCGCCCACAACGTCCCGACGCCGCCCACTGGCTCGTATCAAGGGCAAAGATCTCAGCAATCTAAAGCTTGCGCAGAATCAGACCGAACTCAGCAGGCAGATCGAGACCCTGAACTCCACTGTAGAGACACAAGGAAAGATGATACAACGATTGCTCGACATACTAGACAAAGGGAAAGACAGAGACTCCGAAAGATAAGGCAGGAGGGGCGACGGTGTGAGTGCGGATTCGTGTACGATAGCTTCGGGCGTTAATTTGGTGTGTCTGTATAGTTAATGCATCCTCTGTAATGAAACTTACATATGGTCCCAATGTACATGTGTGCCCTTTCCTCCTCCTCTCCCCCAAACACCCCGCTGACGATCACAAACAGACTTCTGCACGTGAACCGCAGTGTCCCTGTATGCCACCTGTCGTTCGGCTGCCTTGTTACCTCCTCTTTCTGCAGGACCATCGCTATCTTTTGTTGACACTGACAAACCACCACGTTCTTTCCCGACCCATTATCATGAACATGTTACTGCTCGCCTCTGCATTAGCGATGGTCCTTTCTTGCATCGACGCGCGTGGAATGAGGTGTCGGCAGGATCAGATGGAGTGCCCTATAGCTTTTCGCGGAGGGTACCCTGTCAAATGGGAGTGTACAAATATCAAGACGGATCTTGAGTGAGTGGTTTTGGTCAGCCTCGTTGTCCGTACACGATCAATTGTTCTATTCAGGTCTTGTGGCGGATGTGTCGACTTCGACTTTTCGCTCGGCCAGGGCGTGGACTGCAGTACCATCGAGGGCGTGGATAGCGTTCAGTGCAGACGCGGAAAGTGCGACGTTAGTGGGTGGCGAATGTCTCTCTTCATCTCCGGCTTCTCAACCCGCGCACAGGCCGATGCGGCAAAGGTTATCGAATCACTGACGACGGCACATCCTGCCAAGCCGAGTTTACTTCACAATGAGAACCAACTTTGGGACGCTATACCCGGACTACTGATGCGGTTTAATGCCCATCTACCTATACCTATTTTTCTTCTATCACTCGTCAAGAACTGTGGCGATGATCGATTGTACTCTATATCTGATGCTAAGTCATTTGGATCCAACAGTACCGGCAAGACCTCTACTCGATCTTGAAACTGTAGTCCTCACGCTGGAAGTGCCATCTGAAACCGACAAGTCCTTATTGAGAGGCTTTGACTAGACGCTTTGTACTTGTCAACGATCTGCAACACACAGCAGCAACATAGACCGCAGGTCACTCTGATACGGTCTCACTCCAATCAGACCAATCAACCTCATCGATTTTGGGCGGTCGGGCCCGAGCTCTGCTCTACTCCCCAACCTTACAATTCCCAGTATTCGCGACGGTTGAACAAGCTTACAACGTCGGCTCCTGTACAAGTGCTGAAAGATGCGAGTGAGGGAGGAGCTCTGACTACCCAGACGCTGTGACAAGTCCTGCGGTTGACTCAGACTCGAAAAGCCCGAAGGTCAAACATGTGTTGCGCCACACACGTTTTCAATGAATCCGATAAGGTCAACATTGACACGACATACAGATCTACATGACCTGTATGGATAGTTACCGAGATGTGTGTAAGTACAGCGAACAACTGTCTTAACCACTAGAGCCGGGCTAGTCATGGCCAGGCTGATATGTCGCCAGCATCATCATCCAGATCTCACTCGCAATGCAGTGTAGAGCCTGTCGTCGATGATATCAACATAGAATGAAGAGAGGAAAATCACCGGAACTCACACTATGCGATAAATGACAATTATAGAGAGGAGGATACCGACCCAATGACTGTAATTCACGTGTCCGATGTCAAGGTAATCCAGGACGTCTTGTCCAGAAACAGTGCAGGTCTCGGGCGTAGAGGATGGGTAAGCACAGGTACATGTATTCCCTGTTTTCTCGCAAGAGAACGTTAGACCATGCAAGTCGGACTGTCGACACGAGGTCAGTTGGTAGGCATGTAGTACAGCCTGTGCTACCCACTGTCGTTAACAGCTCAAACGCATACTTCTGATAGTCCATGTAGTGGAAGCTGTAAAACCAAAATCGAGGAAGCGATCTGGCTTTGATGCTAAGAACAGACTTAGCTAAGAATGAACAGAGAGGAGGCGGCAAACGCGACCCACAAATAGCCACCGACACTCATCCAGAACCCATTCAAGCTGTCGTGAAATGAGTGACATCCTTCGATGAAGCGTAAGCTGCAGCTTACAATGCACCGATAGCTAGTGCCGCCACGAAGACCGGAAGGAGGGCAGCGACGATGAGAACCTGAGTTTCTGCGGCCAGTATAGCTAGGATCAAAAACGCCAAAAAACGGAAGAAGGGTCGAGGTCCAGCATGGAGACCCTAAGAGACAAACATTAACGGCTCGACGAAGCATACTTGATGAATGGCACCCACCACTGCCCAATACATGATCAGACTGAAGAACAGAGTGCAAAAGAACAGAAAAGGGAGGTTCACAATCGTGTTTGACAGGACGAAGGGCAGAGTCGTGTATAAACCATTCTTCCTTTCACGGTAGAACACGGCGCGTTCTTCCAGAACTACGCGATGGATGTCAACAATAGCCAGAGGGTAGACTCAAGGAAAACCTACAGGACGGAATACCAGCGACAGACATCTGAGTTCGTAATTAGCCTGGGTAAAGGATGGCGAGCAGGATGACCCACAAAGGCCAGGAACGCAACACTATAGAAATGAACTGACAAGCGATCGTTGATAGTTGAATCTGCCTGTCCAATGTTGACCCAAATAGTACTGAAATGTTGCGTCAGTTGGACTTAGGAGTAGAATAATTCAACCTACGCAATCATAAGCCCCATCCCAATGTACATGCCCATCCGGACACCATACGCCAGGAGGTTTCGCACGTAATTAAGAAGAGCCCGCTCTGAAAGGACGATAGTGTTCCAGAAGAGAGTAAGCATGTATCCTGCTTTTCCAGCGGCCTCTTCCGAGCTGTTATCGACGTCGTATCGGATAGTGTTGCGGTACTTATCTGTCTCTGAGTTGAGAGACAGGGAGGATCTGTTCTGGTTGAGGTAAAACTGTCTGAACGTGTCGACCCCCGCGGAGGTACTGCCTGCATCGCTGCCAAAATCTACATTCAAGAAGTTCATAGCGTGTTCGGCTGGGGTGCTCTGGGTGACAGACGGGCATCAGTCGGCGTCCGAGGAACGGCTGCGGGGCCGAACGGTCTACTCACAAATTTTGGCACAGGGCGGCCCCATTCCTGGAAAAAAGACTCCAGCTCGTCGACCTTGCCATTATAGCAGACTTTGCCTTGAGCGAGGAGAAGGAGATCGGAGAATTGCGAGAGAGTTTCGAGTGAAGGCTGATGGATCGTCGCAATGACGAACATGCCTTCTTCGACAGCGAGCGTTCTTATTGACATCATAACTTCCCGCGCGGATGTACTGTCAAGACCAGAAGTAACTTCATCCAGAAACAAGATGCGCCTGCAATGTATTCGAGTTCAAGTGCACATATGTGAGAGTGCAGGAATTAGACATACGGGAATGTGACCATTGCACATGCGGCTGTTACGCGACGCTTCTGTCCTGAAAAGAGTTAGGCATACGTTGATAGACATGGGCAGAAGAAGCACCTCCTGAAATGCCTCTTTGAATGGGCGTTCCGATCCGCTGATTCTGGCATGATTGAAGACCCAGTGCGGCCAGAACGCGGCGAACACGACGATTGATGAGAGCACGAGAGAGCATGGGAAGGCTGAGAAATGTATCAGTAAGGGCTACATACACGAGAAAGAAGAGAGCAAACTGAAGTCTGAGCGCGTACGCCACTGTCTCGTAGACGGTAAGGACACCGAGGAGGGCGTCCTCCTGCTCGACAAAACATGATATCGCGAACATCTCCTGGCTGCCGAGCATCTGATCATTTAGCTTGATCTTCACATGATCAACTAGTGTGAGTCCATGTGGTACAGAGCTGAGTGGTGACAAGAGTGCATACCATGGCTCCTGGCCGGTCCTCGGCCTGTTTGCGAAACGACATGGTATCGAGGAGAGTGCTCTTTCCTGCCTTTTGTAATCAATACTGGCGGCATTCTCTCGCCTGTTGAAACTCGCCTGCTCCAGAAGGGCCCTACACACAGACTCAGCACAAATTATTGAGGCGAGGATGATGTCTCAAGAAACACACCATGATAGCTAGCATCGTGCCAGCCCTTATCTTGACAGAGACATCGTCGACAAGGACCTTGCCGGTTCTGGTGCGGTAGCTGATGTGTTCGTAGGAGAGGACTGAGCTTGATCTGTGCACATTTTGGAGGTCGATGGGGGAGGTCATGGTGAGAAGGTAACACGCTTCTCGTTCGTGAGTTGAAGACGCGTTTTGTATTTATAAGTATTTAATAAATGAATTTGAAATCGACCACGATTGCCGCCGAAGAGGCTGTGCTGCAGGCCCTGGCTGCAGGGCAGCACCCTGGTGGTGGCGTGACCGCAAGTTATCTTGGACAGCTCGAGCTCGCCAGCAAGCTTCTTCAGTCGGTCTTCCGCGGCGGTTTTGTGGCTTCGTTGACAGCGATAATTCAAGGGAATCAGATTCTATGCACCACCAGTCGTCCTGCAGTCACCCGACACAAATCGTGAATGGTATCTTCTGCACTACCATTATGCAGAGCCGCTGTCAGCGGTTGTCTTACTGAAAAAGTTTGAGTGAAGCCCGCAGGCATACAAAACCGTCATCCTCGTGCCAAAGTTTGGGGCCCACTCCACGATTGCTTGCGACTGGGATCACTGTGCCGCGCAGATGGTGGGCAAGAGGGCGCGTTCAGAAAAAGGGAACGAGGACAGGGAACACAAATCACTGGCAGACCGGAACAAGAGACATCAGGGCGTCGAAAAGTGTCAAAGCAAAGAGATAGCGTGTAGCACATCCATAACAGAGCAGGCACGATCTGCACAAATTTAAGGGAATCGTAAATCCTCGGTCCAGCTTCCGCTCTGGCTCATCTGAGAGAACGATTCCTCGTCTCCAGCGGCCATGCCCGAGGACCAGTCCGAGGACTGGTTCTTGACAGCCTGTCCGTGGTAAGTACACGAGCGATAAGGCGAAGCAATAGCACTTTTCTCACCTTGGACAAGAACTCTTTGCTCTTTCCGATATCCATGTCAAGCAGCTGGAGCACCTGGAAGCCTCGCTGTGCGTCAGACAAAACTTTGTCAACCTGGTCTTTCGTAAACTGCTGTGGCGGGTCCGAGAACGTCACTGTCGTCGTCGACAGCGTCGCGTGGATATCCCCGGACTCAATCTAGTTGGACGATGAGGGCCGCAAAACAAATCAGTCAGCTTGGCCACATACCATGCTCAGAACTAGGTCCCGCACGTCATCCTCACTGGCAATTCCCACTTGTCGACCAATCTCCGCGAAACTTAGGGTGACATATGTTGCAGTCAACTTCTTGACCTGCCATCTGGGTCCCCTCTGTAGCGCCTGTGTTATGAGGCCCAAATTCCTCTCGTTGCTAAAGAGATTACGCTCCTTCTCCACCAACGCGCGCAGCGCGTCTCCTTGAGACGGGTACGCCTGGATGAACGAATTGTATGGTGTATTCCGGAACGCGCGTAGCAAAGAGCTGTTGGTATATTTTGGAAGAGGTGAAGCAGTGCCAGTGCGGATCAACTGCACGAGCTTGAGCTTTTTGAGGGCTTCCATTTGCACAGCGCTGATAGTCGTGCCGTGGGCGGGTGCTGTAATGCAGATCTCAAAGTAGTCTTCGGCTAGAGCCCACTTGTTCAAGGCGGCAAGGCAAATGCCAGCAGTGTAGTGGTACATCAGGTTATCGAGATAGGTGAGGTCGGGAGAGATGTTGACAGATATGTCTGTGATTTGCCACTTTTCCAGCAGAGGAAGGGCATGGGCGAAGGAACGCGTGCTGGCACATTGCAGAACAAACAGACTATGAATGCTGGTAAGATGGGCAGGCGTGGGGGGATAGCGCATGACGAGGGACTGCAGACATGGAAGCGCCCGACGCGGGTTGTTGCAGTGCGCCGCGAATTTGATGACCAGCTTGGCAAGCATCGACACTGTGCGGTATCGATGAGTTGGGAGAGGGGCATCGCAGTGGCAGAGCACGCACCTCTGTCTGGCGCATGTCGGAGCTGATCTGGATCGCTGTCTGCGCAGAACTGCGTTATAAAAGACCACGACGGCAATGCACTGGCCATTTGCAATCGCGCCGACCTAGCGGTCATCGTGAGCGGCGTCGTGGGCGTTGGTAAGGCAGTCGTGATCTCACAGTATGTACAGGAGACCCAGTGAGTTCTGGCGGATATCCAGGATTTGCAGAGGATCCTGGTTGCCTGATGTCGGGCCCGCGAGGATGAGATCGCGCGTATCCTTGGGCAGGACGTTCTTGATGGTGAGGTTGAGGGCGGCAGCGTTGTTCGAGGTCGTGATGTGGTGGATAATGGTGTCCATATTGGCGGTGTCGGACGGCGCCATGATGGTCAAAGGCAGAGCCAGTAGTGTGTAACGTGACTAACGCCACTTGCTAACAGCCATCACCCGCCATAATGTCCCGCCCGCCGTTGAACCCAGAAAAGACCGCCGCTGGCATCGCCGTTGATCCGCAAACGCTCGAGCGCGTCATTCCCGAATCCCGCCGCCCCGATGGAACGTACGTGCTCCAGCCACTTAGCGCAGACGACCAGTAACAGGCGCCCTCCCCAGCGTCAGAAAGCAGATCAAAATCCGTCCTGGCTTCACCCCTCAGGAGGACGTGCGACGGTTTCGCGGCACGAAACAGCAGCAGATGGATGCCAGTGCCCTCCCAAAGGGACATATTGTTGGCTGGGCGCCACCACCCTCTGCCGCACCAGCATCATCATCGGGCAAGCCTTTGAGCAAAAGCGCGAAGAAGAACGCGAAACGGAAGGAAAAGAGGGACGAGAAGAAGGTGGATGTGGTCAAGGACAACTGGGAGGACGACGACGATGATGGCGAGGCGCCCGTGGCGTCAACAAAGGCGGCAGTGCCAAAGCCGTCGGCAACGACGCCCGCGGCCGCTTCTACTACCACTGATACCACGGACACGGAGACGGACACCCTTGCCTCCAACCTCGAAAAACTGCAGGTGAACTAGAAGTGTGTATTGTATTAATGTGTGTATCAACAGTACTAGGGTCCTATCTAAGGCGGGTCATCTCGAATTGTAGAATATCTTATCTTTCGCTATCTTCTCCAGATTGTTTTCTTCCATTCGACACGAGAGCCAGCCCTTTCACTTGACCTGGCAGCCACAAGCCCTTCTACTACTCCGCCTACTCCAGCCTAGAGGGAGCCGACAGCTACCAGTCTAATGGGCTGATTATCCATGGTGTTGAGAAAACGCTGAATCCGTGGAACAGACGCACGGATTCCTGGACTACATCATGAAGCTGCCGGTTGGCTTGGTCCCATACCCAACAAGAACTGGACGCGTTATCTTTGGGAATGTAAGACCAACGCGCGTCACTGAAGAGCTTTTTGACAATTGCCCTCGCCAGCAGTACGTTCTTCCTTAAGCCATTCAGATGGCACACGATGAAAGTTTGTCTCTGACGGATTGCATCGTTTGCCGGAATATCGTCTCACTCGCCCGACCTAAGAGAAATGTACAAGGCCCTGCGAACACGCGTTGAGAGGACCGCTCATGACTACCTTGTAGTGGTATGCTTTCTGCCCTATGAACAATCAAGACAATCACACTCATCTATGCCTTGTCTATGAAAGGCAATATGAGGCCTCCTCCTCTACACAACGGTCCAGCTCCGGTAGAGCGTCGTGGAGTCATGTGTCTTTCTCAGGCTAACACAGGTCTGTAAGATGCCAGTGGTCGGCAAACCGATTGTAGTATCGACTCTGTTCACACTTCTGAAGTGTGACATTCCTCAGTCAAGCAACCGGCGGAACGCCTAGGTCCCATCCGATACTCTGAACCGAAAGCTCACTTGACACTATTTGTGGAAACTGAAATAACGGGCAACGTACCAACTCCAACTGGATGCTCTCGCGCGAATATCTTACACTAGAGACGGCAGTTAAATTCTTCGAGAATTACACAGGCTAAGTACTCACTGTCCGTCTCAATGAATCAATAAGCATATGTCGACAGCGCAGGGATTGAATTATCATCTAGTGGCACGGCGTCAGTCTGGCCGGGCAATGGCAACGAACCGGTTCACACACGAAGCGGTAAACCTCCACATCGGGTGTAACTGGGTCTTACCCTCGTCTCGAGATCTCGATCGCGGTACTTGACAAACAAAAGACTTAGGGCAAGTATGGTAAGTACATTTGACTACCTCTGGCCGGCGAAAGATCCTGAACACGCGAGGGGTGAGTCCATTCCCCTGGTCGAATGCTCCGTTGGCTTAATCGCGGTCCTAAACGCACGCAGCGATGCACTGCCGTCGTATGTCTCCATTGTATAGTCAAGGGTCCCTTCTTACGGGATTTCATACACGATAATTACGCATGTTGGGACTCGTGTCGATGATTACCTAGAAACGTGTTGAATTCATGTCTTCACCACGATGACAAAGAGTTTTCTGATCAGGTTCGTACTACTCAATGTTGATAGTGACTGTTGCCATGCATCGGGAAGTGTCTTGTAGATCATTAAGGTCGAACGCATGGCCCATGACGTCTTGCCTGAAACCTCGAAGAATGGTACGTCGAGCGTCCAAGCCCTGATGGAGCCTCAAAATTGACGACAACTCTATAGACATCTGGGCACGTCAATATCACCACCAGCATAATCAGATCGCCGCTCATAACATAGCCCCGTAAGTTCGTGTTGCTTCCAAGAGTCGACAGCTGAATCCAAGCGCCCGTACATAACAGGGATTCATTTGCTGTCAACAGGCAAGTCCTGCATATTGCGGCGTCTTGACTCGGATTGGTCAACTGAGAAGGTTCACATCTACAAAGAGTGTTATTACTGATGTGTTCAAACTGGGTCTTCCGTGTGTATCACTCTCCGAGGAGACACCGCAACTGAAAGAATCCGACTAAATCCTCAAAAGGCGCTAGTACCGTGATACCGTAGGCCATCTTCAAGGGTAGCCCAGTTCGTCAGCTTCTTGTTCCAGATGCGGACAATACAGCCGACAGAGTGCAGATCTATGTCATGTCTCTCAAGGCACCACTGACACGAATGAACTTGCTGACGGTAGTAGGCTGCTATCTTGCCCCGAAAAGACTTCTTCGACATGAATGGTGATCAGACACATCGGTTTTAGTCGACACGAACAATTCATAGTAGTCATCGCTTGAGCACCATCTCGTACACTTGCTCGGCTGCTGACGTGTGCACCGTCCCCATACGCATTCCGAGCTGGACGGGCAACGCCACTTGTGCGTTCAATGGGGGCAACCAGTTCCGAAAGCAACTCCGGTTTGTGGAATCGCATCCCTACGCGTACCTTGCGGCGCGACCTCCCTTACTCTGCTACCCCTGCAAACCTTATAGTCGTTACATTCTTCATATCTCGGAATCCGACCTCTTCTGAACGAACCGTCATGGAAGCCCAAGTCCGCGGTGTCGTCGCAGTCCACTCAGAAGCTACGGCTTACGTCTCTGACAGTGAGCTCCTTGTTTCCAGAGCAGGCCTCTTCCATTCACAGATTCATATTACAAGAACATGCAGCAAAACTCTATACCATTCGGCCGCGGACATCTGTTTGTGAATACAGACCTACGTCAGCCATAACACGCGATCGATCTACCGAGAGCGTCTTCCGCCTTCCCCGGTATCGATCCAGCGATGGCATGCAAAGCTGGCGGGAACACATCTGTTGCTATCCCTTTACAGAGCGCAGTATGTCTGAGCCAGGCCGCGAGAATCACGTTGACTTCATACGGCGTACTTTTTCTGTATGATATAATGATCTGGTTGATCGGTGACCTAGCATAGCTTGAACAGTCAAAGAAGCCTCAGAGGTCTCACATTTACCGCCTGTTTCGGCTCCATTTTTGTGTACAATATCGTAACATTGAAAAAAATGCTTCATTTTGTCGTCAAAGATGAAATATCCCCAAAGGGTCATGTCCGCAACACGGCGGCGTTCATGCCTTGATTTGGTGAGCAGGTCATATCAGTCATTGATGTCTTATCACTGTCAGTCACTTGCTCGGTATGCAGACTAATGGTCACTGGACTCTGAGTTACATGGAGATATCATGACAAAAGGGTACGCGTCATCTCGGCGGCACCGTACCTAAGCATCGAGCTCTACTTACTAGACGAGCAGGAGAAAAGGGTATGTATTTCCGAGGAGCCGGAGAGGTCACAGTGTTACTGTGATGGCCTCTCCGCCTTTTAGAGGAACGGGTTGAGAGATGATTCATGCCAACTGCTCACAGTCAACTAGCAATCAGTAACATCTCTCAATCACAGCAACGATGTCCTCGCCTAGAATATGGTTCAGTAAGTTCTGTCAAAGTGATGCTACAAACATTTTGACCCTCGACTACTAGTCACTGGCGCATCGTCAGGCTTCGGGCGCGCCATGACTGAACTCGTGTTATCTAGAGGCGACATTGTAGTCGCTACTTTGCGCAAGCCGGACGCCCTGGCAGATCTGAAGGTCAAATTCCCCGCCAACCGCCTACTGGTCCTCAAGGTGGATGTCTCCGTACCTGCTGACATCACCGCCGCCTTTGCGGAGGTGAAGAACACTTTTGGACGGCTCGATGTCGTCTTCAACAACGCCGGGTACCCAATAGTCAGCGAGGTCGAGGCTGAGCAGGCCGCGGAAGCGCGTGCTCTGTTCGATGTCAACTTCTGGGGAGCGGTGCAAGTATCAACGGAGGCAGTCAAATTCTTCCGCGATGTCAACAAGCCCATGGGCGGAAGACTTCTGACTGTGTCTGCACTCGTCGGAATGTGCGGACACCCTGGTATGGGCTATTACAGTGCTTCGTAAGTAGTGAATTGAATGTGAGAACTGATAGCATTGCAAGGCCTGACGCAATCTGCCACACAGGAAGCACGCATTGGAAGGCATCACCAAGACATTGGTCAAGGAGATACTTCCCGAGTGGAACATAAAGGTTTGCGCCACATCGTGCCGGATGAAGTAAAGTACTGAACCCAGTGATCTTAGATAAACCTGATTGAGTCTGGTGGTTTCGAGACTCGCATAAAAGCAGGCGGGTCTGCGGTCATTATCCCGTTGCACCCCGCCTACAAGAGCGCGCACAATGTCCTGCGGCACTTCATGGGCAATCCTGAGACGATGCCTCGTCTGGAAGCTGCCGAGAAGGCGGTAGAGGCCATGTACGAGATTGCTGACAATCCCCAGGCGCCATTCCGCGTACCGTTGGGTGTCGATGCCTTGGATGGTGTCAAAAAAGAGTTGAATGCATATTTAAAAGAGGTCGAACTGGCCGGCAAATATTCTTCACAACTTGCTTACGAAAGTGATGCGAATCCCTTCGTGAAGGGAATCTGATGATTTTGGTAATGCCAATGAGAAACCACGGTCAACCACATCCAATCGTCTGCAGTCAGGAAGCTCCGTCTCGGAGGAATACATTTCGGCCACGCAAGCGTCGAGGTCGACTTTCATCATGTAGGTCGTTCAACTCACGAGAAGGCCTGCTTCCTGGGCCTTCGGAGTAGGCATGATGATATTACAAGGCGCGTCATCTGCGCATTATACCGCTGTAGTCGCAGTAAATGGAACATGTATAGATGTGGGCCCAATCTGTAGAAAATCTGTGTACTATGTGACCCAATCGTTGTTCTCTAGAGCGTCTTGCTGGTCCACTGCAGTTGTGAGAGCTAGTGTCGGTATCTGAGACTGTGGCGGCGGTCTTGCTAGGGGAACAGGTGGGGCCGGGGGAGGTCTTGGCCGAAGTTCCATTGCCACAATCGTGAGAGCGACGAAAGAGAAAAGTGTGACTGTATGGAGTAAGGATGAGGAACTAGCGGTATGACAGATAAATGGATCCGTACCAACAGCGCGTTGCATATTATGCCATCTAACCTCTTCTACTCTTGTACGGAGTTCGCTGACTTCGACGAGGGCTTTGCTCAACATGTCCTTGGCTCGAAGTCAGAAAGAGATGATGCTGAACATAAGCCGTGACAACAAACTTCCAGCTGGATATCGTGTTGCTTGAACTCCTCCCTGACTTCGTTCTTTCTGCTGTCAACCTCCATCTGGATCCTGGCAACAATTCAGTCGCTGTCACTTAACACAACGGGCAGAAGCTCACTCGTGTTTGAGGGTGGCAATGTCCTCTTTCATCTTGACGTCCAGTTTGTCCACTTCTCTGCGGAGCGCCGCTGTGGACGCTGTGATGGATGCGGTATCGTTCTTGGTCTTGGTCAACACTTCTTGACGTAGCTCAGAGAGCGCTGCCCGAAAGAGATACGCTTGCTGCTACATCGTGAGCAACTGTGCCAGTCGGCAGATTGACGACGTACATTGTCGAGGTCCTTCGTCGTCAACCCTTCCCGCCTGACTCGGCCAATGCGATCGACGAGAAGGGCGCGTGTAGCGCGCATGAGACTGCGTGCCGTCGGCGTCGGGAACGTCTTCTCCAGGGCAGTGAAGAACGCATGGGTATGAAATGGTGGATGGGAATAGGTTGGCGGCTTGTAAGGCGGGGGCAAAGTCGGCACACTGGACGTCGCCGCAATCTGCGATGCGTCGGTCTCCACGCTTGGTGGCGGCGGGGGCGGGGGCGCGTGGGCCGACGGCTCTGAGAGCGAGTGGCCTGATGGTGGAGACGGGTCTTTGGGATGAGCAAGGGAGAGTGATCGGGTGCTGGCGAACGGAGCGTCGGGGTGCGTCGGCTCGCGGTGCAGAGTCGGTATCAGCGACGTCGACGAGGGCGCGTGGTGTGCTTCAGTCGACAGGGCGCGGCAGAGACGCGGTATTTGGCGGAGGATCATGATGGTGGCTAGTGGGCGGTTGATGACGCCATAGCTTGCTCTTACTACTGAGTCTATTCTGATTCAGCTTTCTATTCGTATTACTATTCGGACCACCATGCCACTCGATGACTTGGCCCGACGACGGTGGCCTCTGACAAAACTAGGGCGTACTAGCATGCGTGCCAATGCCGGCCGCTGGCAAGGCCCTCACACCAGCATGTTCCCAAACCTTGAGATGTGTTGCGGATACACCCAGTTTGTACCAGGCTATTCATAGCAGACCTTTACACCTGTACGCGTCCAGGTTCGAGTTGAACGAACGCCACAAGTCCAACGAAAGATGTTTCCGGCGATCTCTAGGTCCGATGTGATCAGACTCGTCGTAAAGAAAAAAGTTCCGTATTTTTGTACTGCTCATGGACTGACGCACCTGAAGGATGCGTCACAGATGCCGACATGCAGGATCTCAATAAAGTGAATGGGTCTCGGGCTATTCCCGAGCAGGACACACGGCGCCTATCTCCTACACGTCTGTTCTCCATCGAAGCCGAAGCCTCGTTGCTTCATATCTTAGCATTCACACGTGTTCTATAATTTACCCATGTGGGGTCCACCATAGTGCGCGCCACATCAAGTTCCCTGCTCTCACACACTGAATTGGGTTCGTACGGACATCGAGCGGGGACCTCGGTACAGACCTAGAAATGCCTTCGTTCAAGTTTGTTGTTGCCATCATATCAAAGCCTTCCTTCATCGGCGATCGGGCACTGCGCGAAGCGCTCGCAAGTCCGGTACCCGAATGTCTCCATGATCAGCATACATTGCTGTGCTAGGGCTCGACTTCTTCATGATGATCACTCCATCTCTCATCATCGAAATGTGGAAGCTCGAGTCGCCGCGGGCTCGGACTTATCACCGATCTCGTTCGCTCACAAGTGTAGGAACCACTAGGACATATGCAAGTGGCACCTAGTTTTTTTTGCCTAGTTGAGCTGTCATACAAGCCATGATGTTCCGAGGGTATGCGTTGGACATGTCAACCACATGTAAAAAAACATGAACTGAATGTATTGGCCAAACAGTAGAATTTACTAGCGAGTCTACTGACAGTGACACTGATATGGGCGGGCGGTGATTTCCTTTTCCGGTTTTGAAGTCGATCATGTGACGCAGCGCTCCTTGGCCGCAGCCTTTTACGTTCAGACTCTGATCGCCTTCTGGTTCGACAACACCGTCTACAATGCTCAAGATCTGGAAAGGAAAATGGAAACAGGAGTGTGGGAATTTCAGACCCCAGGTCGACACCATGGGTCAGGCAGAAAGTGGCGCGTCTGCTCTGGCAGACCCGACGTCATCTGCACCCTCGGATAGTCGCCTGGCTTCTGATATACCCCACGAACCGCCGCAAGAGCTGCAGACTGCGAATAAGCGCCGCAAAACCACACACGTTGCAGGCGACCATGGTAGTTTCATCTCTACGCGTCCCATTCAATTTCTCACCTTATTCGAAGCTGCCGAATATCCGAAAGAAACAATAATTATCTACGACACGTCTCTCAGGGATCACTCGCAGTCGCTCACAATCAACATCCGAAACGTCACCAAACAGCATCACTTCTTCGACTCTTTCGCTGTCTTATCTCGGCGAATTGACGAGGAGCTGGGTCTATGTGCTTCTGATCTATCATGGAAGCGTGCACTGGCGGATATTGAGAAAGATCTCCCCCTCTACGCCGAGACGGACACTGTGAGAGATTCAGTCGCCTGGCTGAGGAACAAAGCACGCAATGCTATCAAGGCCTGGACGTTCTCGATGCCAAATCTGAATATCTTCACTGTCGGTTTCAATGTCTCTCCCAAATTTCTGCGTCTGGTCCAGGTTCTCAAGGCTTGTGAGCCCATACGAAGAGGATTCCGAGCGATTGTATTTGGTCAGACAAAATGTCACAATGTCGACATGCTCTGATCGGCTTAATAGTGTCGGACAAGTACGTCGCATATGCTATGCTGGACTTGATTAGGGCTACGGGGGGCTTAGAGGCATTTCGCTGTCATGTCTTGACAGGCGACGAATTTCCGGAGGTCTACGTAGGGTCGATCTGCCTTCGTTCGTGAGAAAAGTTATTGAACTATCTCTAGGCCGAAATAATGGCGGCCTTTGCTTCGGACACTTACAACTTGCTGATTGCTTCGTCTGTAACGGAGGATATGGACATACCCAGAGCATCACTGGTTGTTCGGTGGGGATGACTGTCGGCAGACTTCTTCCGTGATCTGACATCTTCTATCGCAGGTTCTCGTTACCCAACGGATATCTCTCGCACGCCTATACATACTCTCGAACCCAAGGAGAACAAAGCCATGTGGTCCTTATGGCTGAGAGAGAAAACTCGGTCCATCGCCACACATTAGAACTTCTTTCCAGGATGAGTGAGAGCATGAAGGCGTGGGGATTACAAGTCACACCTACCCTGCTTCCTCCATCCTCTTCGGCTCAACTCAAACCATTCTTTGCATCCTCATGCGTTGAATCAGAAGGTCGTCATTTGACGGACCCTGTCACAGGCGGTCGCATATGTCTCTCCGACGTCACGCTGCTGGCTTATCGGATAGGACTTCGACTCCGAGAGGAGTCTACGACTTTGACCACAGACGATCTGCGTATTGCCTACAGGACTTCAAAAACTGCCTCGGGAGTTGATCATGTATGCACAATCATTCTGCCAGGTCTCCTTACAGGCAGTTTTCAGGGCATGGCCGCAAAGTCTGAGAGCTTGGCAAGACGTGAGGCATGCTTTGAACTGTGTTCAAAAGTGCTAGAAGCGGGTCTTTTGGACCCCCGGCTGGTGGTATTCACTATCGCATTGGACGGTAAATCTCCAGTCATGCCCCCACTTTCAGCAAAGAACATCGGAACACGTGAATACGAAGTGAGGAGACCTACTTTCTGGCGGAATTTCCAGCACGGCACGATGAACATGCTGTTTCCCACGGCGATATGCGCAGACTCTGTGCAAGCAGATGGTAGGACCTATGCTCCATTGATACTCTTCACGCGCGATGCTTTGGCGGATTTCCCATCCATACGACTCTATTTCGGAGGTACACCAGATGACGTCCGTCTATGTCGCGCTGCTCCTTTGCGGTTGGACGACTATCAGTTGAATCTTCTCGCCAGATACACCGTTCGTTTGTATCGTCTGACCACGAATAAGCGCGAGACTTGTCCTGTCGAACAGATGGCTTACCTCCTCGCCCCTCTTGTTCCGGGGTGGACGGCCCCAGTTACAGATTCCACCAATCGCATACATCTGCCGGACATTACGAATGACATACACTGGGATTCTATCACCCTCGCAGCGGCTCACTGGGCTGTTCCCTTGAAGTACGGGGCAGCAGATGTTGTAGCAGAAGATATCGCAGATGCCGTGGTACAGGACAGGATGGGCGAATTCACGCGCCGTTACGACAATGTGCATCTGAGGCCCGATCTGACGCCATTGAGCAGTCCCGAAGGACGCCAGGTGGTAAGTACCCCCGATATCGCTGCATTTTGCATCAATCACTCATTTTCCGTAGTCAGGGGATGCTGTTAACGAGAGCCTTCTCGACTACCTTCGGGCGCATAGTGCGACCTTTGACGGCCTGCAGGACGAAAACCAGTGCATCATACAAGTGGATCAAGATGCTAATGGCTTCGACCACCTGAACCCGGGCTGTGTTCAGCCACCGGAGACCAAGTATTCCAAGTGCAAGTCGCTAAAACTCAAACTTTTTCCCAGATCTCTAACATTCCAAAACAGACCTTATTCCTGAAGTTACCTCGAAGTGTACTATACCTGCCAGGTAAGTGCCGTTGTATGGCGTCTCAGTCCCTGTCTGATCTAGATGGCTTACAGTGTCTTCCGGACGACTTTCCTGCTCCCTTCCATCATACGGCGGATTGATGAATTTCTTCTTGTCAAGGAATTGAATGCAAAATTATTTGCACATTCAATATCAGAAGAGCTGTTATTGACGGCAACTACCGCACCCTCCGTCGGCTACGAATACGATTACGACCGTTTGGAGCTGCTAGGTCCGTCCTTTTTTTCGATTTCAGTCAACCTAGTCTGAAATTTTTCATGTTGCCAGGGGATGCCTTTCTGAAATACATATCCTCCATATACGTGTTCGTAACCCATCCGGAACATGAGGGACTGCTCCATGGATTGCGTATAGATCTCATCAGCAACGCCTCCTTGCTGTCGCGGGCTGTTCATATCGGGCTACCCCAATACATTCATGCGAAGGCCCCACTCTTGAAGATCTGGTGCCCTCCCAACTTCCATCCCGAGGATCAAGACAACGTGAAAGACGACCAAGCAAGCGGAGCCGCGCAGTGCCCAGCGCTTGAGCCAGTGGGCGAAGACAATAGCGCCACACAATCCGGAGATGGGAGAGGTGGGAAGAAACGAAGAAAAAAGGGCAAGAAAAAGGCCCAGAACCTCTGGGTGGCCACCCCGACCCAATGGCTCGGAGACAAGGTGATTCATCCCGCCACCAGGGAGATATACGAACTTAGTGGGTTTCAGAATGTTGCCGATGTGGCTGAGGCTATCATGGGCGCTGCATATCTAACAGGCGGCAGAGATCTCGGCCTTCAGATCACAAAAGACTTGGGCGTACCCATTGACGATGTTTCAAGGTGGTCAGATTTCGCTCGTCGAGCTGTGATGCCCTCTTCCTCAGTGTCGGCCTCGCTGAAGCCGGGCGCGCTACAAGCCATCGAAACCATTGTAGGATACAAATTCAAGAAGCCCCATCTTCTGGCACAAGCTCTTGTATGCCTTATGCCCACCACTTCCTGGCAGAATCTGATCTCACGGACAGACTCATCAATCCTACAAAGGAACGTCTTATGAGCGTCTGGAGTTCCTCGGAGATGCCCTGTTAGACTTCTGTGAGTCCGTCATCCAACAGCGCTGCATTTGGGCCCTCATCGTGCAACAGTGGTCATCCGGAACAACTTCAGGGAGGACGAGGAGCTTACACCTGGTGCATTGTCAGTATTGAAGGTATCTGCTTTTTCGCCGCCCTAGTGAATGTTTGACGTTGGTGAAATTCAGGCTGCTATGGTCTCCAACAACACGCTGGCTGCTTTATGCGTGCACTCTGGTCTACATCGACACATAATCTTCCAATCAGCGGAGCTCTCCATCTTTTTCAACAAATACGAGAAAGTGATACGGCAAAAACAGAATGAGGAATATGCTGCTGCCGCGTTGGAAGGACGTATGCCTGGCCAATATTGGTTCGACGTTGACCCGCCTAAGGTATTCCTTCACCCTCCCTGCTGGACATCTAATTGACCAGCCAAGCCTCTCGCCGACATAGTCGAGTCGGTCATAGCGGCAGCATACGTAACCGAAAACTTCAACACCGTGAACGGTCCAGATCTCATATACGCCCACCTCTTGAAACCATTTTACGACAAGCATATCTCTCTGCAGTCGCTTGCGCATCATCCCACAAAACTGCTACATGAGCGTGTCCATAGCATGGGTTGTCGTGCTTTAGAAGTGATCAAAAAGGATGGCTCAAGGCTGTCGCGTTGTACAGGTTCGTGTTTCTCTCTGTTTGCGCGGCGTTCTTCTCAAGATGTGCTTAGTGTTGGTTCATGGCAAAGCCATGGGTGTTGGCGAGGATAAGAACATCTCGTGTGCATCGAGAGCCGCGTCAGTCGCCGCTTTGGAGGCATTAGAGAAGGATCAACAGTTTTTCTTACGAATGTGCAAATGCGGAAAAACCGCCACATGAGACCCGGGTCTTCATAGAATATCACTCGCGGATGGATGTACACGTAGCAGGAGTCTAAGACGTTTGCGCCAAAAATATTATACAGAAGTGTAGTGTGAGTCTAGTAGCATCTCTATGCCAATCTAGTTGAAACTTGTCTACTTCTTCCAGCTGGAAAGATTCAAGTGAGTGGGCATAGAACATTGTTGTGGAACAGAGCACGTACAGCTGATAAGCAGAGGCGATGACGGGGACGGCTAGGCCAAGGCCGAGAAAGCTGACGACTTTCGCTGCGAAGGCAGTCTTGTTCCGGAAATCGAATGGAACGGAGTCGGCGGTCTGTGCTTGTGTTTAGCGAGTGATTGGCGGCAGTGGCAGAGAGTCGCGTACAGTATAACGCCCGTGAGCTGAGCGCGCTGTGGCAGAGGCGTGAATAGACCTAGACCACTGGGCCAGAGGTCGAGAGCGACGGATTACGGGAAACATTGTTGCTGGTCTGGAATTAAGATGCCTTGCGGCAACCCCGGTTTCTTCCGCTTGTTAAGCCGGTAGATTGGGCCACGTGACGCGGGCTTTGTAGCGGCAAGATCATCTGCGTCATGATCGGGACCCCATGCTCTTCCCTGTTTATACCCGAGCACTAATGGGACGCTATCTTGCCTTCACACAGTCATCATCTTGCCAGCGCATATACACAATGGCCCAATCTGTCTCTGTAAAGATTCCTGCTCTCAACAAAGAAATCAGCGTCCCTACAGGTCTCTTCATCAACAACGAGTTCGTCGCGTCAGCGGACTCGAAAGAGGTTATCGAGTGGGTGGTGACAGCAGTGAAATCAAACTCTGCTAACAACACATACGCAGAGCCGTCAATCCCGCAACAGAGGAGGTCATTTGCTCTGTCGTTGCAGGTTCATCAAACGTTCCTTCACGTCATGGTCTCGTTATCTCAATGAATCCTCAGCTTCAGCCAAAGATATAGACATCGCTGTCGCAGCGGCGAGGTCAGCATTCAAGACCACATGGGGGAAGAACGTCACTGGCTGGGAGAGGGCCAGACTGATGAACAAGCTTGCTGATCTGATCGAACGAGATGCCCAAGAATTGGGGGAACTCGAAGCTCTCAACAATGGCAAACCCGTCAAGATTGCCAGGTACGAATCAGCCGACTCAGAGGATTTTCACACTCCACTCCAACTCTGCGTTCAGAGATTTCGACATTGGCGACAGTGTTCAATGCTTGAGGTATTACGCCGGATTCGCTGATAAAATCGTGGGACAGGTGAGCATTCTGACTGTCATCTCCGATGTACGTACCAAGTGCCTTTCTAGACCATTGAGGCAGACAACAACGCCAAGTTTGCCTTTACGAGGTTCTGTCTCGTTTTCTCACGCCACATTCGATCATACAACTTGCAGATAGACACGAACCCGTCGGCGTGTGTGGCCAAATGTATGTATGCCCCTCATGTTCATTTACTGTGACTTGATCTGACAGCGATCTCGAATCGACAGTATTCCTTGGAACTATCCTATCAACATGTGGTTCGTATCCTGATTTAACGTTCTTCATCTTGTCTGATTCTTGTGCCTAGGGCATGGAAGGTCGCGCCAGCCCTGGCAGTTGGTTGCACAATCGTCATGAAACCATCCGAACTCACCCCTCTCACTGCTCTCGTAAGTATATTCGGGTTTCGTGTCTTGATGAATCGTGTGAAATCATTCCTCTACTAGAAACTGTCAGAGCTTGTCGTTGAAGCTGGGTGAGTACCTGCACTCAATGACGTGTCGATTGTGGTAGACCGTGATTTTTTCGTGTCAATCAGGTTCCCAAAGGGTGTCATCAACACGGTGCCCTCCTTGGGTTCGGTAAGTCTTCTCGGTGATGGCCCCTTTCGAATTTACAGCTTCGTAGGTTGGAGGTGCTGCCCTCGCCGGCCACCCAGACGTTGACAAAGTCGCCTTCACCGGATCAACAGCGACAGGTCGCAAGATTATGGAGGCAGCCGCTAAATCGAACATCAAGAAGGTGTGGATCTGCGGTTCTCCTTCCCATGTCCTTGGGGAAATCATGGTGACTTTCAGGTCTCGTTGGAACTCGGTGGTAAATCACCTCATATCATCTTTGAGAGTGCAGACTTGGATCAAGGTAAGTCATCCGCTATCTTTACCACTTCCGATCACTCTCAGCACCATGTCGTGCACGACCTGAATGAAACATTGAGATACGGACGTTCGCGAGCCCCGCTTTCCACATCCACGCGTATAGTCTGTTAATCATTTTTCTCAGCGGCTAATTGGGCTGCTTTGGGCATCTGCTACAACACCGGACAAGATTGTACCGCCGGCTCCAGGCTTTACGTCCAGAATAGCATTTACGACAAGTTCTTGGCCATCTTTATCGACAAACTCAAGGAACTTTCTATTGGTGATGGCTTTGATGAGAAGAATGGTGGAGGTCCTGTTGTAAACTCGTCTCTGTTCGCGTGTCTATCATGATCTAAAACACGCGTACTGTCCAGGTGTCGAAAGGGCAATACGACCGCATTTGGGGATACATTGAATCTGGGAAGGCAGAAGGCGCCAAAGTAGCAATTGGGGGTGTCAAGCGATCCGGAAAGGGCTTCTACGTTGATCCAACTGGTAAGACTTGTTCATCATCTGATTCTCGAGGCAGCGGGAGACTTACCGTTCCACATCAGTGTTCACAGATATCCGATCGGACATGAAAATAGTATGCCCCATTCTACGGTGTTGTCCCTTTCGCGTATCTGACACGTCTATTAGGTTCAGGAAGAGGTGACTATGCGAACCCTTTGACATTGGTCAGTCTGTCACTGAGAAACGTGGTAGATCTTTGGACCCGTACTCGCTGTTGGCCGATTTGAGACTGAGAAGGAAGCCATTGAGCTCGCTAATGCCACGACGTATGGTCTAGGTGCCGGGCTCCATTCCAGTACGCGAAATCCTAATTCGCCGAGCCCATAGTAACCTGCCATTACAGATGATGCTAGTCAGTGCTTGCGCGTGTCCTCGGCGCTGGAAGCTGGAACGGTGCGCAAACCCTATTTCCTGGGTCCTAAACATGCTAAACATGTACTTTGTCGACTCGCGTAGGTCTGGATCAATCAGTACAACATTCTCGCGAACAATGTACCTTTTGGCGGTAAGAAACAATCCGGAATTGGTAAGAGCGTCTTTCTAGCGTGAATGTGGTTTTGACGGTATCAGGACGCGAGCTCGGTAGCTACGCCTTGGAGGAGTATACCTCTGTGAAGGCTGTCCATTGGAATTTTGGGGAGAAGCTCGACTGGCCTCTTTGATGTGAGTGCGGTGCTAGGACAACATTTAAGACAACATTTGAAAGTGCGCAGGTAGTAGTAAGTATAAAGGTTGTAATACATCTAGGAGATTTCAAGGTACATCGTCGTAACCACAGATTCGGAAACGGTACCGTTCGTTTTCAACCAGGCATGGCCGGCAGTGGGAGCCAAAGTTCAAGATAGCCAATAGATAGTGGATAACACGACGGGAAAGAAAGCAAAAATAGTAGCGTGTAAGGAAGCGTATACTAACGACGTTGGTTGCTGTGTTGACAATAGACGCACAGTTGAGTATTTCCACAGCCTCCACATGGTGGTGGTGGTGGCATTGTTGCTCTGCTGTATCAATGAGTTTAGGCTTGGTGGCGCTTCAGAAGGCTGGTAGCTTACATATAGACCTGCGGCCCATGCGCATGCACCGTATCATAGCTATATTGCTGCTGTTGGCTATGATGCTGCTGATGCTGCGACGAGTAGGGAGGCGTCATTGCATAGCTGGCGCTGACGGGATTGTATTGAGGTTCGTTATAGGCCCCTCTCGCTGACCACGAATAGTCCTGAGGTGTGGGCATAATGTGTCTGCTCGCAGCAGGAGCGCCATGTTGCAACGAATAGCCCTCATGCCCTCGGGCAATACTTCGAGAGGACCCATCATGGGTACGAGCATGGGCGTTCGGCGGGAGGTTTGCATAGTTGGAATGAGGTGCCCACTGCTCAGAACCTCCAGAGATATAAGAATTCTGATGAGGGAACCGTCCAGCTGGGGTGGGCGAGGAAGGAGGCGAGGCAGTCGGGTCAGTTTCGACGGGTATGTATTCGCACACATGCCCGTGCTTCACGCAATACTGGCACGCTTTATTCCCCTGCGCATCGACCTGTCCGTTTGAGGAGGCCGTACACTGACAAAAGTCAATCATAGTGCTGTGACGGAAAGAAGATATACACCAACGCGAATTTTCCGTTTTCGACATTTGGTGCAAGCAATCAAAGCACGTCCAGGGCGCCTAATCTGTTCCGTTGGGCCCGTAACAAAAGGCGGGGGAGTGGAGGCGCGGCGGGACATCTGCGAAGCTTGAGAGGTGAAGTGAGATAGCATTCACGTAGTGAATGAGACTGCGAATGATTTTGATCGCAAGTTTCGCTGCTTTATATCTGAGCAGCTGTACCCCGTATACGCAGACTTGCCTGATTAGAGAACTGATGTGAGGTGTAACGCGACAGCTTTGCCGTGGTACGAAAATGGGCGTCACGTATGGCACTTAAACACATCATAGATAGTTGTCGAGCATGCAGATGCTACTATGCACTGTTACGACATGAGGTATCGGAGAAGATGAAACGGACTCCGGAACATACGCGGCGGTGGTATCTAGAAAGGATACTGTCTGGAAGGAGCTCGTCGTTTGACAAAGACCTCCGAGAGAAAGCTATGAGAACAAAAGGTGGCCCATAAGCCGCCGGATAATGCTATGCGCAGCAACAATAGAATGGAAGTCGCCGCGTTGGCACTAGTACTGTGAGGCGTGTGGCTGTTCAGTCGGACACGAGCGCTTGCGATCTGTTGTTTCTGAGATGAATCTCGATGTCTTGATCACACCTGGATCACACTCTTCGGGAATGAGCCGTTGGTGGTTTCTTGAGATTGATACCGACGGACCTGAGCTCAGGGTCAGGGAGAATTGAACCTTCCGTCAACACATCAATCCTGCATCAATCGCAGAAGGAATTGACACAAGGGCCCGGCGTGTTCAGACCAGAGACTCGCGTCTTTGTTCCATTACGGTAGTTTTAGCGTACGTGTCGGAGTCCGGTCCTATTGAGTACTATCCACTAAGAGCAACGCGTATCGGGAAATTCTAGAATAACTCATTCAAGAATATCAAGTTGAACATATTCTGTTCCCACGACCCGGAGAAAATGATGTTCGGGCTAGGTTTGGGCTCGGTCCGTTCAAGGCAGAGGCCGCCCGGAGTTAATGGCATCGGCGACTTGGCTGGTATGAGGTCGGTTGAAAGCGTATCTATATCAAGGCGCATCAGCTTGGCACGGTTCATCATACATAATCATCTTGCCTTTCATAACTTTCGAGATACAATTGTTCGTCGCTGCAGGTTGCCTTGAAGTCTGGGTGTTCGAACAAGCGTTGCAAGTATGCGTGGAAGCGAGCACCAGGAGGCATCTCGAAGCCGCGGTAACACTTCAACACATTGCTCGCCCGAAAAAGCCCTCCATTCGCGTGTCAGTAGCGCGCATGATAGAATCTTGAAGATGCTCTCACAAGGGCCAGCCATGATATCCACCCAGCCTAGGTTCTCATTCCCTGAGATCCAAAGACCCAAGCCGTTCCCGACGGCTTTTTTCTCTCCCGGTCCACTGTGCCCACCACCCTCTGCAATCTCGGCCTCCGTACGCAGAAGTAGTGCAACCATGGATTCAATGGCGGTGCGAAATTCTTGACCTGCTGTGATCTGGACGTCTGTGACTTGTGCTTGTAGAAAGCGGTAAAAAGAGGGCACGAGAGACCGGTTGACCAGGTCGCCCACAAGTCGAACCAGTCCACGAGCGTCTGAACACAGATTGTTAGCAAAGGCTTTCTCCGATACGATATAGAGCTAACATGGATCTGATCTCGAGGGAAACAGAGACCGCTTCGTGGTGTTAGCAGCTAGGCTGTGGAGATATGATCATCTGACGGGTACTTCTCCGCCGCAAACTTCCTTACTCTTCCAGGTAATCCATGATGACGGTGCTCTCATGAAGCGATCTTGGGGGGCTGTAATTGCTCAATTTGAGGGCCGGAACTAGACCTTGTGGTGAAACTTCGAGCAGGTCTTGAGGCTTCGGATTTTTGTAGATATCCACCTCATCTGGAAAGAAGCCAAACCGACATGAGGACTGATACAAGACAGCGAAGTGGGAGAATTTCACAGTACTACAAAAACAACATCAGCAAGGCCCGCGTATGAAGGGCAAACCTACGCTGTAAGGAATGTCGAGAGCCTCCAACTCCACCCAAACACGCTGGACGAAAGGGCAGAAGCAGCTGCCGAACAGAATTATGTCCTGAGGGTCGGACATGGAATGCTTGCTCGTCGTAGTCAACGCAGCACCAGTACATGCTCTAGCATAGCTCTTTCCAGTGTCAGTCTGGGTCATGGTCGTAGTTCGTGTGAAGCTTGGAGAGTCAGAAGACTCTTGAGTTGAGGACGTGCGTCTCAAATGACGTCACATATGCAAAAGCCATGTGCTTCGAGTCTACGTTAATACTTAGGTTTGCCTGGTTAACCCGTCTCTAGCGAAGACCAATCGTTCCCTTGTAGAGAGCCTGGATCTAATGGAGGAGTCCCCCGTGCGTCAGATTTTGAAGCAGCCGTGATGCCGTGTGCGGCGCGGCTTACGAGCAAATCCTGAGCGATTGTTAGTGACACAGCATGTAATCTTTGCAAAATCTAACTTGACCTTCCGTTACACGTCCCACCACTACACCCAATGAATCACCGGAGTGCACTCAATAGGGCTTCGGTCGATCAAGAAGAACAGATCCCATGCATTCACTCATTTTCCCTACCTCGCCGTAGGCCGGCTTGTGCTTCGCATGACGAAAAAGTTGCCGAACTGGAGACCCCTCCCTTGAAACCAGGCTATACTTAGGTGCTCAAGCGCTCAAGCTCAAGCTTGAATATTCTTGATATCATACATGTTACAACGAGGAATTACGAAACACTGCGAACGAGGCAAAGAGGAATCAGTTCCCGCGCCACATCACAGATGATTGAACATACATACTTTACAGGGCCAGGTAGTCGCGGACCTCTTCCTCCGTTAGCTTTCTGAATGTCGGCTTGGGACGCCCTGTCTCGCCCCCAATCTTTCCCTCCTCGAGCTCTTCTACTGTCGGGACAGTGACAACACCTATCTCGATAGTCTTCTCTGTCATCTGCCCTTCAAAACCCTCCTTCAAAGTCAACAAGGCAGTGTGAATCGCGTCCTCAAGACTGATATCATCATTGTAGCTGTATCAAATCATGAAGATGAGGGTTCAAAGGCACACGTAAGGGCGGCGAAGACGTACCGTTTCTCCAAGAACGTCTTCGCATTGACCATGTTCTTGCCGATTGCGCTTGCTTTCCACGCCCAGAAGGAACCTGATGGATCAACCTGGTACAACGATTGACCGCGATTGATATCCCATCCAGCTACGAGTAATGAAACGCCATAGGGCCGGACACCACTGTATCAGAGTGAGCGATGGACTGCAATGGAAATGATGAATGATCGTACCCGGACTGAGTTGCCTGCTGCATAACAGTTGCGACCTCTTGCACCAATACACGCGTCGGCGGGTATTCCCCATATATCTTCCAGTACGCCTGAGCACTTTTCCGTGCCTTGGCTATCAAGACGCGAGAATCCGGGCCCATGCCAGAATAGACAATGCCGATATTGGGACATATGACGGCGACTTTGTCGAGCATTGAGTCGTCAATCAGAATAGAGGATGATTTCTTCTCGGTCGCAATAACGATTCCATTTGAAGCTGGACTATTGGATCGAAATTTGATTATTTCCAAGAAATGAATGAGGCGCACCTTTGATGCCTAGACTGGTTGTACCGCCCGCCACGGCGGCCAGGGCGTGTTCAATCTGCACAAGCTTTCCGCTTGGCGAGAAGACAGTGAGAGAATAGCTGTATGCACCGCCGTCTGCGCTGGCCATGGTCGTAGAAGTTTGAGCTCGACACGCAAGCCGATGAGGTCTAAACGCGTATGCTTGTTTGGCCTTGTTACCCGCTGTCGGATATCGGGCCGCTGCTCCGAGTGCAGGCTTGTAGGCCTCTGTAAGTCAACTGCAAGTAAATAAGATATTTGCGCGTCAAGAGTCGTAAAGAATACTAATAGAAACTTGAGCACCAAATTGCAGAGAGGCGATGATCGCCGCAATTGGCGGGCCAGTCTGTCGGATGACAAGATCGGTCGTCGGGCCGTAGCCCGGCAAATTTCTTCATTTCCTTCTTCCATCTGGTCTCTGCACCTCGTCCCCGATGGACTCTTTACTCGCTATGGGTGACGCCGCTGGGCCGGTCGGGAAGAAGCGCAAAGTCTATCATACACCCCCTACGCCGGGATCCAGCAAGAAGGCTCAGACCGACAGGACATACCAGTCCATTCAGAAGCACACTTCTGTTCCAAAATCACTGCAGACGGCCGTGCCAGAAGATAATGTCAGGTCTTACAAGCACATAGCAAACAAAAAGCTGCGCACAGAATTGACGCGTCAATCGACGTATGCCGCACAGGCCAAGGCGCTGGTGGAGGATTCGGAGATGCTCTTGACCGGAGAGGCGGGTATGATGGAGGCGGAAGGGGAAATGGATAGGACTTGGAGAGTGACGCAGGCAGAGATCACTGAAAGCGCTGGGCAGGAAGCTGGCCGGGGGCGGCAAGAGTGGAAACTCGACGGTGGTCCGTATCGTTCACGGTATACCAGAAATGGACGGTATGTTTCTCTTCAACTACTAAGTGTCGGCTGGAACTTCCTTTGGTTCATAGACATCTAGCCATAGCTGGCAGTATGGGGCATGTTGCAAGCTTCGATTGGCAAGCAGGCACTTTGCACACCGAGCTCCAGCTGCAGGAGACCTGCCGAGACATAACGTGTGTCCTTCGATACTACCAATCTGTCTCGCTCACCCTTCCCCAGTTACCTTCATGATCACTCTCATCTAGCCGTCGCACAAAAGAAGTATGTCTTCATATACGACCGCGACGGTGTTGAGCTGCATTGTTTAAAGGCGCACATTGAACCTACGCGATTAGAGTTTTTGCCCTATCATTGGCTCTTGGCCAGCGTCGTAAGCTCTTTTCTTGTGACATTGGTAAATGCCCCGGTAACAGTGAATTCCAGGGAAACGCAGGCTATCTGAAATACCAAGATACATCTACGGGTCAGCTGCTCTGCGAGCATCGTACAAAACTTGGTTCAACGACCGCGATGACACAAAATCTCCATAATGCTGTTATCCACCTGGGTCATCAGAACGGAACAGTTACGCTTTGGACACCGAATTTACCGCATCCTGCTGTTCAACTTCTTGCCCATCTGGGCCCAGTGGCCAGTTGCAGCGTGGATCCCAGTCAAGGCGGTCGTTACATGGCTACAGCGGGGAAAGATAGCACCGTCAAGGTGTGGGATTGTCGGAATTGGAAGGGTGCTGTGAGAGAATGGAACGCTCGGGGAGGTTATGCCGAGGTCGAGTGGAGTCAGAAAGGCGCATTGGCGGTCGCATCTGGCGGGACTGTGAACGTATGTGCTTTCTTATATCACAGCTATTGAGCTATTCACTGATGAACCATGTTATGTAGGTCTACAGCAGACCGTCCATACACACGCCCGTGCACACGAACGTTCAACCTCCCCTCTATATGACTCATCCAATCCCCCACCGTCCCCTCACCTCCGTCCGCTTCGCCCCCTTCCACGATATTCTCACTGTTGGGCACTCTGCCGGCCTAACAAGTATCCTCGTTCCTGGTGCTGGAGAGCCCAACTTCGACAGTACTGAGGCTGATCCTTTCGAGAACAAGAAGGCTCGTCGCGAAAAGGAGGTTAAGGCTCTGCTGGACAAAATCCAGCCAGATATGATCACCCTCGACCCGAACATGGTCGGCGCTTTGACGGTGCCGCCAAAGCTTACGACAGAGTCTGGTAAGCCGGCAGAGGCAGTCTCGTTCGCTCGACTTCCCAGAATGGAGCGTTTGAAGATCCAAGGGAAGGCAGATGAGACAGAAGTCGTGAGCGAGGACGAAGAAGGTCTACCTGATGATCCGGAAAGCAAGGCAAAGCGACATGAAGAGAGGGAGAAGCGGAAGATGAGAGGAAAGGGAAAGAGCCTGAAGAGGTACCTTCGAAAACAGCGGAAGAACGTGATAGACCCTACTGCTGTAAGTTTGCACGCTTCCTCTCCCGAAGACCGTGAACTGATAGATTACCCAAAGGTGGCAATACGCAAGAAGCTGGAGAAACAGAAGGAACAGAAACGTCATGAGAGAGAGTTGGCCGCAAATGGCGGAGTTGAGACGAGGAAACCGTCAGCTTTGGATAGATTCAAGCAGAAGACTTAGGTTCACGTCACTTCGTGATAGTTTTACTTGCTGCCTTGCTCGGACACAATTACAAGCAGCAGATAGGGAAACAAGTCGTGATGCAGAATACATGATACAAATGCTATTAGGCTCTTACTATACAATGACTGCCAACTCAGTAGAAAGCGACGGCATGCAATAAGTTGTGGGGGTGCTTCTGTTGCTGGATGTCGAGAATGTTGTCAATGTCCTCGTCAATGTCGTCCGCAGCTTCGATCTAGTTCATACGGTGTGATCATCTCCAAGAGAATGACGGGCGGAGACCCACTCACTGCACCGGCGAGATCTAACATTGCCTTCCCCGCAATCAGGGCTTCTTCGTGATTATCTTTGATCTCAATGTTGATGACATGCACAGGTCGGTTGAACTCCCCACCGCGACTGAGGAGGTCTGCGAGTAAATCGGTATCAATGTCACTTGTCAAGCGCGAAAACCGGACGCACCATCACAAACAGCATCAAAACAGCGTTCCTCGCAGGTAAATACGATGTCTGCCACTACCTTACTCTCTTGCCATCGTTCTGGAGCAAGTTTGATGCGTCTATTTCGATCTATCATCTGTAGGACGCCATTGGCTGTATACCTATGATGCGTATGGTGATGAGACCTCAGTAGAGAAGACGTGAAACTCTGGTGCGTACAGTCGGGGGTCCTGGGAGTTGAGTTCCTCAAATATTTTTTGGTATGGGGTACCAAAGGAGTAAATGTTGGGCTTGTCTATTGAAGGGCCAGGGAGTCTAACAGCGGAACCTGTTCCGGAGGATACTACACGAAAGCCGGCCTTTCTATGTAGCAGACAGGATATGAGAAGGGTCAAGTAAATGAGGGTGAGTTAACTGACAGTAGAACGTTATGTCCCTCCATCGATCTATTCTGCGACCCACATGAATAACGTTAGCGATGGCATTGGTGACAGACAGACCTGGTTACTCGCACAGACAACGCAGAATAGTGGCCGAGGCTTGTAGCCCGACGTGTGGGATACTTCTCCATTGTTGATTGACGGAGCTAAGGCTGCTGGTATTGGCTTGACGTCGTTCTCCGCTGGCTGTGACGGCGTCGACGGCGGCGGGGTAGGTGTCGAGGCAGGTGTCTGGTCGTAATTCTGAATTCTCTGGAGGCGCGGGTCGGCGCGCGCGAGGCGGGGATCTCTTCTTCGTGGGTCCATTCTCTGAGTGATAGTCAGTTGCAAGATAGACAAAACCGTGATAGAAAATTTCAGCAGTATCCAGAACATAAAGTCTCCAGCACAACCCAGCCTTTTCAAGGTTTATTTGAGCGGGTTGTTGAAGATTCCACTCTGAGTCATCACTAAGAGGACAGGGAACGATTTACTCACTGTCAGTGTCAAGACGCGGTTCAAATGCAAGAAGCGGAAGTCGGCCCGAGTTACTAATCATTCAGATCCTTACTGATGCATCTTGGCTTTTGTTCCCACTTCCACCTATGTAAGCAAGCCTAGTTTGCACCTCTATCATATGAACGCGATGCTCAACCGCATCTAGAATGAACATTGCAAACTTATCACCTACGGCCTCGGACGACGAGGTCAAACGCCTCATCTCCCACCACGAAGCCTCTCTTCAAGAACTTGATGACGAGATTGAGGGTTTACAGCGCCAGATTCGTGACATCCAACTGAAGAAGGCGCATCATCTAGCTCAAATTCGCCATGGGAAGGGCCGCCTTACCCTTGCTCGTCGTCTTCCCCACGAACTTCTGGCAAGCATATTCGAGCGCTGTGCACGCGACGGCTGGACTCGTACACCCCTCACCGTCTCTCATGTCTGCTCTGAATGGCGTAAAGCCGCGTCTACTCCTTCTGTATGGTCGCATCTCTATGTTAACTTTGATACCGCGGATCCATACGGAAAGACCGACTTTTGGCTCCGAAACGCCAAGGCGGCGCCGCTACACATCACTATCAACGTCTTCGAAAATCTATCTCGCTTTGACAGCGTCGTGGACATGCTCGTGCGACATGCTAGCCAATGGCGAACGCTTTTCCTGTCCTCCTTTTTCGCGGATACCGCAAATCGCTTCCTGGAGGGATGCGTCAATGCCTCCTTCCCCGTTCTTCGCAGTGCAAGATTCTGTATCAGCGATGACGAAGTCAGCCATACCGTCGATAGACCGATCACTGGCTTGCCAGAGCTTCACGGAAACGCGCCGTCCCTACAGTCTCTCTCCATTTCTCGTAATATCCCGCCTTCTCCAGGCTCCATACCCCAGCATCTCTCTGATCTCGTCATCGAGCTTTCTGGCCATGATCAGCCGACCTTTGTCTCGATCTCATCTCTGTTAGACCTGTTAGAAACGCTCCCGTCCCTCCAGGCTTTATCAATCGGCACATCACGGACTACCGACCGAGACCAGGTCACACACTTCGACCTGACAGACCCGCACAAGTGTATCACAATTCCTGAACTCCACTCGCTAACGATTGTTGGTGGATCTCAGCTGTTTATCTTACTCTCCCTCATCCGCCTCCCGGCACTGCGTCACCTCACCCTTCGTTCGTCCGACGACCCATTACCTTATCCTCACCTCGTCGCAGGCCCGGCTTTGTGCCAGCTTGCACAGCAAGCCGACATGCCCCTCGAGTCACTCGAGCTGTACGATATCGACTTGTCGCCAGAGGACTTTATCACATTCGCCCGGCATGTACCTGAGCTTCAGGACCTGCGCTTACACGAGAGCGATATCACAGATGACTGCCTCCGCGCTCTAAGCGGGTATTGCAGGCAGCTGAGGAACCTTGACTTGCGCTGGTGTGGCCAGATCAGGGGCAGAGAGCTCGTCAATCTCGTTCGCGACAGGGCGACGGAAGAGGGTATAACACCCATCAAGTCGGTCACAGCGATCAACTGCTCCCATATGCAGGAGCAGGACATCTTCGATTTGGCAGAATTTGCTGTTTGTCGGCTGATCCTCCGGGATTATGATGACCATTGTCGTAAGTTCCGACTCTGTTTCTCGTCGATGCGGGATGTGCTGATACAAGGTTGCGCGTAGTCTCCGTGGGATGTTGCTCTAATGAGAGATACCGGCGTCGTTTCCATCTTAGACAACTGGAACGCGGGTACAAGCCTAAAGACAAGCATAGAATCTTATTGTAGAGATCGTAGAATGCTACCATTCAGCCGTGCATGCATGCTGGAAACCAAGCACAACCTAGGCTGAGGGGTCCACTGCGCATTTTGCAACGCAATGGTGGGCATACAGTTGCAGCAGCTTTGATTCCCAAGGGCCTATCTATCAAGTTCCAGCAACTGTGTGCTCTTCGCCTTGCCCGGAACCTATGGGGGTTCACTTTGACGAGACTCTCGCTATTTGTCTCGCGCCCTGCCCACGTATTGGGATGGCGCGGCCGCTATCCAGACGGAAGAGGTCGAGGATATGGTGGAAGCGTGCGATCATGATAGACGCTGAATATGACTTCTATATGCCTTCCAGTCCGAGGAACATGCAAACTGGAAGGTGAAGGAAGTCCTAAAAGATTGGCATCTTGGCCCCGACCGAAAAACATGCTTATCATTCTGTGGGCACTGTCACAATTAAGCCTGCGAGGCTCGAGCCAGCGTAGTCCGACTAGGCTGCGAATGAGAGTCCAGTGAGGCGACTGGATCGTTCAGCACCTATTGATACGAATGAGCCGGGAGTCAGAAACAGTTGAACGCTCGATCCTTCCGATTGTGCCATCCAACAAAGATCCTGTCATATATTCTGTCGTAAAAATCAATAGTAGTGCAAGAACAATAAACTGAGAGATGCTCCGATGAGGAAGACCAGTAAATACAGTCTTCCGTCTTTGGCGCGTCTCCTCGCTTCTCGCAACTGCACGTTTCCCTTCTCCATGGACGCCGTCGTCGCCACTGCATCCTCGTACAACTGGTCCGTCAACTCGGTCTGGTGGGTAAGATGTGAGACCAATTCCATCTGCAAAGCGCTGATGTCCAACAGTCGCGATTCAGCCTGCTGGACTGATTCTAACGTGTTCTGAACACCGCGCAATATGCTGGCATTCTCCTCTTCAAACTGGAGGATCTGTGAGGCTGAGAGCTCGATGTCGTCGTCCTCGTCGTCTGTGAATGTGGGTGTGTCGATGACAGATGGCGGGGCTGTCGGAGAGCGAGGTGTTGCACCGATCGTGGCAGCAATCAGGGAAGACGACCAGCTGGAACCCGATGCCTCTCTTTCGAGTTCATGAGCGGCAGGGTTCGCGCTCATGCTCAACGCCTCACGAGCAGCGCCCGAGCCGAGCGTCTTGGACCTCTCCAGTTCTCTCTTGACGCGCTCCTCCTGCATATTCTTCTGGCTCTGGCTGACCTCTGCCAAACGCCGACTGAGGAACCAGGTTATGCTTGAGCGGTGCGCAGCGGTAACGTCTGACGCGACGGCGGACTCGTCCGCCTGCAGACGAGTGGGGATCCAGCGCGTTACGGAGTGCGATTTGCTTGCCAAGATCTCGGTGCGACCTAGATGGTGAGACGTAGGCAGGGTCGTGGCAGGAATGGAACAAGGCGCGTACGCTTTTCCAGGGCTTCCATTTCTTTGACCCGGTCGGCGCAGCGGGAGAGAATGAGGCGGGCCTGGAGGTCAATCTGGTCGCGTTCTTCGTTTGAGAGCTGCTGGACGGACGACCAGGACTGCTGGTCGCCGCCCAGGTCCAGCGTGCGGGACGACGTGCCGTTGTATCGGCGTCGGGAGTCGACGTTGAGATAGGGCTTGCGGATGGTGGCGAGCATGCTGGTGAGATCGTTGATGTGGGCGAGCTGGTGCGAACCGCGTCAGTGGCGGCGATGAGAGGTAATTGATGGCCTGTTTACTATCTTGTACGCCTCTGCCAGATATTCTTTGCCTCCGGGAATGAGTGTGGGATTCCCGCGGGGCGACCGCCGTCTGTGCGCCGCGCCGGGCAGCGACGACGACGACGCCGCCGTCTGAACGGCCTCTCTGAAATCTGCGGTGCGGTCGATGCAGGCCATGGGGAACAGTGCGGACACTGAACAAGGTCGTGGCCCTTGGCCCAAAGTGGACAGCCCACGTGGCGCCTATAAAAGGGCATCGGGCCGCAAAATTTGCTCTCTCAACTACTGTGAGGACCATCACCTGGGACGCCACTGCTTGGTGCTGTCCTGTGGTTCTCAGTTGGAGATTGACTGAGGTCCTTGTTTGAGGCGAGTATTGTGTGTTTCCCCAGTATTTGCCATAGTTTGTGACGCATATCCACCTTACTTCCCTCGTGTCGTATGTACGCTTTGGAACTGTGAACCTGTCTCGTCATTCTGCGTCCTTCTCAGTCTACTTGACACCTCAAACAACTGAAACTGCCTGGTCGCCGACACGAGCATTCAGGCCTGCCTTTGCGTCGGAAAATAGCACGCGAATCGAGGCCACAATGAGGCCTTTGGTGTGAATTTGCCACGTGGGTACCTTGACCGCGACCAGCATGCGGTAGACAAGCCCGGTTCCCTGTCTTTCTTCGCGTCTGCCTCGCGGCTGCCACGCGTTCTTAGTCTGATTTTCAGCCTTTCTCATCTGCCTGATTCTCGCTTTGATAGCGCGCCTTTGATCTGCTGGACTCTATTTTATCACTCGCTTACTCTTCCTCTCCTTCTCCCATGGCCCTCGTTCTCCAGCCCTTGCCGCCGTCCTCCTCGATGCCCGTCAGAGTCAGACGCAAACCGGTTCCAAGCATCGATGGCGTCGGGCCTGTGCTCGCCATGGACCTCGTCGCTCGCTACCCTGCACCCGACCCCGCCGATCCGTTTGCACCGCTCTCCGTATTGAGGACTCGCTCTAGCACTCTCCAAGGGCGGGTAGAAACGCCAGTCTTTCCTACTCAGCCCCCATCCCTCTCGTCGTCATCGTCGTCCGAGGACATTCGGGAACCACTCAAACCGCCTGTTAAGTTTAGCCTTCCACAGAAGGAGAGCCATTATCGCAGACGCTCCCAGTCAATCGCCATCTTTTCTGCTTCTCCGACGCCTTTTCCCGTCGTCATACATAGTTCACTGTCTAGCCTTGTCTCGGAAGGCTCCGGCAACGACACGGACATCGACGCTGGCAGCCTGTCACCTTCTAGCTCGGCTTTTCGCCGCCGGAGCAAAATGGCCAACATCTTCCTGTCAAAGAAACCGAGCAATGTAAGTTTGGGCAGCGAACAGCAGAGACGCCGCAAGGTGTCTGTTGCGTCCATTTCATCGCCGTTGGCTTTGCCGGCCACCACCACCGATCGCACTCTATCCACCCGTGCATCGCTCGATTCTCGACATCTCCCGCTCAGATACGACCCAGGCTATTACTCTCAGCCCGAAACCATGCCTTCCATTGCATGCCCTGCGTCGTCGGGGAGTGTGCGCAACAAACGCTCGGCACTCGTTCCATCCTTTGCGCGACCTTCTACGCCCATGCATTCTCCCCTCGTTTCACACTCTACGCCCACAGCACGCTCAGAAACTTCGTCTTATGTAAATGTATCCACGCCTTCCCACTCTTACGACGATCACGACGCGTCCATCGAGTCTTCAAGCTTTGCATCCTACAGCTCTAGCTACGCCCGGCCCCCTCCGGCACAGCAGGACGAATGGGCCCCGCCCACACCTACGCAACTCGATCGCGCTGC
This sequence comes from Strobilurus luchuensis, assembly GCA_019915105.1. Lineage (NCBI taxonomy): Eukaryota > Fungi > Basidiomycota > Agaricomycetes > Agaricales > Physalacriaceae > Strobilurus > Strobilurus luchuensis. The sequence goes on along the minus strand of JAHLMJ010000007.1, from coordinate 695,371 downwards.
CTCTCTCCCGCTCATCGCGCCTTCTGGACTTCGTGTTCCTTTCGGTGCCGTATTTGCACGCGAACGCACTGTCGTCATCTTTATTCGCCACTTCTGGTGCCCACTATGTCAAGACTACATGTCCTCTCTTGCGTCGCTAACGCCACGCGACGCGAACGTAGTTGTCATTAGCAACGGCTCTGCATCCCTGATCGACAAATACAAGGCGATCTTCGGCGTCGGGTTTGAGATGTACGTCGATCCGGGGATGGATGTTTATCGCGCGCTTGGCATGGGCACGACGAGGGACATGCCGCAGACTCCCACGAAGCAGCACAGGGATACGTCGTTGAGCTCTAACGCTGCGGGGTATGTTAGACGGGGCACATTGAGTGGGATTGCGATGGTTGTATTGAGGGCTATCAAAGTGGGGATGCCAGTGTGGGAGAAGGGCGGGGTGATCGAGCAGCTGGGCGGAGAATTCGTTCTTGGGCCTGGGTATGTGAATGTTGCGTATCCAGTTGTGCTGAAACTCACTTCATTGTCACTTTGTGTGCAGCATGAAATGCACTTGGGCACACAGGATGCAGACGCCCAAGGGCCATGCGCCAGTCGCTGATGTCCTCGAGGCTGGTGGGATCAACATACAACCACCGGTGCCACCTCCGCGCTCAAAGCGCCGTGAGAGCATGCTCCTGGCGATGAACGGCGTGCGGACGAGTGTCAGTTGGTCTGTCGATGACAAACGCAAGTCCATGACCATTGAGGAGCAGTGGATCCGGAACGGTTACATGCAGCGGCCGAGGACTCGTGTCGTTGATGACCGAGAGAACGTGAACCAGGTCGTCGTTGAAGAGGAAGACGAGGTTGTTTTGTTCAAGGAATAGCATGATCATCAAGAAATCTACTGTACTATAAACGTCTCTAATCTGTCTGTGACACGCTACCTACGGTTGTAACTATGTATCTGAATATGTCTAGCACGCACTTTTGCAGTCCGAGTTGGTCTCGGTCTGAGTTTTCCCTATCAGCGACGTGATCGTGTAACGTCAGGTGGAGTGACTGATGGCGTATGAGACGAATCACCTCTCGGTGGCATCTCTGTTCCAAACCACAACCATCATGGATGCCAATACGCCCCGCGTAAATGCCGTCCGCATGCAACAGTTTATTGGCAAGACAGTTAGACTTCCATGCAAGATGAAAAGTGTATGCCTGTCTTCGCGTCCCCAATCCTAAGATGCTGAAGATCCGCGCAGTTTTCGCAAAGCGATGACACGGCCACGGTCACAGCGAGCGATGGCGGTGAAGTGATCGTGAAACTTATGGTACGTCTGCTACTGCTCCGGCGTGTGTCTGCTCACAGCGCGTGCAACAGGTGGGCGAAGAGATCTCGGCGACGTATGTCGAATTTGTTGGAAAGGTGTTGGAACCAGGACGTCTTCAGATGATGGCGGCGGTGCCAATGTCCACTGATTTGGGTGAGTATCGTGCTTTGTTTTGGTGCTTTGTGTGCTGAGCTTGTGTACAGACATGGCCATTGTCGACAAGACGATAGAGCTCATCCATGATCCCCGCTTCTACGAAAAGATATTCTGCACCACGGATACCGAGTCCTATCCTTGACGACCCCTCGACAGAAGTGTATATTAGTGCTTTCATTATTTATTACTGCGCCTTATGTCGTTCCCACGTGTACAAGTTGGCAATTGCCTTTCACCAAGCATGCCGCCCAAGCTTCCGCCTTCTCTGTGGCCTTCCTATTCCACCTACAAGTCCGAGGAAAGAGAACTTGCCAGATGGCTCCTCTCACGCGCCGAGGAGCTTGGCATTACTTCCCTCGATGACAATCACGCCACGCCGCCCGCAGCTACCTCGTCCAAATCGTCTAGCAAAAATAAGGGCGCCAAAGGACGTAAAATAACCGAACCGGCGCAACAGTCACTTCCGACAGACTTGAAGGCGGGAGAAATGGCCAAGTTGGTGGCAAAGATGTGGGCTAATGCTATTTTGAAGAGTAATGACCTCTGAATCAGTGTTTAGCTCCGCTCTTACTGTCCAGAAGTGCCCTCAAAAGGTTATCGTCATCATCGATTCTGTTATTGCCCTTCGCAAGTCCGTCGGCGAATGGTACGAAAGCATCGCAGCGCCCGCCCTTCGTCAGAGCTACAAGTCGCATGCGCACTGGATACAAATCTTAAAGGATGTGCGCAAGCTGCTTCTCGACTGCCCGATTCACCAGATGGATGGTCAGCTCACCAGTACCCGATTCGCCTCGGGCAGCTTCATGGATCTCTTGGGTCTTGACGATAGCAACGAGTCTCTTCCTACCGCAGCCAGCACTCCTGCCCTCGATGAAGACTGGCTTCCTGACTCACTCAAAAGCAAAAGCAAACCAAAGCCGTCCAAACCTATGCACGAGCGTCCTCTGGACAATTTCAATCTCTCGTCAGACTTTGATCAAGACGCGGACGAGATACAAGTTGCCGTCTGGTTCCTCTTGCGCGATCTGCAGCAAATGCGCAACTACATTCACGATACGTGGGTCAGCTACGCAGAAGGACGGACCACTCTTGTCACCGCCTCGTTCATCACAACACAAGCGGTGGAGATTGTCAAGGACATGGAGTCCGAGTTCTTCGATATGTTTTCATCGCACTTTGGATCTCAACGCACCCACGCCGCTGTTATCGCGACCATGTTCAAGTTCCGCAGTATCCATGTCTCACTGGAGGAGCTCACCGAGTTTGTTGACGACTTGAGCGATGAGCAGCAGGCTTTCATCATGGCTCTCCCTTGGGTCATACTTTGGAAGTACAGTCGAAACATTGTTAAGGACAGCACCCCGGCTCCCAAGCCGGGATATTTCGACGAGTTCGAGCCAGAGGCGGATACGTCCGGATGGACGCGCGAGAGGCGCGAGCGCGAAGAGTATTGTCTCTTTGCGACACAGCTTGCGGAGGTCCAACTACAAGCACAGCTTTCGGGAACAGGATATGGAACTACTTCCAAGATGGAGACTGTAGAGGAGTACTCGCTCGTGCGCGATTTCCGCACATTCATTGACGACAAACATCACTCCGTCCCTATCCATCTCGTCTTCCAATGGCAAGTCTGGAAAGATCTTATCATGGTGAACAGGCATCGTTTATCCCACTCCCTTGACCAACTTCACAACGTCGCTCGGAATATCACAGACGCCTCGCGTCGCTGGCTCGAGAAGGGTTTCGATCCAGAGCTATACACGGACAATTATGTTGGACAGACGGGGAAAGAGGTCCGGACGTTTTTGGTGGAACAACTCCCGAAGCTGGTCCTCAAGGACCGGATCGCAGAGTGGAAACGAGAAAATCAACCCCGCAGCATCATTGTTCCTTTCCGCATCTTCTTGTACAATCCGTGGGCCTGCGGTGTCGCTATCCTGAAAATCCTCACTCTTGCGCATGGTCTATGCACCGACATCATCAACGGCACTGGTTTCTTCACCTCGACACTACAGCTCTACGATGCCCTCGTCCAACATAAGAAGATTGAGCCTTGGCCTGTCCTCGACCACCTTCTTGATGTCGTGGCACCCACCATGTACTATGCCGGTCGTCCCACTATCGGCAAGTTCCTCGTCGCGAACGATATCTCCAACGGCGGTGACCCAGTCAAGATGGAAGGCAAGCGGTATCCCAACTATCGATATACGGGACACGGAACGGGTGCCCTTCCACTACAAGGACCGTGGCTTGCGCGCGTGGTGGAGAAGCAGAAGTACAAACTCACGGACAAGGATATCACGGATCTCTTCTCGCGTCCGGAAGATGAGAAGCAAGTAGCCAAGTACGAGCGCGATGGGGGGCGGCGTTCGCATGCCCCAAGGTTTGGCACGAAGCGATGCGACCCGTATAGTCTTCTTCGGGCACTGAAGGACCGTGTGGACTATGAGTTTGAGCACACGGGAATGGGCGTGGACTTCTTCACTGTCCAGATGTTCTCGACGTATGTCTTGCGGCAGTGGAACCGTCGTGCCAAGCACCTGTTTGTGGAGTTCTATGGACCGGGCTATCTGGAAAGGCAGTCACAGGTGGCGTTCTTGGTCGGATATCTGTTCATGGGGCTCGAGTATAGGGACAAGCTCAAGAAGAGTATCGGGAGGGAAATCAGCGAGGACGCGGTCAAGAAGATGTTTGATGAGGCTGCGGAGACCATGAAAAAGGCCAGAGAGGATGCGGAAAGAGGTATAGCGCTAGGTGGCGTTATTTCCTACTTTGGTTCGCGAGATCATGGTGCAATCTGGAACGAGTTTAGAAGGGGCTGACGGCTTGGGCAATACATCGCTACGGAGTAAAAGATCGTTTTTCTGACTTTGTCATGTATGTTCCCAGGTGTGCATTCTGTCAGTCGACCGAGGCAGCTCATTGAGCTTGGATGGTTCGTGTTATGGGACAAGCGAATGATTGCTACAGAATGCTTGATGGCGATCGAGCGAGCTATGTGCTAGTTTGATAGTAGAACGACCTACATAGTCCAATCGCTGTTTGTTGCATCTGACCGTGATTGCAGATACTATAAGACAGGAGCTTGCCTCTGGTTGTATGTGTTGTAGCAGAGGCCCTTCATTGTCCTTCTTCATCCGAAGGCTTCAAGAGCGGTGCGCGCTCGTCGTAATCGTCCAATGCTTCGGCCGCCATTTCATCAATCTCCGGAGGTATGCCTTCGAGCTCACGTATATGTCTCTGCACAAGAGTGTATATACGCCTGATAGCATTTTAGAGCTGAGCGGACATGGCAGTGGTACAACATACCAGCTGACGAACACTGCGACTACAAGGCCGCCTCCCACGAAGAGGCCGTTGATGACCTTCGTTTCTGTCGAATGTCAGAATAACTGCCAAACCTTCGTGTAGCAACCTACGAGTGTCCATTTCACGCCGGGTGTCACCATCCGATAATGCAGCCATTCTCGATCCGATGAAGACGTTCAGTAGTATCTTTGGGCAGACAAAAAGGGTGGCCACGACGAATTGCCAGAGTGAGACGGCCTCAATGGACTAGCATCGTCATTGACGTCAGATTATACTTCGTTCCAGGGCCAAAAGATCACCAACAGCAAAGAGAGAATTTGAGTAGACCCAAGGCGGGAAAGGCGAAATACGGATGAGGATCATCAGCGGTAGTCCTTTGGCGTGCTGGATGACACGTTCAGCATGGCGCACAACCAAAGGAAGGTACATACCACAACGTCCACTAATGCTTGCCATTTCTGATTCTGAACCGCCCAGGCCCGGATACGGTGGCTGAAGCAAAGACGGAGAACGACAAAGACAAGAGCAGAACCGACGACTGATGCGGTTGATGCAATAGCGAAACCCTTCATGCCATAGGCGAATCCACAGAGACTGGTGAGCGTAGTGTGTCCGATGAGGGGCGGGAAAGAGACCAGCACTACGCGAGCTAGCTTAGGGGCAGTACTCCTGCATTTGAAGAAAGCCCACCGATAGCGCCTGCTAGGATGAGCCATCCGAGACGCATCTTAGCCAGGTCTGTCGCCCGGTCATAGAGATATTGTAGAATTCGCGCAGGAGTGACCACAATGATAAAGGCTCCTGCTTACTATTCAGAGGAGCTTTCTGTGAAGGCAGAGCGGTCCTACCGAAGCAAATGTAGAACGCTAGTAGGAACCAAATGAATGCCTGTCCGGCATCAGCGTCCCGATAGATGCATCAAGATCAATGTTACCTTGCCCAAGACATGGAGCTTCTGGTAGCGTTGTAAGGCGGTAGAGACAGCCAGTTTGGCCAATCTCCATGCTTTGCCCGGCAAACTGGCGGGCTCCTTGGGCGACATTGTGGTGTAGGGCCAAGTATGATACGCACGGCATGCGGGGTGTCTCGGTTACGTGATCGCCGCCTGCTTAGACTTGACGCTTACGATGGAAAAATACAGCGCGTACCGGGTGGGTGGCGTTGTTTATCTGCTCTGTCCACAATTTATGCAGCGCAGGATCCTGGCACAGGACTGCAGGTCAGCATTGTGCCACCATATCCCAGCCATCTTCATCCTCTGCGTAGCCCTTCCTCAAGCCGGTGCCGCAAAGAGGCGACAATGACATCTACGCCAAAGCTATCGCGCCACTGGGCCTCATAATGGGCACAGTGCGGACACTGCTTGTTCTGGTCATCCTTGCTGTATATATTCTCGTGGTGGAGATTCTCTGTGCACCTCTGGTAGGTGGCCATACAGATCACTCGATGGCCTGCTCAACACCACCCGAAGAAATCGACTGGGCCACTCTATCACTCTATCACAGGAGCGGCAACAACTATTCTGGCGCGCCTGGCGCTTCTGGCCGTAGGATTCATCCAGATACGCGTGGACACTGTCAAGCGAAATGCGAAAGGGTTCGAACATTACTTACTCTGCGCCCTGTCTCTCACCGCGCTGCAGACAACGAACAGGCAAACGCTATCAAGAAACATGGGATCCGCTACCTGGTGATCTCATCGTCTCAAACTGGGCATCGTGGATTGAACTACTCTGGCTAGCCTTCCGGTCGGACTTGCTCGCTCTATTTGCCCGCCCTTCATCTCACCTACACCCCCAGCTTCAACCCTACATTTGTCGTACCCGTCCCGGCCTCCTCACCCATCGTTGAACAGGCCAAAGCCGACCCCATTTCACGCACACCCGGACGTCGGACCGGCACTGGCTCTGCGAATGTCTCTGCAACCAGAAAGCCCAGCGAGAAGATAGCCATCGTTGGTTTCCATCGCGTCTCATTGCTCACGATGATCTCGTACAGTGGACATACGCCCCCCTTCGACGATATTCTCACACAGCCCGAGTCCCTCGAGGATATCCAAGCGACCAGCGACGGGCCTGTCGTTGTCTTTCCCGAATGTACCACTAGCAACGGGCGGGCCCTTCTTCGCTTTGCCGAGGTCTTCAAACGACAAGTACCCGTAAAGGGATACAACGTTTTCGTAATGTGTGTCCGGTGTGTGCATCCCATCCTTGGTGCAAACGCCTGCCTTACATCCTTCAGCTACGACCCCCCAACCTCTTTCACACCCCCACTCATGCACTCCATTCCTTCTGGCTTCATGAATCCCTTCATTCACCTCTTCACCGTGGCCTGTGCCCTCGTGCCGCCGACCTTCTACATTCGCCTCCTTGCTCCTTCAGAGTCCCCCAGCTCCCAGACCTTCAAAGTCAGCGACATATTCACCGACTTGCCACCAGACCCTCTTGCCGAGACCTGTGCTACACTCATCGCTCAGGTTGGTAAGATAAAGCGTACGGGTATGGGTTGGGAAGACAAGGCGAACTTGTTGAATCTAATGTGGATGCAAGGGAATAAGTAATGCGAGTTTTTGAATCACTTAGCTTGGCCATACCGACGAGGTACTGGGCTTGCATATGTTCTTTGCGCTATATGTTCCCCAGAGTGAGACGTGAACAAAGGAGGTTTAGTTTGTGGATACATAGAGTGCTAGTTGATACAGTTCGAATACACTCTGCTGGAAGAGATGAAAGGATGGAACAAAAATCCGCTTTACTTGCCATTTTCATCCGCTTTGGGGCCCCAGAGGTTCACAAACCAAGCATCAGGATCGGTCGAAGCACGCATCTGCACCATGCCTTCACCGTCGTCGAGATCCATGAGTTCGGAAAAGGCGGCTTTCGTAAGATCGACGTGCTCTGACCCAGGAGCGCAGCCGGCGCACGAGTCGACAACGCGAACGAAGACACACTTTTTGGGACCATTGCATACTTTGGAAGACAGTGAGCACTTTACAGCATGAGGAAGAACGATCTTCAGCTTACGCTCGAGAAACTTGTAGCATTTTGGTTGAGATTCCCAGCCAGTCAGAGTTAGAGCACAAGCAAAAGATTGATCCTGAGCAAGGTGCGGGGTAAGTCATACATGCAGCGTCGATGACTGAATTGTGGCACACCGTCGGTGCCCAGTCAACTTTAGACCAACAACTGGGATTCTCCAAATCATGTCCTGTGTACCTGAAGAAGGAATAGGGAGTGAGCAATCTTGAGCATCAAATAGCCTTACCAGGTGATCTTGACGGCCTGTGGTTTGCCTATGCCTATGAGGCCCTTCAAGTAATTGACCGCGCCTTTGACGGCATCGCCTACAGAGGCGGCAGAGACTTTTTTGCCGCCAGAGTGCTTGACCTTGTTCTTCTTCTTGTCGGTCTTCTGAGGCTTGTTGTGCCTGGTTTCCAGACCAGTCTCGGCGCCATCGTTGTCACGACGGTACTTGTAGTTCAGGTTGGTGACGTTGACGGCAGTCCATCCATCGCGTGGGTCAAACGTGTCAGAGTCGCCGATAGAGTGGGCAGTCGTATATTTGGCGTAAGAAGCTGCGAGACGCGCCGAGGAGGGTGTGAAGGAGGAGGCTGTCGGAAGCAGGGACAGGAGACTCAGAAGTGCGAGAAACAAAGAGAAACGCGAGGCAAAGGCCATCTAGGCAAAGGCGGGCACAGAAATGACAGACCGGCAAGGGCGGTGTTGGTGGCAGGAAACAAAGCGATGGATAGCTGCGCCACATATTCATATTCAAATGGCTCTGTTTGCTCTGATTTGGTGCCGCCGGACGGCATCGCATGCCGACGGTCGTAATGATTGCTGATGCCCCTTCGACCTGTACTGCCAGTGTCAGCTTCCCACCATGCCTGCAGACCTGTCAGCAAACCGGAGGGCTCTGCGAAAACACGGCGCTGATGACGACGTCGACGTCCGCCGCGCGCGAGGCGAGGTCCGTCATCCATCATCCTTTCCATGCCTGTTGACCGAGTGACGCTTAGATATCTTGTGCAGAGTGTAGACGGTAAGCGACACAGCCCTCTCTTTAGCGTGCTAAATTCAGATATATAGCCTCAAGCTCAAGTGTGACAAGAAGACACCTTGTAGTTCTTGCAGTATGTCCATGCACTTGTCTTCCTCTTTCTACTCAGCGTCGATGTAGTACGACGGGGTTGTCCATCTATCTGTCCTAATGGCAGTCTTGCAACCGGGCAGGGGACAAGGTCTGTGGCTCCGCGAGTCCTCTACAATCAAGAGGCTGACCGGCATCCAGATTCGTCTTGGCCGACACTTCCCAGCTACACAACAAGATATCAGAAATGGGCCAGCGCATACGGCAACTTGAGGACGCATTAGCCATATTTCAAGCTGGAGTTTCCAACGAGTGCCACCCTCTTCTACGCGAGGACCTTCTCTGCATTAAATTCGGGCCGGACTCACCTCCCCAGGCGCAGAAGGAAAAGGTGACCCGGGAACCAGACATAAGTTCCATCGACGCTCTGGGTACTCTCACTATTGGAGATCGTGGAGAAGCAAAGTACTTTGGGCGTTCCGCTGGTTCTGAGGTACGTCACAAGCTCAAAGTTCTCATTATCACCGTCCTGACTCCGCTCCCAAGACCTTATTCTTGGTTCGCGAATGCCACTTTCGTCTTCTCGGGAGCTGATCAAATACCAAATACTAGGCCGGTGCTGAACTCGAGGCGGGCTCGTCAAGTGCTGACGAAGATGATACCCCAATTTCTTTGGACATTGCTCGACTCTCAAACACCTTCCCATTCACTGCAGATGGCGACATCAACTGGGAGAACGCCCTGGATTCATTGTTCGACCACCTGCCGGAAAGACCTCGCGCTTGGACTCTTTGTGAAACATACTTTGAGCATGCAGCTTGGCACTTCCGACCTGTTCGTCGTGAGGAGATCATCGACGATATTCTTACTCCCATCTACAAGATTGTTAAGGACAGAAGCAAAGGAATCCAGGCCGCCAGTCAGACAGTATCCGCGCACAAGCTTGCTGTGCTCTTCATGCTGTTCTCTATAGGGTCTCTTGTGGACTTGACCCTAGAGCCATGTAAGTGCCTCGGATAGCGCAGCCCAATCTCGTTGCCAACCTCTGTCCAGATCACCCAGATGCAGAGAACTATTACCATCTTAGTCGCGCTGCGTTATCGTTGCGGTCAATATTTGATTCGCCCGAACTATCGACCGTTCAGGCTGTTGTCTTGATTGCCTCATACCACTCTATGGGAGGCAAGCGCTACACGATGGATAGTGCCGTAAGTTGATCCGTTATGGTGTTGCAGAGGCAGCCGTCTTACACACAGCAGTGGTCAATCATGTCCTTAGGCGCGAAGCTTGCCCAAAGCGTGAGTGCACCTGTTGCCCAGGTCATAGTAATCATTGATTTTGTGATTAGCTTGGTTTGCGTGGGTCTTCCATTGAGCCAAACGCTGGAGCGCATCTCAATTATTTCTTTGTAGATCGTGATAGCGCGCGCTGGAAGATGGACCCGAAAACAGTACAACGGAGAAGGTCACTCTTCTACGAGATCTTTTGTACCGACCTCCTCTATGTTGGGTCAATCTCCATGACAAACCTTCAAATGACTAACTCGTTCGTACAGAGCATGTCGCTTGGACGACCACCATCTATAAGGCTCTCATACATCGACTGCGAGTATCCGATCGATGAGGAGCTTACCTTAGATGAGAACGGCAACCAGAAAGTAGGATGTGCGTGCCAACGTCCGCTCTTTCTGGTCTACACGCTAAGTAAGACCCGCGCACAGACCTACACTGGAAATACGAATTTTGCAACGAAATATTCTCCAATATTGTAGAACTGACTCTAGCCGCGGATCCGCCGACGTATGAAACAATACTTGATCTGGATCGGAAAGTGAGAGAAAAACCCCTCCCTCCTCACCTCAATGTTTTCTTGGCACCGCCCTCTGACGACGAGTGTACGCCTTCGAAATTCATGAGTCGGTGCATACTGGGACAATTCCGAACAGTCAGTGAGTTGGACTTGTTCAATGACTTCGACATTGTGGCCTCACTCTCGCTCAGCGTTACTCTTCATTCACCGTAGCTTCTTTGCACAAGCGATGCTTGATCATCCGATAAATCCTTTACGAAGTCCATACGCCCCCTCATTCCTGGCGGCATACCGATGTGCTTCTGGCGTCATCAAATCAAGTCTCAATTACCACGAGAGATTCGCGCAATTATGTGGACGATCCTGGGGTGCTTGGACACATTGCAAGTGATTTCCCTACCTCGAGAAGACAAGTCTTCTGACATCAGCATTGCTAGTATTCTCCGCTGCTGTACGTCACTGCAATCTGGCTCCTCAATCTGCTGGGTCTATAACCAATCTCAGATCATCGTGGGCTCCATAGTCACTCGTTCACCGTCGTCAAGTATGGCTGCAAATGCCTTCATTGAACTAGGTCTTGCTTGCGACCTTTTCGAGAAGGCTGCTCTCACTTCGCGTCGTGCTAGGAGTGGATTTGTACGCCCCGTCTCTTGTGCCCTGCATTCACAGACTGACACGAAGGCAAGGGTATTCTGACAGCACTCAAGAACAAAGCCTTCCAAATCTATTCCCAATTCCGCTCTGGCAGTGCCCCTGCCCCTTTGCCTTCATCGGTGGGCTCTGATTACGGAGAGGACGAGCTTGCACTTTTCGGTGGACAGACTCGCGTTCTCTTCAGCAGGCTCATGGCCAAGCGTGGAGTCAACAGGAAAAATCATGCTTCTTCCGGTTCCGGTTCTAGTTCTGGATCCCCGATGACAGACTACCAGACTCCCCAGTCTACATCATCGGAGACAACGAATGCACCCAGTCCTGAGACATTGGACGTTCATCCTTCGTTGGTCGAATATCTAGCACTCCTCCCGCCAAATCAGCACCCCGCCTACAGTCCACCTCCCGAGTATCAGAAACCTGCCTATGCAGAAGCTGGGGCATTTGCACCGCAAACTACCAATGGCTTTGCCTCGGGATCCTACAGCCAACAATCTTTCTCATCCTATAGTTCCTTGAACGGTGCTAACGGCACTCAAACGAATCAATCGCATCCAAGTATGTTCTACCCTGAACTCGAAGAACCCTCGGCGTTTGCAAGCTCGAACGGAAATACGTACCAGCCCCAGCAGCAGGAACAAACCGCGACGGGTACTTTGGCAATGACGAACGCGAGGTTGCTTGACTTTGGGATGATGATGACGGGAGACTCGGGGATCGACGAGCAGTGGAGATCCTTCATGGGAGACCCTACTCCAATGGACCAGGGACCTAGTCCTGATGTGCGTTCGTTGTACGGACAGGTACCTAACAGATGTTCGTGAACGTCGTTATTCGTGGTTGTGTATTGTTATTTCAGTTGCATTGTAGATTTACCCTCTGTCTAATGTTGTTCTTACCTGTACACATATGATGCGATAAAATAGGGCAAGACTGGCGGGCGTGCCAGCTTTGCCTTTTCTTCCTGTTCGAACGCCTCCACTGCCTCTTTGATTTCCGGCGGTACGGTCCATTTGCTGACCTTGTTGGCGGGGTGGAAGTAGAATGTGTTGCCTTCATTCGTTCTGACGCGAAGCCAGTCTGTGCCGGGTATGGGCGTCTTTGTCGATGGCTTCTCTTTCTTGACTTTTGTGGCTGTCGGTGGTGGTGGGAGAGGGCGAATGTAGGTGGATTCCTGGGTAGTTCCGTTGAAGTAGTATTTGACGCCCGTAGGACCTAGCAGTTTCTTGGTATGTTGGGCAGAGATTATCGAGAAACTGCGCACCAAGATGCTCTGTCCATCCAGCAGGTAATGGGGCCGCAATTGGGGCGAAGGAGGAGCAGACATTCTGGTCGAAGGCAAGTCTATATTTGGTAAGTTGTCCGCTACAGTCTAAAGTCTGCAGACCGATTGAAGTCAGTCATGATACAGAGTGTCAGAAAGCACTTTAGAGTATGGTAGTTGCACATCATGTAGTATCTACGATACTTGTTGTACGCACACTATGTACGGCCAGCAATTCAGTGCGGTCCGTCGCGGGCCTGTCTCTCAGACAGGGCTGAGTCTCTCTAGAAAAGGCAAGAGGCCAACAGAGCCCAACTCAACCCACGCCCACGTGTTGCAACTTGCTTTCGATCGCCATTGTTCTCCAAATCGGTCCACAACGCGCTACTTTCTCATTCAACACAGAGGACGGACATGATGGATGGAAAATACCTCCTACGCGACTTGAAACGCTACCGCGTCTTTGTTGACAGCGAGGACTTCATGGTTACAGTCCTACGCGACTTGAAACGTTACCGCGTCTTTGTTGACAGCGAGGACTTCATGGTTACAGTCCTTCATCTTCCGAAGGACTGGCGAGTTGTTCACAAAACTGCTATCACTCGTGTCGTTCGAAATGACCGGTTCAAGGCCCAGCTGAGGGATTACCTCCAGCTGTGTGGCACACTCGATCTCCAGGAAGACGGCCTGTACAAACCTCTCGCGGACTTGAATAACCTCGTGTTGGACATCATCGAGGATCAACAAGATTACAAACCGGGCGAGCAGCTCCGTTTCTACAGGAGCGACTCCAAGAGACTTTTCGGCGGTCTGTTCAATGTCGCCGGCCTTAGCCCCGACCTTGAACAAGTCTACGAGGGTCTATGCAATGGATCACTCCAGCATCTGGATGCTGTGAAAGGAAAGGACGAATCCCTCCCTACTTTTGGATTCGCGTGGATCATGACCGTCCACCTGCCGGAAGTGAAACACACGCGCACAGCGCTGTATGATGGACGAGATTGTGTATGCATCCTGCGCAATGGTGAGTTGATCGTGCCTTAGATTGTCGACTAGAGTCCTGACCCTTTCAATAGGTAAAGACCCGAGAGAGACCCATCGCCCTCCAGGCCCACTCAAAGCATCGTCTGGTCAGAAGAGGAAGGCAGACAGCGCCTATTCTACATCATCGTCCAAACGGTCTCGCTCAGCGCATAGTAACGTTGTGTCTGACGGTGGCGACCATTCGCTCCCCGCAATTTTTGAGGACACGAAGGTTTCGCAACAACCAGCAAAAATGGTCGGGACCAGTTTACAGACAGCTCGATACGCTTCCGAGCAGCTTTCTGTCCCCGCCATGCGTTCCGAATGCACAGTAACGTTGGTCGACCGCGAACGCATCCAACTCCAATATTACAACCACAGCACCATCATGATTTCGAACGCCATTTCTCTCAAGGAAGAGGCCGATCTCGAAAAATACGTCGGTATTCTACTCGGCTCTCAGCGCCTCACGTTGCACCAACGAGGGCTTCTCGACATCATCGACCAGAACGCCGAGTTTCTCAAAGCTTTTGACCACTACACCAATCAAACGAACATCGGAGAAGGAAAGCCACTTGGCCCTGGGGACCATGATGCTGTTTTCTGTGGTATGGCCCTCACGATGAATCGCCGTCATCCGGGCCAGGAATTCGTGATCACTCTAGGGCGTATCATCTCCCGGGAGCCGGGCATCATCGGGCGTTCGAGTGCCATCCTTCACGCGACTTCGGACAAGTGGCCTGACAAGTGGCTGGTTATCAAAGTCAGCTGGCCAGGCGAGAATCGCACATCCGAACACGACTTGCTCAAGGCCGCTATCGCAGCGGCCGAGGCCGAGGCGAAACCTGGTCAACGACATTGGGTACTGGATCACCTGCCCAATCTTCTTCACTCAGAGGACCATTTCCCCGGCGAAGACTCGACGGAGAGGCGCGTGGCTAAACTCATCCTTGGTGCGACCTGTGCCGACGGCCAGACGTTCCCCTATGAAAGGCGGCCTCTTCGTATCACTGTTCAAGAATTGTTGTTTCCTATCCAAAGTCTTCCGACAGGCAAGGAGGTCGCTCAAGTCATTTTGGATGTTATGCAGTGTGCGTCTCTCAGTCCGTTGTCTACTTCTTGTTTTGATCATTCGGTTGCACAGGTCACAAATGGTAGTCTCATACCCGACGGTCATAGCCACCCTAAAAGGGAACCCGGCTATGACCGTCTGGGATCGAACAAATCAATTTGGCGGGGTGATGCCTTCGGCGTTCTCGGGGTCACATTCCCCTCTGCCAAAGGATGCATTCGCAGCCTTTCGCAACTCTTTCACAGCGTCGAGTGGTCACATCACGCAATATTGTTTGGCGCTGGGAAGATGAACACGATATTGTACTAATTTTTTCTTTTCACAAATTGCATCTACTCAATCATTGATCCAACTTTCCCAGTACACAGTGAGCTTAATGGTGAGTGTGGAAGGTAAAAGACATCGAAAGTTGACCGTGAACGCGAGCGCATCACCCTGCCAGATTGATTTGATGGATCCCAGACGGTCATAGCCGGGTTCCCTTTTAGGGTGGCTATGACCGTCGGGTATGAGACTACACAAATGGCTGTATGATTGCCCCGAGATTCTCCACCGAGATATCAGTCTGAGCAATATCATGTACCGCTACGACAAAGACAATCGTCTCTGCGGCGTCCTCAACGACTTCGACTTGTCGTCATTCCTCGCAGATCTCAAACATGGACCGTCACTCACTTCGCTTCAGCGCACTGGGACTCCTCCATATATGGCCGTAGATCTCCTGAGCCCGCCCCAAGAATGTGTCCGACCATCCAAACATGTCTACCGTTACGACTTGGAGTCCTTTTTCTTTGTCGTACTTAGCATGTCCTTCCGGTCCTTCCTCGACAAGGGCATCCAGCCCAATACTGCTCCCATAGAGAAACCCAACACACACCAGAATCCTCCTGCCTTTCCTTCAAACCGTTTTCTCAAGAGGGCTGATTGTCCCATCGTCAACATGAACAACTGGTTCGAACACACCAAGACATGGGACGAGATTGCTGATTATAAGCTGGCATTCTTCAACCGGATGCCTGACTTCGAAGACGTGTCGCCGGGCTTTGAGTTGTTCGGTCCCTGGTTGGAGAGAATGTACGAACAGCTTTCAGATGGGTATATTGCTCGGAGGTCATACCAAAAGAAAGTCGCCGAGCACAGAAGAGTGATGACCTCAGGCGCGCGAACAGGGCCGATTGGCAGGAAACCGCCCGCACAAACGACTCTGACACCTGCACCTCCGCCTCCCTTTGATAGTGTCACTCTTGGCGGGAACGTTGAGTATGCCGACTTCATGTATGGGGGTCTTCAGATTGCCGCAGTCCATAAACTTCGGGTACGGTCTGTCATTGTAAAATAAGATCAAGACTGCAGTATATTGTATCTAGGATAGGCTTCATTTAGCAAGTACAGTAACCACCACGCCGACGTTTGCAAAAACAACATTCTGAGTGAAGACGAATCGAGTTGGGCTGTGTGAAATTCATCGTAAGCGATAGACACTTCTCTATAATTGTATGCACCGACATCAATGTGTCCGAATTCGAAGCAATTCCTTCAACTTCACGTTTGCGCTCCTGTTTCTCACATGATCCGCTGAGTAGACCTGCTGTGATATGACTCTTGAGAGGCCGCTTAGTATACTCAAGGACCTGAACACAAACAGATGTCGACATCACACAAGAAAGTGAGTCATCCGTGCCGTGTGTAACGGTGTGTTGAATGCCGCCGGGATTACTCACATAGCCCCCTCCTATTTCCCGCTATGACTAGCCCCAAATTGAATGGTACCGTCCTGGTACATGGGGACGAGACCGTTCAACCTCAAGAGAGGCGAGAAGTTGTACCCTCTATCTCTGTCACTACGAGTACGTCAACAATCCGAAGTGACGGTCGAATACAACCATTGATCATAACTATCAGCTTTTCGCGCTGGCGGTCCCGAGGAGAAATTAGACGTGTCGAATCCACAAGGGCACGTATATTCAAGGTATACTCAGGATGTCAGTACGCGTGTTGAGCACGTCTTGAGCAAGATCACTGTGCGTCGCCCTTTTCCCTAGTATGCCCGAGGTTAAGCCACGTTCTGCTGATAGGGCGGACATGCCATCACGTACTCGTCGGGGTTAGCGGCAGGATATGCGGTATGATTGGCGCGCATCTGTGATGCTGTAGTGTGATTGGTTCTCCTGTCAGGCTCTTGTGTACACTCAACCCAAGCGCGTGGCGATCCGCGGCGGATATTTCGGCTGTCATGCTTCAATTGAGGTGTACGCGAAAGCCAAAGAGAACGGTTTGGCTCTGATCGACTTGGACGATGACTTCCAACCCGGAGATCTTTGCTGGTTGGAGACGCCGGTGAATCCCACTGGCGAATCGAGGTTCGACTTTTCCCGTTTCTTGTCAGAGGGTTTCGTTAACAAAGTACTTCCCAGGGATATCAAGTACTATGCGGACAAGGTAAGAAAGAACATACCGGCCTGAAGTTCTGACTGGAGGGATACGCCCTAGATTCACAACGTTGGCGGAAAGCTTCTGGTGGACTCGACCTTCGGCCCTCCCCCGCTCCAAGACCCCTTCAAGTGGGGCGCTGATATGTAAATCCAACCCAGAGATAGTCAACTGAGCTGGTACTGACACGGTCCTCGGCAGTATCCTACACTCGGGTACCAAATACTTTGGCGGTCATTCAGATCTTCTGGCTGGAATTTTGGTTCTCCCTTCTAAAGATGCTCAGGAGTGGGACGTGCTCATGCACGACCGTATCTATATGGGAAACGTGCTGGGGTCTTTGGAAGCCTATCTGCTGCTGCGTTCGCTTCGTACACTGCATCTTCGTATTCCTCGGCAGTCAGAGACGGCTACTGCTATAGTCCAATGGCTTCAGGCCATCGCATCCACTCCAGTGGGACAGGAATACGATGGTGTACCCGGAGGTGTTCTTGTCAAAGTCTGGCACTCATCACTCCAGACCCGGGACGCTCGGGGATTCGAGCCAAAGACTCAGATGCAAGGAGGATGGAACGCCACCTTTGCTGTACAGGTACGCAACTATCGTATCTGTAAAGAGTCTCTCTGATGATGTCCCAGCTTGCTACAGTAGAACAGGCGAAACACTTCCCTTACACCGTCAAGTATTTCATTGTAGGTCATTTCTTCATGAGTGCTTTCGTTATTTGACCGTTTGAACAGCCGGCTACTAGCTTGGGAGGGGTGGAATCTCTCATCGAGTACCGCGCTCGTGCAGATGTGAGAGAAGATCCTCGGCTGGTGCGACTCAGCATTGGTGTTGAAGAGCTCGAGGCAAGTGGCGAATCATCTTTCATGGACCACTGTGCTCACCTACAGTGACAGGATCTCAAGCAAGGATTAAGGGAAGGTCTCGTGAAGGTGTCCCAGATGAGAAGCAAGCTTTGATATGCCGCTGCTAATTGGTTACTCATGGTGCCGCGACATAGAGATATACTGAATATAATACATGACTAGAGTCTGGTGCAATGCTCTTGTGCGCTGTTCGGCAGGAACTCAGGACCCAGTCTGAGTTCGAATATGGGGCGTCTTCGATGGCTTCGAAATTGGCTACTTGTCTTTCTCTCGTCTCGTGGCCGCCTTCGCTTGCGCCATTTCTTTCTCTTTTACTCTCATTCGTTTGTTTCCTTTTCCCCACCTTTCTTCACTGCGACCATGTCGACCATCGTGCTCAAGCGTCTGTACCTGCGAGGTAGGCGTCGCAGTCGTCGGCGAGGGGCAGTGTGCTCACCGTATCGCGTCTAGATCTACCAGAGCAGGTCAAGGACGAGGACATTAGGGCGGTGCGCCGTTTGCTGCTTGTTCTGCTGCATCTGACGCGTTTGACAGGGCCTCGCCAAGTACGGGGACGTCACAGAGGTCAAGACGATGGTCGGTCAACGTGAGCGCGCATTCGAGCCGTCTTGAGAGCTCACTGACCGCCACCTAGATTACGCGTTTGCAGAGTTCGCAAAGGCAGAGGTCAGTCGGACTTTCGAACCTGTGTGGCGCACGCGTCGACATGTTGCTCTTTAGGCCGCACAAACCGCCTTGGATGACCTCCGCGACCACTCCTTTCTCGGCAAGCGCAAGTCGTCGTCTCTCTATTCTATTCTGATAGCCTGATACGCGTGTATGATACAGAGATAACGGCAGAGTTTGCGCATCCCCTTCGGAAAGATCTCGTCAATGCTGAGTGTGGCACCCTGATCCGCTCAGAGCGACGTCTCTTCATCAGAGGTGAAGCGCTACACGACTTGCGCACGTGAATATAGATACTGACTGGCTACAGACATCCCTAAGGATGTGGCGACACAGGAGATAAGAGATGTAAGCGAGATGGTGTCTGTATGCGCAATTCCGCTCATGTTGCTCCAGCTTCTACAGAAATACGGAGATCTGACCGAATTCAAGCTCAAACCTGGACATTGTATGTAAATTGCAGCGCTCATCAGAATCACTCATCTATATCTTTGTACAGCATACTGTTTTGTGGAGTACGAGTCGAAGGAGGTCGGCGGTTGCCCTTGACACTGCATTTTGCTGAGCTCACACCATTTGACAGGATGCTAAGACGGTGTTGGAAACCTTTTCTCAATACAATTTCCTGGGGCACAGTACGGCATAGCGTGTACTGTAGCGAAATCGCTCATAGCTCCCTCGCAGATGTCACCGTAGAATACGCGCACGAAGCGCGTAAAACCGTCTCTTTAGCATCGGACAAGGCTACCAAAAAGAAGAAATCACATCGAGCACGCGCCGCGGAGTCGTCAAGGTTGTATCATGTTCATTTCCAGGATGCGACTAGCTCACCACACCTCTAAAGAAATGGCACCCACTTTCGTATTGTCGTTTCGGGAATTCCTCGCCACATTTGTTGGCAGCAGCTCAAAGACTTCGGCCGGCTTTCAGGAAGACCTATTGTCTACTGTGATCTGGAAAGGGGACGAAATGGCAGAGGGTACGCTAGTAATCTCTGCTCTGGGAATTTGCTGCTAGAAGTATCCATAGATTCATGGAATTCACGACCGCAAGAGATGCTGAAGTCGCCGTTCGAAAGTTGAATGGCAGAGTTCTAGGTGACACTGGCAGCCGGGTGTCGGTGTTTCTTCCCAAAGACGAAGTAGAAGGCAGCTTGAATTCTTCCCTTCAACGTCTGACCCCGCCAACAGATGCTACAGCATTCATCATCAGCGGACGAGCATTTGAGGACACGCCCCTCTTCTCCGCCACGCTTTGAGGACTTGAGCAACAGTCGTGACTATGGTCGGCGCTCACGCTCTCGATCTCCGGAGCGCGCATCGACGCGCTATAGCCACCTGTCTTCTCAGCCATCTTTCTCTTGTTCCGATACCACGCGGCCATATTCGCCTGAACGCCTTCGGGTTGATGATCCCTACAATCCATCAGACTCTCAGTATGAACGTGGCTATTTGCTGCCACCGAGTTCGTATCGCTACGACGACAAGGAATACTACATGAAAGAATCGCAGCCTACGACCTCCGTCTACGATTACGACAAGCAATACTTCTACTCTCGCTACGGAGAGAATTATCAGGAACACCTCGCAGATTATTACCGACGACAACAACCAGAAGCTTACAGCCGATATGATTACTACTAAAGTTTTGACGCATACTTTCTTTTTGTGAGTCGGCAATCCATCTGTTCTCACACACTTCGGCGCTCATCCATGACATTGAGATAAACCAGCACGCACGGACTTTCATCTCCTTCCCAACTCGCATCAGGAAATCACCTCGGAACAGCATATTCTCTCACTCCTTCACGAATCAGCACAGGACCCTCATCGCATGATTGCATTATAGTACATTCCCTCTTATAATCCATCGCAATGTCTGCGAATCAGAAACCCTTACGTATCGTATTCTCACCACTGGAAGCATTGCGCTCATTACATGCACTGAATACATCTCTTCGACCTGGTTTACGCTCGGCGATCAAACGAAATCCGACCACCGAGAGCTCCGTCATAAATCAGTCTATGGACATCGTGCGCCCTTGATATGATTATGGCATGGATAGAGACTGGAAAAGATTAGGCATTGTGACCAGGCCTGTTGACCCCGCAATCTGACTCAGTCAATAATATGAGAAGGACCCGAGTCTGCCTTGCAACTCTACCACCAAGTACCAAGTACCACACCCTCAGACCGTGAAGAATGATCACCCTTTTCGATATACCGTCGTCGCGCAATGACTCCTTCTCCCCGAGCAACAACACTTGGAAAGTCAGGTAATCTGGCTGCCCATATATTGATCTGTATCCGCATGAATGACAATGAGTCTGCAGATACGCCTTGAACTACAAGGGCCTTCCGTATACGACTACTTGGATCGAGTACCCCGATATCAAAGCACTCTATTCCACCCTTGCTCTTCTTCCTACACCAAATGCTCCCTACTATAGCCTGCCTGTGATACGCGACGACTCCACGAACACAATAGTGGCCGAATCACAAGCCATAGCACATTACCTTGACAAGATTTACCCATCTACGCCGCGTCTCTTTCCCCTGGGCCTAGAATCATACGCCCTTCACGCCGCCTTCCGCGACGCCTTTGAGTCATCCCTCCCCAGCCTCTGGCAGTTCGCATTCCCCTCGATGCATGCCATCCTCAACCCTCGCAGTCAGGCCCACTTCCGACAAGCTAAGGAGAAACTTCTTGGGAAGACCCTCGAGGAAGCGACGCTCACTGGGGAGGATCGGAAGCGGGAGTGGGCAAAGCTCAGAAGGGAGTACGCCGCTGTCGATGCCTGGATTGGGAACAGGAAGTTTGTTGTGGGTGATCAGCTATCATTTGCGGACATGGAAATTGGAGCGTTCGTGCTGTGGGTGCGAACGTTGCTTGGCAGGGAGAGTGAGGAGTGGATGGATCTTCAGACGTGGAACGGAGGACGATGGGCGGCGCTGATGCATGAGCTGGCAAAATACGAAGAGGTGAAGGTTTGAGAGTGGGATCAATGGACACACATTACGGCCGGTCAACTGTTACCTTTGCTCGCGGGGTGACTGACTTGATCTTCCTTTGGTCTGCCAAAGTATATTAGCATGTAACAGTCACTGACCCAATCAGACATGTAATGCTACGCGTTTTCGCTTCTTCCCTTCGGAAATTCTGGCACGTATCTTCTCCTCATCCATATCCTCCTCCTCAAAGAACCGTACGTTCCTTTCATTGTCGTTCTGCCGACGCAGATGCTGTAATGCGGCCATGTTGTACGCAATGACATTCTTCTGGCGGCGCAGAGCGTGTCGCAGATGCTTCCTGAGTGGTATGAGTGCTGTTCTCATGATGCGATTCGCCACGATCTGGTGGTGATGCGTCCGTAACAGGAAAAACAGTATTCTCGAGACTAGGAGGATGTTCCATTCCTGGAAGAAATCAACAGATGTACGCAATGCGACTTCAAACACACGTACCTTCTGAGCCCATATGTTGAGGTAATTCATCAACGAGACGACCTTGCCGAAGGGTAAAACAAGAAGCGCATCGTGTAGAGACGTGCTTCGCACTTTCTCCACAACCCGCAAAACGTACGCCTCCGGCTCCAGATCATACGCTGCTAGAACGGGATTACGCGGAGGCGGTTGCAGTCGAATACCGTCGTCGCCTGTCCGAGCTATAGACTCGTCGTACTCCGCAAAGATCCTGCGCTCCTCATCGGCAAGAGAAAGAGCCTCCATGATCCGTTCTCCGTCCATCAAAGTTTCTGCAGTTTGCTTCGATACAGCAGTGGTCTCAGCCTTGTCGGCGGCTTCATCGCCGTCAATCTGGCGATTGAGACCATCTGCAATATCATGCTCGTATAATTGTTCGAGTTCTCGTTCGCGTTCTTCCTCTAAGAATAGCTTTCGAGGGCTCGTAAGTCAGACAAAACTTGTAAAAGTGATAAGTCGACAAACCGGTTCCTCTAGCTTCTCCCAGACACGAATGGATTTGTCATGCGAGCCAGTCACCACGAAATTACCGTGGTGACTGACCGCGAGGGCCCACACCTCTCGGTGGTGCCCTTCCAGCTTCTGGATGTTCTCAAACTGATGGTTCCATGAGCGACTTGGCATCATCGTAAAAAAATTCAGCAAACTTTGTCTCCATCCCAGTACTTCAACATACTGTCCTTGCCAACAGTCCAAAAGTAATGGGACTGGTGCTCAAAGGCGACCTGCATTACGCTTTCGTCGTGGGCGAATATCGATTTGTGGCAGTCTCCAAAATCAAGGCCCCATATCTTCACGTTCTTGTCGGCCGAGCAAGTGACGATCAACTTCGAATCGTGCGAAATGTCCATCGAGAGAACGGGTAACTAGCACGTACGACATCAGTTCATGTCTTCCCGGATCGGTGCTGGACCGATTATACCTTATGTCCGTATAGAGAAAGGAAGAATTTGAGCGTGTCTTGATAAAACACTTTGACAGTCGAATCCAGAAGGGAGACAGCGAGAAGTTTGCCATTGGGGCTGTATCTCACAGCAAGGACATCATCGGTCATTTTGAGCGTCCTGATGTGCGTTAACGTTAACCCTTGACCATTCTGAGCCTAAGAACAGGATATTGAGTTCACTTCGTGAGTAGAAGTTGTGATGACTCACGTTGCCTTCAGAAGGCGCCTTCTTACCGAACTCCCAGAACTTGACGTCCTTGTCTGCACTGCCGCTGACCATAGCGTTTCCATCTGCGCGTACATGCAAAGACCAGACTGCGCCAGTATGCGCGCGTATGGTGTCTATCAACGCGGACGCAGCAACGTCGTATATGAGTATTTCGCCGCTTTTGGTTCCAACAGCAAGCTGCACAGACATGAGTTACTGAAAACATCGAGTATGGAATAATGACAGACATGTCGGTCGCCGGGGAGAAAGGTGCTACATATGGCGTGTCCGCATTCCATGGTCCGTATACACGATGTGGTCTTCATGTTCCAAATTTTCACGGCACCTGAGTTAGGGTGAGCTGGATCGAAGCTTTTGAAAAGCATGGCAGATATACCATTCGATGCAGATGCCAACAATTGATCGTCGGATGTCAAGGATAACGACCTGATGTCTGTCCTGTGTCCGGGAAGATCCACAGAGAACAAACGGCTCGCTTCAAGGGGCGCGTCTTTTGTTTTGGAAGGAGCAGGAATGTTGTAGACTTCCACCGCGTTGGAGGCTAGACCCATGAGAATCTACAGGTCAAGCTAAGTAACACAGAAGCAACCCCCAAGAGCTGGAACGCGTACCTGTACACCGCCTTTGACTGAAGGCGAATCTATGGCGAAGTCGAATGATCGTATTTTGGCGTTGACGCGAATGACGACGTGTGGCGTGAAAAGGTCGACTAGTTTGATCTCACCATCGTCCTCCTCCTCAACGCCAGGGACAGCATCCTTTCCCAGTTTGTCCTTCTTTTCCTTGGCGCGTTTCTTCCGTCGAGCCTGCTTTTTGAGAACCTCCTCCTCGGTGCGCACACGGAAGACTTCCACTGAGCGGTCGTGGGACTGAACGGCGACATAGGACTCGGTTGGGTGGAAACTGATTTGAGCCACGCGTTGAGTGGAGGCAAGGGGCAGAATTGAGTATGGGGTGATAAGTTTAGAGACCTAAAGAGGCTGTTAGTGTGATTCAAATAGGAAGTTGAAGTATGTGCCTCTCCCGTCTCGGTCTCCTTTAAGCCTTCCAGAAGCGTGTCGTGGTCAATCTTCCACGCCTTGACTTCTCCTTCGCCGCTACCAGTGAACAGTAATTCTTGCTGGGGATCCACATCCATGGCCCACACATCGGAGCGATGAGCGACAACAGTCTGGATACAGTGCTGAGTAGACAGATCCCAAACTTTCATGAATGTATCTTTTGAAACAGTGACCAAGAATCCAGCGAGAGAAGCATTGGACGTGGAGGGATATTTTTCTGAGGGCCTCAAAAAGCGGATGGCCGTTATTTGATCGCGATGTCCGCGAAGTCTGAAGAGGAATCAAAGACGGCAAAGACCATACACGGTGTGCTGACCTGAATAAGCCTGCTTCGGCTGTGACATCCCAGAGAATGAGATCGGTGTCCTGCGAGCCCGATGCAAGCCGGGTTCCCTGGTCGTCAAAGGCCAGGATAGACACCGATTTTTTGTGGCCGTTGAATGTCGCGATGACCGAGCCGTCCGTCGAGTTCCAGAGTCGGATAGAGCCGTCTGCGTATCCGACCGCGAAGACATTGGCCTGAGGTGAGCGGGCAATGTAGGTGACCTCTGCCCGATGTCCCGTTTCGTGCCACATTGCAATCTGAGAGGAAATCAGCTTGTTTTGTTAGCAAAGAGAAAGAGAAGTACCATTTGGCCTTTTTTGACATCCCAAACGAGTATATCCTCCAGGGCGGGGACATAGGCCAGCTTGCCATCGTAGACGGCGTTCGAGGAAGCGCTGCAAATCAAGCCAAATGCCTGCGTCGGGCCATGGCGCAGGTAGCTCTGGACCATGATGGTCGTGCTAAAGCAACTAATTTTCGAATTTCAAAATTTCGCGTCAGAGCACGTGATTCCGTTTTTGCTCTTCCTTCCACCATGGTAGGATCGCCGTCCAGATGGCCCGAAACTCTACTGAAATGATCACAGTTACGACGACAAATACGTGAACGTCGGTCTTATGTGTACCAAAAGTCGCTCGAGGCGCAGGAGCGGCAGACGTACGAGCGGAAACAGGTCCTCAAGGATGCTCTAGGCTCGGGAAAGGCGCTGCCAACGGAGATGAGGAAGGACGCAAAACGGCTGGGAAAGGAGTTGGAATTTGACGAGGCGCAGACAGGTGCGCTTCCCCCATCTGAAGTCAACACATTCACTCAGTCGACCTTCAACGCAGATCCAAGTACTCACATTGACAATGAATACTCGCGGGCAGGCGTCTCGGATCCCAAAATCGTCATCACCACCTCACGAGATCCCTCATCCAAACTCCTCCAATTCTCAAAGGTATAACCAACCAGACGCACGTCTAACCCTTGCTCAATTCCAAAAAGGAAATGCGTCTCGTCTTTCCGAATTCACATCGTATAAATCGCGGAAACTACGTCGTCAAAGAGCTCGCTGATGCATGTCGAGCCAACGACGTCACGGATCTGATTGTTCTGCATGAGCACAGAGGAAAGCCAGGTATGTCCTTCGTTCCACCCTCCAGTACGTCTCTGAAAGGTACATAGACGCAATGATTGTCTCACATTTCCCTCACGGACCGACCGTCTATTTTACCCTCAGCAATGTCAATCTTCGACATGACATTGCAACCTATCAAAATTCCACCGTTTCCGAGCAATATCCACACCTTATATTCGAGAACTTCTCCTCAAAACTCGGTGAACGAGTACAGGACGTTCTCAAGCACCTCTTCCCTGTACCCAAGGAAGACAGCAAACGCGTGATGACCTTTGCGAATGAAGATGACTTTATATCTTTCCGGTACGGTTTTTCCAGTCTCAGCTACCAGTACTAATCTCGTGTAGACACCATGTATTCGTCAAAGCTCATCGACAAGTCCAGCTAGCCGAGGTCGGACCGCGATTCGAGATGAAACGTAGGTTTCTATCTATGACTTGTCCAAACCTCCTGGATTCACGCTCTCACATATAGCTTACGAGATACGACAAGGGACGCTAGAACAGACACAAGCTGAGCGTGAATGGGTTCTGGCTCACTATTCTCGTACAGCGAAGAAACGTAGTGTTCTTTCTACTCCTTCGGGGCTCGGACCCGCGAAAAAGGTCAAGCGATGAGGAACTCGACTGAACCTAGACGATCTTTCTGCCGAGAGGTGGCATAGAGGGTGTCGATGGTCGGATGTAGAAAGCGAACCTGGATGGTCATCTTTAAGTTGATTGAGAGAGTCAAGCTATATACTTACATCCACGGGAGTCTATGACTGTAGCAGTACTCGCAATGTAACAGACAAGTTGATGTCGGTGCATACAATCATGGAGAACTGCCTATCGATTACCATGAATTTCACACAGCCCAACTCAACTCGTCTTCACTCAGATGCAAATATCGGCGTGGTGGTTACTGTATTTGCTAAAGCAAGCCTATCCTAGATACAACATTATATACCGCAGTCTTGATCTTATTTTACAATGACAGACCGTAACCGAAGTTTATGGACTACGGCAATCTGAAGGCCCCCATACATGAAGTCAGCATACTCAACGTTCCCGCCAAGAGTGACACTATCAAAGGGAGGCGGAGGTGCAGGTGCCGGAGTCGCTTGTGCGCGCGGTTCCCTGCCGTAGAACGCGAGCATCATGCTCGGGTCCATCGTCTCCGATCCCGCGTCCGAGGTCATCAGTCTTGCTTCGTAGTTGGCTAGTTCTCGCTCGTATGAAGTTCGAGCTGTATATCCAGCCGAAAGCATCTGGTACATCTTGTTCAACCACGGGCCAAACAACTCAAAGCCCGGCGACACAGCTTGGAAGTTAGGCATCCGGTTGAAGAATGCTAGCTTAAGATCGCCAATCTCGTCCCATGACTTGGTGTGTTCGAACCAATTGTTCATGTTGACGATGGGACAATCAGCCCTCTTGAGAAAACGGTTCGAAGGAAAGGCAGGAGGATTCTGGTGTGTGTTGGGTTTCTTCGTGGGAGCAGTATTGGGCTGGATACCCTTGTCGAGGAAGGACCGGAACGACATGCCAAGTATGACGAAGAAAAAGGACTCCAAGTCGTAACGGTAGACATGTTTGGAAGGTCGGACGCATTCTTGGGGTGGGCTCAGGAGATCTACGGCCATATATGGAGGAGTCCCAGTGCGCTGAAGTGAAGTGATTGACGCTCCACGTTTGAGATCTGCGAGGAATGACGACAAGTCGAAGTCGTTGAGGACGCCGCAGAGACGATTGTCTTTGTCGTAGCGGTACATGATGTTGCTCAGACTGATATCTCGGTGGAGAATCTCGGGGCAATCATACAGCCATTTGTGACCTGTGCAACCGAATGATCAAAACATGAAGTAGACAACGGACTGAGAGACGCACACTGCATAACATCCAAAATGACTTGAGCGACCTCCTTGCCTGTCGGAAGACTTTGGATAGGAAACAACAATTCTTGAACAGTGATACGAAGAGGCCGCCTTTCATAGGGGAACGTCTGGCCGTCGGCACAGGTCGCACCAAGGATGAGTTTAGCCACGCGCCTCTCCGTCGAGTCTTCGCCGGGGAAATGGTCCTCTGAGTGAAGAAGATTGGGCAGGTGATCCAGTACCCAATGTCGTTGACCAGGTTTCGCCTCGGCCTCGGCCGCTGCGATAGCGGCCTTGAGCAAGTCGTGTTCGGATGTGCGATTCTCGCCTGGCCAGCTGACTTTGATAACCAGCCACTTGTCAGGCCACTTGTCCGAAGTCGCGTGAAGGATGGCACTCGAACGCCCGATGATGCCCGGCTCCCGGGAGATGATACGCCCTAGAGTGATCACGAATTCCTGGCCCGGATGACGGCGATTCATCGTGAGGGCCATACCACAGAAAACAGCATCATGGTCCCCAGGGCCAAGTGGCTTTCCTTCTCCGATGTTCGTTTGATTGGTGTAGTGGTCAAAAGCTTTGAGAAACTCGGCGTTCTGGTCGATGATGTCGAGAAGCCCTCGTTGGTGCAACGTGAGGCGCTGAGAGCCGAGTAGAATACCGACGTATTTTTCCAGATCGGCCTCTTCCTTGAGAGAAATGGCGTTCGAAATCATGATGGTGCTGTGGTTGTAATATTGGAGTTGGATGCGTTCGCGGTCGACCAACGTTACTGTGCAGTCGGCACGCATGGCGGGGACAGAAAGCTGCTCGGAAGCGTATCGAGCTGTCTGTAAACTGGTCTCGACCATTTTTGCTGGTTGTTGCGAAACCTTTGTGTCCTCAAAAATCGCGGGGAGCGGATGGTCGACACCGTCAGACACAACGTTACTATGCGCCGAGCGAGACCGTTTGGACGACGATGTAGAATAGGCGCTGTCTGCCTTCCTCTTCTGACCAGATGATGCTTTGAGTGGGCCTGGAGGGCGATGGGTCTCTCTCGGGTCTTTACCTATTGAAAGGGTCAGGACTCTAGTCGACAATCTAAGGCACGATCAACTCACCATTGCGCAGGATGCATACACAATCTCGTCCATCATACAGCGCTGTGCGCGTGTGTTTCACTTCCGGCAGGTGGACGGTCATGATCCACGCGAATCCAAAAGTAGGGAGGGATTCGTCCTTTCCTTTCACAGCATCCAGATGCTGGAGTGATCCATTGCATAGACCCTCGTAGACTTGTTCAAGGTCGGGGCTAAGGCAGGCGACATTAAACAGACCGCCGAAAAGTCTCTTGGAGTCGCTCCTGTAGAAACGGAGCTGCTCGCCCGGTTTGTAATCTTGTTGATCCTCGATGATGTCCAACACGAGGTTATTCAAGTCCGCGAGAGGTTTGTACAGGCCGTCTTCCTGGAGATCGAGTGTGCCACACAGCTGGAGGTAATCCCTCAGCTGGGCCTTGAACCGGTCATTTCGAACGACACGAGTGATAGCAGTTTTGTGAACAACTCGCCAGTCCTTCGGAAGATGAAGGACTGTAACCATGAAGTCCTCGCTGTCAACAAAGACGCGGTAGCGTTTCAAGTCGCGTAGGAGGTATTTTCCATCCATCATGTCCGTCCTCTGTGTTGAATGAGAAAGTAGCGCGTTGTGGACCGATTTGGAGAACAATGGCGATCGAAAGCAAGTTGCAACACGTGGGCGTGGGTTGAGTTGGGCTCTGTTGGCCTCTTGCCTTTTCTAGAGAGACTCAGCCCTGTCTGAGAGACAGGCCCGCGACGGACCGCACTGAATTGCTGGCCGTACATAGTGTGCGTACAACCAGTATCGTAGATACTACACAATGTGCAACTACCTTACTCTAAAGTGCTTTCTGACACTCTGTATCATGACTGACTTCGATCGGTCTTCAGACTAGACTGTAGCGGATAAGCACTTACCAAATATAGACTTGCCTTCGACCAGAATGTCTGCTCCCTCCTTCGCCCCAATTGCGGCCCCATTACCTGCTGGATGGACAGAACATCTTGGTGCACAGTTTCTTGATAATATACGCCCAACATACTAAGAAACTGCTAGGTCCTACGGGCGTCAAATACTACTTCAACGGAACTACCCAGGAATCCACCTACATTCGCCCTCTCCCACCACCACCGACAGCCACAAAAGTCAAGAAAGAGAAGCCATCGACAAAGACGCCCATACCCGGCACAGACTGGCTTCGCGTCAGAACGAATGAAGGCAACACATTCTACTTCCACCCTGCCAGCAAGGTCAGCAAATGGACCGTACCGCCGGAAATCAAAGAGGCAGTGGAGGCGTTCGAACAGGAAGAAAAGGCAAAGCTGGCACGCCCGCCAGTTGATCCCGCAGAACAGGAGCGCAAACGCGAAGTTGAGCGGGTCAAGGCGGAGGTCGAGGCGATGGTGAAGCGCAAGGCAGACGATGGGAATTCGGTCGATTCGCGGGCGTCGAAGAAAGCAAAGGTGGAGGTCGAGCCTGAGGAGGACTCGGAATCGAGCGATGAAGACGGGCCTGAAGAGGATTGGGAGAAGGAGGCCGCAGAACAGTTGGCGGCAGAGGCCAAGGAGGCGGAGGAACAGAAGCGCGCCGAAGAAGAGGCCAGAAAAATACAGGCCAAAGTCGACGAGGAGGTGGCGAAGCGGCAGATGACGGCTCTCAACATACCAGATCGCGTCGACCTCTCCATAGACGAGGCTAAAGCGTTGTTCAAGGTACGTTCATGCTTCATGCTTTGCTGGTCACAGGTGCTTACACTTGCATAGACATTACTTCGAGAAAAAGATATAAATCCCTTGCATCCCTGGGACAAATGTCTTCCTCTGTTCGTCTCTGACCCTCGTTATGTTCTCCTACCATCCGTCACAGCACGACGCGACGCATTTGACGAGTATTGTCGAGAACGCGCCCGTGAACTACGTGCCCAAAACACAAAGAAAGAGAAGGAGGCTGCCGATCCCAAGGTCGATTTCGAACGGTTACTCAGCTCAGAAGTCACCAGCACTCGCCAATCCTGGACTGACTTCCGTCGAACGTGGAAAAAGGATCGGCGGTTCTATGGATGGGGTCGCGATGACCGGGAACGAGAAAAATGGTTCCGAGATTTCCTCAAGGAGCTCGGAGAGAGTAAGTGTTCATAGCGCGTCTCACATGTTCGTGTTCTTACAGTTGTCTCTTCCACCAGAGAAACGGGCTGCTTCAAAGAAAGCTGAAGCAGACTTCTTCACGTTGCTTAAGGAATCGAAGATATCTCTTGACTCTGAATGGAAAGACGTCAGCCATTCGAACTGTTGAAGTCGCCAGTACTCACGCTACTTACAGGCAAAACGATCCGTCAATAGTCGAGATCCTCGTTACGATTCTGTTGGGTCTTCTTCCTTGCGGGAAGAGCTGTTCAAGACATTCAAGAAAGCCCAACTTGGTGATGTGGAGATGACAGACTTGTCATCGACGGAAGCGTCAAACAAGCCTTCTGTACATACGGAATCAGCCTCAGAACGAAAGGCAAGAGCCCTGAAAGAGCGCGAAGACAAGGTCAAAGTTGAGCGCTCTCGTATGGAAGCGAGCATAGATCGATCGAGGAACGAGCTCAACAAGGAAGAAGATGAGCGAGAGTTCAAGTAAGTGATGCGAACCTTTGTCAACGTTTTCTGATTCGTACGCTTCCGCAGGACGCTGTTGACGGATGCCATTCGGGAGCCACAGGTACGGCACTTTGCATACAAGGACTGTGCTTAACTGTCCAACAATCTAGCTCACATGGGACGAGGCTCTACCGCAACTACAAACGGATCCTCGGTTCACCAACTCCAGGTTACCGATGAACCAGCAGCTGCACTTGTTCCACTCACATATAGGCCACTTGAGGGAGCGCCACATCATGGGGATGTATACATTATTTGAGTCGTACGCACCAACATTGGCAACCAAATTCGATTCCCTGCCCCTCGACTCGTTATTGGCGTCACTGCCAGTGACGAAATTGGGATATGGATCGCGACAGCTGGCACAGGAGTTCGACAAATGGCAGCGCGAACGGACGACGAACGCCAGGAGCGCGTTTGATGAGATGCTGACGGAGAACGCGTTTGTTGAGTTCTGGGGTAGGCTAGGTAAGATTGGTGGTGAGGGTGTTGATGGAGGCGTCAAAGCGGACGACCTAGGAGAGGACGAAGGCGAAGGTGGTGGTGGCAAAGTAGACATGAAAGCTCTAGCGAAGAATGTCGACGTTGGAGAGATGGAGAAGGTCCTCAAGGTGAGTTCTGGGTATCATCATGGCTTCGGCCTGATCTCACCTCACGCGTGCAGAATGACAAGAGGTACATCATGTTTGAGCATATACCCGAGCAGAGGGAGCAGTGGATACGGGTGCGTACCAGTCAACAGCAAGGCTTCCTATTAATGTACTGATTTCCTTGTTCAGGATTACCTTGGGAGCCTCTCTGCGCCCAAGTTGTCTGTACATCTTAACCTGTAGTACGAATGCATATCAGTATCCTACTAGTACTCAGTATACAGAGAGCCCCGGTCCGGGGCACAAGCCGACGCGAGTGTCGGGAAGGTGCGAAGAGGTGACGTGTCCGCGTCGTGTCAACTTGGTGATCGGAAGCAATCACGAGGCCATCTTGAGCGGTATAATTACCTTGTCGCCTGGTCACTCTACCAAGTTTCGCGCTACCATGCGTCTCCTTCCACCCATTCTTTTATCTTTATCCCTTCTTTCTTCCTTTGTCGGCGCCGACGAGACCGTTCTCAAGGAGAGGCACGACTACCAGGTATCAATTACTTGCCTGTGTGCAAGTTTGATTTAGTATTGACTGAGTCCCGTTCCAGAGCGATGTTGCTCGCCTCAGGAAGATTGTGATAAACAGGTCAGCCACTCTGTACGAGTTTCTCGCTCACAACTGACATGTTCGTTAGTCTGTATTCGCACAAGTCAGTGATTGTGTTGCTCTACGACACGATCGAAGTGTTGAACGTGCTGTAGAGAGGTCTTCCTTCGCGAACTGATCTCCAACGCCAACGACGCTCTTGAAAAGCTCCGTCTCACCTCCCTCACCGACAAGACCGTGTGGGACGGCAGCGACAACCTCAACATCACCATCAAGGCTGTCAGGAACGAGGATGGGCCTGGCGGCGCCCTCGTCATTACTGGTGCGCGTCTGCCCTGCCATTTCCTCTCCTTACTTACCGCTGAGCAGATACCGGCATTGGAATGACCCCTGAAGAACTGAAAAAGAATCTGGGAACGCTGGCAAAATCTGGAACGACCGAGTTCCTCTCGCAAGTTGAAGGGCAGGAGTCCTCGAGCACTGGCAACCTCATCGGCGCTTTCGGTCTTGGCTTCTACAGCAGTTTTCTTGTCGCAGATCGCGTAGAGGTCGCGTCGCTCTCTCCTCCCTCGGAGGCCTACCCCGAACCAGTACAACACGTCTTCGCATCGTCCGCTGATGAAAGCGCGTTTGATGTGTACCCTGATCCTCGAGGAAACACCCTTGGTCGCGGAACGGAAATCACTCTTTACCTCAAGGATGACGCCCTGCAGTACTTGAGTACTGAGCAATTACAAGCTCTAGTGTAAGCCGGAAACAATTCATAGTAAACTCGGAGCTTATAGTTCGACAGCGCCAAGCACTCATCGTTCTCATCCTCTTTCCCGATCTATATGTGGACACAACGGACTGAAGAAGTCCCTGAGGAGATTGAAGAACCGGTCGAGGCGGAGGTTGAGGAGACACCTATCGCTGACGCCGCCGTGGAATCAGAGGAAACACCCGCTGTCGATACTGAGGATAAGTCCGAGGTCGTGGATGAGGAAGAAGGGATCGTAGAAGACGTTGTCGACGAGGAGGAAGAGGCGAAGGAGGAGCCCGTTCCTGAACCACCCAAAATGAAGACAGTCGTTATCCAAGAGTGGAAACAGCTCAACGCGCAGGCTCCTTTGTGGGCTCGGTAAGCATCTGTATCCAAGCTTTGCGTACCTCCCTCTTATCGTTCTTAGTGACCCCAAGACCATCGATGACGAGGAGTACCAGGCCTTCTACAAGGCCACCTTCAAGGAAAGCGCTGACCCTCTTGCATGGCATCACTTCTCTGGAGACTCTGGCTCGGGTGTCTCGTTCAAGGCTATCATTTTCGTGCCGCCTAAATTGGACGAGATGTACTGGCAGCAACCATTGCTGTCCAAGGCCAAAGACATCAGACTCATGGTGAAGAAGGTCTTCATTACAAACGACTTCGGCGAAGATGCCCTGCCCAAGTGGGCCAGCTGGATCAAAGTAGTCATTGATGGTAAACGATTTTCTGGCTTGCTTGCTTCGCCATAAGAATCTGACCATCATTCCGAAGCCGAGGACCTCCCTCTGAACGTCTCCCGTGAAACTCTACAGAATAACGCGTTTTTGCGTCAGCTTAAGCAGATTATTCTCAAGCGCATCATCCAACTCTTCGCCCGCCTTGCCGAGGAAGAGCCTGAAAAGTTTGCCGAGGTTCAAAAGGTCTACGGTACCGTTCTCAAGCTTGCTGCCGTCGAGGATACGAAGAACCGCGACAAGCTCCTTGCCTTGACCCGGTTTACTACCAACCAGCGTGAGATGACTTCTCTTGATCAGGTTGGTGTTTGTGTCTTATCAGTGGTGTATCGAGGTTGATCCTTTCACAGTACATCGAGAATAAGAAGAAGGGCCAGAAGCAGGTGCGCGTTGTTGACTATGTTTCATGCATCTTCTAGGTCCTCATCTGTCACTTCAGATCTTCTTCCTCTCCGAAATGGGCAAGGAGATAAAGGACCTTGCCAAGAGTGTCTTTGTCGAAAAATTGCACGCTCGCGGTTATGAGGTCTTGCTACTCAACGAGCCTCTGGACGAGATTCTGGTTCAGAACGTCCGCCTTTACAAGTGCGCTGAGCTTTCGTGATCTTCAAACCTTGGCTGACCTGTGTCAGGACTCTGCCCTTCCAAGATGTTGCCAAGGCTGGTCTCAAGTTTGGTGACGAGGGTATGTGTTTTGATTTGTGTATTGTAACGTCCTAACCAGCACGCGCAGATCTCGACGCAGAGGAAGAGAAGGAACAGTTGCAGGAACTAACTGAGAGGTATAAGCCTCTCTTGGAATACCTCAAGAAAGAGGCGTTTGAGTCGGTTCGGGACGGTATGGCTCTATGCTGTTTCTGCTAAGGCAGTCACTGAATGTCTGCAGTCGTTCTCTCGAACCGTCTCGTTACAAGTCCCTGCGCCGTTGTCGCTGAAGGCCATGGTTACACAGGAAACGTTCAAAGGATGATGAGTAAGACATTTTCCGTGCACATTGAACAAATTGTTGATTCTGCCTACTAGGCGCCGCAAACAAGGGTCAGAGAGACGGGGATAACTTCATGCATGAGATTGCAATGAGGGCCAAATTGCTGGAGATCAACCCCCGTTCGCCTCTAATTGAGGGACTGCTTAAGCGCGTTGAAGCCATCAACTTTGAGGAGGAGGAAGAGCTACGGGACCTTGCAGCTGAAGCTGAATTGGCGGAGGTGACGTCCATCTTGATTGATGGTGCTCTCATTCGTTCTGGCTTCGATGTCAAGGACACCAACGAGTAAGTCAACCCAGTGATCGGTGCGCTTAAACTCATCCTTGCCGGTAGCTTCTTTTCTCGGATGGACCGAGTACTGAGACGGTCGCTTGGTGTATCTGAAGATGCTCAGGCGGACAGCACGGTGAAGCCTGCTCCCCCGGTAGATCCAGAGCTCCCTGAAGAGGAAGAAGAAGATGTGTTCGGCGGAAAGGCAGGTATCCACATCCCTGACCACATGAAGGATGACGTCAGTATCTCTCTGTCTATGTCTCTGTAAGGCGCTCCTGACCATGATTGAAAACAGATTCAGATTGAAATGGAGGAAATCGACGAGTTCGGTAACGTAGTTATACCTAGCGACGGCGCTCGCGGGCACGACGAACTGTAGAGTTTGTATGTGTGTATTTATCTGGTCAATTGGACGAGAGTCAGACTCAGACGGACTGAGGAGTCGTACTGGAATTGTATCGATTCAAGTATTTAGATGAGGCGCAGGAGGCTGTCGTCTGATCGGAGCATCGGCCCGGAGGTAAGCTCTTCCCCGGAAGGCAGCTCTTCGTCTTGCCCCGTCATCACTCAAAGCCGTCGCGCGAAATATGGAGAATCCACACGCGGAGCAGCAGGCCGTTCTACTTGAGCGAATACTCAAGAACTCTGTGGGTCGATAGGGCCGCAACAGCACGTAACGCTGACAGAATCCCCAGTCCAAATGTACTGAGACCATCATGGAGTTGAATGAGTGTATAGAGGTCGGTTAACCAGCGAACTTGCGGCGCTTGAGCATTGACATCTGGCGTCAGCAAATCATTCGAGCTAACGCGTCCGTGAAGACCGCCGCTGAGCTTAGTAACAAATACAGAAAGAACGTGCAGTACAATTTGGAGGCGACCAAGAGCAAGGCATCGGTCGCTGAAGCAGATGCAGACCGCACGGCTTAGATATAATGTGTACAGTTAGAAAACATCTGGTGGATGTATGTGCTTGTATGTGTTCGAAATGTGACATCTTGATCGCGTGTTAGGAGGCTTCAAAGCTTCATCTCTTACAGCCATCATGATTTCTGTCGTCGCGCCATCTGGATACTCTAGCTCTACATGCGGCTACTGCTCCCCATCTGGCGAACGTAGCACGGAGGAGACATTCAGGCACTCAGCGGGCTTGCAGGCTTTCCAGCTTTCGTGTGATGTACGTTGCGAACCAAATCTAACTCGTTTCGTGGAGATTACACTATATCAACAACGAGCAGGTTTACCAGAGGATGATTGACCGCGGATGGCGCAGATCCGGTAAGGAGTGCGTTTTCACGTCCGAGCTTGTCTCGTGAAGGTACACATAGGTCAATGGAATTACAAGCCCGACTTGGAACGGTCCTGCTGTCCTCACTACACGATCAAGTGTGTATCCGGCGGCCCTGCCAGAATACTAGTCTTGATCGTTTTGACCCCATAGATTAGACGCGCTCGCGTTCAGCCCATCAAAGAGCCACAGAAAACTACTTAGCAGGTATCTCAAGATGGTCATTCCACCTCTATGATGATCTATATGATGACGCGTAATCAGGTGGAATCGCTATGTGAGGTGCGGCGTGCCAGTGAGCGAAGATCAGATGCCAGTGGACATTTGCCCATCCAAGTAGGCCCATACCTTGAGGCTATGTTCGGACAACTCATCTTGTCTACGCAAGACAAGTCTCTAAGATGGAGGCACAGTCGCAGAATTTTGTCTGGCCAGCTGGGGTTCATTACCCTGAACATGGTTTCTCAGTTAATGAAGTGTTCTCTCAAGACTTCGAGGTATGTAGCGATGAGCTACCATCAATTTAGTACCGGCTGACGATCTTTCACCGTGAGGTCGAGCTCGAGCCGTCCTCTTACACTACGGAGAAATATGACCTCTACGAGAGATATCAAGAAAGTATACATAACGACAAAAATAACACTCCTCAGGGTTTCAAACGCTTTCTGGTAAACTCTCCGTTGAAAGTATGTACGACTTCGGCTCTTCAGGCCTGCTCTAGATGTCCTCTACAGCCCGAACCTATACCTTACCCTTCTTCCCGCCCAAAGTCTCTGCCCGAAAACTTCGGGTCCTATCACCAGCTATACCGCCTGAACGGGCAACTCATCGCCATGTCCGTAATTGACATATGTACACGGTATAGTGACTCCATACAGAAAAGCATGCTGACTGCAATCTAGTACCGACGTGTGTCTCAAGCGTATACTTCATTTATGATAAAAGATGGGAGAAATACTCTTTCGGGAAGGTTCGTGGTTCCTTTCAAGACTGGAAGGTAAGCTCTGAGTTTTCTAGCTGAGCGTTCTTCGGGAAACCTCCTTGGCCCGCGAAATACACGACGCAGGTGTCAGCACAATGACCTCTCTATATCTAGGTTAGCTCCCGGGCACTTCGTGTGTGTACGAGTAATGATATGATCACAGGATTCTACATTCATTCGTGTCAGAAAATGAGATATAAGGGAGAGTTCTCACCCTCTTACCTTGCTGATCCTGTAGGTAGCCGGTCTCTTACTCGTATCATAATTCCTCATCCCCTGACTAACACAGGTCACCTTTGAATGGTACCCACTCCAACAGTGCAGTGCTCTCCTCGAGAAGAACAGATACGCATGCTTTTCGAGCCCTGATAACTGCATCAACGAGTCGGCTCCTACAGACGGTGAGTCCCGTCCCGTTCTCTTGGTCATGCACTGTAACAAAGCCTACAAACCAGCCGAACTGGAGGTACCAGAACCTAATCTGTCAGTGGCACTGCAAGTCGGGACTATCAATGTCATCGACGATATACAGAACGGAAGAGTAACTGTCAAGGATGAGACGGTCAGGGTCTTTGCTCGGCTTGAAGCAGCGTCTTCTCATAGGTCTCCCACTTCCAGGTTTCGGACTCTTGGCTCTCGGACACGTCACATCGAGAATTGTTATATTGCTTGGATGCTCTTGGTGTTGAGCTGTCGAAGGAATTGTACTTCTACATGTGAGGTGCTGAGCGTTTTGGGCTCCAATGCATGCAATCACAGTTCTACACTTCACGAATCTATCCAGGCATTATAGGACTCTGCAATTGATTGCCACCTCACGATGTGATGTACGTGTCGAGGAGAAAGTACGAGACGCTTCCGCCCAACTGTTGGCAGTGATTTGTCAGCTGAGGCGGGCGAAGCACCAGATAGAAGCCGCTCTTCATTGCTCTTTTTTTTTTTTTTTTTTTTTTGGTTGAAGCGTTTATTGGTTCAAAGTGATAATGTACTGCCGTACCCGACCTGGTCGTCCACTGTGAGCCCGCTTGTTACTTAGAGGAATCTCGACCTCTCTTTCCGAACATACCCCGAGGAAATGCTGTTACGCACTGAGTGTGGGACTCGAACCCGCAGCACCTTACCCTTCTACTTCCCACCGCTCCCCCGATAAATATCATACTCATAGAATCATAGCATACCATACCCCTCTTCTCATCCTTATCCGTTCTGATGCTGCGTGGCGTGCCTTTCACGGCTCCATACCCACTAAAACCCCGGCCTCCCCGATCCAATTCTCGGGGAGGTTACTTTCATTTGCGATCACGCCTCGCCAGGTGTCCAAGACGACGTTTTTCTTGATCGCATGTTTTCCAAACCTGGCCTTGTTCGTTTGCGCTATGTCGATTCTCAACCGTTCATTCATTGCGGTCACGAATCGGTTCCGGATTTCTGGCAGAGTCGCTGGATCCTCCAGTTCGCCTGTAACCTCGTCGGGTATGACTCTCTGATTGCGCAGTAGCCAGATCAGGTACGCCGCCTCTATCGTTATTATCTTGTAGAGTCTTGACTCGCCGCATTTCAGCTTCCCGTCTCTGGTTCTGCGTTCGGTGAGTCCGGTGCCTAGGATTGTACCAAAGTTCGGCTTCCTGTACTGCGATTTCTTGCCTCTCCAGAGTTTTTCAACTAGTTTCCACACCTCTGCTTGTCCGTCAGCTTTGCACCTCGTGAGAATGTGGTCCATGCTCTCGATGTCCCCGCACTCAAGGCATTTCGCCCTTTCTGATCGCTCATCCGCGTACTTTAACCAGTATGGGCCCGTCTTGTATGCTCCGTGCATACACATCCAGAGGAAGTATCTGTTTTGCTTACTGAAGACCGGGTTTCTTATCGACTTCCAGATCTTCCTGTCGGTCGGAAGTTTTTCGCTGACCTCTAGTGCACCATAGCGAGCTCTATCGACGTTCACCGCTGTCGCCCTCCTGTGAATGTTTTCTTGATACTTCGGATTCGTGCTTTGCATCTTCTTTTGTCTGATCGCTTTGTAGGCCAGGCGCTGGGTCAGGGATTGGAGCTTCGCTCCCGTTAGACGGTACACGCTGGGGATCTCCATGTCGAGCTCTTCATGTGTCTCTTTCAGTGCCGCTTCACCGGCAAGTTCGTCGGCTTTTTCGTTCCCCTCTTCCCCGGCATGACCCTTGACCCATTGAAGGGTTGTTGGCGTTCTTCGCTCCCTCATTCTTGCCACCGTTACCTCTAGTAGACGGCTATTTTTCAGGCCTATGTATCCGGTGTCTTCGTTCTTCTTCAGTCTCTTTGTGAGGCCTTCAATTGCGACTCTGGAGTCGCTCCTCAACACCAAGGGTCTGTGTTCTTCCGCCTCCTCTGTTGCTTGTTTGACTGCTACAATCTCTCCAGAGTTATTCGATTGTTCTACGTCCGGGGGTATACGGGTGCTCTTGTTACGGGGGTCGTCGTCTCCGAACCATACTCCTGCTCCTGCTCTCGCGTTATCATCCCCATTGTGGATACACGAGCCGTCTGTGTAGGCTATATCGCTTTCTGGGGACACATCCCCAGGAGGTCTCCCATTCGGAGTTTCTTGGTGGGTCCTGCCTTCAGTGAATACTCGAAAGATGCCTTTGATTCCTTCGTTGTTCGTCACTCGTCTGTCGAAGATATACGTATGCGGCTCTTGTTCTCTGTTCACCACCCGCGGCGCTGACTCATAGTCTTCGGGTTGTTCACTCATGGGGTTCCATTTCTGGGGGAGACAGTTCATGAGCTCCAGTGCTTTTTTATAGCATCGTCCGGTGTGCGCACACGTCTGTCCGCCTCTCTCTCTCGTCTCACGTCGGGTTGTCTTGCACTCGTCGCATTGACATTTTCCCCGGTGTGCTCTCCTCTTGCCTCTTTGGGCAAGTACTTCGGTGTCTCCTACCGTTCTGACTTGATGTTTGGTCTGCAGACATCGGCTTTCTTTTGAGTGCAGCAGTCTTCGCATTCTCGGGTCTGCCTCCCTGTGCAGCCAAATGGGCATATCTCTCAGAGTTTCTCTGCCAAAGGCGAGTCCCTCAGCTCTCACCCCGTAGTTCTTGCCACTCTTAACCATTGCCTTCAGGTCACTGGGAAGGTTTGTCGCCTCCCATGATTGGAGGTATATGTTGACTTTTAGCTCGTTCCGGATCTGTATTCTCTCGTTCGCGTGGTGTTCAAAAATCGCGTCTGCGAAGTACGCCCACGTTGCCCTGTCTGGGCCAAAGTTTAGGTAAGATTTCAGCCACATGAGGTTCATAGCCTCATTTCTCGACTCCAGGTCAAGTATGCCGCGGCCACCTTTCTCGTTTGGGAGCCTCATCACGTCAATATTCACAGTTGGGGACTTTTCGGCCCACACAAACTTTCTTATCCTCTTGTCAATTCTCACTGTAGTTGCTTTGGGCATTCCTTGCACAAAAGCGAGGTACTGAGTCACGCCGCCCACAATAGTGGATACAACTATTTTCCTTCCCTCCATCGTGGGGTGTGGCGTCTCCCATGTCTTCAGACGTTTGTCAATGTTGTCAATGATTTTCCCCCATGGTGCTGCTGCATTCGTTTTGTTCCCCGGCCAGCCGCCTAGTACTCTGACTGCTCTGCCATCTTCGGCCAGCTTGACTTCTGCCGGGATTGGGGCGCTCGTTGGGTTCAACTGGCGTGTCTCGATAAGGTTCCTCCGGTACTCTTCAGTTCCGATTGGTATCCCCTCTGTCTTGGATATGTTGAATTTGGCACGGGATGCCGCACACCACACTTTGAGTATCTGTCTCAGTTCATCATAGCTATCATTCTCTGACAAGAACGCAGTGGTGTCGTCCGCAAAGAGCTGCGCAATCAGTCTCTCGAGACTTGGATCGCCCGGAATATCAAGGCCTTGCAGTGTGGACTGTCTTAACATTATAGCCAGTGGCTCTATTGCGATGTCGAACACTATGCAGGACAGCGGATCGCCTTGACGAACACCTCTTGTCACTTGGTATGCCCACCAAAAGGGGTTCTCTTTCGAGGCCCACCACTTCCCCGTGCCGGCTTTTCTAGCTCATCCATGTATTTTTCTTACAGGGGCACATATGACGGGTAAGTGTCAGCAGGAATCAACTTAAGCTCAGAGTATCATTTCAGATACCTGAACCGACAGAGGATTTAGTACTCTCGAGCCATGTTGAGGCGACTATTCCCCAACATGCTACGGCCCACCGCGTTGACCCAGGCGACGACTCCGGCACGGCTTCCCGTTGCCCCCCTGGTTGCTTCGTTTGAGGACTGGCACCTCGTACGGATCCGCAGCCCATGGGGACTCTCTGTCTCGCCACCAAAGTGACTAACCACACTGCTACAACGTAACAGGCTGAGGGTGTCCTACGACCCGCCGGTCTCGGATGGTTTTGATAAGCAGTTCCCCCCAATTATGTTCGCCTATCCCAGAAGGGACCCTGCCAGGATTTGGCAAAGGACAGTTTAAAGGTCGTGTCCAGGACCGGCCAGTGAGCCTTGACTGATTTGTCAAATGCGAACCTCCTTTACTAAGGGAGGGCTACACAGCCGAGTTTAACGTCTTGACGGACGCAGAGCGCACTGTTCCCAGCATTACTCCCCCAATCCAGAGCCAGAGGGGACTCCTGAGTTTAACGTCTAGCCCCGACCACCGAGGCAAGCAGGTATCCAGCTGGACAAAGCCAAGAAGGACCGACAACCTACAAGCCCATGGGACCAGACGGCACGAGCGCCGAGACTGTATGTCGAGACAGACCGGGTATGCACTAGATTATCGTCGTTGCAGACGCCATACCAGACTGCAGACGTACCAGTAGTGACTTAGTTTAACGTCAATTACGGACCCAACAGAGCGCAAATCGGTCAGATCCGCTGCGAACCTGCATGCCATAGCGAGGACTCATTCGGCTTGTTTAACGTCCACGTGCCGGACGCAGAGACCCAGTGACCGAGAACCCAGACAGAGCGCGAGTCGGTACAGACCACTGCGAACCCATATGCCATGGAAGGGACTCATTCCGGTGCGGCCGAGAGCTACGACACGTGGGCGGAGCGCGAGTCGGTACAGACCGCTGTGAACCCATATGCCATGGAAGGGACTCCATCCTGTGTGGGTGCCGAGCTCTCGGGGCTTCAAATCCGCGGTGTGTGTCCTGGCGACGGGCCGTGTCGTCCGAGCTGTCGTAGGCAGAGAGCGCCGCGGAGAGCAGCTGTGCGGATGCGCGACGAGCCTCCCGATGCTCTGCTCACCCGCCTTTTCACCGTGGGAAAAAACCGGATGATGGTGGTCGGAGATCAAGGAGCGGCCTGCTCTTCATTGCTCTTGGGTAGCAACGTTGGACACATCACTGAACAATCGGTTCATGAATTATTAGAAGACCAATACAGCAGAATATCACAGGTTACAATATCGAGCAATTACACGTACTTGAGTTCGCTATGGAGCAACTGTCGTGACAGCCTATAATACATGTAGACTCATCAGAAACGTGACTATTCGAGGGGAGGAGGATACACACCCTCTTCGTGATTTCGTAGATGCGTTTTTGACCAGCAAAAAGAATAGCGGCAGTGAGAACACTCTGTAACAGCTTGTTACCAACGCCTTTGTAGAGTCCGTCGAGGCCCTCCTCTCGAAGTATTGTCAGGATACCATCTAGAGATCCTTTGTAACGAAGGGCGTGAGCATGGCCGGATTGTAAGCGACTCTTTACGACTCTGAGAATGTTGAAGTCAGTGCATTATCGCGAGAAAAAGCAGACACGTACATGTATGGATACGTGGAAGCAGTCGCGACTTGATGAGCGTGTCAGGCAGGTCTCAAAAATATAGCCAGCGACACAAACGTACCAAGCTTGGCGAGCGCGCCCAAGAAGAAGAAGTCCCAGTCGGAAAGAGTGGCCACGGCAGCAGCAGCACCCGCAAGCCTAAGCTTGTTTGTTCGCTTAGCGACAATAAAGTTCTTCAGCTGTTCAAAGACAGTATACTGTATGACAGGATTTATGACCAGTATAAGCGCTGGTCCGATGCCCCGCCAGAGCGTCCTGGAAATTGAATAATGAGAAAGGCGGCGAAAGTGGCGAGTTCATCAGTGAATTACTTAATTCCACCTGTGGCGAGGATGCGGCGGATAGTCGCAAAGACTCCCATCTTCCTCGCAGACTGCTGCCCAGGAATGTCCTGATCCAACGTCTGGACGGCTTGCGAAGTTTGGACGACCCAGATTGGGTTGCTTATGAGCGTCGTCGCGGAGCCTGCGACTAGTCCAGTGATGATAGATTCGACGGTGCTCAGCCCTTTGCTGCCGACGCGTGAGCGCACTATGACACCGCGAGTTCGCTCATAGAAGTAGTAGTAAACGCTGAGGTTTGTGGCTCAATACCTCGGAGTGAATGAAGGAGTTCGACCCACCCATTTGTTACAGCAATAGCGAGCAGACTCGACGCCAATCCGCTGTACAGCCCAGTCAATCCCTCCCGCTTGATGATGTCGCGTACGGCCTCATAGGTCGTCTTTGCCGGGACTGAGCGATGAGCAACAAGCCAAGCAGAAAGGACTGACCTTGGAGTCCTTCTTGACTTCGACGGCAGATCGAGTGGACAGGAA
The DNA here is from genome assembly GCA_019915105.1 of Strobilurus luchuensis. Classification (NCBI taxonomy): domain Eukaryota; kingdom Fungi; phylum Basidiomycota; class Agaricomycetes; order Agaricales; family Physalacriaceae; genus Strobilurus; species Strobilurus luchuensis. Next base: position 651,188 of record JAHLMJ010000007.1, on the reverse strand, counting down.
GATGAGCGGGCTGAAGGTGGTCAGGAGCGAAACGTAGGGAGGATGATGACATCGACACACTATGTCGCGCTCATAGCAACGAGGCCGCCGCCCGCTCCAGCGATGGCGTGTATGAAAGAGTCGTCCATGGTCAATGATTATACTATACGTGATGGGAGGAGGAGACGGCCAGCAACTGGACCGGTGACACTCTTCATGCATCTTTGAGCTATCACATGCAACTTGCCAATGGCTCGCCGTTTACAATCAACATCGACTTCAAAATATGGTCCCGAATTACTACGCGTTGTACAATACAATATATACGAGTCCCTTACAGAGCATCTAAAAGTTTCTTCATTTCTTGGATATCAGCCTTGAACCCGTTGTTGCTGCCTCCTACTGTTCTTTCGCCACCATACCCGCCACCATCACTGGTAGTCACTTTGCCGTCATCCTTGGCCAGCCAATCGTCGAGTTGAGTCTTGATAGACCGGGCTTTCAATCGATAATGTGTGCGAATCACTTCCTCAAAGGGCTCTGGGGGATTCTTCAAGTTCTCAAGCATCTGAGATCATACTATGAGTCAGGAAACCAATGAGATCGAAGCACACCCACAGCGGTCTTGACCACCATTCTGCGGACGTTGGCTGAATCTGCGATATACATAAGGTGTCTGAACCTTCGTATAGACTGAGGCACTCACAGGCATGAGATTGGGGAGTTCCCGCACTGCCAGCCCAACCAGGTTCGTTCAAATACGGCTCCTCGCAAAGAATCATGGACTGTATCGAGATCAACACCTGGAGCAGCGTGGATTTGCCTGACACCCATCCTGGACCTTGCCACGTCCCAAGAAGTGACAAGCACACCTTTCCGTCCTGTATAACGAGTTAAATCTCAGACAGACAGACGGAAAAATATCGATACTTACGGCGTACAAGTTTGGATTGAAGCGGTATTTCCCTCCTCCAGTCTACAAGTCATCGTGAGTCGGGTTCAATGTATTGGGATCCAACTTACGGTCATGTATTTGACGGTCGGCGGTGCATCGTTATAGCGCTGCACGAGAAAGATGTCAAACAAATAACATCCGTTGTGATACCTGGGCGATCGAAAGGTCAATACCCCCAAATTTCGAACGTCCACAGAAACTCACGGCGTGCCCTCTGGACCCGTTATGAGCGCCTTGATGACATCGACACGAGTTTCGTCGACACGCAAGAAGATGGAAGAGCCCCACGCCGTTGGTAAATTAGCAGTCAGGATGGCTAACTGCAAAACAGGTCAGGACCCAGGTGCCATTGGCAAAAACAAGAGCTTTACCTCCTTCGCAATAGCCAAAGAGCGCTTGGGTATATCCATATTGGCAAGGTTCCGCGCCTCTTGGTTGAAGAAGAACTTATACTGCGGCGGTGAATCCGGGTCGACATCACCAGTCGTATCAGGAATCGTCAAGTCGCAATATTCGAATCGAGTATTCTTCGCCCATTCCGTGTACGCCTTCTTCGCCGACTCCTCCGTATCTCCCGCCTCGACATACGCGCCTGACTGTGACGACGTGAACAATTTGGGCAAGGCCGAATGTAGCCGCTCGACGAAGGCGTCGCCCTTGGTATCGCGCAGGGACCGATCAATAGCCGTGGTGGTGGAAAGGATACGTTGACAGAAATTTATCAAGGCCTGGTTTTCCTCGGATACGACAGAGGCTGTTTCTTTCGATTTGCCCTTGTGATCAATCGTCATGCGTTTTTCTTCTTCAGTCAATTCTTTCGGTCCATCATCTACCGGTTTCATGCCCTCCAGGCCTTTCATTGCAGCTTGAGCCTGAATAGCAATCCCTTCCAAAAGCTCGCGCGGACTTGGGCTACCCTCGTAGGTGATGACGCGCTCACGAAACTGACCGTGGCCTTTAGATGACTTCTTCGGCGTCGCGGCTTTGACAGAAACTACAGCCATGATTGGCATTGCCATCATGCTGGCCAGAGCTTCGTGACTGGAGATAGTCTAGATCAACAGTTAGTGAAGGCGTCAGACACAACGAAGGAGGACCGTGTTTACCCCCAACCACTCAAGAAGCTCAAAGTACAAGATGCGACGATCAGACATGTCGGCCAACGAGTCGTTCCTCAGAAGCGCACTACAGACATTGTTGAAGCGTCTCCGTAAGTGAGCAAGGGCAGTGGGATGAACCAGATAGTCACTGGCTCGACCGCCGCCAGGTCGATGAAGATTAGGCAAATACTCTCGTATGGCGGTGAGCAGCTCTCCAATTTTCTGGTCTTTGGCATGCTGCAAAGCCAAAGCTTCAAGCTGTCCAGAATTCTAGCCAGACGTCAATAGTCATCCAAGTCTGAATGTGTCAGAACATACATCCTCCTTGCCGCCGCCACCGTATCCGATACCACCTTTGCTTGGATGGTAGTAATCCTCATCATCAGCGATGTCCTTCGATGTGCTATTGGGCGTGGTTTTGCGTCTCTTAGTACTTCTAGGCTTGGACTCGGTCTCGCTCTGAGTTTGCTCTACAAAGCTCTGCTCGAGCATGAAGAGACCAACTCCAAGCATTACTCCTTGCAAGTTGGAGCAATGGAAAAGCGGGTTGTCGTCCGCCGCGGCAGAGGGTCTATGAACCTTGTCTGCATTGATGCTTTCCCCACATGCAAAACAGAATTCCTTCTGGCATCGACTACATGTCTTGCGCACGATGCTGAGTAGATGTTGAACGTACGAAGAGAAATCTGGCTGTCAAAGGTTAGCATCGACATGGACCAGACCCGCTGATTTCTTACGAAGATTGCAAAGAAATCACTCTTGTTTCGAGGGATGGTTGTGCCACAGTCATGAGGACAAGGACATGTGCCCTCCGTCAACTCAGAGTACAGTCCAAACAGGAAGCTTTGCTCGCTGCCTTCGGGACAGCCTTTCATCCATTCTCCTTGCATCATGAGTTTCAGCTCTTGGCCATCAATGGTGGTGGTCTGAGCGTCCTCGTCAACTTCGATGACCTCTTCCCGCCGATCCTTTGAGAAAAAGATGCCTGCGCACGCCTTGAGAAGCATCCAGAAGCAAAGCGGAGGGCGTACCTGAGTACGGGTCGACATCGGCGTTGGTCCTGTTCATGTCCATTGGAGAGTCATCGTCCGAGTCGTAATCTACAAAGTCTTCTGCCTCTGCGTGGCAACATCAGTGGCTTGCAGCAAATGAGTAAGCGCGCGCTGACCGCCGTCGTCCTCCATCTCCTCGTCGTCCTCGTCTGGCGTCTGTTGCGAAATGAAAACGCGCCACACGAGATGAGTTATGAGACGCACCGCCATCCGCGGCCTCTTTGCCAGCGTCGAAGACTCGGCGAGCATCTGCACGTCGTTCTCGTCCTCGTCAGGAAGATTGTCGAATTTGCCCTCAAATATACGCTCCGCTGCCTCCATCACATCCTTGTGCTGTTGCAGAGCAGCACGCGCTTGGCTTCGAGTGGCCCCCTGATACCAGTCAGCACCAGACGCAGATAATTACCGGAAAACTGAACCATTTCCATCAACTGCTGGATTTCCTTCTCCATTTTGAGTGGAGAGAGGCCAAGATATGCAAACAAGTCAAGTGGAGAGTCAAGACAGGAGATGGATGCCCGAAAGAAACCTCCGATGTTACATAAGTAGCAAAACGTGATCAGAGCGGTCCAAGCAACATGTACTGTTGTACATGCGAATCGTAATACATTATACAAGAAAGTGAAGAGCATCGTGATTGAGTAGTACTTTCATTATCATCATTGAGCAGCAAAACGCGCGTTCAGCCGCTCGTATTCGTTATTGATTTGCCGGACAAAGTCATTGGCTGTATGGCCGTTCTGTGCGGCGCGTTGACTCAGATGCAGGTTCTAGCTGGATGGCCTGGACAGTTACATACCTCGCATTGCTTCCAGGTTCCATCCCGAATGCAGACGGGCCGACCGTTGATGACGATCGTACAGCTCGTTCTACCGGTTGTCAGATTCAGAGCAATCTGGAGACAAGGAAACCTACTCAATTTCCAGTTGTTCAGCCATCTTGACACTCTCTTTGAGGAGGCGAACGCCTTCCTCGCCGCGTCCATCTGGCCCGGCACATTCACCTACACCTGCTTTCCAGTCTATATTGGCAGAATTCGCGCATTTCAACGCGGTTTCTGGGCGGCCGATCTTATCGAGGCCCTGATAGTTGGAGCAGTGGATGAATTCCCAAAAGTGCGCGAAAGAGTTGGCGTATTTTGCTGCGCAGAGCTGGTGGACATCTCCTGCGCACTCCTGTGGCCCGTGGGGACAGACAACTCCAAAATCAGGTTCCGAATCATCCAACCTAACCATCAATGTTGGTTAAAGCAGAAACATGTTGGCAATAAGCGACGTACTCTCCCACGTAGACCAACGACAAGTCAATTTTCGGAGAAACTCTTTTCAGAACCATGTCGAAAATATTTTCGCAAAGTAGAGCATCGCGGCCTCTGCTCTGCACGCCCAGGTGCACCGGCACTTTGACGTCGTCCTTGGGCGCGAAGGAGGGCTGCTGGATTATGAACGGAAACGCAGCATAGGAAAGCGGAATGAATGTCAAAACAGAGAGCAGCAGCATGAGCGACGACGTGGAACGGAAGGAAGCCTGTTGCGCGATTTTCGAGCTGGTGCGCGATCATAAATGACGTCAGAAGTGTGGCGTATCACGTGGATCTAAACTCGCTACGAACGATGCGGTGTACGATTCTTACAGGCGGCGCAATCAGCCACAGCTGTATTGATGATTGTAAACTATTGAGATGGCCACATTTTCCGGGCTTCTATGTCAGTGGCTGGTGGTTCAAAATACTTGCAACGCGCCCGGAACGCTTTCAAAGGAAAGATTTGAGCCATTTCCGCTATCCCAATTGAACAGTGCTCACCATCCACTGATCTTTGTCTGACAATTGCTTCGACTGTCAACTCTCGATGGATCTGGTCGCGCTGCAAACGTATACATGTGTGAGGGAGCTTGCCGAAGAGGAGAGATACTAGCATCAAACCTTCACGGATTCCATGTACATTTCAGCTTGAGCTTTGCGCTGTGATGCCGGCGATGATGAGACATCTTCCGCAACAGCCCTTTTGTCCTGGACAGATTGATCCACAACGTCAATGCAATACTGGACTAGTCGGGTTCTACGGTCCCAGTTCGCTGATCCTCTCATGTAAGGAATGAATGGGCAACACAAATATCCACGTACCCATGAGTTCCTGCCAAAGGTACGAACACGCCTGGTCTTGCACCGTGCCCTTTCCAGTAGACCGCGTATGCCGTTCCTTGTCACGCATCGCGGCATTCGCGCGGTTCAAATGCATGGTCATTGTGTCATCCAGCTTTCTGTATTCCTTCAGAAGATCTGGGGAGCTCGCCACCTGTCAGCTAAAGCCGACACTGTTGTGTCAAACGTTACATGCCTTTGAACAGAGTGAGATTGCTACACGTGGAAGCCGACACATGCACTATCTGTGGATTCAACGTAGGGGCCTGCACCGCGAGGCTGCCAAACGACGGCGTTCCGGAAGACATTGCACGCAGGATCGGCGAAACGGGTTCGAAGTCAAGACGGAAAGGCACAGAAACGTCAGCGCCGGCGGCTCAACAATGCATTTCAAACGATCGAGGTGATCGGTGCCGCATTTGGGCTCATCCCAATGCGGTCAATGTCCAAGTTCAGAGCGCTGTGGGGGAAGGAGAACAATACTGGATGTTACGTGGCGACGGCCCAGCCGTATGTTCAAGAAAACACAAAAAAGATATCAATCAGCAATGATCTACGGGATCTGTGACTTTTCGCAACCTAGCCGTGTAAATCCTTCTGGTGGATGCTCTTGCTTTGTTCTGCGGGATCAAATAGCGAGGTAATGGCGCTTTTGGGACGCGTCCCGTCTGGTCCACTAGGCTCAACTCATAGCCAACTGTGCTCTGATCAGATGAGCAAGAGCCCTGGCCGAATATACGGCGTCCACATGCCAATGAGAGCGAGGACCCACCCACACAAATACAGGCAAATATCCGCTGTGAGATGTCCTGGGTGCAATTGACTATCAGCGCGCCTTTACAGCATGATACATTGTTTTGAACGGGAGCATATCCCTGACTTGCACTCATGGGTATATTGCAGTTCCTTGTCCCGGCGCAAGGAACTGCGAAAGCGACAGGCGGCCACGGTTCAGGCGGCCACCGGACCCTGCCCCAGATGAATCGGATTTTACAGAACGATTATCTCCCGCGATGGACACCACAATTGTTATCGACACGAGCACCCCATAATATTTTACATGTGTTTGTGTATGTACAAATGCGCTAAGGAACTTGAAGTAGACCAATGCGACCATGAGTGGGCGTCCCAGAGTAAAGACTAATTTCAGCAAGGTTCAATGCCCTCGGACTGGGGGTTCCAAGGCGCTAAAGTTTCATGCCCTGATTTGGCTTCCTCAGTCGTTTTCTTTTGTCTCTTCGTTGGTCTGGGCACATGTCCGTGTGCAGAGACTTTGTGACGATGAAGTGCGGCCGGGTCGTTGAACGCTCTTCCACAATCGTCGTAAGGACATACATTCGGTCTCACGCCAGTGCTGTTTGATCGGACAGTCAGCATATGGATCCAGTCTGCGGGATGACTCACTGCTGGCTAGAGACGTGAACTTGAACATTCGTTTTCTGTGCAATGGGAGCTCATGATGGAACCGCTTCGAATTAGATGGTATCGACGAACCTGTGGAAACCTCGCGTTACAGTGTGGGCACGAGTATCGTCTGATTGGAATTAGTATTCGGTCGCGCTGCACCGAAGAAGAAGAGAGGTCTGCTCACAATATTTTCATGTGCACCGTCTCAACATGACGCTTCATGAGCTGACGATTGCCTTTGTACGGGCATTGTGATGTGATCATAGTCTGTCCGCTGCGCCACAAACATTTGTAGGACTTGTCCGGAAACTTTTCGGCATACTGTTCCCATGCATTCTTGTCCTCTGCATCGCTCAGTATAGGCGTTTTGGAGGCAGCAACATTAGTTGAAGGTGGGAGACTTGGAGGTGGCGAAGGAGGCGGTGACGGTCCACGATACAGCCGTGGCCTTGGCAGAGCCCTCAGAGGACTCGGATGTCGTCGTATTGGCATCGTATGGTGCCGTCGAGAAAGACTTGGAAGTGTTGCACGCGAGCTAGACGATGAGGGTCCCAGAGAGCCCTCAGACGGGTCGGTGCTCCTTGACCGCACAGGCTCTGACTCGACAAGACTTGCGCGCCTGCCCCACGAGTCAGTACATATTCGGGTTCAGCACGAAAGTTTCCAACCTCATCGGTTCCACCAATGTCGCGACGCTACTGACAGCGAAGTTGGTACGGCAGTTTTGAGGTGCTGTTACGACACTCACATTGGCTGATCCTTCGAAGAGGACGGGAATCTCAAAGGTGGGAGCGTTATGAGCTCCCTGTCCACGGGGCGCGACGACGACGAGGCATAGGATGAGTTTGAAGAGGTGTCGTCGTCATGCCGACTCCGATGCTCGTAGGTTCGTCTGTCCGACGACGTCGAACTTTCAAGTCGCGGCCAACGGTACGACCCTGTGCTGGAAGCAAAATGTCGAAGCGAAACACCTCGCAGAGGTGCGTGCGGCGCCTGGGGCGTGCTACTTTCGTTTTCTTGGCTACTGCGCGAGCTGGAATGAGGCTAATCAGCGCAGTCCAAAGAACAGAGCGCATCAGGAACCTTTGAGAGATGAATTCAGGCTCTGGTCGCGTCCTGCTATGCTCTGAATTACACTGAGCCTGGAAAATGGAGGTAACTGACCTGGGCTCTATCGGGTGATTCAAAGCTTCGACGCGAGGTAGAATGCGATCCATGGCGTCGAGATGAAAGGTAGCTAGCCGCTGTGGCGCCTAAACTAGAATACTGTGAGTCCACCATCAGCTGACGATCCTGACAACGGACATACTAAGCTGATTTGATTACGCGACGGGGACTAGAGATTGAAGAGGGATGGACCAAAGCGTCCAGGGAGAGGCGGGACTGAGGCTACAGCATTAGAAGATAGATCCGTATATTTAAGCAGACGGGTTTGATTACATTATTGCCTTCCACATTACGGGGCCAGATGCAAGATCAAAGGGATCTCCGACGTTCCAAAGGGGATTGCATGTATCAGGTCTGAAATTTGATCGACACAAGCGCTTGCCAGTGATTTAGTCACATCATATCATTGTCGTTCTTGTTTTAAACAAGGGTGTTCTTCGTGGGAAGGTCTGAGCGTATCTGTTCTTGGGCTGCATAAGCCCACCACAAACCCTAGCGTGTATCTTCAGGTACCTTATCCCATTCCTGAAGTAAAGGAATGACATACATACATGAATGCCGACTGAATTTCATCGGCTTCGGGCCTCGTGCAGAATCATCCGCTCCGGCGCAAAGATAGCAACGTGGTTGCAATGAGCGTGCAGGGAAGAATGCGAAGCGTGTTTGTTACAGTATACTGTACAGGGAGGCGAGACAAAGCTAATGTACATAAGTGTAGTTCAGCTTCTCTGTGTGGGCTCAGTCACAAAGCGACCTGCAACGCTATTCATGACGTACCAACTGGGATCAAAAGAGCATCGGCTGAGCGCGATCATCCAGCTTCCCCATTTCCGTACTCCAGTCCTCTTCCTCTTCAGAGGCGGTCGAAAGGGGGGTTGGCAGTACGCTAGCCTTGGTCACTGGGCCGAACGCCGCGGGGGACGAATGGGACTTTGAGAACGTTGACTTTCTCAGAGGTTTCACGGGCCTGTTGGAATGGACCAGTGTAGTCTTGTCGACAGACATCATGGGCTCCGGGTCAGACTCCATGTCGCCATCCGTCTCTTCCTCGATTCTGCGTTTACGCGTAAAGGAGGACGTGGGCATGGATGAGCTAGTAAAGACATCGATAAGAGTGTCGCTTGAGGATTGGAATATGACATTCCCGGCGGAATGAGCGCGTGAAGGGCCGTGCGTGCGAGTGAACCGGTTAGTGTTGTACCCTTCGGTCACATCTAGAATAACGCATCAGCGGCGGGTGCGCATGGCCAGGACCTGTGAGTACGTTTTCGCACACGCGCTGCGACCTGGCGAAGATGAGCAGAGTAATCAGGACCGGTTCTGTTGTTCCAAGAGATTAAGGGAGTGCCAGCGCATACAGGACAAAGACGCACGAAGGCGAGGCTGATGCGTTGGAGAGTGTGTTGGACGCGTGAAGGTCGTCAGTCAAGACGCGTTTGTTGACTGACTCCATCGCTGGACTAGACTAGTGTTGGTGCTGGTGAGGTCAAGCAGCAACATTCGGCATCGCTCGGAACTGATGGAACTGTGGTGACGCGTGACAGCGGAGAAATTATTGCCTGGGTCGCAAGAGAAAGAGGCAGGCCTCCATTGGGAATGGATCCCCACAAAGTGCAGGGATTAAGCAGAATTAAGCGCCGCCTTGTCATAGAGGAACGCTTCTGACAGCAGAGTCATTGTTCTACGTATGGCTCTTGCTTGTCGATGAAGCGAGATGACACCTAACTATGATTGACGGCAATCCCGCTGATGGTCGATTGAAATGACCTGCCAGAAGGGTTCAAGGATGGCATGGGAGTCAATGCACACCGTGCCAGCGACGATCCATCGATAGCGTAACCAGGAAAGGGCTCGGGTCTCGCCGTACATGCGATTGGGACCCACCTTCACGCATATGAAATGCAGGCCATCGCCGGGAGATTTTGTGTACATTCCGACGTCCGTCAATGATTGTGGCGCACCAATTAGTCCCATCGCGCGCTTTGGTAAAATCGCGTCACGTCATCATGCTCGGCACTCGGGCCGATTAATGAACGGCCAACGACGACCCTGAGAACTGCTCTGCAACGTCCTCCGACGCAGTCTGCCTCACGGCAACCCGCTCTGCCTGGCCGACGCCACTGATCACGGCCGCCGACGACCACGACGACGTCGATGGCCCAGGCACCCTCCTTTCTCATCGTCTTTCTCTGTGTACATCGTCTTGTTCTCTTTGCTCGTTGTGCTCAGTCATCTATTTCGACGACAATAACAGTTCCGCCTCTCCAGTGGATCAATCTCACGAATCACATATCCTCTGGAACGACTTCACCGCCAGCCTTGAGGGATGCGACGATAGGCTACGACGAGACAAGGTGCGCAGCAGGCGTATTTCCGTCCTTCGCCCGCTCAAAGCCATGCAGTCGTTCTTTAATCGTCTTCGGCGGGGAATCCGAAGGCGGCAACGCGCTGGACACCACTTACCTGTATGTGCGATCTCTGGCCATCGCCAGCGCCCTCCCTGACTTTTATCCAGTCTCAACTTAGACACACTCGTCTGGTCCGTTCCCAATCCACCAGACTCTCTCGTTCGCAAGCCTGCTCCCCGCAGTGGGGCTGTTGGTGGCTGTGACTTTGCTGCGAGCTAGTGCGCGATTGCCTCCCATTACAGTGTTGCTTAGCTTATCAGAATTCTTCAGCCGGCACGGATTCGTCGTAATCGGTGGGAAGGGATCTGACGGCCAAGCTTTATCTGATGTCTGGGTAAATCGCGTTTGTCCATTTTGATACTGTCTGCTGAGCTGTCCCCCCAGGAATATGACTTCAACAACGAATTCTGGTCCCAGGTTGACATCTCTTCCAGCAGCCCAGACGCTCCCAGTCGATGGGGCGCTGTTGGCGGCATCGATATTCGCAGCAATGCGGACCCCGTCGATCTTCACAATACTCTCTACCTCGTTGGGGGCAACGACGGCACCAATGTCTTTCCCCTCTCTGACATCTGGCGCCTCAATGTTTCTGGAACATTAGCCTCAAACTTACCTGATGACACGTCGGCCACTTGGGACCGTATTTCAATTGGCGGCCTACCCTCCAGGACCGGGGCGGGCGGCACAATGCTCAACTCGGTGGTCCTCGCCGTAGGCGGTTGCGATTCAGTCGACGGCGGTTCGTCCTGTGTCCAACAAGACTCCTACATCATGAAAACTGCCAGCCTTACCGACGTTTCGCCCGCCGGCTGCCCCGTCCCCAGATCAGATCCGGTTCTTGTGGCCAACACCAATACATTCTCAACTAGCTTCGCTTCTCAAGCTTTTCTTCTCCTGGGAACGTTTAACGATACTCTCTGGTCTGATGGAGGTAATCTGGCCAAGGGGGAAGTTGTGCGTGGATATGTTTTTCTTTGACATTCTGATCACTAATTATAACCTCAGGCCGTTCTTGATACAAGCGCTGGAATCTGGAGTCGCGTCTTGCCATCGGGTGACCCAGGCAAGCTATGCAGGTATTGTCGAGCGGATTTCACTGACACGCGGTGCAGGAACTACCGGAAGAGAGGCATTTCCCAGTCCTAGGCAGGGAGCCTCGGCTTTTGCCTATTCCGAAGCCTTGGTGGGAGGTTCAAGAAACACAGCATCCGACATCATCGTATGTTCCTTCCCTGGAATGTATATCATCCCATACTGAGCCATGTGTGAAGATCTTTGGCGGCCAAGATGCTTCCGGTCAATACCTTTCTGAAGTCTGGATTCTGCGCTCATACGATGGGACAATAACATCGTCCGACACCAAATGGAGCGGGTATGGAACTGGTGACCTAGAATCTGGCGTGAACGCGACCGGCACACATGTGTCGGTTCAGATACTCTCCGAATGCGCGTCCGCTTTGTCTCCGGCCGCCACTTCTGCGAGTACTACTAGGTCACACTCGTCATCGACGACGTCAGCATCATCGTCCCCTACTGCAACTCATAGCCAGCATACAGACAGTCCTTCTTCCGACTCTCTGCCGCTGTATAACACTTCAGTCTACCACAAGATTCTTGCGCCTTTGTCCCTGGCCGTCTTTCTACCTGCAGTGGTGGTATACAGGCTGTTCTCATCCACGTACACTGCTGCGCCCCGCTCGGAAAGCACGATGCGGTGGATCTATTTCTCTGGTCTCCTTACAGTGATATCGTACGGCATGGGTGTTGCGGCGTTAGCGCTATCATTTGCCACTATGACAGCCAAGAGTAGCTCTATAACTAAACGCTCGACATCGGGTACTTTGCTCAAGACGATTCACGCTCGTATTGCCTTGGCATTCTTCATCGGACTCTACGCCTTCGTGCCTATCATTCTCCTCTTGTTGACCTGTTCGCGTCGCAATGATCGGTCAACCTTGCGGTCTAGTACCCCGAAGCGCAATTCAACAGAAATGGCGGAGAAACTGGGATCAACGGATGTCGGTTCATCACGCGAGCCTCTTGCTGAATATCCTGAGCCGTCACGGTCTCCGTCTCCGCGGATGAGGACGCCGTCATTCGGCACGTCTGGTGGTCTGCTACGACCAAGCAATGATGACCGTAGATCCACTGACAGCGAGTCGATCATCTCTGCATCACCCCCACGTGGCTTCGAGATCCTCAATCGACCACCTGCTCGTCACCACAAGAGCAGTAGTAGCTCGAACTATCTATCACCCATTCCAATCGCGCCACAACAAGCTCAGCGCAATCTAGCTGAGATGGATTGGTTGCAGCGGCGCAGAAGTCTGAATGCTGTTGTAAGTCTATGTGGCTCACCAGTGCTCGAGTATGCTGATGTGTGGCGTTGATATAGGATGAACTTGACTATGCCATAACCCAACATATCAGAGCTCAACAGCACCCCTCCAATGCGAATGACGCTCAACCATCTCATCTGGCGGCATTGCCGTCTTGGATGGACGTTGCAGCACGAATGCTCCTCCATTTCTTCCTCATCGGTCTATGCATCATCTCCCTTGTCGCGCTCTGGACGCGCGCACCGAAAGCTGCCTTTGGTGTTTTCTTAGCTTGGACAGTCGCCATGTACGCTTTCATCATATATCTGTCCTGGATTGGCAAGCCGCCCATGTCCACTCTCTCTATCATATTCCTGCGTCTCAAATCTACCACTGCTCATCCTCCAGCGTCTACACCGACTCTCGTCGACTCTCGCACACCTCCTCAAGGTCCATACCTACACCAGCCCTCTCACCGTCCTGCTCCAGACCGGCAAGACAGCATTTCTTATAGTCGCGGTCCAAGAAGCACTGAAGACGATGTTGAGGAAGAGGATGAAGATGAGGACATGACACAACAGCGGATAGAACGTGAAATGGAGAGAAGAGATGTCTCCATAGTCACAGTGCCAAAGCGAAGACTTTGGATCACCAACCCGGGAACATGATACACGGCCATCTCACACATATTGCACCTAATTGTCTCTTTGATACCACCTTCGTTGTCTGACCATGCGCCATGGCGCGAGCTTGCACCATTGTATTACTTACGATGGAATGGACTCTTGTAAACGCACGAAATGTCCCAGATCCACATACATGACCTAAATTATAGCGTATTACTAGTCCAATTGAAACCAGTCGTGTAGCTGGAGAGGATCTGTTAGTCCCCTTCAACGGCGACATCGCGCCGCCACCTGTCGACACGACCGAATTTTGTGGGATCCTGCAATGGTGGAGGTGAAGGTATTTGCATGGGGGCCACTGGCGGCATCATGGGCATGGGAGCCATAGGTTGGGGCCCAAAGAAGGTTGAACCCATCATGGACGGGTTCATGAACATGTTGCTCTGCATCTGAGCCTGCATCATCATCTGCTGCTGCTGTTGCTGGGCCATCGACAGCATGGCGAACTGTGACCGGCGCTGCTGATCGGGGTGTAGTGCCAACGGGCGGTCGTCGTCGTCTCCATCATCGCCGCCACCAATGAAACTGGGCGCACGAATCGACGGTGCGATGTGGGATGCCCGTAGACCAAGGGGCTTGTCATCTTCATCATCTTCGCCACCCAGAGGCGCACGACTATCGAAGTCTAGTTGTGGAAGGATGGAAGTAGAATGTGACTTGCGAATCAGGAGGGAGAGTGGCTGGTCTTCGTCGGAATCTGATTCTCGGGCTCGGCGTGAGTCAACACCTGGCACGCGCAAAGTAGCACGCTGCATTGCAGCGGATAGAGGGATGTCGTCTTCGCTCTCGTCGCCATCTGCAGGCCGAACCTGTGCCGGCGGCTTGGTTGGTTGAGAGTTACTACGAGTAGGGTATCGAAGGCCAACACCGGTTGTTCTTCGAGGAGCTTCGTCCTCTGATGAGTCAGAATGCCAGTCCGTCGTTTTCTTCGCAGTTCTGGGCGGAGGAGCGATATCACTCTGGTCACTATCAGACGCGTCGTCGTCGACGGGAGGAGGCGGGCCGCGGATTGCGGGAGATGGAAGGGGAAGAACGGGTGGCGACGATGCCACTGGCGGAGTGGATAGACGGGAGGTTGATCTGTCAAGCTCCTCCATTGAACTTTCCAGTTGAGATTCTACAGCGGCCTTCTTGCCCTTTTTCTTGCGCTTGCCGGAAGGTGCGAGACCGGCTGCTCTTCGCTCCCGCTCCTCCTGCTCTAGTTTTTCTTGCGCCTCCTGCGCCTCAATCTCCTTCAGCTTCGCCATCTCCCGCTCCCACAGTGTATCAACACCAAATACAGACCGCGCGTTCGTGGTTGCCCTGTTGGGTGGCGGAAGCATCCTTGGGTCGCCCTCAAAGTCGAGGAGAGGTCCAGCACCGGGAACTCCGGGACGGGTGTTCTGTGAGAGATAAGAGCTCATCCTCTGTGTTCCGGGACGAGGCCCTAGAGTCGCGGGGTCAATGAGAGTACTTGAGCGAGTGGATCCTCGAGCCATCATAGAAGGGCGATCGTCCCCTCTGAACACTCTGCGCATGACAAGAAGATGAGCCCCGAGATAGTCTTCTGGAGTGCTTCGTACACGTACCGTTGTTTGCTTCGCATGTTCGCCTTCCGGGCTTCCAGATCGTCAATAAGGCTTTTCCCAAATAACTTGCCAGAAGGTCGCCCAGGTGGACCGCCGAAGTCGTCGATCACCTCGGCCATTGGGATTTCTGCAGCGGGTGTAGGATCCCAATCAATCTGCTCGCCTTCTTCAGTAGCTCGAGGGAGCTCAGTCAAGTCGGGATAATTTGCGCCACGATCATCCACTTTCAAGGTGCTCCGGAAAGTCATCTGGGACAATGAAAGATTCATTCGGGGATTGGGTGTAAATGAGTTGGACGCGATCGGGACAGCGTTGAGCTGCCGATCGCGTACGGACCTGGCGCCAGGAGGTAGAGGAGGACCGTCAGTGGAGAACTGGAATCCGTCGCGACTGGTATCAAGTGACGGAGCAGATGGAGTGTTCAAGGGTTGGAGAGGACTTGGCATGACGAGCACCTTTGGCCGGAGCAGGTCGATGGTGGAAAGAGGGCGGGATCCTTGCTGGCCTGGTGCAGTCAGGACCGACGCGCCGTCGATGTCGAGAAGCATGTGAGTACCCAATGAAGCATTTGACATCGTGCGCGCATGAGCTGCGGCCTTAGGATCGAAGCGTGAGGCTCTTGACGGCGGTTCGAGAGCAAAAGGATTATCGGAATCTGCGAGCATCATTCGAGAAGTCATGGTCCCGATAGACGTTGAACGTGGTCTGCTGGGGCCATCGAGTAAGTCCAGGGCACTGGCTGAGGCACGACTGCGAGGCCGGGCGGCATCGTCGAGAGGAGGAGACAAGGAGCGGACAGAGCGCGACGGGAAGGGTATGCTTTGGACGACGGGAGGGCCAGCCGGCGCCTGCAGTGCTGCGTCAAACGAGTAGGAGGCGGCTCGTCGGCGCTGGAAAGGAACGGTGTCCGGAGTCGCCTGGTGGCCAACGAGATCAAGCGGCGACGCGATGGACTTGCGGCGGTTGTCGTCCTGTTCGGGCAGCAGATGATCGTAGTTTCCGACGCTCATGGACCGCGTTGCCCGCATGCGCGGGATAGACCCGGGCGGCGCCGTACTGTGCGTCGGAAAGTGCGTATTCACCGACGACAGCGGCTGCGGGCTGCCCACTGCCTTGCCCTTGCCCTTGGCGTCCTTGTCCTTCGAGATGAACGCATCCAGTCCCCAGGACGTCAAGTCCACGTCCATCTGCTCGTGGCCGTCGTCCTCCTCTTCCTCGTCCAGATAGTCCTCGCCGCCGAATGGATTGCGCAAGGCCAGCGTCGACCCGCGAGACCGTCGTCCGTCCAGCACAGACTCTCGTCCGCCCATGCTCGCCGTCTCACTCGGCAGCGCAATCCCGACATAGTTACTGCTCCTTCGAGGTCCTGCGCCAGTCGTCGTCCGCACATTGCGGCGTAAATGAGCAAATAGGGCGCTCTCGTGCGCCGAACGGTATGGGGCGTCAGGATTGTTGGGATCATTGTCGTACTCTTCAACGCGCTTTAGAGGGCCGAATGCGCCGCTTGACACGCCACGTACCGAGCAGAGCAGCGGCCAGCTGCAGGCGGGAGAATGGCGCGGACATTGTCGCTACTCAGTGAGCAAGCTTGCATGCAGGACACCGCGATGTCCTGAAGGTGAGTGAGAATCTGTGAGATGGCGAACCTAAGTGTTTCCACGTGTATCCAGGTGCGGTCCCATCAAATTGAGACAAATGGAGAACGAGGGTTCAGACCAATGTATGTAGGCTCGACGGCAATTGTCCATTTGGCTATTTCTATGTACAGGACTACAGTCCCAAATAAGTTACATGTACAGATTGAGCGAGCGTCAAGTAAATAAAGAAAGTGTTCGATGCAACACAGACCGCTAAACCGAGGAGAAATACCACATAAATAGATCTACATAGATAGCGTGGTAGGGAATCACAAGTCCGAGGAGTCCAATGCGTCATAAATCGGACACAAATCATTCCAAGCGTCGGTAGGTGTGATGGTAGAGTTCCAGTCAGCAGAGTCCTCCGCGAAAACAACCGCAAGCCCACTGCAAGAGGTGTCAGACACAAGCAATCATATTCAACAGGACTTACGCCTCAAGATGCCAGTCAATGTGGCTAGTTTGGAGGAGATCAGATATGCGAGCAAAGGATATTGAAGGTGGTGACATTACCAATGCAAAAACCTGAGATGCGGGTGATTAGGTTTGTACTGAGTACAGGCAAGATGGGGGACATACCAAGGTCCGGGATTGTTAGTGTCAAAGCGAATCGTGACATTGTCGCCAGCAGCACCCAAGCTCACAACGTCGCGGCGGACAGGGTTGTCGTAGTTATAGACAGAGCTCCCGGCCGTGCGAACGACATCGAAAGTATGCTGTGAGACATGAATTAGAGGGGTTCCGCAGGTAGAAACAGACGTACACCGTGGAGATGGAATGGATGGGGACCCCCAGCAAGACCGAGAGATGGAATCGAGAGTTCTATGATCGAGTTCGCGGGAAGGGTGATGACAGAGGCTTCAGAAAGAAGGTCACTGGGAGTCGAAGCGCCGCTGAGAAGTTGGAGCAGCACAGGAACAGTTGGGGGAGTGTAAGAATCGCCATTGATAGAGAAAGTGAAAGTGGTCAGCTACAAATGCGTTCATTAGTACACCGATTCTCTTGGGCGAAATGAAGATAATACATCAAATGCTAGAGCCAAGTTCATGGCAACGTCGGGGTCGCCGAGCTATTGTCGATCAGTCAATGAGCAAGAGCGGAGGCAAGTGGCACATACGGATCCCGGGTTCTCGAGAGGCTAGCACAAAGAGCAATATCAGAGACCAATTTACATACAGAATAGTAAGAGCTACTGACCACGAGGCTGGACTCGGACATGGCGGCACTGCTGGTGAGGGTGGCAGCTGCAGGCTCTTCCTCGGCGGCACCGGAATACCGCAGAATGGCAGAGTTGATTCCAGAATCGAAACCACTCTGTCCAGTGCTGGGGTCGGCTTGAATCCCTATGATAGAGAAATGAGAAGAGTTCCAGTGGCCCACTGGTATAGCATGGACTTGCAGTAGTTATCAACGGCCTGATCGGCAGTCAACTAAAAAGGTCATCAGGCAATGGTCTATGAACTACGATGCAGACACATACGATAAACGAGTAACGCTGTCCGGCAAAGATTTGAAGCTGATCAACGGTGTACGCTACGTGGTTCACGCTGTCGACTTCGATGATCGTCCTGAGGTCGCAATTAGGGTACACGACGACAGAGAAGCGCAAGAAACACAAACATGTTGTGGCCTTGGATGGCGAAGGTGAAGTTGGGTTCGCACGCTATGTTCACGAGTCGGAAACGGTATCTGAAGAACATTCGCTCAAAGGGTGATCTACGCCAGTGGGGATCGAAAACGAACCTCTTCCCGGATTCCACAGTGATGACTGCAAGATCAGACGTTGGGTCGTCCGTCCATCTGCCAAAAGTCATAAGGGTAGCTCTAGCGGCAGCAAGTCTTATCGACGTACCGGCCAAGACCGTTAATGAGGGTGCTATCGGGAGTCCTAGATTGCGAAACCATCAACAACCATTTCTAGAATCCATGAGTGAAATGCCTCACGGGAAAGTCAATGTCTTCGCATAGCTATGGTACCAATCTTGAAGGGTGATAACGGTAGTTTCTGAAAAAGTTGTCAGATCGAGGAAAGGGAAAATAAGCGGGAGCAGAGCAAAGTGTGGACGTTGCCGCAATTCGTGCAGATCATTGAATGCAAGGCCTCACCATCATCAACATCGTAGTCGTCCAGGTAGGGATCTTCAGGATCGTACACGACAATTGCTCCACGAAGACCATCGCAGTACTGAGTTGCTGCAGGAGGTCCGGTAAGTATGTCATGCTCCCAGTCACGTTGAAACGACGTACCCAAATGACTGTGGTACCAGAAGGTTCCAGCTAATATGCAAACTGTGAGTGCCAATTGCGCATAACTATGTGGTGCCTTTTACCTTGGTCGGTGGCCGTGAAATCATACAGATACGAGTTGCCCTTTGCAATTGGACATTGATTGACAAACGCAGGACCATCCTCGAGGATTGTCAACAAGAGAGCGAATGCTTGTAATTCTGGGAGGCTTACATTGAAGTTGGTTCCAGCTTGGAAGAAGCCATGCCACTGGGTCAAGAATTAGCGCAAGAGGTATGTTAGAAACTGTCCAGGACTAACATGCTGAATGGAATGTGAGTTGGGAAATCAAACAAGCGCTTTGTAGGACGTACGATGGTCGTGGATTGAAGAATATTGGTGTTGTTCAGCTCGTTCACCACGTTGATCTTGAAGTTATCGCCCTAGGGACGAGAAAGGCGTTGAGAGATCGCACAGAATGGCACAGGTCTATGTACCTTGTTTCCTGTGATGAGAGCGCCTCCAACGACGCCGCCAGCTAGAGCAGCAGTACGCGTGTAGCCGTCGGGAGACACATCGACATCTGTAATGACGAGGTCCGCGACAGGACCGATAGTAGCTGCCAACGAAAAGCGAGCGAGTAGAGCAACAGCAACGAAGCTGCTGAATGACGGGAACATCTTGATGGGATAACCGGCGAGAGGGATAGTGAGAGACAGTGAGAGAAAGGACTGGTAGGTGGGAGTACAGAGCTGAAACGAATCCCTCGTCTTTTATACAGTTCTATGGCCGATTGTCGTATTGAGCTCGTGAGTGAGATGTGAGCGACCATCGGGAGTCTGAGTCTCTGGGATTCGGGCAATGTCACCCTGCTCTTCGTCCCTCGTGAGATTGACTTCGTGACGGAATCGAGAAACACAGAGTATCAGGACCGTGCCCTAGAGGTTGGACGAACGTCGCACAACAAAGACGCAGATCAAACACTGCGGATAGCTTATTTGGAAGCTCAGAGACCGCAGGAATCAACGTCTAAATGGTGAGAAATCAGTTTCAGAACAGACGTTAAGTCCTAATGGAAGCATTTCCGATCCCGTACTGTGCAGAAGCGCAGAGAGCATCCAAGTCATGATCAGAAGAATAAAGAAGATACAAGCAGAGCATGTAAAAGCACAGCGCTGCCGTGATAGACAGGATGTAACGTTGATGCGACGCGTTATTGGGATATCGTCCAGGACTACGGACTGCGGAGGAAAATGACAGAGGATTCGGTTCTTCGGGTATGGAGGAAGCGACAGTCGCAGAAGCCGCATGCAGACAGTACGCAGACTACGGATGGCTCCAAGGAGGAGGCATCCGTGGAGCGATACTAGCTTGGCCGACGAGCAAGCTACACCCGCTAGTGGGGGCAAGGAATGGTACCGGCATGTAGCCTCGTAAGCCATTTTTCGCCAATACTTTTTGGCGTCGAAGTGAGAAGAGTCACTTCGAATACATAATAGAGAGTCTGGCTCTCTGTAGGGCCTACATAGGCCCAGGGGGGTGCCTCGCAGGCTCGGAGTTCGTAGTATAGTGATGGCCTTCAGGCAGGCCTGAGTTGCAGCTTGGGCGTAAGCTAGGGTCAATGTGATGGCCTTGTCCAGGGGCCCAGGTCGCGTCATGACGTCGACGCGTCGCTGGACGGAAAGATCAATGCCTCCAGTCACTCATTGGTTTACCATGTCCATTCACCTCGAGGCACAAATGCCAGGGCCAAAACCGGCGGCTTCCTCTCTCTATTTCCTGGCGCTCCCCGGGAAAGGAATCAGACATTTCCAAGGAAGACCAGTAAAACCTCTGATGCTGTCTAATGTTGTCCGCAGTACTAGTCACAGACGGGCGCATGATTGGCGCATGTCAATGTCATGGTCATACTTGAACGGAGGCGTGTCAGGTGCTATCAAAGATTACCATCTCTTCGTTGATCCGAGGTCTTTACCACCAGGTCGTGACTTTGGATTGATACTTGGAAAAAGCAGAAGATTCCCGGCGACACTAGGTGCAAGTCCGCGCATCGAACTTCACAGAATAACAAGGGAATTTCGGCAATGATTATTGTACTCATCAGCCGCTGTGCCTTTCGCTTCCGGTCAAGTTCAGCAAGACCGCCGCTGCCTATCTAGAGTGTGAACAAGACATAGAATTTCCTGAAGCACATGTCACATACCCCTTCCTCTTGAGAGACGATTGGTACAACAAAATAATAACGTACATCGGTAAGATAGGTGCGGTATGCGTGAATGAAGCATGCAGACAAGTCATGAAACCTAGCCCCAACCATCCCATCTCCCATATCGTCTGAACTCCTGGAGGATGCAGTCCCGCTTCTCCTTGCCCTCCTTCTCTTTCTCCTTACCCTTATCTGATCTTCCTGTTATGGATGCCCCGCTCCCTGCTCGTTGACGCGTTATAGGTGTATTCCTGGGAGGCGACGCCGAGAGGGTATTGGTGGGAATAACCGAATTTCCGGATGTCGGTAGGGATAAACGATACCACCCGCCGGTGTAGGTTAGAGCAATAAGCTGGTACTCATTCGCGGCCTGATTGACGTCCGAAGAAGGGCCTTCAATCCATCCCACGACACAGCGCTCTTCGTCGGGGACATCAGCCGTCGGCGAGCGTTTGGTACCCGCAGAAGAAAGTGCTATATGTGCGGACTGTGCAGGAATCCGATATTGTGCGTAGGACCACTCAGATTCAAAATATTTGGGCAAGGGGAGAAAATTCGTTAGCTGTGAGAGTGATGATTGCCTGTTTGAGGCAGAGGTTGGGTCTAAGGTGAAGATGTGCACAGTGCCTTTGTCACTCCAGACGCACAACTCTTGCTCGTCTGGTCTGAACGCCACTCCGAAGATATCGGCCTTGTCCATTCCTCTTCGTACTTCTCTTACAAGCTTTCCGGTTTGGCAGTCCCAGATACGTATCAAGGTGCCTCGTGAAGAGGTCGTGGCAAGCAATCGGCCTGACGGAGGCAACGTGAGGGTGGCAAGGGAGCTGTCGTGTGCAATGATGATAGGATTCTTCGAAGAGACTGCAGGAGGCTTCTGAGGGGGAGATGACGCCGGAGGTGCCTTGGGCTGAGGAGGACGACACGGTGGAAGATGAATGAGCTGGACGTGGCCCATCTTGTGCGCGGGGATGGCAAGCAGCGTGGAGTAAGCAGCAGAAGCAAGAGCTATGAGGCCTGTTCCCCATGCGCGTTAGTACGTGGGTCAGCAGGAAGGAATCAACTTGCCCTTCGGATTGTCGCATGTATCCCACTCGCCATAGCGTGTTACACGCTCCCCGACCTCAAAGACGACTACCCGACGCCGCAAAGACACTGCTAACCACCCGCGGCGACATGCAAGTCCTCGTACCCGTTCCCTGAACTCAAGTTCTGCGACTTCACAGCCCAGGTGATCGTTCCATATGATGACCTTATTGGGCGGATACAGCGGGCTACGACCGCCTCCGACAAGAAATATCAGCGACGATGTGTGCATCGGAACCACTTTCGAAAGTGTTCCGCCTGTGAACTCTTGAGGCATAGATAAGCAGGATGATAACACAGGTGATGCAGGTGACTGACCGCGCTTGCGCAGAAGAGTCAGAGGCCATGTGCGGTAGACGGCAAAGCCAGCGTGAGTTGCAGTAGTGAATATCTGAAAGTCAGCGTCAAAGCGAGCGTCAAAGATGTGGACTGGGGCGGTGGCAGAGATTGAATGTCGGGCGAAATTCATGAAGGAGGCTAGCAAGAGCACGTCTTGCCAAATGCAGCCCAATGGCGCGTGGTAACTCCGGTGCTGTTTCTGTGACGGTTATCAGGAGCCTGATGGAAAGCAATGCGCAGTATCTGGAACCGGAGAGGAACTCTGCGAGCCTCAAAGTCGAGATGAGAGGATGGGAGATGGTGGCAAGTTGAGGGCGATCAGGCTTGGCACCGCCGGTCTCGGGACTCGGCTGACACCCGGCACGACGCGTGCGCCTCGTGCCTTGCGCGATCAGTGTTCGATCATTCCCTTCGGCCTTCGCGTCGACTCCGCGCCGAGCAAATGTTGAGACCATCACTGGCCGTTCAGGCACTGATGTTCTATATCGCAGTGTCGACATTGGGAGATGCCCTGGCTAGTTCGTACACTGTGATCACACGATAAGCTGAATGGAGGTGACTTGTAAGTTTAACGAGCTCCTCTGCTAGTATGTATGCAGGAGCGAATACAGACAGTCGGCCAATAATCATACAGAGTTCCCTATCAAGCTCGTTGGCTTGTGACAGCCGCTTCCATGTTCGTGGCATTCCACGACTTGGGAGGCCGCAGGTCCACATCCGTCAGCCTCAGTCGTGCTGCCTTGAACTCCAGCTCCTCTGCCTGATTCTGCGCCACCAGAGCTGCTCTTGCTTCAGCCTGGCGCTGCAGCTCTGCCTCCGACTCATCCGAAAGATAATCAGTGAACCCTCCATCCGACGTCACGGTGTTGTCACTCAACGACCCACTCCCACCGCTGCTGCCAGACGCATTCGACATCGTGTCGTCGTCTCGTTTGGGAGAAGACGCCACTCGCCCTAGCTGATCTGTAAGCTTCATCGCGCTGAGTTTCGGTGTGGCAGGTA
The DNA here is from genome assembly GCA_019915105.1 of Strobilurus luchuensis. Lineage (NCBI taxonomy): Eukaryota > Fungi > Basidiomycota > Agaricomycetes > Agaricales > Physalacriaceae > Strobilurus > Strobilurus luchuensis. Next base: position 627,912 of record JAHLMJ010000007.1, on the reverse strand, counting down.
AAGCAGGTCTGCGTCTGTCCAAACTGGACGACGGAGGTGAAGATCGATTAGGAATTCTGGATCCCTGCGGGGGAGTGGAAGCTTTGGAGAGGGTGCCACGCTTCATTGGCGTGTCAAGGTCCAAAGATTTACGAGTCGGTGAGTCCCCGTCGTTCGCGGGTGAGCGACGCTGCTCTGAAAGAACATTCAAGCCTGTGTTCCGAGAAAGACTACTGGACAAAGACGCTGTCCCAGTGGGCCCGGACCGCGGCTTCCCCGGAATGGGAAGGGCAGGTGATTTCGGCGCAGAAGGACTTCCCTTGGGACTGGCATTGCCGCTGTTTCTGCGATCCAGAGGCGGGGTGGGTTTGACGCGGGCAGGTTTGAGCGAGAGATTATCTAGGACGAGTTTGATATCGGGTGGGATGGCTATCTGATGGATCTTGCTGACAGACCGCCAGTCCGCGGCCTGTATGAGGCGGTATTCCTGCTGTGTCGGCGGCCGACAGCAGCCAGGCCATCCGGTGTTGGGGCCTTTCTGGGTCCGAGTCCACTGATCATGGTTAGATTGTGATCTATATTGTGTTCGGGCGGATAGTCACCTTGCAGTAGCCACATCCGTTGAACATTTCAACTGAATCAATGAAAGCAGTACGTTAGACCGGGTGGTGACGGACATAGCAGAGCAACTGACCTTCAGCATTCTTGACATAGAGAATGTCGCGCGGATGATTGGCGCGATTGCGGCAGACCTCGTAAGCATGGGGACACCTGTGGAGCGTGGTGAGCGTGCCTGGCGGTGTCCAGCACTGGAGTGGTGGACCTTGTGTGCGGGAACACCTTGCACATAGCGCAGGTGCTGATTGCCTGCTCAACCGAGCCGTAGATGTGGCACATTGGATGGAGAGAGGGAGGGCCGGGCAGCACGACAGAGAGGGCTAAATAGGGCCGGGATAGGTGTGTTCGCAGTGAGAAAGAACACTAGTATAGAGACGCCGGCATGTGGTGCCCTGTGCGAGGTCTGATCGGCAGGTATAGGCGAGGCATGAGTGACAGCGACGATAAGATGAGCGCAGAACGTAGCTGACATTGAGCGGGATGCGTGCCTCTGCCTGCAGGCTGCTTACCAGAGACTTAACGGAATGTTAGCCAGCCGCGCCACGAGTCCACCACGAGTCCGATAGCTGTCTCGATACGGCAGCCGCCTTGGCCCTTGGCTGATCGGCCGGGAGCCACGTGAGCCTCCCATCTTAGCAACCTCCTCCATCGCAGCAACACCATGGGCAAATCGCAATCCAAGCTCACCCCCGACCAGCTCCAGGACCTCCAGAAGAACACCTACTGTGTGTGGCGCATTTAATCTCCCTTCCCTCCTCATGTCTTCCCGCAGTCGACAAGAAGGAGCTGCAGCAATGGCAACTGATTCCATCATTATCGCACCCTCTCTGGCTAACAGCTGCATCTGCAGGTACAAGGGCTTCCGCAAGGACTGTCCGTCGGGCCAGCTGGACAAGACTGAATTCAGCCGCATCTACAAGCAGTTCTTCCCCTTCGGCGACCCCGCCGAGTTCGCGGACTATGTCTTCAACGTGTTCGACGAGAACAAGAACGGCACCATCGATTTCAAGGAGTTCATATGTGCTCTCAGCGTCACGAGCAGAGGCCGGCTCGACGAGAAGCTCAAATGTGCGTGTGTGCCGTTCTACGTCATGGTTCCGCTGACGCTCCGCGCAGGGGCATTCCAACTCTACGATCTCGACAAGGACGGCTTCATAACATACAACGAAATGCTCCAGATTGTGCAGTCCATCTACAAGATGACCGGGGAGATGGTCAAGCTTCCATCCGACGAGGACACACCAGAAAAGGCAAGGCGGTGCTTTCGCCCATGACCAGGCGCCTAATCGCGTATACACAGCGCGTCGACAAGATATTTTCCAATATGGATCGCGACAAGGACGCGAAGCTCACATATGAGGAATTCGTAGAGGGCAGCAAGCAGGACCCCACCATTGTACAAGTGCGTAGCGCCCGGCTTCAAGTCGATCGCTGCTCATCGATCACTACCCAGGCATTATCTCTGTATGACGGCTTGGTCTAGGCGTATGTAAGGGAAGAGAGACAGAGAGGGAAGTGTTCCACTCTTTGAATTCATATCGGGCTGTGTGTCTTTGTGCGTTCTCTCTTTCGTCTTATCCTTCTGGTTTACCGATCCCCCAAAGGCTGTGTAGTATTCTTTCTCGGCATCACTATTATCTCCTTGTGCGGACTCGGCAAACCAACATATGTAGCGCCATCTACATAAATCACTCATGTGTATCATCCATATCAGCCGGAATGTAGCTGTACTGCCCATTTTTGCGGCAATTGTTGCAAGGTCGACGACTTAAAAGGTCCACACCTTTGGCGCCTCAGAAGTCGAGGTGCTGCTGTGCTCTGTGCTGACTACTAGCGTGGTGTTGACCTTGTCATTCCTGTCCTCTTGTGTGCTGTACTCATATAGAGCAATCTACTGCAGCCTCTCTCATCCTCGTCAAGAGTCATAGGACCTACACCGGCGCCATGACGCACTGCACTTTGCGTTTGTGATGCTGCGTCCGCCGCGTTTTGCTATGATTTCCTCGAAGAATCGGCCCAGAACAAGTTCAGGGCGCATGGGGACTCGAGGATGACATCCAGTGTGTGGGGACGATAGACGAAATCATCCAGCCGAACGAGAACGCGCTCTACCTGCAGAATCTGAATCGCACTCGAAACCGATTCCGATTGATCTCGACCGCGAGAGACAGCTGCGAATTCGACATGATCTGCAACGTCTATTCTGGCTGAGTACCGTGAACATTCTGTGAGAAAGTTGGGGCAGGAAGTAGTAAGGATCTCACGATGCAAGCGAGACGGCAGAGAGGGAACACGAAATTGATTCGAAGATAGAGAAATATCCAGTACAGTAGCGATTATCAGATATTCCATCCATTTGTCCACACTTCTTGGCCTTTCACCCAAGTGCGTAGCACAAATCCTTGCTTATCGAGCACAACGAAATCCGCCTCGGCACCTGGCCTGAGTGTACCTTTACTATTCTCGATTCCCAGACATCTGTGGCCAACATCAGCAAGCGGCACTCATGCGAAATTGTCGTTCTTACTTGGCCGGGTTGAGTGTCGCACACTTGATGGCTTCACCAAGAGTGCAGCCAGTGAACTTGACAAAGTTGCGTACACATTTATCCAGAGTGACCACACTGGCAATGGGCATGATGAGTACGCGATCGACCTCTGCACTGTGACTATACCTTCCCGCAAGGGTATCCGTCCCTTCAAGATACAGCTTATCGCCTTCCTTGACGAACCGCTTCCCGTCGCGCCATTCATGTACGCCGTCCTGCAGATGCGGGTCGAGGATCTTCATGGCTGTGCTGTCGTCAGAACACAGCGTGCGCGCAGAGGATGTAAGCTGACCGTCCGTGATGAGGATGCATCCCTCGGGATAAGCAGAATACGCCAGCTGTGGCGTCCTGGATCAGCAGTTCATCGACACAACCCCTGATCTATTGACTTACGCGGACGGAGTTGGGATGAGAGTGGATTCCATCAACGATAAGCTCGTAGAACGGCCGCGTGAAGTGCTTCTCGGACGATACGAGACCTTTTCCGTGTTTGAACAGTGGCGTTTGTGGAGGGGTGTCGTCGTGATCGAACGCCTCTGAGCCCGCGACAGGCGACTTCATACCAGTCATTTTCTTGGAAACGGGCGATTGCACGCCCGAGTAAAGGTTCGCGGTGATAGGGGAGAATGGTGTCTCGAGAGAGGGCGATGCGCCAAGTAGACCAATGATGGAGGGATCGCGGTGGTGGAGCTGGGGCATCGCGTTGAAGAGGTGCGTGATGAGCCGCGCGCCATTGCGGACTGCAGCAGTCGCGATAGCAGACGTTGCAATACTTGGATGCGCGTCAGTAACACTGACACCTTAATGGTGGAATATCCGAACCTGTGGCCAATGGAGAAAACGACGCCTCTGCTGTCGAGCTCTGATACGATGTCCATAACGCCCTTGATCTCGGGGGCCGCGGTGATGATACGGACGCCTGAGGAATGCTCCTCACCAGTGGCCATGAGCCAGTCTTCCTTGTCTGCAAGGTTCTCAGATCCATAGACATCCTCGAAGGATTGCATTCCCTTCGATGCAGATAACAGGAATGACGGTGCATGGGCGCCGCGTTTAGCCATGTCGATGAACGGTCCCTCGGCGTGCCATCCGAGCAAGTTAGCGGAGCCCGCAGGTGAGAGAGGGCGAAGAAGACGAAGCAACGTTGGATATAAGGATTTCTCTTGAGTCTGAGGAGGAAAGGTATCGGAAAGGGCACGAGTCTCTCTCTCAAAGTTCACGTACGATGATTGTAGGAACGAGTCTGGAGACCATGTGGTGTCAGTAAAGATATTATTATGTGGTATCCTGAAACATACGAGGTAACACCAGTTTCCACAATCTGTTTCGCGACCGAGGCTAAGCCATCCCTGTACGCCTTCTCGTCACCGTCGTAGACAGAGAAGTCAAAGCCATAGGCGCCGTTGATCTGAATGTCGATCAACCCCGGACTGTAACGAGATGTAAACAATTCTCAGTGTCGTTGTTGAGAAACAGACCTCAAGATATTGCCCCCAAGGTCAATGACAGTGTCAGGTCTTTCCTTCCTAAGGAAGAATGTTTTCTACAGACACCGATCGACATTAGATTAGGGATTGACGGCGAAGATAAGACTTACCTGTGCATCCAAGATGACGCCTCGGCGTTCGTCGATCCAGAGATCTTTCTCAAGGAGGGAGCCGTCCTCCTGGGGGAGGAAGCAATTAGTGAAGCAAACAAGACCGTTGGTGGTTGACATCAGAGAGGTTTGCAAGGACAGCCAACAGGTCTCCTTTTGAACTGTGCCATACCGGTCCGGACTGATCTGGAGCTTGTGATAGCATCTGAAATTCTCAATGGTCCAATAGGAGGCTCGATACGATGCATATGCGAACGAGGTGCGAACGAGTCTCAGAGACCTTGCCACGAGCCTGCCATAAGCGCACATGCCTGATGAAACAGTGTCCATTACTTCTATGATAGTTTTCCGTATTTGCGCAGAATCCTGTCTTCTACGTCCTCACCAACCCATTTGTACAGACCGTCTGCGAACGCGAGGTTGTCTTTCTCCGCTTTGAAAAGCTTATTGAAGTCTTGTGGCCCTGCTGCTTGAGCACCTGCTCCAGCAAAGGGTGAGGCCATCATGGTCTGGCTCTGATCAGAGGCCGCTGCAAGGTCGGTCAGCAGGTGCACTGGGAATATAAGTTTCAGCAAACTCACAGTTGTCACCACCGAGAAGAATACGATATAGTCCGTTGAGACCGAAGAAATTCAGAAAGTACCACGACAACGACGAAACCCACCGCACGTCCATGTCGGGCGTTTCGATACCTCTTTGTAACATGGACTTGAAGCCGAGAGTCAACGGGAACGGAAGTTTGACTGCAAGTGAGTAAGTCGCAGGACGACAATCATGGTTGCACACGTACTGAGCACGAATCCCTGGAAGAAGAAGTTGATCCATCCCATGATGACCATCTGCGGGACCATCATGACCATCTGGGTCTTCATGCCCGCCATCATGCCATCCATAGCGGCGGGGTCGGTCATTGGGTTCGGAGGAGCGCTAGCGGCCTCGCTGCTGCCGTCTTTGAGATACGTGCCGGCGTCAAACGCGTCGGAGAGATGCTTGGATATAGAGCTGTAGTATGCGGGCGGTATCGGAGAGTTGGATGAGGTTGCCCGGAGGATCTGAGAGCGTGCCAAAGCACGTCTGTGCGGGACATGAATGTTGTGTGTACAGAAGGGAGAGTGCCACGCACTGTTCGCGGACAGCTGCTCGGGGCAGCTTTTTCGGCGGCGACTGCAGTAGCATGACTACATAGTGGCGCAGGATGCCGACCAGTATCTGGTCTTATGGTCAGAGAATGCTTGAGGTATGGAAGACGTGGCTTGCCATGACCAGGGTGATGGGGAACAGCACCCAGTCCCGTATCTGGGGGTCCAAGTAGAGCGAGCCGCTGTAAGCAATGCGTCAACAACGAGCATGGCGACGGCGACGGCGGCGAGGAGGCACTTGCACTGAGCTGGTCATGGTTCGCGATGAAGAGGTGGCAGTGCCGAAACGATGCCGCTTGACGTTGCCTAGCCGGCCTAACCTGCCACTTCGCCTCAGACCATCACCGCAGTCGCCATCTCTCCCATGGACGCCTCCCCGACCTCGCTGTTCGATTCGTACGAACAGGACTACAAGCAGCTCATCGATGCCATTCGCGCCAAGCTCGACGACAGCGACGCCTCATCATCCGAGAATGCTGGCAAGCAGTTCTGTCCTTCCCGCCATCCACCCCGCCCTCTGACACGCACACAGAACAGCGAAAGGCCACACTGCGCCGCGCAGATCTTGAGCTGGATGAGGCCGACGAGATGGTAAGCCATCCAGCCGCCACCGACGCCTCATCCATCCATACTCTGTACATAGGTCTCCCAAATGGACATTGAGATACAGGGAATACCACAGTCGATACGACCGAAGTACCAGTCCCGCTTGAGAGACGCCAAATCCGATCTGGCGCGGTTCAAGAAACTGTTCAAGGAGCAGAACCAGCAGGTTGCGCGGTCAACATTGCTCGGCTCGGGCTCTGCGACCCAATCATTCTCCTCCGACGAGCCGTACGGCACGAGCGACCGGTCGCGGCTACTGGCTGGCACCGCCCTGCTTGACGACGGCACAAAGCGGCTACAGGAGTCCCAGCGACTCGCGCTGGAGACCGAGGAGCAGGGAGCGGGCATATTGATGAACTTGCGCAGTCAGCGAGAACAGATAGAGAATTCACGAAACACTGTACGCAAATTCAAAACGTCTTCCTTGTCGAAGCTAACAAGTCTCTCAGATACAACGGGCCGACAGCTCTATCGACCGCGCGTCAAATACACTGAAGTCAATGGTTAGAAGGTAAGTGAAACCGCCTCGCGCCTCACGCCGCTACAACAGGCCCTCTTCCAGATTCTTCTGACATCCTTTCCCCTACAGCATGTACCAACAACGAATTGTCACTGGTGCAATCGTCACCGTCTTGTTTCTACTCATCGGCATAATATTTTGGGAGAAGTTCAGTTAGCTCTGAAGCGAGTGGACGTAGACGCGATGCGATACCTTATGTGTGAACTTTCTATTTCTCTACGGCGGCGCAACGGAAATCTATTCATAGTGTTATATAATTCAATTGTTATACATGCAGCAGACTCGAAGAACTGATGATAGGTGCGAGCGAAGAAAGAAAGAGTCCACCGTGCTACACAGCGTAATTGCCAGCCCCAGCTTGATGCCGTCCGCCAGTCTGTGAAGCATATCCACCATCGCCAGTATGAGGGTATTGCGACTGCGCTGGTGGCGCGCCATAATTACTCTGGTTGTAGTAATCTGGCGCATCATCGTACGCAACACCGCTCACCGGGCGGTCCTGCGGGGCGGCGGGTCCGCGAGACTGGTCACTAGTGGTCATCGCTCGACCTTGATACACATCGTGAGGGTCGTAGCTCTGTGCCGTCGAGTAGTATGGGTTAGGTAACGGCGCCGTTCCTGGCCGCTCGATTGAAACAGCCGACTGGTGAGCGAACGGCGCAGCAGACGATGCCAAATGAGTTGTGCTCTCATTGTCGTCATCGTACATGCCTTGCGGTGGAGGATAGTTGTAGAGGGAATCATCGCGTCCAACATTCGGTTGCGATTGATTGTAGTTCGGGAAGGAGCCGGGAGATTGGTATGTCAATGCCGGATTGAAAGCAGGCATCGGGGGTGGGTACTCTGACTTATTGTCATAGTTGTAGTAGTAGGAGTCCTGGGTGTAGGTGCTGGGAGCTGGTCCGCGCGTGCGAACAGACATGCCATCGTCAAAGTCGTCGTCGACAGAGAGATTAGGAAGCGTTGGTTGCGGCAATGGTTTCTGCATCAGCTCTCCCTTCTTGTTCTTGAGGTGAGAGTAATCGCCCATAGCCTCCTTCTGTGCCAGCTTGTTTGCCTCTGCGCGACGCTCCTTGAGGCGACGTTTGATGACTGAGTCGATGCGCTGTTCAATTTGTTCAGACAGATGGCTTTGACCGGCGCGGCGATGCATACCTTGTCAACCTTATGACAGCAGTATTCCTGAAGGCACCATCAGTCACAACGGGTACCTACCAAACAATACGTGATAAACATACCTTCAAGTTACCTCGGATGTGACACAGAAGTGGAATGTAGCAAAGACCGGCGACGATGAGGAGAACGAGGGAGCCAGCAAAGACAAGTGTGGTGAAGAGCGTGGTGAGCGTCAGACCGGTGGTTGAAGCACTGTTGCCGGCGAAGTACTTGGTGATATCGTACCATTTGCCTTCGTCCTTGTGGGTGAGGTAGACAGCGTAGAGGGTGAGGGCATTGATCGTCTGGCGAGGACCATCGGCCAATAAAAGACGTTTCCAACCTGCCACACTTGTGAGCTGACATGTGTCATGGGATAAGGGCAGCGCACATACTCTTGAAAGTGAAGAAGACAAAGAAAGCGAAATCATCGCTCAGCTTTGTCGAATTGCTGATGTGGTCAAAGAAGCAGAAGTGCGGGTAGGATCCTAGAAGGACGATGAGCTGGGAGGGGAATGAAGGCGGAAGGGCACCTACGGATAGCGTAGTAGTTGTTGGCCATGATGTTGGTGAATGCATAGGAGATGTCCCGACTGGCAACGATCTTTCGGGCCTTGTAGGCCTCGTAGCCGAGCTGAGTGGCAGATGAATGTCTGATTGGAAGACAATGGTCCCAGCGAACAACGCACCAGAAGGAAAGAGAAGATAATGCAGCCAACAAAGAGCCATTTGCCGGTATTGAACGGTATGGTGACGCAGCCTGTAGCCTCGCAGTTGTTGAAGATTTCGTTGGACCAGCTGGACGTTGTTAACATTGTGGTGGCGGTGTATATGTCACCGATGTAGACGGCGAACGACTTGAGCGCAATGAGGTACAGCCAAAAGTACCTAGATGCAGCAAACATGAGCGGAAGGGAAGCGGGAGAACCAAGGAAACACACTTCAGGCGCATACCCCAGCCATCGTCAATAAACTCGCGCGTGTCCACAAAGTCGAACTGTCTGCAGTCAGCCGGTGGGCGCTACGGCGGGCCAAGCGGGCGCACCTTGTGGTCTGGGACGATTTCTCGCTTCCACTTTGGACCAGTGAAGCACATTTTTGGCGGGCGGGCGTAGAGGTGGCGAGATGATAGGTGAACGGTGGACTCGGATCAGCAGAGAGCAGAGAAGCGAGCCAGTCGCATCGAGTGAGGGCGGGAAAGCGACAGGAAGCGTACGGCTGTACGACGGTGAAAGCCTGGGCGGGCTGGTAGGAAGGAACGGATGGTGTGGCTGATGCGAGACGACCGAGCAAAGGAGGGCAACAAGGGTTGTCCAAATTGGGACTTCAAAGTAGACGGTTACCACAGTAATTTATTTATTTCCACAGCCGTCAATCTCTCGCGTACAGTCTACCTCCGGCGTCCTCCGCGCTTCTGACGCGACGTTAGTACTACGCAGAGCCTGCCCTTTCTGTGATTTTTGCAGCTTTATGGACAGTCCATAGACATGGTCAGACTGAGGACCATCGGCGCAGCAAAGACTGTAACTGACTTCGTACGCTGACGAGCCATGACAATCTAAGCAGGCTGCATGGCACGCAAGATACAATTGTCAATCCTGTCGAGTTGACATCTCAGCACTATACTGCGATTGACATCAGAGGTAGAGAACACGCTCAGTGTTTACCGCAGTACACCGCTAAGGATCGCACGTCCACCTCAGTTGAAAGACTTAGCGTGATCTCTGTTGTCAAAGCTGTGGCTCGAAGTCATGCGTTAAGTATAGAGCTAGTCGGACTCAGCACTTTCCACCTGTCTGTAGATCTCCTTCCGCCTCGTGCATGCTGTACGAGTGCTATTGTGTGAACGCCACTCATTCGGCAGTGATGGGGCGTGCATCCCAATTAGGCAAGTGCACAGTGGAAATTCAACCACGAGATTGATCGGTATTTGCCGCAGCTGCCTGACACACAACAATGACGACCGTACAGAAAATCAAGGTATGCAGTCTTCCACTGACGGACTCCAGGATCTAAACGTTCATCCAGGAAGTCGAAGATGAGATGGTACGGAAACCGCTTGCATCCATCGGCTCTTTTTGAAGCTTTTCCAGGCCAAAAGTGTGGATATTGAATGATCTAACTCTGTTCTGTCCATTGACATGATCTCTAGCCCAAAAAAATAAGGCCACGAGCTACCATCTCGGTCAGCTAAAGGCCAAGCTTGCGAAGCTACGCCGCGAGCTCATTGCGCCTCCTGGTGGAGGTGGAGGCGGCGGGGCCGGTGTTGGTTTCGATGTAGCAAGGTAAGCCGCGCGCCAATTGATCCAAAATTCTCCCTTATGCGGTCCAGAACTGGAATAGCATCAGTCGGCTTCGTTGGATTTCCTTCCGTTGGAAAGGTCTGCTCTCCAGTGCCGTCATGACCACCTGTGGATCTCATTATATCTGCTCAAGTCTACATTAATGTCGAAACTCACCGGAACACATTCTGAAGTGTCTGCGATCGACTTCACTACTCTCACAACTGTACCAGGGACAGTCAAAGTGCACGGTGCACCAATACAAATACTAGATCTACGTCAGGAACTTTTTACTATCATGGACTACTTGGTCTCTGACATTGCATATAGCCGGTATCATTGAAGGAGCAAACGACGGTCGCGGCAGAGGTCGACAAGGTGAGTTTTCAAGATCTCTTCCCCTCATCCTCTCACCTTCCTCCAGTCATCGCCGTCGCCCGTACTTGCAACCTCATATTCATTGTTCTCGACGTGCTCAAACCTCTCGGCGATAAGAAAATCATCGAAGGCGAACTGGAAGGCTTTGGTATTCGACTCAATAAGCGACCACCCTCTATCCTCGTCCGAAAGAAGGAGAAGGGCGGAATCGCCATCACAAATACTGTCCCCCTCACCAACATCGACCACGACGAAATCAAAGCCATTCTCAGCGAGTACAAGATAAACAACGCCGATATAGCCATTCGGGAACCGGGCGCTACTGCAGACGATCTCGTGGACGTCATTGAAGGCAACCGAGTCTATATTCCAGCGATATATGTATGTTGCTCTCTTTGCTCTCAAAATGGCCCTGTCTTGATATCCTGCAGGTTCTGAACAAGATTGACGCCATCTCGATCGAGGAACTGGATCTTTTGTAGGCGGTTTGCACACTCCTCGAGCTCAACACTGATTGTCAATATTTAAGGTATAAAATTCCAATGTCTGTGCCTATATCGTCTCGGGAATGGCTGAACATCGACGAGCTGATCGAGAAAATGTGGGAGACGCTTAATTTGGTACGGGTCTACACGAAACCTCGAGGACTGGCGCCGGATTACACCCAACCCGTCGTGCTGCGTCGCGGCAAGTGCTCTGTCGAAGACTTCTGCAGTTCCATCCATAAGGAGATTGCAAAGCAGATGAAATAGTATGCTCACCATGACTAAGTCCTCGGACTGAGACTTACATGTTTCTCTCAGTGCGATTGTCTGGGGTGCGAGCGCGAAGCACTCAAGAGGGCAGAAGGTCGGTTTAGAACACATCCTTGAGGATGAAGATGGTGAGTCAGACGCCTCATCGGTTTTGTCTTGTTTGTCTCACAAAATTGCTACAGTCGTACATATAGCGAAGAAGTAAACCGTTATCCTAACGAAGCCTGTATTTTTGCCAAAGCTCATAAGCACAAATGCCCTGCTACCTTCAAGCCCCAGAAACGTCCAAACTCATAGAAAGGTATGGGCAGCCGCGTCCCCCGTCTAACTTCCAAATCTCGGAGATCCGTTTCCTTTCAGAGGTGAAGATGTAATTCTTACACTACAGGCTATCACAAACTCCTTGAACAAACAGCCAATACCAGTACCTCAGATCCCAGATTTTGGTCTGACTATTCATCACGTTCCATTGTCAGTGGCGATTGGAGGCCGATGTCGAGTCAATTTCCCCATAATAGGACTTTTCTCTCGAGGCCTCTCGTCAATCTGCCAAGCCTTGCTCTAGAGCGAGAACCCCGTTTGTGCCGAGACGCCAGAACGTCAGACAGGGTACTCGCAGCCAAGGAAATCGAAGCTATTCTCGCGCCATCTCGAGTCATGCATCCGTAGTGATATTCGTGAAGTGGTCTTTTCTTACCGGATGGTCACTTACAGATGCTCAGATAGATTTTCAATTCTTTCACATCTGGGACTGTCCGCAAACGACGAAGTTCATTTCATGGTCACCATGAACTTGACAATGGACCGCTCACAACTCTCTCACTCCGAGTCCAGGCAACATGTGTGTACAGCTTCTCATGTCAGACTCTTATGTCACTACGGCAGCATTCTGTTCAACGGGACCAGGATCAGCTCCTACTTTATTTCGCCTTCCGCGTGCCGGTGTTCTGCTCCTCGCGTACGTCTTTCGACTTATTTTCAGCCCAATTCCTCCACGCTCCTCTCCGTACCCGTCGAATTTTGTCTCTTATGCAGCTCTGGACTTTCGATGTATCCTCCGTCAGTTCAACTATTCTGACAGGAGCGTACGAGCCACCTCCTTCGTCGGGCCCGATTCAGAGCTTCTGCTTCAGTCCAGGGCTGGGTCTTCGCTCGAAAGAAGATAGTCTTGACAGGGGACGTCATCTTTCAAGCCACATTGGTGGGTTTGTTGAGCCTAATGCACAACTGAAGAAGGTGAGATTGCCGGAGAGCGCTATTCGATGAACGCGGCGATACGCACATCACAAGCTCCAGTTCTACCGTTATCTACGATCAAAATCTCCGGGGCCAGTGGCCACGATGGCGAGGCACGACCATTACTTCGTTTGGAGCAAGTCGACGCTTGGACAACTCATGTTCGTGAGTCCTTTGACTCTTTGAAAAGTAGTTCTCGCCTTGACAAAGTCAAACAATATGGGCTGCTAATTTATACCTTCTGAATTTTTCGTGATAGCAGCGACGATCCAGACTCTGCATCGAACTAATATGGCCAAGGGACATCTTCTACTCATCTAGCGCATGCCAGAGGATGGGCTGATCTCTTTGTCGACACGACTCATGAAGCGTGGCGCACGGAACGGTAGTCCATATGCCTTCTGGCCAGATCTCGGGGGAGTGTGCCTTGAATGTCAATGTCGGTAAGCAGAGTTTGGTATCCCACCTGCCATATGTCTCAAGACACCGCGAAATAGTGGTTGCAGGTCGACAATCAGTACCATGCGGCATACGCCGGATCTGTCAACACGTCGAACAGACAAGGAAATCTCAGCGTACACCTGCCAGCCCGGATCATAGCTTCAATTGCTTTCATCACGATTTCGTCAAATTCGACTTGCTGAATGTTGGTGCCGATACGTGCATCGAAAGCTGGGACAGACGTCTGGATTACGTGCCATTGCGCTCGGTAGAGCCATGAGACGGCACAATCTTGCGGAGAACGACGCTATTGCACGATGTGACCGGCTTCTCTGCCTATATCCTTGAATGGTAAAAGCAACCCCAGTCTCACCGACTAGGAGTTCAATCACTATGTAGGACCTTTAGAATCGCAATCACGGATAACATCTCCTCAGAGTCCGGAGCATTCATATCAGGTACCTCGCTGGCCAGTACCTTTCAATTCAGGCTTTCAGGTGGTCTCGTAATGCACCATCAGGCCTGGAAGTTGCCTTGCGTAATCTCGCATGCTTCTATCGTAGGACTTAAAGTCTGTCTTCTCTTGTGACACTACGATCTCCTAGAAATATAGCTCTCAGTGCTATGTTCAGCAGCGCTACCCTCCATCCCACCATGAAGTCCGTCATCTTCTTGCGAAAGACCTGGCGCAGGAAAGACAAGGATGCGTCTCTCTCCGAAGCGAGTCCTACCATGTCGCCCATGCAGCAGGCAGAGACTTACAGCGGACCACACCATTCCCCTTTGTCTCCTCACAGTCGAAAAGCACTATCCGGGGAGACTCCTTATCCACCTCCCACACATGCCAGTGTCAGGCAGCCTCTGCGTAAGGTAGAGACTGTCAATGGGCTGGCAAACTGCGCCTCTTCGCCCACTCATTGTCGCAAGGCTTTCTTCGAGAAGACCACTTATTCATCTCGTACTCATTCGCCACGATCGACTCTTCAAAGGTCATTGCCACCTCCTCGTCCTCCTCGTCCTCCCAGCCTCAACCTTCTGCTCGATGCGGAAAATCTCGAGAGATCACTTCCACCCACTCCGAAAGCCTCCCCTAGCTTTTCTATTTCGAGTGAAGATATTGCTATCACTCCTTCCCCTCCCATGTCTCAATCAGTCAGCATGTCAAGTCGCTCTTCATCTGAGCTGGATAGCGTGTGGAATGACTTTCTCATCGACCTCCAGGAAGATGTCCGACCGCCGCATGCTACGCCGTCTCGCAATAGGAAAACTATACCCAACACTCCGAAGTCGGACACGGTGGTTGCGATTCTTGATCCGACACTGCATTCCCTTCGGACACGATATCAGGTCACGGGCTCCACGCCACATCTACCCTATATTAGATCTGCCGGTAGCCCTGACCACTTCCCGCGACACAAACCTCCTAGCTCTAGTCAGGTTTCACCCGCCACTGCTCCAAGTTCGGAGGAGAAATTGGAATCGGCGAGTTTCCCTCTATCTTTGTTTCCCGCACCTCCGCCTTTGCGACTTCGCAAAAGGGTGCCGAACGCTCTCGTACTCCGGCCTACACCCACTATCGCTCCCCTACCACCATCGCCTGCTTCGATGACATCCAACTCCAACGACACTACGCCTTTGGCTACACCGTTGGCTACGCCTGTTACACCCGTCTATTCCGCCGCGCCACACAATCTGATACACAAATATTCTGCCTACAGTCTCTCAACTCCTACAGAGAGCCCTTCTCAGCCTGTATCAGCCTCCTCGTACCCGTCTCCCCAATACTTCAACTCGACACAGAAGGCACATCCAATGGAGTCCCAACAATCATACTTCTCGTATAACCCCCATCGCGCCACAGCCAGTGATTCGCCAAAGCGTAGGTACGAAAATCATACAAGATTTCTATCCGCTGTCGAGAGACGGCATAATCCAGTCCTCGTACAGGTATGCAAACCGCCGGAAAATACAGAGCGTGGCTGTTGACGTTGACTACCCTAGTCAGATACCAGTACTCCCGTAAGAACCCAGGAGGTTCAGTGGGGATATGCTGTTTAAACAGGGAACGGTTATGCTCTCACTGTCTTCCCCTCTTTGGGGGTTGAAGAAAAGCGGAAGTCATGTACAATAATTGTATTTATGAACATTACTTACAGTATGTACTTGGCGTGCGGGTCACACACAAGTACTAGCGATCTTTCTTCGTTTCCGTTGTAGACTTTTGTACAGACGAGGTCGTGTCGTCATAGACGGATGAAATTATGTACGCCACAAGTAAACCGTTAGCGGCAAAGATGGCGGTCAAAGCGGCCCACGTTGCGTCACCTAGAAGAGAATCAATCAGTACAATGAAGAAAGAGCTATTCCAACTCGCCGTACCGTTCCAGATATAATGCAGGGACAAGTAATATGATGAGAGCGGAAGGACACCCAAAGACACGGTGAATAGTATGAGTTTCGTTAGGGTGGCACTGTGAAAATAGGTCGTAAGAACAATGCCAAGCATAGCGAACCGAAGTTTCGTACCCAGAGGCAGCCTGGCTGCTGATTTTGGCGCCTGCGGCTTGTTCCATGATGGCTTGAAGTCGAATGGTGTGGGTGAGCGGAACAAAGCTAGTGTATCACGTGTGGACTGCCGCCGGGACGTCAAACGCGCCTTGTTGTAGTTTATAGTCTTTACCAGTTACTACCATCTTCTCTGAGAATACCTATGATCTAGGTCCCACGTCGCCTTTGATGAGCACCTCAACAGACCGCAACGACGAGCAGTCGCCGGAGCAGCCACGGTCAACGTGGCTTACCTGGGCCAACGATATTCAGGCCTCGGAATGGGACACTCTCATCTACTCAACGGCTTTCAAGCTGCTCCTGTTCCCAGCTTAGTGCGTTCTGTCTCTTTGTCGGTACGAAAACCACTGACATCCTTCGAGCCGCTCAACGGACTTCGAAGTTCACCGCAATTGGCTGGCCATCACACATTCCTTACCGATCTCCAAGTGGTACTTCGATGTGCGCCGTCACCTCTGTCTTTCTTCCTGAAGCACTTAGCCCCTGCTGCTAGAAAACGTCAGAATGGAGTAAGTGCAGCCTGGTCGATTCGTTCATCACGTCTTGACACCTCAAACAGCTCTGGACTATCCACCATTCTTCGCATATTTCGAGAAGCTACTTTCGATTCCGGCGGCCTTCATTGATCCCAAAATTGTTGATCTCAACAACCTCAACTACGATGCGTGGTCTGTCATAGCATACCAGCGTTCGACCGTCATTCTTTCCGAATTAGTCCTCGGTGCAGCTCTCCTCCGGTATGTTGCTTCCTATCTCCTAATGTGTCCGCTTCAACTTCCATATTCTTAGATTCATTCGCGGCTCAATCGATCCCAAGATGCAACGCATTGTCTCCATGTCGTTATTCTTCCATCCAGGCTTCGTAATAGTCGATCACATCCATTTCCAGTACAACGGATTCATGTTTGGCATTCTCTTGTGGTCCATTCTCATGGCTCGTAATGTGGGTAGCTGATCCTCAGTCCCACTGCTGCTAAACGGAATTACAGGGCCGAAAATTGTTGAGCGGAATACTATTTGCTGTCCTCCTCAATTTCAAGCACATCTACATGTATCTAGCAGTGCGTTCTCTCTCCTGGGACGCAACGGGTATCTGACAGTCCCTTGTCAGCCTGCCTATTTCGTCTATCTTCTTCGCGCGCTCTGCCTCGATGGTGCTGGCCGTCCACAGGTTAAGAACTTCCTCTCTCTGGCAAATTCGGTCATCGCAGTTGCCGTCTTGTCCTTTGGGCCTTTTGCGGCCATGGGTCAGATACCTCAAGTATTGAGCAGATTGTTCCCTTTCACAAGAGGTCTCAATCATGCATACTGGGCTCCCAATGTTTGGGCCCTAGTCACCGCGTTCGATCGTGTTCTTCTTCGCTGTAGGCCGATCACCTCATCCGGCAGCACAAAAACTGACTCGAGACTGATCAAGTCGCCGAGCAGGCTGGAGTCGAGGTCAACGCTGCTGGTGTAGCATCCACGTCGCGTGGTCTGGTCGGTGACACTGTGTTTGCAGTCCTTCCCAACGTCAAGCCCGTTCATACGTTCACGATAACGCTTGCATTTCAGTCGGTCTGTCGCTCCATTCGACGCCGCATCGCAGCTCACTCTCCGTTAGGTCGTGTTGGCCAAACTCTGGCGAAATGCGAGCTACAAGTCATTCCTGATAGCCTTGATACTCTGTGGGTATGCTTCGTTCTTGTTTGGGTGGCACGTACATGAGAAGGCTGTATTGCTAGTGCTAGTCCCTCTAAGGTTCGCTCGTTGTATTTTCACGGTAGACTTTGTGCTCATTGCTTATGTCCGTAGTCTACTGGCAGCAGAAAGACAAGCATACTTCAGGACATTCATCATTGCCAGCGTGTCGGGGATATTCTCTTTATTCCCTCTTCTCTTCACCCCCGCAGGTTTGTTGTCAAGCACCTGATTCATTGCATGCGATCTAATTTCGCTATCAGAGTCTTTCATCGAGGTGTTATACTCCATCATATGGCTTTCGCTGGTTTATCAGCCTCTGTCACGGCGCGTTTACGAGTAAGTGCTTGTTTTGGGACAGCCCACTTACGGTTAACACGGACAAAGGCTGCCAACATCGTTCCGACTCGTCGTTTTAGACATGGCGGAACGACTATATTTGTTTGGGTTCGTTGGACTGCAGCTCTTCCTCTCTTACTGGTATTTATCGCGGGGATCGAGCGAAGAGATGCAATTCCTGCCGCTCATGATGACAAGCGTCTATTGTGCGCTTGGGCAAGTGTGGGGGTTCCTACGCCTATTGTTTATCTATCTCAGTGACGATACGGCGTATAAGGGTCAGCTTAGTGAAATATAGATAACTCGCTGTCCCACAAGTTTCAACCGTACCTACAGCTCCCTCCAACACCGGGATCCAGGTGCGATTGTACTTCGATGATCCCGGATTCCTTGCTGCGTAGATCTCCGCGCATCTATACCTTGAATTTTTCTCAAGGTTTTCGAAAGGGGAACACCACTAGCCCTTGTGCCGATACTCTCGGCTACCCACCTCGAAAAAGAAATCTTGAAGAAGACCAATATCGAAGATATCGAAAGGTTTACTCACTCAGTTACTCCTCGAGCCGCTTCAAACGGTATAGTCTACCTGCCGCCGAGGAGGTTGTTGTGATATGACCCCTCCAATTAAGACTACTAGATTGTTCTCAAAAAAGGAAAGGAGCTAACTGTGCACTTCTACCACCCTAATCACTCGCCTCCCTTCTGCCCCATGTACTGTAAACATCCTTTGTAGATTTGATTTTCTTTCTCTTTCTCATACCTCCGTCGCTCAATGTGCACCATAGACATTCTCACTCCTGTACGCGATCTAAAACAAGAAGCCATGAAACGTCGCTCATCGGTAGCTACTAGTGGATTTTGATAGATTAGAGATTGGCTCATCTAGATTACCTAAACTAGCACTGGCGACATCTTCGAGTCATCTTCGCCGCTTTTAGATGCACACCTCAGTTGTCCGTACCGTCATCGTTGACTGAGGTGAGCAATTTCGTTTCTTCCACTTGTGTACCATCGTACTTACAACTACCGTAGCACGCCTTTGTGGCTATCCAGGTAATTGACAAGTCGTTCGTACCTCCATCGTCGACTGAGCACGCTTCCGTTGCTGTTCAGATCCTGTCAGTTTCTTCAGCAGAATGATGATCTGGCCAAACAGTCCCGATGCTGCGAAAAGATTGATTTCGTTTCTCAATGCGTCTCCTACGCCGTTCCACGCAGTACACAACGCGGCCGTCCGTCTCGAAAGAGCTGGTTTCCGCAAGATGTACGAGGCAGACGACTGGGAGAACAACCTCGAGGCAGGCGGGAGATACTACTTCATACGGTAACCGCAGATGTCTTATGCCTGGAATGAACTCATCGGAAACAGGAATCAAGCAGCCCTTGTCGCCTTCACTCTCCCGCCGAAATGGAAGCACGGCGATGGTCTTAGCATTGTTGGTACCCACGTCGATAGCCCAAACCTGCGGGTATAAACACCAACGGCATTCTTATCGCGTCGTCTGATCCTGTTCCACATAGGTTCGCCCGGTGTCCAAGAAATCCAAGGCTGGTTATCTCCAAGTCGGCGTTGAAACGTATGGCGGAGGCATCTGGCACTCTTGGCTGGATCGGGATCTGTCTCTCGCTGGGCGCGTCGTCGTCGCTGACGGAAGTGGCAACTTCACATCGAAGCTCGTCAAGATTGACAGGCCCATCTTGCACATCCCCACTCTCGCAATTCACTGTGGGTGCTCCGTTGCCTCGTTTACGCTTTCTGAATGCGCGCAACAGTGGACAGGAATGTCAATGACTCGTTGAAATTCAACCAAGAGAGCGAATTTGTTCCCATCCTTGGTCTTATTGCATCTGATCTAAACAAGACCAAGGGAGATGCCTCTGAACAGAAAGCTTCCAGCATACAGAACAATCACCATCCTGAGCTTCTGTCACTTTTGGCCGGGGAACTCTCGGTGAATGCTGAAGAAATCCATGACTTTGAATTGTAAGTGCCTTTCTGGTAGTGACATGTGTCTTTTTTGACGCAATCCAGGCACTTATACGATACGCAACCATCTGTTCTCGGAGGCCTAAATAACGAATTTGTATTCAGTCCTCGACTCGACAATCAATACTCCTCGTAGGTTTTCTCAAGCAATCCGCAAATCCCTATCTTACTTACAAAATTCCAGGTTCTGTGCCGTTGACGCGTTGGCCGCTTTTGCCTCTTCTGCCAATGCGGCAGTTCTCGAAGGGAACGTGAACTGTATCGCTCTTTTTAACCACGAAGAGATCGGCAGTGTCTCCAATTCTGGGGCCGAATCGAATCTCATCCCCTCACTCCTCAGTCGTCTATCTCCGACCCCGGAGACATTAGCAAAGTCAATCGCTCGCTCATTCCTGGTGTCATGCGACATGGGACACGCCATTCACCCAAACTACACGTCTAAGCACGAAGAGAATCATGCGCCAATCATCAATGGCGGTGTCGTGATCAAGACGAACGCCAAGCAGCGCTATACTACGGATGCAATCAGTTCATTTATCCTCAAGCAGTTGATCGAGAAGAAGGGTGGCAGCGTTCAGGAATATGAAGTCCGCAATGACATGTCAGTACATTCCCCCACCTCATAGTGCTCTTTTGATAAGTTGTTCCAGGGCTTGTGGTTCCACAATTGGGCCACACTTGGCAACTATTGGACTGAGGTCCGTCGATATTGGATTGGGAATGCTCTCAATGCATTCCATACGCGAAACTGCTGGCTCGCACGACGTGCAGCACGCCATCGATCTCTTCACATCCTTCTTCGAAGGTTTTGCTCAGTTGGATCAGAAATTGACTGCGTAGGGATGGAATATAGGTCTACACTTGAAGTAGGAATGCGGTATTGCTGGAAGTGTGTTGTGATTCGCCCAACGGCCGACTCTCGTACTGCTTATACGGGGGTAGAACTTCCCAACGATATTGAAAGAGAACTGTCGCTTTGGAGAGATGACATGTTCCGAGATGAGCGGGATATGGAGGAAGTTTTGTGTGTCACCCACACCCGGCATTCGATGGTAACGTTTGTCTTACACGGGAGGCGGTGACGCAAAGAATCCAGATGTTGATGATGGGAGTGACAGACGTCGACCTCCACTTCGACCAGAAGAATGAACCGAACCCGCTCCCACAGCGCCAATGCGCCGTTACTAGCCCTCACTGTACATAAAGGATTGCGCCCTTCTGAGAAGTCTATGCGCCGAGATCGTGCAGCCAAGAAGACGGTCTATGGTCACTGGCAATAAGCGTTGCATATGTTGCATGGGTGCCATGGGCAGCCCCCGAAATCAAGGGCATCATGGACGTCGTGTCAGAGCTCGACAACAGAGGCGTCTTTCATTCGATTGGCCACAGTTGGACAATCTGACCAGTGAAGTCAAGGGTATACTTTCTTTCGTCGAATCGAATCAAGGGACCGTCGGCATGCTACTTAAAAGTCGACCTCTCAAGGAAAACGCTCTCTGGACCATTGACTTATCGGCTCCACAGAATTGTAAGTTCCACCGACTGTCCACAAGGTAATTTCTCATATTGTGCCTGAACCATTCTCTGACCGATATAATTGCTTGTGAGGTGCTCACTGTATACGGTATAACACGTACACGTTTCATAGTATCGATATCAATCAGCATCCGTGATTCAGTGTGGCGTCTACCGTCTCCCAATTGATCACCGATCCCCAAGCATAGGCACAAAAGGCAAACGAAAATCATACTTCTCCATAGCGCTACAGTATGTACAGAGCGACTACGAGTTTGGATAGCAGTGTAAGAAGAGAGAGCAACGCGTATGTAAGAAAGCAGGAGAGCAAGGAAGAAAGCAGGATTACACTAACGGTTTATATAGATAGCAGGCAGCAGTGGGAAACATCGAGAGCATAGCAACGGGTACAGAATAGCAAGACAGGGAAACATATGATGCGACGATAGCGTGAGCAAAAAACCATGACAGCAGAGCAATGCAAGAGCGAAAAAAGGGGAGAGAAAGAACAAGGGAGTTACGCAACGGATGGAGCGCCGTCTACGACTCATGGGGAAGGTGGACTAGAGACTAGAATGGACGACCTTTGCCCTTATTTTGGCGGGGGCTACGACGAGGTTGTGAGCCGGAGTCGGGCTCGGGATATGTGCCTGGGTATGGAGACGTGGCGCCACCTGACGAGGAATAGTGGTCTTCATACTGCCAGTCGTGGGTAGTGCCGTACCCATAGGATGACACAGCGGGGCCTTGATTGTCCCCGCTGTCACGATGAAAAGACTCTGTCAAAGGTGGCAGTGTCAACCCAGAAGTCGAACGGGAGCCCGAGATTTCGGGTTCAGGTGTCAGCGCTATTTGCGACGAAGACGAAGACCGTGATGATCTGCCCTCCTCTCGTTCCTGTTCCAGGATATGGCGAGGTTTGCGAACACGCGCCTGCGAGGTCGCAACTTTACCTCGAGTGTTGCGCCTCTTGCGAGGGCGCTTGGTCTCGTAGGCATGGTCAACATCGAGAGTCCAGTACTCGCCATGTCCTGGTTCGGCTGGACGGCGAGGGAGTTTGGCAAAGATAGAATGGAAAGAAAGTAGATGGCGTAGCGATCCCTACGGCGGCTGTGAGCCTCTGTCAATGTTGGAGATATAACGCTTACACAGAATTTCTTTTGGTTCTTTCCCTCAAAGAATGGATAGCGCTGCTGGATAGCAGCACGAATTTCGTGGAGAGTCGCCTTGTGCCGTGGGTGGCCGTATATCGCGAGCTTAGCCAGGTCATGTAGAGTGTAGGGTGGCCGCTCTTCGTGGTCTGTGCTATCGCGAAGCGCATGTAGATCAATCCTAACTCCAACGGGGATTTGGAACTCTTCCCGAAGGAATGGACCTGCATCCCGGTAGGGTGACTGGTACATGGACGGTAGCGCTTCCCTCTGGGAGAAGCGAGGTAGTTGATCTCCGTGCGGAGGAGGGGAGCGGGAATGCGATTGCTTGAAGTCTGAAGAGTCACGATGATTGACACCTTCGGGATGGAGGGGTCTGTGCGAGTGCAGCGGTGAAGGGTGGGGTGAAAGGTATTGGTGCTGAGACGGCTGTGGGTAATCAACTAGGCCATACGGCCGACCAGTTCCGGTCTGGTGTTCGGGGTATGGTGCATAGTTTATGAAAGACGCGTTCGGCTGGGTGGGAGGGAGCACGCGTCCCGGCGGGATGTCATTGGGCCCAAGGTTTCCGTAGAGATGAGAGGAGTCTTGGGCCGGAACGTTGTCGATGTAAGGCATCCCGTAGACATACCCGCCGTTCGGCTGCATATGATGGTAGAGAGGAAGGAAGAGGAAGAGGTCAGTACTAGAACGAAATTCACGTTATCAACTAATGCTCACGCAGTCTAGAAAGCCGTTCCCGAGATTGGGACGATTAGGGAACAAGGACACAGGAGGAAGGGTGACCTGCTGTTCGCCGCAGGTTTGCCGTACGGAAAATCAGTCGCCCTGATTGTTTGATGGGGGACCACGCATCATGGACCCACAAATCGAGCAACCTTGCCTTTTTGAGCACAAAAGAAGCTGTTCGGCATCTGTATAGACTGAATTAAATTGAAGAGCGCGTCAACAAGATGAGGAAAGAGCCTCAAAGAGGATCACCCGAAAATCACACCGGTCCTGGGTTGCCTCGAGGCGGGCATGAGGCGTCCGCGTTTGGAAAGCCCCATCAAAATGTCTCGTCTTTCAGTAGTTCAGAGTACGGCCTAAAGGAAGATCCGCGAGGAGTTTTGCATGCATCTTGACACGATCGATGTGGCGTACTGTGCTCTCGCATATCCTATCGCCGAAGGCAACATCTGATATCGGACCGTGGTAGCCCACGTACCGACGGTCCGCTTGAACTTGACCGTGTTCTGGGCGAATGCTCAAGACGGGACTGGTCTCAACGCTTGACGTGGACCAGACCATCACCCTTGCCGACCGATGAGCTGGTACACTGATGAGTGTGGCAAGCACTGTAGGTAGTAGCTTTTGCAGGGAAGTGATCTATAGAGTTTGCATCTCGCCTCGCAGTCGAAAGGACTATTGTGACAGGATATTAATCAAGGCCGAGATCTGAACGCGAACGGTTTCCTTCAAACTTGAACGATGCATCAGCGAAACTCAGTCAAAATGGAGACGTAGCAAGTAATACATTATACTGCCAAGTAATCACAAGTTTCTGCAGCAGTTCTAGCATCCAGACGAACATGCCATGTGAGACAGACTCGGATTCCCAACATACACAGAGCAAAGATAATCCTCATACACGGCTCACCCGTGGAATCTCTCCCGGGACGCAGTATGGGAGTTGCTAGCGCTATTGACTGGTGAGGCCGGTGAGTATTAGGTGAGAGCCCGCTTTTTGCTGAGTCAAAGTGTCAGCTTTAATCGTGTATGCATACGGGCCCGGGAGACTAGCGTTTCGCTGCATTGGTGATCAGCTGCAGGTTTTTGCTGCAACATATCATCTGTTACAAGTCATCAATAACGCTGAAAATGCCAAACCCCTCTTCACTCAGGAGTAACCCGACTTCTGAGTCTTGAGACACAAGTGGCACGGCTACAGCAAGCTGCGTGAGCGAGGCAAGGACAGACAGGCGTGGTACGGCGGACAGATGCGCAGGGGTCCAGGGAATGGAGTTCCGTATCCAGAGCATCACCTCGGTCCTGGTCAAACATGATCATCGAACTGAAAGTCACCAAAACGCTGCGCATGACGATAGGGTGGACATTGAATGTTGAGAGCGAAGCAAGCAATGTGTGCCAGTAGATTGCTTCAAATGGCCGTCAAAGATACGAAAGCCCTTGCGTCCGATTTACCAGTTAGGTCTAGCTGGTAGCTCATAGATAGCAGACGCGACGCCGACTGTCTGTTCGGGTATACAGTAATTCTTGTTTTCTTCGGTGGAGGTCCAAATCGGCGCCGCCATGGTTAGACAGACAAAAGGCGCAGCCTGCCCCAGGGAAGTCGATTTTCACTGTAGCGAAAACACTTTGGACACTCTGATGATAGACCCGGTAAGCAGTTGACAGGTAGGCCTGACCTGCCTTCCTAACTTACTGACCAGACATGGACGGCAACTTGCAACTTGCAAGTCATTTATTCGGCAAATCCCGGCAAATTGCAATCGTTGAGGTGATTATGACATACTTAAGTATATGTAACGCTGTGATACAAATTGAGACTTGCCCTTGCCCTCCATGACCTTGAGCAACAGTCACCGAGAGCACCTTTCGAGCAGCTTCTCAGGTCATCTGGCCCCCACAGTCTGTAAGCAGTTTGATTTTCTCACATGCACATGATGCAGTAAGTAGTCGCATGACCGGCCACGGTACCGTTGTTCAGCTCGCCACCTTCTTTTTACCTTTGTCTTACAGCTTCATATGAAGCGAATCTTACCTCTGTTCGATGATACAGTGTTAACGACGTCTTTGGCTCGTTCATCTCGCCTGTCAGACGACATGGCAGATGCCATACCCGGCAAAAATGCATCTGAAGGACTACACGGTGATCCAATGACCTGCCATCAACGATACTGGAGTCTGGAGACAAACTGGAGATAAATTTGCATCTCGTGTCCAAAGGGACGCGTTATCGCCGTCATATAACATCCCCAGAGGCGTGAAACCACCTTCTATCGAGGTCTCTCCATCCGTTCTCACATCATGATCACTGAAGTCTTCGCGGCCGACGAGTACCACCAGCGAATGACCAAGAAGGTTCTTTGGAAACTTGGTGGAACCTCTGGCCCCCACAATGATCTTCGACTGATATACATGCCTCCTCAGACTGTCATATTCTCCCTCCTCTTGCTTTGGTCAATCTATGTCGCCTCCCATGCGTTCAAGGCAAACTGACCCAGAGTTTGTAGCTTTGGCTCGCGAATTTCATTGACAGGAGCAACGTCGGAAACGCCAGGTCTATTATCAAGCGCTCCTTCACTCAGTATCTCCCTAAACAATATCTAGAATCGCTGGCCTGGAAGAAGACACCCATCTCACGGGCAATCAGTTCAACATAGTACTCGCGGGTACGCATTCATTTACATGCGTCTTTGCTATCGCTCAAAAATAGCCTATTCAGTCTTCTACATAACGTATGGGTTGGGCCGTCTCTTATCTCAATCGGAATGCTTACTGTGTCGTGGTGCACTAGATACCTCATGGTGAGCAGTTCTGTTGAGTACTGGACTTTGAAAGTTGCTGACTTCGATCGAAGGTAGAGATGCCCTCGAATTGGGTCATGAAGCGAATGAAACCGGACGTGGGTGTAATCTTAATCTCTTAAACCGACTCATAACTTGTCCCTCATGGCAGCGATGGATCCCGTTCCTGGTGTTTACGTGGGGCTTTGTGACCATCATGACCTGCTTTGTTCACAACTTTGGTGAGTGAGGCGTATTGGGTACATCTGCATCGTGCTTCAATGTTTTTACCCCAGGTGGTCTAATTGGCATTCGCATGTGTCTTGGCTTGTGCGAAGGCGGTCTCCTACCTGGTATCGTGAGTCGTGATGGTCTCAGTATAGCGACGTCACCTGAACAAATTGAAAGGTTCTCTACCTGAGCTCCGTATACAAGCGACACGAACTGCAGCTTCGGGTAGGTATAGTTTACGCATCCGGTACGTCGTAATTCTCTTATGACCGGGCCTGATAATCATTTCTCTCTGCAGCGTCTCTGTCAGGTGCTTTTGGAGGTCAGCTCTCTCAACCAAGAGAACATTCTCGGTGACTGACACAAGCTCTAGGCCTCCTTGCCACTGCTATCATACGGATGGATGGTGTGGGCGGCCTCGCCGGATGGAGATGGATCTTTATTTTGGAAGGAATTGTTACTATGCTGTTCAGTGTGATAGCTTGGTACTTTCTGCCTTCAGACATTGCCACTGCTCCCTTTTTGACACCGGAAGAGAGGGAATTTGCTGGTGAGTGTCCCTGCCCAGCTTATCCTCCCATTTGCTGACGTCCATGAAGTTGCGCGCTTCCGCTCTGATCATGCTACGCCAACACTATCCACGCGAATGATGAATGCCCCGCCGACTGTGAACGACGATGATGAGAAAGCAGACGATTCACGCCTCGAGCGAGTCAAGTCGGAGGCCAGTGAAGTGATCGTGACTGCTGAAGAGGAGCAGTTTGAATGGAGAGAAGTTATGAGAGGTTTGTCTTGACGCCTTTTCACCGGTTTGCCGCTCAGAAGCCATAGGCGTAACGGACATTCAGACATGGTTGACTGGGATGGCGTATTTTGGGCTCATAGTGAGCTTGTATTCTTTCTCTCTCTTCCTGTGAGTGCTGCTGAACAAGGTCCCTTCCTGCGCTGATTGGCCTTCAGACCCACGATCGTGAAGAACCTTGGATATTCTGGCAGTCAAGCCCAGCTACACACTGGTGAGAAATCATGCAACGTTTGCCTCGGCCTACTGATGTCCCTTGACACAAGTCCCGCCTTATGTACCTGCCGCCGTTCTCACTGGTCAGTGAAATGTCATGATGTATCTATACGCTCTGACTTGTGACGCATAGTTGTGGTCGCACTCCTCAGTGACCGCCTTCACTGGAGAGGTCCCTTCATTCTGATCTGTTTACCTATTGCAATTGTTGGTGCGTTGTAGCCACTCACTCTGGGCTACAGGTCTGATTGACATAATCGATTGTCTCAGGCTACATTGTCGCTATCACCGCCACAACAAACACAGGCCGATATGCCGCAGTGTTCCTAATGGCCACTGGCATGTATGTTTGCTGAACGCCTGAAATAAAACCGGCAGAAGTGACATGGCTATAGATATCCGTGTGGTCCATGTATTCTGTCTATCCTCCCGAACAACAGCAGCGGACACTACAAGAGAGCTACCACGACCGCTCTCCAGCTAGCCGTCGCAAACACTGGGTTGTCGTACTCTCTCATGACATGTCTCCCTTGCTAATTCTCCCTAATTCCCCCTATAGTGGATTTGTGGCGACCTTCTCCTACACCCAAGGTAAGCCAGACGCCATGCGGTACCATGGTCATTGACAGCGCCACAGATCAAGCGCCGAAATACATTCGCGGCCATACGATAAGCTTGTCGTTCTTGTGCCTTACTTGGGTGTTGACTGCGGCGAACGTGTATGCCAATGTTCTTGAACCTATGTTCCGCCAGCTTTCTGACCTATGTTTGGGATAGGATCTATTGCAAATGGGAGAACAGTGCTCGCGAGCGTGGCCTCAGGCAAGGCAACATTGAGAAGTACAAGGCCTTGTGGAGCGAAGGAAAGACGCGTGCCCCGTACGTACTTCACTCAGCTGATACAACCTCAACTGATCAGAGGTCTAGTATCGGCGATCGCCATCCAGCATTCAGATTTACGCTCTGAGGCCGAGATTATATGTAGATCCGCTGTAAACACGTACCGTCCTTGTTACCCACCATGATAGTCTTCCTACTGCCAATTTGAATCCTGCCCTCCTTGCATTGATCAATTGTGGGCGCATGTGGGAGCGTATTCGAAAGAGTCCGGCGAAAGCGGACCGGCGCTCTCTGTCTTTCACCGTCATCAGTAACAGCCAAAAAATGAACTGGGACCGTGCGTCCCGCCTCTCGAACCTTTTCAACTCCCCGGAGAGGTCGCAGCGGTCGAGTTCCATCCTGACGCGGTCGTCGTCGCCATCGTCGTCGCACTCTGATTTGGCGGCTACCCTCGAAGGTCACAATCAGCATGCTCCTGTGATCCTGGGTATCTGTGCCATGGACGTCAAGGCGCGGTCCAAGGCGATGCGGGAGATTCTTATCCGCCTAGTCGAACGTGCGCGGGGAGCGATTGAAGTCAAAGTATTCGGAGACAAGGTTATTCTGGACGAAGGTGCGTGTCTTTCTGGTCGTGTGCACACTATCCAGCAGCTGATTGACACCCAGATGTCGAGAATTGGCCGCGATGCGATATTCTCATCTCGTTCTTTTCCACCGACTTCCCCCTCGACAAGGCCATATCATACGTCAAACTGAGGAACCCATTCTGCATCAACGATCTTGCTCCACAAGCTCTGCTTTGGGACCGCCGTCTCGTCGGCGCCGTTCTCGATCACCTCCAGGTCCCCACTCCGGCGCGCCTCGAAGTGTCTCGGGATGGAGGGCCCAAGATAGACAGCGAACTACGAGACTTGATGAAACAACGGCTAGGCCTCGTGCTTGGCGGATATCAGGTCACCCCCGAAGTCTCGCTCTCCGAGGACGGAGACTCCATCATAATCGACGGAAAGACCCTACAGAAGCCCTTCGTCGAGAAGCCTGTCAGCGGTGAAGACCATAATGTGTACATCTACGTCAAGGGAGGTGGCGGTCGTCGACTCTTCAGAAAGGCAGGTAAGGTTACGCGCCTTGGTTTCCAATATTGACGACCATCCCAGGTTGGGAACAAGTCTAGTGATCTAGATCCCACTCTCAATCATCCAAGAACGGATGGATCATATATATACGAGCAGTTCATTGACGTGGACAATTCCGAAGACATCAAGGTGTACACTGTCGGCAAGGAATACACCCATGCAGAGACACGAAAGTCGCCTGTCGTGGACGGCGTCGTTCGTAGGAACACCGAGGGTAAAGAGATACGGTTCGTCCTTCTCTCGAGTAACACAAACATGCATGAACGAACGTAATCGCCCAGGTTTATTACTCGCCTTAGCGATGAGGAAAAGTTGTGGGCCAACAAGATCTGCGATGGCTTTGGGCAACGTGTATGCGGCTTCGACATGCTTCGCTGTGACAACGGGCAGAAGAGCCAGGTCATCGATGTGAACGGATGGAGCTTCGTGAAAGGGAACAGCACTTACTACGGTATGATACTTCTCATCATACCTCATGTTATACTCATGACCATTCTTCCGATATAAAGACAAGGCCGCTGATATTTTGGCTGCACTGAGCATGCGATTATCGGTCTCGCCTGATCGACCACCTCCTGGGCCAGAAAACCCCCCAGCGGAGACCTCAACATGGCTGTTGAAGGCGAATGTCACTGTCTATCGACATGCTGACCGAACACCTAAGCAAAAGCTGAAATTGTAAGTCTCTCATCCTTCGCTCAAAAGATTGCGTTGACAGTCGTGCAGCAACTTTCCTATTGGAGAGACTTGGACGCAGCCCTTCGTGAAGCTTCTGAACGGAGAGAAAGAAGAAATTATTCTCAGAGAAAAGGATCAACTCAATCTGATCGCGACTGCCATTGAACAGTCCAAACGGCTTGGAGCTGAAGGGGATGAGCTGGTCAAGCTGACACAGCTGAACAACGCGCTTTTCAGGAAGATTGACCTACCCGGCACCAAAGCGCAACTGAAGCCTGTCTATTCCAAACGTCAAGCTGGTCAGGCACGCAAGCTCACCAAATTGACGCTTGTCTTCAAATGGGGAGGCGAAGTAAGACATCAATCTCCGAAAGGGAAGAAAAACTGATAACATCCCCTTAGTTCACTCATTCAGCTCGCTACCAATCGAGAGATCTTGGCGAGAATATGAAGAAAGATATCTCCATAATGAGTACGTTCTTTTTCGAAGTTCTCATGATCGTCTTTTGACCGCGCTACAGACAAGGAGGTTCTCCAGAATGTCAAGGTCTGCTCAACTTCAGTACCAGTGTTTTCGAAACCTCACCGCGCTGTACAGATATTCACTTCCTCGGAAAGACGAGTCATTGCATCTGCAGAAATATTTGCTGCCGCGTTGCACGAGACTCACTCCGCTACCCCAACAACATCAAGTTCACGCTCCTCTGTCGATGGGTCGACTAGCGGATACTATCCTAGTGGCTCCCCCGTACCGCCTACACCCCTTTCCTTGATCGTTCGCAAGGACCTTCTCGACGATTCTAACGCTGCCAAGGACCTGATGGACGACGTGAAGAAACGCCTCAAGATACTTTGCGCCCCGGTGAATCGGAGAAAAGACCCGAGCTGACGTGGCCTAAGAGCATGAAGAAGGAACCTGTAGAGGTTGTCAAGGTATGCTCGTCGACAAGTCGCTGCTCCAGCCTCTCACCTTTCGACAGGAAGTCATAGAACTTTTGAGCTCGTTCAGGGACATCATGCGGAAGAATTTTGACACAATGGACGTCGATAAGATTCAGGAAAGATGGTGCTGTGGCGACGAACCGTGGCTGTTCAGAGAGCGCTGGGAGAAATTGTTTGAAGACTTCTGCGACGTAGAACAGAAGAAGTTTGATCCTTCCAGAGTATGGTCCCGTCTACTCAAAACCCCCAGCACGCTGACGTTTTCTTGTCAGGTCTCAGAGCTGTACGACACCATCAAGTATTGCGCGCTTCATCATAGGACGTTCCTATTTGCCATCTTCGACGAACAGGGCCGGCCAGATTCAAGACAACCGCATGATCGCAAATTGCACGAACTGTACGGCCGCGCAAAAGCGTTGTTCGATCTCGTCGCTCCTCAAGAGTATGGTATCGATCCGGACGAAAAGTACGTCTCAAAACTTGACGATCATCGACACTGAGTGCTTAGTATCTGTTAGAGAGGAAATTGGTGTCTTGACGTCTCTGCCCTTGCTCCACAATGTCGTTCAAGACCTCGAGGCAGCACGCAACAACGGAGGCAGTTCATTGACACTCTACTTCACCAAAGAAAGCCATATCCATACGCTGGTCAACCTTGTGCTGCACTCTGGTCTGCCTATCGCGAATAGGAGAATCCCAGAGCTTGATTACGCTGTAAGCTCGGACATACATCACCATGGTCTCGTTTGACATTTTGCCAGTCGCACATCACTTTCGAACTGTACGAGCGCAATCATGGCAGAGGAAAGTCGGATAAGGAATACTCGATCAAGATTTCCTTGAGTGAAGGTGCTCATTCGTCGAACGTTCTCGACTCAACGCTGGATGCACGGCACTCATTGAACGTGCAGTCGCGCAAGTGAGTGATCCTTCTCCATGCATTGCACCCTGCGCTTACCCTCCTCCTGAAGGAAATTGACACAGCATTTGCCGTACAGTCTGGTCGTAGAGAGACTGTCGAAGCACTTTCATCGCTTAAGCGAGGTACGAACCAGCTCGTGATGACTTTCTTGTCTTGTAATGACATTGCTTCCAGCTTCAAGACGATGACACCGGTCCAGACACGCCTTACGAAACTCTCAATGCCTCTCCTTCGCAACTAGACAGCAGCAGCAGCGAAGACGGACTGGTCACTGCATAGAAATACCATACTAACTACGGATATTTGGAACATAGTGTACATATAGCATAATGATATTCTACACGCTCTACCATCGACATCGGCTGTCGTTCTCGCTCTCGATTCGTCTGTCAATGAGTCATCTCGATGTCAGTTGCACGCGGACTCTAATACACGGCACGCGGACTTTCAGGATCCTTCATCCTCTTCCACCATGTCCACCATCACTGTAGCGGTCAATGGCCTTACCTACGCCTACCGTGGCAGTGGCACAGGAGAAACTGTCTTGTCCGACGTCTCTCTGAGTTTGCCTAGAGGTTCCAGGACTATCATCGTGGGCGCTAATGGAGGTGGGTCTTCTTCTGTGGGTCTGGCTGGCTGGTATTCAGCTGACCGGACTGGCAGCCGGCAAATCCACACTCCTTCAAATCCTGGCCGGTAAACGCTTGGTCAGTACCCCAGGCGCGGACATACGTATCAAAGACTGCGATGTTTTCCGCAAATCTCCAGAGGGTGTCTCTTTTCTCGGGACGGAATGGTCAGTGATCATATCCGCTGGAAGGATATTCATGTCACGTCTTGTGTTCCAGGGCAATGAACCCCGTTGTCCGAGGGGACATCGTTGTGAGCGCGTTCCTTGACTCAGTAGGCGGGTACCGCTACAAGGAGAGGCGCGATCGTCTGCTGGATCTTTTGGATATCGATCTGGATTGGCATATGCATGCCATCTCAGACGGAGAGCGCCGTCGCGTGCAGCTCTGCTTTGGTCTGATGGTGCCATGGGATGTCCTTTTGCTAGATGAGGTGGATATTCTCATGTACATGTGAGACCGTTGCTCAACGCCCATTCATAGGTCACAGTAGACTTGGACGTCCTCGTTCGAGACGATTTGCTCAAATTCCTTCGCAACGACTCAGAGACGCGTGGTGCGACTATCATATGTAAGCTACGCGATTTCCTTGGTTTTATGTCGGCTCATGGCCTCAAAGATGCCACCCATATCTTCGATGGACTCAACGATTTCCCGACGCACGTCGGGCACATGCGCTTTGGCTCGTTTGTCACAACTCCCACTGCCTGGCCCTTCAAGCAGGATGGAGCTCCTACGCCTACCCTCTACAGCATTGCCCTCCAGTGGTTGAAGGAAGACCGGCAACATAGAAAGACATTAGAGGAGCAAGGCAAGAAGACCAGAGGAGCTCGGCGAGACGACGTGGGTCCTCATTTCTTCCCAGTTCATGCTCAATTTTGACGTATTCGCTGTAGGCTCCCGTAACAGACTCGGAGACCTTCTACAGAAAGTACGTCAGACGATGATAAAAACAGTTGCTCGTCGTACTGACTGTTCTGCAGGTATGACTACAGTCATTAGACGACGACTGCGAACGCATATTTCAACATAACTGGGCAATCAGCAAACATCGTTCTCCACAACTGTAACTCTGTTTTCAACAACTGTATCGATAGTATTAGCTTTAGCGCACTTGTAGCATTTCTGTATGTCTTCTCAACAAGAGACGTGAACTGTAAGTAGTCTGTAGGATCACAACTGAGGATATATTTGAGAGTATGCCGAGACGGCACACATTCTGCTGACCAATGGCAGTGGTCTCGTCAGAGCAGTTCTTTCCTCAACCGTAACGCTCACCTTGCCGAGCCGCTCATAGCTCGACGACAACTGAGCGCATCATGGCAAGTTCAGTAACGGAAATCATCGATCTTACCGAGGAGTCTACCGAACCAACTATAGTCGTACGAAATGCGCCTGACTTCATTGTCGTCCCTTCCGACAGCGAGCCCGAAGCCGGAGAAATCGATTCTAAGGAGTCCACAGTGAATCCGGAATCGAAAAAGACGCGGAGAAAGAAGAGAAAAAAGAAATCGCTTGTTCCGGATACGCCGAATTCGCGCAGAGAGGATCCGGACGACGCGACGGACCGAGGAGAGGGTCCTTCTCACAGACGACACGACGATGAGCCACCCTCCAAACGCCGTAAACGTTCCCCGACGCCACTTAGTGACGAGAAACCGTTGTTTTTCGTGGATCTCAATCCCGTCCCCATGCCATCCTCTGCCCAACACGCTGCTGCCGACACGAAAGCTGCTGCTGGCTCGAAGGCTGCTGTTGACACGAAAGCTGCTGCTCAAGACGACACGGACAAGTTGATGTTGCCCTCGCATGTACAAGTCTTTGGTTCCATGCCCGTCGAGATAATACACGCACCAAAGGACGAAGATGAGGATTACATCGACTACCTCGACTATGACAGCAATGTCCGCAAGGTGCGTTGGACTTGCTTCCCAATGTCATATATCAAATACAGTCTCTACTAGGGTGTTGCTCGCTACTACGATGATCCCGAGGAGAAGCCCGCCAAGACAAAGAGCGTATGCAAAAACTGTGGCGCCGAAGGAGAACATACCACTTTCCAATGTCCTGTCCTCATCGTCAGTTCCACATCACACTACTCTCACCTCTCACCGCTCATTGAGATGCCCAGTGCCTCACATGTGGTGCACGCGATGAACACAGTACCAGGTCGTGTCCAATCAGTAAGAACTGCTTCACATGCGGGATGAAGGGCCATGTGTCTTCGGTTCGTCGGTGTTACATAGCCCTTGTCTTTTTCTGATCTTTTCTGATCAAACTTTCTGGACAGTCGTGTCCGAACCGCAACACGTATCAAAGAGGGTCCGTGAGTTATCTATGCCAGCGATGTGGCGAAGAGACCCATCTCACATCCGTGCGTGAGCTCAAACCTGAAATGTTCATGTCTCACAATGTTTTAACTAGGAATGTCCAACCTGGTGGAGATTGTATGACTATCTTTCGGAGGCTGAGAGAGCCAAAGTCATCGCTTACCGCAAAGAGAGATCATCTCTTGTGTTGGGTAAAGGCGGAGAAGGATACATTGCTGAGGATGAATGGTGTTACAATTGTGGCCTGGTCGGCCATTGGGGTGACGTGAGTGTTCCTAGCAGTCATCGCTTCTCCAGCTTCTGAAGCATTTGACAGACTTGCGGAACTGCTCGTCCCCACGGCGTCCCCGAGGACGGTTCCGCATTTCATCCCCGCAACGTCCTTGCCGGTCCATACTCAGAAAGTACCTCGAATGGTGTCGCACGGCGAGATTTCCGCGATTGGGAGAAGGACGACAACTTTGTCGGTAACGCCGGCCGCGCTGGGAAGCAAAAAGCGAGACAAAAACTACAGAAGTCTGAGCAGAAACAGCGAGCAGCTGAAGAATCCGAACACAGTTGGTTTGATAACAAACATCAGCGCAGGCAGACCGCGCCAGCACGACCCGGTGGCAAAGAGACGAAGAAGATTGCTTTCGGTTCCATACGGATTGGTGAGCAATTCACCCACCCACCTGGACCGAACAGCTTGTTGGGTCGCATATCAGACGGGCCGAAACCGAGGAGTGACAACACATACCCGAGCCAACAGAGTAGAAGTAGGGATAGAGACAGGGAGAAGTCTCGCAGTGGTGCGAGCAGGTCGAAGCAGTCGGACAATCATGCTCATGACAGTGGGAGAGGATCACGGCGGGACAGGGATAGAGACAGGGATCGTGACCGAGACGACTATAGGAATCGGGGTCGTGATTATTCGGGCCATCGTCCGCAATATAATGGAGGGTATTCACGGTGATGTATACCTTGTGTGTAGATTGCTGTCCTTGTGTCTGTGTCTGCAAAGGGTTTTGAGATACCATGAAATGATATCGAGGCACGCGTCGAGTATTGTATGACGTGACTGCTCATTCCATGACTTCCAAGTCCCGCTCAGCAACAATCCAGTCAAGCTCGACCGACGCCAATGTGTTTCCCGTCACTGCGACCACAGTGGCGCTGGAATATGCTTCACTGAGATACCGCTCTCACTGTCCGCTAGGGATGTACATCACGCCGTCCAGGGAGTCACTGCTCGTGTGGGATGCGATATTCTTTGTACACCAAGGTGGGTCGTGGTCTTGTCGCTGAAGGAGAAGCTTAAAGAAACCAAACTCTAGGCTACTACGCCGACGCAATCTTCAAATTCAAGCTGCTATTCCCAGCAGAATATCCCGACCGACCACCGACTGTCCAATTCACAACGGACATGTTCCACCCGCTGATCAACTCCAAGGGCGTCTTCAATCTTCTGCCACGATTTCACCCATGGCGGTCAGCTATCTCCCTCTTTCCAAAGGTTCTCCCTCGCTCACAGGCTACAGACCGAAGGAGCACCACGTCTTTGACGTCCTACACTACATCAAGTCGGCATTCAAGAAGGCTGTCCTGGACAAGATTCTGGAAATCGATTGCTTCAACAAGGAGGCGTACAGGTCTGTCAACTGCTGTCATCGTCGGACCTGATGAGGCTAATAATCTTATTGTAGATTGTATGTTGTGCGCCACACGTGTATCCAAGTATTGACGCGCATCGCAGATATCACGAGTCAACTAGCTCGTTTGCATCCCTTGCTACGCAATCCTCTCAGCTATCACAGTCTCCTTCGACACTTTACGCGCCTGCAGACAAATCACAGTCTCTAATCCTGAAAGACATCAAACCTCAGCAGCTGCATGAGGTTCGCTCACGACTGGGGCTGTCTCGCTGGGATGACGATAACGAGTCTTAAAAATGAGGAGGTTGTGTCCAAGCTGGATTGTACATTAAACTCGACTACGGAAGGTTCTATTCACACTTGTCTAGACATGTATACCCCGCGGGTGGCTGACTGTAGAAGATCTGGAGTTGCAGAGATGTGCCAATGTCGTATCGACTTGTGTATGTGTCGATCCAGAAGTGCGCGACGCTTGTAGCGAATCGCTTGCGATATTGGTCTGCAACTCCTTACACTCGGAATTGACGTTCAGTTTTGTTAACAATGATACATGCTCGTACTACCGTCAACTTTCAATAGCTCCCTGGATTTGCCAACAAGCGAACGGTACAATAAGAACCGAAGCGCTACTAGAGATACCGACGGCAGTCTTGTAGAATGTGACACCGAGGCGCGATGCACAACACGTCAACGTCCGGGCCGGGTATGTGCTCCTCCTCCTCCTCCCCCATCACATGACAGGTTCTGTTCTGGTGACTTGAAATGAAAGCTGCCTGTCTCATGTTACCTTCTGATAGCTCTAACCTAGTCGTCATGCGGCTCGTGCCTCCCGGATCCTTCCCGCGCAAAGCTCGGATGTCCCTCTCCAGCTGGCTAAGAAAACACGTCAGAAGAGCATATGTATATTACCACCTTGTGGCTTCCCGAAGAAACCTCTCCTCTCGTCGGTCATGTTGGTCTCTGCCTTACTGTTCATCCATGCATGTCTTCCTCTCAACACGCTTGGGATGCCTGCATGGGGTGGCGCTCCCGGACGCGCCTCGATTGGAAACTTGGTACCGGGAGCTACCCACATCGAAGCAATCATGCCATCGCGCTCTTCCGACCAAGTTCGCGCCTCCCATCTCACCATCCCCATCTTTGGTGCGCCACATCTCCCTTGATGGCAACGCTCCCAAGTCTCAAGTCCTCTTGCAGACCAACTCGGAAATCTGACACTGGTCCCTACACATTCCATCGCTAGCGCGCCGCTCTTCTTCATCAACCGCGACCATCTGTGGCTGTTCCGCAACGAGTCCGCTATCTATCCCATCAGCCTCGTCAACGCCACGAGCCAGTTCCGCGACGATACAACACAAGCGGCTATGCAGCTTGTCGCAGATCGGACACATGTCGGCGTTGGCGGAGGATCGTGGAAGTGGCGCGGGACACGACTGCATTACCACCACGGCAACAAGCATAATTCAGGTGTCTTTTATAACTGCCCAACAGAGGACGGAGGAACGGGTGTTTACGTGGCTCTAAATGTGTGAGTACATCTTCTTGTCCTGTCTCAACGAACCTTGACGAGACGCCCACAGCGCGGCTCGAATGGAAGGATGCAGGATCGTCACCCTCCACAGCTACAATCGTGTCAACGAGGATGGTACATGGGGTTGAATTGAGCAGATTACGATAATTGCAACACTATTGTATCATCATGCTGTCTTTGTTTTCTTCCCTATCGTCAAGTCGATCCGTCTCGCCGCGAGCGCAAAGGTGAATAAACTCAGGAAGGCAGCAGCGACTACACAGGGCTTCCTGAGATGTGCAGTTAATGGCACCTTGTATGAAACCTAAACCAATCATCAGCCAAAACATGGTACATCGAGCGAACAGGCCTCACAAAGATGGACTGCGCATGCTTGTCCGTAAGATCGCGGTACTTCAAGGTCAACGCCGGTCGTCCGATAGTGTCCAAGTAAGTGACATGCGTCGAGATCGTGTTCTCGATGGCGGGGAACGGAACAAAGAATTCGAGGTCTGTAGCACCCTCAGGCAGGATGATTTTCAGCTCTGCATCGTCAACCACAGCGTCGGGGATCAACGTCATGATGGGAACCTCCAATGTGTACTTGTCGGTCGCCTTGTTGTAGCTGACGCTATCGCCCAGCGGCGCGTCCCAACCAAGAGTGAAGCTGTAGTTCCACCCACCCATTATCGGGTAGCGAGGACGCATCTCCATGACACTGAACGAGTTCCGCTGGCTCTTCTTGGTGGATGGGGCAACGCGCAGGCGGGATGTGGATACGTTACCAATCAGGTCATAGTAGTACGTGTTACTGATGCCAGCAGGGAGGTGTAGGGTCAAGCCCGGGATGACATGAGCAGCGGAACGCTTGTAGAAAGCCTGCGATTGGTGCTCAAGACGTGAAAAGTGTCCTTTCAAGCTGGAGGAATGTCAGAACACACGACATTAAACGAAATGGAGACATACGCTGGGCCGGCGTTGTGGATGGTGATCTCGTCTTGGATGTTCAAGTTGGCGCCCCAGTGGCTGACTTCGGCAGAACGTCTGAGCTTGGCTAGTTCGAGAACGGGGAACTCGTGATTGTAGTGGGCGAGGATGGTCTGCTGCGTCTTGGCGATGAAGGGGCCGTTGGCGGAAGGAGGAATGCTGGTATAAGGACCGTATGTCAGTGTCGCGCCGGTCTTTGTGACGGGCTCAGAGTCAGTGAAGGCGGCGAGGTCCTTGGGCGTGGTGTATGAGATAAATCGCGGTGACTGCGCCCTGCGAGGCGGTGAGAAACTTGATAGACATGCATTAATTCATTGGCCTTACTTGACTTTTGTCCGCTGAACATTGGTGTGGTATGGGCTGAGAACAAAGAGTTCCGTCTTGTATTTGAGCGCCTGGTCGTCCTTCTGAGCAGCTGCTTCTGGCCACGGCCATGTTGCGTGCGTCTGCACAGTCTCGAGGACAAGATTGATGGTTCCGTTGATGCCCAGAGGTTTTGGGAGGGCAACATCGAGGAGATGCACGTCGCTATGGACATATATGAGTGCACGAACGCAGGACAATGCTGGCGGCGGCGACGCACTCTCCGACGGCTATGGAATGGCTGATGTCGAGCGTCTGCTGCTGCCCTTTGATTTTGACGTCCAGCCAGCTCGTCTTGTCAATCTCTGCGGGGCTCAGGGCAATGGTGTACACGGAGGTATCTGGCTCGAGCGCCCTGGCGGCATAGGTGGTGCTAACGTGCACGAGGGCGCCGCCGAGCTCGACGGTGCGCACAATGGCGGTATTTTCAAAGGACTGACTGGAGGCGCAGAGGGCCGAGAGGAGGACGGTAAGGACGGCGCCGGGACTGGCCCAACGACGCGACATGGCTGAAATGGGTCAAAAGAGAAGGAGTTCACTACGTGTCCGAGACCGGTGCTAATAATGGACGGTCCGCAGTTCCGACCGTCAATTGGCAGACTCAAGTGACAAGTCCAAGATTATTTGAGTTAATTTACAGCAGGGTCTATCGATAAATAGCAGCAGCGTTCACCACGCCCACATCGCGCCCGGATTCCGGATGGGTTTGTCTTCGCGCGTAGCAGCCGCAGACACGATTTTATGGAGGCGGTACGCCTTGGATCGGGCCTTTTCCTCCTGCAAAGTCCTGCCCTCCTTCAGCACGACATTCAACCGTGCCGCAGGATGCGTCTGGATACCAGTACGACCGCGACCCTTTTGCTCGACACGCTTCCTCTTGTGCGCGCCTTTGCTCACCCAGGATTCGGCTACGAGACGGTCACGTTCCATTGAATGAGAGAGTAGAGAAGGGTCTCACCAACGACGAGTTTGGACGAGTCCATTTGCTTGTAGCGGACGGCGTGGTCGCGTGCTGTGACCAGCATGCTCTTGATGCGAGAACTGGCCCGTTTTTCGCTGAACTGCATTTGAAGGATAGCATGGTCGATGGGTTTGCCTGCAATCTGGCGACCGATATCGTTCAGTTTGCGGTGTGAAATCTTGAACGTCGTCGTCGAGTAGCCGTGCTGTATGTGTTGTCATAAGTAAGAACCATACGGAGAGTACACAAGCTGCTCACCGATTCATGCTTGAACGTCCGGTTATAAGGAATCCGCTTCACATGCTCAGCCTTCTCCTCAGTTGCTGCAGCCACGCCATCCTTTCCAGCGTCATCCTGGGCCGCATCAGCGTCGAAGATGTTCGTTTCCTGCCGTTCCGCCGCTGCCTTCTTGGCTGCTGCAATAGATTTGGCGTCCCGCTCCGCTTCCCGCCGCGGCTGGAGGAATCGAGACTTCATCTTGTCCGCGACCCAGGTGAAGGGGTTCAAGTTACTCGCGCTGTCATTTTGCGTAAACGACCAGAGGGATATGTGCAGCCGCGAGAACATACTAGCGCTGGCCTCGCAGGCAGTTGGCCGCCGCCACCGCCGTCATCGGCGTTCTCGCATGGCGCAGCGTCCGCGTGCCCGCTGAGTTCCGTCAGAAAAGGCGCAGAGGAACGCAGGCAAAGCACGCACCGTGCAAAATCGGTCGCTGCATGTCGCGCCAAAAGAGAGAAGTCACGATGTGTGACGGGTGACACATCCTCTTTCGACACGCACCGCCAAAGTATCGCCAGCCATGGTGATGTTCTTCCTGGGCACCGTCTTCTACGTCGGCCTTTTGCTCGTCAATGCCATGGCCGTGCTCAGTGAAGACAGATTCTTGGCAAGAAGTGCGTCTATCTCCCTTCGCAACTTAGATTGCTAGCCCTCATCTCCTCGCAGTCGGTTGGGCATCAACACCCCAACAGCAACAAAACAGTGGATTCCACCAATATGATCAAAACGGATACGGAGGGCAGCAGGGCGAAGTGGGCATGAAGACAAAGTTGATTGAGCTAATAAGTGCTGTGCGCACGCTCATGCGAAGTACGCTCCGTCCGTTATATATCGTTCCAAGCTGACCGTTCCTACAGTACCATTAATAGCGTGCAATATACTCGTCATTGCCTACGAACTCATACTCGGCGGTTAACCATGTCATCCACACGCCTGTACTTGTACTCTACACTTCACGGACCACCTTTGTTCTGTGAACGCCCTAGCTAAGCCATAATGGCAGACTTGATTCAGTCTAGAGTTAGAGGACAACACACAGCGTACTAGATAAATACTCGAGCCCGAGAAGTAAGAAAGAGAAGGACAGGCTTCAGAACCCAAACAAACAGGGAACATGCATGCAGCAAGTTCGCAGTCTAGAGTTGGACGGAAAAGCGGAAACTGAAGAGGGAACCAACGATACGTATACGAAAAGAGCAGGTGGGAGTGAATCACGGTTACCTGCCCACTGTTGATGATGATACAATGGTACAGGCGGTCACAATGTCCGTTAGATGGGTGGTGGTGGACAAGGAGAGGCAAGGTCGTACTTATGGCTTCTTTGGCTCTGGCAGCGGAGGCGCAGCACTGTCGCGATCGAAACCAAGCGGGTATGATGAGAGGTCGCTTGTCAGAGCTAGGGTGTCAAGACTGGCACGTTGACGTCCATTGTATGCAGTGGGAGCTTGCGAGTCCCTGGAGTTTCCAGTGTCAATCTGGAATGGGAACGAGCCCAAGCCAGATGACGCCGTCGACAGCTGTGAACCAGTTGACAATCCCAGCGTCCGTCGATCAGGAGGGCTCGGGAGGTCATCATCCTCTTCCTGATACATGTTGTGCACCACCTCCTGCGCCGAAGGGGTGTTCGGTGGTGAGGACGAGAAGGTCTGCTGGCCCAATGGAGACACAGGCGGTGAGCGCATGGGTCTGTTGGAGATTGGCGAAGGAGGAACGAATGGGAAGGATTCAAGGATAGAATCAGCGGTAGCCGAAATTGCTGACGACCCGGAAGTTCTTTTATTCTGCGCCGCCTCTCGTTGCTGCGCATGAGCGAGTGCCCGCTGCTGCTGCTCTTCGAATGATCCCAGACCGGTAGTCGACGGCGTAACTAGCCTGCCCATGGTCGTGCGGTAGGACGGAGAGCGACCCATGAGACCGACATTGACCCGTGTGGCATTACCGATATCGATGACAGAGCCCGCCTGTGTGCTTACGCTGGAAGGCCGGCTGTTGTCATTGTCAACCTTGGACCAGGGAAGGAGAAGACCGTCGGGGACCCATGCCGATTGCGCTGACTGCATCGACGTATGGGCGCCCGCACTAGGAGACAGGGGACCGAAGGTCGTCGTTGCTGGAGAAGTTGCGTGGGTAGTGGCAGTGGAGTGCCGGTCGCTGAACGGATTGCCATCCTCGCTAATAACATCCGACGGGCCAAAGGAGGTCACAGCTAGCGGCGACTTGACTGTAGTCCTATTGCTGCCCGGAAGCTTCAGGCTTTCATTTGATGCATTGAGGACCTCTGCCTTTGATACACCGAGAACCTGGCGGACGGGTCCGTGTGTGGCCGTCATGATGACCGGCGCCTCATTGAGGAATTCGCTGGCATAGCTGGCGCTGGACATGTAGGAGTTGCGCGAGACTGCAGAAAGGCCTGAGACTTGTGACTGAGCGTAGCCAGGAGGCAATGCGCGGAGGGTTTCGTGAGGGGCATTAGCGTTGTCCAAGGACATGTCTGAGGGGCGCGGCGGCCGGACGGGCGAGGATGCATGAGACAGCTGGGAGGACTCTGAGCCTGGAGCCGAGTCAGGAGATACAAGTGCGATGGGTATAACATTTGTTCCTTCTGTGCCAGCAGTTTGGATAGAATTATTGTCATCAAAGGGATCGGAGCGGAAAGAGCTGCGCGGAGAGTCGGTCCGACGAGAGCCCGTGTGTGATTCTGGGTCAAGGTCGATGGTGGTATTCGAAGAGGTGGAATAGACGCGGACGGTGTTGTGCTCTGTGGCCGGCGACGGGAGGGCCTTTTCGATGGGATCAGGCCTGCTCAACACAGTCTCTGCTGATGCGGGCGCTTCCTGCTTCTCAACACCGTCTACGGCTGCTTTGCGGCGCTGCGACCTGCGCCACCACAGAAACACGACGACGGCGCCAGCGAGAAATATAAGACTGCCGACGACGGCGCCGGCGAGCGCGCCTTTGCTGACGCCACTACTGCCAGACGAGGAGGATGTGTTCTTTGCGACGCACGTGTACGATGCACAGGTGTCACAGTCTCTGCGGTGGGATGAGCGGTGCTTGTGTGCGAGATAAGATGCGCGATACGCACCGGGTAATGAGAAAGCAGTCCTGGTCGGCGCTGCAGGAGCAGACGGGGGTGCTGGGGCATTCGATGCAGCTGTCGCGGGCGAGCAGGGGCGAGAGCTGCATGGCGGGAGATAAAAGAAAGAGCGTGGGTGGCGAGTTTGACCAGAAAGCAGAAGAAACTAAGGCGGCCTTGGATCAGCCAGGTCGACTGGTGCGACGACTGCTGTTGTGGTTGGCTGAGCAGAGGTGAAGGTTACCCACGCTACATCGGATCAATTTCACTTTCCATGGCTACACTCATCTCGCCGTGACGATTTTCCATTTATACACTGCTGAGTGTTGGCCGACCGTCTTTC
Organism: Strobilurus luchuensis; assembly: GCA_019915105.1. Lineage (NCBI taxonomy): Eukaryota > Fungi > Basidiomycota > Agaricomycetes > Agaricales > Physalacriaceae > Strobilurus > Strobilurus luchuensis. The sequence goes on along the minus strand of JAHLMJ010000007.1, from coordinate 584,030 downwards.
ATCTTCGTTCTGCCTTTGTCTCTGAAGCTTGCTTTACCAACTGAAAACATTTTTCACATCCTGCTATTGCCAGCTTTGACTACGGCCGGACCACATCCCTCTCTGTCCATCCCAACAGTATCCTCGCGGAAAAGGCACCCATTTGGCACAAAGACTACCTTGCGCACTGTTCCCGCGTTGCTGTCCTCTATCCGCGTTTTTGACGACCATTCAATTTTTCCCTCCCTTGTGAGAAGTGACTCATCGGGCGCGTGTACTAAACTGCGGCCAGGCCCCAGATGGCACGAACACCGTCTTCTCATCATCTCAGCCGCCCAGTGCTTAACTGTCAACGCTACGACTGTTTCATGGATTATGACCGTGACCGCCCCATCTCAGAAGCCTCAGATGTGCGTTCACATGCTGATCTCAGGCGAAGCCAAGTGGCAAGTGGTATCGTTTCGGATAGCTATGTAGATTGGTCCAGAATTCTTTCGGTGGAAAATGCGATCTGGAGGTAAGGAATTAGGTCGGCTGGCGTATTTGCCGGTCGTGAGTATCACGAAACTTTGGAGCATGAGAGACGGATGGTTTCGAGTTCATGTGAATTTCAGCATGACGAGAAGCGAGCTTAAGCGAGAAACTGCCATATTTCATACTAGGTGAGGCTTCTTGGTCGCAACGGCGACCTCACGGGGGTTCAAAACCCTTCAATGGCTTTGTCTGGTAACGAAATAAGCAGATATGATCTACTGCATTGCAGGCAACGGCTAGCTCATCTCGCCACTATCCTTTCTTGCCTGGACGGAGATCATGTACTGACTTTCCATCCTTTCCTAGCCTGACGTGGAACCAAAGCTTCCCCGACCAATCAATTCCTGGAGTTCCATCTTCTCCAAGAGATCTGTTCGCGTGAAACACGGATGGATGGCTAGACATCATCGAACAGACTGGGAGGCAAGTCGGAGGCGACGTCAAGACATTCTATTCGTACATGCACAATCCCATACCAAAGATCTTTGGAGATTCAAGAGACAGGTTGTTCAATGCCTTAAGGCGACGTCGAGAACGCCACAAAGAACGATTCGAAGATTTAAGTCCATACTGCATCTTGTAATGATGTTTTGATGAAGTCCTGTGAGTTGGATAGTTCTGCTAGAGACAGGTCTTATCATGAATCATATCAAGAACTCGAGAGTGTGATATTGCCCCTCCAAGACGGCTTCTGTGAGATCCCCGAGGCTAAAACGGCGTTGTATGAAAGTCAGCAAAGTGCGGGTCTGTATGACTGCTCTATTATATACAGTTGCATGTTGGGCGAAAGGCTCTGCTTGACAGAACAAGTCTACAAGAAGGGGAGAACCCGAGAGGCTCTGGTGCGTACAAAGTTAGCCGATCGTTCTGCTACACCCTACTTTTACATGATATCTCTGTGCACTTGTCTTTGGCTTTTGACTGAAAGAAGGGGCTCCAAGCCATAACACCATAGCAGTAAGTAAGTTAAGGACAGTGGCGCAAGGTGATCATTGCTTTACCGGCCCGAGAAGCCGGTCTGCTGGGCCGGGTCAGGAAACGTTTTTCGCGATCGACGCGCATTGTCCTCCGCTCATCATGCTTTTGAGTCGGTCTCTTCATCAGACGCGCTGCACGCTGGAACCGGCATTTGCTTCATTCTCAACGACAACGAATGCGCTGGCAACGCAGCGCAGCACCTGGAAGCCACGGTCGGCAGTGCCAGGCAAAAGCCGCTTCTATGAGCGTTCGGAGGCGCCTAGAACGCATGCCGGGGAGCGGGAGCCCAGAAGAGAGGAGAGGCGACCCATGACGCGCACGAGAGAGCCGGCAAGAAGTGGCGCACCAGAGGTAAAGAAGTACAGGTCAAAGCACTTTGATCCTTCCGCCGAGCGACCGACAGGCTTGCCTAAACTAGAGCCACATATCCTCTCGGCGCGGCTCAAAAAGCTATGCGACGAAGGCCAGCTGGAGGCGGCGATAACGATGCTGAAGAATTCGCCGCGAGACGCTCAGAACGCGCCAGTGTGGAACACGGTCATTTGGGAATGCATGAAGGTCAAGCAATTCCAGCAGGCGTATCAGTTGTACACCGATGTATGTTCTCCAACAATCGAACTCTAGAATGTGTGCTCATGAATGGCCAGATGAAGCGACGCGGATTCAGTCCAACAATGCGGACATTCCAGACTATGTTCAATGGTCTCTCTCGGATCGAAGACTGGCCGACTCACACGAAACAAATGAAGAACGCGGATACCCTCTTCGAGCATTACATGCGTTACATGGAGTCCCTCTTTGCAGAAAACCCAGAGGACGCCGATATATCCAGCTCTCCCCTCTCCCTCTACATCAAGATCTTGGGTGACGCCGGACGTTATCAGGAAATGTTCGACGTCTACTATGGCCTCGATCCCAAAGGCCCAATATGGCCTGACCACCTCGTCTACACCGCCATGTTCCAGGCACTGTCACCGCTGAAGCTGCCCTATGGCGTGGATGTCGCGTTCACCATACAGCAGAACGCATCCAGCGCGAAGCTATTGTGGACACAAATGGTCAAGACGTCAAAGAAGAAGGGCTTCACGGTCGATTCCCATCTACTCTCGTCTGCCCTCATTGCCCTCTCCAAAGGACGACAAAGTGATCAAGACTTCGCGTTCACGCTTGTACGCGAATACCTTGGTCTTCCTGTACAATCCTCCGAAAAGAACCATCTTCCTCCTATACCCATCTCAACACACAGTCTCGCAGCTGTTCTGCTCCTCTGTTCACACAGCGAGAAGCATCAACTAGCCGTCGAAATATTCGACAGCGTCAAGAAGCGACGCAATGCTGAGGAACTCATCGACCGCGCACATGTCGAAGAGGTCCTGAAGGCGCGCCAGGCTATAACTCCACCCCCAGAGTCGGCGGAATACGAGTTCGGCCTTCTCGACTGGATGCTCGTCACAGAGGCGATTCACGGCAGTAACCCACAGAGGAAGGAGCCGTTGCGGCCTCGCACATCAACGCTCCTTCTTGTTCTCGGCGCCTGCTGGCGTAGCGTGGACTGGAACAGTGCCATCAAGGCATTCCAGCTGATGACCGGGATACGTTGCCACAGTTTCATGGACGGCGTGGAAAAGAACCCCAAGTCTGACCATCAGCACCCCCGTGTTCTCCCTCCGACATCCGAGAACATGTCTCTCATCGTCCGCACGGCACTAGCGTCTGAGAACCGTGCCAACATGCGCCAAGCGCTTCGTCTAGTCCACTATCTGGACATAATGGTCCTAGCAGCTAACGCGCGCCCCACGCACGGTTACGACGCGCCCAGATCCAAAAAGGCGCTCAAGCACCAGGAATTCCATGCTGAGAAGCTGGCGTCTGCCGTGTTAGAGACACTGGATCACCTGTTCCGGAATAGCACAGAAAGTGATAAGCCTCAGGGCCAAGACCTTATCCGGTGGCGGGAGTTGAGGAGGGCGGCAACGGCGCTGTTGCCAGATTCTTCGAGTAGTAGGCTGATACCCGTTCAGGATGCTCAGCGTAGATAGAATATACGTGATCCAAGTAACTCCCACTAATTTTACTAATCTGGACTGCATCCGATTGACGTTTGTTCCAAGATCCACAACTCACTTGTTCCATGGACGATCTCAAGTTAAGCAGCCTTTCGTCAAGCTCCGAGACGACAGATCGTACTCCACTATCAAGGGCATATTATGCATTCTTTACGTCGCGTCGCAGGATATACAGCTTACAAGATATAAGTTCAAGTTATAAGGATATCAGCCATTGAACGCCGCGTTATTGTACTCCATCCCCAGGTTCGATTTTGCAAACGCCTGCATCCCCCGCTCGAACTCGTCCTCAAAGTTCCACGAATACCGCCCCAGCTTCACCGATATCCACTGCCTGACTCGTGTAACCCAGAACATCACATCCAGCGACACCATGACTCCTCTGAACAAGGCATAACCCCAGTATTCGTGCAAGCGCTGTTTGACCGTCAAATCTGGTGAACGCGTCAAGGCCTTCGATGCCCAGAACCCAGTGATCTTGATTCGATTCACTGGCGCGCCAAGGCTCTGGTTATTGCCCTGCACGATACGCATGTTGCGCATGAGAAAGAGGAGTGCTTTGGGCATGCGATCGGTGTCGATGAGGAATTCTTTCAGTTTCGCTTTCATTCGCACACTCTGCTCGTACTGGCTCAGCCGAGCCATCTCCTGCATCTCGACACGATGTTTCTCGCTGTCTGCCTTCTTGAGGCGTACAGGCTTCATCAGCGTTGCGGTAGCGAAGAGATCTGGGAGCCCGATGCCCCAGCCGCGGGCTGTCCTGGCGACGGCGTCGTAATCCGATGTCAGAAGTGACCTCCAGAGGTCAGACCATTCGCGGCGAAATTTCTCTTGCACGCGTACGTAGAGTCCGTGGTCAAGTAGGACAAGTTGTGGAGTGTTGGGCTTGTTTGGGTGCGACCGTATGAGAATGTTTCCCGGGTGGGGATCACCTTGTAAAGAATAAGCACTGTGATCACGACATAATCTGTGCGAGATGCTTACAATGTACCCAGCCCCAATTGAACATTTGAGCGCTGAAAAGTTCGACCATAGTCTGCATGACGGCCTTGACGCCACCTTGCAAAGGTTTCGCCGGTAGAAGGGAATTGGAATGCATATCAGATGGAGAAATCCCCAACGAGATCAGATACGGATTGGAAGATGGAGTGTGTTGCTTTTCTCCCATTAGTTGGAAGACACCATCGCGGTCACTGAGGCGAACTCCGTCAATCCACTCGGCAGTCATGATCTTCTTGGTCGTGAGATGGTCGTAAACCTTGGGAATGTGCACCTTATCGGATAGCAAAGGTTCAGACGCCACAAAGTCTGCCATCATCTTCGCGTTGTTGGCCTCGTTTATGAAATCGAGTTCCTGGCGCAAATGGTCCGATATGAAATCTACACGAGCGTTAGAGAGCGCAAGATTGTCAGGAACTTTCACAGACCAACAACGAAGTAAACCGGTAAGTCAAAAGCCCAATTCTCAAACATCCACATCACTATGCGATATGCTCCAAGGTCCCATTCCGTCTGCTTGCTGACTGCGGGCTTCTGGATTTTAACCGCGACCCATGCACCCTCGGGATCGTCTGTAGTGGGCCAAAGTCTCGCCTTGTGAACCTGGGCAATACTCGCGCTGGCAATGGCGTCCTTGTCGAACTCTTGGAAAACTTCGGTCGGTAGACGACCAAATTCGGACTTGAAGACGCCCAGGACCTCGGAATAGGGTATTTGAGGTGCGTCATCAAAAAGTGTGGCAAACTTTCGTTGCATAGGCTTGGGAAGAAATGCCGCATTAGCGCCTATTGCTTGCCCTTGAATGGAAGTCAGCTGAAGGCAGATTCACTTCAATATCCGACGCTCACCAATTTTGATATACAAGCCTCCATTAGAGGTGAATAAATTAAACATCCGGTCAGCAACACGCTGGTGTAGTTCCGGTATGTGATCGCTTTTTTCCTCGTTGAAATTAAGCTTATAGTCTAGAGTTATCATTGCACACTAAAGCAGTAAGGTGAGCAGACCTGCCGTGAGAGGTTGATCATGACATACAGTGTATAATGTTCTAAAATTGCGGGCTATCGCGGACGCATTGAACGTTCTATCGACGACGTAGATGGAGCCGAATCCTAATGCAAGGTAGCCAGAACGTCGCGCGTATTTCGCGAGCCGAGAGGGGCGCGGTGGATGTATGGGGACGGACGACGCGTAGCTCCTGTTGGCACCCAAATGCACCAGGCGTCGGCGCAGTGAGTGTGATGGCGTCGTGTTCATCGTAGGTAAAGACAAGAAGAAATGGGACTTCGCGACATGGAGGTTAATGGTTAGCCTTTGATGACAAAATGACATTGGCACGCGATGGATGATGACGAAACCCTCGGGATCGTTCCGAGTTTCCTGCCGAGGGACTGCCGAGGGTACGTTACGTTGCTTACGTAACGTTAGGCAGATCCAATCATCCAGCTTGCACGGCGCCTGCAATTGCGGCCGCGGCCGATATGTATCTCCTCAATCATGCCCAGCAACACTTTTCAGCCCCTCCTTCTCCCTCTCATTCATGGAAGCCATAACGAAACTGATCCATAGCAATGGCTGCGGCTTTCAACTGGGCTTGGAGGAGGCGTGTATAGCTAATCATACACATCTTTATCTCAATCTAACACTTATCAGGTCTTTCGTAAATTGTACGAGCCTCTGTACACAAACGTGTCCCCCGACGTCGTGAAGCAGATCAAAGATATTCGGTATGGTCCCGGGGACCGTAACTACCTGGACGTAGGCTGAATGGTCCTTCGTCTTGGACCACACAACTGAGCTTATCCATCATAGGTCTTTGTACCTTTATCTCCCTCTGAGTCTGCTCAAAGGCCCGTCGTGATATTTGCCCATGGAGGGGGGTTCTTCAGTGGGGACAAGGCATGGAGTGACAAGGTCTACGCCAACATTGGTGCGGAAGCCTTTTCAAATCTCCCTGAATGTCATTAAGACAAAATCCTTGGCAGGCAACTACTATGCTCAGAGAGGCATCATTGTTGTTGTCGGAAACCACCAATTGAACCCCAACGCGAAATAGTACGTGTCTCATCGTGGCGCGTCGCCAATCTGACGCGGCGCGAATCAGTCCAGGAGGATCCAATGATATACAACTTACCCGAGAGTGGGTCTACGAGAACATTGCGTCCCCAGAATATGGCTCGGGTGATCCCAACCAAGTCGTCATCTTCGGACACTCCTCTGGTGGTGCGCACGTCGTGACCAACTTGTTCGCTGCAGGTCAGCGAATGCCTATTGATCACTGTGAACACAAGCTAAATCCGACCGACGCGTTAGGCGACCCGAACCGGCCCTCCCAGGATCCGTTCTTTCCGCCCATCGCTGGTCTGGCCTTGCTATCTGTTCCCTGGTGGTATGACATGAACAAGCCTATGCGGAGAAAGAATATTGGTCTGTACTATGGGTCCGAGCTGGAGTCTGAATGGGAGGTCTGCAATCATCCTTCAATCAAGCTCCTGAACCTTGACGCCCCATAGCCTATATCCCCTCTAGGACTATTCAAGCGTCTACCTTTAAGGACACCACTGGCGTACGTGTCTCCTCCTGGTTTTGTTGGCATGCTCAAATCCCCTACAGAAATCCCAACATACTACCAATTCTCATTGGATCGGTTAAATACGAAGTGTTAGTTCTGGTCCTTGCTCGATAACATGCACGCTCACCATGTCCGTAGTCCTGAGACTGCCGATGGGATGATGATGTTCCTGAACGAGTACCGCGCCAAGAGCACGCCAACAGGCGCTCTCCCGCTGGTGAACGTTCTCGATGACCATAACCATCTGAGGTACGTGTTCACGAATCGTCACCGCTAGTCTCTGACTGTAGTTCTCTGCAGCAATATACTCTCAATAGGAAGTGATGACGAAGCCCAGGCCAAAGTCGTCCTCGACTTCATTCGTTCTTCTGCTGCGAAGGCGCTAGTACGGGACATTGTGAGCAGCTAACCACAAGAAGCTTTAGCAACGTACTTATTTTCACTTGATGGAAGAAGTCTAAATTATGAGGCACTGCACCTACTCTGCTTTTCCCACTCGTATTATCTGATAGCGACGCGAACTTCACTACCCACGGCTTTACTTATGGTGAGTCGCCCACGGTTCTGATGGGATCATACGATGAGCATGAGCATGTAGTGGCCATAGAACATATGAGCACATATGCCGGAAATGACAAGTAGGAGAACTGGATTTCGGCGTCTAAGTCGCTTAATATAGACCTCATGTCCATGAAGCGCCCGAGTCTGAGGTATGAGCGTCGAAATCGCGTGGCGAGACGCGTCGGCGGTGGTTGTTCATGTTTACCCCAATCAACGCCGTCATGAGGAGCACATATAACAAGCCGCAACGCCAAGAAGCCCGCCTCTCCGACAAGGAGAACCCCACTGCCTTCCTGCTAAGGGCCAGGGCAAAGAGCCCGCAGAGAAGCGTTTCTGGAGGGACAACACACTCGAGGGCAACCTGCCCATCTAGCAAGTTGCGTTGGTTGTTGTTTGACGCGCTTTTTGACAATCGTCTTCTCGTACAGCGACGACTGCAACGATATCCGTTGCAAGATACGTGCACTGCATTCAAAGTATGTCAACTTCGTGTTTCCCGACTCGGATACTTAGCGCGCTCTTTCATGGGGTCGATCTCACAACCCAGGTGATACACTAGTTAGAGGAGATTGGTCGCGTCAACAACAATTCTTATCAGCGCTTCAGCACGACATTCATCCCTTGCTCTCTTCCAGATCGAGGCTGACATTCATATTCGCAGTGAAAGCTACCGGCCCATATGGCGGATCCGAGAACGGGACATAATACTGCGCGTACGTCGGGTCTACGACGCTCATATTTTCCATCTTACCGATCATGAACGTGTCACGTAGCTAAGTATGTGTAGTTTGAAAAGAGGCACATCGCGGAAGGCCAGAAGAAAACTGCCAAACGCATCAAGGGAACGTTGACGGTGCAAAGTTCAAGCTTGATGATGTTGAGGACTCTGATACTGACGACTGCTTTCTTGTGTATTCTAAATGTAGCGGAACTCTTGCGAGAGATGGCAAATTGATGAGATACGTCCGCGTCAGTGCCTGTCCTAGGACAGGACGATTCCCCATTGCGCAATTGCGTCCCAGCTCCGAGGCTCCGACGTAGAGTGAATGTTGTTGTGATAACATTACCTGTCATCACTGAGCTCCAGACTCGTCCACACCACTCCGAGCATTCTTCGACGGTTACTTGTCGCAGAATGCGAGGAGAAGCAGAGTTCAGATGATCATCTATGTGGCGCTCCAGATTCCAACCCCGTCAAGGGAGCGAATCGGCCTGCTTGCCAAGAGGCTTGCATCTGCCATCCAATACCGCAACGGATCGAAGAAGCATTTTCCATTGGATAAGATAGTATGAGATAAGTTACTACTTGCGAACAGACCTGCTCTGTGTCTTGCGAAGCTCACGCTTGCGTTCACGATCGAGGTACTACGAGAAGATTAGCCGATGGGACGTACGAGATGTACACGGACGCATACCTTTTGCTGATCCGCCGCGCTGAGCTTGGCCACCTTTTCCTCCTCGGCTTTCTTCTTCGCTGCGCGCCTGTCCTCGAGCGCTTCTTCCTTCTTCTCCTTTTCGTTCGCCTCCTTCAGCTGCTTCTCGACCTCTTCCCTAGCCTTGCGCAGCTTAGTCTTGGTCTCTGGCCGGAGCGTGACCTTGGGGAGGCTGTCAATCAGGGCAAAGAGCCCAGTGACGAACGATTCGAGGACGGCGGGGTTCGAAGGGGTCACGAGGCTGACGATGAGGTGTTTCTCCTTCGTCGGGGACACAGAGTCGGGCTGCACGCGGGGCTGGTCCGTGATGGACAGAGAGCGGAAGTACGGCTGGATGGAAGAGTCGGCGAGGAGCGTCCCAAGCGGCGTGCTCTTGAGAAGAGAGTCGATCACGTCTGCAAACTCAGCCATGACGGACATGTAGTTGGGCAGCGCGGCATTCTCCGTGGTCTTGGTGAAGGTCAGGTCCCAGCGGTCCTTCTTGATGTTGCGCAATTCGCTCTTGGCCACTGCGGCCCAGACAAAGTCGGGCACGACGTTGGGCGCGAGGGTAAAGTCGAGCTGGAGATCGTCGACAGGGTTGTACTGCACGTCGACGAGGCCCCATGCGATCTGATAGAGCGTCTGGAAGAAGTCGTGACGGGGTTTGAGGGTGAAGATGGTGTGCAGCGCCTGGACGTTCTTGCGGCCGGTAGAGAACGTGAAAAAGTCAGTCTGACCATCCGCAGTGACGCCGTTGACAAGGGGACTGCTGAACTGGGCGGTCAGAAGGGGGGTATACGTCGACACCCTTCACCGAGCAAGTGAGCTAATCGTGGAATGGTCAAGTGCCGGGTGACGCACCAGGCATTAACCTTGCGGGTATTCAAAGTCTTGCCGAGGAATGCCCAGAGCGCATAGACAAAGACACCGGCCAGGAGATACACTTCCTTTTCAAAGTCTGGCAAAAAGTCAAGGAACAGACGAAGCCAGGGGTTGCGCAGGCTTACAGGCCGGGCGAAAGGCAAGAAAGCGCCATCTGAACTCGAGACCGTCGTAGTCGACCGGGGCAACGAATGGCGGCGGGGTGAGCGACGCGATGGCTTGGGTGAAGGCGTTCATCGCAGTGGGGGCTGCCAGGAACGGAGTCACCCGGGCACTGTTTAATTGAGTGTTCGGCAAGCCCCGCATCGAACACTGACACAAACTACTACTGCGCCCAGAGCCTTCCTTGGTTGTTCCTCGGGCATTAGCTTCACTGGTTCACTATTTGTAGCGTTATGACCTAGAAATGCCCCCATCCTAGTCCACGAATGGAGCCAGAGGTCCTACCGCTGTCCTTCCCACTGCGAGCCGCACTCACCGTATCCATGCAGATACGCACAGAGGACATATCCACAGACTACGGCACATTGGTTCTCAGGGTCTTTGAGCACATGAAGGCGCAGACAGCCCCGGGCGCGGCCCTGGCCATCGACCAGGGTCTGCTGCGCCAGTGTCTCGCGCTCTCATCCTCACACCTGGTCGCAGATGCCACCACGTCGCCCGTGTCGACGGCCGACGGCATGAACAAATGGCTGGTTGGATTCACGCGACTCGTCGACGTCGTCGTCGCGCTGCACAACACAGACGAACTCGAGCTGGAAACGATCAATGTCGCGAGCAAGGCCTGCTCCGAGTGCTGGTCGGTTGCGGGCTCGCTGCGCGGCCTGGAGGACGGCCGCGATGGGGTGCGATCCGTGGCAGGGAAGCTGAAGCGCGTGCTGGATGAGAACGGCAAGACATACAAGGGCGAACGGGTCTGGGCACCGTAGCTAGCAGGCCAGCTGACGTCATGCCGGTGGCTGTACAGTACTGTACCTAATTGAGTCTGTGACGTAACGACGGCTACAGATGACAGACGTTAGAGCTCACCATCAACCACTACATGGCGTCGTCCTCCGCCACTGTGCGCCTGCGCCGACCGACTCGCGCCATTCCGCCGCCGCCGGTCGACACGCGCGATCTCGAGCACGCTGTCACCGACGACGACCAGCCTCTTGTCGCATCGCCCTCCGACTCGGCCTCTCCCACCGATCTCACTCCCATCCGAGCCCATTACCTCAAGAAATCCCTCATCCAACTTCAGTTCAACACCGAGCTCGACGACATTACATCCTCTGCCCCCAACAACATATCCACCTTTTCCTATCTCGGCCCGCCCTTTTCCCCACCGCCGAAAGACGCCCCATCGCTCGATCTCCCCTTCCTACGCTATGTTTTCCGCCAGTTCGTCCTCACTTTTCCGTTCATGGCCGCCGCACCGAAGGATTTCTACTCGGACAAACTGCAGCCATTCATGGCCTCAGTCCTCTCACGCAATCTCAGTCCGACCTCGCCGTTCGATGCAAATCCTGATGCCGGCGAGAACGCCACCCGTCTCAAACTACTCGGCAAACTCGAGCGCAACCTGAGCATGTTTCTGGGATCGGCTACAAAGTTGTCCGAGAAAGAGGAAGTCGTTCGGCTCACACAAGCCGATTTGGATAGGCTCGAGTCTGTGGCCAGGAAGCGCCAGGCAAGGAACCTCAAGAAGAAGGATATCTTCGAAGTCAACATCGTCAGTGTACGCACTGTCGTCGACAAGGGCAGAGTGAGAAGTAGAGTCCACGAGGCAAGTCGGGAGATCTGGCCCGCTCTACGTTATTAATCTGACTCCAGGAATTCATCGTCCGGACGCGTCGAACTGGCTATCCAGATCATTTCGTGTCGCGAAGATATGGGGACTTCAAAACACTCGCTAACGAGGTGTGTAGCGCGCACTCTTGCCATCCTGAAGCCTCATCTTATCTTTAGCTGCGTAAAGCACATCCTCAAGAGGACATTCGGCCACCGCCGGTCAAGGACCGCCGAAGTACTGCCACCGCCGCACCATCGTCACCCTCGATGCCCCCCGACGATGAATATTCACCTTCCCCGTCGTCCTTCTCGTCCAGTTCAAACACACCTCCCGCCAAACTTTCACGTGAACGGAACCGTCTCACCCTTCGCGCCTACCTCCGCTCCCTTCTCGCGTCCTCAACTACCGCATCCTCCCCCGTACTTGAATCATTCCTGATGGCCGGGCCCACGACATTGAGTCCTTCCGAAATGGAAGATGCCCGACGGCGCGAAGAAGCCGACCGCGTCCGTGAGGACGGGCGCAAACGCTTCGCCCGTGAGATAGCAAACCGAGTCGACGGCCTACGCGAGGCGGTCAAGAGTGTCAAAGGTGACATCATGGGCAAGGATGGCCTTACCACCGTCTTTGCCACCATCAAAGTCACACCGGATATTCGCGGTCTGCCACCGAACTACCTAGCCGTGTTGGAATGGGCGAGGATATCTCTGGCGTCGACTGTGTTCCAGCAATTTGTTGCTGCGGATAACGCCTCGGAGACGTTTGCAAGCATGAAGAGGATCCATGGGCTGATGCCCTACTTTATGCTCAAGGCTGCGCTGAAAGTCAGCAATCCCATGGGCATGATACGGGGTGTGCTCGATCTGTTCCTTGCGCAGCCATTTGGGGGACGGAGTCTTCTGCAGCGGATGTTTTCCGGGTCTTTGGCTGAAGAGGCACGCCAACTTGAGGAGGAGATCGAAGCGGTCAAGGCCAAAGTGGACGACCCAGTCATGTGCGAGAAGATCCGCCTCTTTGTGTACGGGCCCAAGGAGATCCAGGATATGTACAAGTCGGATGCGGCTCATGAGGGTCTGCCCTTGCTGACAGTCGTCCTACGGTCAGGCGACGAGCCAGCGTTGGCGAGGACTCAACTGCATCGCGTAGCCAAGGCACATCGGGCACATGCTTTGTACATGAAGTACCGTGATCGCCTCGACGACTCGGACGATGACGATGGCCCGACAGACGATGACGCGTGGCTTTTCGAAGACTTGAAGGTGCTGGCCCAACTCTATACGCGCCTGCGGGACCGAGAACAGCTGATCGCGTTGATCTTCGAGGTGTGCCACTTCTTTCTTCTGATTTCTTGAAATACTAATCTCAGGCAGGGATTCACCTCGGATCTTCTCAAAGATATCATAACAATATTCTATACACCGCTGGCTACGGTGTACCGGGCTGCAAGTATCGCGGATTCTCTAGGTGACCTGCAGAGCTTCATCAACGATCTCATAAAGACTGTCGAGAGCGTGGAAGAGCGTGAGTGTGCCCCGTAACCTGATTGATCATCTATTCATCGTGTTTACAGTGAGCCAGAGCGATCCTCATCGAACCGTGCAGGCCTTCATCGACCTGGTCGAGAGGCACGAGCAATCCTTCTATAATTTTGTGTACAAGGTGCATTCCAAGGGCGAAGGTTTGTTCGACAGCCTCATGCGCTGGGTTGAACTGTTCATTACGGTGATTAGAGAGGGTCTTGGAAGTGACTTGACTCTGGAGTTCTTGCTGCCGCACAAAGGACCCGAAAGGGAGAATATCCTGCAAGAGGTGGACAAGGTGGCGCTGTACCATTACAAACTCAAGGTGGTCTACGAGGATAAGGTGCGGCGGCGATTTGGACGCGCGGAGGGGCAAGGGGAGGACGAGGAGAAGGAGGTGGAGGCGCTTGTGGATGGCGTCGTCGGTGAACTCAATTTTGGAGATTTGGTCAGTGGTGAGGTGGCGGATTTGGCTGCTGAAGAGACGGATAGCGATGGGGAGGAGGATAGCAGCGAGGAGGATGAGACTAGTGAAGAGGAGACGAGCAACGAAGAGGACAGCAGCGACGAGGAAGAGGACAGTAGCGACGAGGAGTCACGGACCCCAGTCAAGCAGCTGACGAGAAACAACACACTGACGGGCCCAGCCTCTCCGACCATGCGAAATCGGCCGTTTGACGATGGGTCGACGACGCCGCACCAGCATCAGCGGACAGTCACCCTCAAGAAATCGCGCTCAAGCATATTCTCGGACATGAAACAAGCCATGTCGCGGAGAAGCCAGGACGTTCCTCCTGTACCTCCAGTCCCCCGCTCCCTCGCTGCACGTTCACGAACGTCGACTATCAGCTCCATCGACAAACCGCTACCCGCAAGTCCTTCTCCGTCGAGACAGTCCTTCGACTCGTTCCGTTCCGTACCTGTACAGGCGCGGACCCCGATTAAGCAGTCGTTTGACTCAACGCGGTCAGCACCACCGCATGTGCACGCGAATGCCAAAGAGGCGAAGCCGCGCAAGGCAAGGAGGAAGAAGGCTGGGGAGACGATACAACCGCCGGATTTGGAGCATATACCGCAGCTGTTGCCGTTATTCAAGGAGATGGTGAGTGTCTGGTTTCCCCGCCCGATGGGAGCTATGTAACTGATGATGAGTGTATAGATGCGACCTCAGCTTCGACCACGGCAGCGTACCACGCCGCCAACATGACCTGTAACGTGGATTTTCTATTGACTACTTGCTGACTTTGGTTTCGGCTACGCATATCTAGTGTATCTCTATTTGAATTCTATTAATACTGACGGGGTTTGACGTTGTTCATGGGACTAGTCGTCGAAAGTTGGATTGAAGGTCGGTGCACACGTTTGACACAGGCTTCTGGTACTCCAATGGCGTCCTGACCAAGATTGTTGGTTATCGGTCGACAATGTGATTGGCAGGCGAAGACGTTTGGCGTCCGTTGTCATGGAAAGTCTCCGGAGTTGCAGAGGAGATTTGAGAGACGATTATGAGGTAAAAGCTGGTAAAAGAAGGATTGAGCAGAAGTTACGCGGCTCAGTTGTCCATGTCAGCCGTTCAGTATGAGGTGCCGTGACACTGACAGTTCTCGTGCATGTCGCGTGTGCGCGGAGCCAATACTGGAAAGGCGGGGCATTGGGGCAAATCTGGGGTTTCGACTCCGAGCCCGGATCTTGGTCTAAGTTTAGAATACTCGTCCGATTGCCACAATTCGGACAGTGAAGTTTGAACGATGCAGTGGAAGTTCGCAGCAATAGACGCCACCATCACGACATGGAGAGCAAATATATCAAAGAATCTTCCATTTAGCGCGACTGACCGCAAAGTTTTGAAGACTGTCAGCAGTTCAGTTGTCAGATGTCCGGATCAAGGAAGCATGTCTGCTTGGCAGGCGCTCTTAGGCGGTGCGTACAGAAGCCAAGACCTCGAGGAAGATTGAGAGCTAAACACAGCACAGAGTGAGTGATCTTCCCCCGGTCCATTCAATAAGTATGTTACAGCGCGAAAACTTGATAGAAGTACATGATGCATGTGCAAGGTATGTATGCGACAGATAAGAAACGGTAATGGATACAGAATACAACATGATGGGGCGTGATTGGATCAAGGCTTTGACTGTAGTGCGTAGAAGAAGACTAGGAGTGCGACGATGGAGAGGACCTTGCCCGCTATACGGGGTACGGCGTCCTCCGATAGGTGGTTCACCTCGAAAGCCTGGGGGCAGTCATCTGTGATGATCTCCCGGTCCGACTCACTGCTCACATCAGAGCAGCAGGATGATACATCAGAATCGATGGACGAAGATGCCTTGTGGAAACCCACGCGCGATGGAGGTGGGCATATGGGTCTGGGTGACAACTTCGGGGGCGCGAGGGACACAGTGTCTCTTCCAAGGGTACAGGGTGTTTTGCAGGTCGGGCATAGGCCATCGGAGGCAGAGCCGTGCAGCCACTATCAAAGTCATGATCAGGACGGAATGTATAGAGACCCGGGGAAGGACCACGAACCTCGGTCAAGTGGCCCAGACAGAAGAGTTTGCCGCAACAGAGCGTTCGACAAGGGACCACGGCCATCTCGAAGCTGCCTGGAATGAGCGAGCGTCATTGACAGACCGATGATGGATGCATACCAGATGCCACAGTCGCGGTCTAGCCATTCTCTGTTCGCCGAGCGTGTGGGTGTTCTGGGGTGGGTAGGGATTGAACGGAATGAGCGCGTACGGGGCGGTACAGCGGTGTTGGCTGCAATGCCAGAGCGGGACATTAATGACTGATCGGGGACGAGGTCGTGCTCCATGATGGCGGAGGGCGTTTCGGCGCCAAGATTGACATGGTAGTCTTCACGTTCCTCCTCGATGCTGTCTAGACGGTGGGGAGAAGGCAGAATGACAGTGAGATTGGAACGCATTCCCGAGGGCGCGACGGCTTACCTGCATCGTCGTAATTTAAAGGAAACAAGTTATTGTTGTCTCCTTCAAAGTGGAACATGGGCATACACAACAGTGTAGGTTGCGGGGCTAACAACCGAGCGTTCATGACAAGGTAACAATAAGTCGACAATAAGTGTGGGTGTTTGGTGGTGGTGGGACAGGAGGATCTCGACCAGTGACCTTTGTTATAACCAAAGTTCACTTGATCTTTCACGTGTTTGGAGTCAGGTGTAGTTACCCATGATCGCACATCTCCATCTCGACGGTGGTCCTGGGACCCAAATTGCAGCATGCTCCACGTACCCCGTCCGCCTCCATTGAGCGTACGGGTAAGCATCATAACTATGTGGCGCGCTGGTCCAGTGCCGAGTTCCGGGCCAGGGTACCGGAAACGGTGTCATCCTGCTGTAAATCTCAAGTCATATTGCAGGACCGGCCACCTCTTCATACTGGGTAACGGGAGTATAGCTTCGCAGCTCGTGGAGAGCGGCTGCGGCTAAATCATATTTACTGGGCAGCGCGTGCATCGTCATGCACCAAAGAGCCGACAATAGTCCTGCATACAGCCAGCTCGTTAATTTCCCGAATCGGCGCTGAAGAATAGCAGCGTCAGCATTCGTAACCCGTCCTGAGCCGCACATCCTGACCCATGCAATGTACAAGGATGTCTTTCGTTATGAGGATTCGTCTAGCAAACGTACGGATCTTCAGCCAGCCATAGGAGAAGGACAAGAGAAGGACCATACCACTCGACATGCGGATGTCTTTTTTGCCCAAGATTGCCTCCTTCCATGTGATCTCCTCCTCGTATCGTGAATTCGCCGACTGCGCCATTTTCCGCAGGCGCATCATCTCCTCTGCTGGTATCCGCTCTCCTGCTTGTAACCTATCGCGAATCGACTCGAGAATGGACAATTTTGCAGTTATTTGTGATTGGCGGTCCCGGATGTCTGTCTTTTGCGAGATGAGATGTATTGAGAATGTCGTGATTGCGACCGAGTAGATGATGTGAGGAACGTAGTAGCTCATAACAGTGGTCGACTGGAAAGTAAGAGGTCCGGGCCGGAGAAGGAGTCGGACGCGAGGAACATGGACACGTGACCTACGTTGATGCGCCAAGGCGATAGGGTCGGAGTCCTTTGTTCTCTTACCATCGTCGCTCTCCAGCGTCGTCTGCGCTCGCTTGCCGCTGTCGTAGTACTCAAGCAGCGTGGCAAGCCGCGGAAGGTCTGCGATACTCTGTTCTGCTTTGGCGCGCTCCTCAACGATTTGCTTCGATACCAGCAGAGATCCAGAAGGAAATAGCTCACAGCTCAGTGCGGCCAGCAAGAGCCCTCTGGAACGCAGGAAGCATTGTGCAGCACAGGTTGTCAACAATAAAGTGCGTGCTGACTACGTCTTGCTACCACAGAACCTCACGTCGTATACAGACATACACCTCGAAAAAAGCCTAACAATTAACGCGTCCAACTGGCCTAACGAGTCTGCCACGACGTACAGATCGGTTACAGCTCACACAAGTCAACTGCACTACCACTCACGACCGACTACTCACATCCCATACAACGACTCAACGCTTCTTTGCGATTTCACGACGTACATATTTGGCCCCGATTTTAGCAAGATTTCAAGATTCCACTTTTCTATTTAAACCAACAATCAAATGCGCAACACGCTGCTACCAACCCGAGTAGCAGAGTCACAAGCAGGTGACAACCATGTCCTCCCCAGCATCCGTCTCGTTTCCGCCACCCCGACTGCATCGGGAAGCTCTTCAGGAGCCAACGTCCTCGGCGGCTCCTCCTTTGACTTGCCCCCCTCCCCCCTGACGCCACGGCCAGATACTGCGGCCTCCAGGAAACGCCTTGTACCCAAGAAGTCCAAACTGAGCATGCTCGGTGTTGGCAACCCGCGCGACAACCAGAAAGACAAGGCCAGGGACTTCTCTGATGTCGTTCGACGCGTCGGCGGCGGCACAAACTCAGCTCGAGGTGGGTACGAAATACACGTCGACCCCACGGTTGATCTGGACGGTGGGGAGGTCGTCTTGATGAAGAAGAAGAAGTCGCGTGGTACTCTGGGCGCTCTGGGATGGGGAGGACCGATGACGGAGATTACCAATGCGCCGAAGGTGTCGAAGGCGGAGGAGAAAGAGAAGAAGCAGAAGGAGGAGAAGGACAAGTGGTGGACAATCGGACGGGGAAGGAAGGACTCCAAAGACAAGACGGAGAAGGTCAAGGAGACGCGACCTTTCATTCCCGGGCGCTCCAAAAGTGAGCATCTCCTGTTTATCTTACAGCTCACACTCCTAACCGTTTTGCAGCGCCCGAGCCCTTTCGTTCCCCACCTTCCGAAGACTCTCGTGCTCGATTTAATTCTCTCGATTCTAGTGCATTGCTCTCTGGTCCCTTCCAACGGAACAATGTTTCGTCTCCTTCTGTGAATGATCCAACGCCTCCGCGTTCAATCACACCGTCGGTCAGAGGCCCCTTTCCTGCGCTACAGGCCCATGAAGCAGGACAACACCAAGGCTCCATTGCACTCCGTGCTATGCGCTCCGTACGATCCATAGCTCGCCTGGGAAGTCGCAGTCACAAGCCGGAGGACGTGCCCCCGTTGCCAAGAGAGAAGAGTGCTCCCAAGAAGGAGAAAGAGAAGGACAAGGAGGCCCCAGCGGTCAAGACGGACAGGAGAAGGAAGAAGACGAAGACGACGAAGGAGTCGGACCGTAGCTCGTCTAGCAGCTTTGAGGTTGGGACGTTGCCAATCAGCCCGGTGCATGTCAAGAAGAAGAAGAGTATTCTGGGACTGGGCTTGCCCTCGTCGATGCGATTGCCTAGCGCCCGGAACGGGTCGACGGCATCGTCGACTGTCATGGAAGCCAGAGCGTCGTCCGACCACGGCCGATTGTCTGTGGAGTTCGCTACTCTGATGGGCCGTCCACGGACGGGTTCGGCGATGTCCACGGGCTCAAGCTTACGGCCTATGTCGACCAGCTCTGGAAATTCGAGAGTTTCGTCGGGCTCTTGCCCCAGTGTCAAGTGGGACGAGGAAGGTCTGGAGACTGTCCGGGAGCAGAGGTACAAGGAGCGGGAGACGAAGGTGAAGATTAAGGAAGAGTTGGATAGAAGAGCAAGTCGGGAGAGCAAGCATTCTGAGGAAGGACGACGGAGGGCGCTTTTGTCGGCCGTGTTTCCTACGGACGAGGCGGAAAATGTGGTGATGGATACGGAAGACGCTGACGGCGGTGTTCCCATGATTGATGTTGAGACTGCAAGCGGACACAGCACAATCTCTACTCCTGTCAAGAGAGCACGGCCGCGACCCATCTCGGAGCAGCTTTTGGGTCGTAGTCGACCGCAGGGTTTCCACGAAGATGCTGTCGCCCCAGGTGAGAGTATTGATCTTCAATCTTCTGTCATCGTCTCATCAATTTGCAGGTGTTATCTCCATGTTAGATGCAGCAACTCACGATCTCGCGCAGCTTATCAACACATTGGATTTGGAGGCAACGCCTGGCACTCCCGCGTCGCCTATGGGTGGACGGACTCCCCGTCCTTCGAATCGGCAATATCAAGTCAGTCCAACGACATTGCGGACCTTCAATGCAAGCCGCACGTCGATCAATTCCCTGCGCCCATACTCTCACGCACGTTCCGCTGGGGGATCGTTGCCTCCCAATCTGTTCCTTGGCCAGCGTATCGCGTCCTGGGATGACATGTCCCTTGTCAATACACCCCTAGCTTCCGTCAAGGCTCCTTCTATCGTCTCCTCGTCGCCGGTCTTCTCCCTCAAGCATAAGCGAACGTTAACTCCCACGCCTCTTCCAGACGCTTCCCCAGTTCTTCGACCACTCCGTCCTGCAAAGTCTCGCCCTGGGCTAAATTCGGGTTCTCAACAGCCTCCCCCGGGTCCCCCTCCCGACGCTCCTGCGCCTGTTCCCGGACCGCGTGACTCTCGTCGTGGCAAGGTGTTCTCGCGTAGTTCAATGCGAATGCCTTCTACGACGCCTTTCGACGAGCTGTCGACCAACCCTCTCTTCATGGCCGCAAGGAAACGTCTATCACCGGAAAAGCATACCGCGTACACGCCCAGTGACGAAGATACAACGACTCGACGCCCACTTGCTCCTGGCGCAAAGAAGATGCTTGGTATGAGAGGGACCATGGGTGGCTCAGACGTTTCATCCGCTTACACTGAAGATGGCGCGGACAAGAGTCCGGACTCCGACATTCCGGGAGAGTTGCAAGTCATTCTGGACGGCAACAAGCGCCGCAGCATCGAGGACACAATCAACTTTGGTCGCTTGTCTAATTCGTTGGGCCAGGGAGACGATATTGAGGAGGAAGTGTCCCCACCACCTTCTCCCTCTCCTCCCGTTTTCCGTGCTCGAGTCATTGATGAGTCGGACAACCACGCCGACATCATCGACGACGAGGAATGTGCGCCTGAGTATGACGAGAATTTCACCAAGAAGAGCTTCGACTTCACGGGCGAGATCAACAGACTCACCGAGTCTGGAGCCTCTGACAGTCGGAGCTTTGTTGAGCAGTTGGAGAAGGCATTCAAGAGTCCTGCCAAGATTGACTTACGTTACGACTTCGGCGGGGAAGTGCTCACTGTCAGTGTGCCTCCTCTTGCTGCCCCTCTTCCTCCCAGCCCTCCTGTGAGCGACTCCGAACGGTACCGTGTTTCTCTTTCCCTGGTGATTCGTGAATGGCTGACGTTTGTTACAGTTCTCACAGCTCGCATTCTTCAGTGTCTAGAGACTTCTCTCAGATTGTGGACTATCCATCTGAAGACATGAGCCTGAACGCCGGGCCCTGGACCTTTTCGCACAAACAGCCAGCTGCCTCGCAGGAGCTCAAGCTGCAGAAGTCCTTCGACATGTTCACTACTGCCCAATTGCGTGAGCTGATCGAGCCTTCGATGCGTCCTGTCTCGAGTTGCCTCGACGATGAGGAACCTTCTAGTCAACCTTCGGAAGGTTCTTCCTCTACTGGCTCTCGTGGAGAGCTGAACAGGGCGTTCAAATTTGGAGGCGCTTCACCTCGTTTGCAGTCTACCCCCTCATCCAATGACGATAAGGTCATGACGTTGTCGGATATCATTCCCACCCCGGAACATGCACGTTCTCTTTCAATGGGCAAGGAGGCTGACTCGGTCATGAAGTCCATTATGGCCAAGGCAACAGATGTCGCGCCCGCCGTGCCTAGACCTCGCTTGGCCTCCAATTCCAGTTCCAGACGCTTCATTGGAGATCTCTCTACAGCATCGGAGCCGTGTCGGTATTCCAGATACTCTGCGTTGAGCTTCGTTGGCTTTGACTCGTTTGACGAACTCCGGAGAGGTTTCGAGTTTCACGAGAACCGACCGGCTTTCTATCCGCCTCCTTCGGCTGTCCCTCGTCATATGCGTCAAGAGTCGGCCTTCAGCCTTGCGTCGATATCTTCTTACGGCCATGTCCTCAATCCCGGAGTACCTGATCCCTTCGACTATGGAGACTACGGCTCACCCGAATCGTACAACCGACATGAATCGGAAGCTCTTGACTTCTCAATGACCGTTGATGATACCTTCGAGTTTCACAGCCGAGCTCGCAGGCAAAGAAAACGTGCTAGTAATGCTTCGAGTTTCTTCACCAGGCCTCTGGCTCATCGTCGCAACTCGTCCAACGTGTCCATGTTCCCTCCTGTCACCGTCAACCGTTACAGTCGTAGATTTAGCATCTACAACCATGGTCGCAACGATTCCAGCACGAGTATAAACTCGATCGTCCAATCTCGTGGCCAGAGACGGTCATCCTGGGCCCGCCACCCGCCTGACGCGTCAAGGGATTCTATCGCTAGTGATTTCTCCGCCATGCGCCTTGGTCGTCCCGGTGTTGGTGACAAGATGTTCAACACTGATAGCACTGGACCACTGACAGCTATCTCTGCCTCGCCTGCAGAAAGCTTCGTAGACAACCGCTACGAGAACCGCTTCTCGTATGATTCCATTCTTGACGCTCAATGTTCCTCCACCGAGGATTCGTTGTTTGACCAGACGGGTCGGCGCTCAAGTACTTCTGGGGAGTCGATATTTGGCTACAAAGGCTTCAATGGTGGACGCCTCGGACCTCCGGTTTACCGTCCTCTTTCTGTTCTCAGCTTCAATGATCGCAGTTTCCACAGTCCTCGAGAGGACGACACGATGATCAGCGTACGTCTTCTGTGCCAACACGAACTCTCAAATTGATGAGGTTCTCAGATGCTCGGTGGCGGTCGTGAACGCAGAGAATCAATCGGATCACTTATTGAGAAGTCGCCCTGTGTCCGAGTGGAGAAGCGCAAGCATTCTGAAGGCCAAAATGGACAGCCAAGAAAGCTTCAGATCACCCCCATGCCATCAATCGCATCGACTTCTGACTCGGTCAAGTTTGGGAACGAACGTATGATACGCGCTCAACATGGCCATATTGACCGACAAAGTCTTGAGGAAAGCTGTCTGGTTGCTGATGGTGAAGACCTATCTTTCTCTTGTAGGTTTCGCACCGGTCCGGAGCTGCTCAATGCTAACCATTCTCAACAGTTTCTGTCAACCCGGTCTTCAGTCGTCCAGTGGTTGGGCGTTCTCGCGCAAGTACATGCACCACTTCAAGTTCTGGGGTGGACACTCCTCCACTCGCTTCGTCCGATGGATCAATTTCTGATGGCTCCCAGTCTAGTATTGATCTGTCTCACATCAACACTGTCCTGTCCAATCCGACGCATTCCATACCACTGGCGCACAGAAACCGAGCTCGTGCCCGTGCCAGAGGTAGCGGCCATCGTCGTAGACTCTCACAAGCTCGTGCAAATAGGGCATCTGTGTACGAAACCATCGACGAGGAATCATCGTCGTCTGACAGGGACTCGCCCTTTTCAAGAAAACGCAGTTCGACAACTACGGAACCCGTTTTCATTGTAGACGAGGATACGGCGTCCATTCACTCTGGTACCAGTACCTGGGACGATGAACGTGGAATTGTAGCGCTGCGTAGATACTACGAGCTCCGCGACGAGGCCGAACACATAGTCAAGGAGAGTCAAATGACATGGGAAGACACGCCGTTCTCAATATACGCCGTACAGAGTGAGTCCCGACACTTCAATTTTGTATCACTTTGCCGAGTACTTTTGCAGCCTTCGATCCTCCCAGACACCCATCCGGCATGCGAGCCATGCTCGAGCATTCTGTCCAGACGTACGGTCCTCTACCATCAGAGTTACGACCAAGACGTGTTCGCTCCAGGACATCGTCCCGGGTTTCCCCTTATCCATCTTCCAGGACTTTGCAGGTGCCTGCCTCGCCCGAACTGGTGACCAAGAGCCGGTCAGAGATTTACCAAAATGCTATCAGCGCTCCTTTGCATGAGATCCCCGTCAATAGCAATGCTATGCCTGTCGTCCCGCCATCAATGAACTTTCCCAAGACGTTCAGTGCTCCTCCCATTCCTGATGAGCCTGAACTGAAAGGTACGATGGATGCGTCTGGCTTGCCTGTGGGGTCCAGAGTCGGTTCGACAGCTCGGCGCTCGGCGCTCGGTGGGCCCAAGCGGGGCGCAGGAAAACCATCTTTGGACAAGAAGGAAAATCAAATAACACCTCAAGTGAATAACACGTCAGTCCAGTCGTTTTGTTCTGTCTATCTGTGTCTCACTTCTCGGACAGTCCCGGCGAATCCCTTCGATTCAGTCGACCTCGACCTAAAGGACGTCCCACGCCGGCACGCCCGGTGGGCATACGAGTTTGATGCACTGTTCGAAGGAGATTATGCCTTATGCTTACTGATATGCTTATGCCCCATCTACTCACAGTTACTCAAGCATCTGTACACGATTGCATCATTTACTTTCACGATGGGTCCTACACTTGCCTCTACCATTTTTTGTGCTATCTTTGCTATCGATATTATTGCTTTCGAAAGGAGAATACTTTCTGCCTTTGCTCTGTTCAAGTGTTCTGTTGTATTTTTGTCACAGTATACGGGCCTCGTGTTCTTTGCATGAACGTCTGTCAAATCATCTCGCGACGTTGACTGATGACCGTGCTTGTTGGTGATTACTCGCTTGACGATTTTCTATCAAGACCCCCACAGTGATAAGAACGCACGCACTGAGGCCTCAGGCTTGAGCTTGAGGCCTCTATTCTTCAAGCGAGATCTTCCGGCATTTCCCATCGGCATGCTGCCTGACGCATTCTGACGCATTTGGTCGGACAGGTCACAGATTGAACAAGAAGCGTTCATGTCTGAATTGATCTCTCATCTTCCTTTCATCGTCTTTGGCTATGGCTCTCTCATATTCAAGGTCTGTAGATCGATTTTGTCATGGCATTTTCGCTTACTCTTCATCTTTAGCCACCTCCGCACACCGTAAAAGAAAGTGAAGCCTGATCGTTGGGGCAGGAGTCATTACTGACACTCGATCCTTTGTAGCTTCAGGATTTTTGAAAGGATACGTACGCAGATTCGCGCAAAAGTCGCATGATCACCGAGGGACTCCAGAGGCATAGTACATTCCTAACACGTATATATCCTAACACTCAATATGTACGACACAGAGGCCTGGTCGCGTTGTTACGCTCATCCACAAGGAGGACTGGGATAGCTTCTCTGGATCCGTAAGCGTCACTTCGTTCACTGCGGATCTTGACTCAGTCAAATGGCGGCACAGAACTCTTTTCCCGAGAACGATGTCGTCTGGGGTATGTCATTAATCATTTAGAAGGGATGCTGTCAGTTTACTTTCGAGATATATAGGTGTCGCATTCACTATCGACTCAGCGTACGAGTCTGAAGTACGGGACTACTTAGGTTCTCCAGATAGTCTGGTTTCTTGAAGTCGCTTACTGACGTGGCGTACAGATTACCGGGAAAAGGTTGGTGAATTTGATTTTTTCACCACCTTTGGGATCCACAGCATCTGCGTAGGATGGCTATACAATGGAAAAGGTTAACGTTTATGGTATTGACCCTTTGGATGGCAGCGAGAAGGTAATTCTGTCCGATGTAAGTCTCTTGTTCTCCCAAATGCTCTCGAATCCTGGAAATGATTGGTATAGACATATGTGCGTCTGCGAACTCCCGCAGACATCAAGCTTAATATTTCTTTGTAGTGCTACGTAGGGCGTGCTGACAATCCGTCTTTCAGTGAGTGCAACAGTCAAAGGCTCCGACATTCGTTGCTAAGTAATTCGCCAGTCGGGTCTGAGCCGCTTGAAAGTCTATCACGGACGATTCATGAGACAGTAGGACCCTCTGGTCCGAATAAAGTCAGCCCCTCAAGTGACACTGACTTGTATGGCATTAAACCAATCTCCAGGATTATCTGTATAGATTAGCAGCCGCAATCCGCCACTTGTCGCCGGATGCACACGATCCATATCTTACTGCACTCGAGGTGAGATACCTCATGATAGAGACAGCCCAGGACTCAACTCAAGCTTGCAATAGGCAGCTGTGCGTCGACTGGACAGTGTCGATAGAAGCACATGAGGACCGACAAGTGGATGATACAACTCAAGTATTCCATGAACATCTATCATAGATCATTGAACTGCATATCGAAGTCCTTCTGACTGACCTCCCCTTTCTTCACCTTCTTCGCCATCCTCTCTTCCTTCGCAAGATCATCCCAGTCGTCCCCTTCAGCTTCATCTCCTTCCTTTCCCTCCTCGGCCCCCTCCGCCATTTCCTCCCGATCCCTCTTCTTCTCCCATGCTTTCTTCTTCTTGCGTTTGTCCTTTTTCAGATCTCGCTCCTCCTGCTTCACGACCTTATCACTCCACGACACATTTACTTTTCTCTTCTGTCTTCGCTGCTCGGAAGCTTTCTTCTGCTCTTCAGCTTTAGACGACGCGCTCTCGAGTTCTTTGAGACGTTTCGCTTCTTGTGCTGGGTCTAGGTATGCATACGCGTCCCACTAGATGCGATTGAGCTGAATTAAGAGAGTGGTGAGATTGTTGGCTTACCCCAATTGAAAAGTCCTCCCAAGTGGATCGGTCGGCATTCTTGAGTTCGGGCATTCTAGGCAGGCGGAGAAGCCCGTAGCTTTTGGCTACCCCCACGAGGTCGAGATCTTTGATCCTGAAGATGTACGATGCTTCATGTTTGGTGTACGCCCGGACGAAAGAGACAAATGCTTTCACCGCCTAGGCATTGCATTAGCGAGGAAGAGAAACATGAATGTTCCTCCGTACCTGATCGTTCAATGCTCGGTCTGTACTGACCATTTGACGAATCTGCCCAAGGTTCACAGCCACCTGCTCATCGTCGGGACGTTCATCATCGTCGGGTTCATCGTCTATAGAGCTATCGCGTGAATCTGCATGGAGATACGCTTGCCTTTTCGAGGGTATTTTTCGAATACTCAAAAGGTCCACATATCCACTCTCCCTCCCTACCAAGATAACCCAAGCTCTCCCGCTCCTCCCAGCACGTGCTGTCCGGCCACAGCGGTGGGAGAAAGCCTTGGGGTCTGTAGGTGGGTCGAATTGTATAACGACGTCGACATGAGGGAGGTCAAGGCCACGTGCAGCAACGTCCGTGGCTAGAAGAATCGACGGGGAAGACGGTGTCGCTATTGCTGAGGAAAAGGCTGATAGTGTCTTTGTTCGCGCGGCAGGAGTGAGATGTCCATGCAGCGAGTGTAACGTGAAACTGGGAGGCAGAAGCGTGCCGAGAACTTTGTAGAAGTAGTCCACACATGCACCAGTTGCGAAGTATAAGATGAACTGGGCGGACTGATGTTCTGCCACTTCGCGTGCGATGATGCGGGTCAATTGTACAACCTTTTCTGAGGCTTTGCACGTTACATATGAATTGGCTAGACTTTGAGAAATGAGCAAGTGATGTTTATAGCATTGTGACAACATACTTGGCTGGCGTTCTCCGCTCCTCAACTAGAGTGGTCTTTCCTGCCGCGTTGGCCTTCTTCGCTTGAACTTTGACCACAATACGGGCAGGATTTCGCAAACCCGCTCGAACTAGCTCAGATAGAGCATCCGCGTCCGTCATTGTCGCGCTGAAAAGTCCAGTCCGCCGTTGTTTCGGGAGGTAGGTGAGAATCTTGCTAAGTGTCGCGGAGAAGCCAAGGTCCAGAAGTCTACAAAGGATGCATGAGACATATTGCCGAGTCAGAGAATGGCAGTGGACTAACCGGTCGGCCTCATCGAGCACCAACACTTCCAGATCCTTCACGCCGACATGACTGCGTCCTTTACCAAGCAGAAATTCCTCAATTCGCCCGGGAGTACCTATGATGATGTTCGCGCCTGTATCCTTGAATCTTTGGATGTCCTCAACAGGAGAGGACTCGGAAGATGATACGAGCAGCAAAGGTTCCGGTAATGGATCGTGGCCTGTATCTTCTGGCTGTGACTTCAGGAATATGTTGAAGACGCTGTGTATCTGTGTTGATAGCTCCCTTCGAAAGTCAGTGATTCCGCAATGTCAAATAAGGATATAGAGCACCTTGTCGGACTAATGATCAGTGCACCAATGTCACTTTTGTGTAGTTTTCGCTCTCTTCGGATCAGTTTCTCGAGTACCGGAACAACGAATGCGAGTGTCTTTCCAGATCCAGTAACCGC
Source organism: Strobilurus luchuensis (assembly GCA_019915105.1). Taxonomy (NCBI): domain Eukaryota; kingdom Fungi; phylum Basidiomycota; class Agaricomycetes; order Agaricales; family Physalacriaceae; genus Strobilurus; species Strobilurus luchuensis. The sequence goes on along the minus strand of JAHLMJ010000007.1, from coordinate 556,193 downwards.
CTCGACGACGACGTCTTTGTGCTTCATGAAAAGCGGAATCGTTGATGCTTGCACGGGTGTCATTTGCTGGAAGCCCATTGACTGGATGGTATCAAGTCTGAGCCAATTTAGCAGATGAATTGCAGTGATCTCTTTCGACGCACATCCACGGTGTCAGCGCATCGGGAAGCGAAGCCCAGGACCCCGCAAAGGCGGTCGACGACATGATGGAAGGAGGAAAAAGTTGATTTGATCGGTCCGGAGATCCGGTAATGCCTGACGCCTGAAAGTTTGATGCGCCACGACCGCCCAGCAGCCCCTACCGACTCTCATTAGACACCTAAAGATATACATGCTGTAGAGTAGCACTTTTATTCGATCTTATTCAACGCCTTGTTCTGTGGTGTTCGCCGGGACCTCCCCAACAGAAGCGTTCTCTGACATCTTGCCTTGATATACTGGTCAACAACGCGACTGTAGACTCTGGCGCAGCTTCACAGTTCTAAAACCTTACCCTAACTTTCTCCTCGCTGCCATCGACAATCGCGAAGTCATTGGACCTTCAGTCGCATCTCTCGTTGTCACCAGAGGTTGCAAATGCCCCATACCTGTTGTTGAACATGATACGATTGTTTTGGTCCGACAGATCCCAGTCATCCCGGGATGCCTTATCCAAATAGCGGTTGTTGGAATGAGGAAGATTTGCGGTCCACCCTGAACGTACTGTGGTTCCAGCTCATGGAGGAATGTAGAGGTTAAGTCAGATGCAGAAGCAGCATTCCATGCCACCAATCGATGTGCTGTCACGCAGATGCCATGGGCGCAAGAGTTTCGGTTTGGGTAACTATACAACAGACAGCCATTACTCGACCTTCATCACAGAGTCGATTCTCGCTGCCTGAATACGTTTGCGTAAATCACCCCATATCGGGAATCCATACAACACGGTGGTGGCTACATATTTCACCTTGTGATACGTCGTGAGAACGGCAATATAAGGCACAAGAAGATCACATACCGTTGTCATAAATGGAGAGCGATGCTTCCGGCAGAGAGAGTACGTATATAAGCTCTCGAGGACGTGTGCTACGACTGTAAAGTAGAATGCACCGTGGATCGCGACAGAAACATAGGGATATGTCATGGCCAATTGTGCGGGAGCCCAGAAGAGGGATCCAGTCTGCGCGGGAGCGAGATGGAGATACGCGATAGAGGACAGGACGAGTGTTTCGTAGCCGAGCATGACACTGTAGGGGAAGACGAAATCGGTGATATGAGGAGCTTTGATCTTGTGTGGAGGTTGGTGAGTGATTGATTGCGAAGGTAATGGAGGCTAGAGTCACCATTCCAAGTCCCTCTTGAGAGATGGCCTTCATCTCCAAGAGTCGGGGCTTCACGTCGTCGTAGTTGCGAAGCGGGGGTTCAATGGCGACGCGCACTTGCATCTGGCCACCGTTCTTCATTGCGCAGACCAAAGTCATGCTCTGTACGTGTCAGGAATGGACACAGTACATGAAATAGATATTCACCTTGGTATCAATTGCTGACATTTCGGCGCTCTTGATGGGTTCGGTCACTTTGCCATAGTATTTGGCATATGCGACGAGAGTGTCCGGGTGGTTGGACATGTACATCTTCAAGAAGGCTGATTTCTCCGCGACTGGGTCCGCCATTGTGGAAGTGATAGTGATGGTCAACAGTCAAGCACTGATGCGGGCATTGCCCACGGTGCGTGGCAGGGCCGGTCACGCCGCTGTCACGAGTCGCGTCTGTCTTGCTTGAACCTCAACCACGACACGCTCGACCACCGACGCGTCAATGGGCGAACGGAGAAAAGCGGGCTCTTCCAAGACGTCTGCTCAGCAGGTAAACCTCATTTCTGCTCTCTCTCCAGGCATATTTATTTGTTATATTCGCAGAGGACTTTGTTCGATCATTTCGTCAAAAAGCCTCAAGCTGTCACTCCGCCCGTCATTGCAGACACGGTGATTGAAGTCAAGGACAATGACTCGAAACATTATACTGTATCCCTTTCGACCGCGACTCCAGAGGCTATCGACCTACGCAGTGAGTTCACCGGCAGTTGACTTTAACGATGTTTGTCATCAGAGTATCTTTAGCCTCGACAGAACCTGAACTCGTTCTTCCCGGAAACAGCTCTGTCCCACTAGCGCAACCCCCTCCAAACCACGTCGAAAGCGACGATGAACTTGCCATATTTGAGCCGTTTGACCACCGACCACTTTCTGACGGCTCCTCGAGAAAGGATCCGATCATCATCGAGTCCTCTCCCATCAAACCTCTCCGGAAACCGAAACAGTCACTCGCAACCCATTCATTCTTCGCGCCTCGCCCGCGTCAAAGATCCCCAACACCTTTGAGTCTACAAGGCTCGTCATCGAAACCCGGTCCTTCGACGCCCTATCCCGACAGGGACACTCAACATGTACGCGGCCCTCAACACGTCTACCCAGCATCTTCCTCGCGAAACTCTCTCCTTTCCAGCTCTGCTCCTTTGCCAGAAATGATATCCTTTTTGGTACCACAGGAAGCCGCTCTGGACACAATTCCTGACGAGCACAAGGCTCATCCTGCCATCTCCCGATTTGCTGCTAACACCAATGAACCAGACTCCCAGAGACTCTGGACCGACAAATGGAAGCCAACGTGCGCCGACCAAGTGCTCGGAAATGAACAGAACGCTATCTATTTGCGGGACTGGCTCCGGACTCTCCAATTGGAATTTGCGCCACATTCGGAGCCGGCGGCTGTATCATCTCAGGATCAGACTTCCAACAAGAAGGGAAAGGGCAAAAGCGCAGCATCGTCTGGAAAGACGAAAAAGCGCCGTATAACGAGGGAAGTTTCGAAAAAGAGCAGGAAGAAGCAGAGGGTTGATTCAGATGACGAGGGGTCGTGGATAGTACCCGACGAGGAATATGAGGACGACATTCCAGCTTCCCAACAAGATAACGACGATTATGCGCCTCTACCTCGTCCCGAATGCTCGGAGCCTTCGTCGTCGGTACCTTCAGGTTTCCTCGCGAACACGATCGTCATTGCCGGTCCGTCTGGTTGTGGCAAGACGGCAGCTGTCTATGCGTGTGCGGACGAGATGGGCTGGGAGGTTTTCGAGGTGTATCCGGGTATCGGGAAGCGCAATTCTGTCAATCTGGATAACCTTGTCGGCCAGGTGGGAAAGAATCACTTAGTATCTAAGGCACATCCTGGCGTACGCGAAGAGGACGCGTCTAGATCCCATCTTGCGACTCTTCTCCAGGGAAAAAGGAGTCTAGAGGACTTTGGGGACAGCCCATCTGCGGGGGTCAATCAATCTCTGATTCTACTCGAGGAGGTTGATATTCTGTTCAAGGAAGACGCGACTTTCTGGTCTGCCGTGCTCAATCTGATCAGGGACTGTAAACGGCCGGTGATCTGTACTTGTAACGGTGCGTGCGACATACAATATGCGCCCTTCAGGACCATTTCTCAATATTGATCTTTGCCAGATCTATCTCTTCTGCCTCTTGACGAGTTACCGCTGCAGCAAACTCTTGTCTTCGAGCCCTGCAGAACGGAGCTGGCTGCATCCTATCTGCAAGGCCTGTGTGCTGCTGAAGGCCACCCGGTTCCCCGTGAAAACCTTATCCGACTGTACGAAGAATATTCGCTAAAACCGCTCATGGGGCAAGATTCTATAGACTTGGAGGCGACACCTGATCTACGGTACGCTATCCACACCCTCCAGTTATGGTGCGCAGGTCGCGGCACACCATGGTCCGGAGAATTCCATCAGCCCACGGAAAATTGGGGACCTTCAAACGAGGACGAGGATGATGTTATCCCTCGTCCAAACGGTGTTAATCTCCCTGCCGACCTGTTGTCATACACGGACTGTCATTTGACGCGATCGTCTAAAGACACCCCAGAGGTGAGCGAAGGAAAGACTGATGCCAATTCTGTCATTGACAGAGGATGTGAACAGGCGCTCTTATTGAGTGAAGCAGAGGCGACAGGTGATGACGAAGTGGGCCACACGGTGCTGTTCAGTTCTCGCGACAATCTGACGAGCCTGAACCTGTTCGGACATGGCAATCGGGACGAGTTGATCGTGTCAACGCTTTCGCGTGGCGCTGGCAATTTGAAGCGCACGTTGCAGAGGCCACGGCATGCGACTCGCGTGGCAGACCGTCATATCGTCGACTTGCTCGGCAAGGAGGTGATGGGACACGGTTGGCGACGCGAGGTGTACGCGGTGGACTACCTTCCCTTGATGCGCCAGATCATCGCGGCGGATGATGTGGAGGAAAGGAAGACGGTGGACATGCAAGTACCCGGTGGGAGGAGAACGCGGAACAGCCAAAGCCAGCGGTATGTGCGAACGATAGTGGTCACGGAGGAGCAGCGACAGGCACTCAGGAGCACGGCTTTTGGCGGGGCAATGTAACCATATGTGGTATGCAATCATCACGTGGAATGCATTCCACGTTGCGGGGAAGTCAAATAGAATTTAGGATATGTATTCATTCGATGCGACTAGTTGGTTGTTAACGTACTCGGACTGCTGCAGCGATAGTTCCCAAGTGAAGAGAAACGGATCGAAAGGCTGACTCCTCCGCTCGATGTCGCTTGTGTCGACGATGGCGAACCCACACGATGGCCCGAAGAGCAAAATGTCCAAAACGTCGGAGGGATCGTCGCGACAGTCGCCTGTCGTTCCTTTGGCACCCTTGGAGTTCCTGCAGACCCAGAGAAGAGGATCTATCACGGACCCGTCACTGCACGCTACCCCGCTGAAGGGAACCATGAATTCGCCGTTTCTCCGGCCGCAGAGCGAGATGGGCGGTATGTTTTCGTCGATGGCGTCGCCGCGGCCCAAGTCTCCGTATGTTTTTGGCGAGGCGACGGTGCGCGCGGACGGGGGCTCGCAGCTGAGGATCGACAAGCTGTTGCGGTCGCCGTCAGCTGAAGACGATCGACCGTCAAGCGCGTCCGGGCCGAAGAGAAGTGCATCGTCCACAGCTGGCCGACCAGGTATGAAGCACGACAGAAACGGCTAGCCCAATCTCACGTCCTTCTCTATCAGCGGCACACGAGATGGACGTGGATGACCACCGGCCAGGCGGGCTGCCAAGCAGGCCATTCGACTACACGATGCGCCGGCACTCCATTGCTGTCGGCAGCGACTCGCCGTCGCGGATGGTGGGCACGAAGCGCAAGATGTCCGGAGCAGAGAGCGGGGACGGGCAGCTGGCGGGGCCGGCGATGGAGGTTGACGAGAAGGGCGCGGGACCAGCGCCGAAGCGGCGGGGCTCAGCGATCGACACGGCGCGCATTGCGTCGCTGAGTCTGAACGACCGGCGCAACTCCGTGGACGGGCGGGGCGCGCCGTTCTGGCCTGAGGCGCGTCGAGGGTCGGGATCGTCGGGATTCGGGTATGGCTCCGGCATGTCCAGCTCGGAGGGCTCGGCCGGCCGGCCAACGCCGGGCCTTGCCTCGTTCTCGTGGCCTGTCAATCCGCTTTCTGACCAGACAGGCATGCAGCATCATCCCCTCGACCATGACCCACAGCGCCCATACGACCACATGGCGGGCGTCGGCATCATGCCGCCGCTCAATTTTGCGCCCGACCGCTCCCCGCACGACCGCAGAATGTCCATCCCAGACCCGCTCAATGCAAGCCCAGCAGGCGGCCCAAACCGAGTCCTGCGCTCGCGGTCGCGTCCGCCATCGCGCCAGGCGGGCCATCCGGACGGCCAGGACGACTCGGGCTCGGCCTCATCGCCGCCCGGCTCGAGCAAGCTGCCCAAAGAATCAAGTGCGACGCCCTACTCCCGCTCTCCCGAACTACGAGTGTCGCACAAACTGGCAGAGCGGAAACGGCGGAAGGAGATGAAGGATCTGTTTGACGAGCTGCGGGACCAGCTGCCGGCCGACCGCGGGATGAAAGCGAGCAAGTGGGAGATTCTCAGCAAAGGTGCGCCCTGCCATACGGCCTGCTCGCTGCCTGGCCAATGACGCATGATTCCAGCCATAGATTTTGTCGGCCAGCTCAAGCAGGACCACCAGAATATGGCGCGCGAAATCGACATGCTCAGGCACGAGCTCGACGCCTCGCGCCAGGCCAACGGGCTGCCGCCATTCGTGCCTCCGCCAGGCGGCCCAGGCGTGGTCTACGGCGTGCCACCACCTGGCGTGCCGCCCCATCTCCTCCCACCGCCACCAGGCATGCAGCAGCAGCAGCCCGGCCATCCACCACCTCCGCCGCACTCGCGTCCGCCATCGTCGCAAAGCGTGTTTCCCCCGGGCCAGGCGATGCAGCCGCAGAACGGCAACATGAATAGATCAGAGGTGCCTCCGACATGACCCAGGCTGGCCGTGCAGTGTTTTTTGTATCGATATTCGACCGCGCTTGGACTATGTTCTGTTTGTGTTTTTTTGGCGATTTTCCGTTGGCGGTACTTGCAGCATACACCTCGTAATGTATTGTACCTAGTAGCATACTCCGATCTCTTTCAATGAGTCGTTTGCCTTGTGTTTCCGTTTTGAGTCCAACAAAGGCCCTGTTGGTCGCGTCATTGCCGCTTTCGTTACCACCACCATCACCACCAGCATATACCCTCCATTCGCTCCCTTTCAATGCCGCCCAAGAAAGACCTTGCGAGCGTGCTGTTCCACCAGAAGAAAAAGCCCGTCAAGGACCAGCAGAAAGCGCCAAACGGCGCCCCGCGCAAGCCACGCCCGCCACCCAAACCAGCAGCGGCGCCCAAACCAGATCCCGGGCTCGAGCTCCCCGACGGTCCCTTTTCCGAATTCAAACTCTACTCCTCGGCGCTGAATGGATGGAAATACGACGTCATGAAGTTCGACTCGCGCAAGCCCGTCGACATCCAGTCGTGGCAGGAGCCCATCAAGCTCAACCGCAAGGACCTCCACCGCGACGATGCCGTCGTCACCGCAGGCCCGCCGGTGCGGCCCATGCTGGGGCTGGACGGGAAGCCGGTCGTGGGCGCTGATGGAAAGATGGTCATGGTCGATGCAGAGGGCCGTGTGGCGTCGAATGATCCCAGCGGCAAGGGGAAGGCGCCGGCGGCGCTGGCGAAGAAGAAGTTCCAGAAGAAGACGCGGCAGGTGTATCTCGTGCCCGAGGAGAGGAAGCAGCTGCGCAAGGAGGAGCGGTACCCGTGGGTCATCGAGGACAGCACCGGGCAGGAGGTCTGGACCGCACAGCTCGACGACACCACCAAAGCAGAGATGCACTGCTTCTTCATGCCCGCAGCAAACGACATCTTCAAATTCGTGCCCGCCCACCGCTGGTACAAGTTTCAGAAGAAGCTCAACCACAATTTGCCTGTTGATACAGTCACTGTTGAGTCTGCTGTACGTATGCATGTTTCATTGACTCTACGTCTACCGTAACAATGCTCCACAGTACCAGAAACACCAGAAACGCGACCCTACGGTATGGCTGCACCAGCGCACGGGACGCGGACCGTCAGAGCAGACAGCTGCCATGTTCAAAGCCGAGGCTGAGGGAACAAGCGTCGACTTTGGGAGGTCGCTCGTACACTCATCCTCGTCGAGTCTGGGTCCTGGTGGGCGAAAGCTGAAGACGGTGGATAGTGGTGGCGATCTATTTGGTGACGACGAAGATGGCGAAGGTGGACGCCGGCGCAGGGAGAAGGAACTTGGTGGCGACGGAGATATGGACGAGATGGTCTACGAAGAAGAGTTTGCGGATGACGAAGAGAAGATGGACGTTGATAATGAAGACGAGGAAGCGAAGGAGCTTGAGGTTTGTGGCCGGCTTGTCATAGTTGGACTTCACTGATTGGCTATTGCCCACAGGAACGGCTCAAGAAAGAGTACAAATCGGCAAACAAGACAAGAGAGGGATACATTGACGAATCAGACGACGAGGATGCACCGAAGGTGTCGAAAGAGCAGCGCAGAATGCAAAAGCTGATTCGGAACCGAGAAGGCAATGACGCATATGAAAGTGACGACGAGAAGAATCCGTATGCCAGCTCGGTGAGTCTGCCCTGTTGTCTTGCCTGGACTATGTGAGCTCACTGGGCGGTCAGGAGGAGTCCTCAGAAGAAGAAGAAGTGATCCCACCTATGACCCAGCCAAACTCACAAAACACCGAAACACCGCCAAACCCGTCCCAGCCGCCGTCTCAGCCCCTTCCTGCGCCCGCACCCGCGCCCGCCGACGCTGTATCTTCTGACGTACGCGCCACCTCACCGAGCAGCCCCAGTCTGGGTGGGCATTCCGTTTTGGCAAGACGCGCTACAAGCCCGAAGCCTTCGAAGATGCGGGCAAGAAGTCCCAGCGGGAACAGCCCTCTTGCTAGTCGCGCTGGAAGCCCAAGCCCTGCTCCACACAGCCGCGCAAGCAGCCCAGTGGCCGGTAGCGCCAGCAGGGCCTCGAGCCCCGTCAATGGCAAGAAGCGCAAGGCTGAGGACACAAATGGATTGACATCACCTGGTGGCACACAGAACGGTCTGCAGCAGCCAAAGGCGAAGAAGAGAAAGGCGGCGGCGGCGGCGGCCGCTCCAGCTATGGAAGTCGCGGTGCCTACTGGGCCGCTGGAAGACTACATGCTCATAGAATGGCTGAAGAAGACGCCGGATGCCTCGACGCGTACCTGCATCCACTACTTCAGGCCGTACCTAACGGATACGGACAAGCAGCGCAAGTTCACGACGCTCGTGAAGGAAGTCGCGACGCTCACGGGGGGGACGCTCAGGCTGCGGCCTCAGTACGCCGGGATGTCTGCTCCCCAATCTCCCGCATCTTAGTGAGGCTATCTTGGCGCGAATGAGGTTAGTTTAGATTTAGTCTTATTAGTTTCCATCCCATCGCTACTATTCCATGTGAAGGATCTATGTACCTTGTGTTACCGTTGAATGTATGTACAGTGTCTGTTCATTGTTGAATCAGACTGCTTATAAAGAACAGTGACGACCGGGACGTAGAGCGCAGACGTGTCTCCGATTGAATGACATTCTTGTCGTGTGGCGTCGAGATTGCCTGCCAGCAGTCAATCTTCCTGAACTTGTGCTGTTCGGTCTTCTTATGACATAACGCGGTATAGATCACCCACAGAAAATATGGTGCAGTGTCATGGGAGCTGGACGGGAAATGAGAGGTTGCGAGGGAACCTCGTGAAATGTCTTGGCAAGTCGCGGCATTATCGGCCATTCAACGCCAGCCGCCATTGGGAAGAAGACTTGCGAAGGGAGACAAAGGGTGCGCTCGTCCTCGGAGTTGTTGAGAGAGAACGTTGGCAGACGACAGGTATTCCGTGGATGCCCAGATTGAGGCTGATGAGAACCGTGCAGCTTTAGACTCAAAGGTCCGAACTTGAGCGCTTGAGCGCTTGAGCTTACTAGCACCGGATCTGCGATAGGTGGCCCGGATGATCCGCATCTGAAACCGATCTGGATCAGGGCAGCGCAAGTCAGATTGCTTTTTGCGTTCGCATTCCGGCTGGTTGTCGCCGTTCCACTTTCTCTTTCTACGACCAACATGTTTGTCTTTCTATTCCTGCTCGTGGGCAGCGCCTGCGTCGCCACCGCCGCCACCCAACACGACGACAGTCACGACCATACTGTGCACCGACGCGTCCCCGGTAAATGGTACCACGAGGACGACCACTTTGTACACAGCCTGTTTCGACGTGCCTCGGACGATGGCACAGACTATCCCGACGTCGGCTCTGACGGTGAGCGCTCCCCTCGCCAACTATGCACACTCTAAACCTAATGTCAGAGTGGGCGGCCCCTTTCCCCCAAGGCTCCGACTCTCCTGATCCAACAAAGATGCCCCAGGCGTGGAAGGATGCTCTCGCTGACGCTGTCTCTTCTGGCAAGATTCCCGACATTCCCCAATCTTCTACAGCAGATGGTTCGAATCCGACCTACCCTAATGGCCTCGATCCCACAGGCTCTGTGGTCTGCTCGTCCACGTACAAATGTCGTGCAGGCGACGAAGTCTGGGATGCGCCCGACAACCAGGTCGGTATCAGCTTCGACGACGGCCCATCCGATGTAAGTTGACTTCTTTCAGACTAGCGTGTCGTATGCCTAAATATCTTCCTTTTCAGGGCACAACCAAGCTCCTAAACTTCCTAGGCAGCCAGAACATTACGGCTACACACTTTTTGATTGGCATAAACATTCTGGACTCCCCCGACGCCTTCAAGAGTATATACGAGCAGGGAGAGGACATTGCCGTCCACACCTGGACTCACCCGTACATGACCGGTTTGAGTAACGATCAGCTCGTAGCAGAGGTACGAGCACTCGTATATTCCGCGTCTATCTTCCCGCTAATCAATTTCCAGCTTGGTTGGACCATGGAGATCATTCGCAACTCAACCGGGGGTCGTGTTCCCAAGTACTGGAGACCTCCTTATGGCGATGCTGATAATCGCGTACGCGCTATCGCGTCGGCGGTACGCGTTCCACTACTTGGATCTCTTAACAGTGTAACCCACACGCGCCTTTACACAGGTTTTTGGTCTGACCACGGTTATCTGGAACCAGGAGTAAGCGACCCTTTCAACGCTTCTCTCGAGTCACATATTGATGAATGGCGTGCAGTACTGAAGATTGGAGCATAGCCTCCGGTGGTACTACTCTGGATGTCATCCAGGCGTCGATGACCAAGTGGCTCACTGGTCAGTTCTGCGTCGGGCCCTGAATAAGCAGTGTTCTGACAATTCGCGATAGGATCCAAGAGCCCTGGCCTCATCATCTTGGAGCACGAGCTGTCAGACGACACTGCACAGGGATTCATGAATGCGTACCCACTTATGCAGTCAAATGGCTGGCAAGTCGAGTCGTTAGCTCGGATCGTATCGGACGGCGCGTACCAGAACGTCAACGGCAGCAGCCAGGACGAGCCTGTGAGATTTGAGGACATCCTAGGCAACTTCGCGTCAACATCGGCTAGCAGCACATCGACAACGGCTAGCAGCACGTCAGCGACGACGGCACCTTCCTCTTCGTACGTTGTTTGATCACTTTCTATCTGTTTGGTTGGCTCAAAGCAGCAAAGGGCACAATCGTCTGCGGGCACGAAACCCAGCGGTTCCGGCTCATCGATCGTTGCTCAATCCTCGCAGACGCAGAATGCCGCCGTCGGTTCATGGTCATTACCCGGTCACGGATGGACCGTGGCATCGGCGCTATTGATATCGATAGCCTCCGCCTTCACGACGCTAGCATAGATGGACAGACGGACGGACGGACAACATATCATCTTCTACCTCACATTCGTCATAATAACCCTTGCACTTGCATTTCTATTTAATCTAGGACCGATCTTCACGAAGGTGGTCGACGACACGAGGACTTTTTCGTGTGTTGTATCTACCTATATTCAGTCTTTGTACGCGCCACTGCTCGGCGACTCTATGAGACATCTATAGCATACAGTACTACTACCGTTGTTACTACCAGTACTTACATAGACACTCATTGGACAATTCATTCTTCTGTCAGACTTTATATCCCTGTCAGACTTGACATGCACGACAAACAGACTAAGCTGGGTCTTGACAAAGAATTTCCACTCCCTGGCAGGACACCTACTTAATGAAATCTCTTCAAAGTAAAAGTTATCCAAGTATATCAACCGGCACTGGTCATGAATGCGCATTGCGCGTATATATTGTCGTAACGATGAGCGAGAAATATCGTGATAGTATCGTAACGACATGCCAAAAGGTACGTATCCTCAAAAGAAAAGCAAGCAAGACAAACAACTACGAAGAACGAAACCGGTGATAGGCTACAGTGTTGTGAAGATCAGGACATAAATAACCATTAAATTTCTCGAGGTAGATATGTGAGAGTCTGTGGATGAGGAAGGAAGGCGTTTTGATTTGGTCGAGTCAAGTAAGACTGGGCCACTTGAGTTTCAGCCCTTCTAGCCAGCGCATGTAGAGGAGCTCGGATATTGGTGATTTGCGTGTGGACGGGTCTTCAGGTTTGGCGACGATGGCAGGGGATGCAGTGGGCAGTCCGCTGACGTCCTCCTGTACTTCAGTCACGACAAGACCCTTCGCCGTCATCTCGCTGCGTCGGATGACACGCTTGTGAGGGAACAGGCCTCTCGATGTCTGGATGTGTTGTCGGATGGCGGAGTTGCTAGTGAAGACGGTAAGCAGAAGATAGACAATGCAGGGATGAGGAATCAGCTTACTCGTTGATGCCAGAAAGAATATCCAGAATGACATTATACGCAAGGTCGGGATTCGCCTCTTTGAGCTCATCAAATCCACGCGAGATCATGCTTAGCGACTCGATTTCCCGCGCGTCCATGTCGTCCGCGATGGCCTTCTGCAATATCGGCTGTACCACGTCTTCTACGATGGCCTTGCCAGCCCTGCTCAACTCGCTCGGCGCACGTCTGTGAGACGTTGGCGACGACGGCACGCTAGAGCTGCTGCCCTCCCTGCGCATGCTTCCGACATACTCTGCGGACAGTCGTAACGAGCCCGCCGTGTCCACCTTCTTGATCGGCCGTATGGTGTCCACACCATTCCCAAGATCACCTTCCCGCATGATGGTGCCGTTGGCAGCATGGCGGGCGGCATATGACGAACGACGCGAGCCACCCATCGTACTGCGCAATGAGCCGCTGTTGTAGGCAGGAGGGGGTACATCGCTGGGAGGCGCATCGGGTGTGGAGCCCTCTGAAGAAGAGGTATCACTTGACGCCAAAAGTGTAGCCATGTCCTTCTCTAGCTCCGGGGTCTTGACGGGCTTGATGATGACCGTCGAATGAGCAGCGTCGGCAAGAAGACCCAGACCTCCGCCATGTATAGGATCACTACCCTTCGTAGCGCCTCCAGTGTTGATGGATGCATGAGCTTCATCCTCATCTTCTTCAGACAATTCAGAGGTGCTTTCAACCAGGTCCCTAGCCATAGACTTGAATGTACCCATCGCAGACGTTGTTGATCGGACGGTCTCAAAGTTCCAGTCACTTCGCATGGACCCCGCATTATCCCAAGCGAGGCTATTTCGGACTGTAGCCTGATACATCTGGCGTTTTGTCGGCGAGCGCGCGCGGTATTCCTGATGCCGTTCAATGAGCTCGGTAAGATATGATGTCTTCTTGGCACCGCGAATGAATCGGTGCTGTAAAAGCTCATTTGCCGTGGGACGCTGTGGGCCAGGTGAGACCGAGTAGTAACGTTGAGTTGCATGCGGCGCTCACATGCTGTGGGTTCTTGGTCAGGCAAAGACTGACGAACTCTTTGAAGGCAGGGCTGAAGTTGCCCTCGAGAACTGGAGGTTTGGCTTTGGGTATGAGAAACAAGACGCGCATGGGATGGAACTCTGCAAGGGGGGGTTCGCCCTGCGCCATCTCGATAGCAGTGATTCCCAAACTCCACATGTCTGCTTTCGCATCGTAACCAGCCTGTCGGATAACCTCGGGCGCCATCCAAAATGGTGTTCCCACAAAGGTGTGACGGAGTGTATTAGTGAGCTGGGCGGCGACACCAAAATCGCCGAGCTTGACTTTGCCGGAGGATGAGAGGAGAATGTTGGCTGCTTTGATATCGCGATGGATGGTACCCTCGGTGTGGAGGTAGTCGAGACCCAGAAGAAGCTCGCGACAGAGTACGGCAATGTGGGCCTCGGAGAAAGGTCCGGGCTTGAGCAGATCAAGACAAGACCCGCCTGCGAGGTATTCCATGATGATCCAGAGCTTGTAGGCGACGACGAAGGAGCCGTAGTAGCGCGTCACATACTCAGAGTCGCACTGGGCCAGACTGGCAATTTCCTGTTGTATTTCAGATATATCGTCGTCCGAGTCCTCAAGGTCTATTGATGGGCGTGAGTAGAACGCAGACGGAGATGAGGCGCGACGCACCTATCTGCTTGACGGCGACGATCTGCTTGGTCTCGTTGTGCATGGCCTTGTACACGACTCCAAAGCTGCCGGTGCCAAGCTTCTCGAGCAGCGTGTACTGGCTGGCGGGGTTGCTGCTTGGCAAGGGATACGGCTCTCTGGGGCTGACTGTGGGAGAAGAGGGAGGGGAGCGCGAGAGGACCTTTGACTGGGGCTTGGGAGAAACATTGTCAGCACTGGGTCGTCTGAGGCGAGCGCTGGGAGGCATGTTGGCAGTCGTCGTCGTCGTCAGAGACGATGAGCATGCACTAAAGCATACGAGCTCGACGACATGACCCACGTGCTCTGCTCCACCATCCCATCATGGAATAAACGCAGATTGATCGACTCACCATGTCGTTAGTGTCGTGAAAAGTCGTTCAGTGATATTGTAGGCGTTAAGGCGCTATAGATACAGCGAGACGGGCGCCTTGTTGCCGTCGTCGTCGTTGGAAGTCAAGACAGTCAATACCCGGATCCGAAAGCTATCTTGACCAATCAAATGCGCGATGACCGGGAGAGTGATGGCAGTGAGAATACTACAAGTACTCCTGTTCATTCAACTCGTATACTTGGTGTCGATAATCATTGCTTCCTTTCTCCGTGCTAGGCAATCCTTTTACGTGCTGCCTGTGTCCACTCAGATTTAGACTGGGAAGGACAGTGGATAGAAAGAATGATGAACGACGATGTTTTTGCATCAGGCCAAATCGAAAGAAGTGTGGCACAGTTTGCTCAAGGTAAGCCCACCAGAGGTACACGACGCGAGAAAGTCATAGCATAGCGCATGGATGAAGGGCATACACAAAGATACGGTAACCAGCACTAGTAATCCCTCATGCCTTCACAGCGTACTTTCGGACGGGGAAGTTCTGCTCCTTCTTCACCTGCTTCAATGTCTTCTGCGACAACTCGAACTGCGCAAGCTGATTAGTCTGATGTTGTGAATGCAGCAAGTCGACGCACCTTGGTCATTCTCCGCCTGATCGCCCGTGTCTTCTTCACCCGGAGGTCGAGGGGAAGGTACTTCTTGCCCTTGTAGTATTCCCGGAGGTTTTGGCGCGCCTTGTGGTTCATCACGGTCATCACTCGTGCAATCGACTTGCGCACAGTGTTGCTGCCCAGTCCTTCAGTACGGCGGTCCAGTCAGAGCAGCACGCAACACGCACATCTTCGTGAGCTTGGATGCCGAGCCACCAGCGATTTTTTGAACCCGCAGCGTCAGCAGCTCATTCTTGAGCTCCAACAGTTGTTTCGACAAGTCATTCTTCGACCTAGAGCAATCCAACAGCATCAGTATCCTCCGTCTGCATTTTTTCGATGACCTGCGCACTTGGACTGGAGTTCGTAGGCCTTGACTTTTCCGGGCATCGTGGAGGAGGGGAGTCTAGATCCAAGCGACAGTGAGCGGGAGTGTGGCGCAAGCGACGGCGACGGCAACTATACCTTGAGGAACGGTGAGCACGACGAGGTGGGAAAAGTCGATCTGGGTCGATGCAGTTGCGGGAAATAAGGTTTGCTGATTCCCACGCAGTGGCCGAGATGCCGCGGTTCAGTTCCCCACTCGGAGTTCCAAAGACATGATCGCTTGCACTTGACTATGCAAGCCAAATGCAAGCTAACTTACTCTTTATAAGTTCATTACTTCTCATGTCGACATGACAATTCAGAATTCAAGTGTCGGTAGCTGTATATCATCCGGCCGCAACAAATCCTCAAGGCTATCACAGCTAAGACGCCACACAGAGCTTGCCAACCATACAAGGATTTAATCATTCCAGCTTTGGTGTTTATTTACCAACTCTTCAAACTTGACAAGTGAGCCACCAAAAATGTCGAGTGCGCTGTCAACGAATGAGCTCAGGGTGTTTTCATTGAAAGTGGAGTTCGCCTGCCTTCCGTATGTCAAGTCAACGCGTCCGCCTGATAGCCGGTCGACGAGATCCAGGTCTTCGATGGCTGAGGAAAGTCACTCAATAGCAGCATGAAAAACACAAGCGGAAGCGCACATTTCGCTCCACCGGCGTATGTGGTGGGGATTGTCACCCAATCGCCCAGTCCTGTCGGCGGGTATGTCAATATCGCGCGAATAAGGGGGAAACATTACGGACTGGATACGAGTTCCTCATCTATCCCTTGACAGAGTCCTTCCACATCGGCTGCATGGATCAGGAATTCACTAAGACCAGTGAGGAAACACGATGTCCGTTCAAGAATGAACCCTACCTGCAGTATTCGGATAACATATCCAGGGATTCTATGGTCAATTAGTCTATGAAGAGACAAAGAATAATATACACGCCTTTGGACACTTCCATGTCGGTTATGTCTTGCCATTTGTTCATGGCCACAAACCATTTGTCCTGCCGCCGACGGCAGCTGCAGGATGGTATCAATGTCAAGACGCGACCACGCGATGAGATCTACGCGCCTGACATCGACGACTAGTCGATCCTTACCAACAGCATCGCGAATTGATTGTAATCTCTCCAAAGAGAACTTGGCACCCGGGAAGAGAAACGAAGTTACGATAACCTTCGTATGGATCAGAACGCGTAAGAAACTCTTGGGAAGGGATGGACCTTTCCAGCCCCGGCTTCGATCCATTCTGACGCGTTCTTGTCGTGTATGCCACCGCCGACCTGCAGTCCACCTGAGATTGAGGCGCCATCAGTATCTGTCGATCGCGTCAAGAATGAGTTCATACCGGGCCACGCTGCTAGCGCCTCTCTTGCAGCGTCATCGTTGCCTGGGCCAAGCTTTATTACATGTCCGCCCTCGAGTCTGTGCTTTTTGTACAGCGCGGCAAAGACAGCAGGTGATTGTCTTGCAAACAATTGGTTTGGCATCAATCGAGAAGAGGTGTCACTTACGTTGCAACAAAGTTCGTCTTCAGAGTGCTTGGAGAATGTTCGGAGAGTGTACCCCCAACGATCTGCTTGACTTGGCCATCGTGCAAGTCAATACACGGCCTGAAAGCACTCGGCATTTTCCCAAAGGTGACTGCAGGGATGGCGCAGGGTGAGCGTTAAGCGGAAAGTAGCAGGTCGGAGTGATCGTCCCGAGGTCCGCACGACCAATTAGGCACCGATGCCCCTGGCACGACTTGGCTTTGGCTTTGGTCGTCCATCTCCAGCTCGTCACTCGTTTATGCCTCCTCGCTGTCAGTCATGGTCCACGTACTGACTGCTTTACTGCTCTCTCTTGCCCTTCCTGTCCTTTCCTCGACTCTCCAATTCACCACCACCAGACGGTCCTCGCTCGATAGCAATATTGTCCGCAGAGAGACCACCAATGGCACCGACACTTCCTATGACTTGACGTGCGTCAACTGCAGCTACGACGGGCGTGGGATATGGCTGACGTCTGGATTAGCACCGTGCGCGACTTGATATACATGTCCAACGTACGTGCTCGATAACGTTCGCTGCGATGCGCGGTGTTGACACCCTCTGTAGATGAGCGCTGGTGGACAAGGTTAGACGACACGCTAAGGGGAGGAATCTGTATGCTGACGCGCCCGACGCAAAGACTATGTCGTTCAGATGGATACTGGCTCTTCCGACTTGTGGCTCAAAGCTGATACTCCTCCTCTCACCAACTCCCAGCAGACTGTACGCCCCCTCCCGCTTCCTACAACAATCCCTTCCTACTGAATCTCCTTCTAGTCGCTCACGACCAACCTCACCGTGAGCACAGCAATATATCACCAATTGTTCTATACTCATTCATAGCAGTTTGGTATCGGTTGGGTGTACGGCACCGTTTCCTATATACCAGTCGAATTTGCAGGGTCTGTCCATTCTTGCTCTTTTCTCTTTCTCATTACATACTCACGGAAGCCTTATCGTGCAGCGTGTCCGTGTCCAAGCAGGCATACGTTGACGTGACATCCGCGGACAACCCCGCACTAGGCTACAATGCGAACGGACTTATTGGTCTCGGGTTCAATTCTCTCTCCACTGTCGACTCTCTTTTGAACGGAACTGGATCCACCGAAGGGCGTAGCTTGTTGTACAACTTATTCAAACAGAACCCTGAGCAGAAGAACTTTATCGCCTTCTCATTCCAGCGCAGCACGGATTCGACCGATGAGGTTCAGGGAGGTTTTTCCATCGGTACGCGTCAATTTGCGAATCCCCTGTTTCTCCATCCTCACTTCGAGAATTATCAAGGTGAATACGAGAAAAATTACACGGCCATTGCCAGTACTACGAATATACCCACATGGCCGGTCAGTTCGGCCAAGCGATGGAACGTCCTCGTGGAGGCGTTCATCATCGGTGACAAGACTGTATTGCCCTCCACTGTTGTCGATGCTGCTCCTGGAAACAAAGGTGTGGCTTTGCTTGATACCGGAACGTCGTATTCGTGGGTGCCATCACCTTGATCTCCGTGGTCTCTCGCTCACTGTTGCGCCATGTAGGTATGTGACCAAGGACATTTGTGATGCCATTTATGGGTCGATCAGCGGCGCGTCGTACGACGAGTCCACGGGATATTACAACGTGCCCTGCAACGCTGAAATTGATATGGCCATTCAGATCAAGTATGCTTCTCCAATCAAGTCATACGGGCAAAGAATTCTGATATTTTGTAGTGGAAGGGTGTTCCCTCTGCATCCCCTCGACATGAACCCATCAGACTACGGAGGAGACAACACGTGTATAGGATCGTTTGTTCCTGGAACCATTGCAACTGATGAGGGACAATTGTATGTCGATGAATAGTCGGCTCTCCTTATACTCATCCATTGGCAGTGACTATATCTTTGGCGTTAACGTTCTGCGATCCATGTACTCTCTGTACGACTTCGGCGACTATGACTCTAACGGCAACATGGGTGATCCCTACATCCAGCTTCTTTCACTTGTCAACCCAAATTCTGCTTCGAAGTCATTCTGCGAGGCTCGAGGATGTACTGCGAAGACTGGGATCACATATCAGACTTCGAGCAACACTGACAACGGGCCTTCCAACAGTGTCTCTGTCTCTGGGAGCACCGCGACGGCTCTGGAGCACTTCACCACATGGTTCCCTGCGATGCTCGGTATCATGGCCCTCAATGCCGTGGTCCTGCTCGGTCTCCTCATCCTGGGCATTGTGCTTCTGGTCCGCAAATGTAGAAAGGGCCGTACAGCGGCGAGGGTCCCGGCGTCTAGGCTGCACTTCCGCGACAGTACGGCCTCAGTCGCGACGGGGGCGCAAGCTCACACATACGAGCCCGTGTCGATGGCCATGACCGAGGACACCATGGTTCCCCCTTCCCCAGCTTTCCGCAGGTTCGAGGGTAGCTCGCTCAAGCCAGGGGACCGGCCGAAGAGTTTGGCTACGTTGCCATCGAACTCGAAGTACGACGACGATCAGGAGGACGCGTTATTGTCGCCCGCTTCTCCAGGTTTCAAGCAGTACGATATGCGCCCACGAAGTGTGGGGATGCTGCCTTCTCAAGCGAATGTGTACAAGAAGATTGGGGAGGATGAGCCGTTCACTCCGCCTGGCAATGTTCTTGACAATGTCCAGGAATTGTCGCCTTCTGCGTACAATAGGGCGGAGTCTATTCGCGTTCCTTCGTCACCTTCACAGGCGTCCCTCCACCAATCTCCAACTGACGATACCATTGACCCTCAGCATTCGCCCAGTGCTGTGTCCTATAACCCCCAGCAGCAGCAATTGCACCAGCTGCACGATGCAGCTTCGATGTCTCCGGAAAGCGCACCCCTCCCGCCCTCTCCTTCTGTTCGCTCCTTCCGTGATTCTTCGAGGCCGACATCCCGTTATGTTGACGCACCACAACGGCCCACTTCTCGTTATGTTGACGCACCACAGCGGCCCACGTCGCGCTATGTGCCAGACCCTCAGCAGCAGGAACACTCCCATAATGCGCCGACCATTCAGTTGTCTCAGCCGCCTGCACCCGGCGGAGGTCGCCCGAGCCCATTGAACAACGTGCTTGGCCCCACAGCGATGGGAGGAGATCAAGATCTGGCGCCACCCAGACCGTCCTTCAATGGGCGAACGGATCGACCTCTAAGTGTTGGTGTGCTGCCCTCGCAGTCGAACAATCCCTACCAGCCTCAGTCGAGGTCTCCTCAGCATGGTGTCAATGCTATTCCCAGTAATCTAAGGCCTCCCAGTAATACCCAGAACGATCCTAGGCCGATGAGCATGATTTAAGTGGACAATGTTTGCGTTGTTTTTCCAGTGTCAGTGTTCTGTAGTACATAATTTTATGGGTATATAGCGTAAACAAGTGTGCTGTTACGATAATACACAGAGCCTCAAATCCAATGGGAGGGACCTGTATCAACGCACCATGGGGGCTTGTTGCGTTTTACGCTGTCAATTGAGGGATGAGGGGATTGGTGGTTGTTGACTAACCACTGCGCGAACCTAGGCGCGCCATGACGTCCTCTGAGTTCTCTTGCTCTTCCACTGTATCCGATTGGGTTACCTGCCGGCAGTGAGTCAATGCAGAATGCGTGGTGTTGACTGAGAACCATACCACTCGAAGAACAGACTTCTTGGATGACTCCTGCAGCTCGCCGGCGATGATCAGTTCATCGAGAATCTAGTCATTCATCAGCACGAGGCAGAAGTGACTGGCATTCCGGCATACAGCGTAGGCCTTTTGGAAGTTGAAGATCCTGAAGAAGGATTCCGTGGGTGAGTACCGTGTCGAATGTCATGAACAGATGTCAGAACCCACAAGTCTAGTTCGCAAACCTGTACGCGTCCAGTCAGCACGCCAAACGAGTGAGACATATGGAGAGAGGAAGAAGCGTACATTTCCAAAGTACCTGTCGAGGACTTCGACGTATCGATGTATGATTTCGAGGGTCACCAGCTCATTATCTGTCGACCCGATGCCGCAGACGAAGAATAGGGAAGCATAGCGGCGGTAGACCACCTTTGTGTCTGCACAGCGCGTTGAGCCCAGACAGGACCGCAGAGGGAGAATGTACCCTTGTATTCGAGAACGTTGCACATTTTGGTGCGTCGAGCAAGGACGAGTTGAGTAACGTCCTTGACAATCTTGGCCTTAGTCTTGGGTGGGAGTGTCGTGAACCATTTCGATAGTCGAACCTTTCCTGGCCTTCAATCAACACACAGACGCTGAAGCAGCCAAAGATGCGGGCTGACCTTGTCGGGACACGAGGAGGATATAAGTGATCATGGTGGTTTCGGCACACGCTGTGGGTGCCGGTCCGACTAAACCGGTTGGCTCTTGCCACCATTGCTACCAGATTGCTACCAAGCCACGACCGCATCGGATCGCTCGCTAGATCTAACATATATCCTTTCTTCGTCAAGCTGGTCTGACATTCTGAGAAGACGAGACTTTCTGACCCGAGACGTACACTTTCACAGTCTCCATCTTCCAAACT
This sequence comes from Strobilurus luchuensis, assembly GCA_019915105.1. Taxonomy (NCBI): domain Eukaryota; kingdom Fungi; phylum Basidiomycota; class Agaricomycetes; order Agaricales; family Physalacriaceae; genus Strobilurus; species Strobilurus luchuensis. Next base: position 534,912 of record JAHLMJ010000007.1, on the reverse strand, counting down.
CGCCTCTCTGGCCATGTTTGACACTGGCAGCTGGACATCTCGATTCTCGACGACTCCTATCCTCTCCTATCGTATCCCGGCATTGCAGTCACGTATCATCGGCGCAAACTCCGAAAAGATATCTCACTGAGTTATATCTCAATGAATTACCGCATATCTCATAGCCGGTGTCGGCGGCCTTGGTGAGGGCATTATCAGCTCTGCGAGACCGTATCCAGGCTGTTTCAGTACAAGACGACACTGGCACGAAGTAACATACATTCGTTACCTGTCCTGTCGGATGACGAGACGCGGCAGTAATTCATCAAGTCGCAGGCTCGAGCTTGCATTAGGGCTCCTCCGATGCAGGTTCTCGAGGATCCGTTCTCAATAACAGTGGTTCAAACTTGACGCCGGAGCTCGTGTCTTACGTTGTTGTCGTCCTCGCTTGGTTACATTGACGTGCGCCACAGCGTGTTCTTCTATCAAATCGCAGGAACGCTTACCGGCATCCCGATTGCATTGGATGTGCGGTGTCAGTGTTCCCTTCGGTAAGTATAAAGACCGTTCGTCTCAATTTCATGACGTCTAAACTCCCCAGCCCGACCAGATGAGCACTCCCGACCTTGCAAGAACCTATGGAGCCCTGCTCATCGGTGGGAGTTTCGCTATCATGTATGTAATAAATCTTCGCGGTACATAGCTACTCACGCATCCTCACGTAGGCTGAGCGGGGCTCTGCTCTTCCAAGTCATCATATACTTCAGATTATACGCACAGGACTCCAGGAAGAAGAAGATAATGGTGAGTCCCTCCCGTGCGTTGATCGCTGCCCATCTCTGATTCCCGGCCAGGTCCTGACTGTTTGGTATGCTTTCGTCTTCCACATGAGAAGGAAACTGAGCCTCATCTCACTTAGGTTTCTCGACTTTTCACATTCAACGTTCATTTTACTCTCATTATTCGACTACCTCATCAATTATTTTGGCAATACTGCGAGAGTGGATCACATCCCCTGGTACGGTTTGCCTTTGTCCTTACGACGATTCATTCATTCTGAGGATACTTCCCGGGCCCTCCAGGTCAATTGCAGTACGAAGTTTCCTCTGTGTTCACTGAGCGATTTTCACTCATCCCACGAAGGTAACAATCGTGATAACTGTGCGAACTCTGATACTATTGCCTTCCGGTATGCATTGATGTATACTTCACAGGCGGCCCAAACCTTAATCGCGCACTGGTCAGTTCTCTGGTCTTCCTTAGGTCCATGTCTCATCCAGATTCCAATCCAGCTTCTTCGTTTCCAAGATCCATGATTGTAAATGGTCTTCCCCTCTTGGCCTGCATTTGGCGCTCATCTGTTGATTCAGCCAGTGACAAGAATTGGTGGATCACAGTACCAATCGTAAGAAGGCCTCTATGCTTCCTGGACTTCGGCGGATTTAACAATTTCTCTCAGCTGATCCTTGTCTTTGCTCGTCTGGGTGAGCTCTTTGTCTTGCAGACCTGTCATAAAGCCCGATAGTAATCCCGGTTGCTTTAGGTGCTGCATCAGGTACATACCCCAGTACTATATTGGATATGTGGCGGCGCTGACACTTCCCTTGGGCATAGTCTCCACCACGGAAATGTGGGACCCTTTACCCACATACGCTCTATTCTGACGGCTACATAGGATACGATTGCACCGTTTCTCCGCATTCGTGCAACATTACCCCGGAGTATGTACGACGTACGCCCTTAGCGAGCTCTTGTACTGAATGTCAACCTTGCAGTGGGTGTTCACGACTGGCCTAACACTGTCTGCCGCGGTGGACATCATTATCACAGCCCTTATGTGTTACTTCTTACGGCGCTTGCGGCGTCAAATCGACGTTCCTACCTTGTCAGTTCTGCTGCATAGGGTTTCCACTACGTCAATACTGATGACACCTAATGCAGGATGATACAAGTCATCGACTCATTGACGCTCTGGACCCTCGAGAACGGTCTTTTGACCTGGTCAGTACTAGCCTATCATACCCCATTGCCTCCTTGACTGAATTGCAGTCTCCAGCCTAACGACAATAGCATCCTTGATATGCGTACGTCTTCGCATTTCTCCGCCTCGCGTTCAGATGAGCTGATCCGGATCAAGTGGCTGACAATGCCCACCAATCTGGTGTTCCTTGGGTTACACTTTGTCATCGGGAAGCTGTACGCAAACTCGCTTCTCGTGTCTTTGAATACGCGTAAGGAGCTGCGGGAGTTGCGGGCGAAGATTCGGGGCTGGGGGGACATGCCTGTGTTGTCTGCCGAGGACTTTTACACGCAGCATCCGCAACGCCGGTCATACCGTCCATCGCGTGGGGTATGTACACTGCTTTCCATGTGGACTACATATCTCTTATCTGGTTTTTCTCTCTAGCTGGAAGTGACTGTGCAAAGAACCGTCGAACAGACCTTGGAAGAGCGACGCTCCTCAGTCGGTGCACCCCCACGAAGCCATTATTCCCCTTATTCCAAACTGCAGTTGAACCGCTACCCGACCGTGCTCGAATGGCAGCGAGCGAGCGTGTATGGTGTCTGATTCTAACTTTCTGTGCCTCTTGATTTCTCTACTAGTGTAATAATCTTGACTGGCCTGTGCCTTCCCCCCAAACTATCTCATAGCGGACTAACTTTGTTGTCTGTACGCAAGTAGTCATCTGCAAGTTGTAACAACATGTACTCACTCACACCCCACATTCGTTACATATATGCATACGCGTTCTCAGCAGAAGCACACATACCATCTCTCCTTTCAACTTTATCATTGCCGGGATCTACGCCTATCTGTTACACGAACACGCATACAGTCTATGATAGTCTCAACACCTGTTGTTCTCAAATTGGCCCTCGAGGTCCGAGGACACGGAGGGGATGTTGCATAACCGAATGTGTGGCCACAACAAACTTCCAAAGATCAGATACTGATAGTTGCCAACTTCTGTGTGTTCCCAGTCAGTGTAGCTGTCTACTTCACCTCTCACACATTCATTGCATCCTGATCAATCATGCAGAGAAAAACACATATCCGATACAAGTAAGTCAATGCTCGGGTTCACACTAGCGGCGTGAGGGATGTTGATCAGAGCTCGACATTCATCCCCTTCAACAGCACTACTTATCATGCAGGTCCGCGAGTCTATCAGTGCACTGGCAATGGTACTTAGGAAGAGCTGAAACGCAAAGACTGACGAGGCAAGTGGCGTACTGAGCCCATTAGCTGACATGCCGAGATCGGAACGTTCTTCCGCGCCACCATGCCATTGCCACCTGTTGATCAGTGTAGTACAAGGCAGCAGAACCGACTGCCATCTCTTCCTGAATTCTGGGGGCGGTGTTCCACCATTTCCTCCTCCTCCTTGTCCCACTTGAGCTTGATCTCTCAACGCCTCAGGCTCAGGCTCAGACAAACACCCCAATCCCCCGCCAGTCGCCGTTCGCTGATATCTCCATGCCCGGCACCATCGCCCGAGTGCATCTATCCATCTCTTGATGCAGTTACACATTCACGTTGCCGATGTCCGTATCTGATACGGATGGCCTCTCCTACTTATGCTCTTCGAGTTTTGGAATGGGATCTGTTGCCCACGCGCACGATGAAACCCCCAGCTATCGAGAAGGACATGCGGGTGAGAGTGATATGCATATCTCCCAGCTACTTCATGCTCACAGTACCAGGCATCGTTCATGCGTTCGTACAAGCTGGTCGTCATAGGAGCTGGCGGTGAGTCCCGTCTCGTCGTCGCATGGATTCGAGCTGCAGCCGTGGCGAAGGTGTGGGCAAATCGGCGTTGACCGTCAAGTTTGTCAATAATCGGTTCGAGGAGCGTTACGACCCTACAATTGAGGGTACGAGTTTCGTGCTGAGATATCTGAGAGACGCAGGCGATTGAGCATGCATCGGTAGACTCCTACCGCAAGCATTACGTCGTCGACCACGAGATGGCCTCGCTTGAGGTATTGGACACTGCAGGTCAAGAAGAATTCTAGCGAGTTACACTTTCTTTTTCATTTTTTCATGTGGCGCGCTGACCGAAAGCCGAGTCCAGCTCGATGCGCGAGCAGTACATCCAAGCTGGCGAAGGATTTCTCATTGTGTACGACATCACAAGCAAGTCCTCGTTTGAGGAAGCCAAGAAACTACACCGGCAAGTACTGCGCGTCAAAGGCCGCCGTTCGTTTCCCGCCGTGATCGTCGCCAACAAGTGCGATCTGGAACTCGCGCGCCAAGTGAGCAGGAGTGGTACGTCTCCTCCCTCTTCTCTTTGAAGTACAGGCTGGTTCTGAGCACGCGTCCGAAGATGGGCGCGATACTGCTCGACAATTGCGGGTCTGTCACGTCGAGACGTCTGCCAAGAGCGGGCTCAACATACACGAAGCCTTCGTGTCCCTCGTTCGTGAGATCAGAAAGTACAACCAGGTATGCAAGGCAATTGTCAATCCGGCGATGCGCCATGCTCAGATGTCCGGAAATCTAGTTCCAGCGACACAGCAGATCGTGCTCCAATTCGATGGTTTCAGAAAAAGGGAGGTATTTCGAGGAAGAGCTTGAGGCGGATTGCAGAGACTCGGTTTGTGTGATTGTGTGACCTGAATGGCTCGGCGCAGAGTTGTCCAATAAGCAATCCTAGGAGACTCTTTCCGGTACTTATACCGAGATCGGTGATTCGTTCGACGTCGACCGTCGTGAATATGTGTATCACCAGTGTAATACAGGACTCCAGAATCAGAACTACGACCTGCCTGTCGTCTGTGAGTATCAGTGGCCCGATGCTTATCAGTGCGTTCGATTCGAGTGACAGCTGTTCGCAAATTACTGTGTGCTTACCGCTTGAGCTGCCGCGCAGAAAGAGTTCTTGCTTTGGCTTTGTTCCAAGTGGCGCGCTGATGGGAGCAGTACAATCAAGCTGGCGAAGGTGTTCCTCATTGTCTACGACATAACGTGTCAAAGGCCCTCGCTGTGGTCGTCGCCAATAAGTGCATCCAGGTGCTTCAACAAGTCCGCGTCGCGTTTGAGAAAGTCCAGAAATACACCGGCAAGTCCTGCATGTCGTTTGTTTCCCGCCGTGATCATCGCGAACAAGTACGATCTGAAGCTTCAGCGGAGAATGAGTCGGTGTTGACGTCGTCTTGAGCACGCGGGCGCCATACTGGCGTTCGTCAGGTTGAGACCTCTGCGAAGAGCGGTCTGAACATACCTGAAGCCTTAAGGAAGTACAATCAGGTATGATGTCAACCCGACAATGCGTGAGGTTCACTCCAAGGACTCGGCGCTCGGATGTCGAATAGGCGGTCATGAGTGGCGTTTGAGGTGGGAGCTCGATACCGCGAATGGTGGATTTCTCAACGTCGCGGGGTTGGAAAGGAGGGTCTAGTCTGTGGAGTGCTGCCTGCCGTGTGTACGCGATTGCTCGCTGCTCGCAAGAGTGTGTGCCGGGTGCTGTTTGGGGCAAGTGGCCTGCCTTTCGGGCTGCAGAGCATGGCCGATGGAACCGTTCTAGGCTTTGCAGACAACATGATGGGCGAAGGCAAGAGAGGAGATCGATGATCGGTCCAGACTTGCACGGTGACAGCCCCGATCTGCCCCCAGCATCGCGCAGCCCGAGGCCACCAGCGTCCGACGATGGGCTGCCTGCGACCACCATGTTCTCCTGCGGCCACTGCGGCCAGCAGCTCGTCCTCCCCGTCACCTTCGCCTGCGGCCACAGCGCCTGCCAAGCCCACGCCCTCCACCAGTGCCCGCGCGCCTGCCCCGCCGCCGCCCCGCCCGCCGCCGCCGCCCACGACGTCACCCTCACCAAGGTCATCGCCCTCTCCGCCGCCCCCGATGACGACCTTGTCGCCCACCTGCGCGCCGAGCGCGCCCGCCAGAAGCACACGCGGCCCAGCTCGCCGCTCATCCACGCGCACCCGCTGCTCGACGAGCTCACCTGCCAGATCTGCTACTCGCTGCTCTTCCAGCCGACGACGACCCAGTGCCAGCACACCTTCTGCCTGCCCTGCCTCCAGCGCTCGCTCGACCACGCCCCGGCCTGCCCGCTGTGCCGCTGCCCGCTGCCCGCCTTTGCCCCCGCCGCGCCCAACGCCATCCTGCTGCGCCTGCTCACCACCCAGTTCCCCGCGCAGTACGCCGCCCGCACCGCCGCGCTCGCGCCGCCCGCGCACCTCAGCACGCCGCTCTTCGTCTGCCCCACGCTCGCCTGCTTCCCCGGCCTGCCCACGCTGCTGCACTTCTTCGAGCCCCGCTACCGCCTGATGCTGCGCCGCGCGCTCGACCAGGGCCAGCGCGACAGCAGCAACCCCGCCATCGGCATGGTCATGCGCGACATGGACTACGGCACCATGCTCGCCATCCACTCCGTCCAGAGCCTGCCCGACGGCCGCAGCTACGTCGAGACCGTCGGCACGTCGCGCTTCCGCATCCTCGAGCGCGGCGTGCTCGACGGCTACACCGTGGCCCGCGTCGAGCGCGTCGACGACCTTCCCCCGCCGCTCGACCCGTCCCCGCCGCTCGCCACGCTCATCGCGCACTGCCTCACCTTCCTCGACCACCTCCACTCGCACTCGTCGCCCTGGGTCGTCCAGCGCCTCAACACCTCCTACGGCCCGCCGCCCTCGCACGCCCTCGCCCTCGAGCGCCCCGCCGAGTTCTCCTTCTACGTCGCCATGGTCCTCCCCATCGACGACGCCGAAAAGGCAAAGCTGCTCCCCGTCCGCAGCGTCACCATGCGCCTCATGATGTGCCTCTGGTGGATCGAGGGCCTCCGCCGCGAGTGGTGGTTCACCCAGGGCTGTGTGGTTTTATAGCATTAGACATTTTATCCCATCGCTATCATATCTGTATCTTAATCATTGTACGTTCTTACACTTATGTATCAGTATCACGGAGGGGTCCATCTTATATACTTACCACCAAGTTTGGCCGGGGCACCAAATCAACCACGACGCAAGCCTGCGCAGGATAATGTGAGTTGCTAGCCGTCTTGATTGCACCTCGTTGACCGTACTACCAGGTTCCTTGGCCTGCACCTACACTATCGCAATTCATGGACCTTTGAGCAATGTATACTGGGATCGGGGAAGTGCTGCGTCGCGCAGTAGATGCTTGTCGTGTACATAGCTTGTTGTTTGACTATACCGCACTTGCGTTTCACACCAGCACGCGCGCATGTAACAGATAGAATACTTAAACCACCTTTGGGCTGGGGTAGACTCAAAAATCAAGATGCTGCACCGACTCGATCCATATCGAGTCCCACCACGACGCACGGAGTTGCGTCTACTGGCACTCTTGCGATGCCGCAAGCCTAAAGTGAGTTGCTAGCCGCCTTGCATTGTATCCCGGGCCTTGTTGACCGTACTACAGGCTCCATTGCCTGCCTCGCCCCATACGGGTTGCACCAAGCGCAAAGCACGACCTCTCAACACGTCTACCCAAGGCGGCGTGTCTCTTCTGAATCCATACTCAAAAACACGGGAATGGGGAACACCCTGAGAAGTGTTGCGGGGCAGAGAGGGCCAGTCGCGATCGCGCAGTAGATGCTTGAGTGGATTGATTTTAGAGTATACCGCAGCTGGTATGATCTTTGCAAGCGCTTGACTGCGGGAAACAAGCGCGCGTTTCACGAGTTGCAACTTGCGGAGGTGGGCCCTGGTGGGGGAATGATTGATCGAGATGTTCTTATCTTATCGTCTACATTCAGATCAAGATATGATGTCATCTTATCGTATATGATTTTAGTCGAGTGACTCGAGTCCTTTCCCATTTTTTCTCTTCAACCCAGCCATGGCTTCGAGGATCAACGACGATGTTGTGAATTGTATCATTGACCATGTTTACGCGGCTGTCCTCCTTGGGTCCGCCAGTCCGACAGTCATGAGCTCATGCGCTCTGGTCAGCCGTGCTTGGACACCTCGCAGTCGCCACCACACCTTCTGCACGGTCTTTCTCCCGGTCACTGACAAAAAAAAGCACCGGGTCTGGAAATTCCTGGCATTACTCCAACACCAAGGTTGTACTTTTGGTGTTCACGTTCACACTCTCAACGTCTACGGGGTCGAAGAGCCCAAGATCAAGCCGAAGATGTTGCTGGAAAATCTACTCAGGGCATTTGACTACCGACTCTCTGCACTCTTGCCTAACCTCCACGAGGTCTGCACTATTCACGCGCATCTAACCTCCCCCCGAGTTCTGCGGAGCCTCTTTGCGCCACATGTGCGATCACTTGTCATTCTGGCGTGCCGAGTGGACACGCAAGAGCTTGTCGACGCAATTGCAAGGTGCACTTTTCTACAGGACCTGTGGATTCTTGGTCTTTTCGACATGGAACGTCTGAGCGACCCACTGGCCCCTAGCACCCCATTGGACCCCATGACCCTTCCTCCACCCAAGACGCTCCGCAAACTTCGTCTAGACGGCGATGATGTCCTCAAGAGCGCCATTATGACGTGGCTATCAAGCACTCCGGTTCTCGCTCCCGAGATGTCTCTCATTCTGGAGGACATCAATCGCTCAAGCGCCGTCCACGTTGGGCGATTCCTCGCTCACTTTGCGCCCACAATCACTTCTCTCGAATTGGGGTTCAAGGATGTACCCGATACACGTGTTACACAGGACTCTATCTTCCAAATTGCAGACAGGGAAGTCGATTGGAACGCGCTGTCGCGAGTGCGACACTTCAAGTCTGGTGCACTTGATCCAAGCACTCGGCGAGACATCGGGGCACGCCATGTCATAAACACTCTAGAACGCTTGCGAAACGATGTGGCGGTGGTCGAACTCGTCCTTGGAAACTCCTTCAAGAGTATAACGGACTTGAACTTATTGGGCGATGATATGTGGACGGCGGTCAGAGAGTCTACCAAGAAGCAGTTGGTAGTCGTCCTGAACAAGAAATCAACTCTGTCACTTCCCGCTCTCGAGAAGGCTGTAAAAGAGAAGATGGAGGGGACAGCCGTCGAAATCGATTGCCGACGCGACAACTGAGCAAAAAACGGTTACCGCTCAACGGGTACTGTAAGTTCATCCCGTTCGAATTAGGCTCAACACTGAACGATTCTGCTAGAAAGAATCTATAATGAGTACAGGAATGATACTCAAGCTCAACGTCAAGGTCAGGATTAGTAGTGCTACTATTGGTGCTGGAAGATACAGAGCAACTAGAGGTACATGATGCATGCATATATAATATATGTAACAACACAAAAGTCCAGAACACGTCGTGAGAGGTCATTAAGAGACATAAAACCTTGCAAACACTCGTCAAACTGAACGGCTCACCAAGATGGACATGACTCACTTTTTATTGATCTGGTAAAGGAAATTCTCAAAATTCACCTTCACCTGCTCGCCGAAGAGCGAAAGTGATGACACCTGATTATATTTGGCATCCAGGAGATTTTCGATTCGGACTTCGTCCTCCCCGAGCACCGTGTTCACGCCGATGATCGTCGTCTTCAAGACCAGCTTGAACACCCCGGGCGTGTCACTCGACATGATGAGGAAGACCTTGTCGAACTGCCGCGGTGAGTATTGGTCGATCGACAGCAGGATCTTGCGGCTATAGAGCTCTTTCGCCGTGTACTTGAATGACCCGAACCGCGGCGGAACTTCTCCCGAACGATGCAGCTCCAGCATGTGGAAGAATTGCGACTTCCATGGGAGAGTGAACCGTTGTTTCCTGGATCGATATGAAGGAGTGTTTAAGGACGGTAATTGAGACTGAACATACCCTTTTCCCTTCTGCATGGTGTCCATGGTAGTCTTCACATAGCTGCTATAACTCTTGATCTGCTCTTCAAAGTGCGCTTTGCGGTCCGCCAGCTGCCTTAGGGCCTCGTGCATATTCTGCATTTCTTGCTGACGTTGAATGCGCTTTCGATGCTTGCTACGAACATCCCCAGCAATGGCGTTGAGAATACCCTGGAAGTTGTCTGCGCGCGAGACCTTCCCTTGCTTTTCAAGCTCAAGAAGATAAGATAAGGCTTTTGCTTTGACGGCCTTGAAGTTCAATCTAGGAACAAAAGATCAGCAGACGATGCAAACAGTGAGGCGTGTTACTGACGACCGAATATCGTCCAATCGATATACAGGGTCGGGGGCAGCTTGAGAGGCCTGACGAGCATGACGTGCACCCTCGTTCAAGATTTCGGCATCCAGAATCTCCTCCCAGATCTCCTCGTCTTGATCCGTGACAGGGAGCAGGAAAGACTGTATCAGATCTTGCGCAGGCTGAACGCGCAACACAGCAAGGACACCGCGCTTCGCTTGTACCCATAGAGCTTTCTCTTCGGCTTGAGGATCTGCATACCATGGTCAGACAACGGCACGGCAACGCACTCGCTACACGGACCTCGGACATCCGCAAACCGATTAGTGAGCTCAAGCGTGATGACCTGGTCTCGCGCATCCTTCAACTCCTCGCTACCGAAGTGGGGCACACCATCCAGTTCTATTAGGATAGTTCTCAAAGCATCGTCGCCTTCGGGAGCCAAAGCGTTCTGGTGTTGAGATAAGAGACCGTGCACAGTGTATATTTCGTTCGGGGAGATATAGATGGGTTTGGGCTGGACAGTGGCGTCAACAAACTCATGCGCGTGGAATTGAGTTTCCGCGTCAGGTACTTCAGCGACTATGGGGAGTCTGTCAGTCCTTTTCCTGATTACTGGATTCGATGGTCCTACCTTCGAGAAGCCAGGCAGCCACGATCGGTATTTGTGTAGCGACGAAGGGATTGATAGCCAGCATGCTGGGCGTATCCTCTCCGAATGTGGCTCCACTAATGATCTGTGCAAGCAGCTTGGAGATCTGGGCAAGATTTGTGCGAGACCCAGCATCGATGGTATGCGAAACGATGTCAAAGACTTCAGGTGTAACGATGGCCTGATTGATGTAACGATAGAACACAAGCCGACCAACACACGATGCGTATAGCTCGGGGGAAGCATCAGGAAATTTTTCCTGTCGAGATGTCACTGACATAATTCAGGTAGATAAAACCACGTACTCGAGCCATTTCCAAAGTTTCTCGGGCAAGATAACGAATGCTGTAAGGCATCTTCTTGGTTGAGGCCGTCATGACCGTGATAAATCCCTCCGTCCATGATTGCAGCAGTTGGAGATCTGGATCATTTCTAGTTAATGTGATCCGGAGCCAGGAGTTCTTTTTTTTTTACTTACGATGGATATACGCCTTCCTGGTCGGTGTGTATTCCAATGCCTGTGGGAAAGATACCTCGGTCGGTCGGTTATCTTGTACGTGTCCCCTCATCTGATCAGCTTTGAGCTGGGCGAGATAGATCTACACGAGTCTTGATTAAGGCAAAGCAGTGAGAATGTATGAGCCTGCACATACAGTCACAGGATCAGTCTCAAAGTCCAGATCGCTGTCCACAATCTCTTGAATGATTGCCTGGAAGGCATCACGAGCGTATGTCCTCTGCTTAGGCCGGAAGTATTGGACGGCGATGTTGGCATACATAGGATGCCCCATGATAATCTCGTGAGGTGATTTCGCCACAGCAAATTCATCACGAATGGCAAACTACAAAGCAAATCAAAAAAGATACAAAGCAGCTGAATGGACTGAGCGCACCTGAAACACCTTCAACAGATGGTAATCCTCCCGGCGATCCTGCCCATAACCACCAAACAGCGTAAGAACTACCCGTTCCACGAAACGTCTGTTCTTTTCGGAGGCAGAGTCCTTCGAAAGCTGGTTGAACAGACGACTGAGGTATTCGCCCTTGGTCTGCAGCAGATAGAACAGCTGCTGATACAGCTCCAGTTTCCGGCGTGCCCTGTGATCCAGCGTATTGGGTCCAGAGAAGGGATCGCCATGAGCAGCCAACAACGATGACCTCGCAGCATGCAGAGCAGCGTCGGTGTTGCGACGCCGACGATGCAACAGATCTTCGAAGCGTTTCACGTTCTCCACCGTCTTGACGTTCTCAACCAGCAGCGCAATCTTGACGTCCAGGTCATTCACGTCATTTTCCAGCGTCTGGTTTTCCCGAATCTGCTCCACGACCCGCTTTCGCAGGCGCTCAACCTTGATCTCCTCCTTGAAGTCGGCCTCGGAGTCATCGAGGAGATGCACAAAGTTCTTGATAGTGCCAATCGTGACATTCTGGCCCATGGTGAGCTGCTTGTACTGTTCCCGAGTCTCCTTCGCACGGAACAACGACTGGATCTTCACAACCTTGCCCAGATTTGCACGATAGTATTCCATCTTGGCGCGGAACTTGCGGCGCTGCATCGTCCCGCGCAGTAAAGCCTGAAGGAAGGTAGCGGTGTCCTGGTTGTTGTGCAGATGTTCCCTCCAAGACCAATGCCTGTCGCGAGCCAAAACACCTCGAACAGCGGCCTGGAAACGAACCATGTCCGGTGCGACAAAGTCCAACTTCCTGGTAACTTCACGATGTCGATTACGTGCTAGCGATGCGCGGGCCAAAGCCTGCAGTCCACCAATAGCCCTCGCGGTACGTGGCGTGGCGAGAGCACGCGTAACAGCCTCATGTCGCTGACGGGTGATCTTGGCTCGTGCCAGAGTCTGGAAAGAGATGACAGACGAAGTAGCTTTTCGCAAACCACGGATGAGAGCTAAGAGACGTTTGCGGGCAAGATAGGTGCGACATGCCGTCTGGATGCGTATGACTGTCTGGGAGACGTCCTCTAACTTGGCCATCTGTTTGCGCATCCTGCGGCGAGTTAAGATACCCCGACATTGGGACTGGAGAGCAACGAATATAGGGCGATGGCTGTGAAGTACATCCATCTGAGCCTGAGCCTTCCGCCTTGACAAAGCTCCTCGCGCATGCGCCTGAATCCCCGCAATGGACGCTTGCACGACTGGGGAGGAGAACGTCTTCGATATTTGGGACACATTCTGCTTGACCAACCGAAGCCGGGCAGCCGACTGCAACTTGACGAACGTAGACCGACTGCTCCGTAAGGCAGCCTTGATACGGGCCCAACGACGTCTCTGAAGAACACCGCGTATCTGGGCTTGTATCTTGACGACACAGTCCGTCGAGTCGTGAATCTCGTTGAGACGGGCTTGCCAGCGCCTCTGCAGCAATGTGCCGCGGCAGAGTGCCTGCAAGGAGACAGCCCAAGGGGTAACGTCCCGCTGTTCCCTGCGCTCAGCGGCCACGGCTATGCGTGTCAGACGACCTCTGCAATGAGCCTGGATTCTCGGCACATAGTGGTGGATCAGGCGCATTCGATCCCTAAAGTCCGCGTCGGCACGTCGTGCCAAGAAGCCACGGCATTGCGACTGCAGAGAAATGATAGACCCTTCGTTCTCCAGGAGCTCCCGGTCGCGTCCTAAAATTGAGAAGTGAGTTCACCGAGTACAAGTAATGGGTCAAAGCTTACGTTCGTCTTCGGTTTCAACTTCGACGATCGGCTCTTCGTTAAGGTCCTTCGCAAGTTCCTTGTTGATGTTACCAAAGTTGGGCATGGAAACACCCTTGAGGCCCTTCTGAGTGACATTGAGCTGATCATCGGTAAACTTGTAGTGGCCCAGAAGATCCCGGATTGGCTGCACTTCGCCAGGACGGCGACGAACAAGAAGATGACTGCAAACTGTCAGATTTCGAGATCGAGTTTATGATGGGATGAGCAGACCTGAGAGCATGTATGCAATAGATAACCTTCGGGAAATTCTTCTTTTCATAGAGATCAGTCAACTCGAAGATGAAACCCTAAAGCCAAATCAATAGGTGTAGATCGACTGTATATGCTGGTCTTTACCTCTGGAAGACCTTCAGCGCGAACGAAAACGAAAAAGTAGTTGATGTTATCGGAATGGAGAAAGGACAGTTTGGGTGCCTACAGCAGTATTCATCAGCTTGAGCAGTGTCGCAAGACGAGAAAGCGACATACCTCGTATATCCGTTTCGCAATAGTGTCGCCTGTAAACTTCTTGACCAATTTAGCCAAAACAACACCATCCCGGAAGCCATCATCCAGCTTCAACACATCAATGTCCAGCTCGACATTTAGACAGCCCTCAATCCACTCTTTCGCCTCGCCGACGTGGCATAGGTACTCGTAGATTTGGATGTGGTGTCGCTGCACGTCAGCCCACAGCCCGCCTCGGGTCAGCTTGGATGACGGTATAGGCGTCGGTGATTGTGGAATGCGGTTGCGCTGCAGACGCAACCTACCCGGCACTCCGGCGACAGCGTCTCCTTCACCTACGCCAGATGTGTCCGTGTCGTGCGACTTGACTCCATTGACGGTTTGCATCTTCACGCTATCGCGCCGCACGGCCCGAGGCGTATAATCACTGACCTCTTCCAGTGGGGACGGGGGAGGCTGGTACCGCGGTTCAGGTAGGGCCCGTGTTCGAGGTCTAGGTGCTTCATCCTTCTCTTCCTCCTGCCAGAGATCATCACCGTCCCCACTCGCTATACGTGGGAGATGGCCACCCATCTTGCGTCCGGAGATCAAGTTGTCGCCGTACGACTTCTTGTTCATGTAAGAACTCCGATATGCAGGCGGTGACATGACCGAGGAGGGAGTAGTAGGGGTAGAGGGCAAGGCTGAATGGAACGATCTGGTACGATCCAGGGAGTTTGTCCGCTCACGAGAAGAGCGGTCAAGACCATACGGGCGCTCCAGTGAATTGACACGCTCGAGCGTGGACGTGCGGTCCAGCGAGCCATTGCGAGTTGGGGAAGAGGAACCCGACGGGGCGGCGCTAGAGGACGAAGAGGAGCCGCTATAATAGGAAAGCGGCCTTCGTTTGAGTGGTGACGGCGAAGGAGTAATAGAAGAGGAGGGAGTGTCTCTAGGGAATGGCGACGTAGATGAAGACGAGTTTGACTCTGAATCGAACGAGGTCGCTCTGCTCCTGGTACTTATGGGCTCGATGCTGGTATTTGCACGCCGAGGAGTGTAAGACGAGGCCTGGGCGGCAGAAGAGAGATACCGGTCCGCGCGATTTGCGATTCCGGCGCCAGTCGGAGTGGCATGGACGGCAGAGGTGGGAGTCGACGGCAGGTGAATTCTAGTGTAAGAGGGAGATGACGGGGAATCGGCCTCGACAGTGATACCGGTGCTGTTGGGAGAGAGCGGAGATGCGATGATGGGCGCTGGAAGTGTATGTCGCTTGAGATGTGTGGGCGTTCTCTGCGCGTCTGGCGACGAAAATGACTGGGACGGAGGTGAGGATGTGCGATAGGACGAGATAGACGTGCGCCCGTCGCCGGACGTCTGGGAGTCGCCGGATGTAGATGGAACAAGCGAAGATGACCTCGTCGGTGACGGCGCAGACGCTCTACTATCGTCCGCCTCACGAGACCGTTCCTCCCATTTTCCTCTGACACTGTCCAGGCTGTTGGCGACGCGATGGGAAGGGACCCAGCGGCGGGTGCTGGGTGGTATGCTGGATCCGGTTGGATTGGTGAGAATGTTCGTTCCAGTCTGCGTATTACTGCGAGAGAGAGAGGCGCCGGGAGTGCTACGCTTGGACGATGTTCTCTCGAGGAGGCGGGTCTGGTAAGCAAAAGCACCCGAAGCCGCCGGCGAGCGCAACGGGGCCGACGATGAAGACGAAGCCGAATCTGAGCGCTCCATGCCGTATCTATGTCATCGAGTCGAGTAAAGAGTGTTGTCGGTTGCGAGCAAGTTCGGTTGTGCGCTCGAGAAGCCGTATTTTGCCTTGTTGTCTGGCGTCCACCGCCGGCGGCAACTCGAAGCATCTGAAAGTTTTACAGGGAGGGTGGATTACAAGTTAAATACGAAGAGTGTGAAGCTATCGACTAGTGTACTGGTAGTGGCAGGGAGTGGTCTTTATTTGCTCAGAGCTCATTCGAGCAGTGGTATACAACCATTCATCTCAAAGCCGTAACACGGTACTACCTTTGGGCACCTGCCAAACCTTGGAACATTGGATGTGCTATCAGCACAATGAATTTGTACTCAGGCAGGCGTATCCCGATTTGATGCTGGCTCGATGAGAAGAGGCCCAGGAATAGGCTGAACAAGCTCGTCGACTTTCTTCTGTATCTCAGATGCCATCTAAACAGAAATTAGAGTTGAAGACGCGAGACAGAAACGTGCAATAACCTGTGTGAGCTTGTCAATGTGCGTCTTCACTGAGTCCATGGTCGCCTGCTTGGATCTGCTCTCTTTCAGGAGCTCCTCCTTGACCTGCATAATGTCTTTCTTTTGCTGGTCTAGTCTGAAGGGGTTTGGTAAATCAAGCGGCATGAATGTCACTTGGTGGCGCACCGTTGTCTCTCGACAAGTTCAAAGCTAAGACGGTTGAGCATGAGCTGGTGCTCGTCGGCAAGTGCATCGGGTGTACGAGCCTGCTCCGGAGCGAGAACGTTGAACTCTTCGAGTGTATAAAGAGGCACGTCCTGGTATATTGATCTACGCGCGAGTTCAACGGGAGCCACAGAGACGACAACAGAGCTGTTCGCACGCGAATTGCCGACACTTTTCGATTTCTCGCTCAAGGTGGCGCTTTTCGTAGAGAAGATTCTGGAGGCCGAGATGCGACTGGTCCATTTCTTGACGCGCTGCAGCGGTGGCCTCTTTCGTCAAGCGAGTCTGCTGGTTGGACGAGCGGTTGACGGCCTTGAGACGCGAGATGAGAGCAGCAGCAAGGATGTGGTTGGACTGGGTGTCGACGCCATCGTCGGCAGTGGTGACGAGGGCGGCGAGGTCGTCGATGATGAGGTCCGCGTCCATGGCAGGTGCAGAGGCTTACGGCAACCAGACCCGGGCGGATGGAAGCGCGCCGGACCGGCAAGTGGATGATGCAAGAGTGATATCCTTGCTAAGCTTACTGTCCCTCCTGCTTACCTCCACGACCATATCCACCATGACCCGCGAACGCTCAATGTCCGGCACCATCCCGTCGATGGAGACGTCCCACGACAGGCTCAGCGACAACACCATCATCATCGGTCTGTCCTCCCTTATCTCATCCATCGACGACCCGCTGACACGTCCTCTAGTCCTCGGTGCGTCTGGCGATCTGGCCAAGAAAAAGGCATACATTTCTCTCTCACAAGCACTCGCTTTCCTGTGTTAACCTCTCTCTAGACCTTCCCCGCTCTCTTCGGTCTCTACACCCAAGGCTTCCTCCCTCGCGACGTCAAAATCGTCGGGTATGCGCGCACAAAGATGGACAAGAACGAGTTCCACAAGCGCGCCACCTCGTATCTCAAGAACCCCGACGACAACCCGGACATCTCCGCAAAGATTCAAGAGTTCAAAGACCTCTCCACCTATGTCTCCGGCGGTTACGAGGATGGCGAATCCTTCGACGTGCTCACTAAGCACCTCGAGGAGATCGAGTCAAAGTACCAGACAAAAGAGTGCAATCGTCTCTTCTATCTTGCCCTTCCTCCCAGCGTCTTCGTTCCCGTCGGCAAAAACCTCAAGGAGCACTGTTACGTGACGCGCGGCGGCGTCAACCGAATCATCGTTGAGAAACCCTTCGGCAAAGACTTGGACTCTGCCCGTGAACTTCTTGGCTCTCTGAAGAAATACTGGACTGAGGATGAGACATTCCGTATTGACCACTATCTCGGCAAGGAGATGGTCAAGAACATTCTTGTCCTTCGTTTCGCCAACGTAGCCATGAACGCTGCCTGGGACAAGAACTCCGTCAGCAACGTCCAGATCACGTTCAAAGAACCCTTTGGCACTGAGGGCCGTGGCGGCTACTTCGATGAGTTTGGTATGATTCGTGACGTCTTGCAGAACCGTAAGCCCTCTCACGACTGTCGTCACACGATGCTGAAAGGCTTCTGTAGATCTTCTGCAAGTGTTGAGTATCATTGCTATGGAACGCCCTGTTTCCTTCTCCGCTGAGGATATCCGTGATGAGAAGGTCTGTTTGTCATCTGCCCGAGCTGTTCCCATCGACTGATTCTCTGTGTCCAGGTCAAAGTTCTGCGTTGCATCCCTCCTATCGAACGTGTTGATACGCTTCTCGGTCAATATGTCGCCGCCAACGGCAAGCCGGGCTACCTCGACGACGACACTGTTCCCCCCAACTCTGTGTGCCCTACCTTTGCGGCTACCACACTCTGGGTTCACAACCCCCGTTGGGAGGGTGTGCCCTTCATTCTTAAAGCCGGTAAAGCCTTGAATGAGGCAAAGGTCGAAGTCCGCATCCAGTTCAAAGACGTAACCCAGGGTATCTTCAAAGATATTGCGCGCAACGAACTCGTCATCCGTATCCAACCCAGCGAAGCCGTCTACCTGAAGCTGAACGCGAAGACTCCCGGTTTGTACACCCGTGCCATGCCCACCGAGATGGACCTCACCTACAAGCGACGATTCACCGATGCCAAGATCCCCGAAGCGTACGAAGCACTCATATTGGATGCCCTCAAAGGCGATCACTCCAACTTTGTGCGCCATGATGAACTCGACGTTGCATGGAAGGCAAGTCCACCAATCTTATCAGGACCGGGCTCACGCTAAACAATATTACCGGTGTAGATCTTCACGCCTATTCTGCACTGGATAGACGGCAAAGACGGTCAGCGTCCCAGGCCCGTGAACTACCCGTATGGATCGCGTGGGCCGAAGGAACTCGAGGCGTTTGTGGGCAAGTACGGCTACAAGCGCAATTCGGATGGATAGTGAGTGGAATCGTTCTGATGTCCCATCCAGTTCTCTGATGCCGTGCGCGTGAACAGTGTGTGGCCCGTGGCCAGTCTTGCCTCCCTGTAGAATAAAGTCAAAAGGAAATAACTGTCAATGTACAATAGTGTAGGCAAGAACAATCTATGCTCGGAGGGTTGTTTGCGTTTCACAGTGTCAGGAGCAGGGTGAATCATTATTGACATTGTCTTCGGTGGCCCACGCTTTGCCATCCCGCGTGAAGCCGCGATTGCTGAGCAGCCGGGCAGTCATCCTGAGTGACTGGCCACAATCGACTTCGGGTTAGGAAGCACTCGCACATCCTGTCTAGTACCACATTGCTAGTCAGTCTGATTAATTTTGCCCAGGAAAGCTACAGACTCAGTCAGCCACGTTGGTTCAAGGCTAGGGTCTATTGGCACTGGTCGTGATTTTGGTCGAACATGGAGTCGAGAGCGCCACACGAATGGCTTGCTTTCTGCCTGAGCTTACAGAGATCTCATTGATTCACAAGTCTAGATCAAGTCCGTGATACACAGCTTGTCGATCGGAATGAGAAGTCGAGGTAATTTAATAATAGTTAATCCGGCTGTTGCTCACCGCGCGATGACCATTGGTAGTCAGAAGATGACTTCCATCGCTTGCATAGGCGTGTCCCGATTTCGTTGATAATATTACTACAGCTCCAGACTCCAGAATATACAGCCCGTCCCTACACGGATATCGTACAAGATTAGATGCAATGAAAGCCCGTTAATTAGATATACAAATTCAAATCACTCGACATCGCTTATGCTCCCAATGTCGCTCATCTCCTCGTCCTCATCTTCGTCGTCCTTTCCGTCTGTGGCAGCGTCCGCAGCTTCCTTTGTCGCGAAGCGTTGGACGTATTCTATATGTCGTCGTTGTAAAAGAGTTATATCATTGACAAGGACAACACCAACCTCTCACTTTGGCATCATACTCCTTCGGATGCCGCATCAACAACGCGGCCGCCTCGCCGTTCAGAGGGTCATTGGGGTTTGGGTATCGCAGCAGTTGGGGGAGAAACACCTCGAATATGTTGATCATGTCTGGAATACAGGTCAGACGAGCATTTGGAATGTATAATTATCGAGGAGACGAACCGAACATTGGCGACCACGTCTGATTGATGACATCCAAACACACAGAACCACTTCTGTGCAGCGTAGTGAGCGACTAGCAAGGGCAGGGGAACGGGTAACGCACATCTCGTCAATGTTCGGGTGGAAGATCTTGTTTATGAAGCCTATGCTGGGCGACTTGTAAGGGTATTGGTCCGGCAGCTCAACATGAATCTTCCAAACTCCTCCGGCGAATGGAGCTGACATGGCTGTCAGCGGCGAGCGATACTCAAGGCCGGCGATGACTCACTTTCGGCGGGGCCAAAGAAGCGCACGTAGAACTCCTGCATGCTGTCGTTGACGAGGGACACCTCGTAGTCGGACATGAGCCTGAGCGGTGGCCGGTCAGTGCATTGAGCAAGTTGCGCCGAGACGGGGCGTACATCTTCATGACATCCGTTTCGATGCGGCGTTTGCTTGGCGATGCGTAAACGAGAGAGCTACGTCAGTAGTCGTGCTCATCAACGCTGAAAACCGACTTATCATATCAAGCAGCGGCAGTGAGCGTCACGGGAAAGGGAACAGAAACAGTATGTGTGCAAGTGATGGTGGGGGAGGAAGGTGTGATCACCGCCCGTTATGTCCGCTTCACACTTATCGTTGTCTAACTCGATCCATCATGAATCGCACTCTTCCACCAGAAATTCGCTTATCTCCTCCTAATAAAGTACTAGCATGCTTTAGAAGAACGACCATTCCTCGACGATGCAATAAACATCATCTGCCGAGCAAGGGTACGGTATGGCGCTACCTGTGTAACCGCCTTCCCTCCTTGACCCGCCAGAAATTCCATCGTATTCCCCGCCATGCCCGCTTCCTTGGGTCAAAGCCCTCCATGCAAGTAGACATGCTGCAATTCGTCATATGGCAGAGTCATGGCACTATCGAGCGCAGCACCCACCAATCCAGAACAACCCAAACCCGCCTATCAGGATCATCTCTTCCTGCGTCTGTGTCATGACATGGCCTTCTCTTCTGTGATGCATTGCAACACTGCGTGACCGTCTTTGAGAACGTCGGGTCGGAACATGATCGCCACTCACATATACATCATGCCCACTATCGCCAAAATGGCAACAGAGGTCTGCGTCAAGTGCAGCGCATCTGAAGTTTACCTCAGTCTTGGGAGCGCGTCAAAGCTGTTCATTCGTACGCATCGATACCAGGAATCGCGTAGCCATCCACCCTGCTGCCATGGCCAGGATCACTGTTTTCGCAGATTTGTATAGCATCATTGTTGAGGCCTCCTCGAGCAAGCTGTCTACTCACAGATACCTGTAGAGCGCATCGGATTTTGCTGGAATAAGGGCATGGTGGTGAGAGGGCAACTCAATTGGAGCTATAATCAGGAAGTCTCTAGATAGAATACACAAGGCCGGTGCGTGTCGAACATGAGGCATGGAATCATTTCAACTACAACGTAAACAGACATTAGTATACAAGGCCGACTAAACACCTGCCGTCCCATACGGCACTTCGGTCACGGTAGGGGGCTGGCCGTTATGGTGCGGCTGTACGATGAGCGTACGTCCTGGAACAGTATGATGTTGTGCACTACCGTACGGCACGTACCCGCCTTGTTGGGACATGTACTGCATGGGCATCATCCCATGATTACTTTGACTGGGGAGTTCGTTGAACCATAGCAGCTCTAGATAGACCTTGAGAAGATGGACGAGAACGCAGCCTCAAATCACCCACCCTGGATCGGTCCACCCCAGACGTCGTACTGCGATATGCCTTGCATGCTTGAAACAAGCACCAGGATCATGATGAAAGCGACAACAAAGAGGACGAAGTTTATCCATGAGAAAGCTTCGATGACTTTCATCTCATGGCAGTATGCCTGTGCGCTCACTAGAGTATCGTGTTAGCTCTGAGACCGCACGTTGAACGACACTTACTGTCTCCATTCTTAGTAGCAGTGCGCTGTCCAGCAAGAGCGTCACATTGAATGTAGCCAATGATATCACTAAGTGTGAGGTGTGAGACGGGGGTACATGCAGCCTGACTTTGCGCTCACTTGGACCACGCCCCCATCGCTGGAGATACGTCAGCGAGTGAACACGAGGGTTTGAAAGAGGGTGGGCGTACCTAACCAGAGAGCAAAGAGGACGAACAGAGCGACGCATTCAATTCGAGGTTGGGACCATTGCAGACTAAATGCGCATGACGTCAAGCCGATATAAACGAGAACGAAGAGAGCACGGACATGAGCAGTAGCACAAATATCGTCAAAGATGGGACGACGAGAGCGAAGGTGGTGAATTCCGCTAGATCGCAGATCGCTGTCAATGCTGTTACGCCCAAAAAGCGCGTGTAGGGCGTACGGTGTAGATGCGGAAGGAAGACACTGGCAAGATGGCTCGCAATGCCAAGCACAGCGCCTTCGGGTTCTGAATTACAGATAATTGCAGAGCCACGCAGGAATGCGCACCAGAAAGAAGCAAGACCAAGACTGTCTGTTGCTCAGCGCACTGCCATGCGAGAAAAACAGCGTGCCATACCATAGAAGAACAACCTCCAATTTGTGAAGCGTACAGACATTATCCAGCAATGTGATTAATTGTCGATGCAGGGAAGGTGTGGCGCACGAATAGGGAGATGGAAGGAGATTCGAAGATAAAACAGGCCGCCCGATCAGCAAAACCATATAGCACGTGACGGTAACGTATCCGGTCGGCCCGACTGACAGTGAGCCCATTAGGCAGCGGGCAGTGGCGTCTATCTTAAGTACTGTAGTCAATCTACTAACTGGACTTCATGGCAACTCGTGTATTCTATTCGTGACAAAACCCCCAATAAGCTACAAAAGATGGTACCTACATAAAAGCATTACATTAATTCGTTCCCCGAGGACCAGATGGCAATCGGTTGGGATTGTCCATCATTCCAGTGTCATATTCATCATTCGTCGAGCCCATGAGCGACGAGCCCGAGAAATGCCGCGTACGGGAGTCGCCTCGCGTACGTTGAGAGCGTTCTCTGTGCGGTCTAGATTGTCCCTGCGATCTAGAGGAGTGGTTTCGTCTTGGGACTTCCCCATATTCTCGCTTCTTTGTTGAGCGCTCCCTCTTCGCCGGTGTGGGGGTGTACGTTTCATTCTTCATTTGCCGCATGGGCGGTGGCGGCGGAGGTGGCGCCTGAGTAGGAAGGGCTGAAGACTGTTGTCGCGGTCGCGGCCGGCTGGTTTGACCCTTCTTGCTATAGTCGTTGAACCAAGCACACGAGGTGACTGGTCCGTGCCACATGTGAGAGTCACCATTCCGATGGCGCTTCAGAGCGAGAATGAAGAGACCGATGCAACATCCGATCACTACAAGGGATAAGGAGGAGAACAATGGCCGAAAATGCAAGCCTTACACAGAATTGCATTCAAAAGTGCAAAGGCATTGAGGACACGGTACATGGCTTGATATTGATCGGTGTGGACTGGAAGAAGAGTCAGAGGTTGTCTGAGAAGCGTCTCGGAAGAACGTACAACTGGCAAGCTCATCGTCAAGAACGACGGCGGTGGTAGTTGAAGTACTTGTGTAACATTCAACATCTGCGTCCTTGGAAGGAGACACTGCTAGATACACCCCCAGGACTAGAAACAATTAGTTTGATGACTGCTGCGCAGTAAGAAGACGCACCCAGCCACAAGAGTCCAGCAAGGCCAAGACACCCCAATTCAATCCTTGTCGTAATCGGGTTTCGCGGACCCAAAAAGAAACTGAACGCGAGTCTGTGATCGGACGCATAAGATTTGAGAGGAATATTTGGGTCGCAAATTGGTCGTACAGAGAGAGAATAATAAGAAGGCTCGCAGCGCACACGAAGATGGCAAATGGCACGAAACGAGCTGGTGGAAGGATGAATTTCTGCTGATGCTTTAATTGAGACTGGACCCACTGAGGTCGGATGTGGCGAGTGCAGTGGTAAAGCGACCGGCCATTCCCAGACAGATCAAGGTGAACACCAGCGAAGCACCTGACAACGATTTGAACTCGAACTGCGGAGAAGACAGTCGAACAAGAACGTACAATAGAGACATGCTCGAAGGGTGTTGAATAAAGAGGGCATCGAGGATCTGAGGAGATGGTGGTCAAAGACGGCTCTGCTGGAGTCATTTTAAGCACCGACCTCATGATGACAGAACGTGTGTTTGGAGCGCCTTCAACACGAGGCAAACATGAAATGGCAGAGCGACAAGGTGGTCGAGTAGCGATGTTCAAGCGGAGTAACGGAGATGAAATCGAGTCTCTGCTGCAACGCCGATGCGATTCGACCGCCTGTCGTAGTGGATCGCAGTGAAGATGGGAGAAGAAAACAAACGAGGCAAACGTAAAAGCTTCCGCCCCTGCCGGTGTACATCCAATTTTCAAATTCTTATCTTATCGGGGGCCATCAGAGCTCTTCCTGCACAGCCACAAATGCCTTCGCGGCTGTATAGAAGAGGCCTAAAGTGACTATTTATCGATGGTAGGCGCTGACAACATTTATCATACAGGTACGTTCTCCAAATTGTGTTCATTCAACTTCACTCCTCAGTGTCTTACCTATTTCTACATAGTAATCCAGGCATGCAGCGTTCGCAAGTGTTGCAGGGTTTGCGATTGATAAGGGGGCACCATTGATGATCTGAAGGCGGACGATCAGCCAGTACGCGCAAATACATCCGCGGAAGGTACAGTACCTTCTTGACCAGCACCTCGACGCGTTTGCCGTTCAGGGTGTAGGGAATGTCAGGTGTTTGCAAAATCTGGTCTTGGGTCAGCTCCCGCCGCACCGTTGATCGTCAACGGTTACTAGCCTTCGCCGGAACATGTCGAGGACTGCGTCGTTTCCTGATAGCCGTCCTGATCTCCTTCTCAAGATGCGGGGACAATGTGTCTCCTGTGGGAAGCTTCACAAACAGGACCACGCGTTCATCGGTGCCCTTCTCGATCAGCTGGCCGACAGCCAGACAGTCGACAATCCCATGCTCGGAGGCCAATGCTGGGAAACACAGCTCTATCACATCGTAGATTTCCGCAGAACCGAATCGGACGCCAGAAGGGTTTCTGTGACACGACGAATCAACATGAATGATCACAAGCACATCATAACCAGGCGTACAAGACCCCGTCGGAACGTCCGAGCATGACCACGCCTCCACCATTACCCGCCTGCGACTCGTTGATGAGGATGTGATCTCCATGGTCTGGAGGATTACGTTCAGGGATGTGTGTGACTTTCCAAGAAGACCACAACGATACATACACCAGACGCCATCAAACTCTGAAAAGTAAGCCTGTCTGTATCGCTCCTTTGCGGCCGATACACTTTCCGCCGACCCAAACCCTGGCAAGGGCCAAAAGCCCGCTGGCATGCAAGGGAACGGCCGAAGACAAACAAGTTCACCAGGCGTCGCCGGTCCGCTTATGGTACCTTCGGATGTGTAGCTTTCAATCGCCATGCCGAGCATTCGGCATTGGATTTCACCACGATACACGGGCAAAGCCGAACACATTCCAGCAAAGAGAGAACAGATGTCCGTTCCGCCTGCGCAATGTCATTAGAGCTCACACCGAGGCGCATTTGACGCACCCGTGATAGAGCCTAATAACACGCTTGGACTGATGTGTTCGTACACATAGTCGTAGAGCGGAGCAGAAAGCGGAGACCCAGTAGAGTATATGTGGCGCAAATGTTTGAGCGCATGATACTCGCGTGGTCTGTACAATTTCTAGGGAAGGATTACATCTCTGATGTGCAGATGTGACGCAGAGACACACACCGAAAGAGCATCGATGTACTTGGCGCTTGTTCCGAAGATAGAAATATTGAGGTCGTCTACCAAGTTCCACAGAAAAGAAGGGTCGCGCAGAGGACTGCCGTCATAAAGAACGAGAGTACAGCCTACGGAGAGCGCGCTGACCAAGAAATTCCACATCATCCAGCCACTAAGTATGAAAATAGTTGGCTCGCTCTGCGTCACTCATAGAAATGTTGTCACCTACGTCGTCGTGTAATAAAAGAAGACGTCGTCAGACTTGAGGTCACCGCAGATGAGGAATTCCTTGTTGGACTGTAGGAGCATTCCACCCGCACGGTGAACAATTGGCTTGGGAAGTCCTGAATTGGAAACATTGTGAGATAGGTCCAACGATATGGTGAGGTCAAACGACCTGTAGTTCCTGAGCTGAAGAGGATCCACAGCGGGTCATTGAAAGATCCCCGCTGCCATTCTATCTCTCCATCTGGAGTTCGTCCTAGTTTCTCCGACTGGCCTTGAGCCACGAACGTGTCCCAGGTCACGTAGTCAATCACTAAGCCGTCTGCTGTGTTCAGGAAACGGGTTTCGATAACAATTAATTTCGGTTTCATTGATAAACCATCGATGAGGGCGGCGACCTTGGGTAAATGGTCGTGCACCTTGCCGTTGTAGATAACAGCATCGACGGTGAAAACAAACTTTGGGGATACTTGTTCGAGGCTGATAGGATGTATGAGCTGCGGGCAAGATACGGGTGTCTATCAGCCCTCGGTTCGTGAGCATGCAAGTTTTGTGCAGGTGTGATGGAATGTAAGAAGCATCATTTTTCCCCGCATCTGATCGGGTCAATATCCCCATATTGAACCCGAGGGCTGATAGCGATGCAGTCAAAGCTTAAGAACGTTCGTACCGTTCTAATACACCATCGGGACCAAAATCTGCGGCAGCACTGACCCAGATTCCACCTAACGCCGCAGTGGCCAAGCACGCGATTACATTCTCCTGTTCGCAGGCAGGTTCAGTCTCCGAATTGATGTGCGAGAGCGGGGGAATCGTACGATACAATTTGACGCGTAAGAAGCCACCCGGTCTCCGGGTTTGAGACCGTTGTGCGAGAGGGTAGAGACGAGATCGGCAACGCAGGAGTAGAGCTGGGCATACGTCAATTGCCGACGAGGTGTCGAAATGAATGGAGTGGGTTCAGCTGTGGAAACACGGATCAGGAACTTGAAGGTGGGTGTCATTGGTGTCATTCGAGGACTAACTGGCTTGTATTATGGCAATCTTTGCGTCAGAACGTTCGCGGAGCATGTTCTCGGCCCAGTTGAGCTTTGCATCCAAGAACCAAGGGGGGTTCTGAAAGGGCGTGGCTTGATTATCGACGATATGATCTCCCTTGAATCCAATAACGCGTGTTTGATCCCAGACTAGTGACCAGAACAGGTCAATGTGGGCGGTTGACCAAGAGTAGAGGTCGGCGTAGGAAGACAGAGATAAGCCATAGTTGGAGTTGACCAAATCCAAAAAGCGATACGTAGCAGACTGCTTCAGGTTAGTAGGCTGATAGAGCAGGGAAGACATTGCTTGGTACGAGTGCTTGGCGGTAATGTTGCTTCTAGGAAGACGAGAATACGCTAAGTAGCACGGTACGTGGCTGCCAAGCCTTGTAGTAAGCTAGGCGAGTGTAAGCAGAAGCTTTCGGAGATATGTACAGAGTTTCAAGTTGGGGAAAGACCAGAGAACTCGGGAGCCTTAAGGGGCGGGGGCGAGGTGGATGGTGATGTGGATGGTTATTTCGAGACTCAATTCCGCCTGAAAGCGGTCGAGAAAAGGAGGAAATGGAGAACGATGAGCGCAGGAACTAGATAGTAGAGAAAATCAGGTCGGAGGGAGTCTCGACTCTCGGCGTCGGAGATGGTGGATGCCGGGAGAAATGTATTCACGATCGCAGTGGCGTCGCACGTGTGGCTATCTCGATCGCACAAAAAAATCGGCCGGCTTACCGAAGCTTGACTCGTAACCATTTAAAAGGGCTAACAGTCGCCTGTCTCTGCACCTGGTCCCGCTCACGCAACAGCCCGTTCTCGCACGCTCTAGCAACGTTCGCCCCTGCACTGCCTCCCAGCGCTTAGCATATCCTTAAAAACGCGACTAGCCCCTTTGCCTCCCAACCCACCACCACAACCACCCGTTTCATGGATAGATTCTTTGGCCCATCCTCCGCTGAAGCCCTTGCCTACTCTCACCTCACGTATGTCCTCTGCGCGGTTGTGGCACGTCGTTCTTATCGCACCAACAGTGACCACGGCTCGTCCTGGGACGCCGAGAGCACTATCAACGAATCGCTCCTCGCTAGCTGCGTCGCCTACCAAGCCTTGGATCGCTTCCTCAGAGGCGCCGACCTCTTCATTCTTCCCCGTTCCCGAACTGAGCTCGACAGCATCTTGTAAGCATACCATCCCCGTCCGAGGCGTCGGCGCCACTAATCATTGTCCATTTCAGCCGGCGGTACACGTACGATGCCATTCATAATATGATTGCAAAGAGCCGTTCCACGCTGCAACCAGGTGGATATAGCCGAGTACGTTCTTATCTCTCTTTTCGTACGCACGTTCATCGGCTGACGCGCGCACAGGTGTGCCGTCTTGCGGAAAAGTCCCTGCGCGACGTGCTGAACTCGAACAACAATGCGTCCGTCTTGCTGGCCTTGCACACGCCCCCTTCCACACCGATTCACGAGCTCGAGAGCTCCCCGAGGTTCATCAGGACGCAGTGAAACCGTCCATCACCATATTTATGTCCCAGCACTGCCGTTCATCATCGCACACCGTTGTATTGTCTGTATATCCGTTCCTAATCGCACACTGTACCACTATCACTTTTGTACTTGATTCTCACCAGAGCCGTTAATTCAATTCTTCACACACGCTTTGCAGGTCTCACTAGTTGCTGCTGCGCCACAATGTTTGATTCTCGACTTTGCGAGCCACGTCCTAATGGGAATAAGTTGATCGAGATATTAATCACGATATTAATTCGGTCTGTTTTCAGACCAATCATGACGCCAACGTGCGTCTCCACTTCGTAACTTAGCACACCCTTCTGGGCAGTGAACTTGCCGAGAGTGTCTACCTCGGCCTCGCCGCCACCATTCGTGCTACCTTAGCATCTACGACGATGTTCTCCTTCGCCCTGTTTCTCGCGTTGGCATTGGCCGTGTCTGAATCGCTCGCCATGCCCACCCAATTTCCCGCTCAGGTGCCAGCCAAAGGTAACTCAACTATCTTTGGCCACAGGAATGTCTTCACACCCTTCTATTCACAGATGCGCCGCGCAAACTTCACGGACGTTTCATACAAATCACAGACATGCATCCAGACCCTTACTACAAAGCCCACAAGTCTCTTGACAAGGCCTGTCACCGGAAAAAGCCCAAGAAGAAGAAGGACAGGTCCAAATACTGGGGAACGCCCTACTCGTGTGTCCCTCATTCTATCACCTTGCTTCAAGATAAACTAACGAACGTTTGGCGCGTCAGGGACTGTGATTCGCCACTAAGATTAACCAACTTCACACTTGACTTCATCGACAAGCATTGGTCATCCGAGATCGACTTCATAGTCTGTAAGTCTGGCTGGCGTTCCATCAGTGGTGGCTAACTCGTTGCAGGGACCGGTGACAATGCCAGGTATCACCCTCCGTCTGCCAGCCACGCTCGAGGCCATCTAAACGCGTCACAGACACGACAATGATCACAGATTGCCTCGCACGCCGGCTGAGATATACCAACTCAACCGCGACGTGGCGAAGAAGATGGAGAAGCTTTTCACGCGCAAGGGCATCCCAGTTGTGCCCAGTCTCGGTGCGAGGCTTTCATCTCCGCTTGTCCTTCTTGTGTGACAGACCGACACCAGGCAATAATGACCTTTGGCGTGAGTCTTCGACGTCTACAAGCCGACGAACTGATTCCAATGCCTGAGCCTTTTTGACTTTCAGCTCATGTAAATTTGTTGTCTTTCTGTCGTTGAGTCAAAGCTTATACCTGCCAGAATATCATGACTGCAGGTGACTGACCTTGCGATGGAACGAGCGATAGCGCCCACTAAATCGCGCCACAGGACCTAATGTTGTCACTAATGAATTTTCATCGTAGGTTCTCGATCCCCTCTCCATCCTTTGGTTCTCATCTTCGCATCAGAATCTGGAAGCATTTCATTCCCTTCCCATACCATCAAGTGTTTCAGCGTGGCGCCTATTTCTCTACAGAGGTCGTTCCTAACGCGTTGGCGGCCATAAGCCTCAACACCATGTATTTTTATGATTCGAACAAAGGTCACGATCATTATGCTCTGTTGAAACTTGACTTGATATTGTATGTAGCTGTTGGAGGATGCCATTCTAGGGAACCTGACGATCCTGGGAACCTACAGTTTGACTGGCTGGAGGTTCAACTCAAGACGTATAGATCGCGCGGTATGAAGGTTTGGCGCTACCGCAAAAGTCTTATTCTCTGAGAGCTAACTTGGGTCGTAGGTTTGGCTCACAGGTCAGTCGGCCATTCCGACGCGGACGCGCCACCGAACCGTTTGTAGGACATGTTCCGCCCTCCCCCGGCAACTTCTATCCAGAATGTGTCAGTCATACTTCAACACGTTGTTCGCATGACCTGATTCGGCTTTCCAGTACGTTAGATATGTCGAGTTGTCCCTAAGGTTTCAAGACACTATACTGGGCCATCTTTACGGGGTGCGTTTAGGTTCTTCAATTCAATAGATATCGTGTGAGATCTAACATTCAGACTTGCATAGCATATGAATGCGGACCACGTATGCCTTGTCATCGCCTTGCGCATACAAGAACCATCTGACTGTTCGGCCACAGTTCTTCTTCGTAGAGGCCGTGGATCTCTTGTTGGAACTGGATCAAGACAGGAAGAAGATTAGAACAGAATCAGAAGACCTCTATGATGCTCTCCTGGATGACTTTGGGGGGCTTCCCAGCGCAGGCAAGACAGATCTGGACAACTATGGTGTTGTGAACGTCTCCCCACCGGTGGTGCCGAGCCCTTATCTGCCCACGTTTCGGGTGTTCTCCTACAACATCACAGGGCTGCAGACCTCTGGCACACCGTTAATTGACGGAAGCCAAGGAACAACCCAAAGTCGAGGGCGGAAACCATCGCATCACCGT
This sequence comes from Strobilurus luchuensis, assembly GCA_019915105.1. Classification (NCBI taxonomy): domain Eukaryota; kingdom Fungi; phylum Basidiomycota; class Agaricomycetes; order Agaricales; family Physalacriaceae; genus Strobilurus; species Strobilurus luchuensis. Next base: position 504,212 of record JAHLMJ010000007.1, on the reverse strand, counting down.
GGCGATCACGGTAACAAGGCTACATACTGTCCGGAGGAAGAGTACCGCTACTCGTGGAAGTGCATTCTGAACAACACCTGGCACTCTGATCCGAAGGCACCGTCAAGGAGCAACCAGCTGTGGAGTCCGTTGGGATATGCACAGGTATGCAGCCGAGCTCTTGTTCGGGGAAGGTTATTGACGGCCCATCTAAGTACTACATGCCAGATTTGGATCAAGGGAACAAGACTAGACAGCCCCATTTCAAGCTTGAGTACACGACATATGCGCCGGCAGCTTTGCATCCCCCAACAGGCGCCGAGACGGAGGCGTTCAATTACCCCATCCCGCTGAAGAACCTGCCCAAGTCGCTGCGAAAGCCGGTGACGAAGAGCAAGTACACGCCGTACGGGATGGCGGACCTGACGGTGGGGTCGTGGCTGGAGCTGGCGCGGCGGCTGGGGAAGGGCGGGTCGAAGAAGCTGCGCAAGAGGTTCCGCAAGTACATGTATCTCGGGGCGTAGATGTGTTGATAATAGCTGTGCGAAGTGAATGATAATCGTGGGAGGATATAAGCAGGGTGTCCCCTTGGCGACCTTGTAGGCACCACAAGGCGGTGATCTGGACAAGATCGTAACCACCACCATCCTCGAGCAAACCGTCATTCCGTTCCATTATCGTCGGAAGGAGAGCCTCGAGCTGCCTTGCCGTTTTCTTACTTTATCTTCGGGTCTCTTTGTCGGACGCTTCGAGGATTTTTTGCGCCCGTCATCGTGACTTTGTACTCTTACTGCTCGTCGTGCACCTCGACATCCGGCTGGTCCGCAGACACTCTTTACCGTTTCGCCCTTCTTTGCACGCCGCGCCCCTCCTTCGCCCGCACCCATGGCAGCCGTCAACATGCAGATGATGTCGACAAACATGCCCCTCGATTTTCTTCCGATCCACTCTCACTCCAGATCCAACTCGGTCTCGTCCTCGTCGACCCACTCGTCCAACTCGCGCCCGCACTCGTCCCAGGGCGGCCTGCCGCGCATGCACGCCATGCCGCCGTCGGCGGAGGACCTCTATCGGGCGACGTACCACCTTGGCGGCCATCCTGGCATGGACCCAGTACGTGCCGCGAACTGTGCTTTACCTAATGCTCACTGCTTGCCCTCTGCCAGGCCCCTCCTAATCACAACATCACTAATCCCGCCCTCAAAAACCACCTGCGCCCCTCGCACATCCGTGCCGCCCGGGTCAACGCCTCCCCGTACCCGCGCGACACCGACAGCGTCCACTCGTCCTCCAGCGAGACGGAGGACATCTCCATGTACCTCGGCAGCGGCCCCGACTACCAGTCCATGTTCGGCGGCGGCAGCAGCCATCACGCAATGCCCTCCAACCAGGACGCCCTGGCCGCGGGTGCCTTTGGACGTATGTCAATCGGAGACCAGGCCCTGGAAAAGCTTGCTGCCAACGTTCGCGCTGCCACCACCACAAGCGCTTCCGACAGGGCCAAGCAAATCTTTGTTCAGCAATGGTGTGTCATGTCCGCTCTGCGTCCGCCCCCTCTTTCTCAATACATTCCAGGCTCACCGCCAACTACGCGCCCTATCCGGACGGAAATGTCCCCCGACAAGGTCTCTATTTCTCCTACCGTCGCGTCTGCGAACAGTACAACATCCCCCATATCAACACCGCTACCTTGGGCAAGGCCATCCGTCTTTGTTTTCCCACAATCAAAACAAGACGTCTCGGCGTCAGAGGAAACAGCAAATATCATTGTGCGTACAGCCCCCCGTTGATGCAACACGTGTAGTGTTTTGATGAGCGATAGATTGTGGCATCAGACCCGCCACATCAGCCGAGGCGGAGTGGCTGCAGGATTACATTCACAAATCCAACAACAACGCCGGCCAGGCCTCAGTCAACGTTGCCCGTGCCAACGACCAGGCGGATGCGGCGGAACGAAGTGAAGGTGCTGATGACGAGGAAGATGACGATTCGGAAGGGATAAACTCTGCCATGGGATCCAAGCGCAATTCCCTCGCTCTGTCCGGAGACGCGGTGAAGGGCACGGTCTTCCCACAAGACATGAGCGACAAGACCCCAACGGCGGCGACATTGCTCTCCCAGGTGCAGGCAGCGCAGAGACCTCCCGGCGCATTTCCCCAACAGGCTTCAATTCGGCGGCATCCGCAAGCGGATACAGGGCTTCCTATCCAGGCCCAATCACCGACCTCTTCTGGCAGTTCTGCCCCTTACCTGGCGACGCAGCAACCCTTATCTGTCCGTCAGTTTCCACATTTCCCCCAGATCGAGGATGCTGTGGGTTCAAGTTCCACTTCCCCTCATGGAATGGCCGCCCGCGAAGTCTGGGGATGGTTTCAAGACCATCTTGATTCACTCCTTGACAGTGTCAGGTCCTTCAGATTTGATCAGTTTGAACTCCATCTCAGAAGTTTCTGGTCGAACCTCACTGGTCAACACCGAGAGGTCGTACACGCTCCGGCCATAGCAGGTCTCATGGCCAAGGCAGACGCTATCGTTTACGATGCAAGTTCTCACGTTTCGCAAACTCATGCATACTTGCTCACATCTGTTCGCAGGAAATTTTGGAGTTCTTACGCTTACAGATGTTGTCGCCTATACCCTCGCCGTCTCTTACCAGTCTCCGGCAGTTCGCGATGAAAATGGAAAAGATCCTCTTGGTTGCTTTGGATGGATACGGTAATACATTTGTTGAGCCCAAGGTGGAGTTGGGCGCGCGTTTCGGTCACCTCGTTTGTCAGTTATTCATTTCTCTGGCATCTCACCCGCCTCTGACACGTCCCTCCAGTACGGTTCCTCGATATATATCAAGTCACTCAAGCTCTGAATACCGTCTTGACCAATCAAAAGCAATTGAATGAGATGCGGCGTTCGTGGCAAAAGGTTGACTTTGAATCTGTCAGGAATCAGTCAGCCCTCGTCTGCAATTGCCGGCACGAAGATCTCGTTCAGCTGCTGGAGGTCGAGTTTGTTGGGATGATGGATAGTCTCTCGAAGACCACGGAACCTGTGAGGGAAGTTATGTCTTGGGCGGACAAGTGCTGCGACAAGTTGATGGGCGGGAGTCGGGCTATGCATGGGGGCGAGGATCGGGGGACCATGAGCTCTCGAAGTGTGCTCATTCGCTGGGGATACGTCACTAGTCAAGTGATGAGGGATCTGGTAAGTTTCGTGTCCATCCATTCCATTCGTTGCCTCGTCAACTCATGTTATGCAGACTATTCGCAGCGATCCCGCATTCGGAGCTTTCCAAATATTGAAGTTGTTCTTGGAGTGAGCGTTCATGAATTTCTCGGTTCCCATACGATACTGATATATATTCAAGCGATTGGATTGCTGTTAACGTTCTCCGAAGTGTGGCGTTGTCTACGAACTCCGTCGCTGCGTCAGTGGAACCCGTCATGCAGCAAAACTTCTTCTCCATCTCGCCCATGGCCGGCCAGGAGAACTTCCACCCCATGGATGTCAGGCCGCAGCACATGATGACGCCCACGACGTCGAGCATGCTCGCGGCGCTGCAGAACGAGTCGTTCCCAAGCAATGCGATGGACGGGTCGTCGTCTGGGTTCGCGCCCGACGGCTATAGTTCTCTCTCATACATGGACACTTCCCCCAATCAGGAGGACTCCATGCCTGGACATTCTTCTCTGCCTTTCGGGGACTTTTCTGGATCTGGAAACACTTTTGATGTATCCAACTTTGCCTCCGATCTGGGCATGCAATCCGGCACGCCTTCCAGCGAGTCGGAGGCGACTGGAGAGCCGGAGCCCGTCAAGGCGGAGACACCTAGTGTTTAGATCTCCATTTCTCTTTCTGTTTGGGTCATTGTGCGGATGTGAACTTTATAATAACACTTGCTCTGGTGCTTGTGCTTTGCTCGTTGACTCTCTTCTCCTCGAAGTACCCTTGTATTGCTCTCTCTCTTTGATATCCAAATACCTTGCGCTTTGCTCATTAATCACCCCTCGTCCAGAATGCCTTGTTGGTTGTGTTTATATATCAATATATGTTATATATTTGTCCTGTGTATCCTGCTTTTCATCTGAATAAACATAAAGTAGATAGAAGTGAGCGGGGGGCAGCATTAGATAAAAATAATTCGGATTGCAAGCGGGCTATCAACTATGAATCGGCGCCGCTTTCCTGCTGCTCCTCCACTACCTCCAATTTTTCGTCCACGGCCTCGGTGGAGACGGGAGTCTCGAGGGTATCCGCGACCTTAGGTGTTGGCGTGGGCTCACCAGGGATCTCGGGTGTACCAAGGATTGCTGCACTCGCAGCCAATTTCTGGATCTGAGCTTCGGCGCGGGCAATGTTCTCCTTCGTGACACGTTCCTGGTTTGCCTCGTACCAGGCCTTCTTCGTCTTCAGGTCCTCAATAACACGGGACGTGTCGGCGGCAGAAGCAGGCGGGGGGATGGAGAACTCCATGAGAGCGGCAAGGATGGCGAATGGAAGGTTGAGTCTGTCGCTGGTCGCGGCCTCAACCTGAGGCTTGGGAGTACCCTTCTTTCCCTTGCCCTTGCCCTTCGAGGAAACAAAGTAGTTGTCCTCGTCTTCGCCCTTCTTCTTGCGCACCACCAGACCTTCCGGCGCGGCATCGACCTGACGAAGCTCCAACTTGGGCACACCGTCGAACGCAGCCTTAGGGATGGAGCTCTTGAGGGTGACCGCACCGCTGCTCTTGCCAGAGAAGTGGTCAATGAGCGTTTGACAGTCCTCGATGTTGGCCTGGTATGCCGGTAGTTCAGCCTCTTCCCGCAGACGCTGGGCGACCTCGCGTTTCTTCTCAGCCTCCTCCGCAGCACGCTGGACGCGTGCGCGCTCAGCACGACGCGCCCGGTCCTCGTTGACCTTGGCCCAATACTTGTCGTTGGCCTCGCGGTACTTGGAAGAAGACTCGCGCTTGGCCGTCCATAAGGTGTTGATCTGATTCTGGAGGTTGTCGCGTTCTTCGAAGAGCTTTGTCCTGCCAGCGTACGCCTCGTCTCCCTCCTTCTTCAGCTCATCAAGCTCGGCCTTGATCGCGTCGAAGCGGTCAGAGGTCGCCTTGAATTCCGGGTCGTCTAATTGCTTCCGGAGCTCCTCAATGGTCTTGCGGTCGGCCTCAATGGAATCCTGTATGGCCTGGAAGCTTTCGACAGTGCGTCTGTTCCGCTTGCAAGTACTGATTTCCTGGACGGCGCGTTTCTCTTCGGCAAGCTTCATGTTTCCGGATTCGACTTGCTTCTCGAGGGACCTAAGTCAAAGAGATGAATGACAAGTCAGAGGGGGGTTTGCTTGACCTACTTGATACGCGCGTCGACTTCAGCGACAGATTTGTAAGGAATCTTGGTTTGAGCAGCCTGAATATCCTTAATCTAGAGTATGAGTGTATCAGCATGAAATGAAAGACTGTATGAAGTCGTGTGTCGTACCTTTTTCTGGATGGATTCCTGGAGTGCCTTGACTTGGTCCAGGATTTTGCCCCTTGAGGCCTTATTGTTGGTTTGCTGACCGCGAAGACCGTCAAGCTCAGCACGAAGCTGAGTGCGGCGGTCGTTGCCGGGGCCGCCCTTGGACGTGGCGAGTCCAATTTTGTCGCGGACGGCGGTCTGCGCGAGTTCTGAGTGCGCCGTCGTGCCACGAGACACACGGAAAACGCACCAGCTTGGTCTGCAAGGCCTCAATCTCGCCTTTTATGCGCTCCTGCTCGTCGTCGTAGGCCTTCTTGTCGGGTTTACCGGCTGACGACGGAGAAGGATCCAACGTGTCCGTTTTCTCGGCAGTGGGGGCGTGGGCCGCTTTGCCGTTGGGCGGGGCTTTGGCGGAGCCATTGGCGGCGGCGGCGGGCTTTGCTTTTGGGGCCATTGAGTGCGGCTTTTTGGACTGGGCAAGCGAGGGAACTGGGTCGGGTGGTGCAGAAGAGAGAATGACCGTGCGAACTCCGCTTGGCCTGCTAATCACTCTCGGTCCGATCAGTACCTGACTTCCGCCACTATGAACGACTACGACGCTGTCAAGGTATGCGCTGCTAGAATGTAATACTCAATCATACTCATTTTACTTGTTAGGCATTGCATGCCAATCTGCCCCCATTCTCACCCATAATCGGCGTCTCACTCCTTCCTATACTCGCGCTCGTTCTATTGGCTGCCACGTTTACACTGACTTTCTATTTTTCCACGTCGGTCCCTCTTACGCTGGTCGTTATTCGACACTAACCACGGGTTCTCTCAGCCTTCCCAAAGACACCGTACCAGTGCGCGAACTCAGAGTCGCTACTCTTGCCAGTATTCTCGGTGGATTCGGCGTAGTCGCACTCTTCTGCTCCGTCGGTGTACCTGTCTAGGCTGCACGCGTCGACCGGAGCAAATTGGTCCATCTCTGCACTTGCTTGTATTATTGAGACATACAGTCAATCGCGCGAACCCTGTTATGCCTCAAGATTTTGGACTGCAGTCTCCCCTTGGCGCGTCAATCAACAATATCTCAGATTGTGCCGAGAATCCTTAACGAACTCGACGTCCACTGATACCAACTGCCATCACGTAACCGTCGTTGCATGGACCGTGTCGAAGTAGCGCGACAGAGCTTAGCAACCATTACAATGGGTTATACTCCTCTGGATCACTTGAGACAATACCATGCTGAGACTATAGACGCGTCGAATTGGCTAGACCGACGTATTCGTGCAAGCAACACGGAGCAGTACTGACCATTCTGGTAGTGTTGACCAGGAACGGTAAGACAAGGAGACCATTAGGTGACCATCTTCAATGCGCAGCGGGGGCAGAGAATGGCTTCAAAAGCTGCGTAGCTCGCCCGTTTCACTCGCTTGAAGATATCACTACCTTGTCAACAATTCTGTCCAGGAAGTAGTTGTTCTGGTGTGAAACGGCGCGAAGAGAGAAGGGGTTGACATCCGCACGAGTGGCAAAAAAGTGAGAACAGTCAAATAGGCCAGATTTGAAGCATTTGCGTATCGCGCTGCCAGTCCAATGATGGAAGAAGTTTCAGTGCATGTCCAGCATCGGCGAGAAAATGTCCACAGATGAGCCTAGCGCGTTGCTGTGTTGGGAAGCTTCCTTGGCGGGGACTGTATCTGCAAGAAATCATCATAACACGTACTAGAACACAATCTGCGTATCCAACAGTGCGACCTCGGAGCAGCATTCCTTGTACATCTCCTGAAACTCGGCGTCGTCGCCGTCTTCCCCGACCTTCTTCTTTTTCTGGTTCGGACATATCATGATACAGCTCGTTGGTCGTTTCGTCGAACTGTAGTGTCCGAGGTCCTCCTTGGATGCGACAAATATGTAGGGTATCTGGGCCTCCTCGGCAAGGATGGGTAGATGGGAGACGATGTCGATGGGGCTTATGTCGGCGGCTATGATCAGAAGACTGGGAATGATGTTCAAGTCATGCTAATGAGAGTAGAAAGCTGCACGCACCCTTTTTCGCCCTTTTTGATGCCCTTTACAACCTCCTTCACCCCTCGCTTTACCATCCGGCCCTTCGACGCTGCACAGGCCAGTAAGAGATGTTTGATGTTGAAGTACCATGTACGCACCTTTTTTCACGGTTTTGTGCAGCTTCTTTAGCAGTTTCTTTTGTGCCAGAGGGTTCGCTAATGGTGACAGATCCAAAGGTACGACAACTTCTGTTGTTTTCGACTTTTTCGGCGACTTTAGGCAAGGGTATCAGATATTGCAACTCTGTAGGAGGGAATTGTGCAGTTTGACCCACCTTGGGCACTTCCGCGTCTGCATCGGCCATTTCGACGTCCTCGGCGGCAGGCGCCACTTTACTTTCCCTGCGCTTCTTCTTTTCAATCTTGTCTGCACTCATGACGCCGGTGTAATTTCGAGGATGGAGGCGAAAGGAAAAAGCTGACCGTGATGTCGTGTGACGGCAAACAGTGACATCACGGCCTCTAGCGCGAAGGAATTTAGAAAGGCCAAGAAGTTCTAGCTATTCTAGCGTAATACAGGCATTGCTGGCCAGCATACTGCTACAGTGAGAAGGCTCAAGATTACGCTCACTCCAGCTGTTGTGTGATGATATACCAGGCGAAACATGGTATATTACACATCGATATCCTTGTCTTCCTTCTCGCCCTTCTCAGCCGCTGCAAGTGGCAGATGACCCGCCCCGCGCAAAAGAGTCAACATCACCCAGGACATGCCCTGCATCTCAATGTCATACCACCAGTTCAGCGCAATGGTGATTTCGTTCGATTCAGACTGCCGGACGTGATGCCACCACCCGGCGGGCAGATACAATGACTCTCCTGAGCGCACTGTAATGTGAATGGGATGCGCATCGAGAGGCAATGCGTCAGGCGCATTGGGATCGCCGACTGACGACCATCGCACGTTGGGCACAGATGACGGCGAGGGGGCTATCACTAGCTGACCAGATTGATGATCTCTCGTATATTGGGCGTGTGGATACGATCGTTCTAGAGGGAGGTCTGTCATGAGTCTTTGTCGATGGATGTGAAAGGTGCTCCCGACCTTGCAGACACCATCCTTCACTGGGAGGAAGCAGTGTGAAATGCTTCGCGCCTCGGACTACCGTGTATATGTTCTCATAGGGATCTGATCGTTTATGAGACTAGAAGATGATTGGAATCACAAATACACCGACCGCTGTGAATGCTGGTGACACTGCGACCGTTGCCAATCCACAGATTGACGGCGTCGGGATGTCTATCTGCACGCGTTATAGATCCAATGGACATGAAACGGGAGCAACGCTCACCATAAGCTTCGCTGCACCACGAGACTTCCGGGGGAACGTCGCGTCGCAGAGGCGTGAACTCCGTCGCGTCATCCGTCGAATCATAAAACCCAGCCGAGTATAGGTTCCCATTCTGGGACTGCAGATAGTACGCCTCGGATTCACCAGACTGACTTGGTTTCAGCAGGAATATCCTCAGCGGTAGAAGGCTTCACCTGACAGTCTTCAAGTTTACCAAGCAACTGCTTCATGGACATGGACTCCATGTGAGGTTCGACAAAGTACTGCGTGCCATCGGGGGCCGTGGTTACCGCGTCTGCCATGCTAAGCCCGATGTTTGAATGGTGCAGTGAGCGACGGGCAAAGGTAGAGGCGCACCCGTTGGGTGTTACGGCGACGCTGATCAGTCGATCTTCCATAGCGTTTTCGAGATACTCATTCGTCCAACGAGCCCTCGTAGCCTTAAGACCGACGCCTAGTAGATTGAGGATTATTCGTGTGCCACATATGCATATATGGACGCGTACCTTTGATGAGGACAGGCCGGGAGATGTGAGAAATTCGTGAGAATTCTAGCGGGGTAGGCGGTTCGTCAAGGACGCTGAAATGAGAGCCATTGAGATCTGCATAATTGGACAGTGAACGGGAGTTTTTATCAGTAATCTTACCGTAGTATTCCTTTGAGATCCACTTGAGGACCGGAAGATGAGAGGTCATGGTCGGAGGCAAGCAGCGCAACAAGGACAAACTGATTTCTTTCTTGGCTTTGCCCTATTTATGTTTCTATCGCGTCTCCTCAACAGACGTCCTGGTCTTGCTGTATCTGGGCTTCTTGGGCGATATTGCTACACTGTCAGACACCATCCTCGACTATCTGCCTATAAAAGTGTACATACTAAAGCGGTAGCCATATCGACTCGGCTAAGTCCATCACCCCTACTAAATCTTGGACAAGACATGGACGCGCTACTGTTGGTCTTCTTCTTCGGTCATTAACTCTGTCTCACGGACATCTTAGTATCGCACCTTTCAAAGATCTCTTGTCCCATTCCCGCTTTCTTGTTACCCTCCGCTCTCAGGAAGGCTCATATCGCGGACTAATTCTCTTCCGTCTCTCGTCTAACACCTTGGACTGGGAACATGCTTCTCAGGAAGACCGCGAATCCATGTATAAACAAATCTACGCTATGGAATCCTCGTGTCCGCATTTAGGCGCCGACATGTCTCATGCGGATATTGAAGAGTACGAAGAGAGCGTCGTGGCTGTCTGTCCGTGGCACAGGAAGGTACCCATGTAGGCATGATGGACGTAGACTGACCATTCTCTCTAGATATGATTTTGATCTTCGAACCGGCAAGAGTGAAACTGGACTTCATGCTTGTACATTCAATGTCCATGTGAAAGCTGATAACAACGGCGTGGACAAAGTCTACTTGGAAACGCCTCGTGAAGATTCTGGATGGAGGATAGTAGAGCTCCGTCCAGTGTCTGAAGGTAATTCAATACCTTATCTGTGAGCGCCTCCTTGAAGTAACATCCACATTCAGAGTTTGCGGACCCACCACCTACTCCTAAGAAGATTGATCGTGACAGTACTTTGCATCCAGCTACTGCTCCATCATCTGCTCATGAACCACTGGTACCCAACGACCCACCAGAGACACTCATGGAATGGGCGGTGCTCATCTTGAATACCCCGAATCCTACGCTTAAAGTTGCGTGCGTTGCCAGGTCGCGCTATACGGAAACGTCTGACATCTGAATGCCTCATCAGGTAGAACGCACACGCCACGCCGTACACCTTTTCCGCACCGGACAGCTCAAATCCATAGGGCACAAGTCGGTCCATCACCCGCCTACACCGCCTGACGTGCCCTGTCGTGAAGCGGTCTACCAACAGAATACGATGGATGTGTCCAAGATGAAGAACCGACGAAATAAGGCCGTGATGCTGCATGCACTGGCAAATATCGAACAGTGGGCGTGAGTGAACGATTTACTTCGTCGGACTTATGTATGCTTACTACAGTTATGCGACAGTATAGACCTTGCGTGAGTATGTTATTCACTGGAACCGCCCAAATGCTCACGAAGAATGGCTAGCTGGGATATCATGGCTCGCTTTGGGCCCATGCATCAAGACCTGCCGCCCGCCTTCTTCTCCGATTTCACCAAGATGGCATTGGATGAGTCCAAGCACTTGTACGTGCATCTTTCTCAGCCCCTTCATTGCGACTTGCTCACTTTCCGTTGCCCATTACAGCTCACTTCTTACTTCCCGATTGGCAGCCATCTCTCCCTCAACGCCATACGGCAGCCTGCCTGTTCATGCCTCTCTCTGGGAGTCCGCCACAATAACGTCTGACTCTTTCCGGGCGCGTCTCGCTATCATCCATCTCGTCCACGAAGCACGCGGGCTCGACGTCAACCCGGGCACGATCAAACGTTTCCGCAAGGCGGGGGACATCGAGAGCGTCAAGGTCATGGAGATCATTCACGCCGACGAGGTGACCCATGTCACGGCGGGGCATCGTTGGTTTACGTGGATATGCCAGCAACAGGGCGAGCACAATCCAGTAAAGGTGTTCAGGGAAGAGGTACGGCGTGGGTGGAGGGGCGATATCAAGGGCCCATTCAACGAGCAGGCGAGGGATATGGCCGGCTTGAGCAAAGATTTCTACGAGAATCTGAGAGGAGAAATGGGGATTGCTCCTTCGCAAGAGGTAGTTTCACTGACGGATGCAACTCCGTCGATGGAGATCGCTTACGAGAAGAGCTCATAACACTACGGAGAACTCTTGACCGGCAAAAAATGGTATATCAGTATAACGTAGTGCATACACGTACAGCTAGAACGCATGTGAAGACACCGAGAACCTCTTGAATGTATAACCCAGGAAAGCCAAATCCTTACCCGCAGCACTGGAGTCTGACGGCGCCTCCTCTGGCGCCTGGTCAATCTCGTCGGTCGGGAAGTACGACGTGTCAGTGATGGAACGCAGATGAGGAATGAAGGGCGCGTCAATCTGCCGGAGAGTTTCCCAATCGACTCCGTAAAAGAATGGATGCTGCTTGAGTTGCTCGACGCTCAACCGTCTGTCAGCTGAAATGATCAATCTGGAGGAAGTCAATCTCGCGCATTTGACGATGGTACAGTAGGCCTACCGGCGTATTATGTCTTCAGCCTCCTGACTGAGATGTACGTCGTCGGGGAATGCAAGATGGTGTGGCCAGTCCATGATTTTCTGATAGGTCTCATGCGTGGTTTCAGAACAGAACGGTGGATATCCGACAAGACATTCAAACTGAAGACGCGTCAGTTAAAAACGCAAGAGGGTAGATATAACTCGCCATAATTGCGCCCATTGACCACCAATCACACTCTTTTCCGTAACCTTTCTGCATGAAGATTTCAGGAGCGATATAATCCGGCGTTCCGACCGTTGAATATGCCTAGAATGATTTGTTGGTACGCTGTGTCAACATTCGAGATGTTGGGTTACCAATTTTCTACGATTCGCCTTCCAGGTAGCGATCTCATCCTTGCTCGTCATGGTAAGGTTGATAGAGTTGACCATGACGCTGTTTCGCGCAGCAGACTTTGGCGCTTGACCGCCCTTCGTCGCAGATTCCATCAGCTTCTGGTAGTAGTTGGAGTCGTGTTGTTTGTGAAACCCAGTCGAGAGGCCAAAATCACTGAGCTTGACGTGCCCATCCTTGTCTCTGCGCCAGATGAGAAGAGTTCAAGGTAGGGAAAAGCGGGGCCTACATGAGAATGTTATCAGGCTTGATGTCACGGTGGATGAATCCAAGCTTGTGAACAGCCTCTATTGCAAGGACACATTCGGCCATGTAGAAGCGGGTAACGTCTTCGGAGAAGGTGTCGTATTTGATGAGCATGGTCATCAAGTCACCGCCAGGTAGGAACTCCATGATTAGATAGAGATACGATGGATCTTGGAAGGAATAGAAGAGTTGCACGACCCAGTGCGAGTTGGACTCTGCGAGAACATCGCGTTCAGCGCGTACGTGCGCCAGCTTCAGAGATGCACGCCATGAGGAAAACGGTTTGGGCTGCGTTGCAGAGGCATACCTGATCCTTCTTCAACATTTCATCCTTCTTGAGCGTCTTCATCGCGTAAATCTTCCCTTTATGACGTTGTCAAGCTGTTGTCACGCGCTGAAGAGACAATATGTGCACCTGTGTCCGTCTTCTGCACTAACCGTACCTATTCAAAGGTCGTCAAGTATGTCAAGGCAATGTAAAGGGCGTTACATACCTCTCCAAAGGCGCCCTTTCCGATAACCTTAACCGTCCTGAAATCATCCAAACCCAGACGCGTCCTGCGCAGCCTCAAGAACGTCGATTCCTTCTTTCCCAATTGTTGCAGCTGCCTTTGTTTCCGCTCTTCAGACATTAGCTGATCGCCCTGCAGCCTGCGCTCGAGCTCAACTCGTCTGCGAGAGGTCAGATGGACAAGCCGGATGACCAAGATGAAAGTACCTGGTGTTACGCTCAATCGCAGCATCAACGACAACCTTGTAGTAATGCTCCAGCTTGAGCTGGGCGGCCTTCGAGCGGGGCACAGCCTCGTCTGAGAAGGAAGCGGTCGAGCGGTCGAAATAGACATAATCGGCAGGTTTGCCCGCCGTACTCGGCGCGGTAGTGGGCTGGGCCGAGCGAGGGAGCGAATTCACGACTGGGCTCCTGCTTGAGTTGGACATTGTCGGCGTCGTGTAGAGACCAACGGGATGCTTCAGGTGTTTGCAGCTTGGTTGAGGGGAAGTGTTGTCGTTGTTTTCGATCAAGTTGACGACAGCGATCGAGCTACAGTAAGTACCTGAAGGGGTAATAAGGCAGGAAGCAATTTTGAACGCGATTTTGAGGTTCACAAAAGTAGGCTCAATCACGACATGACATTGATACTTAACTTAGTATGTGATGACCAGTGTGACTCAACTGAATAATTTGCAACAGTACAACTTGAACAAGAAGAAAGAGCAAACACTTTGTACACAATTCAGGAAAGTATCATCTACAGTTCAAGTTCAATACTCAGGTAAAAGGAATATGTACAACAGCATAACAAAAAGAAAAAGAAACTATCTAGACGGTCGACCTGTCCCTTAGGTCAAACCAATGACATTTTGAGCCATTTGAAACATATCATTCATGAGTTGAATGATTCTTCCCAAGATCTTCATGATCCGGATGACAGTATCTGGTACAGACAGTCAGTACAAAGCTATGCAGTCAAGCAGCATGCAGACCTTTCACTGTACGACGAATCAATTCACCCGTGGTTACTGTACCACGGGCGGTCGCGTTGTCCACCACATCGGTTGCGGCTGAGGCGGCATCTGGTTGATTCCCTTCAGCCTCGAGATCGTTGTTACGACGGAATAAATTGTAGCGTACTGTTGGCAGAAGTTGAGTTAGGATTATTGATAACACTGAGAGTTGAGGTCCCGCCCACGGAGGCGCACCTCTATTGGAAGGGAACTCACACCACAGTGCTGCGATAGTACAGATGATAGTGATGAAGCCCCAAAGTATCTGGTGAGTGATATCCCAAGATGGCGGGTAGGCAGTGGGAGGCATGATGAGGGCGAACAAGCTAGGTTCCTATCTCGACACGAGCAATGAGGTTTGGGGTATTTGTGCTGGGACAGTAGTTCATGTCCCTATTGCAATCAATCGACGGCTTATAAAGAGCAGATACAAATGAATTTTCACGTCCGACGGATGCCCAAAGTGGTAGTCTTGCCAGTATCAATCCGCATTGCTGTAGAGTGTCCACGTCTTGCCACACGCAGACCGGCATAACCGCAATGTTGACTTTGCTTGAGCCTAAATCCGGGGTACTGGGTTGGTTAGAAAGACCACGAAGGACGGGGACAAAGACTAACTGAAGGACAGACACAGCAAGTCATTGAAATCGCAGCAGGATACCAATCCTTGGGACCCTCATGAACCGATTGGCTTGAGGGGTATGGTGGCAGCATCATAAGAATGAGGCGCAGTAGGCCTTCTAGTAGTTCCTTCGTTGAGTCGTAAATGAGAGAAGGATGGATCGAGTCATTGATAAGTGTATGACGCCACCATCGAGGAGGACAGGAACCTGGCCGTGTTCATAGCCTCGGATCGACGGATGAGCGCATAAAGGTGATGGTCACTGTCCGCAGTAAATATAGATAGCGACGAAGATGTTCAGTATTCTCCCTACTGCGGAGACACTTGAGGTTGTGGGACAAGCTCTTCGAACATGCAAGTCAGACTGCACTTGCATCTCGAAGACATTCAATACAAGATGTCGAAAGCTGTACTGCATCCCGAACCTCGAGGCGTTCATCGAATCGGTGAAGGTAGCGTTACGTTGTAACGGGAACGAATATGTCCTAGATTTCAAGCAGAGCGGAGCATGGAGCATAGATTGACGCTGCGAGTCTAGACAAGAAGCACCTTGACGTTCAAAAGCAGGTTATTGGCTGTCCGTTGCAGCCAAACCATAAACGACGCGTGGTTGAAACGGGACAATTTGCACACCCAGGCAGATCGAATTGAATACTTCCCATGTATCAGCGTCAGATAAGAGGGTGAAGACACAGCATAGCCCAGAGGTCAGGTCAGGAAGCATGCTGTGGCCTTCGAGAGGAAAGCTGCTAGCAGGCTGTTCGACAAAAACCCGTAGATCTCTTTGAGCATTGAATACGGTCGTCTGCACCAGACTTACTTACACATAGGCATATGTGATGGGAGGTATGTGTCAATGAGAGAGCCACGTCCTTTCTCCTTCGAGGTGGCCAAATACGAGCGCGTTAGCTTCGACGAGAGAGGCTGTTCGACATGACACAGACATCGGCATTCAAGGTCCTTGAGGCAAGGCAGCGTCCAGATCCTAGTCCATGTCATATGTGAGCCCAGCTCTTGTCAAAGACCAGAGGTGACTGCCGATCATTGTGGTAGGTTTGCGAAGGTGGCGGTAGCAGTTCAAGAAATGTGAATTGATGATCATCAATGCCGCCGTCATCCCGTACTTCCTATTTGGGGCTCTCACCCGAACGAACATGTCCTCGAATCCAAAAGCCCTCACGCTCAAGCAGGAGCGCAAACTAGTCGACTTTCTGGATGCTGAATTTCTGCACATGACTCGAGGCTACAAGAAGCGGTCGGTCTTCTCATCACTGGCCTCAACACCCTCACCTTGCTGAGACACTGCAGGTAGATCCGAGCCCACGACACACCTACCGACGCTCGCTTTGTACCTCGAGTCGGCATCCAAACTTCTTGGTCTCATCCTGCGAATTCCTCCCGTTGATCCTTCCACGTCGCTGCGCACATCGTATCTACTTCATCTGACAAACGACGTCCTGAGCAGTGCCGTTGGGTATCCCCCGGACCCGCAGAACGTCGTTGACCTCTTGGACTGGCTGGATGATCTGGATCAGGCGTGGGTTGCTGTTCTGCATGCGCAGGTTTGGGACCCTGTTGAGGGTGTCGGCGTTGACCTCATAGTGGACTTGGACGCGGATGGCATGGATGTAGAGGCGGTGAGCAAAGTGAAGAGCTCGCCTGTGAATGAGACGGAAAAGACTCGGTTGAGGAGCTTGCTGCTCGGGGGTGTCGAGACGCTAGAGGAGTGGCTAGACGCCGAAGGAGAAAAAGGTAGTGTTCTAGAAGGTATGGGTCTGAGGGAACAGTTCAATGAGGTCTTCTCGAGGTGTATGGATGAGTTAGGTGGGTTTGAAGGACTGCGCTTGGAGAGACTATCAGTAGCAGAGAAATGTACGCCTCAGACTGATATGATGGACTTGTAGTGCAGATGTTAGAATGAATTCTATCGGCAGTTGTAACATTACTTAGTTTATGTACTCGCGATACTCATCGGTTCACCAAAAGACTGGAAACATGAATCACATATTCCGCCTCGCACACCCTAATTAGACAACCTCGCGTTGCCTGTCTTCATGTTGCGCCTATGTTCTTAGCTGCATTGCCGCCCTCCCGCCGATCATTCCCTCTTTGAGCAAATCGTATCAGGGTCAGAGTTGTACCCCTTCCTCCCGGACGGCCACCATGGCGTCCGCACAAAAGCTCACGACGCTCAAGCGTCTACAATGCTCCATATTCCAAACAACATACAACCCGCACAACGTGCGCACCGGCGCGAAATATCTGCGGGCGCGCCTCCGCGGGCCGTCGATGCTGCAGTACTACCCACCAGACATCAACATCTCCAAACTCATACGGAGTTTCCCGGAGCTGCAGATGGTGAACGAGCACGAGCAGCAGAGGTTCGAGGACTTGGCGGACAAGAAGAAGAGAGGCAAGGGAGCGCCGAAAAAGATGTCCAAAGGTGCGTGTTTTGTTTTGTGTGGGTGACTTTACTGACGGGCATGTAGAGGAGGCGGAGAAGAAGAAGAAGGGCGGCGAAACCAAAGTCAAGAGGAGGCGGAAGTAGACTGGGCAATATATCTTGCTTTCGGAGGAACTGCGCGTGCCATTTGAGAGCCACCAACGTGGACCGACAACCTTACAAGGACCGCAACTCACCTGTTCGACTGGCTAGTGGGGTCTGTCACTGGCTGCCTCGTCGAGACCGCGCAGTTGTATGTCTCGAAAAGACTTGAAACCCACTGAGCCTCTGTCACGCTTATCTTTGTGCGCAAAACTCACGACGCGTTCAAATACGATAGACGAGAATTGATTGCACCGACGGAGCAGGCAGATCTCGCAGGCGAATACAGATGCAGTCAAATTTTACATCCAGTCAGTATCTGGTAAGTATCGGAACATTAAAGTCGCACTGGCATACATGACAGGTACGTGGGTACTGTTACACTGGTCGATACATACAACATTCCTCAGCGGAAGAAATTCGTCAACTGCTGCTCTGACGTCGCCCATCGGCCAGTATCGCTCGCTGGGCTACCGTGCACATTGGAATTGGCATAGGACGGGGTGTAGTTTGATAGATCGGCCGCTGAGGGTATACGAGGCCTCATCGCGGCGGCGGGGTACGTGGGTACAGGCGCTACCGGGACAGGCATATAAGACTCTCGCTTGTATGCGGAGGAGTGGCCCGTTGAGCTAGGCGGTCGTTGCGACATATATCTATGGACAGTGTCAGTATTTGAGATGTCAATGTGATACTGAACCTTACGATTGTGGACGCTGTGGTGCAGATGGGGCAAGATGGGAAGCAACAGATGAGCTGGAAGCGCATAAGCAGGAACCAGAGACTATAGGCGAAACGTACTTGTAAAAGGCAGCCGCATTGATCGACTGTATGGGCTGTGGTTGAGGATCAGCATAGGCAGATGAACTCCAACTTCTGCCATAAGCCACAGAAGGATTGAAGCTCATTCTGGCATAGGACGGTTCGGAAGCCTGCGGCGGGGCAGGCGGAGGTGGAGGTGGCCTAGACTGAAATGAGAAGATCACAATCAACATTGGCGAGTGAGCTTACTGGATTACCCGCTGTTGAGGTGTCGGCGGGGCTGCAGATAGCGGACGAATCACAGGCGGCGGCTGAGGGGTGCGCTGTGCTAGAGGATCGGTCTCCTCGAACGGCGGCCCGTCCAGCGACGGCCCGACAGCCGTGAAAGGAGGGGGCGGGATGGAATAGTCCTCGTCGGCCTCTGTCGCATTGTGCACGACGAAGGACGATGCATGCTGCTGCACAGGCCCGGAAGAGGACGACGACGAGGACGGCGCGCCGAGTCCTGCTTCGGCGTACCAGCTCGGCCGTTGCTTCTCGTGTCCAGATGACGCCGAGGCAGACGTCGATGTCGAGTTCGACGACGACGTGGATCGGTTCTTCTTGTGGATGTTCAGTGGCCGGATGGACGACGCTGCGCGATGGGCGGGCGTGGCCGGAAGCGCCCGCGAGGATGAGCCTCCGCTCGTCGAGCTCGACGCTGAGATCGAGTCTGCTCTAGACCGCCTGCCAGAAGTGCTCTGCCGTTGGTTGGCGGCCTCGAAGGCCGACTCGTCCCATTCCTCCCATTCCTCCTCCTCGGGCTGGGGTTGTGGTGTCTGGAGCGATACGTGCGCAGCAGCGGCACACTTGGCATCAAACTCCTGCTCAGAGTACGCAGGCGGCGGCGGCGATGGAAGACTAGACTGCATCGACTGGGATCCAATGTTTGGTATGATGGTATGAAGCAGAGAAGGAAGAACAACAACGTTTGGGCACAAAGTTCAGTGTAAGCGCCAAGGGTACAAGCTAATCATATTTCTGTCACTCAATGACACTGCCGTGCCACCCGCGCCATCCCTCCCTGGAGGCGATGTCAAGATCCATTCACCCGCTCTCCAGTGCCACAGTCTGCGTGTTCTACATATGCAAATACATCGCTTGGTGTCATTCCTCCGCTCGAGGTGCAGTGCAATGGAGGAGATCATCATTATTGACGGGGATGATTCACGGCGAAGGGCAATCTTATCTCCGTAATCGCCGTGCAAAAGGTACGCTCAAAAGTCTGTCAGATCAGACTTCGATGCCTTCGAGGTTCGTGCCCTAGCAACAACTTGAACACCGCGATTAACCAAAGTAAATTCATCCGTACCAGCTTGGGCAGCCTGAGATATGTATCGGTCCCTGATAGGCAGTCAACATCGGAATGCAAACGGAAGGGAATGATGACAACTTACCCCACCCATCCAGAGACACTAACTCTAAAGAACCTCCAAAGTACCTGGATGAGCTCGGTCAACTATATCCTCCGACATTCGGAAGAACATACGTCGAGAATATGTTGCTCATGGGCAATCCGATGCCGATCCGTTCATCCGTTTGGGCACCATTGGTATCACCGTCGTCTTGACCCTGATGCCTCCAACGTGCGACCTGTTCACCAACCGTCGCCCGCAGACCCTCTCTGTTACCAACAACCGTGCGGAGCGCTCTTACGCGCGAGTTTTCGAGCCGGGTAGCATTTCTTACGTGTGAGAAAGAGAATAGGTCTTGCGGTGAATTGATATGCAGGTTTTCCAACCCAAGTCCGCCGCCTTGATGCACATCAATCTTGGGTTTCGTTGATACATAAGAGTACACACCTTCATCGGAGACACGGATACCGACATCGTTGATGCCCTCCGCAATCGTTATGTTTATAGCAGGCAGAGTAGAAGACGACGCATGCTGTGAGCACGTCGCATGTATAGACTGTAGAAATGTTCATGGGGTACAGAAATCCAAGATCATACAACATACATTCTTGAGGATTTCGAAAACAATATATCTGCCAGATCGTGAGCATGCAAAAGACCGGGCTTCTCTATAAAGAACTCACTCAAGGTGTTCCTTTATGTACGAGAATTTAGTGCTGAGGCTCCCATCGACGATGATTTTTGGCCACTGGTGACGCATATTGCCGTGGAACGGTCGTGATACGAGAAGGTCTATGCAACGCCGTATAGACGCCTGAACGTCGAGCGCCGTTGATATGATGCCGACGCGTGGCTCGGTGGACGTTGACCCTCCGCCATTGTGAAATCCTTCTGATAGAGCAAGATGATGTTCCGCCAGCACTCTTCGTGATATTCGTGAAGTGAGCATCCGCCTCATGAATGAGTCCAATTGATCGGGTGGCATGTACGGAGACGATAAGGATAGCCCGAGATATAGATTCGGGATTACGGACGCACTGGAGGAGTGTAAGAAAAACAACTATTAATGGGGAGGTTCCTCACTGTTCATCGAGGATTGCACGCAGAAACTCGCAAAACTTTGCATTCTCTTGGAGATTGTTGACGGGTGGAAATCGCTTGAATCTATAAACCCATGAGGAAGCGTCGTTGAGCTATGATGGAACAATCGAACTTCTCGAATGCAGACCAGTAGAGCTGGATGCATGTTATGTCATTTTGACGAGGTGAGTGATAGAAAGAATGGTTCGGACCTCGTATACTTTGGCGACACCCTCCTAGAATCGATATAAGCAGGTTGAACATGAGTGTGCTGCTTGACGCACCTGGGTCACCACGATGTAAGGTAGGGCTTGAAGGTCTCGGAGACGATGTGCTATTCGAACCGGAAGCTCAGTCCGGACGTAGTTTGCGCTCTGCCACGCGTTCAGAATCATCGAGAGGACGTCCACCCAGCCAACGAACCGTTATCAAGCGAGCCTCGTTCATTGAGCGTCCAAAAAACACCTGACAATTGGTCCAGGTTGTAGTATCTCGTGCATACGGTGTAGGTAGCGTACCAGTTGTCTAAGAGTCAGCCTTTTCGCCTCTTTGCTAGCATATAGCTCCAGTTGGCGATTCTGGTAGAAATGGAGCGCAGTGGATTCCCATCGTCGTGTGCCAGCGCAACGTGGTGGTGATAGCCTCGGGTTCGAACTTGCACGCCACATCCTGGCCCGTGGAGGAAACCATGACATCCTTCTCAATAGAGCTGGCAAGGGACACTGTGCACCTCAATATGGGTGTAGCAGACAAAGCATTGCCTGGCTGGGCAATGGAAGCCTGGAGAGCAGTCGCAAGGCCCAATCGAGTCATGCTCTCGGCATATCCCCGAATGGACGCGCGATTGACAGCGTTACACTCAGCTGTGCACAGAATGCGCCTCTGCCTCCTACTTCCATGGCAGATTGCCAGCCACCGCTCACAAAAACTGAACCCTCACCAAGCCCTATGAGCGACACTGCACCTCATCGACAAAACACAGACTCTCGCCTGTACCGAAATGCGTCTGTTCAAGCAGAACAATCGCAAAACGCTTTGCCTGCTTCTGCGTCGCGGCCAGTGTCACCACCACCTGTGGTCCATCACCTTCCACGTGGGCCCGAGCAACCTCCAAAGCACATCTTTGGGCTGAATCAGAATACCGCGCAACACGTCTTCAGCGACGACTATGAGGCCCGCCTTCCCGAGGATGCATACTGCCAGGAAACAGCGCCCAACGCCAGAATTTGGCGCGTATACAATGAAGAAGCGGCCGAGTTCGATAGAATGTTGGTCGGACAGTCGCGCGACGGTCTTGATGTGATGTTAGTGTTTGTGAGTACTACTACTTGACGAACAAGATATCTATGGCACTTTCTAAGTCGTCTGTCCACCAGGCCGGCTTGTTCTCTGCGGTTGTTACCTCATTTCTAGTTCAGGTCTCTCAGAATCTCCAAGCGGACTTCACACAAATGTCTGCTGTGCTACTGCACGATATCGTCTTCATTCAGCTCGCCATCATGAATGGGTCATTGGCTACTACGAACATAACAGCGCCAGCTGTCAACCCTTCCGCTAATTTTGAACCGGCCGCGATCGACGTCTGGGTGAATGGCCTCTGGGTCGTCAGCCTTACTGCAAGTCTTGTCGTCGCTCTTGCCGCTGTCCTGGTCAAGCAATGGTTGCATCACTTCATCACCCTCCCCTCCGGTACGCCACGCCTCCGCAGTCAGATACGTCAGTTCCGCTACATGGGTCTCGAGCACTGGCGCGTTCGCGTGATCATCGGAATGCTACCTATCGTGATGCACATCTCGCTCACACTCTTCCTTTCGGGCCTCATTATCTTCTACGCTCCTCTCCGTACCTCTCTTGCATGGACTATCGGAGTGATTACCGTTGCTGTCTGCGTGCTCTACCTCGTCAGCAACGGCATGCCGATTCTGTTTCCTCAATGCCCCTACCAAACTCCACTGACTGATTTCCTCCATCACTTGCTTCGAATCACCAACGTGGCATCTGCCCGTCTACGTGCCCTCGCTCGTCCATTGCGGGGACCACATCTGCACCTGTCGCTGACGAAATTGGCAAACTCGGAAACTCGGGCCATCAGGTCTGCCCATGAAACGCTCATGGTGGATGCTTTGGATTGGCTTTACACAGTGTCTTCCAATCCCTCTGTTCAGAGTCTTGTCATCCAAGCAATTGGCGGCCTACCCGCTACCATCAAAGACTATGCGACTGAGACTTGGGGTGAATGTCATGACCTCGGTGTCCACAGGGAAGACCTTCTCCTGAAGCTGATTGTGGCACAAGGAAGCACGAAAGCACCTGCGCCAGGCCAAGAAAATATCTGTGAACGCCTTTCGCGCTCCTTTGTTTTTGTTCCAGGGTGCTTCCCGCTTCCCTCCTGGCCATTCGATCTTGACGCTTTTCACAACAATCCACCGTACACATCGATTGCATGGTTGTCAAACCACCCGAAACTTACTGGGGACCATTTAGCATTACAAATTGATAATCTCAAGCTCCTTGAATTTCTCAACGATGACACTCTCGAACTTCATGCGCTCATATGGAAAAATCTTGTCGATATTGCCATTGATGCCGGCGCATGTGAGTCTAGGGATCCTCGGTTCACTGTACCATATCTGAGGCTTCTCAGCCTCTTGATTGGCGGGTGCTGGCTGGATGCAGATATCCAAGATGAAGGGCCTCTGCTTATGGCGCAGGCATTGCTGTTGACTGTGGAGTCTGAAAAAGCGAACGCTCTTCTCGCCATTCCAATGTTTTCTCCTTTTGACATCGACGACTCCCTCGGAACTTCGCATCGTCTAGCGCTGGCAGCCGGGAAATGTGCCCTGCACTACATTCAGCTGGAAACGCTTGACTCTGAAACAGCTACTCTCATACACTCAATCCCACTTCTCTATGCCGCCATGCTTGGCATTGAAGGGTGCCTGCATAATGCTTTTCTTCTCCAGGATGGACCTGCTTTCCAGTATCCACAGCTTCACACTCATTTTTGTGATACGATCACAGGCTTGATGGATGTCTGGGACCCGATGCAAATCGCGCTTCTGCCCAATAGCATGACCTTCCGGCTGCGAGGGGACCTCATAGCTGCCGCACTTCGTGTTTATCGGTTATTCGTCGAGCACGAAGCCACTTTTCCGCTGCCATCCTTCCAACGTCTGGTAGGGGTGCCTATAGCTCGGTGTCTGCGCCGCGAACTGCTGGACTCTGAGTCGCCGACGCCGTTCACATACGTTGTTATGCACATGTTTCCTATCATGATTACTGCTCTCGGCGCTGGTCGACGGGAGGCGTATCAAACTTTCGTTGATGACGATTGGATGACAACAATCACAGAGTTATGGGTGGCCGGTTGGTGTCTTCGGAATGCTGAACAGCTCGTCAGTGCTTTTGTGAGCTACATCCTGTTGCATCCGACGCCAGAATCGCTCGACTTGCTCTGCCGCCCTCGCCACCTTTCGATGGTCCTTGTGATCTTGGGCTTGTCCGAAGATCCCTCTGTCGATGCTATACGAGATCTTCACGGTCAATGCTGCTCTCACCCGTCCTGGGCCCATTGCTATCAAACCATGAAGGCTCTCGTCGCCTGGAGTCTAATTGAAGGCGGGGATGAGAGGGTTACCTTCCCATTAGAAACTTTCTTCGGAGGAAAGATCGTGGAGCTGGCGAATCAGGAAAGAAATCTAGATGATTGTCTGCGCGAAACATTCACGCAACCACGGTTCGCGCGTCGAATGGAGTCCAAGTTAGCGCAGGTGAGGGAGAAACATGTTCAGTAGCTTGACGTTGGCACGTATCGTCATTATCACTCCTGTGTTAGATCTGAGCGCATGCACTTGCCAGTACCAGTGATTCAGAAAGCCACACCGCAATTGCCCTCGCAGCCACGAGTCGTTGCGGCCCTATACATGTTGAGGTAGCATTCAGATAGAGTATGGAGCGTGCAAGGGCGCATGGTATGCCATGCAGACGGTTCAAGCAGGGGACCAGCCAAGATGTGCAATATCGCTACAGGAAAATCACTACAATATGCCCTCTGATTTCAATGCACCTATGATCAAGAACGCTGATCGTCTGTCGCGCTCGATGCCAGTCCAATCACCTCTCTGATACTTTGTAACATCCTCATCACCGTAGACATAGATGTCCTCTGGATCCAGAGGCGTTTCTTCTTGCGAGCGTGCCGCCCGCTTGGCCTCCTCCTCTCGGTCCCATAAGACCTCCTCCCACTGTGCATCACTGATCGTCACGGCGACAGTTCTTGCACCAGGTATGTTCGGAAGGATCGAGGTGAGCAGGTTGTTGAGGAGGTCGGAGCTGCCATCCATGGTAGAGGAATGGAGGACGGGTATAGGCAAATATTCTGCCTTCCATTAAACGTTAGGGTGCTTTTTGGAGTGGAGCCTGTTCACTTACTTCTAGAAGCATACCATTCAAAGCGCCTCCGGCCATGTACACATGTCCAGCACGAACGATCCAGTCGGTGCCTATTGTGAAGACCTGACCCTCTATCTGCAGTTGTTGCCCTTTGGACGTGTTATTTGACTGTCTGACGGGCGTCCAACGAGCCTTCAGTTGTTTCAAGAGGTGCTCCAATGCTCCGGGAGGACTGAGGGTAAGGAATGTGTTTCGATAGTGGGTTGGAGGAGGATTTTGGTTTTCAACTTCCAAATGATTGGGGGCACCAGGATCTTCAAGTAGTACGAATACATTCTCGTTCATGGTCAGAGCACACATTGAGCGCTCGGAATTGAGGAAGTGAGATGCGTCCTGAGACAGATTAGACCTGTATGAGAGGACAGACAGCGACCATTTTCCTATCGGAATTCCCTGCGCCGATCATGAGGAGAACTCTAGCGCCAAAAGCAATGGAAACTCACACCATGGTTCAACATGATGTTCTCCTTGATCGACGAGAGACCGCTGCTGGGTGCATTTTGCCAGCGAGCGAGACTGAAGACGACTGATAAGATGCGTCATTGAAGCCTCGTCTAGCATACCCTGAGAATCCCATGGACAACGATGAGGGTGAGAGGAAGAGAGATTCATTTGAGGACTTGCCTGTGACGGATTCACGTGTACTGTCGTCACGCGTTAGCCCTGATCCGCGTCCCGAAGTTCCTCTGTCTTCCGAACAACCATCATGCCCCCCAAACGCACAGCACCGCGAAAACCGCCCCAGAAAGTGCTGCGTAAAGTTGTGAAAGCCCGCACTCCCACTCCTGAACCGGACTCGGAAGACGAGTACAACACCGCGGTCTCATCCTGGACATCGGAAGACCTGGAAGGCTTTTGCAGCATCCAGAAACGCGCAACATTGCTTTCTCTCCGGGATGCCTCCCATATATATGTTCCCGAAGACGCGACTGGAGATGAAGACGCGACACCGAACAGCGTCACTGCCACCCAGCTGATCGACTTGTTGAACGGCACGCTCGAGCGGGGTGAAGGGAACAGCTGTCTTGTGCTGGGACCTCGCGGAAGTGGAAAGACATTGGTAAGTAGCTATTGAGTCGACTGCTAATGCTCTGCTGATACTCTCCAGGTAACAGAACACTGCTTATCCACAGTCGCCAAATCCCATAACCCCATCGTCGTCCGCCTGTCAGGATGGCTCCAATCCACCGATCGTCTTGCAATGAAAGAAATCTCCGCTCAGATTTCGGAACAGACTGGCAAGTCATTCCTGTCTGACGAAGCCGAGGGAGACCAGGACCAGTCTATGGACGTGGACGGCGAGAACGCCCAGACCCTCGTCGAGCCCGTAGCCTCCCACCTCCCCACACTCATCTCCATCATCCCAACTCTTTCTCGACCAACGGTAATTGTACTTGACGCCTTCGACCTCTTTGCACTCCACGCACGGCAGGCACTTCTTTACTGTCTGCTGGATGAAGCACAAAAGTGCCAGGCGGGAAAGGGGACTAGCGGACTGACTATCATCGGCCTCACAAGTCGCGTCGACACGATCAACTTGCTAGAAAAGCGGGTGAAGAGTCGGTTCTCGGGAAGAGTCCTGCGGATCAGCCATTCAGCGTCAGTCGAGAGCTGGGTTACACGAACAAAGCGCTTGCTATGTCCGGAGTTGGACAAGTCGGTACATCCAATGGTGCACCATTGGAACAAGAAGTGGGGAAGACATGTCGACGCGTTTCTGGAGGAGAAGGAGACCGTAGAGGCCATGCGCGAAACGTTCAGCATTGCGAAAGATTTTAGGACGTGGAATAGGATGCTGGTGAGCGTTTCTCTCCGTCGTGCGCAGCAAGTTACTCATAGCAGATAGATATCGATGATGGTACGCACCACGCCATCTGAATTTCCGAGTGCGGCTCTGCTTCAGATACCTGCAATTACACATCGAACACGATCCAGAATACTGTCCCTACCTCGTAAGCTGACCCGACTTGGAACATCGTCCAGTGTCTCATCTAGACTTCCAGGAATGTCATATGCATCCCTATGCCTCCTAATTGCATGTATGCATTGCTACACAGCAGGATACCCACAGGTGACTTTCGAGATGCTGTACGAGTACTTTCGCGATCAAGTGCGCTCATCTGCAGCTGCACCCGTGCAAATCAACGGAGGCAGCATCGGTATGAAGGATGTGAAACGGGCAGTCCTTGCAAGTGTAAGCCTCCTTCTGGCAGTGAGAACTTCCGTATCAGGTACTCATCCATCTGCAGACTTTCGAGTCGTTAGTGGCAGCGAAAGTCTTCGTACCAGCTGGGCCAGTCACTTGGACCGTCTCTAAGGAGTTCATCAAGTTTCGGTGCACCGTTAGCAGAGGGGACGTGATTGCTGCAGTAGAGAAAGCTAGACAAAGTACACTCAAACGTTGGCTGAGTAAGGGATGATTCTATGCTGGACTTTACGGCTACAACAGGCATGGGATATACAGGATTGACAAGCGATGAGGCTACAAAACAAACTTGACGAAGAAAGAGAGGGAGAAGCGAGGTTTCAACAAGTGTATATGATAAGGGGATAGAGAAAGGGCTCAAATGCATCTGACATTCTACCAAGCGACGCCGACGTTCGGTTGCCTGCGATTCGTCAACTTATAACACACATATATCCACCTAAACACTCACTCGTTCGAACGCATGAACTGCGATCTCACAGCATCCAGCTCCACCAATCCTGGGTCCACCGGACTCGTAGCCCCCGGGCCAAGCGGCGTCCCAGACACAGAGGCAGTCAGACTCGCGCTAGCATTCTGCAACAGTTCCTGGAAATTGCCGTCCATATACAAGCTCGCGTCCCAAGTGCTCGTCTCCTCGACCAGCTCCCGTATGATCCCCAGAAGCACACTCGAATTGTCGTCTGGCATACGACTCAATCGGAGCGACGAGGTGCTGGACCGTTTCTCGTCGATATCGGATTTGGCAGCAACACTGCTGCGCCGGGAGTCAGAAGGACGGCCGAGACCGATGCTGGCCAGCGAGTTGCGCTGGGGGCGAGCGGTACCATTGTAAGAAATTTGAGGGGACGAGGCAGCAAAGTTGACAGAGGCGAGGTCGGCGAAGGAGCCATCGGGGAGAGTCATAATCCGGAGAGGAGAGGGACCAATCGCTGGGCTGCGGTGTCTCAGAGAAGACTTGCGCGGTTTCTTGGCAGCTGGAAGAGGCGGGATGGGTTCTTGAGGATGAGGGAAGGGAGAAGGTAGAGTCGAGGCGATGTTCGGAGAAGGAAGTCCTGGCTGAGAGAGGGTCGAGTTGTTCGACATTGGAAGACCTTCGATAGGTTTGTCGCGTTTACTATAGGGTGCGAGGGGATACGGGTGAGAGATGTAGTTGATCAAGGGAGAAGAAGCATCAGTGGGACGGGTCTCTGTGGATATCACGGGAAGCGGTAAAGCTGGAAGCGGGGGTACTCCATCATTAGTCTGATCGTTGCTGAGCGAGGTGGTGGATGAGCTATAATTGATATGAGACAGTGGAAGCGGGCTGTTGCTAGAATTGTCGGCATCTACTACTCTAAGACTCCGAGTCGGGGTGTGCGGGAGAGACGATGCAGAGCGGCGACGGCGTTTGCTGGTGATGGTGCTGGTGCTTTTGACACTCGAGTGACGCTTCTGGAGGGTAGTGCGGTCAAAGTTGGGTTTGCGACTGGGAGGCGCTGCAGGAAGTGAAGAGCGACGAGGCGCATGGCGGGCCTTGCTTGGACGGGAATGTTGACGCGAGACAGTAGAAGATGAAGGATACACGGATTTGCTGCTTTTCGTCGAGGAGGACGTTGTGCCCCAGTGCGATAGCTTGGATCCAAACTCGTCCGTCGATGCCTTACCCATTGAGCTAGAGGAAGCCCGCACGGTCTTGATGGATCTAGTCCTCCAAGTCGAGGTCGAACGCGTGCTGTCGCTGAAAGTGGAACGCGAATCTTTCCAGATATTCAGTCTGGTTTCCCACGTTGGCGAGCCTAGAAATCCAACGAGAAAAGCAGCGAAGCTTCCATCCTTTGACGCGACGATGGGGCGGAAGATGGGCAGAACAGATCTAGCAGACGATTTCGGCGACGAATTGGCACAGGAGGAGGAGACAGAACAGTCGTTGAAGCATTTGGGAGACAGTGCGCGGCGTTTCTTCATGTAAACGTGTTTGACGGAAACGAGGGTGGTGATGACGCCGAGAAAGGCGAGGAGGACGCCGATGCACGCGCCTGGACTCCATGGCTGTGTCGCAGGGCTGATTGGCGCGGCGATGGCAAAGGGCGAGCATGACAAGAGGAACAGCAACGACACGGACATGATGGCGGGAACAGACGAAGACTCATCGCCCAAAATAGAACACCGTATCTAATCAATCTGATCACCTCCCAATGGACTCGCACACGTTCACACAGTATCAGAGGTTATGGCAACAGTTTACATTCTTCAATACACTTCCTTAAATTGCTAGTTACATTGTCCACGTTTAGTAGTCGCCAGAGTCGTTGAGCGCAGCCTCGGTACTGTGCTTGGCTGTAGAATGTGTTAGACTGAGGATGCATGATGACGCCAAAGAGCCCGACCTTTGCGGTGAGCCTCATACTTGTCAACCTCATCGAGCTATAACAGAGCAGTTAGCATTCCGTTGTTCGGCAAGGAAACCGTATCCTTACTCCTTTGGTCTCCACGATGCGGTCGATGAAGGCACCAGAGAAACCAGCACTACGGAACACTATCAGCTGGCTATGACGCACACATATGTGACAGGACGTACAGGATCTCCTTGGCCTGAGCGTGGGAGTCGGGCTTGCCGTTCGCCTCGACGTGTTTCTCGTACGCCTTGGCGGCCTGGGTGTCGATGATCAGCGACGAGGCCTTTCATACGGTAAGAGGTGGACCAACCTCGTAGGAGGCAGCGGCAGCGATCAATTCGTGAGACAAAGCGGCCTTGTGAGGGGCGTTGACGACCTTGATGGACGGTCAGCACGTCGAGGACGACCGCAAACATCCACGCAGCGACTGACCTCGTTGTAGGCGTTAGCCTGGTCAGAGTCATCGCTGAACCATCCCATGATTATAGAGTTATTGAGTGAAGTGGTGGTAAAGTGGGTGAGAGTAGAAGGATGAGAGAGGACGCCCTCGGATTGGGCTTTATATACACTGGCAGTAGCCCTAACCCAATACGGATGGGGGTCCGTCACAGTGGAATCGACGTCAGTTTTGATCCAATTTCATCATTCATTCCACCAGATTCGCGCGTGTACAAGGCAAATATACGCGTCAAGTATGCGATATGACCGCAATAGCACTGTAGCATCTGTTCAGACTTGATAGCTAGTCTCTAGATGGATGTGGCGCAAGGGTAGACAGAGCGTTGCGCTACTCAGCGCACCCCCGATGCCTGATGAGGCAAGATGATGCTGGATAATACAAGCGGGTTTGCGCCAGATACCGGCGAAAGATCGCGCACAGCCTTCACGGATAATCTATGTAGTCCACAACGGAGAGCCCTCAGAACGGCGCCAAGAATAGAGCTGTGCGACTGTGTATCCGCCTTGAGTGCGATAGTCACCATGGCACGAAGATGGCGCTGCGATTGTATGATGTGGCTGGATTGTGACGCAAGACTCCGCATACAGTTGTATCCGGTAGATAGAAGGACAGGACGAAAGGAGGCGAAAGACCTCATTGAATTTCAGAGCAATCAGATCAAGGGCACGACTAAAAATAAAGGACTGCGCGTTGCTTTCTGAGCCACAAGATGTCATACCGAATCATGACGTGCGCGAGGAGGTACCACTTGGTTCTGGACTGTCGTGGTGACCCGCCTCCATGTGCGCAAGTGTGTCCGGTGGCCATAGACAGTCGACTTCCATCAGAGGGAGGGACACTGCAAGCCATTCCTTTGTCTCGTGTTGATACTGTCAACAATCGATGGCATCCAACCTCCTGTCAGTCATAGATGGTGGATCGCTCAGACAGATGCAATGGGGCAGGCAGCGGGTAGGCCAATCGGAAAGACATTCATGTGATCCTAATATACGCTTCTTGTTCGGATACGAGGCGTTGGCATAGACATCAGGCCCTTGCATTTCGCCGGAGCGCTCGACGTCACCAGCAAAGCAGGCGAGATAGCAACAGAACAGCGCCCAAGGTGACCAGTGCTTCTGGTGGACGCCGGCACGCCGTGCAACTGTACCTGTTAGTATACGTTCCTGGTCTCCCCAGTGCTGTGTCCTCGATTGGAGTGAGCGAGAGCTACGAATGCAAGCCATGAATTAGGCCTCTGCTGTATGAGAAGGGCGAAGTCTCTGGACAACCCGCCGGTGTGTATATATGTGTGAAACCCGACCATCCGTCCATCAGCGTGAAAGTGAGGTGATCCCGCACCGGAACGTCTGCTTTCTTGGGGTGCTCTCGACCATTCGAGAATAGTGCAGAGTGTCAAAGTTGGATCAGTTCAAACAGCCGATATCGGCCACCCTTCGAGTGAATGTATGTGAATCCCCAGGATCAGAGAAGATATTGTAGGTCGAGTTCGCCGGTCTATCACATTCAATGCAGGCTTCACCTGGTAAAACCACTAACAAGTGATAAGCGACATTACTCGAGCCCAGAGAAGCGAGATTAACAGCCAAACACGCGAGGGGAAGCACCTAAATGCTGCTAGAGGTAAAAACAAGGTAAAAGGCAGTGGAAGACGAGCTGAAGAGAGCATGGTTGGGGATTCACATGCCTGTGACGGATCGCGACACCGGGTCAGTCACACCCCATGATAATGGTCCCCATGTAGGAGGAAACTAGCAAAGCTACCTTCACCGACCCGACACTCGCGTTCGCCATGCCAGAACAGAACGGCAAGCAGAAGGGCGGCGTCAGCCTGTGGGACGCCACCTATCCCGAGGAGGCGTGCGTGCTGCCCATCGTCATCCGTTGCGTTCAGCTGACCTCCGAGGTTTCGACAGTCATCTGGCCGCCTTTGCCGCCGCGTTATCCGCCGACGAGGTCATCGTCGAAAACAGCAGCGGACCTGCATCGCCCCAGATAGGCCACTCCGCGCAGGCGACATCCAGGATCCGCAAAATATCAGCGCTCTCCGACTTTGCGCCGGTCAACTTGAAGGTTAAGAAGTGAGTGGCCGCTGCCTCTCGCGCACTCGCGCCTTGCTTACTCGGCTCGCAGGCGGAAACGGAAGGACCGGCATACCGCCCACAAACGACTCGGGCACGACTGGCTCTTTCTCCTTGTTCGCTGGCCATTACTGGTACGCATCCTGCATGCCCTCGATGCCTCGGACCTTACCAGGCACACAGCTTCTCATCTTTCTATTTATCGGGGCGGAGACTGGTCTCTACGTCTTTCTACGACAGCTCGTCAACACGAAGGAATGGATATCAGCCTGTATGACGCGCCTTACCCTAGCTATGATCGTCGCCTTACATGACTCTATGCAGGGAGAGGCAAAAAGGGCCAGCTGCGAAAGAAACTGCGAGCATCCCAGAGCTACGAGGTGCGTTCGCATCTCCCCCACACTTTCGCCCATGCACGTCATAACGCTGATCCCCAGGAGTGGAAAGCCACCGCAGCGGAGCTCGACGAGTACCTCCATTTTGACGAATGGAAAAAGGTGGAGGAAGATCCGTATTACGACTGGCGGTTGATCAAGAAGGTCGGCCGGTCGCTCAGGACTCTCCGCGAGAAGAACGACGCTCGTGGGTGTCTGGGGGTTCTTGAGACTTGTATACGGGCCAATTTTGCAGGCATGGAATCATCTCGGTGAGGTTCTATCCGTACAGTCCCACCGTGTCTTCTGACTTGATTCTCGATTTCTGTAATAGTTTGTATAGCGAGGTCAGTCGACATGGTGTCCCGTTGACCATTGCTCATCTTATTTTCAGACATATATTGGCACGAAAGACCTGCTAGAATGTGCGAATCTTCTTTCACTCTATTAACAACCTATTCAGCCCATCACAGCATATCTTGATGAGCAAGAAAAGGCCCTGGAATACATTCGCGACACCCCAGATTTATCAATTGAGGAGAAGAAGAGATTCTTCAAGGGCGCCAATACGAATTTCGGTGGGTCTCTTACTCTCTTCAGTCTCGCCTCCTCTAACGCATACATCAGGAATCTCGGCACTCTGTCTGTCAGGCGGTGCTTCTCTTGGATATTGTAGGCTCGGATTACAAAGGTCCATGCTAATCGCGCTCACCTCTTTGTAGATCATTACGGTGTTGTCCGCGCCTTGCTTGACGCAGGAGTGCTACCGCGTGTGATCTCGGGAACTAGTGCAGGCGGTCTCATTGCCGCTCTTACCGCGGTCTATACGGAGGAGGAGTTGAAAGAGATTCTCATTCCAGAGCTTGCCGAGAGACTCAATGCTTGCAACGAATCCTTCTCAGTATGGTTCAAACGATTCTGGGAAACCGGCGCCCGCTTTGACAGTAACGAGTGAGCTCAATTTCACCGAAATCTAGAAGTCACGTCTGACTCGCACCTCTGCAGCTGGGCTCGGAAAGTAAGTGACGTCCGACGCGTCGTAGGAGTTACCTCACCTTTCATTGAAGAGTTTATGGTTCACGCGAGGCTCCACAACGTTCAAGGAAGCGTATATGAGGACGGGACGCCTTCTCAACATCACTGTCATTCCAGCAGATCGTCATAGCCCAACCAAAGTCCTCAATCATGTTACCGCGCCTGATACCATAATATGGTCGACGTTGTTGGCTTCCGCTGCTGTGCCAGGCGTGCTAAATCCTGTGGTCCTCATGGAGAAACTCAAGGATGGTACCGCTGTTCCTTGGAATTGGGGTAGTAGGTGGAAAGATGGATCGCTCAGGTGAGTGCCGAAAAGCTCATCATCCTTCTGAGTCTTGATAACGCGATCCCGACAGGGTGGATATCCCTCTGCAAGCCCTGAATCTATACTATAACGGCAAGTGACTCCCTTTGCTTTGGTAGTTCGTATCAGTTTACCCTGAACTTCCAGTGACGCACCCAATCGTATCACAAGTCAACCCACATGTGCATTTGTTTTTCTTTGCTCCTCGAGGATCGCCTGGTCGGCCTGTTGCTCATCGGAAAGGCAAAGGTAACAAGAATCATTTCCCCTTCCAGTTCTAGGTCTCATCTTTGACAGGCTGGCGCGGCAACTTCTTGCTTTCGGCAGGAGAGCAATGGCTGAAGCACGAGTTGACCAAGAACTTCAAGGTTATACGGGATCTTGAGCTGCTACCCGAATTACTTGGGCAAGACTGGTCGAGCGTTTTCCTGCAACGATTCGAGGGTGCCGTCACGTAAGTGTATCTGCTTTTGCGGTGTATCCCGCATCTAACAATTCCACAGAATCTGGCCAAAGACTCGCGCTTTGGTACGCATGATACCTTTTGCTGTTGTGATGTATTGTTGATCGTACCCCCAGGACTGGGTTCGCATATTGGAAGATCCCACTGTTGATGATCTTACGAGGATGATGAAAGTTGGGAAAATGGTTACCTGGCCTAAAGTAAGTGATTGTGATATTCTCGATGTTTTAGGCCTGTGCTGATTCTCGCAACTAGTTGCATATGATCCATAACAGGATGCGGGTGGAGAAGCAGATATATGCTGGTCGGCAAGCCGTTCGACAAATGATCAAGAGCAGGCAGAAGGCAACGCTCCCCAAAGATGAAAAGTCATCGCCGCCACCAACGGGCTCTGATCCTCCATTATCGGTGGACACTGACGCCGAATCCGCCTTTTCCAACGGAACGCGATGGTTCTATCGTCGCGGACATCATGGTCATTCTAGTAACCCACAAGATCGTCCGATGGACCCTGCTCAGGACCCACTGCGTTCATCGGCAGTGCGCCGGAAGTGGGTCGCCGACCTTCTCCAGCACAGCAATGCGGAGATGGAGGAGACCCCGGGGTATCGAACGCCGCCAGGCAATGGGATGTTCAGACGATTGCGAACCAATTCATCCCCGAACATACGGCTCTCCGGTGTGCGGGAAAACCCTCGTGAGGAGATCATTGGAAGGCCAGCAACAGAGCAGTCGTGGAGCAGTAATAGTTCTTCGGACGACGATGTCTCCCTCGAATTGGAGGACAACAACCACCAGGCTTACCGACCCATTCAGGAAGATCCCAATCTGAAATCCGACTCTGGGGATTCCGACGTGTAATTACTAGTTAATTGTGTATCTAGTCTAGATGGTGCTAGCTTTATTGTACTTTGCTGATTGTAACACACTTCTCTTTACTTTCTTTGCATTCCACGGACAATGCTGTTCGCGGTTCCGTGTAAATGAAAGGGTCCACGCTAAGCGCTGACTCATCACATATACTTGCCTCTACCCCACCACCACAATAATCGTCTTTTCCTCTGTCATTCATGTCGCACACGGAAGACGTGGCAATTTCTGTAGATGGCTCACCCAGCACATCCCAGTCCCGAACGTACATCTCACCTGATGTATTGGCCGAAGCCGTTGAGCGACGGACACGCGCCTTACCGCCACAGCCCTCCGCCGCTCAGTTAGCTGCTGAACACGAGAAGCGCCAGCGCTTTCGCCGCATGGTTGATCCTGGCATCTTGAGACCAAATAACAAGGAGCAGGCGTACGCTTCGATGAAAGTACATATCTTGTCGTTCATTGCTATGTTGCACAGCCCTTATACAATGACCTCAGACGCTGTTGACGATCTCTGAAAACCTGATACGCGAGCCAGACAACGACAAGTTCAGACAGTTCAAGCCCACCAATAATGTCATCAAGCGCAATCTCGTAGACCGGAAGGGGGCCCTGGAATACGCGCTTGAAGTCGGTCATCTTGTCATCAAGAATGTCCGATCCTCATGGCTTGCTTGTAGATGGGCTTTCGCGCAGAAGTCGATAACTTCCAACCTTACTACAGATTCAATCCACGGCGCATGGAAGACCTGAAGATCGGCGCTGTACGTCGTTGTCTATGCATCTCATCACCCGCCACATTCACGCTCGATCTATAGGCAATCCTGAAAGAATTCTTGGATCTCGAGGCGGAAAAGCAGGCCCGCGTAGATGCAGGAAGGAAGGCAGAGAAGGCAGCAGCTCAGGCAGCAGCGGAGAAAGTCAGTCCTCGTTTACTTTGCTCAGTACGCACTGTCATGACAGAGACCTAACTTACTGTAGGTCAAACTTGCGTTTATGGACGACAGGAGGAGTAAGATCGAAGCTGACGAAAGGGAGAAACAGTACAGAGAAGGGCGGCTGGCTGCGCTGGCTGCTGCTAAGGAGAAGGCAGCAGCCTCAACGCCGCCACAACAGGGAGACGACCACGCCGTCGACGACGATGACGATGACGACGAAAGCCCCGCAAACAACATGCCAGGTTCAGGGCACATACTTGGTGCACCAACCGCGGCAACTGACGACAGCGACGACGAAGATCCACAATGAACTTTGTAACATACGTGTTACTATCACATGCTCGTACAGTCTATTATCTCGAAGTGTAACGAGTATGGAGACCCGAATTTAGAGCTCGTTGAGCTACAGGCGGTGCAGGGAAAGTGTCAAGCACATCCAGATGCCTCTCTTCTCCTGTGAATAGCATGAGGCAAGGGAGACTCCGAATAATAACAATGCTAACCTGTCATGCCTGAGTTGATCGCCTTGACGCGCTGCAGTACAAGACTGTCTCTTTTGCGCATTGGTCTGTTTGACGCTGGACTGGTATGGGGCCGAGTGTGGGTGTCGTTGAGCACATCCGTACGCCCAGTCGGAAGAATCAATGAGCTGCTTCGGGCCACGCCTTCATCAACGGAGGGAAGTCTGGGCAGCTCCCTCCGACCGTACGACCTTGCCGACGTCGACAGACTCTGTGTACGCTGAACATTCGGCCGCGCTGGTAGAGGGATAGTCGGAGGAGACGCCAAGGAGCTCAACCTTCGGGAAGGAATCATATTCTCAGGCGAGCTTGACCCGCTATCAGTGGGAGGCGGTGGCAATCCTCGCGCAGGAGGAGCCATCACTGGAGGAAGACCACGACTAGGTGGCGGAGTGGGAGGTAGACCAATGATTGAGCCTGCTCGAGACCGCGGACGAGCTGGAGGTCGATGTGAACTGGGAGGCCCTGCAAGGTGACTAGTACTAGGGCTCCTCGTTATAGCAGGTAACGATGGAGCGATATTAACGAAGACCTCGTTGTGCAAGTCGAGATGGGTTTTCGAGGGTCGCGCACGAACAGGCGAATGTGCAAATTGAGGAAGCGAAATCCCTTTCAATGCCATATCGTGCAATTCTCTGTGTGAGCGTCTGCGCCGCTGCATTTGGAAGGCCGATGGCACAGGCCATAGCTCAAAATGAGGATACACAGCAGGGTCTAAGACGTGCTCAGGTCAGCTTTTACATTGGAGAAGTAGAGCAAGTGCACTTGCAGATGGTCAAGTACGGGTAAACCGTTTGCGCCACAATGCCTACGCATCGACCCTTGGAAGGCGCGATGATTGGGCCTCGCGACGGGTAAAGATCGAAGTTGGGATAGACGGAAGGATCTGTCTCCGGGTCAGCGGACACGCGTCTTTTGAGACATGATACGCACATAGTACAAAGAAAGGGTACGGCTCCTTGTTGAGGACTTCCTGGACGACCTTGTGAGAATCCAACGCAAGAACTGCTGGGTAGAGATCGAAATATGGATAGACAGCGGGATCTGAAAAAGTTCAAAAGATTTTCGAGCATTACACGTCGGCGAACTCACACAGATCGAACACAGGATATACGCAGTGGGACGATGTACGATGTATGGACTGAGATGCGGTTCCTCGGGCCAGGACGTCGTCGGGTAACGAAGGATAGAAATCAAAATGAGGATATACGGCTCGGTCTCAACAAAGACGTCAGGATGCGAGTACAGAGAGGGAAGATATCCTCACATAGCTCAAAGACTGGGTATCGACTCTGTACATGCACGGACACCGGTTTGACTATGTCACTTCTTGAGGAGGTCTCTTTGGCCAGGACGTCGTTGGGTAATGAAGGATACAACTCGAACTCGGGATATACGGCTCGGTCTGTACGGAGACATCAAGACACGAGCAGAGGAGTGAAGATATCCTTACATAGCTCAAGGACCGGGTACCGAGTCTGTACATGCACGGACACATGTTTGACTATGTCACTTTTTGAGGGAGTTTCTGTGGCCAGGACGTCGTCGGGTAACGAAGGATACAAGTCAAACTCGGGATATACGGCTCGGTCTGTACGGAGCCATCAAGACACGAGCAGAGGAGTGAAAAGATATCCTCACATAGATCAAAGACTGGATACTGAGTCTGTAAACGCACAGACACCGACTTGACTCCTTCACTTCTTGAGAGGAAAGAATCAGCCCCGTTTGGCGCAACCGACGGGTAGAGGTCGAAATAAGGGTACACTGCCGGGTCTATAAGATTGCTTCAGTTTGAAACGCCACATTGAAACACAAAAATGGACGGACATAAGTTGAAGACCGGGTAAGAGGTTGCCGATGAGTACGAAACAGCCTGGGACACTGCAGGCAGAACGAAGGTGTCCTCATTTGACAAAATTGAAGGATACGGTGACACGAATGGATAGACGCTGGGGTCTGAGGGGAAACATAAGCGGGACAGTTGTCGCTCAATTGGCATAGTGCTCACAGAGATTGAATGTCGGATAGCGAACAGTAATACTAGTTCCTGTATATGTTGGCTTTACATGAGCGGCCGAGTTTGCGTCAGAAGATCGTTGTGCAAGAGCGGGCGTTGCCTGGATAGACGAGATTGGCGGGTACGGAGCGACAAAGGGATAGATGCTCGGATCTACAAGGTGGATCAATGTCAATGGGATCAGGAGATTGCTTCATGGCACTTACAAAGGTCGAAAGTTGGATAGCGCTGCCCAACTCTTACCTGTACAACCGAGGAAGCTTCACCCTCGTAAGGACGGGACGCGTCATAGATCGCAGACAAATTGTCAGGGTAGACAGCGGGGTCTAAGAGGGAATATTGACTATGCTACAAAGAGAAGCAGCAAGGAAGCGTACAAAGATCGAAGTTGGGATAGATAGTCGGGCACCTTATCGACACAGGTTGGCGCACTATACTGTGAAGAGCAGAGGGCGATGTCAATTCCGCAACTCTCGCCTGAGGAGCAAGTGGCGGGTAGAGATCGAAGTGTGGATAAACGGCAGGATCTACATAAAGACCATGAGTACTGTGAGCTGAGCGAAAGCCAATTACTTACAGATGACGAGACTGGGATACGAGATGCTGGAGCTCGAATAACCGCGGCTGGATCCAGACGATCGACAAGCACTGGATATGTAAGGCCATGCATATGGCCAAGGTCCTCCACTCAACGAACCGGTTGCTTGTTCGGTTTCTCCAGTGGGCTCCGAGCTGCGAGACCGCGAACTGTACGGCCAAACATGATTCCAAGGTGCACCCGCTACGGAGTTCTGATTGAGCTCGGGTTCAGGACTACGAGACCGTGAGTTGTAGGGCCAAACATGGGGCCAGGGCTCGCCTGGGACATAGTCAAGGTCAAATGCTCGGTGACCGGCGTCAGGGGTGGAGACATAGAATGGTGTGATGGGCGTCGGAGGGTACGAGAGAGGCGCGCCCCAAGAGGTTGCTGTCGATGGGGTAGCGGGACGACTATACACGGCACGGTCTCCAAGATCTACGGAAGGCGCGCGTATATCCGACATCATAGGGGATGGCGGCCATGAACCCGGTCCCCAGCTCGTCGCTGTGCGGGGAGTCTGCGGAGGAGAAAAAACCATGCGTTCACCAATGTCGAGAGAGTATCCAGCGTCAGAGTCATCGTACCAGATGTCGTTGGAATAGACCGAAGGTGGGCCCCACGACGTCGCTGTCATCGGGGTCACAGGGCAGTCCTCGTAGTACCGTTGTGCCAGATCAGGCGTAGGGACGCGAAAGCTTGCTGCTGAGAGCGGGGAAAGCGTGTAATCGGAGGGCCCAAAGGATGTAGCGACAGACGGTGTCAAGCACACAGACCCTTCCGCGCGAGCAGCGATATGAACCGACGGAAGACGGCTACACGATGCCGGCGAGTCGAGGATATCACTTCCTGGGCCCTTAGATGATATGGACCAGGCAAAATCTTCCAGACGCAGGGGTTCATCCCCAACAGCAGAGAATTGATCAGCAAGTTCAAAGGAATTTGGCATGTTGGCCGGTTCCAGACTAGTCTGCCCCATAGCCGCCAAGGGAGTGGGGTCGAGTTTAGCACTGGCGCGCCAGGACCTCACCCTGAATTCCAAGTCGTTTTTCGATGATAACGGCTCCTCGGTCTGATGAATGGGCGACAGGACGCGCGACGGAGTGTTCTCCGGGGGTGATGGTGCTACGGGTCGGGAGAGGGTTATTGATGACGCTACATCAAATCTGTCAACCAACGATAGCTTCCTGGGAATGTGTCTGAGGGTGGGAGGGCGTTGCACCCGCTCGGATTGGTCGTCTACAGTGCGATCGTCTGTGTATGTGAGCCCGCTCTCTTCGCGTCTGTGGCTTCTGGCCCCGAATGTCATGCCGTCCACGACGCTACGCTGGGAAGAAGCCAGCCATGAGCCGTACCAACGGGCGTGTTGCATGTCAATATCAAACTCTATCTTCCCACAGATGGGGAGTTTCGAGTTTCCCGTAGTGTTCCCATCGAGCATGGAGCTCCATAAGTAACCCCAAGTTTCGTCTGAGATGCGAGGGGTGGATGTGACACCGTTATCAAAGTAGTGAAGATAGATGCACAAGCCGGTGGTGCTTGGAAAATTGAATTCGCGCGCTATAGCGGTCAATTGGCCGTACATCTTCCGAGCATTTCAGTAAAGCGCAATCGCCTATGAGATGTGACAAACCGTAGGAAACAATGGCATTAAGAGACCTTGGCCCAAGCGATGTGCGGGTCCGGAGGAGAGCGTGTGACCCAGTTGTCCGTATTCGTGCAAGAAAGAAGGAGGAGGCATAACAACGATGAAAGACTTGAAACTTTTCTGCCCAGACCTATCCCGGTCTCTACCACCAAGGCCAGAGGAATGATAAGCCAAAGATGATATACGCCGGAAACGTGCACCGGGATCTTGTGGGGGCTGGACCGAAATGTGGTCTCCTTCGTATGGTCGTGGCTGCTGGTCTGGCGCTCCAGCGACGGAAATTGAATGCGACGGGCCGACATGGTCACTACCTCCCACAATGGCAGTCTCTGGAGGTGTGAGAGGCCTGCGCACAAAGTCCAGGGGTGAAGGCTTGACAAAGGGAGAAGCAGTGAGTCGAGACATTAGTGGGCAGTCGGTGAGCTGTATGGGCCAAAGACCAAGATAAACTGTGAGACGGTGAAGCGAATGAGAAACTTGTGACCAACCTGGACAGTCGGCAATTAAGTGAATTGTAGAAGAGAAACGATCCAGTCGACAATGAACGAACGTAAAGTCAAGAAGCACAGCTCCTCGCCAAAAAAGAGCAGCAACAGATGGTCACCAGCAGAGCAGCTACAAGATCTCCGGAGATATCACAGTCGCAGGGCAACAATCAAATTCTGATGGCGGCCTGCTCGGCAGCCAAGCCATTCTGGTGTCGGGTTTTCTTAAGTACCCTCATGCAACGTGTTCGCGCTACAGTCAGCTTGCTCAGAGACAAGCGTGTAAGGTGCCAGTGATAGTTTGCTTTATGAACACCGTGCATCACATTGTGTCCTCCTGTGCTGCGACGATGTAGCTCAGACTAATCCAGTGCCTTTAAAAATCCGTCGATGTATTCCCCGCGGCGGCATTGCTGGTACGATCCTTCATCGCAGTCTCGCTCATCTCACTGGCTTCATACACTACCGAGAAATTTTCAGTGACCCGAGCTGGTGGTAGAACTTCAATTCGTGCGTAGCATCTGAGTCCGTAGAGTATCTCACATAGAGCTGGCCACTTCTCTGCTTGGTTGACGGTCCAAGTGTATGTATCATAGGCTCAGCGTCAACCTGTCTATTTGCGATCGTCCGTCCAAGCCGCCAGTTGTTCTGGACACGACAGTGCAGGTTATCCTTCCTCGCGTGGCGTCCGTAATGCAGTCGAGCTGCTGTTTATATACGGAAAGCCGAGCCCTTACCACATTTCCGCTACCAAGATGGAAAGCGCGTTTATCTCCAGTATCAGACTGGCGCTGAGTTACAATTTGTACCTATGCTTCTTACTTGGTGAATTTATCTCTTGCAGGATGCTACGCGCATACTAACTTCACCAGGCTATGTCACTTACAGATTGCTGGTGTATCCTTTGCTTCTTTCCCCCCTCCGAAAAGTCGCAGGACCGCCACCGGGCCATCTGATCCTCGGTCAACTTCTGAATCTCTACGGAGAGAACATCAGCATCTCAGCCGAATGGTTCAAAAAATACGGGCCTGTCGTCCGAGTAATGGCACCTCTTGGGATGGAACGCCTCCTGATCCAAGATCCAGAGATAATATCAGAAATTCTTGTAAAAGACTGGAAACGCTTCCCTCGAGTGGGTACCCTTCACTTACTCTCAAGCTGCAACCGACGGATGTCAGGGGACATATACGAACACAATGCTTGGACTCATTACAGGGCGTGGCCTGCTGACTCTTCATGGAGATGAACACCAGGAGCTGAGAAAAGTCATGCAGCCGGCGTTCTCCCCTTTGAATCTATCTGCTCGTTTGTGTCTCCCTTGACGCTCTCATTCATTCTGAGCCCTGACTAGAGAGCAAAATGTATCATGGGCCAATTAGAGGGTGCGTTCTTACTCCTTAGGACTGACGAAGTCTGATGATGGGCATTCATCTCAGCTTCGTTGATCTTCTATCGGGACAAATCAAGAATGCTGGCGCCCACGGTCAAGTTGTCCCCATATACGACTTTTGGAAGTACCAACTCGAACTGCCTGAACCACTTTAACTAACTATATGGCAGTGAGTAGAATTACGCTTGACATACTCTGCGAAACAGCATTTGGATATCACTCCGATTCCGTTCACGATCCGACCAATGAGCTAGCAGTGGCATATGGAAACATAACTCGGCTTCAACGAGGTAAGATAAGGGAGCAGGTTATCAGTATTGCGATTGATTATACTTCGAAGCCTCCAATATGGCGTTCTTCTTTCTTTTCGCTCATATACCTGGTGGCATGTCCCTGATATGGGGCGATTGGGCATACAATCATCGCAGTTGGCATCGATATCTGGGTAGAGGTATCAGATTTTTTGGTATGTTTTGTACTATCACGTCGTCGTCGGCCGACTGACGACAATGCCTAGACGACGCGGCAACGCTCCTTGAGTCTATGCACACCGTGCGTCAAATAGCACGCACGTTGATTATTGACAAGATCAACGATGCGTCTGGCGCTGAGCTTGTCCCAAAAGAGGATATCATGAGCGTCCTGATTCGTGCAAGACTGGAAGAGGCGAGCCTCACAGTGACCGACGAGGGACTGATGGATCAAGTGGTAGTGTCTCCGTCCTGGCAGGAATCGACTCCGAACTGATATCATGTCCGCCTAGCTAACGTTCTTGATTGCTGGGCATGAGACTATTTCTAGTGGCCTTTCTTGGGTGAAGACTAGCCTCAAGGCAACCTCGAAGTTTGGATTTTTGACATATTCAGCAGACACTGTGGTTACTTGCTAATCACCGTGAGACCCAGGATGATCTGCGACGCGAATTACTCCATACTTTTGGGACCTCTGAACCGGATTATAAGAAAATGAAATCAACGTCTTTCCTTGACGCCGTCGTGTAAGTCTTAAACGTATGACACTTCTTGACTTTTGTGGCGAGCCATTCTGTAGCAACGAAAGTCTACGATTGATGACACCAATCCCGACTATTGAACGGATGGCTGCCGAGTCATGTACCATTCGAGGTATCACGATCCCGAAGGGAACGATTCTGCATATATTTGTATGTTATCTCCGCTTACATATCCTGATTAAAATTGACCTGCTCAGATTCGCGACGTCAACAGGTCACAAGAATTATGGGGTGATGATGCAGAGATGTTAGTCCAGCCAAACGGTGCCTACTTCGGAGACGTTCTGAAATCCATTAGCTTCCGTCCCGAACGATGGTTGAATCTCCCAGACACCTACGACCCAACGTATTCGCGATTCAGTTTCGGTACAGGACCACGGAGCTGCATCGGAAAGAATATGGCGCTCATGGAGATGAAGGCGATTTTGATGTGCGCCCCGTTTCCTCTGCGCGAGCTATGTATGATATACTAACAATGTGATTCTTACCCTCTAGCGCCCTGATCACTAGGTTTGAATTCTCACCTGCCTACGATGGCCAGAAGGCGAAAGCAGATCACATTCTGACATACAGCAAGCCTACTTTCACCTGTCACTTCGACTGCTCGCTGACCCACACACATCACACAGAACCCGCTGACTTCCTTCCTCTCAGAATACGAGAGATGAATTTGCGCTGATACGTTTGGACATGTTGAGACTATATGTACTCCAATATAAGGGGTGTATACGAAACTAAAGGTTGATAGATACGAAGAGCGAGAGAGCAAGTTGAAGGAATGTTGGACAATTGTGACCGCCTGAATCACGGGTAGGAAAATCTCGAGCCGAAAGAGAGTGGTGCTACCTGCGTCGTAGGCGGCGTTGGGCATACATAGATGTAAAGTAAAGCAAGCCCA
Organism: Strobilurus luchuensis; assembly: GCA_019915105.1. Taxonomy (NCBI): domain Eukaryota; kingdom Fungi; phylum Basidiomycota; class Agaricomycetes; order Agaricales; family Physalacriaceae; genus Strobilurus; species Strobilurus luchuensis. The sequence continues at coordinate 459,665 of JAHLMJ010000007.1, read as the reverse complement.
GATAGAGGAAGAAGAGAAGTCCCAAGAAGAGTAGAAAAGAGTGTTTGCAAGTCGAAAATGAAGAATAGCCGCGTCAGATACTGTGGTGGACGGCCTTTCTCCTATGCAACAACTTTTGGAGTCTCCGCAACTTTTCGATCAGTTTCTTCCACCATGCTTCCGTACCAACTTCGAAGAAGGACTTCGCCTCCGTCTTCTCCTCCTGATGATGATGGTGACCATTGCCGTTCCCATTCACCTCAGGCTTCTGAGGCATGACTCCGTCCTGTCCAGCTTGTACTAATCCGTTCTCTGAGTTGTCGAATGAGACAGGACGCGATCCGCGCGGCGTAGCAGGCGCGGACGAATAAACTGAAGGTGAATCGGACCCTGAGCTAGGAAGCATGCCCAACTCAAACCAATTCATACCTCGTCCGACTCCCAGGCCCAGGTCCAGCGCCGCATCCAGCCCGAGATCAATTTCTAGCGAGTTGGTCTGAGCGGACAAGTCCGCAAGCGGTGACAGTTCCTCCTTCTCCACTTCTTTAGTTCGCACTTCCTCTTTCTCTCTATTCTTCTCCACCTCATCCTTCTCCGCCGGAGAGGCCTCAGTCCCCGTCACCGGCGTGGGTGCCGCCTTTGTCGGCTCTAAGATAGTTTGCATGAAAGTGTCCCACTCCGCCTCGTCTGAGTGTACGTCAACCTGAATTTTGGACTCTTCTGGAAGTGCAAAGGGCTGGACTGGGGAGCTGGAGGACGAGACATTATGCCAGTGGTCCGGGGAGGATGAGCGGTAGGAGGGCCCCCGGACGGCGGAGTCGAGACTCGCCGAGCGAAGCGTGCCCGAATGAAGGCGACCATCTTCCGCTGTTTCGTAGCCTCCCCATTGAGAACGTCTGGTCGGGTCTATGGGGGTGCCGCGACCGACGTAATGACGAAATACCGGCCAAGACCCTCTGATCACAGATGCAGCTCTGGCTGGCGAAATCTTGGCTGACGATATGTTGATGGTCTGACTGGTGTTCGACGTCGGTGTGAGAGGGAGGAGTGCTGATTTCGGTGAGGGAGGGCTTGAGTGGGCGTCTGCATCAGAAGAGAAGGACCCCCTAGGAGGTGTGGTTGGGGACGGCGACCTGGAAAGGCATCCCAAGTCGAGTTCAAAGTCGCTGAAGCCGTCGAGATTGAACTTGCTGACGTCCACAGAAGAACCGCGTGGGGGTGCAATGTTCAGCTTGCTCTTGAAGTCGGAAAAGAGCAAACTGGGTGTGCTGTGGGGGTTATCGAAGTTGATATCCATTCGAAGACTCTGCGTCTGAACCGAGAGACAGAAATATCAGTCAAAGGAAGACACGAAAAGGATGGCGGATACGAGAGAGGGCGCGTACCGCGAGAGGTGTCTGATGGGATGTGTTCCGCTACAAAGCAGAGCGGAAGGTGACCAATCAGAAAGAGGGTGAAGCCAAAGTCAAGAGACAGGCGCCTGCGTCGTGCAAGAAAGCCCCACGGAGAACACGGATATGGCGTACTGTTAAATGCCGAATAGTGTTCTTACGTCCAATAAGATGCAGTTCCATTGGAACGGAGAGACGACGAGGATGCTCTCGACTTCGCAGAAGACTCCGCATCTGAGGGTTAGCTTTTGGGTGGGATGAAAGTGGCCGTACGTAAATGAATGTCCTAGGGCACTTTTCGTCAAGAGACCGAAGGGATGCCGCGACACGAGATGAACGCATTGCCGCCTGTTACAACGAGAAAATGCGTTCTGCACATGAGGCGTACCACCTCGGTGTTTCGAAGGAGTTGAGTTGATCGGATCAACGAGTTTGCCTTGCTCGTCAAGACCCGGTCACCCAGTTCAAGACTTCAACGGGCTCAAGGCTTGCTACACGTAAGGAGAGTGCCACTAGTGAGGACATCTGACCTTGACGAGGACAGTATCTGGAGCTGTGGCGCAGATTGTATTGTGCTGATTTCGGCACCGTTCGCCTCAAAGATCCCATGTCAGTCTATTGAGTAAGTTAAGAGACGAAGGCAGCTTGTCATGGTGGCAGGCCTGGCAGCTCGCAGATCTCGGCCCGGGCTTGAATTTGATCTCCGCAATGGCGGTGCCGCCGTCGGCAAGCTTGCTAACGCGCCACCACCATGGACGGGCATCTAGCAAACATCTCTTCGCTCGGGCAAAAGGACAAGGCGCCAGCGTACACCTCGCTGCTTCGCGACACGCTCGCGTCGCCCAATGAAGCCACGGTTGGCGCAGACCTCCACGCTTTTGTAGATGCTGTAGTGAATCAAGACAATCTGCTTGTCGGAAGGCAAATATTGGCCGAAGTTGTCAAGGCTCTTGGTGACGGCGCCATCCAGAGCGCAGAACTGAAGAAGGCCATTGTGCAGGACATCATTGGCATAGCATTGCCCAAACTCGTTAGCTATGAAGAGCAGGTAAGTGTTGTCTTACTTCTGTTGCTTCCGCCTAATGCGATGAAGGTTATCGCGCTCAGATTCCAACTAGCGGACATGCTGGAATCGGAAGAGGAATGGAGCGAGGCGGCTCGCGTGCTGATGAGTATCTTCAACGAGAGCAGTCAACGGTATGTTGTGCTACGTGTGTTGCTACAAATGTCCGCCTCAATTCGAGCAGCGCGTTCTCGGACTCCGATCGACTATCCGGATACGTGCGCATCGTGCGCCTGCTACTGGAAGAGGAAGACTCAGTACAGGCGGAAACATACTTCAACCGCGCCCAGCTGCTCGTCCATTCTACCAATGACAAAGTCACCCTCCTCCAATTCAAACTCTGCCAGGCCCGAATCAGCGATTACGGTCGCAAATTTCTCGAGGCCGCCAGTCGGTACCACGAACTCAGCTACATTGGCGAAATCGACGAAGATGAAAGACGACATATGCTGTGAGCGACCCTCCCCTCCTTGCGTCAAAGCTTGGATCTCAGTGAAGCTTCACAGCATGGCAGCAGTGACTTGCGCTGTTCTTGCCCCTGCGGGTCCCAACCGATCGCGTGTCCTCGCATCTCTGTACCGCGACGAACGTTCCGTCGACCTCCCGACATATAACATCCTCTCCAAGATGTTCCTCGACCACATCCTCCGCCCAGCCGAAGTCAAAGAATTTGAAGGCACCCTCAAGCCCCATCAGCTGGCTAAAATCGCCATCTCATCCAACGACAAGCTAGCATCAGCAACGGATGGCGAAGAGGGCGCGAGCACGCGCACTGGTCCTTCAACAGTTCTCGATCGTGCCGTCATGGAGCATAATCTTCTCGCAAGCTCTAATATCTACAATAACATTACCTTCCGAGGTCCCGGTGCTCTACTTGATCTCACCCCCGGCGCGGCAGAGACGATGGCCAGGAAGATGATTGAACAAGGGCGGTTACGTGGAACCATAGACCAGGTCGATAAGCTCATCTGGTTTGAGGGTTCTCGCGAAGAAGACGACGCGCAGGGCAAAGCAGGTGGCTTGGGCGACGTTGAGGAGGCAGAGGACACTGGAGCACCATTCACCAAAAGATGGGATACCCAGATACGAATAACAGCTGCCAATGTACGTCTCTACCACATTTCGTTTCGTCGACGTTGACACATGCTTAGGTGGAAGCGATTGTGCACAGCCTCACGGAGAAAGACTTGGTCAAGGATATCTCTGTTTCTGTTTGACGAGCCACTGACATTATATATGGTGTAAAAGCAATACTTGTATGACATACATTGATAGTAATGGTACATTGAGCTCATTGGTTTGTACACGGTATTTCCTCTCGATCTTGGTCCTCCCCGCCGCCTCCCATCGCTTGGGCCTCCAGCAATAACCTCACCACATCCAGTCTCCGGAAGACAGGCATCCGTCTACCAGGCTGAGCATTCACTTCCATAATGTTCTCTGCGTTGCCAGTCTTCGAAAAGATACTCGTATTGCTGTCAAGTGTCGGGGCGAAGATCTACACAAGGTCAGCATTACTCTAAACTGCGGTGATAGGTGCCTCGCACTTTGACGGTTGTGTCTATGCCACTAGTTGCAATAAGCGGGAGATGTGGATGTCCTTCAATCACGTTCACTATACTAGAATCACCTGTAGCGTTATTTTGGTTCCGTCAGTGGTGGAGGAAGCATCAAGACAGAAACTTGGCAGACCTTCGTATATCCCATGGAGCTTGCCAGAATCTTTGTGCCACATGAAGAAGTTGCCGTCGTCGGAGCCAACAGTGACGAATTCGCTGCGAGGGCCCAGGAAATTCACTAGATACACCGAGCGGGTTAGTTGTTTTGACAGGAAGGCTGAATCAGATCTTCCTGACCATCTTTGACTGTCTCGACATTACGCGCACCAATGTAGCGCTGGCAGGGGACAATGACAGGCGCATCATATGGTTTCTCTGGGAATTGAGTTTCCGAGCTCGGCGGCGGCGGTTCGTCCTCCAGTCCATCAGAATCAGAACCGTCAACAAGCATGGCGCTTGCATCTGTTTCCACATCTTCGGAGGTCTCGCCAAACGTCGAAAAGCGATATACGCAATCGCCGCTGTAGGCTAGAGCAGGCAAAATTCAGTTGAGCATTGGTGCCGGTTACGAATGGATGGTACTTGCCAATCAGAATCTGGTTGTGATCAGAATGGAATCAACAATGGTGAAGCCCGAAGGTGAATATGAATCTCCCTACCTCGTCGCTGCTCGCTGAATTCATACGAACACCCGTGACATGATCAGTATATCTGCGAGGAGGCTCAGGCCTGCCGAAGAGCCTGGTGCATGTCGTGATGCTTCGAAAGCTGTCTGCGGTTTGCTTAGTCCGGAGACTGCGTCTGTCGAAGAGACATCCCTAGCGGACAGGGTCATTACTTCAGTACGCACTACTTGGTGTCCAGCACTGTCACATACATAAGCAGATTGTCCAGCGACAACGAATTGGTACGGGCTGAGCGGTGACATGGATAATGATGTCAATTCGAAGTTCGTCTGAACGAGCGGTGCATGGCACTCGCTCCTGCACGAATGTGCACTCCGCAAATCGTGCTGGCGCACAGTTCCATCCTACAGTTCCGTATGAAGCCTCGCTTGCCGAAGCCATGAAAGATCAGCAAGTACATACCTCCGATACGGTCAAGAACAGGTCCGGACTGTCCTCCGTGACGATCCTCTTCACGCGATCCTCGTGGCACAAAAGAAGGTGTGTCCGGGCGTTTGAGTATTCCCGCTCCTCTGTGGAGGAGCGTACCTCCCCGATATCGAATACGCGCACCTGGCGGTCCCCTGCGACTGTCGCGCTTCATCGGAAGATGATGATAAGGTGACATGGAGCGTGATAACGCCAGCGACTTACATACGAGTTGAATGCGGAAGCATTCGAGCATTGAATATATTCGCTCGGTGTTCGGTGTTGATGACAGCGCGGCACGATAGATTAGAATGCGTGGTATCAGTGGCAGGGGTCTGGTCTCCGCGCCATATCCGTACACTGGAGGAACGTCGAATTGACTGCGCGCAGCGAGTACAACTGTCTAGCTTACGTTCTGTCGTCTCCCCCAGAGATCAAGACGTCGCCATCCTGTGCCCAACTTAACGCGTTCACACAACTAAGTAACGAGGCAGTCAGCTTATTGAACTGAAGTCACCATTGCTATTGCTCATACCCACTGTGCCCATACGTCTGATCATCTCCGAGGACCTGCACCCTGTCAAGCGGTCTTGCATAGAGTTGGCTGAGGGCGTCGCTTCTCGCCCTTCCGAGACGAGAAGTACTGGGAAGTCTGTCCCCGAAATGCGAGGCAAGTAAATGAGGTGATGGTTGCATTCAGAGTTATGTACATTTCCGTTCGCACAATTGATCGAAAGTCAAGCGACGGATGATCTTCGTTCGTGCGTCACACATATGTCTTCGACGTCGCTCATCGTTGTGAACGCGGTGACGACTCCGGCCCAGCGTCCGGTCTTGAGGAAGTCGGTAATAAGGAAGCGAAACAAAAACTGATACAAAGATAATCTATTGACTTCTAATTTACATTCGATGCAGCAGCGTGGCTTCCGTGTTCAAGAAATCGTTAATGAGGCCTTCGCTGTCGTCTCGCATCTTGGACTATGATTAGTGAGCGCAAAGAACAGCACGACGAATGACTCACCGTCTCCGCCATCTTATAAACCGAGGAACCAGGTCTATTGTACATGATCGCGTTCGCGAACATTAGGTATATCTCTCGTCGGTATTCCAGTGAATTTGTGATGGCGCCATCCTTGACGCGCTGTCGTATTGTGCGCAGGTCCACGGGACGCTTGACAATGTCGCGGTAGTCTGGGGCTTCCGTCGCCTTGATGGGGCTCTGGAAGATGTTTCCGTCCTTTAGCGTGGTTATGCGCGAATGGAGCGGTACAATGATAGACTGGAAGCGCTTGAGGGCGAGGGTCTCCGGATCCCCTCCGGCACGGCGTCGCCCTCTCCCTGAAGGCGATTAAGCACATAGAATGAGACGTGTAAGGAGGCTGCGTACGCGCTTCCTCGTCGTTCACAGGTTCTGACACGTCGCGTGCGCGTTTCTTGTCGCGTAAGTTCTCGGGCGGATCCAGAACGGATGCCTTGCGTTTGCCTAGCGAAAGAGTGAGTTACGTGCTGAGAAATTGAGGTACACTCACTTTTGCGGGTGGGTGCTGGCGAGCCGCCAGGCGTGTCTGTCTGATCGTCTTCCTGTGCTGCTTCGCTATCTGCTCGGACGCTCTTCCTGCGGTCTTTGCCTTTACCGCGTTGACGAGCTGCTCTTGCTGGGTGAACAATGAGGCAATATGTGTGATGTTCGAGAAGAACACGTACTTTGTATTGCATGGAGTGGTTCATCGTCGGACTCGTCGTCGTCTTCGTTGTTCAGCGTGGGCTCTGCTTCCGGCAACTCTGGCGGCGGCTCCGGGGTGGGCGAGACTTCGAGCTTTGGTTCGACCGTGTACGTGCCTGCTCGAATTTGTTCGATTTCGTTGGCAATTGTCCTGCGACTATCAGAATGACGCGTAGCTTGGTGAGCGGGCGCCGCACCTGAATTTCTCCTCCTCGGACTTGATGAGTGCGCGCAGGTGTTCAAAGTGGGATACATAGTGTCTTCGGGCCAATGCCAGATTGACGGGCGCTGGCGTAAGGGATGAGGAAGCTTGCCAGAATGAGTAGGAGATACAGACCATGGACTGAGTTGTTTTCCTCTGAGCTGTGGCCTGTCAGACAATCATCGTGCAGCCAGAGACTGGACATACATTTCAAGTTCAGCTTCTCTGACTAAATGCGCATATATTGACTGACAGGACTGCGATTCGTTGAATACTTGAATACATATTGAGAAAAAGGCGCTACTTGGGCAGTGAAGAACGATTTAGGGTGGGACAGGAGCGGGTGCTTGGCGAGCAGCTTGGCGACCGCGGCCCAGTCGTTGCCGTGCTCGTAGACGGCCTGGGCGAGAATAAGGCAGTCCCTGGTGGACAGTGCGGCCATGCTGGGCTCTGCGTTGTGCGACGCGCGGCGGGTCGAACGCGTGCTCATTATTGTTCGGTTCTGGCTGAGGCAAGGCCGGCGCACACTTACGCTGCCATGACGTAACTCGTCAGGCGACTGTTCGCCGTGTTGCCGTCGCCAGCCTTTCTTCCTTACCATCACCATGCTCTATTCGCTCGTTGCGCTCGCTGCGCTCACCCCTCTTGTTGCTGCCGATGTGCACCGGCTCAAGCTCCAGAAGCTGCCGCCCGCCGCCAGCAACCCCGAGCTCGAGAGCCTCTACCTCTCGGAGAAGTACGGCATGCCCTCGCAACCCCAGCTCCCGCTCATGGGCGCAGGCGGTGCTGGCCGCCGCTTCGACGCTCCCTCCAACCATGACGACGAGCTTTACTGGACACAGGAGATGGTCAAAGGCGGCCACAGTGTCCCTCTGACGAGTATGTCGTCTTCAGGGCTGTTAAGCGGGGCAGTGACTCAATATGCTACCCCACAGACTTCATGAATGCGCAGTACTACACAGAGATTACACTTGGATCCCCTCCGCAGACGGTGAGCCACGCAGCGAGTCATTGGCCTTCTTCTTACCCAACTCTGCCCCTCTAGTTCAAAGTCATCCTCGACACTGGGTATGCCTCTCCTTTCTGCATTTACCATTACTTTGCTTACATACATCGCAGGTCAAGCAATCTGTGGGTGCCGAGCACTAAGTGCACCTCAATTGCCTGCTTCTTGCACACCAAGTATGACAGCTCCGCTTCATCCACCTACAAGGCAAATGGTTCCGAATTCTCCATCCAATACGGCTCTGGCTCTATGGAAGGCTTCGTCTCCAGCGACAGCCTGACCATTGGCGACTTGACCATCAAGGGTCAGGACTTTGCCGAGGCGACCAAGGAACCCGGTCTTGCGTTTGCGTTTGGCAAGTACGTGTATAGCCATTTATCGCAAGAACGCATTCTGACCTTGCTGCTTTAGGTTCGACGGTATCCTGGGTCTTGCTTACGACACCATTTCCGTCAACCACATCGTTCCCCCTTTCTACAGCATGATCAATCAGGGTCTGCTCGACTCCAAGGTCTTCTCCTTCCGTCTCGGCACCTCTGAGGATGATGGTGGTGAAGCTATCTTCGGTGGCATCGATGAGACGGCCTACTCTGGCAAGATCACATACGCCCCCGTTCGTCGCAAGGCTTACTGGGAGGTTGAACTTGACAAGGTCTCCTTTGGTGACGATGAGCTTGAGCTTGAGAACACTGGTGCTGCCATTGACACTGGTAGGATCAAATCCCGTCTGATGATCAACTGGCTCTAAACTTGATGTCAGGTACTTCGCTCATTGCTGTCCCCACGGATATCGCCGAGATGCTTAACTCCCAAATTGGTGCCACCAAGTCTTGGAACGGCCAGTACACCGTGCCCTGTGAGAAGGTCCCAAGCCTTCCCGACCTTACGTTCCACTTCGCTGGCAAGAAATACCCGTTGAAGGGCACTGATTATATCCTTGAGGTGCAAGGCACATGTATGTCGGCCTTCACGGGCCTCGACATCAACCTGCCCGATGGCGGTTCCATCTGGATTGTTGGTGCGTTGATACTTCTTTCAGTGAGTGTCCCGAGACTGATCAATTTGCTGTGCAGGTGATGTCTTCCTCCGCCGCTACTACACCATCTATGATCTGGAGAAGAACGCCGTTGGTTTCGCCGACGCCGCCTAAGTTGGAGTTTGTTATTAATATCAGGACAATGTTCACTCGTTTCGCCTTGGAGTGTGTACGATAGGATAGAGTATGAATCGATATAGTAGTAGGCTTCTCATATTTGTTGCGCTTCCCATAAGTTATGCACGACAATATACATCTGGTGGTGCCACCTGGTACCACTCTTGCATCAAATGAAGATTGAATTAGATGCTCTATGCTACAGAATTGTACAATGGGCTATGAGATAACTTGATGATATGAGTACACAGATAACATTGGGTGAAACTAGAACCAGGGCTGATACATTTCGCCCATCTTGTTCAATTGTACGGGGTTGGTGGCGCTGCAAATCAGGCTGATGACGGTTTGCATCACTGGTGTAGTCGCTGTGAAGCCTTGGAGTGCCTGATGGAGAGATTAGTACCTCAACAACGTGATCGTACAGAAGATATGTTACCTGCTCCCGCTCGATCTTACACGCCAGAGACTCGGCTTTCTTGACTATCGCGTCGATGTTCGTCATGACATGTGCCTTGAATTGACTGTTCGGCGCATCTGGGTTCATGTTCTTCGGCCGCATCCACGCCAGAACTTCTTCTCTGCAGAACAACGCCAGCTGCTGCTCCAAGTCGAACTAATCGGGACATCAGTGGAGAGCATCGGAGATTCACACGAGGACATACTTGAGGCTCTGTGAGAGAGCGACCGATGGCCATTATGCCGGACGCAAGGACGCCATCCATGAAGATCTGGCCCATGAAGTGTTGCATGTTGGGTGTAAGGCGGAAGGGGACCACGTCGTTCACGCTGCACACCGGGATGTTCGCGTTGAAGGCTTCAGAAGCCGTTAGTATAGTCTTCTTTCGAACGACAAGGTAAGCACTCACAAGGTAAAGGCTCAGTCATGACGACTTGTCCCGTGGAACGAGAGATGAAGAATCGTACAGGATGGCGTGCCCCCAAGAAAAGCAAGTATGTCAAGAAACTCGTCGCCGCTATCTGCAACGCAAACTGTTTGCGCATACGCCACAGCTCGCTCGGACCGTCCATGGTTCGGATCATATACTGGACAAACTCTATCAGCAACCGACAGACGACGACAGAAAGGACTTTACTTTGGTGATAATATCATCCGGTACCATCTTCGTGCAGATCTCGTCATAGATGGTCTTCTTCATGGTAAGGTATTCCGGTTTCCCCAGCTATAAAGCCCCGTAAGCCACCGACCCGAACAAAATATGAAGGATACCGAGAATTTACCTGATTAGGAACCCCAGTCGACCGAATTTCCCGCAGCATCTTATTGACTTTTCCTGCAGAATAGAGGATCGGCGTCTCCCTGGCTATGCCAGTATTGCGACAATGAAGGTCGAATATGTCGCTGAAGGAAACATAGGACGTGTCCATCTGGAACAGACGGAGCGTCGGACTACAAGAAACAACCACTGGGACGTGGAACGAGAGATTCCTCTTGCGCGTCTCTTTCTTTCGGGCGAGAGCACTGTACGAGGTGTAAGAAAAGACATTGGAAGTTTAGTCGGAAGGCACTGTACCCATTGAAAGTACGGCAAAGCTGCATGACCTTCTCCTCGCGGCGATATAGACGATGAGATGGATGCTGGACGCAGAAGGAGATGCTCGAGTTGTCGCTGCCTATCATTGTGATACGTCTCCACGACGAACCACTGGTTCGACAATTCTCAAATCGAGGATGGAACTTCTGGATTCGGACGAAGTTCTGATTGTTGTCCTTGTCCTGGAGAGAGCTGAGTTAATATTCATCAGAGCGCACTGAGAACGAACTCACCTCAGTGTACTGGCCAGGAACCTCGATTTCGTCGACCTTGCTGTACTGGAACTCCGTCAAGTAGTGGCTGAGATTGTCGAGCGTTTGATATCGCGGTCTCGCATCGAGAATATTCTCGTAGCGGTCGCGCCACTGTTGCAGTCGCTGGATGTAGTCGTTCAGATTCAGCTTGGTGTTGATGAAGTCCTCCTCGAACTCTTCCTATAGGGCAAGATCAACTCCAGACGCTTCGGAAAGTGGTGCTCCATACCTTGACTCTGCCACTCAAGCTCTGAGAAAGCCGTTGTAACGTTGCCGTGATTTGCGGGTTCATCTCCATGTCCTCAGCCGACTGGTTCATCCTGACAAGATATTGCTGGCGACGAATGAGGACAACGTTCAGCAAAAAGCAATCAATTAACATACCTGAGCTCCGTCGTGTAGAAGCATTGACATATGCCTGTACATGTCCTCTTCAGATGCGGGCTTGAATCGTGAGAGCATTTGATCGAGCATCGTCTCGAGACTTAAGATCAAGAGCGGGAAAGCGGTTTTCAGTAGCTGGACAATGTCCTCGACATGTTCCCAAGCTATAGACTACTATCAGTTTGTGTTCACCTTGTGCAGTTAGGTACTCACCCGTTGACCGTGTTCCGTCGGCATTGAGGGTCCCCTCCGTGGCAGGCACTGGCGGAGGCGCAACAGACCCATCACCGGATGCGGCAGCAGCAGCAGCTTGAGCTTGAGCTCTCATGGTTGCTATCCTCCTGCCACTATGAATCTCTTCCCGCGTTGTGCGTATATGGAAGAAGAGTGCCTGAGGATAATGCTTGGCCAGGTTGAGCAGGATGTACCGAGCTTGCTTGACTTCCCGCAGCGATATCGACGTGCATAGTTGGGGAATGAGGGTAATCCAGAACCAGAATGCGCCTTCCCCTTTGTATGTGTCGAATGCACGGGAGATGGCAAAATGAGCGTCATCTTGACTCAGGAACCAGAGGACCCTAGCTAAGAGCGGTCGAGACTTGCCATTCTTGTAGAGTCCAGCGGCAGTCAGATAGCAGCTGACAGCGCTACTGGCACTGTTGAGGTCTCCATTATCCTTGTACAGACGATCATGGTAACGTCCCCACTCCGCCCAGACCTTGGGTTGGTTCATGTCCATCTGTGCTGCCTGACCGAAAGAAGCTGAGGCGTCCTGGGGTCCGTTCCCGTTCCCGTTCCCAGTTCCAGATCTGGCGAGGAACATTGCCTTTAGGGTGAAGAACTCCGCCTTCTGAGAAGCTGAGAAGTAATGTAGGTTCGTGTTGTTGATAACCTCGAGCCCCGCCTGCAAGTCATTCGGTTTCTGATAGTAGCACCGGGCTTGCTCTCGTAGTTTGAGGAAAGCCTCCGAGATTTCGATGTTGGGTAGAGTGTAGATCTTGGCCAATGATGTGAAGCAGGCCTCAAGGAGATCATGTTTACGTGCTACATGAGCGAACCGATTGATGATCCAAGCGGTTTCGTGGTAGCCTCGGTAGCCGAACGTATTTGCATTACCCGCCGAGCCATTGCCTCCCTGGTTGGAGCCGCCAATGAGAGGGATGTAGGAGGCATTGATTGCATTGAACACATTCTGGCGCCATGCCACAAGATCACTCCAGATGCTGATGTCGTCGTGAAGGTTAGGTAGACGTTCGCGCCAAGCTTGCAAAACCATCTTAAGCTCCTGCGATTTCTTCTCAAGGTTTTGAGAAGTGGTCTGCGAAAGCGATCCAAAGATCTGGACGGCTTCTTGTAGTTCCACAAATTGCTGGAAGTGTTGCAAGAGTGGAATATGGGCTGCGGAGAGAGTAGCAGGAAGGCCGACCCATTTCCGAAGAGACAACTGCATGGCGTCTTCGAGTACGCGCGTAAAATCGGTGTTCTTGTCCAAAGCGGCGGGTGATTTCAAGAGGGCTAAGAATGCTTCGAATACGCGGCGCCGAGGAGTGGGAACTTCTGGCAGCTGCGATACGAGCTCCTCTAGACTTTGCTTGTTCTCCGTCCAATCCTTCAGACGCCAGGCACACTCGAGCATCATCTCCGGGTTCGAGTCTGAACGGCCGAGTTCATTGAGAATTTCCCAATGTTGTAACTTTTCCGCTGACAGGATCCAATGGTCTTCCCATAAGCAGTATTCAGCCTCCGTATAAGAAAGAGCGCCGGCACGAGTCTTGTTCTGCGCGTTCTCGTACACTGTGGACGCTTGTTCCCACATCCCGTTTTGTTCGAAAGCCAGGGCAATATTGGTATCGTGGTGCAGACAGCGTTTACGCCAGACACCGTAGAACAGATCCTCTTCAGCGAGCTCCGCGTAGACGTCGGCTAGAGAATCATGAACAAAATCCCTAACGGTGGGCTCGTCGTCTTTCACGGTCTCGATGGAGGACCCCAGTATTTCGAGGGCTACGTACCTACAGCGTTTGTGAGCGAGTGCTTTTCGATACGCTCATAATCGAACTTACCAACAGCCAAAGGTTTTGGCGAGATACTTCACGAGGTGAGGCGGTAATGTCATGGCCGGAGAGCATGCGTGGATACCAGCGAGCAGGGTCTCCACGACATTGGGCCGTACGTGAGCCTGGCGATTGTGGTAGTCCTTGCTAAGCAGTACTATCATATGGTACGTGAGGTCGGCCTGCTCGCGTCGCGTCAGACAAGACCAGGCCGTAGGAAACACAGAAACCCAAGTATTATGGGCAGCTTGAGCGTCAAAGTATGAAAGGCGTTGGAAAGACTGTATGACGCTCTGAATCTTCACGCGAGGTATCGAAGCGACGCTAGACGTAGCTGCCGTGCGTGTGCTTGATGCGTCCGTGTTATCGACAGCTCCCAACAACAGATGGAGCGCCAGATAGATCCAATTATTATCTGCAAGCGTTTCCCAGTTTTGAACCCCGCAGATATACGTGAGTCGGTTGAAGAGCGATCGCGGGACGCTGGCATCCAGAAGATCCATAAAGCGTTCTCTCAAGGTTGTGTCCGTTGCCCGACAGCCTAGCAAGAAGGCGGGCTCCAGGCGAGAGGTCAGATCGCTTCTACGCAAGGAAGGTTCATTGAAGATCTCCAAGATGAGCTCGAGGTACTGATTGAACAGTTCAGACCCCTTGCTCTCGAAGGCACCCATTTTGTTTAGCAGGTTGGCCTTGTCTTTGGATGTGGGATATGGCTCCTGTTTCAATGCCCACGCGCGAGCCAGGCCGAGTATGTAACGACAGACATGAGGATTGCGGGACTTCTCGGCAAGAATGGCAAGGTTCGTCAGCAAGACTCGCCTCTGATCTGCGAGAAAGGCTATCGAAGTTTGGCAGATATCGAGAATGGAGATGATGAGGAGGACAGTGCTATCGGGTTGTGTGGGTGTAGCTGGGGCATCTTTGGCGGGTTGAACGTGATCTTTCGTCAGCCGGATGAGGAGTTTGAGAAGTTGGATAGCGAAAGATTCAATCCTCTCTGGGGCGGATTTGACCACGGATTGGAGCATGATCAAAGGTCCTCGAACAGAAGTGTTCGAATGCAGTGCCTCTCCAATAGCACTGTACACAAACAAGTTGAACTCCGAGAGGTCATTTTGCTGTTCATCTTCTTCTTTCGGCAAAGGCATGAGGCTAAGAAGCCGGTCAAAGATTGGGCCGAGGGCGTCATGTAACGCGTTCTCGTTTGTCACCAGCCCTTTCTTGACCAGCTTTTGCAAGTACTCTGCGTTGGAGAAATACCACTGGTCATTTTGTTCAGCGCAAATGACCTGCAAAACCCTTGCTGACGAAATGGCTGCAGCCATGGTCGCCTCGGTGTCCAAATCGTTCTGTAGACGAGTTAGAGGGTTGTCATCTTCAGTAAAAGAAGCGAAATACCTGTTCCAGAGCGCGCATAAAGAATCGCAACCCAAATGCCACGTCTGCCCAGCCACTGGGCCCGACAATTGCCTTGAGAAGGGCTAATGATCGCGTCACGACCATGGTAGCAGCATTGTTTTTTGACTCGGGAATCGAGGATGCCAGTCGAACCAGGTAGCTGACCATATTCTCTCGATAGAGTAGTGGGGTCATCACGTCCTTCGATGGTTCATCCGTCTCCATCTTCATGGCCTGCTCTTCGCGTGCCTTGTTCTCCCAGTTGAAAATGACTTGTAGAATATCGATCGACAAGCTGCGGGTCTCAGAGGTGGAGCCTCCCATCAATCCCAATCTTTGCAGCGATCCAACCATATGAGTGACGAACAAACCTCGAACGGGATAGAAGAGGTCAGGTTGCTTGATAATCAAGTTGTAGACCGGAATGGCATGAGAAATCCCTTCCTCGTAGATCAAGCGTCTAGTCGTGACAGCCCATGTAGGGTAATGATGGTGATCCCCCGACGTCGACTCCTCGGTGAGTGGTAATGCGGGAGCGAGAGTGGATAGAGCCTCCTGGCGAATGGCCCCTCGACCACCTTCAGGGTGAGCAGAGCGCAGGATATCCGACCAAGTCTTCAAGATGAACTTGGCAGGGTTCCCGGGAATGGCAGTGCAGAAGTGAGCGTTCAGGAGATACACTGTTTGCTTCACCACTGGATCTTCGTTGTGGATGTAACTCAAGGAGAATTTCCAGACAGCACTCTTCACGCCTTCGACCAGATCTGAATAGTGCTGAACCATGATTGTCGTAAAATGGAGGAGCTCGATCTTCAGCGTATCATCGGCGTCCTGGTAGCGAGATGGATCGGAGACGCGGGACCAAATGATTTTCTGAACTGAGTTGACAAAGTCGGCACCAATCAGGCGCTGAGAGCTGGAGCGCGTAGCTTGGACAATCAAGGTGGGCGTGATGACATAACGCAGGAAGGACGCCTTGTGAGACCACGAATATTGAGGATCCTCAAACCACGTCAGGAAGCGCATCACAATGTTGCGGCGGTAGATGATATCCTCCGAAAGGGCAACCAACTGGTAGAGGAAATGTGTGGTCCGAGCTAGATCCATCTCAAGGTTGCGAGTATAGATCGCGACGAGGTCAAAGACGAGGTCAATGCGTGGATCTCGTTCTAGTATGAGCTTGAAGATGGAAAGAAGGACAGACTGCCGCTCGATGTACTCCGCTGCGGTGGCAGTGTTGGGAGCGTACCACACTTCAACAAGGCATCGTATGGTATGAGGATATTGCCGTACCCAATTCTGATCGACGGTCGCCAAATCCTCGAGCAAAAGGAGGGCTGGAAGGAGATTGCCGTTATCTTCCCGCAAGCGGTGATTCGTGATCGCGGGCGTGCGAGAAGACAGCTCTGATTCCAACCTTGGCGCCAACTTGGCCTGTATGATACTGCGCAACGTTCGAAGGTGTCGAGGGAAGTGTATGTTCCTCAAGAAAAACTCGACACCTTCCTGTGGGTAACGATTGAGGTATCGCGCCAACGGCTCCGAGAAAGGACTCTTGCCGGAGAAACACATAGTAGCCTCTGTCATGACAATGGAATTGATGAGGTTGTCTAGGAAGATGTTCGCGGTCGAGGGGAGTAGGTGGAAGATGTTGGCAAGGCGGACAAGTTTCGTGATACCCTCATTTTCGGACAAGGGCAATTTGGAAGACGCTTGTAGCATCTGCGGGTCCGCGACGAAACGGAAGTGGTCGAGGAGCTTGTGACCGATCTCGACTTTGAAGTAGTTGACGAGTAACTCGAGCAGACGTGCTAAGCCCTCCAAACCAGGAACGGATAGGCGCTTAGGATCTGCCAAATTCATCAAGATAGGTCGTAAACCTGTCTGGAGCAATTCCCGAGGGAGCCTTGACTGGTGCGCTAGAACCATCTTCAGACCGTCATAAGCAACGTCCTTGATTTCATGGGAGGGAGAATAAAGCGCCTTGAAATAGACGCCAGTAACCCTAGATTAGGAGTGAGCTCATTTTCATTGAAGTCCAGGTCAGATCATGTCACCTTTGACGGGTCTGGTGTTGCTTGTTGAAGAAGTCTGTGAGGGGCATTGACGCTGTCAACAGCTTGATGCAGGCCACATGGAGTTTGGTGATCTCGATACTACTCTGGCGCGCACTACCTCTAGCGTGCAGATCGTCCGCATCTGCGAGTGCAAGGGTCTCGTGTAGGAGACGAAGTAATTCGTCATTGACCTCGACCAACGGCGGGTCCAAGCTAACACAGTAGCGGATTGCTTCTATCATCCCGATTTGAATGGCAAAGGGAAGGGCACGCAAAGGTTTGGTGTAGATACCAACCAACATGCGATCGCGATGAGGCATCAACAGAGACGTTATGGACATGCCACTGAGTTCAACCAGAAGGTCGATGCATGCCTGGACTGCTTGCCTGACAATGGCTTTCGAGCTTTGGAGTTCAGAGAAGAAGTGGCCTGTCAATGCCACAAGCTTGTTGCGAGCAGCATCTCCGGAAGCAGTGTAGTCAAGGGATGAATTGCCAATGCGTAACACTGTGGTCAAGATGTCGACAATCTCGTTAGTGTCGCGCGGGAGGTCCGGCGGTAGATCCTTCAAGACGTGTAGCAAGGCGCGTATGACTTCAATCTCCCTTTCTGTAGTCCACACAGCGCCTACGACAGGAGTGCTGGTCATGATCTTGATACCGGCACAACCTGCGGTCTTGCGAACCAAAGAGTCACCGAAGCATAAGGTAATGAATCGGTTCGACAATTGGTGCAGAATGGGTGTGATCTCCTGCAAGGACACGGTCTGACCCATCATGCCGACGAGATCGGCAATCATGCTGGAAAGCAGTAAGCGGGCATCTTCTGCTTCGACGGGGTCCTCTCGGGCCAAGGCGTGGGGGATGGCGTCGAAGAAAGCCGTAAGAAGTGGTGTCGGCGCATTCCGAGTATAAGGATCATGAGGACCGAGGGTCTTCTGTGTTTCAAGTTCGAAGATGCGCTGTGCCACCTTCCCGAGGAACTGCGTCGCCTTTTCCTTTGTCTGAGAGACATGACAGGCATCAAATGCTCCCTGGACCGCTTCGAGGAACATCTTCTTGGCGTTCTCGCCGTTAAGCCCCTGAATGATATTGCACTCAATGAACGAAGCTAGGTAGGGAGAGGATAGTAATTACCTCGTGAAGCATGAGCGAGATGCACTGCTCCAGGTACGTGAACGCGTATGAAGCATCGATGGGAGATTTGGATTTGAGTGTCTTGCACGCGACGTCAATGAGAGGGCCGAGTTCCGTCTTGCGCGCATTCCCTGCGAAGGAGATTGCCGTTTTGGGGAATTCCGACTGATCAATGTACTGCAAAGCGGGCTCCCGACCTAAGAGGCGCCGATTCCGGCCACCCAGCTTGCCCAAAATACGGATGGTAGTGTGAGCTATGGCATGGTTGGCAGGAACTGGCTTCAAGTGGCTATGGAGGGCTTCCATAAGCTCCCGTAGAACCAAGTTCAGGGTGGGATCAAGAAAATCCGGAGTCAAATTGTCGATGCACAATTCAAGGGTACGAAGACCTTGGGCAACGAGCTCAGGTCCGCCACGTAAAGCCAAAGCCAACGGTTGCATGAGGTAGGAGAGGTGCGGTAGGAGATGGGTGAGTCGCAGAGGGACTGTCAGGCACAGCTCGACGATCATGTCCTGCGTCTGACCAACGGACGCATTGAGCTGTCGATTCAAACACTCGAGCATCTCGGGGAGAAGAGGCAGTACTTCTTTGTACAGCAGCTCAAAACGACCTCCACCTCCGCCTATGGACCTGAACAGCGCCCTGAGGAGATGGAAGTAATGAGTGGGCTTCGTGGCTTTGGCGGCCAAAGGAAAGCAGTCCATGAGGAGCTTTCCCAGGTGCAGGGCAAGAATGCTCTCGTTCGTGGTTGGATGAGCTGCAACGGCGGCGAAGGCAATCTTGTACAGACGAATCGTTGTCGCAACGACGAGGTCCTCGTGCTCTCCAAGCATGGGAAGACGGTCTACCAAAAACTGGAGGACAATCGCAAGTAAAGTGGGTGATTGAGCCTCCCTGCTGAACAGGAACTGGCAGATGCCAAGCAGCGCAACTCGCTTTTGGGCACAATCGAAGAAGAAGTCGATCTTGTGCGTCCATACCTCCTGAAAGACATGGAGGTTGATCTCCACCAAGATGGGAGAAAACCAGTCTATCATGCTGCTATCTCCGTCCACTCGGGTGTCAGGATCGAATGACGCCAGACACCTAACACAACCTTCAAACATCCGGAAGATGTACGTGCCATCGGGGGTTGGCTGGTCGCATTTCTTGATGCCTGCGAGGCAAACACGAAATCCGTGCAGCAGAGTCTTGAAGAATAACCGGAGTTCTGAAAAATAGGCTTAGAGAGACCTCAATTTTGCGCCACCCCTGACTTCATAGGCCACTTACCGCCAAGTACTTCTTCCGGCTTTTCTGCAACGTACGCCGCTCCAAACACTGGGCGCGCTCTTTCAATGAGCAAGTCGTCTATCAGAGGTTGGTCGTTCCCTGATTTCGCTCTTTCGAGACCAGCGAGAATAGCCTCATGGGAGATGATCAAGGCATCGAGTCGATCCAGGCAGGTCTTGAGCATGCCCTCAAGGAGGCGAGCCGTTGCTTGGGTTGGCTCCCTTGTGATTAGGGCCTCTGCGCTTCCAAACATAACCTTCGCGGAAATGATATGAATGTTCATGGGAAGCGACGGGTTGTGAAGCTGTCGCGAATATAGATGGACAATCTTCTCTAGCTGCGCTGACGACAGGTCCGATCGCAAGTGGTGGAATAAGTCGGTGAACGCAGACAGTACGTGTGCACTGGGAGCATGATGAGAAGGTGATGTTGTGAGCATATTACAGGCCTTACCGAAGAAGCTCGTTGCTGCTAAGGCCGGTACCCAGAAGGACTTTCTCATCAAATAACTTGTCTATTTGAGGAAGCAGCGCTCTGCGGTGAGGGGTGGTCATAAGATGGCGAAAGACTATCATCAATTCCTGAGCCAACCGTCAGTCACCGTATAAGAAAGATGGCGTTCGTTACCTTTCTCAATGCGATGCCATGAGTAGGACAGTCCTGGAGAATACGCAGAGATTGAACGACAAGGATTTCGCCGCTCACGTCAGAGCCAGATGTCTGTTGGCGCATGACCAGTGCCAGATATGACAGAACCTGTTACGACTGCAATCAACTACCGCGACTGGGTGACTGTTTGCACGACGCACCTTGATTTGGGCAAGCAATAACTCGGAATAGACTGACGCGTTCTTGATGGTAGGCGCCATTCCCGACCAGAAGTTTCCCATTGCTTCATAGTTCTCTCGGGCCGTCTTCTGCAGTGGGGCTTCGAACTGTAAAAACTTGAAGGCGGCGGGCAACACCACACTCGTTCGGATTGTGTCCTTGAGATGCTGGGTGTACAAGCCCAAGACTGACGCCAGCTCCGTCGCCACCTTGAAGCTCTGCACACTGGGAAGGGCCAGATTCGGGTCTCTGACCGACGCGGTCTCAATGAACCAGTTGCTCTGCAGCTGATCGACGCTGTTGAAGACATCCCTGCAGAGATCGGTGAACTGCGAGAGGCTCTCTGGGGAAATCTGTCGATTGATGCGAAATAGCTCGACAAGGTGTTTTGCTGCCAACACCGCGTTGTCCTCGTTGTCTCTGCGTATGACCTGCAGCATAAAGTCATAGACAGACTGCCGAGTGGCCTCGGATGATGGAATACGGCTCAGGATGGAGAAGAGAAGAGTCCTGAACTGATAGTCGAGGCCGTCCTTGCGATACGCGGCAAACTCGGGGTTGAGTCTGTCAATGAGGGACGGTACAATGAGATGCAGGACTCGGAGTGTCTCTGTGTCCCGTCCAGTTTCGACTTCGCGCATGGTGTCCAATCGTTCCCGTATTTCCGTGGCAACAATGAGCTTCGTTTTGATTTCTGAAGGACATCCAGCAGAGCGCAAACGAAATTTATGGCCGACGCACCTGTCGACGGATCCAGAATTCTCGCTACTCGTTGCTCGATATCTGCCCCCGTTGGGACGTGATGAACGTCCACTCCCCTTGGCGCGGCCATGGCTGCGCAAAGTGGCAGGAAGGACGCGGTCCTGAAGTGTGGCGCAGAGGAAAATGACCGAGGCGGGGAAGAATGAGCCTTGGCCCGTAGGCTGTTGGACCTTGAACCGAAATACGCACGTGACACTTTTTGACCCGGGTCTCCATGATCGACAAGGCACGCGGAGGCAATAGTAGTAATACCCAGCCTCTTGCCTTCGTCCTTCGTTCGGTCTTGGGTCTCCAATCTCGAGCTAGGCTCACTTTCTTCATTTCTCAAGCTGGCTTGATTCTCTCTCTTTGCTTCCATCGGTCTTTTCTCCTGATATGAGCAGTCCGACCTCGCCAAGCCAAATTGTTCTCGAGGTTGGAGCGCATCCCGATCAGTAAGGTTTGCTCTTGCCCACGTCAAGGAAGACTGAAGCATGTCTTCTGTTTCAGCCGTCAAATAGCAACCTTTTTTCTGGGATGGGTCTTTGTGACCTCTGTCCAATGTCTTCTCTCTTCTGGCCTTCACACGAGCATCTACCGACGTCTCCGCGGTCCATCATCATCTGCTTTCGACGCGGAGAAGGCGCCATCCGGCACGTCTAGTACGCATACCATCCGGACTATCAACCCTGCTCTTCTCTTCGCGTTCTCTTTGAGCTTTTTGTTTGCCAGCGTTGGCTACTTTGTCTCCCTGTCGTCTTTTGGCCCACAAGGAGGGACTGGTTGCGGTGCGGAAGTTTCGCGGATATTTACCGCGACGGCACTCAGATAGTCTTACAGCTTTTGCCGTAGCCGCGGGAGGACTAGCCACCCAATTCGCCCGTCTTCTTGGTCTATCCATCATCTTGGTTGCGCTTCGACAACTTGGGATCGGGCGTCGTGAAACGTTGATTTATTGTTCATGGCTTCTGGCCGGTCTCGGTGAGACTCCATCGCTTGTAGATTTGGCTGTTCATCCTGATGCATCTACCAGCCCTGGTGTTTGCGAACTTTGCCATTGGAACCGGTTCCATCAGGTCCGTACAACTGTGCATCTTGTCAGACATTTCTGACAATTGCATCAGCAAATCTGATAAATTGAATGTCTTTCTATGTGACCGCAAGCAGTCAGTCCCATAACAACTTCAACCTTGCACTGCACTGATCAACCTTCATCAGCGTCCTTGGTCTCTCATTGGCTTCATCTTTCATGTACTCCTTGATCGAAGTGTGGGCCATCGGGAGGATTCTCACACTGACTTTCGGTCAATCGCGCCATGTTCTCGTCTGGCTGGGGGATTTTCGTGTTCGCCAGGCATTGTCGCTGCTTCTCCTGGAGCTCCTGACGATGGTCCCATCCGCTCTTTTCACTGGAATCCTGGGGGAATTCATCCCCTTCAGTATCGGTGCAGTCATTGTCCTTAGTAGGTCTCGTTTTCTCGTCTGATTTGCTCACTCACCACGCATCCAGTGACATTCCAACAGCGTCACCAGGTAACAAGTCCAGCTGTTGCCCCCACACAAGGTCGTTCTGATGCGGCTGCTTTGCGGGATCTGTATCTCGCCAGGCTTGCGTCTCGATATACGCCATCCATCCGCTCCCACCGAACTCTGTCATCCCGGACACGGTCTGTCCAGCACTCCATCACGTATCCTCAACCTATAATTGGGCATCCGTATTCTGCAAAGAACCTGGATAACACTTCGGTGGTCGAAGTGGATAAGTGGGCCTCTGGCTACGGCGCGATGCGCGCAAGTCGGCGCAGCAGTCGCACTGTTGACTCGAGAAGCGTGCGCAGCATTGGTGTTGTCGAGGTTGCCAGACGCGCTCGCTATCCCTGGACGCGGCCCTCTTCATACCGCACCGAGGAAGTTCCTGCCCTACCCACCTTCGAGTCCACGGCGTCACTTGTTCGACCTCGCCTGATGATGGTCGAAGGTTCCAACAGGTTTTCTGGGGAGGATCTGAAGCCAGATACTCCGTTTACTGCCGACTTGGCTGTACCTGACCGCGCGCTGGATCCCCACTCGCACTTTTCCATGAGTTCAACAGCACCATCAATGTACCCAATATCAGACGCGTCGCTGGTGCCAACGCCATCCAAAGCTTCTTCGCGGGTGCAGTCGACTGATGCTTCTCCTCCGTTGCCGATGTCCCCGAAGACCCCCACTCCCGCCGAAAGCGTGCAGTCAAGAGCGGTCTCCGTTGCTACGATGTCCATCGCTGGGTCTAACCGTCATTCGCTCTCATCGTTGACTGAGCCGGATGTGAATGCACAGATCGTGACGATCGTGCCCCCGACCCCCACACGCCCAATACTGTTTAACCCCCTGCCGCGAAGACCAATCTCAGACAATGGACCGCGCCAATTCCGCGCAGCTGGGTACGCGAATCCTATCCCGGTTCCAAAACTGCGGCGAGACATGATGGGTGATTCGAGAGTCCCGGAGGTGCGACGAGCTGACGTACCGCATTCAGAGGCGAGCGATCACTCAGACTCTTGAGTACGACTCGTGCTCTCATGACTACAAGACTTTGTTACTTATGGACGATTATCTACGTTGCTACCCATTCGATTGTATGTTGAATCTTGATCATACTTTCCATGCCACGCCATTAGATCCGCTAAGCAACGACGTGAAAGTACCCCGATGTCTATCTTGCTGCGCATCGACTGTGGACTGCTGTGGATCCACGGCAAGGGCGGTACTTGTCATCGTCATCCTGCGGACTCAACATCGACAAACATTTAGAGCTCTCGGTCCTACTACGACCATCCACTCATGGCTTCCAGCGCTCTACTACAGCAGATTCAGGCGGGAAAGAAACTCAAGAAGGCAGAGACGAATGACCGCAGCCAGCCAGCGATAGATACTGCGAAGGGAGGTGGAGGCGGCGGAGGCGGCGGCGGAGGGAGGTCGGTCACATCGTCCGGGTCTGCGTCGTCGATGCCTGCGATGGGCGGGCCACCACAGCTGGGCGGGTTATTTGCTGGCGGCATGCCCAAACTGAAGCCCGCCGGTCAGAACAGTCTCGGTGAGCTGCATTATTGTTTGGCCTCTCCGATGGTCTGACAACAGTCATACAGCGAGACCTCCGACACTGGGCAAGCCGCCGTCGATTCCGACTCGCGAGGTACCATCGCCTGCGCCGTCTCCGGCTCCACCGTCGCGCCCGGTACCGACGCCAAAAGCGCCTGCACCGCCATCGAGAGCGCCACCACCTCCAAGGGCCCCGCCGCCACCCGTTGCGCCCCAAACGCCTACCCGTGCTGCACCACGTCTTCCACCTTCAGCGGCACCCAGCCGGTCAGTGCCTACCCCTCCTCCAGCGCCAGCACGAGCTGTACCGGCACCGCCTCCGGCACCAGCGCGAGCAGTACCGACGCCGCCGCCAGCGCCGAACCGGTCAGTGCCAACACCTCCTCCAGCCCCAAGCCGGCTTGTACCTTCGACGCCAGCGCGGTCAGTGCCGACGCCACCGCCTCCACCGAGTCTGCCATCTCGCTCGGTGCCGCCACCGCCCAGTTTGCCATCGAGAGCGGCGCCGACCTTGCCGTCCCGCACGGCGCCGGCGCTGCCTGGACGGAAGGTGCCGCCGCCAGCGTCATCTGCACCGCCTCCACCTGCGCGTCCATCTCCGGCACTTCCGGCCCGAAGCGCGTCTCCCCCAGCCAGGGCCCCACCCGCGATCCCAGCTCGGAACAGCACGATCACACCCAGTCGCAGTGTCCCTCCTCCGCCTTCGCTGCCTGGCAGAGGACCGCCGCCGCCGCCACCGGCGCGCCCCCAGAGTGTCGCTGCTCCCGCTGCCCCCGCTCCTCCGCCCGCACCGCCAGCGCGTCCGCAGAGTGCAGGGCCGACTCGGACTGTGCCGCCACCTCCAGCCAGGAAAGCACCTGCGCCATCACCTGCTGCGTCAAGTCTCGCCGCGCCTGCTCCGCCACAGCGCGTCCGTGCCCTGTCTCAGGCAGAAGCTCCTTCACCACCATCGGTCACACCAGCGAGCTCTCTGGGTGCGCCGCCCAGACCGCGTGTAGTCTCTGCCGGCAATGTGCCATCTCCTCCCAGATTGCCCGTCAATGGCACTGCTTCATCTCGAAGGAAAAGTATGTGTTTATTTCTTTCTTTCTTTGAGCAATGCTAAGCGCGTTTACAGTTCCCTCACCACCTCCCAACTCTGGGTCCCACGTATTTCCTATTACTGACTTCCCTCCGCCGCGACCGTTCCAATCAAGCATGAAGCAGTATCCGAGTGGGCGACAACGCGGCAGTGACTTTGACTTGGGTTCCCTGTAGTAGCACCACGTAGGCTAGACTGACCGTAGACTTAAAGTTACACGTATGAAACCAGTCTCGCATGCTCCTTGGATAAATCATGGTGAAATCAGCAGCTGAACGTGATGAGACACGTATCGGCGTATGGCTGAGCCTGAGTAAGCGTGCACCGACGCATCCGAAAAGGGTAATCCTCCACGTATGAATCTGCCAATTTAAAAGGCTCGATCACAACGCCTGACTTGCTTTCCATCCTCCCCTCATCATGCGCTATTCATCGCTGTTCTCCCCAGCGCTGGCTCTGGCCTTGGCGTCGTCTGCCTTTGCCTCTGACGCGCCCTCTGATGTCCTCAGTCTCACCGCGGCGGACTTTGACTCTCTTGTCAACCCGGAACCACTCATTCTCGTGGAATTCTTCGCCCCCTGGTGCGCTCTTCCCCGCTCCTGGGCTGTCTGTCTTGCTGACTGTGTGGCGCGTCTAGGTGTGGCCACTGCAAGGCCCTTGCGCCTCATTATGAAGAGGCAGCCACCGCTCTCAAGGACAAGAGCATCAAGCTTGCCAAGGTGGACTGTGTAGACCAGGCAGATCTCTGCCAGGCCAACGGTATCAGCGGATACCCGTGAGTGCCTTTGTCCTCAGCGAGTAGCACTCGGCTGACATCGTTGAAGCACAATACGCGTCTACAAGAACGGCACACCTTCTGACTACCAAGGTCCACGAAAGGCCGATGGCATTATCGCGTACATGATCAAGTAGGTTGCAATCATTCGTTCTTAACTACGTCTAACGTTCTACCAGACAATCCCTCCCCGCCGTTTCCGATGTCACCGCCGCCAACTTTGATGAATTCTCCACCGCTGACAAGGTTGTCGTGATCGCATACGTGTCCTCTTCCTCCGACCCACTCGCCACTGAATTCGCCGCCGCCGCCGAGAAGCACCGTGACGACTACCTCTTCGGCCAAGTCACTGACGAGGCTCTCATCCAGGCCAAGGGACTCACCGCTCCCACCGTTGTCGTCTACCGCTCCTTTGATGAGCCCATTGTCACCTATCCTTACCCTGTCTCAGAGACGTCTGCCAAGGACCTCGGCGACTGGGTTCAAGATCTCGCTGTCCCCGTCATCGACGAGGTCTCCGGCGAGAACTACGCCATCTATGCGCAGAGCACCAAGCCTCTTGCCTACCTCTTCTTGGACCCCACTGCCGAGGACAAGGACGCACAGATTGCTGCTATCAGGCCTATTGCCTCCACATACAAGTCCAAGATGAACTTTGTTTGGATTGACGCCATCAAGTTTGGCGACCACGCCAAGGCGTTGAACCTTAACGAGGTCAAATGGCCTAGCTTCGTCATCCAGAACGTCGAGAAGCAGCTGAAGTACCCCGTTGACCAGACCTCCGACCTCACTCCCGCGGCCGTCGAGTCTTGGGTGCAGCAATACCTTGATGGTGCCCTTACTCCTGCTCTCAAGAGTCAGCCCATTCCCGAGACCCAGGACGAGAGCGTGTTCACTCTCGTCGGCCAGCAGTTCGAGGAAGTCGTTTTCGACGACTCCAAGGATGTCTTTGTTGAGTTCTACGCCACCTGGTACGTGCGCCTCAGCCTAGATATCAATCTACCGCTTACGACTACGTTAGGTGCGGCCACTGCAAGCGTCTCAAGCCCACATGGGACAGCCTCGGTGACCACTTTGCCAACGTCAAGGACCGTGTCGTAATGTAAGCCCTTTCATTCCTCACGTCCAACCCACGCCACTGACACGTCGACATTAGTGCCAAGATGGAAGCGACCGAGAACGACCTGCCTCCTTCCCTTCCCTTCCGCATCTCCGGCTTCCCCACACTCAAGTTCAAGCCCGCGGGCTCGAAAGAGTTCCTTGACTATGAGGGCGACCGTACTCTGGAGAGCCTGGTTGCCTACGTTGAGGAGAACGCCAAGAATAGCTTGGAGGCGAAGATTGCCCAGACTGTTGAGGAGACCGTCGCTGAGGATGCCGCACAGGAGCCTGTTAACGCGACGAGTCATGATGAGCTCTAATCTTGTAGCATACCCATATCTATTTAAGAGCATCAAAATAATACAGGGCGGATAACACAGTTGTACGAGCGACGACGAGACCTGCTGTTCATAGATGGACACTGGTAGATACTTCCATTGTATATGCTTGTCTTTGAACTTGGCTTCACCCTAGGAAAGGTTCTCGTGGGACTTGACCGTGTAGCATCATGGCCGAGGAGTTTTGACTCCAACACCTTGGGACATTTGTATGCCTCAAGACGTTGGCACCATGGTTGCCGTAAATGACAGCACACCCTCGTCAAGACTGATCACTTCTGCTGATTCTGCTCTTTCCTCGAACGATAGAAGTCGGCAAAGTTGAGCCTCACGGCCAGGAAGCGACAGTCAAGATCTGGATGAGCTTGGAGCTGCTGCACCAGTGTCTGCGCCTTCTCCGAAAATGCAGCGCCATAGTCCTTTACGGGATGGAGAAGAGCCGGTAGTGCATCTCCCAAGGTTGGTTGGTTTTCACGGCCAGTGTAGACACCCTGCAGCTTCATGAGCCTCGCACGGCATGCAAACATGACGGACTTACGCGCTCCGTGTCCAGTTCCCGATCGCGTCTCACTGACTCCGAAAGACAGTAGTTATAGAAGTTGTCCTGAGATACACAATCAAAATGGCTCGAGACCTAACGGGAACCACCTACAGATGCTTCCCGAAACTGAAGGATCGTCGCGAAAAGATCCCGGACTTGGATAAGAAGGTTTTCCTACCAAGGCCTGTCAGTCAAGGTCACAACATTACGTCCGTGTGTCTCACTTCTCGGCCAGCTTTGGGGCTCAACAGTAGCACCTTCTTCACCATGCGATCTAGGTAGCTCTTGTGTGCCTCGATTAACGAATCCAGATCGCCCTCCTTCTTGTGAAGGAACTCCATGAGCGCCTTCCACGAACACTCTATCACTTCAAGGTAACAGTACGCTTGCATCTGGCGTATGAAGTGAATCATCTCCGCATTGACGATACGAATCTGGTGCCACTGGTATTCGAGCTCTAATTGTTACAGTTGAGCACAGATGCCAAGTCTCACAAGAGAACTTGGCCTCACCAGGAACCCGCAGGAACGTCCGCGAGTCGCCAGCAACACGCATCCAGCCCTGTGTCAAAGCCGATTCTATGCGCTTCATTTGCCAGAGGTGGTTGAACAACTTGAGGTACTTGATCATGCTCCCAGGATCGATGACCGTGTCGATGGGTGCATCGACCTTGTATTCCAGCGTGAACGCATCCCATCCAATCTCTCCGTGGGTGTATTCTAGCATGCGAGAGTCCAATCGGCGGAGCACATCCGGGGGGTCATTCTGCGCATTGGATGAACGGATGGCGGTCTCAAGGGTCGCCGTAAGGTTGTGTCGGAACAGCGTATTGGCTGGACGTGCTAGACTTGGACTGCAGAACGATGACGACGATAAGAAGGCGAAGGCGCCGGTCTAGAGAAAACGCACCCAAGAGATTCCATGAGCTGGTCGGCGAAGTCGCCATGTCCGAGCAGGAGATAATGCTTGAGTGCACGCAGGTGATCCAACAGTTTGAACTTGTCAATGAACACCTCAAACAACCGATGGCTCGCGACTTGGTATGCCGCGTCAATCGACCGCTCCAACCCATTGATGTCGCTATACTGCAAAGCTGGTCATGATAATGAGACTTCTACTAACTGAGTTTTGAGGATGAATGAACTTACTACCGCCTGTGTCACTCATCTTCTCTCTCGTCGCAACCCAGTCGCTATCATGACAGCTGTATCGAATGAAGTTCAAACTTTTCCCCGTGGATAGTATCTACGTTCCGTCGAGTTTACATGACCCGCAAAGGATAGCATCACGCACCTTCCGACCGAAAGCCTCTCCAACAAACATAGGCAACATGTTATCCTGGAATTGATACTTCGACTGCCATAGCCGCAGACCATTTTGACTTCGTCCCGTGTTATCCTCATTGTCGACTTGGAATCCACCAAAGCCTTCATCGCCAGACGGCTGTCCAGTCAGCGAGGATGGGTGCATGTACTGCAGATGCGCGAGGGCTGAATTTGCCGCGACGAAGAATTCATTGAAGGGGTCGTAGAGTTCCCCGGAGAAGAGCCATTTGTGCAGAGTCGCGAAGAACGGCTTGGACACCTCTTCCAGCAGCTGATCCGTGAACTTGCGGACGAAGGGATCCCCGTTGTCGGTGTAGCTGTGTATCAGATTGACTAGGGCCCCACCATGAGCGTCCCGAGCGCCCTCCACACACACGCTCATCATGCGCATCCTGAGCCGCCAATCATTTATCCAAACGTCCAATCGCCGCAGCGTCAGGCCTGTTTCCTCCTGCCGAAGATTGGGCCTGTCATCCTTTATTGGAGCTGGCATTTGCGATTCCAGCACAGCGATGAGACGGTAGTATTCTGTCAGTTGGGCTTGTAGATGATGGCACAAACTCTGCTCTATCATCCCGACAGCCGTCGCGCCTTCTCGTTCCCGCACAAAGCTCTCAACACGCGTGTAAAGGTAGCCGACTTCAGATAGTCGGTGGATGAGCGTCTTGACTGGCTCAGAGATGGTATATCGCGAGTCTTCGACAAAGTTGAATCGGTAGTCTGCGTCATCGTCTTGTAGTGAAAAGCGAACGTATTTGCCGGATATGCCTTGTAGAAGGTAGAGTGTGTCACGGAGGAGGAGGTGTTCGGGTATATGTGGTCGTCCTATCTTTTGGCGGTACTCCTTCAGAAGCTCGGCTTTAGTTGTGCCTCTTTGTTGACGCGTTTCGAATGGTGGATCAACAGGACTTGGTGTTGTTGTCTTTCGTTGGGGTGGTGGTGGTACTATGGAGGGTAAGAGGGAGGGTATAGCCGATGGTTGCGAGGCGGATGAAGAAGAGGACGCGAGAGCGTGTAGAAAGCGTACGACTTCGGTTTTCCTTGCCAGAACAGGCTGTGAGGGTTTCAAGGGTTGGTCTCTGGGAACTGGAAACAACGTACCTGATCTAGCAGGCGAGAGAGGAGGTTTGTGAATTTGGCATGGGCATTGCTGCTTGAAGACGACGAATGCAGCACTGCTGGACGTTGGAAGACCGCGAAAGCTCTCAAATAGCGACGTACGCTGCCGCTTGACGTGATCGGTGAGTTGGCCAAGGCTTAGATCGCTTTGAGGGATGTGGCTGCATGAAGTTGAGCATTTGGCTGTGGCCCAGCATTCAGTGTGAGCACCTGTTGAGAATATCCTGGCAGTGCAGCAGAAGTTCGTCTTTGATGTCATGGTTGCTTCTTGCAGGCTCGACGAGGCTGATGATGAGCGATTCGAGGGAGGAAGGTAGGGAGGACATGGTGGAACGCGTCCAAGTCGCGCGGAGCCGATCAATCTTCCTCGCAAGGGTTACGTCGGGCCGACATCCCGCTCAACGTACAAGGACAAGGCGCGAACGGATGTTTATCTTTGCATTGGAGCTCTGTGAACTCAAGCCAAGCGGTCCACCAAGGCTGACCACAGTAGAGTGAAATTCCAGATATCGCAGTTGCTTGTGACACCTCAAAATAATAGGACCCCCGGCAATGGGGTTTGATCTCCGAGCACGAAACAGCCAAATTTGGGAAAATTTGAGATCAATGTCCGATGGAAACAGCCAAATTCCGACCTCCACAAGGACCAAACTATGGTGCCGGGACAGCCAAATTTGACTCAAAGTAGCAAAATTGACCCCCGCCGGATCCGTCGGGATCCCGACCCTACCATATATGGTAGGCGCCCGCGTAGCGGGCGCAAATTTTTGATGAAAAATGGCCCGAACGCGGCTGAACTCCGAATCAAACAGCCAAAAACGGCAATTTTTGAGAAATCGCAGACAGCCAAAAAGGCCCTTCCTTGACTTCGGACATCGAACCCTATTGCCGGGGGTCCTAAAATAATGTACAATCAACCAGTACAGTGTGTATTCAATTTGCGATGTGGGTTGATAATACACAGACCACGGAAAAGAAAAAAAAAGGAATAATGACAACAATTTGACAAATAAATCAGAGCTTGATCTCCTTGAGACCATCCTTCCAGAAGATAAAGTACGCTGTTGGACGATGGTAAGTGAGAGGCAGAGGTTGCTGAGAAAATTGACTTACGAGTGACACCATCCTCCTGGAAATGAAGACATGATGAGCGTGAAATACGCGACTAGTTGCGAAGGATGCTTACACGGTAGTTGAGGAGGGCAACCATGCCATCGGGGTTCATGTTTTCGCCGGTGTACTGATCCATTCATCAGTTCGGATCCAGTGAGAAAGTTAAGGTGATACTCACGAATTCGAAGTCCTTGAAGTTGGCAACGATCTTCTTGGCAAAGGCCTGAGCGCCCTTTTCAAAAGCCTCAACACGGTCAGCGGGCAGCTGGGCCTTGACAGCCTTCATGTAGCCCTGGAGACACAACATTAGCCATGGATATTGGATAAACTAGTGCAGCACTGGGCACCTTGAGGTAGGTAAGATATGACTTCTTGTCAAAGCTGGTCGACTGGAGACGGAAGGAGTATGCGACGTTGTTGACCTGGGTGGCACCGTCCTCGAGGGCTTCCTCAGCATCCTCAGCAGAAGGGTTGGCACCTATAGCACAGCAGTCAAGGGGAAGTCGAGTCCATGAACGGTATAGACGTACCAATGTCGATGTCAGCGCCGGGTTTTACGGTGATCATCGAGCAGTCCACCTCGTAGGCGATGTCGTCGACGAGTTTTCTATGCCACGATTAGCCGAATGCAAATATTAAGATACGATGAAAAGCGCACAAGGGGAAGGCATCAGAGAACATCTCGTCGCCGGTAATGACATCGGAGTACAACAGCATTTTGAGGGATAATAAAGAAAATGTACAAGTCGACGACGATGGCAGAAGGAGAGATGCAGAGAATGCTTCGCTGGATCATTTATCGATGATCAGCCACGTGCTTCTGCTTAAAATTTTGACATCACCTCGTGGCGACTTCCGCGCTTGGGCATGGACTACCAGCCCGTCGTCGTAAAGGCGCACCCCCGCCCGTCGGCCGCCAAACACAGCCCTGAATCCCGCTACTGGCGCCAGTTCCGCTACCCCGTCTTCGTCAAGGAATATGCGCCAATCACCTCTGTCCACTTCTCCCCGTCAAAACCGCACCGATACGCGGTCACTGCTGCTACCCGTGTGCAGATATATGCGCCACGCACGCAAAAGGTCACCAAAACAATAGCCCGCTTCAAGGACGTTGCGCGTAGCGGCACAATCAGGGCAGACGGCAAGCTCGTCGTCGCCGGAGATGACACCGGCCTCGTCCAGGTCTTCGACATCAACTCGCGTGCCATCTTGCGTACCCTCGACTCCCACAAACAGCCCGTCTATGTCACCAAATTCTCCGCCCTGACACCCACCCAAATCCTCTCCTGTTCCGACGACACTACTGCTAAACTCTGGGATGTTCCTTCTCAAGCTAGTATATCCACATTCACTTCTCACACCGACTACGTTCGGACCGGACAGGTGTCCACCTCAAACCCCAACGTCATTCTCACAGGCTCTTACGACGGCACCGTCCGCATGTTTGACGCTCGTTCCGGGGAATGTGAAATGGTGATGGGCCAGGGTTCCGGAGAGAAGACAGCGGTCGAGCAAGTGCTTATGTTTCCTTCCGGGACGGTCGCCGTATCCTCTAGCGGTCCTATCATCCGCGTCTGGGACATAGTTGCCGGAGGTCGCTGCACAAGAGCGCTGTCAAATCACCAGAAGACCATAACATCACTTGCCTTCAACGCGTCCGCAAGTCGTCTCCTGACAGGCGGACTTGACCAAATGGTCAAAGTGTACGATGTCAGCTCTTACAAAGTTGTTCATACCATGCGCTATCCTGCTCCCATCCTCTGCCTTGCGGTATCAGTAAGTCCAATGCGTTTTCTCCTAAGGTACTAGCGGCTCACATTTGCTTCAGCCAGATGAAAGCCATATTGCAGCTGGCATGACGGACGGCACACTTTCCGTCCGCCGAAGACACCAGAAAGCCTCCGAGCTATCTTCAGATCCCTTCTCCCAGGCGAACATGCAGTCCGGCGCGTTCAACTCCTTCCTTGGCATATCAACTTCAGATATCGGACAAGGAAAGGTCAAATCAAAAGTCAAATCCAAGCCGCTTGGCGAGATCAACGAACTTCGCGTGGAGAGCAAACGGTCAAAACGTCTAAGAGAGTACGATCGACTGCTTAAGAGCTTCAAGTATTCAGCTGCGTTGGATTCCGTGTTGCGACAGGTACGTTTGAAGCTTGACACACGTTTTGACGACGATTGTCTAATGTGTCATCTACTGCAGAAAGTACCACCAACAACGACGTTTGCGCTCATACAAGAACTCATACACCGTGACGGACTGCGGATAGCCCTCGCAGGACGCGACGACGTCCTCCTCGAGCCCGTCCTCCGCCTCCTCGTCAAGCATGTCACTGACCCGCGCTTTGGCGAGATGGTGTGTGATGTGGCGGGGATTGTCATCGAGATGTACTCGTCCATCCTCGGGCAATCACCTCTCATCGATACGCTCTTCCTCCGCCTCAGGAAGAAAGTCCTGGCGGAACTCAAGTTCCAGAGAGAATTACTGAAAACCAAGGGCGCGTTGGATATGGTGTTTTCTTTGACGTCGCAGGGTCCACGGTAGCCACATGCGAGGCAGAACGCTGCTCTACAGGGGACAATGAGCACTCCGAGGTGCGAGGATGGTGAATGTAGGGCTATCTAGGCTCTTGAGGCTTGCACAGGAAAAGGCGCGCCGTTCCGCCTTCGTGCATGCTTGGGGTACTTGGCTATGCCGAGTGAGTCTTGGTTCCAGTGACACGACGTTCGTGCACACAATATGTTATATATGGCATCTGTACAACTAATCATATCGACGTTGCTGGTGGAGGGTCACTGAGAGCACCGATAAGTCCCTCCAATATCACCTTCCGCGACAGACCTTGGTCTGGATTATCAGTACCATCTGCGTCGTCATCCACGTTATCGTGATAGACCTGCAGAGTCTTTATTATATCCTGCAACGCCTGATTCCGGCGGTTCATCATCTGCAGGGCGTGTGTCCTAGCCTGTTCCATAACGAGGTGTAAAAAAAGCTGGATGGGAAAGGCAAGATGGCACTTACGCCGTCGTCCTCCATGATCACCCAACCAAGGATGTAGTCAACAGTCTGGAGAGTATAGAGTCCACCGCTTAGCCTGCGCAGGTACCAAGCGTCTTCTTCCCCCGAGAGGTCCTCGCCTTCGTCCATCAATGCCTGCTATAAGATCAGTCAACGGTACTGAGTGGGAAACATTGACGAAACCTTCTTGTCTTCTTCAATCTCGGACTCCGTCTCCTGCAGACGTGTCTTCGCAGCGTCTCGTATCTCGAGAAGCTTGTCAACCTTCTCGTAGTTATTCTCAACAAACTTCATCATCAACCGTGTCCGTTCGGGCGTATCCGAGCCAATGCTGGAGAACAGAGACGCGAGAATGCTGAGGGAATGTGACGTGTCCTCGGATGCTGCAATCTCGCCAGTCTTTTGCTTCTTGTGGCCCTATAGTCGATATGAGAGGAAGTCACGCGGATGAGTGACCACGAAATAAGCTCACCTTGCCCATGAAGACAGAGAACAGCGTTTTGAGTCCCAGCGCCTCAATGAATGCCTCGCAGGCAGCTGTCCCATAAGGACCAGACATGGCGTAGTCCAGCGTCTTGATTGCACGCGACCGTGATTGTAGTTTCTCCCTGCGTCGAATTAGTACATGAAGAGCGTGGGCTATGTAGGACGTACTTCATCATGAGGACCATGAGATCAGCACCCTCCGCTTTGAGGAAGAAGTTCTTTATCTTGCGTTCGTTCAGAGCCGAGCAGAGGGCGTCGAATGTGTTCTCCATGAACTCGACTTCGTCTGCGTCAACCGGATCGCGCTTGCGGAACGTCTACAAGGCCCGTCAGCTCAGTTTAGCGATTGAAAGAGGAACAGCATACCGACAAAACCTTGAGCACGCACTCCACACCATCATCGTCACCAAATTTGAGACGATTCGCCTGGTTGTCCTGCAGTAATATAGAGATGAGCTCAGCAGCATACCCTCTGTTATCATCGTGCTCTCGGGCTTGTATACGATTCAGCAACCATAACATGATCTTGGTCTTAGCAACAAGTTCTGTTGATAAGGAAGGATTGAAGCCGAGAATGTTTTCGAATATACCTGGAGCGGTATCAGCAACCTGCGAATGAAGACTTGTATACATACCGAGGATGTGGAAGATTCCTTGTCGATCAGATTCCTCTTTCTCGTTGAACCTTTTGAGGTTCTCAACGAGCAGTTCCAGAATTGAGTTTTCAAGCTAACGGATACATTGGTAAACACTTGGATTGATACAGATAACATGCTCACCAGAGCTTCGATGAGAGTCTTCAACGCTTCTGCGGTATCTTCGTCGTCCTCATCAGCTTCGTTGCCAACATCTTCGTCAGTCAGTTCATGCACCACCTCCACAACGTCTATGGCAATGTCCGCGTTCTCGTGACTGAGAAGACCGACGAGTTGCGCTACCGTGCCAGACTTCACAAGTTCAGCGTATGCCAAGACGGGAGCCTGGGCAAGTGGTAAGAGTGACTTCAGCGCGCTGTCCAGATCTGCTTCCGAGTCAATGAATCTAGTAAGCAAGAGTCAGACTTGACTAGAAGTATCAGGCAACATTGTCGAACTTTGTTGGGTCATCTGGGTATTTCGACCGCTGGTCTTGATTTTTGTTGGCCGCTCGTTCGAATCGTAACAAGGTGCGTCGAATGGCAGTGATGGACAGCTCTCCGGGCTAGGCGCAGGATCAACAACACGTTCGCCCGCACTGTATGTGGCGCTCACATCATCCTGAATGCCTTCCTCCCCTTCAGCATTCTCAAATATAGTCAGAATTTCCTTCTGCTCCGAGGTCAACCCACTTCCGTAGAAGCGACCGTCCTGGTCCTCCTCCGTGAAGTAGTCTGCATCTCCTCCCGGTGCAAAGTTGTCGGCGCCATTCTCCATGTCGACATCCTCATCAACATCTTCAACAGTGACCGCCCGCGATTTGCCCTTGCTCGATGTGGATATTGGCTCTGGGACTGGTCCCGACGGTGTGTCCATCCGCATTTTCTTCAGCATGTCCGGAGTCGGATTGTCTGGAAGCTTTCGCTTGCCAGCGCCTGGGGGTAGTTTTGGCACCTTGAAATAAGTAAGCAGTCAGCCGAACAGTGCTTTGTGGCGCACCTTGAATAATTTATCGATATCCATGTTGCGCGACCAAGAAATAGAGCAAGTCGACGCGATGAGATGAAGGCAAGACGCGTAGCGTCACCGTGGGAGAGTGCTTGTGCTTTTGATCCCTTACCACCACCACAAATGAGTCGCAACAATAATGTTCGAGGGCCCACCTCGGCCTTGACTGAATTTCTGAGGGTATTTCGGCAATCAATTCATTACCGCACTCTTCCTCATTGTCGCGCCAAAGGAAAGCGGCATTTCCGCCACTTCGGTCGCCAATAGACGAGCAACAGTCCCGGTGCCGCCTCCAGAGCCAGTGCAAGAACTAGAAAACCCCGAGGCGCCTGAAGAGCAAGATGAAGATCAGGCTGAACCATCTCCAAGACGTGCCAGACGAGGACGAGATCGGACTTCGGGATACAATTCTGACGAGCTAGATGACCCTCCTACGCCTGCCAAAAAGCAAAAGACAACCAAGGCTGCTGAGACCAAGAAGGCTGCAGCTGCCAAAGGGAAAGGGAAAGGAAAGAAGGGAAAGAAAAATGACGACGACGACGATGAGGAGGACGCGTACACTGCGCTCTCAAAGTCTCTCTGGTCCAATCAAGGCGCGTCTTCGTCAAAGCCGCCCAATGGCAGTTTCGACAACTGTGCTAAGTGCGGGGAGCGGTACACTGTAGTATGTTTCTGCTACTTCATCCCTTTATACCTCCTCTCATGTCACGCCGCAGACTAAGTATACTGTTCCCGCAGTCCCAGGACCCGGATATCTTTGCCATCCCTGCGCTAAAGCAGGCAATGTAGATCCTTTCAAAAAACCTGCTGCCCCGAAAAGACGCAAGACAGCCACCGACCGGAGAACCG
The DNA here is from genome assembly GCA_019915105.1 of Strobilurus luchuensis. NCBI lineage: Eukaryota > Fungi > Basidiomycota > Agaricomycetes > Agaricales > Physalacriaceae > Strobilurus > Strobilurus luchuensis. The sequence goes on along the minus strand of JAHLMJ010000007.1, from coordinate 422,339 downwards.
TAACGCATTTCGAAGAGAGACTCTTCCCTTCATTGGCTTCCTTGTGCATTGAGGTTGACTGTGGACATTACTATATTCCACACGTATACTGACTCAACGTTCGTCAAGGTTGTATCGCGTCATTTGAGCGACATCGAGGCCTTTGGAGACATCGGGACTTTGAACATGCAAGCCATCTCCAAAGCCATTTCCAAGAATCGAAGCTTGTTCGTAAATCTCCCGCCTGAGTTGCTGTCACATTTTAACGCACTCTTAGATCGTCGGAAAACGCACACTTGCTCTACGGTGCAGAGAACACAACTTTGAGTTTGTATGACGCTACGAGTGAGTATCATCGTGGTATTGACTACCGCCAGAGGTTGCTGACAATACACACAGAGCTCAACGTCAACGCTCTTACTACGTTAGCTCATCTCAACCCCAATCTAACGACGCTCCGTCTAGACTTTTGTGGTCTACTCACTGACGCAGTCATGTCTGCATGGGCAAAATCTTTGCCCAACCTCGTCTCCCTCCAGCTTCTTGGACCTTTCCTCGTGAGACCTGCGGGTTGGATGGAGTTCTTCAACTCTCATCCCCAGCTCGAGTGCTTCTACATTACCCAGAGCGCTCGCTTCGACCTCGAATGTCTGAATAGCTTGATCGAGACTTCCGGCAAGACTCTCCACAAGCTCGGGCTCAAGGAAGTGGGCCAGATCTCTGACGAGTTCCTCCATTCTATCGAGCGCCTCGCCGGTGGCCTCACCTTTCTCGACATATCAGACCCCAGCGAGTCGTGCAGCGACGAGGCCTTGATCAATTTGCTCGCCAAGATCGGCTCAGCGTTGACCCATCTCAACATTTCGGGCCATCACACAGTCTCTGACAATGTCCTTATCCGCGGCGTGCAGCCAAACGTACAGAAGCTGACGTCTCTGGCAGTAAGTCGCCTTGGGGAGCTCACGAACGACGGGGTGGCCAGTTTCTTCTCAGGATGGACCAACAATCCCCCTCTGACTTCCCTTGACATTTCTCGCATCCCGAGCCTCAATAATGAGGCTCTTCTGGCCCTCCTTGAGCACTCGGGCAAGGCGCTACAAGAGCTGAACTTGAATGGCTGGAAAAGTGTGGAGAATGAGGCTTTGGGACAGATTGGTGTTCAAGCGCCTGAATTGCGGGTCGTCGATTTCGGCTTCTGTCGCAATGTGGACGACTTCACTCTCAAAGGACTCATCGAGAAGAACAACGGTGTCATCAAGGAAATCAAGGTCTGGGGATGCAACCGAGTAGCAGGTAAATGGTCGCTCAGTGGAAATAAGCACGAAAATCTCCGCATTTATGGCATAGAATCGTTCAATTGAGACCTTGTCAGTACTTACCTTCATATACATATACTGTAGGACTCGGCGCTGTAAAGGGTGTGGTGCAGTAACCGTGGCTCAGATCAATGAAGCATACTGACTTGATAGACAACGAACAAACACTCAGTGCGGGATATACGATGAAAAGGTGAGCAATAGCGCCAGGTCCAATTAAGCATACATACACTGCACCCCTTCCACGTCTAGTAAGGTTTGTGCCTATTCTTCTTCAAGTTTCTCTCGAGCTGCTGGGCTTTGCGATGACCGATCTCGACGGGTCGGATGGCAGTATCATCGGCTTTCTTCAGTTTGATGGGTCTGTTGCCAACATATTTACCTACAAGGGGAATAAGAAAAGCACAAAATGGTTATCGAAGAAACTTGACGAACCGTCCATTTCCTTCCAAGCCTTCAAGAAATCCTCGGGATCAGAAAAAGCAACAAAGCCAAACTTTGCCTGGCAACAAAGAGTAAGAATGAAGGACTGTAAGACAAAGAAACACAACGGTTACCTTTTGACTCAGCCTGTCTCGGATGACCCGAGCCTTGGTGAACGATGTGTACTTGTTGAAAGCGTTCGCAAGAACGTCGTCAGAAACATCATTGCTTAGATCACCGACGAATAACCTGAACCAGGCTAGGGGAATGTCAGTGGATACCTCATTCGATGATTGAGGCGGGCGTACATGGATTCCACTCTAGCAGCGTTTGATCCTCCCATACCTTTCCAGCGCCTTTACGAAGGACAGTGGTGCGCTTGCCACCCTTGGCGACCTTTCCTCCTGCACCACCGCGCTTGTCAATCATGGCGCCGGGGACATAGACACTCTGCTGTGCGAGAATGCCGACATCGTACTCGTAAGCGTTCGCAGGCACTGGGGCGCTGTGCGACGACGAGCCAGGGATAGGGTATGCGGGGCCTTGGTACGGCTGGTGGTAAGGATTGTCGTAGGCCGAAGCCTGTTGGCTGTAATTATTGTAATTTGCGCTATAAGGGTTGTTGGCCATGGTGGCAAGCAGGTGGCAAGAGACAAGGCAGTACGTGCTGACAAAGCGCCATCACCCTTGAGAGTTGCCGGAATTGCCGAGGCGCATTTCGGTTGGTCGAGTTTTTCAGTCTCTCGATGACTTCAAGAATGTATGGAGTGCGTGCCGCGAGTGGCAATTTGCTAGAAGAAGTACAAAGACGACTACAAGATTGCGAGAGACTGCGATTACAGTAGAACCCTCGAGGAGCTAGGCAAGGAACCAGTCAGTCTTCTCTCTGAGCGCAGAAATCAGTGAAGGGATCAGTGAGAAGTGTAACACAAAAATGAACGGCTCTTTCTGCAGCTCATCGACCTAAGCATGAACACATGCGTCACGGAGAATATCTGACACTGCTCTTTGCGCCCAGGCCAGCTCATCTTTAGGCACCAGGCATCGTAATCCACTACCTTGAGCGCTTTGAGCTCTGAGTACGAGAGGCTTGGAAGAGACCATGACATAGAAGCATAGAGTAGCATGCGCATAGATTCATGAATCGTACAGCGTAATGATGGCAAAGCAGGTGTATGGCTACTCTAATCTTCCTCCTCCTCCTCGTTCGAACTGGAAAGAAGGTAAGGAAAAAGGAGGAACAACCGAAGAGCGATACGCACGAGATGTTGTAGAAGCGGAGCTGGTAAACATCCTTGGCGGAGGCAACGACACGGATCCAGTCCCGGAGCGCGTTCTTCTTCAAGAACTTTTTGGTGAGGTATTTCAGGTAGCGCTTGGAGAAGGGCACGTTCGAGGTGACCGTGATCTTAGAGTTGCCTACAACTTCTCTGTTAGTCTCATCCTTCGCAAAAAGAACAAGGAAAAAACGCACCATCACGGACAATCTTGACGTTGTCTCCGAGCTGCCCGGTCTTGCCCTCGACCTTGATGCGGTCGTTCAAGAATTTCTCAAAGTCGGCACCATCGAAGACACCATCGCCAGCGGGCTTCGAGTAGTCGATGACGAACTTGTGCTTGGAGGCGACCTTGGATGCAGCGACTTTGGGCTAGAGAGGAGGGAGAGCGTAAGCCTACTGAGATGGGAACTCAGCAAAGCGGAAGCTAACCATGGTGAGGGATGGGCTGCGGGACGGCGTGGGGTCTTGAGGGTGGCGGTCTGAGCTGATGAAAAAATCCGATCGAGTAAAGTTCGGACACTGGCCGGCAAGTCGGACTTAGCCGCTCGGCATGAAAGCCGAGAGCGAACCTTATTTATGCTCGCTGCTGGCAGGCAACAATCTGATATTCTGTCCATGTACATCAACTAATATACCTTCGTGCTCGACAATTCTTCTGCCTCCTTTAGTGGCTTCGGCCATTTCGCTGGCGGGCTGTCCCAGATTCCAAATTCCTTCTTCATCTCTTCGACGTTCTGCTCCCAGCGCTCCTCCCAATAGACAGTAATCATACTCCGCGCACTTCCGCCACACTTCAACGCCCAAGGAACATACTGCGAGAACAGACGCTCCCGTTTGACCTTGTTCAAGCGAATGGGGGCGAACAAGGCCGAGAATCCAGCCATTGGCAGTCCAAGATTGGCAAACTCGAAGTACTTGATGGCCAATTCGGATTCGACATTTACGGGCATGTTGCAGATACAGTGGTAGAAGTCGTGACATTCACGATACCGCTGCATCACATATGCGAGTTCGGGGTCGTCGATGTAATGTACCTGTACGAACCTTGAGTGCAGTGTACCTTCATACGAGGGAGGAGCTCACAGGAGCTCTAGTGTCAGGCGTCACGCCACACCGCTCGAGCCATGTAACATACTGGCGTCCGAAAGTCCCAAGAGGAAGCTGCGCCAGTTTGTTCATATCGACAGTCCTAGTATTGATGCGCGGTCTCTCTTTGAGGATCTTTCGACCCTCGGAGCTCTCTAGCATCGTATCACGGAGACGGCGAAGGGATGGTCCAGCAGATGTCTCTCCCACAGCAGCAACCATGTCTGAAAGCAGAAATTGAAGGGGGCAAAACCCAAGTCCGTCTGAAATGCTTACCGCCACGGTAGGGATCAGCCAGTGCCATGAGGCCCGAGCCAACGAACAGAAAGGCGTTCTCAAACCAGTTGAGGTGGATGTGGCCAGGATAGTTCGGGCCAGTTGTTACATGTCTTCTGCTATATTGTATTGGAAGTTGCACCGCAGGGAGCAGGCGCGGTCCAGCAACGCGGGCAGACAGCCGGCAGAGGGAGGCCATGGTCGCAAAGTGGTGAGAGGCGCGCGCTCACGTGTCAATGGCTACGCGGGCTCTGCCCGATCAGGCAACTGCCACCCTTTCTGCTCTGCTTCGACGATGGTCTATGCACGGGCCACACACAGACCGAAATGGAAGTTGCACCCTGGTGCATTGTGCGTCCCTGTGGACAGCGCTCAGTCGCATTGTTCGATGATCCTGGTGGCTCGCTCGTTAGCGTATATGGACAACAATGGCGCCTCGTGGTCGCGGTCGGCGCGAGGGTATAAGAGGCGCACTGGCAATCTGCCCATTCCCCAGTATCGGTGTCTCACACCAACCAAGATCACCCTCTCAAGATCCCTTATCGCCTAATAATCTTTCTGCACTGCTGCATAATGGTCTCCCTCGCCGCCGCCGTCGCCTCCATCATGAACGACATGGAAATGACCCCCCTCCAGTCCCCGATACAAACTCAAGCGGAGCGCAAGAAGCGCTACGCCACCTATTTCCCCGAAAAGCTGGCCGAAGCGCTCGCTTCCTGCCCCGAGGACGACGAGAGCACCTGGGAGTTCCGGCCTACCTGGTACCCTTCCTCTCGTCCTCCCAGCCCGGGTCCTTTCTCCAATGACGGGATGTCACCCGCTCAGCAGATCGCTCTCAAGTACCGGGAGGGCTTGGATCTGACCATCATCGTCAACGCCGATGGGTCATCGTCGTCCAGGAACAGCACCAGCTCCGCTGCCCGAACTCTAGTTGATGTCGACGAGGGCAAGGCTAAGGATGAGGCCGACTCCTCGAGCATTTGGGAGGACGCTGCGTCTCGCTTCGCAGTTGATTCGGACATGTCCAGTATTGGAGATGTCTGCATAGACGATGTTCCTACTCTTCGCCACAGCAAGTCTTGCGCCGAGGCTTTGAATGAGCTGGTACGAATTCTCTCTCTTCCGGATTGGCACTGTTGGCTGACACGCAATGCAGTACGATGAAGCTCTCGAGGAGATGGAGAAATGCGGCGCCACCCCCGACGACGTCCTCGTGTGTCCCCGTGCTGGTTGCCGGGACACTGTCAGGAACGTCCACGCCCTCAAGATGCATCTGGCAATTCACAACATTGCGGACCGAGTCGACGGACTGTACGCGCAATCCCCTTCTGTATCGGCGGACCTCGATACTGAATTTGACGAAGACCATTTGGATGCGCTCACTGTGAGCAGCGGCTCGAAAACCGACAGGCTCTAGCCATGCACTCGTGCTCTGGCAGCACCATGTCCCCGCCATCAAGCCCCATTATTGGTCAGTCTGCGGATGTCGCGCAAGTAATACCAGAGCTGACTCGTTTGCCCACAGAGAACTTCAAGCAAGTCCTCTCTGTAGTGACGGCCTTTACCCTTTAACGTCCTCTCCTTATGACCGAATCTCCTTAGCTATTGTACTAGACTCTAATCATGCGCCACTGTATCGCTAGTCCTTCATTTATCAATTTCAGCTTGTGTCTGGCTACTCTAGGGCTGTGCGCAATATCTTACGGTGCTCCTCACAGGGCTCGGAGACTTGAATTCGAAAGAGTCTGCCAAAGGGCTCACGGAACGAGGCCCAGGACGTCCAAGTGAAGACAAGACTGTTTTGCAAGCATCTACATGGCATTGCATGGGCGTACCACCACTATGTCAACAAGTCCGTGCCAGGCTGCACTGCAGCCTGGCCAGTGTAGAGGATCTTACCCCGGGCCCGGCACACGATCCGCACATCCGATCCCAGCGAGGCGAATTTTCATTCTCGATCCCTCCTCTCAAGTCCTCCCCTCAAGGTAATGCTGTCCGTTTTCACATCCAGCGACAGTCAGGACGTGCTCGCGCCGACTCCCGCTTTCCGCAGACGCGCGGATCGACTGAATCGCTGGATGTGCTACTTTGCGTCTGGATGTCGATCTGACTTGCGCTCCCACAGATGCCATTCGTCAAGAAGGTCAAATCCGACGCCTACTTCTCGCGGTTCCAGGTTAAGAACCGCAGGAGGAGAGAAGGAAAAACCGACTGTGAGTGCGCTGTGCTGCCTGACCGGCGCGCTTGCTAAATCTCCGCAGACTATGCCCGCAAGCGGTTGGTGACCCAGGCCAAAAACAAATAGTGCGCCACGGCATCCCCTTTCCTTCGCCGTATATTCATCGTATTCTGCTCGCAGCAACGCCCCCAAATACCGTCTTGTGGTCCGCTTCACCAACAAGGAGGTCATCGTGCAGGTCGTGTATGCCCGCCTCCAGGGCGACTTTGTCTTGACTGCCGCACGGTCAAAAGAGCTGCCACGGTATGGCATCAACCACGGTCTGACCAACTGGTCTGCCGGTGCGTCCTTTCCTTTTCCATGGCCTGAGATCGGTTATTCAATTGTCGGAACTAGCATACGCAACTGGCCTGCTATGTGCCCGCCGGGCCCTGACAAAACTCGGTCTCGCTGACAAGTACGAGGGTGTTGCGGAGCCCGATGGTACTCTCGTCCTGACCGAGACTCTGGATGAGGAGGATGCCCCACGGCCGTTCAAGTGTTTCCTTGATGTCGGTCTCAAGCGGACATCAACCGGTTCGCGTCTGTTCGGTGCGATGAAGGGTGCTTCCGACGGTGGTCTTTTCATTCCCCACTCCGACAAGCGATTCCCCGGCTACGACCCGGAGAGCAAAGAGCTGGACGCTGAGGTGCTCAAGAAGTACATCTACGGTGGTCACGTCGCCGAGTACATGGAGAGTCTGGAGGAGGAAGATGACGAGCGGTACGTCCTGCCTGCTGAAAATTGTGTATCTCACTCATATCGGCTCTAGCTTCAAGAAGCAGTTCGCCACCTACCTCGCTGACGGTGTTGGATCTGAGGACATCGAGGAGATCTTCACCAACGCCTTCGCCGCCATCCGTGAGGACCCCGTCTTCAAGCCCACAGACAAGTCCAAGGACTGGGCATCAGAGAGCAAGAAGTACATGACACCCAAGCTCACCTACGACGAGAAGAAGGCTCGCATCGCCGAGAAAATCGCCAAGTTCCACGCTGGCGGCGAGGCTGCCGAGGAGGAGGACGACGAGTAGATTATCTATCATCCCTCCCATTCTTCATTATGCTGCTGTATGTCTGTGCTACTATACATTTATGACTATGCGGTTCAGCTTGGCTCAAGGGCCCTCGTAATTATTTGTTCGACCCAGTCGAGTAAGGGTATCGCGTTGGTTTGGTATGTATGTAGCTCCCCGGACTTGGACGTGCTTCGGTCAAGGCGGAAAGCGACACAGGTGATGCGGGACTTGTCCTCGAACTCGATTCGGAAGTTACTGTCGTGGTGTGGCGTCAAGAGGATAGATCGCAGAATAGATATGCAGACTCACAAAACACAACCCTCCCATTTTCCAATACACCTGTTCAGGTCAAGGAACCATATACCACCCACGTCCTTGGCTAGCTCACGCCCGAGCTCACATATCCGGTCCAGCAAGAACCTTGCGACATCGTCTCTGAGTAGTTGACCAAGCTGTGGTATGGATGTTATCGTCAACGTGGCTTGGGGGAGATGTGCCGTCAAAGTCGAAGGTGATTTGAACGAGAAGCGGACAGAGTGTCTGGATGATTGTATCAATACGTGAGAGTCACTTTCCGGGCGGCAAAGAGACTCACCTCTTGTCAATTCGCAAGATACATTGGCCACCCACAGAATGGACATGCCTATCATCGAGGAGTTTGACCAACTCGTCACCCACTTGTCCAACAGGCTGCATGTATACGGTACACAGTACGCCGCTTTTCGTGAGCGCCGACACCATAGTCTCGATTTCGGCATTGATCCTGTCACAGAAAACCTCGTACTGAAGCATGTCGATGACAGGTTGGAGAAGAAGCGGTGCGTCGGTCTTCAGGAACATTGGTCCCTCGAGACGTTGCTGTTTTAGATATGAATGTCTTCGTAGCAGAAGGACGTGTAGGGAGTGGTATATCAAATCGCATATGGGCTCGGTAATGGTTACAGGGTCTCCTGCATCGTCTCCTTCGATCTAGCAGAAAAGTATGAACAAGGCTCAAGACAGAAGGAAAGAGATCTTACAAGCTCGAAACGAAGTTCTATCCCAAGGGCTGCATCGATAGCGATGACACGTTCGGATACATTTGCAGCTGCACTAGGCAGACTGCTTGCTTCGTTGACCAGATATGAGAATATCTCTTGCTCGGCCATCTCGCGTTGGGCCTTCCGGAGGAGGTTGTCTAGTGCCGCACTATTGTTTGCGTATGTGGCGCTGTACGTCGTTCGTACCATGCCACCCTCATCGGTTCTCACAAGACAAACGCGAAGTCGGGTATTTTGGCGGTGGGGAAAGACGATGTCCTCAGTGTTCTTGCTAGACGACGCCATCCACGCGATGGCTCGTCGACGGAAAACCTGGGATGCTGTTACACGTCAGATTGAGGGAAATGAACATGCTGCAGGTAGACGACTGACACTCTTCAAGACCATACGTGACCATGAAATCCTTCGAGGACTTGTCCGCGCCTTTTCCCACAGCAGCACCGGGCGGTAATGGCGCGGGCACCAATCCCCAATTGCCTTTGCGAATCTTGAGCGCGTCGGCCCAGTATTTCTCGTCCTTGACACGGTTGCCTTCCATTCGTTCTGCGGCAACCTTAAAAACATCCGCCGCCTTCCGTAAAGACTCGTCCTTGTCCCCGATGGCCAGTTGAGCATTGAATGCCTCGATGGATACTGTCGGGGCAGGCTTTTTGACGAATGTAGCGGTCAAACTTGTCGGTGTGGCCTCGGGAGCTGGGGCTGGGGCCACTGCTTGGCGAAGTGGTGCCGCCGGGTCATATGCTGGTGCCGAGGAAGGTAAGATCGCGTCCAGCAACGCCGCACCTTCAAACAGCTCTCCTTGCGCGACACTTGATTGACGAGGTTAGACCATCATTCGTCGATCACACGGCAGACATACTTTAGAGACTCCGCAATCTTATAGTACATCTCGCGCAGCTCTTCGGATGTCATTTCCGTGGGTTCGTTCTGGTCATCGTCGTCGGCATCCTTCTGTTCGACTTTGGTTGTTGACACGGTATCCAGCAGACTCCCGTTCTGTGTTTTGTCGAAAAAGTCAAAGCCTCGCTCAGCAAAGACGCGTTTGAGATTTTGAGCTAGTAGTTCAGATGCGCTTTCCTTCCTGCAGATCGACGTGAGGATGAGGGTAACAATGAATGATCTTTTGGTATACCGTTCGAAGAATTGCTCCCCGTTCTGGTTTATGTCATACAGAGTGGGTATGGGTGCGCCATTTTCATCTTTGTAGGGCCGCTCGAGAGAGAGGCTGAGCTGTTTCCAGGGAGCGCTGTCGACGTTCATGGACAAGAGATCCGCTCGGCACCCCGGACCGTGCGGTGCTTATGTCATTTCCCCGAACAGGGACGCCCTGGGATGATAAGATTGGCCGAGTCACTCTCTCATCAACTTCGACGTACCCGCGCGCGATGGTCAAGCAGTCCATGGACGGCGCCTCGGCCTCGACATCCTCAACGTCAAACAAGCGCAAGAAGATTGAGGACGATGACAGTTTTGCCGGCAAGAAGAGAACCCGCGTCAGGTTCGTACTTATCTCCAGCTGCAAATTGCTCAAGTTGGATTTCCTCTGATTGCGTTATATTTTTTCAGCTTTTCGTGCGGTGAATGCCATCGAAGGAAGCAGAAGGTGATTGCAGTCTGCTATTCAGTGACGCCTTGGACTGATTGGCTTTCAGTGTGACCGCCAAGTGCCCTGCGGACATGTGTGCATCACTATTCCCTTCGCGCGCCCTCTTGCTCATCGTGGAACAGTGCGTTGCCCGCAAAGTGCCGGAGCTATGCAAGGCCTATACTCCCGGCAAAGGCGACCAGGACGTTGGCGCACGTCTCGCCAGATTGGAGCACATAATTGAAATGGCCTTGCCCCAGTACTGCGCACCTACAACCCCCGGCGCGTCCTCATACGATCTCCACAATCATGGCGATTACCGTAACTCAGACGAGGACAACCGCTCTGAGGACCAGGACCCCAGTGGAGGCACTTTCCAGAGCGGTAAGTGGTACGGGAATAGTGCGTCTGGGAGCATTGCCCCAGGCTCTATAATTGAGCAGGTACGCGCCTTGGCCCTTTTGTTGCCCACAAAATGACCTACCTACGTTCTTCAGCTGCAACAAGCACTACCCGGCCATTCCTCTGGCCACGATGTCAAGCTACATCGTGACGGCCGCTTCGGTGGACCATCCACATCCAACATAGATTCAGTGACAGAAACCACCGCTGCCGATAACCTCAAAACCCTCGTCCAGGAATGTGGTGTCTCCCCACACAAGATATCTGAGCTCCTCCAGGAATTACCGACACTACGCACAGCCAAAGTTCTCATCGACTATTATTTCGAATCTGTGTACGCACTATCATATGCTTCCTAGCGTCTAGCGCTCATTATTCCTCATTCAGCAATTGGACCCGATATCCAATCTCAGAACCAGACTTTCGACAAGCGTACAATGCAATATACTCCCATGGCTCTCACGGTATCTCCGCGACGAATCCACAGGATGTCAGTTTCTTGCCGCTGCTGTTCGTTATCTTCGCAATCGCTGTCAGGCTGGCTCCCGAAGAGATTGGCGGTGACGCTCGTGTTCGGCGGGTCACTTCCCTGCGGTATTATTGGTCCTGTGCGTAACGGCGCCTCCTAACACTCAACACCCTCTTATATTGGATTAATCAGCGCGACGCTCTCTGCTTATTGCGGCGGCTATACAACCTGACTCCCTAGATATCGTCCTCACGCGACTCCTGGTGCATATCCATCCACTATTCTACACTCCCGAAGCATTCTGACTATCGTCCAGAGCGCTCGTTTCTTGACTTTTGATCGTCGAATAACGGAATGCTGGAGTCAGTTAGGTGCGGCCGTGCGTACTGCTCAAGCGTTGGGTCTGCATCGTGACGGTGCTTCTATGGGTATGGAGCAGTCAATGATAGAATACCGACGTCGAATATGGTGAGTATTTCATCGTTACATCAAGATGTCTTCAATATTGTGACTTAGGTCGTACCTATACCATGCGGATCGGTCTTATGCTCTTGTTTTAGGCCGCCCAAATTCTATACAGGACGGCTATACATCGTCACAGATACCTGGCAACGTGAACGACGTTCACGACACTCACTCTGCGCCCCTGTCCTCCCCAACCAAGATGACTTTCGTTGTCCTACGCCACCAGCTTGCTGTCATCATCGGACGTATTGTGCATCACTTCCAACAAGTCCGTGCTACTCATTACTCCGAAGTCTTGGCGCTTGATGACGAACTGCTCGCTTTCATTCGCACACTTCCCCCACACTTCTCACTAGAACCCGACCGATCCTTAGACGAGGCTAACCCCTACATCCCAATCCACCGCTTCCTCCTTATCACCGAAATCATGTTCGTTCGGACAAGTCTTCACAGACCGTACATTCTACAGCGCTTAGGATCTGATCGCTATGCTCGATCAAGATCTGCCTGTTTCGAGTCAGCCATCGTGGACTTCCAAGTACGGCAAGCATTCAGAGAAGTCGTACCCAGGGAAACGAGAGACTCTCTCAGCAATGCATACAGGGAGTTTCAGACTGCCATGATCAGCGGGATATACCTTGTCTTGGAGCCTAACGGGAAGGATGCCGAGACTATGCATGCTATCCTGGACTCGTTCATGAAAGAACATGAGGGTATTCGCGAGATGGACGAGACGACGCGACGCGAGCTCAAGACCATCGAATTCTTGAAAAGCAAGGCGCTGAATCGGTCCAGTACAGACGTCAGTCACGAGAATCCGGCGCAGCTTCTTCTGGGTCTGCACCAGGCTTCGCCACCGACTGCTCCTCGCGCTCCTTTCCCTTCCCTCTTGAACATGACAAGCCCGCAAACTCCTCCAAGCGCCGTTGGGTTCTCGGGCGGGATCAACCACTCGCCTACGTTCCAGCGCCTGCAGGCGTCGACTGTGGGCGACTTTGAGAACTCGCCGACTGCGTCTGGAAGCCCGAGCGAAGACGATACTGCTGCACAGTCGCTGTTGGACCACTGGTGCAACACGGTGAGCGCGCCGTTGGATGGGCCGAGCTCCGTGCCCTCCTGGGGTGGACTTGGGAATGGGAACTACGCGGGGTGGGTTGGTACGACCTCGACTGTTGTAGCGGCTCCCGATCCTCGCATCCTAGCTGGGCTTGATGGGACGGAGTGGGACTACTGGGAGGCGCTGGTGAACCAGATACACCGACCAGCGACGAATGGCACGACGGCCAATCCATGAGTTATCTGTGTGCTTTAGTATCTATGCTTTTTTGTATGATTTCGACTCTGATGTTACCAGAATGTTGCACTATGATAATTGGATCCAAGCACCATAAATTGAGACGCGTCTGCGAATCGTCGATCTGATGCCACCGGGGGCGTGACGTCAAACGACGAACGTCTTCACAGTCTCGCCAGACGAACGTTGTCCTTCTCCCACCATGTCGTTCCATATTCCCACCATTCTCCTTGACATCCCGCGCAACCCCGTCGTCGCTGTCGGGCTGCCGCTCTTGCTCGGCTCTCTGAGCGGGTACCCGACCGCGCAGGTTGTCAAAGGCTCGTGGTACAAGGTGGGTGGTCGTCAACGTGTCGGTCAACGCATACATTGAGCGGAGCGTATCAAGAATCTTCATATGCCGCCTTTCCAGCCTCCTCGCCAGGTGTTCCCTGTCGTATGGCCTCTGTTGTATATCGGTGAGCACGACCGCGTTATGACGCGTCATGCGGCTCATTTGCAATTCACAGCGATGGGATATGCCTCCCATGTCGCAGTCAAGACGTTGGATACTCCCTTACTTACTCCTGCTACACGGTGAGTTGCGAAAAGTCGCGTCGTGCCTCCAGGGATTGACGTGTCAAACAGCTCGAACGTTCAAATTGGGATTGCCTTGTACTACGCCCAGCTTGCCCTGAACCTTGGGTGGACCCCGCTCTTCTTTGTGGGCAAGAATGTCAGTGCCTCCCAAGAACTTCATCGCACCCAAGGATCTAACGTATCTCTAGATTCGATCGGCCCTTGTGGATAGTCTTTTGTTGACAGGAACCACTTGGTACATGACCGTTAGTCCTCGTGCATTTCTCAATTGTAATCACGGAGGTCTGACCTTTCACTCGTCAGAACCTTCTGCATGGTCCCACCAAAGCGAAGACTACGTATTTCCTGCTGCCCTACTGCGCGTGGCTCGGATATGCAACCTATCTCAACGCAGGAATCTGGTACTTCAACCGCAACCGTACCACTGACTCTATCGATGGAAGCAATTGACCTGAATGCGTGTAAGTATGTAAATATGGATCGGCCTTCCTTGCAATGTTTCGGAATTCTAGCTTTTGTAGGTACTGGTTCTGGCTCGAGTCTATAAATTGTACTTTGTTGAAAATGGACACAGAATGCCAGGTCTTCATTTCAGTTAGTACAGCGAGGTACATGCTCAATATCGCTCTGTGTCCGACGCCCGCCAACAACATACTGGACAGAATTTTGGCTACTCACTGTTGCACTCGTTCATCTGAGAGGGGCGACTGAGTTGGTACGCACAATGTTGTGCATCCGCCACATCTTGATTGGTGTGAAAATGATGATTAATAGCGATAGTAGAAGCTACATGAAGTAAACGAAACGCCAGGTCTCGGATGGAGCGTCAAATCAAAAGATACAAAAGTCGTCGCGTCGTGCTTTCAGAATAACCCTGGAGACATGTTAAGCATGATCGACGTTCGCTGTGACCCCAAAATACTCACAATACATGGCGGTATACTTGACGGTTATGTTGGCAGACCCTGCGGTACACTAAGACAGGTGAGTGCATGTTCATGAAAGAGCTCAGAGGATGCTTACAGAGGCAGGGGCCTGTCCTCCATGGGTATCTACACGGAAGATCTGCGTTGCCAAACTTCCCTTTACTGAGGAGAGGGAGAGCCAGTCAACGTCTGAAGAACCGGTGGGGGCGGCAACATCGCCTGTCTTCGCGCCAACGACGAAGCCGGTGGTGCCAAAGTCCCACTCAGGACTCAAGCCAGATCCCGTAATGGGGTTGGGAATGAAATAATGGTGGCCGAGGACAGCAGGCGTGTGGATGCCCGCGTTGGCGCCCATGGTTGAGGGGTCGGAGCTAGGGCTGGCCGACCAGATAGTAAAGGCCGTGGCCGCGAGGTTCTTGAATGCTGGGGAACCGGCACAGCACGACGCATCGAACAGTGTCGCAACAGCGCCGACGGACCTGGGGTGTGGCGTCAGGGATGAAGTTCAATATAAAAGAGAGCAAGCGTACGAGTACGTTCCAGTGGAAGCGCAGGTGTAGTTTTGTGTACCGATGCCAAGTCCAATGAACTTGGGAGTGCCGGAGGGAGTAGCCAAGCCCGAAGGAACGGTGAGCGCGACTGAGGTCAAGTTGGTGCACTTAGACCCGGCGAAGCTCTGCCCATGGGAGGGGCTGGTGAAAGGGAACGGAGCCGCAAAAGCAGACGCGACAAAGGAAAGTGCAAGGGTTGTGAAGGCTAGCATCGCGATGATGAATTGTATGTGATCAAGAATGACTGAAGATGGAAAGGAATGGGAAGAAGGGACTCCGATGCGGTTGAGTATGAGCGTAGGCCAGGTTTTAACCAAGGACAAAGCAGGGGCGACAACTGAATATTATAAGAGACGAAACAGTTGACTTTGAATTGCCCAACAGGGTGAGGAGCCAACGGGGAAAAGGAGATGCAGGACAGTGCAGGATGAACTGAAACTCTTCCGGTAATTTGACCGTGAGGACCGAAAGGCGACGAGCGTTGGACCTTGCGTTCGACGTTCGTGGAGAGTGCCTGAATGGAGCGCCAAAGTCAGGCACTTCGAACGACCCCAGCAGAGCCTTTTAGCCTAAGACTGGCCTGAGGGCCTTTTAGCCAGCGACGACATGAGTGATAAGCGTCAGGAGAGTTCTGCTCGAGATTAGGCAGGCTGAGACCAGAGACGGCGAAAGGGATTGTGAGTGCAGATTTTTGTGAAGCCTCTCCATAGCATTGCACTTCGCTGTGCCAAGTCTATGCGGTGGAATAGCAATTGTGAGTCCAATCGAAGAGTGAACCCTAGTGAGCGCAGGAATGATTTCAAGCTCTACAGTGTCCCATGCTTTGGAGTACGTCTTGAAAGTTGAAACGGATCTGGTCGTTATCGTAACAAAAAACTTGGGGTATAGTTGCCATAGGACGTTCAATTTTTTTTTACCATGAGATCCCTGCAGACCCGAAAATCTGATTGGAACTATTCCAGATGGGAATCAAAGAGCAATATTGTTGCACGCGCCTGCACGCGTCGGCGGACGGAGTATGTTCCAACACCTCAGCGACGCGCGTGAGCGCTAGTCAGCGCTTTTACAAGGCCATCCAAAATGATCCACTCGTGAACGTCCTGCATACTATACTTCAAATTGGTAAGAGAGCTGGTACGAGTGATGTGTCACAAACCGTAGCTTGCGTCTACAACATTTCCGGCAGAGGGCGAACACACTACGTAACACAAGCTACACAGCCCGTCAATTAGTACTAAGATCCCAGGTAGATCCAGGGTAGATCACTGGTATGTAGATCCAGGGAAATCCAGGAGAACTGATTTACACATCAGTGATAGTAGATCCCCGTAGATCCACGCCAAAGGATCTGAAAGGCCACGGGCGCAGGACAGGCGCAGGATCTCGCAGGATTCGATGCAAGTACATAATCTATCGTTTCACACAACCAACACAGAGAGGCTCAGTTCAAGAGACAGCCTTTACCCCGGCCCTGTCAGGCCTGAAAGCTGGAAGGCTGACAGGGCGTGAATGACAGAGGGCTCAGGATCATCGATGGCTGTCCGAGGAAAAGATAAGTACTTACTGTATGACCAAAGTTCTCTCATAATCAGCAAGGGGGAATAGACTGACGTTCGGCTTGTTCGTACCTCAGTAGAATCTTACAAAAACGATCCGTGAGTGGACTGGGAGTATAACGGCCGAAGGAGAGCGAGCTTTCTTGATGAAGAGAAAGGGGAAGCGAGCAAGGTCCAAGACTCAGAGATGCAATTTGATAATGCGTAGCGGCACGACAAGATAGTAGGGAAAGCAAAGCGAAGGAGTGCAAATAAAAGGTTCCAGAGCAAGAACAAAGCAGAGTTGACAAGCATCAGGGAGAGGGTCTCATCCAGAAACATACCGATCCAGTAGTTGCGTGTAAGTCTCAGATATCTAAAAGGTCCTTGTTAAGAACGGCCATCACGAAAAGGACAATGTCGGCTCACCTGCTGAGCGCGCTCCTTGCCACCGGGAACAAATCTGCAGATAACCGTGGAGGATTCAAACCATCGTTTTGCTTCATCCAGCGCCGAAGCCCTACGAGAGATGCATCAGCATTCGGCACACGCGCAAGATGTGAATCGATGCGCACTCGAGACACTCAAAGCCAGTGTTATACGATGTACTGAGTAGCCAGAATCGTTCATCCATAGGGTACGGCTGAGTAGCCGGTCAGAACGAGCTTGTGATTAGTAACATAATCCCTCGTACCTCATCGCTGTCGATACTCTGTTCAATGACATGAATAGCCTGCTCAACGTACCCAATGGCTTTCAACCTATCGGCGGCCGAATTCCGGGCGAGAATGATAGTACATATCGCTCGAAGCCATCTCGAGAACTTGTCAATCGAGAGTGAACTGTGGTCCAAGCTGGCCCGCAGGATGGCCTGCGCTGCTTGTCAGAATCTATTCGTGACAAGGGACCTCAGACATCACCTCAAGACTGGCATAAAGAACTAGAGAACTTGAGCATCAGCGTCCATGTCAAATTGGTGCACGGTCCGTACGTACCATCGACGGGGCAGTCCTTCTCCATCCACTGCAGATAACAAGATGGATTACCATACAACACAAATCAGCGCAATGAGTGACAAACCAAAATATCACTTATGGCTTCATAGGTGCTAGCAGCCAAGGGACCAGCTGAAACGGCATTCTGCGAGCAGTGGTCACTTAGTATCACATCCCAGATACACGATCTTCGGCGACGTACACCGACTATCCCTGCCATTGCGTCCCAGTCCTTCAAGTGAGCTAACAGCTCAACTTGAAAGACGCGGAGTGTATGCACGAAGTATTGCATCCTTGAGATATCTCCTTCCTCCGTAACGATCGCCTTGTCCGAGATCTCCTGGATGCGCTGGCGACACGACTCAAGTTCTACAGCTATTCGCCTTACTTGGTCCTGTGAAGACTCCGTTATCTAGTCTCAGCATGGAAGCACCGAACAAACGGAACACTTACAGAGTCAAGACCTCCGTTTGCTTCTTCTCGGCCTTGACGAAAAGCAAAGACTGACGATAGGTAAGGAGCTCATTCATTCGCACGCAGTGATGAGGAGACTCACCTCGACCAGATACACTAGAAAACAAGGCAATGACTAGATGCATGTAGACATCAGCATCAGCTTCAACAGGCGACGATTGACAACACGTTTCTAGGAGCTGGGAGAGCGTGAGTCCGCGAATCATAGTCAGGACACTTTTGCGAAATGCACTGACGTCCCGAGTGATCTCAAACAAGTCTGAAATTCTCTCCTGACGAGCCTCCCACTCTGAACAGCCCTGTACAGCGCAGTTGTACGCCGTTCGCCATAGCCATGAGATATCCTTGGAGATCAGGCTGATCGTTTTTTGCTTACGCGCCGTATCGATGAAATCCATTGCTATTCCCGAATCAGTCTTTCCTCGAGAGACACAGAGGAAACACTCACACCTACGAATATGCTCCAGAAGGGTGTCGACAAGAAGAGGTCTGCAGCGGGACAGAGTCAGCGAAGATACACAGTCCCTACAGGTGTTACACACTTGTTTGCAGAGGGCTCGGTCAGCAATCTCAGCACAAGTTTTACGATACACCGAATGAGCGTCATGGCTTCGACGATCGTTTCACCGCCTTTTGAATTCGACACCTTCAGCGTACCAAGTAGAGACCTCAAAGCCGCCAGAAGTATCAACCTGTTCTCACACTCATGCGACAGCTGAGTGGCGAGTAACAACATCTTTCGATCGAAGTCGGAACATTTCACCATTTCCTGTACAGCTTTGACGGCTATGGCACAGGAAGATCAAGAATTTACTGTGACGAGGGAAGAGAATCCCCATACCTTCATCGTCGATCCCTGGTCACGGTCGTGAGTAAAGTGTCTTAATCTGCGATCTCTGATGATTCTCACCTTGCTGCACAGCAATCAGGAAGATGATATAATGTGTTGCAGCCTCATTCACGGGACAGCGGCGGACCATCGCAGACGCCTTCGCAAACTCCTTATGCTCGATATAACACAACGCCGCCTTGCGATAGCATTTGGCCCATGCGCTAGAAGGACTGTTTGCTCTGAAGAGCTCGTGACTGCCAACGGAGAACCACTCGGCCGCCTCCGTCCAGCGCTTAGCATTGTAGTGCCTGTCGCCATATTGCCAAAGAAGCTGGAAATCGCGTTGGCAGACGTCAAACAAGCGAAACGAGGGACATACTGTCAGACAGGCAGTCGCCGGAATACTCGGTAGCTCGTACTCAGCCTTGCAGATGGCTGACAAGATAGATCAGTCATGTAGGATGATCAATGACGGGCGCACAGAGGGACTCACAAGTGAATGCCGAATCAAGCACCACCATCGCACGAGCATGATCGTCATCCTTGGCACAGTGGACGATCAGTGATAAAAGCAGACGGTCTGTTAATCCAACGCCATCTCCAGGCACCATACATGCTTTCTTGAGACAAGCCTGATGTACAGCAGTGACCAGATTATGTTGGTGGCTGATGGTTCGCAAGTCTTGGAGGATACTATGGGGTGTGGACGGTCAAACTAAGACCTTGAAGAAGCAGTCAAATCCTCACTCAGTCAGTGTTGTCTCACTTAGATCCATGTGATCCACTATAGACTCGAAAGCTATTGGGCTGTGAGCATGTACTTTGCGAATGAATTGATGACAAGCTGCTACCTTCCAATAATGCTGATTCTCCAGCTTTGCGTCTCTTGAGAATAGCTAGACGGAGCCATCGCAACTCCTGATATCCCGAGTCGTCCTTCAAAGGACGATCAGCAATACAGTCATCAAGTGGCAGTGCGATGCATACTCCATCACTGCTACAGCTCTTACTGTCAGGTTTACGACTTGACCCGTCGGCTCCGCTATCTATACTTGGCACCAACTCGTCCAACGTCGCCTCGGCACGATCATACGATCCAGACAAGAAGTATGCCCTTGCCAGCGTACGTAGAATGGATATCTGCAACCCATCAACATCAAGATTCGGTTTCGGGCATGACAGACCCACCTTCAGCTTTCCGCTCGGGTCCACGCCTTCACATTCGGTATCTGACAGAGAAAAAGCTTTCTGGAGCCAGCCTACCGCGTCACCTGGGCTCGTGGGTAGAACGACGCGACCAATGTCGTGAAATTTGAGAGCAAGGAGAGTTCGCTGAGGAGAGCTTCAATCCAACGAATCATCAGTATGGTAGGAGGGAGAAATTACGTCGTGTGGTGGAAGGAGACGGAGTTGGGCCTCATCACCTGAGAAAGTGGATCAGCGCTGTGGCGTCATATGATAGTACTAGAGTGTCCTACCAGTGATTTTCTGCCCCATGAACTCCGCAACAGTGTAGTTCTTTTCCTTCGCGGCCTACCAAGAAATGGGTACTCGATCATTGGCAGCGGAGGGGATCATACGGCTTCCATGCGACTAGAGAAATAAACTATGATTGCGCATGCTTTCGCTTGGCCGTGTGTTCCTTCGGGGTCAGCTGCATGCCGCAGTAATTCCTCGAACTGGGATGCTGTGAACAGAAACTCGAAGGTTGTGGCGTACAACGCGTACCTTAGCTGCGCTACTGAGGACGGTTCCGGCAAGATCGTTGCGTCCATGCTCTGCAAAAACATGATTAGAGGCCCTATATGACAGCAGAATATGATGCACCTGAGAGCGTTGCACCCGTCTTACTTGCAAGCTGAAGGACGTGCAATAAGCCTGACGTGATGTATTTAGACCTCCTCGGAAGAGGCTATGAGCGAGAATGTTCACTTTCAATATCTGGGCTTGGTTCCAAGCCTGCTTCTACGAGTCGAAATGCGGCCAATCGCACTGGCATCGCGTATCAGCGAAGCATAAAAGGCGCAAGGGAGGAAGAAAGCGCACGTCCATCGATGAGCTCGTCATCGTCCTGCGCGGCGTCTGTGGTGCCCTTCTCCTTGTCGGTGGCAGTACTTTGAGACCGTACCAGACTGGATATATTCCACAGATTGACACCTACGACCAGGTCATTTTTTGGAAGAAGCCTACACCCACGGCAAACGCGCCTTCCTGGTCCAACCAATCACGTTCTCCATCGTTGGCATCCAAAATACCCGCTGCCAGGCCAGCAATGTGATGCAAGCCCTTCACCGCGTTTTTCGTGTCGTTCTCGAGCTGCGACTTGGTCGTTCCAATGAGGTCTGGAAAGCGTTCACTATACCGCGAATGATGCAGGGACGTTAGCTACCCTTGATGGCCTGTAGATTGCCGACGCCGCCGCCGTGCTTGCGCTTCTTGCTCGTCGACATGAGCGCTGGGCAGAGTCACGCGTGTCTGAGCGGTTAGAGGTAGTTTAGAGATGGTTTGGCGCGTGATGGATGTCGTGAGCGGGATGGCGTCGATCAAAAATGCACCAAAAATCCAGGTCATGACAGGTTTGTGCCCAAACGAATGGCCATTTACTGGACTTGGTTGGACATATGCAGCAGCAACTCTCAGGCGTCCGCGTCAGGTTTCAATAATCGAGTTTGCTGTTGGCTCCAGCCACCAAGTATCATCTTCTAACATGCTTTCTTTCTGGCGCATACGTACCATCGAGACTACTGTAGTATTTCGATCAACTGGTGAAGGTTGCTACGTACGGCCGTACTCAAGCTTGCTACTATTGTGAAGCGCTTAATTGACAGGTGGTTTGACGTGAATGTAGTGCGAACATCAGTGCGAGATGAAGGGGAGTCTCATCATCGAATATTCTCTCAAAACAACCCTAGAACATTCCAATTCATGTAAGGAAAGCCTGAGAAAACTGACTGTTGACTCACAATACAAAGCGGTGTACTTCACGGTCAGAAGGCCAGAACCCACGGTGCACTGTGAACGGATTATTGAAAGAATGCTTTGGCGAGCAAATTACGAACAGTGGCGGGAGGTTGACCACCCTTGGTTTCCAATCTGAAGATTTGAGACGCCAAAGTTCCCTCAACGGCGGAAAGTGACAACAGATCAACATCGACAGTGGAATTGGGGGCAGGAACGTCCCCGGTCTTTGCACCGACAACGAAGCCCTTGTCACCGAAACTCCATTCAGGGCTCAAACCCACCCCGGTGATGGGGTTAGCAATGAAGAAATGGTGTCCCAAGACGGTAGGCAAGTTGATTTGTGCATGCTGGCCGACGCTGGTGGACAGCAAATGGCTGGGACTGCGCTCCCAGACATAGTAGGCAATCGTGGTGAGGTCGTCGAAGATCGGAGTGTTGACGGCGCATGACGCGTCGTACAACGTAGCAACAGCTCCCGCGGATCTAGAGAGATGGCGTCAGCAGGGAGACCTTGGGCAAGAGAGACGGTGCTACGTGTAGGTACCGGCATCAGAACAAGTATAGTTTTGGGTTCCAACACCCAGTCCGATGAATTTGGGTGTACCGGTGGGAGTAGCCAACCCAGTAGGAACAGTGAGAGTAGCATGTTGTAGACTACAGCTCTTGAACACTCCGGAAGGGGCAGCCAAGGCGTAGGCGACGAAGGAGAATGCCACGGATGTCAAGAACAGCATTGTAGAAGGAGAGACGACCCTACGTCTTTGAATGAGCCAACAATGTTCCGAAGATGGGATGGCGAGAATGACGCACTGGTAAAGGTTTTCGGGTAGCAAAGAACGAAGGTAGGTTTTTCAGGTAAGAGCGAAGTCCTGGCATTTCGTCGGGCCATGAGCGAGCTTCTTAAGGATCCACCTGGCCATCTCCTCGGGGTCTGCCGGTTTCACGAATGCCAGAGAGATTGTCCGGCGTCGGTCGTTTCTATTGCATTGGAGGACTCAGGACTGTAATATGATGAGAAGAGTTGATTGCAAGATGTGCGCGATCAGCAGGGTGATCCGTCTTCATGCAGTTCCCCAAATCATATCACCACTAGACGCTGACTAGACGTTCTCTCCACACCAGCTCCGTTCTCTCCACACCAGCTCCGTACTATATTACAGGAGACATTTCGCCGAACATCGACGAGCCTGACAAGACATGAAACAACAGATGGAGTATACTCAAGTTAGGACGCACGTACGCATGTGCCTTCAAATGAATGACTGAGTGGACTCCTTGCTTCGTGTCGCGTCTGCAATCACTGTCAGCAGGCACTGACGTGTCCTGCGTGCAGTGCTTTTTTTGCTTTGTTGATCATTCTTGTAGGGCCTGGCCAGATGCAGAGATTGGCCTTGGTTACGGGCAGCAGTCGAGTGCTATTGTCAATGTTTCCGATACTGCCAGCGTGTGTGAACATCGTATCGCCGGGCAGAGTATTATTCGAAGCTCGCAATGAGACAGACAGCGGCAGACAGCAGACAGTCGGCGCATGATCCAGCGTCCGGGAATACATGGAGCTATAAAACATCCACAAGGTCAAAGAAGGGTTGGCAGATTAGTGATAGACGGAATACCGTTGTGGATTAGCTTCATCCGAGTTCAAGACAGTCTGTAGCATGGTAGCCAGTCAGGTTCAGTGAGAGATGGCTGACTTGCTCTATCCCCTGATCATGAAGCAAACGGGAATTGACTACGAAGATGCCAGACTCGTCGAATGGGGACCTGACAATAATGACAATGCTGTAAGTCGATTCGGATGACCGTGACCGGGAAGGTGAAGTTGGACGTCAAGAAGTTATTGATCTCCATCTCCTGTCCGGATACAGAACACGATGAACAGTGTTTGAAGTTGAAAACGATGCCAGGTACAGCTGCAGTCCCATCCGCTGTCAAGTTGAAGTTGGTACTTTGACTGAAGGAACCTGACGGGACACTCGTCAAAAAGCATGCCAGAAGACTGATCGTGATGTATGATCATTGATGCAGATGTACTCTAGAATAAGTGAACAGAAGACCAGCGCGATGGTACTCTGGTCACTGAGGCACTTGCAATTGATTGGCAAGACTTGAAGAGCTTCATTTTGAAAACTATGTGGCCCGAGACACGGCCACGTGCCGAAAACATAACCTCCAGACCAGTTTCAATTTGAGATGGATCGAGCAGCATCGGTCATAGTGCGATGCTGACAATCGGTGCATCTGATCAATCCAGAGTAGTCCATACTTCAGCCTGTATCGAGTTGGGATCAACAAGCTCAGAGGCTTCAGACGACTCGCAATGACTTCGTTCGGGATCAGGAATTACATTTGGTCGGACGGCGCGTACTAGATATGATACAGATTGAGATAACAACTTCACATGCGACAGATGGTGAGATTACTGGGGAACTTCATCAGTCGAATGATATAAGTTGGACCGTGAGTTCTTACCGAGAAGTACATGAGCTTGCTTTGATTGCTGTGCAGTGGTCGGAAGCCACGCCGGAAGGCATCGAGGGAGTCGTTGGCTTGCGCGGTATCGGCCTGACTCATACTGGCAGAATCCGAGAAGTTGAGGGAACCATTAGGATCGTAATGGTTCTTGGCTCGCGAGCAGACGATGTCCGCATCTATGGAAAAGGTATCAATGAGAGTCTCGTGTTCATATTGGAGAAACAAACAGTAAACGGGGGCGGGGATAGACACCGAGCGAGTCGAGCGCGCATATACATGGCAGAGCGCGAATGAGAGGCTCTGCATGGCGTCAGGATCGAACTGGTTCTCATCATACAAGACCTATTCTCAGAGTCAACAGTGTAGATGATACCACAACATTGGACTAACCGAATAATGCGCCGGGCGAGAGGTTCCCAGCAAGCCACCGTGACTCTGAAGATAGAAGTCGAATTCGGTGGGGTGTGTTACATCCCGGTCAACCACTGTGCCTGCGGGACAGTTCCCGGAGCGGTCACCATCTCGCTCGCTTATTGGGAAGAACCTAGGGATCAATTAAGACCGGGGCTGACTATATACTACAATAGAGGCTTACCGGACGTGGTGGCGTTTGCCAACAACGACGATGGTGATCTTGGGAGTGATCCCCAACTCCCTGCAGGCATCTGGAGGACTGTGAGCTGGAGGAAGACATAACCGAGGACTGATAACGAACTCTTCAGCGCCACCAATTCTATTGAGAACAGTGAGTCTTACTTCGCCAAGCGGAGTGGAAAGAAATACCTTGGTCGAGAACCTGAGCGAACTGTCCTTCGGAGACTCCATCACGATAGAATATGATTCGCTTGGGAGCTCCTGAGCCCTGAACCTTCTCGATGCTCCTGCGATATCCCATGTAACTTGTGAGGGTGTGCTGAGCATAAGATTAGTACAGGTGTCATGACAAGAGTCCAGCGGCGGAATACCTTGGCCATGTCCTTGATGTCCTCGATCATTTCCACTCGGCAGTTCTGGACGCGAGTTGCTGAGGACCGAATGAGACTCAAGACTCTGAAACAACAGAAGAAACCAGACATACTGGCAATGTACTTCGCAGAGTCCGAGTCCACGTTGGCGACCAGCGCCGTGAACGAAGGACGGCCGTCTGACCCAGGCGCGGGATGAATAACATCGGCGCCTTAAGACAAGATGCACGGTCAGTAGGTCGGATCCGAATGATAATAAGAACACATACCCATGACTATGGTCGGGTTGCTTGGGTCACTCAGCGCCCGAGCGGATGCCGCGTCGGGGACAACGTTGATGCCGCCCATCTTCACGTTGATCCTGTTTGGAGGGTTAGCGAGAAGACAAGACGGATGAAAGCGTCACAGACTTGAGACAAACGTTAGCGTAATATTGGGGCTTTGCGCCCCAGCACTTGTTCGCTTTGAGGCATTGGGTCGCAACACCGGCCTGGAGAAAATGAGTACAGGGTCTACCTTTGATGCGACTGCATACCGTGATGTCTCCAAAACTAGAGGCAAAGGTTAGAGCTCGATAGCACAACATATTGAACACTTACTGCTTGACCGCTGTGTAGATGTCGTTTCCACCGTCGGGGAGGACTACGACGATGAGCTGGGGAAGCGTGCCAATCTTGGCACGACATGCCATGCCCGCATTGTACAGCTGGTCGTGGACAGTTCCCTGCCCATTCTCCCATTTTGTAATGACGGGATCCTGAATGCCAATGCCTGTAATCGATCAGTCGTCAGTTCAGGTAGCATGCAGTGTATGCATCAACGTACCGACATCCCGGCATGAGTTTCGCAAACCCTGCACTGCCGTCTGGCATGCACGATCGTCGAATCGGGTTTTGCGCTCGTACACTACAAGGATCCAGGAGGCGATTTGAGTGGGTTTGACGAACTTCTTGTCGATCCTAGGGAGAAAGGGTTACATGCCGCCTATCGAAGGGATGTGTTGCACATACATGTTCCAGCTGCCGTCGCGCGGGACAATGGTACGCTGGGCGCTGCCCGCACCATACTTTAGTGTCGGTGGGGTGAGCACTCGAGCCTGGATCTGGAGGGGTCCTTCGGACTTTACGTCCATACCAAAGTCACGGACATATTGCGATTGTCCGTATGCTAGAACCTGCCCACAAGTGTCAAAGATGATAGAAAGGAAAAACTGGACACGAACCCTGAGACCAAACTGGATGCTAGCTTTCCTGTCGCTTGGGCGCTTGGTAGCGAAACCAAGTACGTCCTTTGTGAGATGAGCCGGCACCTGCTTGCGCATGATTTGGCCTGGTGGGACTATGCAAAGCTCCATCGGGATGAGCGCTCCGGAGCCAACCTGGAAAATTCGATTAGACAACGACTCGAGATATGAAGCGACAGACATACCTCGACACAAAGAAAATCCGGGTGCAGGAGAGGGCGATTGTGAGTGACTGCGAAATAGTCCGCGACCGTCATACTGTGGCCATCCTTCGTCTGGAAAGTGAGGGAGTTAGCCCCCGCAGAGCTCAACCTCTTGATGACGCGTGGGGTTTGCTCCCTGCCCGGGGTGCCGCCAGGTGTGAGCACCCGTATTCCAGTAATGAACCGCTGCAGACGCAGCCGCTCACGGTCGGACAAGCCGTGCCTGAGTGCCGAGTATCTATCGTCTTGAGCCTGAGGCTGAGGCCGCCCAGCTTGCATGAATTCTCGACATAAATCATTGAGGGGGCCGCCTTTGTACATGGTCCCCGTCGAGATATCGATGTTGATGAGCATGCGTCCCATGGCAGGACGCACAGATTGAAAGTAGCCCCGCCACAAGACAAGTCCAGAGCCTAGCTCCTTCGTCTCTTGGCTAGTGAAGAAGGAGCGAACATTGAACGGATAGGACAACGATGGTTGCATCCGTATCACCACATTGAGGGCCTGCGTCGAGGATGAGGAAAGGTTGCAAAGAAGTGGGTGGGCGCATACCGTGATTGCAGTAAGCACACTATTGTCGTGTGATGATTTGCCTTGGACGAACTGTTGGAGGACTCTGCCCAGAAAGATCAGACAACCAAGGAAATGAAGCGAGGACAAGGACGGCGTACTCTGGATTGATTTCCGCCACTTTGGTCAACCGAATCTTGTAGACCTTGGGCCCGCGGGCGGCGGGGTCGGCCGGCTTCTCACCCAAGGTGACGTCGAACTGACGGCGGCAGGTCAGTCAAAGGATGAAGAGCCGACACAGAGGTGCTTACCTCGCGACGACCTTGCTCGAAAGGGAGTGCCCGAATCGCGAAAATGTTCTTGCGTCCATCGTACACGACGCGGGGGGTAAACACGTCCGGGGCTATCTTCTCCTGGAGCGCCTTGATCAGTTCCATATTGAAACGGGCCGGGAGGGCCTTCTCGGACGGCAGAATAACTGGAAAAAACAGTGATCAGTGGCGATCGCGACGCGTCAGAGATATTGCACGCACCAACTGCGACGACAGAGACACAGCAAGGGATACGAACGGAACGTCAATGACGGCCTGTGAGGACGAGTGCCAAATACCACATACCATCGTAGTGGTGGATGATGTTGCTGGGAACAGACGTCTCGTAGAAGTTTACGTGGATGTTCATCGCACGCCCGCCACGCCCGAAGTCGCGCCGCTTGACACCGACAGTTGTGACATGGTCCGCTGGCAGGACATGCTGGCCGCCGCCGCCGACCGCACCGCCGCCGCAACCACCAGTGGCGCCGCCTCGGCCAGTGGCACCTCCGCGCGCACCGCGAATGGCAGGGCCTCCGGCACCGCGAATGGCAGGCCCTCCAGCACCGCGTCCTCGTCCTCGTCCGGCCATGAGTTAGCTGTGGATGTGTGGTGAGATGGCGTGGAGGAACGCCGAGAGGAAGATTGTGGGAGGCCATGCTTTCTTTTGTCCTTTATACCATCATGGGAGGGCTATTACTCCCGATTGACTTTTGCTTTGTGAAGCATGAAAGAGGAGTGTGACCGATGCGTGACTGCCTTCGGTTGCATGGCAGATGTACATAGATGTACATTTTGCACCGTCCATGCCTGTCCAATTAGGGAAACAGCCTTGCCCTCTGACTGTCTTTCCCAGATTGAAAGTGACTATTTCGCTTCCGCTGATTACAATCGCATCGTGTGATGCAGTATACTGCTTCTTCACACTCAAGGAAACGTGGGACCGCCCACCCACAGATTTTGAGTCGCATCCGGATCATTGCCCTGATAAGTTATAACAATAGAGAATATGCATCTCCTCCTTTGCATCTCTTCATCAGTTCATGAATAAAACTTCTTACCGACGCGACGATCAGAACCCGCAAGCTGTACACCCATGGCTTCGAGACAATAGCAGGACAATAGTAAGACCAGCCCAATGTGCATCGATCGTCTCATAGCGTCCAGACGTGACAAGAAGAAGCGAGTCATACGAAGACGACAAGGAAAGGTCATACATGGCCCTTGCTACACAATTGGCACGGAGACACAGATGCCACGGTGGTGACATGCACTTGAATTAAGAGATCAGGGCCACATGAGAGGTACGACTGATCTCGATCTCGACCACTTTCCGTAGAGCATAAGACTCTGGGTGCTTGAGGCGCTTGACGCGTTTTGCACTAAACATACCGTTGCCGAGAACCAGAATTGACGCCGCCATGACACGGGGCAGAAGAAGAGCTTTGTAGCCCGTCGCGTCAATGAGGTCAATACCGCGCCGGACGCGATGTATCCGGAAGCACGATTCAGACTCCGTCGAATAATAAGTCTGCGTCGGGTCTCGAATAACTATGTGACCGGGGATGCCACGTTGGCCGCCTCTTCGCGGGCGAAGCAACTGATCATGAAGGTTCTGAAAGACTATACCGTAGTTGAAAGTAGACAAAAGCTCACTGAACATGTGGACGTTCTTGATTCCAATTGCCCGAGCCAATCATTCGACGGACGAAGCTCCCTGCGGAGGCGAATTTCTAGTCAGAGAGACGGGTCTGGATCTGCGCGCGCAGCGCGACGGTACCGTATTGGAGGTCGGCGGTGGTGTCGGATTGGCGAAGAACTACAAACAGACCAAGGGTCGGGCCGAACGGGAAGGGGTCGGACATTGGCGAGGATGGCGACAGTGTACATGTTCACTCAGTTGCGCGTGCAATGCGACTACAATGACTCTACTGCGAGGAGGGCGCGTGAGCTGGGGGGACCCTGCATAGACCAGGTCATAGACACGATCCGGTTCGTGAGCGCATCAGCAGGCTAGAGCCGCTAGACGTTTGATGAACGAGAAGAAAGAGGCGCGGGAATTCGTCTCGCGGTAACAACTTGTGTTTGATCTTGTTAATCAACGACCTCATCCGACTTGAACCTCTTCCATAGCATGCTTCAAATGTCTGAGCACCTCGGTCTGCCTCTTGTCGAAGTGCTGGAAGCAACAGCACCCGCTGCTTTGCGAGGATGTCGCCGCTCCTTCTGCCGCCACATCAAAGGCCGACTCCCATGGTTCAGCCCTGTTCGGAAATCTGACTCCTTCATAATTCCAAACGGCAATGCTTCGGTAGAGTACTTTCCGCGTACAATGTCCAGCTTGCATGCGTGCAGACGCCAAGGGATCAGCTTGTCGGTTTGCACCCCAAAACGTGGTCCGTGGCGCTAAATTAAAGGCCACACACACACGGTTCCGCGTGTTTTGTTCATTGTCGCGCCAATGTACCCTGGGCTACGCGTCATTCAACATTCGTTACTGTAATAGGACAGCGCTGCAACCGCCGGCCTTTGTTGCATCCATTCAAAACGGCTTTGTGTCGTTCCCCGGGTCTTTGTCTTTCTTGGGTCTACCTCTCTTTAACCGACGTCTCTATCTCTTGGCTGCTGACTATCATCTGAAAGTGCTACCCTTGTCATGGCTCTGGAGAACAACCCCGCCCAGTCGTCTGAAAGCCTGCGTAGGAAGATGACCTATCGCAAGCCGGTCCCCGAATTCGTACCTTCGCCGCCGATGTTACCCTCTACTCCCGAATGCTCAGAGGCCAAACCAACCTGTTTCCCGTCGCTGCCAGGTACTCCGCATCCACCGGTGGGCTCAATCAGCTTGTCTTGCTATCACAGTGACTCAGGCCACTCAAGTTACCAGAACATTGGCGCCACACCATCGACCGGGCTGTCTCGGTATACACACTCGAGCGAGAGGGCTTGAGTCGCAAATCATCAATCCTCACTGATTACAGTACGCTGTATGACCCTCAGGTCTGTCTCCTCCTGTTCGTTGAAGTGTCCGGTTGAGCGACTATCCTCTAGACGTCTTTCGTTGGCCGCGGGTCGATATCCAGTGAATGGCCCCCATCTGCCTATCGCTCCCGAAGCCCATGCAGGAGTCCTCGCATGCAGCACCAAGTATGTAATACGTTTAGTGAAGCCGCCTCCACATTTCTGAAACAAACACCACCTTAGTATCGCCCCCCAACACCGCCTATACCGGCAGCACACCGAAAAGAAAGGACTGACGACAATCTTCAATTTACGACTCCGATTCCACCTGTTAGTACTGTCTTTCGACGCTGTTCCCCGGGCTCTCACTGATCGACGGTCGATAGTATGAAGCATACAACGGCAGCGGTGACTGCCCGAAGCTCACTGGACAACCGTCCTTCATGACAGAAATATCACATTCCTCGTACGGCCTTGCGTCGACGCCTACGCTTTACTCGGGAACAGATGCTGATCGAGTCTATCGGGGACAAGATGGGCGTGCCGTCAGCACTATACTGCCCATGTACATTGTGGCGCGACCACTCCCGAAGAAGCAGCAGCGCCGCGGTTGTCTATCTGGCTTGTGGGGGGCGCTGTCGACTATATTCTGCTGTGGGTCTAGGCAATAGGCGCTCTAGAACAAGGCCGGGAAGAGAATAAACAAGACTACCGTAATATCGCATCTGTATTATATCTGCTACATCCACTATCTAATGCTACATTGAACCGTGGCGAAGTGCAGTAAGACCGAGTCGTTCATTGGTTGATGGCAAGCAGAGATAAACAGGCATCAGTTCCGCCTGAAAGTTACGTCGACGTGCTCCAATTCTGATCCCGACGCTTTGCCATATAGCTGCCTCAATGAGCGTTTGAGCTAGGCCGCTCGCGCCTTCACAGCCACTATTCCGAACGTTTCCAAGGACGGCGGCAACTGACTTGCACATCCACCCCACTGTTCGCGACGCGCCGATACTTGAATGGGCGACCGGAACCACTACGCAGCTACGACGCAATCCTCCTCGCGATCTCAGCCGCGTACGTTGTCCGAGTTCCGGCAGGACGAAGGCAGGGATAACCGGAAACGCCGTTTACAGGCCTTGTGGCGGCACATCGTCGAGCGTGGTTATATTTTTGATCAGGACCCCAAATGCCAGACGGCGGGCGAGATAGAGACGACCAAGGCAGAGCAGCAGCGGACTGTATACGAGAAGGAGTTTGTCGGGCGGGTGGGCGGACACGCTGCACCGGCGGGCTCGCACAGAATTGTCGACATTGAGTGGAAGGACTTCAAGAAGTACGCAGAGGCCAAGGAAGTCGGTGCGTATCTTATCTGTTCTCGGCTGTTTCCTTGACACAAGTCGTGCAGAGCTGTGGTCCATCTTCCACGACGAACTTGACCTGGATGGTGACGGCCATCTCGACCAGCATGAGCTGGATTCCGCGCTCCGGAAAGCAGGCGAGCGCACCCCTTCGATTCCCGTCCTCGTTGCCCCGCTAATGTCGGCATCACAGACATCAAATTGTCACCCAAAACATTGTCCGAATTCATGGCGTATCTGACGCCCGACACACAACCCAATGCCGGCGTCACATTTGGCGAATTCCGCGACTTCCTTCTCCTCCTACCGCGCAAGGCATCCCCTGCAGAGATCTACTCGTACTACCAAATGAACAAGTACCTGGGTGACGACGGCAGAGGAGTCGCCCGAGTCACCATGGAGGGTCAGTCCTATTGCTCATCCGACACGCGTTGATTGACAGATTCTTAGGTGATGTCAGTCTCAGCGCAGAGGACAAGCCTCCAAGCCTTCAGGATGCCGTATCCACCTCTGACGCGCGTACCCCAAGCACTCCCATCGATCCCAACTCTCACCCTGTGTATGAGGACGAGGAAGATGAGGACGGAGATTACGATGAAGAGCCCCACGGCTGGCTAGACGGCCACACGGCGCTCAAATTTCTCTTGGCTGGTGGCGTGGCTGGTGCCGGTGAGTTCATTACCTTCGTCGCCTCACTTCGTATCCAATATGCCATGCAGTTTCGCGGTCGTGTACAGCTCCCTTCGATCGTTTGAAGATATTTTTGATTACGCGCGCGCCTGACGCGGCTTTAGCGCCTCTTGCGCCTGCATCTTCATCCTCCCAGATCGGTGGTGTGAGGCTTATAGCCGGAGCTGTTTCACGGATATACGCTGAAGGTGGCGTGTTCGCCTTCTGGACCGGCAACGGCCTTTCCGTGGCCAAGATATTTCCCGAATCTGCCATCAAATTCTTTGCCTACGAATCCTCTGTGAGTCTTGCCACTAGTGGCACACTTCTGTCCTCACGTGTTTCACTGTAGAAACGAACGTTCGCAAAGTACTGGGATCATGTCGAGGATCCACGGGAGATCAGCGGGTTCAGCCGTTTCGTTTCTGGAGGTATTGGAGGTATCAGTAGTCAGTTGAGTAAGTTTCATGCGGTGTGGCTTTCCAACTGCCTTGTCCTAATGCTTTGCATAGGCATATACCCTATAGAGACGCTCAAGGTGCGTTGCAGCATGCTATTCTCTCCTGAGATTCAATCAACTGAAATGCCCTTGTTCAGACCCAAATGATGAGCAGTACGGGTGACAACAAGCGGACATTGATAGCCGCAGCGCGACACGTCTGGGCGCTAGGTGGCATCCGTAGGTATTACCGTGGATTGTCGGTAAGTCCCCGCGTTCTGTTGTAGTCCTTTAGCTCAAGTCGCAAACGCAGATTGGTCTTGTTGGTGTCTTCCCGTTCGTGCCTTGCTCGATTGTGTCTGGTCATACGCTTATTTGACCTTAGATACTCGGCGATCGATATGTCCACCTTCGAAGCACTGAAGTTGGCGTACTTACGCTCGACGGAGAAGGAGGAACCCGGAGTGCTTGCTCTGCTGGCCTTTGGAAGTATATCTGGCAGTGTTGGAGCTACGAGCGTCTATCCACTGAATCTCGTTCGTACACGCCTGCAGGCGTCTGGTAGCTCAGGTCATCCCCAGATCTACACTGGGGTGTTTGACGTTGCACAGAAGACGTGGCGGCGGGAAGGGTGGAGAGGATTTTATCGTGGACTATTCCCTACACTGGCCAAGGTGAGTTCCTTGCCGTACACAGTAATCCTGTTAATCAGTTCTAGGTCGTACCGGCAGTTTCGATATCTTATGTCGTCTATGAGCATACTAAACGAAGGTCGGTTGTTCCCATGATCGTAGCGATGCAGATGGCTGACTTGCAAGCAGTCTTGGTGTTTAGGATATTCTATTATTATGCATTGCTTAATGAGCTATCGTGCTACGTACACATTGTATTTATCCCGCATTATCATACTTGCTGCTTGTTTGTGTTTAGTCACTGCACCTACGCGCCAGTGTGACTACACACTCGAGGGCAGTAGTATACATGTCGAATTGATCACGTCCAAGCGAAAGATCTAGACTAAGTCATTCTTGACCAATTCACTGTGTAGGGCAACCTGGTCCCTCTTGGCCAGCTAACGCGGCCATGTCAGACATGAGTTTGTTGGCCCTTGGGAACATATCCATCATGTCCATGCCTCCCATCATCGGCATCACACTTGCGCTCCAGGCGTCTACTTGATCATCCGTCATTTCGCGTCCTTCAACCTGTGGCACCTCAACGGTCCGGTCCCAGCTATCGACATTTCCGACATCGACCATCGCAGAGCAAGGGATCTTCCAGCTTTGGATTTTCCAACCAGCAATGCTCAGCAAGCCGACCTCATACCCTCCCTTGACGAATGCATCTAGCCGATCTTTGGAGAGAAGCACAGTGCACGTCGAAGTTTCGCTGTCATACTCAAACGTCGAGACAAACTGGAGAGAAGACGTCCATGGAGTCTTGACAAGCTTCGAGCGCACATCCATCGAGACAGCATCCATGTCGTTTGGCAGACCAAATACCAGGAGAAGGATCATATGCGTAGTAGGGACATGGGCCACTGTGCAAGATGTATATCAGAGTTGAGCGTACGACAGATGATAAGTCGACTTACACAAGGCTATCTCTCGGAAGCGAATCTTGACTGAATACCTTCGAACGTCTGCTACAGAGATCATAGCTTTTGACGCAATGGGGAAGAGCTTCGGTTCCCAAAGCGTCGCTGCCACTTCAAATTCAGCAATGAACGGTAACGTGCATATAGGTCCCAGAGGCTTCTTACGACCCGCAACCGGAGGTGGGGCAGTATCGTGTGGAGTCACAGATCGTTCCAATCGGTTCTCCAATATGCGCTCGACAAGATCGGCAAGAAGGTGGTGGGGACTAGCGAAAGGTTTGTTAAGACAATGTCACGAATATGCGTGTCTTCTTACTATCCGAGTTTCACCCAGTTTTCCAATGCGCGGAAGAAGGAGTGTACATTCACCGTTTCACGAACTTGCATCGCGCAGTTCATGAGTCTATGAGGGTCGTCAGCAGATTGCGTCGATCAGGCTTCAAGTCACCCACTTTTTGTAAGGCGTTGGCATGACCGTACGCCAGAAGCATGCTGTCGCA
Organism: Strobilurus luchuensis; assembly: GCA_019915105.1. Taxonomy (NCBI): domain Eukaryota; kingdom Fungi; phylum Basidiomycota; class Agaricomycetes; order Agaricales; family Physalacriaceae; genus Strobilurus; species Strobilurus luchuensis. The sequence continues at coordinate 387,405 of JAHLMJ010000007.1, read as the reverse complement.
ATGGAGGTGAGGTCATCGCGAGGTAGTAGTCGGGGGACTTTGTCAAGGCGTTGAAACATATGATATTCCACTGGAGACAGACAATGTCCACTCAACGCTACGCCGAATGTCGACTCGATGTCACTGAGAACCGATCCAGTATATCTGTTTGAATATCAGTCATCAAATGTTTCCTCGTTGATACAAGAGGCGGAAACCAACGTATATATTTGGGAGCTCAGCGAGAGCTCGTAGAGATCTTCACGTGTCATACCACCCTCCCAAACGGAAGCGTTGAGCAGGTTACAGGTTGTGAAATAGGCTTGAGGGTGGGATTTGAGAAGCGGTGTCGCAGACGTGAACGCAGCCAAAAATCCCCCACTGTGAAACTTGAGAAGCATCAAAGAAAGGTAGCCATTGCACTTACACATAGTCTGGAACATTTGAGGCATGAATGCGGTCAAAGAGGACGGGAAAACTTTTAGAGCGTGTCAAGGTCTCCAGTCTGATCTCGTCCATAACAGCAAAGCCGTCACCCAGAATGAGTTCAATTTTGAGGTGATTCTTCATCTTCTTGAGGCCGGCCGCGGTCAACCAAAAGAATCGAGAGCTGACGCTGTAGAGGCCGCCTTTGTCACTTGGACCAGAGAGGTGATCGAGCTCATCACAGAACAAGTTCATGCAAGCAGAGAAAGGGTCCTGTTCGATACGATTCCTCTGTAACAACCTTGTCAAGCATTAGCAGAAGTCCTACTAGTCTAATAAGACCTTACCAATTCGCGTCTAGTTTAGTGTAGTTTATTGACCATCGATTTGCAATGAACTTGACGCGAATCTCTTCTGGTGACATTCCGATCCTCATGTCGCGATCGTTATTGCGTATGGGCTTGAACACCTTGTCTTCCAACTTTTTGGGTTCATCGATACCTGCGGGCGGTACCAGGATGCCCAGGTCCGGGTAGAGCATGTTTTCGAGCACAGCGGCACCTGGCACGGTCTTCTGTAAGCGTTCGAGCTTGTTGAATTCATCGTCTGGCATGGACTCCCAGTCGGCGATGTATTCTCTCACGGTCTGACCGTTCTTCGCCGCATTTCTCTTGGTTTGCTCGAGATATTCAGGTGACTTCAACTCCTGAATGAACTTTGCTTTGGCCTCTTTCTTGCGCGCCTGTGTATGCGTCAGAATACATCTCCGCAGTGCTGTCCGGGACCTACAAGTAGTGTATCTCGGTCGGCGGAGCCAACCTTGGTCAAGATGTTTGCATCTGTGTCCTCTCTAAAAGACCATCAACGATGGCTGATTTTATACCTCGCACTGGACCTACGAAATGGGAAGCATTTCCTCAAACGTTTGAGCTGTCTTGCCGTTGGTGCGCCACCACTCTAAACTAGTGAGAATACGCTTGCAAGACTTGGGTTCGACATAGAGCCATCCAAGGTCAAGGGCTGTCCCACTGTTGACAGCGCGAGAGACATGGCCCTGAACTTTGTCCACCATCTCGTCGAGAACCCGTGCTGCCGCTGGGGGCATGAGGGCTGCTAGGTACACGTAATGCAGCATGGTCAACAGGTATTTCGACCGTTTGGACGCGTCCGGATTCTTGAATGTGGCCAATTCATCCAGGGTGAAGAGAACAACAAGGTCACGAGCCAAAGCAGTCGGGTGAACATCCACCTGGTATTGCATCTCGTGTCAATTTGCGTTGATGTGAAATGGATAGAAACCTCACAGCAGTGAAGTGCACATCAAACTTTGGTGGCAGAGGGGTAGGACAGTCCTGTCCGAGATCCATGATGGTGCCGTACATGTGTCTCGCGTCTCCAATCCCGCAGAAGAAAGTAGAGAAGTTGAAGGGTGCGCCATTGCGGGGTATCTTGATGTGCCGGGCCTCAACATCGGGGTGGGCAAAATCCAGGCCGGTGTGTTGGCTACGAAGCATGGAACTGACTGGGTCATGTCCAACTACGTAACTACGAGAACATTTTTAGATCAAATAACGACGATGTATAATGCTCAGACTTACTATTCGAGGATCTCTTTTCGTGCAGCTCTATACCGAGGCATGGAGGCAATTCGGGTGTTGACGCGATTCGTCTCCATGTCAAGCTTCGCCGCTACTTGCCTTTGATAGGCGCGTGCCCTTGAAAAGTCGGTTATTTCGGGTTGGTCATCTATGAGGGTTTCGTGATGATTCGAATATAGTCTCGACTTCTCCAGGCGTTGCTCTAATTTGGGCCGAAGTGCCCTGTCATTTGAAGGGAGCATGGTCAACGCCTGCGAACACGTCTGGCTTGCTGCCCAGTATTGCCCATCTTCAAACTTGAGAAGAGTTAGAGATTGCCAACAGTGTGAGACAGCTTTGACACTTACCTGCGCAGCAGAAAGATTGGAAAGGTAGACCTGTTGAACAGTATGCAACGCGTCGATTGACGCGTATCACAGAAGCACGTACAGGAACAGTAGGCTCGAGCTCAGAGGCCTGCTTATACAGCGAAATCGCCTCCTTGAAAAGTCCTTTTTTGTAACTTTGAGTGCCAAGCGCTTTGAGTCCCTCTGCCGACAACATGATGTGCAACAACGAAGTCAAATGCGATGAAAAGTCAAATTGCCTCGAGCCGATCGGCGCCATCTGGCCATTCGGCAAATACGGACATAATTCCGGGGACATCCAGACGCGTCGTTCAGAGGGACAATTCAGCGGGGTGCATATGCAATTGTGAGTACCACAAGAAAGTCTCATCCAATCGTACATCTATTGCGCTGAGCAATGGGTAAGAAGATAACACCCATCAATAAGTACCTCAAACGGCCGACACACGAAGACCCTGAGCAGTCGCAGAAGACGTTATACTCGCCATCCATGAATCCACTTGGCTGCCTAGCATTTCACGTCCTACTTCCACCGGCACATCAATGGTCTTATCCCACAAGTCAATGTCTCCGACATCAATCATCCTCGAACAAGGGATCTTTGCGCTCTGAAGTTTCCAACCAGACGCGTTCACCAGGCCGACTTCGTACCCCAATTCGACGAATGTAGACATGCGCTTTCTCGACAAGAGAACAGTGCATTTCGAGGTCCTGCAGTCGTAGTCAAACGTAGACACGAACTGAAGTGATCCATCCCAAGAAGAGTTGACGATCTTCGTGCGTACGTCCATTGTCGTGGCATCCATCTCCTTCGGCAAGCCAAATACCAAGAGAAGCACCATATGAGGCGAGGGTAGTACGTTTTCGACTGAAAAGATACACATGAGAGGCGAAAGACGTGGGTGACGCGGAGACTCACGCATCCTAATGCGCCGGATAGGAATCCTGACGCTATATCTCCCGATTTCTGCTGAGGAAATCATAGCAACTGAAGGAATGGGGAAGAGCCTAGGTTCCCACAGCGCTGCAGCAACTTCGAACTCAGCCAGGAATGGGAGGGTACAGACGGAGACATGTGAACGCTTGCGGTCGGCCACCGGTGTTGGTACCACAGCATGGGGAGGAGCCGAACGCTTGAGCTGGTTTGTCAATATCTGCTCTACCAAATCCGCGAGAATATGCCGAGGGCTGTAGATGCCGAAACATGAGTGCACGAGACGTTGGTTAGAAGAGTGAACATACTATCCCAGGTCCTTCCATAACTCCAAGGCTCGGAAGAAGGTGTGCACATTCTCCACTTCCCGAACTTGCATTACACAATCCACCAACCTGTAGGTTTGCTGAGTGAAGAACCGGCTCGGTTGATGTGAGACTCACCGAGTGTATGTGGCAGGAAGAACAGTTCTGAGAAAGCACGCAGTGGCAACAGCAGTGAAGTTGTCTCTGGATAGAAGCGACACCTTTTCGAGACGCTTGAACATGTGGTATTCGTTGGGCGGGAGGGGTTTCCCAATCAACGAGATGCCAAATGCGCTGCCCATTTCCTCGTATAACGCGCCTGTGTATCTATGTACAGTATCATATCTGCGTCAGAGATTACAAATCGGGTTTCGCAATGTGGAAGACTCACGTATAGGTTCTCGAGCTCAGGCTGAGAGCAAAGAGATCTGGACGCAGTAGTCCGCCTTCCCATTTACCGGAATGAAGAAGATCGCACGACGTGAAGTACGCCTTCTCGTGAGATTTCAGCAGGCTAGTACCAGTCGTCACAATCGCCAACAGGCCGCCTCTGACGCGCACCGCATCAGATATGTCTTCTGACTTGTAGATTGAGTAAACTCACACATAGTCAGGGACATTCGAGGCATGTACCCGGTCGAAGAGTGAAGGAAATTCCTCGGGTCGAGGCAAAGTCTTGAGCTTGATTTCCTCCATGACAGCGAAGCCATCTCCAAGGATAGCTTCGATACGAAAGCGACCTTGTAACCTCTTCATACCCCGTGTCACAGCCAAGAAAAATCTCTCAGATATGGTGTACAATCCTCCTGATCTTGTTGCGGTCATGACCTTATATCGCTCGTCTTCATCCCGCGGTAAGAGATCCATGCAGATATCGAATGGATCTTGTTCTGTTCTGTCGCGGTCTTCAACCCTGGATAGAATTAAATGTCACTGACCAGAACAAGTACAAATGGTCATGGGCGTACCAGTCCTTTGCAAGTCGCGTGTAGTTTATCTTCCAGCGACTAGCTATAAACTTCTCGTGCGCTGCTCTGAGGATCTTCGGCGGTACTTCCTGCGGATCACAATTTCGTATCGGCTTGAATATCTTTTCCTCTAGAAAGGTAGGTTCTTCGCAATCGGCAGGGGGTACTAGAGCCATAAGATTAGGATATGCCATGAACTCGCCTCGAGCAGCCGGCGGCTTCATAGCTTGGCTGCTCATTCGACTGAATTCTGCGTCAGACATGTTCCTCCAGTCGTCAAGATATGCTTCCAAGCTTTTTCCCTGCATCATTGCAGTCTGACGTGTCATCCCTATGCGCCCAGGGCTCGTTAGACTTTCAATGACCATGTTCTTCCTTTCCCGTTGTTGTTGCTACGACAGTCGCCGGAGCGTGAGTATTGACAACATGATGAGTGACAAACCTTACGAGGATCAATGCACGTTCTGCAGCGGGGAGCTTGCTCATCATCTCATCTTCGTTGGCTCTAAAGAAAAGGTTGAATCGAATCGAGAGATGCCGCATACGACGAACAAACTTACGACAATGGAAGCATCTCGTCAAAGTCCACGGCTGTCTTACCATCTGTACGCCACCATTGCAGTCGCTCCAGGATCCCTCTACAAGACCCCGGTTCGATGTAGAGCCAATCGTTACTCAACGGTGCTTCTGCCTGTACCGCAAGTAATACCTGCTCGTATACGCGCTCCAACATTTGATCAATAATGCGCTGGGCCAATGGAGGCATGACCCATGACCAATAGACATAGTGTAGCATGAGTAGAAGATGCTTAGCGCGTTGCGACTTCTTATCCTCGATAAAGGCGAGTTCGTCGAGGGTGAACAGCACAATCAAATCACGGGCGAGCGCACTTGGATGAATGTCAATCTACGGTGGCCCATCAGTATGATGTATAAAGGGCTCTGGGACGCGAGCTCTATTGCTTACTATTGTAAAATGGGCTTTGACATTTGCGGGAATTGGTGTTGGGCAGTCACCGCCCATATCAGCAATAGACGCATATAGATGACGGGCATCCCCAATGCCGCAGAAGAGGGCCGCGAAATCGAAATTTTCCCCTGAGCGAGGGATCTTCATGTGGAGAGAATGTGGAGGACTTTCTCCTGAGCCTGAGGGTCCCTGATGTCGCAGAATGGACACGGCTTGGTCGTGGCCGACTACGTAACTAGACATATTTATGAGCGTCGAGGAAAAGCTCTATGCACGAAACTACTCACTACTCGAGTGTATCATCTGCGCTGTGCCTATAACGGGGTATAGAGGCGAGTCGGCGATTGATGAGATTGTTCTTCATCGCCTGTTTTGCGATCCTTTGTCGTTTGGCAGCATCAGTCCTAGAGACATCGTCGAAATTGAGGGCAGCATCAGAGCCGCCGTCAATATGGTCGTGACCCAAGAGCAAGCGTGCCTTCTCCAATCGCTGTGAAACCTTCAGGCGAAGAGTCGTATCATCAGGCGAAATGATGTCCAAAGCCCTTGTGCAGGTTTCCATTGCTGGATGGTACTGTCCATCCTCGAACTAGCATAAGATCAGATTGTGTATGACGAGACTTTGGGAAGTGTTACACCTGCGCAGCAGCTAAATTTGACAAATATACCTGTCCGATATTAGTTGAGGACGCGACGCGACGCGCTCGGAGCACACATACAGGAACAGCGGGGTCAAGTTCGGATGCCTGCTTGTAAAGCGAGATAGCCTCTTTGATCTTGCCTTGGCCGTATTTCTGATTGCCTAACGCTTTGAGCTTTTCAGCCTCAGACATGACGATGGTGAATAGAACCGTTCGGTCTGGCGATTGACCTTGGTCAAGGAAATTGGCAATGGACTTCGGTGATTGCCGTGAGAGTCTAGGCCGAGATTCCGACCCTGTGCGGCGTGCAACTGTACTGTGAGAGCTTGTGCCTCCGTTCTGTGTTCAAGGACTCACGTAGCTACCGCTACACAGTGCAGTCACCATCGGCATCGTTCAGGATGCACACATCAGTAATTATGGTCAACATTCCCAGAGTATTTTACAGAATACGACTACTCGATACCCAATCATGAAGGCTAGGAGATTGACGCGGAAGCTACTGTATGCACCTGTTGGTCCATCTATACATCGCTATTGGTGACATTTCACCTCGTGAAGTAGTCTCTTATAAACAGACGCTAATCCTGACGACGGCAAGCGTACTCGTGAAGGCCGTGCGAGAGCCACTTCTGCATCCTCTGCACATCCCGAGGCAAATGCAGAGCTAAGCCGCGAACTACGGAAAGACAGGAAGGACCAAGATCACAATGTGCGCCACAAGGGTACTTACTCAAGAGTGGAGGTTGAGCGTCGCCTGTGATTTTGCCGACACGGCATTTCCCGGGAGCACCGTGGGCAGCTGTATAGCAGCCACAATATCTTTATTTGGACAAACGGCTGCACGTGATGCGTAGCCCCCAGTCCAATTTCGGCCTAGCCGTCTCCCCGACCAGCAAATTCCTCAAGACTCGATAAAATGGCCCGCACAAGTGCGTATCGCTGTCCTTGACTCTGGTGGTGGATTCGGCGCTGAACGAGGCGGCGAACGATGGCGGAATCATGGCTGGACGTATGCTCATATAATCATTTCTGCAGACTTGCGCACCGGTCTCAACAAGGGCTTCCCAACCACCCCCATCGCCAAGACTGTGCGCCCCAGCCACCGCAAGGGCATCCAGAGCACAAAGACCACCTTTGTCCGCTCCGTCATCCGGGAGGTTGCCGGATTCTCTGCATACGAGAGGCGGGTGATGGAGTTGTTGAGGAACTCCAAGGACAAAAAGGCGAGGAAGTTGACCAAGAAGAGGGTGCGTTGCTGTACTTTGCGCTATCTGTTGCTTGACAGCTCATCGCCCCATCCAGCTCGGTACGCTCTTGAGGTCAAAACGCAAGCTCGAGGAGCTCTCGAACATCATCCAGGAGAGCAGGAGGGCCGGCCACTAAACTTGCACTCGACCTGTCCCGGTTATGCTCTACATATGCGCCATGTAATACATGATCGTTATGCACTATCTGCGACGCTGTATCCCGCCCGGTGTATGATAAGAGGTTTTGAAGGCTGCTGACTATTTATTCCATTGCCAAGGAATCATTGTCGTGCACTGTGCGCGACGCAAACTGAATGGACTCCATCATCGACAGGCCTTCCACGGCTTGCGACCCTCTGCGAATTTGGACAGTCCTACTCTCAAAAACGCTGCATCTGTGGTTCATCTGGTAATCGACTGCAAGCAGGACGGCTATTGGGTAGATCCCCTATCAAAATGTCAGTATGTGGGCTCATTCAAAAAGATCAACTATACCGCGATGTGCGCGTTGACTGGGGCGTATATGTCGCCCAGCGTCCCATACGGCAAGCGTATCGTGCTAAAAATGAGGACAAGCACCTGTCCATTGCTGGATCAGTAAGTACCGGCGCTTGCTTGCTGGGCACTGGCTTACACTGTGTAAGAAGTACAGTACAAAATGCCTGATTCCAGGAGAAGTATCATGACTTGCACGGCTCTCGACTTTCCTGTGCGTAGCTCTCTACGGATCCATTTTCGTTGCCGCCTCAAGACACCTTTTCAGTTCATCGAGCATGCGCCTTAGTGTAAGCTCACCAAGTCTTCAGTCCAATCAAAGTAGTGGCCAGGAGGTTGGTCAATATCGACAATGATATGGCTATGATTTGGCCATAGTCTATCACGTCTATGCAACGCTTGCTGTTTGCAATGTGGGCCATCAGCGCTATCCGAGTGCCTATCGTCGTCAAAAGGGAAACTGCAGGCCATGTCAGGGCTTCAGCGAGTCGCCGAACATGATTGCAAGAGACGAACCAGTGCTGCAAACGAGGAAGATCATCGACATCCTCAGTACTCGTCTGGCCGTTCGGTCGTCGCAAAGCACCCAAGCACGCCAAACAACGATGCAATCACACAGTTTGTACTATGGATGCGACAAGTCAGCTCTTGTTGGTCCATTGGCTGTGTGACACTCACATTGAGTAAAATGACAGAATTTAGCAATGTGGGGTACTCTATCTCCTCATTGATGAGTCGAATGAAGCGATTAACCGTTTTGTGAATAAGGCCAGCAATATTCACAATCCAGTACACGACTGATATCCCAAACATGAATAGAATCATGTAGAAGAAGAAGCGACGCATTCGTGAACGGAGGCCCTGCTTTCTAGAGTTCTCGTGAGTTTGCCCTGCGATGCATTGCACGTCGTTCGTACAGCATCTTTCGAGTTACATAGCCCACAAGGACAATGTAGATGCCTATGATTGATGTTCACCATTCACGTCCCCGAGACCTCAAGAGATCAAGACTCGGAAGTAAAGGCTCACCAAATATCAGGGTCTCCAAAAGCGCTTGTACGCTATTCACGGTTTGGCGGACGCCATAGTTGTGCAGTAAGGCCACTGATAGAATGATATCTGGCATGATGAACGATGAGAAAGAACAGCAGACATTTAGAACCCTTGCAAGACGAATGATCCAGAGTCGACGAGTGCCGACTCGGAACTTCGTTCGTTATTCACGCTTGTTCCTTCTTGATCAGTATCACCACCACCGATCGCGCCAAGAAGCTACCAGCCTACCATTGTATGCAGCTTTCTGCTCTTCAGACGTTCCATTGACTAGTAGCTTAGGCGCTCGCGCTGGTAGCCAGACGCGAGGGCATACGTAGACTCAGGCGGCGACTTTCGAGTCTAGCGACTGTAAATGCCACGGGAGGCCACGGGTTCGCCTCTGTTCGCCTGTGCGGAAATGATTTCTGATGCCGTCATGTTCTAACAGTGGTTTCGGCCTTCGGAGATGCATCGATGAGCGCTGAGCGCTGAGCGTCAAGAGTCGAGATGGATGTACTCGAGTCATCACTCGAAGTATGATGATCAGTCGTGATCTCCCGAATCTATCTTCTGAAACGGCGCGGACACCGCAAAGCTTGGCGAGCAACAGGCTCAGTTGAAAACTTCATGGCGACTCGTCTCTCGTCACTGATTTGCTTCTAAAAAGGACTCGAGCTTGCAACTGTAAAGCCGTCTTGGTGGTCTTGTCGCATATCATTTGTGACCATGGGACTTGCTTTCGCGATGTACGCAAACGTGCCTCTGGCAACGTCAAGTACTAAGAGAACTCTTCTACACTGAGGTGCTTTCGGTTGCTACCGCTCCCATCGAGGCGAATCGTAGAGACTCGAGATTCGATCTGTCTGCCCGCTGGGACTCCCTCATGCTCTGTCGTGGTCGACCAGTATCCTCAAACACAGTACCTCCGTTCCTGTTTTGATAGTCGACCGCTAGCAGCACAACTAGCGGGTAGATTCCCTGCCCAAGACTTAGGGTGGAAGACACATAGAAAGTTTGTCAAAAACTTACGGCGATCTGTACATTAATGGGAGTGTACACGTCTCCTAGAGTTCCACTAGGCAAACGTATCAAGGAGCTGACCAGTACCGTCACCTGTCGTTCACGTAAGTGTGTAGTTCCATGTGTATCGTGCAAGCTTACACCAGAAATACAGTAGAACAAACCAGATTCGATGAGGAGAATCATAATTTTCTCCCCTCTGAAGTTTCTTTTCCGTGCAATTCCTAACTCCTTGCGAATCCACTGCCGCTGCCGCCTGTGCGTGTCATTTAGCTAGGTTATGCTGCTCACATCTCTCCAAATTCAAAGCTACTCACCAAGCCTTCGCTGCGATGACAGAGGTAGCCGTGATATTTGTGAGGAGCGACAAGACCAGGTTTATGACCTGGCTATAATCTATCGCCTTGTTCACGGTCGCATTGCCCGCATGTGCGACCATTACTATGCGAAGGCAGATCGTGGTCACGACCGAAGCTGAGGCCCGAGGTATTAGCCATAGTATCTCAACTGGGTGTACCTTAGACTCACCGGTCGTACAAGCAAGAAAGCCCATTGACATTCCAAAAAAACCTCCTATAGATCTGTTCATCGCTGCATAGGACCCAAGCACGCCAAACAACGACTCCATCTGTGAGTGCATACTGAAGGCCAATATGAATGTTGAACTTTTCAATGAGTGAACCACTGACATTGACCAGAATGATTGCATTCATCAAGATAGGATAATCAATTTTCTCATCCTTGCGCCTCAGGAAGCGTTGAATCGCTCGTTGAATGAGGCCGGCAAATTCCACGGCCCAGTACAGAGTTGAGAGCGCAAACATGAATAGCAACATGGAAAGGATAAGACGCCTTGTCCGTGAACTGATACCCTGCCTCCTGTTGTCCGGTGAGCCTCATTGGCACAAGCTACTCAAGGGAGGCCATACAGCATTTTAAGGGTAAAGTATCCCACAAGTACACTGTACATCCCTGCCCAACAGGTCAATTGGGACGAACGTTGACTGATCATGCAACTTGCCAAAAAATAATGTCTGCAGAACGAGCTTTATGGAGTCCACGATTTGCTTGATAGCGGCCTCGCGCAGCAAGGCATCGGACTCCACTTCTGCAGCGATGACAGGCATCGCAGACTAGAGCTCCCGGGGGAACTCCACTCAAAGAACAAAAGGTATGATCTTATAAGCCAACTGAATATGTCCCATTGAAAGTAACGAAGCGGGCGGTAGATCAGTCTTGACTCTTGATCCTCATTTGACGGGTTTTGCTCGGGCCTGAGATAAGAGCGGGAAGAGGCCGACCTATTTACTAGTCCTGCCAGGCTGGTGCCTCCTGCATCAGCCCACCATACTACCTGTTCTGATGGCATGTCAATGAAACTGATCTTGTATGGCCTGAGGGTAGGTCGACGGAAGTTCCTGGCCCGTTCGTGCACCCTCGGGACGCCCAGGAACGCGCTCTTCGTCATCGATCTCCTGCTCAAGATGTTCGGCGTTGCTATGTGATTCTGGCTGTGCATAATTGCGACTACGGAGGTTCAAACCTCCTGACGGACCGCAAACTTGAAGATCTGGTCTGAGATATCTAGTCGAACAAGGAGTAGTAAGTGATGGATCTGAGCTCTGGTGCCCAAGCCTTTCTGTAGTGTCATCTTAATGTCCTTCGTGAAGGCCGCCCATGAATTGGTAACCAGCGAGACTTGGCTCACGAGGTTCACACAAACGTGCCACCACTAGTCATCTAGACCGAGTTACTTTCTGTGGCTGCCGCTCCCCTCGACGCGAAGCGTAGGGACTCGAGATTTGATCTGTTTATCCGCTGGGATCCTCTCATGCTCTGGCGTGTACGCCCAATACTAGTGTTCTCAAACACAGTACCTCCGTTTCTGCTCTGATGGTCGACCGCCAGTAGGACGACTATCGGGTAGATTCCCTACTCAAGGTCTCAGGTAGAGGACATATGGAAGCTCATCAAGAACTCACGGCGATCTGTACGTTTATGGGAGTGTAAACATCTCCTAGAGTTCCACTAGGCAAACGTATCAAGGAGCAGACCAGTACCGTCACCTGTCGCCCACGTCGTAAGTGTATAGCTCCAGGTTCATCGTGCAAAACTTACCCCGGAGATACAGTAGAGTAAACCAGACTCGATGAGAAGAATCATGATTTTCTCTCCTCTGGAGTTTTTCTTCCGGGCAATTCCTAACTCCTTGCGAATCCATTGTCGCTGCCGCCTGTGCGTGTTGGTCAGCTTGTGCTAGCTCAAGTTAGTCCGACACTGATTCTACTTACCATGCTTTCCCTGCGATGGCGGAGGTAGCCGTAATATTGGTCAAGAGCGACAAGACAAGGTTTGCAACCTGGCTATAATTGATTGCCCTCTCAACATTCGCATTGCCTGCGTGTGCGAAGATTACGATGCGGAGAAAGATTGTAGTCATGACTGAAGCTTGAGTTCCATGTATCAGTCAGTATACCTACGAGGAGCGCCACAACGGAGACGAACTTACCAATGGTACCCATGAGAAAGCTAATTGAAACTTGAAGGCATCTCCTGTACGCCTGGTCGTCACTGCAAAGGACCCAAGCACGCCAAATAACGACTCCATCCGTGAGCAGGTACTGGACGCCAACATGAAGAGGGTATGTGTTCAACCCATAGTCGACTCACATACATTTATCAGAATGACCGCATTCAGCAAAGCGGGATACTCTATTGGCCCGTCTGCGCGCGTAATGAAGCGATCTATTGTCCGGTGAATGAGACCTGCAACATTCACAGCCCAGTATACAGTCGAAAGCCCAAACATGGAAAGCATCGTGTAGAATATGAGGCGCCTTATCCTTGAGTTGAGCCCCTGCTTTCTGTACTTCTGGTCAGCATCGCTTTCCGCGAAAACGGAGAACAAAAAAAAAAAATACCGCATATTGTGGGTCAAGTAGCCCATGAGCACTGTGTAGATTCCTGTCAAACGGTGAGTATCTTGAAATTGAAACAACTCGCCGTACAACCTACCGAAAAACAGTGTCTGCAACACTACCTGTACAGAGTTCATGATTTGCTGAATGCCAAGCTCGCGCAGCTGGGCGTTGTATAATGGATCTGCAGTTATGGCCGGCATCGCAGAACAGGCGTTTGGTGAGCACTGAGTACTGAGTAGCTGACTTGGACGTGTGGTCCATCTCATATATCTCGAACTGAGCATGTTTCAGCGCCAAAAGTAACGGAAACAAGAGGCGAATCAGTTACAAGGAGAACTCATCGAGAGCTTGTATGTGTGCATCATGTGTCACCTCATTAGAGGGATAAGTATAACATCTGAATTAGACCTGCCTTAACGCCATTAGTACGCGCTCGGCACCCACAGTGGTGGCGGATTGATCTGGTAAACGTCTCTGTCCGGTGTTATATGGGTCGCAGGAAGTTCCTGACGACTCTCATGATCTCCGTCCGCCCGTGCAGCCTTCAAAGACTTCGGCGGTTCGGGAGCTGTTTGCCATCTAACCTGTACGAGGTTCGCTGTTACTGATTCAGGCTTCGCAGCATAGGCCACCGACTGATGGACTGGTAATGAAGGGCTATGGCACTCAGACAATCCCAGTACTTCTTACGAAGAATTCGCAATGACAAGACAAATCGTGACCGTGTGCATTGTGGCGTTAGCGGATTCTGGCCGAGATATGTCTCGAATTAACGTTACGGTCTCGGAGACTGCCCGTTCAACGTATCGGGCAAACGGCCCAGGACTGGTTAGCGTGTAATTCTCTGCAGCCAGCGTCGTCTCGCGTTACCTTCTACCGGACTGGGGTGACTCTGATGATGTTCCTGTACTTCATCTTTCAGCTCCAACAGCGCCATAGTTATCAAAAAAATCTCGAAATGCATGGGAATAGAATACAAGATGCGGGCTAAGGATGCATACTAGAAATACAGAGTACCTACTTATTATAATGCGCGATCGTTGGCTGATCTTCTCGTGTGTCGAAATTCAGAAGGCCACGGAGATCCGTCAAGTATCACTGCAGGGATTACACGAGATCGTGATTATCGGGAGGGAATGATAGACGCAGTCAGGATATAACACACCATAATTCATACACCTAGGAAGAAGCATAGCTTTCCTTGTGTGCGCCTCATTGTAGGGGGTCACATCTATCAATCAACATACAATGAAACGAACCTCTGCTTCACCCCGCCTCGTTATGCTTCTCGCTCAGGTGCCGCTCCAACGTGCTTTGGGATGAATAGAACTTGGACAGCGGACATAGCGGACATCGCCAATTGCTACCGCGTCCATGTTGTCGGACCTCGTGCCGGAGGCGGTCGTGTTTTCGGGAAAAGCCCTCGGAACACCCAGGAATCGTGCACACGAACGGCTTGGGATCGTTTGACCGTCGGTGCGTCAACATGTGTACGTTGCGCGTGTAGCTGCGCGTAAACCAACGACCACAGTCTGGGAATAGGCACGGATGGGGGCGAAGCGCATTGCCCTCCGTCGTTGGAGGGGACACGGGTGCTGAAGAATCCGACAGATCCGAGCGCGCCGAGGATATAGGCTCATCCTTCGTTGAGCTCGGGGGAGAATATGAATGCGATGTCAATGCTGGGGTCGACACGTATGATGAAGCCGCGGATGAAGGAGTGTACGAAGAGGACGGCGTTGAGGCCGGCACGGGCATACGCGGTGAAGAATGCGACACGCCATATGAAGAGTTTGCAGGGAGTATGTCAGATGCGGGGGAAGGGGGCAGATAAGGAGTGAATGGCTGCTGCTGGAGAGGAGATAGTTCTGAAGCATTCTCCGAGCCATCTACGTATCCTGCGATCCAAGAAATCAGAGTTAGGCTTCAAGTGACGACGAGGAAGGCTAACCAGATGTAAATTCTGACCATCCCAATGTCTCGAGTGCTGAAAATGCGTCCAGCGGTGAGAAAGACTCGGACATCTGGAACGCTTGTCTGTTCAGGAAGGTGTCGAGTTCGCTGGGAGGTGTGGGTAATTGGAAATAATTGTTGGGAGCTTCAAGTGCTGGGGAATCTTTGTAGGATAAGGGATCCATGGAGGAGGGCACCAAAGAGGTGATTTGGGAGTCCATGTAAGAGTCTGAGGGCAGACGACGGTCAAAGCAAGTCGCGTCAAATGGAAACCTAGAGAACTCACTGTTCTCGCTGTATTCGTCTTCCCAGTTCCAGCACGAGAGCTCTGTGAGCTGGCCATCGCAGTGTGAACGTGGTGTAGCCCACATAGTGACTAGAATGTCGTCGTCTTGCTTGACTGTGGATAGGCGGAGTTGAAGGTCGGGAGGAATTAGAGGCGTCGCAAGCGAGGATGAACTGGGCTTGTTAAGCAAAACGGCATTGCCATCTGAAATGGAGACTTTGAACTGGACCCGCCCTCGAGCGAGTTCGTTGAGAGGGAGAGTAAGGGCCATGGCAGGAATCCGAGGGGAGATGGTGGGCCAGGGTCAGTAGAACGCACTGTTATACGAACTCCGTGGATCCAAGGACTTTGCATTCCGCCCAGAGGGGAAACAATACATGGCCGTGTACAAGCGATGAAACCTTTCTCCGTTGAGAGCCGTCATGTCGTCGTTAGCCGACACTCAGTGTAGCGTTACGTCGAGTCATTCATTTTGCTGCATTCCGGCCCAAAAGTGGCGAACCCGCAAAAGCACCTGATTCTAGCCAATTCCAGAGGCAAACAGCGCACACCACGGGGTTTCGACAGGCAAGTTCAGTTGGCTCCAGCCCAGAGACGCAGCCAATTATAGCGATGTAGACACATGTCGAGGTCAAAGTCGAGTGCAGACAGTGCAATGACGCACAAAGCAAAGCTGCACGAGGTTCCATGCTGCATTGAGACGGCTTCAAACTCCGCGGGGGGCACCCCCCTTTTCGCTTTTCTCTATACGGTAATAAGATCTCTCAGCTATGTACACGTTCTGCTGGGCAATCCGTCGCAAATATTCACATAGCGGGCCCGTCACCGTCTGAGCATGCGTACGACCTGCCAACGACATACGGGGCTTTTCCGCGTTCCTCATTCGGGCTTTGCCCTCTCCGATCATCTGACTGGTCTCTCTCTCTCCATCTATCGCTTGGATCTTCAGGACTGTCTTCGTCGCTTCCATCATACCACGTCCCTCTGAAATAGACTTTTGGACCCAGACTCCGGAAGCGACACTCGGATCCCAAGGACGTCTCTGCTTTTGTTGTGGCGCAACTGATAAATCTACCCCGGGTAGTGTACTAGTCTAGCTCAAGCATCTGGCCATGAGACTGGAAGAGTCAGACCATACAATGGTCGGCCAAAGTGGGGCGGTTCACAGGCCAACGAAGCTAACTCCACATCATACCTCACGGCCTCCGAGGAACTGCGCCTTTCCCGCGCAAGCGCCTCAGCGGGGTACCTCCCCACTGCTCTGAATCACTATTCTTTTTCGCCTTCCGTCCGTCATCTAGCCTTTGCCTCTTTCACCGTCTACACACTCGGGTTCGCTGGAATCAAACGCCATTGTGTTTGACAATATTACCAATAGATCACTGCAGCATGACTTCCGCAACGATAGTCTCGAGTGACACCATGCTACGCCTCAGCTGCGAACCTTGGCCCTGACATGTTTGAACTGGTATGACAGGACCCCGGATAATACCCTTTGATGTATGAGGGCAAAAGTACCAAAATTTCCGGCGCCGCGTCCGAACCTCAAAAATTTTCGCGTCCGAACTTTCCCTCAGGCTACAAGTCCAAAATTTCGCTCCTGTCCGAACTTTTCCCTCAGGGTTCCATAGAGCTGCCGATAATATTAGAATGAAAACTCGGGGGGGGATTCGAACGCAGAGCCTCCGCGCTAGAACAGCGAATTGAGCGCGTGTCAATCCATTAGACCATAACAGACTAGTTAGAATTGTTCCTGTAGCATCTTGTGGTTGGCCGTGTCCGAACTCCTGCCCTCAAAGTACCCAAAAAATTTCGGCCGCTGTCCGACCCATGGATGAGGGTTCCAGTCCCAAAAATCGCTCATGTCCGAACTTTTCCTCAGTGTTTCGGTCAGATTTTGGCCTCCACGTCCGAACTTTTGCCCTCATACATCAAAGGGTATTATCCGGGGTCCTGGTATGACACCATGAGCAGGATCGACAGGTCCCAGGCGAATGGGGATGCACTCGTTTGATGGCTTTTTCTGGCAACAGCATGCTTGGCGTCCTCGTACACCTTGGGTACGCGCGTTCTCGGGTGGGTCCACCTCCGCCGGCCTGCTTCGACACCAGTTGACGACGTCATATCCTTAGCTATCCGTCGTAGGAGCGCTACCGAGATTACACCTCGAACGCGAGCTACACGGCTGACTTTGGTATTTCCTATCATAATACCATCATATCTTGTGAATAATTCTCAAGCGCTTCCACAGGTCACATTTTCTGAATGGTCAACGGCGGCCTCTGAGTTGCCAATCAAGGCTGCCCGGCCACACACAGTGTGGCGATGCGCGTATATCGGAAAGGGTACTTTTGGGGCAGATCTTGCAACGCTCTCGCTTGCCTATTTGATCTTCCCGTCCTTAGCCCACTGATTTACAAGGCGCAGACGATGGCGTTTCGAGGCCACTGCCTCTGCGGATGCGCCTTTTCCGCCATATAATAACAATGTGAGGCGCCCAATGTGAACATTATTCATATGTTTGTGTCTTTGATACTTCTCAACAGATGCACTTTGTTTTGTATGAGATGCAGTGTCAAGCTTCGAGGCCCGTATAGTATAATCACTCACGAGAAGAACGTGACGGCCGCCCACGATTTACGATGCGAATAAAACAGTCCGAATTGACTGATTCCTTCCAAAGATGAAGTCTCGAAATTGCGGCAAAACTCCGATTTCCGATTGTCGTGGTCCCCTCGCCGCTACGCAAACACTAGTACTCGCAAATCCTACACAACGAATGGTAATACATACGCGGATGTTCCGAGTTTCTCCACCCTCCGCTCGTCTTTCCGTGTACTTGTCATTCGATTGGCTCGGGCGATGGGCCGCCTTCCCACATCCACCTGCATTCTCAAGCATCGTGCATCGTGTATCATGGCCACGCCAACGAACTCTATACGCGTTCTAATGGCTTTTGTAATGGGCAATTGAGCTGAGCATTCAAAGATTCTACCCGGCGCCATAATACAAACAATCCACGATGGACTCCCGAATTCCCGAAGAACACCACAAAGGGGGCGACATCTTTTGATACGCGAAGCGGGCAGGTCGACCAATAAGCCCGCTTTTGACGTCGCTTGCGCATGATAGTAATGGGAGATTCACTGCCAGTGATTAAGGATGTCTAGGTGTGTCCATTGCTGTCGTAACAATCATGGCTGCAACCTCGCCGTCTGAGAACCGCCGCGTCCCTCCGGAATAGAGCTATCAGCTGTGTTCCTATGGGCGGGAGGTCCAAAGTCCAAACTCTGCAAGAGAATAACATACGAGCAGATGATCTTGGAACTACGATCATTATATAATCAACACGCTTGTGGCGGCGTCCCGAGTCTAGACGAGCGAGCAAGAGATGTCAATAGAAACGCGTGACGCAAGCCAGACGTGGTGATCAGCCTTTGGCAATGGCTAGGCGTTCATTGACATTGTAAATGTTCCGTCTGCCATCAGTATAGAGCGTCGTCATAGTGGTACGTGAACTGGAGGTACTCAACCCCCGCAACAGCACACTTCAATCATTCAAATGAACCTCTTTCAATTGCGTTGCAGCGAGAGAATCCCGACCTTCTCCGACTTGATCAGAATGATGTATCAGCATCAAGCGTACATTGAAGTCTTTTTTCCATAGTGCATAGCTAGAACTTGGATATACAAAGGTATTGACAATAGATAAGCAACTAATCCAAGAAATCATGAATATACTTCGTGAAGGCCATTAATCGAGTCTATGATGGTGTGGTATAGCTATGTGTATATGCATGCGACTGTAAGGACCGTGTGGATACATATGTGCACCGAGGGCGCGATGCTCTAAGCCCGTATCCCGCTTATCCATCCATCCTCTTGAAGCTAGCAAGCATCCTATCGATATGCAGACAAGTGGATGCTGCCGTGGCTGGCTATGAGGGCAAGGTTTCCTGCATAGCGCGCTTCTCCTCTACAAGCCTCTCCAGACTCCGGCTGGGCGATGGTATACGTATTTTCGATACCCAGGTCCATCTACCTCGGTTTTCCGTTGCCTCTTCGGATGATGACGATTTCAAGAGGGCGCGAAGATAATCCCGACCGAGGATAGGGGCGAGGGAAAGGAAGGATAGGAAGACAAGCTTGAGAATGATCTCTGGTGAGAGGAGGAGGGAGGAGATGGTTTGTGGAGTGGGGGATGGTGCAGAGGCGACAGTCTGGAGAATGTCTCCGATCTGATAAGAGTATTAGCACGGCGGTTAGCGGCGTGGGTGGCCAAGCGACTTTACCTGACAAGTCACAGCGGTCCACGGTAGAGAACCAATGAAGGCACCCAGGAAACAGTCCGCGATGGGAACGCCAGTAACACCGCACGCGATGTTTATGCCGGACCAGGGAACGACACCGATGAGTCGAAGAATGGAGAGACGTATCCAAGGCGAAGTCTCAGAAGCCTTTTCCGCCTCCTGCTCTGACTTTGTTCCTTCGAGCGCCGATCGAGTGAGGTCGAGCGCTTTAGGGAAGAAGTGCGTGAGGAATGGAGCAAGAGGCTTGGATAGGAGCGTAGCGCAGACGGAGCCAATGGTGGTGAGCAGGGTAAGGAGAAGGGTGGCATACGCAGGAGAAAAAAGAGCGCCAGCCAACACGTTCTGGACACAAGTTAAGTCAAGTGGAAAAGGAGCAACAAATGAAGAACGCACCCAGATGACACTGCCGGGTACCGACCATGCATGTTTGAAAACGGCGGTTATTGAAATTATGGCGAGGACATGCGCCAGCTGCGCTGATCCGCTCTGTGAATAGCCGTGCAGATCGCGCCCCAGTTGGGAGACGTCTGCCAGAGTGTGCGGCCATGATACAGCTATTGGCAGCGAACGGAACAGCACGAATACCAGCCCTGCTGATACGGGGAAAAGGCAGATCACCAGGAATATTGGGAAGTGAACTGAAGGCATGCGCGGCGATGCATCAGCAGGTGGTTTCTCGTTCATCACATTGCCAAAGGAGGTCTTTGCAGCGGACGCTGACATGGGAAGGACGAGGTCGTCCTCCTCGCGTGGCGTCGAGGGCGCCGACCAAGGTATCGAGTGCGTGGGCGCATGCAGAACATGGAGAATGCGCGAGGCAATGAGAGCGAGCATGGTTGGCGCCTCCAAGGAGGTGTCCGCGTTGGGGACGGCGACGTCGAGCTCGGCGGGCGGAGTTGGCGGCGGTGGCTGGAGAGCTGGTATGCTGCGACGACGGCCCAGAGAGCGGATGGTGAGCGGGGGGCGTAGAGTTGTGGACGATGCTCGGTGGCGGATGGGAGGAGCAGGAGACAAGCAGGCTTCAGTCATGGCAAGTCGTAGGGGCCAGAAAACTTAAACACGGCTTCTCATATATCTAAGCGTGATTACTCTGGGCGACCCTGACGCCTGATCCTTGCGACTGCGTCCGGCCGAGCTGCCGAGCGCGGTCTCGGCTCTTCCCCAGCTCGCCCGCTCGCCGCCGCCGCCGCGCTCGCAGCACAGTGCGACGTCCACAGCCTCTGCATCTGAGCCAGTGGCCTGCTTTGCCTCGTCGTACGATGCTGATCGCTTCAATTCAGTTCATCGCCTCTCATGGCCGCCCGTGAGTCAGCATTGATGTGGCATCGGGATTCGGGAAGACATTAGATAGCACATGGTCATCTTTGCAGTTGCTCTCAGTCATCCCCAGCTTCTCAGCGTCCTCGAACTTCCGAGAGCTTGCTAATAGCCTTTCGAACCAGGCCTATGACTTTCTGCCTTTTTTCCGAGCTAACAGGCCCCGAATCCAAAGTGCTACACTGCTTCCCCAGGAGCGCAGTCGGTCCGCGAGTCTTCAAACACCAAGAAGCTACACGAAACAGGTATGGACCTGGTTCTAGCAGCATATTAGGGGGCCAGCGCAGCTCGCGTTCGCGATCAGGGAAGCAAGACGCGTCATTACGCCACATCACGAGGTTGGCGGACAGCTCGAACGCGTAGCCGCTGACGTTGAGCACTGTGAGTTCACACAGCTTTGAGTGAGCATCAGAGCGATCTCGCGATCACAAAGCAACACGCTTGCCCGACAGTGCAGCCCGAATTTGTCCTGCGTGCTTATCCCGCCCTGGTAGCGAGCGATGATGCGATCGAGACCGATAGGTTGGAGATTGTCGTTTGTAGCTCTCAGCTTCAAAGCCCGGGTAGTGTCTTTGGAGATGTCAGAATTTCTAATAGTAATACGGCTTTGAGCTGGTCCAGTCCCAACAAGAAGAGCTGATCCGCATCTCAGCTTCGTGTGTCTCATCAGACTCATGACCCCAACGGTTATCGTGCATGTATCCACATTTTCTGGCACGGGCGCCGCCCTCGTCAGACACAACTATTTACCGCCTCTCCCGGATGGTTCCCCCGCTCTTCGAGGAACTGAAAAGTATCAGGCGCAATATGAGCCTTCCGATACTACAGGACTAGCAGAGGATGCGATCGAGACCGATAGTTTGGAGATTGTCATTTGTAGCTCTAATCTTCAGAGCCTGAGTAGTGTTTTCGGAGATGTCATAATTGCTAATACGGCTATGAGCTAGTCCAGTGCCAACAAGAAGAGCCGGTTTGTATACCAGCTTCGTGTGTCTCATGACCCAAACGGTTATCGTGCACCTTCTGACCGTGGAATCCTGTCTTCTGGCAGGACGCCGTGCTCGTCAGACAAACTGTTCACCGCCTCTCCCGGATGGTTTCGCCGCTCTTCGAGGACCTGAAGAGTATCAAGCGCAATATGAGCCCTTCCGATACTGTAGGACTAGCTTGCAATCTCGTGTCTCTCGGAACCATTTCAGTCAATACACTCCCAAGAAATTACATACAAAGAGCCTGTCGACAATCGGTCAAAGCGGAGAGGGAATGGAATGTCACGCTGGGAAAGCAATTGCCCCTGGTCGAGAACCATTTCCTCAAGTAGACAATCCTAGATGAGATTTGGAACAAGATAAATTAGCCCGCAAACATTGATCTACAGCCGAACCTTAGCATTTTCGCCAAACACCACGCCTTCTCTCCTCCTCACGGTATTCGCGCATCACCTGGACCGCAACCCAAAGACAAGGCACGGTCCCGGCTAAGAATCGCAAGCCCTCAAAGCTCCACAAGGCGCGCAAAGCGGGAAGCCCTCCGGAAAACCCAACTAAATTGGCTGCCATCATCAGAAGAATGTTGAAGGCACCGAGGGTAGCGTGCGCATGTCGCTTCCAGGTCGCCGATTGTATAGACGCGATGAGC
Organism: Strobilurus luchuensis; assembly: GCA_019915105.1. Lineage (NCBI taxonomy): Eukaryota > Fungi > Basidiomycota > Agaricomycetes > Agaricales > Physalacriaceae > Strobilurus > Strobilurus luchuensis. The sequence continues at coordinate 365,012 of JAHLMJ010000007.1, read as the reverse complement.
GGCGTCAATACGATTTCGGGTAGCACGAACAGGCTCACGAGCCACCCCCAGGCTAGCAAGCGCGCTTCGAGGTCATGCCATAACGCGACAAAGGTGAAGACGGCGAGCATGTTGCGCCAGGGGTGCTTGTTTCCGCCGAGCGGGATATAGATGTACTTTAACACCCAGAAATTGTATGACCGATGCCACCCTCTCCAGAACGCTGAAGGGGAGTAGTTGTTCGCCATGCACCGAATCATGTTCTCGGGTGGATCTATAGCCGGGGAAGGCATCATGGACCACAGACGGAAAAAGCGCCATGGGACGAGAAGCTTGAGCCAGATGAGGATTAGGGACCAGAAAGATAAGAGTGAGCTGTGTAGTGGTGAGAGTCCGGTATTTGGGAAGGACCATGCATATATGAAGTGCAGAATGACCTCTATGGTCAGAAGAGGGATGATCAGGCGGATGATGGGGCTAACGAGGGAGACTTTTGGTGGTGATTGGCGCTGCGAGGCAAAGTCGGAGTATGTGATGATGGGCCCCGCAATGTAGAGAGGCGCGTATAGTGCGTAATCTAGCAATTGGATGAAGGTTCCGTCTGGTGCGTCGATGTTATAGGAGATCAGTCGGAGCATGGTGATATTCCATGATACGTGCCAACGAGGGTATAAGCCACCGTAGGCGTCAAGCCAAGCCAGGCTGGGATGTAGGGAGGCATAAGGGAATCCACCAGAGTATGACGCGGCAAATAGCACTGCGACGTTGACGGTCCAAGTAAGAGCACGGGATCGTCTGACGGTATATGAAATGACGAGAATTAGCATCACCTTCGCCATGGAGGTCCCATGTAAGACCGAGATGAACACCAATGAAAACAGCAAGTTGAGGTTCCTTCCCGTTGGAAGACGCGTCAAGAGTGCATGCCCGAGCGCTGCACCGATTAGGGCAGGGAGATTTGTGCGAAATGAACGGTATTGCACATCGTCCAGGTCAATCTTCCGACCGGGTATCCAGCCCGGCCACAGGTTCCACGACGGGGTATCTTTGGTGGTGTCGTACCCCACCCAGGCCATCCATGGTACGACAACCGCGATTATGAGGAAGTAGAGCCGAAATTCAGTGGTGCGCCATCGTGCGGGCGTTGTGGAGATGTCGGTCTTGGTGGTAGGTACTGGTACAGTCAAAAGAAACTGTTGGGTTGGCGGTGAGGGTGGCATAGACATGGATGACTGGGAGTCAGTGCATGGCTAGTGGTGGGGGGTAGTGAACTGGATGGGTCTGGATTCGGGCCATGTTTCCGGATTGGGAAATAATACAGAACTTGACAAGTTGAAAGTTGCCACGGACTTCGACCACACTTCGACCACACTTCGACCAACATATGTCTCCCGCATTCAAATCAGCTCGCGTTCTGCGCAATTGGCTCGCGTAAGTTCTTCCTCTCCCTCGTCAAGCAATAGCTCAATCCGAGTTGCGACCGGCCACACGCGAAGCTGGAGAGCTAGAGAGACCATCGCATTGCGGTCTACTAAACTCCTCTATTTCAGGTATGAAGAATGAAGAGCTCTACATTGCAGCACAATACGTTGAACAGCAGGTCAAACTAGTCTCCCCATCTGCACCGGTAGGTTGTCTCGGAGTGAGCACAAGGGAATGGGCAGATGTGCATCGCTCGTTCTTTGTGGCAACGAGTCGCGACATTCCTTCCCCCCACACAAACTCACTATGACAGCTGTACTACAAAGTACAACATTGGCCATTTCACGATGCCCCTTCCCAGATGCGATGATGCTCCTGGGGGAGCGAGTATCCTCTTCCAACCGCTTTGAATGTAGAAGGTGGCGGCGGATGGCTGGTATTGAGACGTTGAAAGGTGAAGGCTTTTCAGGCCTTGTGACTTCGCATGTCCCACCAGCACCTCCAGCATCATCTTCGCTATACCCTTACGTCGATGATTGGGCGAGACGAACATTCTTCGCACATCTCCTGTTGACTCTGTGTTCAGGTGTTCTGTAAATCACTTCGATCAGCTGAAGCATGCTTGCTATAGAAGAAGATATTGCCTAGGCCGACACAACCACCGATTTCGTACGTTCCATCCGCCGACTTGACTTCAGACACCCAGAACTCAGACGCCCACCCATCACCGTCCCTCCCGCTCTGATAGTGGTTTGCAACATTCGCAAGATCTGCATCCGCAAGAGAGTCCTGTAATAGGTGCATCGTCGATCTCCATTGATGAAGACAGGTCGCAAGAATGACAGCAGCTACGATTGCACCTGTAATAGGGTTGCTCGGCGCAAAAAGAGCGAAATCGCCAACGAGCGTCATGCAGGCAACGAGAGTCATGGGATGGACAAGTAGCGCCTTCAAGGCTCCTCTGTATGGCGATTCCTCTAGGACTTGCGAGATTTGAGGAGGCCCAGAAGTCCAACACTCACGCCCACGCATCATAGAATCACGAACGAGGATTTGAACCTCTTTGAGATCCTCTTGGCGGAAAGGGCGGACACGGATAGTCTGCTTTGCAGTCATTGAGGTATATATACTGAAAATGAGAGGTGAGATCGGGACTTGGAGCCTAGCAGTAAGGTCTCTGGCTGGTACAAGTTGGGATGAATCGGCAGAGGATGGCACCAGCTATGCCTCATAGCGCCGCTGTAGTCCGACCCGGATACAGAAGACGAGAACCTCCCCCATACGGAACTAGATAGACACCCATGCGTTCTTCAGTCCCCGACTCATCAGAAGAGTGAGTGCTCCCAAGTTCACCCGATACTAGTCCGGGTCCAGCACAGAGCTGTTGCGCGTTGCGCATACAAGATACCCTCCAGGCTATAATTGGCTTGTTTGGACGATTATAGTCTCTCTACGGGTGTCAAGAAATGCCGCGCGGTGTTACAGCGCTCTTTGCTTTGCGTCGGATCCAGACATCACGCAAGTCTTGATACTACAAGTCAGTGTTCCAACTACTAAGCGTAAGCTATGAACAGACGGCGCAAGAATACCTGCACCGTGCTATTTCAGTATCCCGAGCCTACAAATCCAAGCCGTAAAAGTACAGCGGAACCGTCAAGATCCCGGCCGTGAACTAGGTGGGGTATTCAGGCGGATTCGGAATACTGCGCCATCCATGCTTATGGTAGAATGCCCTGGCTGCTGGCTGCAAAGGGGTAGTGTCCAGATACAGACTCGAGAGCCCCTGCGCCTTTCCATGCTCCACCAATGCCTTCATGAGTAGAGCTGCGATGTCACGCTTTCGGTGGAGGTGGGATACGAACATCCGACGAACGAATCCCTTCGGTGATGCAGTTGATTGCTCTGTGAACGCGTATTAGCGGTGAACTCCAAGAAAAGAACTTCAATCTCACCGAGACCAACACAGCCAACAATATCACCCGACCGAGGTCGGTAGCAGACACCGATTCCGCAACCCAAAATTGACTTGCCCATCCGTCGGATCTGCGAGTCTGATAATAGGCGGCGATGTCATTGAGATCGTCGCCAGATATGTAGAATTGGTCGATGCTCGCAGCAGTCAAACGCCATAAATACGCAAAAAGGCAAGACGATTGCACAGGCGATGGCAAGTGCAGCGGTGGCGTTGTGACGCGCCACAAAGACTAGATTGGTGAATAGCGCAGCATACCCGAGGCGCGTTGTTGGATGGGCATGAAATTCCCTGATCTGCCCGCGGTATGGGGAGGCGCCTGCAGGACTGTAAGAGTGACGAAATGAGTCGAAGTATGGTCGTACTGCCACTGACGACGGCGGCGGATGCCAGTCAGATGCCAGTTGGCGTACACCATCAAGATTGCTTGGGCGGAACGGACGCACGCGAATTGAGGATTGGGGATTCATGAGTGGCCGTCTCGAAATGACAGCGAAGGCGTGGATTTTATACCTGGAATCTGCGGAAAGACCTCAGTAAGCTATTCCCAATGAAACCCGAGGATTTATACCGCAACAATCCTGCATGACCAGAAAGAAGAGAATGAAACAGTGACTTGTTTTGAAAACGGCTATATATCAAGAGTCCGTGATGAGATACAACAGTAGATATACAGGACAGCTAGACGAAGAGGAGGGCAACGGAGTATCGCAGCGTAGCCGGGCATATTGAAGGAGTTTGAGGTGTTTCTCCAACGACGAAGAGAGCGAAGAAGAAAGATATCGAACAACAGGGTATCAGTATTCTTGCACCATGGCTGCAAAGAGACGCGTGAGCTGATGATATCGGCACAGCGAAGGTCGTACATGGTGTCCAGCCATCCTGCTGCAAGGACCCGCTCTCAACCTTGTCCAGAAAAGATCGCATCTTGATCTCGTACGGCGCGAACAGCTCATTGAACTCTTCCCTGCTGATACTTGTCGGCCGAGATCCAGCCGGGGTGAGGGCACGCTCCATTCCTTGGCCAATCTCCAGCAGCAATGCATTCTTATGGGCGGTATTTGCACTGGGAAGCTGGAACGATCGTTGGTCGTAGACTCCTGCTGCAGCGAAATGAAGGGAAACGTACCCTGATCTTGAGTTTGGCAGGCGCAGGCACAGGCGCGGGGAGCTCCAGATTGCGTGACAAAGGTTCTGGTGAGAGAGTGGGAGCGGGACTTGGCAGCTGGCGCTCTTTCGCGCGGCGGCTGCTGACCCAAAAGCGCAAGGCAATCGGGTCGATCTGGAGCAGCCTGGCCCAGGTGTTGACCAGCGTTGTTGAAGCATGCGGCGTCCCATTATAAAGTGTCTCGAGGTCCTCCATTGTCCTCTGGGAGACGCCTGCGATATGACCTTCTGAGACTTGTTCGTGCGATGTACGACTCGGACGCTGCTCTGTCGTCACAGACCTTCTCGACTCTGCTCGACGTTGAAGTGGATTGTAGAATAGCGAGAATCAGAAGACGCACTGCCGGATCTCCGTCCATGAAACCAATTGCCGCATCTGTGGACATCGTAGTCGGCGTCCGCCACCTCCTTGGATACACGTCAGCGGAATGGTCAATTCTATGAGGAGACGCAACACTTTTATATGTGCGACAAGATCCTCTATCTGCTCAGAGGTGGGGTAGTGGCTGACGTTGTTGTAGAAATCTGGAGCGCCAGGTGAATTGCGGTCTTCCTCCGTCTGGAAACGAGCGTACTCTTCAAGATCGCTGCGCCAGCCGGTGCAAGCCGAAGGTGTTTCTTTGGCTGCATGTTGAGCGGTCTACGTGCGTGGATGATACATTCAAGGTAAAGGTTTCGGCGTGGTGGCGGTGTTGGAAGGTGGTGAATCGATGTCAGGTGCACTCATCGGCATTTTATCAGGTGCCACTTTCCGCGTCTGGCCACAAACAAAGCTCTTGCCCGGCTCTTGCTAGGACGCGTTTTGCTTCGTTCTCAAAATTTTGTGCGTCGCTCTCAGCGGACTTCTGAATCGGTTGCAATAGGTAATCACCGCGTCGCGACTGTGAAGATCTTCGACCAGATTCTGATTTATCAGCTCTGTACGTCCAATTCCATTCATCTTGAGTCACATCCACGGCGTGGTCTTTCTGAATAATCTCGTTGACCAGAATTAGTGGAGCGCAAGAAGACAGTCGTTCTTACTACTCAAGTAAAGTGATTACAACGCCTAAGCGAGACCGAGACCGAGAGCGGAGTACACACCCTTGCACTCCCAATTCATCCCTGCAACTACGACGGTGGCTCGACTGGTACTAGTACCATGGCACCCATACGAGCACATAGTAAGACGCGCACTGGATGCCTGACGTGCCGAAAGAGAAAGGTCAAAGTAAGTATGGACCATCTCACTATCCAAGTCCTAACCAAAGCTTACTATCTATAGTGTGACGAGTCGACTCCGATTTGCGGCAAATGTGCTTCCAGGGAGATTGAATGTACTTGGAACCCAGACGCGACTCCGGGTCCCTCGAAGCACAGTGACACTACCTCTCCACCTCCTGCGGCGGCCTCGTCCAGGTCCATACCCGTGCATGATCAAGTACCCCTTCCCCTTCCCGTCCTCGTTCCATCTATAGCACCTTACACTTACACAATCACCTTACTGGACATGGAGCTGATGCATTATTATACCACTCAAACGAGCACTACACTATGCGAGGAGCCAGACGCCGTCAATGTTTGGGGAACGGTCGCACCACACATCGCATTTCAGCCCAACAACCAGTTTGTCCTGCATGGCATACTAGCCATTGCCGGTATACACAGACACACGAACGCGTCCACGTATCCCCTCCCCGACATATACTCCGCCGCTGCCTCCACTCACCACATTCTCTGCCTCGAGACATTCCCTTCGGGGCTCATGGAAGACGCGATCCCGGCCTTCCTAACGCATCTGCTGATTGGCATTTACGGATTTGCCTCTTCGAGCACGGTGGTGTACGGTCCAACTAGATGGCTGGCCAGGATTCGCGAAATACCCGTCGATCTCCTCGCAAAATGGCCTCAGTTCCAGAACGGCCCTACCGCGCCTTTAGCGCGTATAAACACGCCGCAGACGCTTGACCCTCCAGTCTCGAACTTCCCCGAGTCGCTCTCTACCATCCACATCGCGGGGCCGGACATTGAAGAAGTACAAGACGTCGTCGTCTCGGCGGCATACGAGAACGCGGTGATATTGCTGAGGCGGTCCTGGGAGGCGTCATTTTTCGTGGACCACCACTTGATAGCTGCTTCGACGCTGTTGACGATTGCCTCTGACCAGTTTATGATGCTCCTGAGGGAGGGTCGAGCGAGAGCATTGGTAATATACGCCTACTTCTGTATGATGATGCGGCGGATGGAGAAGACTTGGTGGACCAGGAAGAACTGGGGAAAGGAGATTGAGAGGATAGAGGGGGTTCTGGATCCTCGATGGAGAGGCTGGATCAAGGATCCAAGCGACTACGACCCGGTTTTGTAGCGTCCGACTTGGTGCCTTCCACAGTCGCAATACATTAGCTCCTGCGCAGGCCCCGCTTTTGTCTCCATCGGTACCCCACTATACGGCGACCTGGCTGTTCAGAGCATGACTGGTTTTTACCACAGCCGATGGGGCTACCGAGCGTGTATGGGTATGGGCGCAGAACGTCCTCCGAAGGCATCTGCCAGAGGCAGTTGTTGAGCAAAGCAAAAAGGGTCACTGTTCATAGGTGCATCGATTGCTCTCTTTTACACCTGCCAGTAATGCCGGCCCAATGATGAGGAGTAGAAGGAGCTGAGCCGTGACATAGCTCCCAAGAGAATAGAGCCATTTTCTTCGCCCCGTCAGGACAGATATCTCAACGGCAAACGTGCTGATTGTGGTCAGGCATCCGCAGTATCCGTCGCTCAGCCCCTGCAAGGTGGTGCAGGCGACACGAGTTGTGCTGTTTAGTCGTTGGAGGACGTGAAAGATACCCAGAAGGGCGGTCCCAGCCGAGTTGGCGAGATATGTGCCCCAGGGTATGTGTCCAGCGACATTGAGCTTAATAGAGAGCACGTAACGCGTGAGGACGCCCGGCACAGAGAAAAATATCGCGGCTGTGGCTTGATGGCGATACGCCGGTGAGAGGCGGAAATACAGGGGGAAAGCAGCGGCGTAGAGTAGGAGGGAGATGGCCACTATACACAGCTGGATAGCGCGCGCAGGATGAGGGACAGACACTTTGACGAACGAGCCAAGGTACCTCCCGAAGAACAGGGACGCAAGCGAGACGGAGATGGTGAATACGCTCTTGGAGAGGCCATCCATTACAGTTCGGAGACGGCCGTGATGCGCGCCAGTCGAGTTGAGCCATGATTCGAATATGTCCACTTGCCAGCTCGAGAAAGTTGTCACTGAGCCGCAGAGACCTGGGCGATATGCTCAGGAGATTGTAGCAGAGAAGTAAGCAGATACACACCAGTTGTCAATGCAATGAGCACAGGCGAATAGCCGGAGATGCTCTCCTTGCAGAAGCCCATTACAAGGCAGCCGACTGCCTGGGCGTACGCGAGAGAGAATATGGCCTGCCCGTCATATGTCGCGAGTGCATCCAATCCGAGACGCGCGAGGACGCCGAAGATAGCGGCGGGAAAGAGCGGGGCGATGATATCGAGCGAGAGCGGGTGTATGGTCTTGGGCGGGTCGACGGGCGTGTGCGGATCGTCTTCGGGTTTCGGGCTCAGCACAGGATGGCGGCCGTCCATGACCGTTGAGCTCGACGGAGAGCGTAGTTGGTCAGAGTTACGCATGGGCCAAGTTTGACATGGTGAGATTCAGTTGAGAGCAAGTTGGCCGCAAGATCGGAATGGACTAATTTCTGCTGCGTCATGCCAGGGACGTATCATTGATGGGACCAGCCCTGTGTTTAGCACTTCCATGTTTCTTCCTCTCAGCATTTTCATTACAGTTCTCGCTGTTTCTCTGGCGTACATGTTTTCCTTTGGTAAAAAGTGGGACCCGAAAGGCAAGGTGTCTATTCTGCGTTGCTACTTGCTTTACAAGTCGCTGAACAACCTTCCAGCACTGCTACGTGACAGGCGGTTCCCAAGGCCTTGGCTTAGCGCTTGCTATTCTGCTCACACAACGCGGCGCGCACGTCTCCATCGTTGCTCGGGACAAGACAAAACTGCGCGCGGCATTGGATGAGCTCGAAAAGTACCGCCAGACGCCCAGCCAAATACTCGCGTATTACTCCTTCCCTCTCAATGACGCCGCCGCGTCTTCGGCCGCCCTCGACGCTGCCTCTGCCCAACATGACGGTCGCGCCCCAGACGCCCTCTTTCTCTGCGCTGGCTCTGCGCGTCCCGGCTTCTTTGTCGAGGAGAGCGCAGATTCTCTCAAACACGCCATGGACAATGTCTACTGGGTTCAGGCTTTCACTGCACTGGCTGGAGCAAAACGTATGAAGGGCGGCAAGATTGTCTTTGTCTCTAGCATTCTTGGATACTTTGGCATGATCGGTTACTCTTCATATGCCCCAGCGAAACACGCACTAGCCGGTAGGTCGTCACTTCTGATCTGCCTGCGAGCTTGACGTGGCTGCCGATCTCAGGTCTCGCAAACAGCCTTCGTTCCGAACTCATTCTCTATGGGATTGATGTGCACATCTTCTTCCCCGGTACCATCTTTACGCCAGGTTACGTCGAGGAAAACAAGACCAAGCCGAAAATCACTCTGAAGATTGAGGAAGACGACAGCGGTCTCACTCCAGACAAGTGTGCAGAGATATTGCTGAGCGGTATCTTACCTCTCTTTTGTTTCTACTTCATTCTCTGACCCGGATGGATAGGCGTTCAGCGCGGCAACTTCCAAATAACCGTCGACCTTATCGGTCACCTCTTCAGATCAACGACGAGAGGCTCGTCCCCCTACAGTAACATCCTCATGGACACTCTGTACAACATCATCGGAGCGGTCAGTAATAGTCGTTACGCGTCGCGTCGAGCCGACCTAACCGTTCACCCCAGATCGGTATCCCCATATGGCGCCGTACCGTTGACTCGCAGATCAAAGAACATCGTGCAGAGCACCAAACTTATTTGGCGGCAAAGGGTATCAACGCTTGATTGGTCCGTTTAATATGTATTCTCTATCTATGGTCCCCACTTGCAACCGGACATTGTCCAGTGACTTGATCTCTATAAGATCTCTGTCGCCACTCGCGACTTTCATGAACCACGATTTGCTAATAGACGACAGCGCTTCGCACAGATGGTTTCATCGTTCGGGATCGCCATGTCAGGCTGTTTTCTGTCTACGACGTGACTCTGAACATCTGGCTTCCTGAATCCTCTGTCGGCATTGACGAGTGCCTGTGTCGAAGCCATGCTTGATGACGCTGGAAGTCTACTGGCAGTCTGGTGACGGACGAGCTGATTGCGTGGACCTCTGGTCAATTTGGAAGAAACAACTTCTGAGCGGATCCTATCACAATCAGCGCGATCTGATATGTATTCGAGGACGCCGCACTGGAGTCAAGCTCAGATGTGCTTGGGGCACGGGTCTCAATATCAGTGATCACTCCGTGAGCGTTGCGCGGTCGCTGACAGGTTAATCTCTGGGTCGCAGCGATCCAAGAACGGCCGCACTAGCTCCTGATACTCGAACAAAGATTTCCGTATATTCCGTTGCCTGTCAGAATCGGAAGACTGCTGTGTTGATCAAATTTATCTTTGTGCCGAGAGTTGGCGCGTTGGCGTTGACTGTTACTCTTGGCCGGTATGTTCTCTTATCAATGTCTTATCGGGTCAACTTCACGGAAGAGCTCCATGCAAGGCTCCATGACTGCTTGGCTGACACCAAGTTGCGAGGCACACTTGAACCCATGCTCAAACTGTTGCGGTAACCCCTCGTCTGGTGGCCGCCTTTCCATCGCTTCGCTCACCCATCGGGCTATAAGTTGGCACCTTCATGCATCATGGGCTTTACTTACTATCTCTAACGGAAGCGTCGACTTCCTGGCTCATCACTGCCTTCAATCCTATCATGAAGGAGGAGGAAACACGGGGATCAATTGTTGTCACCGGGGCCGTTGTCGTGTTTTCATTTCCGTATCTATTAGCCATAACATCTCAGGCCTCAACAGAAATCAAGAAGCCGTTTCCGCTCCGCTGAGCTGAATGGTCTCATTACGCGCCTAAATCGCCGAGAAGCCTTGCGAGTTATGGTGCCGAGGGATTGCGCCACTGTGCAACTAAAGTTTCTCGGAAACATCGACAGGACTGCAACTATGCGTGTTGTTTGACGTATAGACTGCTGGAATCATTGCTGTAAAGACCATTATAATGTCCTATTGACTTGGTACGGGCCACGTACATATCGCTACATGAAGTCCTTTCTTCAAACACTATCGATGTTCATTTGAGGTACTGCTTGACGAGATATCCGTCCCTTGCGTCGACATACCGCCCAATACCCAAATGCCAACATATGCGAGGAACCATCAAGGTGACACTTATACCAACGGTCGCCCAGAGCATCCCGCTCCAATTGTAGAGATCCCACTTGTGGTCTCCTAATGACCATAGTGTGAGATAAAGGTGCATCATGTCGCCCATTAGAAGGGGACAGAGGAGCGCGAAGACAAGCTTCTCTTGGAGGGCGGGATGCGCGGATAAGTGCCTCCGCGCGGCGGTGAGGACGAACAGATTGACGACGCCGACTAGGGCACAAACATGGGCGAGTTGGATGATCGTGACCAAGCTTGCCCGAGGCAGTACATCCGGAGGCGGCGCGTGAATGGGCCAGGGCGCCTGGCCATCGTGAGTCTATGGTGATGATCAACAAGATAGTTCAGTCATCTTGGCAGCAAGAGGTGCTCACGCTCTTGGGATCGCTGCGATGAGAGTCAGCTTCACGTCCTAGCTGAAATGACGAGGAAAAAGACATACGCTAGTGTCCCCAAGAAGCCGATGATACATAGAAGGGGCTCGTAAGCCGCAAATACGAAATAATAAAAGTCGGGCAGGGCGGATCTGGTGGGCATAGTAAAGAGCGGAGACAGCTGGGGCTTTTATATCTGGTTATATACAAGTTGAGTAAGGAACGGCTGAGAAGGGACGCGACAGGACAGGCCGGTCCTGGGTGCAGCCCGAAGCGAAAGACCCATGCACTGTCCATCCGAGATTCCGAGTCTCAACCATCTGAATTCTGTTCCTGTACGTAAGCCATCACTTCCACCGGCCCTAATGCGCTGTCAACAAAAATTCTGTCGAGGCCGTTGTGGTTCCTCATCTTACACCACGGTCCTCTTTAAAACCAAGGCGTGCAGGAGGATCTTGCCCTTCCTAATGGCGAGGACCAAGAGCAAAGAGAGATTTATAATGCTCGCGCTCAGTTGGATCGTCGCAAGTCGGTCACAGGAGCTTGAGCTTCGCTATCTTCTGACATTCAATGATAACCATTTGTGATTCGTTTCAATTCGTGTGGGATCAGACATCGGCCAGTTTTCCCGCTGACAGTAAGCCTCTTACCTAGCTTGAAATTGCACAGACTCTAGTTATCCTTGTTCACACACTGCTCTTATTCTGGCGTACCTGGTCATCTACTATAAGCTTTTCGGTCAACGCCCCAGCGCCACAGCACGGTGGCATGTACGCCTCGAACTCTGGATTCGTTCTATATTGCGGGCCTGTCGGAGGACCCATGTGGAGATGTCAGTCTTACGACAATCATCCTCCCTTTGCAGAAGCTTGTTCGTGCGCTAGGGCCCGTGTTGAGACGCGAACTCATCATGGAGGCGTGAAAATATTGCTAGCCCCATCTCATCTTCAATCCGCCTGTCAGCTAGGGCGGATGCTACTAAAGTTGGCGGTTCCGCTCAGAGGTAGGCCAGGCTCGGGTGAAGAAGGGAGATACTCGAGCTCAGATCTATGGCGCCGACTGAGCAAGTCTTCACACTGTTCCCAAATTAATCGACTAGCCTATATGAACCGGAATTCCACGTTCATCGCGGCAAGCTTGCGCAATTGATCCGTCGCCACAAGCTCAATAAGCTTTCCCGAGACCTCCGAGAGTCTATGCAGTAATTATATGCACTGGCACATTCGCAGTCTCGCTTGCAACAGCAATGTGGCGTCACAAGCTCGCACCATAATTCGGCGAGCGATCCATACATACAGTGTTTATGCGGTCAGCGTGTGGCGTGTCCTCGACGATGCTGACACTGGCCCCTCAAATACTGTAGACCGGCGAATTCGACGAGCTGAGCGAGTAGAATCACAGATTCTACAGTTGCGGAGTGTTCGCTAATTTCGTTTCGTTGGCATCTGGTGTGACTCGCGACTCGAGGTAAACCGTCAGCACAAACATAGCATCCACTTCTTACACGACAATCAACGACCCAAGGCTTGGTGACAGATCCCCCAGTTGTGGGGAGGAAGAGAACAGCTCACTGAAATTACAACTGGGATTTTAAGAAGCTGACCTCAAACCTCATAATCTAGCCATTTTGTCGCAGGTCCCGGTTTCAAGCGTCGTCTGTGAATGTGCAAAGGACACATCTGGCAGGACTTGAATGAGCGATCCCGCGAACTAGGCATTGTCATGATATGTGGCGCGGTGAAGCAAGTTGCAGAGGGCATTTCAAGGCATTAGATTCCAATTGGGATAAAAAGGTAGAAGGATACAGCTCAGTCAGTACTACAAGTTAGCGGATAGTGTATATATGTTTGTCATCATTTCAGGTAAAGTACGATTGAACATCCAGGAATTGAAGAGTGAAAGAGGAACGAGGATGTTTCAATATGGCGCGTTGACGATGTTGGAATGGCTCCTGCCTCCCACGTTGCCAGCCAAAGACGCCCTTGTGGGTCTCTTGAGGTTCTTCTTGTTGATGGCGATGACATTGTTCTGGAGAGCCACGATCTGAACGAACACAGATCAGTAAGATACCATAAAGACGACATGACACAAGGTTTACAATCTCCTTGTCATCCCCGAACTTGAAGTTATCCTGCACGACCTGATCCTCATACTTCTTGATTTCATAGCGGTCGAACATGCCCTTCTTAACTTTGGAGAAGTCCCACGCAACGATGAATTGACCGGTGGACGTCACGATAGCATTCTCAGTCGCGTTCTCCCCTTGGTTGAACCTAGAAGCCAAATGAGCGTCTCAAGCGAAAGCGGTGGGAGCGCAACTTGCCTCGCTGGAGTAAAGGAAACATCATGGTTCATATACGCCACATGTTCACTGCGCAACTGCAACCGCCTTGGGATTGGCTTCGCATCTGCTGGGAAGCTCCGATCAAAGCCCAAGCTCCCTTGGTACTTGCCCTCTCCAATAAGCGTATCAATCAGAAGCAAGTAAGTCTTCGTGGTGGCAACAATCCACCGTCCATCGGCAGTAGTATCTATGCCAAGGATAGGATCTCCCAGAGGCGGCAAGGCAGTCTTTGCATTCTTCCCGATAGAGTCGAATAGGCGAATATCACCCTTCTCGCTTGCCACCGCAAGCTTCCCGTTGGCAGTGGTAGCGACGCCGGAGAACTTGTTCTTGCTCGCGTACTGCTTGTACTGGCTGTCCACCATCTTGTTGCCCGAAACTCGAGGATCGATACGGAACAGCGCATTGTGCGAAGCGCCAACAAGAGTCTTCTCGGTGGTCGTCGGAGCGAACTTGTTGTCGGGAGCAATGTGATCCACCATGATATCGTCATGGACCTTCCACTCTTCGACTATCTTGCCGCGTTCTATGTCCATACTGAACAGCGAATTGGGCTCAGTGGGATTCATCAGGACCATCTTCGAGTCCTGATCGTGAAGCATGACCTAAAGCTAATTTAGATGACGGCTGTGTTGTATCGCTATTGACTCACCGCCTTTGGCACAAAGGTCTTCCCTTTAGGTGTGAGAAGGTTGGCCATGGTAGCCAAGTATTTTGCGTTGCTTTCAGAGTCGTGACTGAAGACACCGATATTGTTGCCACGAACGACATATGAGCGGTCGCCCTTGTAACCAACGGCTAGCATTGAGTTCTTCTCCCCATTGAGTGCGGGAGGTCTGTCCTCTTCATCGTCGTCATACTCACCCTCAGAATCTTCCGAATCTGATGCATCTTGAGTATGGGATAATTCAAAAATGTGTGGACGAGGCTTACCAGAACCAGGGTCCAATTCTGACAATACCTCATCTTCATCCTCTTCTTCTTCGTCTTCTGGGTCAGCCATTTCGATGTCTTCCGACGCCGCACTCATGATGTAATTTCGCTCGTCAGGCTATTGTCAAGGCGTTAGGATTGCTAATGTCACAATAAAGAAGTCCATACCTTGACTTTGGTCCAAGGCGCCTGGAATTTGGTCTGCCAAGCAGCAGCCGTGAAGACCTCCAAAAACTTGCTGTAGTCTTCCTCGGCGTTGAACCTGTAGACCCAGCTCGTCATATCTGAGTCGTTCACATCCACTTGATTCCAAGTGAGAGATATCATCTTCAGTGACCACTTCTCGTTCATATTTGACTGAATGTCGTGCATGAGAATCGTCTGCCCGTTCTTGACACCAGTCAACCAGAAACGATACTCCCCGTCGCGTTGTACGATCTGGGCAGTGAGAGCCTCTCCATCTCCTTGGAAGGAACCATGACCATCAACGACAGTCCAGACGAAGAGCGTCGCTTCTGCGCTCGCTAGAACAGTGTTGGAGTGGTCCTCTGGCATCGCTCGAGCTTTGCCCTTATCGGCTTTGGGTGAAGAGGCAGTGGGAGGTACTGGTTGAGATGCCTTCTTCCGGGGGGTTGGCTTCTTCGTGTTTATAGGGTCCGATCTTATGACAATGAGTCACTGTGGGGAGATGTCAAGAACACCAATATCACACTCACTTCCACATGAATTCGTCCAAGTCGGAATCAGCGAGATTATCGGCGCTGGCCTTGTACTTGCGTTCGTACATGGCCCGATACATGCAAAGCTCAAAGAACGTCTTGGTGGGGGAGTTCGTGCCCTGTGCGACGTATTCGAAGAATTCGTCGACGTCGCCACGGAGATCACGCCAGGTGAAGGTGGGCTCGCCATCTGTCGTCCCGGTGCGGAATTCGAGCTCCTCGCCAATCAAAAAGGTACGCTCCTCGTCAGCTAATGGGAGTTTGAGAACACACAAGGTCAGAATGCACGGGCCACTCACTTTCGTCCGAATCTTCTAACAGCTCCTGATCACCATCTTCGTACACTCGAGTGATGACGAGCTGGAAGTTGTGCTCGGCGGAAGGAACGCGGCGGATAGTCGCCATGGCGTCATTATAGCTGAATTCAAGGTGAGGTTGGGGGAGATAGTGACGATTTGATGATACAAACATGCATTCTCGTGAAGAGCGAATATTGCCCGGACGAACAAGATAGAGTTGGCCGGTGGATATTTTCACGACTGGATGGTGATTAGATGTTGTCCAGACCTATCGCAGCGTACTACACACCTTCGGCAGCATTTGGATCCTCTATCGTTCAAGTTTGAGTCAACTAGCCGCGATGATTGCCTAGATTTAACGTACGCCACACTTTGCCAATTACTGTAGAATATGCGCAAGTCAACAAAGAGAGTAGACAGATATTAAAACGCGACTGACGGCTCTTGAAGAGATTCATGGCGGCGGAGGTGGCGGTTAGAGTGAAAGAGGGGGAAATGCAGTCACGCAGGCTTTGTCCCTTTTAGGCAATGGGTGGCTCGCGACTCCGTTTCCACTGCCATGGCTACTGCTAGTCCCAGCACACCAACGACCGGTAGAGTTGCCCTTCTCCCTCGCTCTGCATCACACTTATCACAGTTCCAAAGGGCAAGGCAACCCCATCAGTATCAACTCAAGCTCGACGTTCCGAGCACGAAACTCAATGATGGGAGAGGTGCATTGCGTTGTGTTTGATGACTTTTTGACATGTCTAACGGTCCAAAAAGGCGCCTTCACCGACCGACTCTGTATTCTCCGAATCCCGCCTTGCGCGCGAAGCTTCTCGGTCCACGTTTGCTGCTCTCAACGCGTCCAGCCGCTCGTCGGCCACCATTCGCTCTGATCCCGCCATGTTGACGTGCTTTGATCCAAATGACCGCGAGCTGTATGATTTATGGGCACCCAAGAACTAATATATATATACGATTTACGCGGCAGCAAACGCGACATTTTCCTCGACTTACCCTCAAATTGTGAACAGGGTTAGGGTTTACATTCTTCTTGATTCGACCACCACATTCTTAGACTCGCTACCAGTCGCGGATGATCTCACTGTCATGCTCGGTCCGGTGGCAGCAGTATTTGGCTACAGTCTGTTTGGTTGTTTTGGTGTTGTTTGTGTAGGGCGGGTAAGTGAGATCATCTAGCGACTGGGAAACCTCAGCTCCCTTTTGGCAGATGGCCCAAATCCTGAGTTGGGACTTAGAAATATTTCGCGATCGACAAGATTTAGTGATTTTAGTTTTTGCTCTCATGTCTCGGACACTTGGCCCCATGCCTTCAAAATTTGTACAATATATATTCAATGTCTATTGAGCCGTAATACAAGCGGAAATCGCATAGAGGGCCGTGTAAGGGCCTAAAATGATCAAAATTGTCAGAAAAGTGGCAAAAATCAAGTATTCACTGTGCAGAGTGAGGCTCATTGCTTGGAAAAACTTACACATTGGTTCAATACATATAGGGAGTCGCAGAAGTAGCATTTAGAGCTTCTGGTGCTAGTAATCCGGTCAGCAGTAAAGTCCCGGATTGAGTCTCAAGCCGTAGGGGAGGCACAGTGACCGGAAACCCAAGCGAAATCACGTAGTATGTCTTCCAGAGGCAGCCAGAATCAGTTAAAAAGCCCCCAGAGGTCTAGAGCTTAGACAGTAGACAGATTTCGGGGTACCATAGACAGTTTGGAGGAATCTGCCAGAAACACCTAGTAAAAGTCGGGAGACTGAGTGTAAATGATATCTTTGACTAATCCGAGTTCAATGGAGGCAGAGAGGCCGTCAGAGATGAGCACCAGAGCGGAGGCAAAGTTGACCATGGACGAAATTCACAAGTTCGAAGTCACAAAAGCGTTATCCCCCATGTCACGGCTGAGCCCTCCCAGCCGCTTCGCCAAAGTGATAAGCGGAGCCACGTGGCGAACGCGGATGGTCACGAGCCTACCACATTCTACGCACTTCGTTCTCTTCTGGGCGTGACACCGACTTGATCTTATCCATCAACTACCATCCAGCCTCCCAAGATACTGCAAAATGGAATCCCTGCTACGATGGGGCATAACAAACTCTGACCCAAATGCACCACCTCCCGAGCCCAGGAAGGACCTGGATCCAGCTGTCATCGACATGATTCTCGGAAAATCAGATGCAGAACTCATGAAAGAAGATATGGCCGTCGCTCTCGACATAGCCAAGTCGGAGGACGAGCGGATAGACGCACTGGATCACCTCGAGATGGTGCGCTGGTACCCTTTCCAGTGTCTTGCACTCAATTGACAACACCCCAGTTGATAGAGCAAATCGACAACGCCAACAGTGAGCTCTTCGTTTCGTTTCGAGGATCGGACCATTGATCCCTCCTGCAGACTTGGAAAAATTGAAAATGTGGACATCCTTGCACGCCCTTCTCACATCTGAAGACGCGACGGACCCAATAGTCATGCAAGCACTTTGGGTGATAGGAACAGCGCTTCAAAACAACCCTGCCGCGCAAGAGTCGGTGCGTTTCTCTCGAAAATTACATATTATGATATCACTCATCTGTGTTAATAGTACCTCGCTCTACACCCACTTCCAACCTTGACGTCCTTCCTTGTTCCCGCCAACTCATCACCGCAAATACGCTCAAAAGCACTCTACACTTTGTCTGGCCTCTTGAAGCATAATGCGCCTGCCGTCAGGGCCCTTGACGAAGCAGAAACGAGCGGGTGGCCGAAGCTTCGGGATGCCTTGCAAGGTAAGATCTACGGCTATGTTACTCAGACGCTCTCTTACCTGCGTCACAGATCCTGATATAACCGTTCGTCGGAAGGCTGCATTCCTACTCAATACGCTCCTCACGCCCAATGGCGAATCGTCGACTTCGACGGCCGGCGGTAACGTGCATGGCGGTCAGCAACAGCCCGTGCATTCAAATTCGCATGCTGCTAATTTGCTGGATCCTTCGCGTACAAGAACGTCGCTGTTGGCCAGCAAGGCCATCGAAGAACATAACATACTGCCTGTCGTTGTCGATGGATTGACACAACCCCTCCCTTACGGCGAGGATGGAGAAGTCGAGGAGCCCGATGCCGACCTCGAAGAAAAGCTCTTTGCGTACGTCCTCTAGAGTTTTGTCTCTTTGATCATTATTGACATTGGCCGAAGGATCCTCAACACCTACGCCGTTGCTTGCAATCTGGCTTTGGACGAGGCTCATAAGCAGTCTCTAAAGACCTGGATTGCGAGAGAAAAGCCTAGAGCCAGTGAGCATCGCTGGGGGCTTAGTGACATCGAGCTAAAGCACCTCGAGGAGAAGTTACTGTAAATCATGATAAGTGTACTGGTAGAATTCACGACGACGACATAAATCACCAATGTAGGTTTGAGTATGTACTTCATGTTGACATCCTTGCTCCAATTTGCGTGACCTTCAAGTGTTCGCAGCCTCGTCAATGATCGGAGTTCAAAATACCCTGCTCTAGCCTCTGCCAACGTCCTCATCATCGCGCACGGCTTGAACGATGCCCAGAAACCCACCACCCGCTGATCCCGAACCCGAGATTGCTGAGGATGACGATGGCGACGACGATATCATGGACGACCAAGACGAGGACGGATACAGTGAGTGCTCTTTCCTGCAACACCTTCCCCTCCTCCATCCCCTGCCGAGTTGGCTTGATTATTGACTTTCAGCCTCGTCGACGCCCACCTCAACAGTCACTTGGATCAGTTGGTTTTGCTCGCTGCCCGGACACGAGTACTTTTGCGAAGTCACGGAGGACTTCATCGAGGACGATTTCAATCTCACGGGGCTGAACGTGTTGGTGCCGTTCTGGAAGGAGGCAATGGAGATGGTATTGGATGTCGAGCCAGGTGCGTGTATTCCTGTGCCGTGCGCAAGACGCGACCTGATGGGCGGTTAGATGAGGACGCGGCGACAAAAATACCGGACGTCTCAATTGTCGAGTCGTCGGCAGAGATGCTCTACGGCCTCGTGCACCAGCGATATATCCTTACCCGTGCAGGCCTACAGGCTATGGTACATTGCACTGCTTCTTCTGCACAACGAGCTCATTGTCTTGCTACAGATCGACAAATACGAAAACAACGCTTTCGGGACTTGCCCACGCGTGTACTGCCGCTCGACCAATGTCGTTCCCTGTGGACGCTCAGATACACCCGGCTACGATACGGTCAAGCTGTACTGCCCCAACTGCAACGACATCTACGCCCCTCCATCTTCGCGCTACCAGGGCGTCGACGGCGCATTCTTCGGCACCACCTTTGCCCATCTTTTCTTCCAAAGCTATCGCGAACTTGCTCCGGCGCCGTTCTACAAGCCAGGTACCGCGTCTTCCGGCGGCAGCTCACCCGCGAGCGGGACCAGCGGAAGTGGGGCCGCGACGGCGTTCGTCAACCCCAATCCGCACGGTGGCCAAAAGCGGGCCGAGGGCATCATCTATATACCCAAGATATACGGCTTCAAGGTCAGCGAGCGCGCCAAGAACGGTCCTCGCATGGCGTGGCTTCGTCTCAGACCCGAAGCGCCCGAGGAGCTGGACAAGGTGGACTGGCGCGGACGATGGCTCGATGCCGACTTTTCTGATGACGACTCGGAGGACGAAGACGATGACCATGGAATGGAGTTGGAGGAGTTTGATCCTGTGGGCATTCTCCTTTCACCCCTCAGACTGTTCTGAACGTTGGTTAGGACGTCACTTATGATGATGACGAGGAGGAGGAAGAGGAGGAGGAGGAGGAAATGCAGGCGGAGCAGGCATACACCGGTGGACGGCGGGTGGCCGAACTTGTGGTTCAGCAGACTCAATCGGCGCGGACGGCGCCCACCAGCGCGGCCTTACGCCCAGTCAAGGATACAGCAAAAGTCCCGGCGCCAGCGCATGTACCAATACGACTCGGGCTACCGTCCGGACAGGTCCGCATCGTACGCCAGTACGTGCCGACCACAGCATAACGAAGGGATTGTGTAGTTCAGTGTATCATACCGTTTCATTCGATTATCCTTGAGTTCTAATCTTAATTCTGTATAAATGGCGTTGATAGCATGGCAAGGCTTCGACTGTGCTGATTCCTTCTCGAGGGCTGAGGTAAAGTGTCCAAGAAGTTCTTCGCACATGCAAATGATATGCACGGTATGGATGTTACAAGGCTTGCGCGAGAAGTTGGACGGGCAGCTTGTATAGTGCATTCACCGTGAGATGGACATCTCTGTCGGCATAGTTTCTTGTGTGAGGCCTACGGTCAAATTTCGGGTAAGGCCCTCGAGCATCTACTGACGAAGGCGACCTTCCGTGGAAGCTTTCCAGATATTTTTTGCATGGACACAGTAGAAGTATCGGTTGACTAGAAGCTACATAGTGTCACAACGACATGCCTGTCAAGTCATACAACACATTTGATTTCGACATGCCACTCTGACGATTAGCATGTGCAGAACGCCCAATATAACTGTAGAGGAGAGACCGTCAAATAAGCTGTCCATACTTGCCAAGAGTACGATAAGAATGAATGTTGCCACTCCAATCTTGTGAGTAGGACAAAGCATCATCTCAGGTATGCCCGCAGGACATATGTAGATGATGTGGAGGACCTGTGGTGTTTGAGAGATGAGGCGGGTAGGATAGACACGGCCGAAGGACCACACACCTTGATGATCATGAGATACGTCTTGGCCAGCCTGACCACGTCAATGCGTTGCATATTGAAAGACCAACGTTTGCGCGGAGATGTCATTACAGCTAGCGGACTGTCCGGAGCAGGGAGGGTGAGTAGGCTTGTCTTCTCGTTTGTGGCAGAATCAGCGTCAAGGAGCGCTTCCTCCACCCGAGGGGTCTCGGCAGGAGTCTCCGTCTGACCAGGCGTGGAGGCCGCCCTGGAGTCTGAACTTGATTGCCTGCGAACGATAGGCAAGGGAGATGTTGCATTGGTTATGGATGTTACGCGTGCACGAGAACGCTGGCGAAGGGGGTCTAACTAGGAGCTTCGACATTAGCGGAGGAAGGTGAAATGAGGACAAGAACATACTCTGCCTTCTCGGAAGGCCGACAATACTCTGTCACAGGACGGGCGTGACGCAGGTATGGGATTCAACAGACCTTCCAACAAGATGAGAAAAGCTCTTGGCAGGCTGCGAGCTTCAAATGACGATATTATCGTAGGATTGGACTTAAACCCGGGATAAGAGAGGACTTCCGCTTCCAATCGAGACATCTTGTCGTCTTCAGCTAAGCTGTTAACGGTACTCCCGCTGGCATCACCCGCTGCGGCGTAGTGGTACGGCAGTTTAAAGAAGAGGAGTTTGTGGAGGATCATGCCCAGCGACCACATATCGGCCTTACTATCGATTTGACGAAGCATGCCCGTCTGAGGAGACGGGAGGGATTCTGGTGACGAGTATTCGAGACTTGGAAAGACCATCAACTCAAGAGATCCGATTGGAAAAACTTGAACTCTACTCACGTTCCAGTGTTGCCCGATCGCACTTTTGGGGTATTGATCATGTCTCGAGATGTCCCGAAATCGGAGAGCATGGCACGAGGTCTAGAGGGTTGTAAGACTCTGTCAACTGCACGACGGTCAACTTACATCAAGCGTCCTTCATCCCAGGTCAACAGCACATTGCCTGGCTTTAAGTCAAGATGCAGAATCGACTTTGCATGCTGGAGTCCATGCTTAAGGGAGCGATGAGAAGGACTAAGTCACGGAACTGACCAAAAAAGCCAGGCCCTCGACGACGTCGCCGAACAGACTTTTAGCTTCTTCGGCACTCAGAAGATGCACTGCAGTCCAAGTCTGGCGGTACTTTGAGCTGCCGCCACCATCCATCCGACGTCTTAGCCGCTCCTTCTCTTCGGGCGACGCACGCTGGTACATTTTGTAGGCACGAATTCGGGCAGAACGCGACAATAAGTCTGGATTCTCATCCGGAGTTGACGGGCTGAGATGCGCGTGTGTTTCCCGACCGAGACGAACATCAATGAAGTCGTCAAGGCTGCAAGCAAGTTGAGTTCAGAACGGGGGTAGTTCTGTGCACACAGACCTTCCGCCCTCCGCCCATTGCATGAGAATGCTGAGTGAATGTCAATAAGTTTTTTGTATTCCCGAAGAGAGTTCTCAACTGTAAGGTAGGCACCTTCGGCCCGAAAGCAGAGAACTGGGTCGATTCGAGCCAAGAGTGACTGGATGACGTGGTTAGTGAGGTACGAAGTGAGGCAAGGTGGCGTCCCACTGGTATGTAATGATATTGGGATGATGGAGTCGCTCGAGTAGACGGACCTGCGAGAGCTATTTGAGTATGAGTTGCAGGTAGGAGAATAAGGAAGTGACCTCGCGTAGGATGTTGATCAAATAAGAGTGAGATTCGCCTACAGCGACCTTCTTGACCGCAAAGTGACCTAGTGTATTCCCGTCCAGTACGTGCTACAAACGAGGTCACGGAGGTCGAAACGTGGTGCATTGTGGCTGGTTTACCTGGCAGAGATACACGCTTCCATTAGCACCCATTCCCAGCTTCTGCTCCTCCGTGAAGAAAGCCTTGAAGTAGCCGTCCGCTAGAGCTTCGGGCGAGAATGTGCTGGGGCCAGCTTGCGCATGATCGCCAGATTCAATTGGCGGGGGTGGTGTCGAAGGACGTGACCAGGTGTCATTGGCGATTGCGAGAAGATGAAAGTAGTTGGAAGCTCTTGAGTGATCGTCCTCGATGTCAACTGGGAAGTCAGGCTCCGGATGGAGTCCAGCGGGCAGTTTCTGGTGGCATGCGGGACAATAATGCTCCCGCGGCTCTATGGACGAGGCGCGGATGGCCAGAGCATGATTGGTCGGGTTGTAGAGCACCACTTGATTGGAGGCATGAAAGATTGGCCGCCACGTCGTTAAAGCGCCAAATGCGCTGTCCTCGCCACCGTCGGGCGACAGTGGGCCGTCAGCGTCAGAGTACATCATGAAGCGCAGGGTCAAGGCGCGCGTACCGATTGATTCATTGAAGGTCTTACTTACGTCACATGCATCAAGCCCTAACCCCACCGGTCTCGGATTTTTTTCAGTAGCGCAGGTTAGCCTTGCACCATGGCCAACAAAACGGCCATCGATGCTGCCAGTGCTATTCATCACCCACTGCACATCAACCTCCCTGGCCAAACGCAACTTCTCCTCTCAAAAGTACCATCTAATGCCCATGCATCCGTAATTTCCACAGCACAATCCACCGCAGACCTCCTCCGCGCCTTGTCAGACGCTCTCGCCGATCCATCTCTCACTCTCATCATCGAAAATGTCTTCCGGCCCATCTTATTTGATCTATGCGCACGCTGGATAGCGCTGCCGCTTCTCACCGAGGATCAGCTTGTTGCCATATGCCTGCTTATAGAAGTTCACGAAGAACTGTTTCCGTGCGTCAAAAATTTCGATCTGCCTGTCGAAGCAATCTGACCCTTTCACTTAGTATATTGCACTCACTCATAGCAAGACCCGCAATGAAAGAGGGACCACTTGCAGGATGTCCCCAGCATCCAAACGATAAACGTCGCGTCAACAGGCTTGTCCTCGCGTATTACCGTATCCTCCAAGCCAACCGGCAGTTGCCCACTCAGCTTTGCTGGCCACACTCCCATCTCTCCGCTATCATGTGGGATCCAGCATTTGACAATGCCTCACGTCTTGTCGCTCTACACTGCTATGCTCTCCAAACTGGGATGGGTGAAGTCGAACGTGTAAAGATTGAACAGGACATTCTCGGAGAGTCTTGTGGAGTCGATTGTCCCCTACATTATGAAGACAAACCGAATGGTACTTTAATAGAGGTCGATGGCTGGCTCATGCCTGTCCTAGAGGTCAAACGCATCCAGGCCGCCCGCGAGGAAATTGCGACCTCCAACCAGTCCTATTTTTCCCAAGACTCATACCTGCTGCCGTCGGACCTGAGGTTTGCTTCTCTCCACTGATCTGTCTTTGCTATACTCATCATGTTACAGTTCATTCGTCGTGGACATCGAAGGTGTTACACTGCTGCGATCCTCAAATGTATCTGGCGAACCCTCTCCCTTGATAAGGACACCCACAACACAGCGCAATCTCCGAGCTTTGGCTCACCACCTATCACTGCGCGTTCCGGTCCTCCTGACGTCACCTCCATCCTCAGGCAAATCAATTATATTGTCGCATTTGGCTTCTCAACTCTTCCCTCATGTACAAAATCATATCATCACTGTTCATCTTGCGGACACCTCTTTGGATCCTCGATCATTGATTGGGTCATATGTATCCTCCTCATCCCAGGCGGGCACGTTTGAATGGAAGGAGGGTGTTTTGGTGCGCGCCATGCGCCAAGGGAAATGGATTGTCTTCAAGGACATTGACAGGGCCAGCCCGGAAGTTCTGGGAGTCTTGAAGCCCTTGGTGGAGTCTTATGGCGTAACCAAATGGATCGGCGGTTGCGCGTACCTTGACGTCTCAGGTCGCGGTAGAATCACCGCTCAGCAGAGTTTTGCCATCTTCGCCACGAGGTCGCTTGCGCCCTCTCGCAATGACACATTCCCAGCACCGCTTTTTCTTGGTGCCCACAAATTCTCGGAGGTCGCAATATCGTCTCCCAGCCTCGATGACCTACAGATGGTCCTCAGCGCCAAATTCCCAAGGTTGGCTGGCGCGTCCACGAGCGCGCTTATCAGGCTGTGGGAAGGACTCAAGGCCGTTCCATCCGCTTCTTCCATGCGGGTTATAGGCCTTCGGGAATTAGAGAAGTTTTGCGTTCGTGTTGACGCGTTACTACCAGCGTCATTCCAGCCCATCCATACTGAGGCATCCGAAGAACACGCATTCCTCGCGTTGTTTCCCAACACGCATTTTCGCGAACAGATCTTTCTGGAAGCTCGCGACGTTTTCTTTGGCGCCGCTGCCCTCACGACGGCTGCCCAGATTTACCTCGAGTCCGTGGTGCATGTCGTCGCTGAACACCTTGGATTGGATGCCGAACGGCGTGATTGGCTCTGGAAGAGGTGGTCTCCCGAATTGAAAGTGGAGAAGGATGTCAATGATGTTGTCGTCGGTGTTCGCTCAGGCAACACTCTCTTACACGCGCGTATGACGAAGCCCGGCATCCCTCTACCCCCATCACGTCCGTTTGCGATGCACAAACCTGCTGTATTGCTTATGTCGCGTATCATCACTGCGATATCCCTCGGAGAACCTGTTCTCTTGACTGGTGAAACCGGTACAGGAAAAACCAGTGTTGTCACCCACCTCTCATCCCTGCTACGGCGGCCTCTGATCTCGCTGAACTTGTCACATCAGACTGAGTCCTCTGACCTCCTGGGTGGATTCAAGCCTGTCGACGCACGAGTGCCGGCATCCGCTCTGCAGGAACGCTTTCTAGATCTTTTTGGGTCAACATTCAGTCGACGGAAGAACGAGAAGTACGAGATAGAAGTGAGAAAGGCGGTCAGTGATGGGAAATGGAAGCGGGCAGTTGCATTGTGGAAGGACAGTGCCAGACGGGCAAGAGAGCGGATTCGCGAGAAAACCGGGGAGCCATCGTATGTTTCTTCGCTGCTCTTTTCATCATCATCTGACATGGTTTTAGGATGGATCTTGTTCAAGAGCGAGAGAGCCAGACGCCGAGAAAGAGAAGGAGGGTGGAAGGGACGTCTGAGGCAAGCTGGAACGCGTTTGCACACGACGTAGCGGAGTTCGAGATTCACCACGTCCATGGGAAGAGCAAGTTCGCATTTGACTTCGTGGAGGGCCCATTGATCAAGGCTGTGAGAAATGGGGAATGGTCTGTGTGTTTCACACGCAACATCGCAACCGTCTGACATTCAGCAGGGTTTTGCTGGACGAGATCAACCTCGCAAGTTCAGAGACTTTGGAGTGCATAACCGGTCTGCTGCAGAGCTCCACCTCCTCGATTACTCTCACAGAAAACGGGTCACTGGAGCCTGTCCCACGCCATCCGGACTTCAGACTCTTTGCTTGTATGAACCCAGCGACTGATGTGGGAAAGAAGGACCTAGCGCCTAACATCCGATGCCGCTTCACTGAGATAGACGTCCCATCTCCAGATGCGGATCAGGAGACACTCATCAGCATTGTTACGCAGTACATCGGACAGGTTGCTGTAGGCGACAAGGCAGCTATCCTCAACGTCGCCGAGTTCTACGTCGCAGTGAAACAGCTCTCACAGTCGCGCACGATAGCGGATGGATCAAATCATCGCCCCCATTATAGCATGCGCACTTTAGCCCGAGCGCTCACATTCGCCGCAGATATCGCCAGCACGTACGGTCTGCGCCGCGCTCTATGGGAGGGCTGTCTCATGGCATTTACGATGGTGTTGGACGGTCAAAGTGCAGAGGCCGTTACTACGTTAGCGCATCAGCATATCCTGGCTGGTGTTCGCAATCCGCGCTCCCTCCTCGCCAAGGTTCCCTCTGCCCCCTCTTCAGATCACTTCGTCAAATTTGGGCCCTTCTTTCTCGAGAAGGGTCCCTTGCCCCTTGACTCGGCTGACGAATACATCATGACACCTTCAGTTGAGGCCAAGCTCATCGACCTTGCTCGGATCATCCTCACTCGCCGCTTTCCTGTTCTTATTGAGGGTCCCACATCGAGTGGAAAGACGAGTTCAATCGAGTATCTCGCAAAGAGGACAGGTCACAACTTCGTTCGTATCAACAATCACGAACACACCGACATTCAAGAGTACCTCGGCTCTTATGTCGCGGACCCTATTACTGGCAAGCTTGTTTTCCAGGATGGTTTACTCGTTCGGGCCCTCCGTCAAGGTCATTGGATCGTTCTCGATGAGCTCAACCTTGCACCTACCGACGTTCTTGAAGCCCTCAATCGTTTGTTGGACGACAATCGGGAGCTTGTCATACCAGAGACACAGGAAGTTGTGCGACCACATCCTCACTTTATGATCTTTGCAACTCAGAATCCCCCTGGCTTGTATGCCGGCCGGAAGATATTGTCGCGTGCCTTCAGAAATCGATTTCTCGAGGTTCACTTTGAAGACGTCCCCGAGGCGGAGTTGGAAACGATTCTCTGCCAGCGGTGTCGCATTGCGCCCTCCTATGGCAAGAAGATTGTCATGGTCTTTCGCGAACTCCAGAATCGCCGCCAGTCTGGTCGCGTCTTTGAGAGCAAGTTCGGGTTTGCGACCCTTCGTGACCTCTTCCGGTGGGCCGGACGTGATGCTATGTCCTACCAGGAGCTTGCAGAAAATGGATACATGTTGCTTGCAGAACGTGCACGTCGCTCCGACGATAAAATCGCCGTGAAGGAAGTCATCGAGAAGGTTATGGGCGTGCAGATTGACGAGGTAGCGTTATACAGTCTCATCAATGCATCGAAGGACATCGAGTCCTTCCTTGGGTGCCCGCTTCCCAAGGACAGTCCCATCATCTGGACGACTGCTATGCAACGCTTATTCATCCTTCTTGGCCGTGCACTACGGTTCAACGAGCCTGTCTTACTGGTTGGTGAGACGGGCTGCGGCAAGACCTCTGTCTGTCAAGTCTTCGCTTCAGCCACCAGCCAGAGTCTACACGCACTCAATTGTCACCAAGGGACAGAAACGGCTGATTTGATCGGCGGTCTTCGGCCCATTCGGAATCGTTCCTCCTTGGAAGCCGATATCTTTCGCGACGCGTCGGCCTTGCTGCGGCGATATGCCGAGCTCCCGGACCATGCCTCCCTCGAGTTCCTAACCGCCGAGGTCGACAAATTGCGTCAACTTCCAGAATTGGATGTAGCGACACTGCAGGAGGTTGAGGACATTCGGCGTCGCATCGGTCGTCTCAACGCTATCTTCGAATGGCATGATGGCCCATTGATACAAGCGATGGAGTCCGGTGATGTCTTTCTGCTCGACGAAATTTCGCTAGCGGATGACTCAGTTTTGGAACGCCTTAACAGTGTCCTTGAATCATCCAGGACCATGGTCCTTGCTGAGAAAGGCGGGGATAATGCTAGTGACTCTACTATCACAGCCTCGGAGTCGTTCAAACTTGTCGCGACCATGAATCCTGGAGGCGACTATGGCAAGAAAGAACTCTCCCCTGCTCTCCGCAATCGTTTCACCGAGATCTGGGTACCGTCAGTTGATAATCGAATCGATCTGGAGGTCATCGTCAGCCATATGTGGAAACACAATGAGTTGAAGTCCTATACCTCTCTCATACTCGACTTCGTGGACTGGCTGTGTGTGGTGGCAGGGGATCGCTCTCTCATGAACCTTCGGGATGTCATTGTACGTGCCTGATCTGTTTCAGAGCTTTAGTCGGTCTTATCGCTCATCACAGGCATGGGTGGACTTCTCCAATCGGACTTTCGTGAACGGGCAAGGCATACCACCTGACGTCATCTTTGTACGCCACACTTATGGTTTCCCGGTACATGGCTGATTAGCCTGCATTCTAGCATCACGCGGCTCATATGACTTATATCGATGGGTTGGCATCCATGTCTCAACTGTCCAGCTACTCCAAGGATGGTCTGGTACAGTTGAAACAGGATGCACGGCGGAAACTGCAAGATCTTGTTACTGTTGTGGACGACATTGACTCTTCTCGGGGTGTCTTGGATCCGTCAAGCGTCTTGCAACTTGGGGCCTTTAGCATAACGAAAGGAAAATTCGTGTCGCCTTCTGCCGTTTTCAACTTCGATGCGCCCACGACCAACAGCAATGCTACTCGAGTCATTCGGGCATGCCAGCTTTCTAAGCCCATCCTGTTGGAAGGAAGTCCAGGGGTTGGGAAGACAAGTCTTGTCACGGCACTCTCCATAGCTGCGGGGCACCGTCTTTGCCGTATCAATCTTTCTGATCAGACCGATCTCGCAGACCTCTTTGGATCTGACCTCCCAATCGAAGGGGGACGTCCGGGTGAATTCTCTTGGAAAAATGCCGAGTTCCTCGACGCACTCGTGGATGGTCATTGGGTCCTTCTGGATGAAATGAACCTTGCGCCGCAGGCAGTGTTGGAAGGCCTCAACTCCGTTCTGGATCACCGTGGCACAGTTTTCATTCCGGAGCTCGGTCGTTCTTTCCCTCGCCATCCTGAATTTCGCATATTTGCCGCCCAGAACCCTCTAAACCAGGGGAGTGGCAGGAAGGGACTTCCGAAGTCTTTTCTGAATCGTTTTACCAAAGTCTACGTTGATGAACTCACGGACGTCGATCTTCGTATCGTTTGCCGACATCTCTTTCCGGATGCGAGTGCTGAGCTCCTTCAATCAATAGTCACCTTCAATATGAAGTTGACAGAAGAAGTTACTGTCAAGCACTCTTTCGGTAGAGAAGGTAGTCCTTGGGAGTTCAACCTGCGGGATGTCATTCGCTGGGGCACCTGCTTGAACCGCCCTCCTCATTTCGATCCAACACTTTCGCTTCGTGCAGTGTACCTCCACCGGTTCAGGAATATCGAAGATCGACGTCGAGTCCTCGAATTATACGAACAGGTCTTCGGCATCTCCGCCTATGCCAGCGTAAACCCCGTAGTCCTCACCTCGCCCGACTATTGCCAGGTTGGACTGTTCGAGACCGCGCGTAACAATTTGTTGCCGACTTCACGCTCGGGTCGTGTCCTCAAGATGCAGCTCAGTGCTCTAGAAGCCGTGGGTTTGTGTATCCATCATTCCTGGCTTTCCATTCTCACAGGCGGTCGTGACACCGGGAAAAGTCAGATCGTTCAACTCTTAGCCGATCTCACAGGCAACGACATCCGCCTCTTGTCTCTTAGCTCTTCAACGGAAGCCTCCGATATCCTCGGCAGCTTCGAGCAAGTTGACGCGGATGGCCGTCTCATTGCTATCGCTTGTGACGTCTTGAGTATCGCCGATCGTCATCTGCGCTCAAAGCATGGGTGTCGGTCAAGCTTAGAGGGCCTGGAAATTCTACGAGAGATATCCTGTCGTCGTTCACTCTTCCATGATCATTCGACACTCCTCATCATCATGAACTCCATCCTAGCAGAACTAGACGCCTTCTACAGCTCACAAGTGGACGCTGTCCGCTCGGATATACGGCGTTTCTCAAGCAGCGGACCCGCTCAATTTGAGTGGTTCGACGGACCACTTGTTGATGCTATGAAGCACGGTCATTGGCTTGTCATGGATGGTGCTAACCTTTGCAGTCCTTCTGTTCTAGATCGACTCAACTCAGTTTGTGAGACTGACGGCCGTCTAACTCTGAACGAGCGAGGCCATGTCAACGGAAGTGTCGTCGTTATCAAGCCTCACCCAAGATTTAGGTTATTCATGACCGTAGATCCTCAATTCGGCGAACTGTCTCGTGCGATGAGGAATCGTGGAATCGAAATCGCGCTACTGGGTGCTCCACTTGCTGATGATACACAAATCATATCGGACTTCCACCGACTCCCTCGTTCGGTCAACGTAGATAGCATACAGTTCGACCTATCTCGGCGCGGCCTTCTACCAATTCCTTCTCGCCAAGGGTGTCTTTCGTCGCTCCTCTCATCTGGATTTGCGCTTCGCCACGACTCCGGCTCTTCATACCTGCTAGATCAGCTTCCTGTTCTCTTGGAATCAAAACTGGAGCTGTCCGTCTCAATGAATGCCATTCTGCGTGTCATTGGTCGTTCTATTGTCCCAATCTTCGTGACGCGCTTTGTCCGCCTATTGAAACACTTGTCGACACCCGATCTCGAACCAGTCTTGTCTTTTCTCCAAGATTTTCCGGGACCTGGTCAGGCGACGATCGCCAAGATGCGAGTGCATCACTCTTCAATACGGGAAGTGCCTTTAGCCTCCATCTTAATGCAGGTCAGCTGATTCGTCCTTCTCACGAGCACTCGCGTTAATTAATTTATGTTGTATATTTTCAATATACCGATTTCAGCCCATGATGTTTCTCCAATACTTTGAGTCAGCCAGCAGTCCGTTCAAACTTGCGCAAGACGTCTTTCTAAGGATTTTGGATCTTTCAGCAAGCCTCGTTCTAGAGCAAGCCGAGATACCTGCAAGCCCTTCTTGGTCATCTGAGTTGCATCGAAACACTCATAGTGATGTCGTTGCGCTGTTTGCCACAGTGCGGGAGATGTCCCTCGAAATCCTCAATATGCCTGCAGTCTGCGACGCCGATATCACGGTGAGATCTGACTCTGCTTCGCGATCACCCTTCTGACGGATCTTCAGTTAATGTCCGAGTTAGCATTGGCCGTACTCCGGTGTGCGAATCAACTATTGGTCGCCGTATCCGAACCACAATTGGACTATTCTCTGGTGTATGCCATGGTCAAGTGGTTGATGAAGGCTTTGGGTCAATGCCGACCTCCATTCGTTCCTGTCCACTCTTCTACAGTGAAACTATCGAACACCATCTCCTTCTCGTCCGGCATTGGCCTTTCGCAGCTATGGTCTCAATTCCTGCTCATGCCTCAGGAAGGATTC
Organism: Strobilurus luchuensis; assembly: GCA_019915105.1. NCBI lineage: Eukaryota > Fungi > Basidiomycota > Agaricomycetes > Agaricales > Physalacriaceae > Strobilurus > Strobilurus luchuensis. The sequence goes on along the minus strand of JAHLMJ010000007.1, from coordinate 333,028 downwards.
GCTTCCGAGATATTACAGCTGGATGCGCAGAATCGTGATGCAGCGCCCATGGACGGCAAGAATTCCTATCTTTTGAGATGCAAATTTGCTGATGACGCCACGTTAGGTCGTCGCCAAGTGTTCACATTGATGTCTTTGCGCCTGACTGGGAATGGCGAGACACAAGTAGTTGAACGATTGATTCAAGAACGAATCGAGGTACGTTCTACCTCTACCTCTACATCACAAGCTACAAGCTGAGCACGGCTACAGCCCTGCGGCTTTGACAACACAGTAGATCTGAAGATCGGCGATCGCTCAATACTCGTCACAGAGCTGGGCGTCTTGGCGGCATCACAGCCTAGCACGGTACGCATTGTTACAAGTCCGCAACTTTCCGGGACCTCACACAACCCTAGCTCACGCTGAAAACTTTCTTGGAAGCGATATGCGACCAATCGGACGTCTCGTTGCTGCGCATGGTTCCTTATCAAGAAATTATGTGGCTCTCAGAAAGTGATAATGCTCGACCCGCTGGTGAGTCGGTTTCCGTGGTGTTATCTGTCTCGTAGGCTGACGTAAATTTAGATCTCACCCCGATAGTTATTCGACAGCAATTGCGGTGGTTGAAAGATATATGGGCTTCTGGGTCATCCTCTGTAAGCTGGGAAGGAATACTCGCAGAACTGTCTTCTCATTTAGCGTGGTCAGATCACTGATGGCCCCTCGTCTCTTCTTCGTCCTGTCAATCTTATGGATCAATTGTCCACCTGGTGCGTTCTCCGCTTGTATGCAGCGACCCATGTCTCATTGAGAACTCAGTAATCCAACCAACTCGCCCATGAACCTATATGCGGAACATGAGAGGCGCGTCAGGCTGACTATCAAGCTCATTTCACTGCAGTGCGACATGGACACCTCCCGACTCAAACAGCTTCGTTTATTACTCGAGAAGTCCACCGACATGGTAAGTGGCATTACCGAAGATTTACGCTCTGTGACTGATTGAAAACCAGATACGTGATGCCTTCCCTCCAGAACCGGCTGGGGACAAATCCCTCGCTATATGTTCATCGAGTTTCGCTGACGCCCACGAGCGCTTCATGGAATCTGCCCTTTCGGCTTTGGAAAACACAGCGTCCAAGGATGAGAACTTGTCCGCCGTCGGTCTCGCGTGGCTCTCTCTTGCAAAGATGGTCCTTCATCTGGCCATCCCCGATGTTCCCATTGATCCCGCCGCAGTTCGCCACTGTGAGCACCAGTTCATACAAAGCGGCGTTTCTTTGCTTTCTGAGCAGATCAGTCTTCACCGTCAATTCGATCAGCTGTTGGCTGGCAATACTCAAAGTGTTGCTGCGTCTTACCTAGAAGGACAGCGTGACCGTCTTCAGCTGACTGCTGGTTCGAACCCACGAATCGTTCGACAAGACGTGTCTCGTCTGCACATGTTTTGGTCGGAAGTTACGCAGTTCCAAAACACCGTATCGTCGACGAAGATTGACGAGCTACTGCTGCAGCTTCAGATAGCAGGGACTTCGGCGCTTGCTAGGGAGGAATCCATGCAGCAGACTATTCATAGCTTCGTCCAGCGCCTGGAGACGGCTTATGCCGACTTTGAGGACCTCGGGGTCATCGTCCAGTTCGCGTTACAACATCTGCGCATGGGACTGCGCATTTTGCGCCATGCGTTCGTTGACAAGGACGTGACGACTCTCACAGAGCAATTCGCAATGGCACTCACCATCTTTCCCTCGATCAAGAGTGTCCCCTTCTTGATGAACTCAATCTCTGTTCCCTCAGGAATGGGTATCTGCCAGCATCATCTCGTGGCTCTGTCGGCAGTTTCTTTCGAGATTTGCGCCGACGTCGCTTGGCAGAAACAGGCGTGTTTCATACGTGAATCGTACGATCGTATCATTCGCCTTTGGTTGATGGATCAAGAGAAGGCAAAGCGCGCTGATGAGGAAGCACACTCGCTTTATAGGCGGACGGACTCTGCGTTTGACGACCTCACCGATCAGGAGCGAGAGGAAATGGAATTTCGGGCACTGTTCCCTTCCTTCGAAGATGTTTTCGACGAAGACTCTACATCTCAGAAACCCTCGACATCCTCACAATCGCTGGTATCGGAATCGCAAATGAAGCAATTGCTGGACCTTCACTACTCCATCATCTATGGTTCACGGGACTCACCAGAGAAAAACTTGCACGATTACTTTGCAACCCGCATGCAGTGTGTTTCGGATATCCAACTGCAGTCACTTTCTGGCGCGATAGACGAGTGTCGCATCTTTCAGTTGAAGCTCTTGTCTCAATGCCTCCCGGGCGGTAACCGACGCCACTATCAGGATACTCCGATTAACTTCTACACCGACGCCAACATTGAAGAGGTCAAGAAAGCTGTCGCCGTTGTGACCTTGCTCCACGGGCGTCTTCAACAGCTAATTGAAGAATGGCCCGAGCAGATGGTGTTGCATCATCTCCAAGCACGCTGTGATAGTTTCCTGTCGCTGAACTTGGACAGTCCAGTCGCTAAAGTTCTCTCTGGCTTAGAGCAGCTTTTACTCCAGACCGAGGACTGGGAGTTGTTTGCCAATCGCAACAACAACCTCAAGCCGGAGCGTGCGATGCTCATTGACTTAATTGTCAAATGGCGGCGGATGGAGCTATCGTGCTGGGATAACCTCCTTGACTCGGAACATCTTAAGTTCCAAGGGAGCATCGCTGAATGGTGGTTCCGTCTCTATGACACACTAGTTCGCGGTTCATTGGACACATTCGCCCGGGGCAGGAACGGGGATGTTTCTGCTTCCGACTACTTGTCGACCCTACTTCCCATGCTAGATGAGTTCATCCGAGGCAGTCCTCTAGGTCAGTTCGCCTCCAGGTTGAAACTCGTCGAAAGTTTCGCGCTCTACTGCCAGCGCATCATTCCCACACTTCCCCCCTCCGATCAACCTGTCATTGCGCGAGTGCAATGTCTTTTGAAGTCGACATGGGAGAGTTTCGACCTCTACTCGCCAGCGATAGAGGCACACCTCCAAGATCAGCGTTCCTCTCTAGAGAAGGAGGTCAAAAACTTCGTCAAGTTAGCCAGCTGGAAGGATATCAATGTTCAAGCCCTGAAAGCTAGTGCTCAACGTACGCATCATCAGCTTTACAAGATTATTCGCAAGTTTCGGGACATTTTGCGCTTGCCAGCAGCGGATCGCCTTCTTCCTCAGTTCTCGCGCAAGGAAGACGACCGTGGTATGGAACTTCTTCTTCCGGAGCATCCTTCACCGTCGACACCGACTTTCCCGAACGGGAAGAACCCGTCGGCTGCTCCGCACCTCGTCAACCTGGACAGGACTTACACCCGGTTTGCTGACATTTCCCATCGAAAGCTTAGAGCTTTCGTCACGTCCGCTTTACCACTTCATGTCGAAGGTCTAGCAACGGACATTATCACTGGAATCCAAAGCTTGTCATCCTTGCAAACCCCCCCTGACATATCTCCAGAGAAGCGTACCAAATTTTTCAAGTCTGTACTCACGCGGAAGCGAAAAGCATGGAGCGACCTGTTGAAGGAACTGAAGCGCGCTGGCTTCGCCACCAATCTCAAGCCTGAAGTGTTGCAGCAGCACCAGGACAGTCGTTGGTTGAGGGAACAGCCGACTATCTCATTGGGAGGGAACGAGCACTCAATGCCGTTTGTCAGACAGGCGGACAATTATTTCCGTCGGCTAGAGGGAGGTCTGAAGCAGTTAAGGTCGTCAATACCAGGTCACCATTCGGATTTGACGACTCGGGAACTTCAGCGTGGTCATACGCTGTTGGAGTCATGCTTTGGTATGGCTGTCGAAGCCAGAGCCCGGTGAGTCATATCCGTATACAAGTTAGCCACAACTTATGTCTCTTCGCAGCTTGGCCGGCTCGCTCGAAGAGTCGGGCGCTCTGCACAGTGCGGTACGACGACTTCGACTGGTAGCGTCTACCCCAGTTGCTTTTGTGGGAAGGGGTGCTTCCGATCATACTCTCGACGTGCGCAACATTCTCTGTCGGCTACGTAATGCGCTGGAAGAATCGACCATCACCTTGATGTTGCTGAAAGAGCTGGACGCCCTTCCTCTCCTAGACGTGCTACTTGACACCACCACGGATATGAGAAACCAAGTTCAGCATATGGTAGAAAGAGTCCAAGAAGTGGCTGATCACGTCAATTTGACTGTCTTTCCGATTGTCCTTTCGGGTGAGTTCTTCTGAACAACATCTCAGACTCTTTCCTTACACTGGTCTCCTAGACGAATCTCGAGTCCTTGCCGATGCCCTCAATCTCGTAGAAGACATCAAGTCAAAGACTGGCCAGATGTCCAAAGAGCACCCACGTACCCGAGAGATTTTCAGCGGCCTTCATCAGCTCCTGACGGAGCAGCTCGTTCCTACAGTGTGGTCTGCCGAAGAGCCCAGCGTCCCCCGAGTTGACCCAGACGCTATCATTGACGCCTGCCTCATCACAGTCCAGTCTCTGCTAGGAAGATGCGGTGATCCTATTCCAGACGCATACGATCGAGACAACTACATTCGAAACGACTATAACGCTGTCCGTGATGTGACCCAGAACATTGGGGTAGGAACCATCGTGGAACTCCTGGACGGTTTCTTCCGTTCAATGTCTATCGGTCAGGATTACACTTCGCTATCGCGATTGCTTCCCTTTCTGGATCGATACGAAGAGCTTCTGGATGACCAGTTGACATGTCACGCTGCATGGACGAAGGCGTTGTTCAAAATGTCGCATGTTCTCTGCTCCCTTCTCCAAACGCTGTCCAAGGATGGCTTCTGTAAACCTCCCGACCTTGACGAGTCTGGCACGGGTGGAGATCAAACCGGTGAAGCAGATGGATTGGGAATGGGTGAAGGCACTGGATCTCAGAACGTCAGCAAGGAGATAGAGGATGAAAGTCAGGTGGAGGGGCTCAAAGGCGAAGAGAATCAGGAAGGGGATGTCGACAACGACGACGACAACGCGATCGAGATGGCAGACGACTTTGGCGGGGACATGAAGGATTTCCCGGACAATGGCTCGCAGGATGACAACGAATCGAATTCGGATGAAGAGGAGGAACATGACGAACAGATCGGGGAACTGGAGGCGAGCGATCCTGATGCAGTCGACGAGAAACTCTGGGGCGACGAGCAGGGCCCCGACGATTCCGGTCCGGAAGAGAAGACGGACAAAGACCACTCTGAACAGAAGTCGAACGACTCGGAAGTCGTGGCGAAAGAGGGTCAAGACAAGTCGGACACGAAGGAGCAGGAGAAGGAGGGGCAGCAAAATGGTGAAGAGCAGCCTGAAGAGGTACCCGAGGAGCAGCCTGAAGGAGAGAAAGATCCTGAGGCGAGTGGGGCTCCAATGGAAGACCACATTCCCCAAGCAGATACTTTGGATCTTCCGGACGATATGGACTTGAGCATGGGAGATGAGCCGGAGGGAGACCGCAGCGAAGATGTGGATATGGGCGAAGAGGAGGACCAAGAGCAGGACATGACGGAGGATGCAGAGATGCAAGACATGGAGGATTCCAACGGTGGGAAGGACGATGAGGCGAAGCCTGAGGATGGAGAAGGGATGCAAGAGGATGATCAGAACCCAGAGCCAGGCGAAGATGATGATGGAGAGGGAGAGCCAGGCAGAGCGGAGCCCCTACCTGAAGATGACGCAGATCCATCAACTCCTGCTGAGGAGACCGGTGTTGCACCCCCGGATATCGGTACGGGCGAGGACAATCTTCAATCAGACCAGCAGGAAGTTGGAGAAACAGGCGAAAATGCCACAGGTGAAGTTGAAGCATCTTCAGGAGCTGGCGGAGGAGACAGCGCGCAGGACAAGAAACCACAGAAGACTCCGTGAGTGCTTATGCCTTTTGTGATGCCAGACTTCGCTGACGAATTTGCTAGCTCTGGTCCAACCGAGCCCACGCAGACTTCGAACGATCTACCAGAGGCCCAGGATTCTGGCGACAGTGGTTCGGGCGTCCAACAAGGTCAACAGCCTCAGACCGAGGCACCGCAGAGCAAAAGTGACCCTCTTCGAAGTCTCGGTGATGCGCTCAAGGAAGCACGCCAGACCTTCGAAGAAATCTTGCACAATGAATCCTCTCCTGACAAGCCTACGCAAACCGAGACTGCCGAGCAGCTCGAGTACATCAGACCGGACGAGGATGAGGAAATGCAGGCACTTGGTCCAGCGGAGGATGAGCAAACTGCGAAGTTGAAGGACCTCAAACTGTTGGACGAGGAGAAGGAGCCTACCGATGACACACCGATGGATGTTGACATGAATATTACGACGGAGGCGGAGCCACAAAAGCCACCCCAAGCTTCGAAAGAGCAGAGACAGAATGGCGATACCGAAGGACCTCAGGACAGTCGCGAAGGCGCCATCGTTCATCAACCCACCCACGGCCAATCCGCTAACGATGTTCCCGATCCAATTGCTCCCAATGGCGGTGACATCGAGATGGATGAATCTCTTCCGGACGAACAAGTGGAGGTCGAACTTCGTAAATGGCAAGGGAACGGCGCACCATTAGAAGGCGCCGAGCACATATGGCGCCTCTACGAGTCTCTTACCCATGACCTGGCCTATGCGCTGTGCGAGCAACTCCGTCTCATCCTCGAACCGACTCTAGCAACGCGCCTGAAAGGTGACTATCGCACAGGCAAACGACTCAACATGAAGAAGATCATTCCGTACATTGCCAGCGACTACACCAAGGACAAGATCTGGCTTCGCCGAACGCGTCCCAGCCAGCGAGAATACCAGATTCTCATCGCGCTCGATGACTCCCGCTCTATGTCGGAATCACACTCTGTACATCTTGCGTATCAGACGATGGCTCTCGTGTCAAAAGCATTGACGCGTCTCGAGGCGGGCGACATTGGAATTGCCAAGTTCGGAAAGGCGGTCGACATTCTCCATGGCTTCATTGACGGACCCTTCACTGATCAGACGGGCATGAAGGTCATGAGCGCGTTCAAGTTCGACCAGAAGGCCACTGATGTCCTCTCTCTTGTCGATCGGAGTCTCCAGGTGCTGGAAAAGGCGCGTGAAAGCAGGTCGACGAGCTCTTCGTCATCTGCAGACTTGTGGCAGTTGGAAGTGATCATCTCCGATGGAATATGCCAGGACCACGAAAAGTTGCGGTCTGTTCTGAGGAAGGCGGAAGAACAGAGGGTCATGATCGTGTTCATCATCATCGATTCATTGGACGCAGAGCAAGGTTCAATCTTCACGATGGAGAAGGCAGATTTCCAGAATATTGACGGGCGCATGGAGCTCAAGCTCAATCGTTATCTGGATACGTTCCCTTTCGAGTATTATGTGGTTCTGAGGGACGTAGAGGCTCTTCCTGGGGTTCTGGCGACGACGTTGAAGCAGTTTTTCGAACGTATATCCGAAGAGTAGATATCATCATGTAGAGCTTTGTAGTGAGTAGATGTCATCATGTAGAGTATATAGAAGTGTAATTTTCGGCAGTGTATGAATATGTATCCGCGATTTACTTCGAAGAGAGCCAGTGGCAGTGCAGGGTATTCCTCTCCATGGATCCATCAACTTCCAAGTTCCAGCAGTCCTTGCCATACGCTATCCTCCCCATCTCGTCGCCATTATCCGCTCTTCATTGCCAGCGAGCCCTGCGTGGAGACACAGCCCTTGATGCCTCCGAGGACTTTTGTGCCCATTGCGGATTTTACCTTCTTGACGGGCAAAGCACCACAAGATCAGTGATAAAGGCCGACGGAACCAGGCTTCGCGAAATAACCTGCTGTGGCTGCGGTAATGCCTCGAGAAGGTCTATGGGTCGGGGTGCAGCTTCTCTATTCCCTCCGCAGAGGCATCGAACTCGGAACGGCAAAGCTGTCAACGCGCCATCACTCCCCGTTCCTCTTCCTGAGGCCATTGCGGAGCCTTTCATCGAACAACGAGTCGCAAAAGCGGTACCACTCCCTGCAACTAAAGAATCGACTGGCGCTACCCTCAAGTCACGTCCGAAAAAGAAGTCGGTATTACAGGACATGCTTGCTCGAAATCGCAAGCGCGAAGAGATCACCAAATCAGAACCAGCGTCATCTGGAGGATTGGCTGCATTCCTCAGTGGTTTGTAGGCACGTTACGACCCCTTCTGCAACATTCTCGTCACTGATCGTTGCTCAGAACGTTGACACGCCGCTTGAGTAATACAAGGGTTGTCGCACTGACTTTGCATGCATGAGGTGACTAGAGTTGTCTGAGTGTGTGCATTTCAGCCAGCGATGGTAGCAGGCGGCTGAATGATGAAGGCGGAAATGCGGACCGTACGTTGACACATGCTGGTGCAGCATGTAATACGGCATGTTTCCGAAGTAAGAACAATGACTTGGCGAGAACAAAAGATGGCGGCCCTAGCGTCGGCAGCATAAGGGAAAGCTTCTGCCCGTCTCACCCATTTCATCCTTACTTTATGACCATCATGTCCTCCTCCAGTGGCACGCGTCCCGCACGCTCCTCCCATGCCGCCTCACACAGTAAAAAGCCCAGTCTCTCGAGCTTTCCGAGTCTACCAGGCCGTCCATCCATACCATCTCTATCCAACTCGATGCACTGGCTTTCGCGCAGCTCTTCCGAGTCCAAGGTTCATCACAAGGCATCTCGATCCATAGAGCTGCTTTCTGGTGCGAACCGCTCTGGCGCTTTGGGATCTGGTGCCACCGTGGTCAGAACGCCAGACGACGCACTCAAGGACTCGGGGGTCCGCCTGCCGATGTTTGCAGAGGAGAAGAGCCCATCGTCCCCCTCAGATTCCAGGGAAAGTCGGACCCTGCCAGCTCTTCCATCAGAGCTGGAATCCGACGATGATGGGGAGCGGATTGCGTCGTACCATATGTCATCCCAAGAAGACGTACGCGTTCCCGCCTCGCGTCCGACACGTGCCCCACCACCGTGCCCCATCGGCTCGACCTCACCCCCTGCATCTGCTGGACTTCTCCGCACTAGTCACAGTGACATGGGAGAGGTACCTCCGCCACCATTCCGCGTTCTTCTCATGTCCGATGCCCCGAACTCGACCGTAGAGCGGTCGAAAGTCATAATCACGCTGGAGACGTGCACCACGACATTCCGAACCACACTTGACACGCTTCTCGCTCAGCCATCCTATCTGTCCGAGTATCTTCTTTCCATATTCCCTCGTGCGCGGACAGTTTCGCGTTCTTCGTCTGTATATTCCACTGGCGACGAGGAAGACTCTGACGTACGGGAGACATACCGAAATCATCTAGTCTCACAAGGACTCTTGTCGAAAGCTCCCTTTAACCTCCACCTTTTCATAGATCGCCCTAGCGAGTCGTATGTCATTCCTTTTTCACTCCACCGAATTTAGCCCATTAACATCATATGCAGATATCCTCTTATTCTGTCTTACCTTCGCAGTGGAGCATTCCCTCGACTCTTTACCCTGGAGGCTCTATTGGACCTTCGGGACGAAGCATCCTTCCTGGGTCTCTCTACACTTCACGATCTATGTGACGACGAGGTGCGGCAGCAGACTGGACTCAACGAGGGGCGAGCACCCTCTGTGCACAGTATGCATGCCTCCGTTCACAGTCTGCACGCGCTCATCGAACGTGTCGGACGCGAGTCGCGGACGGAATATGACCCGGACAATGATGCGAGTCGCTCACGTCCTTACCACAAGAAGGGATCATCTGAAGGTGGAGGGTTCAAGCCGCCAACACCACAGTCTTGGAAGAATGGGCGCTCAAGTCATGGACGCAGTACAGCATCCTTACGATCTCCAGCTGGCTGGATATGATTGAAATGTTCATCTTGGCATGGCTTTGTTACTTGTATAGTAGTCTCATAATCTAGTACATTCACCTTTGTAGCTATAGTGCAATTCTTCTCTACGCTCGTTAATATGACAATCTTTGTGGTATAATAGTATGGTGGATGTGAAAAGACGTCTTGAGACTATGAAACTCACTCAGACAAGCTGTAGCCAGTCGCGAATCCCATGAAGGGCTTAATTATAGGCGCCGGTCGAGGTCTTTCTTAGTTTCAACTTCTAGACCCTCAGCAAGTATCAGACAAGTAAGCATGATCTGGGTTGATGCATGGTATGCATTCGGCCGCGAAGATCTGGGAGAGCAAGCAACTGGACTTGAACTGGACACAGGTAAAACAGAAAGATTGCATGAGATTTTTTCTCTTTCTCGTAGATAAGTACATGAGGCGGAATACAGTATTGGCGCCACCAAGGTCTGAGCCACATCAGTACAGGAGTCTCGTAAGGAAAACATGGAGGAAGTCAAAGCTAAAAGTACAAGTTCCGGGTCCGGGATTGATTGCTGTTGCGGATTATTTCTTCTCAATCGCATAGGGATTGACGCTGTAGACCTTGATAACAGGAGGCGACTTCGTCAAGTCAGCAGTGACAATGACCTGGGAAACCGTGAGCAGTTTGACAACGACGCCGATGAAAGCACTTACGGGAACGCTCATGAGCTCTTTGATATCCTGGATCATGTGTCCAGCAGCATTGGAGCGCAAGCCCTCGAACTCGGGCTTGACCTTCGCCATCGACAAAAGCCTCTGCTTGGATGTTTCGTTCTTCGCCTCGACTTCGTTGCGACCCAGAACAATCTCGTCATCATCGGCTTCATCCTCGTCGAACAACGCCTTCTCGTCATGTACAGAGCGCGACGTAACCTCCATCTTGATGGCGTGCTGTTCCGCGTTCTGTTTGACCTTCTTCAAGTGTTCATCGTCGCTGTTCTCAGCCAACCAGGTGATGACGTCCTTGTTCGACCAATAGATCTGGAGGGTGTGGGTATGCTCATCGTAGACATGATTCTAGCGCCAGTCAGTATCAGCGTTCACTCTACGAATAATGTAAACCTACGTCGATGGGCATTTGGTCAACGTGGACACGCTTCTCGATACCAAACTCAGGAACAAGGACGTCGAAGGCGGCATCGAGAACACCGACAACCTTGGCCTGACGAACGACGGGTCCGTACCGTTGAGTAAGGTCAGACACGAGTACACATAGGAAAAGATGGGCAGATTGTTCTTGGGCCAGGACGGCAGAGTCGCGTTTACTAGAACGGACATTGAGTGAGGACTGCGCGTCGAGTACCCAGAGACAAGACAACATACATATTACACTGTTGTGCGACTTTGGCAACAGCATCGCGATCCATGGTGAATTTCGGATCAGCTGTGAAAGAGTGAGCCAAAGAGAAAACAAGCTAGGCATCATGCTAACCTCCGCCTTGCAACACTGACTCCAATTGACGGTGAACGAGAACGTCAGCATATCGACGGATAGGCGACGTAAAGTGGGTGTACAAAGGCACGTTGAGTGCATAATGGTGATACTTCGCAATATCGAGCATCCCGGAGCAGAAATATTTGGCACGATGGGTAGCTTTGAAGGAGAGGAGCTCAAGCAGACGACGAGCGGTCGGATCGGTGATCTTGTCAAAAGAGCGCATCAGGGCCCCGGAGGACGAAGTATCCATCTCATATCCCAACCGGGCAGCGCGTTCCTTGAAGGTGACGAGTCTGCGATCGATGGGAGTATCGTGACGGCGAAGTAAAGCCTGCTCAGGAAGGTGTACAGCGATGTGTTGGGCCGCAGAGATGTTACTGAGAAGCATGAACTGAAGTCAAGTTAGTTCAGGCTCCTCTCAAGTGATGGTGGGTTACGTACCTCCTCAATGAGGTCGTTGGCGTCTGCCCGCACATGCTGACCACAATCGGTCGGGAGCCCATTGTCGTCGAGTTGGAACTCGAGACGAAGGGACTCCAAAGAAAGTGTCCCATTCTCGAACCTTGATGCACGCAGCTTTTTGGCCAAGTCATCCAAAATCTTGATGTCGTGCTCGATGTCCTTGGCATTGTGCTCGGGTGCGACGGCAACACCACCCAAAACTTTGCCCTCAATAACGTTCTGGGCGTCTGAGTAGCTCAACTTGGCCGCGGATCTGCATATAACCAGTCAGAGGAGAACGAAAAATAGATGCAGGAAATGTGTATACCTGATGATGGTCTTGCCGAACCATTTGGTCAACACTTTGGCCTCCTTATTCATCGTGAAGATGACAGAGAAGGCAAGACGGTCCTGCCCGGGGAGAAGACTGCAAAGCTCCTCGCTGAGGGCCGGGGGCAACATCGGGACAGCGCGTTGAACGAGATAGACGCTAGTAGCGCGCTTACGAGCATCGCGATCCAAAGCAGTGTTGGGCTTGACGAAGTACGATACATCAGCGATGTGAACGGCGACTTCATAGTTCCCATCGGCGTTGAGCGTAACGGACAGAGCATCATCCAGATCTTTGGCAGTGTCCGGGTCAATGGAGAAGACACGCTGGCTGCGCAGGTCCTTCCTGAGCTCAACTTCGCGCTCGGGAATTCTGGAAAAAGTGTTATGTTGCATATCAAGATTCAAAAGAATGCACTCACGTCCAGGGCATGGGAGGCAAGCACTTGATGACGTTCTCGGTAAAGTCCTCGGTCGGGAAGTTGCAATCCTTGAGGAGAGCGCTAGTCTCGACCTCGATGTCCCCGATAGGGCCGAGTTCTTCGACCAGGGTTCCGAAGGGATGCAAGGAACTGATAGGCTAGAAATGCAATCAGACAGGGAATCTGCATCGAGAAGGTAGTGCTTACATGACGCTTGATGCAAGCGACGAAAAGCTTATCCACGTAAGCCTCCGAGTTCTGGACGAAATCAGGAGGCGCTTGTTCGGTGGGAATGGCGATCAGGGGCACTCGTTTGTCCGTAGGCTTGAACCATACAATTTTCGGACGTTCAATAGGTGCTCTCCTAGGCTCGTCCCCACGGTCGCCTTCACGCTCGCGGCGCTCGGCTTCCTGCTTCTCCTTGGTCGCAGCAGAAGATGGACGCAACAGGCCAAGTGTACCGGAGAAAAGCTGACCCGGCATCCTTTCTACAACGGCTACAACATGGCCAGCGAACTGGGGCTTGACATCGTCAGTGACCCTACAAGACCGTGTAAGCACAAGTCAAACAATCGACACAGAGAAGAAGACTGACTCTTCATCTTCAAACAGCAAGAGGCCTTGTCCTTCAACCTCCACATCGTCCTTCTTCTTGTCATCCCTACGACCAGCGCTCGATCTGACGTCGTAAGCAGAGTTCTCTTCCTTCTTCCTCTTCTTTTCCTCTTTCTCCTTCTTCGTGCCCCAGACTTCATCGACATCAAGAAGCTCGACGGCCACGATATCTCCCTCCAATGCCCGGTTACGATCCTTGGACCCACAGATGTAAATATCGGCGTCCAGGACTTCTGTAGCAACATAGGCATCCGAGCGGTTCCTCTTGTTGACACGCAAGATGCCAACAACCAGTTTTCCAGCAGCCAACAAGGGGGGTAGTGATGCTTGAGGTAAGTAGGGGGCAAAGAGAGACTTGCGCTGAGGCTGGTTGGACTGTTGTTGGAGCTGTGACTGGAACTGTTGTTGTTGCTGTTGGAGCAAGTTGATACCGCCGAGGCCCATGCCCATCATATTGGCAGCCATCATGTTGGGTAGCATGTTCGGGAAGCTGAAGGAGGCCATCTTCTGGTGGTGACCACCGGCAGCGGCGCGGAACTGCTGTAAGCTCTGGAGTTGCGCCTGCGCTTGGGCAAGGTCGGCCGTGAAGCCGTTGGCGCCGTTGGTGGGTAATCCACCGACACCGCCGTCTATGAAATTTCTGAATGGACAGTTCATACAGTCCGGGAAGGGACTTACTGATACGCCAGCTGGAGTCGGCGCGGGACGCTTGCCTAGAGTGACCACCGTTGAAGGCCGGTGCAGCGAAACCATCATCGAAGCCGTCTTGAGGGACCTGAGGGAAGGTGTTCCCGTTGTAACTGATCGATCCTTGCGGACCGCCCTGCTTGTTGACAACGTTGACGCTGTGGCGTCGGCCATGGCCACGAGGAATGCCCTGCGTTTGTCCATCGAGACCCATGTTGTTCATAGCGCCGAAGTTGCCGAACTGGCCCATGGCGGCTTGCGGAGCTCCGAATGCACCCTGATTGGCCATAGGCACAGTACTCTGAACCCGTCGGTGCGCGCCTCGGTTAGGGGCAAGACCGGGAGTCTGATAAGACAGAACCTGGTTCGAAGCCAACTGCTGCTGATAAAGAGCCTGCTGCTGTTGCTGAAGGGCTTCGATCTGACTCTGAAGAGCGATCTGTCAAAGGATTTGAGTACCATCCTGTATGCAACGATTGTGGCTTACCTGTTCGGCCATGATACCCGTTATCTCGCCACTGTCAGTTTTACCGTGCTGAATGTTGTGCTCGCGAGGAGGATCAGCAGGAATGCCCTGCTGCTGAGGGAACTGGAAGCCAAGGTCTTCCTCGTCGATGGGTGGACCCATCATGCCTCCGCCACGCTTCTTCGCGCCGAACATGAAGCCGGGTGCAAGCTGCGGACGGCCAGTGGGACCAACGGCCTCTTGCTCCTGCTGAGCGGCAAGAGCAGCAAAGCGAGGAGCGGTGAAGCTCATACTCTGAGACTGGGAGCGGTGCTGGGGTGCCTGCTGTTGCTGCTGCTGGGAGTAGTACTGCTCGTGAATCTCGCCTTCCTCGACAGGCATGCCGTTGGCGTCGACATCTTCCATCATCGCACCAAGGTTTGGCGCGAAGGAGTTGAAATTGCCAGAAAGACCAGAGGCGCCCATGGAAACAGCCTTGCGGTGTTTTGCATCCGCGGAATTTTGGATTCCGGGGTAAGCGGCTGCGCCTGGCTGGAAAACAGGAGCATTGAGCGGGAGCGTCGAGGTAGTAGGAGGCTGGGAAGTTGGGAAGGAGGCAGCGGGCGGCTGAGGTGAGGTGGTCCTGAGGTCGGCAATAACACGCTGGAGGGATGATAGCGCATCGCTTGAGTCCTTGGGCTGGGCCGGGACAGGCGTCGACTGCTTGGGAAGCTGATCCTTGGGCGTGTTCGAGCGCCCGCCCTGCTGAGAGGCAGAGGCCTGTCCCTTGCGGTGTTGCTGAGGGCGCCCGCCGCCGCCGCCGCCCGACTGGTTCTTGTTGCGCTGATCGGGTTTCCTGCCAGAGTCAGAGCCCTTGCGCGAGGCGGATTCAGAGCCAGACTCGGCAGCTGCTGCGACCGGGGTGGAGGGCTTCTTGTTGTTTCCAGACGACCTCGAGACTGGCCGGGGACCGCTCTGGTTGGCAGAGCCTGCTGGCTTGCTAACGGAGCCGGTCCGCTTGGGTCCACGACCATTGCCCGCAGAAGGCTTTTTGTCGTCCTTCTTGGGCTGCGGTTGAGGCGTCACTTCGTCGGTCATGTCGTTCGTTAGAAATTCAAAGCGAGAAAGGTGTTATAAAGTCTTTTTTCGGTTTTCGTTACTGGTGGGTAGCTGTGAGACAAGGTGAGCGTTGATGAACACGCATATATGCAGCACAGAACAGCTACCTTTAAGTTGGGCAAGTTGTGGCTGGACGGCTTTGCCCTGTAGGGCGAGTGAGGGGAAGGAATGCGAGTTGGGGCTTATCGGAGAGACGTGTAAGAGCGCAACCTTGATATTTGGTGGTGTCTGATGGGCCACTACTCTACATTCTCACGCTGTCTTGGCGTTCCTCGCCGTCTGCGGAAGCGTTTGATGCGTTGCACAGCAGAGATCCGTCATTTAACACAACCAACATCCACAGTTCTACTCTAGCTAGTCTCTCTAGCTACCGCAATCATTATCTACTTGAGCTTAGCAACAATAGCATCAGTATACTCCTTCGTCGACGCCTTGCCGCCCAGGTCTCCAGTGATGGACTTGCCCTCCGCAATCGTCTGTCGGAGAACACTCAGAAACACTTCACAAAAGGCTAAAGCGCACACGTACCGTCAAAGCCGCCTTTTCAATCTTGTCAGCATGCTCGAACAAGTTCATATGCCTACCAAAAGTTAGTCGCGATCAATTCCTGATCCGCATTAGCCCATACCTCAACATCATCATCGATGACAACAAGAGCGCCGTGGGGTTGGCAAGTCCCTTGCCTGGTAGCGATGTTACCATACACAGCTTGAGCTTTCCAGACTGCCTACGTACCAGCGATATCAGGAGCCGAACCATGAACAGCCTCAAATATAGACGCGTCCTGAATGAGGCGGCGTCAGACATGAGACAGAATCCCGACTGATAATCCACATACACGACCGATGTTGCCAGACGGCGTCAGACCAAGACCGCCAATAAGGCCAGCGCACATGTCGGAGAGAATGTCACCGTACAAGTTGGGCATGACCATGACACGGTCAGAGTAAGGACGAGGGTTTTGGGTGACCTGGATATCTTTGAGAAAGGAGATGTGGAATGGAAAATGTACCCACTTGGAGGCAAACACGGTCCAAAAGATCCTCATCATAAGCGACGTCGGGGAACTCTTTCGAGACTTCACGACATGCCGACAAGAACATACCGTCAGACATTTTCCTAAACGCTGCGTGAGCCTACATATTCGCAGCCTCAATGAGTTTCGTACATGATGTTCGCCTTGTGGACAGCAGTGACGCGCTTCCGTCCGCTGGACTGGGCGTAGTGGAAGGCATAGCGTGCGACGCGTTCCGAGGCATCCCATGTGATGAGTTTGATGGACTGAACCACACCGTCGACAATCTGCAGTCCGGGTTATAGATGGCGGAAAACGATGTCAATGGAACAAGCATACCTCGTGTTCAATACCAGAGTACTCTCCTTCCGTGTTCTCTCGGATGAGAACAGTGTTCACATCATCGTAGGGGGTCTTGAAGCCTTGGATGGAAACACAGGGACGGACGTTGGCGAAAAGGTTGAAGGTCCTGCGCAAAGTCAAGTTCAGAGAAACATGGCCCTTTCCGACTACCTCAAATTTCAGAGATTCATCTTTGCTGAGAGACGTGTTTACTGACTGGGAGTGGCCAGAGGACCTGACGTCGGGCATTTCAGTTTACTCGAGCGAGGTTCCATGCATATAGACACACCTTTGAGAGCCACAGTGTTCTTCTTCACGGATTGTATAGCGGCATCGGGAATGACAGTCTTTCCTCCTTTCAGAATCGGGGTGACGTCGACTTCCTCCCATTGAATAGGGACCTGCGCCGGAATGAGCATGGAAGACGCGGTAAGAGACTGTGCAACGCACACCAGCAGCGATGTAGATGTCCTTGACCGACTGGCTGATTTCGGGCCCAATTCCTGTTTGCACGGATGAGTACGTGCTCATCTACGTTCGGGGCTTCCTCACCATCACCAGGAATCAGAGTGACCGTGTATTTTCCCTGGAAGCGTGATTAGAAGCTTTGGCGGATGTGTTTTGTGTTTCTTACATTGCTACCCTTCTGGCCAGCGAATGCTGCAGTCGGAGAAGCCGCGGCGTACTGTCGAATAGCCTGACGGAGGGGTGAGACGTTGAGAAGCCATGATCATAGGTGTAGCGCACTTGAGAACGTTTGAGTGCGCCCTGCGCAACGCCAGTGAAAGACCGAGACGCCAACATGTCTGTACAAAAACAAGTTAAAGTTTGCCGGACCTCAGCCAAGCGTTCCCTTCCGATGTAATCACGTGCTTCCGGAGATAAGAACCGTTAGACCGACTCTGTCTGACGGCCTGCTGACGGCCCTTTGCACACTCTTCGCAGGCTTGAGCTTGGGCGTTGGCGCCGACATTCTTTGTAGGTTTCGCCTTGAGTCGCAACGTCGGCCAAGGTATGCCGAATTATGCCAAGGACATCACTCATTGAGTGGCAGCCAATAATTGTGATTGTAGGTAGTGACGAAAGCAACAGAGCGTACAAGTATAGATATACAGAAAGGTGCGATATACAATCAGAGGCAAGTGATAGTCCAAAGAGCGTGGGTGAGAGTCATCATCGTTGTCGTTTCGACACAACCTGACGGTAGTCCCCATCTTCGTCATCCTTCTTGCGCTTCCTCCCCTTACCGGACGGAATAGGCTTCACTGGCTTGAAGGAAGCCGTGACATCGTCCCTCAACGCAAAGATGAAAGGCCACGTCTGTTGTGTTACAGAATTATTCATGCGAATGTCTTGAATGTTGTCTCGCATCCCTTTGCGTAGGGTGTATATAGCAGTAGCGATTTCATCGTCTTCTGCTTGTATTTCATGACAAAGGTAGATGGCCACACCTGTTCACAAAAATAAGCCGCCGACCGGAAGACTCGAAGCAACTCACAGATGAATACAAATTCTGCTGGTGCTACTCTTTTCTTGATGGAGCGGAAAACTTTGTTATACCTCTTGTCGGAGGCAAGGAAAATCAATTTGTTGAGCATCCACTCAATGTCCGACTGGAACTGAACAATCAAAGCGTCAGTTCTCTTGAGCCATTTCTCCACCATAGTTGAAGTTGCAGTAGGCTGATTTTCCAGATAATCACAGCTGCAGATGGCCATAGCGATGAGGTAGAAATCGCCGCCAAATTTGGATGCTATCTCGACATGGGTCGCTACCCCGTTGTCAGATCGAACATATGTCTCGAGAAGTTGTCCAAGCCAGCTAAATAAGGTTGAGCTTGGAAAACAGATCTGACGAGACATTGCATACTCAGCGCGAGGAGTTGACAATGCTTGCAAGCGTTCTTTAAAAAACCGAGTTCAGACTGACATATATTGATTTGACGGCATGACCTACCGGCGGGTCTTAGTGCTACACCCATTTGAACCCTCTGGAAAATGTCGCGTATCTGGGCGTCGTTGATACCCTCATATTCCACTAGGGTGATGTTGGCACCTGAAATGTCTTGTTGGACGATCACCTACCACACGGTATGATCTTCGTCAGAAAATCTTCCTTCCACTTCTTCGATAACGGCACTCGATTTCTAGTCGTCGACGAGGTTGTGAACCAATACGGTTTTTTAGTAGTCGGATGTCGACCTGGTGTGTTTCAACAGGAGGCTAGACACAAGACGAATATGTTGCCAACATACACGATATCTGGAAGAATTGAGAACTCCATGTGCTTAGGAAGTGCAAGAGTGTACAAACCTGGCCATCAATGAACTTTTGAATGGACGTGAGTCTCTGTCGACGATAAGTTGTGACACTCTAGTGAAGGGAACATCCATATAGCCCACCTGTTTGCCATCCACACAGACTTTGAGCTCATCGCCGTCCTCGTCATGAGTGATCACAAAGACAAGCGGTGGGATGTAGATGTTGTGGAAGAGCGAGTCGATCAGGTGGCTGTTTGTCGTTGAGTGGAAGTATGGTTTGTGCAATACAGATCCCACCTCTGGCTGCTGTCCTTCCAGACGACCTCTATATCGCGCGCGTAATGAGCATGCCTTTCGCTACGGCAAAACAACACGCGAAGCACTCACCGCGCTGCCACACCGGATTCAATTCGATCATTCCCTCGTGTATTAGATCTAGGACAGTTTAGAGGAATAGTTGGAAAAGAAGGATGGCTCACCATGAAGATCCTTGGTCGTGTAAACTCGCGACTTCGCTGGAGGTAGAGGGTCCTTTGTACAGTATCCTGTAAAACGACGAAACGATGTCAGTATCAACCACGCGCAACTTGAACTTGCGCCAACTGACCCTCTTCGTCTTCATCTTCTGAGTCTTGTTCTGAGTCTCCGTAGAGCTCATCCTCTTCGTACTCAATCTCCTGCCTTTGACTGCTCATGACGGCCACAGCGCCACCCCGTCGGACGAGGACGCGTTGAGTGAGCGGAGGTAAGAGGAGGTAAGAGGCGCGAGGTAAGAGGCACGATCTTCAAAAGTCACAAGTGGTGAAAAGGGTGTATGTCGCGGTCCGGCCAGCCGATCCCGCTTTGACTCTTCTCAGTCATCATGTCCAGCGAAACTAAAATGCCACTTCAAAAGTACCTGAAAGTTCTTACCGGCAATGGCGTTCCAGTGAAGAAAGCGATGCAGATCTCCGGCAAACTGTATGTCTCCTGTGGGTGGTAGAGTTCAACGGCAATCAACATCACTTCAGATACAAGACTGTCAATACCCCCGCCCAGCTATCAGCTCTGACAGACCTGGACTTGGTTGGCCTTGGATTCGAAAAGGAAGACCGAAAACTCGTTATGACCGCTCTCAAGAAGGGTGGATACTTCTCAGCTCGCCCGGGTTCTAACTCTACGAGTACTCCTTCTGAGTCATCCGGCTCAAACTCAACTCAAGCACTTTCTCCTGCTGTCACCGTCGCAGTGCGTTACACCATTGCCCATGCTTCAGTGTCTTACCACAATACGCCAGACCACCCCAACAAAGAAGCGTAAACGCATCGAAGACGT
The DNA here is from genome assembly GCA_019915105.1 of Strobilurus luchuensis. Lineage (NCBI taxonomy): Eukaryota > Fungi > Basidiomycota > Agaricomycetes > Agaricales > Physalacriaceae > Strobilurus > Strobilurus luchuensis. Next base: position 312,762 of record JAHLMJ010000007.1, on the reverse strand, counting down.
CAACGATTTTCTTCCCGGTCCGTCAGACGAAGCCGCGAGATATGGCAGCATGGATTTCAACGAGGTTCTCGATCCCGAGGTTTGAGTACGAAGTGTCTCTATGACCGATCTTCTTACCCCCTCACAGAAATTGATGTTGAAGACCTCCGTGGTGAATCGCGCACCTATTATGACGGCCTGGTCTATGATTGTCGCTGAAAGACAGGGTTTCAAACGCGAAGAGGCATTGAGCATAGGTATTTAAGCCCTTTCTTCCATTCAGCGCATCCAACCGGCCCTCTAGCGTCCGCTTACACCGAAATGAACGCCCTCGCCAAAGGAGTGTCCATTGGCATATACAAAGACGGCAAGCAGAAAGGCATCGAAGCCGCCCGCGGCGGTACACAGCCGTATGTTGAGCTAATGGGTCGCAGGTACGCCAAATTTCCTCCCCGTGATTGTATCAGGTTTCAATTTGGGGACTAACGGCCATCGTTAGGATGTACGTGACCTTGTTCAGTATCGTTTATCGGTTTCACCCAGGTTATGAAAACAACATCTGCAGACCACTGTATCAAGCCCAATCTGATCAATGGCGCGCACTAGTCAACGGCATCCCTGCGCAACCCAGTGTCGCCTTCTCTTATATCTCCCGGGCCTTGCGACAGACCACACCATATATCATTGGCGCAATGCGGCTACTGGCTAAAAGCTTCACTCCTGATGAACTCAATCTAAAGGGCTTCGCACTGTACACCGAATTTCGACCAGAAGTGAGCGGTTGGGGAGAGAGGGCACAAGTCCGATGCGACACTATTCTTTCACTTAGAAAGACCACGGATGAGAAAGAGACGGTGAAACTGGAGGAGACACCAAGCTCTTCGCATCATGATACACAGGAACCTCCAGATAAGATACGCAAGCTCATCATCAAATCCGAAGAAATACAGACGGCATGAAAACATACACTCGAACCGCCAATTGAAGCCTAGTTGGTAGTGTGGACAACATACGGTAAAAGTATCTACGGAGTATCCAATCTAGCCCATTACGACTCAGAGATTTTTGATGATAGCTGAAGTGAAGTCCGAGGTAGTAGCAGAACCTTCAAATAATGTTAGTCGGATGTAGTCAACAGGGAAAAACTGATCATACCTCCCATGTCCGCTGTCCTCACCTTGCCGTCATTGATAACGTCGAAGGTGGCACTGGCAATGTTGTTCGCAATGGAGTCGAGACTAGAATGCGTAGCTTAGTAGGTGCAATGTGCCGTTGGCGACGATACATACCCCAGGTGCCTCAACATCATGGTAGCACTAAGAATCATAGCGGCAGGGTTAGCCTTGTTGGTGCCCATGATATCGCTTGCAACGTGACGGCATCCGGGTTCGAACAAGGCGTAGTCCTGGGTGGAATGAATATTCTGTAACGGAGTTTTGGTTGAAGAGCCGAATGGCTTACCCGTCCCACGTTACAACCGGGCACGATTCCCGGACCACCGACCAAAGCGGCACCGATGTTGGAAACGATAGCACCGTACAAATTAGGCATGACCATGACATCGAACTGCTGGGGCTTGGCGACGAGTTGCATAGAGCTAAATCGAGCGAATGAGAAGAGGCTCTTGTTCCAGACAAAGTCGAGCCCTCACGTGTTATCGACAATCATGTCGTTGAACGCGATGCCGGTGGATTTGTACTCTTCTGCGACGCGACGGAACGTGTTCAGGAAGAGACCGTCACCGAGCTTCATGATGTTGGCCTTGTGGACACAAGTGACTTTCTGTAACGCGACTTGAGGCTATGCTTCTTTGACTAGATGGTTGTGAGAGCTGACCTTGCGGTTGTTCTTCAAGGCAAAGTCGAAAGCGAAGCGTGCGATACGCTCCGCCTTGGCGCGTGTAGAGACCTTCAAACTCTCAACCACGCCGGGGTAACTCTGATGCTCCAGGCCAGAGTACTCACCTTCCGTGTTCTCACGGATGATGGCAAAGTCGACATTGGAATGACGGGTAGGAACACCGGGGAGAGACTTGCACAGAACAACGGAAGCGTAGATATCCAGCTGCTGCCTCATGGCCACGTTCCAGGAAATGTGTCCCGACTGAGATATGGGCGTGAAGAGGATACCTAGAGGGCGAAGCGTTGCAGCACAGATTAGAAGAGATTGGCCAAAATACGAACCCTTCAATCCCACTCTGTTCCTCTTCAAGCTCTCCATGGCCTCCTTGAAGAGAGCCTCGCCGGAGGAGGACATCCCAGAGACATCGTACTGCTCCCACTCTATGGGGGCATTGACATGTTCAAAGATTTCTTTGACAGAGTCCGTAATTTCTTGGCCAATACCGTCTCCAGGGATGAGAGTGACCTTTTACCGGGAAAGTTCGGCTTGTTGTGGACATGAAGAAAAGCTGGATTCATACAGTATAGACACCGCCGTACTTCGTTGGGGCCTAGGTGTGACATATAAGTGTTTTGGACATTTTCCTGAGGGGAATCTTCTGACCCTCTGGGTGACCTTTGGGAAGCCAGCGGAGAGAGTCGTGGCGGTCCTCTGCGATGGCTATGAGCACGAAAGGCGTTGCAAAACAAAGAGAAAGGCGCGCCTTGGCGAGGGCGGGGCGAGCAGTCGCCGCAATCGCGTTACGGAACATGACGGGAGTTAGGGTAAGAGGAGGAGGGCGCACAAACTCGGGCGAGTCGGAAACGGCCGGGGAAATTCTCGGCGTCCCCGCGGCAGCAAACTGGGATAAGAGAATCACATGCTTTCACATGCAACTCGTCCTACATTTCCCCTTGCACACACTACGGGGGATTGATCCAACTGGGCGGTGGGAAAGGTCGTAACAATGGACATAAAACACGAGATCAATTGACACCCAAGAATACTGAGCAATTATTAGATAATACGCACTTTTGAGGTACTTTGCCTTGTTGAGAAAGCTGCCGAACAGATGGGATTGTTATAATTTTACCCCGAAGTTACCTGCTGCGTGAAAAGCAGACTGGCATGCTCCTTTGCGTCCCACAGATATGACTAGATAAGGTGGTCTTGGCTGATTATTTGCGCGAATCAAAAACTTTCGAGACAGATCGACTTTTACCTCGGTTTACAGCCCCTGGAAATGGCCGCCAAAGACCGATTTACAGTGAATTTCTCGGCACCGAGAAAGTGTTCGGGAATGCCGACTTTGCCGAGGCTTTCCGAGGGTGCAAAATTGTGCTGCAACTCCGAGTTGCTGAAAACTTACCTCGCGCTGACAATCATGTAAAAAACTCAATTTCTCCAGCAATTTCCCCGGCCAAGATATTCAGAGCCATCCGGCTGACCGGCTGTCCGTGTACGGATACCCGGAAATCCTTTGCTCAGATGTCCGGCAATGATTCAAGTTGGAATCAACTTGGAATATTGAACGGATCGACGATCGGACTCGACGGTCCCGATCGGGCGAATTCAACCGGTGTACATGTTCTTGCCTCCTGCCACCACAGCAGGATGGCGAGCACCATGTATCCATCCCCCCTCCTCCATTCGGGCCCTCCCACCACTCTCTGCCATTAGATTCCGGTCAATCCGGGGCTTGCCGCCGTCTGCGCGCCTCGCAAATGGCGCGGATGACGTTGAACCCATCTTCGCAAGCCGCCGGATGGGACCTTCGGGCGCGAGGGATGGGGACGGGGCCTGGCAGACCACCCGTGGGTGTCTGTCAAGCAGGTAAGCTTTTTTACGACGACGAGGGGGGACGACAGCCAGGAAAGATGCTGGAGGACGCTGTGGACGACGAATCGAGGACAACGCAACGCGCGACGACGCAACGGGCGACTACTAGTGACGCAACGGAGGAAGACGATATTCGTGTAAGTCCTCAATTGGACACATCCACGGTCTTGGATAACAACGGCGATGACGATCAGGGGATAAATATGAATTTCGGCGCAGCAAATGCGATGCGACTCCCGCGCGTGTAGGATGGTGCAGAGCTTGGCACACTGCCTGCGGCGGTTTGTCAAGCAGGTTAGCTTCATTGTGATTGCCAGACAGCTTCCCACTGTATGGATGATGGCGACTACTGGATGCACGCGGCAGGTGCACGCAAGGTGCACGGATGGACAAAAACAACCTTCGCGAGTTTGTCCTTTGTCCGAGATCTCGAATGTCCGGATCGGTTTGGGCTGGGCTGCAGGACGGTGACTGCAACAACGCAACAGCCAACCTTGGACGACAAGGACAGATGACAACCGGGATGATGGATGAGGATGACGGAGGACGGAGGACGGAGGACGGGTGGCATGCCCTGTGTTCTGTCTTGCCCCTCTGCCCTTGTTGTTAGCGCGAGCTCTTCCGCCGCTTGCTTGTCCGTCCACTACACCGCCTTCTAAATTTGAAGTTGTTAAACATACTCTTATATAAACACTGCGCTAGAGCAGATGCAAGTTTTGATCATTATATGTATATAGTCTACATAATCAAATTACTCATGATTTGGGAAGAGCCGAACCGACCGATCGCTGAACAGCCGAACATAAGACATTGCTGCTCCCCAATGTCGCGACAGGCAAAATTTTTTCGCTCGCCGGTTTCGTTGCGCCCAATGTTCCGACATTCTTGACAGCAAGTAATACATTACTTTGAACGACGCCTTACGCGGTTTCAACAATCCATTAATGCATCTTAGTGCGCGACAAATGCTGCGACTTTTGCCGGCTTCAGTCACTCAACACAGTCGCCTACGAATACCTCAACAGATGCACCCCTCAATGTCGCGGCATTGGCACCGTAGAAGACCGCGTGCCTCATGCAAGCGCCTCTTCCCACATACGTCATATGAAATGTCGCGACACACGCGTGTACGCGTCATTCGTCATCCGCGAACACCATGAGCGCAACAAAGTGTCTGGTACATTGCGCAGCAAAATGGGTTCTAACACCTACTGCTATGGACAGGATACCGCGACTAACGATACATGTAAATATGTATTTGATATGTATGTCTATGTATGTACATTGTCTCACCCTGGCTTTGTGCCTGTCCGATCAGGTTGAATGAAATTCCGCCTGATGAGTATGACACAGCACCCGATATATTCATCCAAATTAAGCACTCAACGCCTCCGTCGAATAATGCCATTCTCTACTACGTGTATCGGTCTATCGTCTCTATTGGAATATAATTCTTTGCCTCTGCTAATCGTTCGTGCTCGCCCACGATTGCCGTAGGCCGATCAATCAGTGCACAGCCGCATTTCCAGGTAAGCAGAGCTGGACGTCCCATTTCGCATCCCAAGACCAGTATGGCCCGCCGCCACCACCGACAGCGTCCTCACACCACCGCTCGACGAGTCGAGCTCTTTCGCCCGGCCGTAGGCCCGCCTATTTTTACCCGTCGCCGCCGCCAGCGCGCAACGCTCGCCCAGCGCGTCCTCAACAATTGTCTTCGCCATCGTGGCGCATTCGGGACGCAGGCGAAGATCTTCGCCTTGGCGTGCGTGACCACGCTATCCCTTTCATACTTGTGCAGCTCACTGACTCATCTCCAGCCCAACTCCTTACCATAAGCCGACCCCTGCACATCCGCAGGGCCATCTCACCATTCGCGTCTTTAACGCGCAATGCTGGTGTCTCGGCGCCGTCCACTGGTACCACCAGCTCGAGTCCCAGGTGTACGTTCACGACGTCGAGCGCCCCGGCTCTGTGGCAACCATGATCCGCCTTCAGCGTACCGTGCCCCCAGCCCGCCGCCGATTCAAGTACTTTTTCCGTCGCACCGACCACGTTCAGGTATGCGTACATCCCAATTCCTTTCTCCAGTGATCTGACAAAATCCCAGGTTCCCGTAGTTACTCATAATTAGGTTGTAGCCCGCCATCCAGGCAGATTGTAATACGTCTGTAAAGTAATTGTAAATTCCTTCCTCCAATCATTTCGTGGACTGTCCGCCCTTCAGCACAAGCAAGGCCACCATGATACCAGCGCAATGAACCTCTAACCCTCTGGAACTATTCCCTGCGCCACAGCAACGCCCAGGTCCGCACTCGATACGATAACTGCCAAACACAGTCAGGGCCCCGTTCGGGACTTACGCCACATTTGGCTAGCGGTGCGTTCTCTGCGTGGGTTGGAATAAAGTCAGATGCGTATCTTCAGCTCAAAAATTGGTACGACCACGAGAATGCTTACGATGTTCACCGGCGGCTCCGCCGCCTCTCTCCCGCTCACAGAATTGGTCGCGGACCTTGTCGAAGTATCCGCCGCGTGTGCGCCCTGAACGTCATGCAACGGTGAGATTCACGTCCTATTTGTTGGCTAGACTACTTACATACCATTTCAGGATATCTCCATTGGCGGCTTCGCCGCCCTCCCGCCCGCTCATCAAGTATGCGGAACAACGAGCCTCGTGGTCGCAACGACACAGTGTCCAAGTTTAACGAACTTGCCCATCCTCATTCGTACCCCATTCCGACGTTACCAGACCTGGTCGACCATCAAGATCGATTTGAATCCCAAGTTCGTTGGCAAGGACGTTACCTTTTTCCACTTGTAATCTGTGCTGATGTCCTCGTCCAGGGTCCTTCACAATGTAAATTTGATGTCAGCACCTTGTAGCGCGGCTGGGCCGCGCCCCCGCCGCGGAGCTCAAACACACCAATGAAAGTCTACGCCACAGTTTGCGAACTCGACGGCCAGAGCCAGACAGACGTCGAACGGCCGGGCGAGTCGCATTTGGAGCGTCCCAGAGGTCTGGAGACTGTGACGCGACTCCTGTCCGTTGCGTCTCCAGTCAGTTCGTGCCGTATTCAGTTTTGAAAGTACGTACCTTGCACTCTTCTCAATTCATGCTCATCCTGCTTCGTTCAGCTTGCCGTTGGCCTTTCAAACACTGCGGGGACCGCAGGCATTCCTCATACCAGGCGCGAAACTTTTCAGATCGTGCTACGAATCATTGTGAGACCGTGGGCGTCACAGCCGCCACACTTGGCGAACTCCGCAAGTAGGCATCCAACGGCCGGACGCTTGATAACAGGCAAAGCAAGACGCCCCTGCAGATGATATTCATCTGTATCTCGACTCTCGACTTCTCGAACGTCAGTTGCGGAGGTATACCAACTTGAAAGGTACGTTACCTTTCTCGCCCTGAAATCGGGCTGACGCGCCATCTCCAGCCCGTACGCTTGTTTCCCGAGTGTCGAAGCTCTGATTTGTCTTGTTTCACCGTCGAACCCATCCCCGCCGACTCTGAAGACTATCTTGACTCGAAGGCGCCTTACTTTGCGAACTCCCGCTACAAACACTCAAGAGCCCAGCTATTGGCGTCCAGAGATTGCAATCACCATCAGACGTCGCCTCCGATCCAGATCTGAGCAAACTCGGCTCAATTTTGGGGCATGGGGACAATGTGAAAGGTGTGTCCCCGTTACTGTCCCTTATTCCTGATCACACAGCCCTCTGTGGCCCAAATTGGGGCTCCTCAGGCTGTACGAAGTTGTCTCTGCTCTGGACAATAATGGCGCCATCAGCCTACAGGACAAATGACGATGAAGTTGAACTCGGTCCGGCGCCACACTTCGTGAGCTTCGACTACAAAGGTACGACGGCTAATATAGCATTGGCTAATCACGCGGACAGCTCAGCAGGCTGTAATACTGAAGAGCTGGGTCTCTGGTGCCCCCCGTCAGTTGCACAGAAGACCGATTCACGGAAGGTACGTACTTTGAGATTCCGATCGTTTTTCGCTGTTGACGAGCTCGCAGGCTCATTCAGACAGCGCGACGCCTTGGCATAAGCATATTCGCCGTACGCCGAACTTGGCAGCGGAACCTCTGGGAGAACTAGGTGCGAAGAATGTCCATGCGGCCAAATTGGGGCCGGTAGAGGTATGGGACGGGACTTGCACTTGAAATAGGTAAGCGCGCAGACCAACATCTCCTACTCAGTATCCGTACGCACGTCACCCGGAACGGCCCAGAAACACGTTCCAAGTCACTATAGGATATCACAATGAAGTCTGAGAAAGTCTAGTACACGGAGATAAACATTGCCTTACCCGTAGCGTCAAGTGTGTGCTTAGTACGGATGAAAGTCGTAAGCTAGTAGGTAAGTATCAGATCTCCAGACTTATGGTAATCAATCTTCACAACCCAATTGCTAGTGTAGTGAGATATTACTGCAGTATGTCTACGGTACGCTGGAATTACTATCGAAGCCGCGGCCTCAACAGGAAGAGAACTGCGAATACAGCTAATAACAGAGGATTGATAATTACCAATGATGCTGCTCCATCTGATTCTGAGCTCGAGCCTCAGCCGGAATTCGAGCCCGATCCACCGCTAGATCCAGAAGAAGAGCTGATGCTGGTTCCAGACGTTGAGGTCTCGGAAATGTTACGCGGAGCGTATTCAGACGGTACGGTCAACACGACAGAGTCATACTCTGTGGCATGTAGATCAGGGGCGGGCTGAGCAGTGTTACTATCACTTGAGATCTCACCAAAGAACGACCAGCGCACCGAGGTTCTTAAGGGTAAGAAAGAGTATGGTTCGTATAAGTCAGGCTCCCCGTGCCATAGATTAGATGAGGCGTCGTGCCATTCTCCACTGCACATGCCGACAGCGTCGTCTTGTTACTATCAATGTTGACCTCAAACGATCCAAAATCTGGTCCAGACATGCCGTAGATATAAATGGCAGGGCCTACACTCACGAGGAAGATGAGATCCTGTTGGACTGCAGAAAGGAGGCATAGATGCGCACCGGTGAAGTTGAGGCTGATAGACGCGTTGACCTGTTCAGTTCTGTGATAGATTCCTAAGAACCACGGAGTGGTGTCCAGATCGACTTCAGCGCTGAAGGGGTCGGGAGTCACCCAAGGCGCCTGGTCGGGAGCATAGGACAGAATGCTGCCAAAGTCGTCAATTGAGACGTTCACTTTGACAGCCGAGACGTCCATGGTCGTGGTACGAAGACAACTGTGGTACTAAGGTGGCGGTACCCCAAGCGCGGCATGAAACATTGATCGCGTCATGACTAACTTGGTTTGAACCAGGTCTACTATCTAAGCTAGTAAGTATCAGATCTCAGACTGGCCCACTTCGCCAAGATAGACTGACTTCATGGTAATCCCAACTATCGAGTATCGTCACTAGCTATGGCTACCGCCTGCGCCTGTTAGAAGAAGCGCTGTTTAAACGAGTTGATATGGGCCGCCTTGCAAGAAGGAAAACCGGACGGACGAGAAGGACGGCAGCATGCCCGGACTGTCTTGGGAGCGTGAGCGCGGGGGTCGCCCTACACGACGATAGGCTGGCCCACCTTTTTGTTCATAAAGATGGTGGGTGCCCGGGATCCTGCGACACGGTTGGGTTGTATAACGACGGTAATGGCTCCTGGGAGGTGTGTTCGGGTGCGCACGGTTCAACCATGTCACATTGTCGTCCTCATGGATATTCGGTGCGGGTGGGCAGAAAGGCGAAGGATAACCTATCAAAAACGTAACGTTGGGACTTGTTTGGCTTGTGGCCAGGCGTTGCATGTGTTTGGAACCGAGTCGGGCTGACTTACCTGATCAAGCTCAAGTGTAACTTCTCGCTACCGTGACCGCTACCATACCTCTTTCCGTTCTCCTGGAACGCGCTGGGACGACAAACGTACTTGTTTGAAACGAGACGTCACGAACTCCCTATCAATGGCCGAAGGAACGCGTCAGGGTTCAATCAGTGCGATTGGGCGTAAGCGCTCTTGGCCAGGAAGTGATGAGCCTGGGCAGGACGTATGTCTGTTCGCTGGGATATCAACAGCGATGCTCACGAACATATAGATTGTGGTAGAGAAAATCCGGAAGAGACAGGAACAGGATATGGATCACGGGCGGGAGATGTCGCGCGATGTAGATAGAGAGGTACGCCAAATTGAAAGCGGAATGATGAAGGTCCACAGACTGACTTTGCGCAGATGCTGAACTCATACGCTGGACCTTTGGACGACGTTCGACAGTCAAAAGACGTAAGTTATATCGATGAGATGTAACGAACAGCCTAATAAGCTACGCGTGCAGGGAAGAACAGGCTTCAATCACCCCAAGTTGCTTCAGTTTCGCGAAGTGGGCAAGGGTGACTTTGGGATGGGAGATGTGATATTTCGGGCGCCGCGTCACACGCGTGAAGAGGAGGGGATTCGCGAGTCCTTCTGGGAGAAATTGGATGAGAAGGTTCCTAATGAAAGGTGAATTCAACAAGATCCATGCGAGTCCGTCACACCGGCTGATGAGTGCGAACAGAGCTGAGACATTGAGGTTTACAATTGCTAAAGGAGAGCATAGTTTTACCATGATCCACGCAGACTCTCTGAACAGACTACCGGGCAAACCTCCACCGCAGGATTCTCGAGCTCGCATGATAGAACCCGAGGCTCTCTCCGGGTGTTACTGGTCGATAAACGCTATTCCGTACATGGGCATGTTACCTGTCAATCCCTACCATGTTTGCTTCGATGACCCTCTGTTCGCGTGCATATTTCGTGAGCGCTGGAGATTCCAGATGATCAAGAGTGAGGGCGGGGGCTGGCAACTGGACGATGTAGTGCGAGCTGAGTGGGAGTTTCTGGAACAAGTCCTTTTGCAGGTTCGAACGACAGTCTTGCGGTGCATTGGGGGCATAAATCCGACGAAAAACCATATCCCAGCTCCAGAGCCGAGACTGTACCGTTATCACCATCCACATCCCGACCGTAGCGTGCTGTTCAAACGGTTAACTCGCACGCGATACGCATTCCTGGTTCTGGGAGCTGAGATATCCTACTTGTTTGCATACTCCGGGGTTCTGCCACGGGCGATCAGGGAACCTGTTTTGCGCGAGGTGGCTTATGACTTCGACGACGACATCATAACAGAGGACGTCCTGGAGTCTTGGATCTTCCTGCCAGGCAACGGCTACTTCAAGCGTGAGGACCGTAGAGGGTATAACAAGCTATACGGTATATCGGCAACCATCCCACGACAAGGCATGTTCATCAATACCGCTACGTGCAATATGGAGTACGCCTTGATGGCTTATGAAACACTCGGCACACCGCTTTGGTTCTGGTGGGGCAACAGAACGCGTACAATCAGTACGACCTCCGAGATTCTCATTGTTCGATACGGTTTCAACAAACAGAATGTCCTGGACTTTTTGCTTCTCGACGAGAGACCAATAGAGGACCTACAAGCCGGCAAATACTTTGAGCGACTGGTATGGAAGCGTGGAGATGAGCAACATCCTGCCTGTCGTCCAATGCAGTTCGTCACTCCAGAGTCTTTCTATGCTCCGCGAGACAATGAGTCTTGGTGGGAATTCTTCCAGAGGCGTGACAAGTTCATCTTGTCAGTGAATCAAACCACAGAGGAACAGGAAGCGGTGATCTCCAGACAGGTTGGAGCGGAAAGCTTTGGTTTCATGCAGGAATCCGGGCTGTTTGTGTGGAAGAGGCGAGGCGAGCAGTTAGCGCGCAAATGTATCGGGGGACAGAAGGCTCGGAGAGTGTGGGGGCAGTTTGCCGAACATCAGCGGGTGTATTGTGCTTTCTTCGATGAATGGGATGTAAGTGAGCACTTTGAAGAGCAGAAGAGGGACACAGTTCCGGTGCCGGCAAAGGGAGAAGAAGAGGGCAGCGTACCTGGGCAAGATGACATGGATGACGCGGACGTGAGTCTGCTACCCGACCCGACCGTCGTCGGCAAGGACTCGGAAGAAGGATCAGTGAGCTTCGCCACAGATGGACCATCAGCGGTCCAAGTCGAAAGGGAGGAAGGCGAGGTGGAGGAGGGTGAGGTAGAAGAGGGAAGAGAATCGAGGATGGTGGAAGATCCGAAAGCAGAGAGTTGGGGGGTACGGCGCCAACATCACCAAGTGAGATACGGTGGCGGCGCACGAAGACACGTGCGAACGCCACGATTGGAGGACGTATTGAGGGCAATGTTTGGGCTGCAAGTACCCGATGAGCACATGAGGATGGGGTCGTCCGATGGTGGTCAAAACGAGACGGACTGCCGAATGATGACGCTCTGCGGGTCCGCACAGAGAGGCGGAGAAGAACGTCTGGACAATGTTGCTCTGCAGCACGTTCTTCAACTATTGAAGAGGCTGGAAGCTGTGGGGAGGGCAGAGACCAGGGTTGAGCCATGGGACTGGAGCTCACTGGGCGCTGCTTGGTGCGACTTTGTTCATCGGCCGGGGAATAGATTCTGGGCCAGGATCGACAGACATTTCGTGGTAAAGCGGTTAGCGTGGCGGTTCCGAAAGGATGAGGGCTACCAGATCTACGTGCGCAGTTGGCCAACGGAGAGGATACTCCTATACAGAGCAGCAGATGTCCTCTTCTTCTTCCGCATGTCAGAGGGTCGAACAATGGAGGAGATCATTCGCTGTCTGGCGGAGGTGGGGATTAGGTTTTCCCTCACAAGGGTAACAGCCGCACATCAGACCCTCGAGCGTCCGCTGAGCGAATGGTCTATACCGTGGAGAGTGTGGGGATTCAAAGGAGATCCTAACGATTATGCGCAGTATGTGAGTAGGCGAACACGTTTACTGAGCAACAGCGTCGTCTTGCGTGCTGCTCTGATGGCAGGAGGAATCCTCTGGCGAATAGCAAAGATCATGGTGGGCCGTCGCAAGCGCGGCATATCCGGGGCAAATTTAACTTCTTAATCATTTCTTTTATACTATCTTGCAATATATAGCATAATACAAAGCTCCATCAGATAGTACATATGATAAATTGTTAATTAATTCAACAAATGAACCTTCCAGTTTTGCATATCGATTTACTATACCATCATAAAACCATACTTTATTTTGATCATCTATCCAACGTCCTACAAAGTGGCCAGCAGGTCCAGGAATATGATATAGTAATCCTCTCAATTTATACTCAATATGCACATCATTTATATCTGTATTAAGTGTCAAATTGAGATTAAGTGTTGGTTGTGCATGCATATTGAATATCAATAATTCCATTGGTTGAATCAATACATGAATGCGTTCAGCTGAAGCTTGACATGACCTACAAACATATGTGGGAAGAGTAGTAAGTTGTGCATCAAGAAATGACTGAACATCCCAATATGAATCATGTCTAGTAATTGTAAATCTATTGAATTTTCTATCGCGACCAGTTGAAATATGATTTTCATCATTAGTACATATATAATAAACTGTAACTGTATTATTTTCATAAATAATCATTTCTTCAATAATATCATCCAAATAACATATACGACCAAACTGAAATAAGTCAGGTTGTTTATCAACTAACAGAGTTTGAACTTGATCACGTATAGAATCAATATGTTCTATAGATTTATTTGAATCCGCTAAACACCATTCACTAAATTTACCTAATCGATTAGCACCTAACAAATGATATGCAATATTATAGTAAACTTTATCGCTTCGCCAAAGATTAAACATTATAAATATGAAACTATCATAAGCACAACTATTTCCTCTCCATTTAGGTCCATACGGATTTTGTTCTTGAGCTAGAGTTGATACTAAAGAGGGTATTATAATTTCTTTCTTACGTGATTTCTTTTGTGGACTTGGTTGATCTTCAATAGAACTTGGAATCACTGTTGTAATATTCATATCACTGTTACTATGTTTACGTTTGATATCAGTTTTCTTGTTAGATTTAAGAATTTGCCAAGGAGCTATAATTGGTATCTGTTCAATAAAAGATTCTTCTGTCCATGCTGCTGAAGGATGTAAAGTTGATGGAACATAATCTAAGCCTTTCAGATTACGATAGTCTGAAATCATTTCATATCGAGTATTTGTTCTAATATCATGTGGCAGATTATTGTCAAACTTGAGTTTACATATTTCATCTAGAAGCTCAAGCTCTCTAAATTCTTGTCGAATATCACCAGTTAAACCACCACTTATTTTAGTAGCATCAAAATCTTGTAGAATTATTGTACCTTTGGCAGTTTTTCCACGTGATAAAGCTGTGTAGTAAGAAAAATGTGATCTACAGTAATTTAAATGTACAATATTCTCATTACGTGTCATGCCTTGTGAAGTATAATCAGTCATACAAAAATTTAAACATACATCTACTTGTTTCCGACTGATATTAAGCTGAACATCATTTTGTAAGTTGACAGTCATTGTCTTAGCCATTTGTATTACAATAGGTACTACATTCAATGGTAAGTCTTTAACTTGAATAGGTAAGGCATCTAATGGTCTGGTAAGCTCAACAAACAGAACATCAAGTTTAGGTTTACCATGAGTTCCTTGTGATGCAATCCAGGAATGTACTCTTCCTGCTTGACCTTTTGTAATATTGATTTCAGTAGCTAGATTTGCACGAATAGTTACTGGCATACCAATACATATGTTCAAAATACCAGGTACCAAACTTTTACTAGCAGATGAAGGAAGTGACCATAGAATATCTTGTAATTCTTTTGTAAGAACTTTAGTTTTACGAAGACCAACTTTGGAACGTTTTCTGATCTCTTCACGAGTTTCACAAGCACTATCCTCTGCATAGAAATGTTGTAGCTTTTGACCAGTTTCTTCAGCAAATCGTATAGCACCTAGTCTATTGATCTCATCACGTTGTGAATTCCTACATGTAATGATTGAAACATGTCTAAATTGAGGCAAAGCTATATTTTTGGTCAGACTGTAATTACTATGAATCAAAGTTCTAAGAAAATCAATGTCAGTTGATGTACAAGCTTTATATCGCATATTCTCAAGAGCAGTTCGTAGTTTAGTATCATCTAATGATGTAGCCTGCATCCGCATATTCTTTCTCAAAATGATACACATAGTTACTTGATGCCATAATGCTTTTCCAATAGCTGCTTCTTGTGCATATAGAGTCCCTGCTTTAGCATAACTACCAACTTTTCCACTCCATAATGGTGGACCACCACTACCTTCACCATTTACAGGTGGTAATTGAGCAAAATCACCTGCAAATATCATATTCAAGCCACCAAATGGAAGATCTGCAGATCCTTTAGCAAGAGCTAAGCGTGCACTAATACGATATAGATCATTACAGGAGATCATAGATACTTCATCTAAGAATATATATTCAACACCTTGTAAACGTGAACAAATTTGAGCCATACTAGCTGTACTTATATCAGATCCATTATTAAAGGCATTCATACCTAATAAGGCATGATATGTAGTCCCTCTGATATTAGCTGCTGCTGCACCTGTGGGTGCAATGATAGCAAGACGATATCTTTCATTTCGTAAGGTAAAGTAATATACTAAAGCATCAAGTACTTTTGATTTTCCAGTACCACCTAAACCACCGATATACATATTTAATTGTGAAGCAAATGGATTAACAGAATGTTCTGTTACAGTCAAGAAAGCACGAATTTGTTCAGTATTCAGAGTAAAATGAGCAATAACATCTTCTCGTTGTTGTTTATTGGTAGTGTAATTAGGATCTTGCATATTGAACATATTACGATTCATTATATTTATTGAGCCCTTTTTCATCTCCGGTACATATTCATAAAAGGGCTTATCCTCAGAAGGTAACTGAGTTGGTATATCATTTCTACGATGTGTTTGAATATCTGCTTTATGTTGATTGAGAGTCATAGTCCATTGATGATTATTTTGAAGTTGTTTAATTGGTTCTGGATGTAACTTGATATAATTAGGAATATCAGTTGAGTTAGGAGATGTCCAATTGAAGGTAGTCAATATATTCTGCATATCTTTAGCTTCTTGTAGATGCTTGATAAATTTCTTTCCATATTGTGATTGATCAGGATTGTCAGATATCAAAGCCATTAAATCAATATCCTGATGTGTTAAATCATCACCATCATCTTCAGGTTGTTCATGTTGTTGAAGTAGTTCATCCATCAATGCCATATGTGTATCTACTTCAGCATTTGTCTTCATTTGAGTACGGAAATCATCACGTGCATCTGAGCATTCATATCGTAAGTGAAAGTTATTCATCAACTGAATATGTCGATCAGAGAAAACTGTGGCATTGAAAACTTGAGACCAACTTTGTTCTTTAGTCTTCATTTGAGATGCATGCCGCCAAGGTTGAAAAAATGTAAGCATTGTACAACAATAATAATCCCTATTATCTTGATCTTTACGTGGTAACAGTCCACCTACTAGATTAGGAATCAAAGACTGTTTTTCATCATTACAAACTACATAATGTGTACTTTCAAAAGCATGTTGTTCCATGAAATAATGTTTTCCCATTGTATCCCTATTAATATTTGTAGCATCCAATTGATCTGCTAAATCACATACAGTTTCATCATCTGAAGAGTTATAGTTATTCTCCATTTCACAATCACTTTCAACTAGAGTTTGAGAAGAGGGAATATCAATGAAATTATGTTCTAAATCATCAGAAACTTTTCTGCAAGTAGAATTAGATAAATTATCATTATCACACTCAATATTATCATTATATTGTACATCTTCTTGTACAAGAAAGTTGTCCTTCTTTTTTGAATCATTTTTACGTACAGTACATAATCGAATCCAATCCCATAAACAAATATGTTCTAGTGTTTTTGGTCGTAACTTATAATCATCAATTTTAGAATAACCAACAACTTCATCTTTGACTTTACGTACAATGATTTTCTCTTTCAAAATATGGGGATCATCTTGATTCCAATAGCTCAATAGTTCTGAAACATATGGTCGCCAAAAGAATATTATAAATTTTGCATTTGTATAGTGATCAGGAAGATCTAGTAAATATGAGCACATCATTGGATTACCAATTTCCATTTTGATACCTAGATTATTAACAATTCGAGTTATAAGTTTACGTGCTTTTTGATCTGAAGTATCTGTACTATTAATCAATTCTGAACTGCGTGCAAATATATTTTGAATGACCTCAAATATAACATATGTCTTTAAACTAGGCTTAACAACATATTCAGATACATACATTAAAACTGCTTTGACTGCAGTACCAGATTTCAGTGATGTTACATCAGTATTACAACGCATGCAATATGTTAAAACAGCAGTGATCATATTCAACATACTCTCTAATTGTTTCATATTGATATGTCCATCTTCATCAATTTCAGTTTCTTGAAAAATTGTACGTGGAAAGCGTGCACGACATTTTTTCCATTTATTGTCAAGACATCCTTTTGAATCAGACTTTACTTTTTTCTTTTGAAGTTCATCAAAAATACTTCGACATTCATGAATATGTGTTTGACCAAGAATAAAATCTACAACTTCATTAAATTGCTTCCACCAATCTTCATTTGCCATACATAAGTGACAGTCAATTTTCATGTCAGTACTATCTGATGATTTTTCTTCATGTATGTTCATGCAAGACATTGGCACTGTTTTAGGCAATGATGCCAAGGGATTTTTGAAATCTGGTCTTTGTGAGATAATATAATTATTATCTAGTGTCTTACTCATTGAACCACTTCTAAAGTCACCTTGATGACATGATTCCAAATATTTTATCAATCTTAATCGAAATGGTGATACAGGATCTATGATGCGATCACGTATTTCTTGTGGTGATAAACTACCTCGAACCCATATAACAAAATGACCATGTAATGTGAGACGGCCTTGCTGTTCAACTGTTCCATAGTACCAAGAAGCATCACCATAAGCACCTTTATGACTAGTATTAATGCCAAGAATGTGAGTGATAAATGATTCTATCATATAATTGAAAAAACGTGCAGCAGCTACTGGATTTTCTGTTACATGAAATTTCTGCTCCTTAATAGATAATGGATGATTTATAATAAATTTTTCATTAGTTTCAGCCCAGTACAAACATAATGGATGTGAGAAGTCAGCAGGTGTAAGTGTAATATACCAACTAGGTGCTCCCTCTGATGCCATTAAAGCATATAATTCATTGCGCATATATTTTTTACTAGTTAAAGATCCTTGAACCTTTCCACCAACAAAGTCTAAATCACGTATCACTTGAAAGCAATCTTTTTCATCTGCACTCTCTAGTTTAAAATGTCCTTCTTGTTTAAGAACTTGACTAACATGTTTTAGAGTCGTTTGATTCAAATTTAACAGTCGATGACCAATTTCACTAAATTTCGGTTTATCAGTTAGCAGAAAACCACCACTATTAGCTTGTCGTCGTTGTTGATGACTGAAAGCAATAAAAGGAAAGTTTTTATCTAATTGAAAGCGCTTATCATGATACATAAGTAACCAGCGGTAATGATTTCGAAGAGAAAACTTGGTTTTTCCTAAACCTCCCATACCATATGGAAATAGCCATGGAAACATCAATGGATATAAATCTGGATTACGGTAAAAAGATTCTGCTTGAGTATCACGGCCTACTGCAAGAACACCTCCATTATTATCAAACCATCGAAAAGCTTCAGCTTTTTTAGCTTCATATGACATGGTATCAAGTTGTTCACCAACTATTCCATGTATTATGAAAGGACATTGATCACCATCTATGCCATCTTCATCAGCTTTGTCATGAACACTAGGATCAACAGTAACAGTTGTATCACTTAGAGTAGCTTTATAGGTCACTTGTACAGGCGGTGAGTCTGAAGGATAACTGCATAAATTAGACTTAGAAATTTTGACTCCCGCATATCCAGAATGATTCAAACCTAACCAAGTAAGAGCATTAAATACAACATCAGCTCTTACTAATAAAGGAAGTTTGATAAAATCTTCTTTAGTCGGTTTATGAGGCCCAGTATAAAACATCACAAGTACATCATCAAGTTCTTCTTTTGGGGGTGGTAGTACATCATATATTTTAATTGTAGGATTTTCAAATGCAATTGCATGAGCAATCATTTTGCGGTAGCCAGAATTGATCTTTACAAAAGTAGCATTATGATGTACACGTGCAACTACTATTTGTTCAATCCAATTGAGTGCAGAAAGCTCTTTGGGAACAGCACCTAACCATAATGAATTAGCTAAGGCATTTTTTGGTATTTCACCCCTTATTACAGATCCTCGACATGTATCACAGATTTTATTACAAGTAGGATCAAGTATTGGTTCATTAAGTTCACAAATAGGATCTTTAGCAGTGTGTCGTTCTTTACGAGTTACACCATCTATATCTAAAATTCGTAAGAAACCTTTAACACTACTGAGTCGTGAAAGTGATTTTAATGAAATTAATTGAGCACATACTGCACATCCAGCTTCTTCAAAAGTATCAGGATTCATATCATTGCATACACCACGTACAATATCTTCAACTGTTGCATCACTGAGAGGATCTGGTGGGAAATCAGCATTATTCTGACTTGGATTATATTCATAAGCGCGAAGAGTTCCTTTAGCATCATGTAAAGGTGCACGAAGAGAAGTCATTTCAATATCATTTGCTCGATGTTGTTCTGTATATCGTTTTTTTCGAGATTGTTCAATACCAAATATAGTTACATGGGAATCACATGCATTTGTACAGAGATGATTACTGCAGATTTCAGTTATTTGTGCTTTACGACGTTGCATTACCCCATTAGTAAGCTCAATATTATGGGACTGAGCTGCAGCTCTGATAGCATCTTTTGTCAGAGAGAAGACTAATTGTTGAAGAGGAACAACAACATGAATAAGTTCAGAACTCATAGGATGCTGAATTGCTGCATATTGTTTTGACATATGTCCTATATATGATAAACGTTTACAAAAAGATAAATCTATATGTGTATATGGCTGTATTACTGTAGGCTCAAAATAAATAATCTTAGCACCTCCAGATAACCTTAATATAAATTCAGATGTTTTACTGATTTTACCAGTAATAAATATATGTGATGCAAGTAAAAACAATAGAAGTATAACACATAAAATGATAATTAGCAATGATGTGTTCAATATAGACAAGACATCAGCAAATGACAGTAGTGTATTTAGCACAGATAAGACATATGCAAGCAGTGGTAGTGCATTCAGCATAGACAAGACATTCGCAAACAGCGGTAGTGCATTCAGCACAGACAAGAAACCTGCAAATGGCAGTTCTGCAAACAGCGGTAGTGTATATGGCACAGACAAGACATCCGCATACGGCGAGAGTGCAATCGGCACTGACAAGATACCCGCATACGGCGGTAGTGCATACGGCACTGACAAGACATCCGCATACGGCGGTAGTGCATACGGCACTGACAAGACACCCGCATACGGCGGTAGTGCATTCGGCACTAACAATATTGACGTGGAGAACTCAAGAACACCAACATCAATCTACAGAGAAAAATGAGCACAAGAAGAGGAAAACTACATGTTGCTTACCATAGTCTGCAAAGGATGGTACAGAAGTGATGCTTCATACTGGTAGTTGAGTCGCATAATTTTGTTCTAAAGTGGAAATCAGAAGACTGATAGATGAGACAGAATACAACATACTAAATATGATGTGGATGACCAATGATGGTGAAGACTACCATGAAGTAGTGCACACAGAGAACAGCAGACCTAGAGATATAGGCTAGGTTAGTTGGTGTGCCATTCGAAAGCTAGTATACAAAGAACCGTAGTGTTGGTGTTGGTCATGGCATTGTTGGAAAGTGCAGATGAGAGCATAGTCTGATAGGATGAGTGACAAGTGAGAGAGTGGGTGTCTTGTGAATGTGTACCATTTGGTCCTTGGCCTCGGAATGCATCACAGAGGTAGGAAGGCTGCTGAAAAGCAATGATAAGCAAAAACAACAATGAAGAGAAAGGGAAGCGCACCAAAGAACCCAAAGCTCCAAAAGGAAGTAGAATACTACTAACAACATTCGAGTGGATTTTGGTGTATCAGGGGGCAGCGGTGCAGGACTTGCGCAATGAGTGGTGTGGTGACGTGGCAGAGCAGAGCAGAGATGCGAAGGCCAAGTTGGTCGGCGCCGCGTGGGCCGGCGTGAACCGGTCCGACATCTGATTACCTAACAAAGAAGTATCCACACTGCACTCAAACTCGACCAAGACTTGTGTATGCAAGTCTTGTGTCTCTGCCTCGAGCATGCCGGCGAAGCGTGCATGGTGCGGCGCTTACGCCAGTGCTGCACCGTTGGGATGGTTGCCGTAGCGACCGGTCTCAAGATGTCGCGTAAGCCCCACTAACGTGGGCAGCAGCGCGTCCTGCGCATGGATGACAACGATGACGACGTCCTGGATGACACCGACAACCTCCAAGATGACGCCGCCGACCTCTTGGACGACGCCAGCAAGCATTGACGGCGACAGCGGCCTGAGCAGCGCGCGTGGTGCGCTGGGACGAGATGGGCCGCAGCAGTGCGTCCTGCGCATGGACGACAGCAACGGGGACCCACAGAACGACTCCAACGACCTTCACGGTGACGCCGACGACCTCCATGATGGCACCGACGGCCTCCAGGACGATGCCAGCGAGACTGGACGGCGACGGAGGCTCGGGCAGCGCGCGTGGTGCGCTGGGATGAGGTGGGCCGCAGCAGCGCGTCTTGGACCTGGACGACAACAATGGAGACCCAGCCGTTGTACTCCCGCCTCACCCTCCTTCCATTCTCTGCCACGGAATTACGGAAGATCTGGGCCTTTGCGCCTTCGCGCCGTCTCCACGCCTCGCAACTGACGTGCACTTCATCTCCTCTCGCGCTCTTATACCTCCTCCACGCCAGCTCTTCTTCATCGCCCCCCATGTCCACCAACCACAACTCTCCCAAGCGAGACAAGTCCAACGCAATCGCCGACTCGGCCAAACGACAAGTCTCCCAAGTTGGTCACGTCGCGCAGGATGCCGTGCTGGGCGGTGTCTGGAGATATCCCATCCTGGTGGGTTTGGCTTGTCTACTCTACGCGTTTAACGTGCTGATGTCCGTGAACGTATGTAGGGTGTATTCTACCTGCTATCTCGCAAGTCCACCTTTCCCTTCATCCATATCTAGAGCCGCTGACCCCATGAGGCAGACCTCAGCTTAATCCGACCACTTCTACCTGCCCTGCTCAAAGGCGTCCTCATCGCCCTCGCGACCATTGTCGCGTTCTTCACCTTTACCTACCTTCCTCAAGTCGCCGTGCTAGCATTCGTCAGTGGACCTCTGGGTGAGTCCGCGGTTGGCCGTCTTGCAAGTATACAAGAACTGATATTCGGTGCTTAGCCTTTGTCGCGGCGGTCCCGCTCGTTTTGGGTGAAGCATATGCCGTGATCAACTTCTTCTCTGTTCGTTCTTTCCATATCCATATTCATACAGATTCGGCACCATGGCCATGGCCCTCAACCTCGTACCCGTCGTCTCGATCCTTTTCGGCTGTGAGCTATCCTCTTTGCTTTGCTTCTTTTACGCTTGATACTTACTGGGAATCTCATAGTCACATCCTCGATCGACGCGGCTTTGTGGGCGGCGGATATCGAGAGAAAGAGTGGGGGTCCGCCTTCGGTTGGGGATGTCCGAGACGGGGCTTCTGATGAAGAGGAGGTGAGTCTCCCGTCAGCGGGTAAGAAGGAGCTGTAGATTGAGAGAGAGGTGAGGAAATAGGGAAGTAGTGTATCACTTATGATACTGTGGTGTGGTGGTCAAGCGTCAATATGCAGGCGTCGTGGTACCCCAAGTGATCGTCGGCCAATGCGTGTGCTGTGTTATGTGTAGACCGGCCAGCGTCGCGCCCTGCGCCCCGTGCCGTTTCCACCATCTCCCGGCCTTGCTGAGACGCGAATTGGTCATCTTTGTTGATGTCGTCCGTTCCGCTGTCGTTGCCGTTCCGTCATGGTTGCCGTTCCGTCGTCGTTGTCGTCTTAAAGGCCTGTGCTGATTGAGTGAAAGAGTCCGGTAGGCAAGGTCCAAGCACAGGTTGGCACGACCCACGCGAAAATCCATCACGGCTCATTGAGAGCTCAGGAAATTCCCAGAGCACAAGCCGAAGGAGCATAAAGCTCCAGCGACCGAGGTCTGAAGACGAGGGAGTAGGCGCAAGACCGTGGTGGTAAAAAGGAAAACCACAGCAGAGCACGGCCACTGATCCGTGTGACAGGAGTAACAAAATGATTGTTCCTGCACAGGTACGGCTTGCTCTAAACGATACAACCGGAACAAAAGTAAACTTTTGCCCCGGAATGGAGCATACGAAGGGAGCCTGGGCAGTGCTGAAAGGACCAGGACTAGGAGTGGAAGCTAGAGGAATGAGAAGTACCCTGGCGGACGGGACAGTCTTGTGCGAGGAAAGCTTGACAGAAGCTCAGATTGACGTCTTGTGTGGAACCTATCGAGTCTCGCGTGTGTGGGGAGAAGAGAAAGGAGCCGCGCAGGTATCGTGGTTTCCGAAGATAGGTGCATGGCACAGCGGTGGTTTGAACATCGGATTTTGGAGCGCTGATGCAGAGAGATGG
Source organism: Strobilurus luchuensis (assembly GCA_019915105.1). Taxonomy (NCBI): domain Eukaryota; kingdom Fungi; phylum Basidiomycota; class Agaricomycetes; order Agaricales; family Physalacriaceae; genus Strobilurus; species Strobilurus luchuensis. The sequence continues at coordinate 289,432 of JAHLMJ010000007.1, read as the reverse complement.
TATGCGCTGCGTGTGACGGGGTATGTAGATGGAACGAAGGGTCCGTTGAGTCAGAAGGACTGGATACAGGCAGTCAAGCTGCATCGAGGGCCGACGAGGGTGGCCAAGGGACACGACAAGCTCTGCGAACTGCAACTTGAGAGCTTCCAAAGGATTCTAAGTGCCCAACCTCTAACTCAACAGCATTGCCTGCCTGCCATCTTATGCGCTCACCCAGATCCAAGGACCCTCTGAACATGCCTCGGAAAACAGCAATGCCACTCGCTAGTCTGGACGGTTTCGCCAACTGAACTCGTATCATACGACGAATTTTAGAACTATTCACTCGAACAAGTGTTGTGTTGTACATATAGGTATGCTCTACGATATATAGTTTATGGTTCATGCGCAGACGAGCGAGAAAAGTGGTAAGGACGGAGCGAGAAAGGTGAGCATTAGTTCTCCATGTCGTGGTCGTTGGAGATACTGGGAGGATGAATCAAAAGGAACTGCTGTACGAGAAGCGTAAGTTCATCGTCATCAATGCTTGCCAAAATGGTCTCCAGGGCGAGCATGGCAGACTCATGGCGCTGCCGTGTCAAAGGAACCACATACGCGGACTAGTGCCGTAAATAGTATCAAGCGCTCAGATTGCTCTCCGACAAGGGAGTGAGGAACTGGTTAGCGCATTGACGAATCTGAAGGCTCGGTGACTATGGTGCGACGAGAAGCAAAGCGAGATTACTGACGAGAAGGCCAATTTAATCGCTGGCAGAAAGACAACAACGCAGGAATCCAAGGTCAAGACGTCGACCAGATGCTTTCCACAGCTGCTCTGCTTGCGTGCTTGGTGGTGATTTAGTAGGTTGCAAATGGCCACGTGGTTACAAGGTCCGTACCCAAACAGGCCCGCAAACACAAAATCCGAAAGAGCCGAGGGACTTCGGATTTCACGCCCAGCGTCAGACTTCAATCTTGTCCTCGCACCGCCACCTTTCAAGTACCTCTTTTGTCCACACAGCCGAGGCGATATTTTGTCTTCGCCGCAATGCAGAGCGAAAAACAGGCGGGAAAGTATATTCCTCGGCAGCGCTATCAGTATAAGTCATTGCAAACAAACTATATCGTACGCAGCCCAGGTGGGACGACAAGATTTTCCGGGCTTGTGTTGACGCTGTTCGCAAAGCACAATACCTCGTACCGCCAGTATGCGTCCGCGCGCATCCGACTCTGTTTTGCCATTGGCCAAAGTCTTGACTCAACTGGAGGTCTGCATATCATCGAGCCTGCTTCCCTAGCAGAAACTGACACTCTATACTTGCAGAAAACTAGTATCATAGTCAACGATGTTGAAGAAGGCTAACTGAGCGATATCCGTCGGAGAATCACCGTCTTTTGTATCAACCAAGCAAACCATTGGGTGAGATGAAGGGAATGCATCATCCAGAATGACGATCCGTGGAAGAAGGAAGGTACGGGGTTATAAACAAAGTGGGCCATCCCAGGTGGCATAAACCTGTGTCATTACTCTAGCAGTGAAAACAGAAATCGAAGTCCGGACAGGGGCGTGCGAAGGAATATAGTACGGTCGCCGGACTGCATCTACGCAGAGGAATCCGAATGGAATACAGATGGAAGCTGATTGGAATCTGATTGGAATCCAGATGGAATCCGAATGGAATCCAAAAAGATCTACTCGGATCCGGCTCGTATGTAAGCATATGATCGTCTCGATCAGGACTGAGTATCTGCGTGCTTTCAATTTTTGGGGCGGCGTTTCTGGGTACTAATTCGGACGCCAACATCACGCAGTAGGTGGCGGTAGCTTTCCCTGGGTAGGTTTCTATCCTCGACGAGGTTGGTTCTGAGTTCTATCCCCGACAAGGTTTTCTTTCATCCAATGCTCTTAGAGGTTTTTCCTCAAGGGTTTTGACGCACCCTGTCTCGACAGAGAGCGATGTCTCATAACTTGTGTGAACTTGTAACTGTTTTTCTATTCATCCGCCAGCACTGAGCATCACTCGGACTTACCTTACGGGGGCTGTTTCGCTGTGGTTAGGTGGTGGTTGGATTCGGTACCGTAGCATTTAGTGTAGTACGGACCGTGCTGTGACCTTTAGGGGCTAGATGCACGTTAAAAAATGTCTATCTATCTTCGATCTTGATCATTGATGACACTGGAGGGTCCGTGCCGTGTAAGGCCGTGTATTTATTGATTGCCAATCAAACTGCGTAACACTATTTTGATCGGAGAGTACTTCTCCCACTTCAACGACTCGGACCAGCACATGGCGGAAGACTCACAGGTTGTGAGGAGCGCTCTTCACGCTGGGGCGCTTGCTGCTAATATCATTCATCCAGAAGACCGGTGACGCCAATTTACCGTTCTGCGCTCGCTGTACGGAATGCGGTCGCAGCATTCAACGAAAAAGAGATATGACACGTCATATGCGGATTCATGCTCTTGATAAATCATTCTTGTATGCGTCTGACCTTCAGTACTCTAGAATGACATGATGACACTGTCCGTGTACACAGGATGCATAGGTGCCCCATCTGCTGCTATGAAAATATGCAAAAGTCAAATGTCGACACTCATATCCGTACGTGGCAGTGAGTAACTTTCCTGCACCATGGCTTAACTATTCTCAACATTTCACAAGTACGAAAGTCAGATCTTGTCGCTGTCCCGACTGCATGTTTTCAACTTCTGATCCAGCGGCTCTGACTCGGCATCGCCAAAGAGAGCACCAGTATGTTCCGGAGCCACGGCGACGTCGTGGGCGATCCTCCCCCTCTACGCGCTCCTGAACCAGTCAGAACTTGTCGCAGGCCGCTACAACGTTGGTCGACAGACCCTTGCTATATATACTTATTCTCCTACCCCTGATGATCTCGAATTGTTGAGTTGTCACAAGTTGTCATGCACGAGGAACGAGTGCCAACGAGTGCGTGCCAACTGGATGTCTTCGTTCGGACAGGAGATGCGGTCATCCTTTCTCTTCCTCTGACCGCCATCTCCGTCGCAAGCAAAGCCGCGCATACAGCAACGTCGGACGTGCGCACACACTCTTTCTCTCTGCTTTCTTTTCCCGCCCTCCCACCCCAAGTTTTGTGACTGAATGGTTGCTCCTTCGGGCTCCCTCGGTACTCACCTCCAGACACAATCGAACTCCCATGCATCAAAACCGTTCTGGTGAGCATTTCCGGATCGCACTCAGCTAGTTCGAGGTTTCCCACCCCCCACCCTCGCAGCTGGCTTGGATCCTATGAAAGCTACGTCGGGGCCAGGGTTATTCGAGCCTTTGCCTATCTCCACTTAGCAGTAGCGCAACACAGTTACACAAGCTCCCAAGTGTATTATGCACAGCAATCTACGGATCTCTTACCTAGCATCAAGGTCTCGTACAAAGACGCTCTATTTACAATCGCGGAGCAGCAATCAGCTCGTTGTCGTCAATGTCATCGGAGGGAACGAAATCCTCGCCCAGGCCATGCACTCAAGCACAATCGACCCAGTCCAGATCGAACACATCATCACGATGACGTGGTAGGTTATCCAGATCTGCTTTTGCACCCGTTGAGGGTGGGCGTTAGTTCTTTGCCTTTGCTATGTCGTGGCGCAATTAATGAGAACCATATGTTTCAGAACGAAAGACTGATGGTTAAGGCTCAGACTCACTCAACCTCAAGCCTCGCCGAAGTTCACTGCGCTCTTATCGAAATCCTAGACCTTCGTTTGGCAGTGAGTGATTTATCCAAATTGGATTCCGTTCATACAGTAATCAGCTCAACTTTGAGCTACAAAAGATAATCGGTCTAACTTTGAACTTTCGCCCCCATTTCTTTCTGAACCATGTGGTACCGCGGAAATTTATTACCTCGCATGTCGCGCAACGCAGTCCGGTCCTCGTTGGAGAACGAATGTATGCTCCTCTGACCACGGACTGGGTGCGTACCCACGTCCGCCCGGCAGAGCTCCAGGCAGCTGTGCCAGCGCTGTCATCAGAGTGGCCTTTCCGACACAGCGACTCGACCGAAGAGGATGCCAGCCGTTGCAAGACGTCCCGTGGTGACTGATCATGCAAGTACAACTTGCCGGCGCCCACACATGAGGCAGCGAGATATGTTGGTTATATTCGCCCCATGTATTGCCCATATAGGATCCTCTCACTTCCGTACGTTGTTCCGTTCGCGAGACGGAGTGACTCAGCGCACTTTTGGCGGATACATGTGCAACGATCCAGAGGCATCTCACAAACTAACAATGGACACAACCTGACTGTTGAGGAAAGGTAACTACAATTACATGCGCAAGGGAAGAGCCATTCATACAAAAGCAGGATGCGGCGGGGGCACCGGGACATCTGGTAGTAGTCATCTGGTACCATTGAGAGGTGGGTGTTCGTACTCTGCGAAGGAATCCCGAATTGAGGGGGCATACGGAGCCATTTCTGCGACGGAATAGTGCGGGGATGGAACGAGCGCATAAGCAGCGCTGCCAGGGTTAACAGGCTCAGGCGAAGAGGGAGATACGGAATGATAGACGATAGGGCCCGCAAAATAGCACTGAGAGGATTGAGGATCGTAGTATGCGACCGGAACCCAAGGGCCCGAGGCTGGCGGTCCAGTATACATGCCCGAACTAAAACCTCTCGGTCCCATCTGGACAAGACCGACAGGGGGAGCATCTGCGGGCAGATACGGCGCTCCAGCAATGGGCACGCCGAGGTCGACGCTATCTGCAAGATCTTCGTTGTGAACGGTCTTACAGACGGAAAACAGATGGACGAGAACAAAGCGTACCTTTTCCGCTGCGGCGCTTCCTGTATGGGCCTCTCTTGATGCCCTTCTTTCTCTCCTTGTGGAGTGAGTCGACACATTCGTCGCCAATGCCATACTTTACGCAACGCTGACAAGGGCGAGATTCGTCGCACTTTTTGCAGGCGATTTTACATTTGGTGCATGCGTTTTTGACCTGGTGCCGTTTGGCACGGAGAGGAGGGACAGGGACGAGAGACGGAGAGTAGGGGTATGTGGTGCGCATTGGCTTAGAGTCGTGCGGGAGGGAGTGTCCGGTCATGGGAGACAAGGTCTCCGAGGATTCAGTGCATTCAAACGATTCATAACAGTCCCGAGGATAAGCGTGGGACGCCATGGTGAAGAATGATGTGGAAGATTCCAAAACAAAGAGGGTTGTCGAAGGCCCGTCCCCGGTAAACACTGTGAGACGAGGCCAGACGAATGGCAGCAAAGACACACTGGCTGCTGGCAGCCTAATTATCAAAAGGGCGTTACTGTGCTCAAATACATACATAAGCACATGACACGGCGAGAACGGAAAAGAACTCACCAGTGTTAGATCGAAGGGTTGTGTTACACAACGTGGACGCGAACGAGGCAGATGAATGGATGGAAGTACGCACACATACCGAACAGATGGGACAGCTGAATGACGTGAACTGGTTTGTTCGCACAATGAGGCAGCGCAGTCGATACGGGACTACAACGACGAGGGCCCAACAAGCTGCACCGGTACCGGTGATGTGCAGTGTGATAAAGCGGCGTGTAATCACCACTATCTAACCAACAACAAATCTACTGGTGCTTGTGGTACGGAACGGTTGTCCTAATCGTGTGATCGGGGAACGGCTGGTTAAGGTAGCAGTGGACTGATACGTCCGTTTTGGTGCACGAATGCGGGTTGTTTTGGGGGGGGTTGTAAGCGAAGAGGATCTACGCGAAACACCTAATCGAATAAAGACTCAAAGCCGAACAGAGCTCGCCAGGAAGACGGGGACGCGAAGGCCGGGACCGCTCAAGGGTAGATGTTCTACAGTACTGGGGCGACCGAACGGACAACAGTGCACTGACTTGTTATCTGCGTTGATGCTAGCCTCGTGTACCAAACTTACTTCTCTACTTGGGTGTGACAGATCGTTCTTTTGAGCGTCGGTCAGATACCGTGGCCGCAAGACGTTCTTCGGCTGCTTAACGTCGCACCAGTTCAGGCTAACTAAGCTTCACTTTCACAAGGCGGTTGTCTCTGGGGAGACGATTGCTTGTTACTTGGATCCGTGCGGTATCTCTGGGGAGAAGTCCGGGCTCACAGAAGTTAACTGGGTACTTGACGTCAAGGGACTGCGCACGATTCTTGTCTGCGGTTCTTGAGTATCTCGCCACTTAGGCGTCTTAGGAGACTTTGCTTTGCTTAGGTTCTTGGCTGCTTAAGGGCTTGGGTGGGCTTTCAAACGTGTTGAACTTCTTATTGGGCGCGAACCCGAGTCAGATTACTACAGAGGAATGCTTTGTGGGCTTTTCACTGCGGGGCACTAAACTACTGCTACTCTACAGACGCGACGCTACTTATACACTCTACAGACTCACCCCGGTAAGCTACGTAACTACTCGACGGCTGGATACGGTCCGTACAAAACATGAGTCCCTACTCAGCCTGCACGGGCAAAGGTCACCAGACAGTTCCCGCCGGCGCATATGCCAGTTCCTCTACGTTCAGATGTTGCGTAGACCACCCATGGACTCCGAGAAGCAAGGTGCTGCGTGCTCAGATAGGCGTTCGCGTGTACTTTTACTTAACCGGGCGCTTACCGGCTTATCCAGCCTTTGCACCAAACTTGGGCGTGAGCCCATTCAATCGCGAGCTACCGCTAGTGCGCATGCACTGAGATAGTCCGTGAACTCGAATGGTGACGCGCTGAAGCGTTGGGCAACTTATCTAGATGGCTGATACCACATGTAGTACATGAGGCGGGTCTTCGAGTCATAATCCATATGGATCGCGCCTCGCTGCCAGTTTCACATCAATCAGACGCGTCGACCGATGAAGGTGATTCTCTTGAGATAACCGCGAATCATCCCCGTTCGGGGTTTTGACACTGGTTTATTGTTATACGACTTTTGTCACAATGAACAATGTACCGTCCGCTTTTGGTAATGAACTCCGGAGGTTGTGAACCCCGCTTCGACTCATTCAATGCTGAGGATCATGTTGCGGCTGGTAGAGCGTCGTCGGAAGCGACGGCTGTTCATCCTTGATTCGGATGTTGCTTGTGTGGCGCAGTTACGCGTACAAGGTGAAAGGACCTCCTCAGAGGGGACAACTGGGTTTATGATATTCAGCCCTGGCTACTGTCGTTCTTTGACTAATAGTTACATGCTTGGAGTTCTCTCCTTGCCCTAGAGAGCGTCTCCGTGATGACCTTTGTAGCGTATCCAGCCTTGCTTCCGCTTGGCTCTTAGTTGCATATGGCTGTCTAGAAATCGCAAAATTCTGGATTTCTGGCCATGTAATCTCAACATGCATATCATCTCCCCTTAACTTGAATGATGTCGTCCGCGACATTCCCGGATAACCCTAAGTCCATTCTGATCCATCGTGTTACTCAGCCTTTCGTGCCGTTTTCACGATACCGATCGGTACATGTCTTCTTCATGTTTCTTATGTGTGACATCCGGCGCCTCAAGGCCTCCTCCGTCTACGGTTTATAAGGCGTTGACGAAGTACGAGACAGCATCCTACTTTCATCGGATATTCGTCTCATGGCTCCTTCTAAGCACTTCACCGGTCTTCGTCCTCTTGTTCCCACCGCCTTGCCACAGGTCAGCGCTCAGCTGTTGCAGAATCGTGCCGCCTTGGTCACGAAGCTCAAGCCCTTGGTCTTGGACTCCGAGGTTCCCTCGAACGGAGCGCCCAGCTTGGCGAAGCTTTGGCCCGACCTCCAACAGGCTACTTGGAGGTTGTTGGCAACTTCGACACTTCCCCGTTCGCTTCCCAACATACAACTGTTGGCCGAGAAGTTCGATGGTGTCGCTGGCGTTATCGCGGTACGTGGACTTGTCGTTCTTATTTCATTCGGCTGGTTAAGCTCTACTTCAAGGCGGCGAACCCAACTCTCCAGAGCAAGGATCCAAACTTGGTTGTCCCCGACTGGATGCCAGCGGTCATCTGCGACCTTCGTTCGCTTCTTGGATACATCAGCGCTGAGTGTGGTGTCAGCCCTCACACTCCCGAGCTGAACCTTCCCAACCTCTTGAACCCGCTCCTACAGACTTGCACCAAGCGTGGCACGCTCGCCCCCGACCTGTATCTTGTCGAGGAGGGTCACCCCATGCATCCCAAGTTCAAGTACGCTGCTGTGGCTGCCAGCGCCCCCGCTACTGCACCTGTTACTCGTAGTAAGGGCAAAGGCAAGGCCAAGGTCGTCGTAAGTGTTGTACTACTCAGCCGCCGACCTTTACTGACTGTTCTTATACTTTCTAGAAGAGCGCCGTGCTCATCGACGAGGTTCTGGAGGCCGTTGGTGATGGGACACTCCGTGCGGTGTCTTCAAACACCACCTCGCCCAAGGCTGTGACGCCCGCGGAAGACATTGGTAACTTCTTCCAATTGACTCCTGGTTTTGACTGGGCTGAGGACGTCGAAGCTATGGACTCCGATTCCGGTGAGGATGAGTCCTCTGATGACGAGGTCGAAGTAAGCTTATGTCTACGCCCCAGTCAACTTTCTGATTCGCGAACTGCAGGAACTTTCGGTTGCTTCGGGCCCTTCTGCTAGTTCTGCGGCTCCGAAGGTATGTACTACTCAGCTGTCTTGCTTCTTCAGCCGGCTGACTTGTTCCTTTTAGGTGAAATACCTTCCGTTCGTTGAAGTGCCCGGCATGGACACTAACAACCGTCTTTTTATCAAGGCCATCCGTATCTTGGGGACAGCGAGTGGTTCTGGTTCTTCTGCTAGTACCTCCACCACGAGCACTGCGACCGAGGTCGAGCCGACTCCTGTCAAGCGCAAGGCGGCCGTGAACCTGGAAGGTTCTCGTCGCATGGCCAAAGCCCTTCGCCCATCGGTCTTCAACATCGAGCCAATCCTCTTGGACCAACTCAGCAACTGTTGGTGCTTCCCACTTGTCGGTGGTTGTTTCTGACATGCTTAACAGCGTTCCAGCACGTCAATGGTTACAGCACTGCCATTTCCGCCATCGTGAAGCGCATGCACATCCTTAACAATGCGCCCGAGGTGACTGCTGCTTCTGCTGGTGTCATCGCCGCCGAACACTCCTACCGTCACGAACTGTCTGTGACGCTCAACCGTATTCACGGGGAGATACAGACCTTCCTGCGTACTCGCGATCTGTATCTGGGCGCCACAGATGCCCTGCTCTTCCCTGACCCTCGGTAGTTGCGCTGTGCTGGCGTTTTATCTTCTTGTTCTTGTGCTCGCGTGTAGCTACTAGGTAGAAAAACTTGTCATTCGTCGGACTAGTAGCCGGAGGTTTTCGTTTTTGTACATTTTTGGACATTTCTTTCCGTACAAAACATCTGTAGTTTTACGACCGTCCCCAATGTGACATAGACTTATTGCCAAGGGTTTAGTGTGAAACAACAGAAGCCTCGCGCCTGAACGGAACCCTTCTAGCCTCGCGGCCAGTCGTCAGTGGTGTTCCGTTGCTTATCCAGCCATCACGAATCCCTAAGTTACTCCGTTTGCTTCAGGTCTCCGTGACGGTACTACCCGTCTTAGATGTTCCTTTCATCTTATAAAAGGCGTGCCTTCGCCTCGTCTTGCTTCAGTACATCATGCCCACTCAGTACATCATTCCTTTCGCCGATCTTCGCTTGAAGAGCGTTCGCAACCTCACGGTCCGTCAGTCCGCTGAACGGGTCTTCGCTATCGAGGGCGAGTTCGCGCTTGCAAGTGCGCTGGACATCTTCCATCGATCCTTGAGGTTCCCCATCGTCGAGCGTCAGAACAACGTTCTTGCGTTCGTCGATTGCTCGGTGGCGTTGGACCGCCCTGCCGTCGAGGATGGTCCTGATGCGATGAACGTCCCTCGTCTTCAACTCGGCTTCCTGGAGCGTCACGATGCTCCGACGGCTCGCTACATGGTACATGTCTTGGTGCGTGCCGATTACTTCTCATTCAGCCTTCATACTGATGGCTGGGTTATCATTTGTCCAGCGCCGCTATGCTCGTCTTTGGCAGCATCCGGGACTGTTCCTTCCGGGATCCAAGGCGAATTTCTTCGTCATGTTTCTTACTTGTGTGGCGCAACTGCGCAAGTGGTTCACGGGTCCTCATCCCAAAAGCCTCGACGGTCAGAACGAGACCAATTTCCTGGCCCGTCCCTTCCTTGAGCCCTCGGTGTTCTTCCCCGATGTCCACAGGGAGATCTTGGACCATTTCTTGGTGAGTTCATCTTCGACGGTGTCCATGAATGGTCTAACGCTTGTTCAGCTCGAGTCTGTCTTGGGTTCTCACGAAGGCGTCTACGATTGTGTTCGTTGGCTGATTACGCCTCGTGAGGCTGACTGGCTGGCGACTATCGTTCCCGACCTGGGCGGCTTGCCTGGTCCGGTTCGCGAAGTCGTCACTTGGTGGCCTCTCTACCAAGCTTGTCACCCGGTTTTGTTCGTCAAACCGGACCCCGAAGTCTACCATCGCGACTTCAGCGTCCGGGAGAACATCCCATATCACATTCGTGAGTACGGCCCTCGGTGAGTCTTATCTGAGTTCCACCTTCTTGGCTGATTTGTCGTTTCTTATCAGCGCTGTTCCCGAGATTCCTGGTGTCTTTGAAGGCTTCTGGGAGATTCGTTGGGATCAGGCTGGCTTGTGGGAGTTCGAACAGCTCCAAGAAGTCATCGATGGGCTTGCGCCGGGTCTGGTGTCCGACTTCTTTACTCGTTTGTACGCGTTGGAACATCCGCCTCGTTTTGACTTCTACACCAGCTTGAACTACGTCGCTTAGTGTATCTGTCCCCTTAACTTGCATTTGTACTATGCCCTCAATTGATCTTTTCTTGCATACGACATTGAGGTCACGCTTTTAAGCAGGTTGAACTAACTTAAAATATGTTGTACAACGCCGACTACTAAGTCCAAGTAGATATCTATACGACTATCTACTTTCGCTTCTTTGACTTCGATTCGTATTGTCGGCGTGGTTTCTTGGCTGGCGGTGGAGTATCTTCCTCCTCCGCCTCCTCTGCTTCCTCTTCTTCGTCGCTCTTGTCAGCCAGGTCCTGTACCTTGCGCGTCAGCTTCGCCACCTGCAGCTTCAACTCTTCGAGTTCCTTGTTCGAAGTCGTGGCTGCAGCCTCAGCTCGAGGGGCGCGTTTGCGCGACGGACCGCGTGCTTCCTCGAAGGGAACGACCAGTTGTCCATCCACGAATGCTAGCCTGCACTTGTGGTTCTGTTTGACGCACCGGTCGCACTTGAGGATCCCTTCGCTTGTTTTGCGATTGCGGGTGACGTTCCGTTCCCGCTTGCAGTCGTGGAGATACCAGAAACACTCTGCGCATTTGAGAGGTTCCTCCTTGGTATACGGCGGGTCGCCGTGGGCGCGCGCGATGGTCTTCCCTGCTTTGACGCGTGGTACCTGACTCTCCTCGATGTGGAGAGTGCTTGACGAGGCGACTGGCTGCTCGCGTTCTTCTTCAGCCGCTGGACGAGGTCGCTTTTGACCAGCCACTGGGTTCGGCTGCTTAAGCGACTTGGGGGGCGCCCGCTTCTTCGTCTCCTTCTGCTTCTCCCCCTGCGTCTGCTTGGGCTTCTCCGGCGACGCTCGCGTACTCGCTGGCAGGACCATTCTTGGAGCCGGCGGTGGAACTGGTGCAGGCACCGGAGTCGCGACTTTAGGGGACGCGGGTGGAGGTGTGAGAGGAGATGGACTCCTTGGTGGCGACGGGTGTGGCTCCATGTTCGCATCGCCTTGCTCGTCGTAGTCGGGCGTCAACTCACGAGGGGTCAACGGTCGCCGAGGCTCTTCATCCTCGCCCTCGCTAGCGTACGGCGGAGGGGGCTCAGACTCTCCTCGTGTCGACATCGGCTTGGGACTTGCTAGCGGTGCGTTATCTTCGTGGACCACTGGCGGCGAAGGTATAGCTGGTGTCGCTTCCCGTGCCACTGGTGGCTCAACTGCTGCTGGCGGGGGTGGCTGAGTAACGGCCACAGCTTGCACGGCTGCCGTTACTGGTGTCTGGGCAACCATCTCGATGCCCGCGGATGTACTGGCTGCTGGCGGTACTATCTTCGTCGACGCTTTTGACTGCTTTCGTCGACGCGCTGTAGTGGGCGACTCTGGAGGTGGCAGCTTCGTCTTCTTGAAGAACGGCGTTTGTGGAGGAGGTGAGGGAGGGGGGCTGGACGTCCTTGCTGGCGACGATGACTCCACGACTACGAACCGGTTGTCCTGAATGACGAATTTTCGGTTCGTCGGTTTGTAGCTCAGCGCCGCGGTTCGTCCCTTGTCGAACTTCAGCCCCTGTATTCCCAACACCCGCTTATCCTCGTTGCCCAAGGATAGCGCACAACGCCACAAAGCGTCGTCGAGCGTCTGCTGTGCGGACACCCGGAACGTTTCCCTGTCCACCACCACACCAAACAGTTCGAAGATACGGCCCCAGATTGGGTGTACCTTCTTGAACTGTTGGCTCGCACTCCACTTCGCGATGTCGATAGGAAGCTGTCCCGGTCGTCGCAGATAGAGAAGGGCCATCGCTTCACTGTACTGGAACCTCATTGCTGGCGGGAAGCTGTCCCGCATCCAGAACCTCAGCTCCGTCTGGTCCTGAGTGTAAATCAGCTTTTCCTTCGCGCGATCCATGCCCGGGCACTTCCTGAACACAAAGTGGACGAAGGTGTCGAAGCGGAACGGCTCCCAGAACACCCGCTCGATCATCCCCTGCTGGGGCATTCGCTGAAGGCTGACCAGGCGATTGCCCAACTCAGCCCACCACGAATACACCCTCGATGGTCGATCAGCGACGCGATAGCTGTTGAGCAGCAGGACCAGACTGAATGGCTTCTCCCATATTCGCTCGACGAGCCCAGTCGTCAGCGTGATCCTGTATTCCAGTTTGACGTCGGTGCAGAAGACGAAGCCTCGCAGGTCGCGTCTCAAGTAGACCTGTGCGGCTCGGTCCCCATGCGACCACATATTGCCTGGCTCCGAGTCGTCCTTCGATATCCAGTTTCGAAGTTCGAGCCGTTCGTATTCGACGCCGAAGTTCTCGCTGGGCATGGACGGTGCGGGGAGCTCGTCGGCGGCGGGTTGAACTTGCTGGTCCAGCTGTTTATCCTTAACTGGGTTCATCTTACCACCCATTTAAACGACATACCTTTCGCCTACCAGCTGCTTTTGCTGGCCCTGATTGCCTGACCTGCATCTTGACTGGTCTCGCCTGTTTCTTCGTTAACAAGCTTGAACCTCATTGCCTGATTCTTGTCTGTACTGACCTTCCTCGGCTTCACCGCTTGTCTCGTCGTTACTTGCGCCTGTGGGTTGTCGATGTGCTGTTCATGACGCGTCACTTCAGGCCAAGTGTCTGCGGACTCTGGTGGCGGCGTAGGCGAGCCAGGGAGGAACAGCGGGTCGTGGACTTTGTGGTCCGGAGGCTCTGGTCCTTCCGTGTCCTCGTCCCACGGCACTTCGCGTAGCTTGCCCGGGAAGATGTTGTGACTGGTCTGTTTTTCTTATCTTAGTAACTGATATGGCTGGTTTGCGCAGTCCACGCACCATGAAATCCTTCGTCAACTTGTACGTTTCGAAGTACCATCGTTGCGGGACCCAGTTACTGTCGAACGCCTCCAGCATTGCTTCGCCCAGTACCAAGTCCAGCTGCTTGAGCGTGTCCCCGGACTTCTTCTTGATTTCATGCCTGTGGTAGTAAGCCCAGGGGATGACCGTTCCGAAGAACTCGTGGCGCGTGATGGCCAGGCGACCAAACCAGTTGTACAGTTTCTGCGGGTAGTCGAGGAAGTGGTCCAGATAGTCAACGACCTCCTGGCTGGGCACCTCCAGCGCGATGTCTGGCATGTTGGGCGCGTGATACCCTAGCGCCTCGTACGCGTCAGGTCGCTGCTTCGTAGCTGCGTTGGATGGTCCGGCGATGTTCGACATGTCTGGTGGTTTGGCGGCGAGTACGTGAGCGCGTAGTAGTGGCGGGAGAAAAAGAGTTTGTTCAACTCGAAATCTCCGTACTTAACTTGCCCTGAACGTAAAATCCGCTTAAGACCGTCTTCTTGATCTTCGCCCACAGCCTCCGCGTAGCGGCCTGTGCTTCTTCTACCCAGTATTGTGGCATATCTGTACAACACTTGGTCCCTAGCCTCACTGTGTTTGCCTCATACAATGCTGCCGATCTGCATTTTTCATTTTCCAAATACCCTTTTTGTTCAGCTTTCGCATGGCTGAATAAGATTGATTCGAAAAATTCTCTGCTACATTATATGGTATTGGTACCCCATTCACTCTTTCTTTTCTTAGATGGTGTCCGCACCATCCTTGTGGCTACTGTGAATCAGTTTGACGTGTAACGGACGCGTTTTGTGTCCTGCAGACTCGTTCGTACCATTACGGTTGTTCGGCCCGGTTAGCTGAGTAGGCTGAGTAGTGGTTCGAACTTCGTCTGGGTGGTTCAAGACTTTTTCGATAAGTCATTTACCACCTTTACAGCTCCTTCTTTGATTCTTTCTAGCCGTTCGAAGAACTTCTTTCCGAACATCTTCTTGTCTTTGCGCGAGTAGAAGGGGATGACTCTAAACTTCGCCACTTTGTCCCTTAAGACAGTTCCATCCAGCTCGCAGAGCACGTAGTTACCACGGGTCGTTCTAGCTATCACCGCGTACGGTCCCATGAAACGTTCCTTGAACTTAGCATTCAGTTCTTTCTCGATGCGAGTATTTCGAACGAGGACAAGGTCGCCCGTGTCGAAGGCATGTTCTGGCATGGAATTAATGTATTCATCTCTGTACTTTTCCGCCGCTCGTTTCTTCGCCACAGTGACCCTCTTTCGCATCTCCTTTACATCTTCCTTATGCTTGATGAGCTGTTTAGCACGGTACGCGATGAGGTCACTATGTGACACGATCTTGTCTGGGGTGTCGATCAACCAGGTTACCTCCTCAATGTCCAGCGGTAAAATAGGGTCACACCCAGTTACCGCATAGAATGGTGAAGTCCCAATCGACCTTTTAACGGTGATCCTTTCTGCCCATAACACTTCGTGCAAGTATGCTGGCCAGGTTTCGGGGTCGCCTCGACACACTTTGAACAGTGACTGGCGGATGTCCCAATGGCCTCTTTCGACCTTTCCGTTTGCTTGCTTGTTATATGGGGTGATCAGTATGCCTATGACACCGTACTTCTCTTCGATGTGCCTTATTGCTTTCTTGATTGCTGGCCCGTTGTCGGTCACAATCTCCTTCAAGCATCCCCACCGGCACAGTATGTCCTCGAAGATCCATTCTCCGAGTGTCTCTGCTGTTTCGTTGACCAATGCTCTCGCTTCAGGCCAGCCGGTGAGTCCACATCGTGCTACTGTTACAGCGTTGTAGTTCTTGTACTTCGCATTCTTATCTTTTGCACCTGAGTTAGGCATCTTAAACGTGTCAATGTATGCTCGCTCAAAGATGCCCGGCGTCGTTGTGATGACGGGCTCGATGTGAATGTTCTTTTTCTGTCGCTTTTGACAGAGTAGACATGTGCGTACATACCATTTCACGTCTGCCTCAAGTCCTGGCCACCAGAATCGCTTGCTAACCAGCCGTTGCACTGAGTACTGCCCTTTGTGGCCACTCTTGTCGTGTAACATTCTGACGACTCCCATTCTGTGGTGCTTCTGGAGGACTCTCTTATGTTCGCCGTCCTTATCCAGCCGATACAGTCGACCGTTGCGCATGAAGAATCCTGACTTCCACCGCTCTAGTTGCGACTTTTCGAGGTTCGACAAGTGTTTTGACTGCGTTGTGCCGGTCTCGAGCAGCGTTGGTAACTCTGGTAGAAGTCGTTCCCATTGCTGCTCGCGATCCGATCGTCGACCGTCGGGGAAGGTGTCTGTTCCGACCCATTCCTCGACCTCTTCCATAGCCATAGCACATTGACGGAGGCCAGAGAGCTTCGTTCTCAAGTCGTCAGGCATTTCTAAACCTTCACTCGAAGTCACACTTTGCATGAATCCTGTTCGAGTGTCGATCTTGTCCTTAAAACTATCGAATTCCAGCGGCTCATCCTTCGCCGGAAGGTCCTCTGGCGCCTCGTATTCGAACGTTTGGAGTTCATCAGCTTCTTCATCTGCTGGTTTCGGCACTACTTCGTCTTGGTCGGTCGCAGGGCGCCTACTTAGGCCGTCCGGGCCATGTACCTTGCCTGGTACATGGACTAGTGTGAAGTGATACATCAGTATCTCTTCAGCCCATCTCTGCAAGTTGGCGTTGGCCAGCGAGTCGACGTTCGACAACATTCCTTTTATGTACTTTGCATCAACTTCAATCTTCAACTTTCGGCATCCCAACAGGTAATACTTGCAGTATGCTAGCGCTCTATGCAGTCCGTACAGCTCTCGCTTGGCTTGCGAGTATCTAGCTTCACGGTCATTGAGTGTAATTGACATGAATTTCGCGAAGTACTGCTTCTTGGGATCGCCAGGATCGAATTGTGACAAGTAGAAACCGACGGCTTGATAAGAGGTGTCCACGGATAGTATGATTGGTGTCGACCACTCGTACCGTAACGGTTTCAACATGGGACAAGTTCGTATGGCCTCCTTAAGTGAGTCCATGCTCGCTTGTTCCGCTTCTTCCCATTGAAACTTAACCAGCCCTTTGGTCAGCCTAGTTAAGGCATATGCCTTCTTCGAGTAATCTTTCACGAATGCCCTGAAGATCCCTGCTGTCCCCAGGAATGAACGGACCTCAGTGAGGGTCTGACACGGTGGCCAGTCCGAAATCACTTTGACTCGATCTTCAGCTGGTTTTCGACCTTCATATGTACAGACATGTCCAACTACTACGATTTCTTCAGCACAAATGATCGCTTTGGTACCCGAGAAAGTTCCTCCAGCGTACTTCATTCGTTGTATGATGCGCATCATGTTTGTACAATGCTCCCATACGAACCGTCTGATGCCAGGATTCTCGGGCAACGTCTCAAATGTACCGTCTGGCTGAATATACCTGCTCACCGGTCCCTTCACTGGTACATCGTCGATGTAGGGCCTCGTGAATACTGGTATTTCATCCCTTAAGATGTATGTGACATCGTCATGAAAGATGGGGACGGAATTCGTCCAGCCCATGGGCAGTGTCCGTAATCTGAGCGCTCCGTACGGTGTCGAGAAAGTTGTCATGTCCCTCGACGCCGTAGCTAGCATCCGCTCGTCGTACCCGACATACAGATCCAGCGTTCCCCCACATGAGAGGCCCGCGAATGCTTCTGCTAGTTCTTCTGTAGCAGGGGGCAGTCCGGAGTGCGCGATGGTGACCGCGTTTAACGGTTCTAAACTGTGCACTAGTCGCAGTTTCTTGCCATCCTTCTTGACCACACAAAACCATCGCGAGCGATACGAGGAGTTCGATGGCTCGTACACACCCGTGTCGATCTTGTGTTTGATGATCTTGCATACTTCTTCATAGATGCCTGGCGGTATGGGGATGTTTCTGAGCACCCAAGGTGTATGCGGGATGACCGGCATATCAACAGGTGGGAAATATTCCTCCTTGAAGCTCCCTTTCTCATCTTCCGACCAGGCAAATCCTTCATTCTGCAGGCACATTACTTGGTCTACCAAGTCGCGTTCCGCCTCCCACAAGAACTTGCCAGCGTGATCAGCTTGTAACTGGGTTCTTCGTTCGGCTGTATAACGGCCGGTAGGCTGGAACTTGAACGGTAACTTCGACAGTTGGGGCATGCCCTTAAGTGGGTCCCCATGAATGTGCCTTTGAATGCGAAACTCTTCTGGTAGAGTTCCTAGGTGCGACTTTACTTTGAGGTGCACCGGTTTGTACTTCTTGGTAGCAAACACCCCTCGACGCCTTGATAAGCGTTCGGCTTCGAAGAACTTTTCTCGCGCTTCTCCCATGTAGTCCCTGGGCATCGTGACCGTGTAGTCGTTGAACATTTGACTGAGTCCAATTGGCACACCGTGAAACAGATTCATAGTGACTCGGGAGACATGTTCGTCCTCTTGAACATCTTCGGCGATTTCCTTCAAGTTAAACAGCTTTCGAAACCCAAAGACGCGACTGTCTTGGTGTGTCTCGATGGGGTGCTTACTTTCAGGCATCGGGACGGTGTAATTCGCGTCCACTGGCACCGTATACGCGTACTTGTTGCGTAATGGCTTAACCAGCCTTTGCACTTTCGCAGCCGATTTCTTCAGGTAAAGGCTGGATAGCACACCGCGGTCAAACGCTCCGTCCTCTTCTGCCGGGGTGTATGTTTCTTTGACGACGACATTGCCTTGGCTATCAGCTTCGAGAATGAGTACCACCTCTCCTTGTTCTTGCTTCAATTCCTTGAGCGGTTCTGAAAACCCGGCGGGGTATCGTGTGAACCTTGTGGTAGCAGATTCTTGGGCATTTGACCCCGTTTGTAGGTTGGGCAGGTCAATTTCTTGCCTGTCCCAGGGTCCTCTATCGTAGCGATCACATCACCATTCGCAGTTGAATGCAGACTGATCTCTGACACAACTTCGAATGGTCGTCCGAGCAGGACTTCGTACGCGGGATCCTTAAGAATGTGCAACTGGAGATAGTAGATGATCCCCTCGAAGTCGAACCGCACGTTCCTGGCCAGGCCAAGGGTCTGTGTTCGACTCTTATCCGCGCTCTCCATGGTTATGGTGAAACTTGGATCGTAGGAGATCCCCAACTCCAGTGCTGCCTTCAACGACATCGACGCGATCTGCGATCCCCCGTCGAGTAGACTCTCTTTTCGTCCGCTCTTGTTGACCAGGGGCCACATTGTTCGCAAATCAGCGTTTTCAGGCGCCACATTCGATCGTGGTACATGATATGGACCCGTATAACCAGTTTGGTTGTAGAATTGCTCTACTGGGTCTTCAACTACGATAGCGCCTTCCGGCATGTGCGCTGTCTTTTCTGCTGTGACTTTGAATACAGCGTACGTCGGTGAAGCATCCTGTTGGAGGTTCACCTTCACGTTTTTGGCCTTCAGCGTATCGAGCAAGTTCTTCTGCCACGCGGTGTTAGTAGCCAGTAATGACTCAGG
The DNA here is from genome assembly GCA_019915105.1 of Strobilurus luchuensis. Lineage (NCBI taxonomy): Eukaryota > Fungi > Basidiomycota > Agaricomycetes > Agaricales > Physalacriaceae > Strobilurus > Strobilurus luchuensis. The sequence continues at coordinate 270,424 of JAHLMJ010000007.1, read as the reverse complement.
TAACAACGCCTTCCACATCTCCTCCCATTGTGGGTTGAGACGGAGCAGTTCTTTGAGCTTCGATTCACGCTTGTAGGACTTGGTTTTCTCTTTAATTTTATCAGGCAGAGTTGAATCGGCCGCCTTCAGGTCGACTTTCTCCGGTTCAGGTTCTGGCTGGTTAAGGGCGTCTTTGAGTTCCTCAAGTTCGTCCTCTTCCACTTCCGATTCTGATTCCGAAGCGTCTTTCGTCACTATCTTAGGTGGCTCCTCTGCAGGAGGTTGCGCTGGTTGAACAGGCGCGAACTTGACTCGTCGCGGAATCTCGACGACAACTCGGTCCTTCTTCCAGCTGGTACCAGGTCCTTTTCGAACTGGTACGTCCTTCGGCTGGTTAGGGACTTCTTGGGGACTGCTTCGTGTGCGTACAACGTTTTGGCTCTCCAGGTACTGGGATGTAGGTCCGAGTCCTCCTCTCATCGAGCCTAGTTGAAACCCTGTTGACCTCCGTTTCCCATCGCCGTCAAGAACACTACTTGACCGTCGTACGTGAAGTCATCCGGCGCGAAGTAGTCCTCTTCGTTGCCCATCGCGTTCTGCGCGCGAATGTTCTTGAGCTGTTCTTCCTTGAATCGACGAACGAACTCACTGGGCTTCACACCAGAGATGGCTTTGCGTGGTATCGATTTCCCATTCTTCAGGAAGAACCACCGCACGTTTTCTGGTTTGAATATCCAGCCTTCTTGTTCGTCCTTCTTACGCTGCTCACAGGTCTCGATGAAGTGGGCTGGGTCTTCACAATAGAAACACCCATCGTTCATGAAACCTCGAGTCCCCTGGTTGCCGTGACCCATCTGCATGCCTGGTCCCGGTCGAACCATGTCTGGTATACGGCTGCTTTGAATCGCCATGTTGTACATCGGTTGCGGATAGTAAGCAGCCGATGGTTCGGCTGTATAAGCCTGTTGGCGTGATTCTCGTTGGTTCTGCAGCACCAACTCAAGCAGTTTCTGGACCATGTTGGGCGTCTCGTTGAGCCGCTTCTCTTGTGCATTGATGGTGTCCCTGAAGCTAGCCAACAAGTTGTTCATATCCTGTAGATCTTCGAGTTTGACTTTCGTCGTCCCCGGGGGTAGCAAACTGCGCCCGAACTCGCTTTCCTCGATTTCGGTCTTCACTCCGGCGTACTGAATACCAGAATTGAAGTAGGTGCTAGTAGCCACGACCACTTCATCGATCGTGAAGGTGATTTTCTCCGGAGGCGGTTGTGCTTGCAACGCCTTCGTGCGGAGGCCGGTGAAGACAGCGTCCCAGACGACTGGCTTCAAGCATCCTCGAATGTGTTCCACTGCCGCTTTCTCCGTGATGTCCTCATTCTTCACTAGGTACTTCAGGATATGGACGACTTCTCGCTGACATGCCATCCAGCGCGTCTTCGTACCAGCCTTTTCTTCCTTGTATTCGGATATAGCGTCTCGCAAATCATGAATCGAGTACTTGATGTCGCCCGGACCCTTGCTATAGCTCGCGAGAACCGCCTTTCGGAACGCTTCCCACTCACCAGCGATGTACTCAGGCATCACGAACCATGCATCGCGATTATCTGCGCCGGCATACAGCGCAGCTAACTCGATTTTGGCCGCGTCATCCTCTATTTCATGGTTCGAGAACAACAACTCCATGTTTAAGAAGAAGTCGATGATACGACTCTTTTTGAAGACTGGCGCATTCTTGCTTTCTTGCTGGGGAATCCCCTTTTTCTTGATCAGGGTCTTCGTCTCGGGAGAGACGAACTTGTTCGGGTCTAACGTTCTCGGTGGCATGATGTCTGATAGTGTCACTGAACGTTCTTTGACTGGTGTTAACTGGGGTGAATCAGGTAGTGGTATACTCTCTGGTTCGGGTGAACTTGGCAGTGGTATTTCTCGCGGATCTTCGTTAAGGTCGGAGAAGAATTGACTGTCTGATTCGGGTTCTTCTTGCTTGATTTCGAAATCTAAGGTCGCGTTGTCTGAATCCGGTACTGGGGTCAAAGGACTTTCTGGTCGCTCTGATTCAGGTGGAGGAGACGGTGACTTTGGTTTCGCTTTCTTCTTGGACTTTCTCTTGATTTCAACGTTCTTTCCAGCAAGTGCTTTGATGGCTCGCTCTTTGTCGGCTGGATAACCGTCTTTGAGTGATCCCGGAACGTGAGGTCTGGTTCTTAAAGTTCGCGCTGATGTACTTGGCGAACTTGGTGTGAACTGTTCGTCTTGAGAAGGTGTATATCGATCTGAATTTCGAGGCTTGGGTCTAGGTCTTCTAGCGTCCAGCCTGTGCTTTCAATTCGATGTCTTGTACTTGCGTTTGGAGATCGACAACAGCAACTGTACTGTGTTGTCAATGCTTAACCCCCCTCGCGGTGGGCTCCAAAATATGATGTGCAGTGTGATAAAGCGGCGTGTAATCACCACTATCTAACCAACAACAAATCTACTGGTGCTTGTGGTACGGAACGGTTGTCCTAATCGTGTGATCGGGGAACGGCTGGTTAAGGTAGCAGTGGACTGATACGTCCGTTTTGGTGCACGAATGCGGGTTGTTTTGGGGGGGGTTGTAAGTGAAGAGGATCTACGCGAAACACCTAATCGAATAAAGACTCAAAGCCGAACAGAGCTCGCCAGGAAGACGGGGACGCGAAGGCCGGGACCGCTCAAGGGTAGATGTTCTACAGTACTGGGGCGACCGAACGGACAACAGTGCACTGACTTGTTATCTGCGTTGATGCTAGCCTCGTGTACCAAACTTACTTCTCTACTTGGGTGTGACAGATCGTTCTTTTGAGCGTCGGTCAGATACCGTGGCCGCAAGACGTTCTTCGGCTGCTTAACGTCGCACCAGTTCAGGCTAACTAAGCTTCACTTTCACAAGGCGGTTGTCTCTGGGGAGACGATTGCTTGTTACTTGGATCCGTGCGGTATCTCTGGGGAGAAGTCCGGGCTCACAGAAGTTAACTGGGTACTTGACGTCAAGGGACTGCGCACGATTCTTGTCTGCGGTTCTTGAGTATCTCGCCACTTAGGCGTCTTAGGAGACTTTGCTTTGCTTAGGTTCTTGGCTGCTTAAGGGCTTGGGTGGGCTTTCAAACGTGTTGAACTTCTTATTGGGCGCGAACCCGAGTCAGATTACTACAGAGGAATGCTTTGTGGGCTTTTCACTGCGGGGCACTAAACTACTGCTACTCTACAGACGCGACGCTACTTATACACTCTACAGACTCACCCCGGTAAGCTACGTAACTACTCGACGGCTGGATACGGTCCGTACAAAACATGAGTCCCTACTCAGCCTGCACGGGCAAAGGTCACCAGACAGTTCCCGCCGGCGCATATGCCAGTTCCTCTACGTTCAGATGTTGCGTAGACCACCCATGGACTCCGAGAAGCAAGGCGCTGCGTGCTCAGATAGGCGTTCGCGTGTACTTTTACTTAACCGGGCGCTTACCGGCTTATCCAGCCTTTGCACCAAACTTGGGCGTGAGCCCATTCAATCGCGAGCTACCGCTAGTGCGCATGCACTGAGATAGTCCGTGAACTCGAATGGTGACGCGCTGAAGCGTTGGGCAACTTATCTAGATGGCTGATACCACATGTAGTACATGAGGCGGGTCTTCGAGTCATAATCCATATGGATCGCGCCTCGCTGCCAGTTTCACATCAATCAGACGCGTCGACCGATGAAGGTGATTCTCTTGAGATAACCGCGAATCATCCCCGTTCGGGGTTTTGACACTGGTTTATTGTTATACGACTTTTGTCACAATGAACAATGTACCGTCCGCTTTTGGTAATGAACTCCGGAGGTTGTGAACCCCGCTTCGACTCATTCAATGCTGAGGATCATGTTGCGGCTGGTAGAGCGTCGTCGGAAGCGACGGCTGTTCATCCTTGATTCGGATGTTGCTTGTGTGGCGCAGTTACGCGTACAAGGTGAAAGGACCTCCTCAGAGGGGACAACTGGGTTTATGATATTCAGCCCTGGCTACTGTCGTTCTTTGACTAATAGTTACATGCTTGGAGTTCTCTCCTTGCCCTAGAGAGCGTCTCCGTGATGACCTTTGTAGCGTATCCAGCCTTGCTTCCGCTTGGCTCTTAGTTGCATATGGCTGTCTAGAAATCGCAAAATTCTGGATTTCTGGCCATGTAATCTCAACATGCATATCACCGGGCCTAAAGATGCGAGAGGTGGACGAGTTTGTTGATCTTTTTCGCCGTTGTCCGTCGTACGCGTCCTACTTGTACTAGCAGTTGCCGTTGTCTCACATATAGTCGTCCTTCCGCCGTTGTCCGCTCTCGCCCCATCTTGATTGACATTGTCCCGTCGTCCTAAGTAGTACATCATTGATCGCGGTTGTCTACGTAAGACTTTGCGGAGACATGAAAAAAAAGCACCCCAATGTCCTCAGACGTCCGACTCAACGGACTTCCAATGATACAATGGATACGTGAGAGCCTCGCTGGTTGACCTTTCACGTGTGCGAGTGATTGACTCGGAGTTCAAGGCCCGATGTTCGAAGGACCAGCTTGAGGCAGTACGTGTCTTCCCTCGAGGATTGAGGCTGAATGGTGGCGTTCCAACGGTCCACTGGATGACGTGCCGGGGTTACTGTGTGAAATGTGTTTGACCTTAAATCCCGCGGATGTAGCCGTCATTCCTGACTTTTCTCACCATGCACATCAGAAGTTCATCTTCGCATAGATTCGGGCGCCAAATCCCACATTCTACCTTATCAATTGTCACGCAAGTCAACTCTGAGTCTACAATGTGCTCAAGCAAGTGCTCGCGTGAGTTCAGTCATGAGCAAGGGAAAGACTTACTGAGTTATTGTTCAAGTCCTCTCCGAGCAGCACAGCTGGTGGATACGGAATTGAAGAGATACATAGCGGTCTTGGAAACATTTAGCAATGCTAAGGGTCAATTATTAGTGTGTGGAGACGAGCAGACGACGCGCTCGCGTACTACCGACGATCATTATGCCGGGAGGCGTCGGGACAAAACCAGTAGAATCCAGACTTGTGGGAAGGTTTAAGACAGAAATATGAAGAAGGAAGATTCACGCAATCAGCGAGCCAGAAGCGTAAGCAACCACGACCCATGTCGTGGTTGGGAGCGAAGTACTAACTTTGTAGCCTGGTTAACCCGTGGGGAGCCTTTCGAGAAACACGTGCGATCAGTACGATCATTAAAAACGCGGCCACCAAAAATGGTAACTTAACGTCAACAACGGAGGCCGCGTTGTACGCAACGCGAAATAAGATACACAACGGGGTCCGCGTTATGCGTTACCGTTATTACCATACTCTCCTCTACATGTACACAGTATTATAATGAGAGATCTAGAGCAACTCCGAGCGCGTGATTGGGCCACGCGTGACGTGAACACCAAGGTAGGTGTTAATATAACCTGGTTATTCATGATCACAACCTCAGGTTCCATCCTCCCTTCTCCTCCTGTTCGTTCGGTTTAACTGTATATCTATCAATCACCACGTCGAAACCTGTTGAAACCTGGACGCTCTGCGCTGGCCTGCTTGATTACTCCGCATCCATCTGCCGGCTCCTGATCAAATTCGAACTTAATGCTTTCAATCGCATTGTACTCACACCCGATTACGTGGGACTGTTGTCTCTGGGCCGAGTTTCAAGGAAATTGAATCAGAAGTGCGCTTAGTACACATAAAAGGCCAATTACTAACGACTTTGGTCCAATTTTGACCCCAGAATTGGCACTTTGAGGATCGAAGATGTTTGTCGTATTGGCGGTGGTCCTGCTGTCCCAATGCTGTCGAGACATCTAGAGACTGTCTGCACCAGGTAACTCCGGTTCCACGATTATCGATACTCGGTCAAACTATCAGGACGTCTTACTCTAGGAGTACGCAACCAGACACGATGGGCAACGCGAAGCTCACTATCTCCTCCAGGGCGTTTCTTTCACGAATTGCTTTGTTTTATACTACATTGGGTCGTACCCCAATTCTGGCTGATCTCGATGTCCTATCATCGACCTACTTTGCTCTCTTCAATCGAGGATGTACGGCGGCGAGTTCTCGGTGCTCTACTTAAAGAGCTCTGTGCTGGTGCTGTTGAGACCTCAAACCCACGGATCCCCTGTCCCTTTGCACTGCCATCGGCACCATCCTACAATCCTATTCTGGCCATGGACCAATTAATAGATGTCCGTCCCACCTGCCGCTGTCTGTCTTAGCCTGACATTCAATCCCCAAGGTTGGAAGCCGCGTCTATTTCTTTACCGCGAGGGCTCAGACAGTATATGGCATGGTTACTGCAATCGGCCGTGTAGTGCGTACTACTACCCTGCTCATCGCGAGACATTCTTCCACCGACTCCTTAGGCCGGCGGAATCTCTTACACGATCCGTCCTGACGCAGGTGGTAGCATTACTCTACCGTGAGTGCACCGTCGTCGGATTGCACCGTTATAGCTGAAATCTTGAGTAGGTCTACTGCGGTTCTAAGAGCTTGATCAAAGTCTAGGGACATTGATCGTATGACAGCACTTGGATTTTGGACAATCGGTTTTGAATATGAAGCATTGTATTGATATGCACGCTGTCTGGGAGTCTTTTTTCCGGAATGTCATTTTCACTAGAATACGTACGGGCGCCCAGTACCGCTTGTATCAGGTCACACTACAGTCTACCAAAAGTAGATCTTTTTTCGTGTCTCTCGTGTCCTCATGGGTTCTAATCTACATGAAAAAGCCTCGGAAATGTCGAGGGGCATCCAGAGTAGCATCCGTGATGAAGATAAATCTCGAAAGTCACAAGAACCAAGTTAAGCACTCCAGAAAAAAATCATGTTCCCGGTGATCCTGCGCGTGGATAAAGTCTCAAAGATTATCTTGCAAAGCGGACTCGCGAAGGCCCTCGGGGACGGTAACTAGCACAACGACAACAAACCGGAAGATTTCGAGATTTCATATGTAGCCACCCTCCGGAAGGCAACTTGCCTTCCTGGGATTCTGAGGGTTTTAACCGTCCAGAGGACTCCTGTGCAACTCATTGGGGGCTGTTGAGGGCCATCCACAGCGATATCTTATGCCACCGTCAGCGTGAGGGAGGTTTCGGAATTTACAAGACGTATCTTGCCTACTCCAAGCTTTATGGAGCACTCGAAAAGCAACTCGCGTCCCCGGTGATCCTGGACGTGTAAACTGCTTCGTAGATTGTCGCACGGCCCCATGAGATTGTCTAGGGCTATACAGCGGAATCTGAGAGTTGTAAGAAGCAGGTCGCTTGAAGCATCCGAAGAGTATGCGACGCGTAACTCGCGTTCCCGCCAGTGGCTATCCTGGTCGTGTAGACATGGCGGGGTCTTCCTTGATCGTGAAGCCCCCAGCCTGCAAGATATGTCTTCAGCACGTCACTCAGTGTCCCTGTCGATCTTTTCTCTACTTAGACGCGATCAGCCGCTCTCACTTCGACTGGCATCGGGGCTCATTTGCCATTGCAATCTACCCAAGTGCCGCTATCATATTTGACGTGGCGACACATACCTTGAGATGAATGCACTGTTCGTGTTCGTGGCAGTGAACTTCAACCGGTACGAGAGAGAGATGCAAAAGGCCACGTTGTTATGCGGTGAACTTCGGATTTAACGTCCGGACTCAGACTTGATGACGTCCGGTGCACCACGTGGGTTTTCCTTCTTGTCCTCGCACCTTGACCAGGTATCTTCTGCCCCGTTCATGCCACCTGTTCTCCTCCCTGCTTCTCTCAATCAACCATATCTCTACGTTGGCAAGCTCCTCACGCCACGCCAGGATAACGCTTCTTGTCTTGCGCGGCACATCGACCCAAGCAATGGCTCACATACACGGACGATCTAGATGTATCAAGTTGGATTTTGGCGCCGAGGTGCGTACCTTTTGTCCATCTTCTCAGCACTCATTGACATTGTCTGGTTAGCGACACCGACGGCTCGCTACGGCTCCCGAAGCCCTACCATGAGCGCAGGGCATCCACCTCAACACATCATCCTCGCCGGTCTCGACGCATCCCGAATTTTGGAGTGCATACTGTGGACGGTGTGGTCAAGGTCGCTAATGAGCCGGCGGATCCCAACATGATAGAGGTCGAGGAGAACGTGGAGATTGACCCCGCCGACCTGCCAAAGAGCCCATTTCTTGAGGACGATACAAACTCGGGAATATATCTCTCCAATCCATATGTTTGTCCCTTCTCTTACCTTGGGCGCAAGCCGGACACCGACCCCACTCTCTTTGCCACTTGCTTGCAGCGCCTTCTCGTTTCTACCATCATGCCCGCCGGTCTCGACGCCAATCAATGCTTAATGAGCGGGGTATGTCGAGGCAAGGATAGCGCAGCGCATACGGGAACTGGAAGAGCTGCCGTCCACTATGGGCGATGGCGGGCTTACCGACACAGCCATGGGCGATGCTATCAACAAACACTTCCTCCTACCACCTAGCGCTACGTCCCATGGCAAGCTTGGTGCGCTCATCGAGCTCAAGTCAATTCGCCTTGTCGAGAAGCAAAGGCATTTGCGCACGCTTGTCGCTGAGAAGCTCGTACACGGCTCAGCTCACTTCTTCCACTCAACCGAGCCGACTTCCGCAGGTCGCGGAAACCCAGGGACGTTCGCGCTACAGAGCAGCTGGAACGGAAACAGCGGACAGAACGTGAGCGTCGCGCGAGCAGCTCCATGTCACACCTCTCAAGGTCGCAAAGTGCTGACCGCTCGGATCCTTGGACAACTTATCTCAATAGTCTTTGCAATGTCTTTTGCTCGGGACCGCCTTTCGCGCGTTGGAAAGCCCGTGCTCAGTTACCATGCGCACACGAACAAGGAAGAGCAGAAACGCATCGAGAGGATTTCGAAGGAGCATCTGAAGGCGCTGAAGGCGGATGACGAAGAAGCGGACATGAAGCTGACACGGCGAAGGACACGCGTATCACCCATCTGCTCAAGCAGACCGACGCTTACTTTGACTCCCTTGCTCAAGCCGTCGTCGTCCAGCAGAACAAGGGCGGTCCGCAGGAACACTTCCAGTTCGACGTGGAGGAATTTAAGGACCGGCGAACGAGGCGACCTTCGGTGCTCTCAGATATCGGCCGACGAGGTTGACCAGGACAAGACCAAGGTCGACTATTACTCTGTCGCACATAGGATGTCCGGCAGGATCACGAAGCAGCCGAACATTATCGTCGGCGGCACTTTGAAAGAATATCAGATCAAGGGTCTGCAGTGGATGTTCATTCTGTACAACAATCGTCTGACCGGTATTCTTGCCGACGAGATGGTGCGTTCGTTCATATTCTTTCTGATCATGAGCAGCTGAGTAACACGCCGTCTGTAGGGTCTCGGAAACACGGTTTAGACCATCTCGCTAATCTCGTTCCTCATGGAGAGCAAGCGGCAGAAGGGACCATATCTTGTCATCGTACCTCTTTCCACAACGACAAATTGGTCGGGAGAGTTCGCCCAGTCGGCGCCTGCTATCAAACTGGTGGTGTGCAAGGGTAATCCGGCGCAGCGACGAGCGCTGCAAGGCAACTTTCGCGCTTCCAAGTGCTATTGACGACGTACGAGTACATCATCAAGGACCGGCCAGCCCTCAGTAAGTTGAATGGGTACACATGATCATCGGTAAGTCCCTTCCTTGCTTTTGTAGCGGTGTGGCCCTGACATCTTGTGCCAGATGGGGGTCATCGTATGAAGAACACTCAGTTAGAACTTTCACAAACGCTCTCTACCTACTATCACTCCCGCTATCGTCTTATTCTCACTGGAACACCACTGTAGAACAACCTCCCCGGACTGTGGTCCCTGCTCAACTCCGTCCTTCCCAAGATCTTCAACTCCGTTACATGGTTCGACGAGTGGTTCAATACGCCGTTTTGCAAATGGGGGAACTGGCGGTAAGATCGAGTTGAACGAAGAAGAGGCTTTGCTCATTATTCGGCGATCAGACAATGTGCTAAGGACGCTGAAGAAGGACGTAGAGAGCGAGCTGCCGGATAAGGTAGAGACGGTGATCAAGATGCGGATGAGCGGGCTGCAGAGTCAGTTGCGCAAGCACATGAAAAAGTACTAGATGATCGCGGATGGGAATGACAAGACTGGGTATGCTTGCTGTCATTTGTCGGCATATGGAACGCTGATCGCTTTTGTCTTCCAGATCTAGAAAATCTAGGGTCTGAGCAACGAACCGAATCGACGTCGGTACTGATGTGTACAATCATGGACATCATGGAGGATTTCTTGAAGATGATGAACTGGAAGTATCTGCGTCTTGATGGCGGAACGAAGACGGAGAAGCGCACATCGTTTGTGCAGCTGCTTAACGCGAAGAATTCGGAGTACAAGGTCTTCATCTTGTCGAGGCGTGCTGGTGGCTTGTGTCTCAACTTGCAGATCACCGATACGGTTGTCATGTATGTTTAATGCTTTCTGTCTTCGCACCTGCTGACTTTGTGTTGCAGCTTCGACGGTGACTTGTACGTTGGGGTGTCTGTTGACGTCTGCGATGTGATGTTGACTTGCGCAAAGGAATCCTCACGCCGACTTACGAGCCCAGGATCGTGCGGATCGTGCGGATCGTATCGGCCAAACTCGCGCCGTGCTCATCCTGCGGTTTATTACCGAGAAGAGCGTCGAGGAGGCGATGTAACAGCGCGCGCGTCTCACGCTCGATATCGATGACAAGGCCATTCAAGCCGGTTGATTGAGTTATAAATCCACGCAGGAAGAACTGGAGGCGTCCTTGGTACGTCCTTCTTCCACTGGAGTTCTCACTGCCCACCTCTCTGTTAACACTCGAACGTCAAGTGTCGGTTCCGGTCAACGTCAACGCGCAACCACATGTGATTGAGGTCTTAACAACTGCATATCATCCGAAATACCATCCTTATGGAATGCGGGGGTGAGTTTGAGTTTGCAAGTTTGAGTGTGCAACGGCGAGTGCGAGTGTGAAAGGGCGAGTACCAGTTTGTGGCACGCCAGTGAGGTAGTATTTGTGTATTACCCTCCATGTGTCGTCGAAGGAAGCACGCTGCTGAACACCATCTCTATGTGAATGAGTCTAATTCGAACGCCGAGGCTTGGTTGGCTTGTGACGACCGCTGTCATACGTTTTAATGGCGGAGGGCCCAAAGCAGAACCATGGTCAGTCACGGCAAGGCAGGGTACATTTGACGAACCGAACGGTATGCCTGCTCAAGCATGGCGACGATGAGGTATGGATCGTGCGCAATTTGCTCATTTCTGGCAGACTTTTGGCCTCACTCCAGCCCAATCTTCAGGCTGTCTGTCGCATTCTGGATGGGTCTTAGGTCGGGCCCTTGGACGTGCTTCTCGTGGCGTAATAAAATTTTGAAACTGATCAGAGGCTGTTGTTGAATGAGATTTCGACGTGCCAGAGTATGGCGGCGACTTGGATGTGTACCTCTTCATACTTCCTTGTATTATCGACGGTAATGCATATGGGATTGGGCTTTGCAGCTAGTACCCCGGATGTATCTCAGCACTGAGATCAGCATGAGGCAGTGTGCCAAACTAGCTCGGACTCGTGTCTGAAAGCGCGATGTGCAGGTGCAGGTGCAGTTTCCTACGTCCCGGCTTGTCTGTTGGCATTCAACAAGCACGCGTCCTTAACGTGACGGACTCAATATCACAGAAGTCTTTCTAATGATGTCGGGATGCCCAATCTCCACAAGCAAACCATCAAGACAGTCGATTTGAAGCAAATCCTCTTCGCGATGTCGATTATCGGGTGTCTTGACACGATTGAACCTCACCTTCCGTGTGCCGCGTGTAGCAGTATGTGTCCCGTACTCTCGGGAAGATACCAATGCCGTCAAGCTCAGTCTGCCTTCGATAGATGTCGCGCGGAAATTCTGAATGGCCGGGAACACGAGTTGCTTCTCGAGTGCCGAAGCGAGGTCCTGTAACGCGGGATTCCAAGACAAGCTCCAAGACTGTTTACACGGTCGGGATGACCAAAAGAGCGAGATGCTTTCTAGTGCGTAACTGGGTTCTTGTCAGCCTCAAAGGATTCCGCCAGAACCTCGCCTGTCGTCGACACGCCAAGAAGGCGAGTAGCTTTTCAAGATGGCGAGTGAAGTCTCAGCAATATGGTTTGCGTATCGTGATTACTAATGACATTTCAATCATACGAGAGGCGGTGATTGAGAGGCATGGCGAAGAGGTGAACGCTACTCCCACATGCTTCGGATATAATCTTATGAAAAGTCTCCAGCGACGCTCTAAAATTTGCTTCAGATCCTGGCTTACTAAATATTGTGCCTGTATACATCTGTAGCTGAATGTAGAATTCTGAGCAGATTGACATGAACTTGGACTTGACCAAGAAGGTTGATACTCACAATCATGAGAAGAGCCCAAACCCGGGTAGAAATTGGTATCATATAGAAATTGGATCCAGGAGCTCGACGGTACCCGTTTGGCACATTGGATTCGTCGCTGTAAGCAGACATTTGAGCGTTCAATACTTGGGTGATCATAGACGTACTGCTTCAGTAGAAAATCCGCCATGATTTGGCATTCTTCTTTCGCCAGGTGATGAAGACATGCGTGGCATGGGACCGGGGGTCCTCGTCTGACCAGCTCTCACCGAGGCGGCCTTCAGCCTTGATTTTGCCACCATGGAGGCCAAGCCACCGGTAATTGCACGAGGTTGTGATGAGCGAGCTTCTGCATTGCAACGAATATGATCCTTGCCCTGGGCCGAGGGAGAGATCTCTTCTTTCAGAGCGGCGTGCTCGCCCCGAACTGTGTTTTCTGGCCAATACCGTCAGCATCCAGGACGTATGAGCAACCACGTCCTGACCAGCCGTCTGCAAGTTCACTGCTACCCCGTCATCTCCTGCCGTGGTCAGGGCGGTACCCTGAAGATCTGCCTCGCAAACAACGTCTATCAATTGATCAAACACTATGGCGCCTGATACAATTTCTCCAACGGGCTGCATGCACTCTGACTGCGTGAGTCCACCAACTGTCGACGATATCATATCTGATGGCATAGCCAGACCTGACTCTTCCACTTGTGCTGGGCTGATAGTTCGCCAGATCTCCGCTGGCGGATTCAGAGGGACGCCAGCGGCATGCAGATTAATGATGCTAGAGGTGATTCCCTGCGTATTCGAAGAATCATCCTTCAATACGAGCGACGAGTTCAGGAGAAACCGACCATTTCGAGAGCAAGAGTGTTCCGCGGAAAAGGATAGGGTGAAGAGGCGGGCGGGATACTCGCGTCACGGTCTGTATAATGACCGACAGACAACTCTCTGGAGACGCGGCGGTAGTCATCTATCTCTTCCTGATGTTGAGCCACACGAAAGCGTTCGTTCGCCAGCTCTTCCTCGAGATCAGCATTGAGCGCCGTCAAATCCTGGATTCGCTGTTTGCCCAATATAATTTGATCATTGAGGGTGGTCGTCGCCTCGACCGCCTCGACCAAGCGTTGACGACACTCCTCCCATTCACATTCCATGATCTTAACCCGATTTTCCATCGCTACCCTCTCGATTTCCGTCACCTGACGGGGTATATTATGAGTCAATGAAGCGCTTATATTTACCAATTCGAAACCCACCTGCACAGTTGATTGCATGGCCAAGATAGTTCGGGCCGCGGCTGATGCAGCGGCGGTTTGGATATGCAGATGAGCCTCAAGATCGCTCTTATCGCTTTCGAGTCTAACCAGTAGCGATACAGCCTAACGTCGCAGCAGCAGATAAAGTAGTTTACCTTTGTATGATCAGCTCCAAGTCCTCTGTGGTTGCCCGAGCTTCGCATTGTAAGTCTTGAATTTCTTGCTCCATTTCATCAATCCGAGCGCTCCGCACGCGCAAAGCGTCTTCTGTATCCACCAGCCGGTCATGTTGATCCTGTCTAAGGCGACGTTAGCTGTGGGTAACTCTCTAAGCGCGAGTGCCAACTGACAATTTTTCTTCTAAGTGCATTATCCACTCTTCCCCCTCATTCTGGGCGTCATTGCTTGGTTCTGAATAGGCTACGATGTGATTCTCGTAATTCCGCTCAATGCGAATCCTGTCCTCCCTGAGATCTTGAAGTTGTGACTGTAGTTGAGCCACCATGATAAATCTAGGACGAACGTTAGTTGGCGTTGGCAAATATAAGGGTGTCTGTACGGATGGTGAGTCCACGATTGTGACACGCTTGAGACCTTCTGACATCGATCAATGTCTTTTTCACTGAGGATCGGGACATCAACTTACGTTGGTGGTTCCAGTTTGAGCGCTTACGTGCGCGTCCTGAACCTCGGGACCAAGCTCCGTGTCGAGCTGAGAAGACATGTACACAGTTTTGGACGTGGATAATAGTTCCAGAAGTGAACCAGGTGCGTACCAGCTGCATAATCTGCATTATGATCCCCTGGTATTCGACAGGCAGGCGAAGGGTAATATCGACAAAATCCTCACGGATTGAACTTTTGAGACAAATCCACATAGCAAGGCGACAGAAAATGACTGTTGCCTGGACGTCACAACTATCCATAGCCTCAAAGTCAGGAACAACTAGAGCGGCGGTGGGTGTGCGGCCCAGTCGATGATAGACGAAGTAAAGCATTTGACCGTAAAGATACTTCAGGCGCGGGACGCCATCGGGTGGACAGCCATTGGACTGCGAGATCAGAAAATAGTCTCGGTCGCTAGAAATGGGAGGTCAAACCCAGCGATGCAAGCTGTAGATGGCTTGTTCATTACCACCTCCGAAGAACATCCCAGATAACCTCACAGTTACTCAAATCCAACGTCAAAGAAGTTGAGAAAGCGCCGAAAAACTGCTGATGAGTGTTGAGCTCTTGGTGCATCCGATGCATGTTTACGCTTGGATAGAAGATGGAGGTCTAACGCAACTAGAAGGGGTCGGACATACAATTCATGAGGATCGGGAGCGGGGTACACGACACCGCGCGGTGATTTAGGAACGAATGATGATCAGTGTTGATCCGAATCATCCGAGTCGCTTATGGCGTGCACTAACTTAGTACTCTGACGTATGTAAATACTTAAGTACTAGTCGTACATGTAGGCTTAGATCGACGCTTGCTTACCAGATCGTTGCTTTGGAATCCGCGGCATGAAATTCAAAGCGATGTATCTGCTGTCCGTTCTAGGTATATCTGAAGCTCCAAAATTTAGCCACTCGCGGCAGAGAGCCAGTTGAGATTGGATCGGAACTAGATTGATATTGGATTGGAACCGTCTTGGAATCAATTTGGAATCATCTTGGAATCTGCATGGAAATTGGAATTATCGTACGCAATGTCACTGATCATTGATCTTGATTTACGGACCCAGGTGTTTCAACTGTTCATATATACCACTTTCACGGTTTCACCCCATTTCACGCTCCCTGAGCTTTCGACATGAAGGAGAAGAAGCCGCGCCCAAAGTCTTTGTGTCAATGCGAGGAGGAGTGCTCCCGACTGCGTCATCGCGACCCCGTGACCAATGAATGGCGCGTGGGGGCCTTGTTGCCATATTCAACCTATCGACGACATCTGCTCCGAAAGTCCAGGGGCCAATCGCTCCCAGGAGGCGCTCTTGCCCCCCCACCACCTCCGTTACCCAATACATCTGGACAGGCCTCCTCTACCTGGCTGATTCGTTTGGCAGAAATCGAAAGAAGTCTTTCTCAGGTTGCCCGTTGGCATTTGCGCTTCGCGCACCCGGAGCAGAATGCGCCCTTCTCTTATACATTCCCCCCTTCTTCGACCGACTCCGCATTCAGTTTCTCTCTCAGCGAGTATGATAACGGGCTCTTTCTCACTCTAGAAAGCCGTGTTCTAGAGGTTTGGATGGCTTTGAAATCAGAGGGTGCTGTGCCCAGCGATGAGCATGAAGAAGTCTCAGCGAAGACGAATAAGCTCATCGTAGAGCTGGGTAGTATCAAGGAGAAAGAGTGGTCTCGGCATTGCTCGCACGGGCGGTTGGTTTACAACTCCGGTGCGCATTGAATCTGTCATAAGAATGTCGCTGAGAGGGCATATAGACCGTTACCACTTCTCCTTTTGATTTCGACCAGATCCAGTCCGCATTCTTGCTGTGGCGCTATTGATTGCGACATACTTCTTTAATGCCTCCGTCCGACTGCGCAAGGTTATGTTGACCGGATATAGAGCTTCTTTGTCCAGCCTCTCTGGGATGCAGGCTTTTTCGGTGCCCAAAGATGCGGAGACTTTCATCCGGGACTACTGTCTCACACCCCAAACAACGACATATGTGTTGTGTCCCCGTTGCTTTTCCTTACATCTAGATAGCGCGCGCGCAAGGACCGATGGCCCATTACCAAAGTGCTCTGCTCGATCAACACGGGCGTCCCCACCTTGTGATGCGAACCTCTTCGCTGACAACGCCCACCCACACCTCAGATACGATCACAGGTCCTTCAAGGATTGGTTAGCCCGACTAATGTCGTTGCCAGGAATGGAGGAGTTACTGGAGAAATACAAAGGATCGCAAGAACAAGCCATTATGGACGACATCTGGCAATCCCCATTCTGGTGGCGTTTCAAGGACACAGATGGGAGGTCTTCTTTCTTCCATGATAACCATCTTGGAGAACTGCGGCTTCTCTTTGGTTTGGGGATGGATGGGTTCAACCCGTTTCAAGCACTCGAATCCAAACAAGTGCGTGATTTTGTTCCATCTCTGCTGTGAACCCATTGTCCTCTAGGTCAGGTCTTCTACCGCGATTTACCTCGTCCTTCTCAATTTGCCTGCCCACCTTCGGTATCTTCCCGAGAATATCTATCTCGTCGGTGTGATTCCAGGCCACCCATCCACGGATCGTATCAACCAGTTCCTCGAGCCACTGGTTGACGAGCTGGACGAACTTTGGAAAGGCGTGCACTTTACCCGAACCGCTGCCATGCCTGAAGGTCGTCGGGTCCGGGCTGCCCTTGGCCTGGTGATTTGTGACATGTTGGCCGCCCGGCAAGTCAGCGGTTTCAGCAGCGCGACATCAACAGCGTTCTGCACTCGCTGTATGCTTCCTATCAGTGACATTGACAACGTCAATCCTGAGACTTGGCCACCCAGAAGATGGGAAACCATGAAAAATGACGCAGAGCAGTGGAGGTTGCAGCCCACAGACAAGGATCGCGAAGCACACTTCAAGAAACACCACGTCCGCTGGTCCGCTTTGAATCGCCTACCTTATTGGGATGCGGTGGCTTGTGTGGTTCCGGACTCACTGCATTTCTCACTTCTTGGACTTGCCCAAGATCATTGTCGAACGGTTTGGGGTATCAATGTAAATGTCGAGGGCGGGTTCGGAGAGAGGACCAGTTCCGCAGTTCGACCTCCCGACGATGTGCTGTTGTCCGCTCTACACAAAATTAACGAAGTATCTGCCGACGCTATTACGGACGGGTTTGCCGCATATCTCAAGGGCATCTCACATCTGGTCCTGATGACCATCTGCTCTGACAATGGTCTGCCATACGGTGGAAAGAGGAAAGCTCTGATTCAGACAATAGCTGATTATGTGAGCTTCGAGTTGACCTTTCCTTTAAATCTCGAGTTTCTGTAGCTGATCTTCCTCAGAAATCGAGTCACCCTGCTAATTGGTTACGCATTATCCCCGCTGACCAATCTCATCGAGAAATCCGCGACTTCCCCCCAGAGGACGATAGCCATCACGATGCCAATATTCTCGACGACAATGATGGTGAAGAGACCGCTCCCAATACATCTGCGCCGAATACATCTGCTCCAGCCACATCTACATTCAATACGGCACCCGAGCAGCCCCCTTCCCCAACTCCGGCAGAGTCAATCCGATTTCCCTTTTCGCAACCGCAACAAGGAGCGTCTTCCTTCACTCTGTCAGTCCCAAAACCAAGCTACGTTGAGAACGTGAAAAAGTGGCGTTTAAAATTTATGGCCGGAAAGCTAGGACGGTCTTCTTTGCGTCGTATGAGAATGACGGATCTAGAGGCTTGGTGCCATGAGTTTCTTGTACAAGTAGATGCAGGGCTCGAGGGAACCCCTAAAGCAAGATTGGAAGAATCTCTGTGGAACTTCGTAGGTCTGATCATCAGGCGGCATACTGGCGCTAAACCTATTCACATATAGATGGAACACAATTCTAGCCAGCGAGACGCAGAGACAGGAGAGCATGTTCTCGGAAAAGGGCTTATGGACGAAGTTCGAAAAGACATCATGGCGTCTGTCTTTCCCCTGGGCGTATCCAAAGCCCCGCTCAATTGGGGTACACCGTCTCGTGGCAAACTAAAGGCCGATGAGTGGCGAGTCTTGAATACCATCCACCTTCCCATCACCTTGATTCGACTATGGGGGTATCCACCTGAATCTGGATCGGAGAGGCGCCAGGGGGAGCAAGCTTCAACCTCCGGACGCATCTTTGCCGTCTCTGCAACCCGCGAAGAGGACAGTCAAATGGCACTCCAAACTGCGCGTCGGAATTATCGACTCCGGCTTATGCTGCGAAATTTTCTTGACCTCACGAACACCATACTGCTCTCCAACAACAAAATCTCGTCTGCGGCTCATGCAGATTCGTACCGCTTGCATGTGACACGATATCTGCGAACAGCACAGAGCCTTTATCGCCACTTCAAGGTCAAACCTATTCACCACATAGCTGGGCACTTCGACCACTTCTTGAGGGACCTGGGACCTTCACATGCCTTCAGAACTGCAGGCTTCGAGCGAATGAATCACACCATGCAGACTACCAATACCAACAACCACTTAGGTATGTATGGGTGTGCTTTGTTATTGCGTCTGGTGGTCCTCATTGAAAACGCTAGGCGAGATGGAGCGCACCTTCCTAAGGTGTCACGGGGAACGCTCAGCTCTTGCCTGGATCCTTCAAAGCGACAAACAGATTGCAAAGAATGCGCAGGCAGTTGTTCAGGAATATACTAAGGTTCGAGAGGAGCAGAACTTAGGTTTACGCATGATGAAAGACGACGTTCACCTGACTGAAGGGGTTGGTGGCCGACCTTATACGGCCACGGACGACTGGTTGATCCAACTCCTGGCCACGTTGGAGCCCCAAACGCAGTCACCGCAGACTCTTGTACAATGCTTTCCGAAGGTGGTGGTGGAAGGAACGGAATACGCAGGGGCAGAGGAGCGCCTCAAAGGTTCTTTTGCTCTATTTTCTCATGGCCAAACGGCTTCGCCAAGGGCAGGTCATATCGATCGCATCATACGAACGTACAGCGGAAACATTTTCCTGCTATATTCCCTTTTTCGTATACCAGAGGACCGCCCGCTAGATCTATACCAGGCATACGGACAAGGATTCTTGGTAGGGAGTGCATACGAGCCGACAAAGTTTCTGGCCCGGACCGATAGACTCCGTGGGCCTTGCATTGTAACCCCAGTGACCTTAAATGGCCACGAACGCATACATGTCTTGCCGCGATGCAGGGTGAGATCCCACTGATTTCATGTTACTGCCGTCGAACTGACTAACGAACAGCAAATGGCGGCACCACCTTTTCTTTCGACACCTGGACATTCTGACGACAGAAAGCGCAGACAGCCAGAAGCAGAGGAGGAGAGCATATCAGAAGACGCAGAAGAAGGACAGTACGAGGCACGTCCTAGGAAGAGAGCTAGATCTCTGGAACATTGATTCATCGGTACCATGAGCTCAAAATCAGAGACAGTTGATCTCGGCTTGCGAAAGAGCCAAGTAGAACTTGCTTCGACCTACCCTCAGTCACTACGCAACATCGTGCATGAAATTGTGATTCGTTTAGCAGTTTTGTATCGAGAGTCAAAAAATGCAATCAGACGGATGATGGCGTGTAGCAATGACAGCGAATAAAACTTCCTGCTCACAGGCTTTAGGTGCAGAGAAAGGCATCGCATGTAATCCGCGCTGTGGCCTGTGGTGGCATGCCACCGGAAATTGCGGAAATGAGGACTTCCGAATACACAGGTCCAACTAATACTCCAATTTCAAGCCCTCTTCCAAGCGGTGAAAAATTGTCTTACATGTGCGAATCACAAGCTCCGAAATGCATGCACGGCCGTTAGATTCAACGTCGAGATGATGATTCCTCCATTGCTCAGAATCTACGAATGGAGTTTGGGGGACCTGGGACTCACAGTCCAATATGTGCGTCATTCACATCTTGAACAATCTTGAGTTGTACGGAAGCAAGAGTGAGGTTCAGTGGCAGTAAGATACAGCTCGAGTCAAGTTGCAGTCGTCCACGCAGCCGTCTGCGATCAGACGGGCTGCCGCATGTTCAAATGCAGAGAGCCGGGCGCATTGATGTGTGCGAGATCCCGTGAGGGGAGCGCATTGTTTAGCGAACTGAAACAGTCCGCAGCACATGTAATTAGGAAGTGAATTGAAGTGCCTTCGGGCGTGCGTTATCTTTAGCAGTGCCATTGTTCGGAGGGACACGTGCGCGTAAATTGGAAGTTGCGTCTACACGGGCCCAATTGAACAAGCGCACCTATAACATGTCTCAGGCCAGATGGCTCTCACAAAGGCAATTGATGCGGTCTCTAGATCTACCAGCCTCGACGCGAAGCTGAACGAGCTGCGAAGTGCACTCAACAAGGCTCTGAGCGCGGAGGTCACTGTCAGAATGAATGACATGAAGGCCAAGATAATCCGTGCTCTTATGGAAGGTCAGACACGAGGTGGTACTGCACAGTAGGAACATCGAATACATAGGCGGATGAATACTAGACCACCCCATTCGTGACAGACCCCTCGGATTTCGAGGCGCCGCCGTAGCGCCACCGCAGGCTGCATGTCGGCTTGATTGCCGGAGTCGGCAATACTGATAACTTGGGATCAAGTAAGCGACTGCAGAGGGTTCACCGTTCAAGACTGTTCAAGAGTTATGACACACGGTCACGGTGCACTCGAGAAGAAGCAAATCGTCTTCCGATTAATCCTAGGCGCGTAACGGTCTCGCAGCTTGTCTTGCGATCCATCAGAGTGTCAAGGTCTGTCCAGAACCGCATCTATCACAACAGTACTAGTAAGTGACTGAAACATTCCCAGATTACCTTGGAGAACCGAGTCACGCACCGGAAACGCAACTCGCCTTTGCGTGTAAATGGTCTTGAGTCACAGTGCTCCTGTACCACCGCCTGAGGCTGTCAAGGGCCCTCCAAGCGTCATCTAGATCTATTGCAATGGTAAGCGAAGCCTCGAGCGTTAGAATAATTTGAAGCCTGTTCTGATGGATCATGAAGTCAGAGAAGGCGCACATTTCAACAGCGGACATAGGGACGGCCGAAAATCGTCTGTTAATTCATTGCATGATTCATCTATCGTATTGCATAGTCGTGTGTAATGCCCTTTTCTCCCCTACTACGTGAATGGATTCCATGATACACTATCACGAAACTAAGCGTCCTGCTGGGCAGGCTTTGTAAGAATTGCGACGTCTGCATGCTCTGGAGTCAAGACAGGAGAAGCTGGGATTTGTAATCAGATTCAACGGAACGATGAGTGAACAACAACAGTCATACTGGTGACAGGTATGGGGATGGATGTTGATGCCCCAGCAAAGACGTGTTTGGCGTCTTCCAACGCAGGTGTACTGCCCGCTGGCAAAAGCTGAAACACTGAACGCTGTTCAGAACCCGGCAGCGCACCATCTGCTGGCGAACCCCCGAATAATGGTTGTTGGGCTCCATATTGAGAGCCGGTGCTATGGGCTCGAGAAGCGAAAGGATTTCCGTTATTGCTTGTGTCCCCTAAGACGGACTTTTCCTTGTTTTCTGAGCGGGATCTCAGACCCGCTTCATATCCCAGGCGACGATGGGCAGGCGGGGGGGGGCCGCGCCCGATATTAAGTGGGGCAAAACGAACATGATTCCCAATTGATCCGCTATCGGGTCGTGAGGGGGTGGGCGAAATTGGTCCGGACTGTGTTAGTGGAGCCGCAGAAACTGTAGGCTTATAGATATCACTGTGACTCGGAGAATGTCCACTGTTCGATGAGGAAGTGGGCCAAACTGGCCCGGACTGTGCTGGTGGACTCGAAAAGATGATCGCGCTCGACTCCTCTGGCTGGAATCCAGACTCCATCTTGACAGGTCGATCTTGCAACGAGTAGGAGGATGTATAGTCTGGTTCGTAATGTATGTGTACATGCAAGCCTAATCAGCTGGAGTGGGCCACTGACCGGGCGTGAATTCCTGAGCACTAAATGGCCGATCGCGAGTACGACGTTCTCCCGTTGCGCGCAGTAGAGGATCTAAGGCAATCGATGAGCTGCGTTAAGTTTGCAACTAAAGGCCTTTACCCAATTGTATATTGTTTGCGAACCTCCCCAGCTGCTGGCGAAGCGAATTACTCATCCAATTTTGAAGGGCGCTGGCGTCAGTTTTCCTCTGGAGGAGCTGCTTCTCCCAGTGACGGACTAACGAGTCTTCCATCTCGCTTAAGAGAGGCACGAGGTCCGCATGGATTGTCGTGTGCGAAAGGGCAAGACCTATCTCTTGGTCAAAGCATATCTGGCCGTCCGAGTAGAGTGAAGGCAAGTTGTAGCTCTGCACGTATGCAGTGATTTGATCGACTAAATCCTCTCTGAGTGAATGAAGGGGCTCGTCAAGCTGCGCACGACAGCGCTGCTTCCAATTGAGTTCGCGGATGACTGGATCGACTATGACGGTTTCTGTTAGGGTGGAGGATCAGAAATGACCACGAGTCTCAAATATAGTACTCGCCAGAGTTGTCGTGTATTGAGCCGAAGTGGCGGAAGTCCTTAGTGATGGCGGTATCCATGCTGCCCTCGGGTTTCAACATTTCTTCGGTCTGCTCGTATATATCCATGAGTTGTCGGAATACTCGAAGTCGAAATTTCAAAGCAGTTCCGCTACCCTTTGCCAGCCGACCTAAGGATGCCAGTGTTTGAGAATCTGACCACGTATGAGAGACGTCTTGCCCAGATACCCACCCCTCGGTATCCGTCCCTTTCGAATACGCCGCTGACACAGGGAAGCAAGACCACTCCAGAGGAGCTTAACGACGCTGTTGAGAAAGCCACCGCAGGCCACGCCAGCTCGAATGAAGATCGATCCATACGTTGTCACTGAAAAGATAGTCGATGCTTACGGTTGCTGTTGAGCTGGAAAGTAACGTACATGCGAAGGTTGTGACAATCCAGAATGCCTCCCTGAGGGAAAACAGTGCGAATAAAGACGCAAGCAAGCCCATGGGTGCGAGAGGATGAGGAGGAGCAACTGTAAGCAGAGATTGGAGCTGTCGTGTCATTGATGAATTGATATTTCTAATATATTTAATAGATAGTTCAGACTCAACGTAGCGAACGGACTCAGAGCAGAACATGTGCATGAAACTCGGTAAGAGTGGCAAAACACCCGGATCAAAGATGGTTCTACTTGGGTCCGGCGATCGCAAGTGAACCTTCGGAATTAATATCCGAATGGGGTTCGGTTCGTTCACAGCCGTACGGCTGCAAAGCGCATCTTATCGATGCATCTATTTCCGTCGCCTAGCGCAGAGACACCGTACACCACGCGAACTCATCTCACAATTTAGTCCGGCTGCGCGTACCCCATTTTGACGCTGCATTGTCTTGGACATGTCTAGACCCGGCTGTCTATCAAGCTAGTGACCAAACTGCTTCAACCAAATCCGTTTGGAAAGACTACCTCCCTGAAAGAACATGACACTACAACAAAAAGGAAACCTCGATCGAGTCACAGAACCGTAACAACAGCTGATTGCGATAAGGATATGTACAGGGCTCCAGGCCTGTAAATGTGCAGCCAAATCCTGCACAACCGGATTTGTTGAATCCCACTCCGCGTCAGGACTCTGACCATGCGGAGCAGTCTGCAGGCGGATCTTCGTGATACTGGGAGCTGTAAATGCGGTAAGTCTATCATCTAGAATGCCCAGGCTTGTACATGTATTTGAACTTGTTATTGTCGTATTATATGGACGTCTCTGATGCTACCAGTCTATTGCTAGCTATTCTACGAATCACCTCATTCCAAGCCACTGGGGGAACGCTCTGGCCTCCATCTGTCATTCCAGAGCAGTTGGGCCAATTGTCGGTAGGCGAAGCATACAGTAAAGCCGCTGAAAGGGGCTCTACATTCCGGACATCCGTTGCCTCCCGTATTGATCCAGTCTGCAGTGCACTGTTCGCAGAAGGTATGGCCACATCCACCACTGTTTCCAGGTCAGAAAGTTGGCAAAAACGTTTGACTTTCAATCAGACCCACGTCAGAGGCACTCTGCCATCGTCAAATCTGTTTGTGCATATATCGCACTGAATATGTGGAGTCACCATGCGCCGCAGGTCGTCCAACAATTCCTCAGATTGTTGAAGTTGACATTCCAATGCCATGACGTGCTAATGTTTGTGAGCTCGCGATTTAATGGACAGTTCTCATGACTCACATCCGCCGTTTCTTGGACGGTGTTGTTGTCGCGTACAGTCGGCCCGTCACTTTGACCTTGATCGTGAGCCGTCTCCACCCTCTCACGCGCTCTCTGCTACACTCGGTTAGGACTTTGGATGCTGAATCATGGATATGGAGACGCACACTCTCCAAGGATTCTACCGCGGTGGCAAGCCTGTGAACATGCTCTGCAAGAGCCCGGTTGCGCTCGTCAAACTCCCTTCGGAGATCATTGCGTCCCATGGCCGTGTTCTACAATTTATTAGGCCCGGTTCTTTAGACACTCTGGGAATGCGTACCATCTCCAAGCGGACCATCCGGATCTCCAGAGACGATTCCTCAGGTAACGTCTGTGTCCCCATGTCTTTGCGGCGTAAAGAGCGAGGGGCGCTTGCATGGGAAGCGGACTGTCCCACTGTCAAATAGGTAGAGCGGGAAAGGGTTTTCTCTGCCATGAAACCTTCACTTCGCAGGCATGCCTTCGCTGGCTTTTATAGTGAGTCCATTCAAGCGAGTCATGCCGCAGGCCGTTGCGATTTGCAAAGACCGTCGCAGTCACCTATCGCAATGTGTGTTTGTCCATCGTCTATAAAGGGCGACACAGGACAATGTAGAAGGCCGTAAGCTCTTTCACGCCGACAAGCTCACATTGCGACAATGAGTGCCGCGACTAGTCGAAAGAATAGGTTTGATATCTGGCTGGTTTACCACTCGAAGCTCGCGTAATATACTGATTCTTCTATACCTGGGCGGGCGGGAACTTGTCTGTGCGATCCCGTTTGTTGCTCAACTTCGTGTCACTGCTGCCTCACGTGTGACTCCAGCGCCTTGCTAAACCGGGACCCAAATCAGAACACAAAATCCGAAAACGAAGTATGATAATGATAATAAGAATGATACATACGCGGCGTGGTTCAACTCTGAACTGCCGGCAATCGCAGCACTCCCGGGGTGAGCTCACCCCAAATGAGGGGGTGTTCTGCCCTCCGAAAGGACATTCGGATTTTGTGTGCATGAGGCGGATTTGGACATGCCCAGGTGACCACGTGGCTTCTTCCTGCTCGCGTCCTCACCCTTTCACACATGAGAAGCATCATGTCGCCGGCCACCCATGAATGGGGCAAAAATACCAACTATAATCTCGGTGTCTATGCTCTTGAAATGGGGCAGCCAAGTCGGTGATGCTTCCTAGATCTCTATGTCTGTTCAAGCCCTGGCGCCCTTATTTAAAGGCAGCCTTCTGCTCTGCTCTGAATCCGACGCAGGTACTCGGCAGTTGACAATAGTCATCATTTACATCTGCTTCGATCCAGATGCCATCCCGTACTCGTCGTTCTTGGACGGCAAAGGAGGATCAACTCCTCTTCGAGGCAGTAGCAAAAGGCATGCTGCAAGCCGCCCTTTGTCAGTACATATCTGACCTTGACGAGCACAGAGGATCCCAACACCCGGACCCCATCGAAATGGCACGCCATCGCCGAACACATCCCCCAAAGAACAAACAAAGACTGTAGAAAGCGATGGTTCGCAAGAACAGCCAGCGACGTCCTTAAAGGCGTATGGGCACCAGATGAGAATGAGCGTCTTGTCGAAGCCGTCGAGACGTACGGAACTAAATGGAGGCTGGTCGCCAGCCTGGTAGGGACGCGCAACAGCGACCGTAAGTCACACGCCGCTCCCCGCTCCCCGCTCCCTGCCTTACGCCACCTTAGAATGTGCTAAGCGATGGACCGAGTCGCTGGACCCATCCATTGACCGCACCACCTGGACGCCCGAATGCGATGCCCTTCTCATCAGCGCTGTCGAAAGCTACGGCCGTCTTTGGTCAAAGATCGTCAAGACGTACTTCCCCGGTAGGACGGCTCTTTCCGCAAAGAACCAGTCAGTTCATGTCCGTGACGCCCTATACATGCCGTGCTGACTAGCTCCACAGTTACCACTCCATCATGCACACCAGGTGTCGCACGCGGCGTCCTTCTAAGAACAGCAGGTCGACTCTGAGCTCCGCCAGCCTCTCGCCCGTAACTCTCAGCGTGAGCACCCCGGAGCTTTCATTTCCCCAGTCCTCGTACTCGCACGACCAGTGGGAACTCACACAATCCGACTCATCACCATGGGAAGAGCTTCCACCTTCGGTACCCTCACTGGCCTATGCGCCGCTCGCGTTCTCCGAAGACGCACATCTTGCATTTCCCTCGGAATCCATCAACATATTCCCCTCCTTCTTTGACACCACCAGCGAGAACGGTTACGAGTACCTCCAGCCCTCATTATCACAGTCGAGCTTGGCTTTGGCTGGAGCTACTTCCTTCCAGCATTGGGCGTCGGCTAATCAGGGATACGGCCCGCACCGCTTGGAGCGCTCTGAACACGAGCTCCCCGCCATAGGTTCCAACGTGTACTTGTCCCTCTCCAGCAGTGCCAGCGAGAACGGTCATGAGGACCCTCAAGCCACCTTGCCACAGTCGAATGTCGACTTTACCGACGCCGCTCCTCAGCCTTGGGCGTCAACCAACCAGGGTTACGAGCCGCATCGGTGGGAGGAGTACAAACAACTTAGCGAGCAGGTTGGTTACTGGTGCTGACTGAATCCGCCTTCGACACGTCCCATCTCCAAGCACTCTTCTTGAAGTATCACCGTTGTACTGTCTGGCATATTTCTTATAGAGTGTATCGACCGAGGAAAAGCAGAATGAGTGAGCTCAGAAGTTGCGACTTGCGCACATCCAGAAGACGTTGACGTGAGAGGCGCAGCATACGGAATGCGGCTTGAGAATGCACTGAGAAACTACTTGTCGCGGAATACGTTGTGATGATTTTGCTCCAAAGTAGGCCATCGAACGTCAACTCCTTTTGAGAAACTGATGGTTTCATTGGGACAGTCATTTTGTTTGTAATCTTACTGTGGCAGCTCCTGCTTGACTTCAATATTTGACTCGAAGTGGCTTTGGCGCGACGCGGTTGACAGTCGTTCCGTATTGCCAGCGCGGTGTCAAGTTGGAATCACGTTGGAATCATCATGGAATCATCATGGAATCATCATGGAATCCATAGCGACGTCAGCTTCACTCGGGTCCGAGATAAGCTACCATGAGTTTGGGACCCTGTTGGGACCCGCAGCGCTAGCGGTATGTTGCTTATTTCCATTTGAACGGACCTCGTTGCACGGTGGCGCTCATGAATCCTGGCAGACCCGAGCTCTACAATTCACAAGTTGAACATGAGGCCACACCAAAATATGCGGACCCTGCCTCCGAACTCGAAAGCTTCCATCAGACTCCATCTGTATAGCCCATAGGAGGTGTACTTCACTTACCTTTACGTGCGATACTTTCCCTCTTGCATCTCTGAGTCCCCATGTCTGGCGCTACAAGTCCACGCATTTGGACCTACTCGCTATTGAAGACGTTCAGCGGTCTGCACACCAACAGCGTCAACTCTCTTGCGTTCTCTCCGGATGGGCGTTTCCTGGCTACCAGTGGGATGGATGGCGCCGTCAACATCATCAACACGACCTTTCACAACGTAGTAAGAACTTTTCCAAGGAGCGAGTCACCTCCCACGGCCTTGGTCTGGGGCGACGATATTCACCACATTTTCGTTGGGCATATGAACGGACGTGTCGCCCGATATGAGCACCCTACTCAAGGAGGAGTTGGTATCCTCAACTCATCTTTTCGCAGTCTCTTGATACAAGCACAGATTAGAGCCCTGGTGGCGCGTTTTTTTGAGACTCCCGACGTTCGGGAGGTTGCTGCCCTTGATGGTGCAGTCCTTCGTCTTCGATTTCACGCGGCGAGCGGTCGCCTCTTCGTCGTTCACGGCTCGAATGTGACCGTACTTCGACCGTACACCTCTGGTGAGTCAACTTTCCAATGTGTTCGGCTGATGTTGAAGCTTATCGATGCAGTCGATTGGCACATAATATGCGAGATCCCAAAGGCTGAGCTCAGCTACACTGCCGTCAACTTCACGGCAATTGAACCGTTTCCGGTAGGCGTACACACAACGCCCTACAGAGACCAAGCGATTGTCGTCGACAGAGATTATGGCATTCAGTGCGCGCTAATATCCGGATCTTGACAGTCGTTGACTTTCCGCCTAGCTGCCATGACGTGAGCACAATGAAGGCCACTCCTGTGTGGAAGGTTGAGCCAAGTCGGCGAAAGTACTAAGTCGCAACACTGTTTTCTCGGGAGTAGAGGCTGATCTGTACCGACTTTCAGCGGGGTATCTGCAATTTCCGCGGACGGTAAGACCCTCGTGTCTTGGAATCTCAAGGATGGGTTGGACGTGTACGACCTTCAGCCGTCCCATCGTGGTTTCAAGGAAAACATCGCATTGTCCGAAAACTTTGGGCACAATTCGAACGCCTTAATGGATGTGACCTTTCTCCATGACGATGTCGAGGTTCTCGTTGGAAGTCCGGTGGGCAGGCCCTCTATTGTCAATCTCCGCACCGGCCGCATCGTTCAAAAGTTGGCCCATTCAGCAAGTAGGTGGTTTTGTCAACCTGTGGACCGGATCGCCCTCATCTACGTCTGTAGTTAACGACATGGTGAGCATAGTGGTACGTTGTAATGCTCAACCCACCTGCAGATCTAATCCTCGACTAGGCTTACTCCAAACTCAATCGGCGGCGATACATCGCCACAGGTGACCGTGAGCTAGGAGAAGACACCAAGATCAAGTTATGGGTAGCAAGATCTCCGTTGGAGCCCACGCTATGGGATTATGCGGATGTTGGTTTATTTCCCACCAAGTCAGACATCGACACTGGCTGATTACACCCAGTTCACTATTCTTTACCTCCGCCGCGTTACCTTTGTGGCACTCCTGGCTCTCTTGGTACTCGCGATTTTACTTCTAGATAGGAGGGTCTTCAGATCGTCCAGTGCCGCCGACTGGACGTCTTGGGCGGTTCGACAAGCGGAACTTTTTGGGAAGATTTTGTGGCGCTGGGCAGAACTTCTGCTATCTTCTCATAGGGAGGCCGAGCCTATCTCCAATGCTCCTTCAAGCGCCTGGCAGCGCTTCTGGCAGGCAGTACTGTGACAATGTAAACCGCGTCGGAGCTGAATACGTATCTCCATTGATGAATTCTCGTTGATTAGGACCTGAGCTGTAGTCCCTGAAAAGAGAAAAAACATTCATTTGGCGAATAATCAAATCGATACGTTTTATGGTTCAACCGTTCCTGTATCCGAGTCCGCTTGCGGTAAGCCCTCGGGACGCAATGCATAGTTGGCCGACATCGAGTTCTTCGCGTGGTGTTGCCGTTCGAGACGTTAGCCTTCGGTCTTGAACGCTATAAGAGCAGGTGGGATGCCGCAGTATGCATACAATCTGTCCAACCACTAGTACTAAGACCATGGCGAGTACGCTAGCAAAAGTCACTGCATGGTACTGACCTTTTACAGGTCGACGATCCTAGAAGTGTGCGTCATCAGCGCATATTCTACCAAGTTGACCGCGACGCGCGGACGATTCGCATCATGGAGGAAACAAGTCCGAGCACCTATCCTAGTGAACTAGAATGTCACACTGATGCAAAGCCAGACACGCCTAGGCAAGAACAGGCCGTTATCGTCCAGGACCCTCGAGTTACAGAGGAGTTAGGCCATTGATCTTCCACCGTCGCTGGGCTGATGAAGTACACAGGACCATCTTCCCCGCGGAGGCGACATTTGTTCCTCAATTCCCTACATCCCAATTCCCGGTGTTAAGAGGCCCATTCATTTCGAAACATGCAACTTTCTGGCTGAGTACCGCCAATGGACGTTTAACAACCGCCCCTCCGCCCAGCGATGACCAGGCGCCGGGGCATCTCTTCATACATACGGACAACGAGACTACCCACCGTCAGGTCTGGGTTCTAAACGGCGAGAGGGAGTGGGTGGTGATTAGCAGCGGGGCTGTCGGAGACGGCGGGGAAGGGTTTGCTCATCCTACCCGTCTCGATCGTTACTTCAAGTTCCAAACAAACGGAAAGCCAAGTTGGGTGAAAGCAGATACTCTCCGACGTCAAGGAGTAGCCCCAGGTGGTCCTCAGGTCAGGGAGGGACCAGCCCCCAGAGTGATATCGCGCACAACGAGGCGTTCGGGACAGCCCGCAGAAGCTTGAACATGTTCGATCGAACAGAGTAGATACAGCGATAAACTTTGTTCCCATCAATAAGTAATGCGCGCTTTACACTTCATGAACATCATATTGATTGATTGATCCGGTCGAGGCTTCGAGCCCTAAGATGATGATGGTCAGCCGGATCTTGAGGGATCTATTCTATTCATACACGGCACGGACCAATTACTGATCTCCGGTCGCTAGATCTAGAGTACGGTACATGCCCTGACGGTACTGTATCATCCAACCAGCCACTTATCTCTCCAAACAAGCCGAGCTCGCGGAGGCTCGCGGTCGACCTCAGGTGTCGCCGCCCTAGAACTTGAGCAGATCCAGAAGTGGAGAAACGTCAATACCCATTACCGTCGCAGGGCTCTAATAATCACGATAGAAGGGGAGTGGCGTAGAAGATTTTGAGCACCAGGTGCGCGAACGCCCACCGCGTTAACCCTCTTACATCTGATCTTGATCAGCTTCCCTATACGTGTCCATGCACACGGGAAATCGCTCATACCCCTGCCCGGAGGATGGACGACGTTCAATATTAATACACAGTATGTCCAGAATTCACATCTCGTCGTCCTCCTTCAGAATATGGCGACTCTCTTTGCATTGATTGATGAGCTTTGCTCTGCATTGTTTCGCGAGCTTTGGATTGCAGCCGTCCAGAAGCCTATCCAATTCTCTCTCTTCTTCGTCATCGTTGTAGGCATCCTGGGTGAGTGACTGCGCGGCTTGCGATTCAATGCAAATATCTTATCTCAATCACCTTCAAGCGTGGAAATCGGAAACGGACGTCGGACTTCGTCCTCTTGTCTGGCAGATTTATGGTCCTATCCTCCGCCCGATAATCTACGCG
Organism: Strobilurus luchuensis; assembly: GCA_019915105.1. NCBI lineage: Eukaryota > Fungi > Basidiomycota > Agaricomycetes > Agaricales > Physalacriaceae > Strobilurus > Strobilurus luchuensis. The sequence goes on along the minus strand of JAHLMJ010000007.1, from coordinate 238,999 downwards.
GCCAGGGCATTGCCACAGTGGATGCTTGGTCAGTACTGCGGCATAGCTGTTTCAGGCGGCGTGTTTTGACAGTTTTTGTAGGCTTCTTGTTCATGGGCCCCGTCCACGGCCGAGCAAGAGACGAGGGTCGAGTTCGAAAACGACTCCACGATCCACTAGAGATGTTCAGAGAAAGTCTCGTCAAGCGCCTCACCGACATCCTGCGCGATTTTCCCGACTCGTCTGAAGCTGTTCTACAACAAAATGTCTGGCATGACCTCGTACCCGCTCTATTTGAAGTGGAGGATCTGATGATCAGCGCTTGTCGACGGAGAACGCACGAGCAGAGAGTGCGGGAGGACAAAGTCAAACCTGAGCTCAGAGCGTTGCTTGGAGACCGGCCCCAAGGTAGAGTTTCTCAATCCACCAACAATGTGTGACTCGAAACCCTCCCCCTCCAAGATGCAATTCCTTTACCTCTGCCTGGCTTGCAAGACCGCGCTATCAGAGAGTCGCGTTCTTCTCTCTCACTTCCGACCTCGCATAACACGTCAGGTCATCTCCACGGTATGGTCATTTCCACTGTTACTTTGCCAGCAGCATCTGATGTGGACTGTCAAAGATGTGATGCGACCGCTTCCGTCAGCTCCGTCTGCCCTGCGGAGCCGTGGTGCCACCTCTGCTCACGCTAACTTACAGCAAATTGATGATGCGTCTGTGCTATCTGGCTCTAGTGCACTCAGAGGGCTACCTGTAAGACACGCTACGACTCTCGCCATCGAATCGAGCTCTTTTGACGCAGATCTATCTTCTTCCCACCAGAACCAATTTGTCGGTCTGTCGCTTGCGGCGGATCGTACCTTGAACAGACACGTTCCCTACTCTGGCCACCCCGACAATCGCCTCAGCAGCTCCAACACAGAGCTTTTTGGGAATTCTCACGTCGAACGCGGCTTGGAGCCTACCTTCTCAAATGAGGGCCCATGTAGGATTGCGTTTTCTCATCTGACGTTCGCGTGATGATACCTATTCATAGCCTCGGCGCCACTATTTCTAAACCAGTATTCCGGAGCCAGGGCTGTCAGAAGAGGCGGGACTGGAGGTAGCTTTCCGTGCGACGAACAGGACTCTGTACATGGACCCTCGTGTAAGAGAAGTTCCCGACTCCTTTGCTTGGATCAACCTCACTTACAGCTTCAGTATCTCCAGTGTCTGCGTCAGTCTCACAGTGATACGTGAGGGGAGTATTACATTTACAAGGGCCGCCCCATAAAACTAAGCTGTACTATTTGGAATACGTCGTAGTACTAGTAACGGCCGTGCTTGATCGTGGAAAATTGAACCTTCTTCCCATCCGCCTGTCTTGCTCCTATTCATACACGGCATGGACAATTACTGTGATCAAGTACTTACATCGGGTCGCTTCACAGAATTAGTTCAAGGACCATCGCCTCATCGCCACAAGTAATATTTACGGGAGACTTGCGATTGCCCATGGGTTCTCTTCCGCCATGTGCAGACCATTTTCACATCCCCGAAGGCCAAGACCGGTTCCACTCACGGTTGGCCTGATTCCCTGACATTTGCCCATCGTACATAATGATTACCGTTGCCACAAGTGTTCGTGTTCTTTACCTCAGGCTAAATCTTACACTCAAGCTTGCCGATGGTACCTATCTTCTAAATGCTCCAGAATTTCACTATAGGTAAGCCATTGCGCAGTGCACACCGAGGGCTGACCAATAATGGGTCCGCGCAACGTAGGTCCGTCGCCTGGTTCCATCATGGATAAGTATCAGTGACGGATGTTATTGGAATGGTGCGGGTACGGCCCTCTTAGCTTGGATCGCCTCACCCAACCCCGCTGAGTTGAGACATGCCAACGCCGGTGAGCTTGCTTCATATCACGATTGCGCCCTTGAAACTAACATTTACTGGGACAGAGCGGCGACCTCCCATCCTTTATCCGACTCAAAAATCAGAACAATGTCCGCTGGCTGCTAGGACAGCTGCGCAGCAATGAGCGAGCCTCTCAAACCGAGGATATCTCCATCCTTTTTTGTCGCCAAATAACAAAGCGGCACGTCGTCAAGAAGATCGCGACGATCATCTGCAGTCTCCCGCGGCTACAGTCGTTAATTTTGCATTTGCCCTTATCCCGGGGACTGCGCTTAGAGGCAGCTGTGTTCCCAAGTTTCGCCTACCTCACCCATCTGGACTCCAATTTAACGCACCTCCAGCTCCTGTACATCTTACGCGAATCGACAGCCGCGCCCGCGTTGTCTCACCTCGATGTGGGTAGATGCGGCGCCAAGAGCTCCGGAATCTGTCCATTCTCAAAGATCGCAAGCAATGCAGACCGAATTCAGTACTACGCGGTATCCGGGCCCGCAAGTTGTGTTGCCATTCTTCTATCACGACTACCGTTCCAAATTGCAACCTTGCACAAGCAACGCCCGTCGGCTTTGGTGCAGACTTATTCCTCCCTCTGCAATGATCCTGCTATAGCTTTGCAGTCTTTGAGCTTGCATCTCCCACCAACACTCCCAAGAGCGCTGTCCCACTTTGGTCCATCCCTGGCGAGCTTGTATCGCCTTCGTTTGGTACGGCTCACCTTTTTAATATCTCTCTCTCCTTGAGTTTCGTGTTGATTAGCACGTTAGAACACACATGTCTTGCTGCTGCCCTGGTACGACTTGTTTCTCTGGCGACGGGAGTTGGCAGCGTTCGAGAGTCTGCGCTGTCTGGAGATTGACCTTGCCTCAGGATTGTGGGATCAAGCAACCCTGAGAAGCTGGGCTGGTCAATGGATGGTCGACAATTATGACCATAAGAACTCGATTGAGATTGTAGTGTTTCTGCAGGATGGGGAATTCCTTGGCAGCGCCGCTTGGTGTCGTCACCTCGCCGCTGTGCAATGGACCAGCCCGAGGGTTTCTTAATGATCTCATGACTTATGCAGCTTCCAAGGGATCGCGACTGGATTGGTGTGCGAATTCAATTTGTCCACATACTAAGTAAGCTTCTGAAATGCGAGTAGATCTTCCAATCAGCAGATCGGCAGGTCCGTGCCGCATATGGATTGATTGATCGATGTCAATCAATCAATCAATATATACACGGCACGGACCCGTGCACGTAAATTGATTGTACATGTAACGATCGTCTGACGATCGTCGATCACTCTCCTGGATCCGGACCCGGTTGTCAGTACATGTCAGTAAGTATCTATACTTACACGATACAGGTTGGTTGTCACGCATTGTCCGTCTACATGAACCGTGGACATTGATTGCCGAAAATGGGTTCGAATGTGGATATATAAACTTGCTAGCTCTCCACTCAGTCTAGCGAAGTCAACATGTTCGACCTATCCGACGCCTTGGCAGCAGCCTCCGCATTTGTGAAGACATCGGTGCGTCACGATTCTTGTTGCGCAGTCATGTTCTTACGCCTCTCTGATGTAAGACGAACTTTGCCATCTTTTTCAACGGCTTTCTGGCTCTGAATTTTCTCTACATCGGCGCACTGGTCTGGAGTGGATGGTTTGATTTGGCTTTACCAGACTCAACCGTCTCCCTGGAAGACACCTTCTTGCTTTTGTTGCTCTGTCTCGTCATTTACACACCAGATGCCCGCGGCCCCATGTGGGTTTTTGTGACTTTGTGCAATGCGTGCGCTACGGCCGGTTTTGGCATGACGCTATGCCGGCCAAGAACACCTGGTGTAGCCATCTTATTCTTTTACCTTACCACTCTTGCGCATTATGTTCGATTCCTCACGGCTTTTGTAAGTCGATATGGCTTTACAAACCTTTGACTCATGCGATCAATAGACTTCGTTCAAGTTTTGCGACGAGGTACAATCGACCGGGATGTGCGATCACGAATTCCAATCTAATCTTCAGCTGACGGCAAGTCTTCTCAATACATAGTGCTTGTGGGCAGCCTATCGTCGTTAACTGATGTCTTGAAGATCTTTTACGGTGTTGTCATTACCGCAGTTGCGTTGCTTCAAGATGTTTTGGTTGGAAACCTCCGTCTGTGGCCCAACCCCGCGGGGCGGCACTTGCAGAGCTTCAGAATGTTCCTGGTTTTATTCGTCATGGTGCGCCACTCCCGAAACTCAACAAAACTTCCTTATCTCCTGCCAAACCAACTTCACAGATCTGGGCCGCTCATTTCTATCCATACGGGTTTTACTCGGCCTGGGAGCACCTGGCCGCCCAGGTTTATGAGCTACTAGTCATAATGCACGCGGATCTGGCAGACTCGCGTGCGCATGACTGGGAGGTTCAGCAGCTGCCAGCTCCGCTTCTGCTTCTAGGTCAGACGGAACGATTTTTTGGCAGTTTTTTCTCGTTATCGTTGGTGGTACAAACTTCGTTCGCGTAAGGTTTCCTGCCACTGACAATCACAACTTCAGTTGATCATGTCGACTACGACCAAGGTCCTCACATTGATGGACATTATCAAGTATGGGGTCCTGGTAGGGGCGCTATTGTTCACGTTCTGCAAGGTCTGGACGTCCGCCTCTAGTTTGGGTGAATCTGGCCGGCTTATCTAACGCTAGATGTGCCAAGAGGGCAACGATTGGACGTGCTACCGCGGTACGTTTGCTTCTTTTTTCGCCACATTCTTGGGGGTAAGTATCTTGAGTCGTGACTTCTGCAACACTAATAGATGCGTTGTAGGCATCGTCTGCATTCACTCTGGGAAAATTGTTGTTGAATAGGGTTGGACGTAGGTCCCTGGTAGCGATGGGTCAGGCTGGTCTTATGTTTTTGGTACGCAGTCCGACGGTGGCATTCAGCCTCTTTGATTTGCTTGCGTAGGTGTTGGCTGTCGTGTCCGGATACCGCTTTGGCAGAATGTCGTGGGATACGCTGGGCATCCCTTTGTTTGAACAGTTCTGCCTGCTCACATTCACAATGGTGCTTGGAACAGCGGTGAGTGATGCGACGCGACAGCATTCGCGGAATTGACGGAGAGTGTTCAGATTTTTCGGGGCGTCTTTGTTGCCCGATGGCAGGAGAGGTGGCCGACCACGTATCTTTCCTACCATTGGGTGATAATCCTGTGGATCAGTGCGGTTATTCCCATGGCTTTTTTGCGCCCCTCAAAGTCCTCGATCATCAGCTTTCAGTACAAACCCTTTGGTGATATGTACGCTGAAACACGCACTGGGTCTGCATGGCGGGAACAGTGAGCATTCACAAGGGATCTAGATCATCAGCAGAATTACCCTACTTGACATGAAGAAATAGAACAGAAAAGGAGGCGCGTGCTTGTGACGGGAAGTAGTACGTAGGTTAGGGTTACTTCCTTATATGTAGATCACCGCGCTGCCGATAACTTGTACAATCACTATCAACGTCGTTTCTTGCAGCATGCCGGTCTGACCCCTTTCGTGCCGGTCGAGCGCTCCTGAAACCGCTCCCCAACGACGGGTCATATCGTCTCTTTTGCCAGAGTTACCTCCGACTTACACCTGGCGAGAAGTCTACGTTATCCTGGGCCGATGATTCCAGCGCTTATCCAAGTAAAATACAGGTCTTATGCACCTTCAGGTGCCGTGACATATACATACTTAGGGCTATGTCGAAGAAGCGAGTTTTTGGAGGTACAGTTGTATTCGCCGAAAGAAACAGAGTCGACTAGATCGCATTAGTTGGATGAGAAATGCTTGGAATTCAGCACACATCGGCAACTGCAATGGAACGTCTTACCACCGAGTGCTATTGAGGGATGATGAGCTTCAGAGACGTCTGTATCGGTCGGAAACCCAGTGAAGGTATCAGGACAAACACGCGTTTGCTTTGCACTTAGATCACTGTGTCATCTTCTGATGTAGAGACGCCATTGCAATCCTCTCTAAGACAAGAACGCCGCGACGTATGTAAGCGGTCTGTTTGTATCTGCGTAGGACGAAAGTTTGACTGTTTCCATAGGTCGACAAAAGGTGCATTATCCGGCAAGCATAGATCTGGGGATGGCAAGCTCAGTACAAAGGCCAATTGGGTCTTCTATCTTACTGCGCACAACAGTCCCTCAACGTTCGGTGTAAAAGAAAAGCATCGGGCAAGCCTCTTAAGGGGGTCATTGATATCAGGCAAGGGTCTTTTTTCTTTTGGATAGTGTACACGCTCAATTCTTTCTTTTGAACTCTAGTACGGACGAAGACGAAAAACCTCCCAAGTCGCCCGCCACAGAGTCGACTGGTTCTGTCCCTTCCAGTGACGATCGTGCCCTGCTCATCGCAAAGATATACAAGTGGTTGCAAAAACTAGAGTCAATTGCGTTTCTGTTCCCTTGACACACCGTGAATAACATTCCTCTTCTAGCGACAACTCTTGTTCGCTGCGCGATGCTTCGGATGCGGAGCTGCACAAGGTTATCCCGGATATGGACATTATGGTGTCCATCTACGAAAGTCTGCCCTGGCAGGCGTGGTACGTACTAGTTTTCCTGTTCCATTTCTGAGTATTGATTGGGTCGTTCAGTACTAGCTATGTCGAGCTTCATGCCATGCGGAACGGTAGAGACTTCTCGTTGACTGGCGTCGTTCCTATCAAAATGCAGAGTTATCATGATCTTGCTTCGCAGTATGCCAAAGGGTAAAAAATACTGTACGATAGGTCCCTTGTTTGTCTATGTCATTCTACAGTTGCGCGATTGAAGCGTTCGGCTTTGTCGCCAGCGAGGTTGTCGTGAATCCCGTCCGCATCTACCCGCGCGATTATTCGAAAGTTGAACCACCAGGAGGAGTTGAAGCACAGTGGGACCCGTACCACATCATACAGCGTAGTTTTGGCAAACCAGTCCCCGTCGTTGCCCAGGCTTCGTCTTCAGCAGTAACCTGGACGACCTGGACGATAACGCTTCCAAAGCGACCGAGTCGATTGCTCTCTCCGTCACGAACGTCGAACGTATGGTCGCAGCTTGATTTGTCCTTTGGCGGCGTCCTCCCGTCGATGCTGGCCCGGTCGCTTGCTTGCAGCTCTCCGAAAGCGAGAATGCCAGCGTCCTTCACTTCAACTCCCGCAGCAAAGGCAGTTCGCAGTACCACACCGTCGAAGGGTCTTGCCTATTTGATGAAGAAAATACAAACCCTCCGCGACCGCTGCCAACCCCGGACGACGCGTCCGCGGAACACGAGACGGTATACACAGACGGGTCATGCATGAACAATGGTGACGAGAACGCCAGGGCCGGGGCAGACGTATGGTTTAGAGACGATGATGCCCGCACCCAAAGCGTTCGGATCCCCCCAAGCATCGAGCAGTCAAAAAACTCTGGTGAGGTGATAGCTGTCAAACTGGCAGCGGAGGTTGCGGCAAGAGATAAACCGTTAACCACAAAAAGTGACTCCCGACTCTCTATAAAAGGATTAACGAAGCGCCTGGCGGCGAATGAAGACATAGGATACATCGGCCTCCAAAGACTACTTGAAGTAACAGCGGCGCGCCTGAGAGAACGCAGAACCGAGACAGTGATCCAGTGGGTCAAAGGACACGCCGGTGAAGAAGGAAACGAGAAGTCTGATAGGCTCGCAGGAGCGGGCACGGAAAGCGACGAAATCACCGACGTCAACATGGAAATCCCGCCAGAGTATCGAATAACTGGAGCGAAGCTCAAGTGCTTTAGTGGAAGGGTTCAATTCCGATAACAAACACATGGATTTTCTGCCTAAACACCTCGGCTCGCCCCTCTACCGGAAAAGTAAATCTGACGTCCATCCTGGTATTTTGGTCTCCGTGCTCTTTCAGGCAGCGGGGTGGACTGACAGCTTCGGCCACAAGTTCCTTCTTCATCCCGTCGATGTCATACTCCATCACACGTAGCCCAATACCCGCGATCGACAGGAAGAGACTGCGAGAGAAGACCTAGAGAGCAAGGAAGACGAGGATCAAGAGGAGCAGGGGGAAGAGGACGATTAGCCCCAGCGGTGCGGCGGACGCACTAGTTTCTAGTTCGTCGGCCTCGTGAATGTTCTTGTACGCGATATGTCGTCCTTCTTGTGTTTTTTGGCCTAGCCAATGCCACCGTATTCACGAATGACAGGCCTGCTGGGGTTGCATGATGAGAGGACGAGACGAGTCACTGTATAACGTAAGACACTCTTTTAATAGCACTCCGCGTTTACTCCTTTCGCTCCGGTCTCTCGCACCGACTTTCACTTTTGGCGCTACTGGACGTGAATACGTTCAGTTTCGGCCTTCTTATTGCTTTGGAATCTCCTGTCAGCTCGCGACGTTTGCGAATACGCATCCTCGACACGCGTCGTGTCTCAAACACTCGGTTTTTTGTTATACGTACGTCGCTCGCCGGTCGAATCTGGTCCGTGTCAAGCTGAATCGTTGCTAGATATTTAGAGCACGACAGTCCTACATGTCTGATCCTGTCTATATCAACCATTATGATCGCCCAGACCAGTATGTGTGCACTTTCCCATTTCCGTTGTTTTGCAAGTAACATACTCCGAGGCTTCCTTCCGTTTTGACCACAGTAAACCATCACCGGGATGCAGCATTTTCCAGAGTACCAAACATTGCCTGTCATGTCATTATGACTGAGACGAACCACATATTTTACTCTCTTGGAGCATCGGCTCTTTGTCCCGTCCCCGATAACACCGTCCAACAACTCGATCCCTCGCCGAAGGCCCACATTGACCCAACATACTTCATAGATCGTCATTGGGCAAGCAACTGCGCTCCTTGGCAAGCCTTTATGCCTCGCGAAGCTGCGTACGCGTGTCAGCACGAACTGTTCTCTTGCCTCAATTTCACCCGCGATCTGCTTCCTATCGAGAAGTTCCCCAAAGATCATACGCGGTTCTCCCTGGATAAAGATCTCTCGCAGCGTTTGGAAGACTTACAATACGTGTTGTGCTGTCTTCGGCGCGGATTCATGTCTGGGGTGCGCAATCTGAACGTAGGATATACCAGTTTTCCTATCGAAGGTTACTCCCCGCACCCTCGAGGTCATCCAACTCGCATGAAAACAATCCAAGCCGCGGTCAGATACCGTTCTGCGCTACTCTTATTAGGCGCTGAAGTCTCATTCCTCTTCATGGTGCTCAAGTGTACCCCTCGTTCCTCGCCTTTTGACTGGCGAGTGTACATGGAGAACTTCTCGTTACCGCCTAGCACCTTGGATATGGTGGAAATGTCTTGGCTCGTTCAACCTGGTTTAGGTTATCAACCCGAGCGACTCCCTCGGGAATGGATGATCGGGCGGACAGAACGTGTTGGTGCCTTGGTACACATGCCCGGCTGTACTTTTACTCCCCTGTTCTTCGTCTTTCACAACTCTCATGTGCCCTTGTGGCTCTATTTCGGCACTACGGAGGACGTTCTCCGGACAACTTTGGTCCGGCTCAATCCCTCGAGCCTGTCCTTCGCGATGCATTCCAAGGTCCCCAGTTCCGTCGCACGCCCTCATGTCCCTACCCGACTCTATAATCCGTTGACCGCTCGCCCGTTGTTCATATTGCCGGTCGCTGCGCCTTCACTGTCCGCGAATGACTTTGAGCCAGTTTTAGCTGGCGAGGTGTCGGGTCGCCAACTACGAGGAGAAGCTTGGCAGGACTTTCTGGTCCGCAGGGAGCAAGACATCAAGTATCTAGCAGAGACTGAAACTGACGAGCAGAAAGAAGTACGGCAGATTCGAGAACAAAATGCTGCTCACCATGCACTTCCGTCTACGGCCGGAGATTCATCTACCAGTGTGTTCGTTTGGGAGAGCGGACCCAACGGCTATCTAGTGCGAAACCACGTCAGATCTACGTTTCTGGAGCACTATTGGACGTCGTTTCCTTCAACCCAACGTCTATATTGTTCCTGGTTCGACGAGTGGGATCTCAACGATGAATTCTATATTGACGGGCGAGCCGATGAAGTGGACGAGCATGACTATGGAGATGACGATGGTCCTCCGCCTACGTTGGAGTCAGAGTCGTTAGAAGAAGGTGACTCTCCAGCTGGAGACACCTCGTCAAGACTTCCCTTCCTGCCGCCAGCTACTACTTACGTTCCCGCGATGTCGCGCGATTTCCAAGTTGCCTCTGTGCCGGGTATAGATGCTGTCGGACTTCTCGAGAAACGATACGGAATCATCGCACTCGATTGGCAGTCACAAGTCGATTGTGATTCTAGTCGATGGAATGACTGTGTGCGTGCGCTTGGATCGTTCAGGTGTCCCGCGAATGATCTTCCCAAAAACCTTCTCGCTTTAGCGCGTGCGACGGAACTGTTAAAACATTGCGTTGCGTTGCCAGGCAGTCATCGAGATCGTTTCGCCCAGTGGTGTGATATGTCCCCATCTCATGCCGACAGTATCATTCACCGCTTAGGCTTGTCCTTTGTTGTTGGGAGAGAAGTGTTGAGCGGCAAAGGAGTCACTTATCGAATCTCCTTCCCGGAGAAGGCGTCCACGACCAGTCCTTTTGTCTTTGTGCTGCACACGATCACGGACGTTCTTCATTGCGTTCGTATGCAGTGTCATTCAGTCGACGAGCTGGTAAATTTCTGCTCTAGTCGAGGCATACGTTACACGCGTTGTGTCTATCAAGACAAGGCGGTCTTGCCGGATCGTGTGGATGTCCTACCTCGCTACATCCCAATCCGCCCTTTCGGCTATGTTCCTGATCGTCATGAGTTCTACGCCTACTATCGCCGATGTGGAAGATTGTTGCAAGATCCACGCATCGCGCGCGCCGCTCTGGCAAGAGGTGGCCTAGTATGGAGAGTTGCTCTGATGCATATACCTGCAACTTGGGCGTGTAGCCTTCTGGACGTCAACCGGATATCCGTGTACGGCGAACATCATCCCACCGTCGAGGGTAACGGCCAAATGTGGGAGGAACCGTTAACAGACGAGCATGTTGATATCATATGCGGAGTATATCGAATCGAACGAGCCTGTGGTGCCCCTATCGACTATACCCAGAATTTATCCTGGTTTCCGACGCCCAGTATGTGGGACGATTCAGGGTACAATCTCGGACTGTGGACACCCGATTGCGAGTCGTGGTTTCAAGCTCACATACGCACTTGTGTGTCGTCTACCGGTGCCGCGAGAAATCAATCAAATTGGAAGAAGGGTCTGAGGGGAACTCGAGGATTGTTCAATCTGAGACAGAATGTAGAAACATATCTCAAGGCTCATTTCGACAGCAATAAATAGTGTAGGCGACAAATAGAGTACCGGACTGTGATCGTTTAGATAGATAGATATATTTTAACGTGCATCTAGCCCATGAAGAACACAACACGGTCCGTACTACACTAAATGCTACGGTACCGAATCGCACCACCACCTAACCACAGTGAGACAGCCCCCGTAGGGTAAGCCCGAGTGATGCTCAGTGGTGGAGGATGACAAAGGGAAAAATTGCTATATTACACTCTATTGTCCCGGTGATGAGACAGGTTGTTCAAAGCCCAAGAATGCGTATGTACTAACGCGGAGAGATGGATTCAGGTAGAGGTGTCATGGTCCATGTTTCGATAGATAGTCCAAACAATTTTGTACGCGAGTTTGACAGACAACGAAGAAAATAGTTTTGTACGCAAGTTTGACAAGATAACAACAAGATGATGAAGAAAACAGTTTTATAAGCCGCGTTCCGAGAAACAAAAATGCTCAGTTACTCCTCCTCGCTATCCGACACCAGCCGTTCCAAAAACTTTTCCCAATCGCCCATCCTCAACCGCCCCGGTGGCCTGTGCGTTCACCTTCTCCTGATTTTCTCTACGAGCCAACATGCATTCGTTATCCCATTGGCGACGGGCCCAGGGCTCAGCTGAATGTGAATCTATGTGAGAAAGGACTGCGGAGTCCGTGGCGTAAGAGAGGAGTCCCTTTGGAAGGGGGAGATGGTTGGTGAGAAGAGCACAAAGTCCATCAACAAGTTTGAACCACCAAATGGCATCAACCGACGCGGGGCGAGAGTGCATGGACGTCAATACCGAATTGAATGTGGATGTGGCATGACTGATGAGCGTTGCGGAGAGCAATGGGAAGCATGGCGCGACAGAGCCGGCGCAGATAGCGTGTGACTGAAAGGGCTCGGGGATTGTCGGCGAGACGAACGGTTCGGAGATTCAGGAGCTCACGTCGAGAGAGCTCCGGGAGTGAAGACAAAAGAGAGCTGCGTCTCCGGCCTTGGTGGCCCGGCAATTGTGTACATGTGGTTCTTCTTGACGATTGAAGTCAACTTGGTTTCCCTTGAGTATAGTCACACCATACACGCTTTGCTGCATCTGTACGTAGCGAACACAATGTCAATCTCTCAAATTGTCGATACACTACACCACCGCTGGTACTTTAGATTCTATCAGATGTAATCGAGGGGCTGTCAGAGTTGGGTCGATTTAGAATCGGCATTGCGTCCATCTAGTGAATGCTGCCTCAGGTTTCACATTACATCAAGAGCAGGCGCGGGCAGAGGCGTCAACGGGGCCACGATGGCACGTTCGTCTGCTGTGGTGCGGCCGGGAGCTCTGTGATTTGGGCTGGATAGTGGCTGGATGCGAGGCATTGCGAGCGGATAACGTTCGGACGGTCGCTTGATGCAGACAATTCGTTGTTCTTTGCAGGCGCAGGCGGGGACGTCAACGCGGCCGGGCTGGCCCTTTCATTGGTTGTGCTGTGGCCTGGAACAAATGATTGCTTGGTGGACAGAGCGCGATAGAGCGCTGAGCGGACTGTCCCGGACGATGTACGGGTCGATTCGGGGACATCGATGGTGTTCTGATCGGATGACAGATAATTTACGCGATTACTGTACACTCAGCTAGTCAGCTATAACAACTTCGACTTGAATTTTTAAACAGCATGTGCATCACGGACACGAGCCAGCCTCTGAGGATGAGGAGTACTACCTCAACAGAGGTTTTGGTTAGGTCGTAGCATGGTGAACATGATGTGATTCATGAGTTAAGGAAAAGGCGGGGAGCGGGCAATCACATGTATCTATGAATTGAGAGAAAGGCAGGGTACAGGGAACCCAGAGGGAACCAGATGTACGCGACACCTGGACAGGTAAAGACCGGCTTAAAACACGGTTACACCCTCGGAGAGTGGGGTGGAGAACTGTATGGCCTATCCTATAAGACGGAGGCGACAACTCAGATTTGTCGTTCGTAAGTGCTATAGGAATGGGGCACGCCGCGGGTGTGATGAGCCGGATCACACTTGTGCGGAACCTGCGGACGCCGTCACTGGCGTACTGTGGTTACTCTTCCCCATCATCATCATCATCATCATCATCTGCCTTTGATCCGAAGTTTCCCAAGTTAGCAGTTTATGACCACGATGCCACGTCGCCTCCGAGTGGCATCGTCAACGTCCGTTTGACGTTAACCTTGACCCAGATCCACGTCGTTTTCATTTCCACCTGCACTCGCCGCTCACACAATGACTGCAAGTCGTTACAGCACCATTTTTGTGTCCTCCCCCGTACCTCTTGTAACACCCGATGCACAATGAAATAATTCACAAGTCCCTTTCCCTCCTTGATCCTCAAGACACATACGTGCTACGCGCCCCTGCTTGCAGACTCAAAATGTCACCCTCCTGGAACAAAAGTGGTTTGTATAGCCTTACGACTCATGCCTGAAAATACCAGAACTAAACTATGACAGATTTTCTTACTAGCAGAAAGCAACCCGGTATGGTGAAATGCCGCTTCTGCCCCGTCTTCAGTAGCCAAAAGGCTTGGATCGCAGAACGCAACGCATCAGAACACTGCAAGTCTGCCAAACACATCCGGGAGCGCGTCAAACATCAATCCCAAACGGCAAAGCCTCCCATCGTCGAAGTCATTCATGATGTCGCAAACACAGTAAACCATGCACCGTCTCGAGCTCAAAGTGTGTCCCTCATAGCCTTTCTTGACCCTTTGCGCACTCAACCAGATCCCTAGCACCTGGATTCGACGAGAATCCTTATGACTTCGCAGCACCCTTGGATCCAGGATACGAGGTCGATCCGGTGCATCCGCCAATACCAGAGGAGGATTTATTCACTGCCGGCAAATACTACGATCCGTGGGCAGCATCACTAGGACGTGCTCTTGCTGCACGCGATAGCGAAGAACTCCCCGACCACGATACCTCGAATAACAATAACGACACCGAGGATCTACTCTTTTGCGATGTTGACGACGATCTTTCGGCAGATGAACTTCGTCACCACCTATTTGGACCTCACGCGAAGCCAGAGTACTTCCCCTACCCGGACAAGGCCCAATTTCTGACAGATCTGCTTTTCAATTCACCACGTATGCGATTCTCGCGCGCCCAGCAGCGGGCAGTCCTCTCATGGGCTCGGGAACTCGGGGCACAAGTACCATCTTACGAGAGTGTTCATGGGACACAGGTTGCCCTCCTACAGGAACTCGGAGAGCCTACAAAGCGTCAAGAGTCTGGGCGGGGAACTGTTTGGTATCTGAATGACATCGGACATGCAATTGCGCAGGTTTGTCAGTACATGTTCACTGATCTTCACAAGCTGATTGTTAGGATATGGCGAATCCCGTCTCACGGGAGGGTATGGTGTTCTACCCCGACGATTCTGGAAAGCAGCGGAACAATCTCTGGCAGAGCGATAAACTTTGCAGTGATGTGCCGGACCATCTTCTCACCCCAACAATCCGGCACAAGGGCGACATATACTACGTTCGAGAGCTGGTCAGATGCAAGGATGGCTGGTTTCTTCCTATGCGCTGGTTCACGCGCGAATCTGGAAAGAAAATGATGGCCGCTGGATATGCTGTGGTCAACGATCCGGTGTGTATACCTTTATTGCAGATGGTGGTCTTCACTGACTGAACTACATTCAGGATGGCCTCCGAGTCGATACGACGCAGACAGTCTCGCGGTCAGTTGGTGAGTTCACGCAGAACCTTCCGACCATCCTGGCCCAAGCTTCGGGAATTTATCCTTTTGCCGGTGAGCAGCTATTCCATACGTTATACCCCACCCTTGCCAATCTCAAGCGGTTTTCATAGAGTCATCGAGTGAGTATGCGAAGCTCCATGATCTACGCCGGACAGCTGGTGATCGCATGGTGTACTCGATTCCACTGGCGGTGTTCATCGATGATATGTCAGGTAACAAGTCGAAGCAATGGAATAAGCATCATTCGGTGTACATCTCGAATGCATCCATGCCACGCGAGAAGCTTGAAAGCGAATTTCATGTGCGCTTTGTGGCGACATCCCCGCATGCTTCACCACTCGAGATGATGCAAGGCGTGCGTGCAGACATCGAGTGAGCTCACATGTTCGGTTGCTGATCCACTCACTGTACAAGCATACAGGAAAACGTTCCGAGAACCAATTGTGGCCTGGGACTGTGAGCTCTGTGAGGAAGTCCTTCTGTGTCCATACTCAGTACTCTACGCGGGTGACAACCCGATGCAGGCCGAACTGTGCAGCTGCGCGTCTTTGAATTCAAACTATTTCTGTCGAACTTGTCATGCAGGTGGCACAAAGGAATGGAAGCAGTCCGATGGGGGTTTTGCCGAGATTCTAAAGGTGCGAGTCCCAAAGATTTGTTCTTGTTGTATACGGTACTGACAGACATGAGCTCAGCCGGGTGTTCATCGCACTTCCCGAGACACGGTCGAGGAGGTCTTCCAGCAATTCGTTACCGCCTTACAGCCGGAGGTTGTAACAACTCTCGAAAAGGCCGTGCGGCAAGTTCCAGGATGCCAGCGAGGCAAGCATTGACTATGCATGTCATTCTATCCTCACTTTGTTGACCATCTGTGTAGGAGAAAGCAAGGGAGAAAGCAAGGGCAGAAGCGGAATTGTTGCATGAACGGGAACTGAGGGCACGGGCTGAGGAGGAGATCGCTCGACTCAGGCAAAAGTTGGCTGCGTTAGTCCCTACCTAGATGTTCTTACGGTGCATCACTGTGTCTGTCTCTCAGTCTATGTCGAACGTACGGAGGTTCAGGTACTGAACAATCATTAGTTCGGTTTGAGAACGACATCAGTGCTCTAAGCTAGTACATCTTCACATGTGAAGATCTTCACAGGTACACATCAATACAGACGATACAACCGGTTCCAAACTTGTAAACTTTTGCGCGGGAACCATACGAGCGCTCTATGGATGAGTTCAAAAGACATTCTGTGAGCAGGCCACTTGTGCAAATTTGTACACTATCTAAGTTACAGCTTCCAGGTTTACGAGGATCCGGTATTAGAGTTCTGAGGCGGAGTGGGACTCAACAGATCCGGTCGCGCAGGCTTCGGCATCAGAAAGCCCCTCGCTGTCAAATTGAGGCGGCGGTAGTCCTCTCTACCCTCCAAAACCTGCCAATTGTAAAAGTTTTCAGGCATACCCTTCTTCACCCTGCAAGCATTGACTCTACCCGACTGGTTACGCGTCTCGTGAGTTAGTCGCACGTTGTGTCGATTGCCACGTCGTGAGCCAACAATGGCTAGCTGGCGATCATTTTCCAGATCGGCGTCAAGGGTGCGGATAAGGGTGGTAGCTTCTGCGGAGCGCCAGGGATGAGTATGGATGTATCGAATGGGACTTCTGGGCGCCGCCTCCTCGTCGCTAGACATTCCCTCAGGTCCCAACAATCGCACAGCGTATTCTGCATGTGGCCGGGCCTCGGCAGCCTTCCGAGCACGTCGTTCGCATAGCTTCATGCTGACTGAGAAGAAATTCTGACAGCCCTCGACCGAATACACTCACAGTGATCCTCGCTTGTAAGTGTTTACTAGCGTCCCTCGACGCCTGTAGTCTAGATTGCTCCATTTCGGTGTCGAGCTGATTCCATCGACTCTTGACGGCCGATTTGACTTTGCTGATCAGCCGTCCGACCTCCTTATCATGGGGGTCGAACACCCTGACTGGGGTGGTAGGGAGCTGGCGATTGAGCTGCTCTATGAAGATATTCTTGACAAACCAGACAGCCATAGCGTGGTTCCAGAGGTGGGATTCACGGGCAAATTGAACTCGGTTGTTGGTAGGAGGTTCAATGGGTGGTAGCTCCCATCGAGGGTGACGCTTACATTCCGCTTCGAAGCGGGCGACGAGCTCGGAGGCAGGCAGGGGCGGCCAATTATGTTTATCACCTCCTTGCCAGGATTGGATCAAGGCCGTTCGGAGAATCTCGTTCTCCTTGTTGTCCCATACGGTGCGATGTTGCTGCTCCTTCTTGATTCTTGGAGCGGCCACTGTCGGCTGGGGGCGGGCTGCAGGAGCAGTTGGACCTGCGGGTGGCGCCTCTGTACCCGAAGCTCCATTGTTGGCTGCGAGAGCGTCAATCCTGAGATTGGTCTGTTGGACAAATGTTGCAGTGGAGTCGGACGACTGCTGAATGCTAGTCATGAGCCTCCAAAGCTCATGAGCCCAGGCTGGGGGCTGAAAATATTCAGTAATATTCTACTATGAGGTTTGTGCACGTTTGAACCGCACTAACCTGCGAAGTTCCTCTCGCAATTGTGTTGGGTGTACCATCAGAAAAAGTCCCCGGCAAAGGACCCGTAGGGTTGGAAGGTCCAGAAGTGCCAGTGGGCGGTGCCTCGGACGGAGCCTGCGCATTATCGTCGTAGGTATTCTGACGCTGGATATATTCGAGAGGGAGACAGGCTCACCGCAAAGGATCTGGCGCCTGACCACGCCCCACTCACCCCGCGTCTGATGCTGCTCCACGTCTAGGCAAGACAATTGAACGTCCACCGGTTGAACGTTTCGTGAAGCGTACCGATTGGGGACCTTCCTGTTGGTCCTACAACACGGTGTTAGTCTTAGGGCCTGTACTCGATGGACCATCGTGAGCGTACATCCATGGACTCCTCAGGTTGATTGTCTTGATCAGCGCTGGTACCGGTGGGACCAGGCCAGATCCTGGAGGTGATGCGTCGTTGAACACCTCCGAATCCAGCTCCAGGTTCGCTCATGTGTGCTCACTGAAATCTGAAGCAATTTGGGTCGCTTTAAGTTAGTCTGTCCTTCAATTTTCCCAGATTGATAAGCACGCGAAATTGTTCACGATGTCAATAGTTTGGTCCAAAGGTCTGGGTCTCGGACGCCAGTCACGCCACGGTAGGTACCATCCTGAAGCACCTGGAGTCGATCGCCAAACCATCTGGATTCCATTTGGACAAGATCGTCCGGGCTAAAGGTAATTTTATCCAGGATGATGGAGCTTCGTCAAGACAGACACCACCTGGGTAAGTTGTTGCCACACGAGTATGAGCATGAGGCCCTGTATATAGTACGTACATGTGCATTTATCCTTATGGCAATTAGATGTTGTCTATCTATCTAAGTTTTCCGTCTCCTTGTCATGGTCTTTTCGAGGGGTGTGTACATGTTTGAGTAGTTTTTCTAGGCGGATTTGGTGGGGCCAATCTGGTCACTAGCTAGCAGCATGTTATATAGACAGCGAAACAAAACAATGCAGCGTCAGAAATGGGTCGCGTGACTGGACTAAATTGTGGGACGAGTTCGCGCGGTCTACGGTGTCTCTGCGCTAGGCGACGGAAATAGATGCATCGATAAGATGCGCTTTGCAGCCGTACGCGTACGGCTGTGAACGAAGCGAACCCCATTCGGATATTAATTCCGAAGGTTCGATTGCGATCGCCGGACCCAAGTAGAACCATTTTTGATCCGGGTGTTTTGCCACTCTTACCGAGTTTCATGCACATGTTCTGCTCTGAGTCCGTTCGCTACGTTGAGTCGGAACTATCTATCAGATGATTCGGCCCGCCGCAACTTCATCAATGACACGCGTACGACAGCTCCAATTTCTGCTTACAATTACTCCGCCTCAACCTCTCACACCCATGGGCTTACTTGCGGCCTTCCGTAACATTACGCCTCCTAGCCGCAGTGCTAGAGGCGAATTGAGAGGAATCATGACAGAATCACATACCAGCAATGAGCATATTCCTTTTGTATCCACTGTGCTAGCGCACAAACAATGGTTAGTACACTTATAGATCACCCTGATAGTCAACCTTGCATTCATTGATTCACCCTTCATACCGGCGGTTCTCTCAAACATGGAAGTGTCTGCCGTGATGGTCAAAAGAGAACTGATAGGACAAAGGATGTCCGTAATCATGCAATTCACATCCATAAGTAATCCTAGCAGGTAAATACTTCTCTACAGATCAATCAACAGCGCCTCCTTCCTCCCCGGTTTTCACCAACTCTTCAGCTCTCTCCAGGGTTCTTGTATGGGGGCCGGTCAGAAACCCCCGCGCAGTACCGGTTCCAGGTGTGTTGGGATTTCTCAACGGCGACGGTGCCAAGGACATCGGTCTCATGAGTGTCGAACGTCGAGGAGAGAGTTGTATCTCCATGCCCTTCTCCTTCATGCCCTTCCTATCATCCAGAAACCCGACACTGCGACCTGTGCCCTTCTTTGCTTCTGTGTCCCCGGTCTAGATCCACCTCTCGACCTCTGGAGTGTCCACTCCCAAAATAGCCATGCCTTTTTCATGGGGTAAGTAATGGTGTCGTGGGATCGGCAACGTCTGGAAGATCAGGGGAAGATGACCTGTGTCCGGCCTGACTACTGGGTGGCGAAGACAAGTTAGAGGGGATTCAAGTGAGCACGGAAGGTGATGGAGATGCACTTCTAGATTCAAAGGAAGTGACGGTGAAAGAACGTGAGTTTGCCTTGATATCTAAACCAGTCCGCGATGTGGAAGACCCAACCCTGAGGAGCGGGCAGGGACCGCTCCTGCTTTGTTCGCTCGAGAGCTCGTAGACACGGCACGCGTTAGACGCGGCAGCTCAGCCGCCTTGGACACAGAGGCTGATTGTAAATTACTGGAAGAAGTGTCTCGTCGACTGCGGGGCGCTGTGGATGCTGCCGAAAAGCTTTCAACGGACTTGCCGCCAGGTGAGGTAGGAGGTGTGGTTTTGGTGACAGCGTCCTACGGAAGGTCGTCACTGTGCGTGTCCTTGGAGGGATAGGCTTCGACCTGGGTGGTTTCCTGTTATCGGATGCGCTCGCCATATTAAGAGGTTCTCTCCCAGTGCGACTTTCATAGCTATAGCTGTCGGGCCGGTAGGAGATTTGAGGGTTGCACCGACAGTACCAACTTTGAGGTGGGAAGGAGCCCTCTTGGGTGTAGCACGATTAGGGTTGAACACATTCATCTTCACTAGCAATATTCTCTGCTTTACATC
Source organism: Strobilurus luchuensis (assembly GCA_019915105.1). Lineage (NCBI taxonomy): Eukaryota > Fungi > Basidiomycota > Agaricomycetes > Agaricales > Physalacriaceae > Strobilurus > Strobilurus luchuensis. Next base: position 218,838 of record JAHLMJ010000007.1, on the reverse strand, counting down.
TTTCCTACGCAAATAATGGAGACGATGAATCCGGGCTTGATCCTTGATCAGAAACAAGCGGGACTGACACGATAGTTCACTGTCGCTAGTTCTATTTCCCATTGGTTCTTTGACGGGCGAAAAGGGCTCGGACGGTTTATTCAAGCTGCAAAGGTCGATGATGAGTAGTTTGCCCGGTTCTGTTCCTAGGTATGAAGGTTTCCAGATTGGGGCCCGATAGAAATGGAGGATACCATCGTCGATTCCATTGCACAAGTCAGGCATTTTTACAGCAGGTCAATGGAATCAAGTGACAGTATCCGACCGCGACCAACCCATCTTCGCAATTCTTCGTGCAGCCGGTTCAATCGTGAGGCGTATCGGTCACAACTCAAGCCAGTCCCTACAGACCGGTAAAAATCCAAGAGCTCATGTGCGTACGCAGAACTGACCTGGTATGTACCTGCTGCGTCTTAGAGAGCCTTTTGCTTGCGGAGTTCTGCAAATGAGGCCTTTTCTTTCTCTATAGTGTGGCGTAAATACCAGCGGTCGATATCCTACAACGTGGTGAAAACATACTCTTGAACTCCTTGGAGGCCCTGTAGATGGCACCGATCTCCATCTCTTCGGCAGTGATGCCATATTTCTCGAAGATATGCTTTTCCAGTCGTTCAAGCGGTCCAAAGTCGTTGAAAGAGCTCGCGGGTTCCCATCTGAGGCCGTTCGTAATTCAGAAATGATTTTCGTAGACTCAAGGAGCAGGAAGAGAACAAGGTACTCACGTGTGGCCGGTGGGAAAACCATACCAATGTACAAAATATTGCATGGACGCCACATTTCCAGTGAGGACTTTTCTGATCCGAGTGATAACCTCTACGATACATTTAACCACTGTCAGAGCGGCCTTGGCCTGCGCTCTCACCGAGTGGGTATAGTTCTGCGCAGGGATTCGAAGATTCGGAACTGTGTTTGGCATTAAAATGCGTATAAAGCGCACCTAGGCCTGTGCGAACCTGCCTCCACGGTGTCGGCATCATGCGTGCAGGCGACGCCCTGAACCCAGGGACGTATTTATCTGAGCCGGGCAAAGATTGTCACAGGCTAGGTCAGAATGTGTGGCATGTTTCTCACTTCGTCGGACGGTCTGCTTGGTACGAGCCATGATGGTTATTATCGGTCCTGCTTTCGTCGTCAGCACATACTCAAGGCCAAATCCTCCTTCCTTATTGGACAGTTGCCTCAATGGTGACAAGCGATACATGTCGATCTTTTCTCTACTTAGACGCGATCAGCCGCTCTCACTTCGACTGGCATCGGGGCTCATTTGCCATTGCAATCTACCCAAGTGCCGCTATCATATTTGACGTGGCGACACATACCTTGAGATGAATGCACTGTTCGTGTTCGTGGCAGTGAACTTCAACCGGTACGAGAGAGAGATGCAAAAGGCCACGTTGTTATGCGGTGAACTTCGGATTTAACGTCCGGACTCAGACTTGATGACGTCCGGTGCACCACGTGGGTTTTCCTTCTTGTCCTCGCACCTTGACCAGGTATCTTCTGCCCCGTTCATGCCACCTGTTCTCCTCCCTGCTTCTCTCAATCAACCATATCTCTACGTTGGCAAGCTCCTCACGCCACGCCAGGATAACGCTTCTTGTCTTGCGCGGCACATCGACCCAAGCAATGGCTCACATACACGGACGATCTAGATGTATCAAGTTGGATTTTGGCGCCGAGGTGCGTACCTTTTGTCCATCTTCTCAGCACTCATTGACATTGTCTGGTTAGCGACACCGACGGCTCGCTAAGGCTCCCGAAGCCCTACCATGAGCGCAGGGCATCCACCTCAACACATCATCCTCGCCGGTCTCGACGCATCCCGAATTTTGGAGTGCATACTGTGGACGGTGTGGGCAAGGTCGCTAATGAGCCGGCGGATCCCAACATGATAGAGGTCGAGGAGAACGTGGAGATTGACCCCGCCGACCTGCCAAAGAGCCCATTTCTTGAGGACGATACAAACTCGGGAATATATCTCTCCAATCCATATGTTTGTCCCTTCTCTTACCTTGGGCGCAAGCCGGACACCGACCCCACTCTCTTTGCCACTTGCTTGCAGCGCCTTCTCGTTTCTACCATCATGCCCGCCGGTCTCGATGCCAATCAATGCTTAATGAGCGGGGTATGTCGAGGCAAGGATAGCGCAGCGCATACGGGAACTGGAAGAGCTGCCGTCCACTATGGGCGATGGCGGGCTTACCGACACAGCCATGGGCGATGCTATCAACAAACACTTCCTCCTACTACCACCTAGCGCTACGTCCCATGGCAAGCTTGGTGCGCTCATGGAGCTCAAGTCAATTCGCCTTGTCGAGAAGCAAAGGCATTTGCGCACGCTTGTCGCTGAGAAGCTCGTACACGGCTCAGCTCACTTCTTCCACTCAACCGAGCCGACTTCCGCAGGTCGCGGAAACCCAGGGACGTTCGCGCTACAGAGCAGCTGGAACGGAAACAGCGGACAGAACGTGAGCGTCGCGCGAGCAGCTCCATGTCACACCTCTCAAGGTCGCAAAGTGCTGACCGCTCGGATCCTTGGACAACTTATCTCAATAGTCTTTGCAATGTCTTTTGCTCGGGACCGCCTTTCGCGCGTTGGAAAGCCCGTGCTCAGTTACCATGCGCACACGAACAAGGAAGAGCAGAAACGCATCGAGAGGATTTCGAAGGAGCATCTGAAGGCGCTGAAGGCGGATGACGAAGAAGCGGACATGAAGCTGACACGGCGAAGGACACGCGTATCACCCATCTGCTCAAGCAGACCGACGCTTACTTTGACTCCCTTGCTCAAGCCGTCGTCGTCCAGCAGAACAAGGGCGGTCCGCAGGAACACTTCCAGTTCGACGTGGAGGAATTTAAGGACCGGCGAACGAGGCGACCTTCGGTGCTCTCAGATATCGGCCGACGAGGTTGACCAGGACAAGACCAAGGTCGACTATTACTCTGTCGCACATAGGATGTCCGGCAGGATCACGAAGCAGCCGAACATTATCGTCGGCGGCACTTTGAAAGAATATCAGATCAAGGGTCTGCAGTGGATGTTCATTCTGTACAACAATCGTCTGACCGGTATTCTTGCCGACGAGATGGTGCGTTCGTTCATATTCTTTCTGATCATGAGCAGCTGAGTAACACGCCGTCTATAGGGTCTCGGAAACACGGTTTAGACCATCTCGCTAATCTCGTTCCTCATGGAGAGCAAGCGGCAGAAGGGACCATATCTTGTCATCGTACCTCTTTCCACAACGACAAATTGGTCGGGAGAGTTCGCCCAGTCGGCGCCTGCTATCAAACTGGTGGTGTGCAAGGGTAATCCGGCGCAGCGACGAGCGCTGCAAGGCAACTTTCGCGCTTCCAAGTGCTATTGACGACGTACGAGTACATCATCAAGGACCGGCCAGCCCTCAGTAAGTTGAATGGGTACACATGATCATCGGTAAGTCCCTTCCTTGCTTTTGTAGCGGTGTGGCCCTGACATCTTGTGCCAGATGAGGGTCATCGTATGAAGAACACTCAGTTAGAACTTTCACAAACGCTCTCTACCTACTATCACTCCCGCTATCGTCTTATTCTCACTGGAACACCACTGTAGAACAACCTCCCCGGACTGTGGTCCCTGCTCAACTCCGTCCTTCCCAAGATCTTCAACTCCGTTACATGGTTCGACGAGTGGTTCAATACGCCGTTTTGCAAACGCGGGAACTGGCGGTAAGATCGAGTTGAACGAAGAAGAGGCTTTGCTCATTATTCGGCGATCAGACAATGTGCTGAGGACGCTGAAGAAGGACGTAGAGAGCGAGCTGCCGGATAAGGTAGAGACGGTGATCAAGATGCGGATGAGCGGGCTGCAGAGTCAGTTGCGCAAGCACATGAAAAAGTACTAGATGATCGCGGATGGGAATGACAAGACTGGGTATGCTTGCTGTCATTTGTCGGCATATGGAACGCTGATCGCTTTTGTCTTCCAGATCTAGAAAATCTGGAGTTGTGAAGGGTCTGAGCAACGAACCGAATCGACGTCGGTACTGATGTGTACAATCATGGACATCATGGAGGATTTCTTGAAGATGATGAACTGGAAGTATCTGCGTCTTGATGGCGGAACGAAGACGGAGAAGCGCACATCGTTTGTGCAGCTGCTTAACGCGAAGAATTCGGAGTACAAGGTCTTCATCTTGTCGAGGCGTGCTGGTGGCTTGTGTCTCGACTTGCAGATCACCGATACGGTTGTCATGCATGTTTAATGCTTTCTGTCTTCGCACCTGCTGACTTTGTGTTGCAGCTTCGACGGTGACTTGTACGTTGGGGTGTCTGTTGACGTCTGCGATGTGATGTTGACTTGCGCAAAGGAATTCTCACGCCGACTTACGAGCCCAGGATCGTGCGGATCGTGCGGATCATATCGGCCAAACTCGCGCCGTGCTCATCCTGCGGTTTATTACCGAGAAGAGCGTCGAGGAGGCGATGTAACAGCGCGCGCGTCTCACGCTCGATATCGATGACAAGGTCATCCAAGCCGGTTGATTGAGTAATAAATCCACGCAGGAAGAACTGGAGGCGTCCTTGGTACGTCCTTCTTCCACTGGAGTTCTCACTGCCCACCTCTCTGTTAGCGCTCGATTCTTGAAGCCGATCAGGAGGAGGAGAACGAGGAGGCTGGAGATATGAACGACGAATTGACGACTTCAGCTGAGGAGGTCGACCGGGAGGACGAGGAGTATCATGCTCCGGCCACTTCCACGCCCTCCAGCAAAGCACCTTCATCTTCTGACCCAGTCTCGGCATCGTTCTCGGGCCAGTCATCGTCTGGAGTCTCTCCGTCGTCCTCTCAGACGCCGTCGTCGACTCCGTCGTCCTCGCAGACATGCTCGTCGCAGTCCTCTTTGCTCTCGGTGGTATCTGCATCCAGCGCCTCGTCGACGCGTAGCGCGTATGCGGCCATGCAAGAGGATTGCATACCTGAAGTATTCCCTCAAGGTCCTTGGATGAAGGGCCTTTGTTTCATCTCGGAGCATCAGTTCAAGACGAGTTTGTATTATGGATGTAAGTTCATCTGCTTCATATCTCGTTCTCACTTATTGAGGTCGCATTGTGCATATCAGACGACGAAGGCCTTGTTCCGCGTGTTATTCACGAGTATACGGAAGGGCGGTATCTCGGTATGTGATTGCTGAAACCGATGTTCACGATATATGATTGACTCTGGTTTAGATAATGTTTCCCTTCACCCCGCCTTCCCGGGAAACGACTGCCCATTGCTTTCTCCATACGGTCTACATACCGCTGACGAGTTGACATACTATCACTTGAACGGCTCCGTTCAGACCGGCATCCGTGCTTGGACCTGGACGGACGGTGCTACAATCCGAACATGGACGGACCTCACAGATGCGGCTATGGAGTGTGAGGAATGTTCGCGCTTCTTCTCGTCTCAAGGCTACGATGATCATCTCATCCGAGATGCCAACTTGGGCCCTGGACCACGCTGTGGCAACTGTGAATTGATGCCCACTGGTAAGTCCGCCATGACCCATCTTTATTGCTTGTATCTGAAGTCCTTTTTCCAGTCAAGACGAGATACCGGCCGCCAATCCTAGCTACCACCCCAGAACCTTCCCCCGAGCCGTTCAGAAGAGTAGGGCCATGTCCGTCGAGCATCCCGAGGACGCCGTGACGGTGGCATGGACTCTATGGAACAGCCACGTCGACATTCCCGAGGACGTGTGGGTCCTCATAAGCACTGCTGCTTATGAGCAGTGCACATCGTGCCAATTCGTTCGCACCTTCCTGGCCCACCTCACTCACCTCGACGCAAACGGCAACTGCGTCGATCCTGGCCCCGGAGAGGCGGTAAGCATTTCGTCAACACTGTTGGCGTTGTTTCACTGATTCTTACAGACTTTACTTCACTAGATATTGGCTTCTTACTTATTGCTCATGAGTTTCTGCTAAACTGTACTTATCGTCTTCGATTGAAATGCTTGCTGTCTGCTCCAATCCACCGCCTGCTGTGTTTCTACTGCTACATAATTAGTCTTAATCACAAGCGAATAACAACTTTCGAATCGTTGTGCATGAACTCGTTCGTTTCTAACTTCGTTTTCTACGGGAAGCTGAGCGACAGGGCTTGTAGCATGTATTGCATTTTATTCACAAATCTATGCGGGCCACCAGCGAGAGGTCTGGGCGTGCTTATCCAGCCGTCCTAGCTGACAACGGGCCGCGTGAAGACATGCCCGTCGGTCGTTGACGCAAGAATATGACTAGCGCCACACTTGATCTGACAGACGCGGTGGCGGGCTGAAACAGGGTATGATTGAGGCACGAGGACTTTGGGCGGGTGCGTCGGATCACCGTCGAATGAGCTTGAACCGTCTTCCGCCTTCAACCCATCGTGTGAGTGTTGACAGGGCACATATTGCCCAAAAGCGTACCCAAAATGTTGCACAGACGCGTAATTGGCCCTGTGAGCCAAGCACGACACTCATGCAATCGCCGGCGTCAGCTGCGACCGCGATAAATTCACCAAGGCCCTCAACAAGCGCTGGCATCGCCTCGAGTTCGTCGGGCTCCTGACCAATGACATTGTCGGTAGCTCTTCCGAGTGCAAGATCGTCGTTGGAGCCCCAGGACCACAGCTGTTGCACTTGATGAGCAGCTTCAAGAATGGATGACATTCGAAACGTACCTGTCCCTTTGCGTCAATCAGCAAGGAATGCATACCTCCTGCGGCCAAACACTGTATCCCCTCTGAGAACTGGGCATGCAGCCGCGGATGTGCCACCCCGTCAAGGACATCCGGGCCGAGCCCCAGCTGTCCAACCGGCGCCTTGCACGAAGAGTATCGTCGGCGCCTTGAATGTCTTCAGCAGCGGCACTGTGTTTGGTGCATTCGTTGTGCGCGCCTTCTTCGGCTGCACCTCCAGCTCGTCGTATTCATGGAATGTTTTGCGTTTTTGGCCGTTTATCAAGTCCCGTATGGGTAATGTGGAGAGGTATCACGTCGCTCTAGTTGAGAGGGGAAGTCCATCGATTCGAACAATGCTTTTCGGCCTATCTTTGGTGAGACCTGCGCAATATGAAGATAGATGTCGTGCGTATGGCGATGGGAGCCAGGACAAGATATGCCGGCCTAGAATCTAAATGGCGACGGCTCCGACATTGCAGCCATCAGGATGACCGGTGGACGAGTAGTTCTGCAAATGTACATGTGTAGTGACGATGAGAGCCGAAGTCTGATGGGAAAACATACCTGAAGGCTGACGTTATGTCTCGTGGTTCGTCTCGGCGAACTCCGCCGTTCGAGACTCTTCGTTCCCCTGCCGCGCGTCCCCTCTTTTCCAACATCACGAGCGCGACGCGCTATTTGTTTGGGTGCCGTTCGTTGAGTGCAACTCTGGGCCGCTTTATACGTCAGTGCCCGGCTCAAAGGTGCGCTTCCTCTTACCTGCACCTTGCAGAACCTGACGACGCCCTTGACTAGGCGCACGAGCCGTACGCACGCGCCATCCCAGGTGAGGACGCGGCGCTGACTGCCGACCGTCTTGGGCTGCCGTCTGGCAATTTCTTCCATCGCCTCATTCACCACCCTTGCGCATCACCGAGCTCTCCGTTATGCATTTCCTGAAGGTGCGTGCTCGACTTCAACCACTAGCCCGCCACTGACGCTTTCCAGACGCGCAGCGGGCGCATCTACCACGACCCAGGCAAATACTACGCGTCCGACCGCGTCGTTGAGGCCGTTCAGCTCGACGTAGATCTCTCACCCCTTCTCCAAGCCGCCGTTGAGCTCGAGAACCGCGTCGACGTGGATCAGCTTCCTGGCGCCGACGTACGCCTCCCATATCCCGACGACGGCATTCCGCCGCCGACCCCACTCGATGACATTGACATTATACCGGAATCAGACGGCCCATTGCGCCCTCCAGACCCCAACGCTCCCGACCCCCACGACGACGTTGAACGCGAGGGACGCGACGCGAAGGGTGGCACGAAAGGACTTAGTTGCAAGCGTCGCAAGCTCGCCGCTAAGGACACCAGGTTTTGGACTGCGGAGGCCGACGCGCACGCCGTTGAGGAGGTCACTCGCCTCATGGACGAGCCCATTACCCTCGACGTAGACCTGGCTGAGCTGCGTGTCAAAAAGGGCGCGTACACTGCCTTCTCCTCCAAGTATAAGGATAGGACGGTGGCCTACACTGCGGAGGAACTGGATGCCATGGGATTGCGGGCAATTTGGTGCAACGGGCCCAATGGAGGGTGAGTCACGAGTGGACGCGCCTTGCTGATTGTAACCTGACCCATGGCCTTCCTGCAGAAATCCGACCGCGCTGGTCGACAGAAACGGTGTTCTGGCTGCCGTTAGATTCGGCCAGCCCGATGATCCATCTTACGGCGTTTCCGCCTCAAGGGCTTTAGCTAAGATGCAGGACGTTGCTGGCCGGGCGCAGTTCAGACCGAAACAAACTCAACACAAACGAGGTCCCTTCCCCGCTGTAAACGTTGGCTATGCATATGGACAAGGCCAGCTACGCGCAGCACGTCTGGAGAACGGTAAACTTGCGCCTTTGATGGAGGAGCTTCTCGAGGACAAGGATGTACGCCGCATTCTTGGATTCCAGTCAGGTCAGTTTCCGATTAGTATCCATTACTGATCTAATCACAAGTTGTAGGCGGACTGCGCGTCTGGGCCCCTCGCCTCTACGCATATGGCCGTAATCGTGTCAAGTCAATGTTTGATTACCTTGGAATCACACCTCTCGTACCACGCTCAATTTATCCCACCGTCGCGTTCAATCTCGGATCCAACGTCTGGTCGTGGAAGCATAAGGACGTGATGAACCTCGCGTTCTTCTGGTGTACGATCACGGCCTTGAGCAACCACAACTCAAAGAAGGGCGGCTTCATCATCCTTTGGGAGCTGGGTGTGTACCTAGAGTTCCCGCACGGATGCACCGTCGCCATTCCCTCCGCCACAATCACTCACTCTAACGTCCCCGTCGCCGACGACGAAGTACGCATGTCCGTCACGCAGTTCTTGCCCGGCGGTATCGCTCGATGGGTTGATAACGGCTTTCGAACTGAGGCCAAAGTCAAGAGTGACAGCAAGGCCGAGTATGCGGAGATGCAGGCGAAGAAGGCTGGACGTTGGATGCTGGGGTTGGCTTTATTACCGAAACTCAGTGAGGTTCTGCACCTTGCAGATTAACGTGTATTGCATATGGTGACAAGTATCGTATATCTCTACGAATCTACAGTTGTAGGTGATGACATGTGTAACCTAAGTAGGGAGATGTTTTGCAGCTTGTAACGCGACAAGATCAAGATCTTCACGCGCCAAAGAAATCTTTGGCAAAGGGTTATGGAACGGCGTTCAAGGCCCTTTTCACAACAGTATCTGGTTCACAGACTAGTATGTTGACTCTGAAAACTATTCAACCGTTCGCGGTGTACAATGCATTGCCGTCGTATCTACATAGCTCCATCATTCGATCGAGCTGGAGTTGAAGAGGATCTAGTTCCGTGTGCATGTCAATGTGTATACTAGTAATACCTTGCGCACCCTCATCATCAGTGAGGTACGGGCCGATCGAGTCTGCCTGGGGGAGACTACACGTCCCTTATGCTGGCCGCACAAGACGGATTTTCACTGTCCCATGCTGCGAGGAAGTGTATAGCATTTGTGTTCTAGCCAGTTTACGCGGCAGGTACGATAATGCAAGTAAAGGAAATCCGCGACGCCGAAAAACTAATAAACAACGATGGCAACAAGAGATGAAGGTTCATGATCATCAGGGGTAGGAGAATAAGTATATATGTTGTAAGGGTCTGTCGACCAACGTTGTAGCGGCCTGCAAGCTCCTGCAAGGAGTTCTGACTGAGGTTCAGGAGCACGTAGAGGGGGCAGATCGCCCACGACGTCGCCGTGGCTCCGGAACATACTGGTGCTCTCTTTGGCGATGCCGAGTCAGAGCCGCTGGATCAGAAGTTGAAAACATGCAGTCGGGACAGCGACAAGATCTGACTTTCGTACTTGTGAAATGTTGAGAATAGTGAAGCCATGGTGCAGGAAAGTTACTCACTGCCACGTACGGATATGAGTGTCGACATTTGACTTTTGCATATTTTCATAGCAGCAGATGGGGCACCTATGCATCCTGTGTACATGGACAGTGTCATCATGTCATTCTAGAGTACTGAAGGTCAGACGCATACAAGAATGATTTATCAAAAGCATGAATCCGCATATGACGTGTCATATCTCTTTTTCGTTGAATGCTGCGACCGCATTCCGTACAGCGAGCGCAGGACGGTAAATTGGCGTCACCGGTCTTCTGGATGAATGACATTAGCAGCAAGCGCCCCAGCGTGAAGAGCGCTCCTCACAACCTGTGAGTCTTCCGCCATGTGCTGGTCCGAGTCGTTGAAGTGAGAGAAGTACTCTCCGATAGTGTTACGCAATTTGATTAGCAATCAATCAATAATATAAACACGCAGATACTCAGGTAGGTAGGGTAGGTAGATGACGGCACAAGGTCCCATTGAGGAACGGCCGCTTGTGGAAGGCTGGAAGCCCTCCGATCGGGCGAGCTCGAGGCTCCCACCTCAACAACTGAGTTGGCTAGAGGATATCTCCACATTTAAGAAGGTCCATTAGCCTCTCTCGCTGCCAAGTCAAGGGCACGAGGCCCCGAAACCGACCTATAGTTGGTCGCCCATGTACGTAGTCTACTGGGTTGTTGAGAAATAATAGTTGAGCAGTGATTGTTGGTCCAGTCCAACGTTGGATGTTGAAAACAGGCAGCACTCAAGTCTCGTGCATGCTTTGGTGCAGACGGGAGAGCACATCCGCTGATTGGACCATGGCCAGATGCACGCGGCACGCCCTACTCTTGCGAGACGTCGGCCAATCTGTCGGGATCGGCCCGCCAGCTGATGTCATCGATCCAATAACTGTACAGTTCCAAGCCGCCAAAAGCGGACCTCAGGACCGGAGTATTTTCAAACGAGACGAGGCGGGACGGCGGATGGTGTAGCATGCCTTAAAGCTAAGCCTCACATAAAATTGAGAGTAGAGACACAAGAGTAAATACCGCGGAGGCAGAATTAAAACTCATCAAAGTACAATTTGAAAGACATCAAGCATGATTGTACGCAATGGGATCCAGCGTGCGTCCATGAGCCACTCTCAATAAAATTTGTGCTGGGAGTCACAACGAAGGGAAGCTTGCGCACAGGTGCTTTACCAGCGGAGGTTGGCTACAGCAGAGGTCCATCGAGGGCCGAACAGGTGAGTGGAGAGCAGTAAAGGTTTGCAAAGCCATAACAAGAATGTGTTGGGGGTTGCAGAGGCAGACCCTGCGCAGAGGCGCTGTGCTGGGAATCGCGTAGGCGGACCCTGCGCGGAGGCGCTATGCCAACAGAGAAGTCAGCGAGGTTCGCAAAGGCGTAACCAGTGTGCTGGGGGTCGCGAAGGCAGACCCTGCGCGGAGGCGCTATGCCAGCAGAGGAGTCGGCAGCGGACCAAGGGGGTTGGTGGGCAGGAGAACGGGGGCTCGCAGAGGTGTTGTGTCCGGGCGAATCGGCGTAGGAAATTCTCTGGCCTTGCGCTCGCCGCTTGAGGCGTGCGTGGTGCATGACGAATGTTCCCGGATGGTGTCGGCAGCGTCCAGCCTGGGCATGTATAAGGCGTGCTTCTGGTGGTCGTGGCTAGCGTCCGATAGTCCAGCGATTAGCGGTTGTATCCGAGGGAGCAGTCCGAGGGAGACGGAGCGCGGTGCCCAACAGGACGGGGTTCGGAAAGAGCAGCCCTTTTTTTTCGTTCGCGAAGGCGTTACGAACATCGCGGAGGCGGAGGGTGCGTAGTTTGAGGCGGCGCGGAGGCGCGAGGAGGGGCAGAGGGGGGAGTATGTAGGACAGAGGTCGTCGAGGAGGCCGGGAGTATATGCGTGCTGGAATGGAGGAGCGATAGCGTAGACGGCGCGCCGATGGGGGCAGAACCGTCCTGTGGTAACAGATGAAAGCACAGGGTGCTCAGACTCTTCAGCGGTGAAAGGTTGAGCGGAGCTTGTGTCCAATTTTAATTCAGACGTGGCGGAAAGGAAGATCAGTCCTACTCAGTACTCAGTCCTGATCGAGACGATCATATGTTTACATACGAGCCGGATCCGAGTAGATACTTTCTTTGGATTCCATTCAGATTCCATTCGGATTCCATCTGGATTCCAATCAGCTTCCATCCGTATTCCATTCGAATTCCTCTCCGTAGATGCAGTCCGGCGACCGTACTGTTCCTTCGCACGCCTCGACGACTCTCACACTCACGAGTTGGCAGGAGACGTTGACGGGTCTTTCATACACGCGGTTCTCCACCGCTTAGTACACAAAGGTTGTGCGTCGGAGATTTTCTTTCAGCCAGGCGAAGAGAGCAATCACGACAGCTGGTGGGCTCGCATTGCTCACCATGTCGAGGGTACTCTCCAGTACCCTCCTTCTCGGAAGATACGTGCCAACGAGTGGGGCTTGCTTCGCTTGAAACATGGAGGCGCCGAGGCAATACAGGCGCAGATACGACACATAAAGAGGCTACACGGTATCAACAAGGGGAAACGGCAGCGTAATCTTGGCCGAACACAGATGGATGATCATGAACGCGACACACAGCAGAACGAGTAAGTGTCATTTTGTTTCGGCGTTGAGTACGCCTTACACTTGGTCAGGGAACAGGTAAACCTCGAGAATCAACACATGCCCGATATTTCTCATGACGCAGAGATTCGTGGGAACCCTGACGCCAGGACAGGAGATTCTATTCTATCCACATCAGTGAACGTGGATCATTTCCCAATCAGCAAGTCTGAGGTAAAGTGAACATTTTCGTGTCTTCGCTACCCCTGCAGCTGATGAAGACTGGCTGTTATAGTACGACCTGTCTACGTGCATCAAGGTCGCCTATGCTAGGGCCGGGAAAGAGATCATCTGGCCGTGTACAACGCCTGCCTCAGGGCCAACTATTCGAACTTGGGCTCCTTCGTACTTGGAAGACGGCGTCGATGTCTTAGAAGAGGTAAGCAAGACCTTGTCTTTCTGGCGCATTCACTACATCATTTAGGTTTCCCAATTTCTGTCGAACCTGGCAGCTTTGGGCCACGTTGAAGACACAATCCCGGAACTTCTCGTCCTGTCCAAGTCCCAGCATGATGAGGAAACCATCTGCCATGTCGTTCGGCGGGAAGCGGCTGGAAATCGTCCAATTTTAGCGAAAGGACCACGATTGACGGACTCTTGGTTGGCTGGGTTTGACAGAAACGTGTTGAGGACTTACGAATTGCTGGACTTTAGAATGTTAGAGGCCTTCGGTGGGTCTTCTCCTGGGCAGGACTGGCTACAAGCTCATCTTTTGAGCAGACTTTGCTGCCTCCGAGAGAGCAGCTGCAGGAGAGACTCCAGGTGCTCTGGAACAGTCCGAAAGCCCCAATCAAGAGCGCGTAAAGATTACTCTTCGCGAATTCATTCAAGCAGTCGAACAGGATAAACGCATGCTGTACGTACTGGATGTCCAGGCCAGCAAGCATGCAGGAATACCTTATGGGTGCATGCTCGAGCCGTTGCCTTCTACAGCCCCTCCTGATAAGTTCACCATAGCACATTGGACGACTGTGGCCTAGCATCTGTCAACACCGGCCTTTTCGTCGATCATTTCCCCTGGAATGACATTATTTGGGCTTTGTTACATTCCGCCGGTGTCGTATCCTGGTGGCATCACGACGGGGATGGGAAATTGACCTGTGTCAATGCAACCACAGGTGCCAAGATTTGGGTACTTTTCGTCCCAAGAGAAGACCTTACTGCGGACGAGTTGGCTGATGTTCTCGTTACTCTGGCCAGAAACAAGGTCACGATTCCGGAAGACAAACATGGAAAGTTAATCAGTGTCCTTCTGCTTCCTGGCGATACTCTGTAGGTGTCCGGACTTTGATTTCTGTTTTCGCTGAGCTAGAGTAATAACACAGGTTTATGCCACCTGGGATGGCCCACTTTGTTTATACCCCCGTACCTTCCTTCTTCCACGGATCGTCATTTTGGATGATGGATACCCTTCATCTCACCCTATGGTCACGATTGGTTGATGCAAAAGACGGCGATTCTACGACGAATATCGCCCATTTAGATGAGGACATTTTTCGGAGTCTGGTCCGTCTTGCATTGCTTCTTCCTGTTGCCGAGCATTTGGGTGAGCCCACAATAATATCATCAACTAGCCGCTGACTGCATCGGCTCTGTAGGCGTTCGTTGGCGGCCCATTCTCTGCTTGTATGATATGCTGATTAACAACGAACGTTACCTGGCCATGCATCCTCTTCATGACAATTACCCCACTGCGGAGCTGCGGGAGTTACAGGAGTTACAGGCAAATGCTTCCCGGTCCCGCCGCAAGCGACGCCTCCCCTCCAAGGACGAGATTATACGGCAAGCTGTCCAAGAACTCGACGAGCGCGTGCGAGCCAGAGTGCACAATGTCCATTACCAGACTGCCCTCAGAATTCTGGAGGCGATTTTGGCAATTATGGGGAAGATAGTTCCGCAGAGCCAAAGTGCGAAGCAAATCGCTAGCCGAGAATGGTTGGACGAGGAGATGCGGAAGAACGATTGGTTTCTTCCTGGGGAGCTGGTGGCCGTGGATTACGCCGCGCTACGCGGACTTTTTCCCCCTGAATACTTCACTGCTAATGAGGTCGTGCAGGATACTTCCTGACGTAGTTGAGGTTCAAATTAGCCTATATTTCGTAGCCTTATAATATCGCAACTAGGTCGTAACACATGTTCGCGCGTCGCCAGCCTATTCCAGCCTACTGATACTTATATCTGTCGGGCATGAATGAAATCACATCAGAACCATCGCCATTCGCCTCCATCACCTCCTCTACCCGTAGAGAGTTCGCAACGGCATAGGGGTTACCCAGTAGTCGTCACTAGTACCAGTTCGATCCCAGGGCGGCATCCAGACAATGAGAGTCGTCCCTTCTCTGCCTATATTTTCCAGCTCTGCACGAAGTCCTGGATCAGCGGCGTCGACTTCAACGGACCGTGGAAGTTTTCTGTAGTCCCAAATCCACAGCAACTCGCTCGGGTGAACATTAGGGAAATTCGTGTGCGCCTGCAGCCTGAAATCCTCCCTGAAGTCAAAGGCTTTCTTGAGAAAGAAGGCCTCAAAGAAACCCTGTTCCCAGTGACGATTACCGTCGAGCGGTATGCTGCTCCCGCCTGGTCGTGGATGTGAGAACCATTACGGCAGGAGTCAGTCATCTTACCTTCATGGGCCTCAACGGTAGCTTTGCAGAGGGGTCGGTGTCGCCTCCAATCCTGTTTCTGACAGACACTATCGCAGTAGGTCTCGGTCTGGCAGGCCTTGCAGTGTTTTTTGGCGTTCGTTTTTCCGCACTAGCATGACGATGAGGATATGTATATGCAAGAAAAAGTCTCTCACCGAAGGCAATCGACACAACCTGAAGCTCTCAACGCCGATGGCGAGGCGTGCTTCCTGGATGGAGTGGAGTTCCTTTTGTAGATCGTTCAAAGCGGAAAAGACTAAAGGATCCAGCGAACTGTCTGCCAAGCATGCTTCAACTCGTGACGTCCAACGGCGGAAGAGTCTGAACACAATTGGATTGAGGAGGTGACCGCCTATGGTTCTGAAGATATCAGCTGCAGCCTCCTTCTCGATCGCTTTCATAATGAGCGGGAGTTGAGCCGAGGAGCTTGAAAGCCACAGCAGGGCAGAAAGCACTTCGGATCCGGACCTGAGGATGTCCGCAGTGCACCGCGGGCCAAATGAGGCGGTAATAGCGAGATAACGCATCAGGTGCATGATCGATACGTCCAGCCAACCAGGATGACCAGACCCCGGAGGTCCGCCGGTGGCTAAGCGAACCAGCTTTGCTAAGAGCTGGCATGCCCAATGTAGAGTGCGCTTGCTCAAAAGGACGAAACGTCTATCACTCCGCTGGATGGATACCAGGTATGCAAAGAATAGCGCCCTATCGACCTGTGGTCTGCAGTGCTGGAATTCTCGCACTAGGAGGTAGGCGCAGGACAGGAAAACGTCCTTTGGAGTGCTTTCAACGGCGACGTCCCAGCGAGAAACCAGCGCCTTCTGACGCTCGCCGGTGCAACAGATGTCGTTGTAGAGATACTCCGCGACCTGAGATAGAAGGACGAACGGGGAGTCGGTGTGGTCGCCAATAAGGGAGACGTGAAAGGCGTCGTCGGAGGCCGCCTTTATCCACGCTCGGTATAGGGTGGAATGTGTCAAGGCATCTGTAAGAAGCTCCGACCTGAGCCACGGCAAGGCGACTAAAGCACGGCATGTCTCTGCCAGAAGATGCTCCCGGTAGTCCGTCATCTCGAATTCCGACTCGAGAATCTGAAAATGAAAACAGAATATGCATTCAAGGGCGAATGGTGCAAACGAAGGAATGGCCGGGATAGAGATCGACCCTGCACAACTGAGATCCAGGAGCCCAGAGAAGCAGACGCATTGCATTCTGCGAAGCAAGGCCTCCTTGGGGTCTGAAAGAGCTGCATTGAGAGGAAGCCAGTGTTGAATGACGCGGGCAAAGGTCGTTACGAGATGCCGATGGGAGCTCGCGAGGCATACCAATCGTTTCACTGAAGCAGTGCCTTCTTCAACATCATTGACTTTCATACTAGTTTTCTGGAAGTATAGAGTGTCAGTTTCTGCTAGGGAAACAGGCTCGATGATATGCAGACCTCCAGTTGAGTTAAGACTTTGGCTGATGGCAAAACAGAGTCGGACGCGCGCGGGCGCATACTGGCGGTGTGAGGTATTGTCTGAAAGCTCGCGTTCATAGGACGCGTGCAGGCTTTCAGTCATGATCTGGAATCGTGCCTTTATAAGTACTGGGGCCCCAGTAGAATACAAAGAAAAGGAAAACATCCCGTAACATATATTACTAAGTTTGTCAGACTGCTATGTATTATGTCTCTACAAAGGGAACACGAAGGCTCGACTTTTTGCCTTGAATTCTGTACGCCTGTTCTAGATCTGTTGCCCTGAACGTCATGGCGTCTTCGCTGACTTACTCCGCGAGTAAGTACCAGTAGATAGCTCGTCGAGAATACGTGCGCTGAAAGGGAGCACCATGTCAAGATGTGTCGCTATCATCGGAGGATCGGGGAAGGACTATGACTCGGAGACGTCAATCGATCGTTATCTCTTTCATTCTTAGGGCCTCAGGCCCCAGTTCAACGCCTGACTGCTCAAATCTGAAAGGGCCATTTTCATAGAATCAAACCAGTGGGGTAGTACGACCAGATATCCGAATAGAAGTCCAATGGTGAAAGTGGGTACTCCCGATCTAGCCCCAGGTAACCAGAAGATAGCAGAATATACCGCACGATGGTCTCAGAAGCAGAACTGGACCCAGGAAGGTTTAGTGCCGTACACTGCACTGGTATCAGGAAACGCCCACACGTACATGGACTTAGGTTGTGCACCACTACCAAGCACAAATAAAGTAGATTCAGCGATAAGGCAGAACTGAGCAAGGATACGCCATGCACTTTCCGTCACACAGATGATCAAGCGCACAGACCAAAGCTTTTTGGACTCCATGATCCGGATCCGAACGGTATGTATTGGTCAATTGACCATTGAACTAAAGCGCGATGCAAATCGGCGGCCCTGGGGGGAGGGGAGGGGGATACGGCTGTTTTCTGGCGACGAGCTGGCTGCGAGTGAGAGGCGGTCAAAGCTTGGAACAGAGTATACCTTTCTTCTTCTGCAGCTCCGTGATTGGATCCGAATGCCCCATGCTTGCATCGAATTCGCGTAGAGGACGTGCAATCTCGCTGCTCATGACCGTGACAAGTTCAGCGGCGGCGACATGTCGTACAAATGCACTGACCGTTGAGCGTCCTCGTCTACACTACGCTCAGCACTGGCAGGAGCGTTAGCGAGGATTAAGATACTTGGGATATTGGGGTTGCTGAAAAGGTGCATTTAGGGTCCGTTCCAAGGTCCAATGAGGGTACTGGTCATTTTTGGCATGTAGACGGTCTAGGAGGTTGTCGTTTGACTCTCTGAAAATGTCGAGGGGCCTGTGGCATGCCGAGCAGCCACATGAGAACGACGATTGATAACCTAGAAGTTTCGAGAACGAAGTTAAGGTTTCAATATCAATCCCTTGCAGCTGTCGAGAGCTCAGCAGCGTCCATTACAAAGATCAACGACCGAATTGACAAGAGCCCGGATAAGTACTCGAAAAGCAACTCGCGTCCCCGGTGATCCTGGACGTGTAAACTGCTTCGTAGATTGTCGCACGATCCCATGAGATTGTCTAGGGCTATACAGCGGAATCTGAGAGTTGTAAGAAGCAGGTCGCTTGAAGCATCCGAAGAGTATGCGATGCGTAACTCGCGTTCCTGCCAGTGGCTATCCTGGTCGTGTAGACATGGCGGGGGTCTTCCTTGATCGTGAAGCCACCAGCCTGCAAGATATGTCTTCAGCACGTCACTCAGTGTCCCTGTCGATCTTTTCTCTACTTAGACGCGATCAGCCGCTCTCACTTCGACTGGCATCGGGGCTCATTTGCCATTGCATTCTACCCAAGTGCCGCTATCATATTTGACGTGGCGACACATACCTTGAGATGAATGCACTGTTCGTGTTCGTGGCAGTGAACTTCAACCGGTACGAGAGAGAGATGCAAAAGGCCACGTTGTTATGCGGTGAACTTCGGATTTAACGTCCGGACTCAGACTTGATGACGTCCGGTGCACCACGTGGGTTTTCCTTCTTGTCCTCGCACCTTGACCAGGTATCTTCTGTCCCGTTCATGCCACCTGTTCTCCTCCCTGCTTCTCTCAATTAACCATATCTCTACGTTGGCAAGCTCCTCACGCCACGCCAGGATAACACTTCTTGTCTTGCGCGGCACATCGACCCAAGCAATGGCTCACATACACGGACGATCTAGATGTATCAAGTTGGATTTTGACGCCGAGGTGCGTACCTTTTGTCCATCTTCTCAGCACTCATTGACATTGTCTGGTTAGCGACACCGACGGCTCGCTACGGCTCCCGAAGCCCTACCATGAGCGCAGGGCATCCACCTCAACACATCATCCTCGCCGGTCTCGACGCATTCCGAATTTTGGAGTGCATACTGTGGACGGTGTGGTCAAGGTCGCTAATGAGCCGGCGGATCCCAACATGATAGAGGTCGAGGAGAACGTGGAGATTGACCCCGCCGACCTGCCAAAGAGCCCATTTCTTGAGGACGATACAAACTCGGGAATATATCTCTCCAATCCATATGTTTGTCCCTTCTCTTACCTTGGGCGCAAGCCGGACACCGACCCCACTCTCTTTGCCACTTGCTTGCAGCGCCTTCTCGTTTCTACCATCATGCCCGCCGGTCTCGACGCCAATCAATTCTTAATGAGCGGGGTATGTCGAGGCAAGGATAGCGCAGCGCATACGGGAACTGGAAGAGCTGCCGTCCACTATGGGCGATGGCGGGCTTACCGACACAGCCATGGGCGATGCTATCAACAAACACTTCCTCCTACTACCACCTAGCGCTACGTCCCATGGCAAGCTTGGTGCGCTCATGGAGCTCAAGTCAATTCGCCTTGTCGAGAAGCAAAGGCATTTGCGCACGCTTGTCGCTGAGAAGCTCGTACACGGCTCAGCTCACTTCTTCCACTCAACCGAGCCGACTTCCGCAGGTCGCGGAAACCCAGGGACGTTCGCGCTACAGAGCAGCTGGAACGGAAACAGCGGACAGAACGTGAGCGTCGCGCGAGCAGCTCCATGTCACACCTCTCAAGGTCGCAAAGTGCTGACCGCTCGGATCCTTGGACAACTTATCTCAATAGTCTTTGCAATGTCTTTTGCTCGGGACCGCCTTTCGCGCGTTGGAAAGCCCGTGCTCAGTTACCATGCGCACACGAACAAGGAAGAGCAGAAACGCATCGAGAGGATTTCGAAGGAGCATCTGAAGGCGCTGAAGGCGGATGACGAAGAAGCGGACATGAAGCTGACACGGCGAAGGACACGCGTATCACCCATCTGCTCAAGCAGACCGACGCTTACTTTGACTCCCTTGCTCAAGCCGTCGTCGTCCAGCAGAACAAGGGCGGTCCGCAGGAACACTTCCAGTTCGACGTGGAGGAATTTAAGGACCGGCGAACGAGGCGACCTTCGGTGCTCTCAGATATCGGCCGACGAGGTTGACCAGGACAAGACCAAGGTCGACTATTACTCTGTCGCACATAGGATGTCCGGCAGGATCACGAAGCAGCCGAACATTATCGTCGGCGGCACTTTGAAAGAATATCAGATCAAGGGTCTGCAGTGGATGTTCATTCTGTACAACAATCGTCTGACCGGTATTCTTGCCGACGAGATGGTGCGTTCGTTCATATTCTTTCTGATCATGAGCAGCTGAGTAACACGCCGTCTATAGGGTCTCGGAAACACGGTTTAGACCATCTCGCTAATCTCGTTCCTCATGGAGAGCAAGCGGCAGAAGGGACCATATCTTGTCATCGTACCTCTTTCCACAACGACAAATTGGTCGGGAGAGTTCGCCCAGTCGGCGCCTGCTATCAAACTGGTGGTGTGCAAGGGTAATCCGGCGCAGCGACGAGCGCTGCAAGGCAACTTTCGCGCTTCCAAGTGCTATTGACGACGTACGAGTACATCATCAAGGACCGGCCAGCCCTCAGTAAGTTGAATGGGTACACATGATCATCGGTAAGTCCCTTCCTTGCTTTTGTAGCGGTGTGGCCCTGACATCTTGTGCCAGATGAGGGTCATCGTATGAAGAACACTCAGTTAGAACTTTCACAAACGCTCTCTACCTACTATCACTCCCGCTATCGTCTTATTCTCACTGGAACACCACTGTAGAACAACCTCCCCGGACTGTGGTCCCTGCTCAACTCCGTCCTTCCCAAGATCTTCAACTCCGTTACATGGTTCGACGAGTGGTTCAATACGCCGTTTTGCAAACGCGGGAACTGGCGGTAAGATCGAGTTGAACGAAGAAGAGGCTTTGCTCATTATTCGGCGATCAGACAATGTGCTGAGGACGCTGAAGAAGGACGTAGAGAGCGAGCTGCCGGATAAGGTAGAGACGGTGATCAAGATGCGGATGAGCGGGCTGCAGAGTCAGTTGCGCAAGCACATGAAAAAGTACTAGATGATCGCGGATGGGAATGACAAGACTGGGTATGCTTGCTGTCATTTGTCGGCATATGGAACGCTGATCGCTTTTGTCTTCCAGATCTAGAAAATCTGGAGTTGTGAAGGGTCTGAGCAACGAACCGAATCGACGTCGGTACTGATGTGTACAATCATGGACATCATGGAGGATTTCTTGAAGATGATGAACTGGAAGTATCTGCGTCTTGATGGCGGAACGAAGACGGAGAAGCGCACATCGTTTGTGCAGCTGCTTAACGCGAAGAATTCGGAGTACAAGGTCTTCATCTTGTCGAGGCGTGCTGGTGGCTTGTGTCTCGACTTGCAGATCACCGATACGGTTGTCATGTATGTTTAATGCTTTCTGTCTTCGCACCTGCTGACTTTGTGTTGCAGCTTCGACGGTGACTTGTACGTTGGGGTGTCTGTTGACGTCTGCGATGTGATGTTGACTTGCGCAAAGGAATCCTCACGCCGACTTACGAGCCCAGGATCGTGCGGATCGTGCGGACCCTCTAATTCTCGATGGTAAAGAAGCGATTCGTTTCCGGCAAAGTGAGCTGTACTTGGTCCCGCTATCCTTTGTCCAAGTCGATACCCTGTATTCGCATCTTCTTCTTATCCCTGCCGCTCGACTTCGTGGCGCACCTCCAAAGGATGTCGTCAGATGTCTGTCTAGACGACATCTGAATGACCGTCCTTTCAACCACGGTTAACAGCAGCTTGAAGTTCACTCACGATGGGGTCCATCTCTTCCCCGCGCTGCCGCCTCTGCTTCTGAATGTCCACTCCAAACAATCCGGTCTTCGTAGATATAACAATGCCTGAACCTCCGCCTAGTAGATCTGGGTTTATGTAGAACTGTATTGATGACGGTAAACTGGGACGCATTGCGAAGCGCAACTTGTTCTGACCACGAGCGTCCACTTGCTTTCCGCGCGCTGGGTTCATCTTCGGATGCTACGTCATGACTCCGCTCGCCACGAAAGTGTCGAACTTGAACGGCGTCCAACCCAGCCTTTCAAGCGGCAAGTGCCGCCGGTGTAGCTTCGTCTTGATGAGTCTGGTGCCAATCTCTGCTCACCACAAGTATACTCTCTTGGGCACGTCAGGGAACCGATGGAAGTTGAGGAGCGGAATCAGGCTGGTCGGCGGCTGCTCCCAGATTATATTAACTCGATGCACCCAGACGTCAACGGCACACAATGCTCTAGTACCGTACACGGGATGGCCCTTACCTGAAACAAGATGTTAGGCCAACACCGTCACAGAAGCAAGAAAGGAACTTACCGATAATTATCTGAACCCGTTTCAACTTAATGAGAACCGGCAGGTCCTTGATGGGCAAGATTTCGACGAAGATGAAACCAAACAGGACTCACTCCCTTGGCAGTTTCTGAAGCGCCGATGTGGCCACAGATCGTGTATCATGAGGGGAAGGAATCCACGGCGTCGGTATTCGTGTCGTCATGACTCATGATCGTCTTCCTTGCACTGCCATCATCATGTCTGACAAGGCACCAGGTATCTCGATGCATATTCTCTCTATGTAGGAAAACCTGATCTTCAACAGCATTCCCGAAGAAACGACGAGCAACGCCCGTTGAGCCTACTACGCCATCCAGCAAGCGTTTAAGACCAAGCGCCGAGGGTCGCTTGAAACGCGATCTGGACATCTTATTTGGCGTCAATGGCTGGCATCCACACATTCCCTCGGACCGCCCACCACAGGGTTGGGTCTTGAAGGACAGCGGCGAATACACTTCCGTTGCAGAAACACCACCCACTTCGCGGCATGCTCTTCTACGACCTACTACCTTGCCAGTCTCTCCTCAGCCGTCCACTTCCCAGCTAGGGCTGGGACATGCTACTGTCAACGATCACAACAGAGCTAGCGGCAATTTCACCAGCCCTGTCGAAAACAATCTCCCCAGCTCCCAATCCACGACTCGACGCGCCGCTGGCAACAAGATTCACAAGGACGCTACATTCAGCCCTGTCGCAAACGAGGCGTCTCTGATCCAGTCCCCTCTTCCACTCCCCGTTGGCCACAATGACAGTACGGGCCGCCGCACTTCGATCAGTCCTGTCTTCGACAAGCCATCCACATCTCGCTCTGCTCTACTTCGCCCCGTTCCTCATCGACGCTCTGAGTCGGCCTCCTCAGCTGTCTCCACGTCATCGTCCCCTCTCATCTACATTCGGCCACGCAAGCAGGCCAATCGCGTTGTTGCCAACCATGATCGGAGAGGGGAAGGCTTATCAGCGGGAAGTCATCGCGTAGTTCGGACTCTGGAGGACCACATACGAGATCTTGAATTGGAGAACTCGGTACGCAGGTCGGAGCTGGAGGAAGCTCAGTCCCAGCTGGAAAAGACTCGGGCAGAGCTCAAGGAGGCGAATTCTCGCGTGACTGCTCTGGAGGGCAAAAAGCGACGAGCGGAGGACAAGCTGGCTATCAGTGACAAGAGGATTAAGGAATACCAGCGCAAGAATTCAATGTTCCAGCAAGTTCGCAGGAAAGCATCCCTGTGAGTGAGCTTTGCTCTTGGGTTGCAATATGCATAACACTCATTTCCAGCACGTTGACCGCTATGTGCAAAAGGGCCGATGAAATACAAGCTCTCCTCGGTGATGACGGGCTCGATTTGTACGAAAGCGTAGACTCTAACAGTAGTATAGAATACGCATAGTAAACATGGAAAAGATTGGAGGAGTTTCTGGAACGGCTGGTGTCGGATAGCGAGGAGGAGTAACTTAGCATATTCGTTTCTCGGAATGCGGCTTATAAAACTGTTTTATTCACTATCTTGTCAAACTCGCGTACGAAACTATGTTCTCTTTGCCTGTCAAATTCAAGTACAAAATTGTTTGGCCTATCAATTAAAGCATGGACCATGACACCTCTACCTGCATCCGTCTCTCCGCGTTGGTACATACACATTCTTGGGCTTTAAACAACCTGCTCTGACCGATGTCTATGAGCGTCATCGAGGTCTGAGCCAATTTCTCGATCAACACAGCCTGATCCGGACGGCCATCATGTAAGCCCATGACGCTTATGAAAACCACTTCAATCCTGTGGATGACGCCGCGGCCACGAAACGCTTGTACCCAGTCGGTGAAAGAACTTGTCATCCACAAGATGACTCCCCTCGTATTAACCTCGCGCAACGACCCGACTAGGCGCAATCCAACCCGCAACAGCTTGACCTCTGCGGTATGCAGAGTATTCAAGCTTGCCATCAGCGCAAAGAGATCCGAGTTGTCGATAGACACATCGAGGGAGGTCAGTCTCAAACCCTTGAAAGAGAAACTGGAAACCCAGCATCGCCCTACTACACAAAGTTAAGCACATCACCTTTCATCCAGAAAGATTACAATTCACACATACCGGAAGCGAAGATACTGACACACTTCAACCTTGCACGGCAAGCGTCCAAGAGGTGACCGCACGCCTTGGCCGTCTCCGGCGTCCTGATCATCCAGCGCAGTGTTTCCAGCGAGTTGAGGCGTATAAACCAGGTAGGTTCGCGCTGCACCATACTATCTCCAAGCCAGCTTGAACCAAATTCCAGATATCGCAAGGATTCCAAGGATTTCTCAGCCTGCGTGACGCGCGACCACCATTCGAGCTCGGCCTTCGGGTTTATCTGGGGAAGGAACTGACATATGTAACGAAGTAATGCAACAGAGGCTGTCGGGCCGATGTGCTTGAAGGTGTGCAACGCGGGTGTGTAAGGAAGCAAAAAGGCAACGACCAGGTCGAAATGGATACGGCAATCTAGGAACTCGACGAGCTTCAGGGATTGGAACGGTCTGTCGGGAGGGGGAATCTGCGCAAAATCCTCCTTCGCTGGATCCCACGGGTGGAAGTCAAGGTTGTTGATTGTCAACGCGTTCAGATTTGGAAAAGAGGCGGCAAGAGTCACGATGATATGGAAGAACGGGGTTTCTTCTTCTGGCTCTGCGCGGCGCACCTCCAAGGACTTCACCCAGGCAGCTAACTTTCCATGAGTCTGCTCATTCCTCTTTTCTCTCACCTGCGGATACGGTAAGCAGTTTTCAGCATAGTTTCTTGCTGTGTAAACTCACCTGCAAGAAAGTCCTATACGCGACGGAGAGCTCAGCAAAGCTCAGAGGGCTCAGTCCTACGCAAGCGTCTTGGCAGATTCGTCTCGCGGCCCTCAAGAAGCGCGGTCCATCCGTGCCCAGGTGTGAGCCAATTTCCCTCCATACGTCGGGTGGTAGTCGTGGCATGAGTGATCAAGAGCGACGGTTCGTTCGAATGTTTTTGGACTTAATCTTGCAGTGTGATTCTGACCAAAAATTCAGACCCATAATGGGGCGATCTCAGATCTCCCGCTCCCTCGCACCACGACTGCCATGCGCTCTCTGTCTTTTCCCAACGAACTCTTGGAGAAGGTCGCCGACTACGCTTGCCTTGACCGCCCGTGTCTGGCTTTTCCCCTTCGTCTCTCTAGCAAGCGATTTTTCCGCGCAAGCAAATATGTGTTCTCCCAGGTTACAGTCGATATTACTTACTCCTCTGCTGCTTGGGGTACCGCTGGGCTTGACTCCCGCCCTACTCGGGCATCAGTCAGACTTCGTGATCTCCGTCCGGTGCACCAAGGAGACTTCATCTTAGCAGTGTTGTCCTCGCACTATAATTTACGCGTTTGCTGAAAAAAGCATTAAGAATTCGATATTCTCTGGACAACTCGCGATAGGTTCACCGGACGTGTCAACATGGAGCGAACGCAGGTACGGCCGAAAATCATCCGTATACACATTGCACGGCCCGACGTACATTTATCTACATGGTTGGGTGTAACGTGTCGATCTGCTACTGAGCCTCATATACGACAAGAATCATCGTCATCACATATCGCCATTTTTTCCCACTACGCGAATACTTTCGATGACACATTGACGCGAAATTAAGCGTCCTGCTGGGCAGGCTCCGTGGACATTGCGGCGTCTACTCGCACTGCGGTCAAGACAGGGGAAGCTGAGATTCAGAATCAGATTCAACCGAACCATGAGTGAATACTAACAACACTCATACTGGTGACAGGTATTGGGACGGATGTTGATGCCCCAGCAGAATTGTTTTCGGCTTCTTTCAAGCCAGGTGTATTGCCCGCTGACAAAGGCCCAGACAATGAGCGCTGTCCAAAACCCTGCGATGCACCATCTGCTGGCGATCCCCAGAAAAATGATCGTTGTTGTTCTTGGGCTCCGTATTGAGAGCCAGTGCTGTACATGGAGTCTCGGAAAGTAGAATGGTTTTCGCTTTCGCTCGTGTTTACTAGGAAGGTCGTTTCCTGTTGTTTCGAGTGGGGTCCCAAACCGTCTTGGTTTGCTCGGCGACGCTGGGCAGGCGGGGGCGGGCCGCGCCCAATATCAAGGGTGGCAAAACGAACACGATTTTCAGTCAATCCGCTATCAAGCTGACTGGCCAATGAAGAGGTGGGCGAGACCTGTCCGGACTGTGGTGGTGGAGCTGCAAAGGTTGTAGGAATATTGGATTCACTGTAACTTAGAAAACGTTAATAGTGCAGCGAGGAAGTGGGCGAGACTGACCCGGACTGCGGTGGTGGATCCGAAAACATAGTCGCGCTCGGCTCCACCAGCTCAGATCCAGACTCCATCTTGACAGCTCGATCTTGTAACGAGTAGGAGGATGTATAGTCTGGTTCGCAATGTATGCGTACATGCAACCCTAATCACCTGTGGGCCACTTACCGGGCGTGGATTCCCGAGCACTAAATGGCCGAGTACGACGTTCTCCCACTTCAAGATCTAAGGCAATCGATGAGCCGCGTCAAGTTTGCACCTAGAGACTTTTACCAATTTGTACACTGTTCGCGAGGATCTTCAGCTCAGGGCGAAAGGTTATACCGATCCAATGTTGAACGGCACTGGCGGCAGTGTTCTTGTCGAGGAGCTGCTTCTCCCAACGAAGGATCAATAAGTCTTCTACCTCCCTTACGAGAGAATCGAGATCCGCCGAGATGATTGTGTGGAATAGGGCAAGACCTATCTCTTGGTCCAGACGTACCCGGCCGTCCGGATAAAGTGAAGGCAAGTTGTAGCTCTGCAGGTATGCAGTGATTCGATCGACCAGATCCTCTCTGAGCGAATGAAGGGGCTCATCAAGCTGCGCACGACAACGCTCCTTCCAATCAATTTCGCGGAGGTTTGGGTCAACTATGGGAGCGTCCGTATGATGGAGCATCAGTAATGACCGCGAGCCTCGAATATAGAACTCGCCAGAGTTGTCATGTATTGAGCCCAAGTGTTCGACGTCTTGCAACATTTCCTCGGTCTGCTCGTAGATGCCCTTCAGCTGTCGAAATACTCGACGTCGAAATTGCAAAGAAGTTTCAGTACTCTTTGCCACCCCGCCTAAGGATGCTTGAGATTCTGAGCATTCACGAACGAGAGGCCTTACCCGTATACTCGTTCCTCTGTATCCGTCCAATTTGAGTTGACCGCCGACACAAGGAAGCAAGCCCACTGCAGAGTAGCTTTACGACGCTGATCACAAAGCTACCGCAGGCCAAACCAGCTCGAATGAAGATCGATCTATACGCTGTCACTGGAAAGATAGTCGATGCTTACGGTTGCTGTTGAGCTGGTAATTAACGTACATGCGAAGGTTGTGACAATCCAGAATGCCTCCCTGAGGGAAAACAGTGCGAATAAAGACGCAAGCAAGCCCATGGGTGCGAGAGGATGAGGAGGAGCAACTGTAAGCAGAGATTGGAGCTGTCGTGTCATTGATGAATTGATATTTCTAATATATTTAATAGATAGTTCAGACTCAACGTAGCGAACGGACTCAGAGCAGAACATGTGCATGAAACTCGGTAAGAGTGGCAAAACACCCGCATCAAAGATGGTTCTACTTGGGTCCGGCGATCGCAAGTGAACCTTCGGAATTAATATCTGAATGGGGTTCGGTTCGTTCACAGCCGTACGGCTGCAAAGCGCATCTTATCGATGCATCTATTTCCGTCGCCTAGCGCAGAGACACCGTACACCACGCGAACTCATCTCACAATTTAGTCCGGCTGCGCGTACCCCATTTTGACGCTGCATTGTCTTGGACATGTCTAGACCCGGCTGTCAATCAAGCTAGTGACCAAACTGCTTCAACCAAATCCGTTTGGAAAGACTACCTCCCTGAAAGAACATGACACTACAACAAAAAGGAAACCTCGATCGAGTCACAGAACCGTAACAACAGCTGATTGCGATAAGGATATGTACAGGGCTCCAGGCCTGTAAATGTGCAGCCAAATCCTGCACAACCGGATTTGTTGAATCCCACTCCGCGTCAGGACTCTGACCATGCGGAGCAGTCTGCAGGCGGATCTTCGTGATACTGGGAGCTGTAAATGCGGTAAGTCTATCATCTAGAATGCCCAGGCTTGTACATGTATTTGAACTTGTTATTGTCGTATTATATGGACGTCTCTGATGCTACCAGTCTATTGCTAGCTATTCTACGAATCACCTCATTCCAAGCCACTGGGGGAACGCTCTGGCCTCCATCTGTCATTCCAGAGCAGTTGGGCCAATTGTCGGTAGGCGAAGCATACAGTAAAGCCGCTGAAAGGGGCTCTACATTCCCGACATCCGTTGCCTCCCGTATTGATCCAGTCTGCAGTGCACTGTTCGCAGAAGGTATGGCCACATCCACCACTGTTTCCAGGTCAGAAAGTTGGCAAAAACGTTTGACTTTCAATCAGACCCACGTCAGAGGCACTCTGCCATCGTCAAATCTGTTTGTGCATATATCGCACTGAATATGTGGAGTCACCATGCGCCGCAGGTCGTCCAACAATTCCTCAGATTGTTGAAGTTGACATTCCAATGCCATGACGTGCTAATGTTTGTGAGCTCGCGATTTAATGGACAGTTCTCATGACTCACATCCGCCGTTTCTTGGACGGTGTTGTTGTCGCGTACAGTCGGCCCGTCACTTTGACCTTGATCGTGAGCCGTCTCCACCCTCTCACGCGCTCTCTGCTACACTCGGTTAGGACTTTGGATGCTGAATCATGGATATGGAGACGCACACTCTCCAAGGATTCTACCGCGGTGGCAAGCCTGTGAACATGCTCTGCAAGAGCCCGGTTGCGCTCGTCAAACTCCCTTCGGAGATCATTGCGTCCCATGGCCGTGTTCTACAATTTATTAGGCCCGGTTCTTTAGACACTCTGGGAATGCGTACCATCTCCAAGCGGACCATCCGGATCTCCAGAGACGATTCCTCAGGTAACGTCTGTGTCCCCATGTCTTTGCGGCGTAAAGAGCGAGGGGCGCTTGCATGGGAAGCGGACTGTCCCACTGTCAAATAGGTAGAGCGGGAAAGGGTTTTCTCTGCCATGAAACCTTCACTTCGCAGGCATGCCTTCGCTGGCTTTTATAGTGAGTCCATTCAAGCGAGTCATGCCGCAGGCCGTTGCGATTTGCAAAGACCGTCGCAGTCACCTATCGCAATGTGTGTTTGTCCATCGTCTATAAAGGGCGACACAGGACAATGTAGAAGGCCGTAAGCTCTTTCACGCCGACAAGCTCACATTGCGACAATGAGTGCCGCGACTAGTCGAAAGAATAGGTTTGATATCTGGCTGGTTTACCACTCGAAGCTCGCGTAATATACTGATTCTTCTATACCTGGGCGGGCGGGAACTTGTCTGTGCGATCCCGTTTGTTGCTCAACTTCGTGTCACTGCTGCCTCACGTGTGACTCCAGCGCCTTGCTAAACCGGGACCCAAATCAGAACACAAAATCCGAAAACGAAGTATGATAATGATAATAAGAATGATACATACGCGGCGTGGTTCAACTCTGAACTGCCGGCAATCGCAGCACTCCCGGGGTGAGCTCACCCCAAATGAGGGGGTGTTCTGCCCTCCGAAAGGACATTCGGATTTTGTGTGCATGAGGCGGATTTGGACATGCCCAGGTGACCACGTGGCTTCTTCCTGCTCGCGTCCTCACCCTTTCACACATGAGAAGCATCATGTCGCCGGCCACCCATGAATGGGGCAAAAATACCAACTATAATCTCGGTGTCTGTGCTCTTGAAATGGGGCAGCGAAGTCGGTGATGCTTCCTAGATCTCTATGTCTGTTCAAGCCCTGGCGCCCTTATTTAAAGGCAGCCTTCTGCTCTGCTCTGAATCCGACGCAGGTACTCGGCAGTTGACAATAGTCATCATTTACATCTGCTTCAATCCAGATGCCATCCCGTACTCGTCGTTCTTGGACGGCAAAGGAGGATCAACTCCTCTTCGAGGCAGTAGCAAAAGGCATGCTGCAAGCCGCCCTTTGTCAGAACATATCTGACCTTGACGAGCACAGAGGATCCCAACACCCGGACCCCATCGAAATGGCACGCCATCGCCGAACACATCCCCCGAAGAACAAACAAAGACTGTAGAAAGCGATGGTTCGCAAGAACAGCCAGCGACGTCCTTAAAGGCGTATGGGCACCAGATGAGAATGAGCGTCTTGTCGAAGCCGTCGAGACGTACGGAACTAAATGGAGGCTGGTCGCCAGCCTGGTAGGGACGCGCAACAGCGACCGTAAGTCACACGCCGCTCCCCGCTCCCCGCTCCCTGCCTTACGCCACCTTAGAATGTGCTAAGCGATGGACCGAGTCGCTGGACCCATCCATTGACCGCACCACCTGGACGCCCGAATGCGATGCCCTTCTCATCAGCGCTGTCGAAAGCTACGGCCGTCTTTGGTCAAAGATCGTCAAGACGTACTTCCCCGGTAGGACGGCTCTTTCCGCAAAGAACCAGTCAGTTCATGTCCGTGACGCCCTATACATGCCGTGCTGACTAGCTCCACAGTTACCACTCCATCATGCACACCAGGTGTCGCACGCGGCGTCCTTCTAAGAACAGCAGGTCGACTCTGAGCTCCGCCAGCCTCTCGCCCGTAACTCTCAGCGTGAGCACCCCGGAGCTTTCATTTCCCCCAGCCGATAAATACCTTTTTTGCCAAATAGCCATGCCGACCGGCACAAACCGATTTGGCAAACTGTATGCCAGTGGGCAAAGTGCCGGTGGGCATTAGTTTGCCAAAACCATGTATTTGAAAAAGAGCCTCCATTTGGCAAATAAACTGCTTCCAGCCAGGAAAAGGAAATCTCAACAAATAGTCAATTTGGCAAATAGGTAAATGTCGTATTTGCCAAATAGGCCACGAGTTGGTTTGGCAAAGTTGGAAAATAGTCAATTTGGCAAATAGTGAATTAACCCATTTGGCAAATAGTATATGAGTCAATTTGGCAAATCTGTATTTTACTTTTGCTTTACGGCAGCTACTTCTGATTCATCAGCATCTATGTCCCAATCTTTGAGAGCTGCTTCAACTCTATATCTGTCCATTGGCAATGCTGCTAGGGTGTCCGTCTTCATCTGTCTTCACCGATCCTCTTCAAGTTGCTGTTAGCGTCCATCTTCGTCTGTCTTCACCGATCCTCTTCAAGTTGCTGTTAGCGTCCATCTTCGTCTGTCTTCACCGATTCTCTTCAAGTTGCTGTTAGCGTCCGTCTTTGTCTGTCTTCACCGATTCTCTTCAAGTTGCTGTTAGCGTCCGTCTTTGTCTGTCTTCACCGATTCTCTTCAAGTTGCTGTTAGCGTCCGTCTTCGTCTGTCTTCACCGATCCTCTTCAAGTTGCTGTTAGCGTCCGTCTTCGTCTGTCTTCACCGATCCTCTTCAAGTTGCTGTTAGCGTCCGTCTTCGTCTGTCTTCACTGATCCTCTTCAAGTTGCTGTTAGCGTCCGTCTTCGTCTGTCTTCACTGATCCTCTTCAAGTTGCTGTTAGCGTCCGTCTTCGTCTGTCTTCATTGCCTGCCTGCTGTTGGACACAAAGCATGATTGGAGTAAAAAGATTACATTACATTAGCACACCACACAATTCCAAGTCAAGTCACAAGCTCAAGCTAGCCTACTAGCAACATATCATACACAACTATTGTACCTGCAAGATCACAACTATTGTACCTGCAAGAGGAGCTACTTCTACTGATTGTAACAATGAAAACAATTACAGAACAAACAAGCTACTCAATTGGATCGACTCCGGCCCTAGCTCGCACCTGCAACCAGCAGCCCCTCAAGGACGTAAATCACGTCCATGACTGCTTCTTCCCACTCTTCCTGCAATCCCGCCGTCCTCCTCTCCGCGATGTTGTTTCCCCACCATGCCAGACATGCGATCACAGACACTACCCCGTTGCGACCCTTGACATCTTGAAGATCGCCCCAGGGTCTGCCGTTGGCAGCGGGACGTTGGTCGTGGGTCAAAGGCCCCTCTACATCTGCAACATCTCTCCAAATCGGCTGAAGACCTTTCCACCACTTCCAGAAGCTGGCGACAAACTTCGGTAAGTCCTTCGAATCGATGACCTGAGGGCGAGCTCTCGCGCCCTTGATCCAAGCAGCAACCTCCGGCGGCCGATCCTCGATTGGCAAGATCAACGTCCCAACCGCAAAGTACTCCAGTCCCTCGACACGGAGCCAAAGGTTTACCATCGTCTGGAAATCATCCATGCCAAGCGAAATGAATTGATCGTAGCACGTTTTGACCCAATCTGGCCAGAACTGGCGAAGCAGAGGATTGAAAGGAGGACCGTCACGCTCTTCCGGAGGGAGGGAGGCGCGCTCCACGGCTACTCGAGCGCGTGTAGAAGGCGGCTTGAGAGAAGACGGAGGTCTTGATCGTTGTGGTTTCGACCGAGTGGCCGGCATGCTTGATGAAGCTGGCGGCAGGGTGATGGATGCGGCGTGGATGGCGGATGACGACGACGACGCTGCTGCGGGATGAGGGGGAATAGAATCGTTGTCGTTGTCGTCGGGGTCGAGCTTGTCGGGGACGTCGGGGTTGAGATCATCGTCGTCGAGATCATGGTCGCCGAGTTCATCGTCGTCGAGTTCATCATCGTCCTCTACTTCCTCAAAACGCCAGAAATTACCACGTCTCTTCTTGCGAGCCAGTCTCGCGGACGTGGTAGTTGCGTCGTTCATGTCTTCGTCTCGTCTTTTCCTCCGGACGCCTGCCCTCCCTATCTCCGCCTCCTCCTCCTCCGTTGCCTCATCTATACGATCCAGGCCTCGCCCAGTGCCAGGATCCCGCTCCGCCGCCTTCTGGGTTCCCGCCAAATGTTGACCGAACTTTCCCACCGGCCTCGGGCGGGGACGCGGCCTCGGTGGAGGACCAGGGACCGGAGAGTCACGGTCGTTCGTATCGGAAAGCCCGCCTGGAGGTGAGTCCTGTGACGCAGGTGGCGGCGACAGACTCAATCGCGGCCGCGGACTGCAACTGCTTGAGATTTCCCGGTGTGCGGAGCGTTGGGACGCCGCTTTTGCCAACGACAAGAGTTTCTTCTTATTCCCCGTGCCTTCTGCTCTCTTCAGCCTACGGCGACCGGCGCCCGCTGCGCCGATGGACGTGTCCCCACTCGGCGTGACCATCTGGCTCTTGAAGCTGTTGCGCTTCCGTTTGGCCGCCGGCTCGGGCAGCGCCTTCTTCTTCACCCGCGTCCTCTGTGCGACGACAGGCCCTGTCCCATCTCCTTCCACCTGCTCATCGCCCTCTTCCTCGTCAGACTCGTTTCCAGCCCGTTTCGTCTGCTTCTCCTTCCTCGGTCGTCCACGTGGTCTTTTCGGAGGGGGGCTGTCCTCCGCCAAAGCCCTGGCCCTCTCCTTGCGAGCTTCACGACGAAGACGCTGAGCCACCAGCTCATCGACCTCATCCTCTTCCCCGTCTGCGTTGGTGTCGCGGGCTGTCCAGGACAAGCCATCCGGCACTGCCATGTTCTGCACGACTACAACGAGGCGCTCCTTGCCGTCCTCGTCAAGAGTCAGCATTCGTTCCGCCAAAGATGGTCCCGTCGGCTTCCAACCAGGAAGCGCACTCCGCTCGCGTTCGCCAGGATCTACAATAGCAGACAAAATTGATGAACACCAAGTAAGCACACGACAAACATCGAAACGTACCGTAGGCTTTGGTCGCGAAATTACTAAAGGCATGGACGTGCACGGCATAGCCTGGAGTACTGGAGAAGGTAACAGGGATTGCGTCTCGATTTTCACCCTTCGTCAGACTGCCAGAATCAGATTAGTTCTCCAAGAAACACGGCTGGGAGCACTTCAAAGACTTACGCCTTGATTACCAACTTGCCGCCTTGTCCTGGTTCAGGTACCGCCATCAATAAGGATATCTTAGCGTTGAGCATCGTTGAGAGGTATTGCATGAATGGGTCCATCAGGAATGGAAAATCATGGATGAGTCTGTGGCGGGTGGCCTTAGTGCATAACGCAAAGATGGCGGATGGGAAAACGCACTGTTGCGCCTCGGGGGGATCAAGCCGACCACTCAGTTTTTCCGACAAGGCTTCACGGCGGGTCGTCGCCGCTTCTTTCAGTGCCTGCGCGTCATCGTAGTACTTTTGCTGGACCTCCTCTGACGCTGCGTTGAACTTCTTCGCATTCCACGCCGTTTCCGCTCCAGCGCGGAATTTTCTCGATTTGCCCGAGTCGCGAAAGGACTTCAGGAAGCGTTTGCGAAAGGCGGAAGGCTGATCCTTCGCGAAAAGTTGGTATGCGTGAGGAATACGGACAGCTGCATGCCCAATGCCGAGAAGCTCATGGACCAACATCGTTGCCAAACCGGCGGGTGCCTCCCGTTGCGAACGACCGGACTTCTTGGGTTTGGTCGCCGGATCTGCCATAGCAGCGCGTCCGCGCGTAGTGTTGCCGCCGGACTGCTTATACTGTAGCCGCAGCCACGTCAGGAAGCTCTACACGACAAAAAGTGACGTTAAGATGGTGAACTACAGGAGAATCATTCGCAAAGACACACACACCTTGCGAAACTGTTCAATATGCGCCACTTTCGAGAGACGCGCCTCCTTGGCCTGGTTGGATTCCCCTATCTTCTTGCGTGGCCGTAGGCGGCGTCTCAGTTTCTGCGTCGGTCAAGATCGTCAGCTTATTCAAACGAGTTTTGTCTTCTAGTCAACGCACTTTGGCATCGTGATCGTCGTCGTCGTCGTCCGCATCGCTGTCTGACTCGCTTTGGTCGTCGCCGTCCTCCCCGTCGGATGGAGCATAATCCGTGCGGTCCTCCAAGGGCTTCGAAGAGGCTCCCCATGGCCCGAAGATTCCGAACACCCTCATCATGTCGTTTGCGGCTTGGTGCGCAAACGCGGATCCCTGCTTTGGGTCGACCCGGTTTTTGTCGAAGAATTCTTGGTAATGGGTGTCCAGCGCGTATTGCAGAGCGTCGCCTTTCAGCCAAAAGCGTCGGAATGGCGGCAGCTTTGGAAGTTCCTCTTGATCAGAGTCCTCATCGGTGGTGGGTGACCTGGAACCGTGACACGTCGGGTTACGATTGTATGTTTTCTACCGTGGAAAAACATACTCGGATCTTGGGGCTCCTTCTTTCTCTACCATTTCGCCTGCTCAGACAGAGTACGCAAGATTTCTTTTCAAATGGGTGCGGATGTCCACTTTTTATTTAACTATCCGACTGACGCCACGAATCAAGCCCATGGGATCCTGTTACGATACAAGACGCCGCGACTATACAGGCAGCATCCCACGCGTATACGCATTTAATTGTCTTCTCTGGTCAGACTCTTCAATTCCGCCCCTCCTTCCGC
Organism: Strobilurus luchuensis; assembly: GCA_019915105.1. Classification (NCBI taxonomy): domain Eukaryota; kingdom Fungi; phylum Basidiomycota; class Agaricomycetes; order Agaricales; family Physalacriaceae; genus Strobilurus; species Strobilurus luchuensis. The sequence continues at coordinate 182,867 of JAHLMJ010000007.1, read as the reverse complement.
CTCCCATCTGCTCGTCATGGGCAACCACAAAGTTCGCAATCAATCCACCGACGCGATCGACCTCCTTCGTATGTTTCTCGGTTGCCTCTCTGTTTGGAAGTCTATATAATGACCTTTTCTTTTGTTGCAGGCGTTCTCCAGCAATCTCTGACGTTGAACCTGGACCGTATGTGCTCCCCACCGAGTGCTTGCTCCGCGCCGTTTCTGATGGTAGCTGTCAGACAGCGCTCTTTGCCAGGACGCCACGCGACCCGGCGGCGAGAGACTCGGTGAGTTACAAGTTGGGCCGCGTGCATCAAATCTTTACGCCGTTCGGTTTACAGTCGGTTCAGCGCAGAGTAAGACACTTGCATTCATTGCTTCGGGATCTTCGTTCTCATCGCTCCTCTCTTAGTCACCGTCTCCCCTCTGAAAGTTTCCTTGGGGCCGATTGGTGAGCCTTTCTGATGGACGCTGGCAACACGAACGTATTGAACCAACTTGCTAGGTTCGGGAACTAGGGCTGGCTGGCGTCGTGAGTTGAACCTCGCTGCTAACCTCGAACCACTTGTGTCTATCCACTCCAATCAGGGTCCTCTCAGGCAATTGCACCGGTCCTGAGTCCCGTCGTCGTTCACAGTGTGGTAGGCGCGGCCTCGGTCGCCCAGACTCCGGCATACAGTAAGTTCTCTGTTTTTTAGTACGTATTACATTGCCCCGCCTCAACCTCATGAAAATCTAGGCGTATTCGGGGATCTCCCTCGCCACCATCCGTTTGTCTTGCCTGACCCGGGCCAGACAGGGCCGTATTACGCGATTACACGGGGACGCGTTGTCGGCGTCGTCGCTGGATGGTGAGACCGTCTCTTCGTGATCATTCCGCGCCATTGGGATGAACATTACTTTGTGATGCAGGCATGCTGCTGCCCCACATGTCGTGGGCGTGAGCGGAAACGTTTTTCGGAAGGCTAAGACCCTGGACGCGGCCCGCAAGATTGTGGCAGAGGCCTTCGCGGCGAATATGTGCATATTACTTCTGTGAGGTTCTATCGGGCTCCGTGAGCTTCTATAGGGCTCAGTTACGTGGCGGTGGCTGCTCTGCTCTATGTTCATAACAGTTATAAAATATCATCGTGTTCTCACAATGAAACTGTCAGATGGACCAACGACAAGATAGACAATTAGAGCTATAGAGGTACATAAAGATGTCAAAATGATAAGCTACAAGTCGTACTACAAGGTTCTGGGGGAGCAATATACTCAAGGAAGTACGGGGAACATCGCGAGGCCCCGCTGCCATCGCGTCTCCCTATCCGCCCACCACTGCGTGCGTTCCTCGTCCGTCGCCTCAGCGAGGAACTTCTCTTGAGTCTTGAATCCGTTGGCAACCCAACGAAAGAGTCCACCGGCGGTGTACTGCGTCCATGAATAACGACGCTCGCCTGGCTGGATGGGACAGTTCGAATGTACAAGAAGGGTGGAGGGAATGAAGATCGTGCAGCCCGAGGGAAAGTCGATAACGAGTTTGAGGTCCCAAAGAACCAATTGACCGCCACGCCGGTGATCAAATGGGCCGCAGCAAGTAATGCCGCACCAACCATCCGGCTTGTTCGCGCTATCAGCGTGCGGGTCGGTAGCCGTCTGGGGGCCGGCGTTCACTGTGAGGCAGGAGAATACGCTGTTGTCGAAATTCTTGCGCAGCCGTGGGTTGGACGCATGCAGCTGGGCTTGATGTTCAGCGTACACGTCATACATCGGTCGATTATAAGTCCGGAAGAGATCTGCACATATTGTCAGACAATCGCAGCAAGATCTACAGCCCGCACCTACGATTAGTGAAGCCCGAAGCGCGCTGCATGGCGGGGTGCGCGAGTAAGCCTTCCATGAAGCGACGCGCAGACTGGGAGAGCCGTCGATTACCAGGGCACTGAAGATACATCAATAAGAGCAATGAACACCGGGAAGGGATCTCACAGCTTCGCCGCTGCCATGAGAGACGCCGATGGCCGTGGCAGGGAATGGCCCGCGCTTATGACACCGCTCCTTCCGGGAATACTTCACCTTCTTAGACCCCCCGGCAATCGCAACCTCCAAGGGCTGCACCACCTCAGTCGCCCAACGTTTCGCGTCCTTCGGGGTGCCACCGACGCAAGCCAACAGGCGGCGCTTGCGGTCGACGAGCGGGATGCTGCCTTGGCCCTCGTATTTGAGATGGTACCATCCGGGTTGCGCGCAGAGGGCCTCAGCGTCGCGGCGGTCCTTGGCAAACGAGCGGCGCAGACCCCCGAAGCCGGAGGAGTTGACGGGGAGCTCCTCGGCATCGATATCAAACTCCATGACGCGCCCCATCGCGTCGTTGAAGTGGCTGGCGGTCGATTGCTTCGCGGACAGCCCAGCCGCTTCGCGCTCCCGGCGTTGCTTTGCGCGGCGTTGATGGGATCCCCTCGAACGCGCTTGTTTGCCGCGGAGGGATGGAGCACGACGAGGGGGGGTGGGAGCCTGGGACGACGAGGGCAGCCCCGCTTCTTGAAACGAAGTTGGTGAAGGAGGCGGGGGGGTGAGAGGCGATGACGGGTTGGAGCTCGAGGGGACCATTCCCCCGGAGAGATCCAAGGGCGGAGGACGCGTTAGGCTAGCGCGTTCCCTGCGGGGCGCGTCGATTGTCGGGGGGAGGACGGGGTCGCACTGGCGCGGCCGGTGAGGTCGAACGAAAATGAAACGGAGACCACGACGAACCTGCAAGACATCAACGCCCATAGCGTCCTCTTCATCGCTCTCTAGATCCTCTTCCCGTTCTTCGGGGTCAACGTCTCCCATCGCGTCCAATTCCGCCAACCGGCGGCGCAATAAGTCCTCGGCGTCGACGTCGCACACGTAGGGTGTGCCGAGGGCAAACGGGCTGAACGTAGCGCCCGAACGCGTCGTTCGCGACATCTGCAGAATGGTAAGCACGCGCTCAAAGATTTCAGCCGAAAGAACAGAAATAATGAAGGTCAACGCATGCGCCGGCGAGGCGGGCGCGTCCCATGGTGGAGTCGACAGACCCCGCCCGCTGGTGCATGCGAAGACTGAGAAAAGAAGAGGTAAATAAAAAAGAAAGCATGGAAGACTTACTTTGTGGGGCTTGAGGTAGTCGGCTGGCCTCACCAATGGCGGTGGTCAAAAGGCAAGGGTATACGGTCTCACGTGCACAATGCGTGCACCGCACCATTGCGGTGCACGGACCATCTAGGGCACATGACATTGAAATGTCAAGGCTACTAGTACTACGATCACAGTTCAATAATACAATATGCCATGTCAAGTAGATTGATCTAATACATGTAAGGTAAGGTATGCATAGCACAGATGGCAATGTTGTAAGCAAGAGACCGTATCATGTACAAGAGGCCGTATCATGGTAAATCTATCTAAATTCCACTGACGCTGGCCTCGCCTGCCAGAATAAGTCGGCGCCGTTCGGCCTTCGTCTCGTTGTTCCACAGGCGGACACGAACAGCCGAGTCGTCGTAGTCGTCGGGCCTTTGCAGGCGGCCGCTGCGTGGAAGAAGTGAAGGGTTTGCACTGAGATCATCAGGCAAATGAAGACCTGCGCAATGAAAGGAGCGACGCACCGATACCGACGCTGTTGACTTTGTGAGCGCAGTTGAGGGCGCCGTTTCTGGCGGCTGGTGCTTGCGTACTCATTCTGCTTGGCACGGTATGCGGCGTACAGTGCGGGCGTGCCTTGAAGTTCCGCACGTTTTCTGTACAGGCACATGAGCAAGAATACTGGCAGTGAACCGGCACATACCTTGCTTTGGAGGCGCGCGACGTTGCTCGCCGTCTCTCCGCCCATTCCTCCTCAACATCGCGCTCCTCCTCGCGGTCTCCTTCCTCCTCGCTGCCGTGCCCAGAGGACTGTGCGGCTGCTGGAGGTGGCGGTAGAGCCTCGCCTTCCTCCGAAGACTCTGCATCTTGCGCGGCCTTCTCTGCCTTCCATTTCCGATTGAGGTCTTCAATGTCCGCAGGCGTCAATCCTGAGCGTATGAGATGTTTGTACTTCTCGCGAGCCATGCCGCTGCACTGGAGTAGGGGGTAAGTGCGCGTTGTCGAATCCGGCCGTGATGATGGAACAAAGACAAGTTGATGTAGTAAGGATACTGATCGCAAGTCTGCATCAGCTTACGTGGTGAGTCCACACCTGGCTCACCGCGTTTACCGACTCTCGGCGGGACGACTAGGGTGGGGGGTGGGTGTTGAAGTTTGGCGTGGCAGAGGCCGGGAGTGTCATTGAGCGCAGGTGTGCTTGCATGGCGCGGCGTCCGGTGAGAGCGAGGGCGAGTCGTGTGGTCGACGGCCGGGGTGATGGTGGTGCAGAGACGAATGCCGGTGATCACAAGTACTGATCACTTATCACCAGGGTTTCCAACTCGCGTCTCGCGTCGGCCTACACCTGACAAGTCCAGGACCTAGTGAGTACAGTCTCACTAACGTCACCTTTGTTCCAGAAGATTTCTAACCGGATCTGGAGACCATGAAGTCGGATAAGCACCACAGATGCGGGCTTACGTGGTGAGTCCACAACCTTGCATTCTTCAATTGACCGACCGATTTACATGCTCCGACCTCTCGTTTATAGCCCTCGTATGTTGACGCGTACATTCTCTCTGCCATTATCTTTGCTGTACAAGTGTTCTACTGGATATTGGAGACCAGGGAGTCGAACGCAGCGCGGGTGCACGCTTATACGGTGAGTGAAACGGCCTTGCACCTTAGTTCATTCACCAACATATGTACATGCTCTGCCCAGTACTTTTGCATTTGGTGGACGACCAGCATCAAACGAGTGCTGCAAATTACGCGCCAGATAACAACTGGTGATTCTCAATTGTACATATCGTATGGGACACATCTACAGTTACACTACACTATGGTAAGGGAAGGTATCAATCGCAGGTTTGCCTTGTCAGGCCAAGAGTGACATAGTACGGAACGATCCATCAAGCGACTGGACCACTAGCCTAGCAGCATGCATGCGCGTGCAGCGCTGCGACGAAATGGTTCATCTCCGCGCCGCCTTCGTCCAGGAGAAAGACAACGGAGAGTAAACCCTCTACGTTCAATCCGGACAGGTGGGTTGCTAGTACAAACAATTGCGATTACCTGCGAGCCAAGGACAAAGGGAACAGAACAGGCGTACCAGAGGCAAGAACGCGCATTGAGATCTTATCATGCAGTCCTATATCCAGGATGTCGCTGGATGCCATGGGGAAGTCAACGTCCTGAATGAATTTGACGACGTCCATATCGAGTTGGCCTATATAACATTCAGATGTCATCCTCGGGTCAAACTGACCTATGTTGAAGACACTACGGGAGGCGCACCTTTGCGATTCGGGGACTTTTGCGGCAATCCTATATACAATTGGAGGCAGAGTTAAGTACTCTCGCAGGCGTCCTGCAAAATTCGCGCTCTCACCAGTAACGTCATGAACAGCGACGTCGGCCGCAACACGAAGGTGCTCTATCATACGCCTAAGGTCGCGATTAGCGTTCTCTTGGCATTGTTGCAGATTGTGCCCGTGAATCATAGCTGCTTGTTTGCTATGCGCAGGTGTTAAAAAAGAGGACGGACTACAGGTCGAGTGCTCAGATGTATCTGCAATACTTATACCGGCAGACGCCGATGGGGGTCTAGATTTGATGGGAAGCGCCTGACATGACTTGCCTTTTACCATATGTTGCGCTTGCCCGGTCAGCGTCGTGCTCCCGCCTCGCGTCCTTCTTCGTTTATCGTGTGATGTAGCTCATAAACCATGAAGGACTATAGAGGTACTGCGACTTGGTCGCGTCAGGTCTGTTCTGTATCCTCACTCGATTCATGACTCTCTGTTTGATCGCAGGTGACTTCTCTTCCTGGTTTGGTCTGCTCGACGGACGGCGTTTTACAAATTGGCACTGCACGCCACGGGCTCTGCCGACACGTACTAAAAGCCAGGACGGGGACATGCGACCTGTCAAGTTTTCCTTTCCCATCTCTCCACACGGACCCCATCGACGCTGCCTCGCCGCCCTTCGACCATCATGATGTACTCTGTCACCGTCCAACGCAAGGATAACATGGATCCCCACCTCGTTCTCAAAGCGCGCCGCCGGGAATGGACCATGTGCGAGCGCAGCATCGTCGAATCCCATCCATTCGACGCCAGCGACAACTTGCCCACGGTTGGAGTTGTAAGTCCCTCTGCCTTTTCTTTTCTCCACGATTATCACTCACTTCCATCAGCCCTTTCAGCAGCACGAAATCGGGCAAAACGTCAGTCTTCGCGCGCCTCTTTCATTTTCCCATCTCAGCCCGACCTTTCTAGCGTTTGACCAAGGAGCAGCTCCAGTCGTTGAGCAACTACTCGTACTACTGGGGAGGCCTGCACGACGAGGCTGTCGAGTCTCGTAACTCGACTTTTGTTCGGCGGGAGGAGCAATCCTTCCTCTACCAGTTCAACCTCGTCTTCCCTTCTTGCCAGGACGGCGACGCCGTCCACAAACAAAGCGCAAAGCTTGAACGAAATCGCGTACATTGTCTCGTGTTCTCTGTTTATTTTCAACGATCTCACTTGTTGGTGCAGGTATGCGTAGAGATCTTGCACTATTTCCATTGTCGGCGGCGACATCGCTGGGGTCTTGGTCAGCCAGGAGCTTTGCATCCCGCCCGTGAAGAGGAGACGAGATTTCGTCTCCAAGGCCCAATGTACGGCTACCACCCTGCTCCAGACGATCCCCCTACCTTCTACATTGTCGATGACCGGTCCGGCCCAGTAAACGGACCCAAACCGACGACAAGCTCGGGTCGCTCTCGTCTGGAGGACATTATCCGGCGCCCCTATGACCGCCGTCCGGTCTTGGGCGATCTGCCTGTCCACTCTCATGACCGTCTTCCTGGGGAGGCCGTGACTGTTCCCGTTGACGTCGCGCGCCTTCACTCGGACATATTGGTCGCCGCTCTACAACGTGGATTCCCTCAGTCTGAACTTACCGCGACTATTCGCGAGCTCGCTGATATGGTTAGCCCGGGCGTTTTCAAAGAGGAGGAGGAGGTATTCGATCACCTGGAGCGTGTGACCGACTTGTTCCGCAGGTGCATTAGTGGAGAGATCGCCGAGCGTAGGGACGCTCTGCGTCGTCGGGACTCAAAGCAGGTCACGGAGTGGGAGGACGAACGTCGGGTGCTGGACGCGCAGGACCGGGCCGATCGTAAGGCAGATCGCACCCTCATGCATCGCAGCGCCAGTCTGGAGCGTTCTCCCTCTCCGGCGCCAAAACCCGAACTCCCCACAGCTCCTTACTGGAGATCTCAGCCCATTGCCTCCACGTCGCGTCCACCCAACTCCACCGTCGGCCCTGCCAGTCCTCCGGCTGAATCCGACGAGGAGGACGTCCCAATGCCGGATTATCGCGTCCGTCGCCCGTTGGGATTTCCTCAGAGCGTTGAAGAGGCCCCCGAGAAGAAGGTGATTGCTATTTCCTTCTATCGGGACCTTGCCCTAGAGTTGTCAGTTGACGACGGTCTGGATAGGGCTCTCGTACGGATGCTTGATGATCTGGCGAAGTCCAAAACCGAGCGTCAGGATGTCATGAATGGGGTCGCGGACGACATTCTCGGCTCGGACGACAATTTCTGATACCAGACCAGAGCAGACCTGTCTTGTCTTGTCGTGTACAATATCATAGCCCTCTTCTCTTGTCTTGCATACATTTGTAGTTTATATTAGCAAAATGGCATAAAATTTTTGATGCCTATTGAGCAAACCTTCAGACTTCTGATCGCAAGGTTTCTCGGCATGAATTGGCGCTACGGTTGTCGGGATGGGGTGAAGATCTGAATCCCACCACGGGCGATGGAGTGTGGTGGAGTTACCTGACTCATTCTCCTCGGGCATAGGATTGGGCCGGTCCCTCGAGACTAGAAGCTAACAGGAAGTAAACGGGCTTCAATATGATGTGATGTGATTCAATTGCGGTTGCGCTGGTGGCGAGTGGCAATTAATAAGACGGCCGCGGTTATTTGAGATTCATGAGTCGTCGCGGCCTGAGGCGTTCGAACACGCATAGCATCCGAGGACTCCTCGAGTTCGGGCAATGCCATCCCATAGTGAGAGATCCTCGCCATTCAAATCACTGGCGGGAATTAAGACTTTCAATTGGAATGCAAGATTCTATCATTTAGGTTTTGCGCTCACTCGGGCTCCTTTGTCAGAGTCTTTTCAGCCTCTTCAACCCGCACCGCACCAGATTGATGGCGACTTGCACGACCTTGGTTAGGCTGGACCGTCAATGAGTTGGCGCGAGCTACGGAATACCACGGTAATGTTGATGTTGGCCGATCCCGAAGTTTTAACCTTCTTGCTTGCCTAAGATCTTCGTTGAGAACTTTAATCAACTGAATGGTTGCTCTGCTCTGCATCGTCAATTGCCGGTTAGGTTACTTGAAAGGTGAACCTAGACCGCGTCGAAGACGCCGCCGCATTGCAGAAGGTGGCGTACTTGAGTGCTGCTCTTCGCGGATGCCGGTAACATGAGAGGTGAACCTAGACCGCGTCGAGAAGACGCCGCCGCATTGCAGAATGTCGCGCTGCTCTTGGCGGATGCACTTGTCAAATACCCGTTCAAGTGTCACAATGACCATGATGAGACAATGGGCGGCAAAGCAAAGCACGTAACAGAACGCGGAACCAATCTTTCAAGCCGCGGCACGGCATAGTGTACTTCGGAGACCATGCAGAATACCGAGGGGGCTAACATTGCTCATGCCGGTAACACACCACAAGCTCACAAGATAGTCGTACTGTTAATGAATACGCGCCGGCCACACGCCGGTGTAGACAACCTGAAGGTCACTACGGACAGAGATCCTCCAAACAAATCAAGAACCGCTCCATTTCTTTCGACGCGGCCGGCAACTGGATCGCGACGGAGACCATGCCGGTAAAGCGATGCTCCAAATGTTTGCACGCTGGGATGAAGACGCGTCAGGCCGCGAAACAAAGGTGACCAGAACAGGCTGAAAACAAATGGCGCACGTACCCACGGCAAACATGCGAAGAGTGACCTTGTTGAGAATGCCCATTTGTTCGAAGGCGATGTGGAGGTGTTCATGATGTATCTCCTCTAACCATTGCGTCACCACATTGTCCGGAGTGAGTACGACGACGTCCTCGTTGGTGTTCGCATTGCGCCAATGACAATCCGGAAGTTCTCCAAAACGTTTGAGTGGCTGAGAGCTGGTTGCATGACCCCGTAAACTCACTGTGGTCCCGATATTCGTGGCGCACAAGCCTCTCCGTATCGGTGAGGTACTTGCTGATGGTCTCGCGCGCGATTCGAGCATGTTCCGAATTCTGATTGGTGGGAGCAGACATTGAGGACTAAGGGGAGCGCAATCAGCATTCCAGCTTATATTGAATGGACGGAGAATACCGTCTGCCGGCTCCCTGTGGGGAATCCCAATGTCGTTCGGGCAGCCCCATGGTAGTTGTCCGAGTCGTCGAAGGAAGGACCTGATCACGGCTAACTCCGAACCACGATTTCGTTCACACGATGTACGGACGCACGGTCCGCACAATTGACCAGGTTTTTCCTATGTCACTTGTGTTCCAAAACACTGTTCATTGCGTCGACGGCCAACACACACACGACGGTCGGGCTACAGGCCTACAACAAAGTACAAAAAGTCCCCGCGGTATCTTTACGTGGCAGACTGGGCCGTCGTCGTCGCGCCTGGCTGCGCTGGAACGCTTGCGGCCGGGAAATGTATGTCGAAGTCATCGACCATCTCATGCAAAATCTCAAAATGGACCTCCATAACGTCCAAACGTCCGTCCCTCAGCGGCACTCTACCCGGCCCATTCCAGTAGCGCACGAGCTTGTTGATGAGCATTTTCATAATCGTCTAACATTTGTTTTAGTCCGACATCGTGGGTGCATGGAAGTGTTCACCTTTTTTCGATGCCTCGCTTGGACGGCGACTTCGTCGGGGGCGGTATACGGTCCCTGCTCTGCCTCGGGAAAACGTTCGAACCATCCACGAAAATAGGCGCGCAGGGTCTTCCGAATCTGGCGCTGGCGCACACCGACGGCGAAGGTCGGGAGAAACGCCTCAATATCGTCTTCCATCGCGGGCGACATGGGCAACCAGATGAGGTACGTCTCCGTCGTCAAGAACGTCGCGTATTCGGCGTACTCCCACGGGGAGTCCTCTCTGTTCGGCGACGACTCTCGTTAGACGCGCTGATCATGTTGTGCAGGACTAGAACCTACGGCTGGGAAAGAACATCGCGGCGATATTGGAGGATCGCCTGGCGGGCTTCGGGGGTCATGATTTGTGTCCACTTTGGCGCACGGGGCATCTTGGGTTAGAGAGGGGGTGTCGACTTTCCACCACTCATTTTCCCCCTTTATAGAAGGGCGGGGACCCAAAGTCAGTCTTCGTCATCTCTACGTACGCCACAATCTGAACGTAAAAGGAAGACTTCCACAGTCACGCCGCTTTCTAACGATTCGCCGGGTTGACGCTCGGTTCGGGGTCGGTCCACTCCTCAAACATCAACCATTCCGCGGCCTTTTCTGGAAGGTGCCACCGTTCCAAAACCTCCAAGCTTCTCCCGCCCCACGCAGTGCTTCAATGAACACGCACCTCTTCAATCGTCGGCTGAAGAGGTCCGGCAAATCGAGGGGGAACTCTTTAGCCCGACCTCTTCGTTCAATTGCAACACGACCCCACGCCTCTTCGGCAGGACGGCGCCGGCAGTCGACATCCCAGGCTACGGGAGGGATACAGACGGAAGTTTTTGAACGCGACATGGGCGGGATTCTGCGAAGTCAGCCCGGTCCCCCCCTGCCCACGCAGTACACCTTGTCGGCAGATGACGATCACGTTATGGCTGATGTCTGGGACGACCTGGCCGACGATGACCTCTTGGGTTTGGGTGATGAGGTGATCACGGAGACGCTCGTTCCCGTGGTAGACATCGAGGTTGAACCTGCCAAGAGGATTCTGGCGCGGCCTGACCGGACTGGAAAGGTAACGACCGCAATTCATAAATCTGTTTCTCATTCCTAAGTTGACGCTCGATCCAGAGGCGCGCTAACGATGTTTGGGCCGGCCGTGTGGGTGGCCGAGTCTACGCCCAGGAGTATCTCATGGAGCTCATACGCTGGAAGGGTAGGGGTGGCGCCGGGACAGCCCGATGTCCTGCATGTTCAAACGCCACCGAACCTACGTATCGTTGTCGCGCGTGTCATCCCCATCGCTTGGTTTGCAAACGGTGCTGCGTCAAGGAGCACAAGACGATGCCTCTGCACGTTATCCAGGTCAGTCGACTACAATCATCTCTTCAAATAGTGCGCCGATGACGTCTATACGCAGCGCTGGGACGGCGAGCAATTTCAGAAGCAATCACTCATGCGCATGGGCTTACACGTCGACCTCGGCCACGAAGATGGATCGCATTGCATAATGCGATCGTGCGATCCCCATGTCTTGGTAGTGATGCACTCCAACGGAATCCACGAAGTATCGGTGCGATACTGCAACTGCCTCCAATCGACGCCCCGCCGCATCCAACTGCTTCGCGTTGGGTGGTATCCGGCCACCGTATTTATTCCAGCGACCTGCGCCACTTTCGATGTCCTGGACTTGTTTCACGCTGCAACCCTGACCGGCAAGATGGCCGCCTACAATTTCTACAAAACTCTGGTCTATCTCACCGATGCTCTCGGTTTGAAAGTTCCCAAGGTACGTCCTAATTCAGCGATCCCATATTAACCGGCCCACTCATTCTTCTCAGAAGCGTTATCAGCCGTTCCTTCGCATGATTCGACAATACCGCCACCTCTTGATGCTCATGCGAGCAGGGAAAGGTAGCGACGAGCGAGGCGCGACAAACATCTCACCCGGCGAGTTGGCGTTGGTTTGCCCCGCCTGTCCCGATCCTCAAATAAACCTACCACCGGATTGGCGCCAGCGTGTAAACCAGTGAGCGGTATACTTCGATTGATAGGCGATTGCGTTAAGCACGGTCTTTACAGATTTCTGTACCGCAAGACTATATCGGGCGACGCTTGCTTTCGTCTAACCGGACTCTGTCGCTCAAATCAATCGGCGGACCCTTCTCTCCATCCGAACGGCGCATACATGATACAGGACTCCGGCGAGTACGGTGAACATGTTCTCCGGCACACTTCCCAAGACGATGTAAGTTTCGTCCGTCGTCCACGAGGATCTGCCCGTACCCACAGATTTATACTTTAGATAAGCACCTGTAGTGGTTTCAAGGCTCTGGCCCATGCAGACTGCAAATCGAACACGGGCCTACATTCGACTGGCGTATTTGGCGTCATATGCTCCCGCCATGAAATGGTCGCTGCCCGTGGTGTCGGTAACCTGCAGAGAGGCGAACGGTACGTGTCCGAAACCAATCTGACTTCGCCTCGCAGTGGCTTAACCCCATGTCCGTTTTGTAGGTGGAGTAATGTTGACTTCATCATCGCAACGGTCATTCAAATCCTGCACGCGCTTCGAGAGATCATGCTCACGTATGATATTGCGTGCCAGTGGATAATCCATTTCCTTGAGCGCATGGAGTCCCTTCCTGAGCATCTTCGACTGCCCGAGGCTATGAAGTTATTGACGGGTATTCCCAAGGCGCACTGCCCCGGGCATCAGTGGGAGTGCCAGTGCCAATATGCCATGGGAATTCAACCCGGTGCAGGACGAACCGATGGAGAGGCAATCGAACGCCTGTGGGCGTTCGTTCGCATGTGCGCGGCCAGCATCAAGGAGATGGGGCCCGGGTCGCGCTCCGATACGCTGGACGATCAGTTCGGTTACTTGAACTGGTGCAAGCTTGTAACCCTAGGCATGTCAATTCCTTCCTCATAAACTATGGCGATGGAGGCTTTCTTTTCTCAACTCTGCCCAGGTTCGACTCTAGGGGCACGCCTGAAGAAAGCCCGCGAACAGGCAACCAATCAAAAACGCATTCACGCAGCCTTCACCGAGAGTCTACCAGTGGAAGCGGTTCGCCGCTGGACGGACGAGATTACCATTTGGGAGGCGGATCGCTCAAAGCCCAATCCGTATGCGGTCAAGGTGAAGCGTATGTTAACTGCTTGTCATTGTTTCTCTCGACTGGCCTGACATGTCGTCAAAGATGAGACGGAGAACCAAGTGCGATACCGCCTCAAGGAAGCCGAACGCTTGGAACTGATAGCAGGTGCCGTGTCGCTGGCGGATACTGGTCCAACCGCTTGCTTGGCAATGGCTCTGAATGTCGAGGAGGATCAGTGAGTCACTCTCTTGTTGACGATGAACCCTTCGGCTCACTCAATTGGGCAGACAAAAATTGCGGCTTCTCACCGATGGCGACGGTATCCTGACGCAGGGACAAGCGAACACGATACAGAAGAAACGGATCTCTTTGGGGAAACATATTCGCCGGTTCAGGACGGTCCAAGCCGTCTACATCCCGGGCGCGCGAGGAAAACTCATGGACGCGACCGTGGCACGTACCGTTCCCATTGATGTTGAAGACGAAAAACTATGGCTTCCTTCCAGTTTCACCGCGGCGGAACGCGAAACCGCATGCCTTCAAGGAATGGCTCTGAAAGAGGTCGAGCTGCGGATCGCTCAGTGCAATGACGCTTTGTCAGTCGTGAGGGATGCCGAGCGACTCTTGCGAATGCTCGTACTGAAGCGGCAGGTCCAGACACAGGGCCAGGCGATGAAGACAAGATCACAGTCAACGATCGACTCCCAAACCTCTCGATCGGATTTCGCCGTCGACAAATACCGGCGGAGTCGACGGGCTCTGGAAAGGTTGGATCCTGGAGGCTCATGGTCCGCAACTCTAAGACCGCTCCGGAGCGAAGACGTTTCCAATATGCTGGGCGCTGCGTTCGATGTCGATGTTCTTCTTCCATGGGGTTCTGGAACCGCCGAACTCTCATGGCTTTGGACGAACGAGTCAAGGGCCGGGAAGCCCGAAGATGTTGTGGAATGTAAGTAACATATCTAATGTTGCTCACATTTGGACTGATGGATGTACTAATGCAGCGGCAAAGCTTGAATGGCTCAAAAGCCGTGCTCGCTCGGCTCGCTGGACGGAGGAGGTTCTGTTACTTGTGGAGGAAATGCGTCGCGTACGGATAACCATGGAGGCGAAGGCGTTGTGGTGGGAGGGGAAGGGGATATCGGCGGATGACGGTCTACCACCAGAGATAGTCGAGGGCCTGTCTGCATATGCAAAACAGCAGGCGGGAGTCAGACGCTCCCTTCTCTCGTCGTTTATCCGCAGATGGGAAGGTATCGGGGTAGATTGCGATGACGAAGAGCAGGATGAGATGGATGCCGATGAAGAGGGTGGGGAGAGTGAGGATGAGGAGAATATTACAGGCAGTTAGGACACAACACGCGTGGGTTTCGATACAGCTGCCAATGTATATCGTGGCGTATTCATTTGCATGGAGTGGCGATGGTGACCTAAGTATGAGGCGTAAACATGTGCTCCTAATGTGTGAGTATGGATTAGTGGCTATAATGCGCTACAGCACTATAGGGTCTCATGTGGCTGATGAGTCTTTGGTTCAAGTCAGGCTTGCGGCATAATTTTTTGTGGAAAAACAAATGCTGCATTTGGCAAATATCTCCCGAGTTTGGCAAACATCTGCCGTGTTTGGCAAACTTATGCCCACCGGCACTCTGCCGACTGGCATACAGTTTGCCAAATCCATTTGTGTCTCCCGGCACACTGTTTGCCAAATGTGGGAAATAACGGGTGTTTCCCCAGTCCTCGTACTCGCACGACCAGTGGGAACTCACACAATCCGACTCATCACCATGGGAAGAGCTTCCACCTTCGGTACCCTCACTGGCCTATGCGCCGCTCGCGTTCTCCGAAGACGCACATCTTGCATTTCCCTCGGAATCCATCAACATATTCCCCTCCTTCTTTGACACCACCAGCGAGAACGGTTACGAGTACCTCCAGCCCTCATTATCACAGTCGAGCTTGGCTTTGGCTGGAGCTACTTCCTTCCAGCATTGGGCGTCGGCTAATCAGGGATACGGCCCGCACCGCTTGGAGCGCTCTGAACACGAGCTCCCCGCCATAGGTTCCAACGTGTACTTGTCCCTCTCCAGCAGTGCCAGCGAGAACGGTCATGAGGACCCTCAAGCCACCTTGCCACAGTCGAATGTCGACTTTACCGACGCCGCTCCTCAGCCTTGGGCGTCAACCAACCAGGGTTACGAGCCGCATCGGTGGGAGGAGTACAAACAACTTAGCGAGCAGGTTGGTTACTGGTGCTGACTGAATCCGCCTTCGACACGTCCCATCTCCAAGCACTCTTCTTGAAGTATCACCGTTGTACTGTCTGGCATATTTCTTATAGAGTGTATCGACCGAGGAAAAGCAGATTGAGTGAGCTCAGAAGTTGCGACTTGCGCACATCCAGAAGACGTTGACGTGAGAGGCGCAGCATACGGAATGCGGCTTGAGAATGCACTGAGAAACTACTTGTCGCGGAATACGTTGTGATGATTTTGCTCCAAAGTAGGCCATCGAACGTCAACTCCTTTTGAGAAACTGATGGTTTCATTGGGACAGTCATTTTGTTTGTAATCTTACTGTGGCAGCTCCTGCTTGACTTCAATATTTGACTCGAAGTGGCTTTGGCGCGACGCGGTTGACAGTCGTTCCGTATTGCCAGCGCGGTGTCAAGTTGGAATCACGTTGGAATCACGTTGGAATCATCATGGAATCATCATGGAATCCATAGCGACGTCAGCTTCACTCGGGTCCGAGATAAGCTACCATGAACTTGGGACCCTGTTGCAAGGACCCGCAGCGCTAGCGGTATGTTGCTTATTTCCATTTGAACGGACCTCGTTGCACGGTGGCGCTCATGAATCCTGGCAGACCCGAGCTCTACAATTCACAAGTTGAACATGAGGCCACACCAAAATATGCGGACCCTGCCTCCGAACTCGAAAGCTTCCATCAGACTTCATCTGTATAGCCCATAGGAGGTGTACTTCACTTACCTTTACGTGCGATACTTTCCCTCTTGCATCTCTGAGCCCCCATGTCTGGCGCTACAAGTCCACGCATTTGGACCTACTCGCTATTGAAGACGTTCAGCGGTCTGCACACCAACAGCGTCAACTCTCTTGCGTTCTCTCCGGATGGGCGTTTCCTGGCTACCAGTGGGATGGATGGCGCCGTCAACATCATCAACACGACCTTTCACAACGTAGTAAGAACTTTTCCAAGGAGCGAGTCACCTCCCACGGCCTTGGTCTGGGGCGACAATATTCACCACATTTTCGTTGGGCATATGAACGGACGTGTCGCCCGATATGAGCACCCTACTCAAGGAGGAGTTGGTATCCTCAACTCATCTTTTCGCAGTCTCTTGATACAAGCACAGATTAGAGCCCTGGTGGCGCGTTTTTTTGAGACTCCCGACGTTCGGGAGATTGCTGCCCTTGATGGTGCAGTCCTTCGTCTTCGATTTCACGCGGCGAGCGGTCGCCTCTTCGTCGTTCACGGCTCGAATGTGACCGTACTTTGACCGTACACCTCTGGTGAGTCAACTTTCCAATGTGTTCGGCTGATGTTGAAGCTTATCGATGCAGTCGATTGGCACATAATATGCGAGATCCCAAAGGCTGAGCTCAGCTACACTGCCGTCAACTTCACGGCAATTGAACCGTTTCCGGTAGGCGTACACACAACGCCCTACAGAGACCAAGCGATTGTCGTCGACAGAGATTATGGCATTCAGTGCGCGCTAATATCCGGATCTTGACAGTCGTTGACTTTCCGCCTAGCTGCCATGACGTGAGCACAATGAAGGCCACTCCTGTGTGGAAGGTTGAGCCAAGTCGGCGAAAGTACTAAGTCGCAACACTGTTTTCTCGGGAGTAGAGGCTGATCTGTACCGACTTTCAGCGGGGTATCTGCAATTTCCGCGGACGGTAAGACCCTCGTGTCTTGGAATCTCAAGGATGGGTTGGACGTGTACGACCTTCAGCCGTCCCATCGTGGTTTCAAGGAAAACATCGCATTGTCCGAAAACTTTGGGCACAATTCGAACGCCTTAATGGATGTGACCTTTCTCCATGACGATGTCGAGGTTCTCGTTGGAAGTCCGGTGGGCAGGCCCTCTATTGTCAATCTCCGCACCGGCCGCATCGTTCAAAAGTTGGCCCATTCAGCAAGTAGGTGGTTTTGTCAACCTGTGGACCGGATCGCCCTCATCTACGTCTGTAGTTAACGACATGGTGAGCATAGTGGTACGTTGCAATGCTCAACCCACCTGCAGATCTAATCCTCGACTAGGCTTACTCCAAACTCAATCGGCGGCGATACATCGCCACAGGTGACCGTGAGCTAGGAGAAGACACCAAGATCAAGTTATGGGTAGCAAGATCTCCGTTGGAGCCCACGCTATGGGATTATGCGGATGTTGGTTTATTTCCCACCAAGTCAGACATCGACACTGGCTGATTACACCCAGGTCACTATTCTTTACCTCCGCCGCGTTACCTTTGTGGCACTCCTGGCTCTCTTGGTACTCGCGATTTTACTTCTAGATAGGAGGGTCTTCAGATCGTCCAGTGCCGCCGACTGGACGTCTTGGGCGGTTCGACAAGCGGAACTTTTTGGGAAGATTTTGTGGCGCTGGGCAGAACTTCTGCTATCTTCTCATAGGGAGGCCGAGCCTATCTCCAATGCTCCTTCAAGCGCCTGGCAGCGCTTCTGGCAGGCTGTACTGTGACAATGTAAACCGCGTCGGAGCTGAATACGTATCTCCATCGATGAATTCTCGTTGATTAGCTGTAGTCCCTGAAAAGAGAAAAAACATTCATTTGGCGAATAATCTAATCGATACGTTTTATGGTTCAACCGTTCCTGTATCCGAGTCCGCTTGCGGTAAGCCCTCGGGACGCAATGCATAGTTGGCCGACATCGAGTTCTTCGCGTGGTGTTGCCGTTCGAGACGTTAGCCTTCGGTCTTGAACGCTATAAGAGCAGGTGGGATGCCGCAGTATGCATACAATCTGTCCAACCACTAGTACTAAGACCATGGCGAGTACGCTAGCAAAAAGTCACTGCATGGTACTGACCTTTTACAGGTCGACGATCCTAGAAGTGTGCGTCATCAGCGCATATTCTACCAAGTTGACCGTGACGCGCGGACGATTCACATCATGGAGGAAACAAGTCCGAGCACCTATCCTAGTGAACTAGAATGTCACACTGATGCAAAGCCAGACACGCCTAGGTAAGAACAGGCCAGAAGGCTGATAGGCTCGCAGGAGCGGGCACGGAAAGCGACGAAATCACCGACGTCAACATGGAAATCCCGCCAGAGTATCGAATAACTGGAGCGAAGCTCAAGTGCTTTAGTGGAAGGGTTCAATTCCGATAACACATGGATTTTCTGCCTAAACACCTCGGCTCGCCCCTCTACCGGAAAAGTAAATCTGACGTCCATCCTGGTATTTTGGTCTCCGTGCTCTTTCAGGCAGCGGGGTGGACTGACAGCTTCGGCCACAAGTTCCTTCTTCATCCCGTCGATGTCATACTCCATCACACGCAGCCCAATACCCGCGATCGACAGGAAGAGACTGCGAGAGAAGACCTAGAGAGCAAGGAAGACGAGGATCAAGAGGAGCAGGCGGAAGAGGACGATTAGCCCCAGCGGTGCGGCGGACGCACTAGTTTCTAGTTCGTCGGCCTCGTGAATGTTCTTGTACGCGATATGTCGTCCTTCTTGTGTTTTTTGGCCTAGCCAATGCCACCGTATTCACGAATGACAGGCCTGCTGGGGTTGCATGATGAGAGGACGAGACGAGTCACTGTATAACGTAAGACACTCTTTTAATAGCACTCCGCGTTTACTCCTTTCGCTCCGGTCTCTCGCACCGACTTTCACTTTTGGCGCTACTGGACGTGAATACGTTCAGTTTCGGCCTTCTTATTGCTTTGGAATCTCCTGTCAGCTCGCGACGTTTGCGAATACGCATCCTCGACACGCGTCGTGTCTCAAACACTCGGTTTTTTGTTATACGTACGTCGCTCGCCGGTCGAATCTGGTCCGTGTCAAGCTGAATCGTTGCTAGATATTTAGAGCACGACAGTCCTACATGTCTGATCCTGTCTATATCAACCATTATGATCGCCCAGACCAGTATGTGTGCACTTTCCCATTTCCGTTGTTTTGCAAGTAACATACTCCGAGGCTTCCTTCCGTTTTGACCACAGTAAACCATCACCGGGATGCAGCATTTTCCAGAGTACCAAACATTGCCTGTCATGTCATTATGACTGAGACGAACCACATATTTTACTCTCTTGGAGCATCGGCTCTTTGTCCCGTCCCCGATAACACCGTCCAACAACTCGATCCCTCGCCGAAGGCCCACATTGACCCAACATACTTCATAGATCGTCATTGGGCAAGCAACTGCGCTCCTTGGCAAGCCTTTATGCCTCGCGAAGCTGCGTACGCGTGTCAGCACGAACTGTTCTCTTGCCTCAATTTCACCCGCGATCTGCTTCCTATCGAGAAGTTCCCCAAAGATCATACGCGGTTCTCCCTGGATAAAGATCTCTCGCAGCGTTTGGAAGACTTACAATACGTGTTGTGCTGTCTTCGGCGCGGATTCATGTCTGGGGTGCGCAATCTGAACGTAGGATATACCAGTTTTCCTATCGAAGGTTACTCCCCGCACCCTCGAGGTCATCCAACTCGCATGAAAACAATCCAAGCCGCGGTCAGATACCGTTCTGCGCTACTCTTATTAGGCGCTGAAGTCTCATTGCTCTTTACGGCGCTCAAGTGTACCCCTCGTTCCTCGCCTTTTGACTGGCGAGTGTACGTGGAGAATGTAAATGAACCTTCACCACCGATTGCAGCTTCTGGAACACTCACGAGCCGTGGCGCACCTTGAAGTGGTACGTATGTACTTGTAGCTACCCCGAATATCTCACTACTCTCGAACAGACAGCGATGAAGCTGGTCTGGGGGCCCTCATATCTTTGTACATGACCGTTTTTAGCTTCTGGATCACTCACGAGCCGTGGCGCACCTCGAACTGGTATGTATGTACTTGTAGCTGCCCCGGATATCTCACTACTCTCGAACAGACAGCGATGAAGCTGGTCTGGGGGCCCTCATATCTCTGCAATACGATGTCCATGAACCTCCACCACCGATTGCAGCTTCTGGAACACTCACGAGCCGTGGCGCACCTTGAAGTGGTACGTGTGTACTTGTAGCTACCCCGAATATCTCACTACTCTCGAACAGACAGCGATGAAGAAAGGTCTACGTTGCCAGGACTTAGACGAGGAGAGGGATGCGTATGGGGAGACGTACACGAGGATGGACATGCTGTCCATGTCTGTTGGCTTGGCGGCGTGGAATGGTCTACGATATCTGGACGAGAGAAATGGGAAGTGGGAGCTCGCTGTTGCGTTCCTAAAGGGCGCTCTGGCGGACTGCAAACACTATCTGGCGGAGGCCCCACCAGACGCGAAAGACCGCATGCACGTTTGTAGCTGGATTGTACTCCTACGTATTGTACTGGAGGGCCCGAGGCAGAGTGCGGAGGAGCTGTTTACGGTGATTATCGACTCGTTCTGTCAGTGAATTCCCCAAGCTCAAGGACCGCTTTCAGCCCTTCGACACCTCCCTTTTGCTTTGGGACGAACTTCGTACGTATCACCGGAAAACCAAGGCTCCGACGTCTATAGCTCTGGCTCGGCAAGCTATCCTTGCGGGATACTCAAATGCAGCGGTCGATTGGGCACATTATGTCAGGATGCTGAACGAGGACCACAAGGCCGACGCAACGGACCACGAAAGCTCGACTTCTGTGGCCATTCCTTCTTCTTCCGCTGACCCAGAGCTCGCATCATGGCTAGCCGACCTTTGGCTCGACGATCCAGTGCGAGAGGGACCTTCATCCGAGTCGTGTACCATGCTGAAACCCTCTTCTTCAAGAGACAAGACACTACGGATAGACGAGATGGAGGAATTCTATTGCAATTTGCGGTAGACAATGTCAGTGGGTCCAGTGCATGTTCGCTTTCGTTTTCTTTTATTCACGAAACTCTCAGCTCAATCACACACAAACAGTCCTTGAGAGCCCTGCGTCACTTCATCCTTGGTCACCTCCATCGCCGCTTCCAGTCTCGTTGTCGGACTTTGACGGGATCGGACCATCTGAGTTGCCACTGCATGCGACTTACGGTGACCTAGCGCCAGACTACTCCCTGAATTTCGACATGTCTGACAATCTTTGTACAACAGTACAACTTCCTGTACCTTGCACCGCAGACTCTTCGTACGTCTATCCGGATAGTTTTCCATATCATCCTAGAATTCATTCCTCGGTGTCCAGGCAAAACATTTCTGGACCGGGCGACTCTGGATTGCGGACTGCAGATCAGCAAGAATAAAAAGACGACCTTCCCAAAGGACCCAAACTGTCACTGGGATCATACACCTACACTTGTCAGTGACTCTGTTGACAAACCGTTACAAACGATGCCTCATGGATACCCCAGTGAGCAATACAAGTCCTTGACCACTCTCCGAATTGTCCTCCATACACTTTCGGGGCTCGATCAGCCCTATCCGTTGTCTACCGTTGATACTTCTCTCCCGAGCCTTCTATGTGAGGCAAACATCGCATCATTCATCATTAGATATCTGCGGAGACGGAATGTATACCTCCAATGTCCCTGCCCGATTCCTTTGGCTGAAGTGCCCCACTGCCAGTGCTCGATCCGTGCTCATGTCTATGAACTGATGATGTTAACAATGTAGATAATTATAAACTCTCCATTCGTACCCAGGCGTTGAGAACGCTCACTTTCTCACGTTCGACTTGCGAGGTTTGGAGGACGGCGCCAATGTCGCTATATCGATGAACTTATTCCAACGCGTCACAACCAAAAGAGTTTCGCCCATCAATCCCTCCCTATAACTGCGGATGCCTCCTCTGACCTTCCGCAGCGAGTTCTCGATGGTGCGGAACGTCGTGTCGGGACTTAGCATGTGTCTTCCAAGTTCGAACACATCACTGGTCGATTCAAGGCAACTTGGTCTGGGGAAGCCGGTCTCTACCGATTCTGGAGCCCGAACGCGTCGCGATCTCATTACTGGGAAACGGACATTCATCCGTATTATCCTGGGCTAACGCCCCCCAACTACCCTATTCTGCAAGATACCCGGGCTGCGCACGACCAGTTCTTGGACGGATCCGTTGGTCCCTGGGCCCCTACATGAATTCCTCAGCTCTTTCACGACGACTACCCCTACCTCGCCTGCATCGTCAGACCGCACGACGTCCGACGAAGACCGATCGAGCAAATAAGGGTAGAGCACATACCCATTTGCTTGGTCTGGCAAGGAGGGCCTTGTTTCAGAATCTGTCATCCGGATTTCATCACCGCACTGCTCGAGCGGAATGCACGGCTTGATTACAGGATGCGGGAGTACTGGGATACGAAGCCGGTCCTGCGCCAGTACGCCCGTCCTTCCTATCCCCGTCAAGAGGACATTGAGCGCTACGCACGAGGACAGTGGAGGTACGACGAGGTTCTAGGCCCCATAGCCTGCATCCAGAGAGGGCTGAAGATCAAGTCCGCTTGGTGTTACTTCGCGCAACATGCGCCCACTCACCACTTGAAGCAGCTAGTCGGCGAACTGGAGGATTCGTCGCCCGAAGAGTGGCCCCGATTCCGAGATCTCCCACCCGCGGACTCTCGTATGATTGGGCTATAGCTTCACGACTGTCCAAGGGACGTCGGATTGCTCTTGTTGGGCTATGCCCGAACGCCGGCCTTCGTTATTGAACGTCTCCAAGTACCTTGTCCAAGGGAGACAGTGCATCGGGATGCGTATTCATTAGCGGGATTCCAGCTGGATGAACACCCCGCCAACAATGCATTCCTCGGAGAGTCTTGCTACCCCATGCCAGTCGACGCGGATATTCGGCCAACCTTCCCTCTCCTTGGACCCGCTTCGAGTCTCTCGGATCAATCCGCCTCCAATCGCTCCAAAGGTTTACGGTACGCTCACACATTGGAACCAGGAGAGGGACGATGAGGACTGTTTCGCGCAGCTCATGCCGAGTAAGAAGGGGCAGAAAGACCTGATTCGAGTCTTTGATAGGGCCAACGGACGCCGCATTGGGTTGCGCGAGTCCATACCGATTCCAAGGGGAGTTCTGCTCCTCAAAGAGTTCGGATTCCCTGCCTCTCCCGAGTGGAAATTCTTCCGTCTGACTCCAAGTTTCAAGCCAAGTCCGGTGCAGGAACGTCCTCAAGCCACCGCGTCGGTGTGGCTATACTTTTCCGAAGCCCCGACGAAGGAATACCCAAAAGGCACCACGATGATGGAGCCGGCTAAGGAGAGGCTCCCCCCCCCAAGTACGAGACGCCCTCGACCTCGCTTGAACTCGACGATGATTACACCGAGGAAGTAGACTGGAGCGATGGCCCTCTCGTAGAATCAGCTTCTGAGTTGGGCGTGAGGGAAGGCGAAGGAGAACCCATGGGGCTGATCGAGTACGACCGCCTCGAGGAGGAGGTTGATGCGCAGATGGATTTGAGCACGGGTGTTCGTCTGGAAGTGGGAGGACAGGCTGCTGAATGCGCCGGAGGGGAAGACGTAGTCATGGCAGGAGAGGAAGGTGAAGAGAGGCCCTCCCTAGAGGAGGATTCGCCTGCGATCCCGCCAGAATCATCAGCGCCCAGTTCTGTGAACCCCTCTGACCTACCTGAATCGGAGGCGATCACTTCCGAAAACTCTCGTCGGGAAGTCGCATCCGCGTACAGCTCTTCTCGCAAGCAGCGCAAACGGCGACGAACGGTGGACATAGTCACGAAACCGGTCTATGATGAAGGCCCGAACTACAACCTCCCTGTGGACGCCCTCTGGAATCATGATGTGGCCCGAGAGGGTCAGTCAACCGACCCCACCTCGGTGTTGCGTATGTTCACCGTCCCTTCTTTGACGGCGGAAACCCGGGTCGAGGACATCCTGGCCATTCAGACGCATTGCGCGTCCATTGCGGACGTAAAATTTTCAACCAAGAGGGTGTGCCTATCAGCGTTGCGTTCCGAAGATGGTGCTCTGCTATCCGCCCCGGTCGCTTATGTGGAAGGCGCCGGCGTCGGTAATACAACTGTACTGCGCGGCTTCTTGAGTGGCTACGTGGGGGATGGTAGTCCCGGCAATCGTTTCGTGGTATCCGCCACCTGGATTACTCCGCAGCATTTTGAGGAGACCTGGCGAGCCTGCCCAAGAGAGTCTAGGAATGAGGAGCGTATCCGTCACCTCCCCACGAGTGAGGCGTCCAGAGCTGCGTTGACGGCGCCCAATTCCCTACTAACGCAGGAGTGCAGGTTTCGAGTGAAGGAATGGAATTCACTTTTCGTTCCCCCAGTGATCTTGCACTACGAGGACAACCCTTCGCATAGGGGTGTCAGAGCGGGGAAGAAGGTTCGTCGAGCGCAGGAGCACGGCTTGGCTTACGCGTCTGGATCTTGGCCGCGGTATTCCCAAGCTCAGAGCACTTCACCTCCTCCCCCCGTCCGAGCCCTGGAGCATCGCATCGGGCCTTCCCCTTCCTTAGCCGACCGCTTGGGGGAACCACCCGTCCGCTTCGTCGTCAACACCCTCGGCATTTCCGCGCCCACCGCCTACGGGACCGCGTGCTATGCGAAAGTAATCTAACCTGGGGGGCTCTGTGACGGGAAGTAGTACGTGAGGGTTTGGTTAGAGGTCTGGGTGGTGAGGGCTCAGGTTAGAGGTCTGGCTCGGCTCGCGCGCGTAGCGCGCCCTCAACTTAGGGCGAAGGCACGAGCCCTAAGTCTGGTTACGGTTAGTTGGTCGGCGGTAGCGGTTCGGGGGCGAGAATATCATCCTGTTCGGGGCGGTGTGCTCATTTAGGAAAGTCGCGGCGTCGCCAGCTTTGGCGAATTTCAGCCTTTGAGACCAATTCTAGCGATTCGGTCAATTTCAGCCATTGCATCGAATTGCTAAATGCTACTATAGTTGTATATACTATCAAGCAGTGATATAATGGCTATAGCCAAAGTCTCTACTAGCCCTGTGAGTCCATGTACCTGTGTTATCAGGAACGATGGTAGTAAGGTGCGTTACAAATCCAGTATGAAATACATGCAGGTGCTTTGCAGTGATGAGGCTGAGACCCCGAAGCACACCTGCCTCGGGGATTTGTAGGAGGCCTTTGCTGTTTGCGAGGCCTCAGGATCTGTACAAGATCTTAGCTGTTTGCGAAGCCTGGAGTATTTGCATCAGCTTTCGGATCTTTTAGGAAGCTTTGTATATGAATCCAGAGAATCAGCTTGAAACGTGAAGGCCTCTTGAACACGAACCGTCATGCCCACGCTTGCTTCCGACGTATGGGGCGAAATAGGCGCATACGTGGCTCTTGACAACAACCACACATTCCTACGAGCCATTCGACAAGTCAGCCGCGAGTCCCTGATTGCACTGAGCCCCTTAGGATTTGCGGACATTGTTCTGAACTGTACTAGTAGTACTCAGGTGAGCGGCAGCGCAAGGTAATCGTGAATGAAATAACTCACTTTGTCAGATGCGCAAAAGGATAGACGTGCTACGGGATCCAGCACAGACGCATGTGGCGCGTTGGGTGAAATCCTTGACGCTCCAACATCCTCACGATTACATGTTAAGCCACCTCTACGAGATCGTTGCCTTCGCGCGTTTCTTTCCGAACCTGCAAGCCTTGACGATGAGGGGGTTGTACTGCTGCCTTTGGACTCCAGGTGGAAATGGATTCGAACAAATTCCCCGCCACAACGAGATCTTCCTTCCCATTCCTGCTTTGAACAAACCAGACAGCCTGCAGCTCGAACATCTCATCTCCGTCACGTTCCATGACTGCAACTTTATTCACCTGCATGAAGTCTTTGCTTTCTTACTACCGTTTACGCCTTCTCTGGAACGGTTCACTGTGAGGACACAGTGGCCCTCGTTTTATTCCACAGATGCACATCCCTTCTCTGGTTGTTCAGCCTTGCTCCCCGACGCTCAAAAGGAATGGTGCTCACGTCTCAATCAGGTGCAGAAAAACCTCCATCGGATGAGATATATCGAATTTGGCACGTCATGGTCCGCCGAAAGCAGTTCGTCTGACGCCATCAAGAGCATGGTATGCGTCAGACCGTGTTGGTTTACAGGAGTGAAACGCCTCGAGACGTTGTACTGGACGCCACAGACCCGAAACAGCACCAATCAGTGTGCTGAGGTTGTCAACGCCTGTCGTGAAACTCTCAGAACCATTGAGATTGCTGCTGGCAGTACGTATCACCAGTTTGACGTCCAAGGTGAAAAGCTAAACAATAAAAGAGGTACCAGGGATCTGGACAACGCAGCTGAACTTCCGCCGCTTGAGTTTGGACTTCCTCAGCGTGCAGATCAACAGCTTGGACCATTGCGATCTTCTGGCCTGTCTGCGCACGCTCGGTAGTTCACAAGTGGAGTTTTTGACAATTGAGTACATTCTGGTCGGTAATTTGGGCGATCAGGCAAAGTTGGATTTCCAGGAAGCAATGCGGACGCAATTCACAGAGTGGGTGCAAGGGAATCATGGGCGTCAGCTCATACGCAATTTGGAGCTGGTGTTCACGTCTCATGTGATGTTTAGGGATGGCTTCAGGGACCAGGTGGAGCGGGTTGCGAGCTTTGTTGCGAAATGTATGGTGGAGATCAATCATGGAGGACAGAAGATCACAGAACGCTTGGAAGAGCTACCGTCCAGCGCCTACCACAAGTGGCTACTAGTAGAGTACCATGTAACGATTCCTATGTAGGCTGAACTTGATGAGTCATTGACGACGACGAGCTGCTTCCTGCTCCGCGATTGTAAATAGAGCGTCTTTGTACGAGTCTCTAAGACCTTGATGCTAGGTAAGAGATCTGTAGATTGCTGTGCATATAATACACTTGGGAGCTTGTGTAACTGTGTTGCGCTACTGCTAAGTGGCAAAGGCTCGAATAACCCTGGCCCCGACGTAGCTTCCATAGGATCCAAGTCAGCTGCGAGGGTGGGGGGTGGGAAACCTCGAACTAGCTGAGTGCGATCCGGAAATGCTCACCAGAACAGTTTTGATGCATGGGAGTTCGATTGTGTCTAAGGTGAGTACCGAGGGAGCCCGAAGGAGCATCCATTCAGTCACAAAACTTGGAGTGGGAGGGCGGGTAAAGAAAGCAGAGAGAAAGAGTGTGTGCGCACGTCCGACGTTGCTGTATGCGCGGCTTTGCTTGCGACGGAGATGGCGGTCAGAGGAAGAGAAAGAATGACCGCATCTCCTGTCCGAACGAAAGAGTTCGAGTGATGCTCAGTGCTGGCGGACGAATAGAAAAACAGTTACAAGTTCACACAAGTTATGAGACATCGCTCTCTGTCGAGACAGGGTGCGTCAAAACCCTTGAGGCAAAACCTCTAAGAGCATTGGACGAAAGAAAACCTTGTCGGGGATAGAACTCAAAACCAATTTCGTCGAGGATAGAAACCTACCCAGGGAAAGCTACCGCCACCTACTGCGTGATGTTGGCGTCCGAGTTAGTACCCAGAAACGCCGCCCCAAAAATTGAAAGCACGCAGATACTCAGTAGTAGTAGTCCTGATCGAGACGATCATATGCTTACATACGAGCCGGATCCGAGTAGATCTTTTTGGATTCCATTCGGATTCCATCTGGATTCCAATCAGATTCCAATCAGCTTCCATCTGTATTCCATTCGGATTCCTCTGCGTAGGTGCAGTCCGGCGACCGTACTAATAACTATTCCTTCGCACGCCCCTGTCCGGACTTTGATTGCTGTTTTCACTGCTAGAGTAATGACACAGGTTTATGCCACCTGGGATGGCCTACTTTGTTTATAACCCCGTACCTTCCTTCTTCCACGGATCGTCATTCTGGATGATGGATTCCCTTCATCTCACCCAATGGTTTGCTTGGTTGATACAAAAGACGGTGATTCTCCGACGGATATCGCTCAGTTAGCCTTCTTCAACATCGTTGACTATGATACTAGTTTTCTGCAAGTATAGAGTGTCAGTTTCTGCTAGGGAAGCAGGCTCGATGATATGCAGACCTCCAGTTGAGTCAAGACTTTGGCCAATGGCAAAACAGAGTCGGATGCGCGCGGACGCATACTGGCGGTACGAGGTATTGTGCTTTGCGAACAGCGTCAACACAAGCCCGGAAAATCTTGTCGTCCCACCTGGGCTGCGTACGATATAGTTTGTTTGCAATGACTTATACTGATAGCGCTGCCGAGGAATATACTTTCCCGCCTGTTTTTCGCTCTGCATTGCGGCGAAGACAAAATATCGCCTCGGCTGTGTGGACAAAAGAGGTACTTGAAAGGTGGCGGTGCGAGGACAAGATTGAAGTCTGACGCTGGGCGTGGACAGCTTCATCTTCAAGCATGCCAATCTGTTCCACACGACTGGCGGCCCAGATGCGCTTTTGAAAAGGAGAATTCGTATTGGGGTCAAGATACCGCGTTGTATCAGAGTGGACAGTAAAGACAACAAGGCCGTCAGGCACAGAGCAAAGGAATAGCTCTCGAACTTCTTGCACCACTTCTTCGAACCATGACATGTGAATGGGAGCAGGGAATGCTTGCATGTTGCAAGCCGAACCACTGAGGCCAACGCAGATGTGGAGGGCAAGGAAGGTGTCATTGTGCATAACAGTTAGAAGAGCACGACATAATCGTCGAATGATGCGACGGAAGGCATGGTCTACACAACCAGCGCAATTGGGCGGAATGAGGTGGCCGAAGAATATGTGAATATGTATGTCCTCGGCGTGAGGGGGACAGATGCCCGACAATGTATGGCTCAATCCCTCAAGCTGGTTATCGGCAACATGGAAATCGAGCCGTTGGAGAGTTCGACACAGAGTTATGAGCTGTCCTCCTGGCCAGGCAGCGGTCCACTGTGCAGATGAACGTTCTGTAGTAAAAAGGTCTCATAGGTTAGAACTCTTCGAGGCCTCAGTTGCAAGCAAATACATACCAAAGTGAAAGGAGAGCTGCACAAGCGCAGACGTAGAACAAATGTATGCAAGCACGATCGGGGTAACACCAAACAATCGTTCGGGGTCGACAACAAGGTCGAAAGTGAGGACGCCAGGAGTAGAGATAAAGACGTGGAGGTCCTCATCCGGCATCGACGACGAAAGCATGAGAGTAAGATGTTGGGGAGCAGGAAATTCGGGGATGTCATAATCTGGGGTATCGTCGCCCATCTGGAGAAGGGAAACGAAGCGATTCTCATATCCAAAAATAAGGCTGTCCATGTTGATCACTGCACGACAGAATGCTGCCGTTGGTTCCAAGTGAATAGTACACCCATCGAACCGCAATAACTCTACGGAAGGGGGGATAGATGCAGCAGGAAAGTCGAAGATGTGCATGTCCGTGAGAGTCAAGGAACGAGCGGCTGGGAAGAGGGATAGAACAGTGACGATGAGATCTGCCGGAGGAGGAAGATAAACGGAAAGATCGTCTTCGTCTGAGGTGCCTTGAGCGCCCATTGCCCCGCGAAGTCGCAACTGCGAGACGAGTCGAGCCAGCCGGGGATTGACCTCGAAGAATCCTACGACCTTCGCCCAACTACCAACTCCTGGGCAGCTCAGTCGATCGGGACGCCCGCGCAAATGACCAAAATCATCATCTGAGGCCTGAGATGGGGACTTCGTGACGGTCCCAGGCTGATAGTCGCGAGAGTAATCTGCAGTGATACTCTCGAAAATAGTCCTGACGGCGGCAAACTGGAAGCATCGGGCGGTGGAATTGAGGGTTGGACACTCCCGAATATCTGAGCCAGCGAAATCCGCAATGACGCTAAGAATATCGCCGTCGAATGGGAAGGGAGCGGCTGGATTCATGAAGGTGGAAGAGTTACGAGGAACCTGAGACATGGTTGTCGAAGACTCGGAGACGTGAGTGGAAATGGAAAGTCCCTGTAGCGGCTGGAACAAAACGTGTCATCTAAGAAAATGATTTCTGAGGCACTCGGACGCACGGGAGAACCAACGAATCGACTCACATCATGGCCTCCGCGTATATGTTTCTCGGGCTTCGGCTGCGTAAGTACATTGCGATCACATTGCTGCACCCGCGTAAAAGAATTTGAGAGATCTCAGATCGTTTATCGTGCCTGGTTGGAGACAGCAGCCAGTCCAGGTGGGAAGAGGATACGGTACAGTGACGCTCGATCGTCTTACTTTGGGCTGTGATACATTCACGTGGGACAATGTCCAACGGCGATGCAAATTCGCACGGTCCAACTTTAAAACTCAAGTATTTCATGCGAGACGGACTACAGACAGTCACATCACAGAGTGTATACACAGAGGCGAAGGCTTCATTTGCAAGAGCTAGCAGATCATGATAAGTATACACAGCGTGGCGCGTGGTCTGTGCTCTCCAGACAATAATTTCCCGTATGTGATTTACCACTGATTCAGATGGCACTAATAGAACAGAACGAAGGGTTCATAAGTTCCGCTGACAGGTCAGATAATCTAGATTACTCCTTTGGGGGTGAAAAAGAATTCAGTACAGCGGCGGACAAAAGGTTCGCGATCTGAATGCATGATTGGCTCACGAATAGGTGTGCAATAATCCCCAGCCTGCTTTCCGCCAAATTGGAACGCCATAGTCTACGGGTTTCGACCCCCCAACAATCCTGACTCCCCGCCACCACGACGAATTGTCCAGCATGCCGACTGACTGTACTAATACGACTCCGACTCCTGCTAGTAGGCAAGAGAGGATCCCTGACCCCAACGCCGTCCTTGGCCATGCTTGCGAAAGGACTACACACATTACGCAGTTATCCTTGGACGTTCTAGAGGTCGTTGCGGAAAATCTCCGCCCGAAGGACGCTGGAGCTGCATCTCTTGCATGCCGATTCTTTCGCGAGTGCTTCATGCCGGCTACGTACGCCGGCGTCAAACTCAAGGGGCATAGCTCTGATATACAGGGCACCTTATACAAGGTCTGTGATTCGGTCTGCTCCCATCTTTTTCTTTTTAACTTACGAGTAAACTAGGTGCAAGCACTTGGCATCTTCCTCCAGGAAAATAATCTTGAGCATTGCCCTCGGCGCTTCTATCTACAGCACTGCAATTCTCTTCCTCTTTCCAAACTGCACATCGTGCTTCCCTGGGTTGTGCAACTCGAGGACCTGTTCATCGAGGAGTGTCGGACGCTTTGCGTGGTCGAGCTTGGCCAGCTCGTCGGCGTCATCCCGAATCTTCGCCAAATTGATGTGTCGCGGTCGTCATTTTTCAAGGCTCCGATATTGACAGGTCTAGTGACGACTCTGCCTAATATCCTTTCTCTTCGATTCCGATACTGCCAAGTTGATGTCGGGAATCTCTTCCAGCACCTCATCGCACCCAGCGACGAACTACGTGTATTGGAGCTCCATGAGTGTCAGCCATCTTCAGACAATCGTCCCGAGGATGACTTCGTCGAGTTCCCTACGAATGAAGACTGGCGTATGGTGGCAAGCGATTTCCGGGCCCCAGAAACCTTGGCGATGTTATGGCTGACGTTGCCAACGAGTACGAGTGGGATCTTTGACGTGGTGGAGTATTATGAGGAAGTGGAGTGCCTTCTGTCCCTCAATGCTGCCCTGCTCGGTCCTGCACATTTACGCGTCGTGCAGACTCTTCTGAGCAGTAATAGTGAGGTATTGGAGGCTTTACTTTTGCGTTGCGTGGGTGAGTTCTCTACACCTGGCCTTTTGATTTCGATATGGTTCTGAGTCACACCAGGGAATGAACCGTTAACTACACCCTTCGATGACTCTCTGCAATTTCCGGACCTGGAAGAGGTGACGCTGATCACCAGCCTTGGAAGGGAAGACGTCGGTCCCTGTTTTTACGGTGCCATGGCCATGCTTTCTTCGTCCTGTCCCAAGCTAGATATCCTGCATATGGTCATCTGCTGCTCCTACGACAGGATCGGTCACCGAGGTGGATTTTTCGACGTGATGTCTAACTTAGGTGAATGGCTGAACGAGATGAGGGCGCGAACGATTATCCTCGAGTTCGACACACGGGGCTGGATTTGGGACCATGGTGTCATAAACAGTGTGGTGGAGGACGACTATGGGAGGAGGACTCGAGATCATTGGGCGCGCCTTACCGAAGCTATGCGTACAGGGCCTTATCAGTATGAGTGGACTCCTCATGAGCAATTTACCAAAGGGCGCATGTCCGTAAAGTATACAGGTGTTAGAATTGCTTAGAATACGCAGATATATCTTCTTCCGCTCCGAATGACATGCAGTCGAACTACCAAAGTTGACAAGCATTCGCGTTCGCATTCGTCCGGACGTCGAACGCTTTCAAAAGTCACTCAGCCCAATGTTAACATCACACGGCGCATGCGCCCGACACCGAACAAGTACCCACCAGGCCCCGTTACATCTTCAAGCTGCTGAGATTGTCTATTACTAATCTACGGCAGCCAGGCTTCGCAGTACAGTATATCATGGTGTGATGCTATTGTCTTCATTTGATGCAAAAAATCTATGGAATTACATGCGACAAAAGTAGAGATGCTACATTTAAGAGACGAGATGCATCAGGCCAGCCTCGCGCCACAAGCTACTATGAGTGAAATGGGGCATGGCAATCCGCGTACCTCCCTGCCATGGCTCTATCTCGTGTTCAAGGATACGTCCACGAAGGTAAACTATATCACCTGGGTGCAGACGAACACGCAATTTGAGCTTAGGTACGCGGAGATAGCCTCCTGTGATAGGACCACCAGCTACTGTCAGAACAGCGAAACCTTTGGGAGGATCATGAGAGTCAGTGTGCAGGCCCGACTGCCGATTGAAGTATATTTCCCTGCCCTCCAGCAGGAGCGGGTCAATGGAATTCAGCACTTTGAGGATGGGGTGCCTGGCTTCTGATCGTTGGCGAAGTAGGGTCAGACTATCGTAGAGAGGCTCGTCAACAAGGCGAATGCCCTCGTTGATGTGCCAAGACAATGTGTGTAGGCTCTCCCATAGACGAGCTGTGGCAGTAGCCGATGTGGTATTGTGAAACCCATCTTTACTGGGTACCGCAAGGCCAGAACGCTGATACAAAGGAGAGATATGTCAGCTATCAAACAGCTGAACAATGACCACGAACCGAATGACCAATTGCATGCCAACAACGAGAGACACGAATCTCACCAGTCAGCTGCCCAGGAATGTGCACATAGCAGCCAACCTTTTCCGCTGCTGTAGCTGATGCACCCTCACGGGGTGGAACAGTCTCGATGTACTTTGCAATGGTCCCATTGAGGCGTTGCTGTTGTGTTACATGTATACATCAGCTCGTAGTACATCACGGTGAGATGAGAAGACATACCTGTCCACCGGCTGTGATGGCATTGGGAAAATATGCCACAAGCGTAGACCCATTGGAAGAGACGACACGACGTGGGACTTCGTCTTCCATGGTGCGGAATGAATCCCAAGGGACGATTGAAACACCACGAGGGTTACTCTTTGGCTTGTTGATGTTGAATGCAGTTTCCCCTGAAATTTCTAGTCATCGGGAAAATCCAGCAAAATATGCAGGAGGACGTACAAGTATTGGCTTGCTGCGACATGACATCAAAGAGCTTCACCATCTTGCGGCGGGCATCTCTGAAGCGAAGGGGAGATTCCGTAAGGTCTTCACAATAGTCCCGATAGATGTCCTGGACTTGAGGACTGGGCTCAGGGCCTATAAGAAAAACGGTGCATGAGAAGCAAGTCCAGATAGGCAAAATTCTGAACGACCTGTAAGTGGAGCCGAGAGGTTGGGTGTGAGAGGCGAAAGAGGGGTGAGAGGCGATAGAGGAGAGAGGTCGGGAGACAGAGGCAGCGGGGTCAATGGGGAGAGGTCGCTGAGCGACGATGAGCGTCTGTCCGGTATGATCAATGAAGGTAAGTTGGCGGTCCGACCAACAGCTCTCTGCGTAAACCTGGAGGACGAACGGGCAAAGTAAGCAGTGGGCACAATCATGAGCAACACTCGGTGAAATTTATCGGCGCGACCAGGCCGGTCGCGTCAGACGTCCGCGGCCACTGGTGCGCAGACGTGTAGCCCCAAAGGTGGACAGAAAAGATGCAGGCTTACATGGAGGCCGTAACGTGCGATGTAAATATGACAACGAGGGATAAGACGAAGTGCTCTATGTCTGGTGGAACACCGGCGACACGAGAGGCGAGAGGCGACAAAGGACAGTGCAGTGGAACACCTAACTGTACCAACGCGGCGATGTGCTGTCTGGTGGAACACCGGCGACAGTACAGACCAGTGAGCGTATAGGTGGAACACCGTCTGCGGTCAAAGGTGGAAGAAAAGAGATTCGAGGAGAAAAATTTGAAAACACGATGCATGTGACATAAATTAGGGCCGGTCAGAGCGTCTTGAAGCTTCGCCAGCTCTTGAACAAATATAGGCACTGTTGTTGGAAAGACATATGTATGTATGATCAAAGTAGTGGTAGGGAACTACATTGCATCTACATTGTCTAAATCTACTGCGGGGTCCCTAGAGTAGTACCCTGTAAACCATTTACACAAGTATTCATCTGCGGCATGGTGGCGTAGTGGTGCCCTGCGAGGTGTACCGTCAGGCCTCTTCACACAGACGGTGAGCACGTCAAGTCCATACCCCGCCTCCCAGAGCATACGAAGAGTACCGTACAATGGACGACCGGTCCACCAATTGGGAAGTGGCTGAAGGGGTGGGTTAAAGTCCCACAGCCCAGGTGCAATGCGCCATTCCCTGACTGCTTTGTCCTTGATGTCCATAGGATGCCTATCATCCGCCGCGACGGAGAATTGCGTCTGACAGCCGGGAATCCTACAGGTGAAAGTCTTGTCGACGCAGACAGGCACATAATCCTCTGGAAGATCGGTACGCTGATCAGCAGTGTGCTCAATCATGGCATGCTCTATGATGTCTGGACCGAGCATGGAGGAAGCACAAAGGGTGTCGAGGAAATGCCCACACAGCAGGACCCAGACGGTGCCAAAGATGGTGGGAGACGGGAGGCCATGGGTAAGGGTGACTGTATCGAACGAGATTGGGCGCTCACACCATGAGCAGTGGAGGCTGACTGGGGGCATCTTGAGGCCTGCACCAGCAGCACGAGCAGCAGAGCCACAGCTGCAAGGAGGATTAGAAATGATGAAGGGGTTTTAGGATGAATGATAGCACCTGTGAGCCTGGGTGTTCAGATCAGGTGCCCAAGACCAAGACTCTTCCTCATAGGAGGGACTGTCGTTGATACAGGCCTTGTCGTCGTCGTTGATCATGGTCGTGGTGAGGAAGTGAGAAGCACGATGGTGACGTGGCATTCAAGAACATTGTCGATCAGAGCTGGGGAATATCGACCAGCAAGCTGAGGCTGGGGACAGTTCGACGAACAAGCACGCCCATGCTGGGGAATATTCAGCGAATGAGCACAGGCTGGGGAGAATAGAGCTCACTATGGATGGCACCGAGGAATATCAGCCAGCATGCCCATGCTGGGGGAAAATTTGAACGAAATTGGGGAATATCTGCGCACACGCAGGCTGGGGAAGATTCGGTAAACAAGCACTGGCAGGGGAAAATAGAGCTTACGATGGATGGCGCCAGGGAATATCGAAGAGCACAGGCCAGGCTGCGTCGGGGAATATCAGCGCGAGCGCAGGCTGGGGAAGATTCAGGGAAGGAGCACTGGCAGGGGATAATCGAGCTCACCTTGTATCGGACTGGGGAATATCGGAGAGCACAGACATGCTGGGGATATCAGCGAACGAGTACAGGCTGGGGAGAATAGAGCTGGCGTTCAATGGCGCCGGGGAATATCAGCGTGCGCGCAGCTGGCAGGGGAAAATAGAGCTTACGATGGATGGCGCCGGGGAATATCGAAGAGCACAGGCCAGGCTGCGTCGGGGAATATCAGCGGGCGCGCAGGCTGGGGAAGATTCAGGGAAGGAGCACTGGCAGGGGAGAATAGAGCTCACCTTGTATCGGACTGGGGAATATCAGAGCGGACAGGCAAGCTGGGGATATTAGCGAACGGGTACAGGCTGGGGAGAATAGAGCTGGCGTTCAATGGCGCCGGGGAATATCGAAGAGCGCAGGCCAGGCTGGGGAATATCAGCCAGCGAGCGGCGGCAGGGGAGAATAGAGCTCACCTTGTATCGGACTGGGGAATATCAGAGTGGACAGGCAAGCTGGGGATATTAGCGAACGAGTACAGGCTGGGGAGGATAGAGCTGGCGTTCAATGGCGCCGGGGAATATCAGCGTGAGCGCAGGCTGGGGAAGATTCAGGGAAGGGGCACTGGCAGGGGAGAATAGAGCTTACGATGGATGGCGCCGGGGAATACGTGCGAGCACGCAGCCTGGGGAAGATTGACCGAGGTGGGGAAAATCGAGTGAGCATGGCCTGGAGGGACGGGGATCATTGCACTGGCCAGCAAAGAGCAGGGAAGATTGGCAGGCTAGACCGCTGGGGAATATAAGCAATGGAGTCGAGGCCCGGGATTATTCAGCTCACCAAAAATGGGGCCGAGCTGGGGAATGTTGAACAGGCTATAGTGGTAGGGGAATATGAACGCGCGCACACACGGCCGGGAAAATCGCGCTCACCGGTGAGCAGGGCTAGGAATTGTCATTGTGCGTCGGTGTCTGGGGAAGATTGACCGGGAGAGTGAGACGACGGGAAAATGTAGGGAGGTGCAGGGGAATATGTGCGACGAGCAGCCGTTCGGGGGAAGATTACATGGTGGCAAGAGACAAAACTGATCGGAACCGAGCGCCTACGACTCTTTCTCTCACTCTCAGATTGGCATTCTGAGGACTCAATTGGATTCTGAACACACGTATGTGCAGGCACCGAACCTATGCTAGTGCCGTTCTCTAACCATATACGCAGTACTGTCTATGTGCAAGATTGAAGTCTGACGCTGGGCGTGAAATCCGAAGTCCCTCGGCTCTTTCGGATTTTGTGTTTGCCGGCCTGTTTTGGTACGGACCTCGTAACCACGTGGCCATTTGCAACCTACTAAATCACCACCAAGCACGCAAGCAGAGCAGCTGTGGACAGCATCTGGTCGACGTCTTGACCTGGATTCCTGCGTTGTCTTTCTGCCAGCGATTGAATTGGCCGTCTCGTCAGTAATCTCGCTTTGCTTCTCGTCGCACCATAGTCACCGGCCTTCAGATTCGTCAATGCGCTAACCAGTTCCTCACTCCCTTGTCGGAGAGCAATCTGACCGCTTGATACTATTTATGGCACTAGTCCGCGTATGTGGTTCCATGATGTTTTGACTCAACGTACCTACTAACGAGTTCAGTAAGTCATCAATAGCTGCCAACGTCATAAAGCATCATGGAGCCTTGGGCGAGTGTAACATCCAGTATGCTCTGTTCCCGAACTCGCAAGATTATTGCAACATCGAAGTGTGTCCCGTTCTCCGCTGGTAAGCCTATGCTCAACGTTTCTCATAAGGTCAATGCTCGTCTGTCTCGATCCTCTGCCTTGGCCTCCAAAATCACCGGATATCCCCTGGTCTTCATCGCCGTCAAACTGGGTCTTGCCTCCAACGAGATTAGGAAATTCGGTCACGAAGGTGACGAGCGCTTGCTTTGAGCCGGATTGTTGTCAAGGTTGCTCGCTGGGACCTGAAGAAGTTCAATCGCGTCAGCCGCCTCTTGAGTAGCAGCATAAAGAGTGTCGGCGATATCGTGAGCTTCGAGCGAACTTCTGAGGAGACGATCCAGAAGGCTATCAGGGCCATCGATGACCAGTCCGCGGCTTTTGCCAAGGTACGCATCGTTTCGTCGGGACGCTCTCAAGGACTCACTTTTTTCAGAATGATCTCCACAAAGACATTGACGGGAGCTGGTGATCGCCACGGACAAGCGTATCTTCGCCATTCCTACCGCTTTCCACCGAGGCTACATCGTCGACAAGAATTGGCAGATGACTAACATCAGCAAGTGGTTGCCAACCAAACTGTACCGCATTCACGAGACGGAGGTTTATGCTTCACTCTCATCCCGCTCGACATGTGAACTGTTTCACAGAAAGCAAGGAAATT
This sequence comes from Strobilurus luchuensis, assembly GCA_019915105.1. NCBI lineage: Eukaryota > Fungi > Basidiomycota > Agaricomycetes > Agaricales > Physalacriaceae > Strobilurus > Strobilurus luchuensis. Next base: position 144,656 of record JAHLMJ010000007.1, on the reverse strand, counting down.
CCTCATTTACACCGCACCTACTTCGACGTGCTAAACAATTTGGCTTCTCAGATCGTCAATTCGCCCTTTCCCTGGGTACAACGGAAATGGCTGTCCAAACTTGCGCAAGGAGAAGGGTATCGCCCTGTTCGCGAAGCAAATCGACACTGTTGTTGCTGAATACCCTGCGTTCACTAACTACGTTTACACGACCTATAACGCAGTCGAACACGACAGTGACCGTGGTGGCGGCGTCACGGTGTTGGGTTCCGGAGTGTACCGCATCAGCTCTTCCGTGGAGTTCGATCGGTTTGCTGTTCGCGCTATCAGGACTCTACGTGGCTAGGATCCTTCCACGATATCTATTATGATGAACTGCCATCCCACCATCCCGAAACAGTCGGGACAGACTACGACGAGGCCGACAGGCTCTACTTCAAGCATCAGTCTCGAGATAATCCTGGATATCTACGATGTCGAACACTCTCGGAGTGTCATCTTGTCCATGGTACTTCGCCCGAGCTGATCGACACTGCCGAGAACCGATACAAGTTCGCATTGGTCCGCATGCGTCCATTGAATGTCTCCATCATCGACTCCAGAAGCTCGCACGAGACTCACACAATTCCTGGCTTGTTGAACGTCGCCGCCTTTGTTCCAGGCTTGACGGAACCAGGAAGCAACGACTTTGCTCAAGCCACCGAGGCTCCGTTGCGGCCGGTATCTCGATTGCAATCGTGAAACCTGTCGATCTCAAGAGTAGGATTACCGACTTTGGACATCGCTCGTGCTAACATCAACAGTGGTGCACACTGCAACTTTGCTCTGAGCATCTCTGCATCGTCACAGACATCTTCTCTCATCTCCTTTTTCATCCCTCCTTCCATCGCCGTCATATCCTCTCGGTCAAGGAATTGACTCGAAAGGACATGTACTACCTCTTCTCTCTGGCGTACGAAATGCGTTTGCAGGTGGAGCGTAACGGTATTTTGGACATCCTCAGGGGCATGTGCTATGCACTGCATTCTACAAACCCTCCACCAGGATACGCTCCTCTTTCCATGCTGCCATTTGGAGGGCAAGTAGTCCAGATCACAGCCGATACTTCCTCTGTCCTCAAAGGGGAATCTTTGCCAGACACTATCCGGACGCTGTCTTGCTACGGTGATGCTATTGTTCTGCGTCATCCCGACGTAGGTAGCGAGCAGTAGGCGGCGAAGTTTTTGCCTGTCCCAATCATCAATGCTGGAGATGGGATTGGTGAACATCTTACCCAACTATACTCTCTTGATATACTGATCCGTAACTGATGGTCTTGCAGGCTTCGCTGGACGTTTACACAATTCGTTCCGAACTTGGTACGGTCAACGGACAAACGATCACACTCCTCTGTGACATCAAGAACAAACACACTGTTCACAGCTCCTACCTCGTTGAGAAGTTCTTGTCGGACACCGATGTCCTATAAGTAACTTAGGTGCAGAAAAAGAGGTACGAGACCGAGGCGGAATGGCTCCGTGTCAAGGACGCCTACCACGTCGATCATTCGGTGCTTTCGCAGGCTAAGGAGGAGGCGATTGTCATGCATCCTCTTCCCCGACCAAACGGTAAGCTTTTTGCTTCTCTTTGGCAACTCTACTCACAGTTTTTTTTTACAGAGATTGATATTGAAGTAGACTTCGATACTCGTACCAGCTCGAACAACACGAATGGCCATGTTTGCTTAGACGACTTCTGCTTGGATGTCAATGACGAAGACGAACACTACGAAGAACAAGGCGTATCAGGCCGCTAAGCTGGAGATAGAGGTGATCAGGAAGGAGAGTACACGACCACATAGTCCCGTGATGAAGGTCAAGACGAGATCCCAGGAGGAGCAGGAGGGGCGTGGGCAGCTGAGGTCGCAGCGGGCCAAGAGACGTGCAATACGTTCGGCGGCTTAGACACCTGTTGAAGGGGAAGACGGAAATTTGCCATCCGCTTAGCCTGATGGTGAGGAGGAGGATGGATAGGGTGCGCCATCGAAGAGGTCCCGCACGTTGAGACTGCGGTACCCATGGTTGAAGGGTTTCTGCCTGTGATCGAAGAGGTTGAAGAGTCAGCTATGCTCGTCGTCACTACACTGACTATGCCCCGAGCAGGCCGAGAACAAGACCAAGCACACCGCGGAGATTTATCAGAAGAAGCTCCCTCCCAACACACCATTCCTCGTCGTACGGCATTCACAGACAATGACATTCTACTCCATTTGGCCCAATGAACGGGCTTCCCCAATGCAGTCATCTCTCGTGGGCTTTGTGCTTGAACGCGCGCCATCCAGCACGCATGCCGCTCCCTCTCTACCATTCTTGTTGTCCTCGAAAGCCGGCTTTCCTGTTGCTCAGCATAGATCATGAGGCAAGTCCAGAGGCCAAGAGTGCTTCTGCTTTTGCTCAACGACGACGAAGAAAGCATCCATCTACGAGACCTCAGGATGCTCCGGTTGTAATACCCCAGAACAGACCCTTCAATGGACCACAAAATACGGCCACCCACGACTTGGAGGCATGGGCGATGATGTCAGTCGACAGAACCGGCTGCGAGTCGAGAACAGGATGGAGGAGGAGAAAGAACAGGGAAAATGGGATATTTACGAACGATTTGGATCGGACGTTGGGGATATCTTGAGTGGAGCGAAGGAGGCGCCAGAAAAGAAGAGAAAGCGAGAGATATGTACGTGTCGGCATACCTTCTCCGAGCATATGCTCAACAGCTTTGCAAGCAGATCCAAGACATTCCTCTTCAAATAAAGGTCTATTGCATTAAAGCTTGTTCGAAGGTTTGTCAATGCATCCAACGCATGCGTACCCATCTAACTTTGACTGCAGAGTGCCTATCACTTACGAAAAGCCTGAACGAGCAGGTAATTTCGGCTAGCGCTTGCTCATTTGACCATGCAACCTAACTCAATGTGTCTACAGCTTCGCCGCCACTCGCGAACGTCCGCCAGGATCACTCTCGACCAATACGTCAAGACCTTTCACATCCAATTGCGCCTCACGGAAGCTCACTTCCGCGGAAATGTCGCCCAAAGGAAGGGCGGCGCATCCTTGTCCGGTCCGACGTCTAGGGTGCCATCGCCGCGTCTTTCTCCCGACGACGAAGACTCGCCGTTCAAAACACCCTTAACGCTTTCTGTTGTCGATCTCATTTCTCCGTCCAGTTTACACTCGATCCATCACCCTGGCCGCTGATATAAGAGTAGGTCCATATGTACGATCGCTTGAATACGATTACGCTGTTCGGCCTCCGCAACTATCAGACACAATGTCTGAATACGATCATATTCATTCGGCGTTTTCTGGCGGAGTCGGCCTGCCGTCGCTCTATTCGTCGTCTTTGTGAGCACATCACATCACCCAAATCCGGACCACCACCGCCACACAACTGCCATGGCACTCTCCACGTCCAGCCTGCCGATCCTTCGAATGCGACACACTCTTCGACGATGCCACACAGACGCGGACGTGGCCGACCTTACACAGCCATGGAAATCGACCCAGTCAGACTTGTCAATCGTCCTTGCCATCGCAGCACTCTTCGCAGGCGTCACCGTCATTGGCGGGGTCAAACATTGGAGTATTGCACTTCTCATCGCGGCACTGTTGCTGGCCGGCGCCGGCTGGCTCGGTGCACTGATTCGTTGGGCGTGGCTCGAGGGAATCGGACGCAGAGTCGACGCGGGCGTCTTGCGCGGGAAGTCCAGCGACCTTTCGTTTTGCTGGTTTCTGGACTTTCCGCATACGATGTTTCAAGCCGCAGGAGTCTGCGTCTTTGGTATGTTTCGCAAATTTCATATTTCATGCTAACAGTCACCAGCATGGATTTGCTACCAAGCGCTAACGGTTTGGGTGGTCGCCTTCGCCGTCTTCGCCGTCCTCGGCGCTCTCACTCTTGTCATGGTCGCTCTTGGTCAGTACATTCGCCATTGTCCCGAGACTTGAACTTGACGTGTCTCGCAGATCAGTGCCGCCGGCGTCGGGAGCGAGCGATGCTAGAACGGCAAGCGCAGCTGCGCAATACGCTACTCACACAACTTGTGAACGAATGTCGCGTCTGATACGCTTCATTTCTTGATATCTCAATTATGTACATTCAGAGCTCTAGGCCGCCACACTAACATCACTTTCTTGTACTCGGTGGCATTATATGCCGATCAATTGCTCTAGATCTCCCTGCCGAATAATATCTACATGTACAATACTTGAACATAAAATTTGAACTTGTGTAATAATCCCATCAGGTTCATATGCATGACCGGACAACCGAGAACAACCCCAAACGAGAAAGACGACTGTCTCGTCAATCTTGAACTTTGCCATCACCCTCCAACGACGTTCCATGTAGGTACCAAATATGACCAATATTGTCCAATGGGGACCCTCATAGTCGAGTCCGATCGTCGATCCGTTCAAGATTCCAAGTTGATTCCAACTTGAATCATTGCCGGACATCTGAGCAAAGGATTTCCGGGTATCCGTACACGGACAGCCGGTCAGCCGGATGGCTCTGAATATCTTGGCCGGGGAAATTGCTGGAGAAATTGAGTTTTTTACATGATTGTCAGCGCGAGGTAAGTTTTCAGCAACTCGGAGTTGCAGCACAATTTTGCACCCTCGGAAAGCCTCGGCAAAGTCGGCATTCCCGAACACTTTCTCGGTGCCGAGAAATTTACTGTAAATCGGTCTTTGGCGGCCATTTCCAGGGGCTGTAAACCGAGGTAAAAGTCGATCTGTCTCGAAAGTTTTTGATTCGCGCAAATAATCAGCCAAGACCACCTTATCTAGTCATATCTGTGGGACGCAAAGGAGCATGCCAGTCTGCTTTTCACGCAGCAGGTAACTTCGGGGTAAAATTATAACAATCCCATCTGTTCGGCAGCTTTCTCAACAAGGCAAAGTACCTCAAAAGTGCGTATTATCTAATAATTGCTCAGTATTCTTGGGTGTCAATTGATCTCGTGTTTTATGTCCATTGTTACGACCTTTCCCACCGCCCAGTTGGATCAATCCCCCGTAGTGACAGGCCCAGTCAACTCTATAGATGATTAACCTGGGCCTGTACTTATAAGCAGAGCGCTCTTAGCCGGTCCTTTCCTCTTGACGACCTCTCACGATTTCTGCATCTGATACCCTACCTTTACTCGGGCAAAGCCAGCTTATATCATGGCTGTCGACATCTCAGAGGTTGAACGGCCTCTGGCTCGCCGCCGCATCGATTTCTACCTCGCCCTAATATTCCTCGTTGCCCCAGTCTGGTGCATTGTTCCCGCATGCTGGGCTTTTGCTCTCCATACCACCGCGACCAGGAGCTTTCACACATACGGTTGGAAAGGCCACACCTTGTACTTTATATCTCTATTCGAAGTCTGTCGCTCTCTACAACACTACATGACACATTGCTCACGGTGGAACATTCAGGTTCTATTCAGCATATACTATGCATATCTGGTGAAAGTTACTGGTGCTCCTACTACTACCCCGATACGAAGTGTAGAGGAGCTCGAGATAGCCTTGAACCGAGTCCTCAAAGCCGGCCTCGCCAACCTCTCGGATGACACAAATTCTGATTTGGGGCAACCACAGGACAGCAGACCCAGCAGCCCCGATGAGGACATCATTCAACTCGAACACGATGACCCCAAAGCAGTTGATTTCCGTAATGCTTTCAGAACGTCAGTGACGTTTGACATCTCCGTCTCTCGACCGAAAGGAATTGACATACACTCTACTCACAGGTGGTTCCAAGGCGCAAAATGGTCGGAGGTTAGGAAGCATGAAGTTCGCCAATGGTTGTACTGGGCTATCTTCAATTCGGCTCTTCCTCCTGTGGAAACACTCAAACCGGAATTTCGTGCACCACTCGACCGTGCTGTCAAGCGAATGGAGAAGCGCATCGGGCTCACCATTCCCGAAGGCTCAGCCCCACACATACGACCATTCCTTCTGTCACTCGACCGACTTAACGTCTATTCGCGACCTTTCATCGTGTATGCCTTCATCTATTTCATGAACGTTATGTCCCAAGCTCGCTTAGAGCGGAAATATCAACTTAAATTTACATCATATAAGGGCTTAGAGTGCGCTTAGTTCCTCCTGCTCATTGTGAATTGCCACTCACACAACTGCCAGATATGCCCACCGGATTCCCGATTCCTGGGACCCTAATTCAGACACCCGCCCAATTGTTTTCTTCCACGGGTTAGGTCTCGGTCTATCCCAGTACAAGATCGCCTTGTCCAGGATCATCCGCAATTTTGGTGATCGGCCTCTGCTCGTGGTTCTACAACCCCATGTCAGCCAGAACATCTTCCATCCTAGCTTCCTCAAACCTATGAATCGAGAGGACACCACTGAACGTCTGGCAACTCTCTTAGACGAGCTCGGCTGGGCGAATCTTGAGAAAGAACTTCCCAAGGATGAAAGCTCAGAGAAGCGCATAGCTGCGCAGAAAGGCGTAACAATGCTCAGTCACTCCAAGTGTGTTTAGTTCGATTTCTACTGATAGCTCACAGTGCTGATTCACCTGTCAGTGGAACATACGGCCATGCCTGGATGCTCAAAGACTACCAACACATGATAACCCGCTCTTGTTTCGTTGATCCAGTCGCATTCTGCACTTGGGAAGGAGGTACCCCAAGTCCAATCGTACCAGCAGAATTCACACTCATGTCTCAATCTAGACCTCTGTTACAACTTTTTGTATCGCAGGTGCACAACAGTACGCGTTGCTCTCTACTCCAGTCCGTCGCCGTAATCTCATGATATTCACCAGGGCCTCGACGTTGTGATGCGCTACTTCGTAAGCTCTGAGCTAGGTATCGCGAACCTCATGCAACGCCAGTTCGACTGGTGTTCAAACGCGCTGTGGTACGAAGAGATACCAAATGCTCGAGACAACAAGAAAACGCTCTTCATACTTGGCGGGAAGGACTCGATAGTGAAGGCTCAGGTACGTCGTCGCCCTATAATCCTCAAATTTCGACTCATCTCTGCTTCAGCGTGTAAGAGAGTACCTGGCATCGCATGGTGTCCGCTCCAGTTTGTACTTTGATCAGAATGGCCGACACGGGCAGCCATTCATATTAGCTGGAGAAAGTCACAACAAGATCATGACGTGGCTCCGACAAGGCTAGGACCCGCGGAGACTTCAATCCTCTTTTCGTACTTTTCCTTTCTGTCATTACCAAATGTCGTTAATCGCAGACTCTGCAGAACGTGTACTAACTCATCAAGTAATTGTAATCATTGCATATCATTAATTCTAGTCTTTCACATTCTGGATTGCATCCCATGTCGTCCCTTCGACAACCTATTACGAAGCCTCGGGAACAGCTTGAGCGTGTTTTCGGACATGACAGCCTCGAGCCTTCTCGGGTCGTGCGCGTAATATTGTTCAAGGTGCGTCGTGTACCACTCTGTCATCCCTTGACTGACAGCTTCAGAAGGATCAGCAAGGAATCGTCAAGCAGCCGCTGACAACTTGCCAGGAAAGTCCGTTCCGAACAACAGCTGTTCGGGCCCAATGAACGAGTCTGCCAGAGCGAGGTTCGCGTCATACGAGACCAAAGCCGTGTCAAAGTAGAAGCTCTTGAAGTCTTCGAGGATCTCTTCCGGCGTCAAGGAGCATCCCATATGCGGAGAAAGAACCGCGACCCGACTGGCGAGCATAGGCATACTGCCGCCCATATGCGCGAGGATGATCTTGACCTCCTTGTATCTGCGTTTCTTTCCTGCAAGGGCACAATTAGGGATCCGGAGGTACCATACGCGAAGCTTACCAGTGACAACCAGATGCCCCGCGGCTTTAAAAGTTTCATTGGGGACCTGGGGTGCGCTTAGCTTTTCTGTGATGGACACCGAATCACACCGCAGAGCATACTTACCTCAGTCACCGGCAAACCCAAAAAGTCGTGTGGCCAGGGAATGGAGGACGGTGTCTGTGCGCCGTGTAGGAATACGACAGCCTTGCGTCTGTTGAGCTCCGCCCAAATCCTGTCATACCTGTCGTCTCCGATGTATGCTGATAGGACATCAGAACCATCCAGAAGAACTTGTAGCAGATAAAACGCGTCCTTACTCCCAGAGTCGCCCTCGCCATACGTCGAAGAGAGCGCGATGCCATCGGCATGCAGGATATCCAGGGCATACGCGATTTCAGACAGAACACCTGTGTCAGAGAGCGTGTTAGACGCGTTCCCGAGCTTATTTGAGCGATTCTGTCGTGCAGAGCTTACCTTCGATGTCATCCAAGAAAGGGACCGTCCCAAAGAAACCGAACCTATCAGGATACGTCGCGCAGACCTGTGCTATAAAGTCGTTATGCTTCCTGGCCAGAGCACGGTTCTCCGGGCTGGGACAGCCTTCAGCGTATGCAGGGATAGAGAGAATAGCCATGTCGATGCCAGTGTCCTCCAGGAACTTCAGGCTGATCTGAGGCGTCCACGGGAGATTTTCAGATGGAATGCGCCATCCGATGGAACGCTGCTTGGCAAGGGCGGGAGAGAAGAAATGGTGGTGGACGTCAATGCGAAGCATGTTGTAAGCGATGTGTTGTTGACAGAGCAGCCTTTGAAGTCTGCCTTCGAACTCAGTGACGTCCCCGCGACGTCTAAAGAAAGCCGATTAGCATGGTGATTGCTTGCGAATATCGTGCTAAAGGCAAAGGGTAAAATCATAAAACCATGAACCGAGACTAATCATACAGTAGTCAATTGCTTGTGCTCCTGGTCACGGTAGATGGTCCGCCTTGTCATATGTTCAGCCGCTATGCGCCACTGTCCTGTCTTGTCACGACATAGATCAATCAGTATTTCTTCAAGTTCATGGGGTGTTCAAACGTTCACTCTTGGCAGTCTGATCCCACCAGTTCAATCTCCAGAAGCTCGAGGATGGCCTGCACACAAACAATGTACACCCTTCGAAGGAACGTCAAACTTCTGGACAAGTCCAAGACTGGGATGCACTGCGGTCTGGAAGCAAAAGGTCGCCAAGCAGACGAAGTATATTTGTGCGCACTTGCCGACTTGATAAGACTCATGATTTTGCGTACTCGCACAGAAAAGGACGAAGAACAACAAGATAGCGTACAGCAGAGCACTGGATTTTGGCATGCATCATAGGGATTACATAGCGAGGACATACGAAGACAAGGCAAGGTGCGTCTACTCTTCCTCCTCATCGTCACCGCCCTCCTCCTTCTTGGCGGCGGCAGCAGCGCGCTTGCGCTTGACACGACCGGGGCGTCCACCACCGTATGGCGAGGTGAGGGCAAAGTCAATGTGCTTTTGGGAGTCGAGACGAACGACGAAGGAGGGAACGTTGACAATCTGCTTGCCGACGCTGCAAGATTGTTAGCGAATGAGAATTTCAACCCCTGTGAGATGCCCTTACCGGATGTGCCGTTGCCTGATGAGGACACGGGCGTGGTGGATGGACTTGGCCAAGCCGCTCTTGAAGACCTGGGTCTGGAGACGACGTTCCAAGAAATCCTCAATCTTGAGGGCCAACACGTAATCGAGACGCATGCGGCTCTCGTCGAGCACACCGATACGCACGAGACGGCGGATGAGGGCGTTTCCCTCAAAGAGACGCTTGGGGTCCTTGTCGTCGAGCTTGAGCAGCTCACGGGCGGCACGACGAATCTTGGACAAGATCAAGGCGATACGCCAGATCTCGCGCTTGTTGCGGAGACCATACTCGCCAGCGAGCTATGGCTCGTTTTCAGCGATGAAAAATAGATAAAAAGGGCGGAGATGGGCACCTTGAGCTCAGAGTCGAGACGGGCAGATTCGAAAGGTCGACGGGGGACCTTGTAACTGCAGAAGGGAAAATGGGGAGCAGGCCGTAATCAGCACACTGCATCCCTCCACGCTAGGTGGATCTTGAAGACTGTATCGACACTCACGTCTTGCTGTGGTTCCTCGGTGCCCTGCACGGTGGTCAGCATCGCGGCTCGCAGCGCCCAAGCAAGTCTTACCGCGGCATGGCTACGCTGTTTTGTCTTGAGGGTGGAAGGGGGACGAGAGATCAAAAAAGCCGGCAGTGTGTCACATGCCGGCCGCCAGCAACTGTACAGTTGCAAACCGGCCGTGTGAATCTGCGATCCGTTTTCGCAAACTTTTCCAAGTCGACCTTGTGCGTATATCCCTGCTCGCCGTCGCCCCGCCGCCGCTCACGTCGAACAGTCCTCAAGATGCCTCACTCCTTCGGTTACCGCGCGCGCACGCGCCACATGTTCAAGCGTGGGTTCAAGGGTGCGTCGTACGGGGGACCTATGATCCTGCACTTGCCTGACGCTGCACAGAGCACGGTGCCATCAAGCTCTCGACCTACCTCATCAACTACCACGTCGGAGACATTGTCGACATCAAGGCGAACGCCGCGCAGCAAAAGGGCATGCCCCACAAATACTACCATGGGTGCGCCTGAATCCATCTAGGAGCGGATCTATCTCTTAATCGCATGCAGCCGCACCGGAATAGTATACAACGTCACCCCCAGCGCCGTCGGTGTCATCGTCTACAAGGTCGTCGGCAACCGCTACATTGAGAAGCGGGTCAACCTCCGCGTTGAGCACATCCGTCACTCCAAGTGCAGGCAGGAGTTTTTGGACCGTGTCAAGCGCAATGCTGCCGCTGAGAAGGTCGAGTCTGATGGTGGTGAGTCGTCTCTGCCATCGCCCTCATCTGCCGGTGTAACGTATGTCGCAGCCCGTGTGTCATTGAAGCGCATTGCTACCCTCCCCCGGGAATCCCGCACCGTCTCCACCACCGACAACGCACCCCAGACAATCACCCCCGTGCGGTACGAGACCTTCATCTAAAGCACTTTCTTTGGAGCGGAGGAGTCGCTGGTGTTTATGTTGTCGATGCCTCGCATGTATGTATGATATGCCACATGCCCCCCGAAAATACGAAATGTCGAAAAAGCGCCAGAGTGACTGCCTCTATTTTCACTTGTACATTACGATTTGAACGTTTTACAACCCTCGTCGTCCCAGTTTATGAATTTCCCGCTGTAAGAAGCAGATGCTTTCAGAGACAATCCTGCTATGATGCTTCCACTAATGTTAGGTCGAAGGAGCTCGCCCAGCTGGTGAAGCCTGAGGAATTTGCTATGGTCTGCCTCCGACATGTGTTGCTTTCCGTCTGGTCCTCGAATCTGAACTTGCATCTGTGCCGAGGGTCAGTGCCAGTCAGCCATATCAGAAGCATGTTACGGACATCAGTATCAACGACACCAGGCCTGATTGCGACTGATATGACCTTGGGTTCCTCCTCTGCGAGTGTTCTGGGATCGAATCGATTTGCGTTCGCGTGCGAGTGAACTAAAATGCTACTCACCTGCACAGGCTGTTGAGTGCCGCTTTCGACGCATTGTATGGTCCCCAACCAGGCGTGCCCTTCACAGCAGCACCGGAGCTGACGAAGACGATCCTGCCGCCAAGCTCGCTCGTGCGCAGAGACGGAAGACACGCTCCAACAGCCGTGATCAAGGAGAAGAAGTTGACGTCAAAGTGCGCCTTCCACGCAGCAAGAGGTGTCGAGTCTCCAATGCGACAGATGGGATCCATTGTGCCCGCGTTCAGCACAAGTCCATCAATATACTTGAACTTAAGCTTCACTTGGTCAATGGCTTGGGTCAGCTCGAGCTCATTCGCTCTGTAGCGCGGGACTTGAGAATGGATCGAACAAACGTCAATGGACTTACACGTCGCATTGGAGAATGAGTAGTCTGTCCGAAGAAAGAGCCTTTAGCTCGGGAGATTCTGTGCGAGACAGAGTAGCGACGTTGACATTGAGACTCAGAAGTCTCTTCACGACAGCCAGCCCAATGCCTCTGCCTAGATTGAGCACAGACGTTCACCAGAAGCGTTGCAGAGTAACCTTGAAGCACCAGTCACAATAACCACAGCGCTGCGATTCGAGATGGCTGTCATGGCAAGGAGGTGAGAGATAGTGGTGAGTCGGGCCGGAACGCCCGAGATTCTCGGCACCGTTGCCTAACAAGGCAAGACGCGTAAAAATGGGGCAGCCGGATTTTTGGCTGGCAGTGTTCCGTCCCCAGCCGCTCTCTCTCTCCAAAAACGATGGTCCTTCGCCTGGCCCTCCCCCGTCTGGCCCTCGCCCCCTCCCGGTCATCGCCCTCTTCGTCGCTACTGGCTCGCCATGCGCTGCGCTCAGCCCGCGGATACGCCTCGGCGTCGGACAATACGGTGCGCCCGTCGTGACATGTCCGCCTCCGAACCAGTCTCATTCCAACGTGTTCGCAGATGACCGTCCGTGATGCTCTGAACGCCGCCATGGAGGAGGAGATGATTCGGGACGAGACGGTCTTCATTCTTGGCGAGGAAGTCGCCCGGTACAACGGTGCTTACAAGGTCGGTTGCAGAGCTACGCCTACCTGGACCATGACAAACCGGAATGCAGGTCACGAAAGGTCTCCTCGACAAGTTCGGCGAGAAGCGAGTAATTGACACGCCTATCACCGAAATGGGTTTTGCTGGAATAGCGACAGGTGCCGCGTTGGCTGGGCTGCGACCAATGTTTGCATTCACGCTTTGCTCGGAAGGCACCGGCGCTGACACGCTGTTGCAGCTGCGAATTCATGACCTTCAACTTTGCGATGCAGGCCATTGACCAGATTGTCAACTCTGCTGGCAAAACATATTACATGTCGGGCGGAAACGTCCCATGTCCGATCGTCTTCCGTGGGCCTAACGGCGCAGCTGCTGGTGTCGGCGCCCAGCATTCACAAGACTACGCTGCTTGGTATGGATCAATCCCCGGTCTGAAGGTTGTTAGCCCCTGGAGTGCTGAGGATTGCAAGGGTTTATTGAAGGTACACTGAACGTGTTTATCACGTCTTTCCACCACTAACCCATTTGCAGAGTGCCATTCGTGACCCCAACCCCGTTGTCTTCCTCGAGAACGAAATGTTGTACGGTACCTCCTTCCCCATGTCGTCTGAGGCCATGTCAGAGGACTTCCTTATTCCCATTGGCAAGTGCAAGGTTGAGCGCGAAGGTTCCGACGTCACCATCGTCGCTCACAGCAAGATGGTCACCCACTCGCTGGAGGCTGCCGATGCTCTCGCTAAAGAGGGTGTCAAGGCCGAGGTCATCAACTTGCGCTCCATCCGCCCTCTCGACATCGATACTATCAAAGCATCTGTGAAGAAGACCAACCGGTAGGAGTACTTCAAAAACTGGCGTTTGTGTCGACTGACGCGTTCCGACAGACTTGTCATAGTCGAGGGTGGCTTCCCTGCTTTCGGTGTTGGCAGCGAGATTTGCGCGCAGATCGTCGAGAGCGAGGCATTTGATTACCTTGACGCGCCTGTCGAGCGTGTCACCGGTGCTGATGTTCCTACCCCCGTGAGTACATCATTCCACAATTCTCAATCATTGTTCATGGTGTTCTCCTTAGTACGCCAACAACCTCGAGGCGCTTGCATTCCCCGACACTGCACTTATCACCAAGGTTGCCAAGCGGGCGTTGTACAGGACCAACTAGTTTACTTAGTATCAGAGGTATACCTTATTCCAATAGACTTTCCGGAAAACCTTGGCATGAACTGAGATGAGGGCGAAGTTCGCCGTCCAGGGCGCGGTCAGTATTGGTATTGGACGCCTATCGCGTAATTACTCGTTCCGATGTGCGCGAAAGGATAGAGTTGAGCGAGCGGGTGCAGTCATCTATTCCGTGAATAACGATATATGAGCACGTAGTATACAAAGCTAGACAAGCATATGAGCGAAGGGCTTATGACAGACAAGGAGGAATCCTTACAGTTACAGTATTAGTATATCTCGTCGAACGGTCTAGTGTCCTTGAAACAGCTCTCCCAGACTTCGTTGACCACCTTACGGGCAGTTGCCTCGTCTGGGCAGCCGGGATTGGCGGTGACGGACTCGATGGCCCGACGCCGAACGCACTCCTGGTGTTGCGCGGCAAAGTTGACGATACCGCGCGAGAGCTCGCTGAAGTAGCGGCAGTCGCCGCTGAGGCTGTTGGCGCGTATCTCGGAGCACGCTTGGTGGCGGAGGTTTGACCAGTCGACCTTGAAGCGGCACTCGTCGTACATGTGGATGAGCTCGTGGCTGATGGTGCGCTCGATGTGGCTGCGGCTGTAGAAGTTGTTGGCGCAGAGGACAATGGCGCCGCGTCCAGGCGCGTAGCCGCCGGCCATGAAGCGGGAGCAGGGCGCGCAGACGAGGTTGCGGGCGGGCACCTTGCAGCCGCTGAGCTGGAGGTGCTTGAGGAGGAAGGTGACGATGGGGGAGTTGTCGAGCAGCCAGGCCTTGTTGGCCTCGCAGCGGGCGACGGCGCGCTCATCGCGTATCCTGAGCGTCTCCGGGTCCGACGGCGAGACCATCTCGCCCGCCCATTTCCGCCAGCGCTCGAAGCTGTCGCTCATCAAGCCGAAAATTTGCACAGCCACACATCTGCTTTTTCTCACAACTACTTCCACCAATGGGTCGTCTTCGTCGTTCCAGAGCCCACCACGCCCGCAGAGATGTCCACAGGGCATCGCGCACAAGGGTATGCCGCTCGCTGCTGGCCATGGATATTCGTTAACAGCCGAGTAGGTCAGGACAAGAGACCTGGACCAGATCCAAATGATTGACCTGGACCCTAAAGTAAGATCTTCCTTCTCCTACATTTCTTCACTTGACTCTTGTCATAGAACAGGGCAGAACTAGAGGCTCAACCGCTGGACTTTGAGACGCCTGGATTGGCCCAGCACTACTGTGTCGAGTGCGCAAAGTGAGTTCATCCTTGCGTACATCGACAGCGACTCTAACTTCCAAATCAGACACTACGAAACCGACGTCGCATTGAGATCGCACTGGAAGAGCAAAGTGCACAAACGCCGTGTCAAACAGCTAAAAGAACCGGCGTACACCATAGAAGAGTCGGAGAGGGCTGCTGGACTCGGACGGGACACTCGACGAGCAACACACGACACCGACGTTCCGATCTGATTTCTTTTCCTTCATCTTGTATATGTACGATCCTCATCTCTTACTCGCAACCCTCGCCTGATTTTACCGCAGTAGTGTAACAGTATATTGAACAAGTGGAGAGACCAGCTCTTCTATGCAAATACTACTTTTCCAGACACAGCTCTTGGATGCTCATACTCCTGCTTCATCGGCTTGCGACCTGCCCAAGACGCCGACCTGAATCGTCCCCCGATGTGCTTTGGCGGGCTCAAAAAGCCGTCCCTCAGATTCAACTCAGGAACCTCGATATCCACTTCCACCGGCGCAGAAAATGGCGTGATAGGTCCTTCGCCCTCCTCATCCGAACTGTAACCATCGCAGCTACTGCTCAAAGATCTCGCAATTTCCTCAATAATCGGCTCCGCTTCGTGTTCACTGAGAGGCTCGTATCCAAGCGCTGGGCTAGGGTATATGATTCTCTCATCTGCGTCACTGGCAGATTCCAGACTGCTTTTGCTACAGGTACTGGACTGCGATGTCGCTGGCTCGAGAATCTTTGGTATCAAAGGCGACCTGTAGTACAACGGCAGCTTGGGAGAGTTCCTAGCTGTGTACTGAGTAAGGGGAGAGCAAGTCTCGACAACATCTTCCTCTGTGCTGAAAAAGGAGTGAAGCGTAGCGATCTCCGCGCGCAGATTCGGAAGTGAAATACGAGCCATAGGGTTCAAGGTGAGGATCCGCTTGAGGATGCTCTGGCACTCCTTGGAGATCCCTGCCATGGAACACAGATAGTCAGGTTTATGGAGGTAGCGATTGAAGTTTGATGATGACGAAGCCGCCTTTTCCCAAGGTCCACGAGCGCAGATGATGTTGATAGCGACGATTCCCATGGACCAGATATCGCTTTGTTTCATGGAGTACGCAGGAAGAGTGAACTCTTCTCCTAGACGTTCTGGAATGCAATTTCGTCAGCCATTTCGGCACAGCAGAGAAAGACGACGCTCACCTGGACTGGTGTACATCTCACTTTCTCGCTCACATCCAATCTTAGTCGCGGTCGGGGAACTGGTCGAAGCTCTAAAGTCGCACAGTAACAGCTTCAAGCCACCCGAATCGCCTTTATAGAGAATATTGGATGGCTTGATATCGCCATGGAACACGCCCTGCTCGTGACAGTAATGAACGGCATCGAGAATTTGCAACATTGCGGGGCGAATGAGTTCCGGATTGGATTGGAAGAGATATCGCTCGTTGATGGCTGTGACGAGATTGCAGTCCGCGAGTTCGAGCTGCATGCAAACGGCGTGCTCGTCCTCGTACGATCCGAACAAGGTCAATATTCGTTCGTGGTCAGAGACCTTGGCGTGGTTCGCGATCTCGCTGGACGCGTCTGTCGGCTTTGGGATGCATTTGACGGCGATATAGTTCGGAAGATCTGGCTGGCGGGAGACTGCACGGACGACTTTGCTGTGGCGGCCAACAGCAACGACGTCGAGCAAAGCGGGACGCGCCTTCTCAGAGCAGAAGACGTAGCGATAGCAGGCGGAGAAATCGGAAAAATCAAGAGACATGAAAGGAAAGATGCGAGCAAAAAACAAATAAAAGCGGGGAAACAGTGAGGTAGAAATGTGGTGACCGTGGCAGTCAAGGCCAAAGCTGTAGTATCTCTTTTCGGTCGATCGGAGTTCGCCGAGTTCAACGCCACACTGGACTGTTCAAACTCATCAGAAGAAGTGCTATGCTAAGTACTGAAGATACTTTGCAGTGGTAAAGATTCTTTGAGTAATTATTTGAGGCCTGATATATCTGTGAAACATCTAGACTCCAATTGTGCGAACGTCAGCACTCCATAATTAGGCACTCCGGACGGCAACTGCGCAAAGAAAACGCTGCAGCCACCGCGAAAGCGACTGTCATCGAATCAGGAGCAGTGTTTGTTCACTTTTTTTCTGCGATACGAGATCCGAGTCTTATTCAAGAGAAGACCAAGCGCGCTCACTGGCACTACTGTAAATGCTTCATCAGGAGGGAACGGGACGGGACGTCGAAGGAATCGAGGTCGAACAGGAAGACCACAAGAGGCAAGGTTTATCCTATCCATTGTATTGTGCTCGAGCGGTGTACCAGACTCCCTGCGAGTCCGTTATCGCCCGTCCATACTTGAGTAACAGCTTGTCGCGCTCCTTCGAGTTGACAGCAATGTCAGACAGGAAGGGAGAGATATCGTCTGCCTTCCACCGCGAACGCGTCAAGAAGAGATCCGCAAAACGTCGAACTGGCTCTATAGGCAGCTCTGACGCCGGGAAGTATTTCAGGGAATCATTCACGTCGTCGTCCAAAGTCGAAGAGCTAAGATAGTTGCCCTGGATTGTGCATGATCTGTCAGTCTCCAGCTCAAATGGGAGGGAGCAGGGAAAAGACGAACGGTGAGCAGGCCGAGGGATACGGAGTCCTGGAAGGTATCACCAACAGCCGACTTCCAGCTGGTGAACAGATCGTCCTTGTCGATCGCAGAATGCTGTAGAAGTTCAATATGGAGGCATGGAGGATGATTAGAGACAACGAACACGATGAGGCCGCAACAAGTTCAATCCGACTTCGCGTACAACACCGTTCACATCCATCTCCCAAGAGCCCTGCCGTATCTCCCCAAACCATGCCATAACCTGTGTCGAAACAGACCTTGGGATTTCATGGACGTCCGCAAGGGCGTTGGTGATTTGTTGAACGCTAGCGCTTCTATGTGAAAGACCATCGGAAACGAGCTGATTGAGGATCATTTCCAGTATGGTCTGAAGATATGCATGCGCGATGGGTCGTAGCTCGCCGTTGATGTTCAATATGCGCATGTCCTGGAGACCACGGTCCAACTCTGCATCGCTGGCCTGTATCGTGCCTCTGGTGTCCTCATACATGATGCGCGTCCTCTGTAAACGCGTCAGACGCGTCGATAATTAAGCTTACGAGACCCACCTCCGTAGACGACTCGTCGTCCTCTTCAACAGCGTTCTCGTCGTATTCGCTTCCTCTGAGCAGAGCCCTTAGTTTGTGCAACTTCGGTACCACCGGGGTCAGCTCGATGATCTCGTTTATCTGGTCGCGGATGACGATCTTGTCATCGTCCATGTCCATGCTCGACGCGTCGGGGGGCGTTACGACGACGACGGAGTTGGATAGCTGCACGGAGCGCATGATGTAGGTCGTGTCGCTTGTGCAGAGAACCGCATCCTCGCCGCCTTGGCCTCTGATTGTCATTCTGTGCCAGCCCGATCAGTATGTGGTATTCCCTGCGCGAGGTGCTTACCGTGCAGGGAATCCGTCCTCGATGGATCGCTCAATGAGCGCGCATAGTTCAGGCGGCAGTTCCAGCAGCTTGAAAGAGCCGGCCTCCGAGGTTGACTGCGAGGAAAAGTGAAGTTCGTGTTCCATGACTGTCTTGGTGAAAGAACAGGATAGCACGTGGCTGTGCAGCTTGATTGCGAGGCACCCGTATGCAGCTTTCGAAGGCATGCCTCTGGCCTCCTCTAGCCCTACAAGCTTTGAGCTTTGAGTTCAGTATCATTAGGTCTTCATCATACAAGCAGTAAAGTGGCAGTATACATTGGTATCGAGGAGCCTTGGTCACAGTGTGTGGCGCACATGAGTAGTACCTCGGCCCATCGAATCGAAGGCCTGCATAATTCTCCTCACCAAGAACTCGTTTCATTCTTGACCGTACAGACACTGTAGATGCGGCCTGCCCTCTGATCACATTACTGTCGTTGAAAATATAGTTATATACAGCTAGAGTACAAAGTCCCATGTCATGATGATTAGCTGAGTATTCCGCTCAGGGTCTGTCGATATTTCTCCATTGTCTTCTCTGTCTCTTCGTCCTCTAGAGTCGTGTCCGTGGTCTGCAAGAGTAGATGAGCTTGCGGCGCAAGTCTAAATGATGGATGGCGCACCGGGACCACGTTGGAAACTTCGCCAGCTTCTCCGAGCTTGCCATTGGTCAAGGCAAAGAGAACCTTGTCCACCTCCGCGTCGGCCTCTTCTTCCAATTCCTCGTCCTCATCCATCTCAAGGGTATCCTCCATCATTTCCTCGATTATGCCGGCCTGTAACACAATGAGTGGAAGATAGAGACAGGCGGAGCATAGCGTGCCTTGGTCATTTCCATGCTCATCTCTCGCATCGTAGCGCTGAATTGGGGAAGCCTGATGAGCGCGTTCGACATCTTCATGATTTCGGTCGATTTCTGGAGCGAGCCCGTGATTTTCACCATGGCTATTGACACAGTCAGTGCTGGATAACGTTGACAAGACAGTCAGCATACCAAGTTGTTGATTCAGCTGTGTACTTATGGAGCCCAGTCTCGCCTTGCTCACAGATAACCGGTCCTTCTGCTTGTCACTGCGAACAACTTCTCGCGCGAGTATCCGCGCAGACTTGACGTCCCCCTTCTGTGCGAGTTGCTTTACGTTATTCCGGACTTTGTTCGTGGCGAGGTCAAGCTGGCAGCAAGCGTGAGTTGGACACGAAATGCGTGTGCTGTAGGCGTCCAACCTGCCTCATTTCCCGGTCGAGCATGCGTGATTCGTGGCGTAGTTTATTCTGCCATGCCTTGACTTTCTCCTCCGGCGTAGGCCCATATAGAAAGCGGTTGAGCGACTGCATAGCAGACGATAGTGGAAGCGGGAAGGGGGAGGGCTCGGCAATGTCCGCGGCACGGGGCAATCGATCGCTGGCAATCTAATGACTCAATTTAGAGCAGAGCATCCTCCAAAATTTCGCGGTCACTCCTTTCGTTGTAATGGCTGTCTTTCTGCCGCTACTGGACCAGGCATCTGGGGATCTCTTTGCTGCCCTTGAGCGGATTGGCCCGGTCATCCTTTCGTCGCCAACGGGTCCCTTGCCAGATCACGCATATGTTCTCGTTGACGGCCCTTCCTTGGACTTGTCCATCATCACCACCCTCCTCGACGATGGTGCGGAAAAGGTCATCGTCCCGCTCTCCTGGGCAAAGGAACTCGTCGGGATTATTCCCAGGGATCGCATTGTCCTCCTGCTCGATGTGGGAAGCGTCAGCGCCGTATCGGACATAGTCCGAAGCGCCGTTTCCGGCGTTCTGCTCAAATCGCCTGCTTTCGATCTCGACCTGATAGCGTCCATCTCAAAGTTCTTCGAAAACTCAGACATCTACGTTCTATCCAATGGTCCCAGTGCTCCATCCAAATCGTCAATACGCGAACTTTTGGGCATCAAAGCCACACTTGTCATTCCTGGTGCTCAGCTTACGCTGGACACACCCACTCCTTCTCAGATCAACGTTGCCGATGCATTCATGGCACCCTTGATCTCGGACCGCCCTGATGGTCTTTTCCCGACCGTCGTCTGCAGCGAGACCGGTCAATCACTTGGCCTCGTCTATTCTTCGCTCGCATCGGTCAAGGAGAGTATTTTGACGGGACGGGGCGTTTACCAGTCGCGTAAGCATGGTTTATGGCGCAAGGGAGAGACCTCTGGGGCCACCCAAGCTGTAACTAGCATCCGTTTGGACTGCGATACAGACAGCTTGGAGTTCCGCGTCGTTCAGCACGGCGCAGGCTTCTGTCACCTGGAACGACAGTCATGTTTTGGGGAAGCCAAAGGCCTCTCTGCGTTGGAGAGCACGCTCAAGTCCAGGCTCGCAAACGCACCCGAAGGTTCATACACAAAGAGGCTATTCAACGACTGCACGCTGTTACGATCGAAGATCATGGAGGAGGCTGACGAACTGTGTCGTGCTGAAACCAAAGAGGAGGTGTCATTCGAGGCCGCAGATCTGTTCTACTTCGCCCTGACTAAATGCATCGCGTCCGGGGTCAGCATCGCCGACATTGAGCACTCACTCGACAAGAAAGCCAAGAGGGTGACTCGTCGACCCGGCAATGCCAAACCACAGTGGACGCAGCCACCTCAATCAGCATCTTCCCCTCCCAAACCGTCGCCGCCGCCCGTGGATCTCAACGCACCTATAAAGATGCGCACATCTGACCTTTCTGGCATCTCCAAGACAGCGCGCGCCGACCTCCTTCGTCGACCCGTCTTGAAGTCGGACGAAATGATCGAAAAGGTCAAGCCCATCGTCTCCAAAGTCCGAACTGAGGGTGACAAAGCCCTCCTCGAGTTCACTGCCAAGTTCGACCGGGCAACGTTGACCTCCACCTGTATAACTGCTCCCTTCGGTCCCGAGACGATGCAGATTGACCCAGAAGTCAAATCGGCCATCGACAAAGCCTACAGCAATATCCACAAATTTCACGATGCTCAAGCGGACCGTTCGACTCTGGTGGTGGAGACCATGCCCGGAGTCGTCTGCTCTCGATTCGCACGCCCGATCGCTCGTGTCGGTCTATACATTCCTGGCGGAACGGCTATCCTCCCGTCTACAGCGTTGATGCTGGGTATCCCGGCGCAAGTCGCTGGATGCAAGGAGATTGTCTTCGCCACTCCACCGCGCGCCGACGGATCCATCTCACCTGAGGTGATGTACGTTGCTCAATTGGTCGGGGCATCCACTATCTTGAAGGCTGGTGGCGCACAAGCCGTTGCAGCAATGGCGTACGGAACGGAAACATGTCCCAAGGTCGACAAGATCTTCGGTCCTGGAAACCAGTGGGTGACGGCAGCAAAGATGTTGGTGCAAAACGACACCGATGCGCTCGTTTCAATCGACATGCCTGCTGGGCCTAGTGAAGTCTTGGTTAGTCTCTCCGTCAACATCTCATTCAGGTCCCTCACAACAACCAGGTCATTGCAGATCACACTGCGGACTCGTCCTTCGTAGCCGCAGACCTATTGTCGCAAGCAGAGCACGGAATAGACTCGCAGGTCGTCTTGGTCGCTGTCAATCTTACCAAGGAGCACCTCGAAGAGATTGAGGCAGAGGTGGACTCGCAAGCGAAGGCGCTCGAGCGTGTGGATATTGTTCGGCAGTCAATTGCCAAGAGCATCATTGTTAGGGCTACTTCCGTTCAAGAGGCCATCGACTTCTCGAACGACTACGCGCCAGAACATCTCATCATTCACCTCGAAGATGCTCCAGCTGCCGTTGCGCACATCGATAATGCTGGAAGTGTTTTCGTTGGTTCCTTCACTCCGGAGAGGTATACTTCCTGTCTCTTGTCATCATCGTGCAGCTTTCTGACCGGTCTGACAGCTGTGGCGACTATGCATCGGGAACTAACCACACTCTGCCGACGAATGGATATGCACGCCAGTTCAGCGGTGTCAACACGCTATCGTTCCAAAAACACATCACCTCGCAAGAGATCACGCCAGCGGGTCTGCAAGACCTGGGACCCATTGTGGCAACGCTGGCGGACTGCGAGGGTTTGCAGGCGCATGCAAACGCTGTTAGGATCCGAATGCGCGCTCAGCAAAAGTAGATTCGGTCCAGTCGATTTATCTATGGGTAGTTGGGGCGTCAAGCACAGGCACAGAATAAGAATTTCATCTACTTTATAACTACTTGAGAAGAAGGGGTGAGCGCTAGCATCGCTCGAAAAAGAAAATCTATTGAAGTAGTGCTCAACCGTGCTTGTAATTGATTGGTACTATGATCGCTCTCCCCTGAGGGACAAGTCATTTGAATCACAGGCGAGCTTCAAGTTCAATATGTTGACGACTTTATTGTGCTCTTCTTTCGAGTAGGTCCAGCCGCCAGCGTAAGCCTAAGCCGAAAGGTGAGGTGAGCTATGCTGGGTTAGGGGGACGAGCGTCTTCAGCCTCAAATGTGACACGACTTCGACCAAAGATCCTGCGCACAGAGTCGTGCCTCGCTGAGATTCTTGTGGGAAGCGGTCACTGGTACTGTGACTGGCCGAAAAGTGTCGTAGGTGTTTGTGTGTGCCTGTCTATGACGGTTTGTGGGTCCATCGGGGTCCGACATTTTGATGATGTGGACTGATGTGGATCGCTGTGCATATCCTCGCCCATTTGGAAGATTTGGATGGAGTCTCTACTTTGTACGCATTTGTCGTTGCTGCTGCAACCACAAGAAGATATTATTTGTTGGGAGTACGTCTCGTACGTTGCTCGGCAGTGTGTGTGCACCACGTGCTATGTTCAAAGCGACATAGATCATGATGGTCTCTGATCGTCATCCCATCCCGACCATCTCCCCGTCCCACCTTATGCTTTCACCGCCGCTGCCTGTTTTGTTGCAGCCCGCTGTCCGCCCTCCAACCGCTTCCATGGGGCCTGCCATAGACCTGCCAAAAGTGGTGCTCGAGTGGTGCTTACCGCGTGGGACCGATCAACCAGGGGCTGAACGTTGGCGTCATGATTGAATATTGGTGCCGTCTTCCTCGCCTCTCTCCTCACTCCCATCTCTAGAGCATGCAGAATGTCAGTCACGGCTTCTCAGGCGAACAATAGCACTACCAAGACCTTTCTTACCGCTCTCGTTGCCAATGGTGGGCTGTTGGCTGTCGAAGTCGGCGCCTTCATCATACTCAAGCAAAGACTGGGCAGGATCTACAGTCCAAGGACATATCTACCACCACCAGAGTGCGTCTGCTCGCATGTCGCTTCCAGCCGCAACTGACCGGTCTATCAGGAAACGTGCAACTGAGTTACCGAGAGGAGTATGGAAGTGGCTTCCAACTCTACTCCTGAGTAATGCGGAGGATATTGTGCGTCGCTCTATGTCCCGCGCTCCATTCGAAATTGAATCACGTCTAGATAGCCAAGAATGGTCTTGACGCGTGGGCTCCTCGTTATGGCCTGCAGGCCTCCACAACGTTGACACGCACAACAGATATATGTTCTTACGTTTCCTCAAGATGCTGATATGGATATTTCTCGTGTTCACAATCGTCACGTTCGCGACGATTGCACCCATCGATATTGCTGGCATCCACTCTGGCAATACAGGACTTGATCGTCTCAGTTGGACCAAGTCTGTTTTCCGTCTGACGTTCAATAACTGTCGTATTGACTCTCGTCTATGTAGCATCGCTGCCGAGAAGGACCAAAAACGTTTCATTGCACACATCATCATCACCTATGTTCTCACATGTCAGTTCAACCTTAGCCTGTTGCTGGCGTCGGGCTAAATTTCTTGCAGTCTTTGTGTTCTGGATCATCCGCCGAGAAATGATACACTTTGTCGACAAACGTCAACAGTTTCTCATCAGCAAAGAGCACTCCCGCCTCGCCCAAGCGCGTACAGTTCTCATCACTTCCGTCCCCGATGAACTCGCAAACGAACACGATATGCGACAGTTCGCCAGTTTCATACCTGGAGGCGTGGACAAGGTCTGGTTCTACAGGGACACCAAATTGCTCAATGAGCTATTCGAGCAGCGTCAAAACCTCTGCGGCAAGCTCGAAGCAGCCGAATCTTCGATACTGCGCGACGCAACTAAAGCTTGGCGGGCCAAACAGAAAGCTCACAAGCGCGCAATGAAGAGCCGGAAGAAGGCAAAACAGACAGATCCGGAGAGGTCTGTCAGTGATGACCTTGAGCTGTTGGCGAATCCAATGACTCGCGAGCTTTTAGACGAGCTCGTTCCTCCCAAGAGTCGACCAAATCACAGAACCGGCTTCTGGGGTCTGTGGGGCAAGAAGGTTGACACACTGGATTGGTGCAAGGAGGAAATCGCTAGGTTGAATGCTGCCATCGACGAGCAGCGTGAGAAATCAGAGGGCAAGTTCCTTGGGAGCGCCTTCGTACGGTGTAATCTGCAGATGGGTGCCCATGTCCTCGCTCAGTGTGTCAGTTACCACGAGGTGAGACATTCATATCGCCTTCGCCGTTCTGCTTGTTGACTTTGAACCACCGATAGCCTTTGACAATGTATGACAAATGGATGGAGGCGCACCCAAAAGATATCGTCTGGCGCAATCTCGACGACGGCGCCCTTGAGATGCGGTCGAGATATATCACCTCCTGGATTGCAACGATTGGACTCATCATTGGATGGGCATTCCCTGTGACATTCATTGGAACCCTGAGCAATCTAGACGATCTTTGCGTCAAAGTACAGTGTGTATCTTCGCCATAAGCCGCATATGACTCTTGCTGATTCTTTTCAGTTGGTTGAATTGGGTGTGCACAGCGCCAGATCCAGTGCCCGCTATCATCCAGGGTATCTTGCCTCCGGTGTTACTTGCTCTTCTCTTTGTTCTCCTGCCCTTCATTCTCAAAGGTGAGGCTCGCTCACCAGGACGGCCGTCACGATTCTCACGTCATGCTTTAGCCCTTGCCTGGTATGAGTGTATACCTCGCTACTCTCTGATGTCGATCAGCGTGTATCGTCGTTTCTTCATATTCCTGCTGATGTGAGTACTTGCCTTGTGGATACAACACTTTCTTACGCCTGTACGTAGCCATGGTTTCCTCATCGTGACACTGAGTTCCGGAATAACGAAAGGTATGAAACCCGCGCCCCTCAAAGGTTACATGGACTGACCTGTACGTTATAGCCATCCAGGAAGTAAGCAAATGTTACGAGTGTGTTGGAAAGACCTTCAACTTGTATGTCAGATCATCGAGCAGCCCACGCAGACCGTGCAGAAATTGGCCGAACAACTTCCAGGCGCATCTATATTCTTTTTGACCTATCTATGTAAGCTGCGATTTGTCTTGTACGCCATATTACTCTGATCTCATGATTTCAAAACAGCCACGCAAGGTTTGGCCGCAGCTGGCGGTGCTCTGGCTCAGCTAGTTCCTATAATCCTTCATTACTTCCGGAAATGGTTCTTGGGACGAACGCCGCGGCAGGCTTACGCTGTGACGTTCATGATGCCATCGGTATGTACATGCTTCCGCCGGACAACGTCAAGCTCACTCAGATGCTTCCAGGCCGACTTTGGAGTCATTCTACCTCGCCTGTCCCTGCTTGCGACAATCACCTTTGCATACAGCGTCTTGAGTCCGCTCATCAATGTTATGGCGTTGGTCTCCTTCTGCATGTTCTTCCTTGCCTTCAAATTCTGTGGGTGTGCTTGCTTCAGAGGGAGCATTGGTGCTGACCGTCGTGGTGTCTAGTGTGTACGCAAGTCTTCGATCAACCGGACGAGAGTGAGACTGGTGGTCTGTACTTCCCCATGGCCATCTCCAACCTATGTAAGCTGCTCAAATGGGCCCTCGATATCTAGGCTGAATCACCCTTCAGTCGTCGGTCTCTACATCGAGCAAATCTGTCTCGCCTGTCTGTACTTCCTGAAAGTCTCTTTCAAGGGCGTGCGCACAGCCTCAATTATTGAGGGAGCATTTATGCTCGTTCTCATTGTGATCACTGCATGTTTCCAGGTTTATGTGAACAACAGCTTCAAGCGTGCGTACTCGCAAATCGACTTGTCCATCAATAATGACCGTGTCTATAGCAATCACCAAATTCCTGCCCATGTCATTAGCGACGAGCAAGATGGCGAAGCGTTACGAACAAGCCAGGCTGAACAGGGCGGACAAAGCTGCCGAAGAAGAAGAGATGGATCTGTTCAGCCAATCCCGTGAGCGCATTACCATCAGTCTACTTTTCTTTACTGAAACAATGGCCAGAGGTCAAACGCCTCCGGAGACGTTTCAAGATGATTCCCAAGACGGTGGATAACGGGCTCGAGACTTTGAAGACCAAGTTTGCTCCTTTACCGCGCAAGTCGGATGTTGACGAACGAGAACGACTGCGAACATCCAAGGACAAAGCAAGATCGCAGGAACCTGCTATGACGGTCCTACACGAGAATGAAGGGGGAGAGTCCAGCCCGGAGAATGATTCTGCTGCCGCCGCCACCACCAGTGCGGAACCCGTTCGGCTGGACGGTGCACCAGAAGTCTATCGGACGCCCTCAAATGCGAGCAAGAAGTCTGCTGCATCTAATGCTACCAAACCCTCGAAGCACTCTACCAGGTCTCCGTCCTTGGACAAGGATCAATCGGTGATGGCACCTGAGGTCGCTGCTGGAATCGATCTTTCTTACGATGATGGCGACGATGCTGAGTACGATGAGGATGAGCATGCTTTTGATCATCCCTCGACATACGTGAAGCAGCCATGGATATGGATACCTCACGATACCTTGGGTATAAGTGAACTTCTGGTGAACGATCTCAAGACCGCTGGTGTAGGTGCTAGTGACGAGGGGGCGAATATGGATGCGAAGGGTGTGGTGGAAGTTACAAGGAATCCACCCGACGAATCATGGAATGGAGGTTCGTATTCTTCTTCTCCTGAGGCATCGCGCAACTTGAAACTAACCCTCTCCTGACCAGGTCATGACCGATAATGTATATCTCAGAATATCTCTATAACTATATAATTTGTATACACGTACTATGACTGCTTTCTGTATATCTGCGAGCTGTGTGTGAGAGAGATAAACTACAATACCACTAAGGGAAGTGCTAGCTTGTGGGGAGTCAGATCCAATCACATGTTGTACCAAGATTCGTAGTGAGCAGATAAACACAAATATATAACAGACCTTCTTCAACAGGCTTCGTCAAGCTAAATAGTGTGTCGTGCTCGTGCTGCGTTCGGGACTGTAGCAGTAAGTCATTTCAACAAGAAAGCCCCCTCCAAATCTTCCTCACCCTTCTGATATCGAAGAAGTCGAGACTAGACTGTCTTCGATTCTATGTATGTAGAAAATCTCTGATCCGGGGGTTATCAAGATAGCGGGGCTCGTAATTGCTTGGAAGAGTGGTGAGAGTCAGTCTATGCCAGACGGTGTGCCCCATGAGCTCAGTCCGTCAGTCGAATTGTACAGTAGGAGTGAGGAGATCCTATGTGAGTACTGGCCGCATTGCCATCACTGTCAGCCGAGGCAAACGCGCTGTCGCATGATGATGGACGATCAATGAATGAATGATGTGACCCTGTGTAAGGCGCGTTCGATTTCTCTATCAGGCTTCCTCTGGGCGATCGTATACCGTCCGTCCTTCTTCCTGTCAACCACCACCACAACTCTCTGAGCTCAGCGCCAGCCGCGAGGACGGCGGGCACGGCGGCCAAAGCGAATATCGCCCTTTCGCTGTCTCAGCGCACCGACGAATCCGCTTGTTGACGATTTGGCGAGCGCATGACTATCTTCTGCTTCTTCAACGTGGTGCGCTGCTTTGCATCTGCTCAGGTCCATTCCTCCTGACAAGAGGCGCAATCGCAGACACAGAGATACTCATCAAGATGTCCAATTTGCTCGCGCGGTTCAAGAGAGTGCTTTCGAGTGCCCAGGGGCCGGTCGAGTCGCCTGCAGTCATCGGCATAACTTCACCACCAGCTGTGGCGGTTGATTTGGGAAGGAAGATACATCCCAACTTACAGGACCTAATACCCCCATTCATCTCGCCGCCTCCGCCGTCACCAGCGGCAGCGAGCACAAGTGTTCCTATCAACGATGGTGACGACTCCGACGACGGTATTCTTCCTTTGAAGCCACGTCCAAGAGGAAGACCCGGGCAGCCGTCGTCTGCCCATCATCCGACAGCAGTCACAGGCAACCCCAACACTGACCCTCACGAAATACCTCTCCCACCCTCACGTTCAACATCAACGAGCTCTTCCTATGAACATCATGACTCTTCAGTGCACACCCCTCCTCCACCCGCCTCGTCCCAGTCGCCAGCACCGCCTTCTTCCTGGGCGACCTTTGGACGCAAGGTGATGCGAGGCGCCAAGTCGATACCCAACATCATTGATGCGTCGCGTCCCAGCACTGCTGGAAGTCGCTCTACATCACAACGGTCACATACCCATACACCGGCGTCCACGACAGATGGGATGCCGGATCCCTTCACGCCGTTTGCTTCAGTATCGTCCGGGTCGGCGCCATCTTCGGGGTTCACGTTCGGACACGGTCGTATGGCGTCCACGGTCGCGCCTCCGATGCCTGCATTGAATCATCCTGCGTTCCAAGACAATACGAGCCCAGTCACCCAAGGCCTTCCAGTGAGCTTGAAGGATGATCACGAGATCGTGCAGTTTTTCTCCGAGAAACAGCCAGTGCATCCGCAGCCACGTCCGTCGATATCTCTACCGTCAATCCCATCCAGCTCAAGAATGTCGTTGGACCTGCGTCCTCGACTACAAGATATTTTCACATCAACTAGTCAATCCATTGAGTCATCAAGTTATTCGCGGCACCAGTCAACTTCAAGTCGTGGCAGTGGGTCGTGGAAGAGGCGAGCAAGACGATCCAAAAGCGCATCTGTGCTCAGCCAGCATGCTTGTGTTGCTGATGCACCATTGGCAGATGGCGGGGTAAGAGAGAGGTCGAAGTTTACGTCCCTTGATACCGGTCACCAGGCACGTGGTAACAGCGTGGGTGCATTCCCGTTTTTCAGGCGGTCTTCGTGTCTGATCTCATCTCTCTCTTTCTATTGGGCCTTGTTCTCTTTTGTTTCAGTCGCAGGCTTGCGGGGTGCTTGGTCTGGGATCACCATTCTTATTACACAGTGCATCCGGTACGTCGGCTTGTTTCTTTCCTCTCGTATCGCTGGCGATACTTACCGTTCGACGCGTTCTCAGCCCCGGGCTCTTATAACTTATCCACTTCGACGGACGACGATAATTCGATACCTCAACATAATACATCATTGACTGGAATGTCCATCGACAACGCGATCCCTCACACTGCCTCTTCCGCTATTCCCTCCAAATACTCCAGTCCCCCAGGCAACGAAATGCCAGACGAGTCTCGGACGCCCCTGCAATCGGCGCAGCCCTCTCGTTCCGCTCAGCCAACATCCACTCTATTGATGCCTCCCTCGTTGTCTGTCACCGGACCCACACCCGAATCATCTCCTGTAGTCGAGCCCACTACACCTGGTCGAAGCAAAGGAAAGCGGAAGGCTGACGACGTGGAAGGACCTGGCGGGACACCACCCGACGCCAAGAAGGCCGCACATCAAAAAACGACCTTCGCGCAGGATCCTAGACGTGCGTCCTCGCTCGCCACGTCCGCGGTCCAAAACGCTAAATTTTGACTCTAGCTCACCGTGCTTCCGGAAATTCTGGCTCATCCCATGCCCCATCTTCTTATCACCGCAGCAAAAGAGCGCGTCTATCCGGAACGACGACCCCCTCGAGCACGCTGGCTGGTAGAATGTCTGCGCTCGGCGAGGACAGCACCCGGCCGGCTTCCCGGGCAGGGAGCAGCCATCAGCAAAACGCCTCCAACACGGGCTCTTGGGCCAGCCGGGCAAGCACACCTGCAAGAACACAATCACGGGCGTCGGGACGTAACAAGAAGGACCGGACGCCGTCCGAGGCTCCCTCCCGCCGAAGTCTATCCCAGGCGTCCATCCCAATTTCTGCCTTGATTTCGCCTCACGCGCCATCAGTCTCGCACCGGTCCACAACGTACCATATGCGCGATCCACGAAAACCTGCGCCAGTACAGCCGACTCCGTGGTCGCTGTCGTTACCCGAAAAAGGCTGGCAGCAGTGGACTGGTGGGGGTGGGAGTCCAATTCATGCCTGGATGTTCTTCATTGGATTTGTGCTCTTTCCTTTGTGGTGGGTGGCGGGCTTCCTTGTGCGGATACCAAGGACGCGTGAGATTGGGGCAGAGGCAGAAGAGAAGGGCGTAGTGCTGGACGATCCCCAGGTCGAACACGGTACGCATCTTGCGCGCTATTTTCGTCAATGAGCGATATGCTGACACGCTGACAGATGCTATATCATGGCGACGGCGCTGTAGAGTGATGGCGGCCGCGTCCCTCTTGACCTACGTCCCTTTCATCGTCTGTGTAGCCGTTTTCGCACCGCGGTAGTCCTAGCGTCAAGCCTCGCACTTCTTGATCCATGCCCGCATTCTTATCCAGTCATTATGAATCATCAACATTGTATTAGCATCCCACATCGTCAACCGCCTGTTATATTAGACCGTCGCCCGTGTTACCTTGGACCATCGAGACCCTCAGACATCCACTCGTTTTTACTTGACATTCTTTTGTGTTGTGCCCGTGTCGTCGTTGTAGAGAGCAAGTTATGTATGCCTGCCGCTTTCCTGATAGTATGTTTTGTACTTCGCTGTCTATCTGTATTCGTGGTCATGGTGCAATGTATTTATCTTGTGTTCCAGCCGTGCTTTCTCCCCATCTTCGGGCGCGCGTCGCGTGGGTACTTATTCTTGACCTGTTTCCAAACGAGATCGGTGCTAAGCAGTGGATAGATTCTTACAAGTTACAGGACTGTTGGTACACAAAAAAACAAGACGCTATTGCAAGTTTGACAGTTTAGTCGTAATACAGATCGACATCTTCTTCCATATCCTCCTCCTCTGGTGTGAACTCGACGCTCACACCTCCACGAGGGCCTGTATGATTTGGCCACCTTTCTTCCCTCTGGACGTCAAGTGGCGCACCAGATGCCATCGACTTGAGAGCGGCCATCGTGAACTGTAATACAAAATGATTAGCGGACAGTGGGTTGAATAGCCTTTGCCTGAGACTGACGTGGGCATCGTTACCTGCATTGTGCAGATGTTTGGTCGGGATCCGGAGATGGTGGCACATCCGCTCGAGTTTCTGTCGCTTGGAAGACTCGTCTCCGAGCAGGGCGCCAAAGACATCACTTGTGTCGATGATGTAGATGCCGGACTGAGGGACGTTGTCGGGAAGGAGGTAAGACATCCCGTCGATTGGAGCTTCCAGGTCGTTCAACGTCCTGCAAGACTGTTGAGTAAGTAACAAATGTATAGGGAGTCCCTATAATGACTTGCCTGATGTCGCCACTCGCATCGTGGAAGACGAGGAACAAGGCTCCAAATTGGCCCAGACGCTCGAACATCTCTGAGAGTATCTTGACATATTCCTTGTTGGGTTTCTGCCTGGGTATGACTGTACTTGTTCCAAAGTCGTAGTTCTTCAGTAACACCCAGTTGAGGTGAACCAAACTGGGAGGTGGAATGCAAGAGACTCACTCTGCGGTTATTGGTAACATATTTGCCGTTGAGGTATTCATCAAAGCTGAAGATGTAATGACCATCTTCGAGAACCTCCCGACCATCCTCCCAATGGATGGCACTCACTCCCATCTCCGTGATTATCTTATGCTCATACTCGTAAGATTCAAAGTCTAGTGCGATCCATGCACCTTTCTTCTGGTTCCAGAGGTTTCGGACACGTTCGAAGATATCGCGACGTCCGGTGAGGATACCATTGGAGTTCTTGAGGCGCTTATTGTTTTTATCGATCTCCTAATGAGTGTTAACGCCACAGTTTACTAATACACTACTAACAGTGCACCTTTATCGCCTTCTTCAGGTCACCGCCCGTTGCATATCTGGCAGGAGAGACTGTCTTCAGCTCCGAGGAGAGAAGGAGACAGTTTGAGTACGGCAAGGGCACAAGTGCCTTGGTGATCTGCATCTCATGAAGCCAGTAGCGCAGGTAGTCAACCTGCTTTGACGAGAAAAGAAGACGAGCTTCGCCACTGGGGAACGTGCCTACGGTGGTTCTTTTGAGATTAGGTACATCAAAATATATCACAACGGTACCCATGAACAGCTGAATGCCGTGTTCGCCCGGATGGAGGGGATGGTTGGGATGAACGAGGGCATCGTGGGCTTCCAATGATTCAGAGTCGGGAGAAGCAACATAGATAAAAAGGAGCCCATACCCAAGACGCACTTGACCCTAGGCCCATCCTCGGGGTTCTCCACAGAAATGGATTCATGCCTGTATTCAACGCGACTTGTCAGGAACGATGTGTTGCGACAGCGACGCGACGCGATCTTGCCAGTAAAACCAAATATCAGTATATCGATAGTATCCAGTCAATGTCGCCATTTTGTTATATTTCTTCAGCGACTGGATGCGCGGAGATGGTGGCGAGAAGAAAGCAGAAAGTCGTGAACTCGTGGTGACGCGCCGGTGCCGAGTGTCCGACTTCCGCTTTAGGCAGTCGAACCGATTCCCGACGATGTCGCGCTTTTTTCATCTCTACTGCAAACAGGAATGTTCGAGGGTACTTGGAAACGGGGAATAAGTGAAGAGTAATACCTACCAAATACTTTGAAGAAGTCTCAACAGACCTGACCGCCATGAACAGTCATGAAAAAGCCTCATAGTGTGTGACGGTTCCGGTTGAAGATGGTCGGCAATGGCGCGTTCGGAATGCAAGTAGTATAGAGGCTTGCGTATCGTTGCTCAGAGTACCACAAGTACCACCATCTATCGCCCCCATTGTGCTGAGACACGCGCAGGCAAATTCCCGATTAGGTTATGGTTGAACAAAGAACGTATCCCGTGATCGCGCGCGCTGCGACTTGTCCATTGACCACCATGGCAGGCGCCAAACGCAAGAACCGGCCGTCGGGCTCGGACACTGCGCCCTCCCCGAAGAAGTCCAAGTCGACGGCGCGGAAAAGCACAGGCGGCAGGCTCCCACGGCAGCCGACACACGGTGCGTCCCTCGCCCCTGCCACTCACGCCTTTCCAACGCCACACCTGCAGACGACGGCCCTCCGAAAAAGAAACATCGGTTCAGACCCGGAACGGTTGCACTGCGGGAGATCCGGAAGTACCAGAAGAGCACGGATCTGTTGCTCAGAAAGCTGCCTTTTGCTCGTCTGGTGCGCTAGCTTGTTTTGTACATCGGACGGCGCTCACGTCGGGAACAGGTCCGGGAGATCGCGCAGGACTTGACGACAGACACGAATCGGGGCGCGGAAGACGGGGAATATGATATGCGGTGGCAGAGCTCTGCTATACAAGCACTCCAAGAGGCAACGGAGGCTTTTCTGGTTCATCTATTTGAAGACGCGTGCGTTTCATCAGCCTCTGCCTCGGACAGTCCCTCAATTGCTTTGCAGAAATCTCTGTGCTCTGCATGCTAAGCGTGTCACCATCATGCAGCGCGACATGCAGTTGGCCCGCCGAATACGCGGTCAATGGCACGGCATAACATGACAGATCTTCAACCTATTTTTGACGCCATATTTGTATCATCTTTTGTATTCTTTATCGATACCTACACGCGATACCTCCCTCTAGACACAATGCATCCCCCAGCCAACATCCTTTCTTCTGCAGAGAACAAGAATCAGCGTTTGTACACAGCGGACGTGAGCATGTCATATTAGATCAAGAAAACGTCAACGGAACCCATTCTCGAGGAAGGGTTCCTCCAACCACAGTTGTAGTCATCCGTGGCTAGAAGGAAAGAGACGAACCTCTACGGCCGCCGAGACGACTTAGGTTTGGGCCGGTTTTTTGCAGACTTTGCCGGCGTTGGCACTGGCGAGGGTGCAGCAGGAATATGTAGTTGGTCGAGCGCCTTTTTTCGCGAGTGCTCCATCCACCAGGTCTGGATGAGACCGAATGCAGCAGAGACGGTCCAGTACAGCGCCACAGCGCCCGGAGCCTGGCTCGCAATAACGATACGAGCAACAGAGACGAAGCGCAGAGCGCTCTTGATATAGTGGGCGGGCTTGATGGTGCGATTGCCCTTGGCCGCCTCCACCTTGGCCTTCTCCTCATTGACGCGCAGGGTCTCGCGCTCCTTGTTCGTCCTGAACCAGGTGCTGGATTCTACGTTGGCGAGGGTTATGAGGCCGAGTCCAATGGGGAACGCGAGCGACTCGTCCGGATGCGCGAGTGTTGTGAGCGACATGAACGATTCCGAGTCGAAGCCGGAGAAGGGGTCCAGAGCGCACTGGGTGAGCAGGTACGAGGACGGAATGAAGAGCGCCATCTGCACGACGGGGGGGACGACTGTGGTCGGGAGGCTGCGACATTTGTGCTTGATGCAGAGCGCCTTCTGGTGTTCTTTGAGCTGGAATGCGCGTCAGTTCACGACGGACAAAGAGTCAGTATCGCTAAGTGACTGACGACGGGCGAGGCGCGCTGGATGAACAGCTTTTTCCAGGCTTCCTTGTCGCCTTTGAAGCCCTCCGCGCGCAACTGTTCGAGTACTTCACGTTGGACCCTGGGCCGTATTTCCAGCAAAGCAGGCTCGACATATTTGTGGTAGCGTATCATGCGCTGATTGGCCTGCAAAGCGCGGTGAGAAGAGACGGAAAACAAGCAGAAACGTAGAGCGCACCCATAGAGCGACTGGAAGGATGCCCAGACGCGCTACAACGGTCCCTATGATGATTGTCGTCGAATATGGCCCCCATGACGGCGGGTATGGGAGGGCGGTGGCGAGCTCACAGAAGGCCTCGGTGAGATAGCCGCGTCGTGGTGCCGTTCGTCGTGAATGGATGACTCGCGGTAGCGGTGGTAGGCGTGCAACATGCAACATGGTCAGGCTTCAATCAGACGGAGTGTGAATACTCAATCGGGCCGACCAAGATTTATGCGCCACATCGTTAGAATAAAGCTTAAAAGACATGAATCTTAAAGAGCGTCTGCAGTCACCTAACACCTTGCAACTTCATCCGTTCAGACCTGACTCAACGACATTTCTCATGTTTTTGAATTTTCCATGGTTTTTGACTTTGCAGCGCATGGTCATTGATACAGTAGAACATAGCATAAAGTCATATGAATCGCCCCGTTGTCCTCCCGCTTAGAAGACCATCTGGTGAGGGAACTGGCCCTTGGACAGACCCCACGACGCGGAGAGGTACTTGGACAGGTTGTCCGTCTTCTTGACGGCGGCAAGGACGGCAGAGTCCACGGACTTCTGGTCAGCCGTCTTGGATTCGGGCAGGGGCTCCTTGGCTTTGGGCTTGCCATCCTCGAAGAACTCAGCCTCAGCAGAGCTGGACTTCTTGGCGGCGGTCTTGGTGAAGTAGGCGTCGTTGAATTTGGCATCAACCTGAATAATTAATTGAGATATGACCACCGATTCTGGATGGATTTCGACGCACCTCGAACGACGACAGGTCGACCTTGGTGGAGGTGGCAATAACGTAGGCCTGGTTGACCCGGCGAAGGGGCACACCGTTGATCTTGAAGGGACCGGTGACCAGCAGCAACCCGCTCTCCAACGACTTCAAAAAGACAACTCTCTTTCCACGGAAACGACCGGCGAGCAGGATAAGGACGGTGCCGGGGGTTATGGACGAGCGGATGTGTGCGGGTTTGGGGGTCTTGCGGCTCTTCTTGGGCAGGCGCACATCGTCTGCTGGGTAGAAGCGGGGCGCCTTGGCCGTGGGCACAGCGCGCTTGCCGCCGTTCTTGTCACCGCCGACTGTCTTCTCCACAGTCTCCGGGGTGGGCTCCGCGGCGGGCTTTTCGGATTTTTTGAGGCCCTTGTGCAGCCCCCGCTTCTCTGCGAGTTTTGAGCGCGAGAAGCGGCCGACGTGGGGGGCGAGTTCCTTGCTTCGGGCCATCTGGGACGACGGTTAGCAGCGCGTCGACAGCGGCAGCGAGCACGTACTTGTCTTGAGGTCGTTGCCGATATATTGGTCACAATCAGGCTCAGGCCGGCTGGATTCGAATGACTGTACAGTTCTGTTGCCCAAATAAAGGGCATACTCTCACGCCTGATCACAAGCGGCGATTGCCGAAATGATTTGACTCGCGGGTAACTTAATTTAAAGTGAGTCACTCGCTCAAACTCTCCATATGACGGCCATCATATGCCTGCAATTGAACCAACAGTCCTGCAGAAAATATTGTTATCTCGAGGAAGACCAACGTCAAGATCCAAGCCAACAGTCTGCTGATGCAATGCCAATTTGAAGCGTCAATCCATCCATCTTCCGGACCGACGTACCGAATGCTCTATTTGGAACTTCCCTTCTCGCACTTGTCGTTGCAACCGAACATGAACGACTAGCCTCTAGCATAGTCTCGATGGCGGACTTAGCTCCTACGCAGCCAGATTACATTGACGTTGACGAGCTAGGTTGCGATTTGA
Source organism: Strobilurus luchuensis (assembly GCA_019915105.1). NCBI lineage: Eukaryota > Fungi > Basidiomycota > Agaricomycetes > Agaricales > Physalacriaceae > Strobilurus > Strobilurus luchuensis. The sequence continues at coordinate 107,898 of JAHLMJ010000007.1, read as the reverse complement.
CTCCATTATCCAAAGCCCTGCAGTCTCAACTTTGCTCAGATGATGATGGCTTCGACGGCGACAAAACCATCCACATCGACCTCGATGATGACGACGACGACGAGGAAGACGTTAAAGAGACACAGAGCCTTACACTCCACAGGCTCAACGTTCCATCTAGAACCCACTCTACTGCCTCACTAGTAAGTCACACTCAAAATGCATCCGCGGACGGCACGCTGATGCGACGCGTCAAGTCGAGCAATTATACCGACCATGACGCCGAGGCCCTGATGGCCGCCTACAAAGACGAAGATCTGTCCGCACTGGCCACCAAACCTGCTCTAGGTTGATATCCATAGCCGAAATCCTGTGTTCGCGTTCTCGCTGACACTTGCTTACGTAGGAGCTGAGCCCAGCCGCGTCGTTGTAGGCTCGTCTAACTTGCACGTCAAGCGGGCCGCTGATAGCAGCTCTTTGTTGCCTCCTGCCAAAAAGGTGAAGCCAAATCCGCCCGCTGAGAAGGAGGGCACATATGCGATCGAAAGTCCAGACGCGCAAAGTCCGGTCATAATCGTATGTCCACTTCACACGCCCTCAATTCGTTCCGAATAGTTATGCTATGCAGTATCACAACAAACGCCTACAGGCGTGTTATGATGCGCGCCGACTACGATTCGGGATACAGTTCGAATTCGCACGACTACGGACGAACAAGGAGATCAAAGAGGAGGACATCACAATGCCCGTCCTTGACTCTCTGAGAGACATGACAAATACGACTGGAGTACCTGAGGTCTCAAGACAACTAAAGGCTTCATTCGAAGGTGGCTTTCTTGTGTTTTGACTCTCGTCCTTCTTCTCACCTGAGTCAGAGAATGCCTCGTTCTATGCTCAAGAGAAGGAAGCTCGTGTAAGTTCTGCTATACACCAAGTCGCTTTGTACTGAGACGTTTTGGCAGTGTCCTTGGAGGGAGCAAGACCTCGAAGACGATCGCCTGTCCAAGGATCGGAACGCCGGACTTGGCTTCTACAAGGACGATCCAGATTGGTACGCTGGAAAAATCAACTATCGAGGCCGCTTGAGGGCCCTGATCAATTCCACTCCCTCCAACCCTCTGTTCGAGGTCATCCTTGACAAGGCCGAACTTGGTCCCTCTAACCGTTTTGCGCGTCAGTACGGGAGTAAATACTTCCTTCGCATCAAGATCCCCAAGACGATGTGGTCTCTTGAGCGGAAGCTCATCGAGTACTTCAAGCGGCCATTCATCTTAAACGGTCGTGTCGCCCGAGCCTTCTACGAGAAGGACAAGACTGTGTTCCTGTTCATCACCAACGAGGGGTTCAAGGATGGCAGGGTTGTTCCCGACGCGTTCACGGACAGTGTCAGTCTGCTTGATTTCATGTTTTGGCATAATCCCATAGACCTCGACGGTGATCAGGTATGTTACACCACGTTCGCTGTGAAGTGTGGCAGGTGCTCACCTTCAATAGACAATGACGAAGTGGTCTTCTCGTTATGCCTTGGGATTATCGAACTCAGCTCCGGGGCTGATCTTGGAACCGGCCAATATCCGGCCACTGCCAGACGTGGGTGAGTATATATCTTTTTCACTTTGAATTAGTTCCTGATACTGCACCATAGTTTCCGCCGCCAAGTCTGACATGACGGATGGAGCTGGTCTGGCCAACATCGCGACACTGCGGGCAATACAAAGACGGTTCACCTTCGAAGTGCTTCCCACAGCAGTTCAAGTGCGAATCAATGGTTGCAAGGTTCGTTCATCCGTCAAGTCTCTGCTCGACAGCCTGACAAACATTTCCATGAAGGGCTTGATCTGCCGTTCGTCAAATGACGACCTCAACTCGGAACCTCAAGTCCATATTCGGCCGTCCATGATCAAGATCAAGACTGAGCCTCACGACGAAGCGCATCGTATCATTGACGTTCTCCGTATCTCGCATGCGCGTGTAGGCACGTTTCTGTCCGCTGAAGTCATCATCAACCTGGGCGAGAATGGTGTTCCCCTCGAGGCATTCAAGTCACTGCTGCAGACGGGCTTGGAAGCTATGATAGCGCCTTTCGTCGCGTGGGAGGACCGAGATGCGATGCTCGAACTGTTCAGAATGATTTGCTCCTATGGTGGCGTCATGTCTGCGCGGGCCGCTCGACGAGCGGTGGGGATGGCACGGGTGAAGGGGTACAGGGAGAAGGAAGAGGACGACCTAGAGGAAGAGGAAGAAGTAGTCGTTGATGGTGAAGGCTCGACTGCTTGGTGGGCGGACCCGGTCTCTGGACAGCCATCGTCTCTTGAGGAAACAGTGCGTGACTCGCCCATTTGACACTCACCAGCTAACACATCTGTTCAGGCAATGACACTGCTCGCTGCAGGCTTCACGCCCCCAGGTTGTCACGTCCTTCACGCGAAACTGCAGCAGATATTGAAAGCTGCTGTGAAACGGCATACCCAGCAATGCCGCATCAGCATACCCATGTCGGCTACTGCCTTCATCACTCCAGGTCCGCATGCCTTCAGGAAATTCGAAAGCAATGTGAGAACTGACAATTTCAGACGAGGATAACGTGCTCGAAGAGGACGAGATTTTCTTCAAGTCCTCGCGACGGAACCTCATTGGACCAGACGGATTGGAGACAGACATCATCACTGGGGATGTCTTGATAACTAGACATCCTTGCAAGCTGCCCAGTGATGTTCGAAAGGTAAGCAGGTCACGGAGATTACAACAATCACAACAAAAGTAATAGTCTTCTGCAGTGGAAGGCCGTCGATAAACCATGCCTAAGGGACCGCCCGGATGTGATCATACTTTCCGTCGAGGGGAAACGTCGAATGGCAGATTATCTTTCGGGAGGTACGTCTTGTCAGTCTTGTCGTTCAACATCTTAAGTACTCACTCGACCGCGTCCAGGCGACTACGATGGGGACAAGGGTCTTCTAATCTGGCAACCAGAATTGGTGAAGCCCTTCCGGAATGCCGATCTCAGCTACTCTGAACCTCCAGCCAACATCAATGAGAACTTTGTCAAGACGAACGAGACGGTGGCGGAATTTCTTCAGCGCGCATCTAAGGAGGCTGTAGGAGAGATGCGACACATCGAAGAGATGCAACATTTTCTTTTGGGTGGTCTCAACCATACGTCCGTGGTTGGCTCGTATTCCAACATGCATGACGTCGCCGCCTACACTCTTGGCTATGGCCACGAAGAAACCAAAAGGCTTGCCTACATGTAAGTCATGAATGTACTCACTTGCTGAACTATACTCATTCTTCTCAGGTTTTGCATGGTGCTTGATGGCTCAAAGACAGGCTTGAGAGTGAAGCCGGAGGTCTTGAAAAAGGACCAACGGAAGTATCATTCTACCTGTAGATGGAAGGAGAAGCTCGAGGGAGATGACGAGAGGGAGTCGCACGAGAACAAGGTCTATGCAAAGCGTGAAGGCGTTGGCAATCGCGCCTTCATCATGGATCAACTTCAGGCGCATGCCAAGACACTCTACGACCGAGAAACTGCGAAACTTGAGCAGTTCTTCAAAAGCAAATTTCCACAGGTCGACGAGGAGCTCAAGCGGCCGTGGCTTGAAGCATGCGCGAGGGCAGATCAAGCTAGCAAAGACTACGGTGAAAGTTTCATGCAGAAAGAGTTGGAGAAGATCAAGGAGCATGTGGAGACCTTGCGCCAGGAGCACAGAGATTCCGTCAGACACTCACTCTCCTGTCAACGGAAAGGTGCCAGTTTCACAGACCTGCCGATCGAGCAGCGCCAGGATCTATTGCGTCGGTACTCGCGCATGTTCGCTGCTGCACCCACCGGTTTGGTGAGCATGTCTCCGTCCGAGGCGGCCCGTGTGAAGGCTTCGTATGCATACACATTTGATGCAGAAGCAGCGAAAGGGGGCCCGAAATGGACGCGCTTCCCTTGGGATGTAGCCATGCGGGATCTTTGCGAGATCAAGGCCAAGCAGTCGGGCAATCCGATGACAGTATCTGGTCATTTCTGGGAGCGAATGAAAGTGTCATCGAAGTGAGTCTTGTATTGGTTTACTAATACTACAATACCCTATTTATGTATACCGTTCACCCTTGGATTCCTGTGTACACTTCCCTCATCATTCATCTGTATTGTGAGTTCTCCTGTATTTGTATCAGCGTCGTATATCTTGGAAGTGTCATCTGTACTGTACTAGTCCTCTTCGAAATGAAGTTCGCAATCTCATCGGTGCCGTTGGTGAGACTGATCTCATCAGGTGCGCATTTTGCCCTGAAAATACTTGTTAGAATGCTGTTGGTTTCATCAAGCAACTCGAGATTGTTGAGTAGGCCTGAGAGCTGAGCGCTGAGCCATAGCAATTCAACCGAAAGGATCAATGATCGGCGGGATCGGCGGGACGATCGAGCCAAGCCTGGGTTAAGCTCGAAATGAAATTGCCGCAGTCTCGAGCTTTAGTCTGATCCTCCCCGACGCTTTGTTCAGCCAAATATGAGCCATCTTGATTTCAACCAATACTCAAGGACTGGAATACTGTCGCGAACTTACAACATTAGACCTGAGTACTTTCCATTTCCAGCCTCTGCCTTTCTTCCTACGTCACCACCACTTGGGCGCGTCTTCACTCTTTCGGTTCTCTCTCTCATACCCGAGGGGGTGGCCATTTATATTCTTTGTCCTTACCTGGACACTCTTCCCCTCGTTTCAGCACATCTTGCATGTAATCCAAGGTGCAAACAACCTGCCAAACATGGCCGATCCAGCCATACCCTTTCCGGTTGTGAACCTACCACAGGGCGCTCAAGACACGCCTGAAGAGGACGTCCATCCGCTTGGCGATACAGAAGGACCGAAGTCTTCATCAGGTCAGCCAGAACGCATCCATAAAATGTATCATTCTCACAGACGGACACAGAGCCGGTATTACCAGCGTCTGACACGTCTGCTTCCGTCGCAGGTTAGTCCAAATTGCGCCAATATTATCTGAGTATGTTCTCAAATAGACACAGAATCCTCCAAGACCGACTTGACCTCTTCCGACAAGCTTACGGCCCTTCCATCTACGCCCAACCTCAACAAGGCTAGTCGATCGCCTGTACCAGGCAGCAACAGAGCCCTCCGTCGCAGCCTTGATGCATCCAACTCTTACCCTTCCGTGCATAGCGCAGGTGACCTGAACGCACTCGGTCTCCAATGGCACTCAGGCCATAGTCCCAAAATCCCTTCCAAATCCAGCGCTTCTGCAGAGGGCCATGATTCACCTAGAGGTCGCGTGTCTAACGAGTCCGACCGTGCCTCAGTCCCCACATTGCAGCAAAGTGTACGACAGGGTAAGGTTGCATCTGCTTGACGGTTCCGATCACTGACTCGGAGGACTGTATAGCATTCTCGTCGCGTCTGAACAGAGCAAGTGACGTGGTGTTCCCTTCCCCGGCACAACAGCTACGTGGCGATCAGTCCCCTCCATCCAACAATTCGCGGTCGCGTGCTACATCTCCACTGCGTATTCTTCAGCAATGGTCGCAGGGCATCCATAGACACCACCAACATCGCACTGAGGAGCCGTTCGTTCCCATCGATCCATTCACTCTCAACTGGAAACTCAGCATCCCCACACTCGCATGCCTGCCCTGCTGCTGCTGTCCCACAGATCCGGAAAACCCGTACGACTGCGACCAGCTTCGTAAACACTCCACAGGCCTTTCCGATTTCATCACAGATACCCTCCCTCGCATGTTATACCTTTATCTGCTTCTTCGCCTTCCAGCGCTTTACTTCTCTAGGGTGGCACGCATATTTGAAGATGCCGATGTCAGTCGACCAGAGATCCAGCGCATGATTGACGCGTGCTCTCGACCAGGGTATAATGTTCCTCTCTCATCAAGTGCCAATCTCAACCGAGACGCGAACGGGGCTCGACATGCCACTACTACTGGAGCTGGTATCATGGGTCAAGTTGGCGCTGTCCCGCTGGTTCCAGACCTCGATATTCCCCTGACTTTCCCGGAGGATTGGACGGCACCTTTCGTGTCACCTGCGCTTGTCAGATTCAAGCACTCTTGGGAGGCTTTCATCGACTCGCTTCTGAGAGAGTGGAAAACTCTGAATGTTGTTTCTGCATTGCTGCTTTCGTAAGTGCGCATTTCAGATTCGCGAACGGATGTCTGAGTGGCCTGATACAGTGCTATATTGACCATGTTCCAAATACCCGATGCTGCTTCTGATCCTTTGACTCGAACCGCTGCTCTGCTGTCACTAATATGTGCTTTGATGAGTTTGTCGTATGGCTGTATGTTCATTGTCCGATTTGGGACTATGAGAACGATGTATCGCGCGTCGCGTTGGGCGGAGGTAAGGTTCATTCGAACCTTTCACGGAATCCTGACGCATCGTCTTGACAGGAAGCGAGAAAGAATGATACTGTGATATGGTGGAACGTTTGGGTTATGCTCGCGATGCCTTCAGTCTGGCTAACCTGGTATGTTCCTCCTGCGTCTCTATCATCATCCGAGCATCTAGCTAAGTGCCATGTAAAGGTCCATGATAACTTTCGTAGTATCCATTCTATCCTTCGTCTGGCGTACCGGCGCCGTGGACGACCCAGATGAGCGCTCTCCCTTGAACAAGCATGCCATCCTTGGACCACGTATTGCCATCACTGCCGTCTTTGTCATGGGGATGATATACTTCGCCCTCATCGTGCGCACGCTCAAGAGCTACGGATCTCACTGGGTACTCAAGGGCCGAAGACAGGTTACCGTGGAACACACCCAGGTACCTGTCGAGCCGGATATTGGAACGGCCCAAGATGGTAGACGGGGAAGGGAAACAGATAGGGAACGTCGTTCTGACGAGCCGGTGTCGAATACCGCAATGATGATGACAGACAGTCCCGAGAAGGGAAATCTGAAGTTGAATGCTGACATCTCGGAGTTGGAGGTGACTGGGGCAAGAGACAGAGAGGGCAGGATGAGATCGTTATTTGGGTTGAGCAGGGAGAACTCTCGTCAGGAAGGTGATCCTGAGCGTGGATTGGGCTCGGCGTCGGCTGGACAGAGTCAAGCTCCTTCAACGGAATCATGATAACCTATGATATGCTATACTGACGAATTGACGATTTACTCTCGGACCCAGGAATTATTTATGCTCGTCGAGGGTGTACTGCGCTTTACTGCTACGATTCTTACTGCACGCTTCTTTATGTATTGTGTGGAAGCTCACTCTCCATGTAGTTAGTTAGATTCATGACATATAGTCAAACTACACTACTGTATACAAAGTTGGCACAGACTGGCGGTAGAAGTTTGAATGTCTGTGGCGCGCCGCAGTGCGCTTTGATCACATGCCGGCACTCAGGTCCGTGGCATCTTGACTTTAAGCTATCACTTCGTCGCAGTCAGTCATTTATTTTCTTTTGCTTGGCTGCTTTTGATGAGGACTCATAGCGTAAGCGTATGATCTTGAGTGGCGGCTAGGATCCTGACTTGCGACTAGGATGGCATCAAGCGGGCTACAGCGGCGGCGCGGCGCGGCATCGACCTCTAGTACGTCTCCGGCAGCGGAAGACAGTGGAAATGGCCACGCAGAAAGGAGACAGAATCAAACTGAGTGGGCAGGCGGTGGGAGAGGCGGTAAGTCACCCCTTGCTTTTGTTTCTGTTGGCCGGTTTCGCTTTGGCTGGAGGGACGAGGAGGACTTGTCAGAAGGCTGGCCTTCGAGCTAGGCATGCCCAGTGAGGGAAGGACGGTCTTGATAGGACGCAAAGGAAGACTGTTTGTCGAGAATGGCGACCAGGGCGGCACAAGAACGCCGGCGCGCACGCACACGCACACACGCTTGCAGCGATATCCATCAGAGGGCCACTACTGGCCCCACAGCTTCCCAGTCAGAACAGTGCTTGCCGCGTATTGATGTCCTTACATCTCCCCGTCCGGGACGTTCCCAAAGCTGTGGTCACCCCTCCTTTCCGCAAAGTAAACGCAGGACGGGACCAGCACTTGTATTGTACCTGTCTCATCGCCATCTCCTGCCCACCATGACACCGCATCTGCCCGCGATACCCTTCCGTGTCTGGTCTGAGTTTCTGTTGTATGATCCTCCAACATTCGCCGATGTGTGCTGCGCCGACGTGTCGCCCCTCTACTGCCTATCCCGATACTCGCTCCTTCCCCTTGGGGAGCGTGCAACTCGTACAGCCTTTCCCAGTGACGTCGCATCCTCTTCCAGTCGCGTCGGTGCGCTGCGTCCGTCTTGCGGTCACTCACTCTCTGGTCATCGCTGCTGCTGGGCTTCATGATGACGCTTTCCCTCTCGCTTTCATCTTTTTCCAGTCTTCTTCAATATTTTCAGAGACATGTAACTGATATCCATCTTCCCAGGTTCTGCCTTCGAAGGCGGGTCCAAAATCGCATACGATCCCCGAGACCTGTTGAACGAAGAAAAGACACCACGCTTAACGTTAATGGAAGAGGTGCTATTATTGGGCATTAAAGATAAACAAGGCTACCTTTCATTCTGGAACGACAACATCTCCTACGCTCTGCGCGGTTGCATTCTCATAGAACTCGCTCTCCGCCGGCGAATTGCCATCCTCCGCCCCTCCGCCTCCTCCGCCGTATCACACTCTCTACCCCTCCCTGACCGACCGATCACCGTCCTCAGCAGCACTCTCACGGGTGAAACGATTCTCGACGAGACGCTGCGCATGATGCGGGACCAGCAACCTCTGGGCGCGCTCTCGGTCAACGAATGGATTGATCTACTTAGCGGAGAGACGTGGAATGTCATGAAAATTGGCTTCCAGCTCAAACAAGTTCGGGAACGACTCGCAAAAGGGCTCGTCGACAAGGGTGTCCTCCGGACCGAGAAACGCAATTTCCTCTTATTCGACATGGCGACGCACCCCGTCGCTGACGCACGCGTCAAGGAGAGCATCATCCAGCGGGTAGGCGCCGTCGTCGGGATGCGCGGGAGCGCCGTACCTCGCGAAGTGGAGCTTGAAGGCGTCCGTGATGGCGTTCTGCGCAGCGTCTGCCTCGTATGCGCAGCTTACACTGCGTCGGTGCTCGATAATGCGTTCGGTCGATTGGGATATGAAGAGCGTGAAGGTGCTTTCCAGCGCGCTGATGAGATACTCGCCGAATTCTCGATATGGCCGTTCGGTGGAGGCGAGGGTGGAGCCATCGCTAATACGCCGGGTCGTCGACGGGGTGGAGCTACCCAGATTGCCATGGGCTCAAGAGAGGATGGGCGGGAGAGTGTACGCGGGCTGGTCGCCGAAGTGAGGAGGGGAGAGGAGGACAAGAACGAGGGTGAGATCTTCGAACTTGTGGCAGCGGTTCTGGACGTCCTTGCCAAGTTGGATAGTCTGCTATAGGCGGCATGTGAGAGGGGGGGACTCTTGACGACGTAGGAGGCGCAAAACCATCGATTTCGACTTATATGGAACGGAATTCATCCTCTTTGCGTACTTACATATACAACTAAGGCTTACATTAATTTATTTGTTCTTGTCTTTCTCATCAGCAGGTTGACTCTGACGGGTCTGACGGGAAGGATATATGGATCCAAATAAGTCAAACGCAATGGTCGCGGAAGCTGACATAGAAGAATCGAGCCAGAGACCATGCAGGCATGCAGTGCAAGACAAGGCCTAGAAATACCATTGAGAGCGCAGAAGAGCCAATGTATGTATGTAACAATAGGATAGGTATAAGAAGGCGGTAGTACATTATCGAGTGGAATGTGAGGTATTCTATAGGATCCCTTGTGATATGCCATGAGAAAAGTCCTGGGTCGATACCGATGTATGACTCATGGCTGGAGATATTCTAAAGGCGCCTCTTCTTGGGCGATCCTACGTCTGAGCTTCCTCTTTGTCGCCTGTGTTTTCTGGTGGGACTTTCAGGGACAAAGTTAGGTGGAACGGTTGTAAATTCATTGACGGTGAGCGAGCTGGTAGGAGACAGCCTGCCGACAGATTCAAGACTCGCAGTCTTGGACGGACCGAGGCGTGGCGTAGAGGGAGCCTCAGTTGGGGGAGATGGTGAGATCTCCTCTGCAATGTTCTGCAGGATAGCCCGGTATCCGGCTTGAACGTTATAGAAGTATCTAGAAGCAGTGTTAGCATGGTGCTCAGGATGAAATTGCACACATGTTGCCTACTTCGGAACCTTGGTATATACACGAAGCATGTATTCACCGAACTTCTCAGGCATCAGTGTGGAATAGTCTCCAGGCTTGGCATTGCGGGCCACTTGTATAAGCCGTGTGAGTTCCTGAACAATTAGCGACAATCTAGACTTACCGTTTGGCTTGGATTTCGAGTAGAATTTGACACACAGTAAAGGATTCTGGTCCTGCATACCATAGTGCATGGGCGCTAGTGAAACCAACACGTCCGTTTCCCTCAGTTCGGACGGGTCAATCGGCGGGTAAGATTGTTGATTCATATGCTCGTCATCTCCGTCCGAGTTACCGAGCACGACTGAACTTCCATTGGGTGTCGACCGTGCGATAAAATCCTGACGGGCCATGGCGACAATTTGCGATGGGGTTACACGAGTCTCGAAGAGTTCCCTGTCACCCCAAGCAACAACCTTGTAATCAACCATCTTGTAGAGGTCCCGATTCTTGATGCGGTCAAAAATGGCTCGAGCCGGAGAGAGACGCTAGCTTGAGATCAGTCTTATATCCTGTAGAGTTTCGTGATACAGACCTCATCTTCTTCAGCACGCATTTCGATATGTGACATGATCTCATCGGTTAACATAGTGTACTTCTTGGGATTGAACACCCAAGTCGAGATCCCAAGGACAGGCTCAGCAGCAAGGAGAGCATCAATGACCATGAATTCGATGGCTTTTGCTGTCCAAGACGGTGAGAACGCGTTTCAGAAGCTTCGCTGTCACAGACTGACCTGTCTTGTGGTTGTAAATCTGCTTGAATAAACGGAAGCGCGTATTGTACACCTCGTAGATATTGTTGATATCCTTGATATCATAACAGATTTCTCCATTGATGACACGGGCTGAATTGAGTAATCTAGAAGGATGAATGCCCGTAAGTCAAGCGGAACGAGGCTATTTGGCCGACTGAACCTGCCTATTCAGATTGATTTTGACTGGTTCACCAATCATATGAGAATCCCGAACGAAGTAGTCGAACCTTAGCAAGAACTCAGCAAGGAAGTATGTGGTAATGTAAGGGGCTATACCTATCGACATCCAGACCGTTTCGCTTGTTAGCAACGATATCGAAAAGGAAGGATTTCTCGGAGCTGTGTAAAGTATCAAAGATTTGAACGCAACACTACTCAGATGATGGCTCACAGGTCACATTTGCGCCTCTGTCCAGCAATGAGGTCCTTGATAAGGTGCTTGTCCGCGTCCGAAATGACAATATGGTTTACTGAAACAAGATGTTCGAACATGAGCTCAGACCCATCTTCGTGTTGCCATTTACGATCCGGGCTGATGAGCGCGGTGAGTGACGTGAGGAAATATAATAGAAAGGACTCGCCTTGCCACGGGCATGAACATGCTATCCCAGACATGAGACCATGGTCCGTGTCCAAGGTCGTGACACAGACCAGCAATTTCCACGCACTCGACATCACGGTCGGTAATCTCTAACTCGGGTTGCTTCTGTTGAAGGTTGAGGGCTAAGCATCTGGCAAGATGAGCGACTCCTAGAATGCGTGAATTGCGCGGTTAGCAAGATGAAGGGGTCAATAACGTCCAAGCCTTACCGAGACAATGCTCGAATCGATTATGGGACGCGCCGGGCCAGACCAAATACGAAGTACCCAGCTGCTTGACGTGGCGTAAACGCTGATATTCTCGACTGCAACGCAATTAGGGAAATTCGCAAGCATTTGCGGGACGCGTACGTGTCGATGAACACGGCAAGTCTCTCGCTAATCTCAACTATGTCCTGTTAAGCTAATTCTGCGAATTACACCGGCATTGAGCTCACTGAGGTCATGTATAGGATCCTTGATGGACCTGAGCACGGCTCGGGAGCTCATGTCTATTGGTAGGCACCTCAAGTTCGTGCAAACCGCATCCAATGGCGACGTCGCAATTGGATATGATTGGCGAGAAGGAAAAAGGAGCCGACGCCGGACGGACAACTCCGACAAGAAAATGACAAGGTGTCACAGTACATCTAACTTACGTGATGTGACCGAGCACGTTCCCTACACACCCTCCGAGTCCCAGAGATGAGGCTCCCGCTTCACTAAATGATCAATGTTGCACTACAGCATCACTTCGTTGAGCAGCAGAGGAGATGTGGTATACGAGCTTGAATCACTAGAGATAGTCGCCTTCACTCTCAAAAGCGGCCACACACTCGTCCCAAGAGAAGAATTCCAATGCTGATTCTAGAGCCTGAGCGATGTAGAGTTCCCAGAGGTCAACTTGTAGTTATTGTACATATTGAGTGTGCTTAAAAATGCAAAAAGAAACAATGTCCGAAGAACAAATCAAGAAACATAGAGAAAGAGCAGAAAGGTGCATGTGAGTAATGAAAACAAAGTCTGCGCAATTACATATAACACGATAGTATAATCAACGAGTTGCAAGTGTTTGAGTGAGTGAGAGTTCCGTTTCGTTGTAACGAATGAATTAGCGAGAGTCCCAAGAGGAATAATGATAATGTAACAGGAGCGAGTGTTGTTTGCATCAATCAGGGTGCATTTTGGCGAAAATCGAAATCAACGCGCCCGATATTCGGGAGACGGGGACAAGCTTCGAGGAACAAGGTGACGATGCGCTATGATATGGCTGTCGACCTGCGCGACGGAACGGTCCCCGCTGAATATGCACGAGGAAGCTGATTGACACTGTATCCCGACGATGACTGAGATGCTGGAGAACGAGCCGATGCCGAGCCTGGTTCGCTAGCTCGACCTCTCGGCGATGGGCGAACCGAAGAAGCATGTGTTTCACCACTGTGTTGACGCTGGTGACCCTTTGGCCGTTGCGGAGATGACGACGAGGAACGGTTCGAAGAGGCATCGTGGATGGAAGTTCGGTGGAGGCGATCTGAGCTTGAATTCGCGCTGTTCCGGGAAGGAGATGGGGAGAGGGAATGTTGCGACCTCGGTCGCGGGTATTGATGAAGCATGAAGGGGGCTGTAGGTGGCAGCAGGAGCGTATCGTATGAAGTCGGCGGTGTCAGGAATGGCTGCTGCAGTGGTACGGGCATGGAAGATGGAGAAGAAGGGATAAGACTAGCGTTGCTCGATGACCATCGACCATGGGAAGTAGACCCCATGGATTGCCGCTTGCTCCGGATATCCTCTGAGGAGGAAGAATAGACCGAGGATGGGCGAGATCCGCCTTGTGGATGATGGCCGACTTGTGATCCACGACCCGACACACTTGGCGGACGCGAGTTACTCGGCAGTGGCGCCGATGCCTGCCGGCGAGGTGTAGGGGGGATTGGGTCGTAGACTTGTCTTGTATACAGACCCGACCGTTCCCGCTCGTGTACGCCATGACTACCGCGCAAGGATGATACTGGCGCGTCGGAATTGGACACTGACTTGTTGTCGGAACCACCGATCCTTGCGTACTCTCGCCTAGCTCGCGAGGCAGCAATCTCTTCCGCATAGAGTCGCTTATTACGCTCCTCCTCCATGGCACGCTTCTCCTTCTCCCAGGCTTTGCGCTCGTTCTCCCACTGAAGACGCTGTTCTTCCATCTTCTTCCTCTCCTCGTTTATCTTGGCTTGCTCCTCAACAGCGAGTCGCCGTTCTTTCTGCTCCTGTAGAAACTTGGCCTTCGCTTCCCGCTGTTTTTTGACGCGCATGATGTAGCCAATGGGAATCTGGTCTTCTTTATCATCTTCAGCGAAACGTACACCACGTTTCGCAGGCGGCGGCGGCGGTGAGGGTGGCGGAGATATGGGCAATGTAGGCGACGTTTTGGGTGCGTCGGCCTCGTTTCGAAGAGGGGAAGGCGCCGTAGGCTGCATAGGAGCTCGTGGTTGGGACGGGGACACTGCGATCGAATAGTCAGCGTCTGGGTCAGGCAAAGCGGATATGTGGGACATACCAGACCCATGGGAAGAGGTGCTCGATGGAGTGAGTGGTACAACCGACGCGGGTGTCTCATGTGGTAGCTCGACTTCAGGCCGCCATTCAGGTGTGGAGGATGTCTGCACAACGGGCGGAGGAGACCGCTCTGCGAAATCGATCATCGCCTCCAACGCCTCAGAGAACTCGAGGTCCGGGACGGCGAAACGCGTCCCTGTCACCAGTCGAGGTTTGATGTCGTCCCCAGATGGCATCCAGACCGTGAACCGATGCTCAAAACAAGGGCGGTCGATCCAGCGGCGCAGGCCGGGAGAGTGCTGGAGGACATGGGCAGACTTGGGTAATGCGATTTCGTCAACTGAAGACGCGAAGGGAGCCAAGAGAGAAGGAGTCGACTTCATACTGAAGGGGAGGATGGAGGACTGCTCAGAGGGAGTGAGGGCGTCGGCAGAGTCAAGAAGACGATTGAGGAGATGTCTTTTAAGCATCGAGGAACGAAGTGTTTCCTGACGTGACAGTGGAGGCGAATTGCAGGAGCGGGGGTAGAGAGTGTTGGGCCTCTTACGAGAGAAGGGAAGGAGTAAGAAGGGTGATGCAGATGGCCGTGTCACCAATGCATTTTGGAGATGAGCGGAAAGATATTCTCGGGAGATTGGAACGGCAGATGAGGGGATGGAACGGCCTTGGACGGGTACCGACAGCGACGAGTCGTCATCATCATCTGTGTCAGACGTGTCTGTGTCAGAGTCTTGTACCGGTGGGGCAGTTCGAATGCCAGGTGGTGGTGGACGGAGCAGAGGCGGCGGATGAGAAGGAAGCCATTCCCGATTCAACTCTTGAGTTTGCGCATGCTTAGGCTTCGTGACGGAGGGTCGTTTAGTCAACCATGAGTTTATCCATGATTTGCTCTTTGTCGTGGGCTCGAGTGAGACTGGAACATCGTCTGGCGTCTGCAGGCTGGCGGAGCCACTGGATGACGCGGAGGACTGGCCAATATCGCTTCCCCGGCCAAAATGAGGGGACGATGGAGTGGACGAGACGGCTGGAGATTCGACGGTGATGGCGCGCCGTGCACCCTTCCTCTTCGTCGACGCAAGCGAAAACGAACTCCCTGATGGCTGGGCAGCCGAAGAATCATTCTTCTCGTGGCGCGATGCAAAGACTGAAGCGAATCGACGCATTGGACGGTGTGGTCAGAGAGACATGAGGTCGGGAAGAGGCGGTTATGTAAAAGATGGGGAATATGGTGCAATGGCGGCGAGGGAAAGGCCGTCAACGGGGACGCGGGTGACTGACTGTGCGTCAGTTCAACCGGTAAGACTCAGGAGTAAGGCCCACGATAACCTAGACAGCCATCAATGACACGGCCGTCAGCGACGACAACAGCAACGGGAGCAGTGAGAGACGCACCAGCGATGGTGGTGGCCGACAAGGTCAACGGTCGGCAGAGAGAAGTGTTGGAGATCCGTTCGAGTCGACTTGTTTGACTTGTCTCATTCCCACCGTTTGTGTCAGCAACATTATGCCTCTCGTGAGATGCAGGCACACGTTTGTGTTCCTCATATTGCACTATATTTGCCTGCTATGAGAATAACACAGCAGCCCTACTGAGGCGCCGTACGGAGCCTCGTATGACTTGACTTTCTTGGCTTCTTCTTTTGTCTCTTCCACCATCGCAGTAATCCATGCTCGTACCATTCCATCACTCGAAACACATCCTCTTCCCGGGCCCTCACCAACTTCGCCCCGCGTTTGACTAGCCGACCAAGTTCCGGCGCCACACTGCCCCCGTTGTCAGCTGCGACATACATCTTGAACTTGTCCCCAGGCCGCGTCGTTGCCTCCTGGGCGACTAGTGTTGCGTGTAAAGGCACGCCGCAGTTGCGGGTATCTCCCCCCGGCGCCATTCTATCGACAACGACAGCGTTCTGTCTGGGAAAAAACTTACCCAGGACGTCCTTTTCTATAATTAGGTCAACGCCGTCCGTACTCCCGAAGGGTGTCAACGCAGCTGACTGACCTTCTAGACTTCCGGGGCCCAGCGCGTGTTCGCAAAACTGCACATAGTCGTCCAACAAAGAATCGCTCAGATCCCCAACCGACCTTCCAGGCGTCAGGATTGTATGTTCAAGCTTGACCATCGAGACTTGCCTGTGCACTTCAGGATTCAAAAGTTCTTCCAAGAAAGTCTCCTCCTCGTGGTCCATGGCCTCGACTCGTTCCATAAATTCGTCGATCCTTGGGAGGACCGCCGCCGGATCGCCAGGGTCACACGGGACTCTGCGTACACGCATCAGTGCCACATCCGCTATCCAGCTGCATACGATTTACCTTTCTACGCCATCCAGTCCGTAAACCATCTTGAGGATCAGGATCGTCCCTGCCACAAACCCAAGTTCGGCAGGAACATGGTCGTACATCTTGTGCTCCGGATCACTCCCCTTGGCTCGTTCAAGTGCTGGCGCAAGAGCGTAGCTGACGCTTAGGGGCACTTGAAGGATCTTTGACAGTTGCTTCGCCATTTGGTACAATGTGGCTAATCAAGCAGTATGAAAATTTGACACCACCAATGCGATTCGGGAATGGACATACGCGTTCCCCCAAAGGCTTTTATTGTTCGCCACAGTAACGGCGCAGCGTTGAGCTCTGGTGTCGGAATCCCGTATGATACATGCACCTTCTTGGCCAATCGTGACGTTAGACTGTGCAATGCAAATATTCTTGGGGGACGCTAAGCTTAGGGTGAGTGATGAGCAAGCTGTTACAAGGTCAGTCCGTTCAAGATCTCACCCGCATTGACAGAGACTGAATAGTTTGCTTTGTCAGATGAACTAGCATAGACGGTGGTATGAATTTAGCTGCATCCAAGTACGGCAGGTCATAAGCTTCGATTGTTCTGTGGAAGGAAAGAGGTCAACATGTGTAGAACAGGAAGACGGGCGGACGGACACCATACCTTATGAAGTCACTGTACATTATCGGTATCCGCAACATCCAGCATGCTAAAGCTAGTACGGAGATGGTGCTAGTCATGGACCTGTACTTGTTTAGATCAGGGGGTCGTTTCTTGCGGTCAAGTCTTGGTCCATCGGTGTCTTCAGATGCCGACTCATCTTCCTCCGAGCTAGTGTCTGCGTGCAGAGCGGCCAAAATGGGATCGTCTTCTTCGTCGGCCTTATCCTGGTCGGACTCCTTTCCTTCGACCTCTTCTCTAATTATGTTCGTGCTCTCGCCATGAACGTAATAGTACGGTTCCGGGGGTGGATGCTCAGGGAGAAGAGTCAAATTCAATGCCCAGAGATCCTTGCAGACGAACTACGCGCCGGTCAAGTCACGATGGATGGACGGGAAATATAGCGGAAAAGACGAACCTCAAACTCTCGGGGAAGGTGCCACAGTCTTATAAGCGCGCCGATCTGTTTGCGAAGGACCAGCTGCAGGCATTGGAAGTAGATGAAAGTACCGCGCGGACCATGGTACACTGCGAAAGCTTAAATACAGAGTCTATGGAGAACAAGAGCAAAAAAGCGGCAGACATTCGGGGTTCGCGCGTCCTATACCGCTGTCATCCGCCTTTTTGTTTCTGCCTGATTTGAGAGTTCGTTTGTGCACAGCGTGGGCACCCATTTCTTCCTTTTCGACGGTTTCATTCCTATAATCCTACTGGATCGCGTGAATAAAGGAGGTTCTCGGCCAAAATCACTAATCATTTGCCTGCAAGATGTGACCCTCGCTACAAGCAATCAGCCCGCTGGATGGCTCCTTGTGCCATTGTCGCGAACGGCATACTGGACAGCGACGACGCGGTGCCATTCGTGATGGTGATGGACCAAGGGGATGATGGCCCAAATTGGCAGCGCCATGCGCTTGTCCGGTCCGAATTTGCTCTTGGTCGCTCACCATGAGGGCGTTCATTTTTGTTTTTCTCGCTGCTCTGGTAGCGGCAGTTCTGGGGTGCGTGTCCTGCTTTCTTACTCCGTATGCTTTCTGACGCGATCTGCCAGATGGGAAAAGGTATATACCACTTTCTGAGCACTAAGGACCGTCTGATGCTCGGTGCAGGAAGATCACGAAATATTCGACCTTGTCAGTGCTGTGGAGGCTAGCGAGGGCAAGGGAACGACGTTCTACTCGTGGCTGGATGTCCCCTCTACTGCCACAACTCCTGAGATTGCAAAAGCGTATCGCAGAAAGTCCATGGTCCTGCAGTGCGTCTACTGTAACACATTCCGCGTTCTCAACTCAACTCGCCCTTCAGCCCTGACAAAAACCCCAACGACAAGACCATACACGAGCGCTTTGCTCGCCTTGGCGTCGTCTCTACCATTCTCCGTAATGCGGAGAGCAGGAAGCGGTACGTGTCCTCGGCCTTCAGTACCTGACACGTCTTAGCTCTACATCAGATACGACTTCTTCTACAAGAATGGTGTGCCCAAGTGGAGAGGAACAGGATACTATTACTCTAGATTTAGACCAGGCTTGGGCGTACGTGGCTAACCGACTCTAACCATCATCACTGACATCCAATACCCCCCAGTCTGTGCTCGTCTTCCTCGCCATTCTGACCTCGGGACTGCAATATCTCGTCCAAAAGCTCAACTACAAACGCGACTTGGGTCGGATAATAAAGATTCAGAACGACGCCAGGCTTGCAGCTTGGGGTGCGAAAATGGTTCCCTTCGATGGACAGCGCAAGGTCCGCATACGGATCTTTCAGCCATAATGACGTTCTCTGATATCATGACAGGTCAAAGTGAACTTGGGAGGCCCTCCTTCTCGCGATGAGGACGGTAACCCCATCAGAGGCCGCACCATAGACATCGTTGTCGAAGGACAGAACACATACATCGTATGTCCCACCAATTCCTCCAATCAGAGATACCCAGCACTAAACCTCTCCTGCCATAGACCGACGGCTCCGGCAATATGGAACCCCTCGACGCATCAACGGCCGTTCCGCCTCATATTACGCGCACCTGGGTTCTAGCGCTTTTCATCAGTCTCTACCACCGCATCTTCCAGTCAGCAGAATCGTCCACGCCCGAAGTCAGCGAAGACGAAGACGGCTCCGAGGATGTATCCGACGCCAGTGGGACTTCGTCCGGAAAATACGCACCCGTCAGCAAGGCCGGTGGTAGGAGGCGGAAAGTACCTAAAAAGCGGTAACCTCTATAGGGACGTGTAGTTGTCTGTTAGGACGTATGTTACATTGGGATCAATAATCTTGCATTCAGTGGGGTGATTTGCATTTCCAGACGCTTTACATGAAAGCAGAAAGCAAGGCGCGACAGTAAACGATACATGCAGACTAAGTAGCAGGGAGAAGGGTATGGCTAATGGTACAATAGTGTCCAACGTCAAATGGATCCAGCAATACATGGTCATGACAGGTCGTAACGGTCTGGTGAATGTAATGAGGTCAAGCCCTTGCCGCCTTGGGTCTCCCATTGACAAAGAACCACCGAACCAAGTCTAGGGTGGCGACTGAATCTTCTATCGATGAATGTCCGACAGTGCTTCCGCCCATCTGGATTCGGATTCCTAGGTTTTGGCGAGCCCTGGATGGAGATTCTGTTAGTAAGAGCACTATCACGTATTTGCGCCACACACAAATCTCTAAGAGCACGTCGGAATGGCGGTCCGCTGGGATGAGGAAACAGGATGGCAGTGTCAACGCAACGATGATGTATGATGCGTAACGTCTTCAGGTCATTCTCGAGAGCATGCCCAATGAGTATGGTCTGCGAGTTTATGATGGAGTTGAGCGCGGTTCGGATCTCGGATAGTGGCCGTCTCGCATTGGAGTAGATCTCCTGGGTTATACCAGAAAATCGCGTGTTGTAGTCACTAGATGGGAGGAGCTGATTGTGAGTCAGAAAACAGAAGAGAGGATGAATACAGACAGAATGTGGACGCCCTCATCCATCTGGACGATCTCGTCGAACACTTCCGTTCCTGCCGCGTCTATGATAGATACTCGCGCGACTCGCATGCCGCCCGTAGTATATATCATCTCACAATCAAGAGCGACGATATCCAATGCAGAATTAGATGAAGATGGGGAGGGGAGGGGGGAGAATGCATGTCGTTTGTGTAGTGTAGCAGGCTCAGACTCGTAGAAGACGTGTGGTCCTCGAGAGCACCCCTCAGTGTCGGTTACAGCCCTCGAACAGCAGCTATAAACCTTGACCCGTTCGCCTGGTGACTGATGAGTGATTGACAAGCCTTTCAGACACAAACGACCCTACCAGATGTTTTCTTGGTGTATGGCCGACCCCAGTGATGCAGACATTCCCGCGGATCTGGATCTGCCTTGACAAAGAAGGGCTCCTTGCATCGCTCGCACATAGTGGTCTGACCATCGAGACTAGGCTCTGACCCGCCGTCCGCGCCAGGGATGTCAGTTATGTATCCCCACTTCTGCATGTCTTCCACCGAGAGGATGTAGGGCTGTAGATGTGCGGAAGTCAAGATGAAAGCCTTGATAGAGTTGCGAGCCTCGAGACGCGCTGCTATATCCGCGGTCGTGCCGACAGAGTCATGATGAATGGAGTCGGGTATGGCGCGTTTCTTGAGCGATGCTGCCGACTGTATCATTGCCTGCAACGGAAATGTAAGTTTGGCTGGGGTCAATGCTGGCAAACACGAGGTGTACATTGCGGTAGGATGTCTTGCTAGCTTGCTGGTAGATCTCGTCTTCCTGCCTGAGAGCATGTTCGGATGCAATGGTGGGATTCGTCGGAAGGATAGTATCATAGAGAACAAGGAAATGGTCGTAAAGCGTTTTCAGCATGGCCTTGGTGAGGAGGTAAGATAAAGAATGGACGCCTCGAGGATGCAGGGAGAGGTGTTATCGGACCGTGACCTTACCTGGCGTACTGGGATAGGGACGCGGGACGCAGCTGGAGTGACCTGGAGAAGAGGAGGACCTGCGCTGGGCTGTAGTAGCAGACGTTAACCGATGGTGGTTCAAGGCAGACATCAAGCAGACGGCGACTGACAGCAGCAGTTGTGGCGCGCACGGGCACCGGCTTCCGTCCTTGGGCGGGCCCTACGATCTGCAGCTTTCGTGGAGGCTCCCCATTCGGCGTTCCTCGCGGAGAGGGCGCTGCAGGCCGCTTGACAGGGATCAACGAGGAGGTGGACGCTGTCGCGGCGGGAATGGCGGCGGCGGCGACCTGGACCAAGGGCGGGGGGACCGGCAAGTCGGGGCGATGCGAGAACAGGCAGTCGGGACGCGTGCAGGCGGCCTTGTCGGGACAAGCCGTGTCCTGGAACAGCTTGAGCGAGGAGAACATGGGCCAGCGACGCGTGTGTCAAGAGCGTAGAGTGATGTCCTGCTTAGTCACGCGGCCCACGGGAAACTACTCGGGCCCTACATAGTTCTGAGCACGGACGACCGCGTCTGCCTGGCCCGCTTCGCACAATGACCTCCACCTCGCCCAGGCTCAGAAAACGGGGCTCGTCGTTCACCGTCATCACAGACCGCATCGAGTGCGTTGCCATCTCACCCAGTCAGCGCCGCGTTCTCATGCCCGGCACGCCAGACACGACCCAGCTCATCATCTCGCGGGCCCCTTCATGCCCCAGACGTGCGTCCACGCTGCTCTGAACCGTCCTGCAGTGCCTCACACCACTATCCAGGCCTTTTGGCAGTCTCACTCCCGTAGACGAACGCAGTCCATCGCCATTCCGCCCAAACTCGACCAGGCCGCCAATCTCGCCGTGGCTCAGATGGGCGGTCGTACCCAGTGCGCATCCCTCTCTGCTCGTGGCTGCTGACGAGACCTGATTGTTCTCAGAGGAGGCGTTCAAGTTCGTCGTCCTGCCCGTTATCTTATACATAAACTGGGAGGTCCTCGCCCCGTGGATTGGGAAAACACTCGACCCGATCCTCTCGCCATACCTCGGCCCCTACCCTTCGCCTGAGTCCAGCGGCAACCCCTTCCGCGTCTTTTTCCTCTTGTCGCACTATGTTTCAACATCCTCGCCAGAGAACCCGCGTTATCAAAAAGGCTACTTCGACCTTCTCTTCGTGGCATACTACATTGTCTTCTGGAGTATGGTCCGTCAGCTACTTACCTACAACATAGCGCGTCCCGTCGCGCGCTACTTTGGCCTGAGGAAGCAGGCCAAGCTGGAGCGGTTTGGTGAGCAGTTCTATGCTGTGATTTACATGGCCGTCATGGGCGCTTGGGGATATGTACGTGACTCTATACTTCATTGGCAACTGCTCAGATATCATCTGCACTGTTCAGCGTATCATGGGCCAAGTATCGACATTTTGGTATCGCACCGAAAACTTTTGGCTTGGTACGCGCTCGGATTCATCACCCCATCACCCCAGACTGATATCCGCGCAAAGGGTATCCGCACTGGGATATGCAACCGGAACTGAAGCGATACTACCTTATGCAGATGGCGTACTGGTGTCAACAGCTGCTTGTTCTCATCCTCGGTCTGGAGAAGCCGCGGAAGGACTACAATGAACTGGTCGCACACCATTTCGTCACCATCTGGCTTGTCGGGTAGGTTCTTTCGTCTAGGTGACATGGCTGGAATTCACTATCCTCTCTAGCTGGAGCTATCTCACGAATTGTACTATCATCGGCAATGCCGTCTATATGAGCATGGACATACCTGACTCAGCCTTGGCTGTGAGTTCTCTCCTAGCTTTACAGTGAGACTGCATGACGAGCTCGTCTTAGCTCTCGAAAGTTCTGAACTATCTACAATGGGAACGGGCAAAGACCATTGCTTTCGCCATTCTCATCGTTCTTTGGACGTACGTGCACAATGTTCAACTCAACTATTCCTGACCGTGATGCGTAGCTACTTCCGCCACTGGCTCAATCTCGTCATGCTCTGGTCTGTTTGGTTTGAGTTTGACAAGATACCGTGAGTCATTGGTCGATTCTGTCTTTCGAGCTATCACTCAAATCAAATTTTACCTCAGAGAAGAGCACAGGGTATGGCTACCGGAAGAGGGCTGCTGGATGCCTGCGTGGATGAGATACCAGATCTTCATTCCCATCGCCCTCCTCCAGCTGCTCAATCTGTTCTGGTATTTCCTCATCATGCGTATTCTGTACCGGTAAGCTAGGATATCATCTTCTGACTGCTGACGACTTACTCTTCCCGCTAGCACTCTTACAACAGCGCAACTTGATGATGAACGTTCAGATGACGAAGGTGACGATGAGGACGATACAAAAGAGGATTGAGAACGATGAAATCAATGAGTGTTGTCTACCTAACCTATATACCTACTTGGATATCCCATCTCTGGTGCTTAATTCCACTGTCGTATCTCTAACCCATTTCCCGAACATTAGGTTGCGGAATCACAGGAAGCGGCAGTCTCTCGAGCACTCTGCTGTCATTCGATTCCCTATGCAGTGTTTCCTGTACATGGACGTGCCGTGCAGATCTTAGCAAGTCTCCTCTTGACTTCCGATAGCTGTTCCAACCACAACCTCTTCTTGGAGCCCAGCTCGCCGCCATCGCCACGCGGACGTATGGAAAGTCGAACGGCTCGGGGTTGGGGTGCAAAGAGCGGACGGTCCAAGCGAGATCTATTGACGGTGATGGGGGCAAAAGGCAAGCAAGGACTACTGACTACGCTAACATAATGATGTATAAATAGCCAGTACGAGTCAGAGAAAATAAACGATGACGAGTTGCGAGTGATCGCGAGGTGGCTGTGAACTCCGAATTCCAACACTCCCACTAGTTCACAGCTCGAGGACAACGTATGATCTCCCACTGCTTTTAGAGGGCGTAATGAGGGGCGTACGCAATGCTGGCCTGCGGCGTCGATGCAGAGTTGGGGGTGCTGGGGGTAAGATTGAATGGGAAAGTTCCGCACTCGTTGCGGAAGTGCCCAATGCCACCACACTTGTGGCATGTGATAGTAGAGCGATCGACGGGGGCACGGCGTGCGGCACTGGCTGCAAGGGCACCAGAGGTAGCGGCCTCATAGTTGCTCTCGTGCTCGCAGGCCAGACGGGTTTCCTCGTTGAGGATACGAGTGATGACATAGTTGAGTTTATTATGGTCGGGGTGGGAATCAAGGGCAATGATGAGTCGGTCGTACTCGGCGGGAAGGGAAGCAAGAATAAACGCGATGACCAGGCGGTCGGAACAGACCTCGCCCAGGTCGGTAAGCTTCTGCACGGTGGACTCGATGGATCCGATGTGGTCACGCATGAGCACGTTGGCCTTCCTCTTGTTACGGAAGAGCCCCATGAACACGGTGATGACGGTGCTGAGCCCATTCGTGGTGTGGAAGGTGCGAATATTCTCCCACGCCTCAGCGGAAGTCAACGCCTTGCGAGTGAGGTGAAACTGATCGGTGTCGATAAGCTCAACGATGCGTGCCATGGCCTCCTCGTCCCGCTTCACCCAAGACTGGACAGTCTTTGAGTTGGGGGAGCCTAGGGGACGTGGCTCAGCACCGCTGGCAACAGTCCAGACACGAGCTTTGGTGAGCGACATCTGAGTAGCGTAGGACCAGTCATTGTAATTGGTATTGTCGAGGATGATGGTACGGGAGACGGGTTTAGGCGACATGATGACGACGGCACGGGAATTGATGGCACGATGACGATGGGGATGGCGATCGGGACGGCGCGGATGAAGATACTGAGAGCCAGTGGGGATGGCACGGTGATGGCACTGAGAACGACGGCACGGAGGGTGATGGCACGATGGTGGGTGATGGCACTGATGGCAAGAAAGTCGGCGGCAACGATGGCAACGACGACGAAGAGGTAAAGGCGCAGGGGTTGATGTGATGGATGATTAGCGGCGGTCGGGGCCCATAACCTATGGAAAGTCGAACGGCTCGGGGTTGGGGTGCAAAGAGCGGACGGTCCAAGCGAGATCTATTGACGGTGATGGGGGCAAAAGGCAAGCAAGGACTACTGCCTACGCTAACATAATGATGTATAAATAGCCAGTACGAGTCAGAGAAAATAAACGATGACGAGTTGCGAGTGATCGCGAGGTGGCTGTGAACTCCGAATTCCAACAGGACGGTCCAGGTCCTGCCACTCGAGATCGATTCGTGATAGCGGAGAAATCAATTGGCGCGTCTTCACCATGTCCAGGAAGACTGCTGGGTGGAAAAGCAGCTCTCCAGTCAGCACCAATACGCGGAGATCAGGAACTAGGAGACTAGACGATGGATTTGCAGCGAGAGCCTCCAGAACAGCGTCTGTTATACCGGAAATGGCTGTCAAACGGATGACTCTCAGGGAAGGCGCAATGCTCAGCAGTTCCAAAACATCGTCGGGCGCGACATGTGCGAATTGGTAGCGAACCAGAGATAGCGGGCATCGTGAACGCTGGAGGCAGCGAACCAAAGCGCTGAAAGTGGCACCGTCATCTGGTATGCTGGAGTCACGAAGGCTGCACGTATATACTTCCAGTGATTCTAATACTGGAAAGGAGGCGTGCTCGAGCACCTGTCTGATAGCGTGTTGGCCCCTGCCGTGTGACATTGTCAACTGCAGCGACGTGAGAGCATTACATGAAATGCGCATGTCCCCCACCTCGACTCGAGGGGAGCCATATGACAATTGGAGAGAGCACGATGTCATGTTGCAGCCAGACTCGAGAACGCTCAATGCATGCCTGGAAGCAGCGATCGTCCCGCAGTATCTCGCAGAGAATTCCGCGATCCTGCCCCACTGCACTCCGAAGCACGTCGTTGGGTCCTGCACATCGACGGTCGTATACGAGCATAACTTGGACGCGTTATCGAAGATGTGGATGCTATCGAGATCTTTCGATTTCTCCTCGGGAGTGAGGTTGTGGATGTGAAGCTTCGTCAGGGCACGGAAACGAGGACGCAGGGAATGAAGCCCGAAAATGTTGGTAAGCGGGAGGAAGAGGTAGAGCGCTCTTATGCGAGGAGCGATAGGCTTTAGTATCGCGTAGATCCTCGGGGGTACCATGAGGTGGTGCCCACTATGTTCTGCGACGCACACATCGAGGGCTGTCTGACCAGATAGAGCGATCTGCCGCCTGAGTCGAACAAGATAGGACTCTTGGGCAAACTTCCCGGGACCTATGACCACTGTGACCCGCGCCCAAAGACTTGGGGAAGCGAGAATGAGCCTATGCCATCGCTTGCAGACGAGCATGAGGATCCATAAGGGACTTTCATCTGGGGGGACTTCCCAAGCATCATTCGACGGCGATCTAACGGGCAAATCGAGGGCAAGGTCGAATATGTGAAGGAGAAGTTCAGATGGCAGTGGAATCAGCGGGCTATGTATCGGCGCATATTTCTCTTGACGTGTGCAGAAGGAAACCTGATAGACTTGTCGAAGAAGGTCTGGTGTACAGGACGCCACACATTCCCGGGATTGCACAGAAGTCGCATCTACCTCAACCATGCCTTGCGTGCACGACTCAGATTTGGCGCACATCCTGATGCGCAGAATCCTGATGGCGAGAAGCGTGACACCGACGAGGAAAAGACCTATTCTTCCATGCCACCACACGTCGAAATTGTCTGATTGATGTTAGAGAAGAAGTGAAAGCGCAGGAGTGCCACAAACTGTTCATGATCTCCATTTCTCTGAGCCTTTTCAAGGACCAAGTGCACTACGATGGTGTTGATGACGGGCAGGCATGGAAGACTTCCTTATGAATGCAACGACGAGTGCATCTACAGCTATTATGTTACGCGCTGCGAGCACAATACAGCAAGATGAGGAGGTCGTCTGAATGTATGGGGTTAGAGCGAAGTTTATATGGAGTCAGCGAATTCGAGGCTCGCCGCTCGGGCGAGAGCAATGACGGCAAACGCCGTACCTCAATGATCACCAAATCGGAATTCTCGGTCCGGAGTCCTTTGTTATTCTCGTTCTATTGTTCTCGCTCTCTGTCTTTCATTCCACGACATGGTCGATAGAATTGAGGAAACGATACGACAGCGCGAGATAGCTGCGTCCCACCCTCTGTCTACCATCCCCACCCAAGTCAGAAAACCAAAGGAGGGCATCCCCAACACCCCATTAGCAGCGGCCACAGTATCTTTCCTGCTCGGCTGCGTGTTCTCGTTGGGCGCGGTCACTTTTCTATGTGGAGGTCTCCCGTACTGGTGGGCGACTTACCGGCTTGGTTTCTTTGTGGCAGCATGGTCGGCTTTCCATTGGGCAGAGTTCGCGTCAACGGCAGGGTGGAACCTGGAGAAATGCAGCGTTGATTGTGAGCCACATATCGATGTGGCTAGCTTCAGAAATATTCACTATGACTTAGCGTTTCTTCTTGATAATGGCTCTACGTATCACATCGCGAATAGCAGCGCTATTCTTGAGTATCTCATCACTCTGTACTTCAAGCCTTCTTGGAAATCAAATCCCTACATCTCGATCATCGGTATGCCCTCACTATCAACCTAGACGGTGAAGCTTGAACGGGTATATAGGCATCTTCGTGGTTCTTGCAGGCCAAGCCCTTCGCTCGGGCGCGATGATTCACGCGTCTGGAAACTTCTCCCATATCATTGAGTATCGAAAGAGGCCTGCACATAGTCTCGTCACCGACGGTATCTACGCGTAAGTGCATGGCCATGCACACGTGTTCATTGATTCATGTATATGCACTAGCTGGTTCCGTCACCCTTCCTACACCGGCTTCTATTACTGGGCCCTAGGAACGCAGCTCGTTCTCCAGAATCCGGCGAACTTCTGTCTCTACCTCATCCTTCTGTGGAGGTTCTTTTACTATCGCATCAAATGTGAGTGTTCTCATCGCAAGGAAGTCGCTTTGCTGACGCTGGTTTACAGCTGAGGAGCAACTTCTTGTCAAATTCTTCGGCGATGAATACATTCAATACCGGAAGCGGGTTGGAACGAAGATTCCATTCGTACCATAACTCCCTTCCAGGCTTTCAATATAGCTGTTTCTTTTGGAATAGGGTCTGCTTCACTAATACATCTGTCAGGATCCGAATCCCGCTATGTACCTCGTAATGTATCTGCACAATATTGAACAGCTGTGCCCTATATCACGTCTAACTTTCGATGCTATCCGTATACAAGGTGTCCCCGAAATGAACGCAGAAGAAGTCTTACGAAAGTGTGTGAACATATCCGTTCATGATTGTTTGTGGTTCGTCTACAAGAGACTAAGTGTTTCTGTTCGGTGGTCCAATGGGCCAATACCGCCCGCCTGGCCGTCATCTTTCCTTTCCAGCGCCTTCTGTTCACCGCCGAGCCTATAGATAGGTGTAGTACATACAAGTATAGATACAATGAAAGTCAGTCGTAGAACGGTGAGTAACTTAAGTGATACATTGAGTTATACAAGCTCTCAAAATAATGTCACAGAGACGATTTGAGACGATTCAGACACCTCTAGAATGATCCCATCGTACCCATGCACTGCAATCTGTCATGAGAGATATCTATGAGCAACTGGGCCACGTACGACGCGTCGTAGACCCGGGCAACGTGATGTTGTCCTCGTCGTCAGTTCGATCCAACAGCATCGACGGAGGGGTTTCACGAGGACTTAAGAAGTGACTTATCGTCTCAAACTGAACTGCAGTGAGGCAAAGCAGAAAAAGAGGGTATATACACTTACTCGATCATAGAAACGCTTTCGCGGTGGCGTATCTTCTTAAAGGTTGGAAAGTCGAAAGAGAGAGAAGATTGTTGAATAGCTACCATCCTCGTCGTCCTCTGGTGAACCTTCGATCTCCCAATTACACCGCTTGTAGGACTGGAACAAAGGTGATCCAGGCTAGACTGGCGTTTAGACAACGACCATGAAGTCAAAACAGAAGCGAACAATATTGGTGTGCAGAATGATCTTGCGAACGACGTGATCTGCACTTGATATCAAGAAGTCCATCCCGTGCTGAAAGTAATTGTAGAAGTCTGAAGGCTATTGAGAAAAGTGCGAAAGGACGTGTGGGGTACATACATCCAATGTTGTTATTTGACTGTTCGGTGGAGTGGATAGACATGCGCTGATCCTCCTTGTGATGGACTCGCAGGGGAGGGCCAAGACCTAGGTTCAGGTCTTGCGCAGTGGTCTCGCCGATCTTGACATGGAATGTTGGGGTACCAGAGGGGTAGAAGTGCAAGGTGACACCATCCTTCACCTGTTACGCGTAAGCGCACGCTGGTCAGTTTGAAGAAATATGCACACCTTGACCACGGCTAGCGAGACATCGCCGTCCATGATCGGGCATTCCGCCACTTCGTCTAGAGCATCTCCATCATCATGCCTGGGATCCTTCTGTGATATGAAAATGCGCTTCACTTCTTGCATCTTGTCATCAGACTGCACCGCCTTCAAGCCCTCCGTTATCCCGTCCTCCTCAAAGCTGAACCATAGGCCAGGATAGCGCAGGTCGTCGCCGGGATAGGTGGGCCCAAAGAAGCGGCGCACATCAACCCGCCGGAGGATGTCTTTGGGGGAGGAGATGGTGGCATCCTTGTATCGGACTATCAAGGGGGGATTCGAGTTACGTAGCTTTCGCACACAAATGGTCCGCAGGCGTTGATTCTTCCCAGAGAAGAGCAGGTCAATCTGCCTCAGATGGAGGACAATCGGTGTTGTCGACGGGGTATCCGGGTCGTATTTGATGTCGACTTGGGGGAACACGTTCTGCATGCGGCGTAGCATGTCAAGAACTGTCCATAGCGAGGATCCTGAGAGTGATTGGGCTTTGACCGACCGCGTACTACTGTAGACAGTGTTGCGCACCGATTTCAAACATTCCAAGACCAAGACCAGGCCTGATATCAATGTCGAGGTCAGCCAGCATTGGTAATCACGTCGTGGTGAGCGTTGAGAGGAGAAGCACTTCAAGCAGTGAAGCTCAGGTCGCCGATTGGGACCATCACGTGGTATATAACCTTTGTCACCGACCACCATGCCAGACGAACGACAGAGAACGATAATAAAGGCGCGCAGTTTGTGCTGCTGCTTCTCTTTCTTACACTGCTCTTACAGGTCTTCAGGAAATATAGCAACTCACTTGGCCCGGACGCGTTGGAGTTGGTCGAGCAAATCCTGGATGAGAACGGTATCGACGACAATGCTATCGAGCCATCGCTGGAAACGCTAGCAAAGGAATACAATAAGCAGGATGGTAAGCATACTCTCGAAACGCTTCCACAAGCTACGTCAAACACGCTTTAGACGCGACAATGAAGGTGACAGTCGAGGTACTACGACGCGTCTACGAATCATTTCAGGAGCAAGACAACCCAGACGAGTTCGAAGCCGATTTGATCGATCCAGAGAGTCATCTCTATGTGATCGACGCGTTCGAGATGCCTCTGTGGCATTGGTCACCCGAAAGAGGCACATTCGAAAGGTGCTCTTCACCCCTCTGGCTTTAGATGCACTACCTACCAATGGTCAGATTCAATGGCCAGATGTCCATCTCTAGCTCCCCGGAATCGCGTGTCTTAGCTGTTCGAGATAGGTTACATGTCATCAAACAGTGCGTGCTCCGGAATGAGCATTTTGCGCCATCCACACTCCCATCAAGAGACCGCGAGAAACTGGTCACAGTACGTGTCGAATGTTACGCATAAACGGCTTCCTGATATTTTTGGCAGCTCAAATCCACCAAACAGCTTCTCGGCCGTCCAGGAGAGCGCTTTCTGATCTTAGGAATGCTGACCCACACCAAAGAGGGAAAAACATGTATAGAGGATGCTGACGGGAGTGTCGAACTTGATTTCTCCAAGCTGGTAAGTAGTCATCCATTCATGTTAGCTGCTATCGAAGTCTCCGCCAGGACGTTCCAGGCGAAGGTTTGTTTACGGAAGGCTGCCTAGCTCTCGTTGAGGGCGAGTACACCGAGGAAGGAACTCTGGAGATTATAGCTATCGGGCAACCCCCTTGCGAACCCCGTTCAATAGCTCGGTCAGCCTCTCAAGTTATTCTGTCGCCTTAAACATTGAAGTCGGCTCCAGATCAATATACGGACATATCGACTTTCTGGGGAAAGGCGCAACATCGTTGCTCGAAGACGTATTCATGTTGTCCTCTCCACTCTCCGTCTTCGCTCACTCCATCCTAGACCCAATTCAGTGTCCGTATACGAGACGAACTGTCCGACCTACATTTCTTCTTCCTTTCGGATGTCTGGTTGGATCATCCACAAACCCTGCCCGGCTTACAGAAGATGTTTGATAACTGCATCGAGAACAGCTTCATTCCAAAAGTAATCACGCTGTGCGGTAACTTCACAAGTCATTCCATATCGCACGGAAATAGC
This sequence comes from Strobilurus luchuensis, assembly GCA_019915105.1. NCBI lineage: Eukaryota > Fungi > Basidiomycota > Agaricomycetes > Agaricales > Physalacriaceae > Strobilurus > Strobilurus luchuensis. Next base: position 76,605 of record JAHLMJ010000007.1, on the reverse strand, counting down.
CGTGATATACAACGATATCAAGGTGGCGTTCATGTTCAAGATGCTGGGAGTCTCATCTGACCGATTGTAGACAATTTCGATGCTTTGGCAGACCTCATCGCGTCCTACCCAGCCATCACGCGCAGCACGCATTTCATCTTCGTTCCCGGCCCTCTGGATATCACTGGAAATTCAGTCCTACCTCGACGGCCTCTGCTTTCGGCCTTCACTTCTCGACTGAAATCCAAAATACCCAAAGCGCACTTTGCTACCAACCCTTGTCGAATCAAGTTTTTCAATCAGGAAATCGTCGTCTTTCGGGAAGACTGCATGTCCAGGATGCTTCGCAACATTATGGGTGTCAAGCCGGATGTCAGGAGTGAAGACTTGAAGCGATATGTCGGCTAGCCTCACTCTCGTAGAGAATGACTCAGCTCATCCTTCTCTCAGCTTGTCCAATCAATCCTCGATCAAGCTCACCTTTCACCTTTAACCAACGGTGTGCAGTCTACGTTGTCCGATTATGACCACTCGCTCCGACTCTATCCGTTACCTACAGCGGTAAGGATATCTCTGTGCTCTCCCATTCACTTATTGACAAAATTCACAAGGTCGTTCTTGCCGACAAATATGATAGATACAAGATCACGTATACAGGATGCCATGTCCTGAACCCCAGTAGTTTTGTTGGAGGATCTTATGTCTTTGCGACGTACAAACCGTCTGAAATAAACTCAGAAGAATGGTGCGCAGTCTCAGAATATGTCTTGTCGTAGACTCACACGTTCCTTATCAGCGTGCTTCCTTTCGACGACGAAGAATGAAGATCCGTTAGGACGATAGCTAGATTCTCGGGGGGATATACGTTCGCGCTCAGTTGCATGACTTGCCTATCGTGCTATGTATGCGCTGTGATATACTTGACTTCAAGTTGTATTGCTGCGATGACTTTGACAGCTCGCGAGACGGTTGGCCATCTCGACCATGTAAGAAAGACAGAGGGGCACCCGACGTCCCGCCGATCGATCGCGCCTGTTTCCCTCCATAGAGGTAAGCTCTCTTGATTGGCATGAGCTCCTCGGCGCAGAAAGGGTCGTAAGCGTGGCTGAGGGCCTGAGGCTGCTCTCCTTCGGAACTTCAGTTCGGGACGGCTACGAGACAAAGCCCGGCCCGGTTCTGGGCGGGGAAGAGTGCACGGCGTGAACGCGGGAACACTGAAGACAAGCTCTGTGCTCACTTGCCCCAGGCTTCATACTGTATCCGGCCCGGGAAAATATCGGAATTGAAAGTTCTCCGTAGTCTGTTCTGAACCTCTGACATGCCTTTAAAACCGATGTCGCTGGCATTTGGACTTCGTTCACAACCACCATGTCCGATAATCCATCCTTTGTCTTGCGTGCGGTTGAGGATGTTGCTTATGAGCAGCGCGATATCCCGGAAGGTACGCCCGCCGCCCACCCAAGTCGGTGGGCATACCCTGATAGCCCAATTTTCGGTCAGTCGGCGACAACGATGTCCTCGTCAAGATCATGAAAACTGGTGCGTTCCTCCATCTGTATCATTGTTGAACTCAAGCCCATCTTTGTGCCAGGAATCTGCGGATCCGATGTAGGCATAAGCACGTCCTTCCCACCTGTCCTGGACTTAAACATGCGTCTAGGTTCATTATCTCGTTCACGGACGCATCGGCGACTTCGTGGTCGAGAGCCCCATGGTGCAGGCCATCATGTATCCCATTTCAAGGCTGCTGACGCGTGCGATAGATCCTTGGACACGAATCATCAGGGCTCATCCACAAAGGTGCTTGACATGTGCGAAGTGCGGCCCCATTCTCTGACGATCTCTAGTCGGATCGAAGGTAAAGAACCTGAAGGAGGGCGATCGCGTCGCCGTTGAGCCTGGCGCAGGATGCAGTGCGTATCAGTGTTACATGTACGCGACTGCTCTTACACCGATGGCCAGGGACTTGCGAACTCTGCAAAGCCGGTCGCTACGAGGTAAGGCTCTCTATCTCTCGCCATCATCGCAGCCATATCTAACGATCACAACAGCTATGCGCTGACATGAAATTTGCCGCCACGCCTCCCTATAACGGTACTCTGACAAGGTACTACAGCGTCCCAGCTGAAAACGCGTACCCTCTTCCTGAGGGTGTCTCCCTCGAAGATGGCGCCATGATCGAGCCTCTCGCTGTTGGCGTTCACTCTGTCTCTACCCTCGGCCAATTCCGCGCCAGCCAAAGCGTCGTCATTTTCGGGTGCGGCCCAGTTGGTCTCCTCTGCATGGCTGTTGCCAAAGCCCTTGGTGCCGCGCGCGTCATCGCCGTCGACATCGTCCCCGCTCGTCTTGAGTTCGCGAAACAGTACGCCGCGACAGACACCTACCTCCCCCCGTCTTTCAATCAGGGGGAGACCAAGATGGAGTACAGTAGGAGAAATGCGGAGAACATGAAGAAGGTGCTCGGAATCACTGACCGGGGCAAAGCTGGTGTCGACTTGGTGATTGATGCCAGTGGAGCGGAGGTGTCCATTCAGACTGGCTTCTTCGTGGTGAAGGTTGGCGGCACAATGGTGCAGGTTGGGATGGGCGCACCCGACATAAGTATAAACGTCGGCATGCTTATGACCAAGGAGCTCAACTACAAAGGATCTTTCCGATACGGCGTAAGATTCATGTTCACTGTATTGCGGTCCTGCAAGTACTGACGATACATAGCCCGGGGATTACCCGCTTGCCATCGAGCTCGTTGCTGCAGGAAAGGTCGACTTGAAACCTCTGGTCTCACATAGGTTCGCCTTCACTGATGCTATCGTCGCATTCAAAGCCACGAGGGCAGGAAAGAGTGAGGATGGTGTCGGAGTCATCAAGGCCATTATCTCTGGGCCAGACGTTCCAGTCGACACGGCATAAGGAGAGGAGAGAAGTAAACCGCGATAGCTGCGTTGTAACATAATGGAATAATATAGCGCTGACTTACAGTAAAATCAGGCTAGCTCAAGCTGACAGACAAATGACAGACTGAGGCCACTCATGGCAGATGATGCTCTACGATACTCTAACGGCGTTCAGACTTGATTACTCTATCCTAAGGCCCCTACACTGGATCCTAAACGTGCTCCCTGTCTTGCTCTCGCTCAGCTACTCTGCATCAGCAACCTGCCCACACACTTTGCACTTTCTGATCTCCTCACTAGCCATCCATTTATCGAGGATTGGCTTATAGTCAATATCATAACCTGAAACATAGTGACAGGCTTCCTCGTATATGACAGTGGGCGCGGGGTGTGCGTACTTCTCACAGTACCAGCGTATTCGATCTTTCGGATTATCATGATGCCGCTTGAGACTCGCGAAAATGCATGGCGTACCAGCGGTTCCAGCAATGTTCATGTACTGCAAAACGATGCTTACTGTGTTTGCAAACCAGATGGGACTCTGTGGTGTATTTGCTTTCGCACGGCATGGTCAGGATTCAGCCATATCTTGCCCTCTATATGAAGCGACCCACCTGGCACTAGAAACATCTGGCCTTCGTCAATCCAGAGATTTTGGAATTTGCCATCTTCTACTATCTTCAGCATCATGCCGCCTTTGTACTGGAAAAACCATCTCTATCCGGAGAACGTCAACCCATGTCTGGACAGACCGGATACACGAAGAAGTCGCGTACGTCTGTATCGAGGATGGTGAACTCTTTTCCTTCATCTGGGCCACTGACAGCGACAACCTCGAGGCCGCTCCCTTGCCAGAGGACAAGATTCTCCTTGAGTGGCGGCTGGAGGCGCTCTTCATACTTCGAATCCACCCACTGCGGGAAGTGGTAGGATACAATGAGCGGCATGATACAGAATACGAGACAGGAAGATCTGCAACAGGAAAGGCAAGCACTGGAGACAGAATCAACGAGGTGTGGCAGGGATTGATGATGTTGGTGCAATGTGAGAATAGAACAAAAATTTACCACCTTTATAGCAATAAGACCCAAGGCCAAAGCCCTACTGATACCTCCCAAAGTTCAACAATAAGTAAATTGACAATAAGTTGACAATAAGGTTGAACTAGACAAGAGGCTGATCTCGCTGAGGCCGCCGAATCCCGATCACTCAGTCCCAAAAGGGCACTTGCCCCTACAGTACTTGCCCTTTCTCACCCATCTCTACATTCATGCGTCCGTCACTGGCTCTCTTAGGCGGGCGTTCTGCCTGGAAAGGCATGCAAAGTCGAATACTTGAACCACGCTCTGTACTCAACTCCACTCAGGACCCTACTTTGTAGCCTTCAACAATTTGAAGACCGCCGCCGCCACCAACTCCGGAATAGTCACAGACGCGCGGGCATGCACCATTCTCCCAAATTTTGTCGGGTTGGTGCAAATACGGCTTTTCCGTGTACACAAGTTGAATTTGGCACCCTCGCAGGCTCAAGTTCTTCGTGCATAATGGAAAGGATTACTTGCCGGTATTGGTCACCCCGGAAATGGTTGGACACAAGTTGGGCGAGTTTTCACACACGAGAAAGAACAACCCCACCAAGTACGTCAAACTAGCGTTCACTTTCACAGTGTACGACTGACCCGCGTGAAGATCCAAATTCGCCAAAATTAATGCAGCAAAGATCAAGAACAGTGCCCGTAAATAGACTATCCTTGTGCGGGTCGTGTCGCAGTCTCTTTCCGCCTAATATGACACGCTTGAAAGGAAATATATCGATGTACATGTACAGAGCAGAGTCTTTACACTGCCAAGGGCAGTCAGAAATAGACATCGGCACCTTAGCGGCGAGCGCGATCACGAGCATCACTTGTCTTTAACCATCACTACCGCCCGCCTCAAATGACTTTTCGACCTCGGAATCCCTACTATCTTCGCGTCTCGGAAAGCACAATACTACCTCTCTACGTGCGGCTTGCCTCCATTCTGCTGCGGTCTATAATGACCCCGTCAACGCATCTAGCTCTATCTCGATGACCGTCACCTCGAATGGATGTCAGACAAAGTCCTGCAATATGTTCTGCAGGATATAAGACCGCAGTGATGATCTTCGACTCTGTCGTGGCCGCCATTGTTCTAACGGGTGAACCCAGCATCATACCGAAACTAACAGCCGAGTTGGCCCAGGAGCAGAGCAACAACGAAAAGAAAGGATCTGTGGACACACACAGAGGCGGTGCGTAACTCGTCGCCTGTGAATGACGGGATCCTCATTTTCTGCCTAGATTCGTATCAATTCTGCTATTTCCTGCGCAAATCACAACCACATTCCGTGCTCACCAAGGTCTGCACCCACTCTCCTTAGTACCCCTCCTAACGCCATCGCCCTACAGACTAGGATGTACTCTACAGCACCCTTGCCAAATCCACAAAAACGCAAACCCAGCAATCGTGCAGTGCCACCCAGGAAGCGGCCCAAGAATAAAGGGAAAGGGAAAGCCACCGATTCAGCCGACGAAGTCTCCGACGACGAGGCGACCTCCTCGCGCCGACGAACCCGGAAAGACGACGCTGCCTTTGCACCCGAAGAAGACTGGGACATGGCCCCGCCGGCTGACGAGGAAGAGAAGCCTAAACCTATCATGCACCTCAAATATCGTGGTTTCGAAATTATGGGACATTGCCTCTGCATCGTTGTCGAGCCCTGGCCGCACCTCCGAGCCCCATCCGTCGTGCCCGCTGCACTGAACATGCCTTCCCGCGCAAGATCGAAAACGCCAGCGGTGAACCACGCGATGCTTCCACCGCCCGTTCCAGAGGTGAACACCTTGAGACGCGAGCGGACACCACTCTTTCTTCCTGACGACGAGGACCGTGAGCGTAGTCAGACGCCATATCCCTTTGGCTCGGATCGGTTTCCTTCTGTACCACCTGACGACGCCGAGGAGGCAGAGATGGAAGACGATACTGGATGGGGCATGATGGAGTTTAGTCAGGTTCTGCACTCCGCTGGAGATGCAAGAGCGGGTCCTTTGGAGGACGATGATGATATGGACGGTGCCGTCTTTTTCGGAGACGCGGATGAAGTGAAAGAGTTATAATTGCGACTCTTCTGCCTTTAACTTCCTTGTACAAATGTATCATGTCTGGTGAGCTCGAACTTGAACAAGGACACTTGGCAGTGCATTTCGACCACAGATACTTTGTTATGTTGTCGACTCAGAACAACTGTCTCTGGTACAGTATGAGAGGGAAATTCAGACAGGAGAGATAAATTAGTTGAGTAGTATGTATCATCATTCGTTACGCTCTACCGATCTCCCGTAGAATCTCGAGTTGGCGCGCAGGCGCGACTTCCCGGAAACCAGCGTTAGCCATCTCAAACTGCCCATGCCCTCCGGACAGTGCACGTAATCTGTTGTTATAGTCAAGCATCCTGCTCAGCGGCGCCAGAGCATTGATAGAGCGCCTTGAGGCGGAGTGGCCCTTGTTCGATACGTTCGACGCGGACGGCGACAGCGATGCAGGTGGAATGTAGACATCCGTGGAGGGGAAACTCATCCCATCTTCGTCGTCCATCATCCCGGAACCAACATCGAGAAGCTCCGCTCCATGTTCAGTCAGATCCTTCGCAACCTTGCCCATGCTATCCTCGTTGACACTTATCTTGAAGAGAGTATACGGCTCCATGATACGACCCATACCCGCCACTTTGAGCGAGGAGTTGAGGATCTTTGCACTGGCTCCGCTGAGTACAGATATAGTAGGGCTTTCGTAGCCCATAATTTGCACGTGAACGTTGGACATCGGCAGAGAGGAGTGTGGCGAGTTGGACAGAGCACTCGCGATACCGGCAGCCAACAACAGCTCGTCCGACTCTCTGGATGTTTGAGGGTACGGTAGAGGCTGTCCCAATTTGTTGACCAGCATATTTCCGTCCCATTGCGGGTCGCCCACCTCGCCTTCCTCCAGAGGTCGCAACTTGAGGGAGACCATAACCTCAACACCGGCGATGGTGATACGCTGTTCAAGTGGCACGGATGCGTAGTTGGGACCAAGCGCCTCTCGATAGCTCACACGACGCGTGCCGAACTCAAAACGCGCGTTGAACTCGTCGCGTAATCGGCCTTCAACGATCTCCAGATGTAAAGCGCCCATTCCATGAACAAGGATCTGGCCCTCCTGCATATCCACGCGAACGGATGGATCTGTACGAGAGAGAGATTCGAGCGCCTCTGTGACTAGCTCTAGATCGGAATGAGATTGGGGAATGACGGAGACAGAAATCACGGAAGGAGGGGTTACGATGTTGGGAAGAGCGGATCCATCGCCCGCCTTGACAGACGTAGACACGAGTGTGTCACCTGTGCGAGTCACTCGTAGGCCAGTGATGACCCCAATGGAGCCGAAAGGTAGCTCTTCCACATCCTGTGCATCAGACGCGTATAACAGTTGCAATTTGGTGATGCGCTCTCTTTCGTGACGGTTCTGATTCAGAAGCACAGTCTGGCGCTTGAGATTCCCTGTTCAAGGATGAATATGTGAGGGAAAGAGTCTCCACGGAAACCCTCACCTGAGTAAACCCTCACGAATGTATTCCATTGTTTCTTTCGCTTGTCCCACCCTACTTTCCATGCCAAAATGCGAGGTGGTGCGTTCCGAGGAAGGGGCTCTGGTAGAATGTCCAGCGGGCTCGCAAAAAGCTCTCCCACATAGTCCATGACAATATCTGTCCCAACGTGCTTCAGGGCTGAGCCACACAGAATGGGCAAAATCTCGTTCGACAGTGAAGCTTTCCGCAAGTGGGGCATGATATCGCTTGTCTGGACCGTAGCATACGCCACCGGGTCCTCAGGAAGGCCAATTAGAGCGTCCATAAGAGGCTCAGAAAAGGTAGCAAGCGTATCCAGCAGAGCCATGCGAGCAGGAATGAGCTGTGAGGCAACAGGATGAGAGGGAGGCAGCAGATCGAATGTCGCGAGCCCGTCGGCAGTACGAGGGAGGGGATGGCGCGTAGGCGTACCTCCCACTTCGTCCCACTTCCAGATTTCCCATGTCACGAGGTCAACGAGACCTTGGATGCCCGGTTCTGCTTGAAGATAGTCCTGTGGGTCGAATGACGCGATGGGAAGGATGAGGACAAGGGGGCAACGATGTAATTTGTGCTTGAGAATGGACGAGATAGATGCACTATACGATGCCCCGGGCCGGTCCAACTTGTTCATGAAGACAAGTCGCGTAGCGACCTCGTATCTAATTGAGAGTGAGATATTGGTTTTTGGGAACATAGGTCCACTTGCCTGTCGAGCTGCCGCCATACGCGTTTTGTCTGAGCTTCGACGCCCTCGACCGAATCCATCAGAACGACAGCGCCGTCCACCACGCGACTCGCGCTCTCCACCTCCATGCCAAAGTCAGCATGGCCAGGCGTGTCGACGAGATTGAACGTCCACTTCTTCCATTTTACAGGAATGCTCGCGGACTGAATCGTGATGCCCCGCTCCCGCTCGGCAGGCAAAAAGTCGGTAATGGTGCTACCAGTGTCCACCGAGCCGGAAGAGGAGATATACACGGATTTGAGCAGGATGGATTCCGTTAATGTCGTTTTTCCCGAGTCTGAACATTTCCGTTAGCAGTAAGCACACACAGAGAGAGGTCGCGACGTCGGACCGATGTGGGCGACGAGTGCCATGTTTCGGATGTCGGTGGGCGGCGCCATCCGTGGCGCCGTCGACATAAGTCGCGTAGGCGACGGCCATCTTGATATTGCACATCGAGCCAGGACTCGACAGAACATAAGTCAGAGGCACTGGGTCGTAACTTTAAACCTGGGCATGTCAAATTTCTCACGCCGGGTAACTCATGCAAGCACTCAGAGTCACTGTCAGTGACTTTCTATTGAAGTACTCACGAGCGAGAAGTTCCAATCTATTGAGGATTTCAGAGCAATTCTAGCGTGTACATATTTACAGATGCAACGCAAAAATACAATTGTGATAGTCTGAAAATAACCTGTTAAGTGATAACTTAATAAACGGTAGCAAGGTTCGACAATGTCTATCATAAGGAGTCCATTAAGAGGCGTTGGAAGGTACGGCTTTAGATGAGCGAGTATTCGTTGAATCGTTGGATGGAGGAGGAAGAATGTAATAAGGAGGGTATACGGGACCATATGAGGACATAAACATAGCAGGATGTGGGCCGTACATGGGACCGGGCGGTTGTCCCATTGGATGGTGGTGGTACATGGGAGGCGCGTGGGGAGGGTAAAGGTAGGGAACGAATTGCTCTGCTGGGGCGATTTGACCATTTGGAGCGAGAGAGGCCATGGGTGGTGAGGCATCCTTCTTGGTGTCTTGATTTCCTCGAGACGCGATTTCCTTCAACCCCAGGTCTTCACAGTTGGCGTTGTAAAAGTTGCAAACTTGTGCGGCAGTCTGAGAGAGTAAGTTCAGTGGCGACCAAACGAGTTTTAGAACTTGGGACCGTACTTTATTAGGCATCGCAGCTGCTATTTGCTCAAAACTAGTTCCATGTCGTCCAAGAAGTTCCAGAAACAGTTCTGCGGCCATTCATTAGACGAGAGGTGGTATAACGGCGATCGCTACGCACGCTTGTCGTCATTGGACCACTGATCAACAGCAACAGGGCGCTTACGACGAGAGGAATCACTAGGTTCTACCGACTTGGTGTCGGGAGTTGATGAGTCGTCGACAATAATGGCAACAGATTTCGGCTTGCGAGACTTCCTAGCTCGCTTGGTCGGCTTGTGCTCCTCCTATGAAATTGTCAGTCAATGCTTATGCTGAACGGTTTTGAAATCATACATCCTCGTCCTCCTCGATTTCCTCAGCAAGCCCTGAGCGCGCTCCCGTTGCACGTCGTCGCTTCGGGCGAGCTCCCTCTGGCTCCGGGGTGGGAGTGGCAGTCGGTGCATCCTCAGCCGCAAGCCGTCGCATGGCCACCCTCCTCTTCGCCCGGCCATTACCCGAAGCTTCGCTATCACGCGAGACCTCGGCGTCATGCTGACGAATGTCGGCCAGCAACGCGTTGGCCTTCTGCTTCCCAGTCCTACGTCGTCTCCGTTTAGGCGCATAAGTTGCGACCACCTTGCGGAAATCGATCGTGCGCTTCTTGTGAAGGTAATAAAACGCAACACACTGCGCCGTCGTCTTGTGGGGAATGCCGTCCGCAATGATACCGAATTGCTTCGGATGGGCGGCAAACCGGTCCAAGAAAATCGCCTCTTCTTCCGGAGTCCAATCATCTATCCCGGTGCGAGGGCGATAGTACTCTGATGGGTTCTCGACGAGCAAGTTGGAATCGTCATAAACATAATCCACATTGCCACGTTCTACTGACACCATATCAGGTATCTTGGCATGGTTTCTCGATGAAAGAAAGGTGGGATCCGTGGCCTCGTCATTCCCAAGACTGGCAATGATCTGCTCCATCTCCAAATCAGACCGAACCATGTCGCCTAGAGTTGCCGTCCTACGAGTCGTGCGCCCGGTCGCCATGTAATTGTCCACTTCCAGAATCGGAGCAGGCTTGCTCTGACCATCCAAGGTTTGACAGTGAAGCTTCCAACGTTCGTTCAACTCCAGGTACTCCTCCTCCAATCGTTTCGTCTTCGCTAAACGACCGACATGCAGAGTGTTGAAGTGATGCGCAAGGGCCTCTTGTGTACCAGAGGAGAACGCTTGGTAGATGCGCTGAACACGCGGTCCATGCATAATCTCAGTAACAAGGCTTTCTGCAGTTGAAGATGGACGAGTGCTTGCAGGTTTGACGAGAGCAAGGTTCGAGCGTAGAATGGGGTCGACTCGTTCTGACCGAGTCTGTCGATCGCAAAGTATCCTGGTCATCACTGTTACACGAAGCGCGTCGCCTAAAGATTGTGTTGGTGCCGCCGTAAGATCCTCCAAAGAAAAATCAACAACAAGAGGCGGAGCCGTTATAACTTCCGCTTGAGTGGGAGCTGGAGTGAGCGGAAAATTCGAGAGATGTGTGGTCGATTCCAATTCCTCCATGACAAGTGGCTCGACTGCCTCTTGCTTCACTGTTACTGCAGCGACTGCATCGCCGTCTGCCTTGATAGTTTCAAGCGAATCAGCTGTAACGAGGGGACTAGCCATTATGACGTCTATATCTCAATTCTTAGAATGAGAAGAGCAGATGTAAGAATACACACCTTCGGTTGTCGCGACACAACGAACGTCAGTTCCCTGGGAGGGCATCGATAAACAATAACAATCCGAAGGCTGATCATTCTTACCGTGATACTCGTGTTCGAAACAGGCTTAGCCGGAGTAACGCCTGGAGGCGCAAGATACTCTTCCACAGGGAGGGTGGTCTGTTGCTCTGGTGGAGCGCGGAAGGCCTCTGCTTTCAACTGTTGGAAAGGTGATGCAGTCAAGTCGATAACAGGGACAGGTGGACTTGGGCTGCGCTTGAGTGATGCGGGTTCCTCCGCGACAGCTGTTTTCACAGTGGACGAGATGGTTGGAACAGGTGGAGGGGTTGAAGGACGCGATGAAGCTATCGAATCGGAACGGCTCAGAGGTACAGACGAATTCTTTGGAGATCTGGTTGTCTTTCTGCTACTCCGAGGTGTTGACCGAGCGCGACTGACACTTCTCCGCCTGCCACCGAACCGAGGAGGCGAGATAGAACGATTACGAGGGCGTGAAGGCGAGCGAGAACGAGAAAGGTTTCTTCGTCTAGTATAGGGACGCGGTGAAGAGGAATGTGAGCGTCGAGGCAGACGAGATAAGTTCTGCAAGGGTCGATGCAAGCTAGGACTTGGTGGACGGGACCGAGAAGAGGATTTGCGTCGTGAGGAAGAGCGCGAATCAGAGTAAGATCGACGACGAGGACTGCGGGATCTAGAGCGCATAGAACTTTGGCGGCCTCGCGGAGGGGGAGAAGATCTTCGACGAGACACACTGTGTGCTCTCGATGACGCTACTGAAGACGAGTTTGTATCATGTCCCGGCCTGTACGAATTATAGTGTGGAGGTGGAGGATCTCCTGTTATACCTGGAGGCGGTCTGTAGAAGCGGTCACTGGTTTGGCGGAAAGTATTGGATCGGTCCCTGGACGGCGAAAATCGAGGACCTTCAGGCGATTGTCTAGGATTATATCTGCAATGAGAAGGATGAGACAACTTGTTGTGGGCCCAAGGTTCAATTCTTACGGCGAACGTTGTGTACTTCGATTATCGTGTGTTTGCTTCCAGCTGTTGGACGGTTCGAACATCCGAGTGGATGTCACAGAATCCCTGCGACCTGGGAAGCCGCTTTCCCACTGAGACTCTGTGCGAGCTTTCCAGCTGTCGGAGCGGTCTCTGGGCTGCGTTCTATCCAGTGCATAGCGATCGGGACTGGATGATTGGCCACCTCGTTCTGGCCAAGGCGGCGGAGGCTGCCTATGATAATAATTGGCGTCATAACCAGGCGCACTCCGCGGTGAGTAACGCTGGCTTTTGGGAGATGGCGTCCTTCGCCGGGGAGGAGGCCGCTAAAAAGAGCAATGATTGAGTTGGGGACAGATGGAACCTGGCGTATGTTCTACTGACGTCGTATGACATTGGTCCATTGGTCGGAGACATTCGATGCCCGGGATACATCGAGGAAGACGAAGATGGCCCGGCATCATAGACAGAGGCCATACCTCCTCTATGTTGTTTCGGATGATTGTGAGGTCCCAGGAATCAGTCAATGCTAGTCCGGACAGAGGCAGACGCCTAGAGCAGCAGATAACACAAGTGAAAAGACTGATAAAGGAGGAGAGAGGTGATAAGGGGAGATGCGCGAAAAGTGAGAGATCCGACTTCGAAGTGTAAAGTGGACTTGAAGAAACCGTCACTATCAACCGTCAACAGAAATTTGTGGCTGTTACATTGCGGGAGCACCGCATGCCGTTGATGCCGGAGCGCCTCCCCTCCTATATCATCGCGTATAGCTGTCCTCATTGCAGCATGAAGATATACGATTGCAAGAGGACCGCTATAAGCGCACATTCGCTTGAGATGGGGCGCATATATGCCTGTACTAAGTGTCAATATTCACTTGTGCCGCTCTGCCGAGGCGGATGCAAGTGCACCCAACGTGGCCGACGTCTGGATCATGGCATCTCTCCAAGACCCGTCCACGCTATTCTTCCAGCGAGATCGCGTTCGACGCCTCATAATCACTTCTTATTGGATCGTTATACTGCTTGCAACACCGCTATGGTGGAATATCACCAGTATAGAGCGTCTATCCCTGCCATGGTCGCGCGTCAACGACCAGGCGCAAACACTGCTCGCATTCCCGACGACCGTTCAACTGGATCCCTCCTTGGCTGCGCAGCGTCCCTCCCTACTTTACGAGCTCCAGGGAGCTCTGGCTGAGCGGTCGTCGAAAGAGTTGTCGGTCACTGTTGCAATAGGCACGCGGACGACGGAACCGGGGCTATATCACATCTCTCCCTCGACCTCCGGTGAAACAAGGATCTCTGGACGCCATCTATTCGTCCCCGCTGACCAGCCACGTCAGTACGCTTTCCTTCGCCCCGGTGTATTGCTCAATTAAGTCCAGTCGCACAGGTGGCTGACACCCTCGCAAGTCTTCTCACTCCTTACCCCGCAAGGCAAGAGTTCCGCGTCGCCCAGTATGCCCCAAGATATCGTCTCGCCTTCACGCTACTCAATGAGGACTCTGCTGCTGGACAGTATATGTCAGGATGGGACATCAAATCAGCACTGAACCGTGAGCTCTTCTCCAAGATCCCAATCATCTCCTCAGTTCAAATGCTCTTAGGTCACATCAAGCCAATTACCTCGTCAATGTCAATATTGCACAACTTCACCATCGAAAGCCAAGTTCAGTTCCATGCACCTCTAGCATTCGAACCAGAAATACTTGAAGACGGCACTTTCGGACTCACTTCCGAGCATCTGACTGTGTTCATCAACTCTGCTGAATGGACTCTGTGTATGTCGAACGATCTCATATAATTGTTGGATTCTAACCTAGGAATAGCTTCAAGTTCCTCGAACGATCCCGTCCTTCACTTTGTCTTGTTTGTCCCCTCGGCCCTAACTCGACCGTTAAACATCTTGAATACGCGAGGTACACATTTTCTGCTTCAACCTTCCTACAGCGTACTGAGTCATTACAGTGAACAGTTTCCTCATTCCCCAATGGGGCGGTGTCGTCGTCTACAATCCGACGGCTGATCAAGACTACATGACATCTGCACACCTCGATACAATCTTTCCTTCCTTCTCAAGTCATTTGCTTTCGCTTCTCGGTCTACCCCGACTACCAGCCGGCGTCGTCTGTAGTGAGGACATCTCGGACTGGCAACTGGACGCCCTCCTTCGACGCCGCGCACTGGAGAACAATCAAGGGGCCAAAGACATCCTTCAGAGCACCGTGAAACTTGTAGATCAAATCGAGAACATGCCGGTCGGACCTACTGTACGAAACGACGTTGAGGCCGCTCTTTCGGCTTTGGAGCAGGTACGCAATGCCTTTCTCTGAACACCTGACCGTGTTCATGGTGTTCTGATAGTTGGACGGACACGTTTCGCTTTCGGATGCTTCTCAGTACTCAGCTGAAGCAGTAACAAAGGCTTCTCGCGCCTTTTTCAATCCCGGGATGTTGGCGCTGTTATATTTCCCTCCGGAACACAGATATGCGGTGTATGCACCGCTGTTCGCCAGTGCAGTCATACCGATGATAGCTGCTGCTGTACGTGAGTTTTCTGCATGGAGGAAACAGAAGCGACTTGCAGGCGCTGCTTCGTAGACGGGAAACATACACATAACTTAGCGGCAAGTTAATCATAATGGATCCATGCGCGAAGAAGTCCAAGTTACCGCCTCGATAAGCTGACCAAGCTACAATTGTTACGATGCAATTCGTTGCAGTTTGACATGTGTTTTTTTCATACAATTCGCTTCACAAGTGTAGTCCACCATCGTCATCTGGAACGGCCTCTGAGTGGTGTACTGCTGGCGTGGATGTAGTAGAGACGCTGGTCCCATTGGTGGCCGAAGGTGCTTTCGCGGGAGAGAGATCGTAGTGAGCGTTGTATATGACGCCCTTGTCGCGCAGAGCAATCTTCAGCATTTCTACCCGTTCCTCTTGTGAGCCACTGTATGGAACCTCAGTCCGCAGGAGCTTTGAGAGTACAAGCTAAATCACCAGCTTACATGACTACGTCGTTCTCCTCAACAGCCTTTGTGATCTCCGCATCTTCCTCTTCAGACGTTTGGAGATGCTCTCGAAGGAGATCCTGTGTTTCGCGAAGCTTTTGTAGGGATAGCTGTAGACGCGAGACTTCTGAGAGACTTGGTCGGATCTGGCAGCGAAGAATTCGAAGAGACTTGCAAGAACCTTCGGTAATCACAGAAACGTCGAGCGCGATTGCCTCCGATAGTGTAAACGGTTGACTGAATCGAGGGTTGAACGACATGATGGCATGAGCCAAGTTTAGTGTAGAGTCAACTTGCAGCGATGCGTCATCATGCGCCCTTGACGATCCGGGACTATTTACACATTTCTATACAAGTTCTACTCTATGATACAGAGCGTGATCATGAAGACGCTGATTCGACAAAAATCTCTTTCCAAACCGTTCTCAACTCCTCTAGGTCCTGTATGACCACGACACGGTTCTCACTCTGTACCTCTCTATCGGCACCGATCTTGCGTATTTGACCGCCCTCCATATTCTCGAGACCCTGTTCACAGAAGTGTACGCAACTCCTCCATTCCAGCTCGCATGCGGCGTCTACGTTGCGACGGTTGTCATCTACGAATAGACATCTCGATGGATCGGATACACCGGCTTTGCGCATTGCCTGGAAGAAGGGGTCAAGCATCCGGCCAAACAAGGATACAAGACGTGCGTACCTGGCGGTAAAAGTCATGTTCTGGTTTAGCGACAAAGTCGTGGTCCGGCGAGTTGTAGTCACAGAACACAAGGCCGTCTAGCTGGTCATCTAGATTCAGAATTCGCAGAACTCTTTCCGCGTGCTTGACGAGATATTCAGTATTCCAGGGAACACACAGGAAGCGGTAGCCTACCGGGCGATAAGCGTTGGTCAAGCCCCAGACACGCGCTTTGGTACGATCTATGTCTTGGAAGAGTTTGCGCAGACTAGGGTTTGGCTGGATCATCTCCTCAAGGGGCAGAGACCCGTCGCATTTGTTGTCGAAATCTATCGGGTCTGAGGTGCGGGCGTCAGCGCGGGCGCGTCACCTCTGGACACGTTGCGCACTGACCGACATCGTGATGCCGCACCAGGCCAGCCAGCGCGAGGCCATATTGGGTGTAGTACTTGAGATGCAGCTCAGATGCCTCCGCGTCGTCTAATCCCAGTGTCATGAAGTATGCTAGAGACAGCGCTCAATACGTGTGGTCCAACCGGTGTCGAGCGTAGAATACCGTGAATGTTCTTGCCCATCGCTTGGGATATTTTGGAGTTGGCAGAGTAGAGAGTGTTGTCAATGTCGAACCAGACAATGACACGGGGATCTTCTGGTGCCAGCATTCAATGCCTTAGCATGGTTTGCATGACATGCACGTCCTCCATGTTACTTACCTTGAGTAGACATGGTGGTAAGGAATGAAGTCAAGTATGTTGACGTCAGGCCTTGCCATATCGGCCTAAGCTTAAAGCTAATCATGTCCATGTCCATTCAGGTTCAAACGTGCGCTTATTAGAGGCATATCGATAGTTCACACAAACAGGAGGGCATGGCATAACATAACACCATAAGAGAGGGCAGTAAAAAGAGTACAGATTTAATCTTCTGTCTTGATTGCTCCCTTCTCCGACACATAGATACCATCCAAGAACTTTCGGATATCCTTGTTCCGTACGCGACACACACCGTGGATAGATGCAGCTGGGGGAAATTGAGGAATAGATAAAGGAGGAGCGGAGGGTACGCACCGGATTGGGAAACGTTGTCGATGTCGTTGCCAACAAGGATCAGCTCATCCTTCTGTGCTTTTGATTCCGAAACGACGACACCATCAAGCATGTTCACGTGTCGGACAGTCTGAATAGTGGATTAGAGAGCAACGGATCTGTAGAGCACAAGTACACACCTTTTCACCCAAAAAGTTACGGATCTCCATGGCCCGGCCATCGTCTTGTATGATACAGTTGATAGGGAAATGGGCATAGACGAGGCGCATTTTGTATTCGAAGCCCTGGGATCCTGGTTCAATCTCTCGATCTCTCTGTATTCAAGGGATGCGCACCTTGGTGACACCAGTAATCATGTTGGTGATGAGACTTTTGATCGTCCTCAAGCAAGCGACGTGCTTCCTGCCGCCCTGCCAGACAGCCAGAGAGACCTTTGTCGACTTGCTCGACTTGACAAGCCGGATGTCCATGTCGACATGGCGGACGTTCTTGGAGAGGGTTCCCCGGGGTCCAGTGACGGTGATGAGGCGGGACTTGATGGAGACCTCAATGCCCTCGGGGATCACAAGTTCTTCTGTCTGGAGCACGTCACGCATCTGCGAAACAAGCGGGTCAGCCCAAGCTCATCCAAAGTGCATCCGGCGAATCCAGCCAAGTACGAGGCGCGCATGGCGATGCGTGGGTTCTCCAGGACGGGCAGCGGCGCAGGATTCGCATGGGGGCGTCGTTGAGCAGAGTCTCACCTTGAGGGATTGGTCTTGAGGAAGGCTTTTCGATGGGCGGACGCAGACGAACGAAAAGGACTCGGCATTCCGTCGGCCATCACTTCCATAGGGTTAGGGTTCGACGATCTCAATGTCTCTACAGCACTGTCTCAGTTTCCTCAACGGCTCTAAAAATTATTGACGCCTGTGACCGCAGCCGACAGTACAACTTCAAGACAGCTCTATGGACTTCACGGCGGCTTTCTGGACTTTCTGAGGATCTAGGGACGGGACCGCTACTGCCGCCACCTGGGCCATACGCACTATAGTACATACTTACTTACGCTTTCGCGAGATTGAGGGATGTGCGGAGAAGGGGAAAGACCTTGACAGGCCCAAACAGTACGCAGTTTGCTCTAGGATTCTGGTCACTTTGGCAGACATGGAGCCTTGCAGCGCTGCTTCGGCCTCACTCTAGTCGGTGTTGCACTTGGTTGTGTACGATACTTGTAACTTGCACGCTCAACTATGTAAGTAAGTAATTACATGCAACATATTGACATTGATCATCTCACTTCATCTCACCGCATCTGTAACGCCATGCCGCTGCCGCGCCTTGGCCACACTTTATGTACTTACCTGTGTGTCAATTGAGTCGTTCGGCAAACTTGGTAGTCTTGATGCTGGTGTGACAGGATTTCTTGGGATAAAGTTGCTCCACTCCAGTTCGTATATGTTTAATGTACATTGTTGTTGCTTCATCTCGCTCGTCGAAGGCTATCCAATCACTTAGCGATTCAAAAAAGACCAAGGGTGCGTGCTCGTGTTGTTGTTGACGGCATACCTATTTCGGGTACAAATGATCCGGGGCCATGGAGGCAATTTCACCCTGTCACCGTAATGCCATAACTTACTGTCCTCTGCTTGCAGCCATCACGGAAAGCGGATCCCTCAGCGCTCAGCCACCGCTAGCGGCGCCCAGCAGGCAGCCATGTCGCCCAGCAGTCTCATCAGCTCATTATTCGCGTCCCTTCCCGCGCTCTTCATAAGCGCCCCGGATGCCAGCTGGTGGACCTGGGTCGTTCTCTGGCTCATCCGACTTGCCACTTTATCCTTCCTTCTCCGCACATATATCATTCCATGGGCTCTGGCACACATGAACAGACATGTCCGGGTTCGCAGTATCAGCCTACGCTCTATCCGTGGCCTGTATATACGTCGCGGCAACTATACTGTGCGCATCGAGCGGCTGGGCTACAACTTTAAGGTGGACGGTTCGGTGGACGGGTGGAAAATCATAGTCGAGGGTTTGCTGGTGGAGGTCAGGAAACGCGAGAAACCCCCCCTTGCACTCCCAAGGCATCGTCGGTCGCTCACCCTACACCGCATATCCCAGCTGGAACGCGGATTATGGAACGCCCTTTCCTTCGTGCACTCTATGATAAGCCCCATTCTGCGACCCGTCATCCGTCACTGGTTTATCTCCGCCCTCCATGTCATAGTACGCCGGATACCTCAGAAAGCTACCCTGGAAATTCGCCCGCTTTCAGTCGTCTTCCCGGACGCATCTAATGCTACCATCACCTCTGATCTTCTTCGTCTGAATTTCAACGTCAGCTTCTTCCTGCGCGAGCGGCGTCGTACATATGGGCCTCGTCCGACACATCCACGCGTCAATGGTAGCCATCCGTCATACAGCGTCGGCGCATGGAACAATAGGTTTCGGGCGAGCGTCAGCAGGTCATTCAACACTGTTCTGGAAGAGACTGAGGGGAAGGCTTCGATAACACTACACCTACGGAACATCTATGGCTTCACTCCTACGAAATTTGGACGAGGTACGTTTCATGCATTACCATCATCGTCACAATCTTACTCTTCACATCAGAAACCCTTTTCAACATTCCTGGGGCTACTGAATCGGAGTTATCGTTACGGTTTGAACCACGATCGCGTCGTATAGACACCCACAGCCTCTCAGCTAGTCTGACAACCAGCAAATGCGAGGTTGAGCTCAGTCCCTTGCTCGGTCTCTTCCAGCAAATGAAGCGTCGGACGTCGGCCGATAATGAACCGTTCCCGCCTCCCTTCAGATCCAAGCCGTTCTCGCCCATGTCTTCGTCAACGATGTCGCCTATATCCCCAAGATCACCGTGGTCAGCCGCCTATTCTTCTTCCGAAAACACGCCGAAGTCCCCAGTCATGAAGGCGCTTTCGGTGAGCCTTCAAGGGTTGCAAAAAACGCTGATCAACTAAGCATCTGGTAACAGAGGGCTTCAATGCTATCGGGTCGTCACGCATATCCTCCATGCATGAAGCTCAAGGAGACCAAAAGTCATGTTAGTTGACAATCTCTATTCATCAAGTCTTGCTCTCATACGTTATCCCAGGCTTTGATATCGTTCTTGCATTCCTTCAAGGTGACTGTCGATAAAGTCGTCATTAACAGTCGTCAGGATGCTGGTGAAGACGAGAGGGCAAGCTACAAATTCAACGTACACGAGGTGTGTTTGCACGCTGGATTAAGCGATCCACTTGTCAGCCCTTTGCATCAAGATCGGTTTGGAAAGTCATCCAGGGCAAACCAATCGTTCGATCCAGACGTGTACTCAATCAGCTTCTCGGCTGGACCCGTCAAGTTGGATCGTTACACGAGCCGCCACCACTTGCGTCTCTTGGCCATGGAACCACTCCGTCTAGACTCGCTCGTGACACAGTTCCCCGCCCCTTGGCTGGTGCCTTCGCCGTTTCTGGGCGGAGACCCCAATGGGCCGCTCTTGGTGCTTTCCTTGACCTTGGGCAATATCCAGGTCACTGAACAGTTGAACTATCTTGCTGCACTGCTCCAGAAGGTCAAATCAGAACCTACTGCGCCTCCGCCTCCATCAGCGCCTCCTGCCGATCCCGGCATTTTTGCGCTTCCACGTTTGGACGTCTCGATACATTGTGGCACGATCAGTGCGCGTCTCGTGTTACCTGATGCACACGGTATGAACAAGACCTTGGAAGCCCGAACAGATGGATTGGTGGTTTCTTGTCGCTCGCACTATTCCAACCGACCGGAAGCCTCCCTTCGTGGTGAATTCGACACACTTCCTCTTTACCTTGATCTCGCCGCCGATGTTATGCTGGAACCAACCTTCATTCGCGTCAGATCAAAGTTCGCGCCCAGCACCTTGGCCCACCTCTCCACCATTGGAACAAGTGATGCAGATTTTCTGGAGGACCCTGTTCTTTTGTCTTTGGAGCAGGTCCAGATTGGGGGGAAGGCTTCCGCTCTGTGCGATATACGCGACGATACGCATAACATCGCTCGCGTGGATTTTGCGACATGGATAGGAGATGTTTCCTGCAGTTGTGACGCACTCTGTCTCGAGCTGTGGCACCCATTGGTATTCGAAGCTCTCGTCCTAGCCCTAGGCGTTGTGCGGATCGACAGCCCATCGCCCTCGTCAGAGAAACTGGCGCCCCCGCTTTTGGATCGTCTACCCACGGGACTTTCAGCGTCTCTCTTCATGGGACGCACTGTGCTGTTCATAGCGCAACCAGATATCAATCCAACGGACGAGATGGAAATTTCTCGAGGAGTTGCCGTTCGCGCTGAGCAAACCTTGCTCCAGTACTGTTCCATGGAAGTGCACCATCAGCCACGCTGCAAGGACATGCCAGACAGAGTCGACGCTCGCGACAGGCTATATCTGCCTGAGGAACATCTTGAGCGTGCCTTCACGGCGGCTAAAGCTTGCCCCACCTGCCCCACTGCTTCGATCACCTTCAGTATGTTGGATCTGAGCATACGTAGCGCCTTGGCCACAGCCTTTGAAGCAGATGATCCTACCATGGCAGAGTGCGATAATCCAGATCTCGGTTATCGGGAATTCGTACGCATACGAGGCGTTGCTGGAGAAGCCGCTTTCTCGAGCAGTACTGGCGACTCGTCGTCTTGCGATGCTGCCATCCGCTTGCAGGTTTCGAATACCGTCCTCACGCTCTCTCTTTCCCATCTCTATCACATCTTGCTTGCCAAGCGCAATCTGGGGCATCTGTTCCCCCCTAGGTGTCCCAGGCAAGAGCCGGTGGAGGCGAAATCCCCTCACCGAGTGAATGTGAATTTCAAGAGCAGGTTGGACGCTGTTCAGGTGTATCTTGGATTGCCCAATGAACGCGCTGCGTTGCGGTTCGACGGTGTACGAGTGGAGTCACAGGAAGGTGCTTCTCCCAAGGTGTTCCTGCACCGAACAACAGGCTGGGTCTATGTACGCACGCCTCCGAGTCCGTGGCAGGAAGGGGCGGTCCGCGGTCGCTGGAGAGAATTCGCTATCCTGAGAAGATGGCAGATAACTATGTCGGCATCTTTGGACGACTCGATATTCACCGTCAATGGTGTATCCGGGTACATTCGCATTCCCTGTGGTTATGTCGTGGCGGACCTCATCCAGGATGTCGGTGTCTCCGTAAAGGCAGCACGCCATCTGGTGCACCTTGTCAAAGATGGCCTTTACAGAGACTTTCCAGCGCCAGAGGCGGAAGGCCCCAAGCGCATCCCACCTGTTAACCTGTCCATCTCTCACTTTTGCCTCGAGATAGAGGACGATCCTTTCGAGCAGAAATTGGCGATGAACATGCGTGCGGGCTTCGATGCCGCTGAACATAGACTGGAACGTGAGAAGGCCTTTGACGCCAAGGTCACGGCTATCGTGGACCCCGAAGGGCATTTTAGCGACGATCTCACTCATCACGAGTATGACTTCTCCTCCGCACATACGGTCAGCGTTGCCGATGCAAGGGCCCGGCTTGACGAGGTCCATTCCCTTGACTGGGTCATGCGACATCGTATATTCAGGCAACATTTAATCGCTCGACAAGACGCCGTCATGAAGGACTTCTTCGAGAACGACTCTCAATCCTCTGACACCGCTTCCTACAAGGTCATTCCGAATATCGTCAAGGTCGCATCGAGCAGTCGCCTACCGCCACTCTTCCGTGTCATGGCCTCTGGCGTAACTATCTCGACTTCGAAGCCTTCCTTCCCTGAAGAGTCATTGAGCGACTTTCTCTTCAGTCAGGGTGATCTCCCAAGAGATACGCAATATTCCCTGTTGGTTCCATTACATTTGAAGTTCACGCTGGCGTCGTTGAAAGCTACACTGCGGAACTACCCAGTTCCCTTGATAGAGATCCCTCGACACTACTCCAATCACAAGCTTCCTGCGTTGGAGTTTGATTCCGACCTGGTGATAGCTGAAGAGATGGGATCCTCGCACTCTGTCATGTGGGTTGAGTGCCCTATTTCCGACGACAATGACGGCATATATGGCGCAACCTCTCTGGTTCTCTCCGTACCGAAGACCATCATGCCAGTCAAGTCGTACGCCAATCCTGAAGTTAACATCTCGACGCCGGCGGTCACTACATTTGCATGGGGCGTCAGCTACGGCCCGGCTACTCAAGACCTGATGCGGATTTTGGACACAATAACGAGTGCGCCACGAGATGAATCGCCTGGTCTAGGGTTTTGGGATAAGGTTCGGTGTCACCTCTTGATTTGATCAGAAAGCCAATCTTGCATTCAACAGATGAGACTTGTCTTCCATTGGAGTATTAGGGCGTCTTTCAAGGGGGAGGTTCGATTCCACATGAAAGGCGGGTACATTAGCTGGGACATTGCTCTTTCTAATTCGTCAATGGCCAGGTTCCCGAGACCCATACAATGTAATAGCTGCAGGCGCTGGATTCCTTCTATCGTGGCAAGGGCATACTAAACTGTTGATTGGACGCTCCAATGATGATCAGGAAACCGTCCAAGTAATCAGTGACACCATGATGATTGCAGTTCCACAGTGAGACTTTTTGCTGTCGGTGCGAGGCTATACTCATTGTTGTTTCAGTTTCATTCTAGAGGACGCTGACAATGCGAAAGCGAAGACTTTCAAGAAAATCTGTGCCAAAGTGGTGTCTGGTGTTCGGTTTGGTGTAGGATTCGCTTTCGAGCGGACATGCGGGACAGAATGCCAGAAATGCTCTGGAACTGCCTTCAAACGTCAGTGTCGTTACTTTGATTTCCGACCACACCACAATGTCCGCCTGGAAAAGAAAACGTCTAAGCCTGTGTTGGGGGTATGTGCTCCTCTGCCAAAGCGTTCGCACCCGGGTTGACCGGATTCTATAGGGCTTGGAAGATTCTTACCGTGGTTTCCGCTCGAACTTTATCCACTTGTCAATTTCCTTGACTTCGTCGGTCAGAAGTTCGAAAGCCACCAGCCCTCGACCTAGTAGCATCTACCTCACGCCACAAGGTTTTGCGCATTTCTGGAAGTGGTGGGAACTATTTGACGGTGTCATGTCCCTCCCAATCCGACAGGGTGCATTTTTCCCCCGTCGGGTCGTTTCTCCCAAGTTCGGAAGACATCTCGCAACAATCAAATACCGCATCTCTTTGAAGCCGCTTACAATCATGCATGGATATATAGATGATGGGAGAGAAAGTAAGCTACAAATGCTTTTCCCAATTGTCTCAATTCGCTAATCTGATCGACAGCGTGGACCGACGGCGTCGTGCCGTGGGTTGGGGTGAAAGCGTTGTTGGACGAATTCCAAGTTGACATGCACCAACGCGATACAGAATTCAACGTAGTCGCAAGCGACGGAAGCTCGGGGAAAGCTGTACGGCATAAACCTTTCTATGCTGCAGAAGTCGTCATGAATGGCCTGGATCTACGGGCTGTTCTGGCCATTTTTGATGAGCCACTCAAGAAACTCATCCCGGTGAATGCTACGCCACAACAAGAGAAAAACTACAGAACTAGAAACGTTTTAACCGAAACACCACTAACTTCGACGTGGTACGACGAGGAAGATTTCATTGAGTTGGATTGGACTTCTTCGGCGCCCCCCGTCCTGCACGTTCTACCTGTTGTGACATGTCCACATCTCACGTACTTCAAGCGGAACTCAGCTCTGGCGGAGACGGGGATTTATACTAGCAAGTTTGGCAAGGAGGATACTCACATATGCTTGCTTGGCAAAGAACCTGGTGAGTCCTTTTCCAGGACACCAAGACCATTGTGCCGAATCTTTCAGGTGTACCACAGACTCAGAGGCTTCTGGCAGAGAAGCGAGTGGAAGATCTCAAGGCCCTTCTGGGCACTGAGGACCATTCCATCCCGAAGAAGATCACACTTCTCGAGCAATACATCTTGCATTTGGAGGACAATCCAGTGTCGCCCTCTGACGGAACGGCCGACGTCTCCCGAGCCTATCAAATTCCATCAGACACTGTCTCGCCAGATGAATGGGCCGAATTTGACAACGTTTACCAGATACATTGCCCAAAAATCTCACTGGACAGCGCCGTTAGAGATGTATGCATGATACTGGACCAATTTCCTTCTTTTAACAATCCCTATAGATCATGATGCAGTACTATTATTGTTCAAGAGATCGACGAGGGTTTGAATATCATCTGGCCACACGGTGAGTTCTGCATACAGGGTTTCATTTACTCTCAATGACATGACTCGTCAACAGTGCCGTGACTTTCGTCCTTGGTCAGGCAAAATCAGCCGTTGCTGTCAAGCCGACACCCAAACCATCAGTCAAAGAGTCGGCCGCCAACACTGCGCAAGCAGCTGCACAAGCCCTCAAAAACATACTCTTGGGCGACCGAACCAGTTCCGACGACTCTTTCGAAGAGCAGGAATCCGACACGTGGAGCACATTGGACCCTTTACATGGGTGGTGTGACGGAGTCTCTTTAGACAAGAGTCACTGCTGCTTGCTCTTGAAGCCTCAGATCATCTTGCATAACAGGGAAAAAGAATCAGAGACCTGTGTTGTCACTGCGCTACAAGCAAAGCTCCAGTCGTTTGCTATCATGGATGATTTCAATGCGAAGGATCCTGTCAGTGGCAAAGTCATGTCTCGGTGAGGTTACCAGCATCATGATGCGTCAGCCAGCTGATTCTCTGCGCAGAACTTTCACCGTGCTATGCGGGTTGCAGACGTTTGCTCCGACTCCTCTGTCTCGAGACCGTGGATGCGTACCTCTAGAAGTTTTGATTGACTTCCGTTGCGAAAGTGACGATTTCGACCGCCTTGTACCTCAAACAGACGCGACTTTCCATTATGACAAGTTCAATCGCTTGCGATTGCGCAATAACGTTACTTCGGTAGTTTCAACTTCAAAGCAAAACGGACGCATGGGTAGCACCACACATCTGCAGGACCAGACAGTAGCTCACCTCTTTCAATGTGTGTGTGGCAGCGACTGATGTTTGTCATCTCTAGGATCTGATCAAGGTCAACATCCCAAACTTCACTGTGACCGCGAGCGATTACCATTTCAAGACCATCTCTAACATCGTCAGCAAGGTACTGCTCTTTTCGGACGCAGTACATAAGACAAGGGTCGACAAGCTGGAGACGATGTTATTCACTTACGATTTCACCGATCTAACTTCCGCGGCGAAGGTCATTATGGACCTCCAAGAGCGCTTGAGGGCGGCCCTGGGCATTGCAACACTTGCCAAGGAAGGCATGGACTACGGGAAGCAGGCTCAACTCGTGGAATTGCTGCGACTGCAGGCCCACATCTATCTGCTATCGGAGGAGCTCAATCTCATCTTCGACGCTATCAAGCTCGCGCAAGATCGCTTTGATGACTCAACTGATCGAAAATCCGCATTGCTGCTGAATACTTGCTCTTCCCAGATAGCATGGAACATGTTGGACGAGAATCGAGAGATGCTTGCGAAACTTGTCGTGCAGGACATTGACTACTGTTGGCTTAGTCGACAGGACAGTTCCACAGTAAACAATCTGACGGTCGGGAATCTTCAAGCGTTCGATGGGTCGAAGGATGCTGTCTGGGCGGAAATCCTGTCTAAGTATGACGATCCACCGAATCATCCCTTGCTTCGCGTATGTGTTTCCTGTGTTCGATTTGATTGCGAATTGCCAACTTGCTTATAGCGTGGGGTCTTCCTAGTTTCTGACTGGTCCATTCTCCCGCCCGTTGGCGGTATCACGATTTACGAGAACTTCGATCTGAGCCTACATCCTATGCGGCTACAGATTGATGCTAAGGTTGGGAGTCGTATCATGGAATACCTCTGGCCCGCTCGCCGAGCGAGGACAATTGCTGATCATCGCGATAGTAACGAGTCCTCGGGAAGCGTCGCGACTTCGCACAAAAGGATATTCCCTCCTACTCGTACTCCCACTCGTAACTCCTTTGACTCGCACACGCGTTTGAGGATGCATGGTAGACAGGTATCAGAACCTGAGACGAACTCATTGGCTCCTCCTACGCCGACCGGTCTTCGCAAACTTGGCGCGTCGCGCTCGTTCACCAATCTTCGTGAGGCCGCATCTCGATCGACGCAATCATCGCGTGGGCCTTCTTTGTCCAGAACAAGATCAACAGAACTTCTTGTTCCTGAAAGACATGCACGGTCGACGGACAATGTGATTGGGCGGGTCAAGAAAGACGGAAACAACAAACAGCGTGGAGATGCGGCCGAAATGAGAACGAGGTCGCACCAAAAGACATTTGTCCTTGTGCGCATATCAAGGTTCGTTTACTTCAATTCTGAATGGAGCCACGAGAATTCAATGGGCTTTAGTCTCCATGTACTGCTGAGCATGATGAAGGAAGAATCGTTCGTGTGCCACGAAGCCCGCATCACAACCCGGGATCTTGAATATCGAAATCAAACATGGAGTGTACGTCTTTTCATTGTTGTTTTACCCCAGGCTGACCGCGTCTTTCCAGTTCGAAGAGCTGGTCGATCAATTCATTCCTTCTGATACTTCCTGGAAAGGATGGGTGAAGATGGCGTTCAATCAGCCTCTTGTCCCGGTCCTTCCTGTGGCTCGGGAGCTGCTGAAGAAGACAAAACTGATACCCAACTCGAAAAGTTCAGCGATGACAGATGGGCGACCCTCCTCACCATTTCGTTCTCGAACCTATCTCTTGCCTTCGATGCCGACTGACGACTCCATGAGCGAAAGCACAAGCTTCAGTTCATCACGACCTCAGACGCTACAACGTGGATGGCGCAGAACATCCAAGAGGCATGTCATACCGGATGCGCCTCTGACGACAGAGCCTGAGGAGGAGGAGAGTGCATCTGAGGCGCTGAACATCGTTGTGGAACACCAGAGACCGCATCAAAACAGGGTACTTTCCCTTCTCAGCAAAAGGAGTGACAAGTCATCCAGGTCTACGAGTGTGAGTAACTTGCACATTGTAGTCTGATGTCACTGATATGTTCTGTGTAGTCGAATGGGACGACATCTACATCTTCAAGTTCGAGGTCTCGGAAATCTGCCGAATCACCGTTGAGGAGATAGATGGCACTACATCTAACATATTGCATTATTTACACTACATAGTCGCACGCAGGAATCATTGTACCTACTATCGCATCGCATATACTCAGTCGAACGGTCTCATACAACCTGGAGGCAGACGGAGTGATGTTTTGCTGCCGGTGGAACTTGGGCGGCACCTATATTAATAGTGCAGGGCCGCGGGTCTATGTACCCGGCGTACTGCTTCAACTTCATTTCCTCAATTGAGTTCGTCATTTCTACTCGCCGCACACTATATAAGGGCTCTCGCCTCGTCGTTGGCTCTCACTGTCACCATGCCCAGCGTCCGCATCAAACGGCGCCATTATGCCACGCTCAGCGACCACGAGAGGCCGACTAGCTCGCCAGATGAGCCGCGCAGCTTGTCGCATATCTTTGCCGGGCGTTCTGTATCCTCGCCGGAGCCTCCCACCGACGAAGAAGAGGACCAGTTCGTAACATCGCCAGCGTCAGTGACCTCGCCGACGTCGCCTACGTCGCAGTCGCCACCACCGACGATCAGAGTATCGGAAGAGCCTCAGCGACCAGCACCAATGCGACGGGCTAGGGCGGCTAGCAGGGTGCAGGATCACTGTCTGTCATTCAACCAGCGGTCGGTGCGTCTGTCGACTGCACCGGGTCTTCGCAGTCAGCGCAGTGCCAGTTCAGTCGCGCCTTCTCGCCGGACGGCATCCCCAACGCGTTTCAATCCGGTTGACGGCGTGGTCACTCTAGAAGGCCCGGCCGCTGACATTCAGGTCCATTCTATTGACGGAGAGCCAGGTCTGGTCGGCAGTGCCCTCAGTCTGCGCTCGGAAGAGGAGGCTGCCAGCTATCAGTCGTATCATCCATACCTCGATGACCACCACCACGATGACATTGTTGAGCATTTGGATGTCGTCGGTGCGCTTTATCGACATCTGCTCATCCTCCGGACTGACCGCCCCTTCCCGCAGATCCACAAGTCGCTACAGTATCAAATCTTACGAATGCAGCCAACTCAATTCTCATGTAAGAATAGCCTTGTCATTTTACCCTTGACTACCCCTTACCGCTGTCGAACAGACCGCCGCTATCGTGGTATTCACGAAAACCCGTTGTTGTGCTGTCAGATACTCCGGAAGAAGACCACGAGAAGGGAGAACGTGTATACGAGGATTCTCTTGATCGACATGTCAATGATGTCCTCGAACGTCCCTCAAAATTCAAGCGCACGATGCGTGGTGTCTGGTCATTCTTGAAAACTCGTGTGTACCATTTTTGTCTTGTGTCACTTATGTTGACACATTCTGTCTAGCCATGGGCGTGAGTATTCACTGCTTTGTGGCGCTAGAAATTCGACTGAGTCCACTATAGATTGTTGCGGGCATCTACGGCTTTTTTGTTGGTGAGTTCTTGTCCACGACGCATTCATACGCCCAATTGATCCGAGAAGTATTTTGGGGGGCCGCTATCGTCGTTTTCCTCATCAAAATCATCAACTTCCACAACTCAAACACACAAGGCTTTTGGGTTGAAGTCAGTTCGCAAGTCACAAACGGCAAGTTGCTACCGAGAACATATTGTACCAACCACTGATCGCTTGCTCCGATCAGGTCTCTTCACGCTCACCGGTGTCGGTCTTATTCCTTCGCGTATCTTAGACTCATATCGTAAGTCATCTTATGACTCGACTCTAAGAGGCCATGACAAATACCTTGCCAGGCGTTATCAAAATATGGCATTACAAGAGAAAGAGTCGCAGACTGCGTGCCAAGGCTGGTCTACCACCACTATTCGACGAGGACGATCTTCCGGACCCTGATTTCGACCCGAACTACGTCCATGTTTTGTCAGAAGACGAGCAATATGACCTGCATCGCCGTAAAAATCCTTCGCTAAGTCCGCCTCGCGCATACTAACCCAATTTCAGAACAAAGGAAGTTTCAACATCACCAGACGTGGTATAGGCCTCATGGAACAGCGACCCACAGAGTAAGCTGATCCGTCTATTCTCGCAGTCAAAACCTCATAAAGCGTGTCAGGCATTTCCTATCAAGTAAGGCGAAAGATACCCTCCGCGGCATTCAGCCGATTGACCTCCTCTCAGCACGGCGCTATTGATTTGCTTGTTCAATGATGGCAACTCATTTTTCCAGGTCAGTGGTTCCCATTCACTAGACGACGGCATCTTGATTGTGGCCCCGACAGGTGATCCTCTGCGCTTGCATGTGGAGTATGGACCGGTTAGCTAGCCCCACTATCGGCGCCTCTCATTCACTAACCTTGTGTTGCATAGATTCCAGCGGCCCGCTTGGACGACCGGAAGCTTGATTCCTCTTAGCTTCCTCTGCGGTATAGCGTCAGCTGTATTCATTGCTCGGGGCAGTTCCAAAACCAAGCGGATCAAAGAAGTTCAAAAGCGACTTCGCGATGCGTTGGCAATGGAGCACCCGGAGGAGATGAAGGCTGTGGAAGAAGGAGCGCAGGGTACTGCTGGCAACGGCTCGGAAGCAGCTCCGTCAACAGGGGAAAAGACCGGCCCAACACCAGACGTTGTCGTGGATGAACATATGACGATCTCCGCTGCAGCTGCTGCAACGGAAAAGAGGAGGATGTCCTCGGAGCGGCGACGACGGTCGTAAGAACCTTTACGATGCATGTATCCTCCAGTATCCAGAGTTCTTATCTATTTCTCGGCAATTTGTACGGCTATTTACGACTCCTGGGACAGCCATTTTTGTTTGGTGTCCCCTTACATTACATGTTACTATTCTGTACTCTGCGTACCTTGTATAATCTTTCATGGTTCAAGGGACTTGCTTGATTCCTGAAGTGAATGACTCTGCATCGAAGGAAAACGGGGATTTACACTCACTGGAAGACCCTCAAATTCTTCAGACCCACAAATCTCGGCGCAGACGGGCTTAGACCTACATAAAGTATGTCGACAACGAACAGGCAGGCTACACTTTCACGTTCCACTCGGCTCATTTGGCTAGGGTCGACAGCGGCTGTCTGTATATAGTTACTCGCTGTTGATAATCACAAGCGTTCTAATACCAACACTTGCCACTACAATACATACGATGTCATGAATGTCTAATGATTAAATGTTGCTAAGTGTTAGGTTTACATTGTGACTATTTTCATCACCGAACAACAAAGGCCGTCCCCCCATCAGCTGTAGAACGACTGAGGGTGGTCATAAAGAAATGAAACAGTCGTTAATGCGCGAGAAGTATGTACTAGTAGGGATACGTGCAAAGAAGAGTATGTCAGTAAGTTTTTTCAAGGACCATAGAAGGTGATGTTGGGGCGGGGGCGGATCTGGAGCTTGTGGGCAAGGATACCGAAGAACAGGAAGACGAAGAGACCCCCTACGACAAGGTCAGTTATCCGAATGGAAAAGATGCGTTTTGAATACGAACATTGGGCCCATGCAATACCTTGGATGGAGACGATTCTCGCGCACTGACCGTGGAAAGGTCGCCATTTCGGAGTGAATGAGTCGGGGGGATTACCACAGGTGTACGAACGGAAGGGCGTGACCTGGTATATGACACCAGCACCCGTTCCCCAGAATACAGCTTCTAAGAAGCAGGCGAAGCACATCACTGCACATGGTCAATATCACAGGCAAGTTCAGGAGGGGATGACATACATCCAACGCCCTCAGCAAAGAGATGGCCGAACAAGACGACGAAGGTGAAGACACAGCTGAAGAGGAGGAGACCGATAGCGTGCTTGTACTCCATTCCGGGCCATTTGTCGTAGCTGTTGCCCCACTGGTGCAGCTCCTGGCAGACAAGACCGAGTTCCGAGACACCTGGTAGTGGGCATGATTAAACAGCAATGTAGAGAATAGTCAACGTACTGAGGCAGAAAACCAAGCCGAAGGCAATTGCATACAGCGCACGACGTGGAGACCTCCAGAAGGTCTTGAACGTCAGTTTCTCATAGTTCTTTTCTGTATGAAAACATCAGCTGCTGCCCATTGATCTACCACTTGATCCTCACCGTTGGCCATTGCTAGCGCACAAGTGAGATGGGTCTTTGGGGAGGAAAGCCGACTGTACTTGGGCGATAACAGCACATCGTAAGTGTCAGCACCGACTTTAAATACGCATTCCCAGCACCGAGGGCCCGAGTGGTTCCGTGGTTCTCTATATTCCGGCTTGTCGATAGAATTGGTCATCTACCACGATTTCCTCCACCAATGGCCGTTGTGGCTGGCCACACCTGAGCCATTTCTGTTTACGAGATGACCGGAGTAGATTTCAGACATCGGCTAGGAATGGCTGCTCGGTGAATGCACGCATACGGCGCGTAAGACCCGTGTAGACATTCAAAAATCAAGAAGCTCTAGATGTCAGTTTGAGCCCCAAGTAAGTCATGTAAGTATAGCAAGCGACGGCAAATGTCGACCCAGCGAAGCATAATCACAGTTTATGAGCACCACAGGCATCCTCTTGTGAGAACTGTGCGGGATTTTGACGGGCTCAATACAAGGCAGTCACGATGGAAAGCGATAGAACCGGATGGACGTGAAAACTCAGCCAGCTAGAGTAGAAACCAGACCGAGGCGTTGATGTGATGCACGGGTATGATGCACACAACGTCAAAGAACCGAACAAGATGAGCCGCTCGAGACTCGGTGTCGGCTGTTCGGGATATGGTGAAAGACTGAACTAAGTCCCAGCCGGGCGAAGCCGAGACATGAGCATGATTTTTGTTGCAGGGTTTATAATGCATGACTCATCAGTGCGCACGACCGCCGTCCCGAATCACCGATTGAAAAATGTCTTCGAAAATCTGAGCACAACGGATGGTGTACAACAAGCAAGCATCGATTCAATGTGTCCCAACATGATACAAGTGATACATAAAACCGATTCGGGGATTGTTGAAATCCGAAAAGGGATTGTTGAAATCCAAACCGCCCCATCCACCCAGGAACTGAGCGGATTCCACTCACACTCGGCGAGCTCAGAGCAGTCCATCTCTGCATCCCAATAGATATCGCAATGGTCAAGAACCAAGCATACCATAAAAAACAACGCCACAACTACCCGATGGCAACTTCAGAAAGTGTTCCTTATCCGATAAGTTAACCAGTCATAGTGCGCTGTTGAAGCGGAAAGAGAGAGGGGGAATTTAAGCGTAGTTCTCCCTGGCCCAGCGAGCACCCTCAACGAGGTTGGAGAGCGAGGCCTCAGTCTCCTTCCAGCCACGGGTCTTGAGACCGCAGTCCTACAGAAGGGTAAGCAAGATATAGGGAAAGGACGTGTACGAGGATACGTACAGGGTTGACGAAGAGGAGGGAGTCGGGGAGGATATCGAGCATGGACTTGAGACGGTCCTTGATCTCCTGGGCTCCGGGGACACGAGGAGAGTGGATGTCGTAGACACCAGGGCCGATCTGGTTGGAGTAGCCGTACTGCTTGAAGGTATCGAGGAGCTTCATGTCAGCCTTCGACGCCTCGATGGAAATGACATCAGCGTCGAGACGCTGGATGGAGGGGAAGATGTCGTCGAAGTCGGAGTAGCAGAAGTGGGAGTGGGTCTGGAGCTGGTCGGTGACACCGGCGGTGGACAGCTTGAAGGAGTCGACAGCCCACTTGAGGTAGGCATCCCAGTCAGAGCGACGGAGAGGCAGCTATGGGAAAGGAAAGATGAGTCGTCGAGCAACATCATGAGCAACTGATACATACACCCTCACGGATGGCAGGCTCATCGACCTGGATGGCACTGATGCCAGCCTTCTCGAGGTCAACGACTTCGTCACGGAGAGCGAGAGCGAGCTGCTTGGACTGGAGCTCGCGGGTGACATCGGCACGGGGGAAGGACCAGTTGAGGATGGTGACGGGTCCGGTCAACATACCCTTCATGGGCTTCTTGGTAAGGCTCTGAGCGTAGGCACTCCACTTGACGGTCATAGGGCCAGGGCGGGAGACGTCAGAGACGATGATGGGAGGGCGGACGTAGCTGCAAAACACGATCAGGTGACATGTACAAGGGAGAAGTAAGAAAGACGGACCGAGAACCGTAGCTCTGGACCCAAGCATTCTGAGTGAAGACAAAGCCGTGGAGCTGCTCTCCGAAGTACTGAACCATGTCGTTACGCTCGGGTTCACCGTGGACGAAGAGGTCGAGACCAATCTTCTCCTGGAAGTCGACAACGCTCTGAACCTCCTTCTTGATGAACTCCTCGTACTGCTCCTCAGTGAGTTCACCTTTGCCGAGCTTAGCACGGGCCTGGCGAATCTCCTTGGTTTGCTGTCGAGAAAGAATAAGATGCATGATACGCTGAGTGAGAAAGGATACGCACAGGGAAAGAACCAATGGTAGTGGTGGGGAACTTGGGGAGGTTGAGGTGCTTGGCCTGGATATCCTTGCGGACTGCGAAGGGGCTCTTGCGGTCAAGCATGTCGGGGGTGATGGCGGAGACACGCTTGCGGACAGTGTCGTCGGAGTTGGTCTCGAATGCACGACGCTTAGCAATGGAAGTCTTGTTGGCCTCAAGAGCGGCAGCGACAGCGGAATCCTGAGATCCAGAGACGACAGCAGCGATCGTGGCAACCTCGGCAGCCTTCTCGAGAGCGAAGGAGAACCAATCCTTCTGCTCCTCGGTCAGCTTTTTCTCGGAAGCGAGGGTCACTGGGGTGTGGAGGAGGGAAGAGGAGGTGGCGACGATAACGCGGTCAGCACCGAGAGCATCGACAGCCTTCTGGGCGCTCTTGATGGCGGCGGCGAAGTCGGTCTTCCAGATGTTACGGCCAGAGACCAGACCCAAGGAAAGGACAATAGGGGTAGGCTTGATAGCAGCAATAACATCATCGAGCTGAGCAGGGGCACGGTCGAGGTCGATGTGGAGACCAGCGACGGGAAGCTGAGCAACGATCTTCACGTTGGAGTCGAGGCGAGCGAAGTAGGTGGTGAGCATGATGGAGGGAGCGACGGGAGAAAGCTCGGTGTAGGCGCTGGTGAACTCCTTCTCGAGGGTAGCAGCAACGTCGAGGACGAGGACTGGCTCGTCGATCTGGACCCACTCAACGCCGGCAGACTTGAGAGCAGAAAGGAGGGTCTTGTAGACCTCAAGGAGCTTGGGGAGAAGGGAGATCGGCTGGAAACCGGGCTTGGCATCCTTAGCCGCCTTTCCGAGGACAAGGTAGGAGACGGGGCCCAAGATGACGGGGCGGGTGATGACACCGGCAGCCTTGGCCTCCTCGTACTCTTCAAGGGCCTTGTTGAACAATAGCTTGAACTCAGTCTCCTCGGAGAATTCGGGGACGACAAAGTGGTAGTTGGAGTCGAACCTGTCAAGTAGACGTGTCAGATATGGCTTGCAAGGACAGGCAGCAGGTACATACCACTTCTTCATCTCGGAAGCGGGGACATCAACACCATCGGCCTGGCGACCACGGCCCATGGCGAAGTAGGTGTCGAGGGAGGAGAGGCCCTGGCCAAGGTAGCGCTTGGGGATGACGTTGAAGGCAGCAGAGTGGTCAAGGACATGGTCGTAAAGAGAGAATTCGCCACTGGAAAAGATGTTTAGTTTCATGTCGATCAGATAAGCAATCGCATCACCTGGGGACATAGTCGACGCCCTTGGCCTTGACGGAGGTCCAGCTGGCCTTCCTGACGTCGGCAGCAGCCTTGGTAAGCTCCTCGGCAGTGATCTTGCCCGCCCAGTAAGCCTCGACGGCTTTTTTCACCTCACGGTTCGCACCTGCAGAGATCGCTGAGAAAAGCAAGGAGAACGTCGGTCAATCACTGCTCACCGATGCGGGGGAATCCAAGAACACTGGAGGCAACCATTTTGGAGAGGAGGGTGATGGTTGGGAGAGGGAGAAGGAAAATAAGGCGAGATCGCATCAGATTCGCCATTTTGTACGCTCACAGCACGTGCTTCGGCCGATCGGCAAGATCCAGGTCTCGAATGTTTTAATTTCTTTTTGGGGAGCTGCTTGCCTGCTTGGGATACCGCACGGTTACGTTTCACGAAAGCAAAGGTGCTTTTCATCGCTGCAGAATCAGTTCTGGGCGAAGTACTTGGGAGAGAGCGGCAATCCTTCATCTGCCAGCTGCTCATTGACAAGCGACATTGCAAAATTCCCCAGAACTTCTAGTACATTCATACGCGCTCTTCGCCGAATCCGATGACTGTTGATGTCGGCAGATAATCAGATTCAATGTGCCTGTATCTGAGGACACGAAACACGCTGAAACACGAAGCAGCATGCGCCGGCGGCCGAGAGATTAAATTGCGGCAAAAAGCAAGCACGCGCACGTGAGGCGGGACCGCGCCTCCATCTCTGATGATCTCATCTCAGACTTGACTGTCAACCATCACGTTCGCCCTTCATCTTACGTGGCTGGCTCATCAGTATGCCTCCAGGGACACCCTATCATTCTTTCCTCGTCGAATATCCTTACATACGCGTTGATGATTTCACATCCATCAAGAACGACCAGGCCAGGATACATCTTTTGACTCACGCACATTCGGACCACATCGTCGGGCTGCAGGCGAAGACATTCAGTCAACAGGTCATATGCTCGCATGACACGAAGGAGCTGCTGCTACGCCACGAGGTCTACAAAGAGCGCCATCTTCACGAACAAGAGCTACGTGCAGAGAAGAGAAAGACATACAGCCATCTCAAAGTGGACCCATTGGTCGGTGAGCATGGCCAAATCTACTACCAAGGATCCAAAGACCTTCTTGTACGTCGACTTCAATTTGCATACAAGATATTCAAAACGAGATGACATACAGAAAGTGGTCCCACTCAACACACCATATCCCGTACAGATTGACAGCAACCGCTCCGTCACCGTTACGCTCATAGACGCCAATCATTGTCCCGGATCCGTAATGTACGCTCGACGTTGTCTCAGTCCTTCCGCGACGTTGCTAAAGGACTTGTTAGGTTTCTCATTGAAGGTGAATCGGGCAACGTCCTTCACACTGGTGATATCCGAGCAGAGCCATGGTATCTGGAATTGCTCAAACACAATGCATATCTGAAGCCTTACTTGGCCATGCCTGGCTCCACTCCCGGCGTTCTGAAAACACTCGACGCCATCTATCTGGACACTGCATGCGTCTTCAACGAAGAGGAGGTCCCGACGAAGGTGTGCATGACTTACCGAAGTGTACCTCACAAACTAAAACCAGCAATAGGAAGACGCCACAACTGGTCTCATAGCATTGATGCGCTTGTTCCCGCCTTCGATGCATTTCTTCTTGAACACCTGGACCGGTACGTCCCACCTGCTTGCAGCACGACCATGCATTGACTCTCCATTTGCAGCTGGTTACGAGGACATCTTGACCGCGATTGCGTGCGCCTTCGGATCGAAGATTCATACCGACCGGTACAAGCACTCTATCTACACCAAGCTTGAACAGGAACCTGTTCTCAGATCCGTCAGTACCAGAGACGCATCCAGTACACGCTTTCACGCTTGTGAGAGGTTCGACAGATGCGAGTACTGCGACGTGCCTGAAAGCCGAGCAGACAGTCTGAGTACCAAGGGCAACCGGGTCGTCTATGTGAACCCGGTGAGCACTATGAACAGGGAAGTGTGGAAAGCCTACCAGAGCAACACCAGGGAACGGCTCTTGGCCGGCGAATCTGTGACAAGTCTAGTGATTACTATCCTTCGTCTTTTCTGCATCAGCTAATGACCGAGACACAGCTTGTACCGTTGGCTCGACATTCGCCCCTCCCCGAATTGGTGGCCCTTGTTGACATGTTCAGGCCAAAAACCATCGTACCCAACACATTGGATCCAGCACTTGACAATCTAGATTGGGCCGGCATACATCAAGCCTTCCAGCCTTACCTCCGTGGCGGCAATATTTCAGCGCCTTCTACCCAGTCATCGGACCTGAGGGCCTTGCAGGATCTATCACAAGATGAAGACGGTATCGATGTCTCATTAAAGAACCTGGTAGGAGATCGCGCCGAGGAGCTATCCAGGAAGTGGGTCGACGGGAGAGGAAAGCGACGCAAACTGGAAGCCTTGAAGAAGTGGCTGAACATAACGGAGCCGTTCCCTGACAGACAGCCAATTATGACTCGGTCGGCGGAAGAGGACAAGGACGGATACGACTCGAGCTCTGACGTCGATGACGAGGGCGGCAGGACCATGCACAAATTGTTTGCGCCGCAAGCGGGTATAGAAGTCTTGGACTCTCAGGTATCATCGTCTCCCACCCGCGAACCACATCTTCCCTCGCCGTGCTCGTCGCCTCTTCTACTGCCCGCCAAGCGCAGCAGAGCTCCATCTCCATCTCCTGCTGGGCCTGCCACAAAGCGACAAAGAGTTCGACGCACACCGTCACCGCTTCCTCGCAGCTCGCCGACACCGAGCTCTCCTGCCTTCCTGCGGTCCCCACACACAACAGCCGCACCAAGGCCCGTTCGCTCACAGACTACGCCCAACCTCAAAGGAAAGGGAAAAGCCAAGGAGGATAGTACACCCACGCCCATACGAACATCAAACGTGTCTACGAGGACGAAGCCGATATCTTCTCGAGCCGCTCGTTTCCCCCTTCTGAAAGCCACTGCCTCTGCACCAGGACCTTCTAGGCCTCGGAAGTCCGCAGCTCGTGTCTCGCAGGAGTCTTCGGACCACGGTTCAGACGACGACGACGAGAGGGGGGTCACCGCTGATTATATCTTTGGAGGCATCGCACCGTTAGCATCTGACGATACTTCTGTCTCCACTGGAACGAAGGAGGGAAACTCAGAGATCTTGGTGGATGTCGGCAATGTTCTCGACGAGCTGGTACCTGTATCTCACACGGCGAAGGACAAGGCAGTCAGATCTTCAAAGTCAAAATCATTAGCGGAAGCGACAAGCAGGAAATCGCCCTCGAAAAGCACGATATCAACGAGACCTTCTCCTGCAAAGACCACCGTGCCTCTCACCTTGAGAGCTGAGGACCTCGAGAGAAGCCAAAAGGAGCTCAGTACGCGTCGCAGGATGATAGAGCAGTATCACCCGGGTTCGCCAAAGCTCCCAGTGCTAAAAAGGCGCGATACCCGGTACTCTGTGAGATTGGAGTGGGTACATGGGCGGACGGCGCTCCTTGACCGGAAACTGAAGGAGCTGGCAGAGAAGAACGCTAGCGCTGAGCCGAACAGGAAGAGGATAGATAAGATAGCTGAGGATATCCGGAGGGCTTTGGAGGAGGGGAGACGTCCGGTGGAAGTCATTCCTCAACTGGAGTGCATATTTGGACGGGAGGAGAGCCAGGAGGTGTGTCAATTGATATTGGCGAGTAGCGCTCCAAACAAGACGCCATGAGATGATATATGAGATGATATTGCTGCTTCGAGATGCCCCTCCCCTAAATACTTATCCCCTTCTCACACGGGCGATGTACACTTGCCAGTGTGGTTATCTTGTGGGATCGGCTTCTCATTCAGTTCTGTTCCTCTCGTGTCAGTGGATTTGATACCCGGAGTCAGACTGGCGAATAGAGTGAAAGATAACTTGAAGATAGCTTGAATTGTATAAAGGAGGGTAAGAGTAATTATTGCGATTTATGACAGCCCTTGCCACCTTAGAATAAACTGTTCTATCAGCTGTGGTCTACAGTTTTTTGAAATTACATCCAAAGAGGAGGAGTCGGCGGGTCCATAAATACGCAATGGGTATATATGAAGGCTATCTCTCTCATCTGGTGGTGTCGGTTATGAGTCTCGATGATGTGATGAACTGCGCGACCGAGAGTGGTGGCGGACGTGATGGGACGACGTCGGGGAGTGACCTCCAAAGTCTATGAGTGCGCCGTGCTCAGAGGCGCGCGAATTTGAGGACCCCTCGCTACTCTGCTCCCTGGGAACGTCCACCGGCCGCTGTTTCTCAGGTGGAGGGGCACGCGGCGAACTCGGTAACACCGGGACTTGCGGCGTGTATGGTGGAGCTGAGCCTAGCTCTACATCCTGTGCCTGCGCGAAGATGGCTGGAAGAAAAAACAACACGCCTCGGCTGTAAGGCTGACGGCGATTGCGCACTGGTGCCCGTGGAAGAGACGTGTCTTCACGGAGACCCGTCATAACAGCGAAACGGTTTCGCACGCTGCGAATTGCGCCCATCAACGTGCTAGACGACCGGCCGTACTGATCGTTGGAAGACTCCGACAAGGTGGGTGATAGCGGCCGGTCATCAAGCGGGAGTGAGAAGACAGGGAGGTCATCGCTGGGCGAATCAGGTCCGTCTGACGACCCAAAAGTCCAATGCCCAGAGCGCGAGCGGCGGGGAAGAAGGACCTCGTAGCCACCCATACGACGCAGTCGGCCTTTCTTGCTGGGCAATGCGATAG
Organism: Strobilurus luchuensis; assembly: GCA_019915105.1. NCBI lineage: Eukaryota > Fungi > Basidiomycota > Agaricomycetes > Agaricales > Physalacriaceae > Strobilurus > Strobilurus luchuensis. The sequence continues at coordinate 36,380 of JAHLMJ010000007.1, read as the reverse complement.
AAATGACACCAAGTATCAGCACCACCAAACCTAACCACATCATGATCTTCCCAAAGTGGTTCAGGAAGGCGATGAAGCCGGCATCGTTTGCGTGCCAGCTGCTCCCATAGAAGTGATCGAAGAAGGTGTTGGGAGCTTCACCTTCCTTGGCGTTCTTGCCGTAGAGCGCCTTGGCGAGAATGCGGATAGGATCGCTAATAGCGCCGGCGTGTGACGAGGTATAAATGCTATACTGCGCGGAGAGGAACATGGGGCCCGTTGAGAACATGACCGTAGGGTAATTGAGAACCCAGGAGTGATCAAAAGTGACCAGGCTGTGGATGGTTTGAGCCATAAATGGATGACCCTTCTCCGCGAATATGAGATCGTTTGAAACGCCGACCGGGATGGTTTTGGGTAGGATGACCGGGTATGCGAGCAGGGGGTCAAGCGGTCGGGTGCAGCCAATGTCGAGGTCGAAGTAGATACCTCCATAGTGGTGCAGCACAAAATAGCGGATGGCATCCGCCCGCTGTATGGGGTAGGTGTAATCGTTGAAAGTGTCCAAAAACCACGGATAATTCTCTGCAATAAACTCGCGCGAGCTGTTGTCTGTCCAGAGCATGTATTCGCTGGCACCAGTCAGACCAAAAAGGAAGGGAGGAAGAGCGTGCTCACTAGTCTGGCATAAGATCGCGGCACCCCTGCGAAATTGGGCGCCATTTCTCCGGTAACGTGTCTGTGCGCCACGTCTGGTGCAGTATTCTTGGTATGCGCTCTACTTGACCGTGCTCTGAGGCATTGTAGCGGTCGTAGTGGCCGAGAATGGGCACCTCATCATCAGAGAGATAGGCGGCTGGGTCGATGGCGAGGTAATATGTTATTGAGGAGAGAACTACGACCGTTCCGACGAGGAAGAGGGCGAGAATGGAGAGAAAAATGCACAAGGGACGACGACGAGCCATGATGGAGAGAGACAAGCAAGAATGCGCCAAGCGAAACGCTGATTTCGAACCCGTCACGGTGACCGCCGGCTTATGTCCCGCAATTGACAAATACATCTCGCCGGAGATCCATTCAGTAGGAATACATTCAGTCCTCCTACAACGTCCCTACAGCTCTATAGGTTGTTCGAATACATCCCCTAGCAGCGCCTGCAGCGTATCAGACGATTCCAGAAAAACCTCGTCCTTCCACTCCCGCCCCAGCCACCTTAAGCTCCCAATCGCCACTTGCCAGTCTGCTCGAGACCAGTCCTGTCCCCGCCGCGCTCCCGCACCCGAGTAAGGGGCGCGTAGGAACACGTCCAGTCGCGGCGAACTTGCCGGCATTTGCTTTCGCGTACACAGATAGTCCAGGCAGTCCTGCGAAGACCATCTGTTCACCGGTTTGTCGTTCCTCTGCCATTCCGGAGCGTATCTAGAAGGCGCCATGCCGCTCGCCTGATGCCTCCTGATCTCCTTACCCCCTACAGTGTCAACAAGGTCCTGGAGCAGGATGGTGAAATGATTCCTGGTTTGTCGGTGAAGGTCATCACGAACGTCAAACCGTGTCATGACTACTCCATGGTTTGGGGTATCGTCTACGTCCATTCCATCAGGATCCGTTTCCACGGGAGGTATTTCTCCGTCGACTATGATAGTCTTCCGATTGAAATGATTTTGCTCTCCTTCGAACAAACCAGCGTTTACCACTGTACCAAAGATGGCCTGGATGAGATATCGGCTGCTCCATTTCTTCCGTACATCCGGTCTGTTGTCGATTGTGCCTGCACAGCGTTCAATTTCCTTTCCCATGGCTGTGGTGATGTAAAGATTTTTACCCAACCCTTCAGTCTGCGCCTCGAAACACAGATTATAGTCACCGCTCCATAGAATAGTTCGCGGACCTAGTGATGCGTAGTACATGCAGCAGTCCAGAATCAAATAGTCGCCCAATCGTTCTGGTTGATCCTACATATGCGTATAATGATACATGTGTGGTACAGTGGCCCAAACACATACCTCATCTCGCGCTTTGAGGCGCCAATTGCCCGACTTGCGTCTCGTCTCATTCGAGGACTGACCACGAACCTTCCGGCCTTCTTTGGCCTTCTTCAACAGCCATGTCGACGCTGTTGACGCGAACCATCGTAGCTCTGGATTGTTCTTATGCCTTAGGTCACATCAGCGCGCCACTAGCCATACGCCTCCATATGACATACCCGTCAAGCTCTTTGATCACCGCACCTGGCACGACAACAATGATAGGTGCATCTGTCGACTCGCAATCGGTTACAAATTGCACCAATATATCGAAATGGTGCAGCAGAATATTCGTATCGATGACCAGGAATGTGGTGTACTCTTCCAGCGGCGCCTAAGACCTAAGTCAGCTCCATTGGCGGGAGCCCAAAAGTTTGAAAGAATGCCCATACCCGCATTTCGACATCCTGGTCCGCGAGTTCGTTGAATTGTTGTAGAGTAGAATCACTCAAGTTTTCTACCATACGCGAAGAGGGAGTGGCTATGTGCACGAGAGCCGTTGTCAATGGTGCTGGAGTGGCGCATCAACGAGCTCAACGTACTTGAGTGCAATCCATAGCTGGAGTTTCTCGTGGCGCTGTAAAGATCAGGGAGTACCATGATGAACGGACTCACAGAGGCGGCGGTCTGAAGTAGGCAAGCTCGATCGAGCCTCGATCACTTTGCATTTGATGATGGCTATTCTCATCCACCATAAGCCTACCATAAGCCTATCCAAAACCAAGGTGTCTCCCCCAATGTCGTCCAAGGGAGGTGTCCTGGTCTAAGGCAGCACTGCAGCACATGGCCCATATACTCAAGACGGAGATCTACTCGTGCTCCACAGTCTTCTTCTATCATCTATACCGTAAGTGATGCAACCTCATAAAATGAAGCACACCATTTTGAACTTCGCCAGCCAAGACCGTGGTTGAGTATATCCGCTCAATGTCATGTTTCGATTTATCCCTTCAAAAAGCCTTGGAACAGCCGTCTCTCGGCAATCATATCAATTCTGCATCGTTCTCGATTCTAAAGGTAGCGGCTTTTCGCCACAGTTTCTTCCCGAACATTGTCCTCTTGGAGAGGTCAGTACACCTAGACTCTTACTTGACAGTTCTACGGACTGATGGTCTGCTTACTCTCGAGCGACCTTATTCTGCATAGCGCCTTGGGTCGATGTCAACTGGTGTGGTTCAACTTGTTGTAAATCCGTCTCAATGTGCTCCTCAAGTAAACGTGCTTCGCGCTTGGCGCCAAGCATATCAGATCATCTGCTTCAACCTCTGCTCGTCCGATTACAATCCGTTCCAACAATACACAATTGACAGCAGATCCAGAGCCTCTTTCCGGACTACTCACAACTCTATTGGTGGTCGGACTCGCCATGTTCACGGTCCCGCCACATAATGCTCCCTGAAACTACGCCCGACGTCTATCAGCACATTTACAATCCAACTTGGCAGTGCTCAGTTATACAATGCATCGTTACTCGTCGGAACTGGTGTCGAATACTGATCATGAGCGCAGATCATCGGGCATCCATGAGCATTCACTGTGAGTTCAGGGTGAGTGGAACTACATCTCTCTTGCGACAAGCACCGATGTCTTGCCGTCTAACCGTCCGACGCTTCATCACCGGATGCAAGTACCATGTCAGCTCACTCAAGTGTTCTGGTATATAAGGAGCCTACAGCGATCTTTATTATCCCATCGCATTGAAACCTGTTCTTGACATGCGGTACTCACCTCTACTGTCCATCGCTTGCAGCGCTGCCTTGGCCTTGGCTGCTCCTTCAAAGCGAGCGGCCTGCACCTCGGCCGTCACCATCGCGCACTCTGAAAATCCCTTTGCGACTCGCACACTGCATGCCAATAGCCACTATGGAAACGAGGTCAAGGCTGCTGCTGCCAACATAACCGATGCGACATTGAAAAGCAAGGCTCTCTCCGTAGCTCAAGTCGGAACGTTTTTGTGGCTGTGAGTTAATTGACTGACTGCTCTCAAATCACGGCTCATCATTCTGTAGTGACACAATCTCGACCATATCTACTTTCGAGAGTTACCTCAAGGAAACCGCCTGCTCTGAGATCTTTGGTGTTGTCATTTATGACCTACCTGGGCGCGATTGCGCCGCCAAAGCTTCGAATGGCGAGCTGGCTGTTGGTCAAATCTCCACATACAAGTCCCAATACATCGACCGTAAGCTCTTCCTTCATGCCTGTTCTGCTCATCGGCTGACTTGAAATGTTTTCTTCTCAGCTATCGTGACCATCATCAAGAATAACCCCAACATCGCCATCGCAGCCATCATCGAACCCGACTCGCTGCCCAACTTGGTCACCAACTCTAATGTTACTGCATGCGCAAACTCCGCCTCTGGATACCGTGATGGAGTCGCGTATGCTCTCCAACAGCTGAACCTCCCGAACGTCGCCACGTACCTTGACGCTGGTCACGGTGGCTGGCTGGGATGGGACGCCAACCTCCGTGAGTCCAACCAAGAGCTCCTTGGCAACGACGACTCATATTGACGCGTGTTACAACACAGAGCCCGGTGCTCAAGAGCTTACGAATGCCTACAAGAACGCCGGATCGCCATCTTCTCTCCACGGTTTCTCCACAAACGTTGCCGGCTGGAACGCCTGGATCAAGATCCCAGGAGAGTTCGCGAACACCTCTGACGCCCAGTACAACAAGTGTCAGGACGAAGAGCGCTATGTCACCGCCTTCGGTGCTGCTCTTGCAAGCGCCGGAATGCCAAACCATGCCATCGTCGACACTGGCCGTAACGCTGTTCAGGGGTTGCGCAGTGCTTGGGGCGATTGGTGCAATGTCAACGGCGCTGGTTTCGGTGTCCGCCCAACGTCGAACACAGGTAATTCGCTAGCTGACGCTTTCGTGTGGGTGAAGCCTGGAGGTGAATCCGACGGCACCAGCAATTCGTCCGCCACTCGTTACGATTCATTCTGCGGTCTCTCTGACGGTGCGTATATCTCACTCTCTTGTACGGGTTGGACTTCGTTTGAACGTGACATATAGCCTACAAGCCATCGCCCGAGGCCGGCTCCTGGAATGAGCCTTACTTCGAAATGTTGATCAACAATGCGGTCCCATCGTTTTAACTGTCAGACCGAGAGGATCTGAGCAGTGTATCAATGTATATCAGCTTGTTTATCTACATGATTGAAATCCCGTGATGATTCAGAGCGACGTGTGAGCGAAGTTGAAGTGCAGGTGCTCTGTCATATGGCCTATACATTAACATGAGACCAAATCAATGCAGTACTGGCCTACTTGAAGAAATCAACCCCCAGTCCACTCCAGTCCGCTTCTAGCCCAGGTGCCCCCTTCAGCCACAAAACCCATCTAAGCTTACAGTCTCTTCGCGCTATCAGATCCGAGAAGTGACTTGAATGAAGTCTCTGCATCATTCAGTTTCACTATTCAAGCTGGCACATCACACTGGAGGTATACACCTTGAAATCATGCTTGTATGTATATATCTAGTATGTATGCTTAGAGTAGTACAGTTGCGGGAGTTCATAAAATAAAGTATAATGGAAAATCCGAGGGTTGCACTATTCGTCAATACAAATCCAGAGCGAGTTTCTTGATCGGGGGAGACGATTCATGGTCAGAGTCGGCTTTCCGTTTGACACCAAGTTTCGCATCAGGGGAAGGAGAATCAGACTCGCGCTTGAAACTTGGAGGTGGTGTTGACGATCCTAGCTCAGGTGTTCCCGATCGACTTCGAGATTGCCCTGTTAGTTCGTTGCGTATCCGGGCGGCCAAACTGTTCGTCGCAGTCTCTGCATGGCAAGTAGCATGATAAACCTGGCAAGGCGGTCAGCGAAAGTCCTCTATACACCAGGTGGTCAAGAGACGTACCCGTCCTTCTCTCTCGACTGCATTGTACCACACCCAATCTTCGTCGTCCTCTTTGAATACCGATTTCAGTGTTTCTTTGCATATCGGACATGGCACATCCTTTGCGGAATCTCCGCGAACAATGACGAATTGGGCTCTTAATTCGGCGTCCCTCTTACTACGCTCAGCAGCCGCCATCTCCGTTGCAGATATTCGACGTGTTCCTTCCCGACCCTTGCCTTTCACATCGGCAGTATCATGAATCCAGTCCTACGGCACGTTGTCAGCGTTCGAGAAGCATGGAACAGTCAATCAATCGTACCTCGACAGCCACAAACCAGCTGCGACTGTGTCCACGTCCGATGTTTTCGTTTGCCTTGCGATTCTGACGGAAATGCATGTCAAGATGTTCCTCTCGTGCTTTTTTGCCAACAGGATTGTCGGGATACCGGATACCACATTGCTTGCACTGGATGGAGTTCTTTGCGTACAAGATATCAGCGATTGCGGGACTCGTCCTATTCGTTCGTTATAACTCATCGTTCGTTGTCAAAAGTTGGCTCGACTCACTGAGTGATTCCCAAGGTGCTCAACTGAACATGATGCGATGTAATGAAATCATGATACGAACGCTCAGCATCACGTTCCATATCAGCAGTCAAAGGTTTGCTGTCGTCGGTCTGCTCATGTACAGTCGCTCCGGCTCCCACAGGAGTCCCGGATTTTGAAACAACGCCAGCCTTAAGAAGCGTAGACAAAAGAGCTGAATAATTTGCAGCAGCAGGTATACTATCCGGAGCAGGAGCAGGAGTTGAAGAAACTGAAGGCAAAGACTGAAAAGCTGGCTGTGGCGCTGGCCACGAGGGTGCAGCTATTGGGGCCAATGGTGGTTGTGGTACTGGCGGAACATTGGCTGTCGCAACCAGTGAACGCAGCTGTGCAAGAATCTGCTGTAATTGATCTTGCGAAACCCCGAGCATTACCACGTCCCGAAGCTATTCAATCATGATGAGAGAATGTCAGGTACGAAGAGGCGAGCACATACCTGAGTAAGTACTGCGACATGCTGCTTGGCGGTGACATCGCGTGGATCGGCCTGCATCGCCCGCGTCCGTTGACCAAGAGTGAAGTCGAGCTCGCTGAGGACCTGCGATTTCGTGATGCGAGATGACGACGACGACGAAGCCTGGAGCGCGGTCAGGCGGGAACATCTGAAGGTACGGCGGGGACAAACGGAGTTGGATGTGTGGTCTCCCCAAATTCCTCGCTCAATCGAAACTTGCGCCGCAGCACCGAAGAGTTCCTTTCCATTGGGAGCTCCTGTCCTCCAAGTCTGAACAAGCTCCTCCATTTTACTTCGTGTCGGCTCGTCAACCATGTTATATGATTCAAGAAACAGAGGAATGACAAAGCTCGCAAATTGGCGTGCGTACGGCTCGTAAATGTTTTTCGAGATCATGTCCAGGAGATAAAATGCCGGAAGTTTGGTCCAAGGTGATACCTGAAGTCAATTAGTCAGCAGTCCACGGAATCATGAGAGCCCCGCTCTTTCGGGGGCAATGCGCTCGTCGATGGAGAACAGCGAGCAATGCGCAAATGGCACAGTCCTTATGCCTCAAATATGCAGATGACTACATTACTGATACATCGGACACTACGGGTACTTGGGAAAGTGTACCGTGCGAAGCAAACCCCATGGAGACGAGACGGACAGCACAATCGCGGCGACGGAGCAAAGGCAATGAAAGACTACTCACCTGTCTTATGTGCGACTCGAGGCATTGAGCAACGATGTGGGCATATCTGGTGTAGTCGTGGGCGAGAATGGACAAGCCCTGTATAATCGGTCGGGAGTTTACGGTCAGTTCCCTCAGCCTCGCAGAAAATTCCTGGCGAAAAGTGTTTGGGTCCATGAGGAACACCGGCGGAGGGATGGGCTGAACGACTGGGGCCTGATGGTAGTACTGTGGCGCAGGGTAGAGCGCTGGGGGAGGTGGCTGCTGGCCATACATCGCTGGCGGCGGATAGTGGCCTGGATATTGGCTTGGAGATTGTGAATAGACAGACATGTCGCAGCCAACGTCCTTCACGATAGAAATACGATTCGCTGGCGCTCACTCGGTGGCACACGATGGTTCTGATGCAACCTGCGGGGGAACAAACAAAGCCATATAGAGACAATTTTTCGAACTCCGCCTCTCGGCTTCTTCGGGGCGGGTCTGAAACACTCCGGTCGCGCATCATGGCGCATTGGCACCGGCGGCCTCTGTTCTACATCTGGGTCGCACGGCACACTTCTAGATACAACTAGAAGCTTCATCCAGATGTAAATATGACGACTGAGGGTGAACATAGACCTGATATTTCTGGTGGGGACTTGCACATATGCAGCTTGCAGAAGACTTATAACGCTCAGACGTTCTCACGGATGCAAGTGGAGGAGCAATGCATAGTCTGTATTCCGCGTGAATAAATCACATCGACTTCGTGGCTGCTATCTTCTTCATGCCCACCATCAAGATGGTCATTGCGAACGCCGCCGCCGCATAGGTATAGGAAGGCCCAACGGTCCAGTACGAAGCACATGCTAAGTAGAAGAAGTGTTACCGGAACGCTTCGAGTTCACCAAACAATGCTTACCTAGCAGAGGACCTATCGCACGACCAAGCTGGCCAGAAGACCGAAACTTGCCTAACGCTTTGCCCTTTGCGAGTTGAGGATGTTCCTTGGTTGTCTTTCCCGTGACGGGGTCAAAGATAGGTTCATCGCACTGTAATGATGCAAATGCGGTCAGGGAGTTCACCACTGTGGCCGATGTGAACGCCAGACACACCGCAGCGGCTTGCAGTAAGCGCAGGGATAGAGTTGGTCGAGTGACGACGAACTGGGGAACAATGGCAAGAAGTATGAGGGCAACGACGCAGCTATGCACGCCTCTCCGTGCCATATTTCCTTCACCGACTCTGGAGGTTGCACGACGAACGTAACCGCCTTGCAAAAGCGCGCTAACAATTCCGATGGAACCAATGAGCATGCCGTTCTGTTTGTTATTCCAGTCGAACACTATGAGAACAAATCTCAGAACACAGACTGTGACGCTGCGGATCACTTACAATCAAAAGTTAAAAAGGTCAAGGTGAATTCCACGCCGGAAAAGATCTGCAGGAACATAAAGTGTAAACGGCGAAGGGATTTCAGAATCTCTATCCGCTGTTCGACGCTTGTTTTCTTAGCTGATTTCGCTTCTGGTGCTTTCGCACTTTTTTCCTCTCTCCTCAAAGGTACTGCCCTGCCTCGCGTTTCGGGGAGAGCTAGCATCAGGAATAGCGTCTCAGCTGCCAAGAGCACTAGAGTCAAGATGGCCGGCGCCGCGTATATATTGAGCGAACCAAGCCACGTGCTTTCAGCGAGGTATGCAGGAAGGGGTTTCGTGGCGAAGTACGCGCCGATGGGAGGACCGATGCAGAAACAGATGGCAAAGGCAATACCGACATGAGCGAGGGCCTTGGAGCGATTTGCTGGGGTGGTCACATCGGACAAAATAGCACTAGACGGAATATAAGACGAAGAGTGACTGTGTCAGAGGCGGTGAAACTTACATAGCTAGTTGTACGTTGCCCTCACTGAGACCGCCAATGATTCGGGAGAGTAAGTAGGTAGCGAAGGTCGTAGATTTGATCCAAACAATAGCGGAGAGGAGATTTCCAATCATGGTAAGAAGAAGTATACGCTTCCGTCCATATTTGTCCGAAAGAGATCCAATTTTGGGAGAGACAAGGAATTGTAGTGTTCTGCGGGCGCGGTCAATATTAGCAACTTATATCAAACCGGGGCAGACGTACGAGAAAACCGAACCCAGCAGTCCTCCTGATACTAGTGAATGACTGGATTGATAACGTGCGAGAAATTCTTACCTAGCAAAACGATATCCCACCGTTCGGAATTGGCTGTTATAGCTGGATTGTAGAGAAAGCTACGAATGTAGGATACGAATACGAGCGTTCTCGAAAGGAATCCATCCGGGTCCGAGATTTCGCGCTATTCCGAGGGATTATCGACTTCATGAAGAGTATAGCATACGTGTCATGATACATACCACAGTGTACCATTCTATCAAGCGGGGAAATAGAGGGAGCGGAATAGTAAATGCAAAGAGATCAAGCACGAGAGATAGGAAGACGACCCGCTCAACACTAGGCATTTCAGCAGTGCAAAAGAGGAACAACGAGCGAGGAAGGATAACTTAGATGAGTGAACGAATGAAAGCAATTTATTTCCATCGGATCACACTCCGCATCTGGTGACGAACAGCCGGCAGACGTGTTCCCGGCCATCCGACCCCGTCTCTCACGTCGGGTCAGTCATTACCGCGTTTCCGTGAACATTAGCAGGACTGATTGAATAAGGAGAGAACGGCGTCTTTCCATTAATCTTCTCTCAAGTCATACAAATTGGATCTACACTGCTTCTAACGGCTCTAGGACCTCACCGTCGCCGGCACCGCGGAACTTTTGGTCTTCAGCCGCAGCCGTCAGACTCGTTTGGAAATGCGAGCTCGTGTCCGTCTTCGTGATCTCGCGGAGGGCCATAGTGGCGTAGGCCGCCGTCCCCAACGTGAGTTCTATCTGAAGGGCCATAAACCTACCATCTTCTACCGTCACCGGCGCGTCGAAACCAAGTAGCTTGTCTTCATCTGCCTGGGCCAAAGGGACATCGGGGTCTGTGTATCGTAAAACGGACCATGACATCTCCTTGGGGTGGTGCAGGATGTTACGGTACGAGCCATTCAATGTGTAGATTCTGTGAAGTCGTTGGTCGTGTCTGAAAGTTTTGACTGTGAACCTTACCGTTGTTTCCGAACAAAGTTATCGGCATCAAGACCATCCAATTTCAGGAACTCGCGATAGCGCTCTCCCAGTTTACCCCCAGGATACGCGACGTCAGTTCCTGGTAGAGGCATGATGACATCGAACATTGAATATTTATCGATGTCCTCCTCGGTGAGAGTTTTGACCACAGGTGCAACATAGGGCTTTCTATTCCGCTTGCGCCCACGATTTGACGTAGGTTCTTCTGCACAAAGGTAAGATTGACGGCTTTACGGAAGACACTGAGGCACTACCTGGCTCGTCTTCCTTTTCTGGCTCGCCGTCCCCTTCCATCTCAACCTCGGCAGGGGGGTTGTCGAACACCAAATCACCGGGAATGGGTTTGTCTACTCCGTAAGTCCGAATGCGCTCGGACACGATGGCATTCCAGACATACGACTGGTATGCATGGACATACATCAATCGAAGGTTCTTAGGGATCTAATACATTCGTTGAGCAAAGAGAGAAGATGACAAACTTGATATACCTGCCGTATCCAAGGCTCCCATGGCATTGCGAGTGTCGCCCTTCATGGTCCTGAAACTCTCCAAGAGACACCTCTCAGCTACGACACGTCGGGGCATCAGTTCGATAGCCTTGTCGAGATCGTGATCAACCAGCCAGGCATTACGGGCGGCCTCGACGTCCGGGTGCTCTCCGTGGCGGGGCTGGAGAATCAGAGACACCGCTTTCTGCCAGTCGGACTGGAGGAGTGCAAGGCCGATCGAGTGGGTTGGAACTGAAGCAGTGCCAAAGCGTTGCATACCTGGTTACCTTGTGTTAGACAATCAACCGCGAGAGCTGAGATATAGATCACCATAATAGTTGATGAAACCCTTGTTCTTAATTGTGTTCAAGGCCGACTCCATAGATTCGACCGAATCGACCTTCACACTTCTACAACCCAATGTGAGATGTTCGACAGATGGAAGAGAGCTATCTTACCGCAAGGTAATCACAAAGGCATTCCCCTTCAACATGCCCAACTCCAAGCCTGCTTTGCGATAATTGAAGTCGGCGATTCTCACACCGCGGTCTCCACGATGCTTGAGCGCATCTTCCGCAGGTCGCTTGCCGCCGATGACGCCGTTGGCGAGCTTCCAGACATCTTCGACTGTTTTGTTGTTTCGTTTCAGAGACACACGTTGAACAGTGACACCACGCTTGTCCTTGGTGCCTGCCACAGCAAGGTCCTTGACATTCACGTGGAGGGTGCGCGCTAGATGTCCAAGCGCATCTTGAGTGTCGCGGTTGGTCTTTTGCATCGTGAAGTGAATGTACGGAGGATAGGTTCCTCGGGGTACTTGTTGACGACCACCACCTGGAAAAGATTGAGATTGACTTTCGGGCAGACTACTTGAGAAACGCTACCTCGCGCCCCGCCACGACCACCACCGCGTCCACCGCCGCGCTTGGACCATTTGATTGCGATTTTTGAACCATCGACATCAGCATCAGGCGCGCTGGCATCAGTCTCACTGTCGAGTTTGCCCTTGAAAAGCTCCCTCACAGCTTGATGTAACTCTGTTCTTGTCGTTTTTGATGCTATTGGCTAGACAAAGACGCTGAGTTATATTGTGGGAAGTCGGATACGGACATGAAGGAATACAGACGTCGGTTAGAACCTTTCGGTTGTCTTCTCGAGCATTGCCGCCTCTGCCTCCACCGCGTCCACCCCTTCCTCCTCGACCACCACGACCACCACGCCCTCTGCCACGCCCTGAAGATGTAGGCTCTGGTGCAGATGCTTCAGCCTCTGCTTCACCACCCTCTTCTTTGGGAACGCGACCACCCCAGCCAGAATCACTGACTCTGGGAGGTTCAGGCCCTTGCAAAAACATTTCCTTGACTTGCTCAATGGCATCTGCGGACAGAAACGCCGAAAGTCGCGTCGTGAAAGAGTTAGGCCAGGGCTCGTTCGCGTCAGGGGCTGTTTCCTCGGGTTTTTCTTCCGTCGCGGGTTCCCCATCCGCAACGGGATCGGCAGCCAGTGTCTCGGTAGCCTCGGCGGCGGTGGCGTCAGCCATAACGATGTCGCCAGCAGGTGCAGAAATAGAGTCAACAGCTGCAGCAGGATTTGGTTTGGGCGATTCGGGTTTATCCAAAGATTTGAGATGTATAACATTGCTATCCTGATCGACCTCAAAGACCAGGAAGTCCGTGAACCTATGGTTATCAAATTAAGATGTAGAACAGAGGTGTACAAACATACCGCTGCTTGATGATCCCTTCAATTTTAGCCTCGTGGTGGCCAACATATTCAGATATGCCGACGTCTCTTTCCAGGAAATTTATGGCGCCGGACTCGGAGGCCTGAGGAAGAGGAATACCGAGGAGAGAGTGACTGGGCGGGAGAATATGGTCATGCTTCTTGGGTTCGACGGCGGCGGCCTCGTTGATCGCGGGCGCCTCGTCGTCAAGTCTTGTTCTTTTGGGCGAGCGGCCGCCGTCGTTGTCGTCTTCGCGTTCGCGGACGACGGAGGTAGCGGAGGACATGGCAGGCAGAAGCAAGATGTGCGATCGATGATCGGACAATTTTTAGGACGTCCATCATGCACAAGTCATCGTATGCGACGCGCGCCGCGAAGCACTCCAATCCGGCCGCCCGCCTCCTCCTTGAGACCATCGAGCGCAAACAGTCCAATCTCGCGGTCAGCGTCGACGTCACGAAAGCCGCCGACTTCCTCGCCATCATCGACGCCGTCGGGCCCTATGTCTGTCTGATAAAGGCATCTATTCTGTTGCTGTCCACTGCTACAATCTCACACTATGTCCTCCAAGACCCACGTCGATATTATCGAAGACTTCCACTACTCTCTCATCGACGACCTCCAAACTTTGAGCACCAAACATGACTTTGTAATCTTCGAGGACAGGAAGTTTGCCGACATTGGTACTTGTCAACATAATCAGGCAATCAGCATCCTAAATTCTTCCAGGAAACACTGTTGCTCTTCAGTACTCCGCAGGAGTTCACAAAATTGCCAGTTGGTCGCATATCACGAATGCCCATCCAGTTCCAGGTCCTTCTGTCGTCACCGGTCTGAGCTCTGTCGGTCTTCCTCTCGGTCGCGGACTACTGCTGCTGGCTGAAATGAGCACGGCGGGCTCACTGGCACGCGGATCGTACACTGACGATGCGGTGCGCATGGCTCGCGCTCATCGTGACTTCGTTATCGGCTTCATCGCCCAGAGGCGCATGGATGGCGTCGGTGCCGAGTCGTCAGTGGACGAGGATGAAGACTTTCTTGTGCTTACTCCGGGGGTTGGCCTCGACGTCAAGGGCGACGCTATGGGGCAGCAATATCGAACGCCGCGTCAAGTCGTCTTTGAATCGGGATGCGATGTCATTATAGTTGGACGTGGTGTTTACGGCAAGGACTACAGTCTGACAGACAAAATTGCCGAGCAGGCAAAACGGTACCGCGAAGAAGGCTGGAACGCATACCTGGAGAGAATAGCTTGTTGAACTGTTACTCGGACAGTGTCTTCTATATACTGTTCAGGACACCGAGTGATTTTGTGCCGTAGAATGGAGTGCCCGCCGCCGGCCCGCACTGGGCGCGCGGTCTTTCCCCTCTTGGACATGTCCATTGTTCTCTTCGCAATTGTCCTGACCTGACATAAAGGAAGGGGTCTTGTCCCCGTCTCTTTCCCTTCGTTTTGCTCTCTCTTTGCCCTTTCTTCCTCATTCACTTTTCTTCTTGTAATGAATACCCTCACGATCACAGTCGACGCCGGACGTCCCAACAAGCATAACGAATTTCTTGATAACAGATCGGATCCCAACGACGTCCATGCCTTTGCTGCCCTCTACAATGGGTGGGTATCCATAGGTGCATATACTCGGCAACCTGGTTTTGACACGACGCAGCGTCAGCAACGACACTCCACGTCAGACGAAGGGCTTGTACATCCAGAAGTGGCGGCAGAACGTGAATGGCGTCGTCGCCGTCTCTGCGCCTCCCATGTCCCCGTCCGTGACTCGTTGCCACTCGTTTCTTAAAGTCCTTACTCATCTCGAATTAGCACGTCTGGCGCATTCTCCCTGTCTCCGGTCGCCGTCATCCACCCTGACGCGCTCAATGTTACTTCAGACCCCCCTTACAAGTTGACGCCTGAAATACGCCGAGGAGCCAGCCCCATGGAGAGTGACGAAGTAGACTTGGACTTCTTGGACTTGGATGCAGACAACGTTTTCTCAGAGTCGTCCGAGTCTGTCGATGACAGTTTGGTGCTGCAACATGTCATTTATCCTGGTACGTCTGGGCAGAACCTTCAACGTTGTTTGGGTACAGACGCTTACAACTCGATACACGCAGCTCGTTCACCACCTCTGGCCAAGTCCCATTCCCGCCCCTTGAATGTTTTGAGGAAGATCACGCTCCCTTCCAAGATCTTCCGCCGTCCAGTGCATCTCTTCCGTCGTTGAGTGTCGAAGACACGCGCCATTTTTGTTCGAAGCTCATCATGGACTTTTACCCCCGCTCGCTACCTCACACTGTACACGCCACACATCCTTATGTATCTCTTTGAAGTATCTCTCATCACATCTACCCCACTTCATACTATTAATCGATTATCTTCAAATCTCGTTAACGCATGCCTGCAGATCTGTCACCAAGAATCTCAGGTCTGCTCTAGGTCTGATATCAGAAAGAATTGCCATGTTTGAGGCTGCTCAATTCTCAAATGCGATAGACGATCTCATGGTACGGTGGTTCACTAGGGTCAGTGAAGCCCTGAATTGACAGCCTGAAATAGCAAGCCCGCCACCTCACTTCCATGTCCTTGTCCCAGAAGTCAGTGCCCGACCTTCCCGTTGTTGCTAGTCGCGTTGTATGCTCCAGTAGACAAAACAAATCTAATTTTTCGACGGTAGAAACGCGTCTACAGTGGCGACAAAAGTAAAGTAGCCATGCGCTCCCTACCGCTTTGGGTGACTTCCAGGGTTACGACTAATACCCTTAGTGAACCACCGTACCATGAGATCGTCTATCGCATTTAAAAATTGAGCAGCCTCTTTCTCTGTGTTCATGCCTCGATGTCGTCGAGCGCGCTCACCGTGTGACTACATACCGTGTGTTCTCATGTTTCACAATGTTCCAAGGGTTAACGTTCAGTGGGGTGCATATGGCAAGTATGTAACTTATATGCAATAGACTAGCAATGATTGCAGGGATCCTGGAATCAGGCATCTGTGGCATTAGGGCCCGTTAAAAAAGTCTCTGAGTTCTGAGTCTGGGAATCGGATCCCCAGAGGAGCTCAGCACTCAGCGGCCGTTGACCGTGAAGTCACAGATACATACAGCAGTAATACTTGGTCCTGTGGGTCTATGCCAAGCCGCGCAAACAGTGGCGGAGCAATCTCGGTGCCGAAGGCTTCAATTGAATTTGCTAGCCTTCGGTTATGTAAAGCTTTGATTCTAATCTCGGCGGGCCTCAACGTTCATCGGTTCAACGTTCAACTAAGTATGTGGCATGCGGCAGCATGCCATGCTCAGATGTAAACAATCACAAGTACAGGAATCACAGATTTGAAGTACATCGTGTACACAAAGCAAGGAAACTACGGGCGTACATATACAAGTTCAGACCACGAGAAGCCAGTCGAAGTCCAGTGGAATTCTGATTCGTCAATTCACGCTCACGGTCATCTTGGGTCTGTCATAAGAGTCCGTTGTATACTGTACACTTCGCTCAACACTGATCTGCAACTGAACATGAGGTCAACAGATCAGCACGATAGTCTTCGGCCAGGTTTGGAGAAATTACTGCACCTCTGACCGTTTCCCGACGTCAGATACTCGTCCCCCAGAAGTGATTTCCGACTGGGGTTTCGTGTCAGCAAAGGACAGCAAGCAGGAACAGACAAAAGTTCAGGTACATACACGGTATGGCATGGAGCGATTTCGACGGGTATCCATGACCAGAATGGCGTTGCCTCCTCCATCAGCGGACGACTGAGAACGACCATGTCGGATACTCTGGCGCGTGTTCAACCTGATGTTCGAAGGCATTAGAACGAGGGAAGGGTCAGAAGGACACTGAACACACGTTACGAGGAGAGAATTAGCGTAAACTGGAACATGACAATTGTCAGTACATCGATGATCAGCCAGCGTGCGAACTGTGAGAACAAACATTTTCCGATCACGAAGTGTATGCCCATGAAAACTAGATTTGACGGCATCGCGAGCCACTGAGAAGCAATTTCAATTAAGCACAAGCACAAAAAATGCCGGACATGTGGGGAGACCGGGGATCCAGTGGGGAAAGAGACTCACACATATCATGGCCACAATTGTTCCCGCACTGGAAAAAGCACAGGCGTGAGACGAAGAGCAAAGACCAAGAATCTATACACACCAGGTGAGTGCGCCAGTCTCAAAGGCATACAGAATGAGAGAATCGATTATCGCGTTGAGGCTGAATCAGTGAATAACAGGCGACAAGGAATATCAGAAAAATGATTAGAAAAGAAGGGACGCATGGAATAAAAGATGGTGGCGCACTTTTCGGCGCCTGTTTTGCTGCGTGATGTCTGGAGGAGTAAGAAGAGGGATCCGGTGACCAGAATGTCCACGCCCGTAGACAACGCAAGGCCAAGAGTGAAAACCCACTGATAGAGGGTCAGGACAGAAGAGATAGCGAATATGTAAGAACAAACTCTGAATTGGGCTCTGAAGGATGCGAATGTGGGTAGCCGAAACCTAAGACGAAGAGTCAGACGCGGACGTTATAATGAGTGTGTCAGCGCACATTTCGGCCGTGGTTGCTATCATGGAATCACAGTCAAGCGACTATTCATGGTGTGGAAGGTGGTACTTACTAGCTGCGGCGACTGCATGGCGTAACAAAAGGAGTTGAGCGGCGACGCCTAGGGTACAATGGTAAAATGAACCTACCAAGCCTTAACACCGCCAGTATCAGCTGAAGGGAGCTTGTAAAGATGTGGCGAAGGCAAGGGTAGTGTGAGGAACATACAATAGGGCATGTGATGAACAGGTTTTTCCTGCTCACTGAGTACGTCCGTCAGCCGGTAGTACCAAAAACTATATGGCAGTGAACGAACAGAGGTAGATTCGCTGAGCAAAGAAGCTGAGGCCGTGGTTGGTACGAGAATCACAAAACTGAGAGGCACACGACACACCAATGAACAAGGAATGTGAGTATGGCCTGCATTCCCCGGAAATTTGAAGATTGAGCGATCGCCCACAAAGACATCATAACGACGCACCGTAAGTATGATAGTCAGCTGCCATCGTCGACGGTCAGTTGGATGAGGGTGTATGTTGAAGACTCGGTGTCATACCGGAATGCTCCTGTGACGGGCGACCATACAAATCAATTCACGGGCAAGCGGGCATGGTGGGGTGCGTACCACGGGATGTTATCAATGTACTCGGGCTCGCCATAGTGACGGATAAGGTAGATCCAGTTCGACACCCAGATGAAGCAGGTGTGCAAAATGTCGAGGCACCTAGATGGTCTTAGCCAGAGAAATTGCTCCAGGCCGCGTCAACTTCACCAGATTCCTAGAACCTATACGATGGTGAGCGGTCATTGTGGATGGAGAGCGGGATATGTACCAGTATCTTGAATGAAGGAAGATCGGTGGGATACAGTTTGTGGTAGACAATGCTTTGAATGCCAACAGCGCCAGAAAGGCTGCCAAAGAAGTTTCAACGAGATAATCGTGTCAGAGAAGAAACTACTCACAGAGAGGCGAATAGCCCCCCAAAGAGCAGCGCGCCAAAGGTCAGCGCAATGTCTGTGCTCATGGAGACTGAGAATGTTTGAGGGGGGTCTTGTGAGGACATCCAGGTGCATTTGAATTTAAAGCAGTGACAGTTCGCGTATGTCCGTCCTTGGTCCGGCGTTACCACACGCATCTTTTTTTTGGAGTAGCCCTTGATAGGAGGAGGTCAGCCCTCCGACGTACGACCGAGTGATGTCAATGGGCATCTGATTCGAAAGATCGAAATAAAAGAGTTTGAGCGCCACACCCAACATACGGTCTATCGCGTAGCCGACGGCCGGGTAAGTAGATGAGAGAATCAGAGCCCACGAAGATCTGCGCAAGGTAGTCGAGTTCCTGAATGGTGGGAGCCCTCGAAGTGGCGGTTTACTGCATTTGCGGGCAAACATCAGGGATGCGAGCCTTTGTACATGTGGAGGAAAGAGTGCCGGGTTGCCCTTCCCTGTGCAAGTCACGAACGGAGCGAGCTTGGATGCAGCACATCTTCAGAATCGAATCATTCGTGAAGCCTGTGCTGGGTTCGGAATCGGAAGACCAGGTAGGTAGACTGTCAACAGTTGTATTGATGCTTTGCGCGGGTTATAGTTTGTGTTATGTAAGGCGGCTGCAGGCGCAGGCCGTGACACTGACCTCTGGGCTTTCCCTGACTACAATAGAGTGAATATCACAGGAAGCTAGCTACCGAGCCAGCCATCGTAGGCGCCATGCATCAACATACTCTGTGCATGACCATCGATCTGCATTTCCGGCACCAGCTGAGCGACGTTGGATGGATCCAGACATCGGCGTGTTCGTTACAGCGAGGTGCAATGCTATGGAGAGGCTCCACAAAACTTTCCACTCAGGATTTCGCTCAGGGTCACTGCGCCCCACCGTGTCTGAACGCGTGAAAGCTCGCGTCGTGATCGCAATTTGTATCACATCCGGGTTCAAACACAAAATTTACGACTACGGACACCTTCAGGCGCCTTTCGGGTGTCTTTCGGGACTTGAATGGAGGCGACAGCACACGAATTCTGACCAGATTGGTACAAGATCACGACTGCCCTGAGCAAAATCCTGAGTGGAAAGTTTTGTGGAGCCTCTCCATAGCATTGCACCTCGCTGTATGTCCAGGACGGACAGTGGACACTGAAGTATTCCCACACCTCAGCATATAACTCTATTCAATTCATTCGGACTCAGAAACGACCTTCTCAGTAGAACCGTGTCGCTTAGTATTATTGTTACTGTGAGATCAAGAATCCAGGACAAGAGGTCTTCAATTCAAACAATGCTAGCGTTCGAAATAAGCGAGGTTGCTTTCGAAGTCACCCGAAGTCAGCTAGATATATAGCGCTTCACAACACAATATAAATAATCCACACGCAAGACTTCACGCGTATCTCAGATCTCCTAGTCGTTGCCTCTATTTGAGAGACCAACTCTTGGACGTCGGATACACGGTACCACTCATCGTAGCAGATGTTGGTTTTGTACAATCACTGCTACGACCGCGACGCGCATAGGGGAGCGGCGGAATGCAAGCACCCTCAGAGAAATTGTGAGAGCAAGACATCAGAAGCGAGCGTTGGATTCACGTGCGACCGAGTTCAGGCCAGGCTATAGCTAGTCGAGAGACAAAGACATCGTAGAAATCGGAGGTTCACACTGCAAGCCAGCACTACCCCAGACCTCTAACTGCAATTGCCTTCCAATTGCAATCTTGAACAGACACATGGTGAAAAAAGAGCTTTGGTTGGTCTCCGTGCATGTATATTGTTCATTGAGCCTTACATGGTGGTACTAAGTTAAGAGATAGGCGAGAAACGGACTCGGGGGTTATTCAATCGCGACTCGATCGCGTTAGGTTGGAAATGCACACCGTCTGGAATTTTCAAGATCTTATACTCACACTATGCCGCTGGGTCGGACTGACCGGTCGGTATCGTCTTCCTGAACCTGTCCTGAACAGAGAAAATGGTGCGCAGGCAATTTCATCGTTGCCATCGCCGTGGAAACTCCGGGCCAGCCCGCGTCGTGGCAGCCAAGATCAAACTTGCCTGTCGCAGAGGCGCCAGCTACCTATTCAGGCGAACAATGGCGGGATAGTAATACACACTCCGGGAGGGAGCTGGGAGGGACGACATCCTGGATTTTGGGATATACAGTCTAAGTATTGATACATTCATAGATGGGGATGATTGGGAACTACTAATGATGGCGATGCAAACGAGTCCGTGCAGTAATGGATACAGAGAATTGAGAAAGTGGTATATGTGCTGTGTGTGATGATAATGCGGATGTGTGTGATGTGCTGCGAGGATGGTTTGTTTGCAGGCAAGGGTGATGATGGTGATTGGCGAAGGCTGAACGTTGGATTCCTAGAAGGAGTTCCGTCTGCTCCTTCGCAGACCAAATAGTCGCTTGAAGGTGAACTTCAGCTTCTTTTCCTCCTCTTCGTCTTCCGACGTCAATGGGGACTCTCTTCGCTTCGAAGAGAAGAGCTGTCCCAGTTCCTCGTACATGAGATGTGTGTCGCGGGGAGACTGATTGGTCATGAAGAGCGCGAACGGACTGGCAGCAGAGGTGCCGGTCGTAGCGGTCGATGCGAACGACGAGACTGTGTTATACGACATCTAGGCTTGGCTGATGGGAGGATGGGGGAGTGTACGACTGCGAAGGGCCTGGATGTGGCGTGAATCGCAAGTGTTGCGGGTGGGCGGAGGGAAAAGCGTTGCTGCTGATGGGGACAGCATGTTGGACTCGGCCCTTTATATATGAAGAGTCAGACATCATCAAGCAATTCAGGACGGTGCGTTCATGATACCGTGTATGGTAGTTCTTGTTGACCCACATCGTCAAATCCAGCCAAATACGGTTGCTGACCCTGCTTTTTCACCTCGTGCCATCGCTTATCCAAGCCTCCTTGTTCCCAAAACGTAAGTTAGCTTGTTCGTCCAAACGGTCCATTAGCTTGTCCTCAGTTTGTGGGCTCCGACACCCTGCCAGATACTCCAGTTATCACATGAGCCTCGCGTAGATATAACGAAGTGGGAAGCCTGTCGATTTGTCGCCCAAGTATAAACTATGGATCCACAAACTTTAACCCCATATCAGACTCCGACCCTCCTGGGATGGGCCCAAATCCAAGGCGTTCATAGAATTGCCTCGCTTTGACATTCCGAGGATCCATGCCGACCCACACCCCCGCCAAACCCTCACTCTTCAGGTGTTCTGCAGCTTTGTCGATCAAATTCCTTCCCCAGCCCTTTCCCTGGTACGCTGGAAGAATATCGATGTGGAGATGAGCTCCCGAGAACGCGATGTTCGGCTCTGGCGCTGTGTGCATTTTCCTGAGCAGCTTCATGTAGCGCTCATCCGCCGGTTTCTTCGCTATCGATGGTGGGTACTTCTCGGCCAGTGGTGGCCACCAATGTTGCGAGGCATGCTCTTCAAACGCCCGTGTGTCGAGTGATCCTAACACATATCCCACTACTTCCGCATTGTCCTGATCCTCCATCACGAAACCCCAACAACCCGGCAACTTCACATATGGAACCGCATACACAAGGCCAGGGAGCTCGCAATAATCATGCAGAGATTCTGCTGATTTGCCTGCATCCGCTGTAGCGAGACAGATATGCGATAAGGATGCAGTGTCCGCCTCGACGGCGCTTCGAATGATGATGGTGGACATGGTAGCCTGAGGGGTAGCCTGCACTTACTTACTATCTTCAAATCAGTGACGTGCTCGATTTGTACATGCCGATTATCCCATATTGAGCAGACCAGTGGCGGGCAGAACGTACTCAAGATATATAATTGCGAGGTAACTGTCCAAGAAAATCATCGGTAAATGTACAATAGTTAATGGAATAATAAGAATGAGTGCTTGAGTGCTACAGTAATCCAGCTACCCGGAGGTCACGCTGTAATCTTCTCTCGTTCTCTAATGCCTCTGCAATCAGTCTGGCACGATCTGGATCATCGGGACCGATGGCCAATAACCGAGCCAGTTCTTCTTCAGAGTGGCCTTCCTCCGCGGCAGCAAGGCGAGCTGCTTCATCGTCATCATCTCGACTTCCGAAGACGAATCCTTGACGGAAGAAGTCTCCGTTTGCAAGTCTATGCAGACCGAAGGCTCGTTCGAACTGGGTAACGCCCTGTTCTGAGCTCTGGCCTTCAGTTGCGGGGGCTGCAGGTGCATTCTGTTGTTGAGTCGCCATGATCCCGCGTTCCCAGCGCTTGACGCGCCAAAAGCCAAGAAGAGATGTCAGCAAGACGAACCATCCTATATATTGTTTGAGCAACCGAGGATCCAAACATGGGTAAGCGATACGTACCAACAGTCATGAGGAAGAATGATAACCATTCAGTTGTGGCGTCAGCAACGAGCTGACCAGCCTGTTCCTCGGTAAGACCCGCGTATGGAGAATCAGCGGGCGCTATGGCGGTTGCGTTATTGTAGTACGAGTCCGCCTCAGCTGCCGTCATCCATGTTGTGGTGTTGGAGTCCGATCTCCATTGACCCCATCCGCCTTCACCGTCGGTGGTGTCATCCATACGGCCACGTAACGCAAACCCGTATTGTATAAGAGTAACTCCGAGCCCAGCACGAGAGCCGAGACGGGCAGCATGTGTAGTATGCAGCAGATATGTGAGGAGGAAGCCAATGAACTGGAACGAGATAGACACCAGCATGTTGCATAGGAACGAGAAAACAGACCCTGTCGGAAGGGCATCAATGATCATCTCGCCAATAGAGTCGGGCGAGAATGGTGCATGGACGGTGGTTTCCCAGTAGGGCGGTACTGAGTCAGCTTGGGCAGAGGCATAGGAAGGCGGCGCTTCCGTTTGAGTGTCCTCTGGAACGATATGGGTCTCATCGCCTGACAGATGTTCAGATATGATATGCGGGAGATTTGCCAAGAAGGCGCACCATTCTGTATCCTGATAGGCCGTGTCGGCTTGGCAGTGACATTGGCAAATACGCCATCATTGTTGGTGCCGCCACCAATGGCGCCCTCCGGCCGCCGCTGCTGTGTGATGCCAAGGCGCTGGGCGACTGTGGTGGGCAATATGGCCCCGGCGCTGCGCTGGAACCATCCTCTCCTGGGACCGGCCCGCAAAGTAGCAATGTTGAAAGAGGGGATTGAGCCGTTGCTATTACCAATACTGTTGGGTAGCGCTGTGCTCGATGGGGGAGGAGGAGAGCCGGGAGGGGGCTGCGTGTAGTCATAGTCCACGTTTTCGAAGTCATATGTGCCAGGAATGTGTGTGGACTGCATGGAGCGGTGGCCGCGCTGTGGCGAACTGGGAGTGGGATTCAGAGGCTGCGACTCGGAAGCATCATGGATGTCGTCCTCCTCCTCGTCTGAGTCGGCGAAAGCGGCATTCATTTCGTGCTGAGCGTCGCGGTCTGAGCGCGGGTTGGGAAGAGGTGCATAACGAGCAGACATAGGGTAGGCAAATGACAACAATGAGCGAAAGATTCGAGAGTGTCAATCTTATGATGGAGGTGGGAAGTAGGTCTTTGCCTTTGTTTTGCTGACGGCTTTGCACCGCCTTGCTGACATTGACAATTGACACATTTACTTATGGTTCGAGCAATTCATAGACGTCTGTCTAGTAATTATAAGTAGGTACTCTCACTTCTTCCGTGGTGTCAAAGGTTAGTATTCGTATTGCATTAACTGCGTGTCATCAAAACGTTTCTATTGAAGAGGGAGGCCTTTTCCTGCCCCGCTATACTAGATTCAGATGAGATGATCAGTGGGCCAACCACATACCAGCATACACATCTTGGTTGTGCGTCGAGAGTTTGGAAAGTTGGCGATTGAGTTGATCTACTTCCATCTACCTCGAAATCCAAGGAGCATGTCTGGCATCGTTGCTAGGCGCTAAACAACAAGATCGGAATTTGTGGCTCATCAACGGGGCCAGATTATCCTGCAGGAACTGATAGCATAGGAAGATTAAGTAAGACTGACCTCCATGCTCGCTGCAGTTCGCAGCAGCACTCAATACCGTGTTGTAACGCAACACCTTGAACCGGAATGATAGCATGGATATGAGGGAGATCAGAAAACTTCCGCTTCTGTAGACATCTTTCATCAAGATATATTTACACAGCGAAAGCGAGACGTCGATAGGTATACACCGCAAGCAGAAATCGAAAATACACTAGCAAAGCAATGCGAATAAGTTAGAAAGCAATATGAATAGGCGAGCGACACCTAGTAGTCCTGGCTCTGATATGGAGGTTGAGTCTGCAATTCTCGTTGGGAGTGCGGCGGAATGTCGAAATCATCCAAGGAATCCAAGAAGGGGTCGAAGGACTGCGAGAAAGGATTTTCATCTTCCAATGAACGTGTGCTCTGTGTGAAACGCTTTAGCCTCACGAGGCTTGGAGGCGACTGACAAGGCATCGGGGCCCTGTTCCTCAGTGAACCGTGTAGGCGCGAAGGTGACTGACGCATCGATTCCGCGGTGGAACTGAACCTCAGAGCATGCGGGTACTGGTCATCCTCCTCCTCGTCATCGTCTTCTTGGGTAAGAAGCTGATCAACTGCACGCATTGAGGCAGACGATCCGATAGACTCCTGTGAAGCTGGCGCTTTGTGGTGTCTAGGGAAGAGGGAATCATGGGAAGGGAATCGAGGCAGTTCTTCCATGGCAGGACTAGATGCACCGGAATCACTCGAGAGTGCAGCGAAAGTAGGCCTAGGTGTATGCGTCGGAGACTGCATTGCAGGGCTGGTGGATGGAGGGGATGGCACTGATAACGGAACGTCCTGGTCGACGAGGGCGCGTGTTCGTTTCTTGGGCGGCGGTGTCGCTAAAGCACCGGACAGGTCAAAAGGACGCGTTAGCTTGGGGCGAACAATGTGAACGAGAGATGTTAACTGGGATGAGGCGACTGACCATCTTTCTGGCTGCCATAGGACAATCCACTACTGTCCGCCGCACTGAGAGAGCCATTGAAAACGCGCTCTGCTTGGTACTGCGACAGCGTCATCGGGACGGTATTCTCAATGTGCTCGTTCAAGACATGGACATTTCTCTCTTCTTTCGTGTCGAATTTCACAATGCAATTCTCCCAACGGCAGAACCACAACAGTGGCTGGGACTGCGACATTTGCCGAGACTGAATTGCTGTCAGGAGCCGCACAGAGAGAAAGAACAGCGAGCTTGCCTGGTCTTGTCAGACTGTTGAGTCCGACAGTCCGGGGATGGTGGTTGCGGGCAGAGTTCCAAAAGAGGTCATGCCCACCGCCACGAGCCTTCACAAACTGAAAAGGTGACAACATCGACATCGACAACAACCCTGATCAGTGAGACTACCAGTATGAACACATAGTACAATCATTGGCGTAACATTATAAACTGCCTTCCTGGAAGAAAAAACCAGCAGAAGAATACGCATGCCATGGGCGCAACACTTACAGCGCAAGTGGCAATTGAGCGAAACAAAACACTCGTCGATGAAATGGAGTAGGGCGTGTTATTATTGGGGTTTAGTGCGAGCATGCTCTATTCTCGTCTATATCATAATATACTGGTGCCAAAGATTCGACGATCAAGGCCTTTTGGTTCTGATCTTGGCGGTTGGTTGGGGTGGGTTGATAGGCTTCCCGATAGGCCACAGACCGAGAGCACTACGAACGGAAGGTATCTGGAGTAACAAAGATTGAAGGCCATGAACGATGGAGAACGACATGATGGAGACGACCAAGCCCTTCGAGATCCTCAGCACAAGTTCACGAGATGTAAGAAGATATCATACGTTCGACATCGGGACCCAGTAGATAGAGCCATACGCAAGCACAGGAGCAACCCATTTGATGGACTGGATCAAGGCAATACCGGGCGCGTCGGGGGGAGCTTCCCTCGCGGCCAGCTACAAAGAATATAAGCCAGCATACAAGTCGCCGATAGAAGACACGCACCACTCCTTGCAGAAAGACCGTACTAGCGAATGAGGCAGCGAACCAATGCGGTGGTAGCGCTGTGAGGTCAGGAAGCCAGTCCACGCCGCTATGCGTGAGTTGCACTATAGGGAGTTCGCACATCTGGCGGATGCCCAGAAATGAACTGACAGTGGCGGTCAGCTGTAACACGGCGGGCACCAAGGCCTTCAGTGGATTGCCTCCAGCTGCTGATGTTATGGCGCGGGCCTCTTGACTGAGACGAATCGCACTGTCCCTGTCCCCTGCCCTGATAGCCGCCGTGGACTGCGCCATGATAGGTTTTACCCGTGGGGAAAGCGTGTTGTTTATGGCCATCTGCTGGGCAGACATGATCGTGAGGGGGGCCAATGCTAGACGCGTGAGGGCTCCGGCAGCAGCGATAGTCCAGAACCATGGCAAGCCGTACGAGACGTTGATGTACTCGAGCAGAAGCTGGTACAGGCCTACCGGAGTATGCGCTGCAAGGCCTTGGGCTGCGAGATCGCCGAATTGAAGCGCGGGAATGAGGGACTCGGAGGGGATGGTCGCGACAGCAGTGTCAAACGACTCTGATAGAAACTCGGAAGGGGGTATGGAGGCGTCCACTGGAGCATTCAAGGTGGACTCGGCTGGAATAGACTCTGTTTTCGGGGAAGGATCTACCAGGGTAGCCGGTGTTGGCTTGGAGGGCCAGAGGGAGAAGGCGCGGCTAGTAATGGCAGCCCGGGATTGTATTCTGGACGGCTGAATTATACTTAGTTGATTTAAGCCATTCAAAGCTGAACTCACTACGTTCAAGACAGAAATCTGACGCCTGCTGAACAATGTTAAATTTCTTGTATGAGAACAGACACTGATACAACACACCTGACAGACCCGACGCGCAGCAAGCCAACCAAGATTTGGCGCTGCATTTTTGTGCTTTCCTAGGCTGGAGGGCGCGTCGAAACGGGGCGTTGTGGCAGGAAGCAGACCTGACTGTTTGAACTTCCGAAGGCCGGCAGAGGTGAAGTTCGGCAGAATGCGCTCGCGTCGATCACGAGCTCGTCTTTCTTTCGACCAGCCCTAAAGTCCAAGATGTCGCCCTCGAGCTCGTTGACCGCTGCGAATCCTCCCCACGAACACGACACTTCGAAGAAAAAGAAAAAGAAAAGAAAACATCGCGAGGAGGAGGCCGCTGCTGAGCCCGAAGCCGACAAAACGCGCAAAAAGAAAAAACACAGACACGCAGTGCAGCAAGTGGACGAGACACCCAATGCCTCCGCCACAGGAGTCGGTCCCGCTACGCAGGCCACCCCTCCCATGTTGGATGTGGACGGCGCGATGCCCGACTTTGATCCAAACTCTGCAGCAGCCATGGCGGGCGCGCTGTTATCCGCACTGGTAGCCGCGTCTAACAGCGACCAGCCAGTGGCCGGTCCCTCGACCACCGCCGCCGCCTCATACCCGCCACCGCCTGTCTTCCCAATGCCCGCCGATATCTTGTACAACGTGCCGCCGGGGATCATACCGCCAGACATGTCGTTTGGGGACCCAGAGTCGAATGAGCTGGTGTTGAAGGCACTCCAAGACATGGATCTGTCCAAACTCACAGGTCTACTCAAATCGCTCGAAGGGGCTTCAGCGAGCGCAAATGTTCCCTTCGTCCCTCCCCCACTCGTCCATCCCATAGTGCCTACTCCGGTGGGCCAGGTGCCGCCCACTGCGCAGAGCATCTTAGCATCGAACTCGCAGCCTCTCCAAAGCTCGAGTGAAGGGTTCACCAGCCACGACCACGCGTATCTGCTCGCGAACAAATGGTTGAATACTCGGCAGTTGTCAGCGCTCGTGAAATCCCAAGGTCCGTTCATTCAGTCTTCATATCTCTGTTTGCTCACCTCTTCCAAGGGCTCGTATTCAAGAAGGGCAAGTTTTCCGCTTTGGAGGAGCAGCAGCTTTCTGGTGCCATCGAGCAATACCGAATAGTCAGTGGGCGTTCAACTTCTACGCATCTCCAGCTGATTCCGATCTTGAAGTCAAAAGGATTGTCTGAGCAACAACTGAATGATGTTATCTTCCCGAAGGACGAGCGCACTCGGGAAAATGCGTTTTGGTCTGAGATTAGTACGACGGATCCTCATCGTGGTCTTTCTACGCTGATCGCACCGATAGCTGCTGCTGTTCCACAGCGACCCATCATTGCGGTATATCACCATGTGAGACGCTCACACCATCCATTACGATTACAAGGCAAATGGACGGAAGAAGAAGACTCAAGATTGCGAACGTGAGATC
The DNA here is from genome assembly GCA_019915105.1 of Strobilurus luchuensis. Classification (NCBI taxonomy): domain Eukaryota; kingdom Fungi; phylum Basidiomycota; class Agaricomycetes; order Agaricales; family Physalacriaceae; genus Strobilurus; species Strobilurus luchuensis. The sequence goes on along the minus strand of JAHLMJ010000007.1, from coordinate 7,691 downwards.
GCATCGTACTCTTGTGCGACACAGTGGCTGACTTCATCTGCAGTGCTGTGATGCACCACGGTCAGCAGTGGGAAAAGGTCAGCCTGGACGTCGGCCGTGGTGGCGCAGACTGTCGCGATAGATATAGGAATCACATAGTCAATAAGGATACGCGTGTGAGCGGTAAGCAAGTGCCGTATACATTTTGGAGATCCCCCTGACTCACCTTTGTAGGCACTTGGTCAAAGGAGGAGGAGGACGAGCTGACCCGCATTGTGACCGAAATGACTGTGGACAAAGGTCGGGATGCAGATAACGAAGTCTTCTGGAGTACTGTTGCTCGGAAGATGAGCGGCAAGCGAACACGGGCACAGTGCCGGATCAAATGGTCAGTCACTGGTATCCTCAGCTCTTCGTGAACATACAAGCTTATAGTGCACTAGGACCGATTCTCTGAACCTGAGCCGAAAGAATGATGGGCAGAAGCCTAGATGGGGAAACCAAGACGCGTACATCCTCGTACACAAGTATGACTCCGTCACATGCTGTCGGTGTTTTTCTCAGCGTACATTTTGCAGATTGGATGCTCTGCAGATTCGCGATGACAGCGAAGTTGATTGGAAGAAGATACCTGACGCCGACTGGAACATTTGGAGTCCGCATGTGTTGCAGCGCAGATGGCAGACCATGAAGAAGAGTGTCAAAGGTTACGAATACATGTCGCACCAAGGTTGGTTTGCCTTTTCCTTGCCCATGCAAACCTCGGCTGAGCGCTTGCAGAAATCATGGATATCCTCAAAGTGAAAAAGGTCAGCTCCAATGCATCAGGTAGCACGCGTCCCCGAAAAATCACGAGTGCGGCAACGGTGGACGATGATAGCGACGAAGAGGGATGACGGGTCTTGTGTCGTTCTTCTTAATATCGGTATACTACTCTGGCCTTCACCTATACACGCAGTTCATCCATTTCTATACGTCACAGACAACGTTGCAGTTGTAGTCTTTGCCATGAGGTGCCCGTGTACATAAGAAACATGGTATGGGAACGAAGTCTGTACTGAAATGCTCATACCCTTTCGCCCGTTGATGTTTGCCTTCCTCTTTGCCTCCGCGCTGGTACATCTGTTGCCAAGAGTTTACGATGGATCGCCGACATTCTCACTCTTCAGCAAGGAGCATGTACTCACCAGACAAAGTATCCTCGATACTTGCAGAGCTCTCCACCATGAACCCGGCCACGCGACCGCCTTCCATGAGCGAGACATGTCGGATAGGTTTGAGAAAGGAACACACCCCACCCTCATTAGGAACGCGACAGTCTTCACTGGAGAGTACGATGACTCTGGACCTGTTCTTCTCCTTCATAGCGACATTCTTCTGGATCAGGGAATCGTCAAGAGTATCGGAAGTATCGACTACGGTATTGCTTTGCACAAGTATGGCTCCAAGCTGGAGACTGTCGAAGCTCGAGGAGCATGGGTGACACCTGGCTTGAGTAAGTCGTTGTGAACGTTCAAACCATACCTCGGTTGATCTCGTTGCAGTCGATCTTCACTCTCATCTCGGGATACTCCCGATTCCATTGCTCAATGGTCAATATTCCCGGCTGTTGACTGTCAATTGATTACTGACACGCGTGTTAGGCGCACAGGACACGAACTCGAAGCAAGGCCCTGCCGCGCCATGGTTGCGTGTCATCGACGCACTGCACACTAACGATCCAGGCTTCCAGCTTGCCATGGCAAGTGGAGTAACATCCGTCCAGGTCATGCCGGGCAATGACAATGTAATCGGTGTGTCTATGTCCTTGAGATAATAATGATATCTGTGAGAACTTGCCATAGGTGGGCAACCGGCTCTCATCAAATTGCGGTCCACATCCGTCGGATCACCGTCATCCATGCTTGTCGATCCCGCGGGCGACGTATGGGGGCGTGTTCAGTGGGTCTGGTCGTTCATACAACATCAGCAGGCGAGTTTCAACTATTTGCAGTCACAGTGTTGGAGAATCTGCCAATGCTGCCTACGGGCTCACACGTATGGATTCGATCTGGGCAACACGCGCAGCCTACAATCATGCGCAAGAAATCAAGAACCTTCAAACTGCCTATTGTCGTAAGGCTGAAGATGGTTTATGGGGCGAGATCAAAGACGATGTGTTTCCTTCCGATCTGCAGTGGCAGAAACTTGTTGACGTGTTATGGGGCAATGCGAAGGTGCGGTTGACTCCATCAAACCTTTCCTTCCTTACGCAGTGGTCGATTTGTAGGTATCTATTCATTGCAACGAAGCAGTAGATTTGGATGCTGTAGCCCGCGTAAGTAAGCACAAGTCAATCCACGGACTATGAATCATTCCCGGCCACAGATCTCCAAGGAATTCAAGTTCTCAATATCAACCTTGCATCACGCTTCAGAGGCTTGGCTGGTCCCGCACCTGCTAAACGAGACGTAGGCCTTCTATCACGTCCAGTGACATGTAGCTAAACAATTTCTGCATGCAGTTGGAATGGTCCACCAACGGTATCTATCTCCAGCGATTTTGGGTAAGTCTGGGTGGTGCCAGTTTTGTGTTCTTGATGTTGAGCACTTCTCCTAGTGTCAGACGTGAAGATTTCAGAGGGTCTGAGCACGCCGCTCGTGTGCTCGCGGACTGTAATGTTCCCCTCGTGATTCAAGTGAGAATCTGTTCAATTATGAACATTGAATTTTCAGCTAAGGAATACCCTAGTCAGGCTATCCTACTTCGAATTGGCAAAGTCTGATTCTTGCAGCCCGGCAAGCATACTATCACGGGCTGCCAGAACAGATTGCGCTTGCATCGGTCACTTCCAGACCAGCTGCAGCTGCCGGTATCTCACATCGCGTCGGAAGGCTCAAGGAAGGATTTGATGCTGACGTCGTGCTATGGAACTCTCATCCGCTTAGTATCGGTGCTTCACCGGTCATGGTCTGGATAGACGGTATCTCCCAGTTTCCGATGAAGAGCAGGAATGACACCACTCTCCCCAAGGAGAATGCTGGCATACTCGAGAAAGCCCCGAACTGGGATCGCGCACGAAACGCCTCCGTTGAATGGCAAGGCTTGCCTCCGCTCACCGGTCATCAAGAATCCGGAAAGGTTGTGTTCAACAATGTTCGGGAAGTTCTGGCCCGCACTTCAGACGGAGGCGTCGAAGTCATCTTCGAAGCCAAGAACAACGATTCGTTAGGCGTTGTTGTGATTGATCACGGGCGAATAGTTTGTGCCGACGTTTACTGTTCTGAACTGCAAGCGTCGGCGTACATCGATACTCACCAAGGCACCATTTCTCCCGGCTTTCTCTCGTATGGTTCCGTCCTTGGCTTGTCGGAGATACCAGCAGAGCCGTCTACAGGCGGCGGAAATCTCCCGTATGACGCTTTCAGAGTCAACGTCCCCGATATCCTTCATGACGTTGGCGGTCTCGTCCGTGCGGCAGATTCCTTGGTATTCCAGACGCGCAGAGCCCTGTAAGACCGACCGCCTTCTATCATCTCCAACTGCCGTCTAATGCTCCCTCGATTTAAGGACTGCATATCGCGCCGGAGTGACCTCAGCGGTGTCATTCTGGACTACGCCGTCAGATGAGCATGTCATTTCAGGTCTTTCGGTGGCCTTCCGTACAGGAGCCTTTCACGCGATGGAAAAGGGCGCCATTATGCAGGATGTAGCTGCGCTGCATGTAAAGATAGCTAAGTATCGGCGTGCTACGAACGTGGGTGTGAGCACCCAGATTGCGGGACTTAGACGGCTGCTCTATGATTGGGAAAGCACGGAAACAGAAACTGGTAAGTGCATGCATGATCATCTACTGCCGTATTCAAGTCAATCCAAGGATCATGGTTCAAGAAAGCATCGGAGGTAAGTACTCAATCGTTAATGTAACGACTGGGCGTTCATGTGGCGCAGGGTATTGTACCCTTAGTGATAGAGGTTCATAGCGCCGATATCATGGCGACTTTGCTCATCCTGAAGGCCGAGGTGGAGGATAGACTCGGCTCTCGGATGAGGATGGTGTTCTCAGGAGCCACTGAAGCCCATCTTCTGGCTGAAGAAATCGGTAAGTGGTGTCCTGACCACCATGACTATGCCTCTGAGCCTGTCCCAGCGAAGTCTTACGTCGGTGTCATATTGGATTCCGAGATGCCCATTCCCAAGACGTGGGACGAGCTGCGAAGGTGCGAGAGTGGCGCTGTGTGGGGTAGCAATGATTGACATGTTTTGCCTAGCCTGCCCGGACCGCCACTGTCAAACGAGACGGCACTGTCTGTTCTCCTAAAGAGCGGAGTGGTGGTCGCCATAGCAGCGGGGCCCACTGTCCGATTTGATTTGGCCGCGGTGAGTGCATCGCTCCACATTTCTTCAAGCTTAACCTATAACCGAGGACGCTAGATCGCGGAGAGGGAGCGACTGGGGAGGGCCGACATCTATGCCCTGGCAAGCAGAAATTTGGAGAAGCTGTTGGGTCTTCGGGTCATGAACGATGACCTTGTCGTATACGATGGCGGAAGCGCGTTCCAGCTGTCTAGTAGGGTTGTGGCAATAGTGTCTTCACATGCTGGTTCAGTCGATATATTCGACCCGTAGGCTGTACATATATTATACATTGTTCTTGACTGGACATCAGTGATGAGAACTCTGCGAGTGCGTCAGTTCCAAAGAAGACGCAAGGGAAGGTTACCGACCCGGTTCATACCACACCCAGCAAAGCGGCATTGCTCTTGATACCTCGCCCACGCGCCGCCGTCCAACTGATGAACATGCAACTCAGAATGAATCCAGTGAACCTACACTCTCATCATACACAGGTCTGGATTTCCCGCAAGAGGCCTTACCGGAAGAAAGCGATTCGCGAGATGGAGCGCTCCTCATTTGGTGTTCTCGATGAAGCAAATATTGAGCGTAGCAGCGCCGGCGTCACTGGGATACGACTCGACTTCGCCGGGGGCGGGGGCGGGGGCGGCAGGACAGGCCTGGCGGTGGACGACGTGGACGCAGTGGACGACATGGGTAACACCCGGCCGGCAAGCGACCCTGACTCTGAGTCCAACATGATTTTCTTGTCATCGCCGCTTGTGATGCCCACATCTTGCATGTCCTGTTGTGCGTTGAGCCTTTCATCTCCAGATTTCCATCCGACTAACATCAAACTCGTCTCTTTCCCAATAGTATGATCCGTATGACCGAATATACACCATGTACAGAGGAGCTGTGCCATTCCACGAAGACATGATTCGGGTGAGCGACCGCCTGCCCACGCAGGACGAGTACCGGCGCCTGCGACACTTGACGATCCGGCGGAAGAGCGCCAATATCAACGACGACGAGCTCGCCCACGCTGTCGAAGCTTGCCCACACCTCGAGTCTGTAGTCCTGTCAGGAGTCCCCAGCACATCCGACAGAACCGTCGTGTCTCTTGCGGAAAACGCCAACAATCTCATGGGTATTGATCTCTCCGGCTGCCAGAACGTTACGGACATCGGCATCCTGGACCTTGTCACCAAGGCGCTCCCTCTCCAATGGGTCATGCTCAACCGTGTCGCGGGACTAACAGATCCTGCCGTCTGCGCCATCGCGCGATCCTGTTCACGGCTCATCGAGCTCGAGCTCTGCAGTCTTCCTCTTCTCTCCCCGTTATCTGTACGTGATGTCTGGACTTATTCACGGTAAGTCTGCGCATGTCGCTCCTACACCCGATTGACACGTCTCAGGAAACTGCGAACGCTGCGGTTAGCATACTGTCGTCTATTAACGGACAAGGCGTTCCCCTCTTCATTGGAAATGCCCGCATCTATCCTGGATGACGAGAAACCGCTGCCCCATCGTCCCGTAACGTGGCTGGAAGAGCTCCCACCTCTCATCCTTAGCCACAGAGCGGACAATCTCCGTATACTTGACGTTGCCTACTGCAGCATAACGGACGATGCTATCGCCGGGATTGTTAAGCACGCACCAAAAATACAGACTTTGAACCTGTCAGGGTGCCATCTGCTAACCGACCATGCACTGGAGAGCATCTGTCATCTTGGAGAGAACCTAGATGTTCTCATCCTTGCGCACGTTCCGAATATCACAGACATTGGGGTGGTGAAGTTCACGAGGGCATGTGCAAACCTCAGGTGTGTCGATGTATCTTGTACGTCTACAAACTTGCGCCATCTGCCTGGAGACTGACGTGCAGAATGCAGTCTGCCGCAATCTCACAGACATGTCAGTGTTTGAGCTGGCAGGTCTGTCGTCTCTGAGGCGTTTAAGCCTAGTTCGCGTCCACAAACTCACAGATATTGGCATTTTCGCGCTTGCGGAGCACGCGTTGGGATTAGAACGACTGCATATGGATTACTGCGACAAGCTATCTTTGGACGCGATTCATCTCCTCCTCAAGGCACTTGAGAATCTACAACACCTGACGGTCACAGGCATTCCTGCCTTCAAGCGAAAAGGCATCCGCCGATTCTCTGATGAACCGCCTTCGGTGAGTTTTGACATGTTTCAATGCGAGAAGTCTCGTTCTGACACAGAGCTCGTCTGATCAGACTCTGGATGTGGATCAACAAGCAGCGTTCTTCGTCTTCGATGGACCGAATGTCAAGCAACTGACGCGGTTTCTCAGCAAGGAGGAACTAAGGCGCAGGGAGTCTGAAGCGAGGAATCTCCCTTTCACGCCGCGTTCCGATGACAGACTGGATCTATACTGAAGCTTTTTACACTAATGATATACGGGAAGAAGGGGACTGGGTTCATTACGAGTGAATGGCGTCCATTCGACCTGGAACGTATATTTACGACATCCGCCACTACCTATACTTAGCCCCACGTCTTGTTGGTCTTATGGCGGCGCGATCGATGATCTTGCTCGCGTATTACAGCACATCCTTTCCTTCGAATGACATGCGCCTTTGCAGATCTGGGCTGCAGAGGTTGATCCTAGGTTCATATGAGACTAATTGGCAAGGAATCGAGACAACCCAAGACTGCCGCGAGGGTATATAGGCGATAGGGATGGGTTATACGCGACTTGCAAAAGTCAGAACGCGCAGTCTGTTGGGGATAGCCGAAGGCAAACAAGGTGACATTGGTACGATTCGCCGAAACGGCTTAGACTTGAATAGGTTCAACGTCAGTTGGTCGCCTTTGCTCGAAACATGTGAGCCAGGCTGTGCGGTATATTACTTGACGCGCTGAATCCGTTGGGCGTCTCGCGCGCCACATCACATTCATACTTGTACGGAGCCGTGCAGCCCGCTCGCAATATCGCGCGCAAAACACATTGTACAGCATCGTATCCACCGCTGGCCAGGTTTCTGTCAAAGTGACGGCGACCCCTGTGGTATGTCAGTATCTCGGTATTTCATTTTCCGTCCCAACGTTCCACTTCAAACAGTGTTCGATCATCCATTAGCGCCATCGCCTGTCGCTGACGCCATCTCGCCTCTTGCCACCACAAGCGACGACCACCGCGAATCCATGGCGGGTTCCCCTGTTCCCATTTCGCCCGGCGACCCGCCTGGTCTTACGCAGCGTTCTTCTTCGGCTAGCGCGCTGCTGAACCGCAGGGCGTCCAAGCCCAACGCGCAGACTCAGAACCCTCGCAACTTTTCGCTGTCCATCCAGCAGGATTTCGATATTGGCGGTATCTCTGAACAGGGAGGCTCCGCGCCTTTGTTCCATCAGGAGTCTGGACGCCAGAA